>OX940910.1:7371181-12371181 GCA_954871355.1 Cabera pusaria | reverse complement strand
AAAAGCGTCACGTCGCGTCACGTTGCGGTGTAAACTGACCCTTAAAAGCTAGTTAAATGTTCTTTGAATATATCTTCAGTATGTTACAGTAATTTACTTGTAGCTTCTATATAAGTACGTGTAGGTCACAATTGGATTGATTAATTGGCAATATGAATACTGTCCAGTTATCAATGTAAATAAAAAAAACAACGGGTTGCACTCTGGGAGTACCGGCAGAAGTAAAAACTTGAACATTAACGTTGTGCATTTGGTCTATTCTCCCTCCGTCATACGAATTTTCAATCAGGTGACGTGTCCTGACGAGAGTTTAACATTTTTTACCACGGATTAGACAAAGGAGGTTGGATTGGCAATAATCACACTTTTGTTTGAAAACCAGCGTCGCCGCGTTACTCCCACCAAACGATTCCACAACATAAACAATACAAATAGATACACGAATTACGCAAACTAATAAACAAATTACACATAGAACACGGGGCTGCAATTGCTTCGCACACTACTGCAATTGTTACGCACATTACTTCGAGACTCTATAAGTTACACACAATCACACGCGGCCGACCGGCCGGCGACCGACGCGAACGTGAATATAACGAGTCGGAGAGGCGTGGTGATTTCGCTCGCTTTGCAATCCATTGCGCGTAAACTGCGTCTCGAGGTAGAAATATTCGTACTTTACCAGCAATGTATAGTTATCTGTTCTCTGGGTATGTTGTCGTTTGAACAAAGAATTTCATAATTAAAAATAGTTTTTGGACAAAAATATCTATAATACGAAGATTTTATGCTTACCGATGAAAAGAAATTCCTCCTTGTTTAATACTTGATGTCTGACTCTTTAATTTACACGTAATAATCGCACAACACGGCATTTTGAGACGATTTTAGCGCACCTCCGCGCTGCGACGCAAACCACGAGCCACTAAAAAGTATGATCGCGTGGTTCTATGAATCTATGATTGTCTAATCATACTAGTGGCGCGCCTGCCCCGCCCACATTGCCAATCCAACCTCCTTTGTCTAATCCGTGTTTTTTACCCATCCCAAAAAAGTTTCTACTCTCCCTCTGTCTGATCGAACATTGGTAGATCAGGTCACGTGTCCTGACGCGAGTTTAACATTTTTTACCCATCCCAAAAAGTTCACAACGCCACTAAAGAAGTTTTTGACTTCAAAAATTAAATTTATGTTTATTGGTAAGATAATCACTTTAAAATAACAGAACATGACACAAAACGATCATATATACATTTCAATATAGCAATTTAAATACCCAAAACAACTTTAAAATAATTTTCAAGTCAAGATAATTGTCAAGTTAGTTTTCATTTAATTATTCATACACATAATACAAAGGTATATTAAAATCCCACTTTAGTATATTTCTAAATTGCTATAAAATTATCATTCAAATTTCTAATAATAAAACATCAAACTCCTGTGAAATCCGATATTTTGGTTAGAACCGGATTTCACCGGATCTATAAAATATAACGGAAACAAGTAGTCATTATAACGATCACAGGGTAAAATACCGTGAAATTGATAAGAAAAATTCAAAGCGTTTTTTGTGTACCTGCCCTTAAAGACAGTGTGGCAATTCAGTAGGTATTTTTCTTAGTAAGAATTGTTTGTACGGGACCCTATTACTAAGACTCCGCTGTCCATCTGTCTGTCCGTCCGTCTGTCTGTCTGTCCGTCTGTCACCAGGCTGTATCTCATGAACCGTGATAGTTAGACAGTTGAAATTTTCACAGATGATGTATTTCTGTTGCCGCTATAACAACAAATACTAAAAAAAGAATAAAGTTAAAAATAATAGAGGGTCCCCATACGAGAAACGTGTTTTTTTCGGCATTTCACGCCATCTATGAACGCTTAGTTAGGTAAACGTCCCATAGATGGCGTTATATTGAAATGTCGATGCCTAACACCTTTGTTATTATTTAATTATTATTTCTTGCTAGCGAAAAATAATATTGTTATTTTTTGCTTATAAAATACTGTAGTGTGGTACGGAACCCTACTATTGCGAGTCCAACTTGCACTTGGCCAGTTTTTTTATTGTTAGAAATGTGAACGTAAACGAGTGAGTAATCGAGTGTAACATAAACATATTCATTTATTCTATGGTTAAGTTGACTTCTAGGAGGTCGCCGGTTAAAAACTGGGGTTCCGTTAGCCGAATGGTTAAAACGGATCCCTTATAAATTCGTCATGTCTGTCTGTATGTCTATCCATCCGCGTATGTCACAGCCATTTTGTTCCGAAACTATTAAGACTACACAGCTGAAACTTGGTAGGTAGATCTATTATATCAACCGCTTTACAATTTTTGTACAAAAAAAAAAATAAAAAAAAAATAAGGGGATAATTAATTAAATTAATTCATGGAACCGAAAAAAAATCATCAAACCTATTCGTGTAGGGTGTTAGAATAGGTCTTTTATAATGACATTGAGGTTCCTAAAACTATATTTTCTCAAAGTCAATCGTTTGAAAGATAGACAATTCTGAAGTGGTAAAATGTGTGTTCCCCCCCCCCCCCCCTCTAACTTTTAAAATAATAGAATGAAAAGTGTAAAAAAACATAAATGCTGTATGCAGATCTTAATAAAATATTGTAGTACGGTACGGAACCCTTCGAGTGCGAGTCCGATTTGCACTCGGCCAGTTTATTTATTTTTACTAGCTCCACAGAATAATGAATAGTACAAGTACAGAAATTGCACTCCCTGAGAGCAAAATGGCGAGATTAAACCTAGTTACAACGTCGGTAACGTTCAAAATGCGCTTCACGCCTCGAGTGCGACCTTGAATTTGCGTCACAGTATCAACTAATAGTAACTATGAACCGCGTGTTGCGCACAGTGAAATGCACCGTAAGTCCGCACAGCGAGAGTCTGAATAACTCGGTCAACTCGCGGCCTCTCCTATAGGGTTGAATGTTATAAGATAACTTATTAAAGCCTTTAATTGGTAGCAGAATACTTTAAGGTAGAACAATGTAATGAGTTTATTTAAAGTGCTACATTCATGTTTAATGTCGAGGTAGGATAACAGTACTTCAGTTATACTTTAATTAAGATAGTTTATGTGATAGTTTAATTAAGATAGTTAAAACTAAAACAACCGACTTCCATGCCGCGCGAGTCAGTTTCGGTTGCAAGTTTGAGACGTTTATCGTCATATCTCTGGAGACCCTCATCAGATCTCGACGAAATTACAATGGTACCACCTCGGCAACGAACTCTACCGATTAAAAAAAATCATTCAAATCGGTTCACAATTGACGGAGTAATCGCGTAACATACACACAAAGACGAATTAAGAACCTCCTTCTGCTTGGAAAGTCGGTAGAAAATAATGTTCTACGTTCAATTGAAAATGAGTATGTAAAAACGTATAAGTATGTATAAACGTATGCTACGCAATGCTTTGTAGCCCTTCGTTTAGACATACTGAATAATATTTTTGTATGTTAATATCGTAAGCAAGGAATATAATAATGAGGTAGGTACAAGTAAGGCGCGCGGCTGATCGAGAGCGCGCGTGACACTTAACTGACTGAACATGGACCCGAGAGGGTGCGCGGAAGTACTTGTAGTTTCATAGCTACAGCGCGGAGTGCGACAGGCCTGCTAGCTCTTATTTCACTGGCATTGTTAGTATGTATATATATATATATGTTTGTGTGGATCAAATCTTGGAAGCCAAATTAAAACCAATTCCTAGCGTGCGATTGAAATCCAATTTGGCATACTTAAGTAAGTTTGGTGACAATGTTCTAATGTGTTTCGGCAACTATCCTTGAGAGCCAGTTCCCATTCTAGGCCTAGAGTGCTTACCATCTTCGACCGCATCATCACTTTCCAACAGGTGAGATGGTGCTCAAACGCTAGCCTATAAGATATAAAAAAAATATGTATTAATATGGTACCATCGACTTGATCTGATGATGAAACCGGGCTGTAGAGACTGGAACTTCGTAATCGCAAATGGTAGGACAGTCGAACTTGAGCTAGTGTGCATTATTATCATTAGTACTTTTAATTATATGTACATGATAATATAACGTCTTTACAGAACACTAGTGTTGAAAAAAGTTTATAATTATTAATACATTTTTTAAATCATAATATTTCTGCTATAAGTCATGAGATGACAGAGTAAGAACCAGTTTCAGCAGTTCCATATAGATTGTCTGACAGTCTATTATTCACTTATTTTCGAGATAAACTACATCTCTTATGTCTGAAAATGTATAAGGGACCGGTGAAATTGGCCGTTATGGTTTTTTTTAAACATTAAACTTTCTACTATATTATCTGCACTGTGTCTAAACACTCGATTTATCGCATTATTCTCAATTTCCATAATCTTTCCTTTTAAAATTCGCGAGAGGAGAAAATATTGATTCCCTTATAATGAGAAGAAAAATTACTTTTAGCCACGATGAGATTTCTTTCACTTTGTTATGATAAAGCTATTACACAGATTAAAAGAATTAATAGCCTAAGTGTTTTACTCGCGTATATCAAAGTTAAGAGGTACGTTAGTCTGCTTAATGCAGTATAGCACCTTTTTAATTGCAAAAGGTGCAAAAAGGTGAATCTCTTTATAGTTTTTCCTCTTTCCATCCACTAACCATAGATAAGCAAAAGTTGTAAAGGGCCTCTTGATGTGGCCTCCAAATGACCACGAGCAAGATAATTATGTAATAAATAATATATAATAATAAAAAATTGTTTATTTCCATACATAGGTGCCGTGCAAGTTTTATCATGGGCTCCAAACTAGGTTAAGACTGTATCTTGGGAGCCCAGAACATTATTAGAGTATTTCAAATTGATATTGGAAACGTATACATAGATTGGATTACATAAACACTTACTACGAACTCATACATTATTATACTCTGGGATATAGAAGCGTTGGATTCAAGTTTGGCTTGCCACACATGCATTGTAACGTAATTGTAACCGCTTTGCCTCGGGAAAAGCGCGGTGAACTCGCCGTTACCACGGTAATATAAAAATATATATTACCGTGCCGTAACCGCGCAAGAGAGAACTGTATAAAAGCAGCAAAAACCTAATGGCTTAGGCGTGGGTCTGGCGATTGAGAGGTCGTGAGTTCGATCCTCACCCATTGCGCTATTGTCGTGAACCCACTCTAGATACAAGCATATTTAGCATATTAAAGGGGTTAACAAGACTACTAATAATGTGCAACCCACATTATTAGCACAACGGGTTGCACTCCGGGCAGTGCCGGCAGAAGGGAAAACTAGAGCTAGTAATTTTTTAATATTTTGGAATGACACCTTGCGCAAGCGCCCTGCGTTTCATTGGTATGACACCTCGCGCAAGCGCCCTGCACTCCGTTGAAATGACACCTCGCGCAAGCGCCCTGCACTCCGTTGGAATGACACCTAGTGCAAGCGCCCTGCGCTCCGTTGGAATGACACCTCGCACAAGCGCCCTGTGCTCCGTTGAAATGACACCTCGCGCAAGCGCCCTGCACTCCGTTGGAATGACACCTAGTGCAAGCGCCCTGCGCTCCGTTGGAATGACACCTCGCGCAAGCGTCCTGCACTCCGTTGTAGTGACACCTAGTGCAAGCGCCCTGCGCTCCGTTGGAATGACACATCGCGCAAGCGCCCTGCGCTCCGTTGAAATGACACCTCGCGCAAGCGCCCTGCACTCCGTTGGAATGACACCTATTGCAAGCGCCCTGCGCTCCGTTGGAATGACACCTCGCGCAAGCGCCCTGCACTCCGTTGGAATGACACCTATTGCAAGCGCCCTGCGCTCCGTTGGAATGACACCTCGCACAAGTGCCCTGCGCTCCGTTGGAATGACACCTCGCGCAAACGCCCTGCGCCTCGTCTTACTAATTTTCGTCTTACGATCAGGACACGTCACCCTGACGCTAGTTTAATTTTTTACCCAGTTTTATTTTTTACCCATCCCAAGAAAAGTGCACAACGCCGCTAAAGAAGTTTTAACCTCAAAAACTTATTTTGCGAGCTCCTCGTTAAATCAATATTTATATGTCAATACATAAGGTTGTTAAAGTTGAACTTACGCCACCATTTCCTCAGGTAACGCCTCATCGTAAGCGCGTTGTTACCAAGCTTCAACTGCGGCAATTTCCACAGATACACACGTCAAACTTATAACACCCTTGTTTGTCGGTGGTTAAAAAATACAAGATGTCGCAGCAAAGAAAAAAATATTGATTCCCCTTAAAAAGGAAAATTATTTGAGCCCCGATGGGATTCCTTTCACTTAGCTCCTAATATATGGGTCTTTGAAGTTCCATGGTAATTTGACAAGTTGGGATTGAAACATGGCTTTGAGGGTGGAAATTTCATTTTTGATTATTTCAGACCAGATTTGGGAAGTGATTTGTTACGATCGGGAAAAAACGTTCGTAATTCTTCAGAGTGTTTTGTCGAATGGTTCTATTAATTTCTTTTTAATATCTTATAGTAGGTTCAGTGAGGAATCTTCAATATTTTACGTTAAGTAAATATAAAGAAAGAAAGTTATATAATCTGTGGTCGCGCTAGTCAAAGTAGCCAGTAGACGAAGTAACTATTATATAATATGTGCCAATAGTTATCTAAAGACGTCGAGATAAGTAAATGCATCGTAATACAAATGTTGATATATTAAAAAAGGCTAGGCCGATTTCGATAAAATTTCAATCGGACCACCTGGAAAGGGAACCTTTTGAAACAAAAAATGAATTTTCTAAATCGATTTAGGCATCTTCGAGTAATCGGTGAACATACATAAAAAAAAAGAAACCGACGAATTGAGAACCTCCTCCTTTTTTGTGAAGTCGGTTAATTATGTAAACATAAAAACAGTAAAGTAAAAAGATACAAAAAGAATGAAAACAGGGTTTAAATTACTATATTGATAATTTAATTTAAGATCGTTTAAAAAACTAAAAGAACCGGTTTCAAACATCGCGCTACCTAAAAGATACAAGATAAACGCGAAGCTTGCCTGATGGTAAGCGATGACGTCTATTTACTGGACTTTTGCATGCCTCTGTATCGGTATACATAGGCATGCAAAAGTCTGTAGCCAGAATTTTCCATGTCACTGCACTGCGCCTGTTACCTCTTTGTAATGTCACTGGACACTTTGCCATTCAAACCAAAAAGTATTCTTATTTCGCGGCTCTTTTAATTGGCAAAGTGGCAATACTAGAATTTGTAAATCCTGTCCATCCAACGGTTGTCTGGTAAAGATCGCTTAGAGCGATTAGACCGCCCGTTGTACTATTGATACTTTGTGTACTGTTTGTATGTATTTTGAAGTCAAACTTCTTTAGGCGCATTGGGGTAAAATGTAACGGATGTGCCGTAGCGTCACGGTCCGAATCAACGGAAGTGACATAAGCGTCATGTTATATTTATAAACGTTCCCTCTATTGTAGAACGGTGTAACTACAAAGACGTATTCGCTATCACTCGGGAATTCGTCCCGCTAAGTTCAAAAGAGTTGTACAAAAAAATCTTAAGGCACGGACACACCGCAGCGTCCTGCGTGCGCGATCTAGGCTGTGACCAGATAGCGCAGTAGTATTTGTACCGACTGGTTCGCGATCAGAAAACAATTGAAAAGTACTGAGATCGCGTCCGCAGATCGCAGGACGCCGCGGTGTGGCCGTACCTTAAATCTGTGAAGGAAGTTTCATTTCTAACGCGTAGTTTTCCACGCAACCTCTTCTTTTTGGTACTTTTGTTTTTTTCCTTCACAAAACAGAATCATTTATTCATTCAAAGTCACTTTTTAATATGTCAAGCGGGTCACCGCATCAAACACATTTTCCTGTATAGAGCCCGCTTGAGATTTTTTTTCCCACGCTTGCTCCGCCTACACACGCCGCGGCACCCCCGGTAACGATACAGGCGCGGGGGAACGCGCTGTAATTTCGCGCATGCGCGCTCCGCACTCGACTTGCGACCTCGTTTGCTAGCGGACACGCCGAGCCGAGCGGGACGGTAATGACCGCGCGGCCCGTGGCGCGGCAGCCGAAGTTACTTACTACCTACAGAGCTATACTATACATAAATACGTACTTTTAAGGTTTAAAATTACGTATTACGGCTTAAAAAGGATTTTCAAAATCGAACATACATAGAAAAGATATATATATATATTTATATTCTGACTAATTGAGAACCTCCTCCATTTTTGTGAAGTCGGTTAAAAATAGTATAAAGTCTTATTTTTCGTACAACATTCCTTGCGTTGTTTTTGTAAACTTTTATTTATTTGAGAACCCAACTTCACAAAAAAGGAGGAGGTTCTCAATTCGTCGGATTTTTTGTTTGTTTTATGTATGTTGACCGATTACTCGAAGACGCTTGAACCGATTTGGAAAATCGTTTTTTATTTGAATGGGTATAACAGATGATCCCATTTAAATTTCATCGAGATATGTTTAGTTTTGCAGAGATATGAAGATAAACACTATAAACCTAGTACTGAAAATGACTAGCGCGGCATTTGAAGTCTGTATTATTCCTTTTGTGAATGAATTTATTTGCAACCGACTTCAAAAAAAAGGAGGTTCTCAAATCGTCTTTTTTAGGGTTCCGTAGCCGAATGGCAAAAAACGGAACCCTTATAGATTCGCCATGTCTGTCTGTCTGTCCGTCCGTATGTCACAGCCATTTTATTCCGAAACTATTACGACAACAGACTTGAAACTTGGTAGGTAAATGTATTCTGTGAACCGCTTTCCGATTTTTATACAATAATAAAAAATATAAAAGTTTAAGGGGGGGTATCCGATACATGGAACTGGAACAAAAAACATTTTTTTTTCTTAAAACCTATACGTGTGGGGTGTCTATGGATAGGTCTTTAAAAATGACATTGAGGTTCCAAAAATCATTTTTTAGGGTTCCGTTGCCAAATAGCAAAAAACAGAACCCTTATAGATTCGCCATGTCTGTCTGTCTGTCTGTCCGTCCGTATGTCACAGCCATTTTATTCCGAAACTATTAGGACTATGTCACAGCCATTTTATTCCGAAACTATTAGGACTACAGAATTGAAACTTGGTAGGTAGATGTATTCTATAAACCGCTTTCCGATTTTTGTACAAAAATAAAAAATATAAAAGCTTAAGGGGGTCATCCCATACAAGGAACTGGAACAAAAAAAATTTTTTTTTCTTCAAACCTATTCGTGTGTGTCTATGGAAAGGTCTTTAAAAATGACATTGAGGTTTCTAAAACCATTTTTCTCAAAGTCAATCATTTAAAAGACAGACACGTCTAAAGTGGTAAAATGTGTGTCCTCTAACTTCTAAAGTGGAGTGGAGTCAAAAATCTAGAAAAAATATATTCTGTATATCTCAATAAAAACTTTCAACGAAAATTGGTTTGAGACGAGAGACAGTCATCAGTTGTTGAGATATAGCGACCGCAAGTATAACTTTATTTTTCATACAAACACTATGAAAAATAAACTGGCCAAGTGCAAGTCGGCCTCGCACTCGTAGGGTTCCGTGACACAGTAGAGTATGCTATAACTATGATATTTCGCAACTACAAAAATAACTTTGTTTTTCATAGTGTTTTTATGAAAAACAAAGTTATATTTGCGGTCGCTATATCTCAACAACTGCTGACTGTATTTAGTTCAAACCAATTTTCGTTACAAGTTTTTATTGAGATCTACAGAATATATTTTTTTCTAGATTTTTCGCTCCCTTACTTTAGAAATCAGAGGGGGGGGGGACACATTTTACTACTTTAGACGCACTTGACTTTGAGAAAAATTATTTGAGGAACCTCAATGTCATTTTTAAAGACCTATCCATAGACACCCTACACGTATAGGTTTGATGAAAAAAAATTTTATTTGTTCCATTTTTATGTATGGGTATCCTTAAACTTTTATATTTTTTATTTTCGTAGAAAAATCGGAAAGCGGTTTACAGAATACATCTACCTACCAAGTTTCAATTCTGTAGTCCTAATAGTTTTGGAATAAAATGGCTGTGACATACGGACGGACAGACAGACAGACAGACAGACATGGCGAATCTATAATGGTTCCGTTTTATGCCATTTGGCTACGGAACCCTAACAAAGTTATTTTTGTAGTTGCAAAAAATCATAGTTATAGAATACTCTACTGTGTTACGGAACCCTACGAGTGCTAGTCCGACTTGCACTTGGCCAGTTTTTTTTTGTGTGTATGTTACGCGATTACTTTACTTTTATTTTACTATAGTTACTGCGTCAGTTTTGAACCGATTTGAATGATTCTTTTTTTAATCGGAAGGGTACCTTCTGAGGTGGTCCCATTGTATTTTTATCAAGATCTGATAAGTATCTCCAGATATATGACGATAAATATCTCAAACTTGCTACTGAAATTGACTCGCGGGGCATGGAATTCGGTTGTTTTAGTTTTTAAACTATCTTAATTATATTAAACTCATATTATATTAGCGTATACCTACGTCAAAATAACTATCTGCCTGTCAAATTTCAGCGCAATCCGAAACAATATTGATTTCAGACTTTGTGACCCGACTTCACCCTTTTAGGGGTGGCATTTCGAAAAAGTGCGAAACACGTGTTTACCTTTTTTATTTACTGAATCATTTGTGCGAAGTTTCGAATAGAAAAGACTATCTTATCTTGTTTCTCCATACAAACGTTGAACCCCCGTTTCATCCCCTTAAAAAATAAAATTTGAAAAATCATTTTTTAACGGATACCTACGCCAAAATAACTAACTACATGCCAAATTTCAGCGCAATCCGAAACAATATTGATTTTCACATTTTGTTTCCCCATTTCACCCTCTCAGGGGTCGAATTTCGAAAAAGCCTGAAACACATATTTACTTATTTATTTACTGGAGCACTTGTGTGAAGTTTCGAAAAGAAAAGACTATCTATTCTTGTTTCTTCATACAAACTTTGAACCCCCATTTCATCCCCTAAAGGGGTGAATTTTGGAAAATCCTTTCTTAGTACTACACCCTTACGTACTAAGACAAATATAGCCTCCAAATTTCAAGTCTCTAGGACCAGCCGATTAGGCTGTGCGTTGTCTGTCAGTCAGATTCTTATAGTATTAGATTATATTAATAAACTAGAAGTGTCCCGCGGCTTCGCCCGCGTTAAAAACTCCTTGTATTTACTTAAAACTTTTCTTTTCTAAAAACGATTCTATCATTAAAGACATCAAATAAGAATTTGCCAAATCGGTTCACCCGTTTTCATGTTATCGCGTAACTAAGGAAATTCGGGATTCATATTTATAAAACCCGAAAAACCCAAATTTTCAGACTTTGTTACCTACCCCATTACGAAAAATCCTACGACACTTACTTTATCTCATGTTGGTTCGCCAAAGCAACTTTGAATCCCCGTTCCGTATCCGGGAGGAATTTTCAGAAAATCCTTTCTGAGCGGATACCTACGTCATAATAACTATTTGCATTCTAAATTTCAGCGCAATCCGAAACAATATAGATTTTTTTACTTTCTTACCCCAGTTTATCCTCTTAGGGTGGCATTTTTAAAAGTCTGAAACTCGTATTTACTTATTTATTTACAGAAGTAGTTGTGCGGAATGTCGAATAAAATGTTTATCCATACTTTGAACCCCCGCTTCATCCCCTAAAGAGTGAATTTTGAAAAATTCTTTCTTAGCGGACACCTTAGTCAAAATTAACTGCATCGCAAATTTCAGCGCAATCCGAAACAAAATTGATTTCAGACTTTGTTACCCCACTTTAACCTTTTCGGGTGGAATTTCGAAAGAGCCTGAAACACGTATTTACTAACTTAGGTGCTTGTGTTAAGTTTCGAATATAAAAGACTATCTAATCTTTTATCTCCATACAAACTTTGAACCCCTGTCTCATCCCCTTCAGGGATGAATTTTGAAACATCCTTTCTCAGAGGTAACCAACGTCGCAATAACTATCTGCATGCCAAATTTCAGCGCAATCCGAAACAATACTAATTTTCACACTTTGTTACCCCATTTCACCCTCTTAGGGGTGGAATTTCAAAAAAACCTAAAACACGTATTTACTTATTTTTTTACTGAAGCACTTTTGTGAAGTTTCTGACAAAAAAGACTATCTAATCTTGTTTCTCCATACAAACTTTGAACCCCCATTTCATCATCTTAAGGGATGAATTTTGGAAAATCTTTTCTTAGTACACCCTTACGGGGTATCCGATACATGAAACTGGAACAAAAAAATTTTTTACTTTAAACCTATACGTGTGTCTATGGATAGGTCTTTAAAAATGACATTGAGGTTCCAAAAATCATTTTTAGGGTTCCGTAGCCAAATAGCAAAAAACGGAACCCTAATAGATTCGCCATGTCTATCAAAACAAAACTTTCAACGAAAATTGGTTTGAACCAGATACAGTCACTAGTTGTTGAGATATAGCGACCGCAAGTATAACTTTGTTTTTCATACAAACACTATGAAAAACAAAGTTATTTTTGTAGTTGCAAAAAATCATAGTAATAGAATACTCTACTGTGTTACGGAACCCTGCGAGTGCTAGTCCGACTTGCACTTGGCCAGTTTTTTTTTGTGTGTATCACATTCCATCCCATTTCACCCTCTTAGGGGTAGAATTTCAAAAAAACCTGAGACACGTATTTACTTATTTTTTTACTGAAGCACTTGTGTGAAGTTTCGGATAGAAAAGACGATCTAATCTTGTTTCCACATACAAACTTTGAGCTCCGTTTCATCCCCTCCGAGGGTTAATTTTGGAAAATCCTTTCTCAGAGGGAACTAACGTCGTAATAACTCTTGCATGCCAAATTTCAGCGCGATCCGAAACAATATTGATTTTCACACTTTATTACCCCATTTCACCCTCTTAGGGGTGAAATTTCAAAAAAACCTGAAACACGTATTTACTTATTTTTTTACTGAAACACTTGTGTGAAGTTTCGGATAGAAAAGACTATCTAATCTTGTTTCTCCATACAATTTTTGAACCCCCATTTCATCCCTTTATGGGGTGAATTTTTGAAAATCCTTTCTTAGTACAAACTTACATACTAAGACAAATATACGCTCCAAATTTTAAGTCTCTACGACCAGTGGTTTAGGCTGTGCGTTGTCTGTCAGTGAGTCAGTCAGTCAGTATGTCAGGACAAAGATTCTTATAGTATTAGATAGATAGGCCAAGTGCAAGTCGGACTCACATACGTAGGGTTCCCTAACAGTAGAATATTTTATAAAACTAATTTTTCGCCACCAAAAAATTTACTTTGTTTCTTATAGCGTTTGTATGAAAAACAAAGTTATCTTTGCGGTCGCTATATCTCAAAACTGCTCACTGTATCTTGTTCAAACCAATTTCAATTTTGGTTGTTAGTTTTTATTGAGATCTACAGCATATGTATTTTTTAGATTTTTCACTCCCATACTTTAACACGCTCACTGCGAAACTATTTTTCGTAGACTTTCAGCCAGTGCGTATGAGGTCTTTTCGAGTCAAGATTGAACTTCTTTGCAGTGCGTATGAGACCTTTTCGGCCTCACAAAATATTGTTTCTAAAAAATACCTTAAATATAGCTCAGAAGAGACAATATTGGCTTGAAACTTTACAATTATAAACTTAAATAGATGTTTAACTTAAACTAAGCTTCGCCCGCAGTTATGACATTTCGGTATTGAATAAATTAAAAAAATATATATGACATCTGTTCTGCCTCATTTCGCACTGAAAGAAAGTTTAATTTGTGTCTCGACTAGGGATGGAAATAAAACAAAATTGCAGTCACTATAAAATTATAATATTAGTTTTTAATTAAAGTGTTTTTTTATTAAAACAGGGCAAGCAGTAAGATTTGTCACACTGAACACAAAAAGTTACAATTTTTTTAGTTTTTTTTGCAGCCTGAGTGCTATTCAGTGTTAGTCTTAATTGGTCGTAGCAACCTATGCAGCGCTTTCGTTGACCACCTTTTTGAAGCGAATGTTCAGCACATCTGCCACTAGGAAATCCTGAAATTAACACGTGCGTTAAGTGTCTACAAATGCCATTTTTAGTTATAAAGTAAGTGTTAATATGTAGAATATATGCGTGTGTATGTACTTACTTGTATGGTCCGTAAGTACCTATGTGTTTGAGTATGTGTGTAGATGCGTGAGAAAAAGTATGTGTGTGTGCACTCTTATTTTTAACTATACTAACTGTGATCAATGAAGATACGAACTCGAATTCCCCAAAAGAGAAGATAGACTTCATAACTTATCACGTCACTACGCTAAAATGCGCGGCGCCCGCGCCGCCCGCGCCTCACTCCGTGCGGTTATGAGGCCTACAATTTTTGAGGCAGTTCAGACCTCACTTCGCACTGAACGTGATTAATTTCTATCCAGTGCGTATGGGACCTAATCCATCTCATATAATATTGTCTACGCCATTATGCTAGGCTTCGTAAGAGAAGCAATTTTATATATTTGTCTCTGTTGTACTCATAGAAATGTTTAAATCGTCGCCCCCCGCACAGAGTGAAAGCACGCGATTATGACTGCCGCACCAGCGGCAAGTTACGCATGTGGCTTGTTAGACCTCATAATGCAGTGAGCGTGTTAAAAGTAAGAGGAGGGGAGGGGGGGGGGGGGGAGGACATTCATTTTACCATTTTAGACGTGCCTATCTTTCAAATGATTGACTTTGAGAAAAAATGGTTTTAGAAACCTTCATGTTATTTTTAAAGATGAAAAAAGTGACATACGGACAGACAGACATGACCAATCCGTTCCGTTTCTTGCCATTCGGCTACGGAACCATAAAAACGAGGAGGAAAAAAATGGAGGAGGTTCTCAAATCGCCGGCACATCACATACGACACAGTAATGGTTCCGTAACACAGTAATGTATTCTATAACCATGATTTTTCGAAACTAAATAAACTGACGAAGTGCAAGTCGGACTCGTACTCGTAGGGTTCCGTAACACAGTAGTTCTATAGTTCTATAACTATCATTTTTCGCAACTACAAAAATAACTTTGTTTTTCATAGTGTTTGTATGAAAAACAAAGTTATACTTGCGGTCGCTATATCTCAACAACTGCTGACTGTATCTCGTTCAAACCAATTTTCTTTGAAAGTTTTTATTAAGATCTACAGAATATATTTTTTCTAGATTTTTCACTCCCTTACTTTATACGAATTTAAAGGGGAGGGGGGGGGGGACACACATTTTACCACTTTAGACGGGCCTATCTTGTAAATGATTGACTTTGAGAAAAAATGATGTTAGGAACCTCAATGTCATTTTTAAAGACCTATCCACACGTATAGGTTTGAAGAAAAAAATTTTTTTTTGTTCCATTTCCAGGTATGGGATGCCCCCCCTTTAACTTTTATATTTTTTATTTTTGTACAATATTCGGAAAGCGGTTTATAGAATACATCTACCTAGCAAGTATCAATTCTGTAGTCTTAATAGTTTTGGAATAAAATGGCTGTGACATACGGAAGGACAGACAGACAGACATGGCGAATTTATAAGAATTCCGTTTTTTGCCATTTGGCTACGGAACCCTAAAAATAAACTTTGTTTTTCATAGTATTTGTATGAAAAACAAAGTTATCTTTGCGGTCGCCATATCCCAAAACCTGCTGATTGTAGGTATCTCGTTCAAACTAATTTTCGTTGTTAGTTTTTATCTTACTTATGATAATACTACAATAACGAAATACTAATAAAATTAAAAACGTCTAAATACCTATAGCGTTTGTGAGAGAACAATTATAATCCAGTTGTAATTATAAAACAATCTTTATGTTGTATTAAATTCAAATAAGAAACTGCCTTACGGTTTCGCATTATATGTATTATATTATATTTCTCAGGATAAAACTCAGTAGTTCAGTAGTTCAATACCTCATTCATTGAAATCGGTCCAGCCGTTTGGTTCCTACAACCAAAACAATACCCACATATAATCGCGCGAAACATCAACACGATCGGTCATGTAATTATGTTCTAATCTGTGACCTCAGAGGTCGATGCCTTGCTTATTATGGGTAAACATATTTAGGTAAATGACAGGTGCTTGTTTGGCTCCAAAAAAAATTAGTAGGTACATTTTCGAATCTTGAAGGTCTGTCTTGAATCTTATCCTTGTAAGGCCTTATTTACTATTATTAAAAAATCTCGAAAGATCGCAGATACACGCGAAGTCGGCGCGCACGTCCTCACCTCGAAGAGGCTCGCGGCCGACTGGCTCTAGATTCAATATGTTTCGAGTGCTGCTCACTTGCAAGTATATTTTTATACGTAATGCGCCGGGAATATGGTACAATATCGCAATCAACCTATTGACCGTATTCTTGCACAGAAGTAAAGGACGTAAGTCGCAAAACTAATTTAATTAATTATGAGAATATGAATTGGTTTTGAAGAAAATTGTACGGGGAGATTCTTATAAACCATGTTTTACATTTGATAGTATTTATTTTGTATATGTAACTAAATCTGTTTGAGAGACAAGCAAGAAAAATGAAAAAAAAGGCATAACTTTCAAAAAAATAAACTATCGAGCAAATTATTTTCAATTATGTTTCTGTTCTGTGAAACGAAAGAAAAAACATTGAAAAATCTAATATTTAAGTTTGACTTCATTAATATTATTGGTTGATTTACTGTAATTAGGCAAAGTATAGCATTCTGCAGGGAGCGTCCTCTTAAGTAAAGTGACTACCTTAAATTTGTTGAAGATGGATAGAAAAAGTGCCAAACCCCTAAGAATAGAAAATTAAGTTTCTACCGCTCTCTTGAGGAGCTTCAGAGATTTTTCATGCACTTGAAGCACCCTCGCTCTTCTCAAGGGTCCATTGTTCTACGTAATCGCAGACGCCATTTTGTAACCGCCTTCACCATTTTGAGATTTTTTACTGAATAACATGATGAGATTATGTTTGAATATTGGGCACGCAATCGCATCATCATCCAACATTAGATGAGAACGTGGTCAAGTGCTAACCAGTTAGGTGTTCTATAAATTATCCTATTAAAAATATTCATGTTTTTACGCTTGAGTGTTTGTTCTTAAAGCACGCTAAAACGGTAAACGGATTTATATACAAAGCATACATACACGTTAATAAACTGGATTAATGGGACATGTAATATGTCTAGTTTTTATTCAATGTAATTTTCCACTAGATGGGATAATTATATCGATGTTCTGCCTGTCTTGGTACCAAAAACGTAGCTTACCACTATCAAGGAAAAAATCTGGCGATTTAACCTTACGGTCTTTTGGCAGCACACATTCCTTGAGAGTCAGAGTATTCTAAACCTAGCGTTTTCATCATCTTCGACCACATCATCGCTTACCAACAGACGAGAAGTGCTCAAGCGCTAGCCTGTAAGATATTTAAAAAAAATACCTGGACAATGTAAGTACACCTAAGTTCACGTACTGTCTAAATTAATTCTGAACAAATATACACCTGTGTACTACTCAATCCTATTAAATATCTCAAAACCTATTATTTTATGTTTATATTCTTATTCAAATAACCGTATATTGTTTAAATGTAAGGCTCCACAGTACACAATAAAATTATTTCACGGAGATTTCCTCTTGCGTACGTGAATTAACTGTTACGATTCAGTAACGCGTTGTTAATTCGAATCGAGTAAGGCCCATTCAAACGACGCGATACGAATATTAATAAAATTGATTATTGCCCCGATAGGGTTTTTGCGAACGGCCTTTTAGAGAAGAGTTTCAACCAATTTCATTCCTGAACGAATCGTGAGTATTATTCATTCTAATTATTGTTTTGGTTGTACTCACGTGAAAAAGTTGTAAGACGTCCGACCCGTTTCGAGGCAATTGGTGCCTCATCTTCGTGGGTCAGTACGTGTGCTCTCGGCGAGCACCGCACCTGCACATGAGTTTTATCCAATACCACTATACGAGACCAGATTCCTAAGTTGTATAATTGATGAGATACGCATCATACTAGATTGTAAGTTTAATGAGTGTTTTTTTATAATATAGAGCAGCAAACAAGCATGCGACCCACCTGATGGTAAGTGGTTACTGCCGCCTATTGAAATATGCGATACCAAAGGCAATACTGATGCGTTGCTCTTTTGAAGGACTAATCAAATACTTGATTGACAACATCTGTTAACTCCCGTGTTCAATATGATTGAAATGTAGTAATGTCATGTTGTATCACATTTCGTAAGATCAAATCATTTCATTACAGCGTAAGGAGATTCCTCACTTTGCATCCCTTACGTACTGGTCAACTACTGTTTAGGCCTAGTTGCCAGCAACACACTATGCTTATCTCATAATGTTTATTATTTTCTTGTTTATATTATAAATACCTAATAATATGTCCAACAAACAAGAATGATCGTTTAAAAAATTAAAAAAAACGTTTTCAAATACTGCGCTAGTCATTTTCAGTACCAAGCTTGAGTTATTTATCTCTGGAGAAACTCATCAGATCTTTACGAAATTTAAATAGGACTATTTCATTTTAAACTAAAAAATACTCAAGTCCCGCCGGTACGATGAAATTTTGGATTGTGTTAAACAGTTTACAATTTATTTTTTTTATATCTTATAGGCTAGCGTTTGACCACTATCTCACCTGTTGGTAAGTGATAATGCGGTCGAAGATGGTAAGCACGCTAGGCCTAGAATAGGAACTGGCTCTCAAAGTGTGTATAAAGTGTGTAACACATCAAAGAAACATAATATTTGATTTACGCCATAGATATAATATATACAATAGATAACGTCTAGTATCACGATTTGTATAGAAACCGAGCGTGCCAACTTTTTAACACTTACTGTGACGTCACAGCCGAGATGTAGTGATGGGAAATCCAAACCAATTCAAAGACGCCGATACCGCCTATGCCCCTCCGTCTCGCTACGATTCAAACGATTCAACTGGAACCGCCGCCGTGATCGTCTCGCTCATACTCATACATTTTTATATATCTGTGATCCCGCTCACTGACTTCACGCACTTGCCCCCGCCGTCCACGCCAGCAATCACCAGTACAGTATAATAATATAATATAAAAATATATTAAATGTATTAATATTTCTTTGAAAAACAAGGGATTATTAGTATAGACATGCATGGTAAGAAATAGTCGTGATTTTTTGGTTATCAAAAACTTTTGATAACCTAAAAATCACAAATCGATTAACATGAATCACATAGATTTTCTGACAGACGAATGTTATACCTAAAGTCCCCGTCACGAGAAGCTATAAATTATGTAAACAAACATCTTTTACTAAGTAAACATTTTATACTGCGAGATAATAATAAATTGACCATATTCAATCGACATGAAATATAGACGGGTTATATGAAAGTAACAACCTATTTAATTTAGTCGGATCATATTTTAACGACGCAAAGCGCTATCGTTTGTGTTTCTTGGTACCGGACGCAGGGATTGTAAACTATCGGGACGCCATTTTGAAATAAACGCGTCATTCGAGTTTCGAATGCGTACGAGTTTGTTTCATAATGGAAAAAATGGAAATAGAAACATCTGAATCTGACGAATAATTATTCTTAAATAGTATATGTTAATTAATATTTGTTACTTAATAATTTATTAAATCTTAAACAAATTCATTTTTTTTGTTGGTCCAAATGTTGTGAACTCCTGAACACTTGTTTACATAATTTATAGCTTCTCGTGACGGGGACTATAGACAGATGAATGATATTAAACGGAATTATAAAATAAAGAATATTATAATTAAATCCCGCTCCGGCTCATACTTACCTGGCACAAAGGTTTGGCCATTGCTATCTTACGCGGAATGGGTACCACTGCACACCGGGTACAGTTAATAGGGCTGGGTTATTTTAATTTTGATAGTTTGAATAATTTGAAGATGTGTTTATTAATGAAGTTTATGTTTGAATATGTATATTTCATTGAAATTTAAAATACTATTATTATAATTCTTAAAAAATGCTTTTTATACTTTGTTTACGGGTACCTACTTATAAAGATGTAACTAGCATATGAGATGTAACTTATGAATAATCATATTTTACGTGCTGTGGGCTATCGAAACAAAAAGATCGCTAAATAAAACCAGAGAAAACATTTTAGTACCCAAAAGAAGAGTAAAATTAGAACACTTATTTATTTATGACCTTGTTTTTATTAGCAACTAGTAAATTATCTTTTTTTATAATGGTTTATATCATTCGTCTGTCCGATATCAAGTAAAATCGATTATTGATATATGTTGTAGAACGAACAACACTAGTTGCAAAATTTGACAGACGAATGAGAAATTGCCTGTACCACGAAGTCGAAGTGATCGCGAGAGTATCGCTAGTTCCCATATTCATCGTTTTTTAACACACAACGTCAGATCAAACGCTCAAAACAAACGCAGCAATGTAATGTAAATAGTTTTACTTAACGTTAATCAATAGTTAATTAAATATATTCTTGGAATCATAGCTTGAAATATTTAAAAATTAGTTTTAAATTGAATTTACGCTTAATATAATTTTAAAATAACTTATCTGTGATGAGAAATATGATGTGCCTTTGGGGGTCGACATTTTTGGGCTTTCGCAGTTAATTATCACGCAACGAGGCATTTTTGTAGTTTTCGCGGCCGTCCGGCTGCAACAACAGACGCACGCGGACTGTAAGTAGCGGCGGCCAACCTGGCCGCTTTGGCCGGGTTCGGACACGGGAAGTACATACATTTGCGTTATCTATGTATATATCTGTGATTTACGCAGTGCAACATCTCTCGTTGGATTTGAAAACTATAATGATTTCTTCCGAATGATTACCTTTTAAAATAAGTGGTCATAGATGGCGTTACCAATGCAAAAAGGGGTTAAAAAATGCAATTCACTCATTTCGTCGTAACGATACATCGAACTGTGGCTTAATTGACAAAGCATCTGGACATGTTATCCAGGAGGTTGCAAGTTCAAGTCCCGTCGTTACGATGAAATTTTGGATTGTGTTAACCAATTTACAAAAATATAGAGTGTGTAACACTTCAAGAAACATAATATTAAAAAAACTACTTATTTTCGAAATTTATGATCTCCGCTTTTTTTAAAGTCGGTTAGTAAATATTGTTAGGGTTCCGTAGCCGAATGGCAAAAAATGGAACCCTTATAGATTCGTCATGTCTGTCTGTCTGTCTGTCTGTCTTTCTGTCCGTCCGTATGTCACAGCCATTTTATTCCGAAACTGTTAGGACTGCAGAAATGAAACTTGGTAGGTAGATGTATTCTGTGAATCGCTTTCCGATTTTTATACAAAAATAAAAAAAATAAAAGTTTAAGGGGGGGCATCCCATACATGGAACTGAAACAAAAAAAAAATTTTTCTTCAAACCTATACATGTTGGGTGTCTATGAATAGGTCTTTAAAAATGATATTGAGGTTCCTAGAATCATTTTTTCTCAAAGTCAATAATTTGAAAGATAGGCGCGTCTAAAGTGGTAAAATGTGTCCCCCCCCTCTAACTTTTAAACTATGGGAGTAAAAAATCTAAAAAAAATATATGCTGTAGATCTCAATAAAAACTAACAATGAAAATTAGTTTGAACGAGATACAGCCAACAGTTTTTGAGATATGGCGACCGCAAAGATAACTTTGTTTTTCATACAAACACTATGAAAAACAAAGTTAATTTTGTAGTGGCGAAAAATCATAGTTATGGAATACTTAACTGTGTTACGGAACCCTACGAGTGCGAGTCCGACTTGCACTTGGCCAGTTTATTTTTTATATCAAATAGGCTAGTGTTTGATCACTGTCTCACCTGTTGGTAAGTGATAATGCGGTCGAGGATGCAAGCACGCTAGGCTTATAATTGGAACTGGCTCTCAAGGATAGCTGCCGGAACATATATAGGATAAGTTAGGTGTTTGGCGACAGATTTTTCTAACTTGAGGGTGGTAGCGGGCCAGACGGACACTAGATAGTGCCCTGCCACGATGAAAAAAAAACCGTGATGATATTTATGCGTAGATACATGACGGAGAGTGTGCCATCCAATCGCACGAATTAGTACCACCTTTCCCTGTCGGGCAAACAGACTGACATATTGCCAAGGATTGATGTTCCTTGCTGGTGTCGGTGTTACCTGATAACTACAACCCGGGTGTCTGCAAATCGCAAGTGAACAGGTACTACATCGTCTATCGCATCGTCACTTAACATCAGGTGAGATAGTGATCAAACGCTTGCCTATATGGCACTAAAAATATATTTATCGAATAGTACTATGCACTTAGCTTATATGATTCAGATATTACATAAAAACACAATACAAAAAATTGTTGCGTGGTTATATAAAACCACGATGCAAGTGAAACTTTTGTTTATGTGTAGCTATGGTAGCTAGCTACTATGGCTGCAGTTGACATGACACATTAGCATGTATACAAATATGGCTGCGGAAGCGTCCGCCAATCATAGCTAGACCTAAATATCAGTCATCATATCCACCAATCAAGCTAAAGGACCGGCGACATGCGACATGCGATAGATGGACGAAAAAGTTTGATGCCCTGTAATAAAAGTTTCACTTTAAAAATAGTATAGTATATTTTTATATACGTTTTAAACAAGGCATATAAAAAGATATCCGCACCGCTACAAAAAGTAGCTTCATCTGTAAAACGCCTACGTATATGGTAGGTATAGTGAAATTGCTTCCCTATAGAGATTTAATTTCGCAAACGTCAGTGTTCAGAGGTGCGAGTAGTGACTGTGATTTATTCTAAGTTATTTTGTTAACTTTCTACAATATTCCGTTTTATTATAAAATTTTTTATAAAGCATTTAACTAGTATGTAAAATAAAGCTCGTAAGTGGCATTGGTGCCAGAAAATTTAAGAAGCAATAGGTTAGCGTGGTATGGAGATGTCAACGAGTGAAGACTGAAGTTAAAATTAAATTACAAATCACCCATGACTGCGATCTCTGGCTGAAAAGCTAAGTACCATCATCATCACCATCATCATAATTATTCCTTCCTTTTTCCCACTTAAGTGAAGAATGACATATTGCACCGACCCTCGGTGCAATATGTCATTATCATCCCTTTGGGTCTATCCGCAGTCATTTCCGCATTAACTCTGAATAACTAAGTACCGTGTTCAATTAATTACAAACCGTTTAAAGAAAACCACATCTCATTATCTTAAGTTTTCCACAGCTTACAGTTACTTTCCACAGGAACATTATATTGATGTTCTGCCTCACTTGCTACCAAAAATTATCTTACCATCATCAAAGAGAAAATCTGCCGACATAACTTTACGGTGTTCCGGCAGCGCACAGCCCCTGAAAGTCAGAATATTCTCTAGGCCTAGCCTGTTCACAATCTTTGACCACATCATCGCTTACCACCAGGCGAGATATTGCTATGGTCAAACGCTAGCCTTAAGAAATAAAACCATTTTGGAGAAAATGTGAATATCCGCGTGTTGTACAACTAAGCTCGACTCACCCTAAACGTATATTTATACCTTCTTCGTTCCCACGTTGGTAAAAAGAGAATCCTATTTAAGACACACAAGAAGTTTTTATCTAGTCATACGCTCTTTAGAACCTTCTATATTGAAACCTAAGCTATTTGAAGGCGACACCAAGAGATTTTTACAATGACAGGCTTTTCAACCGACTTCCAAAAAGAGGAAGAGGTTCTCAATTCTTCTGCATGTTTTTTACGCGATTACGTTGCCAATTGTGAACCGATTTGAATAATTCTTTTTGTCATGAATAGGGTTTATCTCAAAACTGGTCCCATTAAAATAATATCAAGATTTGATAAGTCTGATAGTCTGATATATCCTGTTTTCCATGCGTCGCGACTAACCGCAGAGTGACCGCAAACTGCAGCTGTCCGTAAGAGCTTGAAATTTCTATTCCTTATTATATGGTTTATGTTATTATCTCTCTGTTAGCATGTAAGGTGACGTCGCCGACCGGCATCACCGGAAGACCAGACCACCGGAAGGTTAATTGACCGAAAATGTATGCTAAGGTGGGGCCGTTTGGTGATACTTATTCATAGTACTTATGTCTCAGACTTATTTTGAAGTCATAAGTTTTTTCTAATTTTATTTTTTTCTATATTTCTGAACTACTTTATGCTGTCACCAATAAACTTTTTCACTTTCACTTTCACTTTATAAATATCTCCAGAGATATGGCGATAAACATATCAATCCTGCTAACTAAAACTAACTTGCGTGGCGTGTGAAGTAAATTTTACAGTTTTTGTAATTATTTTAGTTATTATTAGTTTGTTAGAGCGGCACTAGCATTGTTAATTATTTATACGCTCATTTATTTTTCGGTTTGAACTTACTTCACCTACTGTTTTAATGGTACAAGCCTATGATCATATAAACCACTATATCATAATCCATGAGGGGACAAAACTTTTGACATAGCTCATTACGTTTACCCCTTTTTGAACCTACAAAAACCCCTTTTTAACCCCTAACTTTCGACCTTAAAGCTTCAGGCTCTAAGGGTTGTCCCTGAAGTAACGATAAAAGGGTTAACTCGTCTACTCGTCAGAGAATACAAAAAAAGCAATGACGGTGGTGAAAATTTTCAGGTGTAATTTTTAACCAACTTTTACAAAAAGGAGGAGGTTCTCAATTTGCCTTATATTTTTAATCTTTTGTATTTTTGTTACGCGATTACTCCGTCAATTGTGAACCGATTTGAATAGTAATTTTTTCCATCTCCTAGAAGATCACATTTAAATTTTAACAAGATCGGATGAGTATCTCCAGAGATATGGAGATAAACCTATCGAACTTGGTACTGATAATGAATAGAGCGAAAATGTTCAGTCGGATGTTTAGTTTTGTAAACGATCTTAAATTATCGACATAATACAATTTTCTTTTTCATGTTGTCTTGGATTCACCACGGGTTGACAAGTGTAGATTAAGCAGACAAGACATTACTGTGTTGCTGCGGCTTCGCTCTGGGCACATTCCATTGAACAAGTTTGCGTACCTCATGAAAAAAGTCAGCTCGCCTTTGTGCAATGACTGCAGTCAAAAAGACGTTTACCATGTCTTGATGGAGTGTGTCCGGAATGTAGACTCTTTAGTCTACATTCCGGACAAATGTTCGATGACAGTTCTACTGGATTATGTAATTGTTATCTATCCCAACCCATGTGTCAGCAAATAAAAATGATTCTGGAGCTCTGATAGCCAGAGCTTAACAACGTTGATTTGTATTGTTTTAATTTTAGATATAGTGTTAAGACGTTGAGATGTATATACATATTTTTAAGATTGTTAATAAAATACTTTTATTTTACTAAGCAGGGCGGCATATTCGCATGGGTGAAAAGGCTCCAGTTAAACTAAAAAAATAAACTGGCCAAGTGCAAGTCGGACTCGCACTCGTAGGGGTCTGTACCACACTATAGTATTTTATAAGATCGAGCAAAAAATACCACCATCATTTATCGCCAGCAAAAAATAATAATTAATAAACATTTTATTTCTTATAACGCCATCTAACGTCTAACAAAGGTGTTAGGGATCGTCATTTCAATATAACGCCATCTATGGACATTTACCTAAGCTTTCATAGATGGCGTTATATTGAAATGCCTAAAAACACGTTTCTTGTATGGGGACCCCCTATTATTTTTAACTTTATTCTGTTTTTAATATTTGTTTTTATAACGGCAACAGAAATACATCATCTCTGAAAATGTCAACTGTTTAACTTTTACGGTTCATGAGATACAGCCTGGTGACAGACGGACAGCCAGACAGACAGACAGAGAGACGGACAGCGGAGTCTTAGTAATAGGGTCCCGTTTTACCCTTTGGGTACGGAACCCTAAAAACAAGAAATCTTACCTTCTTCCAATAAAAACATTACCATAATAACATTGTAAAAAGTTCTTTCCTGCCTAAGAACGAATACCTGTCGATCACTAGAAACTGATTTCAACGATCTATTGAATTTTTCAAGAGATACCACTAACAATGCTGTTGTTGAATACAATGACGTCTCATACCCCATTCGCTAGTACTTCATGGTACAATCGAATCAATACAAGTACAATCTATCATTTGAACAGAAAAAGTACAAAGAAAACCCACTCTAGTGTGTCCAAGAATACTGCATATATTAGTTTGAGACACATGCAGTACTTGTATATATACTGGCCTGGCGGTTTGAGATGATGATAGAAATAAGGCCTCGTAGTGTTTTCGTAGAGGCGCAACGTCTACGAGTGCCTACGGCGCTCGTTGATATTTTAGTCGTAGCTTTTCGTAGGGATAATTTTTAAGTTTACAATGCTCTTATTGAAGAAATTTATGATGTAACGGCCAATTTAACAATATAGAAATCATAATCGTATACACTTATCACCTGGTAAATGTATTGAGTAACTGTAACGATGCATTTTGCGCTTATAAGAAGAAATAAAGTTCTTTTCTTTATTAATTTTCTATGGCAAATTGATTAATTTAACACTTTGATTAAAAATAATTAAGATAGTTTAAAAACTAAAACAACCGACTTCCATGCCGCGTGAGTCAGTTTCAGTAGCAAGTTCGATACGTTTATCGTCATATCTCTGGAGATACTCATCAGATCTCGATCAAACAAACCCTACCGATTAAAAATAGAATCATTGAAATCGGTTTACAATTGACGGAGTAATCGCGTAATATACACAAAATATATATATATATATATAGACGAATTGAGAACCTCCTTCTTTTTGGGAAATCGTTTAAAAAAAGCAAAATAAAGAAGTTTTTTTACATTTAATTTTTCTAATATTAGCAAATTTTTCAAAGTGTTATAGCTTCATAGTTAGGTAATCTATAAAATCTTAAAAACTCCTAGATTCTGTTTATGTGTGTGGGTAGATTATAAAACCAGGATATAAATTCGTCGTTACATAAAACGATTAAGCTCAAGTACTAGAACCAGGATATACAGGATCAAAAGCAGAAAATGTAGGATAGTATTAGCATAGCCTGGTCTAGGTTTAATTGGATCACAGGGTAGTGATACACTGGGGGAGCATAGAGCAATCTTAAGTTAGGGTTGACTGTTTGAAAATATTACGCAATTAGATTTAGTTTCTTATTCATATCTTATAAGGCTATTTGACAACTATCTCGCCAGGTTATCAACGATAATGTGGTCGAAGATGGTGGACATACTAGGCCTAGAATACTCAGACTCTCAAGGGCTGTGTTCTGCCGGAACACAAAAGGTTATGGCGGCAGATTTTCTCCTTGATAGCGGTAAGCTACTTTTTGTTAGCAAGCAAGACGGAACATTGATATAATGTGCTCTTAACACCTGTGTACACATTGGACCTACGATTTGAACCGGTAACCTCTCGCTTAGAAGTCAACCCATTTATTCTTTAGGCCAACGGTTTTCTCAAAAAAATATTGATCTAATATATTATATACTAGCAGTGCCTTCAACTTCATTCATTTTTTTTTTCTTTTTCGTAAATACTCATGAAAAACAGAAATAGCCATATCGGTCTACCCGTTTTTATTAGGGTTCCGTAGTCCTGGCAAGGAACCCTCATAATTTCGTCATGTCCGTCTGTCTGTCTGTCTGTCTGTCCGAGGTTTTACTAAGAGACCATTAATACTAGAAAGCTGTAATTTTGTGGGGGTATGTAAATAAATGACGCCGATAAAGTGCTGAAATAAAATTTTGAAAAATATTTTTTAGGGTAGTTCCCCTATATGAGAAGTGGGGATAATTTTTTTTGTCATCGTCTACCCCATCGCGTGGGGTATCGTTGAATAGGTCTTTTAAAATGACTTAAGGGTTCCTAATACCATTTTTCGATTGGATGCTCCATTTACGAAATATTAAACTTTAAAGTGCAAATTTTTGTTCCAGTAGGGCGCCCCCCTCCTAAAAGCTAAACTGCTGACTTGAAAAATCTGGGAAAATTCGTGATAATAGCGCATTTCATGAACTTTAAAGGAAAATTATAGCGGTTAAGAAAGCTTTACCGGCCAAGTGCGTGTCGGGCCACCCGCAGTGTAGGGTTCCGTAGTAGCCTGTTATTCAATGCAAGTCTTTACCCGTTATAAACAAGCAACTAGGTACTCCGTCTTTGTCACTTTAAAGGATTTATTGTAAGGATTTTGATTGGATTTTGGATTTTTTCAACGACTATTACTGCTAAACTAAGTTATGTTATATATATAGTTTTAAGTTATGGCGTGACCAAGGGACATAGGGACTTATTTTGATAGCCTTGAAACACATATTTACTTACTTATTCACAGAAGTACTTGTGTAAAGTTTCCAATAAAATAGACTATCTTTATGTTAATCTTTATGTATTTAATTTAAAGTCTAATCTGCCCACTGATTTAATTATTCAAGGGCTGCAGTATTTTGACTGTACAAAGGTAGCATAATCATTAGTCTCTTAATTGGTGACTTGTATGAAAGATTGGATGAGATATAATCTGTCTCTTAATTAATTTATAGAATTTATTTTTTTATTTAAAAAGTTAAAATAAATTAAAAAGACGAGAAGAGTTGTTTTTTCATACAAACTTTGAACTCCCGTTTCATCCCTTTAAGGGGTGAATTTTGGAAAATCCTTTCGTAGCGTTCCGTTTTATTTGTACCAAGTTTTGAGTGAACCGGACGAAGGAATAACTTTTTTGATATAACTTTATCACCCTATGTAACCACTTCAGGGGTTACATTTTGAAAATCAAATTAACCTATGTGTTATTTCAAAACCTACACTATCTACGTTTCAAATTGCCTTGAAATTGGTTAATTAGTTATGGAGATACGTCGAAACAAACGTGACTGGATTTTCTATGATTTTTCTAAACAAAATTCATTTTACACACCCCTTAGGGGTAGATTTGGAAATTAAAAAACACATGTCTTATTATTTGTTTTAAGGGTTGTTTGTACCGAGTTTTGAGTGAATCGGACCAAGGAATACGTGGAAACAAATATCATTGAATTTTCTATAATTTTATCAAAGATTCATTTTGCAAACCTCCTAGGAGTAGCTTTGAAAAAATAAAATACACGTATATCATTATTTATTTTAAGGTTTATTTGTACCGAGTTTTAAGTAAATCAGCCCAAGGAAACACATTTTCCATAGAAACTTTATCTCCCTATTTGATTAGCCTATGTCTTAAGTTAGAACCTACACTATCTACGTTTTAAATTTCATTAAAATTGGTTTAGTGGTATAGCCTGGTATATAGATCAAGCAGATAATGTCATACTTTAAGCTAAAATAAGGCATAAAAAGTATAAGAATGTTTGACTATGTGGTAGCCAATCTATTTAATGGAATATGTAGCAAAAAGCAGACGGTCCATCTGATGAAAAGTTACTTCGCCTATGAATACTTGCAACACTAGGGGTGTCACTTATTTATGGTTATATTAGGTTGTCTAGGCTAGCCTAGCGTTTGACTACTATCTCATCTGTTGGTAAGTGATGATACGGTTGAGGATGGTAGCACACTCAATGACAGCTGCCGAAGCACATTAGATGTTTAACAACAGATTTTCTAACTTCGGGTAGTATATAAATGGCGAAACGGACACAAGACAGTGTCCTATACAAATACATTTTTCGATAAGTATTTTAAATGCTAAATATTTAATTATATTGAAATACGGGACTTATCGCGCTAAAAACATACCAGAGCAGACCAGACCACGAGTCTTCTCGTGACGACGGTCAATGCAACTTGATCGAAACGTCGAGGTAAATAAAATTATATTTTTAGCGCAATAAGTCCCGTATTACAATATAATTATGTGTGTAAATCGTGAAAGTTTAAAAGTGACTATTGCAAAATATTTGATTTCATGTTCGTAATATAAGCTGCAAAACCCCAAACGTTTTTATATTTACAAAACGATAAAGCAGTTAACCCTGAGTTAACAAACACCACCCACCTAACCACTCACAGGGTACCCTTTAACCAAATCCCTTAACATTATAAGTAACAAAACCATAAGGAAGAAACCATAACACTTCCATCCAAAAACTGCCCCTGTGACACCCCTAACACAACATCTCACACGGGGAATTAATTTGCATTATAACCCTTACAGTGCATATCCCTATAAAATGCGGATAATGGACAGTCTTATGTGCCATAAAGCGGTATTCCGCATGAATTCGGCGAAGACCGCCGAGTTCAATTTGATGAAACAATTAGATGATGCTCAAGGGATTCTCGCCTTTATGGCTCCAAAATTGTTAGTACGTTCTCGGGAATAACGAGTTATTGCTATTCATGTAGGTTTCTTAAGGTCGCGTTGCGGAGAATGGGTCGTAATTTTATTATTCAAAGCCAGATTCAGATATTGTGAACGAACTACGCTAGGCAATAATAAAAAAATATTAGGATTCTTTACCTATTTTTATTATATATTTTTTTGTACTTTATTATTATTACTATTTAAGATTTATAGTCATAGTGAGTTTGATTCATGATTTTGAAAGTACTAACTACATTATACTCACTACTTTTTGTTGCCGACTGTCTCGTTCTTGTCTGTTCCATGCATGTCCGATGCAGTTCCTCGGGAGTTTACGCAGTAAGATCGCGATTACTGGGTGGTTTTTTAAACCAATTTTATAATCATGATTCAAACTCACTTATAACTATAAATCTAAAATGGTTTGAAAATGCTACAATCTTTTATGAAACGTACACTCTTTAGATGAACAAGAAATGTAGGTATAAATCGGAACATGGAGTACTGTGTTGCTAAACAAAACAATGTTGAGTTATAATAATTACTAGCTGGCTCGGCGAACTTCGTACCACCTAACAGACAATGTATGTTATATATATATATTACCTTTTAGATTAACTTAATTTAGGCTTTTATGAACGTAATACAATGAATACATAATATCGTTTAAAAACTAAAAAAGAACCGACTTCAATGCCGCGCTATTCATTTTCAGTAACAATTTTGAGATGTTTATCTCAATATCTCTGGAGATACTTATCAGATGTCGATAAAATTACCATGGTACCACACTTAGGATATCTCCTTTCAAACAAAAAAAGAATAATCAAAATCGGTTCATAAACGACGAAGTTATCCGCGAACAAACATAAAAAAAAAAAAAAAAAATATATATATACGGTCGAATTGAGAAACCTCCTCCTTTTTTTGAAGTCGGTTAAAAAGAGGTATTAAGTTTAGCAATGTATTATAGCAATACAGAAATAGAATAAAAATACAATATTCAAGTACCGCGTGTCAGCAAGACATGATTAAATTAAACTATGCTATTATTGTTGTGGTAAAGTTATTAACTTAACATTTTAATTGTAAATAGTTGTTCGATTGAATTAAATTTTAATTGTAAATATATAACCATCAGTATTTTATTTTAATTCTGAATAGGTATATACTTACTTCATGGATAACTGTCTTATATATTTTAACTATATTTTGGCCTTATGGATAATACACTGGCTAAATTCACTAATCGTGTGGAGCCATGAACCTTATATGATATGATACCTTATTAATTTGCGGTTTAACGTATCGACGGGATAAACAATTGAACATCAAATGTTCTTCTCATCTTATATAATTTTTTTAGGTCAATTATTCATTGTTTTTAATACTTATTATCCTATTCCTGACAAAGACAATTCCAAAAATACAAAAATCATAAAAATTGGTCCGGCTGTTCTTGAGTTATAAGTGTAGTAACTAACACGACTTTCTTTTATATATATATAGATAGATACATACTCGTACATACATAAAATCACGCCTAAAAGGGCGCACGGGAAAATCCGTTGGGGTAGGCAAAGACTACTTTTTTCCACATGCTACGATCCATACATACCTTATTCGCTTCTTCCATTTATAATATTAATAATAAATCATTAATATGGATATATTAGTACTTCTTACTAATGTTATAAAGGCGAAAGTTTGCGTGTATATTTGTCATTTCCTTACGCTACAACTTCTCAAGCGATTTAGCTAAAATTTGGTATGTAAATAGCTTAGGCTAAACTCTCAAATTACAAATAGGATGCTTTTTATCCCGATATCCCCACGGAAACTATGTCCACGCGGGTACAACCAAGCTAGTAAAAATCAAAAACAAGAATTAACGCAATAATCTTACAATTTGCAACAAAAAAAAAAACTAACATGTAGAAAACGGTTGTCCGAGAAGAGCAATTTCACACTCGACTTGCATTGTTAATTAGTCTTTGTTGCCTCGTTTTAATTCAAATTTCCAGGCTATGTGCATTTTGGGACGCAATTTAGAAGCGGCATGGCAACAAAGAGCAATTTTTTTTTAAAGACTTTATTAAAGAAGTGCGTTACAACCTCAAAATAAAGAATAAACCAGAAGACGTCAACTCACCCAAAAGTGAAGCCACTACAACCACTTTATAGTGTGGTTTCTCGCCGTGGCGATTCGATAAGTGAATGTCGTTGCGTAGATAACGTGTTCTAAAAATGTCTAATTGAATTTATAAGCCATCTCGTGTCCTTTCTAGATCTTTAGATATTTATGAAATTTAATAAAGGACCACATTACCTCAAGTTATATATTAACTCCAGAATTATTAAAATCGGTTAAATTTCAGTGACAAGGTGTTTATCTCTGGACATAGTCATTAAATCTTAATAAATAGTTCTATATCATTATTAAACGGGCACTTACCACCATTCACGTTCCATCTATGCTGGAACCAGTAGGGGTGCTTCGTGATGATGGTAAACGCCCGGAAGGCATGACCCTAATCCCCTGGGAGCGTGGGCGGGCCCTTGTATGGGATGCGACTTGTGTCGACACTCTGGCCCCGTCCCGTCTCAGTGGGACAGTGTCGAAGGCCGGAGCCGCAGCGGAAGCTGCCGAAGGTACCAAGCGGCGTAAATATGCATCTTTATATAGTAGCTACATATTTATGCCGCTTGCTGTTGACACTTTTGGTCAATAAGGTCCAAGCACCAAAACTTTTCTCAAGAAAATGGCTCCACGCCTTATCAATGCCACCGGTGACAAAAGGGCTGGCTCATTCCTAGCACAAAGAATCTCTTTAGCGATTCAACGCGGGAATGCAGCCAGCGTTCTTGGCACTCTACCTCACGGACATCCCTTAATTTTTAGTTAGATGAGTTTAATTTTAATTCTTAAATATATTATTTTTCAATTTCATAAACGTTTACTTTAATAAATTGTATGATGAGATCAAAAAATAAAAACGTACCCAACCAACAAAAATGTAAGCAGTCGAATCGGTCCATAATTGACGGAGTCATTGCGTCACAAACCTAAAATAAAATAAATAACCAGCCAAGTGCGCGTCGGGCCACGCGCAGTGTAGGGTTCCGTAGTAGCCTATTATTCAATGCAAGTCTTTACTCGTTATAAACAAGCAACTAGGTACTCCGTCTTTGTCACTTAAGGATTTATTCTTAGGATTTTGTATTTGGTACAAAATTATGTAACACCCAAGTTCAACGACTATTACTACTAAACTAATTAAGTTATCTTAACCGCTATAATTTTCCTTTTAAATTCATGAAATGCGCTATTATCATGAATTTTTTCAGATTTTTCAAGCCAGCAATTTAGCTTTTAGAGGGGGGGGGGGACGCCCTACTGGAACAAAATATTGCACTTTAAAGTTTAATATTTCGTAAATGGAGCATTCAATCGAAAAATGGTATAGGCAACCCTTAATTCATTTTAAAAGACCTATTCAACGATACCCCAAACGATGGGGTGGACGATGAAAAAAAAATTCATCCCCACTTCCGATATAGGGGAGCTACCCTAAAAAAAAATTTTTTTTTCAAAATTTTATTTCAGCACTTTGTCGCCGTCATTTATTTACATACCCCCACAAAATTACAGCTTTCTAGTATTAATGGTCTCTTAGCAAAACCTCGGACAGACAGACAGACGGACATGACGAAACTATAAGGGTTCCTTGTCAGGACTACGGAACCCTAAAAACATACAGAAGAGTTGAAAATCTTCTCCTTCCTAGAAGTCGGTAAAAAAAAATCGGGATTTATTTTCTGCATTATGGCCAGGGGGTGAAAACGTGACATTTACTATGATAATATGGTCTTCAACTTTGTTTTAAATAATAATATATAGATACAATGCCCTGAGTCACAGAACAGAGAAAAAGCACAAAAAAGATAATAGTCCTGAAGAAGGCCTTGAAGACGGGGAATTTATTTTTACTCCACGCCGTTTCTAAAACACGACAAACAAACCAAACTAACTGTTATAATTTGGCTAAATGCAAACATAGTAACGTTCTAGCTATATATTACTTACATTTTACGTGTTAATGATCAAGTTAAACAGAATTTCAGCGGTATTTTAACTTTGAACTGAAATTTTAACTTTTAAAAGGGTTTTTAGCACTTGACTTACTCGTATAATGGTTTTACAAAGTGAAAGTCAAATACGTTTTATCACCGTCTGTATTTTAGCGTGTTGGTTTAAAGCTTAATCTTATGTGACAGGAATTTTGCTAGTCTGTGTTTTGACTTCGTTTGTTATATTTATATATCTGTAAAAAAAGTAATAAAACCAATGGACGAAGTGAATTTTGAAATAACATAGTGCATAAGACTAAAATCTCATCTGATGTTAAGTGAAACTGTGGCCCAAGATTTAGCACGCATGCCTAGAAGATACCTAAGATTCACTAATAGCCTCCAACATTTCCAGCTGGTATTTTGCGGAACCGTCACAGAAGTGAAAAGAGTACTCCATACATGATCTTTTCAAGGATTTGTGCTTGAGATAAATTATGGAACTGTCCCGATGTGAAGTGCCTCACTTTCGCTAAGACACTAAGCTTTTTCGAAGTATTTTTTTATAAATATCGAGAAGCAAGCAAGCATGCGGCCCACGTGATGGTAAGTGGTTACCGCCGCCTATTAGCACCTGCAATACCAGGGCCAATACTGGTGCGTTTTCTGCTCTTTTTAAAGAGAAATCTGTTAACTCTCTTGAAGCAACTCAGATCAACCTTCTGTGATAAAATCGGGATGAAAGTCATTCCAGATCTCGCATTTTTAAGTTCATATACAGTCATATGAGTTGAGTGAGTTGACTGAGTTTTTGTGAAACAATTTTATCAATTTTGATAACTCCTACTTACTACTTTGGCTCATAGATACTTATTACTACTATTTACGTTTTTTACCTTTTGAGGTACGGAACCCTAAATACAAAAAGATTATGTTTTATTTTCAACACAACATCTTAATCTGGACTTCCCAAAGATATTTATGTTTTTTCACGTAACAATAAGTATAAACATAAGAAACACTGGAAACACTGTTCCAAAGTTAATTTCCCGTCGCCTCGGGTGTTGCCAGAATGAAGGGAAAGTTTTACTTAAAACAACTGACATGGTTCCCTTATCAGCTGGTAAATGTTGTTCTTCGTAACTAATTAATAAGACATTTTTTTACCCGACTACTAAGAAACGGTTACGTATGTATGTTCTTTGTCAATTTCTTTATTACCTCGTCTCTTACAACCAGCTCGATGGATTTTGACTATTAAGGTATCGTTATATTCGTTTTAAAAAGCCAAGTGTCCTTAGACAGGTGTTTAAAAAAGACCTAATGGCAGCGCGAAATACTAATACGTAAATAAATTTAAAAAAACGGCCAAGTCGAGTTGGACTCGCCCACCGAGGCTTCCGTACCAACGTTAGTTAGGACCAATTAAGCCAGACCTCTAAATTGTATGAGCGCTAATATAACTCAGAGGCCTATCTTAATTGGCATTTACTATGTATGTATGGGGAACTTTTCGACTTTTTTTTTTAAATATTGGTCAAGCGCTACCTATTATCACAGAAAAAGAAAACAAAATATTCATTTCTCACGCAGTCAAGCAATTACAGACCGGGAGTCTTCGAGTGAAGGTGAAGGTGAAGACGATTCTACGAGTAGGTAAGAGTGCTACAGCGTCGATAGCATCGTCACATTAGGTGTGTGGGTGATGGAATAATAATGGGAAGGTAGGCCGGTTTGGATAAAAGTTGATTTAGAAGTAAGTAGTAAAGGTGCGGCCACACCGCGGCGTCCTGCGATCTGCGGGCGCGATCTCAGTATTTTTCAATTGTTTTCTGATCGCGTTTGGTCGGTGCAAATACTACTGCGCCATTTGATCGCCGCCTAGATCGCGCACTTAGGACGCTGCGGTGTTTGTACCTTAATGGAAGGATTGTATTACTGGTGAAATAGTGGTCAAACGCAAAACTTTCTGTTAAAGAATACCAAAATAATACATAAGTAAATCCGAACCTGTTGTCACGGAATGTAGTACTGAAAATAACATTCTTCAGTTCAGTATCTTCTTCCGATAATTGTAAGGCTGCGTAAATCAATCCTCCTGGAGTGGCTGAGTCTATTTCGAAAACATACGGTAACGGCTTTCGTAGAACATTTTCTATTTCTATCTATAATAACCTCCTTTGGTTCGAGGTTATGATTTAACATGATATTTATACATCAGGATTACTAACTGTACCCTGCGCTTTAACTTAAGTGTATCATAATTATATATGTCAATCCCACGAAGAAAATGACTTATATTTTCATCGTAGTGTCAATCCAAGTTATTAAGTAACTGTCTGAATGCCATATTTCACTAAAAACGTCTGAATTAATTTGATGGTGCAAACCATCAAATTTATTATTGACGTGTTTTGTGTGATTTGATTTTGATAATATTAGTAGGATAAGTCCTATTCCCTACAAACTCCTACTCATAATATTGACAGGATAGCATACTGAGAAGATTTACTTTATGCTACGCTACATCTGACAGTGTGTTATGTGTACGCTACAATGCAGATGTTCGCATAGTGAGATACGCAAGTGCTACGCTCGTTCACTTTTGACAAATGTGCTACGCGTGAATCAATTTGACGTCATTCATTTAGGCGTAGCACATTTACATTTGTCAAAATATAGCCACTTATTTATACGTAGCATAATATTTGTCTACCTATACGTATTATATGATTCTAAGACACAATCTACCTATCTTCATTAGGCAACCATAAGGCCGCTAATAATATTTTTATAAAAGCTTACTAGCAATGTGAATTGCACATTACTAGTAGTCTTGTTAACCCCTCCAACTTAACTTAGCTTCTGTCTGGACTGGATTCGCATCAATAGAGCAAAGGGCCCCACCCACAGAAATATTAATATATTATTCATACCCTTTGCACTATTGACGTGAATCGAACTCATGACCTCTCGATCGCCAGGCCGACGCCTTAACCATTTGGCTATTGCCGCTTTAATATGTACTTTGATAATGCAACTACTTTATTACTACACGTAACCTAACTAAGTTTAAATGCGCAATAAAGCCTATTCTATCTATCTATCACCAGAGCTCATTCTACCGCAGGATATATTAGATTGTGAACTTCAAACTCTGAAAAGCCCCTCTGCTTTTAGATTCTCCCCATTATCTAGTTAGCGACACGTTGAAAGTTACCATCGCCGCTCAAATTAAATAACTGGTAACTTTCGCTAGGGATGGGACCGGGAGTGAGAGAGTTAGTTCAGTCTGAAAATTGGATCAGTGTTTATCAGATAACTGTTTCGGTTGATTTTAATGTGTTTGAATTTTGATTACATTTTTTTGATGCTGAATAGGCAAAGAAGTAGTTTGTTAAAAATGCAATCCACTAATTTCGTCCGTAACTATAGATCGAATTGTGGCTTAATTGGCAAAGCACCTGGACATGTTACCCCTCCTAGATAACTTGTCGCGGGTTCAAATCCCGTCGAACAATGACATTTTGGGTTGTGTTTAACAATTTACAAAAATATAAAGTGTGTAACACTTCAAAGAAACATAATAAAAGAAGTAGTTGTTTGGCAACTATGTCTCCTGATATGATTCTAAGTGTATAAATGTGTATTCACTTTATAAGATTTAATTTGTAGCCAGAAAACACTTTTTTCTCTGATTAAAAGAGTCCTATAATATAAGCCACTGAATCGGCCCTTAGCTCTTCAACGTCTAGTTTTATCAAGTTTAATTGCAGCAGGTTACATCACAAATATCCATAAACCTAATTTATTTGAGAGTTAAATAATTTGATCAACAATTTGGATGAATGTTATTCCTGATTTGCTACCAACAAATAGATTACCATTACCAAGGAGAAAATCTGCCGACACAGTCTAATAGTGTAAATACTGTAAGTGTAAGTAAATCTTTTTCAACTACGTCTGCGATCTGGGTTTGGAAATAGACTTCAGTGTACCAGATGCGATTTATGCGCTTGACAACTAGTATGGTCCGTTTAGACTTTGAGTGGTGACTTTTAGATGTTGGTTGATCGCCGCCATGGTTCAAGTCTGTGTACTACCAGTCAGGATAATAACAAAGAACGCACATATAGTAACTTTTGAATCAGTCTACTATTTCCCATCCTTATTGACTAGGGTTGCTCCACGAAACTGTATCCCGTACGTCGTCACCACTTCATTAGTCTGCGCAAAAGGATTGCCGGTTCGTTAATTTTAAGGGTTTTACAATGTTTATTGATTGGAGAATTGTTTGTTATAGAATTTTCTATAGATTTTGATAGGCTGAAGAGCTTTTCATAAATCGTTTAGATTATACAGAATGATTATTTTCAAGTGGGCGTGGATGGCCAAATACGAAACTGCGGAATAGCGAAAAATACTCAAAGGAGTATCGGGCCCGATTTTGATAAAAACTGCATCTTTTGTTTTTTACTGCCCGGCATTCACTCGAGTTTATTTTTCGGATTATGTTTCGACCGGTTTTGACTCGGTTTTAGAGTCTTCGTCCTGGGAGTGGCTAAGAGAGCTGTGACTCGCGGCGTGCCGCACGAGCTTCATAACTAAAACTGCATCATTGGATATATGGTATATGTCTGAATACTCTGAATTTAAAAGTTGTTATTAAGTTCTTTTTTTTAAAGTTTTTTTTTGTATTTTTCCTGGCGTTATGTAAACTTCTTGGTTTGGCTGCTTAGTTCTACAGTTATTGGCAATTTTTTTTTGCGATGGATAGGGGTAAGTAACCTGACAGGATGGCAACCAACAACCTACCAAAGTTGGGCAACCTTGAACCATCTAATTACACAGGCTCAAACAGGCTCATACAGGCTCATACAAGCTCCTAAAGCTTTAGACAATCTCCTTAAACCGCAACATTAATTTATATAGTAAATCATTTATCTAGTAAGTATAAGTAAGTAAGTAAGTAAGTATAACCTCTCCAACTAAATTAAATATGCTTGGGTCTGGAACGGGTTCACGTCAATAGTGCAATGGGTGGGGATCGAACTCAAGACCTCTCTAACCATTGGACTATTGCCGCATATTATATACTAGCTGTGCCCCGCGGCTTTGCCCGCATTTAAAAGTATCCTATAGCCTAATCCATAGTACTGGCTATCTCTGTACAAAATTTTAGCTAGATCGGCTTAGTCGTTTCATCGTAAAGAAGCATCAAACTAATAACGAAACAAACTGACTTTCACATTTATAATTATTGGTGTTTATATATAAATTCCATAAAAAAATACGCAAAAAGTCCATTAGTAAGTAAAGTTAGAACCATTGAAAAAAAAACGCAACGCCTCCGATATAAATAATTATATATTTTCTCAGAAAACTCATATTAAGAATTATTTTAATAGAAACCTTTCAAGAACCTAATTAGCAATGCTAAAGTTGTTGGAATTTAGTAAGCTCTGTTATACACAATTCACATTAAATTAGTATTCAGTACAATGAACCTACATTGCTTAAATAGACAATTATTATTTATATGCGACATAAGTATTTCCTTAAAGCATTGTACACTACCCTTGCACAGTGGATTAGCAGTAATGTAACTTTAGTTCTGTCTCACTCCTCGACGCAGGTTGAAAATTTCGCAGGTTGAAAATAAAAAAAATAGATGTCTAGAACGCTTGTTATGTAATTGTACAGTCATCGTTGCGGCATTATACAGACATCTCATCACTTCACTATATCGCCAGTCAACTAGGCAACGCTGCTAGGACTCCAGAACGGACCAGGATTCGAAGGTCAGTCAAAGTTCTTTTTAACCGACTTCAAAAAAAGGAGGACAATTTCTCAATTCAACCGTATATATATATATATATATACGGTTATATATAATATATATATATATATATATTGTTCGCGGATAACTTCGTCGTTTATGAACCGATTTTGACTATTTTTTTTTTGTTGGAAAGGAAATATCCCAAGTGTGTTACCAAGGTAATTTTATTGAGGTCTGATAAGTATCTCCAGAGATATTGAGATAAACACCTCAAAATTGGTATTGAAAATGAATAGCGCGGCATTAAAGTCGGTTTTTTTAAGTTTTTAAACGATATTATTATAGGCAATAAACGCTAAGCACAAGTACGTAGTATTATTACCTGTTCTGTGGCACAAGAGCCGATTGTACTCTTCGGTCTTCTATACAATCTAAATGTAAGTTACCTAACTTTGATTCGTCTTAACGATTGAGACATAATTTGAGAGGTCCGATGGCGTAAAGGTTACATGGCTAGACTTCTAAGCGACAGGTCGCCGGATCAAATCAAAGCACGGGTGTTCGTCCTCAAATGGTAGGAGCATATTATTACATCGATGTTCCGACTTGCTACTAAAAAATAGCATAAAGCAGCATCAGGCATAAATCTGCTGCCATAACCTTACGGTGTTCTGGCAGCACACAGCCTCGAGGGCTGTGTCAGAGTCAGAGTATTCTAGGCCTAGCCTGTTCACCATCGTTGACCACAACATCGCTTGCCACCAGGCGAGATATTAGTAAAACGCTGGCCCATAAGATATTAAAAAAATTACTCTCATATTTATTTCCCAATAATATAAAAAGTATAACTAAAAAAACACAACGAAAAAAAAACCCTTTCCTCACTACGGTCAGTTGCAAAATAACGTAGCTGGTTCCCAACCAATAGTTCCACTGTATCCTACTTAGTTAAACAATTTAATTTGCATGGCTATCTAACTAGGATTGGGGTCGTTGCAGTGAAATGAAAAACCTTTTGTTTCGTGCGAGCTGTTTGCGGGTTATCTAGCTCTACCCGATAATGTTGCAGATTTGGATAATGCCATCGAATTTGTGGAATAAGGGTTTGAATAATTACAGGGTTAATATTAATGCTTTGCTATGTTAATAGGGGCGTATAATATTTCGTGCTTTCATTTTCGATATAAATTAACAGGTAGTCCTTTGACATACTAGGCAACATTCGCACGTCTTTAAATAGTTAATAAATTACTAAGCTATTATCTATGCGGTAAATCGACTTTTACTTAAATCTCGATTTAAAAGTATTGATTTTGTTTCGCTGCCTACCACCTGCCTAGGCGGCCATTACAGCCCATTCTTTTTCCGTGCGAGGCAACGAGAGCACGTGCTCCGTCACCTCATACAATCGTTCGTTTTTAGGGTTCCGTACCCAAAGGGTAAAACGGAACCCTATTACTAAGACTCCGCTGTCCGTCTGTCTGTCTGTCTGTCTGTCTGTCTGTCTGTCTGTCTGTCTGTCTGTCTGTCTGTCTGTCTGTCTGTCTGTCTGTCTGTCTGTCTGTCTGTCTGTCTGTCTGTCTGTCTGTCCGTCTGTCACCAGGCTGTATTCCATGAACCGTGATAGTTAGACAGTTGAAATTTTCACAGATGATGTATTTCTGTTGCCGCTATAACAACAAATACTAAAAACAGAATAAAGTTAAAGATAATAGAGGGTCCCCATACAAGGAACGTGTTTTATTCGTCATTTCGCACCATCTATGAACGCTTAGTTAGGTAAACGTTCCATAGATGGCGTTATATTGAAATGTCGATCCCTAACACCTTTGTTAGACGTTAGATGGCGTTATAAGAAACAAAATTTTTATCAATTATTAATTTTTGCTGTCGAAAAATGATAGTGATATTTTTTGCTCGATCTTATGAAATACTGTAGTGTGGTACGGAACCCTACGAGTGCGAGTCCGACTTGCACATGGCCAGTTTATTTTAGTAAAATAAAATAACATCAAAGTGATACAACGGAAAAAATAAATAAAACTGAAAGTTATTTGTGATAGGTGTGAACACATATAGTGATGTGAAATACAATAAATTATTATACACCAATCAAGTACTGTTCGATACGAAAGTCTTGTACGGTGTATTTGCCCAAGATCTCCATTGAGACGCGGCAAGCCAATGATCTCAATTGAGACGCGGCAAACACACTACGTTAACACATGACATTTCTTGGTAATGTTTGTGCATACTAACGCCCTAGATTCAAAAGTGAACGTGGCCTTTTATTATGTCTATATACGTGTCAGCTTTGGGTAAGGTATACTAGAAAATCATACAGTACCATCAGGGTTCAGTACAATGATGCTTTCAGAATCCTGATGCGGAAACCTAGATTTTGTAGCGCGTCACGTATGTTCGCTGATGCACGGGTTCCTGATTTCTTTGCGATCCTAAGATCTCGAATCGCATCTTTTTGGAATGCGATAAGACGATCAGAAAATAGTATCCTTCGATGCTTGTCACAACATTTCTATAGTCCAATATACAAATTCTGGACAGGTGTGCACCAGAGCGAAAACAAAAAATGACAAGTATTATGTAGTTTCTATTATAGCTATTTTTAAAGTAAATACAAGAATGTTGTATTGTATTGTATTCATTCATTTTTTAACAATTTACAATTTGTTTTCTTTTTTATTTGCGTTTTTTTGTATACTATATTATTAAATTTTATGGGTTTATTGCCTGAAATAAAGACTTATTATTATTATATTCTTTATTCAATTCACATCACGGGCTGCAAATCGCCCGGTCCTTTGGAAGGCATTGACGGAGCCGAAGCCAACGTCAAGAGGCCCTTTACAATATTAAATAAAATAAAAATATGATTTGTGGATGGAGAGATGTAAAACTATAAAAAGATGGTACATTAATTTATTATGGCTATGAATATGTGCTGCTTGATGTTTGTTTTCTGGTCTATAGGATGAGGTACGGCACCCGCCAATTATGCCTCATTTCAAAATATTAAAGCGGGTGGTGACTCGCTATACACTGAATGGGCCCCCCATTAAGGCAGACCGTTATGTCGGCGCCGAGGGGCAACATTGGCGTGGATAGCTAAGGGTGTTGAGAGGTGTGCTGCACTTTCACTAAACGCTACTAGCGGCTTTATGCCTTTAACACTTCCACCCTGGAGCTTAGGTCTTAGCTCTTGCGATTCCCACCACCGGCCGGCCGGTAAAGGCAAGCAGGGGGTTAGAGGGTCTCATTTAGCCCTCACGGGATAGGGGTACGCGGTGTCGCCACTCACCGTCGGCTCGCCACAAAGCCGCCCCTGCGGGTTTATTATTATTATTATTATACAAGAGGTTATGGATACGTACTAATGAACCATACCTACTTTTACAAATATATATATATAATAGATAGATATATAATAGAATAAAAAATCTTACACCGTAAGTTGTGTTTAATAATATATTTTATCTGTCTGTGCAATCTACTGCCTTAAATTCTAAAGTGATCGTGGCGTTTTAATACACAAGAGGTATCGGATTCGTACTAATGAACCATACCTACTTTTATAAATATTAGTCGTAAAATATTTTACACTATATTTGCGTGTAATGATATTACCTTTGTCTTCTAAAAGACGAGCCGCAAGTATAGGATTTCAAATCTCGACCCGGCCCTATAAGGCCGCTGCCCGGCCAGGAAGAAAAGTGTACCCGAACATGCCAAGGAGGATTTTACACTCTCGCCTAGTGGGTAGCAACATGTTTAAATCCACAAGCACATTTTATGCTCGCTCAAGTATGAGCCAACACTGGCAGTGTATAGATCTTTAGATCGTTTCCATAATAATTGAAACTTCAAGTGACGGGTTTTGTATTCCCTGCGATCTATGTGGTTAAGTACATTGTAAATTAACTGACATCTAGTTAGAGGCCAGGGTTTTTTCCACAAAAAGGTCTTATTGCACGAAGGCTTCATGTGAAGTTATAACTTGCGGAAAAAAATACTTTCCGAGAAATAAATATTTCAAAATTAGAATATTCACCTTAAGTTTTTACATTTGACAGTTTATATCACAACCACAGATTGCTATATCACTCCAAAACTTCGGCGTGAATACAAACTTGTTACACTAGGTCTAGTTAGGCCCTTCCACAGAACAGTTAGCAAGATGAAGAAACATTATTTGTTATAAATTTACCTTCTGTTAATTTTTTTATAAAGATATATTTTGAAGGTGTCCGAAAATATACAGAAACAGGGATTACAATAAACATTTAACCTAACCCTGTGGCAACACAAAATACAACTCTAAAACTGGGACGGTCCTCTCTGACTCTGACTCTCGGCGAAGAGGGGCGAGTATGTCACCAAAGACTCGCCTCATTGTGTCGACCTGTTCAGACAGTGACACCAGTAGAGCATCAGTCCCAACCGCATCAAGAGTAGCACATGGTCTACTATACGGTCCTATCTCAGGTAAGTAGTATACAAGCGGGTAAGGGCCAACAATTATAATAATTGCTGTGTTTTTATTACAAATACATATTACTAATGTACATAGTTACATTTCTAATGAAGCTCCTATTTCATTTATACTCTTTCAATCTGGCGTCCCAAAAATCAGATGATCTGATGAGTTAGTGAACAGCAGAACATGTGTGCCATGCTGTTGACAATCTTTTAAACTTAAATGTCACTGCATAAGGTGGGCCAGGTCGAGGTTCAATTATCTCGGATACTTCTTTAGCTTCAAATTCTGATGGTAATAACATATTTTAAATCTTTTGTTTTACCTCAAAAACACACTTTTAATGGAGAATAGTAGAAAGCTTGTTAGTTATTACAATCAATTTGGTTTACGGCCCTGCCCTATTCCTATCAAAGCAGGGTACTGTAAATACCTTTATTTCCATTGAGTCGGGAAAAAATCCAAACAAAACAGTAATTTATAAGTTTGAAGAATTGTCCTACCATGTTGCAATAGCTCCAGGTGCTTTACAAAGATAATAAAAGGTAGTTTTAGCTTTCTTAGGTAGCCAGGGCCTAAAATCAGTGTCTTACCTCGACGCTTTGCTTTTAGCTTAGTTTTAAGAATGCTTTCTTTATTTAAAGGAATCGGTAGCATTTTACAGATATACAGTAGAAATGTCCTGCCTTTATTACACTGAAATAAGATGTTTAGAACAGGCTTCATTTATGACACCACTGAAATAACACTATATTTTTACTTAAACAAAGCCAAAGTTACTAGTCTTGTACAAAAATGTACAAAGTTAACCGACAATTCCTGAGTTTTTCAACTAATAGGAATAGCATCAGCATGCACAATGGTGCACTTGGGCTGGTTGTGAATTAAACTCTTGACAGCTGAAATGAAAATTAAATTAAAACATATACATAATTTTAAGTAATTTAAGCTGGTATCTAGTTGTGTCAAAATATTCACAATGTTAAGAAACCGATTAAAGCCATCGGCTATGGCTTAGGAATATATACAGATGCATCCCAAACAGGGGGCATGTTGTATCGGGTCAGGGGTAATTTGTGCTTGGCAAGAATGTGACACTAGGTCTCATTATATAATATTGCTTGCCGTATTTTTGGCTTGCATGTGTCACCAAACATTCATCAGGATGGGCTATATACTTTCATATTACTTCACTACAGCAATATGCTATAATTATAGGTACATCGCATGGGCGATATTAGATCTCTCAATTCAAATACACTTTCGTGCGACGTTTGGCAGTGATGTGTGATGTGCAAATTATGCAATAGAGAAGCCAACCAAGAGTAACGTAAGACTAACCCTGACGCAGAACGGGTATTAACGCATACCACGGTTTGAAAAAAAATATAAAAATATATATATATATATATGTCGGAGGAAGCTATGAGTCGGGTTGATTGTTGTTTGCGTGCATAACGCACAATACAATTTGTTTACATTTTAATTACTTTTAAAATTCTTAATTTAATTTAATTTGATTTGTTACCCTTTTCTATAGCTTCAAAACCTTACTAATGTTATAAAATAATGAATATTGTAATTTACTGAACGACCAATCAGAGCAGAGCACGTGCCTCGAGCGGGGTCGAGGCGTGTTGTTACCTTCACACATATAAGTGATCTGTGCTCTTAATTACTGTGAAGCATTCTCACCAGTACGAAACAGCACAGAATATAAGCAAGTGAATCAATAAAATGTTGTGCGCATGCGGCGTTGACATGCCAGCGGTGTACAGTTAACACTTACTTAGTGCGTCACGCAGCGCTGCGCCGCCGGTGTTCACTTAGAAGTGATCCGGGACATAGCCGGCTGGACCGTGTCCTCACAGACCATTGTTGTCAAATTCTATAATAAACCCATTATAGATGAATCAAACATTGTAAAACCGGGTAGTTGCTTTATCATACCCTTTATATCACGACTTTTCAGGTCTAAGATCATACCAATGACAATTTATTTGATTCCTGTAAGCAATAAGCTGTAGCATAATGAATGCCTGTAGCATAATGCTTAGTAGCATTATGCTACGACCAATATTTCGAATAGTTTTGTTTCTGATAACGTAGTTATAACTTTTCGAATTTATTATATACATACTAGCTGTTACCCGCGGCTTCGCCCGCGTTATTTGTGTCTTTATGACCATTGAGGTTTAGATCGATGATCTCTTAGGCCAAGTCACCATAGATGACCCTCAAAGTCGAACTCAATAACCTCTATTGTTAAAGTCATTAATCATTTTGGTTAGGTATACGAAGTTGTGCTGTTTAAATGTTTGACTCAATACAACAGTTCCTGAAACATTTCTTATAAAGAAAATAAGGTGGATAGCTGCGCGAGCGAAGCGAGCGCTATTACTGGGCGAGTGAATTTTTTTTATGACTTTTTATAACCCTGACAGTTTAATGACCTAATAATCAAGTCAATATAGATGACTCTTAGGACGAACTCAATATCGTCTATTGTTAAAATCAGTAATCATTACTTGGTACTTGGTAAACCTAACCAAGGTCATTATGATTATTGAAGGTTGTACTGTTTCAATTTATGACTCGTTTTGATGGATGTGGCTATTAAAATACAAAAGTTGCTGAAATGTTTCCTACAAAGTAGATATAACAAATGCTTGCGCGAACGGAGCGAGCGCTATTACTGTGAGAGAGTAGCAAGCCCTATCACTGCGCGAGCGAAGCGAGCGCGAAAATTTTTTACTACATTTTATGACCCTGACAGTTTTTATGACCTACTAAGTCAACACCGATGACTCAAAGGTTAAACTTGATATCCACCTATTTAAAGGTTAATATATATTATGATTATTGAAGGTTGTACTGTTTCAATTAATAAACTCGTTTTGATGCATGTGGCAATTAAAATACAAAAATGCTGAAATATTACCTACAAAGTAGATAAAACAAAAGTTTGCACGAGCGTAGCGAGCGCGAAACTTTGTACGTCTTTTTATGACCCTGACAGTTTTTATGACCTACTAAGACAAAACCGATGGCCCTAAGGTTAAACTTGATATCCACTTATTTTAAGGTAAAAAAATATTATGATTATTAAAGGTTGAACTGTTCCAAATATAACTCGTTTTGATGAATGTGGCTATTAAAATACAAAAGTTCCTGAAATGTTTCCTACAAAGAAGATATAACAAATGCTTGCGTGACCAGAGCGAGCGCTATTACAACGTGAGCGTAGCGAGCGCGAAAAATGTTTACGAATTTTTATGACCCTGACAGTTTTTATGACCTACTAAGTTAACACTGATGACACAAAAGTTAAACTTGATATTCACTTATTTTAAGGTTATTAATCATTATGATTATTGAAGGTTGTACTGTTTCAATTTATAGCTTCGTTTTTATGGATGTGGCTATTAAAATACAAAAAATGCTGAAATATTACCTGCAAAGTAGATAAAACAAATGTTTGCGCGAGCGTAGCGAGCAGTATTACTGCGCGAGCGTAGCAAGCGCTATCACTGCGCGAGCATGGCGAGCGCGAAAAATTTTTACGACCTTTCATGACCCTGACAGTTTTTATAACCTGCTAAGTTAACACTGATGTTAAATGTCTGCGCGAGCGCAACGAGCGCTATCAATGCGCGAGCGAAGCGAGCGCGAAAAAATTTTACGTCTTTTTATGACCCTGACAGTTTTTATGACCACTAAGTTAACACTGATGACACAAAAGTTAAACTTGATATTCACTTATTTTAAGGTTATTAATCATTATGATTATTGAAGGTTGTACTGTTTCAATTTATAGCTTCGTTTTTATGGATGTGGCTATTAAAATACAAAAAATGCTGAAATATTACCTGCAAAGTACATAAAACAAATGTTTGCGCAAGCGTAGCGAGCAGTATTACTGCGCGAGCGTAGCAAGCGCTATCACTGCGCGAGCAAAGCGAGCGTGAAAAATGTTTACGACCTCTCATGACCCTGACAGTTTTTATGACCTGCTAAGTTAACACTGATGACAAATGTCTGCGCGAGCGCAGCGAGCGCTATTAATGCGCGAGCGAAGCGAGCGCGAAAAAATTTTACGTCTTTTTATGACCCTGACAGTTTTTATGACTTACTAAGTCAAGACCGATGACCCTAAGGTTATAAACTTGATATTCACTTATTATAAGGTAAAAAATCATTATGATTATTGAAGGTTCTACTGTTTCAATTTATAAACTTGTTTTGATGCATGTGGCTATTAAATTACAAAATATGCCGAAATATGTTATCTACAAAGTAGATAAAACAAAGGTTTGCGCGAGCGCAGCGAGCGCTATCAATGCGCGGGCGAAGCGAGCGCGAAAAATTTTCACGACATTTTATGACCCTCACAGTTTTTATGACCTACCTAAGTCAAGACCGATGACACTTAGGTTAAACTTGATATCCACTTATTTTAAGGTACAAAATCATTATGATTATTGAAGGTTGTTTGTTGTTCAATTCATAAACTCGATTTGATGCGTCTGTTTCAATTTATAAACTCGATTTGATGCATGTGGCTATTGAAATACAAAAAATGCTGAAATATTACCTACAAAGTAGATAAAACAAAGTTTTGCGCTAGCATAGCGAGCGCTATCAATGCGCGAGCGAAGCGAGTGCGAAAATTCTTACGTCATTTTATGACCCTGACAGTTTTTATGACCTGCTAATTCAACACCGATGACCCTAAGGTTAAACTTGATATTCACTTATTTTAATGTAAAAAATTAGTATGATTAATGAAAGTTCTACTGTTCCAATTTATGACTCGTTTTGATGAATGTGGCCATTAAAATACAAAAATTGCTGAAATGTATGAATGAATGAATGAATGAATGATAATTCTTTATTGTACACCAAAATTAAATAATAAACATCTTAAAATACATTATACATTAGTACAACGGGCGGTCTTATCGCTCAAAGCGATCTTTTCCAGATAACCTTAGGACGGAGTGGACAGTACGAATATGTATAGGGCTAAGGTGCACATTGAATAATTTTGAGATCATAAAATGAATAAACATCTATTTCAAAGTCATAAACATAAATATTTATTTCATAACATATATCTACATACATACAAATAAAACAAATATAAATAAATATGCATAATATATAAACATACATACACATACAAATATATAACAGTTTTAAGAAATACATGAGATAGCTTAATAATCATCAATACCGGTCTGTGTTAAGTAGAATTGTTTTAGTTTTTCTTTAAAAGTATAAATTGAGGGAGCGTGTCGAATTGTAACAGGTAAGTCATTCCAAAGACGGATTGCCTGTATAATGAAAGAAGAATCATAGAAGAATGTCAAGTGAGCTGGCATATCTAACTCTAAAGTTTCAGATGACCTCAACGCCAGGGAATGATTGGAGCACAGGAAATTGAGCGAAATTGAATTGTTATCCTACAAAGTAGATATTACAAATGCTTGCGCGACCGGAGCGAGCGCTTTTACTGGGCGAGCGTAGTAAGCGCTATCACTGCGAGAGCGAGGCGAGCGCAAACATTTTTTCCGACCTTTTATGACCCTGACAGTTTTTATGACCTACTCAGTTAACACTGATGACACAAAGGTTAAACTTGATATCTACTTATTTTAAGGTTTATAATCATTATGATTATTGAAGGTTGTACTGTTTCTATTTATGGCTTCGATTTGATGCATGTGGCTATTAAAATACAAAAATGCTGAAATATTACCTGCAAAGTAGATAAAAGAAATATTTGCGCGAGCATGGCGAGCGCTATCAATGCGTAAGCGAAGCGAGCGTGAAAACTTTTTACGTCTTTTTATGACCCTAAGGTTAAACTTGATATCCACTTATTTTAAGGTAAAAATCATTATGATTATTGAAGGTTGTACTATTTCAATTTATAAACTCGTTTTGATGCATGTGGCTATTACAATACAAAAAATGCTGAAATTTTACCTACAAAGTTGATTAAACAAAGTTTTGCGCGAGCATAGCGAGCGCTATTAATGCGCGAGCGAAGCGAGCTCGAAAATTCTTACGTCATGTTATGACCCTGACAGTTTTTATGACCTGCTTATTTAACACCGATGACCCTAAGGTTAAACTTGATATCCATTTATTTAAAGGTAAAAAATCATTATGATTATTGATAGTTGTACTGTTCCAATTTATGGCTCGTTTTGATTAATGTGGCTATTAAAATACAAAAGTTGCTGAAATATTACCTACAAAGTAGATCAAATAAATTATTGCGCGAGCGCAGCGAGCGCTATCACTGCGCGAGCGATGTGAGCGCGAACATTTTTACGTTTTATGACCCTGACAGTTTTTATAACCTACTAAGTTAACACCGATGACCCTAAGGTTAAATGTGGCTGGTAAAACACGAATGTTTTTGAAATACTTCCCACAAAGCAGATAAAACACGTTGGGCAAGCAAAGCCATCGCGTAAATTTTGATGACTTTTAATGACCCTGACAGTTTTATGGCCTCATTAAGGCACTTATTAAGTTGAGTCATTATAGATGAACCTAACGTCAAACTTTTATGATTGTGCAAACTCTATGTAAAGTTAACAAAAAATATAGGCACCCGTACTTTTCTGCGGAAAAAAAGTATTCTTTGCCCTTTTATGCCCTATTAAATGTCTTTGTACAAAATTTCATCAGAATCGGTCAAGCCGTTTGGCCGAAAAGAGGCCACAGATTAACAAAATTCCATAATAAAAATATAGACAACCTAAATTTCCACCCAAGAAAAAGTATTCGTTGTCCTTCTGTATTTTTGACTGTCTGTGCACAAAATTTCAGCTTAAATGGTTAACCCGTTTGACCGAGAGTAGGCCACACATTTACAAAGTTCACTTTAAAAATTCTGGACACCTGAACTCGGCTGCCAGAAAAAAAGTATCCTATGTGATTCTATGCAAAATGAACTGTAATATGTATAAAATTTCAGCTGAATCGGTCAAGCTGTTGACCTGATAAGAGGCCACACATTCACAAAATTCAATTAAAAAAATCTAAACACTCAGACTCGATAGCCAAAAAAACAGTATCCGATATCCTATTCTGCTCTATAAACTGTCTTAATACAACATTTCAGGCAAATCGGTCAAACCGTTTATTCGAGAAGAGGTCTTATATTCACAAAATTCAATTAAAAATTCCTGACTCGACAGCCAGAAAAAAAGTATCCTATATCCTATTCTGCCCTATGACATGTATTCATACAAAATTTCACGCAAATCGGTCAAGCCGTTTATTCGAGAAGAAGTATTATATTAACAAAATTCAATTAAAAATATCTGGACCCCCTGAATTGATAGCCAATAAAAAGTATTCCTTATTTTATTCTGCCTTATGAACTGTCTCTATACAACATTTCAAGCAAATCGGTCAAGCCGTTTCTTCGAGAAGAGGTCTTATATTTACAAAATTCAATTGAAAATACCTGGACTTCCTGACTCGGCAGCCAGAAAAAAAGTATCCTATATCCTATTCTGCCCTATAACATGTATTCATACAAAATTTCAGGCAAATCAGTCAAGCCGTTTATTCGAAAAGAAGTTTTATATTAACAAAATTCAATCAAAAATATCTGGACCCCCTGACTCGATAGCCAAAAAAAAAGTATTCTATATTTTATTCTGCCTTATGATCTGTCTTTATACAACATTTCAAGCAAATCGGTCAAGCCGTTTATTCGAGAAGAAGTATTATATTAACAAAATTCAATTAAAAATATCTGGACCCCCTGACTCGATAGCCAAAAAAAAAGTATCCTATATCCTATTCTACTCTATGAACTGTCTTTGTACAACATTTCAGGCAAATCGGTCAAGCCGTTTATTCGAGAAGAGGTCTTATATTTACTAAATTTTATTAAAAATATTTGGACCCCCGGACACGATAGCCAAAAAAAATATTCTATATCCTATTCTACCCTATGAACTGTCTTTATACAACATTTCATGCAAACCGGTCAAGCCGTATATCCGAGAAGAGGTCTTATATTTAATAAATTCAATTAAAAATATCTGGACCCCCTGACTCGATAGCCAGAAAAAAAGTATTCTGTATCCTATTCAGCCGTATGAATTGTCTTTGTACAACATGTCAGGCAAATCGTTTAAGCCGTTTATTTGAGAAGAGATCTTATATTTACGAAATTCAATTAAAAATATCTGGACCCCCTGAATCGATAGCCAAAAAAAGTATCTTATCTACTATTCTACCATATGAACTGTCTTTATACAACATTTTAGGCAAATCGGTCAAGCCGTTCATTCGAGAAGAGATCTTATATTTACGAAATTCAATTAAAAATATTTGGACCCCCTGACTCGATAGCCAGAAAAAAAGTATTCTATATGCTATTCTGCCTTATGAACTGTCTCTATACAACATTTCAGGCAAATCGGTCAAGCCGTTTATTCGAAAAGAGGTCCTTTAGTTACGAAATTGAATTAAAAATATCTGGACCCCCTGACTCGACAGCCAGAAAAAAAGTATCTTATATCCTATTCTGCCTTATGACATGTATTCATACAAAATGTCAGGCAAATCGGTCAAGCCGTTTATTCGAGAAGAAGTCTTATATTTACAAAATTCAATTAAAAATATCTGGACCCCCTGACTCGATAGCCAAAAGAAAAGTATCCTATATCCTATTCTGCCCTATGTACTATCTTTGTACAAAATTTCAGCCAAATCGGTCAAGCCGTTTGATCGTGAAGAAGTCCCAAACAAACAAACAAACAAATAAACAAACTGACTTTCGCATTTATAATATTGGTGTTGATAAAATACATATAATTGAAAGATTAATAATAATAATTATATCTCTCGTGTTTAATTTACAGTGTATTTATCTTACATAAGATACACAGCAAATATGGAAAACTTTATCTCTGAACACCTGTTAATTGATATCGAAAATGAAACCACGAAATATTATATATGATCAAACGAACTTCTGGAAGTGAAGTTCGATCGATATAATATGAGTGGTTTCATTTGAAGATATAAACACCCAACCCACCCAAAACCCAGTTTTGCACAAACACGAGATACTCAGTAGTGACATTAAAAAGAATGGCTGTAATGGCCGCCTAGGCAGGTGGTATAGGCAGCAAAACCGAATCAATACTTTTAAATCGAGATTTAAGTAAAAGTCGATTTACCGTATAGATAATAGCTTAGAATTTTTATTAACTATTTAAAGACGTGTGAATGTTGCCTAGTAGGTCAAAGGACTACCTGTTAATTTATATCTTCAAATGAAGCCACTCATATTATATCGATCGAATTTCACTTCCAGAAGTTTGTTTGATCATATATTATACTAGAAGTGCCCCGCGGCTTCGCCCGCGTTAAAAACTTCTTTTATTTACTTAAAACTTTTCTTTTGTAAAAACGATTCTATAATTAAAGACGACCAAATAAGAATTAGCCAAATCGGTTAACCCGTTTTCATTTTATAGCGTGACTAAGGCAAATCGAGATTCATATTTATAAAACCCGAAAAACCCAAATTTTTAGACTTTGTTACCTACCCCATTTCGAAAAATCCTACAACACGTACCTTACTTATTTATTTACAGAACTACTTATGTGTAAAGTTTCGAATAAAATAGAATGTCTCATATTGTTCCACCATACAAACTTTTAATCCCCGTTCCGTATCCGGTAGGAATTTTTAGAAAATCCTTTCTGAGCGGATACCTACGTCATTATCTGCATTCTAAATTTCAGCGCAATCCGAAACAATATTGATTTTAAGACTTTGTTACCCCAGTTCACCCTCTTAGGGTGGCATTTCGAAAAAGTTTGAAACTCGTATTTACTTATTTTTTTACTGGAGCACTTGTATAATGTTCCGAATAGAAAATACTACCTATTTTGTTTCTCCATACAAAGTTTGAACCCCCGTTTCATCCCTTACAGGAGTGAATTTTGGAAAATCCTTTCTCAGAGAGAACTAACGTCGTAATGACTATCTGCATGCCAAATTTCAGCGCAATCCGAAACAATATTGATTTTCACATTTTGTTACCCCATTTCACCCTCTTAGGGAGTGGAATTAAAAAAAAACCTAAAACACGTCTATACTTATATTTTTACTGGAGCACTTGTATGAAGTTTCGAATAGAAAATACTATCTAATCTTGTTTCTCCATAGAAACTTTGAACCCCCGTTTCATCCCCTTAAGGGGTGAATTTTGGAAAATCCTTTCTCAGAGGAAACTAACGTCGTAATAACTATTTTCATGCCAAATTTCAACGCAATCCGTAACAATATTGATTTACAGACTTTCTTACCCCGTTTTAACCTTTTAGAGGTGGAATTTTGAAAAAGCCTGAAACACGTATTTACTTATTTTTTTACTGAAGCACTTGTGTGAGGTTTCGAATAGAAAATACTATCTAATCTTGTTTCTCCATACAAACTTTGAACCCCCATTTCATCCCCTTAAGGGGTGAATTTTGGAAAATCCTTTCTTAGCACACCTTTATGTACTAAGACAAATATATCCTCCAAATTTCAAGTCTCTACGACCAGCGGTTTAGGCTGTGCGTTGTCTGTGAGTCAGTCAGTCAGTCAGTCAGTTAGTCAGTCAGTCAGTATGTCAGGACAAAGATTCTTATTGTATTAGATTAAACATTGATCTTAAGTATTTTAAAAAATACTTTTTTTGTATCATATAGGCTAGTATCATGTAGTTTGACCACTATCTCACCTGTATGCATGCTAGGCCTAGAATAGGAACTGGCTCACAAGGATAGGTGCCGGAACACATTAGATGTTTGATGACAGATTTTCTAACTTAAGGGTGGTAGCTGGCCAAGTAGACACTAGATAGTCCTACCACCATGCGGGGGTCGAGGGTTTCTTAACGATGTTTTTACTTCACCGGAGGGCCACTGTAAGAAGTGTACAATTTTTCTAATAGAGAAATCCACTGCAATGCCCAGCGGGGATTGAACTCGGTACCTCTTAGCGGTCAAAGCCACAGACCTAGGATCAAAAACGTAGTGAAACCTAGGTCTGTGATCAAAACCGGCCATTCTCCCGCTGTACAACTCGGCTCTTAATACTCATATTGGGGCACAGGAAATACATCTAGACTGGTACTCATCTTGCTACCAAAAATTACATTACCATCAAAGAGATAATCTGCCGCCATAACCTTACGGTGTTCCGGCAGCACACAGCCCTTTTAGAGTCAGAATATTCTAGGCCTAGCGTGTTCACCATCTTCGACAACAACATCGCTTTCTACTAGGCGAGATAGTGGTAAAACGCAAACTTATAAAATAATAAAAATATAGGCTAGCGTTGGACAACTACCTCACTTATCGGGAGGTGACAATATGGTCAAGAATTCATACTACACCAAGAATGGGAACTGGCTCTCATGGAAAACTGCTGTCGGAACTGTTTGGCGACAGACTTTCCAATTTGAGACACTAAAGGCCAGTTAAACCGGTTCCTGATAATGCGTTAGATAGTCATTTAATTTATTATTTATTTATTTATTTGCGAACTTAGCTCATTAAAAACAGAGTTTCCAAATAGCTTATGATCAAACATAGCATATTTGAGCTCTGAGTCTCACACTAAGAAATCCCTGTGTCGTGACACATGACACATGACGCCATAAAAAAGCTGTCAAAAATCTGTCAGATTTCTTCATATTAGCGCTATCAGAAACCGGTGAAACTGGCCTTTACAGATAATTTTCAACGCAGCTGAAGTAGACGGAAAGTTTATAGCTTGGATAATATTTAATATTTAATTATACACATAATACTTTTATCCCGATATATGATCAATTATTTTTAATGCAGGCGAAGCCGCGAAGCACCACTGGTAGTAAATAAAACTGTTTTTCCTTAAAAACTAATTCCAAATTCGAAAACCTCATATAAACGCCATCTTGTTCAACTTTTGACAGCTATCATTATGATATAATCAAAATGGTGGCGCGATAAGGCTGCCGTCACACTGGCACATAATCCATCAACGTGGCCTTAAAGAATTTCCTGCTTCCATTCATTATAATGGAATGGCGTGTAAAACGCTGCAATTTCTTACAGATATGATGATAATAGCGAACGTTTAGCGATCCGTAATAAAGAAATGGTAGAGATTTTGTGCTAAGTTTTTTTTTATTTTTTAAACAGACAAGCCAGTTGACTATATGAAAACCACAGATATCTGTAGCAAGTTGCTAGCAAACTTACGGGAAACTTCAAATAAACTTGTTAAATATGAAAAGAACGTATATTTGTAATATATCAAAAAAGAAGGTACATTATACAATTCGTGTAAAAGTTGTAATAATAAAGTATCGATGCATGTCTGATGCACTTCGTCAGGAAGCGCATGAGGCAAGATCGCGACGATAACCTTGCTCTTTTACTTCAAAACTCCCTGATGCACTTCCATTGGGAAATTGGGCATGCATGAAACTTTAGTCGAGAAAGTCAAGAATATTCGGGTACTTTATAATCATGTTTCTACTCATAGCAAGTATAAATCCAAAACGTATAAGTTTTATAAATAACCTAAAAATGAACACTTCCCTTCACAAAAAGGAAAAGGTTCTTTATTCGCTTGTATTTTTCAAATGATGATTGAGATACAACATAATGTGGCTAAACATAGATGCCAAACTACACCAATTATAACACAATTTCGGATATTATCTTCAAGCGATCCATCCATCCATCCTCGACCGCATCATCACTTACCAACAGGAGAGATTGTGATCAAAGACTAGCCTATAAGATAATAAGATCGTTTAAACGAAACTGAAACGGGTTAAAGAGACAATTTCTATTTATTTCTAAATAGAAATTGTCTCTTTAACCCGTTTCAGTCTGGATTCCGTCCTGGGCACAGCGCAGTTACTGCGTTGGTAAAAATCACAGATGACATTCGTGCTGGCATGGAACATGGTAAGCTGACTGTGCTTGCTCTCCTTGACTTCAGCAATGCGTTTAATACCGTCGACCACGAGATTCTATTGGAACTGCTGCGCTCTATTAACATATCTGCTTCTGTAATTGACTTCTTTCGTACTTACCTGTTTGGGCGTCGGCAGAGGGTGCGCCTTGAAGACTGTTTCTCTTCGTGGTGTAACACTTCTGCTGGCGTCCCACAGGGCGGCGTTCTATCTCCATTACTCTTTTCTACATTCATAAATTCTATTTCTTCTGATATATCTTCTCCCTACCACCTCTACGCTGACGACCTACAAATTTACTCTCAGGCATCTCCCGATCAGTTGATTGACTGTGTTCGAAAAATGAATGACGATCTGAGCCGTATAGCTGCGTGGAGTAAGGCGTTTGGTCTAAGAGTAAATCCCAGCAAGACCCAAATAATAATTGTAGGCAGCTCCCGCATGTTGTCTAAGCTTGATCGTAATAACCTTCCTACAATTATTTTTGACGGTATTAAAATTCCTTACAGTACACAAGTGAAGAATTTAGGTATTATTATAGATCAGACATTGTCATGGGGTCCACAATTGGATGCCGTTAGGCGTAAAATGTTTGCTTCTGCAGGTGCCTTGAAACGGCTTCAAAATTTTCTCCCTACTGCTACCAAAGTTGCGTTAGCACAATCTCTTCTGCTTCCGATTCTTGATTACGCTGACGCTAGCTATCTAGATTTAACGGAGGACCAACTAAACAAACTTGAGCGGCTTCAGAATTTTTGCATAAGGTTCATATTTGGATTGCGCAAATATGACCATGTCTCATATTTCCGTCACAAGCTCAAGTGGCTTCCCATTCGACTCCGCCGGAATACTCACATTCTTTCCCTCCTATATAATATACTTTTTAATCCCGCTTCCCCGCGCTATCTTAAGGAAAGCTCTGAATTCCTACATTCACAGCACTCACTAACGTTGAGGTCATCTAACGTAACGTTTTTGATAAATCGTTTACGGTACAGGCTGCGCGCCTGTGGAATGATATAACAGTGGAAATCAGACAATCTCCATCTCCACACGTTTTCAAAGAACGGCTATTGAAATTCTATCTATCCCGTCTCGACTGAACTATTATTAGCCTGAACTATTTATTATTATTATTTTTCTATTTATTTATTTATTATTATTATTCTTTGTTGTGTTATAGTTATTGCTAGTCTAATTCATTGAAATCTTTATCTTACAGTGTATTTTATATTATTATATATGTATATGTTTTTAAGTAGTGTATGGTATGATAATATGTTAATATTATGTAAGTAAGTATATTTATTAATTTTAGAGTTTATATCGGTACACCACCGTCCTTCACAGTCTCGTAATTTTCATCTTTACTATTTCGGTTGTCTGGAAGAAATGGCTTTAAGCGATAAGACCGCCCTTTGCATTACTTTTAGTTTGATGTAAATTGTAAATTGTTTCTGTTTTTTTTGTTTGGTGTGCAAATAAAGAGTTTTATCTATCTATCTATCTATCTAAAAACTAAAAAAGAACCGACTTCAATGCCGCACTATTATTTTGAGTATACATTTTGAGGTGACACTTGAGATATCTCCATTCCAACAAAAAAATAATTATCAAAATCGGTTCATAAACGACAAAGGTATCCGCGAACAAACACAAAAAAAAATATATATATATACGGTCGAATTGAGAAACCTCCTCCTTTTTTGAAGTCGGTTAAAAAAAAACATTTCGTGTGATTCACCCGTATAGAATAGATGTAAGCATCATTCACACGTATTATTTTAATTTCTGTATCTTTTTTCAGTAACTACTTTATTAATTACTCCTTTTGCGTGAAAAACACGCCTTTAGCCCGCCGTATAGCTTATTTGATAATTTAGATAGAAAATTTGATTACTGTATTACAGAACCTCGAAGCACAAACAAAAAACACTTTATCAAAGGAATTCTCTACAATATCCTTCCAAAGATCGACACAATAGCACATTGGAGCAAAGAAATGTTATTGTACTCTAAATCGACAATTTGGAAATTGGTAATTGTGATGTCTTTTGATACAATTTTATTGAATTTAAATTGGTTTCTGATTCTTATTGGTGTGTTTGGTTGCTTTTAATTTGATAAAATCTTTTTATTTTCACAAACTCGCAATGATCATTATCCGTATTCGTATTGTAAGGGAGCACAAATACCACCTCAGTGCTCCCAGCCAACCTCACCTGCTCGTGGTGCATCCTGCTGACCAACAAACGAGGCTCTGGTGACCGACAAATGGCGGTATAACCATTTCAAATTATGGCGTAGCTAAATACTACAGACCGTTTACGGGCAGCAGCGTCACTGGTGCGAGGAGCTACGTCCTGCGATCGCCAACCCGCCTGCCCAGCGTGGCGATTAGGGCATATCCCTCCCAATGAGCCGCAGATCGGGCTCAGTGGCGAATCTTGGGAGAGGCCTACGTCCAGCCGTGGACTGACACTGGCTGATTATTACGATGAAGTTATCCTTCAATATTTGAAAACCATTATTAAAACAGTTGTTGGTATCTTATTCTTAAGATATATATCTAATATTGATTAAGTCTATGATTAAGCTAATTAAGTCTATAAATAAATTGAGTAATTCTATGAATTCGATTATTAAGTCTATGATTAAACTGATTAAGTGCCTGTTTCACCGGTTCCTGATAGCCCTATCAGGAAGTAATCTGACATATTTTTGACAGCTTTTGTATGAAGTCATATGTCACATAACTATCTGTCACTTTATCATGAACCGGTGAAACTGGCCCTAAATCTAGGAATTAGCTGACTAAGTCTATGAATAAATTGATTAAGCTGTTTATGTACATGCTGGAGCTTACCTAGAGCAACGCATAAGTTTTGCCATTCAAAGAGGAAAGGTCGCCAGCTTTTTGAGAACTCTACCAGCAGAAAAAGACCTAAATCTGATTGTAGTTTGTATTTTCGTTTTAGTCACAGTTAGGGCCAGTTTCACCGGTTCCTGATAGCGCTAAAATTAAGAAATCTGACAGATTTTTGACATATTTTATATGACGTCATGTGTCAGACAACTATTACTAGGTGTCTGATTATCAGGAACCGGTGAAACTGGCCCTTAATATTTTATTTTTATTTGTATGATAAGACTATGTTCTAAATATAATGTTAAATACCTACGTATAAGTAAAGGATAGATGGAAATTCGAACAGACGGACAGACGGCGTACATACAGATAGACGAACAGACGGTAACAAACGGATCCTATAAGGGTACATTTTTTGATTTTGAGGTACGGAACCGTTAAAAAGTAATATATAAAAGTCTATATTATTTGACTACCTATAAGCTATACAGAAAATACACGAATCTATTTACCCTATTCGTTCGAAGTACACTCGTATGCAAAACACGTAACGTAGTACAAAGAAACTTTTGTTCAAACGTGGCACGTGTGGACACTGCGATTGACGTGCAAGCCTCCACTCGTACTGTGTATAGTCTGTGGCGCATGTTTCTTTTGAATTTTCACTCTAGTTTTCTAAAACTGTTTTGAGTTTTGAGTGTTAAGAAGAGGGTTAAAACAGGGCTTACAGTCAGCAATAGCCCAATAGATAAAGTGTCGGACTGACGATCAAGAGGTCGTGAGTTCGATCCCCAACCCACCTATTGCACTATTGACGTGAACCCACTCCATACACAAGCATATTTAACTTAGTTGGAGGGGTTTACAAGAATACTACCAATGAGCAATACAAATTGCGAGTAATCTTTAAAAAAAAGTTTCTCACGTTTTAACGCTTCTTCTTTCTTCTTTTCGCTCGTCAGTCGTAAGTTGTTTTTGTAGAAAGTGAGTTTTATCGTCTTAGAATAGAGTATAAAGGTAGGTTGTTGTCGCGATAAGAAAACAATTGAAATGTACTGAGATCGCGGCACGCAGGACGCAGGACGCCGCGGTGTGAGCGTTTTACACCCATTCTTGAGAAGTGTATCAATTAGATTCTATAGTGCTAATGAAGCAAAAAAGATTTACAACATTTTTAGTGCCATAAAAATGCATTTAAATTTTGCATTTTCTAATTTTGCGCGTAATTTGACAAAACGCAGGGGACGCCATATTGCTCTGTGGTCATGACGTCAGCTGGCTGTGTAAACAAATGCAGATATATGATAGTTGACAGTTAAAAACTTTTAAGTTTATATAGCCGTATGACGTATTAACATGGCGACTGCTACTTAATGGTGTTATCAAACAGATAAAAAAGCTGAACCTTTGAATTGAATTATAAAATTTTGTTTGCTATTTTATTAACCGACTTCACAAATAAGGAGGAGGGACTCAATTCGTCGGAATCTTTTTTCTTAACTAAAACTAACGTTTTCCGACTGCTTTTTGCTATATATTTTTATTATATTTTTGATTTTTTCTCATATAGAATAAAATACCTTATTCAAATTAAAAGTGAAGGTCTAAAACATTTTTAATGTGTTAATAATTTTTATCGTATAAGGTAATAGGCAAGCACGACGCTTGCCTGACGGTAACGTCTACCTATTACAGATGAACCATGCAGAATTTTAGATAGACCACTTAGAAATAATAAAACAACTTTTCATCGTTTCGTACGATGCCACGAACAGACAAATACTCGTAAATACACACTGCAACATTATAACACCCTGTTCTTTGCTTTGTAGGCTAAAAATCGAAATCGCTGTAAAAACTAATGTAGCGAGTTTACTGACTACTAATTTTAACCAATATAACAATATTTCATATTATTCGCACGCATAGGTACATTCGTAAGCAGCAGCATTCACTATTTTAATATATACACTCTAAAAATATTACATACCTTAATGTCAAACAACACGATCCACTTTCAACGCACTATGCACTCTCTAAATAAATCACAAACTCGATCCCTGTGGACCGACGCTGAAATTCCATACCGTAATACTAAAATATCACAGCATTTAAAACTGGAAAGCGTTGGAAGTAATTATTTTACAGAAAAACCTTACAGACCTACATTTGAATTGGTCTGTAATTTTTATGGAAAGTGTAATTTTCTGCTCGCCTTTTTGGACGTTTTAAAAACTTGGCCAGTTTTTGGAACGCACTCTTTTGGCCTTATTATTCTTTATATTCAAACGAATTCACATTTCGCAATAAGTGTACTAAGTAGGCGAGCCTTTTGAATATTTTTCTTATAGTTTGAATATAATTGATCCTATTCTAGCTTTGAGTATTCAGAAGTATTCTAGAGGGCCCGGTGGAGTAGTGGCACAGAATAATGAATAGTACAAGTACAGAAATTGCACTCCCTGAGAGCAAAAATGCGAGATTAAACCTAGTTACAACGCTGGTAACTTTCAAAATGCACTTCACGCCTCGAGTGCGACCTTGAATGTGCGTCACAGTATCAACTAATAGTAACTATGAACCGCGTGGTGCGCACAGTAAAATGCACCATAAGTCCGCACAGCGAGAGTCTGAATAACTCTGTCAACTCGCGGCCTCTCCTATAGGGTTGAATGTTATGAGAAAACTTGTTGAAACCTTTAATTGGTAGAAGAATACTCTAAGGTAGAACAATGTAATGAGTATATTTAAAGTGCTACATTCATGTTTAATGTCAAGGTAGGATAAAAGTACTTCAGTTATACTTTAATTAAGATAGTTTATGTGATAGTTTAATTAAGATAGAACAACTGAGTTCCATGCCGCGCGAGTCAGTTTCAGTAGCAAGTTTGAGACGTTTATCGTCATATCTCTGGAGATACTCATCAGATCTCGATAAAATTACAATGGGACCACCTCGGCAACGAACCCTACCGATTAAAAAAAGAACCATTCAAATCGGTTCGTAATTGACGGAGTAATCGCGTAACATACACACACAAAAAACATACAGACGAATTGAGAACCTCCTTCTTTTTGGAAAGTCGGTTGAAAATATGTTACGTTTAATTAAAATTGAGTAAAGTTTTAGATTATGTAAGTTAAATAAGTAATAAGTAATAAAATAGTACTCACTTGCCTAGAATCGTAGGTTGTTTGACTTGTAACATTATAATAGTCTAGGAGCTGACTCACTTTTTCTTTTTTCAAAAATAATTATGTATTTTATTCATTGTAGGAATACTTTATTTTGTAATAGTTTAATCTCTAAATAAAAAAACAGATAATTCGAATTAAAAAAACATATCTTAATTTACTTCCGATTTAAAATACTGTCTATAATCAATGGATGGGACTTGATGTATGGGACTTGGGACTTAATGAACTAGGGAGAGATTTATAACAGAAAATATAATTTTTAAAGCATCAACTTTATTTACTTATTTTATAATTATTAACAATGTAAAGGCTCTTAATTAAAAGGATGGTGCACTGCAGATGTTTTGACAAATTCAGTTATACCGTATGCTTTAACAATAAATAAATAAATAAATAAATAAATAAATTGTTTATTAACCAAAATCATTTACAGATATCTTGTACTCTTAAACGAAGAAAAACCTTGTATTTTAAAAGCTAGCTTTCATACCTAGGAACTAATTAAACAATCTTGGTACGAGATGCACACACATTTGATGGAGATGAAAATGTATTAATACCTATCCTATATAAAAATTAACGACTTACCAGCAAGTGGATGATATTTACAATAATTTTTATTTTATAAGCCGTGTGTGTGTGTATGTGTGTGTGTGTGTGTGTGTGTGTGTGTGTTTGTGTGTGTACTGTGTGTGTTTGGGAAAAAAAATAAAAAATAAATAAATAAAAGAGGAGAAGAGAAGAGATATTACATTGTAATGCAATTTTTATTCATTGTGCATAATATAGGTGCGTTACAATGTATGTCAAGATGGAATAATAAGCAGATCTTTCGTTTCTAAATAGTTTAAGCCTACTAACCAATTAAATATTATTTTCTTAAACAAATAATTGTTTAAATGTATAGTTTTAAACTGCTTGTCAATGTTTGCGTAGAGAGTTGGAGCAATAAAGTTTATATGACGTCGAGCAAAAGTGCTTTTAGTCACTGGGGTTGAAAACTTGTTGCGACGCTTGTTGGTGACCGGGATTAGAGGGACTATGAACCTATGGTACCTCTGCAAGCAGCGATACACAAAAAGCTTTCTCACACTGAGAACACCAGCTTTGATGTATACATCCGTTGTCGGATGTCGGAAAGGAAGATACATAGCAACTTTTAACACAGCCCTTTGTGACCTTTCCACTTGTAGCATAAGAGTTTTTGTCATCCCTCCCCAAGCATTAATGCAGTATGTTACGATACATTCACATAACGCTCTATACTTTCGTATAATCAGCTTTCCATCGGCTACTGACCTCAAATTTTTAAACACGTAAATCAGCTTGCGAATACGAGAAACTAAAAGATTTACATGTCAGTCCCAGCGCAGATACTGATCAATCAGGATACCGAGATACTTTATGCTGTAGACACGTCCTAGTTCCAAACACCGACAGCCTTCTTGAAATGTTGTTCTGTTACATGGAAAAGTATGAATTTTTATATTGAAAGCAGGTGCAGCTGCTGAGACTGATGTTTTACTGAAGCAGATATATTTAGTTTTGCTCGTATTAATCGCTAGAAGGTTATCTTCTAACCACGAAGTTATAAGTGCTAGTCCGTTTTCGGCCAAAGCTTTGGTTGTCTCCCATGATTTGGAACGAAAGAGAAGTACAGTATCGTCTGCAAACATTATGAGGTCTGCTTGAGGGATACTGGTTAAGCAAAGTTGGTTAATATAGATTAGAAATAGTGACGGACCTAATGTGGATCCTTGCGGGACACCATAAGTGCAAGGAGAGCATGAACTTAAACGATTATCCACCCTAACACACTGTTGCCTGTTTGCAAGATAATCTTCAAACCAATTCAGGGTTATTCCTCGTATGCCTACATTCTGAAGTTTTGAAAGAAGGATGGGGATCGAAACGGTGTCAAATGCTTTTTGCAAATCAAGGAAGATGCCGAGGCACTTGTCACCACTATCAGTATACGAGGTAATGAGTGAGGTTAGATGTAGAACTGCATCTTCCGTGGATCTACCAGACCTAAAGCCATATTGGTTTGATGCAAGAATCTGCTTAGTTTCTAGGTAGCTCATAAGTCTCTTGTTTACCACTTTTTCAAGGATCTTCGATAATACTGACAGCAGTGATAATACTGACAATAAGGTTGTAATTGCTTTGTAGAACAAAACGGCCCAATTGAGAGACACCAGGGTGGGAGTGTGTCTTTGTCTAACAACCTGATAGTCCTATTTATGTTCTATAGTATATGTATGGTATACGTATAGTATACTCGTATATAAATATAGTGTATATATAATATAGTATATATATATATATATATATAGTATATATATATATATATGTATATATATATATATATATAAGTTGTCCATACAAAAGAAAGGGACAAACTCCGTTCAAGGTCGTTCTCATGGGGGCCGGTGTACGCGATCGAGTTTAATATGTAGCAGTAGGGCTATTCTGTAAGCTATCTCAGAAGCGGAATCCGCGGTGAGAATTGAATTTCGTTTAGATTTTTAGTAGATTTTTCAAGCTACTAATCTAACTATAGTTATATAGTATTACTGTTAAGAAGTAATAAAATAAAACCCTAAGTAAACATTGATCTGAGTACAAGTCTTGCATCAGCTCTCGGACTATACAACTCGTTTGACTCGACAAAATCGTAATGTAAGGTAGTCCTTAGTCAAAAAAAAAGGCCAAGTCAATTCAAATAAGTAGGTAGGTAGGTATAACTTTGTTGGTTTCAGCTGTGCACTGATATGTCAGTCCATCAGTCAGTCAGATTTATTCTTTTAGGTAGGTACCTACCTATAGGATCTACGTAACCTACCTACATTAATTTATAAAATAACCTACCAATTTCAAGTAGGTTACAATTAATATTTTGCAGGATGTAATGTTGATAGAAATTCCCTAAAGATCTTAACGTGAATTCCCTTGAAACATGAAACTCAGCTGACCTACCTACCATTTTACATTCTTTGCTTTTTACATAAGTACCTACATGTGCAGCGCGACGACAAAATTAACAAATAAAATGAAAAAAAGGCAAAAAAAATTGTCATTTTCTATCCCCTTCTTCAATTGATATAAGTATTGAACTAAAACTAGTATACACTGACCCTGCATTAGAAGGCGGCCACTAGTACCCGGGAGGCTTACTTACAGTGAACGATCTTTAAGGTTTGACTTTTACGCGAAAAAAAGTCGAAAAGTACTACTAAACGACGGGATCGTTACACAAAAAGTACCTAGATAGCCTTACTACCTGGGTAGTAAGGCTATCTAGGTACTTTTTGTATCTATAAGTAACGTAAATCTAGATTTACGTTACTTATTAATAATATTAAGTTTATTAATGTCTTATACCTCTCGAGATTCTTAGGAAGTGTATGAAATGTAATGTCGTCATTCCCGTTGGTGTTTAAGCAACCCCAGTACCCAGGCCCTTATTTCAATTTTCAGATTGTAATATTATTGAAATCCGATAAAGTAAGTATATATCCAGAGATATGAAAATAAACACTTTAATATTAGTACTGAAAATGTACCAAAAATACTGTACTACCGCGGCATTTAAAGTCAGTTTTTTTGTTTTGTAAGTTTTAAAACGATATTTTGACCAAATACGGGTTACTTTATTGGTCAAAATATGTGCTAGCGCCTTTATAACTGCTCTTGCTGAGCCAAATTTTAGATAATAATAGCCCGAACATAGCCGAGCCAATGCAAAACCATAAACAATAACTTAGATTCGAATGATCGATTCGGGAACAATCGATGTCTCAGCATCGCGTCGAGTTGAATATAAACTATCCATGAAGGTAGAAAGGACTTAAATAATAGTGTTGGAAACTGTTACAAATGTATCGATTTCACTTAAGGCCCTTGTACACATTAGGTCAACTCATTAACACAACGCGTTTGCGTTTGCGATGTGTCCCTGTTCACATATTTGGCCAACTTGTAAGCGCTGTTTGCGGAGCGCGCCAAGATCCTTTGTCCACAAAAAATCGACACAATGTGGTTTGCCGGCCAACGCTCGCGCCAACTGCTATTGGCAACCAACGTTCCGCAAAATAGCCCTCTACACATTGGTTTAATGCATTGGCCCAATGCGTTGGCTCAAAGTGTACAGGGGCCTTTAAAGGAAGGGAAAAAAGTAATTCGCTTTATAAATCTGGAAATACCTACCACCATCCAGTTGTAAAAACATTCTTCCATCATCTAAAATATTCGAAAAGCTATTTAAAGCCGAATCGATCACTTCGTCAATTGCAACGGGTACCTAATTTTTTTTCTATGCGAAAATAGTTTAATTTAGTAGTGAAATCCTAACCTGCAGATATGCTTTTATACTTACATTTAAAACTTAAACCCACCCCTGACCGATTTTTTATTAAGACCATTGCAACGAGCCCACACACGATGTATCTGCTGTAAGTTGGTGAGGAGTTGGGTATTCTGATTCCAGGAGATGCCTTAGCATCAGGTCAATGCTGCCATGTTCTTACACCATTGAAACAAGAGGATACCGAATTTCAAATTGATCAGAAAAGTTAATATCACAGCGTCACCATCTACTAAAAGCTCAGTCTTAAAACGATTAGCTTTGATTTAACACACTTTCAATTAAAACCACTATCAAACAAAAGAAATAAACGAAATCGAAATCGGTTCGTCCGTTTAGGCACTACAATGCCACAGACAGACACACACATACACAGATACACACATCAAACTTATAAAACCTCATCTTTTGGGTCGGGGACTAAAATAAAACTGGCCAAGTGCGAGTCAGACTTTGTCCCGCACACGGAGGGTTCCGAACGCCATCTATCGAGTTTCTAACGAACTTCTAACACCAACTAAGTAAACGTTAACACAAAGGTAGAATAGTATTATATAGTAGTAATAGTAGTAATAGTAATTGTAGTAATTAATATTATTAAATATCTGGTTGACCGAGCTTTGCTCGGTATTTTTTGCCACTTAAACAGACAAATATGACTCTTCCCGACATATATTGACGAATAATAATACTATTTTTTTTAATTGAGAGCAACTACCTCCTTTACTGTTACAGTACTTCTACTCGCCAATAGATGTCAGGAAGAGTCATATTTTAAGTTGATTATCAATAAATTTGATTATTGAAAACACGAATAAAACAACATTTTCTGAAAATGACTCCTACCTAGATCGATTTATCGCCCCCGAAATCCCCTGTAGGTATACTAAATTTTATTTAATCGTTGGAGCCGCTTCCGAGATTCAGATTAAGGTAAAGACGATAGCTCCCATTTTAGCAACTAGATAGGTGGCGCTGCGCTATCGTTAAAAACTTGTTTCAAACTTTTCTTTAATTTTTAACTTTGTTCTGTTCTTAGTATTTGTTGTTATAGCGGCAACAGAAATACATCATCTGTGAAAATTTCAACCGTCTAAATATCACGGTTCATGAGATACAGCCTGGTGACAGACGGACAGACAGACAAACAGACAGACAGACAGACAGACAGACAGACAGACAGACAGACAGACAGACAGACAGACAGACAGACGGACAGCGGAGTCTCAGTAATAGGGTTACGTTGGTTTGGGTTCGCAACCCTAAAAAGGCCATTCTACCTTCAGCAATCATCAGTGGCAATGCTAACAAGTCGTTATTTACAGTGCATTGCGGCGCTCAATAATTCAACGTATACGGCACCCGGTCCATTCACTGGTTATTCCCGAACCAACGACCAATTCCCGGGTAGTTTCGTGGTCCCCGCGATTTTCAGTTATTTCCACATGGTAATTCGAATTACAGACATACTCTCTCATTCTAAAGCTTTCAATATGACCCTCTTATCTCACGGACGTCCTTTAACGTTTTGGCGTTTAATAACGATTATGTCACAGAATTGCTAATAAATAATGTACGTACCAAAATCCCAAATGTTGATAAATATTTTTCTTTTTATATCTGATAGGACCACTATCTCGCTGGTGGTCAGCGATGATGTGATCGTGGATGATGAACTCGCTAGGCCTATAATGAGTTGACTCTCAAGGGCTGTGCTGCCGGAACACCGTTAGGTTTTTGTGGCAGATTTTCTCCTAGTTGATGGTAGCTATTTTATCCTTTACGCCTACGGAGCTCGCGGGTATTAGCTAGTAAACAATATAATTCAATTAGATGAGTTCACAGAATACGCCTCGCAGACAATGCGACTCGTAAATTTGCTGTAAATTGTGCCCAGCGACAAATATGTCGATTGTGAAATGGAAAACGGCGTATAAACACATCTGCGTAAATCATTGCAATGAATGGACGAAATCTCATTTATACGTTCAGGTGTTTTGGTTTTAATTGCAGCTTTATGCACACTTTACAATTCGGGATGAAAAATTCAACGGAATATTATTATGGAACATATTATGCTTTTCTTTTTATTCGGCTCCTATTTACCCGACTACAGCGTAGCAGAAAGGAGGGTTATGTTTTTATATGCTCTTCTTTAACCCCCGACACAAATAGAGTGTGTGTCTGTGTATTTATGTGTATGTGTATGTGTGTATCTGTGTGTCTGTGTAGCTGCTTATCTGTCTATCTCTCTGTCTATCTATGTATATGTGTGTCTGTATATCTGCGTATGTCTGTCTGTGGCATTGTAGCGCCTGAACAGATAAACTGATTTTGAATTTATTTAGATAGACGACTTAATAATAAGTGTTCGCAGTTTTGATTCATGAAAATTCGTTTTTCCGTTTTAAGACTATGAGCGCTTTTCTAGTTGATGATCGCTTTGAGGTCTACTTTCATAGGTCTGATCAATTCGATATTTGGTAAGTATCCGGCCTCTTACTTCAAAAATATAAATGGCATCGGCAAAATGTAAAATCTCCTAGAATCTGCAGAATACTCAACGCTTCACTAACCTACAGCAGACATGTCGTGTTTTGGTTAATTGAAATGGTCTCAATGAACAGATCATACATAGTTTGTAGGTAACATCGATATAATATGCCCATATTATATCGATGTTCCGCCTGACTTGCTACTAAAAAGTAGCTTACCACCATCAAGGAGAAAATCTGTGGCTCTAGCCTTAGGGTGTTCCGGCAGCACACAGACCTTAAGATTCAGAGTATTGTAGGCCTCGCGTGTTCACCACCTTTGACCACATCATTGCTTACCACCAGCCAAGATAGTAGTCAAACGCAAGCCTTTCAGATATCATAATCATCATCATCATCATCAGCCTGTGTCAGTCCGCTGCTGGACGTAGGCCTCTTCCAAGATGTGCCACTGATTTCGATCTTCGGCTTTTCTTTTCCAGTCTACATAGTCATCTTTAAATAAAATGTCTCGCTTACAAGACATTATCGTAATTACTACGTTAGTCAGAGAGATGAGACGTATCTCATCTATCTAACTAGCACCTTATATGATTGACTTCGGACCAATCAACATAATTCAATCGCAAATATTCCAACACAAACCAAATCTTATCATCAGCATTCCAAACCATTCCAAGCCTGTCGATTTTCTGTGACCGAACATCAACTCGGCAAATCGACTCGTGATGTGTCTTTATTTGTTTGGGTGGTTCAAGCTACGGCTACCACCAGTAACTATCCAAGAGATCACTTCTAAGACTGGTTCAGATAGGAAGGGAACGATGACTCTAGCTAGGATAACAATAATATCCTTACCAATAAATTGCAGTAACAAGATCGCCTCACATAAAGCGCAATTTATTTATATTCAATTAAATTAGATTCATTTTTTGTTCATACCTATCTCCAGCAGTGGACGAATATTGGCTGTTAATGATGATGATGATGATGATATCCATTAAAATAAATTGTTAGTCTTTAATTACGTATTACATATTTAAAATCAGATTATTATTATTAAATTAAATTAAATTCCATGTCAAATTAATTCAAAATAAATAAATAATTAAAATTAAGCGTTTAAGTAAATTCAAAAGTTGACACTATTGAGGATCCTAATTTGATGACTAAATGATAGGACAGTCAAACTAATCTTATATAGATTAATAGATTATAGCGCAATTTTCCTATGATGCATGCAGTACCTAGTACATATACATCGATGCATGCAACTTTAAAATTAAATCTTAATTCGTACCATGCAAAATCACTAAAATAGCGACACATTAATCAAAATTCTAACCATGACAATTAAAACGAAATAGTGATCAAAATACTATATCAATAACATAACTAATTTAGTTAATCAAATTGTTTACCACGGGTGTTTACCCAACTAAATGCAATTGCATCAAAATTGAGTATGAATTTTGATGCGGGTTGATATTATTAATCTAATCCTAACTAAAATGTGGTAAGCATAGCTGCTGCATAATTTTCATTAGTGATCACAATTTTGGATGATCTAGGACAATAAGGTCTTTTTATGTATTTAGATGTGGAATCATCGATATATATAAACAAAGGTGTGGAATGCAATGCTTTTTAGGCTTGCTTGTGATGGAAGTGAGTAGCATTCCGTACCTTAAGATACGGCCACACCGCAGCGTTCACGTGCGTGATCTCGGCGACGAACGGATAGCGCAGTAGTTTTTGTACCGACTGGTTCACACCAAACGCGATCTACGGCGTAGGTTACTTACTGGCAGTGGTTTGGTAGACTAAATTTTAGTTTTTATTGTTTTTGATTAGGTTTATTTATTTGTTTATAGTTACATAGTTTTAAAAATATATTAATGGATATACTATTTATGAATGTTTATAATAAAAACGTAATATATATTTTGTTATTTAATGGAATTACAGTTTCGGTTAGGTTTTATTAGAACCCTTAAAATCTAGTAGTAAGCCCAACATTTGCCTTTCAAAGCACAGTCCCAAGAAACCTTATTAAAGTAAGTGCGTAAGTAACAACTTAACTAAGGTAGGACCGAGGTCATTACACTGAACTTGGACCCCACTTTGAAACTTACAAGTAACTTATGTTCCCGCTAAATCTGTGCGACAGTTTTGTGCAGAAAACTTTTGAAAACAAACGGTGAACCAACTAAAGCATTAAATTTCAATCACTACACAATATGGCGACCCACTTCGCGAAAACCTACTTGATCCTTTAAGCTGGCTATTCGTGGTGCGACACGATCTACGATTTTCTCGATTTTAAGTCGCACGGGCGATTTTGTCGCAAGGTATTGTTATGTAAGTACTTGATATTTTAACGATATGTTACATTTTTAGAGTTCCGAACCCAAATAGTACCAACGGAACCCTATTACTAAGACTACGCTGTCCGTCTGTCTGGCTGTCTGTATGTCTGTCTGTCCGTCTGACATCAGGCTGTATCTCATTAACCGTGATAGTTAGACGGTTGAAATTTTCACAGATGATGTATTTCTGTAGCCGCTATAAAAAAACAAATACTAAAAACAGAACAAAGTATAAAATTGAAGGGGGTCCCCATACAAAAACGTGTTTTTACCATAGCGCCATCTATGAATCTGTTTACCTTATTAATAATATTAATTACCTACTATTACCACTTTTGTGTTAACGTTCACTTAGTTGGTGTTAGAAGTTCGTTACATATTCGTTTTTTTTCTATATATTTCATAGGCTAGCGTTTGACCACTATCTCACCTGTTGGTAAATGATGATGCGGTCGAAGATGGTATGCATGCTAGGCCTAGACTGGGAACTGGCTCTCAAGGATAGCTGCTGGAACACATTAGATGCTTGATGACAGATTTTTCTAACTTGAGGGTGGTAGCTGGCCAGGCGGACACTAGATAGTGTCCTACCATCATGCGAGATGTGGTTTCTTAAAGATGTTTTCTTTCACCGGAGGGCCACTGTGGGAAGCGCACATAATTTTTTTAGATGATGATAATTAGTTAGATGGCTTTGTAGTTAATAAGCATGTTATATAATACAATATTATATATTATACTGCGGTTCGGGACCCTCCGTGTGCGACAAATCTGGCTCGCATTTGGCCAGCTTTATTATAAGTTATGCGAATTAAATAAAGGTAAGTGTAGTGAATAAAATCACAGTAAATTCTTGAAATCGAATTAGTAGGCTTTTGTCATTATTTGATGGTCAATTATGCATATCGCAATGTATATTATTAGATAATATAATATAGAATATATTAAGACAAGAGGCGGCTCTTGTTACACTTTTTTTGTAATGATGTATTCCCCAAATTTTATTGTTCCTTTAATGGTGATCAACAAAAAGTTTTCTATTCTATTCTATTCTATTCTATATTTGTGACACAGATAGATACATTAAAATAAATAGTTATACATACGGTTTACGGGAAAATTGAGTTAAATTTCATAGTATTTAATACGGCCGTCTTGGCATTAAGCATAGCAGTAACAAAAACATATATTGTTATAGACAATCGTATTTGTTATGGGCAGAAGTAACCACTTTCTTAACTGGTATGCTAGCATTTTACCACTATCTCGCCTCGTGGTTAACGATGATGTGATTGAGAATGGTGAACACGCTAGGCCTAGAATGATCTGACTCTCAAATACTCTTACTTACTATAAGGACAACATCATAATTTTATTAAACAAGCAATTTATCCAAAGTACCAAACCATAAAAGTTTGCAGTTTTACCCTACAGTAAAATCGCAAAATTGCACATGAATAGCGCGCCTTTCATCCGGTTCCGTCGCAGAATAGCTAATAAACTTCGATATTAGTTTTAGAGCGTTCAAAAGTGTCAAGCAAGGACATGGATCCTACCATTAAACACATGTCTACTGGTTAACGAGGATACAGCAGTTATTAAGCTAACTAGAGTGGTAACGCAGGTCATTTGTAACCCTTTAATGAGACATGGAATCTTTTAAGATTTTATTGGATCAATTTTTGCACATTTAAGAATATGCATGAGGTATGCAGGCTGGTAAAAAAGTATTAATACTAGACAATACAGCAATTACTATTACTATTACTCAAACGAAAAAAACCTTAATAACTTTCACATTTTCGCTTAAAATCACGTGAGATTGAAGTCAAACGCTTGCTTATCTACAATAATACAAAAAATACAGCACAAATGCCACGCTAGGAATTTTCAGAATATCCTTCCCTGTATCTATCTGGAGATACTTAATCAAAACATTATAATGTTTTGATATGACACTACTACTGAAATCGGATTAATAATAAGTTATTTTTCAAAAAAAATAAAACCGACTTCATAACCACAAAAAGGCACTCAAAAGCGAAAAATAATTTAATTAAAATTATTATAAGCGTTACCCACGTCTCTATTTGAAGTCGGTGCCAGCCAAGTCTAATAGGTAGTAGATAGATAATACCTACGAGTACATGTATCTACCTACTTACTAACCTACATGTAGCTACTTACTACTACTACATACATAGCATCTATCTAATATCCAATAGACTTGGCTGGCACCGACTTCAAATAGAGACGTGGGTAACGCTTATAATAATTTTAATTAAATTATTTTTCGCTTTTGAGTGCCTTTTTGTGGTTATGAAGTCGGTTTTATTTTTTTTGAAAAATAACTTATTTTACCCTTTTTAGTGCAAAAAAAGTTTTAATGAAATTACATGCATCTATTAAATTTCGTGTCTGGGCCGTTATACACTGACGGATATATACTTTTTGAAAATTTCAAGTGTGTACCTATAACGGTTAAGAAGATACAGATCTGTAAAGTGCGCACATATAGACACACGGACGGACGGACGGACGGACGGACGAACAGACAACAAAGTCTCAGAAAGTGTTCATTTGGTAGCCTTTGGGTTCGGAACCCTAAAAAAATTGACTTTAAATGCCGCGCTAAAGTGAAAATATTCACTAGTAATAATGATGTCATCAAGGTCCCATAGGACAATGTCCAAAATGGCCCTGTGCAATAAAAACATCTGACACACGATAATTAATTGTCTATTTTATTACAATAATTCCAAATACTTTTATAACACGGACTAGTTGTATTCCAAAATGAATATAAAAAAGTATTATTTGCGATTATTAACATTAATTGCCGCCATATGGCCAACAGGGTACTGAATCACTCTACTACGTTATAAGAGGCACTTCCCTATATTGTGGATACCCGAATTATGTAAGCACTGTGTAGCCAACCTAACAACGGAAAGTATTATTTACGTAGTAACTATTATATAATATGTGGTTTTATGCTTATAATTTTTTTTTGCTGTGTTGCTTGGTACATAGTACGTTCATGATTCTGAGTTATATAATTATGTATGCAGTGTCGCGGGACTGAAATGGCCGCCATCTTCGCCAAATGTCATGTCATGTCAAAAAATATTAGGTATGTTTAAAAAAGTTTGCACTCTAACAAGACTTTGCCCGGTAGAACATTCCTGTGAAGACAAATTATTTATATTTATACATAATTATTTATTATAATTATTAATATATAATTATTTATTGAGGGCCCGGTGGCGTAATTGGGAGAACAGTCGGCTTTGATGCCGTGGTACCGAGTTCAAACCGCCGTGCACCAATGAATTTTTCTATCGAAAAATATATGTGCGCTTCTCACAATGGCCCTCCGGTGAAGGAAAACATCGTTAAGAAACCAATAACCCCCGCATGGTGGTAGAACATATCTAGTGTCCGCCTGGCCAGCTACCACCCTCAAGTCAGAAAATCTGTCGCCAAACATCTAATGTGATCCGGCAGCTATCCTTGAGAGCCAGTTCCCATTCTAGTCCACTTCTCTATCTTCGACCGCATCATCACTTAGCAACAGGTGAGATAGTGGTCAAACGCTTGCCTATAAGATATTACAAAAAAAAATTCCCCACCTTTATTTCTATCTCGCTCACAGTTACCGTAAGAATATCTTATATGCAATAGCAACCTCCATTGTGTATAATCTTCTTGGGACTCTTCTACTAAAACTAGTACAATCTCCTATGTTTGGGGTATTTATCTCCATATCTCTGGTAGTGATACTAATCAGATCTCGATAAAATTAAAATGGGACCACCTCGGAAACGTATCCTACCAATTAAAAAAAGAATCATTTGAATCCGTTCACAATTGATGGAGAAATCGCGTAACATACACACAAAAAAAAAAAAAAACAAAAAAACAAAAACATACAGACGAATTGAGAACCTCCTCCTTTTTTGTGAAGTCGGTTAAAAATAAAAGATTTATTTTACCATTTTTAGTGCAAAACAAGTTTTAATTGGTTACATTACATGAATATATAAAATTTCGTCTCTGGGCTATTCAACATTGAGGAGTTTAGAACAGGCTTTACAAAATGTTGTGCCTGTACTATTCACCGTAGAGGAGTTCCCTCGCCAGAAATTAACCCAGGGTGCAGCAAACATGTTATGATGGAGTTTATAACAGGCTATATTATAGTTAAATCCATTTACAAAATTTCATCAATGAACTCCTAAGCGTTAACCCTCCTTCATCAGCTCATCAGCATAATGAGATGATGATCACCATAAGCAAATGGCTAAATAGCTTTAGAAAATACATGAAAAACATTGTTGATACCTATAACATTTGAGGATTGCCCTCGATTTCCCTGGGATGCCATCATCAGATCCCGACTGGTGCCAATGGGATCACCTCAGGAGTATACTCTTTCAAATAATAAAGAATTTTGAGAATCAGTCCACAAATGGCGAAGTAATCGGTGAACATTAATATTAAATAAAAAAACATACACGTCAAACATATAACCTCCTCCTTTTTTGAAGTCGGTTAAAAATTCAATTAGATACCTACTTATACGTGAACCCAATAAAATTCCTAATCGAATCCTAAGTCAACGTCAGATTTCCAATAAAAATGAAATAAATTTTTATTCATCTGCAAAATAAACTTAAAACACCAAAATAAACCCAAACTCCAATAACTGAAGAACCCCATAGAACCCTGTCGTACTAATCAGCGATCAAAGAGGGAGGGAACTGCAAACAAATCCGTACAATGCAGCGAGATTTTTATGAGCGATGTGGTCTAAGGTGAAAGTAAGAGTTTTTTTCGACATCGATATAAAAAGGGAGATATGGTACCCCGCTCCTCAATGTGGACCGTATGAATTAGGTTCGCAAACCTAATTTCACCTTAGTCACAATCGAACTGGCGTTTATGTAGCACGTACAGAATGACATGTGCAATTATCGCAGCCCCATTTTAATAATTAGCAACAATGCCTTCCTCTTTTCTTCATGAACATTAAACTCGACATTAGAAATTCGTGTTTACATATAGTTGTTTCTAGTTCCATTATGTTTACGTGGCATAAGAGTGAGTACCGCATTTACCTTTTTATATCGATGCTTTATGGTCTTCCTATCATTCTTAAATCGGATTACAAGCCAAACGCTGATGCCGAGTTCAACCAATGGTCTCAGTCGACACCATATGCAGCGCTATCGTTTACGTTGCACGTAGTACATTTCGCCAAACATACATAATTGTATACAGACACGTCACAAAAAAACCATAAAATCATATCATACGGCCCATTGGCGTAAAAGATTGATGGCTTCAATTAATTTAATCGGGAGATTGTCGCTTCAAATCCTAGCATGGGGGTTCGTCCACAGGTGGTAGGAGTATCATATCAATATTCCACCTGACTTGCTACCAATAAGTAGCTTACCATCAAGGAGAAAATCTGCTGCCATAACCTTACACAACCGTTACACAGCAGTGACCGTTTTCCGCCCCGACTCTCCAAAACTCTTAAAAATGTTTCTAATAACTTAACAAAAAAAATAAATAAATATACGGTCGAATTGAGAAACCTCCTCCTTTTTTTGAAGTCGGTTAAAAAGGTAAATCTTGCTACATCTAAACGCTTTCGCTTATAAACCAGTCCACACTCATCCGTCATTCATTGGGGCTATGAGTAGCAGCGATTGGAGACCTCTCAGAGCCCTATTACTGCACAAAACGTGACGTCTCGTGATTTTATGCAGACGAAATACCTGGTCGATAGCTGGAGGGCATAGGAGGGAGAATAGATTTTCCTGAAGAGGTAATGACGCGTCATTTTAACCCCCGACCAATGAAAGGAGCGTTTTTTAATTTTTAAGTACCTACCCTTTTTTATTTTCGAATAGTATACATTTTTACTATCATTTAAATACTTTATAATGTCGTTTTAAAACTTTAGTTTATGATTGTTTACGAAATACAAAAAAAACCGACTTCAAATGCCGCGCTAGTCATTTTTAGTAGCAAGTTTGAGGTTCTTGTTTATCTCCATATCTCTGAAGATACTCATTAAATCGCAATGAATTTAGAACGTCCAACCAACTCGTGCATTCTATCGAATAAGAAAAGAATTATGAAAATCGGTTCACAATTGACAAAGATATCGGTTACAATTAAATTTAAACTGATTCGTATTTGGAAATTGCCTTTCTTTTGATTCGGAAATGAACAATGCCTCGTTTCAAATAAAAAAAAATCTGTGATTTTTAATTAGTAAGGTTTCTGCAAATGATCATCAGCTCACGATTTAATCATTATTTAAATAAGATCGTTTAAAAAACTTAAAAAAAGAACCGACTTCAATGCCTCGATATTAATTTTCAGTACCAATTTTGAGGTGTTTATCTCCATATCTCTGGAGATACTTATCAGACCTCGATAAAATTACCATGGTACCACACTTAGATATATTACAATACTTAATGATTTGGCAAAAAGCAAAGTATTCTAGCACTTATAAAGGAAAATTCTGAAAGCCGTGTAAACTAAAAGCGAACTAGCCGTTTCTATACATTCGTCTAGAGATCGAACGGTAAAGATAAGTTTGTCCTGTAACCTAGTTTCACATATTTGTATGTAACCCTCGGTGCGGGAGTTCAACTCGCACTTGGCCGGCGAGCATGGGTTATAAGAAAAATGTAACCTCATTTTATGTTAAAAAAAACCCAATTTAAAGAATCCACTCCACTTACCTTACTAATTGGACACGTGTATACACTCAAAAGGTATTTTTATCGTCCCTTATTTTGATACCAGATATACAGACATGCATCACCTCTACATGTAGGTAGATAACTGGATCATTTGTCAACTCGCTTGGAGCGATTTGCTTTTATCGTACTTACTGTTTTTAACCGACTTCAAAAAAAGGAGGAGGTTTCTCAATTCGAAGGTATATATGTGTATATATATACATATATATATATATTATGTTTGTTCGTGAATAACTTCGTCGTTTATGAACCGATTTTGATTATTCTTCTTTTGTTGGAAAGGAGATATCCCAAGTGTAGTACCATGGTAATTTCATTGAGGTTTGATAAGTATCTCCAGAGATATGGAGATAAACATCTCGAAATTGGTAGTAAAAATTAATAGCGCGGCGGAAGTCGGTTCTTTTAGTATTTTAAACGATCTTATTATTATGTCTCACTAGCTACGCCTCAAGGCTTTGCCCGCGTTAAAAACTATCCTATGTCTATTTCGCTATTGGTATGTTTCTGATAGACTAGCGTTTGACCACTATCTCGCCTGGTGGTAAGCTATGATGTGTTCGAAGATGGTGAAAGCGCTAAGCCTGAAATGGTCTGATTATCAAGGGCTGTGTGCTGCTGGAACACCGTATAGTTATGTTGGTAGATTGGTGAAGTCAGGCGGAATATAGATGTAATGCTTCTACTCTACCACCTGTGGACGAACACTTGTGCTAGGATTTGAACCGGGGCGGCTCTACTCTCTACTCCCTATTAGATGTCATGACATCTATTATTTATGTCTACAAGCCTTAAAAATATAATAAGTACCTATATATCACCTATATATCCAAATATAATAATAGATATATATATTTTTTTAATGTTATGTTTGGCAAACAAGCAGACAGCCCGCATGATCGTAAGCGGTTACCGTCGCCTATGGACAACTGCAACACTATGAGTGCTGTTGATGCGTTGGCAACCTTTGAGGAGTTTGTGGATAACCTTTTTAAAAGATTGCATCCTATAGGATGGAAAGATCGCGGCGGGTAGATCATTCCGCATCTTACAGGTACGCGGTAAAAATCTTTGGTTAAAACGGGTAGTTCGAGATGTCCAGGTCTGAAAGATGTGAGGGTATATATAATAAAATAAAGCTGTCTCATGTGACATGTCATGCATCTTTATAAGATCGTTTACAAACTAAAAAAACTGACTTCAAATGCCGCGCTATTTATTTTCAGTACCAAGTTTGAGGTGTCTCTATATACCTCTGGAGATACTTATCAGATCTCAATGAAATTACTACGGTACCACCTTTGGAATATCTTCTTTCCAACAAAAAAATAATCATCAAAATCAGTTCTTGAACGACGAAGTTATCTGCGAACACACAAAAAACATATATGTTTACACGATCAAATTGAGAAACCTCCTCCTTTTTTTGAGGTCGGTTAATACAGTTTTCTAACAAAAATAAAAACTTAACTTCTCATAATCAATCCAAAGTCACTAAACTTAACTTCGAACAGCATTCTCCTAAACTATTCATAAATGAAAACGTCTCCCAACAAGAGATCCAGTACTTTAAGAAGGGCCCACATCCAATCAGGGTTCCGTCGTAGATCAAAACATTTTGTTCCCTCTATGGCCCTTATAGGCCCTTTATACCCTTATACTGGACCCTCAGGAGTAAGAGCGTGACCAATTAGGAGGAACCGATACGGTATGCTTAGATTAAGAATATCTATGAGGACTGTACGAGAGGGAACGGAATATATGACGGTGTTTCCGCTTGCTACAAAAATAAACATGTCTTTTTTATTTTTTGACATGGGATCGGGGTCATTTGTCCCCGCGGGGATGTAATTATTTTGCTATTTTGCATGTATTTACCGAGTTTTTTTTAAATATTTATAGTCTAGCGTTTGACTATCTCGCCTGGTGATTAGCGATGAATTTGTTCGGAGATGGTGAACACGCTAGGCCTAGATTTCTAAGAGTTCCTTTTCGTTCCTCTGTACGCGGAGTGACAGACGGCGAGAAATGACTTTCTTTAATACTATGTAAAGATTTAAATTTGACGCAATCCTTTTCTTTATCTTGATAGATCAATAAAGTAGTAAACGAAAAATATGGTGAATGTTCCACTAAAACAATAAACTGATCTACTTCTATTTTTAGTTTTAGTTTTAGTTTAGTTTAGAGTTTTATTTAAATATTTGAAATTATAAAATCCCTGCGAGAGATAGTGGTATAAATTTAACTTTCTTTTTTTAAATTTTATCCTTTGGCTATTCGTTCCCAATGTCATTTAGGTTTTATTTGAAGAAAACTGTGATTTTTTGTAAGCTTATGAACATATTTTCTTTTGTACTCGTAAAATATTCGTACGAATTGTATTTCAAAAGTGATTTTGTATTTTTTGTACTTAAATATTGGTTTTGTAGAATTTACTGGATACTTTGTTTTATCTTTTTATGCCGTAGCATTGCAAACATGTATTCTTTTATTCGAAAGTTACGTACATAAAATCAACAATTTTATACCAACATTTATATTTTTTGAGAAAACATATTGGAGTTATGAGATATATTTTAAGGTCCTATGATATATTTTGGATAGATGCGTTACAATTATAATTTTTTATTACAGTAATATTACAACTTGAAACTTTGTTCTTTTAGATAACATCTAAAATTAAGATAGATAGATAGATCTATCTATCTAAAATTAAATATTAGTATTACTGCTTATATTGTTATGAATAGATTATCAGAATAAGAGAAGATATTGTTAATTAGAACAACGTTGGCTAACATTTCACGTCCATTTATATGTGGGTAGGTACTTAGCATGATTTTCTCACGGTTACTGTTAGAATACTTTTCGATAGCTACTTATACCAGCCTTTATGGTGACGCAACGACATACAAAAAGCGGAGGGCAATGACTGAATATGAAGAGTTGAAGATCAGGCTCAACGGTGTGCCTTAAAGACCTATATCTAGCAGAGGGCTGATACCGACTAATTATGATTTTGATAATTATTTTATAAAGCTTTTCAGACTTGTGTGTTTAAAAATATGTGTATAAAAAAAACATGCATGAAACCAATTTAACCCTGGCGTCCCGATTTTACCATCGCACCTCTTGCCATAGACAGCACGCTCAACGACTAGCTGGGCCCGCGGTTTTACCCGCTTAGATATCGTTCCCTTGAGAATATCGGCATAAAAAGTATCATAAATGTTATTCCAGGGTCTAGGCTATCTACATACCAAATTTCAGCTCAATCGTTTCAATAGTTATTGCGCGAAAGGGTAACATACATCCATACATACAAACTTTCGCGTTTATAATATTAAATCAATTTTTATATTATATTATATTATATTAATATATTATGAGTAAGGAAGAATAGTAAGGGTATTCGGACATCGCACACATTTCTACTCAAGTGGTAATTTTTCACGTACACTTGTAAAATGTGAAACAAGCTTCCGTCTGCTGTTTTTCTGCAGAGCTATATAACATGGAGTTCTTCAAAAGGAGCGTTAAAAGAATCTCGACTATTCGTCAACGCATGAGTGACATCTCCAGTGTTGCAAGAGTTTACAGGCAACGGTAATCACTTCCCATCAGGTGGGGTATTTGCTTGTTTTCTACTTAAATAATAAATAAAATTTAGGTCGAGACAGACAGTCGACAAAAAATTGCAATAGGGTTTAATAGTCGGTACTCTTACAATCATATTTTCATCATCATCATTATCAGCCGGTATCAGTCCATTGCTGGACGTAGGCCTCCCCCAAGAAACGAAAATTTGTTTCCAGTCACTGCCCACCGTTTTACGAATGTCGTCGCACCACCTAGTCATCACATTTTGTTTTAGGTAAACTTTTTTTATTATGTTGTGGTGGGCAAACAAGCAAACACCCGCCCGCCTGATGGTAAGCGGTTACCGTGGCCTATATAGACAACTACAACACCATAAGTGCCGTTGATGCGTTGCCAACCTTTGAGGAGTTTGTGGATACCCTTTTTAAAAGATCCCATCCTATAGCTAGGTGGGAAGATCGCGGCGGGCAGATCATTCCACATCTTACTGGTGGTAAAAATCTTCGGTTAAAACGGGTAGTGCGTAGTGGTAGACGTCCAGGTCTGTAAGATGTGAGGGTGAGCTTTTTGACGGTGCCGAGCAGTACGATAAAAGAATGGCGATGGTGGAATTAGGTCAAAAAGCTCTTCAAAGCATTAAATATTATATCATTCCTCATTATAGAGACGAAACTATTTTTACCGACTTCAAAAAAGGAGGAGGTTTTTTGTTTGTTACTTGTTGTACTTGTGTATTATGTGTTATACTTCGTTATATATGAATAGATTTTGATTATTCTTGTTTTGTTGGAAAGGAGATATTTCAAGTGTGGTACCATAGTAATTTCATTGCGGTCTGATAAGTATCTCCAGAGATAAGGAGATAAACACCTCAAAATTGGTACTGAAAATTAATAGCGCGGCATTGAAGTCGGTTATTTTTAGTTTTTTTAAACGATGTTATCAATATTATACAAATAACACGTCTATCGTAATACATCATAGGATTAACCCTTATTCTTCACCCGACGTCATTCTGACGTACAGCCAATATTTGTAAAACATATACCATAATCTGGAAGTGACAAGTGATCGAATAAAATACACCGTTCGACCTTGCAAGATTACGGCGTACCCTTTTTGTGGGCGAAGTTACAAGCGATCGATACAAATGGATGAATACATATATGTATATGATGTATACAGGATTAAATGTAAATTTTGCTGCAAACCAAAATCCATTGCATTTTTATATTTATTTTATAGTATTTTTTTGTGAAGCAGTTGCTATCCTGCTTCTAGAAAAGTCCTTTATCCTTCAATACGATTCTATAATAAAATGTAACCTCAGACCGACCCTAGTGGTTCAGACACATGTCTGAATCATCTCGAAATTTATTTAAGTAATTTATTTTTTAATTTTTCATGGGTGGTAAAATCATTATTATAATATTTTTTTTAATACTTTATAGGCTAACGTTTGACCACTATCTCACCTGTTGGTAAGTGATGATGCGGTCGAAGATGGTAAGCACGCTAGGCCTAGAATGGGAACTGGCTCTCAAGGATAGCTGCTGGAACACATTAGATGTTTGGTGACAGATTTTCTAACTTGAGGGTGGTAGCTGGCCTGACGGACACTAGATAGTGTCCTACCACCATGCGGGGATTGTTGGTTTCTTAACGATGTTTTCCTTCACCGGAGGGCCACTGTGAGAAGCGCACATACATTTTTCGATAGAAAAATCCATTGGTGCAATTATCGATATTCCACCCTACTTGCTACCAAAAAAAAAGTAGCTTACCACCATTTAAAAAAATCTGCCGTCATAACATTACGGTGTTTCGGCAGCCAGAATAATATTTGTTTAAAGTGTAAATTAATTTCTATATTTATACATGGATATTTTACCACTAAATACCGAACTATACAAATAAATAAAAAATATAAATAATTATTATATCAAAAGTGTGCTATAATAAAAAATGTGTGTGTTATATCAAAAATTCTAATATTATGTGCAGTATAATTATTAATAGCAACATCCAGCAATCTTCCGGACAACCATTAAATCCACAGTATTACAAAAACTAAACCAACACAGCAACAATATCGCCTAATAAATGCGTCTCTTTACACCATACCTCTAATAAATGGCCTCAATATTTTTCCACATGGAGTTTGGCGACTGCTGGACTCCGATCAATCAGCTGGACCCCGCCACTGGATACACTGAGAGATTTGACCGAAGATTTGACGGTCAAAACGACCCGGGACGAGTGTGTCTAAATGACGCCCATTAATACTGGTAACGGGCATTTAGGGTTAAATTTTATCGGTCTGTATTTTCACGTTGGCTTTGGCTATGTGAAATGTGTTTGTACGATTGCTGCTGAATGTTGTTTTTTAGTACTAAATTATTTAAATTTTATGTTTATGGACTTAGGCAGCATGGTGGAAACAAGAAATACGTATTTAAATAGCCATTCAACCCACAACCTAGAGCAAAAATTAACAAACGAGTGAAAAAATAAACAAAATTAATTCTAGTAAAAATATATACACTTTTATTACATTGACGACTAGCAGCCCGCCCCGGCTTCGCACGGGTAGAACATACTTATATGCCTACAAAATTTGCATCAGTTTGTTGCATCGAATATAAAATATTAACATATTTAACAATCATCGTCAATGTCAACCAATTTACACAAAACCTTAACAAATTATGCACCTAAGACCTTCCTCATAAACACTCTATTGGTGAAAACCGTATAATAATCCGTTCAGATGCTATTGAGATTACTGCGAACAGACAGACAGACGCAGTGATGGACATTCACAACAACAACTGACTTCAATGCCCCTCGAGTCAATTTCAGTAGCAAGTTTGAGACGTTTATTGTCATATCTCTGAAGATACTCATGACATCTCAATGAAATTACAATGGGACCACCTCGAAAACGTACCCTACCGATTACAAAAATAATAATTCGAATCGGTTCACAATTGACGGAGTAATCGCGTTACATACACACACAAAAAAAGAAAGAAAAAAGAAACATACAGACAAATTGAGAACTACATTCTTTTTGGAAGTCGGTTGAAAAGTAGTTTACCACCAAGGAGAACATCTGCCGCCGTAACCTTACGGCGTTCTCCGACGCAAAAAGTAGGGGTATTATACGTTTAACGTGTGTATCTGTGTGTTTGTCTGTATCATCTTAGCACCCAACCGGATGAACCGATTTTGATTTAAAGTAGGGGTATTATACGTTTAACGTGTCTATCTGTGTGTCGGTCTGTAGCATCTTAGCACCCAACCGGATGAACCAATTTTGATTTTATTATTGATAGTTTTTTTTTTTTGATAGATGTCTTCATCGAGAGTGTTCTTAGCTTTGATTCATGAAAATTCGTTCAATCGTTATAAAACTATGAGCTTTAATCAACTTGAATAGGTCTGATCGATTCGAAAATCTTCTTCTTCAACGATATTGTAAGAACATGGATGCCTGATGCTGGGACATCTCCTGGACTCTACAGATTACTCAAATCCTCACCAACTTACAGCTCAGATTTTAAATGTCGTGTTAAGAGTCATTGGAATGCTTTTAATGAAAAGATTATACATAGATCAGTCGGGGTGGTTTAAAATATTATATTATATATATAGATCATTATTATTTTATACAGTAGATCATATTATTATACTAAATTGACTTCAAATTGATTGCGATCGGTGAGGATCTACAGAAAAGCTAAGCTTATAATAATATTTTCGTAGTAACTATGACCTATTCTGTGGTTTGACTGCAAATATTTTATAAATTTTGCGATGCGAGTATGTGAAATCCGTGATATCTTCTAGAGTTTTCATTTGAATTATATACTGTGAAGGACAATTTTAATCTATAATATGAGGCCAAGCTAATAAACGTAATTTTTTGGATAAGGATTAATACTATATACTTGAAAATAGCCCTGGAAATTAAGTAAAATTTTTAACAAAAAATTAAAGATTAAAATGGTTACTGTGAGTCAACCTTCAGAGATAGACATACGCTGTCGCGGACTTTTTTGTAGGTCTTATTAAGTTGTACAACTCTTCCATAGAAAATATTCTTCCATCTAAGAATTCATTTTCAATTGAGCAGCGTTCGTAAGAAACGTGTTTTTTCGACCGTTTTTTTGTCGACTTAGGTTGCAAAGTAGGTTCCACGAATGTACCTTTGATTTAAACGGGATAATATATAGCCTATTTTCATTCCGAAAGTCCATTCTATGTATTAGTGAAAGAATTTTTTAAATTGGTCCAGTAGTTTTTGAGCCAAATCATTACAAATATACAAAAATACAAATGTTCTCTATATAATATTAGTATAGAAGTATAGATTACTTTGATATTAAATATACTAAATTTAATTTACCATTATTAAATATATTCATACAAATTCTTATGTCTAAAGTCTTTATTTATGTATGGTAAAAATCTATTTTTTGTCAATAAATAGTACATAAATATTTTTTTTTAAATCACAAGCTGTGCAAGCGTTTGGCCGCTGTCTCACCTGATGGAAAGTGATCAATCATGAAATTAAACGATACAGCATATGTGGTGTATGCTGTCGTCAGTGAGATGAAAAGCTGAATGCAAAACATAATAATTGAAATCGTTTAAAAACTAAAAAAACCGACTTCATATGTCTCGTTAGTCATTTTCATTAGCAATTTTAAGGTATGAGATACAAACCTTAAATATAATAATTAAGATAGTTTAAAAACTAAAACAACCGACTTTCATTGCATGTGTTAGATATTTGTATAGTACATTAAAAATTAAAAATACAAGCGTACTGTATTATAAAGCAGTTATATAGTGTTAGTTAAGCGGTTAGAATCGTATTTTTTTAAATTTTGTGACTGAATTAAATGAATACATTCTTATAATATTACATTTCATAAAAACCTTACCATAATATATATATGTTGCGTTCCATTCTGCGGCCAAAAATGCGTTCCTATTTTGGCATCGGAATACTATAAACCACATTATACTATGTTAAAGTAAAACACTATTGTAGCGAAGCTTTGCAACAAAGAGCTCCAAAATTTCGAGACTGACTACAGCAATTAATTTATACTAAAATTAAATTTTGATACCTCAACGGAAAAAACATGAAAATACTGTAGAAGACAGTGCATAAGCTAACACAACACAATTAATGTATCTAAATGCAGGCTGGCAGGCACTGTCTATGTCCACCTGGACAGCTGCCACACTTTAGTGGAAAATCTGTCGTCAAGCATCTAATGAGTTCCGTCAGCTGTCCTTAAGAGCCAGTTCTCATTCTAGGCTTAGCGTGGTACATCCTCGGCGACATCGGCACTTACTGATAGGTCTCATTCTAGGCTTAGCGTGCTATAATATCCTCGGCGACATCGTCACTTACTAGTAGGTCTCATTCTACGCTTAGCATGCTATATCCTCGGCGACATCGTCACTTACTTATGGGTCTCATTCTAGGCTTAGCATGCTATATCCTCGGCGACATCGTCACTTACTAATAGGTCTCATTATAGGCTTAGCGTGCTACATCCTCGGTGACATCGTCACTTACTAATAGGTTTCATTCTAGGGTTAGCGTGCTACATCCTTGGCGACATCGTCACTTACAATAGGTCTCATTCTAGGATTAGCGTGCTACATCCTTGGTGACATCGTCACTTAATAATAGGTCTCATTAGAGGCTTAGCGTGCTACATCCTCGGTGACATCGTCACTTACTAATAGGTCTCATTCTAGGATTAGCGTGCTACATCCTCGGTGACATCGTCACTTACTAATAGGTCTCATTCTAGGGTTAGCGTGCTACATCCTCGGTGACATCGTCACTTACTAATAGGTCTCATTATAGGCTTAGCGTGCTACATCCTCGGTGACATCGTCACTTACTAATAGGTCTCATTATAGGCTTAGCGTGCTACATCCTCGCTGACATCGTCACTTACTAATAGGTCTCATTCTAGGGTTAGCGTGCTACATCCTCGGTGACATCGTCACTTACTAATAGGTCTCATTCTAGACAAGCGGAGGGAATAAAAGAAGGCTGATGATGAAGTTAACGTCTGAATCAATTTGTGTTGTATTTTTTTTCACAATTTAGAGAGGCGAATAATCTGGCGGCACACTTAATGGTAAGTGGGCAATTGGTCATTAACATAGTTAATACCTGAGGTTTTGCTGATGTGCCGCTTATTCTCATTAATGAGCACTCCTATTACTCTTCGTTTAAACGAATTCAGGTTGTATTTTGGTGAGAAAACGTTTGAAGGGAGCTCATTCCACAACTTACAATAACGTGTAAAAACAATCACTTGTTAAGAGAAGATCATGTATCTATAATATGTGGATGAGCTACAATCGATAACGCTACAATCGTAATTACAATTTCCGACATCCTCAAAAAGGCGATGATGCGGGTATTATGATTGTAGAAACGGGATGGCGGTATGATATCAAAGAGCTCTTAAGAGCAATCCCTATAGCAATATCGATAGAACAGGCTGAGAGACCCGACATCGTGACGAATACTTTGCGATTCCAATTATAAGTCAGCTTTGGATCGCCCACAAGTCTAACGGCTCTTCTCTGAAGGGAGTCGAGTGCTAATTTATTGGCAAACAATTGGTACTTTGGTGCATCGTCATATGAGGCCGAATTTGAGCTTAAATTAATGACATACTTTAGTTCGGCGTGAAGTACTGTTTGGCTCTATTAGGTTACACAGAGTGACTCCCAAACTGGACTTCGCTAAAAATATCAGCACTCAAAATGCAGATTTTTGTCTATAAAATAAAGCTATAGAATAAGGTGACTTCTTAACTATTAAGACAAATAGGCTGGTTTTAGTGTTAGTTTTAAGTTGAATTTTACCGTGACATGGGCTCCATAGGCTCCCTTTTCATCGATTTCTGTCCCTTTCGAGAATTTGCGAGAGCGGGCATCACCCGAGCTATCATTAGCATAGCAATAATTACTAATTGCAAAATAAAAAGCATGGGTGATAACATAGATCTTTGTGGAATACCTGTATTCATTGGCTTGGTCTCAGTACAAATGTCATCGACAAAAGATTTTATGCTGAGACCATGCTAAAAATTTAAGACCATGATAGACAATGCTAGAAAATTAAGTAACGTTATTTTTTTTTGTTTTATCAAATCGGTCCATCTCAATCACTGTTAAAGATTACAACACAAAGGTGGCGAAGGGGTAGCCTGACCTCAACGGGCGGGTAAGAAAACCACAACCATCCAAACCGAAGGGTAGGTGTATGAATATTTGATGGTATCCTACATTCAAAATGTATAGACCGCCTTACGTTTCAGATTTCGGTGTTTGAGTTACATTCAAGTCTTGCCTCTTTGAACTTGTATCAGAAGATGTACAGTTAGCAACATAATTTGGGGTTCTGCATGGCTATCAATATTAAATAACATAAACCATAAATTATTTGAAAATAAATTCTGATTTAAAACTGGCTCTCCTTTGATTTGTATTATGCATTCTCTCCAATCGGAATTCATCAACCCAAGCTTTTGACATTTCAATTTTTAAAATAGGTGACTCTAGTCGGAAATGTTTCCGTGACTTAAAAGCTATCACATTATTACAATATTCAAAATCATAAATTTATCTCTGGCAATTGCGAAAACAACATTAAATTAATCTGTTATAGGCAATGTGTGGTGTATAGGTCATAAAATGGTTGAACGGATTTTCACGATCAAAGCTTAGAGCTCTCTCGATTAAGCCACCTACCAAACAAAAATCTGAATCAAAATCGGTTAATCCGTTTGGGCGCTACGATGCCATAGTTAGATATATCACAGATATACACGTCAACTTATAACACCACTCTTTTTGTGTCGGGGGTTAACAACAAAACCGAGTTTGTTAAAAATAATATATTTGGTTAGGCATTTCTGTTGCGAACTGTATTTTTAACTGAAATATTGTTACAGTCAGATTCTGATTCAGCAACTGAAATAATCAAATACTAAATTCTAAAGATGATCTAAGATCTACGTACCTTACTTTACCTTAGACGCAATAAGTTAAAACAAGCTTTGAAGCAATTTCGTGTCACGATAAGCTCTAATTTGACTAGAATTTGACTAATACTAAAACTTAAATTTAACATTCAAAACCACCCTCAAAAATGAACAGATTATAAAGCTTACTACTTAGAGTAGAAGAAAATGTCTCTACTAAGGCTATATCAAAACAGTGGCCTACTTGTCCACTTTGTCTGTCTATAGTAAAAGTAGCCTTCTACACTCTTTATTTATCAGCGGTTGATATTACATTTTTAGCTGACTGCAAAAAAGAGGAGGTTTTTCAATTCGACCGTATATAATATATTTATTTTTTTATGTGTGTTCGCGGATAACTTCATCGTTTATAAACCGATCTTGATTTTTTTTTTTTTTTTGGAAAGGAGAATTCCCAAGTGTTGTGTCATAGTAATTTCATCGAGATCTGATAAGTATCTTCAGAGATATGGAGATACACATCTCAAACTTGGTATACTGAAAATTAATAGCGCGGCATTTGAAGTCGGTTCTTTTAGTTTTTTAAACGAACGTATGTAGGAGGCTTGATCTTAGCAAGATGGTATTGTTTTACGACTGACAGCAAGTACTTGAGCTATTTCACTTAACTTCTAGAATTGTAATACTGTACGTAGGACAACACTGACTGTAGTCTTTCTGTATTTACTACAGAAATGTTTAACCGACTTCACATAAAAAAGAGGGGGTTTCTTAAAACGACTGCATTTTTTAAAATATTTGTTACCTCAGAAGTCCGTAAAATCTTAACCGATTTGAAAAAATCTTTTTTGTTTGAGAGATTATGCCTTCCGTTTGGTCCCATTCAAATCCATCTGATATTAATCTCCGGAGATATGAAGATAAATATCTGAAGCTCGAAATCGATTTATTTGTATATATGATACGATTCATTTGTATACCTTGATGACATGTCATCAAGGTAAACAAATGAATCGATACTGGCTAATTTGACTATCGCGGCATGTGAAGTCGGTTTCGATCGGTCGGTTCGATTATACATTATAACCTACAGAAAGACTATAGTTTACTTTAACCTACAGATCTATTGCAGTATCTGGAGGTGATATCTGGAAGTTAAATACCAGATGCTGTATTCATAATCTCATTAAGTAAGTGCGAAACATTTATTTTATCAAAAACCTTACCTAGATGAGCTAAAATACAAAATATCTCCGTATTATTCCAAAAGAAATACAGAAACCGACTCTGAATACAAAACTGTGGATTTGGGTCTGCGAAGTAAATACCACCTAGCCCTTGAGCTGGAAAAATGTATTGCAATACGTCAAGGCGGACGGTACGCCGATTGCCTTCTGCTAGATAAGGGCTAGGTATGGGAAATGGTCGATAGATTTATCGATAGTTAGAACATTTTCAAACAAATTTAAAAATAATATTGTATTCTTAAAATAAGTTGCAATAAAGCGTTCTGATACCCAATTTTATTTTAGATTACGTAGCAAAATTCTGCCCAACGATAAAAATACGTGGTTTAAATTAAATGTTAAGCTAATTAGGTTTGTTTTCGTTGATGACTTACAAGCACTTGATTTTAATATCATCCGATGTTAAATAATGATGCGGTCTACGAGATCATATTTGTCTGGAAAAGGAAAACAAAAGTAAGATAAGTCCTCGCGCCAAAACTATAGTCCAGTGTACATATCATACTTTAACACATACTTTGACACTTGATACTGAACATCATGCCAAGACTTGGCAAACATTTGGAAATTGGCAAAAAGACTAATGGTCTTTTCATTTTATTCTCACGAGTATGCTTCGTTAAACTGAGTTAAATTTTATCGATGACTAAGTCTATAATATAAAATGAATACATCACTAGACTCCATTCAGAGCGGACTAATTTTATTGGTTGGATTTGGAAATCCACGATAATGTAGTAGACTGTTGATATGAGAGAGCTTTTAGGGTTCCGTAGTATACTACAGGGAACCCTAAGTTCGTTATGCCCGTCTGTCCGTCCGAATTATGGTAGTATAATATATTGTAATGTATACCGTTAGAAAGTTTGTGAATGGAATTTCGATATAAACCTCAATAAGAAAATTGTATCTAAACCTTTTATGGGTAACAACCATGTAAAGAAAAGTTGCAATTTTCGTTTGGGATGAAATTCATAAATATCTAAGTGTTTTAACCTGAAAACTTTTCATACTATATATACAAATTGGACCATCGTTATAAGAAACAGGTAATTTTTATCCTTGCATTTTCAACCGACTTCAAAAAAGGAGGATGTTCTCAACTCGTCTGTATCTTTTTAAGGGTTCCGAACCCAAAGGGTACCAACGGAACCCTATTACTGAGACTTCGCTGTCCGTCCGTCTCTCTTTCTGTCTGTCTGTCTGTCCGTCTGTCACCAGGCTGTATCTCATGAACCGTGATAGTTAGACGGTTGAAATTTTCACAGATTATGTATTTCTGTTGCCGCTATAACAACAAATACTAAAAACAGAATAAAGTTAAAAATTAGAGGGGGTCCCCATACAAAAAACGTGTTTTTACTATAGCGCCATCTATGAACGATTATAATAACCTTATTATTCAATAATATCAATTACCTACCTTTGTGTTAACGTTCCCTTAATTGGTGTTAGAAGTTCGTTAGAAATTATTCAGATGGCGTTTTAATTAATAAGCATGTTTGGTATTAACACGGTTATATAATATAATATTATATTTATATATTATTATACTGCGGTTTGAAACCTTTCGTGGGCGAGACAAAAGTCTGACTCACACTTGGCCAGTTTTATTTCTTTCTATTTTTATGTATGTTAGTTACAGGATTACTCCGCCAATTGTGACCCGATTGGAATGTTTTTTTTTTCATGGGTAGGGTATATCTCCACAGCGGTCCGATTATACAATTCATTGATATCGGATGAATATCTTCAGAGATATGGTGATAAATATCTCAAACTTAAAAAAAAAGCAAAGCCAGTTCTTCAATCTTTATTATTTAATGATCAAACTGGTATAGACTATTTTTAAATCCCGACGCAAAACGAAGGGGTGTTTTAAGTTTGACGTGTGTATCTGTGTGTCTGTGTATCTGTGTATCTGTGTGTCTGTCTGTGGCATCGTAGCGACCAAACGGATGAACCGATTTTGATTTAGTTTGTTATGTTTGATAGATGTCTTCGTCGAGAGTGTTCTTAGCTTTGTTTAATGAAAATCCGTTCAACGGTTTAAATATTATCAGCTCTTTTTTGGTAAAAAAAAACTACGATCCTTGGAACTTAATATAACGGAATGAGTATTCCGAATGAGTAACGTTCGAGTGAACGTAGTCGTTTGAAAACGGACGTCAAAAAATCAAAATGGCGCTTCTGCGCAATACTTACCTGTCACACTGGGCTGCGTTCACGACCTACGCTCGGAGTAAAACCAAACGGTCTAACCCCGTTCGCGTCCTCAGAGCGTCACATTCGCTTACCGAGTTAGAGAGAGAGGTTAGAGCGTTTGGTTGCACAGGTTGCACATCGAGCGTAGGTCGTAAACGCAGCTGCTGCCGTCTGTTTAACGAAGTTATTAGTCAAATCATATCCGTGTTTTATGATCAAATCCACAGTAATATAAAAAACAGTAGTCAAAACACATGTATTACATAGAAATTCAGTATCCTGTTACTTCAATGATATGGCAAAAATATGGTCAGCTTGATCTAATGCTGAGACATCTCCTTGAATCTGCAGAATACTCTCAACTCCTCGTCTGAGATGTCGTGTTTAGGCTCATTGGAATGGTCGCAAGGAACAAAATTTTACAGAAAAGTACAAATCAGTCGGGGGTGGTTTTAAATTTATAATTTTAAACAAGCTGTTACCCGCGGCTTCGCCCGCGTTATTTGTGTCATTATGACCATTGAGGTCTATATCGATGATCTCTTAGGCCAAGTCACCATAGATGACCCTCAAAGTCGAACTCAATATCCTCTATTGTTAAAATCATTAATCATTTTGGTTAGGTAAACGAAGTTGTGCTGTTTAAATGTTTGACTCAATACAACAGTACCTGAAACATTTCTTACAAAGAAAATAAGATGAATAGCTGCGCGAGCGTAGCGAGCGCTATTATTGGGCGAGTGAACATTTTTGATGACTTTTTATAACCCTGACAGTTTAATGACCTAATAATCAAGTCAATATATATAACTCTTAGGACGAACTCGATATCGTCTATTGTTAAAATCATTAATAATTACTTGGTACTTGGTTAACCTAACCAAGGTCATTATGATTATTGAAGGTTGTACTGTTTCAATTTATGACTCGTTTTAATGGATGTGGCTATTAAAATACAAAAGTTGCTGAAATGTTTCCTACAAAGTAGATACAACAAATGCTTGCGCGACCAGAGCGAGCGCTATTACTGCGAGAGAGTAGCAAGCCCTATCACTGCGCGAGCGAAGCGAGCGCGAACATATTTTACGACTTTTTATGACCCTGACAGTTTTTATGACCTACTAAATCAACACCGATGACACAAAGGTTAAACTTGATATCCACTTATTTAAAGGTTAATATATATTATGATCATTGAAGGTTGTACTGTTTCAATTTATAAACTCGTTTTGATGCATGTGGCTATTAAAATACAAAAATGCTGAAATATTACCTACAAAGTAGATAACACAAAAGTTTGCGCAAGCATAGCGAGCGCGAAACTTTGTACGTCTTTTTATGACCCTGACAGTTTTTATGACCTACTAAGACAACACCGATGGCCCTAAGGTTAAACTTGATATCCACTAATTTTAAGGTAAAAAATCATTGTGATTATTGAAGGTTGTACTGTTTCAATTTATAAACTCGTTTTGATGCATGTGGCTATTAAAATACACAAAATGCTGAACTTATACCTACAAAGTAGATAAAACAAAGTTTTGCGCGAGCATAGCGAGCGCGAAAATTCTTACGTCATTGTATGACCCTGACAGTTTTTATGACCTGCTAATTCAACACCGATGACCCTAAGGTTAAACTTGATAGCCACTTATTTTAATGTAAAAATCATTATGATTATTGAAAGTTGTACTGTTCCAATTAATGACTCGTTTTGAAGAATGTGGCCATTAAAATACAAAAATTGCTGAAATGTTTCCTACAAAGTAGATATTACAAATGCTTGAGCCACCGGAGCGAGCGCTTTTACTGGGCGAGCGTAGTAAGCACTATCACTGCGAGATCGAGGCGAGCGTGAAAATTTCTTACGACCTTTTATGAACCTGACAGTTTTTATGACCTATTCAGTTAACACTGATGACACAAAGGTTAAACTTGATATCTACTTATTTTAAAGTATATAATCATTATGATTATTTTAGGTTGTACTGTTTCTATTTATGGCTTCGATTTGATGCATGTGGCTATTAAAATACAAACATACTGAAATATTACCTGCAAAGTAGATAAAAGAAATGTTTGCGCGAGCGCAGCGAGCGCTATCAATGCGCGAGCGAAGCGAGCGCGAAAACTTTTTACGTCATTTTATGACCCTAAGGTTAAACTTGATATCCACTTATTTTAAGGCGAAAATCATTATGATTATTGAAGGTTGTACTATTTCAATTTATAAACTCGTTGTGATGCATGTGGCTATTAAAATACAAAAAATGCTGAAATTTTACCTACAAAGTAGATTAAACAAAGTTTTGCGCGAGCACAGCGAGCGCTATCAATGCGCGAGCGAAGCGAGCTCGAACATTTTTACGTCATTTTACGACTCTGACAGTTTTTATGGCCTGCTTATTCAACACCGATGACCCTAAGGTTAAACTTGATATCCACTAATTTTAATTTAAAAAATCATTATGATTATTGAAATTTGTACTGTTCCAATTTATGGCTCGTTTTGATGAATGTGGCTATTAAAATACAAAAGTTGCTGAAATATTACCTACAAAGTAGATCAAACAAATTATTGCGCGAGCGCAGCGAGCGCTTTCACTGCGCGAGCGATGTGAGCGCGAACATTTTTACGTTTTATGACCCTGACAGTTTTTGTAACCTACTAAGTCAACACCGATGAGCCTACGGTTAAATGTGGCTGTTAAAACACGAATGTTTTTTAAATACTTCCCACAAAGCAGATAAAACACGTTGGGCAAGCAAAGCCATCTCGTCAATTTTGATGACTTTTAATGACCATGAAAGTTTTATGGCCTTATTAAGGCACTTATTAAGTTTAGTCATTATAGATGAACCTAAGGTCAAAATTTTATGATTATGCAAATTCTATGTAAAGTTAACAAAAAATATAGGCACCCGCACTTAACTGCCGAAAAAAAGTATTATTTGCCCTATTATACCCCATTAAATGTCTTTGTACAAAATTTCATCAGAATCGGTCACACCGTTTGGCCGAAAAGAGGCCACACATTAACAAAATTCCATAATAAAAATATAGACAACCGAAATTTCCACCCAAAAAAAAAGTATTCGTTGTCCTTCTGTCTTTTTGACTGACTGACTGTGCACAAAATTTCAGCTTAAATGGTTAACTCGTTTGACCGAGAGTATGCCACACATTTACAAAGTTCACTTTAAAAATTCTGGACACCTGGACTTGGCTGCAAGAAAAAAAGTATCCTATGTGATTCTATGCAAAATGAACTGTAATATGTACAAAATTTCAGCTGAATCGGTCAAGCTGTTGAGCTGATAAGAGGCCACACATTCACAATATTCAATAAAAAAAATCTAAACACTCAGATTCGATAGCCAAAAAAAAAATTATTCTATATCCTATTCTATCCTATGAACTATCTTCATACAACATTTCAGGCAAATCGTTTAAGCCGTTTATTCGAGAAGAGGTCTTATATTAACAAAATTCCATTAAAAATATCTGGACCCCCTGGATTCGATAGCCAGAAAAAAGTATTCTCTATCCTATTCTGCCCTTTGAACTGTCTTTGTACAACATGTCAGGCAAATCGGTCAAGCCGTTTATTTGAGAAGAGATCTTATATTTATAAAATTCAATTAAAAATATCTGGACCCCCTGACTCGATAGCTAAAAAAAAAGTATCCTATATCCTATTCTACTCTATGAACTGTCTGTATACAACATTTCAGACAAATCGGTAAAGCCGTTTATTCGAGAAGAGGTCTTATATTTACTTAATTCAATTAAAATATTTGGACCTCCTGACTCGACAGCCAGAAAAAAAGTATCCTATATCCTATTCTGCCTTGTGACATGTGTTCATACAAAATTTCAGGCAAATCGGTCAAGCCGTTTATTCGAGAAGAAGTCTTATATTTACAAAATTCAATTAAAAATATCTGGATCCCCTGACCGTTAGCCAAAAAAAAGGAATTCGATATTTTATGCTGCCTTATGAACTGTCTTTATTCAACATTTCAGGCAAATAGGTCAAGCCGTTTATTCGAGAAGAGGTCTAATATTTACTTAATTCAATTAAAAATATCTGGACCCCCTGACTCGAAAGCCAGAAAAAAAGTATTCAGTATCCTATTTTACCCTATGACTTGTCTTTGTACAACATGTTAGGCAAATCGTTTAAGCCGTTTATTTGAGAAGAGATCTTATATTTACAAAATTCAATTTAAAATATCTGGACCCCCTGACACGATAGCCAAAAAAAAAGTATCCTATCTACTATTCTACCCTATGAACTGTCTTTATACAACATTTTTGGCAAATCGGTCAAGCCGTTTATTCGAGAAGAGGTCTTATATTTACGAAATTCAATTAAAAATATTTGGACCCCCTGACTCGATAGCCAGAAAAAAAGTATTCTATGTTCTATTCTGCCTTATGAACTGTGTCTATACAACATTTCAGGCAAATCGGTCAAGCCGTTTATTCGAAAAGAGGTCCTTTAGTTACGAAATTGAATTAAAAATATCTGGACCCCCTGACTCGACAGCCAGAAAAAAAGTATCTTATATCCTATTCTGCCCTATGACATGTATTCATACAAAATTTCAGGCAAATCGGTCAAGCCGTTAATTCGAGAAGAAGTCCCAAACAAACAAACAAATAAACAAACTGACTTTCGCATTTATAATATTGGTGTTGATTGTATTTTTATTAAAGTTGTAATGACAGTAATTACTCCCAGGACACCCTCAGACTAGGTGGAGCGATGACCGTGGAGATGATATTCCCAAAGCAGCAAGGTTCGTGCTCAGCGGTGTGCAATTAGAGGGGCATATGTCCAGCTGTGGACTAGTATAGGCTAATGCTAATAATGACGATGGGAGTATTTTAATGGTATAATTGCTTTATGGATAACTTATAGTGTAAATTAAGAATGAATATGTATATTAATATGCTTCGAATACATGCTCAGAAATCTCGTCCGCAATTCTCAAACGATAGAATACTAACATCGCAATTTAAGTACAGGCGACCCACGCAACTTTAATCTACATAATTGCATCACGTACAAATATAAATTTTATTTACGTGCCCCGGCTGTGTGAATAAATAATCATAAATATGAGGATAATAATTTAAGCTCCTCCCCTTTTTGTTGCTCTGCAGAGTGTGAATTGATGGGCTACTAGTATTTTTTTACGTTTTCGGGTACCGCAGTCTTTCCTGCATAGGAAAAGAAACCATTAATATTTATGTCCGCGCTTGCAAGAAGAATCGCCTTAGCTTGTTTAAATATCACAAAATAAACAAATCTGGCTACCATAATCTCAAAGTGTAGATACATATAGAATTATTAGCCTATCTGAAAGATATATTTTGAGATTTTGATTCCCGATGTTTGAAGTCCTAGGCGATTTTAAAGCTTAGTGCAAACGGGCATAAGTCTCTCGAACTCATCCAAGAAGTGCAGAATGCCTGTGCACGTTTTTGCTGCGATATTCGGTTGAGTGTTCATGTTATCTCAATAGACAGTCTATATTGAAGATGAAGCAACGGAGTAAGCTACTGTAAACTTTGCTTGTCTCCTTTCCAACCGACATCCAAAAAGAAGGAGTTTCTCAATTCATCTGTATGTTTATTTCTCAATGTTTGTTGCGCTATTACTCCACCTATTGCGAATAGATTTTTTATTTTTATTTCATTTTAGTTTTTATTGATTTTGGTTTGGTTTATTTGTTTGTTTATAGTTAGGTAGTATTAAAAAAATGTATATACTATTATGTAAATAACTTCTGTAAATAAAAAAATATATAGAATAGATTTTAATGATTATTTTAAAATTTTACTATCCTCCCACTTTTATTATTTTTATTTATTCTATCCCAGCAGGCTTCATATACTCAACCATTAGTAAATTTGGACTCGGAAACTGCCTTTACTTTACTTGGATCTTTGCAATTCACAATGTTGCGATCGGCTACTTTTGATATTTCAGTTCGAAAAAATTCAATTCGATAAGGTTTCCGCGACATAATAGCTCAGGGATTTATCAATATTCAAAATAAATAAATAATACGTAAAACATATTTTTAAAACAAGCTTTTATCTGGGACAATGAATTAAAATGTTAAAAATAAATTCTAGTAAGTATTTGGCGTGTAGCTACTTACCTATATTCTTAAAAGCTTGAAGCACTACCCGTTTTTCAGGCTTGGTAATTACTATACTTCAGTGCCTCAAGCTTTTAAAAATATAGGTAAGTACCTACACGCCAAATACTTACTAGAATTTATTTTTAACATTTTAGTTGATTGTCCCAGATAAAAGCTTGTTTTAAAAAATATGTTTTACTTATAATTTATTTTTAACGTTTTAGTAGGTAGGTAGATACCGACTAATTACCTACTACCTAAGTATTTAAGAGAAAGCATGATGTTTTAAAATATTCCACGGATATTTGATGTGATTATGGGTAAAGTGCTCTTCAAGGAAAATCAATCGACTCGGTGGGGCTATGTTGCTTTTTCCTTGGCCTACCACCTGAGGACAAACACCAATGAATGCACGTCGCCTGTGAACATTACCAACGCTGATGATGCGTTGCCAACTTTGAAGGAATTAATGAATATCCTTTTAAAAGCCTCCATTCTATTCTCAAGGGGAAGATCATGGTAGGAAGGTAATTCTACATCTTACAGGTGCGAGGCATGATTTAAGTGCTAGTCATCTTGGGCAACAGATTGGGATAGATGCACTACGTGAATAAGACAAAAATCAGCTGTCCTGCGCCTCGTCTCACAGCCGTCTTCCGTTTCCAAACTTGCACATTTTCATCTTAGACCGCATCGTCACTTATAATCAGGTGATATAGTGGTTCAGTGCTTGCCTGACCGGATTTAAACATAAGTTATTTTTCAAAAAAAATAAAACCGACTTCATTATCACAAACAGGCACTCAAAAGCGAAAAATAATTTACTTAAAATTATTATAAGCGCTACCCACTTATCTATTTGAAGTCGGTGCCAGCCAAGTCTAATAGGTAGTAGATAGATAATACCTACATGTATCTACCTACTTACTAACCTACATGTACCTAGTTACTTACTACTACTACATACATAGTATCTATCTACTATCCAATAGACTTGGCTGGCACCGACTTCAAATAGATAAGTGGGTAGCGCTTATAATAATTTTAAGTAAATTATTTTTCGCTTTTGAGTGCCTGTTTGTGATTATGAAGTCGGTTTTATTTTTTTTTTAAAATAACTTATTTTACCCTTTTTAGTGCATAACAAGTTTTAATTAAATTACATGCATCTATTACATTTGGTGTCTGGGCCGTTATACACTGATGGATATATACTTTTTGAAAATTTCAAGTATGTGTCTATAACGGTTAAGAAGATACAGATCTGTAAAGTGCGCACATATGTATAGACACACGGACGGACGGACAGACGGACGGACAACAAAGTCTCAGAAAGTGTTCATTTGGTACCCTTTGGGTTTGGAACCCTAAAAAAATTGACTTTGAATATTATCACTTTAGTGATAATATTCACTAGTATTAATTATGTCATCAAGGTATCAAAGGACAATGTCCAAAATGGCCCTGTGCAATTAAAGCATCTGACACACACGATAATTAATTGTCTATTTTATTACAATAATTCCAAATACTTTTATAACACGGACTAGTTGTATTCCAAAATGAATATAAAAAAGTATTATTTGCGATTATTAACATTACTTGCCGCCATATGGCCTACCGAGTACTGAATCACTCTACTACGTTATAAGAGGCACTTCCCAATATTGTTGAAACCCGAATTATGAAAGCACTGTGTAGCCAACCTAACAACGGAAAGTATTATTTACGTAGTAACTATTATATAATCTGTGGTATTATGCTTATAAATTTTTTTTGCAGTATTGGTTGGTACAATGTCCGTTCATAATTCTGAGTTATTTAATAATGTATGCAGTGTCGCGGGACTGAAATGGCCGCCATCTTCGGCAAACGTCATGTCATGTCAAAAAATCTTAGGTATGTTTAAAAAAGTTTGCACCCTAACAAGACTTTGCCCGGTAGAACATTTATTATAATTATTAATATATAATTATTTATTGAGGGTCCGGTGGCGTAATTGGGAGCACAGTCGGCTTTGATGCCGTGGTACCGAGTTCAAACCGCCGTGCACCTATGAATTTTTCGATCGAAAAATATATGTGCGCTTCTCACAGTTGCCCTCCGGTGAAGGAAAACATCGTTAAGAAACCAACAACCCCCGCAATGGTTGTAGGACATATCTAGTGTCCGCCTGGCCAGCTACCACCCTCAAGTTAGAAAATCTGTCGCCAAACATCTTATGTGTTCAGGCAGCTATCCTTGAGAGCCAGTTCCCATTCTAGTCCACTTCTCTATCTTCGACCGCATCATCACTTAGCAACAGGTGAGATAGTGGTCAAACGCTAGCCTATAAGATATTAAAAAATATATATATATTATCCCCACCTTTATTTCTATCTCGCTCACAGTTACCGTAAGAATATCTGTCAAAAACCAAAATCAACGAGAAGAAAGATTTAAAAACATTATTCAAGGTCAAATTTTTTAGTCTTCAAAAGTATATGCAATAGCAACCTCAATTGTGTACAATCTTCTTGGGACTCTTCTACTAAAACCAGTACATTCTCCTATGTTTGAGGTATTTATCTCCATATCTCTGGAGATACTTATCAGATCTCGATAAAATTAAAATAGGACCACCTCGGAAACATATCCTACCTATTAAATAAAGAATCATTTGGATCCGTTCACTATTGACGGAGAAATCGCGTAACATACCCACAAAAAAAAAAATATATACAGACGAATTGAGAACCTCCTCCTTTTTTGTGAAGTCGGTTAAAAATAAAGATTCGGAAAAGTGATTCAAAGTGAAATTACATGACATGTGAGACTCAACATATTATAACAAAATTTAAAATTATTGTAAAAACATAGTAAGCGTAGTGGTAAATAAAAACAAGTAGCATTAATTTGATGTAATATCATATATTTAAATATATAGATACGTACACATAAAAGCGTTTAGCAGTAATTAAGTTTGTAATTTAGTGTTAAGCAAAATTTGTAAACAAAAGATAGAAATCATATGTCAAATATTTATTAAAACCTACACAATATAAGCTATAAAGTAAGAAAAAAAAGCTAGCTAAAGACTCCCATCTTGTGGCAGAAATAGGAATAACAATAAAAAATATATACATAATTGGCCAGCGTTTGATCACTATCTCGCCTTGTAGTTAGCTATGATATGGTCGAAGATAGCTAGGCGGAATATCAATATATTATATTTTCCTATCACCTGTCATCAACACCACTGCAGGATTTAAATCAGCTTGCTCTCGCTTAGCAGTTCAGACATTTATCCTTTACCCCAACGGGACACTGAAAGTAAAGTTGTAGTACAATCGGATAAATAAGAAAAAATGTTATGGATATACCTAAAGTAAAACATGCGACATCTATGCTTTTATTCCGTTTGCGGTAAAATCATGGGCCCGTGGGGTCAACAAGCACATGGTTTTGTTATGGAGCTGTCCAGATGCCTAATCGATGTCTCCCATGACCAAAGAGCTGGCACTTACCTCACACTCGTCATTCAAAGAGGTAATGTCGCCAGCTTTTTGGGTACTCTACCAGCAGAAAGCAACCTAAACTCTATTTTTATTTGTAGATTTTATTTTAATTATTGGTCATAGGTAATATTTTAGTTTTATTAAGTTGATTAAAGGTACGGACACTCCGCAGCGTCCGGCGTGCACGATCTAGGCGGCGATCAGATAGCGCGTTAGTATTTGTACCGATTGGTTTACACCAAACGCGATCAGAAAACAACTGAAAAGTACTGAGATCGCGTCCGCCGATCGCAGGACGCCGCTGTGTGGCCGTACCTTAATAGTAAATTTTGTAACATTTGTATGTAAAGTCAATAAATAGTTTATCATCAAAAAAAAAACTGGCCAAGTGCGAGTCAGACTTTTTTCCCGCACACGGAGGGTTCCGAACCGAACACCAAATAAGTAAACGTTAACACAACGGTAGAATAGTATTATATAGCAGTATGTAATAGTAGTAATTAATATTATTAAATATCTGGTTGACCGAGCTTTGCTCGGTATTTTTTGCCACTTAAACAAACAAATATGACTCTTCCCGACATCTATTCACGAATAATAATACTATATTTTTTAATTGAGAGCCACTAACTGCTTTACCCACACAGTAACACTAAAGCTACTTCTACTCGCCAATAGATGTCGGGAAGAGTAATATTTAAAGTTGATTATCAATAAAGTTGATTATTGAAAACACGAATAAAACAATATTTTCTGAAAATGACTCCTAGCTAGATCGATTTATCGCCCCCGAAATCCCCTGTATACTAAATTTTATTTAATCGTTGGAGCCGCTTCCGAGATTCAGATTAAGGTAAAGACGATAGCGCCATCTTTGATGCTAGCTAGATGGCGCGGCGTTATCGTAAACAACTTTTTTTTAACTTTTCTTTAATTTTTAAATTTGTTCTGTTCTTAGTATTTGTTGTTATAGCGGCAACAGAAATACATCATCTGTGAAAATTTCAACCGTCTAACTATCACGGTTCATGAGATACAGCATGGTGACAGACGGACAGACAGACATACAGACAGACAGACGGACAGCGGAGTCTTAGTAATAGGGTCCCGTTTTACCCTTTGGGTACGGAACCCTAAAAAGTAAAACATTCATTATGTTATAAGCTATTTTAAGCACCGCCAATATACGACTTAGGCCGTGAAAAATTACCTTTGATATTACCGTACGTAGTCGATTTCCTTGCATCGCGACGAAAACGGAAGAAAAATGATCTAACTTAAAGGATTAATGATTGATGAGCTCAGCCATTGCAATTTTACGTTTAGTCTTCTAATTTGGATAAGACAGGATTTTTATTAATTGGTTACAGAGAAGTCAACAAACAAACTTTTACTAGATAGTATGATTAACCTATACTAATATTATAAAGAGAGAACATTTGTATTTTTGTATGTTTGTAGTGATTTGGCTCAAAAACGACTGGACCGATTTAAAAAATTCTTTCACTAATATATTAGTAAAAAAAGTTTTGTCCCGAAAGTCCATTCTATATAAAGAATGGACTTTCGGAATGAAAATAGGCCATATATTATCCCGTCTAAATCAAAGGTACATTCGTGGAGACCTAATTTGCAACCTAACTCGACTAAAAAACGGTCGAAAAAACACGTTTCTTACGAACGCTGCTCAATTGAAAATAGATGGAAGAATATTTTTTATGGAAGAGTTGTACAACTTAATAAGACCTACAAAAAAGTCCGCGACAGCATATGTCTATCTCTTAAGGTTGACTCACAGTAACCATTTTAATCTTAAAATGTTTGTTAAAAAATATTACATAACTTCCAAGGCTATTTTCAAGTATATAGTATTAATCCTTATCCAAATAATTACGTTAAATAGTTTGACCACATATTATAGATTAAAATTGTCCTTTACAGTATATAATTCAAATGAAAACTCTAGAAGATATCACGGATTTCACATACACGCATCGCAAAATTAATAAAATATCTGCAGTGAAACCACAGATTAGGTCATAGTTACAAGAAAATATTATTGTAAGCTTAGCGATGCTGTAGATCCCCACCGATCACAATCAATTTGAAGTCAACATAGTATAATAATATATTTTTACCGTATAAAATTCTATTGTATAATATAGTTATGATCTATACTCGTATATAAACCACCCCGACTGATCTATGTATAATCTTTTCAATAAAAGCATTCCAATTACTCTAAACACGACATTTAAAATCTGAGCTGTAAGTTGGTGTGGATTTGAGTATTCTGTAGAGTACAAGAAATGTCCCAGCATCAGGTCAATGCTTCCATGTTCTTACAATATCGTTGAAGAAGAAGATTTTGGAATTGATCAGAGCTATGAAAGTTGATTTCATAGCGCAATTAACTAGAAAAAAGCTCATAGTTTTATAACGATTGAACGAATTTTCATGAATCAAAGCTAAGAACACTCTCAATGAAGACATCTATCAAACAAAAACAAAATCAACACCAATATCAACACCAATATTATAAATGCGAAAGTCAGTTTGTTTATTTGTTTGTTTGTTTGTTTGTTTGTTTGTTTGGGACTTCTTCACGGTCAAACGGCTTGACCGATTTGGCTGAAATTTTGTACAAAGATAGTACATAGGGCAGAATAGGATATAGGATACTTTTTTTTGGCTATCGAGTCAGGGGGTCCAGATATTTTTAATTGAATTTTGTTAATATAAGACTTCTTCTCGAATAAACGGCTTGACCGATTTGCCTGAAATTTTGTATGAATACATGTCATAGGGCAGAATAGGATATAAGATACTTTTTTTCTGGCTGTCAAGTCAGGGGGTCCAGATATTTTAAATTCAATTTCGTAACTAAAGGACCTCTTTTCGAATAAACGGCTTGACCGATTTGCCAGAAATGTTGTATAAAGACAGTTCATAAGGCAGAATAGAATATAGAATACTTTTTTTCTGGCTATCGAGTCAGGGGGTCCAAATATTTTTAATTGAATTTCGTAAATATAAGACCTCTTCTCGAATAAACGGCTTGACCGATTTGCCTAAAATGTTGTATAAAGACAGTTCATAGGGTAGAATAGTAGATAGGATACTTTGTTTTTGGCTATCGAGTCAGGGGGTCCAGATATTTTTAATTGAATTTTGTAAATATAAGATCTCTTCTCAAAAAAACGGCTTAAACGATTTGCCTAACATGTTGTACAAAGACAAGTCATAGGGCAGAATAGGATACTGAATACTTTTTTTCTGGCTATCGAGTCAGGGGGTCCAGATATTTTTAATTGAATTTAGTAAATATAACACCTCTTCTCGAATAAACGGCTAGACTGGTTTGCCTGAAATGTTGTATAAAGACAATTCATAGGGCAGAATAGGATACAGAATACTTCTTTTCTGGCTATCGAGTCAGGGGATCCAGATATTTTTAATTGAATTTTGTAATAAGACTTCTTCTCGAATATTGACCGATTTGCCTGAAATTTTGTATGAACACATGTCACAAGGCAGAATAGGATATAGGATACTTTTTTTTCTGGCTGTCGAGTCAGGGGGTCCAGATATTTTTAATTGAATTTTGTAAACATAAGACCTCTTCTCGAATAAACGGCTTGATCGATTTGCTTGAAATGTTGTATGAAGACAGTTCATAGGGTAGAATAGGATATGGAATACTTTTTTTTTGGCTATCAAGTCAGGGGGTCCAAATATTTAATTGTATTTAGTAAATATAAGACCTCTTCTCGAATAAACGCCTTGACCAATTTGCCTGAATTTTTTTATGAACACATGTCACAAGGCAGAATAGGATACTTTTTTTCTGGCTATCGAGTCAGGGGGTCCAGATATTTTAAATTGAATTTCGTAAATATAAGACCTCTTCTCAAATAAATGGCTTGACCGATTTGCCTGACATGTTGTATAAAGACAGTTCATAGGGCAGAATAGGATATAGAATACTTTTTTTCTGGCTATCGAGTCAGGGGTCCAGATATTTTTAATTGAATTTTGTTAATATAAGACCTCTTCTCGAATAAACGGCTTGACCGATTTGCCTGAAATTTTGTATGAATACATGTCATAGCGCAGAATAGGATATAGGATACTTTTTTTTTGGCTGTCAAGTCAGGAGGTCCAGATATTTTAAATTGAATTTTGTAAATATAAGACCTCTTTTCGAATAAACGGCTTGACCGATTTGCTTGAAATATTGCATAGAGATAGTTCATAGAGCAGAATAGGATACAGAATACTTTTTTTCTGGCTATCGAGTCAGGGGATCCAGATATTTTTAATTGAATTGTGTAAATATAAGACTTCTTCTCGAATAAATGGCTTGACCGATTTGCCTGAAATTTTGTATGAACACATGTCACAAGGCAGAATAGGATATAGGATACTTTTTTTCTAGCTGTCGAGTCAGGGGGTCCAGATATTTTTAATTGAATTTTGTAAATATAAGACCTCTTCTCGAATAAACGGCTTGATCGATTTGCTTGAAATGTTGTATGAAGACAGTTCATAGGGTAGAATAGGATATGGAAGTAGGTGGTTATTGGGTGTTCTACTCCACCCACAGGGTGGTGGGTGGAGTAGAACACCCAATAACCACAAATTGATTATCTCTCGCCATTTGTGTTTTAGAACTCTCAACGACCCTGGTAAGAACAGGCAAAAAACAGATACAGAAATAGAAATAAAATAACAGAAACGAGCAAACGCAGTTGAGTATATAATTTTGATCAACATGTTTTAGAACTCTCGAAGCCTCCGGTGTAATAATTTTAATAAACATGTTTTAGAGTTCTCAAAGCCTCCGGTAAGATCAGGCAAAAAACAGAAACAGATACAGAAATAAAAACAGAAACAGAAACGAGCGAACGCAATTACTAGTTTGCTTATTTGGTAACCAAAAAAAACTCAACCGTTCCGCTCATAAGGTATATCGTTCGATCAACTGATGTGTTGTGGAACCCTCAATATATTTAAATTGGTCTGTTATAGATAGAAAAGAACGGAGAAAAAACTGAATTGGTGTTAAAATAACAGAAACGAGCGAACGCAGTTGGGTATATAATTTGATCAACATGTTTTAGAACTCTCAAAGCCTCCGGTGTAATAATTTTGATCAACGTGTTTTAGAACTCTCAATGACCCTGGAGTAATAATTTTGATCAACGTGTTTTAGAACTTTCAAAGCCTCCGGTGAGAACAAGCAAAAAACAGAAACAGATACAGAAATAGAAACAGAAACAGAAACGAGCGAACGCAATTACTAATTTGCTTTTTTGGTAACCAAAATCCCAACTGTTCCGCTCATCAGGTATATCGTTTGATCAATTGGTGTGTTGTGCACCCTCAATATATTTAAATTGGTCTGTTATACATAGGAAAGAACGGAGAAAAAACTGAGTCAGTGTTAAATAACAAAAAACGAGCGAACGCAGTTGGGTATATCGTTTTTAATACACTTGCTCATGAAGTGGCTTTTATTTCACTGCAATCAGGCACACAATGACGCCTGTTATCAAACTGTGACTTTTTAATTACTATTATTCGCAAGTGAGTTATAGATATTTTTTTTTAATTTTATTGGTTGTGTTGCTTTGTTCTTAAAAAAGTTTCGATACAAAAAAGATCGTGTGCAATAGCACAAATAAATTAATATACCTATTGCTTGCTCATTTTAAACAACTTCGTGTTTAAATAGATAATTTTAACTTGTACGTGTTTAATAAACAAAACTTTTATTTAATTATAACTTTTGTTTTGTCTGTAAAAACTATAATTCCCCATTCTGTACGTGGCCAAAACGCTAACCGCGTCAAACAAAAAAATAAATAAATAAATAAACCTCATTCTTTTAGTCTATGGCCGATCGCCATTGTTAGATGCGCGCGCATTGGAAAACTAATGAATTTTTTCCCACCATTGCGAAACATTTTTCACAACTCGTTTTCGCTGATGAAATTATAGTTATTTATTAATTGAAATGTCTAAAAGTACTAGTTATAAAGAAAATGATTTATGTTGTACAACGCCCAATATAAGATGTGAAGCCCTTTGAACGTTATGGAAAGTTTACTACCTGAAAACTCCAAGGTAAAATATCTATAATTGTCTACTATATAACATGATTTTTTTGTATTATTTTCTTCACAAGTGTGTTAAAAAACGTCGTATGATACACGTGTGTATTGATGAATACCGTCCTCGGCTCTCTTAAGACCTTCACCTAACGGCTCGGATCTCAATGGCGCCTCAGCGGTAATCACCAACATTACACACTTGTACCGTAATGTACTATTAATCAACTCGTTTGTTATATCATTTTATCTTAAAATTGATTATATCTCATGTGGTGCCTAAACACAATCGGCTGAGTGGTCCATGGTAAGTCTCACTCTGGAAGTCTGAGGTTAGATTATCTTCCACCAACTATGTTTCTAACACAAATGTATTTTTTTTTTTTTTTTTTTTTTTTCGTCGGAGGGGGAAATCCTCATTGGATGCCGTTGAGCACAGACTCTTCGGTTATGTCAGACTCCTACTGACTAAAACCCCCTCCCTTATGTCATCCTGAGAGTCCAAGGCAGGATTATCTCTCGCCGCATGCGATGTATAAACACAATCGGCTGAGTGAGCAATATAAGTATAAACTGAGAGTCCAAGGCGGGATTATCTCTCGCTGTATATGATTAACTCACTCTGGAAGCCTGAGGTAAGATTATCTCCCACCAACTGTGTTCATAAAACATACGGTTGGATGAATTGTGTAAGTGTCATTCTGAGAGCCCATGGTAAGATTATCTCTCGATGCTCAAACACATACGGTTGGATGAACCATGGTAAGTATCATCCTGAGAGTCCGAGGTAGGATTATCTCTCGTCGTATGTGATGAACTCACTCTAGGAGCCTGAGGTAAGATTATCTCCCACCAACTGTGTTCATAACACACAGGGTTTGATGAATTGTGGCAAGTGTGATTCTGAGAGTCCAAGGTAGGATTATCTCTCATTGCCTAAACACATACGGTTGGATGAACCATGGTAAGTTCATTCTGAGAGTCCAAGGTAGGATTACCTCTCGCCGAATGTGACGGTTTACCAATTGTTCCACGGTTTTATAGCACATATTTTTATGTGTCAGCAAATAATATTCCAATCTAAAAGGTATTAAGTACTGATATTTTAACAAAACAAACGAAGTCTCGAGTTACGGCTTCATCGACATTAAAAGCTAAGGGTTTGTACATACGTTTTAACTCTACGATTAAAGTTTTCAATATATACATGAACTATCCAATGCTATTTTAATTTAAAACATTTAGTTAAAACGCGCAGCTAAAACTCTAGGTGAATATATAGATAGTTGAAAATGAATAGGCTGTAACGACATCATTTATGGGTACAGGAACGTTAAATCTTTGATCTAGCTACTCCCAGAAGATGGTCTACTCATTAGTAAAATAAGTACTTACAAATCCAAAAAATACAACGTGAAAAAAAGCCTATACATTCACATTCAATATGAATAAACGAAAACTTTCAAACTAAAATTAAATCGTAGAGTTAAAACGTATGTACAACACCCTTAGCCTTCAATGTTGTCGAAGCTGTAACTCAAAACCTTTTATCAACCGTGTGAAGAAATAAACTGGCCAAGTGCAAGTTGGACTAACACTTTACCATGGTTCCGTACCATCGAGCAAAAATACTGAATGAAAAATCGAGTTTTTTGTATACGCTCCCTAACTTAAACTTACTAGTTACTTAACTGAAAATATGATCAGTGATTCTGAATTAGTGATCAGCATTTTTAATTAAACAAGTAAGTAGTAACACACTTAATTTGTTTATATTGTTTATGTGAAATAAGTCTAAATTATAGTAAGTAATTTGTATTAAACATGAAAATATAGTACAGACCTATTGTTTTATTTATTATAGTTACATAAGCAAATAAACACTTTTTTCCTACAAAACATTCTATAACTTTTAATGTTGTAAAAATTTGGCAGACCTACATTTTAACACTTGAGCTATTAAATCTTTACCATAGACTAGATATATACTTCAAGTACTGGACAATCAAAGGTATTTTTGTACCAAAACCACAGAATAAGTAAAAAAGGTGATTTTTGTCTGTGTCGCGGACTGGTTGTATTCGACAGTGGTGCTTCAAGACGTTTTTTCCTACAAACCATTGTATATTATAATAACTAAAACAAAATCACAATAAAATATATAATACTAAAAATATATTATTATAACTTTTAATGTTTAAAAAATGTAAAAGTATGTTTATATGTTATTTATCCTTTCACGTCAAAACAGCTCAACAGATTTATGTGAATTTTGTATAAAGTTGGTCAGAGGACTTCGAGAGTGACATAGGCTGCAGTTTATCCCAATAGCATGTTACAATAATATTTTCTTAAAATGTTATTTGTACTTTAATTTTTATTTATCGATATTTTATTGATAAATGTCATGGAACGCACAAGGTAACCGAATTATAAACCGGTTACATGAAGATTTGTACGCCAAGTCGATTGCAGTGTCTTGTCTTTTTCTATTGAACTAATAAGTAATATTTGATGAAAGAGTGCGTACTACATACAAAACGATCAATGTAATGGTCGTCCCCCAGGCTTGCTACTAGCTCCGAAGATTGCGTTGACTCAAATGACATGAGAGAACCCTATTATTTTATCCGTCTCAGTAGAATACCTATTTGTCAGCAAATAATATTCCAATCTAATAGGTATTAAGTACTGATATTTTAACAAAACAAACGAAGTCTCGAGTTACGGCTTCATCGACATTAAAAGCTAAGGGTTTGTACATACGTTTTAAATCTAAGATTAAACTGTCATGTAGAGATAAATCATGTTCTTATAGTTTATTCATTTTCAAATATCTATAAACTCAAGTTTTCAATATATACATGAACTATCGAATGCTATTTTAATTAAAAACATTTAGTTAAAACGCGCAGCTAAAACTCTAGGTGAATATATAGATAGTTGAAAATGAATAGGCTGTAAGGACATGATTTATGGGTACAGGAACGTTAAATCTTTGATCTAGCTACTCCCAGAAGATGGTCTACTCATTCGTAAAATAAGTACTTACAAATCCAAAAAATACAACGCAAAAAAAGCCTACATGTTCACATTCAATATGAATATACGAAAACTTTCAAACTAAAATTAAATCGTAGAGTTAAAACGTATGTACAACACCCTTAGCCTTTAATGTTGTCGAAGCTGTAACTCAAAACCTTTTATCAACCGTGTGAAGAAATAAACTGGCCAAATGCAAGTTGGACTAACACTTTACCATGGTTCCGTACCATCGAGCAAAAAAATACTGAAAAATCGAGTTTTTGTATACGCTTCCTAACTTAAACTTACTAGTTACTTAACTGAAAATATGATCAGTGATTCTGAATTAGTGATTAGCATTTTTAATTAATCAAGTAAGTAGTAGCACACTTAATTTGTTTACATTGTTTATGTGAAATACGTCTAAATTATAGTAAGTAATTTGTTTTAAACATGAAAATGTAGTACCTACTGTTTTATTTATTAAAGTTACATAAGCAAATAAACACTTTTTTCCTACAAAACGTTGTATAACTTTTAAACATTTACCAGACCTAAATTTTAACACTTGAGCTATTGAATCTTAACCATGGAGATAGTACACTTCAACTTCAATTCAATTTTTATATATCGGTATTTTATTGATAAATGAGATGGAACGCACAAGGTACCGAACTATAAACCGGTTATATGAAGATTTGTACGCCAAGTCGATCGCAGTGTAATCGCCTTTTTCTATTGAACTAATAAGTAATATTTGATGAAAGAGTGCGTACTACATAAAAACGATCAATTTAATGCTCGTCCCCCTGGCTTGCTACTAGCTCCGAGGATTGCGTTGATTCAAATGACATGAGAGAACCCTATTTTTATCAGTCTCAGTAGAATACCTATTTGTCAGCAAATAATATTCCAATCTAAAAAGTAGTAAGTACTCGTATTTTAACAGAATATTTCACCTTTGCAATAGGCTTGGGTATCTGACAGAGGAGTGGAACTATCGTATATCCTTCCATATAATAATAAATTTTGATCATAAAAGGATATTGATCCGCTTGGTATAACTGCTTCTGATATATCTGAAACTCACTCAAAAAGACACATTATATCCGTTAGTATATTCCATATCCAAAATTAAGCATAGTCGAGATTTAAAACCTATATTATTTAACATTATTAGGTCGTAACTTGCATTTTTTTTAATTTTTTTTTCTTACCTGTTGTTATTGATGATGTGATCCAAATAATTATATATCACGGTTGAAATTGAATAATAAAAAAATCTTCATTAAGATATACCGGATATATAAAGGTTTTGGTAAGAGGAAGGAACGATCTAAATCTATATATCCGCTTAGAGATACATAATTGAAGATATAGGTCAGTTTATTTCCCTACACTGTTGATAAAAGGTGACTGGGTATCGACTTACGGCTACGTCGACATTCTATAATTAAGGCTTGATTTATGCTGTAGAGACAAATATTACATTTTAACCGACTTCAATATATGGAGATACGTTCTCGATTTGATTTTATGATTTTTTGTTTGTTGCCTCATAACTCCAGGTATGTTTCCAGATATGTTCCAGAGACAAAGATTACTTTTTTAACCAACTTCAATAAACAGAGATACGTACTCCATATGTATGTACGATTAACTCATACCTAACTGTTGTTTATGAACCAAATACTTCCTGTGTGCATTATTAGGCCTGCTTACATCATTACCTAACCACATATAAGTGTTTGCAATTAACAAACGCTGTTTCATAAAATCTTCGACCACGAAACGAAACATCAGGTGAGATAGTGAATAATGAAGACTGTTTTCAAATGTTAGATTTGATGATTAATTGACTTTTTTACTTGTTGTATATTTGTATATTTTTTTTATTATTAGTGTGTGTAATATTTTATACATTCACTTTTAATTCTATCGTAGTCGGGTAACAGAAAAGGTTTTTCTCATGTTATTTGAGTGCGACCAGTAGGTAGCTTTATGCTATAGATTAAGTTCAAATTTGTTTATTTTAATAAAATACGAATACTTATTGCAATTAAAACTCCATGTGTGTAGAGGCCTTCGGCAAAGATTACTATTTAACCGACTTCAATAAACAAGATACGTCGTACTCGATTTGTATGTATGATGTTTTTGATTGTAAACTCATATTTAACTGCTGTTTATGAACCGATTAGGTTTTTTTTTTGGTAAATTTATTTTTTATTACTCCCTAAAATCCACTACAAATAAATAAATTTGAAAGCGCATAATAATAATACAATAATTTTAATCTGTCGGCACTATTACAAGTTAGGGTCTTATAAATTTATAAGACTGAACTGACTGAAGAAGAATTAAAAAAATATTCAATGATAACATACTTATTGTAATAGTTACGTCGTTTCTCAAAGAGGGCACAAATCTTTAGCTAATTAATTAATAATATAATTATAAATTAATAATAGCTAATTTTTCATGTAACTGGGATTTGCAATGGTTTAAAATCTGCTCACAGACAGTTAATCATGAATATATTTAAGAAATTTATTATATAATCGTATACATTAACATCGTTGTTTTGAATTATTTCATTTATTAACACTTCCTAAAATCTTACCAACAAATCTAGCATAAAACTAATAAAAGTACCATAATTTAAATAATCCAATACATCCTTTTATACTAGTCCCACCATCTAACGGGAACACTAATAAACTCACCAATAACTAAATACTATAAATATATCTAAATAATTGCTCTCCAATAGGTAACTCAATAAATAAATTCAATCTAAATAACTCGATCAATGGATCCAATAAACTCCTCGTATATAATAATCAATATCGAACGGCTTCCTTATTTAAATTTCACGCTATCTGTCGAAATCATTACAAAGTTTTGGTCTAATCAAAAATTGATAAAATCTTACGGTAAATACTCAATGATAACCTACTTATCGTAGTAGTTACGTAGTTTCTCCATAGAGGACGCTAATGAATTAAAAATATACAGTGGTCGTCTCGCGACATTGCATACATTATTAAATAACCCATAATTATGAACGTACTTTGTACCAACTAACCCTGCAAAAAAAGTTTCTATGAAATGTATAAGCAATACTTTCCGTTAAGTTAGGTTGGCTATAAAGTACGTTCATAAATCGGGTATCAACAATGTAGAGAAGTGCCTACTCTTATAACGTAGTAGGGCTATTCAGTATCAGATCAGTACTCTGTGCACTGTGCAGTGGTCAATGGCACGCCTTGACATCCATTTTGTTTTTTTGTTCAAAGTTTTGAGGGACACTGAAACTGTGAGTTATCATATTTAACTTGTTATGCACGAAGTGTCCAAATTATATCGATGTTATATTCTAGCTTAAGCTTAAAGCTAGATCTCTGTCTAACGCCGAGATACAGGTATAATTTCATTGAAATCAATCCACCTTTCCATGCGAATCCGTCTAACAAGATGGGCGCATAAATTGTACATTTCATCCAAAATCTTGTTGTGTAGTGTTATATTTCTTACCTAAAAACCTTCCTTTAGACCTAACGGTCATGTACGTGGCATATTTATTAACATATAATAATACCATATATATTATAAACTTAAAAGCAGTGAGATAGCGACTATAAATTCCACTTTTCTACTCTCAAATCTTTCCCTAATATTATTAGTAAGGGTCAGGAAAGGCTTCTCTTAAAATGCTCAAACTTGTCCCCCGCGAACATACCCTTTAAATAATCTAATGATTACCATACATTGTAACATGTTGTGGTGTTTACCAGGTGGAATGAGGGGGCAGAGTAGCCCTAAGGCTGCACCAGGCCGGGTGTAAGACCCAGGCATCTAAGGTCTTAAGAACATGCATGCTGCAAACTCCGCCTAAAACGCCTCACTCACAGGCTTTCTTCCCCTATTTATTCTCCTAAGTATTCTAGTATCAGGTAATACTTCTATCTCATATAATAAACCTTGCCCCATAAACGGCAACGGTGTGCTTCTTTCTACCATATCATCGTGAACAGCGAAGAAGATGTTCCTCGCTTACTACAATTTAAATTTCAATTCTACATCCTTGCTTAAATATGCTAAACTGAAACATCTCTAATTACTAATATTACCTAGATACATAATCATGTAATGTAGAAGAATGGTACGGTAGTCATTTTTTTATCATATGGTTCTGCGTTCGTTACCCCACTAGAATTCCATTAGAATAAAACATTAAGCAGCTTTACATGCAAACGCAAACCTATTCTAGACGTCAAATAAAGTAATTTATCATGGCTGAAGTAAGCCTACTATAGTGTGCAAGAATATTAATTGACAAATTTAAAATTTTAACTATTATAACTAATATAAATTATAACATTAACTATTACCTTTCAAATAATTTAATTTTAAAATTAATGTCAAGTTGTATATGGCTGAGTACAGAGGGCTTTGTTAATCATTATAAAACGAACATTTTTTGTTGGTATATTCTTAATAAATAAATTAATTGATTGATTGTTTTTCATTATAAAACCCCACAACAGGCACTCACATTATTAAAGTTTATTTTGATATACTCTTTGGTTGATCAACATTAATAATCTAATTAGGTAGGGTAAACCTACATTTACGGAATATTAAACTAAATCAAAGTCCGAGACGCCTTAGAAATAAAATATAAACGTTAGATTGAAACCTATAGTTTGGTTCGTTAACTTCATAGCAGCGAAGTATCATATCCTTAAGTGTATGTTTGTATACTGGAAAAGACCATTCAATTAATTCGAAAGTAATACTGAACTTTGGTGCAGTTTATTAGTTCGTGAGTGTATATTCTGTCAGATGATATTAAAGGGCAACATGCATTTACCAAAAATACTACGCCGCCACGACTTGGTAGTGAGCGACGCGCCTTATATTTTCTCTATTTTAACTCTATTTTAGCTCAATTTAAACGAACATTCTGATCAGCTACATTTCATTATTTAGCATTACAATACATCCTGTATACTACTATTAAAGCACCTAATCATGCAACAGCATGATTATTTTGAAAAAAATTAACATCATCGGTTCTGGCAACGGATTTGGTAAATAGGTAGGGGGCCCGGTTGTCCGGATTGCCTTTAATGTTTTACGTAAAATTAAAAGTCAGTGCATAAAATATTGCAATCATATTTTATGTGTTTAGATAATAAGACGGTATCTAATTATTTGAACTGTACAATACACCACACGGAAAGTATTACTATTTACATTTTTACATAATTTAAGATCGTTCACAAAACAAAAAGCCGACTTCACATGCTGCGCAAGTCATTTTCAGTACTAAATTTGAGGTCTTTATCTCCATATCTCTGGAGATACTTATCAGATCTTGATAAAATTAAAATGGAACTACACTGTAAACATATTCTATTTATAAAAAATAAAAACATTCTCCAAATCCACACACAGTTAATTAGTGATGAAGTTCTGAGGTAACAAAAAAATACAATTATACAGACGAATTGAGTACATCCTCCTTTATGTGAAGTCGGTAAAAAGAAAAAAACAAATCAGTTCATAAATGATTGATATAACAAACAAAAAAGTAATTCGTACAAACGCTATCTGTTAAGTCTGTTTAAAAATAATTTGTCGTAAGGCCGCTACACACCTTGAGTTTTAACTGCTCGTTTTCACTAAATAGTTTTGACTATACATATGAATGATAGTTTAACTGAATGGTTATAATTATAATTTAAAATCGTTAATAAACTAAAAGAACTAACTTCAAATGTCACGCTAGTCATGTGCCAAGTTTGATGTGTTTGTCTCCCGATATCTCTTGAGATAGTCATCAGATCTCGATGAAATTTAAATGAAATTACTTGGAAAGTGTGTCCTTTCAAACAATATAAAAAATATTCTAAATCGGTACGGCCATCTTTGAGTAATCGAGAAGCATACATAAAAAAAGATTCCGACGAATTCAGAACCTACTCCTTGGTTAGGTGTCGGTTAAAATAGCATTCAATTAACTGTACAGTGCAAACTTAATGGTATAAACATTTACAGGTTATAGGGACATGATTTATCTGTACCTACAGAACAATTCAATCGCAGAGTTAAAAACGAACGTGTATGCGAACCCTTAAAAGAAATGCTTACGATGTACATGTAACTCAATCCATCCTTCGTACGTTTGTACCTACTATCGAGCGTGTGAACAAGACCATTCATTCTATACTAATTAACTATTTGGAATTAACAAGTAAGTACCTAGCTTTTATTGTATAATACTTTGCAACGTAAACTTTTTTGATTGATTCGAAAATAAAATTACAAACAAAGTTTCTGTCGTATTATATAATAAAGATTTTCTCAATAACTAGAAATCGAAAAAATAAAATAGGTCTTCATACGACAAAAAGCCCTACTAACCGACTTAAAAAAAGGAGGATGTTCTATGTTTCACTGTGAAATATTTATTATTTTTGTTCTCTGTCAATTGTGGTCCGATTTTTTAAATTATATATTTATGTCAAAGATTATACTTTTGTAGTGGTTCCCATTGTAAATTTATCAAGATCTAATGAGTATCTCCAGAGATATGGAGATAATAACTGCAAACTTGCTACTCAAATTAATTACAGTGGCATTTGAAGTCGGTTTTTTAAACGATCCTAATTATTTTGAACATGTTATGTAAATGTTAGGTAAAGAAAATAATAGTAAAAAATTACATAAAAATGATTATTTTTCGATTGCTATTTATATTAACTACACACTGATTTAATGTTTAGTTATTTCCAAGTTTAATTTGATTTATTCTGAGTAATATGGAGATAATAACCGCAAACTTGCTACTCAAATTTATTATAGTGACAGTTGAAGTCGGTTTTTTAAACGATCCTAATTATTTTGAACATGTTATGTAAATGTTAGGTAAAGAAAATAATATTAAAAAATTACATAAAAATGATTATTTTTCGATTGCTATTTATATTAACTACACACTGATTTAATGTTTAGTTATTTCCAAGTTTAATTTGATTTATTCTGAGTAAAGATTTTTAATAATAAAATTGTGTATTCTTAGTTTTAAACTAATGTGTACCAATTTCTATTTTACAGGAGCGACAAGCAGCAGGAACAATGAGATCTTCATGAATTTAATAAATTAAAATCCTTTAGATGAAAATGGTGAGTGACTACGCTTGAATTTTAATTTACGTATATACACACATTTCTTTAAAGCACAGAAAATATAAAAGTTGGTGCTTTAGGGGTAGCAGATTTTAATTTTGTAATATTTTTTATATTGTTTCAGATTTCCAGTATGAACACCTACGCTCTGGAATTATACAAATGTATCTTGTTTGATCTAATAAATATTTCGTCATACAAAATTAGTTTGTAAGATTTAAGTAAGTAAATTGTCAGTTACTACTAGTGAAAAACACCAGACGATATACCTGATGAGCGGAACAGTTGGGTTTTTTGGTTACCAAAAAAGCAAATTAGTAATTGCGTTCGCTCGTTTCTGTTTCTGTTTCTATTTCTGTATCTGTTTCTGTTTTTTGCTTGTTCTTACCGGAGGCTTTGAGAGTTCTAAAACACGTTGATCAAAATTATTACACCGGAGGCTTTGAGAGTTCTAAAACATGTTGATCAAATTATATACCCAACTGCGTTCGCTCGTTTCTGTTATTTTAACACCAATTCAGTTTTTTCTCCGTTCTTTTCTATCTATAACAGACCAATTTAAATATATTGAGGGTTCCACAACACATCAGTTGATCAAACGATATACCTTATGAGCGGAACGGTTGAGTTTTTTTGGTTACCAAATAAGCAAACTAGTAATTGCGTTCGCTCGTTTCTGTTTCTGTTTTTATTTCTGTATCTGTTTCTGTTTTTTGCCTGATCTTACCGGAGGCTTTGAGAATTCTAAAACATGTTTATTAAAATTATTACACCGGAGGCTTCGAGAGTTCTAAAACATGTTGATCAAAATTATATACTCAACTGCGTTTGCTCGTTTCTGTTATTTTATTTCTATTTCTGTATCTGTTTTTTGCCTGTTCTTACCAGGGTCGTTGAGAGTTCTAAAACACAAATGGCGAGAGATAATCAATTTGTGGTTATTGGGTGTTCTACTCCACCCACCACCCTGTGGGTGGAGTAGAACACCCAATAACCACCTACTTATGGAATACTGTTTTTTTTGGCTATCGAGTCTGAGTGTTTAGATTTTTTTTATTGAATTTTGTGAATGTGTGGCCTCTTATCAGCTCAACAGCTTGACCGATTCAGCTGAAATTTTATACATTTTACAGCTCATTTTGCATAGAATCACATACTTACTATATACTTTTTTATGGGAGCAGACAGTCAAAAAGACAGAAGGACAACGAATACATTTTTTTGGGTGGAAATTTCGGTTGTCTATATTTTTATTATGGAATTTTGTTAATGTGTGGCCCTCTTTAAGGCCAATCGGCTTGACCAATTCTGATGAAATTTTGTACAAAGACATTTAATAGGGCATAAAAGGGCAAAGAATACTTTTTTCGGCAGTTAAGTGCGGGTGCCTATATTGTTTGTTAACTTTACATAGAGTTTGCATAATCATAAAAGTTTGACCTTAGGTTCATCTATAATGACTAAACTTAATAAGTGCCTTAATTAGGCCATAAAACTGTCAGGGTCATTAAAAGTCATCAAAATTTACGCGATGGCTTTGCTTGCCCAACGTGTTTTATCTGCTTTGTGGGAAGTATTTTAAAACATTCGTGTTTTAACAGCCACATTTAACCCCAGGGTCATCGGTGTTGACTTAGTAGGTTACAAAAACTGTCAGGGTCATAAAACGTAAGAATGTTCGCGCTCACATTGCTCGCGCAGTGATGGCGCTCGCTGCGCTCGCGCAATAATTTGTTTGATCTACTTTGTAGGTAATATTTCAGCAACTTTTGTATTTTAATAGCCACATTCATCAAAACGAGCCATAAATTGGAACAGTACAACTTTCAATAATTATAATGATTATTTACCTTAAAATTAGTGGATATCAAGTTTAACCTTAGGATCATCGGTGTAGAATAAGCAGGTCATCTAAACTGTCAGGGTCATAAAATGACGTAAGAATTTTCGCGCTCGCTTCGCTCGCACATTGATAGCGCTCGCTATGCTCGCGCAAAACTTTGTTTTATCTACTTTGTAGGTAATATTTCAGCATTTTTTGTATTTTAATAGCCTCATGCATCAAAACGAGAATATAAATTTTATTGAAACAGTACAACCTTCAATAATCATAATGATTTTTTACCTTAAAATAAGTGGATATCAAGTTTAACCGAAGTGTCATCGGTCTTGACTTAGGTAGGTCATAAAAACTGTCAGGGTCATAAAAAGTCGTAAAAAATTTTCGCGCTCGCTTCGCTCGCGCAATGATAACGCTCGCTACGCTCGCGCAAACCTTTGTTTGATCTACTTTGTAGGTAATATTACAGCAACTTTTGTATTTTAATAGCCACATTCATCAAAACGAGCCATAAATTGGAACAGTACAACTTTCAATAGTTATAATGATTATTTACATTAAAAATAGTGGATATCAAGTTTAACCTTAGGATCATCGGTGTAGAATAAGCAGGTCATCTAAATTGTCAGGGTCATAAAATGACGTAAGAATTTTCGCGCTCGCTTCGCTCGCACATTGATAGCGCTCGCTGTGCTCGCGCAAAACTTTGTTTTATCTACTTTGTAGGTAATATTTCAGCATTTTTTGTATTTGAATAGCCTCATGCATCAAAACGAGTTTAAAAATTGAAATAGTACAACCTTCCATTGAAGGTACTATTTCAATTTATATTGATATTATATGATTATTATCATAATGATTTCTGCCTTAAAATAAGTGGATATCAAGTTTAACCTTAGGGTCATAAAAAGACGTAAAAATTTTTCGCGCTCGCTTCGCTCGCGCATTATCCACTTTGCAGGTAATATTTCAGCATGTTTGTATTTTAATAGCCACATGCATCAAATCGAAGCCATAAATAGAAACAGTTTGTACTGTTTCTATTTATCCTTCAATAATCATAATGATTATTAACCTTAAAATAAGTAGATACCAAGTTTAACCATTGTGTCATCAGTGTTAACTGAGTAGGTCATAAAAACTGTCAGGGTCATAAAAGGTCGTGAAAAAATTTCAATTTCAATTTTATATTAAAATAAGTGGATATCAAGTTTAACCATAGGGTCATCGGTGTTGAATGAGAAGGTCATAAAAACTGTCAGGGTCATAAAATGACGTAAGAATTTTCGCCCTCGCTTCGCTCGCGCATGGATAGCGCTCGCTATGCTCGCGCAAAACTTTGTTTTATCTACTTTGTAGGTAATCTTTCAGCATTTTTTGTATTTTAATAGCCACATGCATCAAAACGAGTATATACATTGAAACAGTACAACCTTTAATAATCATAATGATTTTTTACCTTAAAATAAGTGGATATCAAGTTTAACCTAAGTGTCATCGGTCTTGACTTAGGTAGGTCATAAAAACTGTCAGGGTCATAAAAAGTCATAAAAAATGTTCGCGGTCGCTTCGCTTGCGCAGTGATAGTTCTTACTACTCTCTCGCAGTAATAGCGCTCGCTCCGGTCGCGCAAGCATTTGTTATATCTACTTTGTAGGAAACATTTCAGCAACTTTTGTATTTTAATAGCCACATCCATCAAAACGAGTCATAAATTGAAACAGTACAACCTTCAATAATCATAATGACCTTGGTTAGGTTTACCAAGTACCAAGTAATGATAAATGTTTTTAACAATAGACGATATCGAGTTCGTCCTAAGAGTCATCTATATTGACTTGATTATTAGGTCATTAAACTGTCAGGGTTATAAAAAGTCATAAAAAATTTTCACTCGCCCAATAATAGCGCTCGCTACGCTCGCGCAGCTATTCACCTTATTTTCTTTGTAAGAAATGTTTCAGGAACTGTTGTATTGAGTCAAACATTTAAACAGCACAACTTCGTATACCTAACCAAAATGATTAATGACTTTAACAATAGAGGATATTGAGTTCGACTTTGAGGGTCATCTATGGTGACTTGGCCTAAGAGATCATCGATCTAGACCTCAATGGTCATAAAGACACAAATAAAGCGGGCGAAGCCGCGGGTAACAGCTAGTAATAAAATATACGGAGAATATTTTGATATTTCATTGTAAACAAGTATATTCAAAAAACAGTATGACGAGGTAAGTTTTTTTTTTACTAAAGGTATGTGTTACTGGACGTATATGTATACATAACGTATAACGTATATGTATAACCTTAGTACAGTAATATGTATTAAACAAAAATATATACGGTCGAATTGAAAAACTTCCTCCTTTTTTTGAAGTCGGTTAAAAAAAGAAGTTAGTCAAATATCGTGCTCTCTCCTTGTTCTGTCCTTCCTAACTACAGTATAAAAAGGTACTAACTACATAATTAGAATATATTACGATTCCTTAGTTCTCGAATCGTCACTAAGACCATTCTAGGCCTAGCGTGTTGGGAATATAGGGCCAGTAGTTATTAAAGTCAAAATTATGAACTCATAATTTTGACAATAACGGGTAATATAAAAATCAAGCAAAATAACTATTTTGCTTGATTTTTATATTCCCCGCTATTATCCTTACCAATTATTATCATTACAAAATAATAAAACAAAAATATATATATCTTATTTTTATTAGTTTATTCTATTATTTTGCTAACAACTGTCCGAGTACTGAAATTTTTTTACCATAAAAATTTTTGTTTCTATCAAAAATGCGATGTCAGTGACATAATAAAAGGTCGTTATTTGAAAAAAACTGCTCATTAACAAAATTTCAATATCTATTCACAAAATCAATGCTCACATAAAAACATGAAACTATGGGATCAAAATAATAACAGTTATCAGAATAATTCAGGCGTACAAACTTTGCGGACCCCTAATCCATACAAAATCATTTGTCAGAACATATTACTTCAACATAGATCGGCCATTACAAATTAGTTTAGTATGGGCTTATAGGGGTTAAATGGGCTCGAACTTAAAATTTATTGATAAAAGGATTTGAAGGGTGAATTGTGGATATTCTATGATTAAAATTCATTGGAAATTATGTTATGGGTATTAAGGTACCGAGGTAAGGTTTAAATGAGGTTTAGCAGAATACAGTCCAATTTATTTTGATGTAGTAATTTTAATCAGAATTAAATAATTTGATGCTCGATGGTTTAGAATTTAGAATCTAGGAAAGATAGCTTAAATATCATTCGTGACTTAGAATAAGTTGAGTTAAGGCTAATTACTGAAACGTTTTTTTTTTTATAATACAGATAAAGATAAGATAAAGATATTTTATTTGTTCAAAACATGCGTTATACACATACACAAACATTGCATGCAGTATGGTCTTAGACATAAAAATAGCTCGTCATGTTTTTCCCATATGGGCGTACAAATGAGACGCGACAGACTGCTGAATATTGTTAAATACATATTATTACATTTTCATAATAAAGATTAAATAAATTAAAATTAAATAATTAAAGGAAGCAAACAAGCTACAAGTGCACTTGATGCTAAGAGTTCGTAAGTGGTTATAGCCTTCTATTGATATTTTGTAATATAAAAAGTTTTACCACAGTGTCGCTTACACATATAGTAATTTTTTTTATATAACTAGCTAGATAGGCTAGCGTTTGAACACTATCTCGCCTGGTGATAAGCGATGATGTAGTCAAAGATGGTAAGCACGCTAGGCCTTGAATATTCGGTCTCTCAACGTCTACGACGGTGTTGCCGGGGTACGGGACACCGTAAGGTTATGGCTACCATGTTCTTACTTACTTTCGTCTTAATACCATTGAAGTAATATGATACCGAATTTCGAATTGACACCCCTATTTATGCATTAAGGGTAACAAGCAGTCATTCTCTCCAGCCTTAAAATATCTTATAAGACTAATTGCACGATATAATTGGTTGTCGAGAACCTAGCTTGCACTTTGAATAAGTAGTATTTCTTTTGAAATACTTTAAAGCGTTTGCAAGCTTGAATACATGTTATATTTTCAAATACGGCACCAACATCCGTGGAAATATGAAAAGGAAGTTATTTCGACGCCGGTATACTTTGTACTATTATTTATTCTGTGACACCGGCTAAAGAAAATGATGGCTAGTGGCGATGAGTTCCGTTCACACTTCCTATTTCAGTATTCAATATTCTTTACAGCAATAAAGTTTCACAGACATAATATCAGGTCGGAAAAGTCATTGTTTCATTCGTATGTCCTTGTGCTTACAAAGAAAGAAAATACATCGAAATAAAAATATCAAATATATTTATTATCCGTGTAACAGCGTTTTACTTAGCACAATAATTTATTTTGGACAATAATTTAGACCAGGAGCTAGCCACTTTTTTATTCACTGTACTAGTTTACCAGCCTGTAGAGTCTAATGCAGTGAGTTAAATGTAAATGTCACACACCGGAGCTTTGACAGTATACGTACCAAATTTTAACCCTATGCTTTTAAAGGGATAAGCAAATCTAAGAGTGGTTAAAAGGTGCTGTTTGGAATGTCACTATCGAACCTTGTGGCAATACACGGCATAAGCTGTTGTTTCTGTTTGAGTGAGAGATCTCTTAATCTCACTATTGAGTTTATTGTCTGATTATGTAAGCCTAAGAGACTTCATTGGTAGAGTAGATGATTCCATTACAAATTGAAAGCACGTCAGAAGCTACGATGGGTTATAGTGTCAACGATTTATTTAAATAATTATTATTAAAGATGTAATATGATCATTGACGAAGAAATTTAATTTTTGATATAATTTGATTGTATAAATTACCACTGAATGTGATAAAACAAAAATGTGTAATAATATATTTTAATAGTTAATATTGATTGTACATTTCATATTTCATAATTATCATGATAAGATAGACGAACTTATAACATCACCAACATCTTTAATCCTACTCTATTTTTTATGAAATAAATGTATTCGTATTTGTAAGAATCAGATAAAATTTTGCTAAAACAGCGACCAAAGAATCAGTCCGAAGTACATCGTAATTATTGAAATCTGCCCAATACAATTATAATAATAATAATGTGACTTCTATAATACAAAACCTAAATTATTCAACAAAACTGGGAAAAATCGGCTCTAACTTTAAGGTAAAATACATAATATGGCCAGTCGGTTCGCTGAATTTCGACACTTAAATGTCATAGTGCTATTCAAAGCCAGCGTTTTTAAAATACACACTAGCTCTCGAACTATAATCTCTTCTAGGGCTTACGAGAAATGCCTAACCATTGTGATTTCATTTATTTAATTCATTTTTGCTGATTTTAGTTGTATATTTTATTTTTATCATCTTACTAAACTTTAAATTAAGTACTTAACTCATATTACTTAACTTTAAATAAGTTCTCATGAAACCGTTAAATTACTTTTCTAAGCCTTAAATAATGGCTCATATTTCGTTTAAAACCACTTTTATTATTAAAAACTGCAAAATTTATGACAGGTAATTGAGTAAGTTTGAGAGCGATGGCGGAAAGACTTGACTTCTAAGCGAGAGGTCACTGGTTCAAATCCTCGCTCGAGTGTCCACAGGTAGTAGAATCATATAATATCGATGTGCCGCATGACTTGCTACCAAATTTTTTTTTTGCTACCAAATTAAGGATTAATTTTATTGGTTAATTTTTAACCAATAAAATAAATCCTTCCTTATATTCCATCATACAATCTGGTCCAACACATACTGATCGTTAACACGCGGTAGTTCTTGTAGGTAATCTACTCGCACAAGCGAACATGCCAAGATTAGTATTTGCCGATAAGTAGAATTGAATCGCAAGACCTTGGGGCCTTGCGATTCAAAATCGAAAGTGAAAAAATATCTTCTAGAATAATATGCTGCATCGACAATGACATTGACACTTATCATTAGGTCAGATAGTGGTCAAACGATACCAGATAAAGTTAGTAAAAAAACCGACTTCCATACAGCGCGAATCAGTTTTAGTAGCCAGTTTGAAACATTTATCAAACAAAGAAATTATTCAATCAGTTCACTAATCGGGTAACAAACATACAATGAAAAACAAACAGACAGTCTCTGTCAGTCAGAAGTTGGTTGAAATATCTTATCTTGAAGTATAAGTCTTAGGTATTCTTAAATCAGGAATTCATTGAGTAAGTTTTTCTATAAACAATTTGGAGGCAATTGAGCGAAGAGCTAAGAGGCTAATCAACAATGACGAGCTCATAAGCAGAAGACTCCAAAGCTTAGAGCATCGCCGCAGAGTTGCTTGTTTATCGGTTTTTTAACGAATACATTTCGGAGAGTGTGCCTCCCAACTGCACGAACTTATTCCCCCATCACCTTTTTTCAATCGGACAACCAGACGTACTGATACACGCCACCGCTACATGGTAGATATTCCATCAATCCGAACGAAGCGGTTGGCTTCCACATTTATCATACGTACCGCCAGGGATTGGAACTCCTTGTCTGAGTCTGTGTTTCCAGAAAGGTACCATCTAGGGGTCTTCGCGAGTGAATAGGTATCTTCTAGCCAAGCGTGCTACATCGTCGACCACATCGTCACTTAACATCAGGTGAGGTAGTGGGCAAACGCTTTACTATAACGAATAAAAAAAAAAAAAAATCCATTAAGCTATATCTTGAATTCGTTCGTTATTAAGCTACTCAAAACAAGTAAATTTAAAACTGCCCGTACTTTAATTAACGTTGCGCTGCGCGCCCGAAAAAAGAGTACTTTTAAATAACGATCGCATAATTAAACAAGCCCCGAACCTTTCCAAAATGTTGATATACCAATCACCCAATTTTATACTTGATCGGTTACACGTACGAGTACTTGCCTTTAAAACAGAATACATTTAAAACCCCTTTCATAGTGATCCAAGCTTTTTTGCCTATGCTATTGCCCACAAAGGCAAATTTATTCATTGCGAAAAGGTGGCGAAGAGGCTATTCAACAGCTTCGTCAATATAAGTGTTTTATAGTTCAACATTTTAAAGCAAACTTTATTTTGGTTACGGAGATTGTATTTTTCCATAATGTATTTATTTTTCAGCTAGAATTGGTTTTTGGGGTTCGTAGTTATTGTTTATCAGTCAAAATAATGAAGAATTTTAACCTCTATTTACATCTTATAGCTGATTTCTGGGTACATTTATTGAGCGTTTATCTATTCAACTAGCTGTTACCCGCGGCTTCGCCCGCTTTATTTGTGTCTTTATGACCATTGAGGTCTAGATCGATGATCTCTTAGGCCAAGTCACCATAGATGACCCTCAAAGTCGAACTCAATATCCTCTATTGTTAAAGTCATTAATCATTTTGGTTAGGTATACGAAGTTGTGCTGTTTAAATGTTTGACTCAATACAACAGTTCCTGAAACATTTCTTACAAAGAAAATAAGGTGAATAGCTGCGCGAGCGTAGCGAGCGCTATTATTGGGCGAGTGAAAATTTTTTATGACTTTTTATAACCCTGACAGTTTAATGACCTAATAATCAAGTCAATATAGATGACTCTTAGGACGAACTCGATATCGTCTATTGTTAAAAACATTTATCATTACTTGGTACTTGGTAAACCTAACCAAGGTCATTATGATTATTGAAGGTTGTACTGTTTCAATTTATGACTCGTTTTGATGGATGTGGCTATTAAAATACAAAAGTTGCTGAAATGTTTCCTACAAAGTAGATATAACAAATGCTTGCGCGACCGGAGCGAGCGCTATTACTGCGAGAGAGTAGTAAGAACTATCACTGCGCAAGCGAAGCGACCGCGAACATTTTTTATGACTTTTTATGACCCTGACAGTTTTTAAGACCTACCTAAGTCAAGACCGATGACACTTAGGTTAAACTTGATATCCACTTATTTTAAGGTAAAAAATCATTATGATTATTAAAGGTTGTACTGTTTCAATGTATATACTCGTTTTGATGCATGTGGCTATTAAAATACAAAAAATGCTGAAAGATTACCTACAAAGTAGATAAAACAAAGTTTTGCGCGAGCATAGCGAGCGCTATCCATGCGCGAGCGAAGCGAGGGCGAAAATTCTTACGTCATTTTATGACCCTGACAGTTTTTATGACCTTCTCATTCAACACCGATGACCCTATGGTTAAACTTGATATCCACTTATTTTAATATAAAATTGAAATTGAAATTTTTTCACGACCTTTTATGACCCTGACAGTTTTTATGACCTACTCAGTTAACACTGATGACACAATGGTTAAACTTGGTATCTACTTATTTTAAGGTTAATAATCATTATGATTATTGAAGGATAAATAGAAACAGTACAAACTGTTTCTATTTATGGCTTCGATTTGATGCATGTGGCTATTAAAATACAAACATGCTGAAATATTACCTGCAAAGTGGATAATGCGCGAGCGAAGCGAGCGCGAAAAATTTTTACGTCTTTTTATGACCCTAAGGTTAAACTTGATATCCACTTATTTTAAGGCAGAAATCATTATGATAATAATCATATAATATCAATATAAATTGAAATAGTACCTTCAATGGAAGGTTGTACTATTTCAATTTTTAAACTCGTTTTGATGCATGAGGCTATTCAAATACAAAAAATGCTGAAATATTACCTACAAAGTAGATAAAACAAAGTTTTGCGCGAGCACAGCGAGCGCTATCAATGTGCGAGCGAAGCGAGCGCGAAAATTCTTACGTCATTTTATGACCCTGACAATTTAGATGACCTGCTTATTCTACACCGATGATCCTAAGGTTAAACTTGATATCCACTATTTTTAATGTAAATAATCATTATAACTATTGAAAGTTGTACTGTTCCAATTTATGGCTCGTTTTGATGAATGTGGCTATTAAAATACAAAAGTTGCTGTAATATTACCTACAAAGTAGATCAAACAAAGGTTTGCGCGAGCGTAGCGAGCGTTATCATTGCGCGAGCGAAGCGAGCGCGAAAATTTTTTACGACTTTTTATGACCCTGACAGTTTTTATGACCTACCTAAGTCAAGACCGATGACACTTCGGTTAAACTTGATATCCACTTATTTTAAGGTAAAAAATCATTATGATTATTGAAGGTTGTACTGTTTCAATAAAATTTATATTCTCGTTTTGATGCATGAGGCTATTAAAATACAAAAAATGCTGAAATATTACCTACAAAGTAGATAAAACAAAGTTTTGCGCGAGCATAGCGAGCGCTATCAATGTGCGAGCGAAGCGAGCGCGAAAATTCTTACGTCATTTTATGACCCTGACAGTTTAGATGACCTGCTTATTCTACACCGATGATCCTAAGGTTAAACTTGATATCCACTAATTTTAAGGTAAATAATCATTATAATTATTGAAAGTTGTACTGTTCCAATTTATGGCTCGTTTTGATGAATGTGGCTATTAAAATACAAAAGTTGCTGAAATATTACCTACAAAGTAGATCAAACAAATTATTGCGCGAGCGCAGCGAGCGCCATCACTGCGCGAGCAATGTGAGCGCGAACATTCTTACGTTTTATGACCCTGACAGTTTTTGTAACCTACTAAGTCAACACCGATGACCCTGGGGTTAAATGTGGCTGTTAAAACACGAATGTTTTAAAATACTTCCCACAAAGCAGATAAAACACGTTGGGCAAGCAAAGCCATCGCGTAAATTTTGATGACTTTTAATGACCCTGACAGTTTTATGGCCTAATTAAGGCACTTATTAAGTTTAGTCATTATAGATGAACCTAAGGTCAAACTTTTATGATTATGCAAACTCTATGTAAAGTTAACAAACAATATAGGCACCCGCACTTAACTGCCGAAAAAAGTATTCTTTGCCCTTTTATGCCCTATTAAATGTCTTTGTACAAAATTTCATCAGAATTGGTCAAGCCGATTGGCCTTAAAGAGGGCCACACATTAACAAAATTCCATAATAAAAATATAGACAACCGAAATTTCCACCCAAAAAAATGTATTCGTTGTCCTTCTGTCTTTTTGACTGTCTGCTCCCATAAAAAAGTATATAGTAAGTATGTGATTCTATGCAAAATGAGCTGTAAAATGTATAAAATTTCAGCTGAATCGGTCAAGCTGTTGAGCTGATAAGAGGCCACACATTCACAAAATTCAATAAAAAAAATCTAAACACTCAGACTCGATAGCCAAAAAAACAGTATTCCATATCCTATTCTACCCTATGAACTGTCTTCATACAACATTTCAAGCAAATCGATCAAGCCGTTTATTCGAGAAGAGGTCTTATATTTACAAAATTCAATTAAAAATATCTGGACCCCCTGACTCGACAGCTAGAAAAAAAGTATCCTATATCCTATTCTGCCTTGTGACATGTGTTCATACAAAATTTCAGGCAAATCGGTCAAGCCATTTATTCGAGAAGAAGTCTTATATTTACACAATTCAATTAAAAATATCTGGATCCCCTGACTCGATAGCCAGAAAAAAAGTATTCTGTATCCTATTCTGCTCTATGAACTATCTCTATGCAATATTTCAAGCAAATCGGTCAAGCCGTTTATTCGAAAAGAGGTCTTATATTTACAAAATTCAATTTAAAATATCTGGACCTCCTGACTTGACAGCCAAAAAAAAAGTATCCTATATCCTATTCTGCGCTATGACATGTATTCATACAAAATTTCAGGCAAATCGGTCAAGCCGTTTATTCGAGAAGAGGTCTTATATTAACAAAATTCAATTAAAAATATCTGGACCCCTGACTCGATAGCCAGAAAAAAAGTATTCTATATCCTATTCTGCCCTATGAACTGTCTTTATACAACATGTCAGGCAAATCGGTCAAGCCATTTATTTGAGAAGAGGTCTTATATTTACGAAATTCAATTTAAAATATCTGGACCCCCTGACTCGATAGCCAGAAAAAAAGTATCCTATTCTGCCTTGTGACATGTGTTCATAAAAAAATTCAGGCAAATTGGTCAAGGCGTTTATTCGAGAAGAGGTCTTATATTTACTAAATACAATTAAATATTTGGACCCCCTGACTTGATAGCCAAAAAAAAAGTATTCCATATCCTATTCTACCCTATGAACTGTCTTCATACAACATTTCAAGCAAATCGATCAAGCCGTTTATTCGAGAAGAGGTCTTATGTTTACAAAATTCAATTAAAAATATCTGGACCCCCTGACTCGACAGCCAGAAAAAAAAGTATCCTATATCCTATTCTGCCTTGTGACATGTGTTCATACAAAATTTCAGGCAAATCGGTCAATATTCGAGAAGAAGTCTTATTACAAAATTCAATTAAAAATATCTGGATCCCCTGACTCGATAGCCAGAAAAGAAGTATTCTGTATCCTATTCTGCCCTATGAATTGTCTTTATACAACATTTCAGGCAAACCAGTCTAGCCGTTTATTCGAGAAGAGGTGTTATATTTACTAAATTCAATTAAAAATATCTGGACCCCCTGACTCGATAGCCAGAAAAAAAGTATTCAGTATCCTATTCTGCCCTATGACTTGTCTTTGTACAACATGTTAGGCAAATCGTTTAAGCCGTTTTTTTGAGAAGAGATCTTATATTTACAAAATTCAATTAAAAATATCTGGACCCCCTGACTCGATAGCCAAAAACAAAGTATCCTATCTACTATTCTACCCTATGAACTGTCTTTATACAACATTTTAGGCAAATCGGTCAAGCCGTTTATTCGAGAAGAGGTCTTATATTTACGAAATTCAATTAAAAATATTTGGACCCCCTGACTCGATAGCCAGAAAAAAAGTATTCTATATTCTATTCTGCCTTATGAACTGTCTTTATACAACATTTCTGGCAAATCGGTCAAGCCGTTTATTCGAAAAGAGGTCCTTTAGTTACGAAATTGAATTTAAAATATCTGGACCCCCTGACTTGACAGCCAGAAAAAAAGTATCTTATATCCTATTCTGCCCTATGACATGTATTCATACAAAATTTCAGGCAAATCGGTCAAGCCGTTTATTCGAGAAGAAGTCTTATATTAACAAAATTCAATTAAAAATATCTGGACCCCCTGACTCGATAGCCAAAAAAAAGTATCCTATATCCTATTCTGCCCTATGTACTATCTTTGTACAAAATTTCAGCCAAATCGGTCAAGCCGTTTGACCGTGAAGAAGTCCCAAACAAACAAACAAACAAACAAACAAACAAATAAACAAACTGACTTTCGCATTTATAATATTGGTGTTGAAGTCCATCACTGCGTCTGTCTGTCTGTTCGCAATATTCTCAATAGCTACTGAACGGATTATCATGCGGTTTTCACCAATAGCCAGAGTGTTAATGAGGAAGGTTTAGGTGCATAATTCGTTAAGGTTTTGTGTAAATTGGTTGAAATATGACGATGATTGTTAAATATGTTAATATTTTATATTTGATGCAACAAACTGATGCAAATTTTGTAGGCATATATGTTCTACCCGTGCGGAGCCGGGGCGGGCTGCTAGTAATATATAATTTACTTGCTAATAATGCTAAAATCGTTTATAAAATGAAAAAAAATATGACTTCAAATGCCACGCTAGTCACTTTTAGTACTAAGTTTGAGATATTGAGATAAAATTACAATGGAACCAAACGGGAAGCATATTATCAAATAAATAAGATTTTTCCAAATCGGTTAATAAATTACGACGTTCTGAGGTAACAAACATAAAAAAAACATACAGGCAAAATTAGAACCATCTCCTTTTTTTTTAACTCTATATAATCCAATTGGCGATCTAAGATGAAATCCTGCTGATCTTGAAGTGGAAAACAGTTTTGATGAAGCTCTGTGTACCTGACTTTTCTGAAATCGAGATAAACGCAAATAGCGAGAAATAAAGGGCAACGTTCTTGGTGTTAGGCATGCAGACAATTATATGAAACATCCTGATACGCCCTATCAATCAGGTTGCCAATGTTGCCGAAAAAAAGGCGAATCATTATGGTACCACTGGCTACATCAGCCGGTTTTATAAAGCTTTAGGTTAAAATATAATGCATTTAAAACATCGAAAAGTATTTTTTTTAGATGAGACGATTCAGAACTCTTTAATATAAATTACGGCTTGAAATAAAAATCATGATTTACCCAAAATGCATAATGTTTAAATCATGCAACAATAATTGGTAAGATTTCAATGTTAAAAAGTGATTGTTTTAAGCATTAATGAGATCTGTGGGTAAGATGATTTCAACTCGTTGAAAATGATATCAAAATGTCGTTTTTGTAGGATAACACAATTTCGTTGTTGATTAGGTTTTTTATTCATATCTGATAGGCAAATACTATTTTGCTTGGTGGTAAGCGATGATGTGGTTGAAGATGGTGAACACGCTAGGCCTAGAATACTCTGACTCTTAAGGACTGAATGTTGCCGGAACACCTTAAGGTAATGGCAGATTTTCTCCTTGATGGTATAATTAATGCTTGATGGTGGTAAGCTCCACTTTTGGTAGCAAGTCAGGCAGAACATCGTTATAGTACTCCTACGACTTGTGGACAAACACCCGTGCTAGGGTTTGAACCAGCGATCTCCCGTTTAGTCATCTATCCCTTACGCCAACTGGGTTTTCAAATAAGGTATTGAAAGTGAAGGCAAAATGAAATATGCTGGTTAAAGTTTCAGTTGGACTCGCGTAAGCAGATTAAGAAATGTTACATAATATTATGTTTCTTTAAGAGCGACACACTTTATATTTCTGTACATTGTTACACTCAATCCAAAATTTCATCGCACCAACGGGATTAGAACCCGCACCCTCCTGGGAAACATGCCCAGTTGCTCTGACCAACTAAGCCACGGTACGATCCTATCGATACGACGAAATTAATGGATAGCATTTTAACCAAATTTTACATAGTTCAAAAATACCTACACAAATTGTTAACTAAGTGTTGACCCTAATATCGGTAATAGTCGGTAAATATCGTTCCGATATATAACCACAACGCTTTTGGTTTGGGTATCGGATTTTTTTTTTTTTTTTTTTTATACCGATCTGGGTAGCACTTGATCACTATCTCACCTGATGTTAAGTGATGATGCGATCGATGATGTAGCGTGCTTACCCAGAAGATACCTATTCACTCGCGATTTGAAGACCCCCATATTGTACTTAATCGGAAACACGGACTCAGGCAGGGTATTCCATTCCTTAGCGGTTCGTATGATGAACGAAGAAGCAAATCGCTTCGTTCGGGTAGATGGTATATCCACCATAAATCGGTGGCGCCTTTTAGTGTCTCTGGATGTCCGATTATAAAATGGGGATGGTGGAATCAAATCATGCAGTTCCATTGCACACTCTCCGAAATGTATCCGATAGAAAACCGATAAACAAGCGACTTTGCGGCGATGCGCGAGACTTTGGAGTCTCTTGCTTACTAATAGGTCATCGCTGATGAGTTTTTTGGCTCTCCTCTCAATAGCTTCCAGTGTCTCCAGCTGGTATTTAGCAGAACCATCCCAAAGGTGAGAACAGTACTCCATACACGACCGGACTTGTGCTTGGTAAAGATTAAGCAACTGTCCCGGTGTGAAGTACCGTCTCACCTTAGCCAAAATGCCAAGCTTTTTTGAGGCTAGCTGGGCTCTAGACTCAATATAAGAGCCGAAATTGAGAGTTGGTGTCAAAGAGATGCCAAGAAGCTCGAGATTGTTACTTATCGGAACGGACACATCCCGGAAAGTAGGAGCCAGTAGAAATGGGCTCCGTTTAGCGGAGAAAAGACACGCCTGGGTTTTCGCAGCATTGAACTTGACCACATTGGCATCGCCCCAATCAGAGACTGCCTTCAAAGAAAAGTTCAAGCATTCGACCATCGCTTCTCTATGAGACTGGATTTGTAATGCACTGGTTCGTGCGTTGGATGTATAACTCTCTACAACAGTGCTGTCATCTGCGTACCCAAAGATACCGGGTTTAAGCAGGTCATTAATATGCAGCAGAAAAAGTGTTGCAGAGAGTACTGATCCTTGAGGGACTCCGGCATTTATGGCCAATTGGTCGGAAGAACAGCCATCGATGACCACTCGAATCGACCGATCCCTCAAGAAATCTGCTATCCAAACACATAAACCAGTGGGCAGGCCGTATGAAGGAAGCTTGCTAATAAGGCTATCGTGCCAAACCCTGTCGAAAGCCTTCGAGATGTCAAGAGAGACGGCCAGCGCCTCGCCGTGGTTCTCGATGGCTTCGCTCCAGATGTGCGTGGCATACGCTAGAAGATCCCCAGTAGACCGGTTTCGGCGAAACCCGTATTGTCGGTCACTGAGGAGATCGTTCACTTCTAGGTATGCCAGGAGCCTGTGGTTCAGTACACGTTCCATAGTCTTACAGAGTATGGAAGTGACTGAGATAGGCCTGTAATTGACAGGGTCTGCACGACTACCCTTTTTCGGCACGGGTTGCACGTTTGCTTGCTTCCAGGACTTAGGCACTTGACCAGTCGTCATAGACAAGCGAAAGAGGCGTGTCAAAATAGGAGCCAACTCAGGCGCACACGTCCTCAAGACTACAGCTGGTATACCGTCTGGACCACTAGCTTTGTTCACGTCTAGATTGCGCAACGCTTTGCGTACTTCAGTCTGACGAATGCGGATTTCCGACATAAACGTCCCGCAAGTCGGCAGACTAGAAGGTACAGCATTGCCAGCATCTAAACGTGAAGACTCCGCAAACAGAGTAACAAATAAATTCGCTTTCTCTTCAGCCGAGTGTGCTAGTGATCCATCGGGTTTCAGTAGTGGAGGCAGTGAGGGACGGCAGAAGTTCTCTTCGATCGACTTCGCCAGGGACCAGAACGCTTTGCTACCCGAGGGGTAAGAAGCAAGTTTGTTCCCTGTTCGGCGTATGTGATCGAAGCGAGCCTTCTTGAGAGCCTTTTTGCAGGACTTGGCGGCTAAGTTAAAGGCTTTCTTCTTTTCGCGTACATCTCTAGTCTTGCGGGTTCGAGCATCAGCCCAGGCTAAGTAAGCTTCATGTTTTGATGCTTCTGCATCTCTACATTTGGCATTAAACCATGGACGAGCTTTGCTTGACACCGGAACGTCAGAAAATGGTATGAAATACTCCATACCCTGACGTAACACTTCTGTCACAGCATCCGCGCAAGCTGAGGGATCGCTCGAAGAAAAACATACCTGCCGCCAAGGATAAGACGCGAAAAAACAACGCATCTCATCCCAATCTGCTGACCTGTATCGCCACACCCGCCGGGTGCCTTTTTGGCTGGGATCGGGCGGGGAGTAGACGGATACAGACTTCACCAGACAGTGGTCGGAGCTACCTAAGGGTGATGAAACCGACACCGAGTAGCGGTCTGGTTCTGTTGTCAGCAGAAGGTCCAAGCAATTGGCTGTATGGCCATCAACGTCCGGTATCCTTGTTGCTCCCTGGACCAACTGAGTGTGTCACATATACAACCACCACGGATATCCATGACGCAGATCCACCACTTAACCAGAATATGCAGTTGCGCAATTTCATCGAGCGATACCCGGAACGGACCGCACGGCAGCAGTCCCGTGAGAACAGCAACATAAGCATTTCCGCGAATCTTCATTCAATATACCTTATTGTAATTACTCACTTTATGCTCTCGCATCGAGCAATCGTCACGTCCCTTTTATTGTAAAAGTTATATTTTATTTTTACTTGAAATAAATTAAGTTATTAAATTAATCGGTTTTTTTTGCATCCTCAACGGCGGGCGTACGTATTTGGCGCAGTCGGTAGGATGCTCGCGGTCGGTTTCGCGTAAAAGAAGATATCCGTTATCGTTTTCGCGACGAAGATTTCCGTATTTCGCCGAAATCGCTGTTAAGCCGCGTACAGAGCATCGAATCTACGAGTCGCCCTGCTCCGAGGTAGCCTATCCAGCCATCGATAGCGCAGAGAGACCGAAGAAATGCATATGTGAGTACACTGGTTTTTTAGTGTTTTGCCCACGTCCTAGTTTCATAGATCCTTACTAACATAATTTTCCAAGATTTTTCTTTCAAGAAAATACAAGGACCGTAGGCTAAGTAGCAGTAGTAGGGAAACCTTTTTAGATAATCTAAGAAATATAGATATAAACAGTGTAGAATATATTAGTGACGAGCCCAGCTGTAGTGTGATAGAACCTAGACAAAGCTCTTCGTCTTCAATAATGGCAGATTTAGATGGGATTTTTAAAGCCCTACGGCTTGTCCCGGATTTCGATGGAAATCCCAATGTGTTGACCAGATTTATTAATATATGTGAACAATTAGTCTGTGTATATTATACCGAGCAAAGCAGTGATTTAACAAGAGTTGCATTTATTAATGGAATTTTAAATAAAATAACTGGCCCTGCTGCTCGTTTAATAAACACCAACGGAATTCCTTCTGACTGGAATGGCATTCGTAATGCTTTAGTTAACAATTTTGCGGACAGTAGAGACGAGACCGCTCTATATAATGACCTTGCTATATTGACTCAGGGTTCTAGCACCGCTCAAGAGTATTACGAGCGCTGTCAAAATTTATTCAGCACCATAATGACATATATAAGCCTCCATGAAAACGAGGGAACGACAATAGTATCTAAACGTGAATTATATAAGAAATTGACGCTACAAGCATACTTACGTGGATTAAACGATCCTCTCGGGTCGCGTATACGTTGCATGCGCCCCGCGACTATCGAAAATGCTCTTGAATTCGTTCATGAGGAAATAAATACTATGTATATTCAAAATCGGAACCAACGTTTACCGGACAAGAAATCAATAAATTCCATGCCAATACCTAATCATTTTACCAGTGGTTTTAAAATGCCCACTCCACAATTTTCCATGCCTGCACAACCATTTTATAATATGCCTGCTCCTAGACCATTTAATTATGGAACGCCAGGCCCATCGCGACCACAGTTTCCATCTTATTCTCAACCTCAATGGAGACCAAATAATTTCCAACCTCGGCAATTTGGCCCCACTCGAACACAGCAGATTTTTAGAGCGCTGCCTACTAGTTACAACCCACAGCAAAATAAATTTCAAATAGCCCCGCGACCAAACCAGCAACCGCGTCCTATGAGTGGCGTTAGCCACTATGTTACGAAAGAGTTACCACCAACGCCTCAAGGCCTTACCGGGCATGACTGGCGTAGGTCAGGTAATCCACCCCCGAGTAACTATTTTAGAACGCGCGAAATGAACTTTAACGATTGTGTGAACGACCACGCATATAGCGGTGAATATTACACCGATATATGCTATGACCCATATTTTGACTATACAGAGTATCCAGAATATCCGTATGAGTACGACACATCCCTTCAGGATTGTGCTGAATACTCCGAAAATACTCAAAATGAAAACCAAATCGATGCCCCAAATTCTACTGAACAGGATTTTCAGAAAACATCGAAATCCGACACCTTAAAATAGAAATAAATTTGCACACCCAACGCCAACTTCCGTATATACAAATTTCATCTCCACCAATGAAATTACTTATAGACACGGGAGCGAACCAGTCATTTTTAAGTCCCGAGGTCGTAAAAACTTATTTTGGCAACTATCCACTTAATTATGATCCATTTGAAGTGTGCAATGTTCACGCTAAAACTAGAAGCGACTATTCCATCACGCTGCCTAGTTTCAACGAGTTTAACGACTCCACGGACTTGACTTTTTACGTGTATAAGTTCCATGACTTTTTCGATGGACTTATAGGTACTGACTTGTTAGACAAATGGGAAGCTGTCATAGATTATAAAAATAAAGTCTTTCAGACCAAAACAGCCTCCAATCCCATAAGAGTATATGACTCACGTAATGCCAACTTATATGAAGAGATAATACCTGCCGGAACTTCAAAATTAATTAAAATACCGATAAATGTTCATGACGGAGATGTATATGTAAAAGAACAAACTATTTCAAACTGTGTCATAGGTGAATGCCTGACGTCAGTCTTTAAAAATAGAGGAATAATAGAAGTAACTAATCCAACTCGTAGTGACGTCATATTTTCAATGGATCGGGCTGTGTCCGCTGAGATACACAATATTGAATGTGAGCGTAATCCAAACCAGTCGCAACGCGTACAAGAAGTACTCTCGCGTCTTCGCACAGATCACTTAAACGCTGAAGAGCGCGCGAATTTAAAATCTCTTTGTGCAGAATATGCAGACGTCTTCTATTTAGAGGGCGAGCCTTTAACTTTTACAAATAAAATTAAGCACTCAATTAAAACCACAGACGAGATCCCAGTTTATACAAAAAGTTACAGATATCCATACATACATAGACAGGAAGTTCAAGAACAAATAGGCAAAATGTTAGACCAAGGTATAATTAGGCCGTCTAATTCCGCTTGGAGTTCGCCCATTTGGGTGGTCGCTAAAAAAGCTGATGCATCGGGTAAAACCAAATGGAGAATCGTTATAGACTTCCGTAAACTTAACGAAAAAACCGTCGATGACAAATATCCGATTCCAAATATTACGGACGTCCTAGACAAATTGGGGAATTGCCAATATTTTACAACCCTAGACCTTGCTAGTGGTTTTTACCAAGTCGAGATGTCGCCAGAAGATATTCCGAAGACCGCGTTCAACGTAGAACATGGGCATTTTGAGTTTCTCAGAATGCCAATGGGTTTGAAAAATAGTCCATCTACTTTTCAAAGGGTAATGGACAACGTGCTACGCGAGCTACAGAATACTATTTGCCTTGTCTATTTAGATGACATAATAGTATTCAGTACATCCCTTCAGGAACACGTCAGCAATTTGTCCAAAGTCTTCGAAAAATTACGCGAGTCCAACTTCAAAATACAGATGGACAAGTCGGAATTTCTTAAACTTGAGACTGCGTACCTGGGACATGTCATTAGCAAGGATGGCATTAAACCTAACCCAGATAAAATATCGGCAATTAAAAACTACCCTTTGCCAAAGACTCCCACAGAAATTAAAAGATTTCTAGGATTACTTGGTTATTATAGGAAATTCATACCAGATTTTGCTAAAATAACCAAGCCAATGACCCAATGTTTAAAGAAAGGTTCTAAAATCTCTCTTGACCGTAATTACATAGAATGTTTTGAAAAATGCAAAGTATTGCTCATTAATGACCCAATTCTTCAGTACCCAGATTTTACAAAGGAATTTGTCTTAACTACAGATGCCTCTAAATTAGCAATTGGAGCCGTTCTTTCACAAGGTCCCATAGGTTCCGACAAGCCTATAGCTTACGCATCGCGAACTCTCAATTCAAGTGAGATCAATTATAGCACGATAGAAAAGGAATTGCTGGCTATCGTGTGGGCAACCAAATATTTCAGGCCCTACTTATTTGGCAGAAAATTTAAAATAGTTACCGACCATCGTCCTTTGCAATGGGTAATGAACATTAAGGAACCCAATTCTCGTTTAACACGCTGGAGACTACGCCTTAGCGAATATGACTACACTGTCATGTACAAACCAGGCAAAATTAACACCAATGCTGACGCTCTTTCGCGTATTGAAATCCACAACGAAGAATCTAGTTCCATCGCAGTTAATACCTCAGAAAGAACCGACTCTGACTCTCGAACTGAAAGTGTAGGCTCTCGCACGGAAAGTGTAGACTCTAGAACCGATAGCGTACATACCGATGCGGAGAGTCCTATTATAGATGTGCCCATAACAGATGATCCGCTTAATAAATTCCAGAAGCAAATAATATTTTCTGTAGTAGGAGATATAAAAAGTAGACCTAGCGTCTCCAAGCCTTTTGAAAATCACACAAGGACTTGCATCCAAGTTTCCAAATCTAATCTTGAACTGGATGTTGTAAACGCTATAAAGGAGTACGTGAATCCAAAAGTTAAAACTTGTATTCTAATCAATCCCCGGTCAGAAATGTATTCCATAGTACCAATTATTCAAAAAAAATTCAAAAGTTCAGCAATGAAGCTAGTTCTTACAAAAACGGAAATAGAAAACGTCAAAGACTATTTTAAACAACAAGACATTTTAAAAAAGTACCATGAGGGCAAAACAAATCATAGAGGAATTAATTAAAGCTACCTAGCTCTATCCCATAGGTACTTCTGGCCCCTTATGAAACAAGACGTTACAAAGTACATCAATGAATGTCACATCTGTGGCCAAGCCAAATACGACCGTAATCCCATAAGACCGCGATTCCAAATTGTACCACCACCTACAAAACCTTTTGAAGTTGTGCATTTAGACCTACTTAGCGTAGACTCTAATAAATACCTTACGATAGTTGCGATAGTTGACGCGTTCTCTAAGTATGCCCAGGCTTACTTCTTGAGAGATGCCACTGCCGTAAGTGTCATTCAAGCCTTGTTAAAATTCTTCTCACATCACGGTGTAGCGCTAACCTTTGTCACTGACAACGGACCGGAATTCGCTAATCAACTTTTTATGGAATTCACTAGATTGCATAAAATTCACCATCATAAAACATGCCCGAATACACCAAATGAAAATGGAATGGTGGAACGCTTCCATTCCACACTGCTTGAACATCTACGTATTCTGAAATTAGAGCGCCGAGAAGAATCTGTAATAAATTTAATGACATACGCTATTCTTGCATACAACAGTTCTATTCACAGCTTCACAAAGTGTAGGCCAATCGATTTAATTACAGGTCACCTCGATCCTCGTGACCCTTTAGATATGAATATTACAGAACATTTATTACAGGAATATATTCAGGATCACCGTAAACGGATGTCTAAAGTATTTGAAATTATTAATGAAACTGCCCTTCATCAACGAACTGAAATTACTGAAAACGCTAATAAAGACCGCGAACCTGAAAGAAATTATACACCCGCGCAACAAGTCTTTATAAGAAACCCTTTAGCGAATAGGCAAAAGCTAGCAGCTCGCTATACTCACGATACTGTATTAGCAGACTTGCCTATACATATCTATACCAGAAAGAAAATAGGACCCGTACCTAAGTCTCGTCTTAAACGAGTACCTCGTTTGTTACAGGATACCGAAAGTCCTGCTCGTTCCGATGCTGGCCCAAGCTCTGCTCCTGGCCCAAGCGGACGAGGTGTTACTTGAAAGCCTAAAAGATGGACCAGGAATCTTGCCTTTCAACCTGGGACATACCAGAGTAATTTCCCATTATCATTCCTTTGTTCAAACTATTAATCTAGAATATGAACGTACCGAGTTAGAATCTATCAAAAGCCAATTAAAAGATCTTATACCACTGTTAAATAATGTAACGTCGTCATATTATGTACCACATGTAAAATACTTAGAAACGAAATTAGAGGAAATCTCAAACCAATTAGAAACATTTGAAGTTAGACGTGTTAAAAGAGGTCTGATAGACGGTCTCGGTTCAGTCATCAAAAGCATTTCCGGCAACTTGGATTATACTGATGCATTAAAGTATGACAATGCCATTACAGTTCTAAAACAAAACGAAAATAATTTGGCAGCAGAAATCAATCACCAAATGAGCTTAAGTAAACAATGGGTCTCCCGCAGTTCTAATGTTACTGATAGAATAGTCCAAAACCAAATTGAAATAGAAAAAAATATAAACTCTATCATAGAAAGTGATGAAAAAAATGAAAGAAAATTAATTAAATTCATGCATCTGTTTCAGTTACTTTTAATACTCGGAGACAACATAGATATTCTGTCTATAGAATTTACGAAATTACAGAATATGTTGGCATTTATTAAAGCCAAAAGTGCTCATCATTCTGTACTTAATTATGAAATGTTTAAAGATATGTTTCGTAGGTTAAAGAATCTTTATAACGAAAAAGAAATTTTAGATATTAGCTTTAGGGAATATTTTGATATAATTAGATTAGGATTTTACTATAAGGGTAATGATATAATCCTAGTTATCAAATTTCCAATTGTCTGTCCTACTAACTACATCCTTTACAGATTATCCTTAGCTCCAAATAGAGATAGTAAAGTCCTTTTACCTACCTATCCTTACGTGGCAATACACGACAAAAATCTGCTGTACGTAGCGACAGAATGTCCTAAATACTCTCATGGTCATCTCTGCGAGGACAATTTGAGCCGCCACCACGGGGACCAGTCAGATTGCATCCAACATCTCATCTCGCAACAGCGCATACATAAATCCTGCGCATTTACATCTGTAATACTGTCTTCTGAAGCAATAGAACAACTCGACGATCAACACTACGTGCTAAGCTTTCCTAACTCAACGAAAGTTCGTGTAACCTGCTCTGAAGACCAATACAGGATGCTGCAAGGAAGCTACCTCGCCACGATACCCAAAGGATGTCTTCTTCAAACGCCAGCATATACCGCCAGCAACTACCACGACCGAGTCAAAGGACAGATATTGAAAATATCAAACATAGCAGTTGGAAATCAGGATTCTTATAGAGCTCCTGTGAGGAAAATTATAACATTAAACACCATAGACCTCCAGCAGATACACTCCATAAACTCGAAAATTTCGTTACAAGAACCAGCAACTATCAACTCTTCATTGGAAACCGTATACCACACTACAATACCCGTATACGTGCTACTACTCGGTGCAACCGTACTCATTATTATCATCGCTGCACTTCGTCGCAACAGAACACAACGAGAATGCTATTCTCCTAATGAAGCCGAAAGAAATTCTTCAGACACCACTTCTAACAAAGCCAACGACATCCGACCGGAACCCAAGTCTATATCTTCACTATTTTCAACTAAAGTCTTCTAATAGATGAAGATCTTGTGGAGGGAGATGTCACATATACAACCACCACGGATATCCATGACGCAGATCCACCACTTAACCAGAATATGCAGTTGCGCAATTTCATCGAGCGATACCCGGAACGGACCGCACGGCAGCAGTCCCGTGAGAACAGCAACATAAGCATTTCCGCGAATCTTCATTCAATATACCTTATTGTAATTACTCACTTTATGCTCTCGCATCGAGCAATCGTCACGTCCCTTTTATTGTAAAAGTTATATTTTATTTTTACTTGAAATAAATTAAGTTATTAAATTAATCGGTTTTTTTTGCATCCTCAACGGCGGGCGTACGTATTTAGTGAGGTCTAGCGTTAAAGCAAGCTTACGCATCTCTCGACCAGCGTGGTCAGTGCTCTGGTATGGGTATAGCCAGTCTTGATGATGGGCGTTGAAATCCCCCAGAAGCACTAATTGAGCAGAAGGATACCTCTGTTGGGCCACATCAGCCGCCTCACTGAGGTGGTTTGTGAGCCTGTTTGTCTCCTCGTCTCCGCTGTGCGAACGGTAGACACTAGCATAAAGAATTTTCTCTATGCCAGTGTCCACCAAAATCCACATGACGGAAAGTTGAGGGTCTTCAAGGTTGCGGAGACGCCGATAGCAAATGTCATCGCGGGCATACATACAAACTCCCGCCCTCGCCCTAAAGTTATGCTCTAGAACATAGCCTGGGTAGGCTAGGTACGCCGCGTCAGCTGGACATTTGATCTGTGTCTCCGTGAGGAACAGAATATGCGGTTTTTCGGTCTCAAGGTGGTGGTGGACCGAGAGGATATTGGAGTGCAAGCCTCGAATGTTTGAGAGGTGCACTTGAAGGGAGAGGACGTGCTTCCGCTGTATAACCTTTATTCTGTTTCTGCCTTTCATTTTGTGGGGAGTGAAGTTAGGTAAGGGAAACGGAAGTGGAAACGAGGCGCTAATTACCAACCCGTGATACATATTAGGTCTTTTCACCTATTGGGAACCAATCCTGGAGACCGCGGGGACGCCCGAGCCCCCCCAGAGGTGTCCATCGGGTCCTCTCGTCCGGTCGCCAACCGGCACGATGGCGCACCTCCGGGATTTTTCGCGAGATGGCGGGGCAGCCTTTCATGAGTGGCTGGCTCACTACTTGGGCCCCCAACTATCTGCGGTCGGCCAGCGGAGAACCGTGCCTCGGATCCCGCTGCTCTCCAAGATTGGCTGCCAGGTAAATTGACCTTCAATGTATCACGACTAGCTATAGTAAGCAACGCAACTGTTTCCGACCCGTTCCCCATAATGGCTTCACCAAACATTCATGCCGTAAAGCGACCGCTTGGCGGCATGGCTTTGTCTGGTGGGTGGTAACACGCCGCGGCCTAAGCCTACCACCTGAAAAGTACTGCTCTTTTGGCGCCACCCAGGGGACACGTGTAGGACATCGAGGGCTAAATCCTACGGACGCGAGCAGTAATAGTCCCCCAAATACCGGTATTTTATCGTTTAGTTTATTATTAGATAACCCAAATACTAGCTGTTAAGTGTTCGTAATAGTTACCACTGTATATGATTATTATACATTAATGATTAATTTGAATAAACCAATTTCAACCCACATCCAAGACGGATGAGGTTCACAATTTTCTGTATGATTTTTTTGTGTATATGTATTTGTTACGCTATTATTGAAATCTGATGAGTATCTTTAGAGATATATATGTCGCAGCTAACGAGTCGTTCAATCAACAGCCTAGCCTCTTTACTAAACAGCGCCGTTCAACGTTTTTTTTATATCTTATAGGCTAGCGTTTGACCACTATCTCACCTGTCGGTAAGTGATGATGCGGTCGAAGATGGTCAGCACGCTCGGCCTAGAATAGGAACTAGCTCTCAAGGATAGCTACTGGAACACATTATTATGTTTGTCGACAGATTTTCTAACTTGATACTGGGTGGTACCAAGGTGGTGATAGTGTCCTACCACCATGCGGGGGTTGTTGGTTTCTAAACGATGTTTTTCCTTCACCGGAGAGTGACTGTGAAAAGTGCACATACATTTTTCGAGATAGATAGATTTTAGGGAGACTAGATTCCTGATTGATATCCCGTTGCGTTTGTTACAACATTTAGTAAACTGGCTGGCTAATGCTTTTTTCTTTCAGCGGAAATTATTTTTCAAATAATAATCGGAAACAAATTATTTTAATGTAAATTAGTCTGAATTTGTAATCTAAACATAAAGTTCGATCGACGACAATAATAAAAATACTGAGTTTGTCTATTCGCCCTAAAGTACCTAAATATTTATTACATTTGGCTGAAATTTTGCGCAGTGATAGCCAGTACAGTAAATTAGGACAAGGGATACTTTTTAAGCAAAGCTACGCGGCGAAGCTAGTTGTCTTATGAAATCTAGATCTTTGATTGATGTAATGTTCATATTGCCTACATTCACCTAACTTCTCTATGCATAGAATTTATACTTCATAACACAAAAGTAAAGCCAAAATGTTGACGAATTCCTTATATTGTACCAGTCGATTCTCAATACGAAGAACACTTTCTTTAGCGCCATAATCCTGGATTACTTCGTTCTCCATCTTGCCTTATCCAATAGTATCGCCATAAAGGCTTCAATATCTTTATTTCACCTCGAAGCACTTATCGCTATTCTCTATATGCTGCCACAGTGAATATTCAGAAGGACAGCTTTGGGAATATTTTTTTCTATCTGAGAGATCTGTGGTGTAACTAGTAGAATAGTCGGTTTTGATAGCAGAGATAGAAGGTTCCAAATCTAAATTTTCTACTGTTAAATTCTAACTAATATTATAAATGCGAAAGTAACTCTGTCTGTCTGTCTGTCTGTCTCACTTTCAGGCCAAAACCTCTGAACCGATTTAATTATTTTTTATTTAGAAATTTGGTCATAGCATAGCATAGTCTACTTTTTAATGCGAAAAGAGGGTTGCAAGGGGTTGAAAGGGGGGATGAAAAGTTGTATGGAAGTATCGTTATTTTTAAAGCTAGAAGCTTGAAACTTATTGTTTAGGCTGTTGATTTGATATAAATAAATATGATATTCAAAGTTTGTGAGTGGAAAGGGGGACGGGGAAGGGGAAAAAACAATAAAACAGTATGCTGAAGCTCACGATCGTAGACTTCACCAACATGTGACCGTCGAGGCTATCCAGCTCGTCGACAACACGGACATAGTGAGAAGACTATAAAGGTTAAAACCTTACAAGTTACTTCAGTGATATTTTACTAAGTGACCATAAGTGTAGTGATAGTTAACGCTATTTAAAAAATACACAATAACAAAGTGTCTTCCCCTTGATAGAGACATTAGGAAAAGTGTTAATGGACACATTCTTAGTAATATTTTAATAGTAAATTAGGTCAAAATTAAATTACTTATTAGCCTAGTTATAAATAGCCTATTATAAAAAAGCCTAGATTGTAATAGCAGTGAGTCATCTACGGTACGTAGATGAATCACTGTCGATTAAACTAAATTCACTGTTGGCTAACAGTGAAATTCGCACATACATTTTTCGGTCCAGTGAAGGAACATTGAAGAAGAAAAAATGAAGAAGAAAAATCTCGTCCAACAACAGCCCCTGCGTTGTGTTAGGGCGCTGCCTAGTATCCTCCTGACCAGTTACCACCTTCAAATCAGAAAATCTGCAAACTACAAACTGATATAGGCGTATATTTATATAGTTTCATAATTATGAAGCGGGCGCGCCGCGATTTGTCGATCACGGATTAAGTGATAAAAAGTTGACCTTCTGCTTCAAACACTATGGCACCTCCTCTAGCGTAGGCCCTCAGAATCCGATAGGAATAGTGTGCATAAATATGGCGCGTGTTCTGACAACTAATGCCAAATGATGACGTAGGGTGCAGGGGTGTGGGAGGATTATGAGAACACTTGTATTGAAGGAGGAAGAATTCTTTGAGGGGTTGATATTTTGCTTGAATATTAATGTGCAATCAACGGGATACAAATGTTTGGCAAATGTAATCAGTAAGTTCTGGCGAGGCATCGAGCAAAGTTCAGGATACTCTTTATTAATTCACATAGTGGTAGGGCATTGTCTAGTTTCCACCTGGCTAGCTACCACTCAAGTTGGAAAATTGGTAGGCGACTGTGTCTAGACACTTTTATAATCCAGATCTCATGCTAGGCCTAGCGCCCTCGCATCCTTAATCACTATATTCGGTTGGTCGAATGTTATGCTATAAAAAAAACTCTTTGTCAGTGGTAGTACTTCTTCTAATCTAGGCCGCTTCTGGTAACTTTATATATAACTGGTAGCGACGCTTTTCAGTTACTAAACCGTGATATTGAAATGATTTTCAGTTTGAACTGTGAGCGTCAACGTCTCGGCACCAAATGTCACAGGTAAGAAGTACTGCATATAGACTTTTGTCTTTAGGCTTTTTAGACGTCTCTAACGGCACAGAATAATGAATAGTACAACGAACGGTCGGTTTCTGAGGTACATTTATTGAGAGTTTATCTACTCAAATGTACCGTTATTGAATAGATAAACGCTCAATAAATGTACCCAGAAATCAGCTATAAGATGTAAATAGAGGTTAAAATTCTTCATTATTTTGACTGATAAACAATAACTACGAACCCCAAAAACCAATTCTAGCTGAAAAATAAATACATTATGGAAAAATACAATCTCCGTAACCAAAATAAAGTTTGCTTTAAAATGTTGAACTATAAAACACTTATATTGACGAAGCTGTTGAATAGCCTCTTCGCCACCTTTTCGCAATGAATAAATTTGCCTTTGTGGGCAATAGCATAGGCAAAAAAGCTTGGATCACTATGAAAGGGGTTTTAAATGTATTCTGTTTTAAAGGCAAGTACTCGTACGTGTAACCGATCAAGTATAAAATTGGGTGATTGGTATATCAACATTTTGGAAAGGTTCGGGGCTTGTTTAATTATGCGATCGTTATTTAAAAGTACTCTTTTTTCGGGCGCGCAGCGCAACGTTAATTAAAGTACGGGCAGTTTTAAATTTACTTGTTTTGAGTAGCTTAATAACGAACGAATTCAAGATATAGCTTAATGGATTTTTTTTTTTTTTTATTCGTTATAGTAAAGCGTTTGCCCACTACCTCACCTGATGTTAAGTGACGATGTGGTCGACGATGTAGCACGCTTGGCTAGAAGATACCTATTCACTCGCGAAGACCCCTAGATGGTACCTTTCTGGAAACACAGACTCAGACAAGGAGTTCCAATCCCTGGCGGTACGTATGATAAATGTGGAAGCCAACCGCTTCGTTCGGATTGATGGAATATCTACCATGTAGCGGTGGCGTGTATCAGTACGTCTGGTTGTCCGATTGAAAAAAGGTGATGGGGGAATAAGTTCGTGCAGTTGGGAGGCACACTCTCCGAAATGTATTCGTTAAAAAACCGATAAACAAGCAACTCTGCGGCGATGCTCTAAGCTTTGGAGTCTTCTGCTTATGAGCTCGTCATTGTTGATTAGCCTCTTAGCTCTTCGCTCAATTGCCTCCAAATTGTTTATAGAAAAACTTACTCAATGAATTCCTGATTTAAGAATACCTAAGACTTATACTTCAAGATAAGATATTTCAACCAACTTCTGACTGACAGAGACTGTCTGTTTGTTTTTCATTGTATGTTTGTTACCCGATTAGTGAACTGATTGAATAATTTCTTTGTTTGATAAATGTTTCAAACTGGCTACTAAAACTGATTCGCGCTGTATGGAAGTCGGTTTTTTTACTAACTTTATCTGGTATCGTTTGACCACTATCTGACCTAATGATAAGTGTCAATGTCATTGTCGATGCAGCATATTATTCTAGAAGATATTTTTTCACTTTCGATTTTGAATCGCAAGGCCCCAAGGTCTTGCGATTCAATTCTACTTATCGGCAAATACTAATCTTGGCATGTTCGCTTGTGCGAGTAGATTACCTACAAGAACTACCGCGTGTTAACGATCAGTATGTGTTGGACCAGATTGTATGATGGAATATAAGGAAGGATTTATTTTATTGGTTAAAAATTAACCAATAAAATTAATCCTTAATTTGGTAGCAAAAAAAAAATTTGGTAGCAAGTCATGCGGCACATCGATATTATATGATTCTACTACCTGTGGACACTCGAGCGAGGATTTGAACCAGTGACCTCTCGCTTAGAAGTCAAGTCTTTCCGCCATCGCTCTCAAACTTACTCAATTACCTGTCATAAATTTTGCAGTTTTTAATAATAAAAGTGGTTTTAAACGAAATATGAGCCATTATTTAAGGCTTAGAAAAGTAATTTAACGGTTTCATGAGAACTTATTTAAAGTTAAGTAATATGAGTTAAGTACTTAATTTAAAGTTTAGTAAGATGATAAAAATAAAATATACAACTAAAATCAGCAAAAATGAATTAAATAAATGAAATCACAATGGTTAGGCATTTCTCGTAAGCCCTAGAAGAGATTATAGTTCGAGAGCTAGTGTGTATTTTAAAAACGCTGGCTTTGAATAGCACTATGACATTTAAGTGTCGAAATTCAGCGAACCGACTGGCCATATTATGTATTTTACCTTAAAGTTAGAGCCGATTTTTCCCAGTTTTGTTGAATAATTTAGGTTTTGTATTATAGAAGTCACATTATTATTATTATAATTGTATTGGGCAGATTTCAATAATTACGATGTACTTCGGACTGATTCTTTGGTCGCTGTTTTAGCAAAATTTTATCTGATTCTTACAAATACGAATACATTTATTTCATAAAAAATAGAGTAGGATTAAAGATGTTGGTGATGTTATAAGTTCGTCTATCTTATCATGATAATTATGAAATATGAAATGTACAATCAATATTAACTATTAAAATATATTATTACACATTTTTGTTTTATCACATTCAGTGGTAATTTATACAATCAAATTATATCAAAAATTAAATTTCTTCGTCAATGATCATATTACATCTTTAATAATAATTATTTAAATAAATCGTTGACACTATAACCCATCGTAGCTTCTGACGTGCTTTCAATTTGTAATGGAATCATCTACTCTACCAATGAAGTCTCTTAGGCTTACATAATCAGACAATAAACTCAATAGTGAGATTAAGAGATCTCTCACTCAAACAGAAACAACAGCTTATGCCGTGTATTGCCACAAGGTTCGATAGTGACATTCCAAACAGCACCTTTTAACCACTCTTAGATTTGCTTATCCCTTTAAAAGCATAGGGTTAAAATTTGGTACGTATACTGTCAAAGCTCCGGTGTGTGACATTTACATTTAACTCACTGCATTAGACTCTACAGGCTGGTAAACTAGTACAGTGAATAAAAAAGTGGCTAGCTCCTGGTCTAAATTATTGTCCAAAATAAATTATTGTGCTAAGTAAAACGCTGTTACACGGATAATAAATATATTTGATATTTTTATTTCGATGTATTTTCTTTCTTTGTAAGCACAAGGACATACGAATGAAACAATGACTTTTCCGACCTGATATTATGTCTGTGAAACTTTATTGCTGTAAAGAATATTGAATACTGAAATAGGAAGTGTGAACGGAACTCATCGCCACTAGCCATCATTTTCTTTAGCCGGTGTCACAGAATAAATAATAGTACAAAGTATACCGGCGTCGAAATAACTTCCTTTTCATATTTCCACGGATGTTGGTGCCGTATTTGAAAATATAACATGTATTCAAGCTTGCAAACGCTTTAAAGTATTTCAAAAGAAATACTACTTATTCAAAGTGCAAGCTAGGTTCTCGACAACCAATTATATCGTGCAATTAGTCTTATAAGATATTTTAAGGCTGGAGAGAATGACTGCTTGTTACCCTTAATGCATAAATAGGGGTGTCAATTCGAAATTCGGTATCATATTACTTCAATGGTATTAAGACGAAAGTAAGTAAGAACATGGTAGCCATAACCTTACGGTGTCCCGTACCCCGGCAACACCGTCGTAGACGTTGTGAGACCGAATATTCAAGGCCTAGCGTGCTTACCATCTTTGACTACATCATCGCTTATCACCAGGCGAGATAGTGTTCAAACGCTAGCCTATCTAGCTAGTTATATAAAAAAAATTACTATATGTGTAAGCGACACTGTGGTAAAACTTTTTATATTACAAAATATCAATAGAAGGCTATAACCACTTACGAACTCTTAGCATCAAGTGCACTTGTAGCTTGTTTGCTTCCTTTAATTATTTAATTTTAATTTATTTAATCTTTATTATGAAAATGTAATAATATGTATTTAACAATATTCAGCAGTCTGTCGCGTCTCATTTGTACGCCCATATGGGAAAAACATGACGAGCTATTTTTATGTCTAAGACCATACTGCATGCAATGTTTGTGTATGTGTATAACGCATGTTTTGAACAAATAAAATATCTTTATCTTATCTTTATCTGTATTATAAAAAAAAAAACGTTTCAGTAATTAGCCTTAACTCAACTTATTCTAAGTCACGAATGATATTTAAGCTATCTTTCCTAGATTCTAAATTCTAAACCATCGAGCATCAAATTATTTAATTCTGATTAAAATTACTACATCAAAATAAATTGGACTGTATTCTGCTAAACCTCATTTAAACCTTACCTCGGTACCTTAATACCCATAACATAATTTCCAATGAATTTTAATCATAGAATATCCACAATTCACCCTTCAAATCCTTTTATCAATAAATTTTAAGTTCGAGCCCATTTAACCCCTATAAGCCCATACTAAACTAATTTGTAATGGCCGATCTATGTTGAAGTAATATGTTCTGACAAATGATTTTGTATGGATTAGGGGTCCGCAAAGTTTGTACGCCTGAATTATTCTGATAACTGTTATTATTTTGATCCCATAGTTTCATGTTTTTATGTGAGCATTGATTTTGTGAATAGATATTGAAATTTTGTTAATGAGCAGTTTTTTTCAAATAACGACCTTTTATTATGTCACTGACATCGCATTTTTGATAGAAACAAAAATTTTTATGGTAAAAAAATTTCAGTACTCGGACAGTTGTTAGCAAAATAATAGAATAAACTAATAAAAATAAGATATATATATTTTTGTTTTATTATTTTGTAATGATAATAATTGGTAAGGATAATAGCGGGGAATATAAAAATCAAGCAAAATAGTTATTTTGCTTGATTTTTATATTACCCGTTATTGTCAAAATTATGAGTTCATAATTTTGACTTTAATAACTACTGGCCCTATATTCCCAACACGCTAGGCCTAGAATGGTCTTAGTGACGATTCGAGAACTAAGGAATCGTAATATATTCTAATTATGTAGTTAGTACCTTTTTATACTGTAGTTAGGAAGGACAGAACAAGGAGAGAGCACGATATTTGACTAACTTCTTTTTTTAACCGACTTCAAAAAAAGGAGGAAGTTTTTCAATTCGACCGTATATATTTTTGTTTAATACATATTACTGTACTAAGGTTATACATATACGTTATACGTTATGTATACATATACGTCCAGTAACACATACCTTTAGTAAAAAAAAAACTTACCTCGTCATACTGTTTTTTGAATATACTTGTTTACAATGAAATATCAAAATATTCTCCGTATATTTTATTATTTTCGTCTTGTTTTCACTTGTTTGGTCCCGTTTGTCATAAAAAAGAGCCATAATTCAAACCTTGTTTACAGTAACTGTATCGTTACCAAATCACCAAAAACGAAGTAATAAATTAACGAACAAAGAAACGACAAATACAGGTGTTCCCATACCTAAGTTGTTGGCACAACGTGCCACTGACAGTGTGATGAGGGTAGCGGCCAGTGGTTCTCAATATGGGTCGTCTAGAACCTTTAAGTGGCAAGAACTCTGCTTGTCTGCCTGGGCCAATACTAACACTACTTTGTTTGTTTGGTTTTCAAAATGGCAGTACTGAAATTGACTTTTTTTTCTATTTGTATATACTATAAAACGCAAAAATATGACAAAATAGTAGTCCTGGTACTGTATACTATACCAACAGTCTGTAATAGTCCACTGCTGGACATAAGCCTTTAGAGTTGCTTGGCACTGAGTACAATTTTGGATTCTCTCATCCAGCTGTTTAAAGCCGTTTTGCGACGATCACTCTACCATCACACCATCTTATCTGCGGGAATCCTACACTAGGCTTACCAATCCGCGGTCTAAACTGAAGCACTCGCCTAACCTAATGATTGTCAATTCTTCGTATGGCTGACCTACCAACTTCAGTTTGCTAATACGCTGAACTATGCCAATTACTTTAGTCTCAACTCTTAGACTCAACTTAAAGAAACTCCGAGCATAGCCCTTTCCATATCTCGCTGATTGACTTTAAATTTGTGAACCAGCCTAACCGTGTGTCTACGTTTCAGCACCATATATCTTGCCGAGTAGGGTGTACTAATTAAAGTCTTTCTTCTTAGAAGTTTTTAGTGAAATTGGCAATGTGAAAATTTGTCTGTAGCAATTTTCTTCTATTGGCCTCATTCTCGAAGTTGTTTTCATCCAACTATATAGCAAATATGTTCGGATGAACAATACATACAAAGGCGAGATAAGAGCTCTAGAAACTGTGCGATGCCTAGACACGGACATGTATTCAATAAGGCTATTGTTATTTTATGTTTTATGTTCTATAAGCTCGATAGCTACGTATATATATATATATATATATATATATGCTCTTTGGTTGTGGGAGACTTCGATTAGGCGTCTGGACAACTCCTTAACAAAACTTCGTGCTTGTTGACCCCACGGGCCCATGGTTTCACACACCCCACACGTATAGGTTTGAAGATATATTTTTTTTGTTTTATTTCCATGTATGGGATGCTCCCCCTTAAACTTTTAGATTATTTATTTTTGTATAAAAATCGGAAAGCGGTTCACAGAATACATCTATCTACTAAGTTTCAATTCTGTGGTCCTAACAGTTTCGGAATAAAATGGCTGTGACATACGGACGGACAGACAGACAGACAGACATGACGAATCTATAAGGGTTCAGTTTTTTGCCATTTGGCTACGGAACCCTAAAAAAGAACTTTTATGTCCGTCTGTCATCGTTAAGAAACCACCAACCGCATGGTAGTAGGACACTATCTAGTTAAGTGTCCGCCAGGCCAGTTACCACCCTCAAGTTAGAAAATCTGTCGCCATATATCTAATGTGTTCCGACAGCTATCGTTGAGAGCCAGTTCCCATTCCAGGTCTAGCGTGCTTACCGTCTTCGACCGCATCATTACTTACCAACAGTTTGACCACTATCTCAATAGTGGTCAAACGCTAGCCTATAAGATATATATTTAAAATAATAATAAAAAAATTAACAGAGATGCTTGAAAACTGTAGTAATGCTAAAATTTTGCGTGTCACTGCACTGCATTCGTTATCCTGAGTCATAGAGTCTTACACACATACACAGATACAGACACATCGAATTTATAAGACCTTTCTTTTTTATCGCAGATTAAAAATAGGGCGCTATTATATCAACACAAACTGTCTGCAAAAACTCTATTTACAAAATAAATTTTTAATTTCCTACATAAAATAAACCTTTATACCTTACCAACAAACATTTTATATTTTCTTTCTACCCTAAGTCAAAGCCTTCGTTCGCAGCCAAGGAGATAATTAATTTCTAAATATAAAAGGGTTTGCTTATAATTCTATCTTCATTTTAATAGCTATGCTTGCTTAAATTAATCTTTAACCACAGTTTCAATTTTGAGATAATTTACAAATTGGTTTTGCTGAGATTTTCTTTAATGATTTACAACAAAATATTAAAAACATTTTTTGAAACTCAACGTTTAATTTAATACATCTCAGACATAATAAACTTTTTACTTCGATGGTTACACCTAGCACCACGCGAAACATATATCTACCATTCATGTATCAAGTCTGTATCGTACAGTTACCGGTAAAATGTAAGCTGTATCGCAGACCAACCGCGAATCGTTACTTGCTTTTATCGCACAGCTACGGCTAATTTAATTACTAGTTACAACGCATTTAATTAACGTAAAATTGTTTTATAATTTGTGTAAAGGTACGGCCATACCGCAGCATGTGTGCGCGATCTAGGTGGGGATCAGATAGCGCAGTAGTATTTATACCGACGTATTCACACCAAACGCGATCTACGGCGATCAGAAAACGATTGAAAATCGGATCGTGAACGCGCACGCGGACGCTCCTGATGCGGTGTAGTCGTACCTTAAGAATTTTGGTTCGAAATAAACTATTATTTATCATCATCATCAGCATTTATAATTATATTCGCATCAACTCACCTAATAGTAAAGTCAATAATACCACTCTTAAATAGTTTCACGCGCCGGCAATTTGATAATTCGCTGTTTGGTCGTCGTTGCGTAAATACTGTTTTAAAAAATATGTCTAAAGTGCCCCGTGGCTTCGCCCGCGTTAAAGAATCTTTTTATTAACTAAAAACTTATCTTTAGTGAAAACCTTTCTATCATAAAATACATAAAAAAATAATTAGCCAAATCGGTTCACCCGTTTTCATGCTATCGCGTGACTAAGGGAAATAGGGATTCATATTTATAAAACCCGAAAAACTATATTAATTTTCAGACTTTGTTATCTACCCCATTTGAAAAATCCTGCAACACGTATACTTACTTTTTTAATTACAGAAGGTCTTATATAAAGTTTCGACATAATATCTTCGAATTGCGAAACTAATGCGTTGCCCGAGGTAAGCGCCAGCTCTTTGGTCGTGGGAGACATCGATTAGGCATCTGGACAGCTTTTTAACAAAACCACGTGCTTGTTGACCCCACTGGCCCATGGTTTCCCAAACGGAAGAAAAGCATAGTTGTTACCGATGCTTATATATTTTCTCCTTTTGAGAGCCTCTGCCGCGTCTGCAGATGCTCCTGCCGCCTGTGAGGTATTATGAAGGTGGGAAACTGCCAACGTATCGACGCACATCGCATCCCACACTAGCGGCTTCTCACGACACCAAGGAACCAACACCGTGCCATCAGGCCTCTTACCATCGACACGTTTGATACTGTTCGGCTCTTAAATAGGCGGCACGTTGACGGTGGCAAGAGCCCGACGGATGCCGTCGTTCAGTGAGGCGTGTCAAGAAAGTCGCCCCGCACAACGAATTGCCTAATTTACGATGATATTTTGACAACTCACGCCTATAAAGGTAGTATTTTTTCCGGTAAAATGTACCTACTACAATAATTTCGTACTTCATTGACGGGTACCGCCCACTTATTAAAGTGCCATGCATAACGAAAAACCACAGACTATCGGTAATCAGTTTCAAATAAATAATATCTAACATATACAAATGTACATTTAGGTATTATATATTTTTTTATGTCTTCTTATTATTCTTCTCGCTACCAAAACCTTGATGCCGGAACTCGACGATTGGCGACATGCCTTTGTTCGGTTAGGGTGTTACCACACCAATCGATCGACTGTCGATCGACGCCATCGATCGATGGTTGAATGAGGACAGTGGACTTCGATTGACAGTAAATACCTACTACATCAGTCGAGCGCCCACCAATCAAGCATCGATCGACAAACGATCGGGCATTGATCGGTTGGTGTGGTAACACCCTTTGTTCGAGCCACGGCCGAAACTAATAGTAATGCTCAGACTACCATAAAAAAGGCAGACGGAGCCGTGCCTAACACCCGAGTGAACGCAAGTTCAGTAATACTAAATGCTTGAGTAATAAGTTTCCGCGCTAAGTCCGGCATAGTCAATACGGCATGATTACTACGTAAGCAACGCTGCGAAGTAATACCGCACGGACGCGTCCGTCCCTGCTGCTGTTTGGTAGCAAACTGAGCGCGGAAGCGTATTACTCAAGCATGGCAAGCATATTACTGAACTTGCGTTCACTCGGCTGTTAGGCACGGCTCCGTCTGCCTTTTTTATGGTAGTTCGAGTAGTAATGATAACTTGAGATCGTTTACAAAACAAAAAAAAACCGACTTCAAATGCCGCGCTAGTCATTTTCAGTCCTAAGCTTGAGGTGTTTATCTCCATATCTGAAAATGAAAATATTTATTTACCAATAAAGAATATCTTAGTTTACCAGTTTTATGCACATAATACAATATATAAATAGAAAGCCAGAAAGTGAGTAATACAGCGAAGACCAAACTAGGCGATACTTATAGGATACTTCTAATCTCTGGAGATACTTATCGGATCTCGATGAAATTACAATGGGAAACCATGGAAGTGTACTCCATCAATAAAAAAATATCATTCGAATCGGTTCACAATTGATGAAGTAATCGCGTAACTTAATTATATATAGACAAAAAAAAATTCAGACGAATTGATTACCTCCTCCATATTGAAATTCTGTTGAAAATAACATTACTTATCCATAATTAAGATTTAGATTTAGAAAAACTGAAACAACCGACTTCAATGCCCCGCGAGTCAATTTCAAAAGCAAGTTTGAGACGTTTATCGTCATATCTCTGGAGATACTTATCAGATTTCGATGAAATTACAATGGGACTATTTCAGAAACGTACCCTACCGATAACAAAAATAATCATTCGAATCGGTTCGGAATTGACGGAGTAATCGCGTAACATACACACAAAAAAAAACATACAGACGAATTGAGAACCTCCTTTGTTTTTGGAAGTCGGTTGAAAATGGACTGAAAACGGGCTCATGATAATGATAATAATACTTTAATTAAACATTTTACACCACCCCCGACTGATTCGTATGTTATAATTGTTACTCGTAATTGAGACCATTCCAATGAGTCAAAACAAGACATCTTAGCCGGCATAGTTGTAACGTGTAACGGGCGGCAGAAGCGCCATTTTGATTTGTTTGACGTCCGCGGTCAATGGCTACGAAAGTTGCTATCGTAGTCTCATCAACCAAAAAAGTGCTGATAATACTTAAAAGGCTAAACGGATTTTCATGAAACAAAGCTAAAAACACTCGATAAAGACACCTATCAACAAAAAAAACTAAACCCAAATCGGTTCATCCGTTTGCGCGCTACGATGCCACAGACAGACACACACATACACAGATACACAGACTCACAGACACACACGTAAAACTTATGACACCCCTTCTTTTTGCTTTGCGTCGGGTGTAAAGGACTTTGCTTGTGACTTTTAGGCATTTTAGATAGGTATTTAGGAAAGCTGCGATACAAATTCGTCGCGGCATTTGATATACACCGTGAATACCTAGCAAAGTAACAATTAACGAAACATATGCAAACGACTGCAGTCGGGTTAGCTAGGATTTGCGACGGACAGCGAAAACTGTGAAGTTGACTAGCAGTACATTTTTTGATAAGTAAATGAACATTATGCCGCGCGATCAGTGTGAGTAAGTAGCAAGTTTTTACCGCCATATCTCTGGAGATACTCATTTGACCTTATTAAAATTTACTAACACACCTACTCAAGAATAATTAAAATCAGTTAATTTTCAGTGACAAGTTTAAGGTGTTTTTGTCGCCATATCACTGGAGATATCACTGGAGATATTATCATGTCTTGACAACATTTACTAAAAGACCTGAGGAATAACCTGTCACCAGTCACAACCTGTCTCAGGAATAAGTAAAGTTAGTTCATTTTTAGGGAAAAGTTTGATTTGTTAATCAATTAATCAATATTTATCTGCTAATCGAAAAAAATCTAATTTTTTTACAATTGGCGGAATAATCGCGTAACAAGCATACAAAAAATAACATACCGTATTGAGAAACTCCCCCTTTTCAGAGGTCGGTAAAAAGGGTAGCATCTATTTAAATAAACCGGCCAAGTGCGAGTCGGACTCGCGCACGAAGGGTTCCGTACCAATATCTATAAAAACGGCAAAAAAAACATGCCCGTTGTATGGGAGCCCTACTTAAATACATTTTATTACAAGCTTTTATTTAACTTGCAATGTATGTATGTCACTATGTATGTTCAGGTGGAATCTTGAAAGCTAAAGTAGACCCACTTCCCGATGTCCGATTGGACTCAAATTTGGTGAACTTATGAATCTTCGGTGACAACAATGATATGGTACCATGGAGCTGGTCTGATGATGGAGACGGAAGGTGGCCATGGCATCTCTGTGATAAAACAACATAAACCCACCGAGTTTGGGCTCGATTGATTGGCCACGGCATCTCTGCGATAAAACAACATAAACCCACCGATATTGGGCTCGATTGATTCGTCATAATGAGAACTTTATACCTAGATCTAGAGTCTGATGATGAAGCTAGAAGGTGGTCACGGCAATTTTAATAAGAAGACGGTATTTATTTAACTAGTAAGTACCTATTATTTATATTTATGCAAATTGCACAGTTAACTAACTTACGTAGTTAGTTACGCAAATAATATCACCTAAATACTACAAAGTTTCCATTATTAAACCAGAAATAACCGAAATTTCAAGTAGCAAATTGCTAACTTATAGGCAGGGTTTTGAAGCGCATCCGGACAGCATGACGTGGCTCGCTGCGTGATGTTACGTTACTCCCCCCGCTACCCGAGCAAGCGGCAAGCAGGAGCAACGAATTATTATTATTTAGGTACTTTTCGAAGGTAGTTTAGCGAATGTAGCGCCACCACAATAATTTCATCAACATTTTCACGAAACATCTATAATATTATAGGTAATACCTTTAAACGAGAAAACCTTGTTTATATATGTATATAATCGGGATCTCGGAAACGGCTCTAACGATTTACATGATATTTAGTATGCAGCGGGTTTCGGGGGCAATAAATCGATCTATTTTTTTTATAAAACGTCATTTCATCCGTGTTTTTAGGCATTGAAAAACTGCTACAATATCATTAGAATACAAAGGGTAATTTCGGCGTATTTTAAGACGTTATGATACCTCGGTGGAAGATCGATAAGACGGCGCTTTGGAGGTCCCTGGTTCGAGTCCAGATAAGGTGACTAACTTTCCTTTTTTTTATCAAGTTTTTTTCTTTCTTTTGTGAGTAATACTACTATTAGGAGCAAAAAAAAAATGCAAAAACACTCGATTTAACAAAAAAAATATATATATAATACCAAGCAAAGCTGGGTCATCGAGATATTTTTCATTTAAACTTAACATTTATAAAATGTTAACGAGTTATGGTTGCGACGCTATTTTCGCAAAATTACCTTCGTAATGAATATTTATTTTATTAGACAGTAGGTACCTGTATCACCATGCTTTGCTCGGTGTTATTTTTTTGTAAATCGTGTTTTTTTGGCAATTCTTCGGCTCCCAATAATAAAAGAAGGAACTTGTAAAAAACGTAAAAATGACCATCTTGTCTGGACTCGAATCGGGGTCCTCTAGCACAGAAAATATAATATATCTAGTCCCCTCTAGTTTCGTGACCGGCTTTGTTTTCTTATCGAGCTAGCCTTGTAGAATGTGGCGAAACTTACCTTCGTATTCTAATAATATTGTAGCAGTTTTTCATTGGCTGAAAACACGGATAATACGACGTATTCTAATAAAACTGGCCAAGTGCGAGTCAGAATTGCGTCTCACACACGTAGGGAGGGCTACAAAAATATTAATGCCTGTAAACACAGTACAATACGAAACATAACAGAGTTACGTAGTATTATTATTATCTTTTCTATGACAGAGTTGTGAACCGCGTGGTTGTTTACTTTAACGCCATCTAACGCTATTATTAACACAAAGTTGTTGTTCGGTTGTTGATCTCAGAGTAACTATTACTAGAGTCACTAGAGTTATTTAAACATGTGTTTTAAGTGTGACGTTCGACGTCTAGATGAAAGCTGAATGGCTCAATACCTTTGTTTTTTTTTGTTAATTCAAAGCAATAAGTTATGTTTCTGTTATATCTATAATATTTTTTATTGAATATGATCTATTTAATGTAATTTGATGAGTGTAAGTGCAAATTTTTAATTTGCCCATATACTGAATAAATGCTTTGACTTTGACTTTGACTTTGAGAGTAGTAATAGCATTGAGGTAAAACCAGAGACGTATTAAAAATGATGGTGCACTGCAGATGTTTTGTCAAATTAAATTTAATCCGTATGCTTTAACAATAAGGTTGTAATTGCTTTGTAGAACAAAACGGCCCAATTGAGAGACACCAGGGTGGGAGTGTGTCCTTCTCTTAACAACCTGATAGTCCTATATATGTTCTATACTATATATATGATATATATGTAAGTTGTCCATACAAAAGAAAGGGACAAACTCCGTTCAAGGTCGTTCTCATGAGGGCCGGTGTACGCGATCGAGTTTAATATGTAGCAGGTCTGTAGGTAAAACAAAGAGTTGTCATCCCGAGCAAATAAATTTTGTCAAACGGTTATCATCCACGCGGGGGCACGGGGGAGTGGTTGCCGCCGCCGGTTGTGACTAATTATAGATTAAACACATATCGCCTTACCGTCCTTACCGACAACGTCCAATGTATTTTTATTAATAGAAAAGGATAAAATACGATATTATATAAAATGGCACCAATCCGTAAGTACTTAATACGCATTCAAATAAAAAAGATTTTTCCAAATCGGTTTATAAATTACGGAGTAATGCGGTAACGTAACACACATTCAAAAAACACAGTCGAATTGAGAACCTCCTTCTTTTTATGTCGTTTTCATAGAATAGTATGAATAAAAAAATAAACAAAACTAAATTAAAATCCGGTCCAGTCACTTGGGTTAGGAGCTAAGATACCACAGACATAATTATACAGTATACACACACATGTCAAACTATTTTCTTCAAAATTTAAAAATAGGCAATTTCATTTCGCGCTATAGTGTCACATCTGTTTACATAATCTACGAACATGGCGCCAGCAAACATGGCGTCGCGTCGTGAAGTGTCATTACAAATTAACAAAATAACGTTTTATGTATGCTGGTTTTAATTCGAAAATCTGAACTTAATTGTGAAAAGTGACTCCGTCGTCTCAGTTTGTTTTTCCTGACTGGTTTTTGCAGTATCTGAGGACACACGATGACATTCCGGATACGCAATTTCTAAAATAAGGGCGTGCTGTTGTTTCGAGTGCCGAGCTACGTGTGAGCGAGAATATGCCAGCCAGCTTACTCGCGGTATTCGACAATGCCAGTTCGAGATGTTCCGTCTAGTAGTATATGTCTATGAGTAATAGTTACTCTGAGGTTGTTAACACGCAGATGACACCTTGACCAGATGGCGCTATACAAAATACACGTTTTTTGTAAGGGACCTCCTTTAATTTTTAACTTTATTTTGTGTTTAGTATTTGTTGTTATAGCGGCAATAACAGAAATACATAATCTGTGAAAATTTCAACTGTCTCACTATTATGGTTCATGAGATACAGCCTGGTGACAGACGGACAGACAGACAGACAGACAGACAGACAGACGGACAGCGTAGTCTTAGTAACAGGGTCCCGTTTTACCTTTTGGGTACGGAACCCTAAAAACTAACAACTAAAAATTAAACATAACATTGTCTCACAAGTAAAAAAAATCATACTAATGTAATTCACTTAATATTAATTAAACTAACTTTACTAACTTACATATTATCTTTTAAATAACTATAATTACATTAAGGGCCAGTTGCACCGGTTCCTTATAGCGCTAAAATGAAGAAATCTGACAGATTTTTGACAGCTTTTATAAGGCGTCATGTGTCAGATAACTATCTAACGCATTATCAGGAACCGGTGAAACTGGCCCTGAGTTCATTAAAATGAGTTTGTAATATGCAGAGGATCTAGTCACATGAGTAAAGAAAACTTCTTTACTCACGTGATCTAGTGCCTAGACAAATTTTTATAAAGTACCCCGGACCGGAGACGGTCATTCGCAATTGTCAATTTTCACGTCATCGATGGACCAAATGATCGTCTACAGAGGCAATTGAAGCCATTGTCATGCGCCGGGGTTAAAGGCGAATGATGAAAATATTTATTGAAGCCCTTTGACAATTTCGAATGATCGTCTCCGGGGCACTTAAGGTTTACTGGTGCTATGTGACTTAAAACTTGTTAATAATTTTGTTATAAATAAATGAAATATAAATAAAAAATATTTTTTTCTAAAGTATACCGTCTCCATATGTTGCCATTACATAGAGCGAGTGTAGTACTTCCAGTACACTCTTGACTCCACGTTTGTGTCCGTAACTACGCATGAATTACTGTAGTTATACATGTGCAGTGTTCTTGCATGCGTGGCTTTTGGAAACTGACTTAGCTTACTGTTTTCTTTTACGGGTCAGAAGAATTTGAAGCCTAAAGGCTAAGGTCACAGAAGAGTAGGTAAGTAGTCCTACAGACTTGGCGATCGAGAGATCGTGAGTTTGATCTCCATCCATTGCACTATTGACGCAAACCAACTCTATAACATAACAAGGATATTTAGCTTAGTTGGAGAGGTTAATACGAACACATATCAAACAAAAACAAACTTAATCAAAATTGGTTCATTCGTTTGAGCGCTATAATGCCACAGACAGGGTCACACAAAAACAGATACACACGTCAAACTAACAACCCATCTTTTCAAAAATCTCCGTCTCCGTAGAGTCTGTGAAAAAGGGAACCGTCGCAGAAAATGAGGGCGCGCGTGTTGTCCACAGAACACTTTTTTTGCATGGTGGTAGACACTATCTAGTGTCCGCCTGGCCAGCTACCACCCTCAAGTTAGAAAATCTGTTGCCAAAACATCTAATGTGTTCCGGCAGCTATTCTTGAGAGCCAGTTCCCATTCTAGGCCTAGCGTGCTTACCATCTTCGACCGCATCATCACTTACCAACAGGTGAGATAGTGGTCAAACGCTAGCCTATAAGATATTAAAAAATAAATTAACTGTTGCATTGACAAGATTGCTCTGTCATTGCCAATACGATTAAAAATGTTAGATACCTTAGTAGGTACCTACTCTTATCATTGTCGGGTGGTAGTAGCTAGGTTATCGACATATCGACGAGTAATCAACAAAGTTTAAAAGATTAGTAAACTGAAGTGGCAGTGGGCTGGTCATATCTGCCGCAGGACTGATAACCGTTGGGGTAGACTTGTCCTAGAGTGGAGACCACGAATCGGCAAACTTAGCGTAGGACGTCTTGTGACCAGGTGGAGCGGCGACATACGCAAAGCGGTGGGCAGTGACTGGAAAAGAAGAGCCGAAGATCGGGCTCAGTGCGCATTTTGGGAGAGGCCTACACGTCCAGCAGTGGACTGACAGCGGCTGATAATGATTATGTCTAGGTTGGTATATAACTTCCTTCCTTACCTTTCAATGTTAGTTCATCGTAAAGCCGCGACAGTGCACTTTTTGCACAGACTCCCATGTAAGCGGGTGAGTGTAGTATGTACTCCGCCATACTCTCGACTCCACGTTTGTGTCCGTAATTACGCGTGAACTGCAGTTTTGTAGGAGCGATGTACTTACATGAGCGGCTTTTGAAAATTAACTTAGATTGTTGCTTTATTGTTTGTTTTTTTTTGTTCGAAAGGTATACTTTCTAGGTGGTCCCATTTAAAATGTTATCGACGTTTATGTTCAGTATCTCCAGAGACATGGAGGTAAACACTTCAAACTTGGTACTGAAAATGACTAGCTAGAAATTTGTTAGTTCTCCAAACGATTTTAATGCACGGTTAATACGGGTCAAAATTATTAAGATTTTGGTAATTGTTAACTATTCACAGGTACTCGGACAGTATATTAGTTCCACCTGACTAACTGTTAAAAACTAGTTTAACACCAGCAAAGATCGCATCATCTGTTAACATCAGGTGAAATAATGGACAAGTGTAACCCAGTTCGGCGTAAAAAAATAAGAACATGTGCCGCCATAACCTTACGCCGTTCCGTGATATGGAGCTGATAATTTACGATCGTTTAAAAAACTATAAGAACCGACTTCAAATGCCTTTAAAAGTCATTTGTCATGAAAATACTTAAAAAGTTAATTGGAATAGTATAAAGAAATAGAATAAATTGATTGTTTGGCGCAGATCGGTATATATTAAGTTTCCGAGACGAACAATGAGTTTAGTTAGACTGACTTGAAAATAGGCACTGAAAGATAATATAAAAGCTAAGTTGCTGATGTAGCTGAAATAGTACATTATTAGGCCTGAAACCTAGGGGTATAACAATAAACTGGCCAAGTGCAACTCGGACTCACACTCGTAGGGTCCCGTACCCCACTACAGTATTTTATAAGATCGAGCAAAAAATACCTAATAAATATTATCATTTTCGCCAGCAAAAAATAATAATTAATAAACATTTTATTTCTTATAACGCCATCTATGGGACGTTTACCTAACTAAGCGTTTATAGATGGAGTGAAATGCCGAAAAAACTCGTTTCTTGTATGGGGACCCTCTATTATTTTTAACTTTATTCTGTTTTTAGTATTTGTTGTTGTAGCGGCAACAGAAATACATCATCTATGAAAATTTCTACTGTCTAACTATCACCGTTCATGAGATACAGCCTGGTGACAGACGGACAGACAGACAGACAGACGGACAGCGGAGTCTTAGAAATATGGCCCCGTTTTACCCTTTGGGAACGGAACCCTAAAAATATAGGGTATAATTAACAACTAATTTCGTTAACTCTCATTTCATACCCCATTTCATTATGCATTTAGGGAATGAATTATGAAACAGTTTGAAACATGTATTAACTTATTTATGTACTTGTGTGAAGTTTCGAATAAAAAACACGTTAATCTTGTTACTCGATACAAACTTTGCACCCTGTTTTATCCCTTTGGGGGGAATTTTGGAAAATCCTCTCTTAGTGGATACCTACGTCATAATAATCTGCATGCTGAATTTCAGCACAATCCGTTCAGTAGTTTTAGCTGTATGTTGATAGATCAGTCAGTCAGTCAGTTACGATTGCCTTTTATACATATATACAGATGTTAGTAGGTATGTATATACTCGTAGCTAGGTATATGAAGTATACGAAATTGCCGTGACACAAATTCTTGTCCTCAATATTCGAAAACAAAAACGGAGATTAAGGAAATCCGTTGGCGATATGAATCGATCTCCATTTAAATGTACAGTCACTTGCGAAATTGCGGTACACTCGTTAATTGTTGATTAAATAGTTTTCAATTTTAATTTTCTAAACTAATAATTAAATAAAAAATACTTCAATACTATAATTTTATCTGATTGTTAATTTAATTTTATTTAAATTAGATTTTAAATCCTATTTTACTACAATTATATCATAGATAATTAGGTTAAAGCGCTCGAGCGAGTTACCCAGGTGGCAGGCGCTCGAGTCCCGCCGGATCTAGACCCAAAGAATTTCGAAATTTTGGATTATATAAAATAATTTACAAGACCACTTTAATATTTAATACAATTTTACCAAATGTCATTTAATTTAAAACTATAGTGTACACACCTTAATTTCCTCAACAAAAGCATCTATGAATATGAGTATTCTGGACATTTCAGCAATAATGCAAGCCAAATACACAGCATATTTAGTAGTATGGCGTAAGTATTGAACAGGAATAATTCAAATGTAATATAATAATGTAAACACAATTTGTAAAGTACACGATCAGCGCTAAATTTATAAATTTATATTATGTAACTCGAAAGTAGGGCGTCCAAGATACAGGCCTAGCCTAGTTTGGAGCCCACAGAATAGAATAGTGATCACCAGAAATCACCAAAATGTACCTACTTTATCTTAAATCTATTTATGTCATAAATACGATAGTTAAGTATTAAACACATTTATTAAATAATCACTAATAATTTGTACACTTGATGCATGGAATAAATGAATTATGAATTCAATATCTTGGACAACTTAAAATAATAGTTGTGACCATTACTAGCATATATAAATGTCAATTATTTTATGTAATGGAGTTGTCCAGATGTCTGATAGATGTATCCTATGACCAAAGAGCTTACCAAGTGGTTACCTCGGCCAACAAATTAGTCCTGCCATTCAAAAAGGTAATGTCGCCAGCTTTTTGGGTACCCTACCAGCGGATAGCGACCTTAATTAAATTTATTATTTGTAGATATTATAAAGTTTTCATTATATTATAGATTTTAATCTTTTTTTCTGAAATAAAGATAGAGACAGATGGAGATGCTTTCTACTCATTCCTGATTAATCCATCTCCATCCATTTTTAGGGTTCCGAACCCAAAGGGTACCAATGGAACCCTATTACTGAGACTCAACTGTCCGTCTGTCTGTCTGTCTGACTGTCTGTCTGTCTGTCCGTCCGTCACCAGGCTGTATCTCATGGACCGTGATAGTTAGACGGTTGAATTTTTCACAGATGATGTATTTCTGTTGCTGCTATAACAACAATTACTAAGAACAGAACAAAGTTAAAAATTAAAGGGTTTAAAACAAAAAACGTGTTTTTAACGATACTATACGATACGAAATTAATTCACCTCGACGCAGCTAGATGGCAGCAAAGGAAAAATTAGCACGCGCAAGCGTTTCATTTGTTAAATTTGTGGGCCTCGGTCGATTTGTTTACTTAGTTAAGATTTATTTGCACATATGTAATGTACAGTATTTATTAATATTTCTTCATTTTTAGTACTTAAAGAGCTTCAATTAGCTATAATCAGTAGAAAGTTAGTCGTACGAACACTCGCTCTTCCAGATATTTAATTTTATTAATTACCTTTGTGTTAATATTTACTTAGTTGGTGTTAGAAGTTCGTGGCGTTCGGACTTCGGAAATTCGGTCGGAACCCTCCGTGTGCGGGACAAAAGTCTGACTCACACTTGGCCAGTTTTATTAAATGATATATATGGTAACAGGACAAGCACGATGCTCGCCTAACGGTAAGCGATGACGTCTACCTATTACAGATACAGAGCCAGAGTTTCGCAAAATTATGGATTTCCAGAATTATGCATGCACTGCACCTGTTACCTTGAGAGATATAGAGATTAAGTCTCACATGTCCTGTAATTTTACTGGACACTTCGCCATTCAAACCAAAAGACATTTCTATTTCGCGGCTTAATTAATTGGCAAAGTAGTGGAATCGCCCCAGGTGGACTATCAAAAGTTTTATTACGACAAAAAGCTCTTTCTTTTCTCTCGACTAAAAATCCCAATTTATATTTTGAAGTTAGCTCTCTTTTAAGAAGTCTGTGCCAAATCACAAGATTCGCATCGCAGATACAGAAAAGGGTTATTGTTTTTTTTAATATCGTATAGGCTTGCGTTTGACCACTATCTCTCCAGTTGGTAAATAATAACGCGGTCAAGGGTAGTAGCACGCTAGGCCTACAATGGGAACTGCCAACTGGCTTTCAAAGATATCTACTGAAACACATTAGATGTTTGGCGACAGATTTTATAACTTGAGGGTTGTAGCTGGCCAGGCGGACACTTGATAGTGTCCTACCACCATGCTGGGGTTGGGGGTTTCTCAACGAAGTTTTTCTTTCACCGGAGGACCACTGTGAAAAGCGCACATCATTTTTTGGATAGAAAAATCTATTGGTGCACGGCGGGGATTGAACTCGGAACCTCTGGCGTCAAAGCCGACCATTCTCCCACGTTACCACTGGGCCCTCACTCAAATCATAATTTTAACAACCAATCTGCCACTATTTACTGACCTAATTTTTTTTGCATAACACTGTAAAATAAATGACGTTTTATAGTTGTACACGACTGTACTTACAACTTGTGGGGTCTCATGATTTAAAATGGAAACCCCTTTGATGTCGAGCTTGAGTGACACGCGGTGGAAGATTGTGAATTTTGAAAGTCAGATTTTGTATGAATTTGTATAAGGAATTCAATAAATAAATAGCTTGGTAAGGTAAATGTCACACAATTTTATCACTAAAACTCACGTTCATTTTGAAATTACTATGCTGGGAAACGGGAATCGCAACTAACAACTTAAAAACAAGACCTTGCTTTTTCCAAATTTCATGATTCTAGGTGAACGGGAATTACCCGACCAAAACCTAAAGGGTACTTCCGGTTGACCTAGACTTATCAATTTTGGTTTAAAGCAAGGTTTTACAGCACAAGTAAAGGAAAAATTCCGAAAAATAGAAACTGTTGAAAATTAAGGTAAATTATGGTAATTCAGGTTTTCGCGAAAATCTAAATTATATCTTTTTACTGTGTTGACTCAGGACCTTGATTTTTATACAACTAATAGGGACTATAAACCTCATTACCTGGTAAAAATTTCAATTTGCTAGGTCCACCTGTTCCTGAAGAAATCAGTGGTGACACATGGACAGACAGACGGACAAGAAAGTTATCTTATAAGGGTTCTTTTTTAACCGACTTCACATAAAAGGAGGAGGTTATCAATTCGTCTGTATGTTTTTTTTTTTTTTGTGTGTATGTTACGCGATTTCTCAGTCAATTGTGAACGGATTCAAATAATTATTTTTTTAATAGGTAGGATACGTTTTTGAGGTGGTCCCATTTTAATTTTATCGAGATCTGATAAGTATCTCCAGAGATAATGAGATAAATACCTCAAACATAGGAGAATGTACTGGTTTTAGTAGAAGAGTCCCAAGAAGATTATACACAATGGAGGTTGCTATTGCATATACTTTTGAAGCCTAAAAATATGACCTTGAATAATGTTTGTACATCTTTCTTCTCGTTGATTTTGGTTTTTGACAGATATTCTTACGGTAACTGTGAGCGAGATAGAAATAAAGGTGGGGATAATTACATTTTTTTTTAAATATCTTATAGGCTAGCTTTTGACCACTATCTCACCTGTTGCTAAGTGATGATGCGGTCGAAGATAGAGAAATGGACTAGAATGGGAACTGGTTCTCAAGGATAGCTGCCTGAACACATTAGATGTTTGGTGACAGATTTTCTAACCTGAGGGTGGTAGCTGGCCAGGCGGATACTAGATATGTCCTACCACCATGCGGAGGTTGTTGGTTTCTTAACGATGTTTTCTTTCACTGGAGGGCAACTGTGAGAAGCGCACATATATTTTTCGATCGAAAAATTCATTGGTGCACGGCGGTTTGAACTCGGTACCACGGCATCAAAGCCGACTGTTCTCCCAATTACGCCACCGGGCCCTCAATAAATAATTATATATGAATAATTATAATAAATAATTACATATTAATATAAATAATTTATCTTCACAGGAATGTTCCTACCGGGCAAAGTCTTGTTAGGGTGCAAACTTTTTAAACATACCTAAGATTTTTTGACATGACATGACGTTTGGGGGAGATGGCGGCCATTTCAGTCCCGTGACACTGCATACATTATTAAATAACTCAGAATTATGAACGTACTTTGTACCAACCAACACTGCAAAAAAAAATTATAAGCATAATACCACAGATTATATAATAGTTACTACGTAAATAATACTTTCCGTTGTTAGGTTGGCTACACAGTGCTTTCATAATTCGGGTTTCAACAATATAGCGAAGTGCCTCTTATAACGTAGTAGAGTGATTCAGTACTCTGTTGGCCATATGGCGGCAAGTAATGTTAATAATCGCAAATAATACTTTTTTAAATATTCATTTTGGAATACAACTAGTCCGTGTTATAAAAGTATTTGGAATTATTGTAATAAAATAGACAATTAATTATCGTGTGTGTCAGATGCTTTAATTGCACAGGGCCATTTTGGACATTGTCCTTTGATACCTTGATGACATCATTATTACTAGTGAATATTTTCACTTTAGCGCGGCATTTAAAGTTAATTTTTTTAGGGTTCCGAACCCAAAGGGTACCAAATGAACACTTTCTGAGACTTTGTTTTCCGTTCGTCCGTCAGTCCGTCCGTCCGTCCGTGTGTCTATACATATGTGCGCACTTTACAGATCTGTATCTTCTTAACCGTTATAGGTACATACTTGAAATTTGCAAAAAGTATATATCCGTCAGTGTATAACGGCCCAGACACGAAATTTAATAGATGCATGTAATTTAATTAAAACTTGTTTTGCACTAAAAAGGGTAAAATAAGTTATTTTTCAAAAAAAATAAAACCGACTTCATAACCACAAACAGGCACTCAAAAGCGAAAAATAAATTACTTAAAATTATTATAAGCGCTACCCACTTATCTATTTGAAGTCGGTGTCAGCCAAGTCTATTGGATAGTAGATATATACTATGTATGTAGTAGTAGTAAGTAGGTACATGTAGGTTAGTAAGTAGGTAGATACATGTAGGTATTATCTATCAACTACCTATTAGACTTGGCTGGCACCGGCTTCAAATAGATAAGTGGGTAGCGCTTATAATAATTTTAAGTAATTTATTTTTCGCTTTTGAGTGCCTGTTTGTGGTTATGAAGTCGGTTTTATTTTTTTTGAAAAATAACTTATTTACCCTTTGAGGTACGAAACCCTTCAAAAATTGACAAACATCCAAACACAAAAACGTTTACATTAATTAAGATTTATACATAGTAGGATGATCTTTCTATCAAATATGTCAAGCTAATAAAGCATCTCATTCACATACCAATATCAATTATATGAAACTACACCGCAGTTCCGCCTCATAAAACTAAGATAAACCGACCAACATACGTACCTATGTGTGTACATAAAACAGTAATATCTTTCACATACATAGGGTAACCATGCTTGGTATATTTCAGTGGACATTTGTGCTCGAGCATGATATTCCACTACAGCTACGCAAAAGGCATATTGTGACGCATTAGGGATATCAATGGATTTTATTTTTATGGGGCTTATTATATTTTTATACACACAAGGAATCAGACAGAAGAATAATGCAACTTTACTTACTCAGGCAGAAGGTATCTAATGACATATTGCCTATATTTATGGCAAACTTTACTCAAATCTGTTGAGCTTTTTGAGCGTTAGAAAGCCACATACAAACTGACTTTCTCATTTATAGTATTGGTGTAGTGGGAAGCTGTGGTGGGAATACATGATGAGATTTGAAATACGATTAGATTTTTAGTTTTTGTTTATATTAAACAATGCAACGCAAAATAAACTAGTAAAAATCCCAACATTTCCCAATTAGTGGTCACTCCAGTCTCACCCGTATTCGGTATGCGTGCATCCCCGAGGTATAATAAAACAAACTACACTTGCTGCCGACCGGTCGGTTCATATTTTAACTTTTTTAATGCAAAAACCTTTATTTAGATGTATTGCGAGTAGGAGGTTCGAGCTGATGGGATGGGATGGATTTTGTAGGCACAAATGCTGCGTGCGTATGAATTGACTTTACAAAAGGAAGTCTTTTTCGTGTGAATGTGCTATTTAAGTATTACCTACTTCAAAACTATGACAAGACCAGCCCACTGCCACTTCAGCCCGCTGATTCGTTGAGCTGAGCATTGATCTATGTCGATCACCTTTGTTCTATGGCGAATAATTTCGTACCTGATTCTAATTTTGAATTCAAAGGATCGATAACTATTTATATGACTGGTCTTGGAGTGGAGACACGAATCGGCAGACGCTAAGACGCCCTGTGACCAGGGAGCATGTGGAGGGACGATATACGCAGAGCGGAGGGCAGTGACTTGAAGGGAAGAGCCGAAGATCGAGCTCAGTGGCATGTCCTGAAAGAGGCCTATATCCAGCAGTGGACTGATACTGGCTGATTATGACTTCAAAACTATGGCACACATGGGTAGATTTCGATAATCTACAAGAACTTTATCTTTTGTTCGATTGTGCATTGCTGCAGGTTGCCTGCAAAAATTGTATCAAAAGCTTTTAGAATTCAACAGAAAAAACCTCAGAAAATGAGACATTCGTAAATTGAATTGGATAAAAAATTTTGTTCGATAAATTAAAGGTAGCAGGATACCTAACCATACTGTGTTTCAAGAACACGTAGAGTCAGAGCATGCTAGGCCTAGTATATTCACTATGCTTGAGAGCATCATAGCTTACCACCAGGCCAGATATATAAAAAAGTGTGTCTCTCTGTGGCATCGTAGCACCCAAACGGATGAACCGATTTTGATTTTGATTTTCTTTGTATGATAGGTGTCCTAATTGAGAGTGTTTGATTCATAAAAATCCGCTCAGCCGTTTAAAGACTATGCTAGTTTTTTTCTAGATGATGTCGCTATGAAATCAACTTTTGTAGTTCTGATCAATTTGAAATTCGTTATATTCTTACATCAACGATATTGTACGAACTAAATAGCCTTTCAATAATAATATGGTGCTCTTACTACCATATTCAACTTAATGACATATAAACTATTCGTAAACATGTTTTAGTCAGCAGAAAAGATGTTGGATTCTTATAAAGGTAAAATAAAGGTTATTTTAGCTTTAATTTATTTATCTATATATAAGAAAATAGACTATTCTATTTTCTTGTCGACTGTCTCGACCTAGGTTTCATGCATGTCCGATGCACATCCTCGGGAGTTTACGCAGCGAGATCGCGACGACCAAGTATAAAAGTCGGTAATTTATAATCATGATTCAAACTCACGATAACTATAAATCTAAAATATTTTCTTTTAGTTTTCACTTCCACGTTCAATTTTGAAAATGTAGTTAAGATTTGTAGTTTCGATCACGATTCATGAAAAAGAAAGTCAGTTTGCTACTGGCTATAACGATTCGACCGATTTGGCTAAGATGTTACCCAGTTTATGCTTATTTTTAACAGTGAATTTGCCCTTAGATTTTAATGTTAAGAGTGTGGTTTAGATATTTAACAACTTCATTAGGTCACATTGATTTAAAAAAAAATAGTTTGTTAAAAGCCAATAAAGAAAAATATTAGAACACGGACTTTTTACCGATGCAGCTAGTAGCTGTTATCTCTACTTTCGAAATAATACAAAACAACAAGAGCAATTATAAGAGCAATTTACTGGAAACGCACGCGTTCTACTGAGTGGCATTTATCATAAAAAGCACACCTTGTTAAAGAACTTAGCGTTTTTAACGACTTTACTTCCTTATAAAATGAGGAATGTTTAAAAAAAGTTTTGAAAATGTCTTTTGAACGCCCGTTATCCTTTGGAGGGCGATTTTTTGCTTAGGCTCTTTTTAGACCAGGTGTTTTTTGCCGCACTAACAGAGAACTATTGAGTCGTCATTTAATACTACATATTTCTCAAAGCAATTTATCAAATACAACTAAAAATATAACAAATGTACTGACATGATTTGAGTACTTATAAATGATAGAATCCATAGAAAATTATAGATTGAACTAGTATGATTTTTGTAAACTTCAACTTTCGCGTTTTAAACATATTTATAAATATTAAAATGATATTAAATTATAACACATCGCGAAAAAACATTAATTTTGTTTACCTCGACGTTTTGAGTAAAGGTACAGACACACCGCAGCGTCCTATAGTGCATACAGCGTATACAGCGCAGTAGTATTTATACCGTCTGGTTAACGCCAAACGCGATCAGAAAACAATAGGAAAGTACTGTGTTCCCGCTCGCAAATCGCAGGACGCCGCGGTGAGGCCGTACCTTAAGTCGCATTAATCGTGGTCACGAGAAGACGAGATGAGTCAGTTTTACTATGTTGCAAAATAGATACCTAAGAGTTTATACTCTAGTTTTACCTTATAATTAATATTTCTGTGGAGCTCTCTCCACAGAAATATTAATTACTAGCTGTTACCCGCGGTTTCGCCCCCGTTACTTGTGTCTTTATGACCATTGAGGTCTAGTTCGATGATCTCTTAGGCCAAGTCACCATAGATGACCCTCAAAGTCGAACTCAATATCCTCTATTGTTAAAGTCATTAATCATTTTGGTTAGGTATACGAAGTTGTGCTGTTTAAATGTTTGACTCGATACAACAGTTCCAGAAAGATTTCTTACAAAGAAAATAAGGTGAATAGCTGCGCAAGCGTAGCGGGCGCTATTATAGGGCGAGTGAACATTTTTTATGACTTTTTATAACCCTGAGTTTAATGACCTAATAATAAAGTCAATATAGATGACTCTTAGGACGAACTCGATACCGTCTATTGTTAAAATCATTAATCATTACTTAGTACTTGGTAAACCTAACCAAGGTCATTATGATTATTGAAGGTTGTACTGTTTCAATTTATGACTCGTTTTGATGGATGTGGCTATTAAAATACAAATGTTGCTGAAATGTTTCCTACAAAGTAGATATAACAAATGCTTGCGCAACCGGAGTGAGTGTTATTACTGCGAGAGAGTAGCAAGCCCTATCACTGCGCGAGCGAAGCGAGCGCGAAAGTTTTTTACGACTTTTTAAGACCCTGACAGTTTTTATGACCTACTAAGTCAACACCGATGGCACAAAGGTTAAACTTGATATCCACTTATATAAAGGTTAATATATATTATGATTATTGAAGGTTGTACTGTTTCAATTTATAAACTCTTTTTGATGCATGTGGCTATTAAAATACAAAAATGCTGAAATATTACCTACAAAGTAGACAAAACAAAAGTTTGCGCGAGCGTAGCGAGCGCGAAATTTTGTACGTCTTTTTATGACCCTGACAGTTTTTATGACCTACTAAGACAACACCGATGGCCCTTAGGTTAAACTTGATATCCACTTATTTAAAGGTAAAAAATTATTATGATTATTAAAGGTTGAACTGTTCCAAATATAACTCGTTTTGATGAATGAGGCTATTAAAATACAAAAGTTCCTGAAATGTTTCCTACAAAGTAGATATAACAAATGCTTGCGCGACCTGAGCGAGCGATATTACTGCGCGAGCGTAGCAAGAAACATCACTGCGCGAGCGAAGCGAGCGCGAAAAATGTTTACGACCATTTATGACCCTGACCGTTTTTATTACCTATTAAGTTAACACTGATGACACAAAAGTTAAACTTGATATTCACTTATTTTAAGGTTATTAATCATTATGATTATTGATGGTTGTACTGTTTCAATTTATGGCTTCGTTTTGATGGATGTGGCTATTCAAATATAAAAAATACTGTGATATTACCTGCAAAGTAGATAAAACAAATGTTTGCGCGAGCGTAGCGAGCAATATTACTGCGCGAGCGTAGCAAGCGCTAAAACTGCGCGAGCAAATCGAGCGCGAAAAATTTTTACGACCTTTCATGACCCTGACAGTTTTTGTGACCTGCTAAGTTAACACTAATGACAAATGTCTGCGCGAGCGTAGCGAGCGCTATCAATGCCCGAGCGAAGCGAGCGCGAAAAAATTTTACGTCTTTTTATGACCCTGCCAGTTTTTATGACTTATTAAGTCAAGACCGATGACCCTAAGGTTAAACTTGATATTCACTTATTATAAGGTAAAAAATCATTATGATTATTGAAGGTTGTACTGTTTCAATTTATAAACTCGTTTTGATGCATGTGGCTATTAAAATACGAAAAATGCTGAAATATTACCTACAAAATAGATAAAACAAAGTTTAGCGCGAGCAAAGCGAGCGCTATCAATGCGCGAGCGAAGCAAGCGCGAAAATTCTAACGTCATTTTATGACCCTGACAGTTTTTATGACCTGCTAATTCAACACCGATGACCCTAAGGTTAAACTTGATATCCACTTATTTTAATGTAAAAAATCATTATGATTATTGAAAGTTGTACTGTTCAAATTTATGACTCGTTTTGATGAATGTGGCCATTAAAATACAAAAATTGCTGAAATATTTTCTACAAAGTAGATTTTACAAATACTTGCGCGACCGGAGCGAGCGCTTTTACTGGGCGAGCGTAGTAAGCGCTATCACTGCGCGAGCGATGTGAGCGCGAACATTTATACGTTTTATGACCCTGACAGTTTTTGTGACCTGCTAAGTTAACACTAATGACAAATGTCTGCGCGAGCGTAGCGAGCGCTATCAATGCCCGAGCGAAGCGAGCGCGAAAAAATTTTACGTCTTTATATGACCCTGCCAGTTTTTATGACTTATTAAGTCAAGACCGATGACCCTAAGGTTAAACTTGATATTCACTTATTATAAGGTAAAAAATCATTATGATTATTGAAGGTTGTACTGTTTCAATTTATAAACTCGTTTTGATGCATGTGGCTATTAAAATACGAAAAATGCTGAAATATTACCTACAAAATAGATAAAACAAAGTTTAGCGCGAGCATAGCGAGCGCTGTCAATGCGCGAGCGAAGCAAGCGCGAAAATTCTTACGTCATTTTATGACCCTGACAGTTTTTATGACCTGCTAATTCAACACCGATGACCCTAAGGTTAAACTTGATATCCACTTATTTTAATGTAAAAAATCATTATGATTAATGAAAGTTGTACTGTTCAAATTTATGACTCGTTTTGATGAATGTGGCCATTAAAATACAAAAATTGCTGAAATATTTTCTACAAAGTAGATTTTACAAATGCTTGCGCGACCGGAGCGAGCGCTTTTACTGGGCGAGCGTAGTAAGCGCTATCACTGCGCGAGCGATGTGAGCGCGAACATTTATACGTTTTATGACCCTGACAGTTTTTGAAACCTACTAAGTCAACACCGATGACCCTATGGTTAAATGTAGCTGTTAAAACACGAATGTTTTTGAAATACTTCCCACAAAGCAGATAAAACACGTTGGGCAAGCAAAGCCATCGCGTAAATTTTGATGACTTTTAATGACCCTGACAGTTTTAGGGCCTAATTAAGGCACTTATTAAGTTTAGTCATTATAGATGAACCTAAGGTCATACTTTTATGATTATGCAAACTCTATGTAAGGTTAACAAAAAATATAGGCACCCGCACTTAACTGCCAAAAAAAAGTATTCTTTGCCCTTTTATGCCCTATTAAATGTCTTTGTACAAATTTTCATCAGAATCGGTCAAACCGTTTGGCCGAAAAGAGGCCACACATTAACAAAATTCCATAATAAAAATATAGACAACCAAAATCTCCACCCAAAAACATGTATTCGTTGTCATTCTGTCTTTTTGACTGTCTGTGCACAAAATTTCAGCTTAAATGATTAACTCGTTTGGCCGAGAGTAGGCCACACATTTACAAAGTTCACTCTAAAAATTCTGGACACCAGGACTCGGCTGCCATAAAAAAAGTATCCTATGTGATTCTATGCAAAATGAACTGTAATATGTATAAAATTTCAGCTGAATCGGTCAAGCTGTTGAGCTGATAAGAGGCCACACCTTCACAAAATTCAATAAAAAAATCTAAACACTCAGACTCGTTGGCCAAAAAAACAGTATCCGATATCCTATTCTGCTCTATGATCTGTCTTAATACAACATTTCAGGCAAATCGGTAAAACCGTTTATTCGAGAAGAGGTCTTATATTTACAAAATTCTATTAAAAATATATGGACCCCCTGACTCGATAGCCAAAAAAAAGTATTCTATATTTTATTCTGCCTTATGAACTGTCTCTATACAACATTTCAAGCAAATCGGTCAAGCCGTTTATTCGAGAAGAGGTCTTATATTTACAAAATTCAATTAAAAATATCTGGACTTCCTGACTAGACAGCCAGAAAAAAGTATCCTCTCTACTATTTTACCCCCTGAACTGTTTTTATACAAAATTTCAGGCAAATCGGTCAAGTCGTTTATTCGAGAAGAAGTCTTATATTTACAAAATTCAATTAAAAATATCTGGATCCCCTGACTCGACAGCCAGACAAAAAGTATTCTTTATCCTATTCTGCCCTATGTACTGTCTTTATACAACATTTCAGGCAAACCGGTCAAGCCGTTTATTCGAGAAGAGGTCTTATATTTACTAAATTCAATTAAAAATATCTGGACCCCCTAACCCGATAGCCAGAAAAAAAGTGTTCTGTATCCTATTCTGCCCTATGAATTGTCTTTGTACAACATGTCAGGCAAATCGTTTAAGCCGTTTATTTGAGAAGAGATTATATTTACGAAATTCAATTAAAAATATTTGGACCCCCTGACTCGATAGCCAGAAAAAAAGTATTCTATATTCTATTCTGCCTTATGAACTGTCTCTATACAACATTTCAGGCAAATCGGTCAAGCCGTTTATTCGAAAAGATGTCCTTTAGTTACGAAATTGAATTTAAAATATCTGGACCCCCTGACTTGACAGCCAGAAAAAAAGTATCTTATATCCTATTCTGCTCTATGACATGTATTCATACAAAATTTCAGGCAAATCGGTCAAGCCGTTTATTCGAGAAGAAGTCTTACATTTACAAAATTCAATTAAAAATATCTGGACCCCCTGACTCGATAGCTAAAAAAAAAGTATTCTATATCCTATTCTGCTCTATGTACTATCTTTGTACAAAATTTCAGCCAAATCGCTCAAGCCGTTTGACCGTGAAGAAGTCCCAAACAAACAAACAAATAAACAAACTGACTTTCGCATTTATAATATACTAGCTGTTACCGGCGGCTTCGCCCGCGTTATTTGTGTCTTTATGACCATTGAGGTCTAGATCGATGATCTCTTAGGCCAAGTCACCATAGATGACCCTCAAAGTCGAACTCAATATCCTCTATTGTTAAAGTCATTAATCATTTTGGTTAGGTATACGAAGTTGTGCTGTTTAAATGTTTGACTCAATACAACAGTTCCTGAAACATTTCTTACAAAGAAAATAAAGTGGATAGCTGCGCGAGCGTAGCGAGCGCTATAATTGGGCGAGTGAAATTTTTTTATGACTTTTTATAACCCTGACAGTTTAATGACCTAATAATCAAGTCAATATAGATGACTCTTAGGACGAACTGGATATCGTCTATTGTTAAAATCAGTAATCATTACTTGGTACTTGGTAAACCTAACCAAGGTCATTATGATTATTGAAGGTTGTACTGTTTCAATTTATGACTCGTTTTGATGGATGTGGCTATTAAAATACAAAAGTTGCTGAAATGTTTCCTACAAAGAAGATATAACAAATGCTTGCGCGACCAGAGCGAGCGCTATTACTGCGCGAGCGTAGCGAGCGCGAAAAATGTTTACGACTTTTTATGACCCTGACAGTTTTTATGACCTACTAAGTTAACACTGATGACACAAAAGTTAAACTTGATAGTATTCACTTATTTTAAGGTTATTAATCATTATGATTATTGAAGGTTGTACTGTTTCAATTTATAGCTTCGTTTTTATGGATGTGGCTATTAAAATACAAAAAATGCTGAAATATTACCTGCAAAGTAGATAAAACAAATGTTTGCGCGAGCGTAGCGAGCAGTATTACTGCGCGAGCGTAGCAAGCGCTATCACTGCGCGAGCAAAGCGAGCGCGAAAAATTTTTACAACCTTTCATGACCCTGACAGTTTTAATGACCTGCTAAGCTAACACTGATGATAAATGTCTGCGCGAGCGCAGCGAGCGCGAAAAAATTTTACGTCTTTTTATGACCCTGACAGTTTTTATGACCTACTAAGTTAACACTGATGACACAAAAGTTAAACTTGATAGTATTCACTTATTTTAAGGTTATTAATCATTATGATTATTATAGGTTGTACTGTTTCAATTTATGGCTTCGTTTTTATGGATGTGGCTATTAAAATACAAAAAATGCTGAAATATTACCTGCAAAGTAGATAAAATAAATGTTTGCGCGAGCGTAGCGAGCAGTATTACTGCGCGAGCGTAGCAAGCGCTATCACTGCTTGAGCAAAGCGAGCGCGAAAAATTTTTACAACCTTTCATGACCCTGACAGTTTTAATGACCTGCTAAGCTAACACTGATGATAAATGTCTGCGCGAGCGCAGCGAGCGCGAAAAAATTTTACGTCTTTTTATGACCCTGACAGTTTTTATGACCTACTAAGTTAACACTGATGACACAAAAGTTAAACTTGATAGTATTCACTTATTTTAAGGTTATTAATCATTATGATTATTAAAGGTTGTACTGTTTTAATTTATAGCTTCGTTTTGATGGATGTGGCTATTGAAATACAAAAAATGCTGAAATATTACCTGCAAAGTAGATAAAACAAATGTTTGCGCAAGCGTAGCGAGCAGTATTACTGCGCGAGCGTAGCAAGCGCTATCACTGCGCGAGCAAAGCGAGCGTGAAAAATTTTTACGACCTTTCATGACCCTGACAGTTTTTATGACCTGCTAAGTTAACACTGATGACAAATGTCTGCGCGAGCGGAGCGAGCGCTATTAATGCGCGAGCGAAGCGAGCGCGAAACATTTTACGTCTTTTTATGACCCTGACAGTTTTTATGACTTACTAAGTCAAGACCGATGACCCTAAGGTTATAAACTTGATATTCACTTATTATAAGGTAAAAAATCATTATGATTATTGAAGGTTCTACTGTTTCAAAAACTCATTTTGATGCATGTGGCTATTAAATTTCAAAAAATGCCGAAATATAACCTACAAAGTAGATAAAACAAAGGACTGCGCGAGCGCAGCGAGCGCTATCAATGCGCGGGCAAAGCGAGCGCGAAAATTTTTTACGACTTTTTTGACCCTGACAGTTTTTATGACCTACCTAAGTCAAGACCGATGACACTTAGGTTAAACTTGATATCCACTTATTTTAATGTAAAAAATTAGTATGATTAATGAAAGTTCTACTGTTCCAATTTATGACTCGTTTTGATGAATGTGGCCATTAAAATACAAAAATTGCTGAAATGTATGAATGAATGAATGAATGAATAATAATTCTTTATTGTACACCAAAATTAAATAATAAACATCTTAAAATACATTATACATTAGTACAATGGGCGGTCTTATCGCTCAAAGCGATCTCTTCCAGACAACCTTAGGACGGAGTGGACAGTACGAATATGTAAAGGGCTAAGGTGCACATTTAACAATTTTGAGATCATAAAATGAATAAACATCTATTTCAAAGTCATAAACATAAATATTTATTTCATAACATATATCTACATACATACAAATAAAACAAATATAAATAAATATGCATAATATATAAACATCAATACCGGTTTGTGTTAAGTAGATTTTTTTAGTTTTTCTTTAAAAGTATAAATTGAGGGAACGTGTCGAATTGTAACAGGTAAGTCATTCCAAAGACGGATTGCCTGTATAATGAAAGAAGAATCATAGAAGATTGTCGAGTGAGCTGGCATAAACTCATGGTATGGTCTAACTCTAAAGTTTCAGATGACCTCAACGCCAGGGAATGATTGGAGCACAGGAAATTGAGCGAAATTGAATTGTTATCCTACAAAGTAGATATTACAAACGCTTGCGCGACCGGAGCGAGCGCTTTTACTGGGCGAGCGTAGTAAGCGCTATCACTGCGAGAGCGAGGCGAGCGCAAAAAATGTTTCCGACCTTTTATGACCCTGACAGTTTTTATGACCTACTCAGTTAACACTGATGACACAAAGGTTAAACTTGATATCTACTTATTTTAAGGTTAATAATCATTATGATTATTGAAGGTTGTACTGTTTCTATTTATGGCTTCGATTTGATGCATGTGGCTATTAAAATACAAAAATACTGAAATATTACCTGCAAAGTAGATAAAAGAAATATTTGCGCGAGCATGGCGAGCGCTTTCAATGCGTGAGCGAAGCGAGCGTGAAAAATTTTTACGTCTTTTTATGACCCTAAGGTTAAACTTGATATCCACTTATTTTAAGGTAAAAATCATTATGATTATTGAAGGTTGTACTATTTCAATTTATAAACTCGTTTTGATGCATGTGGCTATTAAAATACAAAAAATGCTAAAATTTTACCTACAAAGTTGATTAAACAAAGTTTTGCGCGAGCATAGCAAGCGCTATCAATGCACGAGCGAAGCGAGCTCGAAAATCTTTACGTCATTTTATAACCCTGACAGTTTTTATGATATGCTTATTTAACACCGATGACCCTAAGGTTAAACTTGATATCCACTAATTTAAAGGTAAAAAATCATTATGATTATTGATAGTTGTACTGTTCCAATTTATGGCTCGTTTTGATTAATGTGGCTATTAAAATACAAAAGTTGCTGAAATATTACCTACAAAGTAGTTCAAATAAATTATTGCGCGAGCGCAGCGAGCGCTATCACTGCGCGAGCGATGTGAGCGCGAACATTTTTACGTTTTATGACCCTGACAGTTTTTATAACCTACTAAGTCAACACCGATGACCCCAAAGTTAAATGTGGCTGGTAAAACACGAATGTTTTTGAAATACTTCCCACAAAGCAGATAAAACACGTTGGGCAAGCAAAGCCATCGCGTAAATTTTGATGACTTTTAATGACCCTGACAGTTTTATGGCCTAATTAAGGCACTTATTAAGTTGAGTCATTATAGATGAACCTAAGGTCAAACTTTTATGATTATGCAAACTCTATGTAAAGTTAACAAAAAATATAGGCACCCGCACTTTTCTGCCGAAAAAATGTATTCTTTGCCCTTTTATGCCCTATTAAATGTCTTTGTACAAAATTTCATCGGAATCGGTCAAGCCGTTTGGCCGAAAAGAGGCCACACATTAATAAAATTCCATAATAAAAATAAAGACAACCTAAATTTCCACCCAAATAAAAGTATTCGTTGTCCTTCTGTCTTTTTGACTGTCTGTGCACAAAATTTCAGCTTAAATGGTTAACCCGTTTGACCGAGAGTAGGCCACACATTTACAAAGTTCACTTTAAACATTCTGGACACCTGAACTCGGCTGCCAGAAAAAAAGTATCCTATGTGATTCTATGCAAAATGAACTGTAATATGTATAAAATTTCAGCTGAATCGGCCAAGCTGTTGAGCTGATAAGAGGCCACACATTCACAAAAATCAATTAAAAAAATCTAAACACTCAGACTCGATAGCCAAAAAAACAGTATCCGATATCCTATTCTGCTCTATGAACTGTCTTAATACAACATTTCAGGCAAATCGGTCAAACCGTTTATTCGAGAAGAGGTCTTATATTCACAAAATTCAATTAAATATACCTGGACTTCCTGACTCGACAGCCAGAAAAAAAGTATCCTATATCCTATTCTGCCCTATGACATGTATTCATACAAAATTTTACGCAAATCGGTCAAGCCGTTTATTCGAGAAGAAGTTTTATATTAACAAAATTTAATTAAAAATATCTGGACTCCCTGACTCGATAGCCAAAAAAAAGTATTCCTTATTTTATTCTGCCTTATGAACTGTCTCTATACAACATTTCAAGCAAATCGGTCAAGCCGTTTCTTCGAGAAGAGGTCTTATATTTACAAAATTCAATTGAAAATACCTGGACTTCCTGACACGACAGCCAGAAAAAAAGTATCCTATATCCTATTCTGCCCTATAACATGTATTCATACAAAATTTCAGGCAAATCGGTCAAGCCGTTTATTCGAGAAGAAGTATTATATTAACAAAATTCAATTAAAAATATCTGGACCCCCTGACTCGATAGCCAAAAAAAAAGTATCCTTTATCCTATTCTACTCTATGAACTGTCTTTGTACAACATTTCAGGCAAATCGGTCAAGTTGTTTATTCGAGAAGAGGTCTTATATTTACTAAATTCTATTAAAAATATTTGGACCCCCTGACACGATAACCAAAAAAAAAGTATTCTATATCCTATTCTACCCTATGAACTGTCTTTATACAACATTTCATGCAAACCGGTCAAGCCGTATATTCGAGAAGAGGTCCTTTAGTTACGAAATTGAATTAAAAATATCTGGACCCCCTGACTCGACAGCCAGAAAAAAAGTATCTTATATCCTATTCTGCCTTATGATATGTATTCATACAAAATTTCAGGCAAATCGGTCAAGCCGTTTATTTGAGAAGAAGTCTTATATTTACAAAATTCAATTAAAAATATCTGGACCCCCTGACTCGATAGCCAAAAGAAAAGTATTCTATATCCTATTCTACCCTATGAACTGTCTTTATACAACATTTCATGCAAACCGGTCAAGCCGTATATTCGAGAAGAGGTCCTTTAGTTACGAAATTGAATTAAAAATATCTGGACCCCCTGACTCGACAGCCAGAAAAAAAGTATCTTATATCCTATTCTGCCTTATGATATGTATTCATACAAAATTTCAGGCAAATCGGTCAAGCCGTTTATTTGAGAAGAAGTCTTATATTTACAAAATTCAATTAAAAATATCTGGACCCCCTGACTCGATAGCCAAAAGAAAAGTATCCTATATCCTATTCTGCCCTATGTACTATATTTGTACAAAATTTCAGCTAAATCGGTCAAGCCGTTTGACCGTGAAGAAGTCCCAAACAAACAAACAAACAAACAAACAAATAAACAAACTGACTTTCGCATTTATAATATTGGTGTTGATTGGTGTTGATAAGGTAGGCTCTCTCCCACCATCATTATTTACAACCTATCAGATCTTCAATACTATTTTATACCACAACATTTGAATAACTGTAAGATACCACAAAACCAACAAAATTAACTCGCAGATTTCCAACTTGCAGTGGCCACTATAATCGCTTTGTGTGAAAATGGCCTAAGCTTCAAAGAAGTTTGAGTGATAAAGGTTAAGCGTTGATAAAGATTTTACTTGTTCTTTCGTGTCGACAAGTTTTGGTGTAGAAAAATGTTAATGGACTTAAAAATGTCGTTGAATGTACCTTTTGAGACGTTTTTGTCACATCTAGACCGCATACATAAAAATTTTAAAAAAGCTTAATTTTGGCTTTAGAAAATTTCGTTCAAATTATTACTTTCGCCAATTGATACAAACTTTGAAATTCAAGTTTTTGGTCATATCCATGCTTTTAACCAAAATTGGCAATTCAAGGTCAACCGAAAGTACTCTATAGGTTTTGGGTCGAAAACTATAGGGTACTTCCCCTTGACCTAGAATTATGAAATTTGGCAAGAAGCAAGGTCTTATTATAGCAAGGTCTCTTACAGCACAAATAAAGGAAAATGTTGAAAATTAATAGATACATAGTTTACGCCAATTAAGATGGCCTGTGAATTATGACTGAGCGCTCATACAATTTAGTGGTCTAGCTTTAATTGGTACCAACCAACGCTAGTACGGAATCCTCGGTAGGCGAGTCCAACCCGACTTAGTTTTTTTTTATTATCTTATAGGCTAGCGTTTGACCACTATCTCACCTGTTGGTAAGTGACGATGCGGTCAAAGATGCTAAGCACCCTAGGCCTAGAATGGGAACTTGCTCTCAAGAATAGCTGCCGGAACACATTAGATGTTTTGGCGACAGATTTTCTAACTTGAGGGTGGTTGGTTTTATTTTTATAATTTTTTATACAAATTATGATTTTTTTAAATAATGTGGTATCGGTTTGGAATTTGAAGTTATGTCATAATATAAGTCTATAACGAAATAGTGGTCCAAAACAGCCTTATCTGGTAGTGCGTAGGATTGTATCTACCCTGCAGGGTTATATATATAATGTTGTAGTTATAAATGTTACCATTCTTTTGATCAAGTTTTCTCCTGAAGGTAGATATAATTTATTTTTACCATATTATATAAATAGACCTTGAAGCCTTCAAAATTAATATCATGTTCTTCATTACAGTTGTTCCCTACAACCTACACATTTGTGAAGAAAATTGTATGAGAAATAGATACATAATAATAAAATGGTCTCTAAAGAGTGACATTTTTATGTTTATTTCATCTTATTGATATAATATGACCTATTTGTTCCTTTGAATAACGAATTAGTGAGCAAGGGCTGATTAATTTGTCATAAAACTAGATTATTGGTGTATTTAGCTAGTGTAACTTTGTTAAAAGCTATCAACAGATTAACAGCTCAAAAGATTAACAAGCTAAAGTGGCAGTTGGGCTGGTCACATTTGTCGTAGAACCGATAACCGTTAGGGTAGACGAGTGGAGACAACGGCTCGGTGAACGTAGATGGGAGCTCTCCAGCTAGCTAGGTGGAGCGATGAATATACGCAAGCTGGCTGGCAGCGGCTGGAAACAAATATCTGACGATCGAGCTCAGTGGGGTGACTGACTGTTCAGCAGTAGACTGAGATAAGCACTCAAATATTGACTACATTACATAACAAATATTACACATATAATTTGTAGTATTTTAAAAATCTTAATTTTGTACATTTCTACGTAAAATTAAAAATTTTGGCGTCCAAAACACTTCCTGTGTAGGTAACACGTAAAAAAACAAAGTCAAAAGATAACAAACACTTTTTACGACCCCGCTGTTCCTGTATCTAAAATCGTAGCAAAAATATTTGCTTGTTTGTTCTGTCAACATTTCTAACAAACAATGCTGTGCAAACAATCAGTTCAGCAGTCGAACGCAAAGCAGTGTTTCGATTTTGCAGTCAATAGATTCTATACGGTAAAATAGGTTTTATTTTGAATCACAGAAATACCTGGGTACACATAAAAGTATCGAAACAACAAAGCAGTTTCAATGATATTATTACAATATCTTCCAAATTATATTCTGTTGCTTCTTGAGATATTTTTATTTTTTGGCAAGTTCTTGACTATTATCTCACTTGATGTTAAGTGATGTTGCAGCTTAGGGTCAGTTCACACCGCGACGCGACGCTACGCAGCATTTGGAGTCGCGCGGCGCAGCGCGGCGCAGCCCCACTCCACGCGGCGCAGCAAAACGCGCGACGCTACCAAATTATCTCAATGCAATTTTTATCTTAAAGTTCCATTGTTTATCACGCGGTTCAATTGTTTCTTCCCGCTGTACCGCACGGTGCAGCGTGACGCCACGCGGCGCAGCCTGAAGCCGCCGAACTAACTAAATCAAAAGTATATTTTTGTATAGTAAATAAAGTTATTTTTTGTAATACTCTCTTAATAAGTGCGCGCCGCGTCGCGTCGCGGTGTAAGCTGACCCTTAGATGTTATCGTGCTTGTGTAAAAATGAAATACAATTACGAAACGAAAAAAAACCGCTTCAAATGCCGCGCTAGTTCTTTTTATCAGGTAAGTACTAAGTTTGAGAGGTTCCAGTTGTTTATAGGCGACGGTAACCGCTTACTATTGGGCGGGCTGTCTGCTTGTTTGCCCACCATTACAGGAAAAAACAGCATTAAAGGTACGGACACACCGCAGCGCCCTGCGTGCGCGATCTAGGCGGCGATCAGATAGCGCAGTAGTATTTGTGCAGACAGGTTCACACCAAACGCGATCAGAAAACAATTGAAAATTACTGAGATCGCGCCCGCAGGACGCAGGACGCCGCGGTGTGGCCGTACCTTAACTGGTATATAAGTCAAGCACAAAGAGGTATACTTTGATATAAATAAATAAATATCAAAGATTCTTTGTTGGTATCACTTCGGAACAGTTGCATTTATAAAAGGTGCCCAAAAATTGTAAATAAAAATTTGATATTTATGTAAAAAAAACTAATTATAATTGTTAATTATTTGTAGTTTTTATTTTAATTATTAGTCATAGTTAATATTTTAATTTAATTAGTTTATTAAATTGTATTGAAAAAAATTATGAAAGTTTAATCTCAGGTTTGGACCTAAAACAGCCTGTCGGGTCAACGAGTAAAAAAAAATCTTTCAAATATTTTCCAACAATCGTCTTTTTACCGCTTAAAATTAATATGAAGTACTGTAAGTATTTCTTTAAAACAAAACGTCCTCAAAAATCCTCAAGTTTACAGCAGTACTTACCCTATTCAAATGCCCAGAGTTTTCTTCGAAACAATAGCCGAAAAGAAAGACCATTCTTAGAACAATTATGCGAATTATGAATAATTATGTCCCTCAGTTTATGACTTTTATTGTAATTGATGCTGTTTCAAGGTGGCAGTTTTGCGTGAGTGGGCGACGGCCATTATTCTTTTGTTTCTTTTATGAGCAAATTTTCGCAGTGAAAAGCTGGCAAGTAGGCATTGAAATAATAAAGCTGGCCAAGAGAGAGTTGGACTTGCTTGGAAAAAGGGTTTCGAACAAAATAAAAATAAAATACAAAGGTATAACAAAAAAATCGCACGTTGAAAATCGAGGGCGTGACCCCTTCTAGACAAAATCCAATTTCTGGTACATTCACGTTAACGCAAGTTCAGATTATATGAGAATGACTTTTATTTTCAACCGACTTCCAAAAACAAAGGAAGTTCTCAATTCGTCGATATGTTTTTTTTTTTGTGTATGTTACGCGATTGCTCCGTCAATCTATCTTAATTATTCCGCAACAAAGTTGCCATTCCCATACATTTTGAAGTTGCGTTAGTGTGAATGTAAATAGAATACTAAATATTGTTCCTTATTTTACTTTACTGCATCTGTTAGATCCCTCCACACTAGGAATACCAGTGTAGTCGAAGCCAGGTCTCTTCCTTAAGCACATTTTACATGAGGCTTAATACTGGAAACATAATGATTTAAAAATTACAACGAACTTAATGGTCTATAAAAGTCAGTCAAAGTTTAGAAAATAATAATTTTCCTCAAAACACCAATCGAAGCCTACTAATGCATTTCTAAAAACGAATCATTACTTAGACATTTGCAGAAGAATTGCCTCCATCCATCGGCAACCTCTATCCCGATAAGCGGGTATTTGAAATTTAAATCTACCCACTTAAATCGTTGGTTTAGAACTTCACGCGAAAACCAACCTTATGTTATGGGATTGTAAGACAATATTCCCGTGACATACTTCAGGAAACATGACAGATGATTTCATGAAAGGTACATTTGTACGGTTTGATATCGGCAGCGATTTAGCTCTTTGGTTTTTATCTGTTTAGGGATCTGTTTTTACCTGATTGCGCCAGAAAGAAAGTAGGATATTTTGAATAATTTTGTATGACTATGGGAATGTATACTATTTGAGTCTATATTAAGGAATATTTTGTAGCCTTATGGCTTGATCTAATGTAACTGATAAGGTGTCATTAGATAAATCTTCGATTCATACATTATTTTTTTGAATCTATTGGCAGGATTTAGAGTAATCTAACGTAGATTTGCTATTTTGAAAAGGTTTATTAAAATTGTTTATTATTATCGAACTTGAAAATTGTCGTGTAATTTCTTAACATTTTTTTTATCAAAAACTAGCTGGCCTGGTGAACTTCGTACCACATAACAGACAATGAATGTCGTGTTACCTTTTAGATGACCTTAATTTAGGCGTTTATGAACGTAATACAATGAATACAAAAGAGATATTAAGTTTAGTAATGTATTATGGCACTTTGATTATCAAGTAAATAATCAAAGTTATGGCAATACAGAAATAGAATAAAAATACAACAATCAAGTACTCCAACCGCGTGTCAGCAAGACATGATGCAATGAAACAATGTTATTATTGTTATAGATAAGTTATTAACTTGAAATTAGTTCGATTGAGTATAATTTTAATTGTAAAAATATAATCACCAGTAGGTTTAGTAATTTTAATTCTGAATAAGCTAACTTACTTCATGAATAACTGATTAATATTTGTTTTGCCTTATGGATAAGACTGTGTACATACGGCACTCATAAATTGGCTATCACATTCTTGCATATCTCTGTATTTACCTATATTCTGACAAAATATAAAATTTATTAGGCATTGATTATTATTGTCTGGATTGCTTGTAAGCATACATTTTTTTTAAGTTTAATAATGGCTCCACACGCTTAACGAAAATTAATTGTGTGAAGCGATGACCCTTATTAATTTAAGGTTTACCATATCGACGGGATAAACAATTGAACATCAAATGATTGGCAGTTTTGAAACCCAGGAACATTTTGGAAAAATATTATATAATTGTTTTAGGTCAATTATTCATTGTTTTTAATACTTATTATCCCATTCCTGACAAAGACAATTTTAAAAATACAAAAATCATAAAAATTGGTCCAGCCGTTCTTGAGTTATAAGTGTAGTAAGTAACACGACTTTCTTTTATATATATAGATTATCTGTCAGTACTAAAGTAGCTGAACTTCTGAAGCGCTGCTGTATGAAATGACTGTAGTCCAATCTACGTGTACTGATATGCATTAGGCAAAATTCTAACATGTTCTGTTGTCTAGAACACAAACACATGAACAATCAATCAAGTTTAATGCGAGTGAGTGTCATTAGCGTATCCCTTCCTTAAACAATCAAATTATACTCCACCTTATTGATGCTATAATGACATCTTGAAGATTACTCCGACTGGTGTGAAAGGGGTAAGTCAAAAGGATTTTGATGGTAAAGGAATCTGATATTTGGCCTTTTTGAAAGGCACTTAGCTAAATTGTTGAAAGATTTGAGGAAAATGCTGTTAGTGGTGGCAAATGAAAAGTATCAACCGATTTCAAAGGAGTTTTACTTCAACCTACTTAAGAGTATTTTAAAACTTCAAGAACTTTCTTTTTAAAATAGGATTACAATTATTTTTGTAATTAAAACTAGTCCATCAAGACGCTCTACTGATGATAAGTGATTGCGTTTTTTATGGGGATATTGATCAAGTGATACACACGGAAGAGTGATTGTTATGTCTCTACGTCCGTAGGCTAAGACGAGTGGGGATAGTTGCGGTAAGTAGCCGTTCACGAATAAATTTGTCTATGTACATTAATGGTTTGTCTACAAGTGGTAAAAGCATTATATCGATGTTCACCTAAAAGTTGCTTACCAACATCGAGAAGAAAATCTACCGTCTTAACTTAATCTTAACCTGACGGTGTTCCGGCAGCACACAGCCCTTGATAGTCAAAATATTCTAGGCCTAGGGTATTCACCATCTTCGACCACATCATCAGGCGAGATAGTGGTCAAACGATAGCCTATAAGATATGAAATAAAATAAAAAGTTACGCTAAATTATTTTTGACAGCAAGGCGTTTGTAAAACAAGTACAAACGTTCATTCAAGCTAACCATCCCTACATTCAAAGAGAAACATTGATGAACTAAGTAGACCCATTCAAAATCGTGTTATTAAAAGAAAAACCTTTGACGATGCGTAAAGATCTCTTTTACGCATTTTCCGCCTTTGTCAAAACGACTTCCGCTTATTTAAGCGGGAAATCGATTAATTTTGTATCTTTTGTGGAGAGTAAATTGTCTTTGAGGTCAAGGTTTTATTAGGGTTTTTCTTTAACGGATGACCCCTTTTCTTCGAAGAAAATTTGGTTCAGTAGATATGAAGTAACGCTTCTTGTAGATGTTAGATGAATGAGAATTATGGTTGATTGAAGGTTATTCGGGAATGAGCAAAATTAAGTCTATTGGTAATTTTTCACTGATTTCAAGAAGATAGAACGATAGAACTCATAGTCGATTCGTATGAACAAAATTATATTTGTTAAAAAAATAATTAAGTACCATAATTGTATCTATGGGCCGATAAAAATATCATCATCATCATAATCATCATCAGCCTGTATCAGTCCACTGCTGGACGTAGGCCTCTCCCAAGATGTACCCCGCGGCTTAATGTGACTTTCCATTTCATGCATGCATCCCTTGGGAGGGATATGCCCTAATCGCCATGCTGGGCAGGCGTTTTGGCGATCGCAGGACGTAGCTTCTCGCACCGGTGACGCTGCTGCCTGTCACCGGCCTGTAGAATTTGGCTACGCCATAGATGTGAAATGGTTATATTTGCCATTGCCGCCATTTGTCGGTCGCCAGAGAAAATATCATAATTTTATTCAAAAAGGCAAACTTATAATAGCGACGATGTGGTCGAGGTTAGTAGCATGCTAGGCCTAGAATGGGAACTGGCTCTAAAGAAAAGTTGACAGAACACATTGGATGTCGACTTTTTATTAGGTTTTTAAAACTATAATATTATTTAATTATTAGAAACAAAAAAAAACACCTATCCACTGAGTAATTACCTGATGTTAAATGATGATGCAGTCCAAGGTGAAATCATTTGAACTCGTATGAAAAACGACAGTGTACAGTGAGACACGGCGCCTGGATAGCCAACCTTAAATCGGCATCACCATCATTATCATCATCAGCCTATTTTAGACCACTACTAGACACAGGCCTCTCCAATTTCACGCCACTGACCATGATCCTCGGCTACTCTCATTCAGCTCTTGCAAGCCACTTTGCGAATATCATCGCTCCACCTACTCTGAGGATATCCACTTAGTCTAACTTCAAATCATAGCCTTAATATTCTGATAATACCTTCATAATATTTCTATGCTTTAGTTTAATCTACATAGAGCCACTATCCCAACAACAGTTGGAATAAATGCTCCCGAACTTTGATCTACTTTCCTGTTCAAACCGAAAGACATTTCTGGTTCACTGTTGAATATTTTATGTTCATACTAGGCTATTTTCTGGCGGCCTTTGAGTCGCTTATATGCTTCTAGTCAGCGTAATATATTTTTGTATATTTTAAAATACAATACAGTGTGATGCAATTCGCGAACTGTCCGTGCGTGGATTAGCGCTTGCGTCCACCGTAGATGAATAATTCATTGTTAAGTTCTTTGCTGATTGTGATCGTGGTCGAAGTCATACTTCTTAATAACCTTCTCAGTTTGCACGTTTGCAGCCAGGTAAGTACTTTACGTCCGCCCCGCACGACCGTCCTTATGGGAGCACTGAACATACTACATTAGGACTAATAGGCGTCTGCGCGTGGACACCGGCAGCGCGGAAGAGCGTCGTGGAAAGATTTCCATTCCATTCACTGAACGTGATATCAGCTAAACTAATATTATAAAGAGGAAAGATTTGATTTTTTTATTTGTTTGCTTGTCACCATTAAACCCAAAAACTACTGGACCGATTTCACTAATGGAACACTACATTATCAGCGAGTAACATAGCTATATTTTATCCCCGTATTCTCACGGGAACGGGAAGTATGCGGGTAGAACCGCGAAGCGCTGCTAGTGCCTAACTAACACATTTTATCGTCCGTCACGGATATCCGCGTGAATGGGGAGTAGAAGTTTTGAGGGATACTATACTATACGTACTGCCAAGGAATGGAATTCCCTGCTCGAGTATTTCTGATTAGATACAACATAGGGGTCTTCAAGTCGCGAGTGAATATGTATATTTTGGGTAAGCGCGCTACATCATCGACCACATCGTCACTTAACATCAGGTGAGATAGTGGTCAAGCGATACCCATTTTCCAATAAAAAATGGAACAGATGAACCTAGAACATACCGATAAAAATCATAACCCTCCTACTAGCTTCGCCGTGGTCGGGTAAAAATAGGATCAATTTTGAACGAGCGACGACCGACGCGACCTCATTTTCTACGACGGCTCTATTTTTGCACAGACTCTAGGCTGGCGTTTAACCACTATCTCGCCTTGTCGTAAGTGATGATTGATGATGGTAAACACGCTAGGACTAGAATGGTCTAACTCTGGAGGTCTGTGCTGCCAAAAGCCAGAACACCGTAAGCTTATGGCGGCAGATTTTTTCCTTGACGGTTGTAAGCTACTTTTTGGTATCAAGTCAGGCGGAACATCGATATAATGTTTCTCCCACCTGTAGACAAAACAAAGTAGGTAAGTGTCATGAATCATTATAGGTAAAACAAAGTATTCAGTATTCATTTATTTGCAAAAACAATGTACAACAGTTTTAAAACTTAGTCTAAAACTAATGTAATTATGACTACAGTACCATGATATATGATTTTTGGTACCAGCCAGTTTGGATGACGGTAAAGACATTTGTCGATATGTGGATTAGACAAATGTGTATTGTTGTGCATCTTGTCATACTGCATTCTTTAAATTCTAGACATTCACGATACCATCCTAAACAGCATCAACACTTATGATCATATTATAGTGCTCAAGTGCAAATCATGAAAAGTAATACCCTGAAACTTATAACCTTAATATGAACGCAGAAACATGTCCCCGCGTTAGCAAGTCCCGGAATCATCTAGAACCGCAGCTATTTGTCACGCGACATCTGGCGAAAACTAGTTCGCACCGGTTATGGTGGAAGTTAGAAACCTACTGAATTTCAGTTACATTTCCGTTTTTGTGTCGTCAACTTTGTGAAAATGGACGGAAAACATACAAAAAAAGATGTTTGCCGAGCAAAGTAATCGATACGATTATTTTTTCTGATATTTCATAAAAGTAGTAATTATTATACTTACCTAAATTTAAAATACTTTAAGTCTCAAATATTACATTAAATATTTCAAATGTTAAATCGGCTGTTATAAAACTCTAATAAAATGCCATGTTTTAATAAAAAAGGTTTTAAAATATATATCAATCGATATTATATACATGGCCGTATCAATATAACCCACTTAATCCCTTGAAATCCAAATCTAACAATGGAATAACAATATATCCTCCCCAAACAATCAGCACGCACGAATTTCCTATCAAAAATCACTTAAAACCACTTACATCCGGATACAACCGGTTAGAACCAATAAAAACGATCCGATTCCGGTTATAACTAGAACGAATGCATGCGTGTTTTTAGTTGAGTGGTAAGGGTTAAAAGGAAAGGGACGGATAAGTACGCCACTAGTGTTGCAAATGTTGGAGGGCTGTTATCGATAATGTTATCGACAATTGAGTGATATCGATAATTTTATAGTGTCGAGTTTAGACTGATTTGATATTTTTCGATTATCTAACAATAAAGAACAATTCGCAAACCCTGAAATGACAAAAGAAACACATTATGTAATATAAATGTATATGTAGTAAAATAATGGAGGTTAGTGTTATAGACAACCGGATGTGAAAAGGAAAATTATAATAATAACTTATATCAAGCATAAGATTTAACTTTGTTAAGAATAAATGTATTATTTATTAGCATTTGATTATTTTTCCAACAAAAACGAACGAATGCACAACTGTTCTTGAAGTAACATTATTTTTAATTATGATTATGAAAATTTAATGATCTGTTTTATGTATTTACCAAAGTTATCAAAATAATGCAGTTTATTACTAAGCAGAAATAGAAGTCTCCTTTTTATTCATCATTGTCAAACGTTTCACCGCTATCTCATCTGATGGTAAGTGACGACGTGGTCGACGATGTAGCACGCTTAGCTAGAATATACCTATTAACTCGCGACTTGAAAACAGACCTAGATGGTACCTTTCCGGAAACAAATACTCAGGCAAGGAGTTCCAATACCTCGCAGTGAATATCTACAAAATAAGGCAATTAATATCTACAAAAGTCTATTAAGAGACGCCAGAATCAGCTGGGGCCTGCACCCTAAAGTCATTCGCTCAAAATATACGGTGACAGTCGAACCCGTTATTCTCTACGCCGCAAGCGCTTGGGTCCGGCTGCTGGAAGGATAAGGGCAGTTAAACATCTTAACGCGATGCAGAAGAGTTTTGCACAAAAGATGACGAAGACCTACCGTACAGTATCACTGAACTCGGCATTAAGTGTTGGCTGGAATACTCTCACTTGGCCTCCGGATAAAAGAAGCCGCTGCTCTGTACGCGGCAAGGAGAGGATTAATCACAGTCCACACTTAAAGACCGGGATATAGAGCGAAAGGTACAATTTGTCAATGGTCCCCACCCATCCAAACATATGTGCCTTGAGTTCAAAAGCCAGAAAGACCAGCACGAAGTAGACGCTAACAACAACCAAGACATGCGTTGTAACCCCGGATCTCAAATCCGCTTCATTGGCAGTGGCTCAATGCAAAACTGCGCGAAGCCAAAAATAAAATTTAAAAAAAACGAGACATTGACAGCTGTCTGTCAAATTGTGAATGTACGACTCACTGGACTGTGATCCCGTTCACTTGTGAGATTCCGAAGATGGAGGAAAAAAGGTGGAACGTGCCTCTGGCACTTGTGATACGACGAGGCAGCAGAGAAGACTGCTAGCAGGGCGTCGGCCGTCGACCTAAAAGGCCACCTTCGACTCGCCAGCCCTCGGCAGCGAATCTAAAGCAGGGTACCCCTGCTTACGCCGTCGATTAGTCTTCGAACAACGTACTAGCTGTCCACGTGCTCTGAAAACCCCACTAGGGTAAGCCTTAAGTCATCTCACTATTTCACGACAATCCATACATCTAATCTGAACAAATTATAACGAAGATTATTTCTTCCCACAGGGTCTTTTTTATTCTAGTTTATTCTCCGGTCTTTGGTTATACCGTCGGGTGTGAGCTTTCACCCAAGAGTGGAGTTGCTCCTCCACCTACACAACTGTCTACACACACTACACTACCCACCAGGCGAGCAGCCTGCAGGGCGGCGAGGCTCTAACCCTTCCCCCGGCATCTGCTCCGTCTGCGCCCCTACCTGCAGCTTCACCAGGGTAACAGTGGGCCGGTTCTCACCGGTTCACTTTTATTATAATGTTGTTTCGTCCTACTAATTGATACTAACTAGAAATCAGTTGCAAAGCTAGTGATGTAGGCACGGTACCACCCCTGTTAGTCTATCGCTGACCTAGCCGGTTCTAAATCTATAACGAACTAGATCTAAGGCGCCCACTTCTATAAGCTTAAACTCTTTGTATAACTTATCTTTGTCATTTCATGTCATGTCATGTCATTAATTAGTAAGTAACTGTAAGTTTTAAGCCCTTCAGGCCCTTCGTAACACAATATAACTTATCTTTGTCATCCGTATAATTAGTAAGTAACTGTAAGTTTTAAGCCCTTCAGGCCCTTCGTAACATAATATAACTTATCTTTGTCATCCGTATAATTAGTAAGTAACTGTAAGTTTTAAGCCCTTCAGGCCCTTCGTAACATAATCAAACCACTTAATAAAAGATAAAGGCCACCTACATGGTTGTTTAATTTTTAAATAGCCCTATTAAAAATATAGCGTTACAGTGTATCTTCACAAATTGTAGTAGAATTGAGGGAAAAGTCGGAGCTGCGCTATCTATATGGACAAGCGAAGGCGATACAACATCCCTCAAGCTGAAACTATCAAGTTACTGCTCGGTCTATCAGGCTGAACTCTTGGCCATATACTATACCAGGAAAGTGATACTAAAACGCAAATAATTAAATTATGGTATCTATAGTGACTTGAGATCTGCGCTAGAAACCCTCACAGACCAATGCACGAGTCACTCCTTGGCCGCTGAAGCTCGCGAAAAGCTGCGGAAAATAATCAGCAGAACAAAACTGTGCTTTGTCATCAATTTGTTCATGGTTAAAGCTTATGCCGGTATCCTTGGCAACGAGCAAGTAGACGAGCTGACCAAGAACGCAGCACTGAAGCTCAAGAAAAAACCGGATTATGACAGTTGCACGGTTTCATTCGTCAAGCGACAAATTCGCCAAGAGTCACGTGACGAATGGAACCGAAGATATATAACAGGCCAACGGCGAAACGGCCTCACTCACAAAGGTTTTCCTCCCTGACGCAATAGAAATATACAAGATAATAATGAAGATGTAGCTTACTAGAGATATCACCCAAGTGCTCACAGGGTACAGTGGTTTCTCCGAATACTTGAATCGCATCCAGTGTAAGGATGACCCATCGTGCATCTATGAGCCAACCAAGAAAGAATCACTGTTGCATGTTATTTTCGAGTGCGGTTCATGTTCTCCGCATGTTCAATTTAGAACAACAACTTAAAACTGTAATATCAAAAGACAGCGCTACTAAAATAATGAAAAACGCAAACACTTGAAAGAGATTTATTAAATACAGCTCAGATATAGCTGAAGTGGTGGCAAAAAGAAACAAAAAGGTAAAATTCGTATAGTTAAAATTCGCATAATAAATATAATGCATTATATAAAATAATGATATCACATATTCCCTATTTTTAACTGATTATTCAAAATTGATAATCACAAAAATTGTAAGAAATGGTCTCTGACTTCGTCAGAGGAGAGGCGAAAAAAAACCTTGCAGTATGTAAGTGTGATCACCGTGGAAGCAAATTTCATCGTACGAATCGATGGAATGTCCACGTTAGTAATGTATTATCATCATAGTGGTGTTCACTACTTCTATTACTCAAGAATACTGGCAGGCTGGCAGGCTATTAACTAAATATCGAGCTTAGTTTCATGCACCAGGAGAGGCCTATGTCCAGCAGTGGACGGAAATATGCTGATGATGTAACTCACCGTAATAGACCTAATCTCAACATTCTGCCTCCTATTATCTTTCCGCCTCTCTTCCTTCCTGACTCCCAACTTTTGTACTCTCTTCTCATCCGCCGAGTTGGACCGAGAGAACCTCCTCTCTATCTTGTTCACTTCAGCATTCACTTTACTAACTTCACTCACTTTCACTTCACTTGAATTTACAATTTTGTTAAGTTCACTCAATCTATGTAGATTCGATTTGTTCAGAGTTTCCGAACTCTGATGGACATCGGTGCTTGATTTGCTAATGTTGGTCTTGAATTAAAAGAATTTCAGATTTTTTTTTCATAAAAGTTCATTATTTAATTAAAAGTAGACTATGGGAGAAGCCTGCAATCCCAAAGTATTTTAATTGAGATTTTTTCAGTGACATAAAACACTCACTTTATCCTCTAACATTTTTATTCAACAGGCAAAAACGTAAATCACTCAACTTTAGCCCTTATACCAATAAACAAAGGACCCTTGTATATTTGGCTTCACCGACAATTTTTCGTATTAAAAAAGTATTCACCATAACAAAACCTAAAGGCATAACTCATATCAAACAAAAACCCGGCGAAAATCGATATCACACAAAACAGACTTGAAAAAGCCGCGCTCAAAATTTTAATTACATTCCATTCAAGGCTTTGTCTCATATTCAGTTGAGTTGAAAGCCATCATTTTCGCTGACACTGATTTTATGCTTAGACCTGTGCCTGTATGTTGAATTGTAGAAGTGACAATCGTATAGGTGGCTAAGGTATTTAAATATTGATATAGTTTAGTTAATTTAAAAATGTTTGTATGTCATTGTTTAAGTTAGGGCAATAGATAAACATTTGAATAAAACAATAGATGAACATTGAAACTCTATTTCAAAGTGAAGCAATTTAACTTTAATTTAAATTTAGCGATTTGCTTCTTCGTTCATCATATGAACCGCCAAGGACCGGAATACCCTGCCTGAGTCTGTATTTCCAGTTAAGTACAATATGGGGGTCTTCAAATCGTGAGTGAATAGGTATTTTCTGGGTAAGCACGCTCCATCATCGATCGCATCATCACTTAACATCAGGTGAGATAGTGATCAAGTGCTACCCAGTTCGGTATAAAAAAAAACTAATAATGTACAAAAATATAGAAATAAGTAGATACCTAACACATAAACTCACATGTCAAAGTTCAAGGTTCAAAGTATATTTTATTGAGTAGTTGCTCATCATTGGGTAAATTTTAAATTAAAATAAAAAGTTTTTATAATCTAATATTTTGTTTTCCTTGACATAAATAAAATAATTAGTACGATGGAGATTACGAGCCTTACAGTCAGAAATTCTACATATCTAAAACTAAAAACAAAAATGTGCAAAACCAAACCATATTTTTTTATAATTTTTTATCTCTACCTTGTAGTTCCTACCTTCATTATAGTATTTGAATGCCTCAATTTTTACTTGCAACTATCACCAGTCACTTCTACTCTCTAATAATACAAGTCAACGTTTCCATCCCAACAAAAGTACGGAAAGAGAAGAGTTTTAGATTACTGTCGTCACAATAGTGGGATTCTCTCAGATGTCGGAAATAAGTATCTTCCTTGTAGTGGACAGATGGTGGGCTTTGGGAACGGTATTATGAAAGGTTAAGAGGCCTACGACTAACTACGTGTCCATAAATATACAAATGTAATGCCGAAATCTTTTCAAAGTGTAGCGTAATAACCCTGTTAGTCAAAGCATAATGCTGTTAACTTAGATAGTAAAACTGTAAAATATAATTAATTAAAAAAATAAAAAACAACGGGTTGCACTCCGGGAGTTCTTTTAGAAGTACAAACTTGAACACGTTATTTTTGAACATTTTGGAATGACACCTCGCGCAAGCACCCTCCGCTCCGTTGGAATGACACCTCGCGCAAGCGCCCTGCGCTCCGTCTTACGAATTTTCGATCGACATTAACGACATTTAACATTTTTTTCCCAGCCCAAGAAAAGTGCACAACGCCGCTAGAGAAGTATTCACTTAAAAAAATAGTTAGTTGCATTTAAAACGCAATGTTCTCAATAAATTATACCTCTGCGAACTTATAAAAATTCATATTAAAATAAACCAGCCAAGTGTGAGACGGGATCGCACACGTAGAGTTCTGCAGCACATTATAATAATTAATAAGACAAAAGTAAGCGAACATACACGTTTCTTGCTACGTGTTTGTTGCTGGATCCTTAAAACCATAATATGTCGAAACCTAACATGATTTGGTCATAGTATGTATAATATAACTGTGGCTGCTATAAGAACCAATAACTATTATAAAATAAAATTAGGGGGTGTCCCGATATAAGAAACGTAGTTTTTAGCAAATTTTATTCAATCTTATTAAATATTGTACTATCGTACGGAACCCTACATGTGCTACTCCAACACTCACTTGGCCGTTTTAAGCCTATTATAATCAACTTTATTGTGCGGTCAAATGCGTAGCACAGAAGGGATGCGGCAGTAAGCACGCCACTGCTACCGGACACCTAATGAATAACTCTGACATTTGGACGTCTTATAGGTATTCTACATTTGATACATAACCCTAAATGTGCGAAGTCTGACACGCACTTGGCTGGTTTTGTTTTATATATGTCTCGTTAATGGTGTAACGGTTTATACATTTGCTTTGCAGTTTAAAAGTGACTGTCGCAGGAGTCTTTAACAAAGCTTAAGGTTCATGCAGAGTTCATACAAAGGTGGAATAAACTCCCAGCATCTTCAATTAAATGTCACACGGTTATTAGTCACAGCAAACCTACTATTTTGAAGAAAGGAGCGGCGTCTTCCTTTATCTCATGTCTGGAAGCTTTATTAGCACGCTTTACTAACTTTCTCGTTTACAGTGGTATTACTTCTTGGTGGTAGGACTTCTGCTGATTCCACTTGGTCGGTACCATTATTTTGTCAGTTGAAAAAAATAAGTTGTAGCTTTGCATTTTAACCAACTTCGAAAAGGAGGAGGTTTTCAATTCAACTGTTTTTTTATGTTTGTTACCTCAGAACTCCGTCATTGCTTCTTGACTTGGTCAGTACTATTTATTGCTTTGTCAGTTTAAATAGTTGCTTTGAATTTAAATTGACTTTAAAAAGGAGGAGGTTCCTAATTCAATCGTTTTTTTTAAATTCAAGTTTTTGTTAATTCAAGTCGTAAGGTCGAGTCAATAAAAGGCACATTTCAAGTTGAAGTCCAGTCCGAGTCATGCCTTCAGTGAAAATGTTTTTCACGTTACCGCCAAAACTTCCTTGCAATCTGATTGAATGATTACTCAATCCTTTTATCGTATGAATAATCTGTATTCACTATGACAAACTAGATGGAGTCATTAGCAATGCACTGATTAAGCTTAACAGACATGCGTATACACATATCCAAAACGTGTCGTGTAACAATCAGTTGTCGCGTTAGTGAGCTAGATGGAGCTATTATCAATGCAGTGTTTGAGTAGGTAGTCGATAGTCGGTACATAGGCCCTATACACACAACAACAATCGAATTAACCTAGAAGGCTCAGACATTAATTAGAAGACAATTGATTACTCAGTACGACTCAAACCATGACGTGTGCTTGCGTAAACATTTTAGTAGGGTGACTATGGGAAATGGTGAATATGTAATCTGCTATATATTTGGGTACGTTTAAAAGTGTTTTGTACTTTTCACATACTATTGGGTTTATATGCGTACTCTTATTGGCTTTTGTTCCGTCTAGTTCGCAATTTCGTTGAGCTATACAAGATGATTGCTTATAGTGGCGAAATTTACCTATGCTTTGTTATTTTCCAGGGTAAAGGCAGGTATTCCCTATTGCCGTACTAAATATTTGTAATTTTACATTATTTATTTTATTTTCTATTATTCTGTACCGATTACGTCGGTATAGATAGGTATGTACTCTCCTATCAAGTGTCTATCTAGGCTATGTTGAATTTAGCAGACGACAAATCTAACCACAACAATTCAGCGGAAATTCACTAAGTGATGAATTATTTACATAGCTATCTTTATTTTGTTTATATATGAAAGCATGTGATTAGAAAATGTTATTATCTTTATATTTGGGTAGGTAGTTGATACATGGAAAGATATTATCACTATCTGCAGGATTATTCAATCATTCGAAATCATATTCGGACTCGGAAACTGCCTTTACTTCGATTCAGATCTTTGAAATTTACAATACTTCAATCGGTTACTTTTGAAATTTCAAATCGAAAAAATCTGTTATTCTAATTGGAACGGTTTTGCGACAAAATAGCCCACTGATTTATTAATATAAAAAATTAAAAAATAAGCTTTCGATTTAGAATAAGTTTTCAAATGATTGAGAATCGAGGGACTGGAAACATGTACATTTTCTTCAAAAACCCAAAGTATGCGACTGTAATTTTATCACGTTTCTTTTAATCTGTTTATTTTTCTGTATCCTAAAAATAGGAATAAAATCCTTGTCACTGTCGTATGACATGAAATTGACATGTGTCCGACATCAGTTTTGTTGACTCGTCAATTTAGATACAGCTTTGATATCGATAATTTCATTATAGGGAAGTGACATCCCTGTGTATTGAATAAATTAATTACATACTATTTGTTAATTCGATATGTTGGAATATTCGATCGATATTCGAATACTTTCAATGGTAGAATGATCGTAAACAAAGCTATATTGTTTTATTTTCAGCTTCCACATCAATATGCATATAAACATTGACGTCAAATATAATAAGGGTTAAAAACAGTTTTGGCGCATATTTGTAAAGATATTCATGACATTTTCATTAAATTGTATAATTACTCGATTTACACACAAACTAACGCATTTTTGTTTCCGTAGTCTCGACTAAAATTGTGCATACAAATAACAATTTTTTTTTATTGTAGTACTTAGAATACTCTTGATTCTCAAGGGATGTGTGCTGCCGAAACAGCGTAAGGTTATTTATCTGTTATAGCGTAATATGTGTTGTAATTTTTGTATCCACTTCTTTTACAACATAATAACATAATATCTTCCACCACATAATCCAACCACAATATTGTTTTTGGCCTTTTTAGGGTTCCATACCCAAAAGGTAAAACGGGAGCCTATTACTAAGACTCCGCTGTCCGTCTGTCTGTCTGTCCGTCTGTCTGTCCGTCTGTCACCAGGCTATAGCTCATTAACCGTGATAGTTAGGCAGTTGACATTTTCACAGATGGTGTATTTCTGTTGCCGCTAGAACAACAAATACTAAAAACAAAATAAAGTTAAAAATTAAAGGGGGTCCCCATACAAAAAACGTGTTTTTAAACGCCATCTATCTAATTAGTTTCGGCAAAGTGACAAAGATGGCGCTAGTAAACGAGCCCCGTCTTTCTAGATCGCGACCAACCCAAATATTCTTAGTAATATCAATTAATCAAATATATGAGGTTGAAACTCTGTTATGTTTTGTATTGTACCGAACCCTCCTTAAGTGTGCGATAAGAGACGCGATGCTGACTCGCACTTGGCCAGTTTTATTTACTTCTACAGCAATCTAATTTCAAGTTAATTGCCTTTCTTTTCACGTGAGCTTTACTTTTTCTTATAGTATACGTCCACATTAGGCTAGTCTATTGCTTTTTAACTTTTCTGTCACTGGTGCCACTTTCAGGCTACCTCTTAAATACTTATTCTGAATTTTATCCATTCTTGTGACTTTACACATCCATCTCAACATTCTCATCTCCGCTTCATGCAAACTCTTTCATTTAACTTTGTGGCCCAAACTCAGATCCATACATAACGACTGCTATAATAGCTGCCTTGTATAATATTTCCATAATGTCCCTTAAGTTTAAAGAGCATTCTCGGATTGCAAGTTGCTCCCGTGACTTGTCGCCATTTCATCCATTCCGCCTATATGCGCATATTCACGTCACGGTCGATATTGCCATCGTTCTGTATGAAGGAACTAAGGTAACGAAAGTCTTCTTTTAAAGCAATTGGTTTGAAATTGAAGGTAGCACCGAAGTCATAGAGCAGATGTTTTGTTTTGGTCCTACTGATTTTAAGCCTTACATTTTCCAGTTTGTTTTGCTATTTTTCTAGTCTTTTCTGCACCTCTATTGCATCCAACATGTATAATGTCGTCAGCAAACATCATGCACTAATGTGCTTCACCTGTATATCTGGTGTCAACGTATACATTGCTAAGAGAAAAGAATATGGGTTTATATCCGACCCTTGGTGCATAGTGACATCTATACCATTTAAATAAAAATAGTCGCAAATAAACCAAAGCTCAATCGAGCATTGCGTGCCCAAATCCCATTACTACTTACTGGGTTGACATTTCTTTTGAATTATACCAGTTTTTCACAAACATTCTTGTTATACATCGATGCTTTTGTTCCTTATTTATTTTGATGGTTCTATGTTAACTTTTCAATGATTATCAAAAAGCATTAATTTGCATAAAAACGTGACGAAACTTCGTGTCGACACGCGGATTCATTCTTTATGTTTTTGGCCACACCATTATCTAGCTGATAAATTTGGCAGAGTATTAAGCTATTTTTCATGTGATTGTAGGTTTGGGGTAATATTTTTTGGTAGATAACTTTGTTTTGTTTGGATTGGTTTGTCGGTTTCAAGTGATAAGATGAAACTTGAATAAAAAGTGAATAGAATTATGTTTTTCTTTGATATGTAAATGACCGGAAATACGTAGGACCTGTCTAATTTTCAGCCCCCGACTCAAAAAGAAGAGGTGTTATAAGATTGACGTGTGTATCTGTGTATGTGTGTGTCTGTCTATAGCATTGTAGCGCCTAAACAGATGAAGCGATTTCGATTTAGTTGTTTAGGGTTCCGTACCTCAAAAGGTAAAATAAAACTGGCCAAGTGCGAGTCAGCATTGCGTCTCTTATCGCACACTTAGAGAGGGTTCCGTACAATACGAAACATAACAGAGTTTCAACCTCATATATTTGATTAATTGATATTACCAAGAATATTTGGTTTGGTCGCGATCTAGAAAAACGGGGCTCGTTTACTAGCGCCATCTATGTCATTTTGCCGAAACTAATTAGATAGATGGCGTTTAAAATCACGTTTTTTGTATGGGGACCCCCTTTAATTTTTAACTTTATTTTGTTTTTAGTATTTGTTGTTCTAGCGGCAACAGAAATACACCATCTGTGAAAATTTCAACTGTCTAACTATCACGGTTAACGAGCTATAGCCTGGTGACAGACGGACAGACAGACAGACAGACAGACAGACAGATAGACAGACAGACAGACAGACGGACAGCGGAGTCTTAGTAATAGGGTCCCGTTTTACCCTTTGGGTACGGAACCCTAAAAAAGGAACCCTTATAAGATCACTTTCTTCTCCGTCTGTCTGTCTGTCTGTCTATCCGTCTGTCTGTCCATCTGTCTGTCCGTCTGTCTGTCCGTCTGTCTGTCCGTGTGTCACCACTGATTTTCTCAGGAACGGGTGGACCTAGCAAGTTAAAATTTATACCTGATACTGAGGTCTATAGTCCCTATTAGGTGTATAAAAATCAAGGTCTTGAGTCAACACCAAAAAAAGGTATGGGCAAATTTACATTATCGCAAAAACTTGTTAGTACCAATATGTACCTTAAATTTCAACTTTTTATTATTTTTCGGAATGTTTTCTTTACTTGTGCTCTAAGACCTTGCTTATAACCAAAATTGACAATTCTAGGTAAACCGGAAGCACCCTATAGGTTTTGGGTCGAAAACCTATAGGGTACTACCCGTTGACCTAGAATCATGAAATTTGGCAAGAAGAAAGGTCTTACAGCACAAATTAAGGCAAAATTCCAAAATATAAAAAAAGTTGACAATTAAAGGGTGTCTCCATACATACATCATCATCATCATTATTAGCCAATTTCCGTCCACTGCTGGACATAGGCCTCTCCCATGGCATGCCACTGAGCTCGATCTTCAGCTATTCGTTTCCAACCGCTGCCAGCCAGCTTGCGTATATCATCGCTCCATCTAGTTGGAGGGCGTCCCACACTACGTTTGCCGAGCCGTGGTCTCCACTCTAGAACTCGTTTACCCCAACGGTTATCGGTTCTGCGACAGATATGACCGGCCCACTGCCATTTCAGCTTGCTAATTCTCTGAGCTATGTCAATTACTTTGGTTCTCTGACAGATGACTTCGTTTCGAATTCGATCCTTCACAGAAACTCCGAGCATAGCCCTCTCCATAGCTCGCTGAGCGACTTTGAATTGGTGAACTAGTCGCACTGTCAGTGTCCACGTCTCGGCTCCGTAGGTAATAACAGGTAGGACGCACTCGTTAAAGACTTTCGTCTTCAGGCTTTGTGGTATGGGCGATGTAAAGACTCGACGAAGGTACAGGTACAGGTACATACATAGTATGGCCAATTAAGGTAGACCTCTGAATTATACGAGCGCCGATACAATTTAGAGGTCTAGCTTAATTGGTTGGTACGGAAGCCTCGGAGGGCGAGTTCAACTCGACTTAGCCGGTTTTTTTTGTTTCATAGGTGTCTTAGTCTAGAGTGTTCTTAGCTTTGATTCATGAAAATCCTTTCAGCTGTTTTAGAACTATGAGCTTTTTTCTACATAATGACGCCATGAAATCAACTTTTATTGGTTTGATCAATTCGAAATTAGGTATACTCTTACTTTAACGATATTTTAAGAACTTGGTAGCGTTGACTAAGTTAAGTTGGTAAGTAAGGAATTGAGTATTCTGTAGTTTGGTCGAAATGGTGATATCGATGATGTGGTCGAAGATGGTGAACACGCTAGACCTAGAATGGTCTGACTCTCAAGGGCAAGGAACACAATAAAGTTATCGCGGCAGATTTTCTACGTTATGGTAATGATGGTGATAAGCTACTTTTTCTTAGCAAGTCAGGCGGAACATCGCTTGCTACTTTTTCACATACCCATTAGTGTTCGGCTAGGATTTGAACCGGCTACGAATTTCTGGTTAGAAGGCTATCCGTCGTTTACTCCAACGAGCCGTCAAAAAAGTACCTAATACCACAACTGCAACGACAAAGCATAATAACAGAATAAGGAAAAGCAAATCTTGTTACACGTGATTTGCTTCTACACGATCATCCTCGAGAGACTTAACGATCGCTGACTTATCGTAATAAACACTTAATTTAATCTTGGTATTGGATTATCGCTAATTAAAATCGGATAAAATTTTAAGTAAGTAGATACTTGCCATGGTCACAGAATAAACAATATGGTTTCATGGTGGTACGTGATACAGATAAAAATAATTATTTTTATATCGATTTGAATTATCGTATTTACGTAATCGTTTATCGTATTTATATTATGTTTCTTTAAGTGTTACACACTTTACATTTTTGTACATTGTTACACAAATTTAAAATGTCATCGTACCGACGGGATTCGAACCCGCACCTCCTGGGAAACATGTCCAGGCGCTCTAACCAACTAAGCCACAGTACGATCCTATCAATACGACGAATTCAATTTTCTTCCGACCCATCTTTTGAATTAACTGAAAGTCGTAGGTACCTATGAAATTATGACTTTTTAATTTAATAACCGGCCAAGTGCGTGTCAGGCCACGCGCAGTGTATGGTTCCGTAGTACCCCGTTATTCAATGCAAGTCTTTACCCGTTATAAACAAGCAACTAGGTACTTCGTCTTTGTCACTTTAATAGGATTTATTTTAAGGATTTTGTATTTGGTACAAAATTATCCAACACCCAAGTTCAACGACTTTTACTGCTAAACTTATAAAGTTATATTAACCGCTATAGTTTTCCTTTAAAGTTCATGAAATACACTATTATCTCATGTAGGGGAGCTACCCTAATAAAAAAATATTTTTCAAAATTTTATTTCACCACTTTGTCGGCGTAATCTAAATCGTTTTATATTTTTAGTTTTTATTTTACTTATTAGTAATAGTTCACATTTATAAGGATATTAAATAGTAAAGTTTAAAATGAAGTTAAATGAATGATTTCTTCGAATATAAATTATGACTATCTAGTTTTGTACCTCAGCCAGGCAAAATCTAAGATCGAATAGTGGTTATCTAGAATTGGACGACGGCAGAGTCAAGAAAGACTATCCGAGGATCGTGCTCAGTGGCGTGCAATTGAAGATGCCTATGTCCAGCAGTGGACTAATGCTGGCTGATGATGAGTAAGACAAATCGCTGGATATTTGATATAATGAAACTGTCTCAACTCGATCTCCATTCTGGCTGACCCCGAATATCATACCGCGAAACTCAAAATCAGCGAAGCGATAAGATAAATGCCTTTTTACATTGCCCTAAAATTACTTACCACGAAATTGACCTTTGACCTTCACAAAAAAAACATTAACTCACACAAAAATCTCTACAGTTTCATTTCACACCCTAATCCCATTTCACCCCTAATTTAGCGGAAACTTTTAAACTTTTTGATGTTTACGCGTTCCCGAAAACTTTGTTAATTTATTCAAGGATTCTGGGCCTAATTAACTAATGTTTTATTTGCGTAATTACAGTTTTAATTTATTTATGGGTACTAAAAGCTAACTGGTTTACCTACTATATTATTCATGGTTTTACATTCCATGAGTTTTTTTTAGGTGTACAACGATAGCCGAATATCGTTTGAGGAGCGGAATGAAGCTTTATAATTATAGACTATTAGGCTAAGCGCGTTTAGTCTATTCTCCGCACGGTAGAATAAACTACATACAAAAAAGTTGCGTTTTAGTCCGGTCAATCTAGACCAAAAAATGAGAGTGAAGGTACATAAAATCCCAACAAGCTGAAAATCAGTAAAATTGTTCAAAACATAATAATCGTTATATCTCAGAAACGGTGGCTCGTAGGGAAAAAAGTATTGAGACATTTTTTATAGATAATTTTATGGTCTACAATTTTGTCTCAGGTACTTTTTTGATAAAACTTGCCGTTTTGCTGAAAATCGCGAAAAACTCATTTTTTACCTATGACCTTGAATAAATGATGATGATGATTATGAGGAATGATGGGGAACTTTTAAATATTATTTATAATTATGTTTTGAACAATTTTACTGATTTTCAGCATGTTGGGACTTTATGCACCTTCAAATGTCTAAATTGACCGGACTATTTATTTCACCGCAAGTGCGCGCACTTCTATGCTATGACACTCCATACTTCACAGAATATGCGTGCGGTAGAATAAAATGCACCGCAACAGCAGTGCATTGTAAACCGTGGGCGAAAGCGAGAAACCATACCAAACATATGAGAATTTTACCGAACTTGCTGCGAGTGAAAACATTTATATCTTATGAAGCGATCATATATACCAACGAGTTGAAAGAACAACTGATAATTTTTATGAAAAGGCTCGAAATCCCTTAACATTGAAATAATACCCTTTCGAATATTTTGAAGCTAGCATCCTATACTTAATGTAATATTTTTTTTGATTGATTTATTATATAAGCATGATCACAGTGCGCGCGTGCACTTAGGTACGGACACACCGCAGCTTCCTGCATTCGCGATCTAGCCGGCGATCAGATAGCGCAGTAGTATTTATACGGATTGGTTCATACCAAATGCGATCAGAAAATAATTCAAAAGTACTGAGATCGCGCCCGCAGACCGCAGGACGCCGTGGTTTGGCCGTACCTTTAGACCGGTATTCGAATGAAATCGTATGGTACCTACCTCGAAGTAACATAGAATTGAAAAATTTGCTAATTTAATCATGAGTTTCTAATACCTTTTCTAGTTGATGAAATTATGAGTGCAACTTTCATTAGGGGTGATTCGTTTGTAATTCAGTCAGCTAATGAATCGGGAGAAGGGTCGGCTTTGATGCCAGAGGTACCGAGTTCAATCCCCGCCGTGCATCAATAGATTTTTGTATCGAAAAAAATATGTGCGCGTTTCACAGTGGCCCGCCGGTGAAGGAAAAACATCGTTAAGAAACCAACAACCCCTGCATGGTAGTATTACGTAGTATTATTATCTTTTCTATGGTAGTAGGACACTATCTAGTGTCTGCCTGGCCAGCCCTCCCTCAAGTTAGAAAATCTGTCACCAAAACATCTAATGTGTTCCGGCAACTATCCTTGAGAGCCAGTTCCCATTCTAGGCCTAGCGTGCTTACCATCATCAATCGCATCATCACTTACCAACAGGTGAGATAGTGGTGAAACGCTAGCCTATAAGATATTAAAAAAAAAAGTATTTCAGTATTCTGTTACTTCAATTATATTGCAGTAACCTGATACAAACCAAAAACAAAAATAAACTGGCCAAGTGCGAGTCGGACTCGCACACGTAGAGTTCCGATAGAACAAAATTTGCCGGAAAAATTTGGTATCTACATAGTTTAAACATCGATATATATAAATACTGTGTCAATACCGTGTCAATAATAAACATGCTTATTTACTATAACGCCATCTAACGAATGTCGAACGAACTTCTAACACCCACCATGTGAACGTTAACACAAAGGTCAGTGACCTTTTTGTTGGTTACCATCGTTCATAGATGGCGCTATAGTAAAAACACGTTTTTTGTATGTGGGATGTACGTGTATGGGGACCCCCTTTAATTTTTAACTTAGTTCTGTTTTTAGTATTTGTTGTTATAGCGGCAACAGAAATAGATTATCTGTGAAAATTTCAACCGTCTAACTACCACGGTTCATGAGATACAGCCTGGTGACAGACGGACAGACAGACAGACAGACAGACAGACAGACAGACAGACAGATGGACAGCGGAGTCTCAGTAATAGGGTTCCGTTGGTACCTTTTGGGTTCGGAACCCTAAAAAAATGAACCAAACATAATGCAAAATAGATGTAGCTGATAATAGCTCTCCGCCATTACTTGCCTATGCAATTACTCAGTCCCTACAAAATTGTCTGGAAGAGATTGCTTGATGCAATAAGACCGCCGATTGCTTTACCATTATTTGATGTATTAATGAAGCTTTTGTTATTTTTAGGGTTCCGAGCCCAAAGGGTACCAACGGAACCCTATTACTGAGACTCCGCTGTCCGTCTGTCTGTCTGTCTGTCGGTCTGTCCGTCTGTCACCAGGCTGTATCTCATGAACAGTGATAGTTAGACAATTGAAATTTTCACAGATGATGTATTTCTGTTGCCGCTATAACAACAAATACTAAAAACAGAATTAAGTTAAAAATTAAAAGGGTCCCAAGGATACAAGAAACGTGTTTTTTCGACATTTTACTATAACGCCATCTATGAACGTTTGACTGTATTACTTATATTAATTACCTATGGCATCTGGCCTGGCCTGGTATCTGCAGAATATACTCAAATATTCGCCAGCTTACAGAATAAATGTCATGATTAAGCTCATTGAAATGGTTTCAATGAACAAATTGTAATAATGGATCAGTTGGGACTGGTTATGAATTTTCAATGTAAGCAATAGAACAAGATAAGCTTTCTAATAAGATTAAACTTAAAGATTGTAAAAGGAAAAAATCGACTAGACTATAAGTAAGTACTAAGTAGACGCGTTATAACTTTGTTCTATAAGGAATTTTAACGCAGGAAATATTAGATCACGCGTAGTAAATTCGCGGGATGAAAGGGGGCACACATACCATCTAAGTGCTCCCAGCCATCACCTGTTCGTGGTGCATCCTGCTGACCAACGAACGGGGCTCTGGCGACCGACAAATGGCGGTATAACCATTTCAAATTATGGCGTAGCAAAATACTATAGGCCGGTGACGGGCAGCAGCGTCACCGGTGCGAGAAGCTACGTCCTGCGATCGCCAACACGCCTGCCCAGCATGGCGATTAGGGCATATCCCTCCCAAGGGATGAAAGAAGTAGTATGGAAAGTCACAATATGCCGCGGCCTCCAGTTTCCGGCCGCCCTGCTATTCCTGACCACGGCGGCGGTCACGGTAACGGCAGGGCAGGGGGTGCTAAGAATCTCCGGGCTACGGTAGGCCGCCAAAACAAACTGACCCTCGCAACATATAATGGACGCACGATTCGGCTGGATGATCATCTGGCGCAGCTGGAGGAGGAGCTGGGACACATAAGATGGCACATTCTGGGGTTATGTGAAGTCCGAAGACAGGGAGAGGACACCATAACTCTAGTATCGGGCCATCTTATGTATTACAGAGGAGACCAGCCATCCCAAGGCGGCGTCGGGTTTCTGGTCAACAAGGTTCTCAGTGACAACGTTGTAGAAATCTCCAGTGTGTCGACCAGGGTAGCGTACCTCATAATTAGGTTAACCAAGAGGTACAGCCTCAAGGTTATCCAGGTTTACGCACCAACCTCGGCACATTTGGACGAAGAGGTGGAGAGCATGTATGAAGACATCTCTAGAGCTTTACATACCACCTCTAAGGCTCACTACAACGTTGTCATGGGAGACTTTAACGCCAAAGTGGGAGTACAGACCTGCAGTGAATCAAGGACCACACGGATTTGGCAGTAGGAATCACAGGGGGCAAATGCTTGTCAACTTTCTCGAGAAAGAGGGGCTTTTCTTGATGAACTCGTTCTTCAAGAAACAGCCCCAAAGGAAGTGGACGTGGCAAAGCCCCGACACTGTGACTAAAACTAAAAAAATGTGAAATAAATCATTACGGACAAACGGCGCATATTCAGAGACGTCTCAGTGATCAGTAGGTTCAATACTGGAAGTGATCACCGACTTGTACGAGGCACTCTGGATATCGACTTCAAAGCCGAGAGGTTCCAATTGATGAAGTCCACACTCCGACCAAACCTACTCCAAACCGTTGTTGGGTCTAAAACATTCCAATTAAAATTGGAAAATCGGTTCGCTGCCTTGGAAACCACAGATGACGTAGACCAGAAACTCGAAGAAGTGGTGGAAATCCTCAGGGATGAAGGGACGAAGTTTTGCGAGAGCAAGCGTACGGGCAAAAAGTCCAAACTTTCGGCAGAAACACTTCGACTAATGGAAGAGAGACGAACAGACCCTTTGTCAGCTTTGTCAATTATTCAGGTGCGCAACAAAACCATTAAGAAGCTGGTACGACAAGACCTCCGATCCTCTAACACGCTCTTGATTAAAGAATCAATTGAGCAGAATCGGGGGTCGAAAGTTTTCGTCCAGCCTCTGGGTAGAAGCCACCTCACAAAGCTGACAACATCAACGGGGAACGTCGTCGCATCCAAGTCGGAGATTCTGTCAGAAGTTGAAGACTTCTACGGCAAGCTCTACGCATCGCATGCTTCAAGGCCCGTACCCGATACTGAGGATTGAAGAGCCACCTTGACCCGCCACTTCACAGAAGACCTGCCCGAAATCAGCCGAGATGAGATCGTGATGCCCCTTAAACAGCTCAAAAATGGAAAGGCCCCTGGGGAAGACGGAATCACAACGGAGCTTCTAAAAGCTGGAGGAGCCCCAGCTGTAAGCCAGCTGCAACAGCTCTTCAATTCTGTTCTCTTCACTGGGAGAACTCCACAGGCATGGAACAGGAGCATGGTGGTTTTGTTTTTCAAAAAAGGAGACAAAACCCTCTTGAAAAACTACCGCCCGATTTCGCTTCTGAGCCATGTCTACAAACTGTTTTCAAGGGTCATCACGAACCGTCTTGCGCGAAGACTCGACGAGTTCCAACCTCCGGAACAGGCCGGATTTCGAAGCGGTTACAGCACCATGGACCACATCCACACAGTGCGGCAGATTGTACAGAAGACGGAAGAGTACAATCGGCCCCTGTGCTTAGCGTTTGTGGACTATGAGAAGGCCTTCGACTCAATCGAAACCTGGTCTGTTCTGGAGTCCTTGCAGCGTTGCCAAGTCGACTGGCGATATATCGAAGTGATGAGATGTCTGTATAATGCCGCAACGATGAGTGTACAAGTACAGAACCAGCGTACTAATCATATCCACCTGCGTCGAGGAGCGAGACAGGGGGACGTCATATCCCCGAAACTGTTCACTAACGCCTTGGAGGATATGTTTAGAACGCTGGACTGGAAAAATTGTGGCATCAACATCAACGGCAAGTACACTTACGATTCGCAGATGACATCGTCATTATGGCAGAGACGCTGTAGGACCTACAGAGGATGTTGAATGGCCTAGCTGATTCTTCTCGTCGCATCGGACTCCGGATGAATTTGGATAAAACCAAAGTCATGATGTACAACGAGCACGTTGTTCCGGAACCGATTGCCGTAGATGGAATCCCACTCGAAGTTGTCACTAAGTATGTTTACCTAGGGCAGACGCTCCAACTAGGCAAACATAACTTCGAAAAGGAAATCCAGAGAAGAATTCAGCTGGGCTGGGCAGCATTTGGAAAACTCCGTCGAGTCTTCTCGTCGCATATACCACAGTGCCTAAAAACAAAAGTCTTTAATCAGTGCGTCCTACCCGTCTTGACATACGGAGCCGAGACGTGGACACTCACGGTTCGACTGGTCCACCAATTTAAAGTCACTCAGTGAGCTATGGAAAGAGCTATGCTCAGTGTTTCTCTGCGGGATCGAATCCGGGACGAAGTAATTCGCCAGAGAACTAAAGTGATCGACATAGCTCATCGGATTAGCAAGCTGAAGTGGCAGTGGGCTGGTCATATCTGCCGTAGGACCGATAACCGTTGGGGTAGACTGGTTCTAGAGTGGAGACCGCGAATCGGTAAACGTAGCGTAGGACGCCCTGTTACCAGGTGGAGCGACGACATTCGCAAAGCGGTGGGCAGTGACTGGAAACAAAGAACCGACGATCGGGCTCAGTGGCATGACTTGGGAGAGGCCTATGTCCAGCTGTGGACTGATACCGGCTGATTATGATGATGAGTAAATTCGCGGCCCGCAAACAATACATAGTTTGTGGACCAGAAAAATGTATGAAATAAAATCATTAACACTCTATTCTGAAATCATTATTAATATGTATTAGATTAGTTAAACCGTTTATATGATTTTATCATACAGGCTATCATTTCAAGACTATCTCACCTGTTGGTAAGTGACGATGCGGTCAAGAATGATAGTAGTCAAATTTAAATAATGGTTGAGACTCTAGGACCGTGGGGAACCGGGTGCACACAGCATTTTCATAGATCTCTCCGCACATCTAGTTGAAACAATACGGGAGGGACTACTTTCTTCACCCACGTCACTCAAGCGACGGAGCAATGCGGGTCACAACTACGAGCGTGCCGTACGAAAGTTCTTGTCTTGAAGTTCTTCATCATTTGGGATATTTTGCTTTGCGACCCACTAAACTTACGATCCACTTTTAATTTGACCCATCTAACAATTTGTGTTGAGCGTTTCTGCATGAATCTTATTAACATATATTATTAATTAGTGTAATATTGAGGTAACGCACAATTTATGGTAAATCCTTTCATGATACATAGCAAAACTTGAGATTATTCATTCACTTGTCTTACAAAAAGTCAGTTAGTTTAACAGTTATGACCGGTTCACATTATTCCAATCCAGTAATCCAGGAGGAAGTATCTACATTGATGTCGATGCCAGGGCCGTATTTCCGCCTAAGCCTACAAGGCACTGGCCTAGGGGCCCAGCATCCAAGGGGCCCTGCCCACCCAGTTACCGAGACAGATTTTTAAAAATCAATCTGTTTTGATCTGCTGCAGAGCAAGGCAAAGGCGAAGGCCTCCCTTTCCTCCTTCCATACAATAATACATAACAGTCTATTGCTTTCACACATTATTTTAACACATTTCCAAAAAGCTTCGGCATGTAGTGGGGGGGGGGGGGAGGGGTTAATGTTAAGTGCTTAGGGGCCCTGGACCTTTAAATCCGGCCCTGGTTGATGCGTCTTGTCATCGCAAATTTATCTAATAGAAGGAGAAGCAGCTAGTAGACAGTTATATATTTGCATCTCTTATCTTAATGACCTCTAGGGTAGAAGTCTCTACATTGAGAGTGATGCGTTCTGTCATCGTTAATTTTCACGATCACCTTAAACTGACTATAATGTAACTACAATATTTATTTCATTTTACATTTTTGACATTGCAATGCAATTGCAGATGCTGCATAGTTTTTTGAATATGAAATCTGTACTTATAATGATATTGTGTTAGCCGTGTAACGTTTCTTAAAAAAAATAATTGCATATAATTTAACGCAAAGGTACATTGTATTGCAAAGCAACCTATTACTTGTACCACTTTTATTCATAAAGAAATCCTTGTAATATCCTCGTATCGTTTCTAATACACGAAATCTACACCTGTATCGAAATTCATAGCTCCGCCAGCCAAGAAAACTATTCGATGTGAAAACTGTCAATTCAATATTTTGCCCTTCTGTGTCGACAAATTGAATTTTTGAACTTACAAGCGTGCGGGACGATTTTCCATTTTGTATGTTTGTAGATTATTGATATGATTTTTGCCTGACTTCACAAAACTAGATTTGCTATATTTTTTTACTTCTTATATCATAAAGGCTAGCGTTTGACCACTATCTCACCTGTTGGTAAGTGATGATGCGGTTGAGGATGGGATACTCGATTATACTACACATACACCGAATAGAGGTACCCTACACGTGATCCCTGTTCCCTTAGTACGAGTTTTCATACCAAACTCGATATCGTATATCGAGCAAATTTCGTATGAAAAACAGTACAGCGCCTCTAGTGGTTACTACACTTAACTAAATTTAGACCAATCAGGGAGCCAGAATAAGTCGAAAACTATGTGAGATCTGTCAAAAGCGTTTACGATGAAAACTCGTACTAAGGGTACTTGGCCACTATCACTATCTCTCCTGTTGGTAAGCGATGACGGGTCAAAGATGGTGAACACGCTAGGCCTAGAATACTCTGACTCTCTAGGGCTGAGTGCTGCCGGAACACCGTAAGGTTATAGCGGCAGATTTTCTCCTTTTGTTTAAATAGTTGATAAGCAAGCGTTTGACCACTATCTCACCTGATGTTAAGGGTAATGTCTCTCCTTAATGGTGGTAAGCTTCTTTTTAGCAGCAAGTCAGGTGGGACATCGATATAATATGCTACTTACGTATGGTACAGGTGTAGTATAGGAGTAGGTCCATAAAGCAGAATTTTGTCCATGTATCTACAAAATACTTATATATTCCATGAGGCACATAATTACACCCTACTTAAAATTACCATCAAGGGAGATAGTGGTCAAACGCTAGCCTAAATGATAAAAAAACCTAGAAACTTCCTAGTTGATCATAGTTACAAGCACTTGACCTCTGAGCCACCAACCGAAAATAATCTTGATCCGGTCTAGACGTGTAATAGCAGACTGAAGCCTTAAAAGACATTAAAAGCTTTTATTACTTATGGGAGACCGGAAACTCTAATAAAAGTACCTGGTAATGGCGTTTACGACCTTTCGAACTATCTAATTAGAGACGATGAAAAAATATTGCTAGGAAATACAGCCTTTTGGGCTTAATGTGGTAGGTCTGGCATTTTTATTGCAATACTTTTTTTATTGCTGACAGAGAAACACATATGACCTCTAACTCACCTGATGTTAAGAGACGATGTAGGACTATACACAAAGTGTAAAACGGGACCTTATTACTAAGACTCCGCTGTCCGTTTGTCTGTCCGTCTATCCGTGTGTGTATGCAAACCATAATAGATAGAGAATTGAAATTTGCTCATAGTCTGTATTGTAATGGTTGCTATAATATTAAATAATAAAAACTAAAACAAATTCTCAGCAAAGTCAATAATTTGGGTTTTGATGCGTTGCTTGGTGTTTTGTAGTGACAGCCACATATACCCATATTATATACCCACATATAGTAATAACTACTGATTTTTTTTACTAAGTTATTACCCTGATCAAAGCGCAAAAAAAGAAGTCTTAATATAATTCATGAAACATCAAGAGAGCTTTTCACTAATAACATTAATTAACCAATACATAAATTAGTACGAAAAGCCCTCAATTTTATTAGAATTTTGTCAGAAAAATAATTCATAATCTAAAGGATCCAGATTTAGAAACACGTGGGCGAGGTTCAAAGGATCACCAAAATTAATTTAATTTGAGGAAAATATTGGACAACCCTATTCTGATCTAATTTTATTATAATTTAATAATAACAATAAAATTAGAACAGATTCTCAGATAATATGCAAACAATATAAGAGAGTAGGTTCAGTACAAAATCAATTCATGATCAGCTGGTATGTGTAACCCACATTGCGAGTAATCTTTATTAAAAAAAAAAAAAAAAAAAAAACTTCAGTCTGCTAATCCGTTGATGAGCTATGTCGATTACTTTAGTTCTCTGGCGAATTACTTCGTTCCGGATTCGATCCCGCAGAGAAACAGCGAGTGTCGCGGCTTGACATTGCCGCTTCTCCAACGCGTATCCAAAGAAAATCCATGCGTCTTACTTTATAAATATATTTTCAAATCTACCCTACATAATCTGCCCTCCAACTAACAAATTTTATTATATAAAAAATCTATTACATACATTCATTCCACATTCATTCCAAATACAACGTTCGACAGGCAACAAGTCTGCATTATAAACTAACCATTCAAGGCAATATACGAAATTCACCATATTTTACGGGTTTCACTTTATCCAAGAAACTCGCAGTGTCTCTATAAGAGACATAAGTTTTTTTTTTGTTGACAAATATACGACTTCGAGTCGTCGTGCCAAGTGGCGAGAAGCTTACGACGTCATATCGAAGAAATCCAATAAAGTGATCCAGGAAAGAATCCAGTGAACATCGCGATCTCACCGCGTGACCTCACTCGCGAGGAAGAGCGACTGACTCGCTCAAAACCTAGGTCGAGAAAATTCGACTAAAGGTACGTAAATTACAGCCGGTATATAACAATAATAATGTTACAAATTCACGATAATTTTAAAATCAAAATTCAATAAAATCAACGCTCAATCAGTGAAGAAGACGGGTTGGATTTAGAATCGTTTGGCACGAAAAAGGGGGGGTAGAGGGGTGGAATGGGAAGGGGAGGGTCCCTTCTTCACTACCCTACCACTCCTATTACAAGGTAATGCATAGTTTTTGAGATATGCCTATTTTTGTTGGATTTGATTTTGGATTTTTGGTTGTATTTAGAATCGTTTGGCATGAGTTTGATATAAAATGTTATGGGGATGGGTAGAGACTAGGTCCCTGATTGTAAAAATACCATTTTTATAACAAGGTAATGCATATTTTTCAAAAGAACATTGCAATTAATACACCGGCAGATCTGGCAGCGAAGCAACAGTGATAAGTCTTCGCCACGGTCACGGAACTACAGCAAAACGAAAGATATAAGTGTCCTTCCTTCTTCCTACCCATACCATATTCAAACGATTAAATTCAATTTTATTGCTTTTTTTGTGTGTTTAATTACTCGAGCATTTACAACGAAATGTGTGCAAAATGTAATTTCGTATTACCTACAATCAATGCGAAGTCGAAAGGTCATTGTGACGCAATCTTGCCTTAGAATATCTTAAATTCGAAAAATATCGATTGATCACTCTAGTTATTAGCTAATACTAAGTTTTTGTATGCTCACAAAGTCATATACATTCTATTTTCATATATATTTAATAATTTAATACGAAATTCAAGCAAGTTTTATCATCATTTCTGTGAGCTACCTACCTAAATACCATTTTATTCATCATAACTATCTAAATAAAGCCTGTGTATATCCAAAGACAAAAGAAACTAGCGTTATATGCCTAGTTTTATTCCAATTCGCCGAATATTCCAGATTTAACCGGGGCGCCCCGGTCACGAGTGTTCAGCAAGTCGCGGCACGGGCTGGCTGGCGGGCGTCACCACGGGCCAGGTTCCCGCGGGATCTCGGCACCACTGCCGGGAGAGTGAGACCTTACCCTACTGCAGCTAAGTCAGAAAGAATTTTATGAATATATTCAACATTTAACGAGAATTTTACACATACGTATATCTTTGACATTGTTCTACAAAATTATATTCAATTTTAATTCAAAATCTAATCATAATTCAATCACTTATCTAATAACAAAAGCCATGGCGTCTGATTCATCGAAATCCATGATGTTTCTCAAAGATTTAAACACAAAACGTAGTTCAATTAAAGGTTAAATTACTAAATTTAAGCATTATCTTACAAGCACACCAATTGAGTTAAGTAGTCTAGAATTAGCCGAAGTTAACCTAAAATCAACAAAATTTGAAACAAACAAATTTGATTCGTTACAAAAATAAATAGATTTAAATTGCGAATATATAATATATAATAGTTTTAAATTGCGAATTTTTAGATTCTGAGATTGATGAGAGTGAGATAATCGAACAAGACCTAGCCTGCATGGCCAGGGCTAAGGTTCTAATTGAAAATGCAAACATCAAAATAGAATCTCGGAGAGGCACTCTGCTCTCACTCTCACTACCATGATCAGAATTCTAACTTTAAATTACCTAAAATCAAAATTGCGAAATTTGACGGATCTTATTTCCGTTGGGCTCAATTCCAAGATGCATTATTAGCGCTCGTCGATAAAAATACACAAATAACTGACATTCATAAATTTCACTATTTACCTCGGAACAATGACTAAAGCATGGAAGCCGGTCTAAAATAAGAAATGAAATACGTATGTTTACTTTTTTTCTTACGATGTTAATTGTGCGTAGGAAAGAGACGTATAATGCCGTTCTGTTTCGTTATCATGCAGGTTGTCACAAGTTAATTTTTGGCTAGTGATGGGCTTATCATCGACATTATCGTGTCGATGTTAGTGATCAAAGCAAATATGTATGTAATTTTATTAAAAAGTCCAAATACAAGACTGTTCATTATATGAGTTGTGTATGTCGTAGGTATTATTGATAAGACGTTTTTTGCAGAAAATAGTAGGATTTTGGGAACACACGAAAAATTAGACAATAGCTATGATATCAATTAATCAATCTTAATGAAAAAAGTTAGTTCCGATTAGGTTTTTAAATTATACTGTAACGCTATATTTTTAATAGGACTATTTAAAAATTAAACATGTAGGTGGCCTTTATCTTTTATTAAGTGGTTCAATCATGTTACGAAGGGCCTGAAGGGCTTAAAACTTACAGTTACTTACTAATTATACAGATGACAAAGATAAGTTGCACAAAGAGTTTGAGCTTATAGAAGTGGGCGCCTTAGATCTAGTTCATTATTGATTTAGACCCGGCTAGGTCAGCGATAGACTAACAGGGGTGGTACCGTGCCTACATCACTAGCTTTGCAACTGATTTCTAGTTAGTATCAATTAGTAGGACGAAACAATATTATAATAAAAGTGAACCGGTGAGAACCGGCCCACTGTTACCCTGGTGAAGCTGCAGGCAGGGGCGCAGGCGGAGCAGATGCCGGAGGAAGGGTTAGAGCCTCGCCGCCCTGCAGGCTGCTCGCCTGGTGGGTAGTGTAGTGTGTGTAGACAGTTGTGTAGGTGGAGAAGCAACTCCACTCTTAGGCAAAAACTCACACCCGAAGGTAAAGCCAAAAACAGAAGAATAAACTAGAATAAAAAAACCCTGTGGGAAGAAATAATCTTCGTTACAATTTGTTCAGATTAGATGTATGGATTGTCGTGAAATAGTGAGATGACTTAAGGCTTACCCTAGTGGGGTTTTCAGAGCACGTGGCCACGTGGACAGCTAGTACGCTGTTCGAGGACTAATCGACGGCGTAAACAGGGATAGCCTGCTTTAGATTCGCTGCCGAGGGCTGGCGAGTCAAAGGTGGCCTTTTAGGTCGACGGCCGACGCCCTGCTTGCAGTCTTCTCTGCTGCCTCGTCGTATCACAAGTGCCAGAGGCACGTTCCACCTTTTTTCCTCCATCTTCCGAATCTCACGAGTGAACGGGATCACAGTCCAGTGAGTCGTACATTCACAATTTGACAGATTAATTTGACAGATTAAATTTGACAGACAGCTGTCAATGTCTCGTTTTTTTTAATTTTTTTATTTTGGCTTCGCGCAGTTGTGCATTTAGCCACTGTCAATGGAGCGGATTTGAGATCCGGGGTTACAATACAAAACCTCGTTATTTAGCGAAAATTTAGTTCATGAAATTTTCCTTTAAAATCTTCTCTGCTTCACTCAGTAGAATTATAAAAAAGCATTGCATCGTAATGTAGAAATAGTATAATAATGGTGCGTAAAACCGTTATACACCCTTCAACAACACAAGCCATCTTGTCCAAAGCACTGTACACATCAAACACACTACAATGCAGATAACATCCATACAATCAATCATTCGTACGATCACACAAACGACCATACAGACAAAAATCATACAATCAAATATCTATACAATATTTCATCCAATTATTTACATAATCACTCTAACAATCATACAAACAATCGCACAATAAATTACACATTCAATACCTATAACTAATCATACAATCAATCTTTCGCTAATTCGCACTTACAAATACATTTTACAACCAAACACGTATCTATAAGATTATCTTTTCTCCATCTTGATAATATTAACGCAATATATATTCCGTCTCTGCACCAACATCGAAAAGGCATATCGCTAATCGGCCGTGCATCCAAACGAAATAAATTTGCGCTGGCCATGTGGAGAGAAGATTAGTCACGCTCGACACGAACCTTTGTTTGAATGTCTTCACTTACGATACAGCAAGTGGGGCACATTTAAGCACTTGGTGCATATAGAATTTACAAATAATTATAATAATCAAAATCAATGACATTCTAGTAAATCTTATTTCTAAATAAAAAATCAAAGGACTTATCCGAAAGCAAATTTTATCCAAACCAATCCAGCTGTTGTTACAGAATCTGTAATCAAACACAAAGATTATTTAAGTTTAAACAAATTATAAATGTTCACTCACATGTAAAACGATTTATTCACAACCTAAAAAATCCAACCAACAAACAATTTGGTGTTTTAATGTCAACAATGAGTTGCATAATTAATACAATCATTTTTGTACTTTGACGTCTATGGCTTAACTAAAAAATATGTTCAAACTATTTTTGTTATATTTTTGTAAGCATACGCTATAAATTATGTGCTGTAATTGATTTCTTTTTGGTACCTTGTAGTCCATACATGCAAAATTCCGTAATGACACTTCGATGATTCATTTCACATCACGGCAAACCAACGGAAATAATACCCGACAATTTTTAAAATTTTATCGCAGTAGCCAGGAATTGGGATAATTTCTAAAATCAAACTAAATTATCTTTCTGACTTTGCTGCACCAGAAGAGATCAAGTTCTCATTCATCCCCGCTTATAGCCTCCATTTTGGCGGTATATATGAGGCTGGGATCAAATCCGCCAAACATCACATAGTTAAAGTCATAGGCAATAGTCTTCCTACTTTTGAGGAACTTCAAACTTTATTCTCACAAGTAGAAGCAATACTTAACAGCCAACCATTGTGTCCCATGTCTTCCAACCCTTCCGATCTTCGAACCCTTACACCAGGACACTATCTCATCGGAAGACCGTTGACTTCATTCCCGTCGCCAGTACTACACGAAGTGGATACAAACAAACTGCATCGCTATCAGAAACTCAAACAAATACCGACAACATTTTTGGCTTCGTTGGCAGAAGGCATATATCTCAACAATCCTAAATGTCGGCGATCTCGTCCTTCTAAAAGAAGGCAGCGTGGCTCCCCTAAAAAAGCGGGTAGGTGCGAATTGAACAACACTGGTTTTTATAGCTCTTATTTTAATATCTCAAATAAATAACACAAAGTGTTTTAATACATAAAGTGTACATGAATATGCAAGCATAAGGACAGACCGCACCTGCCACAGTGTTTTCTCAGCACGGATTGCACAATAAACAGAGTTTGTAAGTCGAATCACTTTGCTCACAACTTGTGAGTGACAAGTCAAACAAATGAGTGATCACTTCACAATGGATGCCATCCAGGATTCAAATCCAGTCACCCCCACGCCTGACAGTGAGAACTTGGCACTTGAATTTCAAGCATTCAAAGTCTTTGCCGTCACATCCTTCAAATCTCTACAAAGTCAAATTGAAGTCATGGCTAGACAAATTGATCAGCAGGAGATGCGTAGGCGGCGAAAGTTTCTTGGCCACAGGCTAGGCCGTGCTCAGGCCAACGATAGACCTCGTCCAATTTTATTTAGACTCAGAGACATCGATCTTAGGAGTAAAATCTGGACGTCAAAAACTGGACTAAAAGGCACGGGCTAATAATTTCCGAATTTCTAACTAAATCTCGCCAAGAACTGTTCCTGGCAGCACGGCAGAAATTCGGTATCACCAATGCATGGACAAGAGACGGGGTTGTCTTCGTGGTGGAGCAGAATGGTAGCAGGCGCCGTATCGACAGCTTTGCGGATCTCGCAGGGTCATCTGACTGTGTCATGGCCATTTCCCCTTATCCCTGGATTACGGATAATATTAAGTTGATGATGCGCCTACGTAATGAAGCCCTTATTCTATACAAAAAAAAAACAAAACAAAGCGCAAAATTAAAATATTACAAAGAATTAAAATCATTAGTAAATAAATCGACGTTTGTTGAAAATGCAGCATATTATAAATTTATCATAAACAACAAAATTAATCAACCGAAAATATTGTGCAAAAATTTAAAATCAAATATTTTAGCTTCTTCAAATGATAAAGAGCTCCCAGCACATATCACTGATGTGAATGCAATTAATCACCACTTCTTAAATGACCCTGGCAACACGGTTGTTTCTATATCACACCTAACCTACTTTGAATTTGCTCAATATAATAACAAAAACATATTTTCTATTAAAACTAGAAAAAAAACTAGAAAAGTCTAACGCAGAGGGATGTGACCTCATTACTTTAAATATGTTACTATTAACACTCCCGAAATCCATTGATACCATTACTTCCCTTATAAACACCTCAATAATTAACAGTTCCTTCCCAGACGTTTGGAAAACGGCTATAGTGCGACCTTTGCCTAAAATAAACAACCCTAATGAGCTTAAAGATCTTAGGCCCATTAGTATCTTACCCTGCTTATCCAAAATAATTGAAAAGGTGATATGTGAGCAACTGACTAGCTACCTAAAAGAAAACAAGATTCTACCAGAGGTGCAGTCAGGATTCAGAAGAGGCAGAAGCACATCAACTGCTTTAATAGACGTTACAGACAATATTCTGAACTCTCAAGATAAGGACAAGTGTACATTATTAGTTTTGCTAGATTTTTCCCGTGCATTTGACGCCATAAATATTCCTCTGTTGCATGCCAAATTACATTACTATGGTTTTGACACAAAGGCTCTAAATTGGTTCAATAGCTATTTAAGTAACCGGAAGCAATATGTTGAGCTGAAACAATTGTCTGGGCAAACTTTAAAATCCTTATCAACAGAAATAAAAAGGGGCGGGCCACAAGGCTCAATTTTAGGACCAATCTTATTTATACTATACAGTGCTGACATAATCAAATGCATACATCATTCTAAATTTCACATCTACGCAGATGAAATACAAATATATATTGACTTTGAACCAAGAGATCTCAACATCGCATTACACAAACTTACAGAAGACTTAAATGAAATAGTAAATTGGTCAAAAAATAACTGCCTTTTACTAAATCCTACAAAAACAAAATTTATGTTACTAGGTAGTAAACATCAGATCTCTCTGCTCCCTAATGATGTTGAACTGTTTCTCATGGGTGAAAAAGTCGAGCGTGTGTACGTAGTACGCAATCATGGATTAAAATTTGATGCACATGTACGATTTGAAGAGCATATAGCTGAGTCAGTCAGAAATTGTTTCTACAGATTAAAGGTGCTTTCAAAACTCAATTATGCTGACACAGTATATTGCCCCCGGCTACTGTCTAGAACACAGCATTTGGTACAGAGAGTACAGAACGCCTGTGCCAGATTCTGCTTCAACATCCCAGCTAGAAGTCACGTTACTCCGTTCCTTAACAAGCACTATGCACTAAAGATGAAGTCTCGACGGAAACTCCACCTAGCTTGTCTTCTTTTTGGTGTAATCAACTTCAAAAACCCTCTGTATCTCTATAAAAAGCTCGATTGGATCGCCGCTGGCAGGTCATGCTCAGTTCGCCATATCTCTCAACAAATGTCCACACAGCAACATCGAACAGTCGGCTTCCGGGGTTCCTTTCGATACTCTGTTACTAAATGCTGGAACAACATTCCACCTCCAATTAGGAGCCTGAAAACTGTAAGTTTATTTAAGGTTAAACTAAAGCAATTTCAATTTTAAAGCAATTAGTGGCGGAGCAAAGGAATCACGGTAATATCAACATAGATGTGTCTATCATTTAAGAATAATCATGAATGGCAAAAGAAATTCATACACCTAGTTTCGTTCGAGCCGACAAAATTAGTAAGTAATTGTTGTAGTGTATTATTTGTATATTATTGTTTCATAGCGTATCTCTAATATTATTGAAGTATTTAATATCCCATTATTGTATTTAAGTATTTTTATTTATTTTATGACTATTATTATTATTTTATTTTTATGTTGATTTAATACCTCTTAAATTAAATTGATTGATTTTGAATTTATCCTGGCTATCTAATTTTCGCGTTTGTTCAACACCCGCTTTAGGCCTATTGGAAGATCAGCGTTCGGGTAGACATCTACCCTAACATTTGTGCTGAGATGGGCCTTTTCAGCAACACATTATTTTTGTAATTAGACATTTCAGTTATTAGTTCTCATGTTAACCCGATGTTCTTTTTTTTTAATTTAATTTAATTTTTTTTTTCACTATTGTGTAATGCTGAATAAATGTATTTTCTTTCTCTTTCTTTCTTTCCCTATGCTGGAGACTTGTGAAGAGTTGTGAAGCTGTACCCTGGTCTTGACAATATTCACCGAGTAGCAAATGTGAACACAGCACGAGGCTGCGTACGGCGCTCACTGGTTCAACTGAGTCCCCTGCTCAAGCCAGAAGACATCTACGGTTGAAAAACCAGATCTTTCAACGGGGTGGATATGTCGCGGCTTGACATTGCCGCTTCTCCAACGCGTATCCGAAGAAAATCCATACGTCAAACTTTATAAATATATTTTAAAATCTACCCTGCATAATCTACCCTCCAACTAACAACTTTTATTATATATATCTATATTTATCACAGAGATTGCGTGGCTACCTTCCAGCTTCATCATCAGGCCCTGGATATCATCTAGGTGTAAAGTTCTCTGCAAGACTAATCAATCGAGCCCAAGCTCAGTAGAGTTACGTTGATTTATCACAAAGATGCCGTGGCCACCTTTCAGCTTCATCATCAGACCTTGGATATCATCTAGGTATAAAGTTTTCTTCAAGACGAAGCAATCGAGCCCAAACTCGGTAGGGTTATCTTGATTTATCACCGAGATGCCGAAGCCACCTTCCAGCTTCATCATTAGATCCTGCATATCATCTAGGTGTAAAGTTCTTCTCAAGACAAGTCAATCGAGCTCAAACTCGGTGGGGTTATGTTGTTTTATCACAGAGATGCCGTGGCCACCTTCCGTCTCCATCATCAGGCCAGCTCCATGGTACCATATTATTGTATTGTCACCGAAGATACATAATTACACCAAATTTGAGTTCAATCGGACATCGGGAAGTGGGTCTTATTTAGCTTCCAAGATTCCACCCGAACATACATAGTGACATACATACATACATACATACATACATACATACATACATACATACATACATACATACATACATACATACATACATACATACATACATACATACAGACATACATACATATACTGCAAGTTAAATAAAAGCTTGTAAAATATCTATTACATACATTCATTCCAAATACAACGTTCGACAGGCAACAAGCATTATAAACTAATTTTACGGGTTTCACTGCATCCAAGAAACTCCCAGTGTCTCTATAAAAGACAGCGAGTATTAGTTCTCTCCGTAGCTCGCTGAGCTATTTGAAATTTGTGAACCAGTCGAGCTGTGAGTGTCCACAATCAATTACTAGCTATCTGTCTAATTCTAATCCATCTTTAAATAAAACTGGCCAAGTGCGAGTCAGCTTTTGTCCCGCACACGGAGGGTTCCTAACGAACTTCTAACACCATAACACCAACTAAATCAAAAAACACTAAAGCTACTTCTACTCGCAAATAGATGTCGGGAAGAGTCATATTTTAAGTTGATTATCGATAAAATTGATTATTGAAAACACGAATAAAACAACATTTTCTGAAAATGAATCCTGGCTAGATCGATATATCGCCCCCGAAATCCCCTGTATACTAAATTTTATTTAACCGTTGGAGCCGTTTCCGAGATTCAGATTCAGATTCCGAGATTAAGATAAACACGATAGCGCCATCTATGAAGATTCATAGATGGCGCTATCGTAAAAAAACACGTTTTTTGTTTTAAACCCTTTAATTTTTAACTTTGTTCTGTTCTTAGTATTTATTGTTATAGCGGCAACAGAAATACATCATCTGTGAAAATTTCAACCGTCTAACTATCACGGTTCATGAGATACAGCCTGGTGACAGACGGACAGACAGACAGACAGACAGACAGACAGACTGACAGTGAAGTCTCAGTAATAGGGTTCCGTTGGTACACTTTGGGTTCGGAACCCTAAAAAACGGGTCCATAAAGTAACAGCTGGCAACGCATCAATTGCACCCATGGTGTTGCAGAATATGTTCGCGACGGTAACCGCTATCTGTCAGACGGATCGTCTGTTTAATTACCAACTAAAACATTACCTACGTTAGTATAATTGTTATAATATGTAATTTCACAAAAAAACACAAAATCAAGTAATGTCAACTTTAAAATAATATATATATATATATATATATATATATCGTTTTTTTATATCTATATATTAGTCAAATAACCCGCCCCTGAGCGCTCCGGGTGCAAAGGTGCTCATCACACTCGCCGCATTTCCATGTTAAATGGCGATGCTCATCCTTTGCACCAGGAACGAGCCGGTCAATTGATATAATTATGTAATTATATCAATTGACTACAATGATGTAGTCACAGATTGTACAATCCTTTCAATATCTTTATTGTTTCATTTGGATACATTGTACACTTATGAAAGTCATTTAATTACAATAAAAAAATCCACTATAAACATTCACAGCAATGGAACCCTAAAAGTCTGACTCATTTAACAATAGAACACTAAAGTATCCTTATTTGGATGTTTCGTGTCAGAAAACTGTTTAATAATTCAAATTTGGAAACTTAGTACTACTATTAGTACTGTGACGATTGCGCAAACGCCATCTAAGGTGGCGCCGGCAGATTAGCCGTTGGCAAAGACGTCGCTAAGGTTGGCTAAAGATTAATGTGGATAAGATGTCTTAACCATCGTAAAAATATAGCTTAATCAAACAGGGCGTTTTACGATCTTTATTTATTTTAAACAGATTTTTTAGCTATAAAATATCATTACTTACCTAGAATAAGTACAGATATTTACACTAATTAGATCAATTAAAGGTACACACCGTAGCGTCCTGCGTGCGCGATCTAGGCGGCGATCAGATAGCGCAGTAGTATTTGTGACGACTGGTTCACACCAAACGTGATCAGAAAACAATTGAGAAGTACTGAGATCGCGCCCGCAGATCGCAGGACGCCGCGGTGTGGCCGTATCTTATCTGCTTGTAGAATGTACATTTAGATATTTATCAAAAACTCAGATTGTTATCTTTTTGAATATATATCAATATAACAATCAAACTACTTAATTATAAGCAAACAAATAAACCTAAACAAAAACAATAAAAACTAAAATATAGTCTATCAAACCACCACCAGTAGGTAAAGTTCCCAAAATGCTGGCTCTATTCCCCCGCTGAATTGCGATTCTCAGTCTCTGGGCTAAATATAAGCCAGCTTTTTGGTACGGTGTCGTTTCAACCAGACGTGCGGAGAGATATTTAAAAATGCTGTTTGTGTGTTCCCCCGGTTCAGCGCCCCCAAAAGTCTCAACCCCAAAAGACACAAATAGGTAACAGCCGTCTTAACTACTATATTTGCGCCTCTTAAGGTTCTCAGCTCCTTCTGCGGCCACGCCAGCCTAGAATCGGACTAGCAATATTTTTAATGAGCAATATTTTAATGCTATAGATACTATTATATTTTTATACATTTGTAATATTAGTAATCCAAAGGTTATGTAATTTAATTAAAGTTATTATTCCAATCAGTCAGCAAATGCAAAATAAAAGAAAACAAAAAATTCAATGGACTGCTCGTTTGTATCGTTGGTATATACTTATTTGAAGTAGGTAAAGTATTCAAATTTATATGAAAAATGAGAGCCCCGTTGGCGTAGAGGATATGGTTTGACTTCTAAGCGAAATGTCGCCGGATCAAATCCTAGCACGGGTGTTCATCCACAGGTACAGGTAGAAGCATAATACTATCAATATTTTGTCTGATTTGCTACCAAAAAGTAGCTTACAACCAACAAGGAGAAAATTTGCCGCCATAACCTTACGGCAGCACACACCCTGGAGAGCTAGAGTATTCTAGGCTTAGCGTGTTTAAGTCTTTGACCATGTCATCGCTTACCATCAGGCGAGATAGTGATATTAAACACTATAATGTGAATAAGTATAGTCATAAATATATAAAAAAACAACGGGTTGCACTCCGGGAATGCCGACAGAAGTGAAAAATTGAACACGTCATTTTTGAACATTTTAGAATGACACCTCGCGCAAGTGCCCTGCACTCCGTCTTACAAATTTTCGCCTTACGATCAAGAAACGTGACCCTGACGCGAGTTCAATATCTATTACCCATCCCAATAAAAGTGCACAACGCCACTAAAGAAGTTTTAGAAAAAAGTCGTATCCATACAAATCGAACGAGGTCGTATACAGCTTTACCTACAAAGCCTTGTAGAATCTGCGTAGGTGTAGCTATGTAGGTCGTACAAACTGACGGATTGCGCAACTTTTATGTAATATAATGTTTTGTAGATATTAGCGATGACAGACTATTTATCATTGTGATAAATAAAATCTTAGGAATGGTCACAAGAAGATTTATGAGAACTTCTGAGTAAGTATTATTATGTATATCAGAACCAAAATCCGAATTGATTTAAAAACGTGACTAACTAGAATCTAGTTCAATCTGGGCCGGTAGTATCTACATGAATAGCGATGAATTTCGACCGATAATCGTCGATAACAAAAGAGATGCAGATAACAACTGTCTAAAGTCCCCGTCACGAGAAGCTATAAATTATGTAAACAAACATCTTTTACTAAGTAAACATTTAAATTGACCATATTCAATCGACATAAAATATAGACGGGTTATATGAAAGTAGCAACCTATTTAATTTAGTCGGATCATATTTTAACGACGCAAAGCGCTATCGTTTGTGTTTCTTGGTACCGGACGCAGGGATTGTAAACTATCGGGACGCCATTTTGAAATAAACGCGTCATTCGAGTTTCGAATGCGTACGAGTTTGTTTCATAATGGAAAAAATGGAAATGGATACATCTGAATCTGACGAATTATTATTCTTAAATAATATATGTTAATTAATATTTGTTACTTAATAATTTATTAAATCTTAAACAAATTCATTTTTTTTTGTTGGTGCAAATGTTGTGAACTCCTGAACACTTGTTTACATAATTTATAGCTTCTCGTGACGGGGACTATAGCTGCATCTCCTTCTACTAGACGTTTGCGATGACAGGACGCATCGCTATCAATGTTCTTCCACCTCTAAGTCTACTGTCAACTTCAAACTTTCATGATTTGAACACATAGCTATAATAGACCACATTGAAAAATACACTATTCATGAAAAAAAAATAATTCCAATCAGCGGAGTCATCAGGTAACAGAGAAACAATATTCTTCGCTAATTATTGACTGAATTTAATGATACTAGTAATTTTATTTGTGAAAGTAAGAAGGTAGGGTATATCCAACCAACGTGTTACAATACTAAAACACTAAGTAGGGAAACGAATGGCAAAGACTACAGTAACATGCATAAGAATGGAAAAAAAATCATACACAAATTGACAACCTCCTTAATTATTGTAGTCGGTCAAAAATGAGTTGACAGATTCAGAAAACATCCTAAATGACGGTCAGTAAAATTTCCCTTTACTCCTTACGATAGAATTAATTTTAATATGACCCCCGAATGTAAACCTTAAAACCTCAAACTTTAACCACTCTACCGCAAACCAAATCCGCATTTAACCGGTTAAAACCGGTACTGAAATTTGAAAAAGAGAATCGCAACGTTAACCGTCGAATCACGTACAGAACTGCGGAACCCAACTCATTATACGGTGTAATTAATTGGGGTTCCGTAGAAAAGTTCGCTCATTGGGTCAGGGGGAAATTCGTTGTCGAAGATATAGATGGGCTGGAATAAATAGGCATAAACTTTAAAATATTTTTATCTATCTACAGACGCGTCTGATATTTTTTAGATATTTTTATTTTCGATATTTTCAGTACTGTAACCTCACTTTATTGGATATAGTTAAGATTTTGAACATGCTTTTATTTTCTCCACTTGTATGCATTTATGTAACGGAATCTTCTAACGAAGTCGATGCTTCTAACACAATTTTTTACCAATTTCAAGACATCCGATAAAAATATTACATACAAGTAAATTTATTAGTTTAAGTTTTCCACAGGTGGTGCATATTATATCGATGTTCCGCCTGACTTGCTACCAAAAAGTAGCTTACCATTATCAAGGAGAAAAACTACCGCCATAACCTTACGGTTTTCCGGCAACACCCTTGAGAGTCAGAGTATTCTATACCTAGCGTGTTAACCATCTTTGACCACATCATCAAACGCTAGCCTATCAGATATTAAAAAAAAAATACTTACCTGCTTTCTCATCATACCTTAACATCAGGTGAGATAGTGGTCAAGCGCGGCCAGCGTTGTATCATCACCAATATTATACATGCGAAGTCAGTTTGTATGTTTGGCACTTTTTCTATGGACTTCTATGGACTAGGCTATAATTATGATACTTTTTTAAAGGTACGGCCACACCGCGGCGTCCTGCAATCTGCGGGCGCGATCTCAGTACTTTTTAATTGTTTTCTGATCGCGTTTGGTGTGAACCAGTCGGTAAAAATACTGCTGCGCTATCTGTAGGGCTATTCTGTAAGCTATTTTGAGAGCGGAATTCGTGGTGAGATTTAAATTTCGTACGACGAAATTCAATCGTATCACGATCGTAAAACGGTTGAATTTCGTAATACGAAATTCAAATCTCACCGCGGGTTCCGCTGTCGAGATTGCTTACAGAATAGCCCTACAGATCGCCGCCTATATCGCGCACGCAGGACGCTGCAGTGTGTCCGTACCTTAACACGAGCAAACAGCGATTAAAAGTTAAAAAACAAAAAAATGTACAAAGTATTATTTTGATCCGACATTAGACGTCTTTTAAAAGATGTTATTACATTTGTACGGGCACAGTATTCATTGTTTATCTAGCGTAAGCGTTTTGTACCCTTCATTTTATTTCTAAACTTAACATTCAATCAGTACAAATAAAGTCACCGACAGAGACGCACGGTTCTTTCATTCATCTACAGTCTACACACATCGCACATACGTAGAGATAGTGATAGGGTGCGTCGCACATTAGTACGTAATATTATTATCTTTACTATGACATTAGTGTGAGTTGAGTTTGCGCTCCAACAACATTGTTTCTTAGTTACAAGTAAGGCTAAAAGGCGTGTTTATATAATCACCGAAAATAATATTTAAAAATATTCATTAGTCTCTTCCAGAAACTTCACTCCTCAACCCTATACATTATTGGGCGTCTTAAATCGATAAAGTAACTTTGAGAGAAGTTTTGCTCAATTCGACAGAGGTAAATGATAAATACTTCCTGTGGGAGAAATGGCCGGAAATTATTACCTGTATTATCGGAAAACCCTCTAGCAGACGTATATGTATTTTGAACAGACTAGTTTTTAGGGTTCCGTACCCAACGAGTGCAAACGAGACCCTATTACTGAGACTCCGCAGACCGCCTGTCTGTCACAGGGCTGTATCTTCTAAACCCCAATTATTGTGTACCTATTATAGGTAGATACTTGAAATTTTGACAGAATACAGTTTGATTCATCATAATCAGCCGGTATCAGTCCACTGCTGGACATAGGCCTCTCCCAAGTAACGCCACTGAGCCCGATATTCGGCTCTTTGTTTCCAGTCACTGCCCACCTCTTTGCGAATGTCGTCGCTCCACATGGTCACGGGCGTCCTACGCTACGTTTACCGATTCGCGGTCTCCACTCTAGAATCAGTCTACCCCAACGGTTATCGGTCCTACGGCAGATATGACCAGCCCACTGCCACTTCAGTTTGCTAATCCGTTGAGCTATGTCGATCACTTTAGTTCTCTGGCGAATTACTTCGTTCCGGATTCGATCCCGCAGAGAAACACCGAGCATAGCTCTCTCTATAGCTCGTTGAGCGACTTTAAATTGGTGGACCAGTCTAACTGTGAGCGTCCACGTCTCGGATCCGTATGTCATCACAGGTAGGACGCACTGGTTAAAAACTTTTGTCTTTAGACACTGCGGTATAGGCGACGAGAAGACTCGACGGAGTTTTCCGAATGCTGCCCAGCCCAGCTGAATTCCTCTCTGAATTTTCTTCTCGAAGTTGTGTTTGCCTAGTTGGAGCATCTGGCTGAAAGTTCGATTAAATTTATTAAACTCTATCATGTCTGATAAAAATTTCTAATAGTAACAATACATACTAACCTAATTTTGACTGACCTGTCAATTGACAGCTTGATTATCAGCTTTCAGCTTCTTTTGCCGTAGTGGTAGAACCATAGACGTAATATAAAAGGATGGTGCACTGCAGATGTTTGTACACATTCAATTTAATCCGTATGCTCTAACAATAAGGTTGTAATTGCTTTGTAGAACAAAACGGCGCAAACGAAAGGCTGCCGGGTGGGAGTGTGTCCTTGTCTAACAACCTGCTAGTGTTGTCTTGTAACCCCATGTCATAAAAAAATGGTTGTCTGTAAAGTTGGTTTAGATAGTTTAAAGTGACAACGTCATAACAAAACATTAATGAAATCGGCGCAAGCGTACAATGAGGGTAACGGGACAATGAGCGTAACTGGACAATTTCGTGTATGCAGCCGGCGTTCATTGATTTATCTAGACGTTGTTACGTCAAAAATACCAGCCTACCTATGACGTAAGCGGTATATTTTTGGTACATATTGGTACATTGCCCTGTTTGCCTACACCCGTTTAACTCTACAACTCATTAAGCCAACAACACACTTGTTAATGTGTTGATCCGTTGATTGATCCCATTGTGCATTGCCCTAATGAAATAGTAACTGAATGTAACCACAGAATAATGAATAGTACAATTAATGTAACACAGTAGCTGCACTACTACTTGTTGGCTCAACACTTCTCAAATGAAGAGAATTATAGTTATAAATATTAAAATACGGAACTTATCGCGCCTAAAATATATTTTTTTATTTAACTCAACGTTTCACTTGTTGGCTCAATACTTCTCAAATAACGAGAATTATAGTTATAAATATTAAAATACGGAACTTATCGCGCCTAAAACATATTTTTTTATTTAACTCAACGTTTCGACCAAGTTGCATTGATCGTGGTCACGAGACGACAGTCGTCTCGTTGTTTGTTGTGTTCAATCCATGGTCAAATCAAATCGCGAAAGTTTTAAGTTTACAGAAGAGGATTGTCAGATATTTTCAACTGCCTTCGAAAAAGGAGGAATTTATTAATTCATTTCAACAATTTTTTTGTGTTTGTTACCCGATTACCCCATTAATTGTGAACTTATTTGCATGGCTCTTTTTTCGTAGGCAGGGTTTATTTTATCTTCAACTTGGTTCCATTTAAATTGAATCAAGATCTAATAAGTATCTTCAAAGATATAACGATAAACGTCTCAAACTTACTACTGAAACTGACTTGCGTGGCCTGGAATTTGGTTATTTTAGTTGTTAAACTATCATAAATGGGACCAAAGAAGAAGGATATTATATTCTCTCAAACAAAAGAATAATTTCTCTAATTGGTGAAGAAATTACGGAGTTCTGAGGTAACAAACATAAAAGAAAACAGGCGAATTGAGGACCTCCTCCTTTTTAACCAATTTCACAAAAAAGGAGAAGTTTCTTAATTAGACCGTTTTTTTTTCTTTTTTTTTTGTTTCTTTCCTCAGAACTTGATTTGAAAAATTCTTTTTTTGTTTGAGTGATTATGCCTCCCGTTTGGTGCCATTCACATTTTATCGAGATCTGATAATAATCTCCGGAGATGAACACCTTAAACTCGAAATCGATGCATTTGTATACCTTGATGACGTGATACTGGATACTGGCTACTGGCTAATTTGACTATCACGGCATGTGAAGTCGGTTTTTTTGTTTTTTACGATCATAAATTATTGTATAGTCGGCTTAAAAGGGTCTGTTGTGGTTTTATATATTAATATTATTCAGAATTGTAATCAAAACATAAGCATTATAATCATAAGAGATATCTCTGAACTAGAAACTGTAATATAGATGAAAAACATTAGGAAAATAATTCTCGTAACATTTAAAATAGGTCTAATTTAAAGTGTTTAAAGTATTTTAAGCTACGTTAGAGAAGAGAAGCACGGTATCGCAGGACGTATCCTGCGGTCGCCGACCCGCCTGCCCAGCGTGGCGATTAGGGCATATTCCTCCTAAAGATGGAAAGTCACACACAAAGCCAAGGCCCCAAAGCAGTAATTGGAAAAGAGCCGAAGATCGGGCTCAGTGGCGGATCTTGGGAGAGGCCTGTGTCCAGCAGTGGACTAACACCGGCTGATGATGATGATGATGATGATGTTTTAGGTACTATGTACAAAATTCCGGGTTCCAACCTACAAACACTAGATTAAAAACAGTCTTACACAAAGGGCGTGATACCGGTATCTTCATAAAACTTAACCTGAATAAATATACAGTAAAGTTCACCACAGAATAGTCAAGTGCAGAAAGAACAATAACTATTACCTAGAACAAAGCAAGGTCAACAAATAGGGCATAATAACTGCAAGCGTACGAGTGTTTTGTATGTGGGTACAGAACTACAGAGAGCTGCAAATTGGAATGGATGCGCTAAAGGCTATCTATGGAGACAGTGTATGATTTGCCCTCAAATAAAATGTTCATTTTATCATGGCAAAAGGTAACAGGACAAGTACGACGCTCGCCTGATGGTAAGCGATGACGTCGACATATAACAGATATAGCGGCATGCAAAATTCTGTACTGTCAGAATTTTGCATGTCACTGCACTGCGTCTGTTACCTTAAGACATAAAAATGTTGAGTCTCACATGCCCTGTAATTTCACTGGACACCTTGCCATTTCAACCGAAAAACATTCCTATTTTACGGCTGAAAATTAATTGGCAAAGTGGTGGTACCGCCCCAGGTGGACAAGCAGAAGTCCTACCACTTTTGCAATACTGGCGTGCTTAGATTTCAAGAACAGTCTGAATGTCTCTGCTGATCATAGGTTTTATTCTGTATGTATATAATTGAGACCGGTCTGTCAACTACGTTTCACAGATCGTCACTTCTTCTAGCTAGAGTGCAAGCCCGTTGCGTTTTGTCACATTAATGATTGACGCATTTCCTTCATCATCCTAGTTTTTAGGGTTCCGTACATCAAAAGGTATAAAAGGAACCCTTATAAGATCACTTTCTTGTCTGTCTGTCTGTCTGTCTGTCTGTCTGTCTGTCTGTCTGTCCGTCTGTCCGTCTGTCCGTGTGTCACCACCAATTTTCTCAGGAACGGGTGAACCTAGCAAGTTGAAATGTATACCAGATACTAAGGTCTGTAGTCCTTATTAGGTGTATAAAAATCAAGGTCCTGAGCCAGCACGATAAAAATATATGGGCAAATTTAGATTTTCGCGAAAACCTTTAAGTACCAAAATTTACCTAAATTTTCAACTTTATTTTATTTTTCGGAATTTTTCCTTTGCTTGTGTTGTAAGACCTTGCTTGTGGCCAAAATCGACAATTCTAGGTCAACCGGAAGTACCCTATAGGTTTTGGGTCGAAAACCTATAGGGTACTTCCCGTTGACCTAGAATCATAAAATTTTGCATGAAGCAAGGTCTTATAGCACAAATAAAGGGAAAATTCCAAAAAATAAAAAAGTTGAAAATTAAAGGGTGTCCCCATACATACATAGTTTCAGCCAATTAAGATAGGCCTCTGAGTTATATGAGCGCTCATACAGTTTAGAGGTCTAGCTTAATTGGTACATACCAACGTTGGTAGTGTTGGTACGGAAGCCTCGTTACTTTTTTTTTCTAATTCAAAGCGTTAAATTCTGCTTTTGGTATGTTTACTTGATAATTGGTTATGATTTATTTTATGATTTATGATTTTGACGTGTATATGTGCGTATATTTATACTGCCTACATACTGAATAAATGCTTTGATTCTTGATTCTTGATTCCTCGATAGGCGAGTCCAACTCGCCTTTGCCGGTTTTATTTAATGTAGGAATTAAGAATGTATTCTCATCTACTTTCTTAATAATTTAATCGTAAATTCTTACCTTTTCTAAAGACAAACTGGTCAAAGTTTCGTGTTTGTATGGTTTTGTGTAAATATGATTGATTCATTGTTACATCAGCCTTAGTACATTTTTTTGGTCTATTACTACAAATTCACGTGATGTTAAGTGACGATGAGATCTAAGCTACAATCGCGCTTGATGAAAATGGTAGAGAGTCTGAACTAAACCATTTTTAACCGACTTCAAAAAAAGGAGGAGGTTTCTCAATTCGACCGTATATATATTTTTTTTATTTTTTATGTTTGTTCGCGGATAACTTCGTCGTTTATGAACCGATTTTGATTATTCTTTTTTTGTTCGAAAAGAGATATCCCAAGTGTGGTACTATGGTAATTTTATCGAGGTCTGATAAGTATCTCCAGAGATATTGAGATAAACATCTCAAAATTGGTACTGAAAATGAATAGCGCGGCATTGAAGTCGGTTCTTTTTTAGTTTTTAAACGATATTATTCGAGATGGCTAGGATTAGCGACCAAATCAATAATTATCGCCTCCAAAACACCACATCCATTTTCACACCATCCCACGCTTCAAAAAAACTAGTTACCAACTCGTCCCAGTTTCCGTGGGACACCTTTGTGCTGTTACCCGGCCCGGAATGCATCGCGTGACGGTACATGCTTGTTAAACTATAACATGGAAAAAGTTCACGCTCATACTCATATTGGACCGTAAATTAAATACCTTTTCTTTACTCATGTGCCGTAAGGCAATGATTCCATCAGCGACGGTTAGTCCTTGGCACTTTTGAATTGGAACAACGATTTATTAGTTAAAATAACTATGGAGTTAAAAAATAACTATACCCATAGGCGGTAGAAGTATATTTTACCGATGTTTCGACGGATTTGCTACCAAAAGTAGCTTACCACCATCAAGGAAAAATCGGCCGCCTTAACTTTACGGTGTTCCAGCAGCACACAGCCCTTAAGAGTCAGAGTATTCTAGGCCTGAAATCGAAAAGATTTTTACGACCAATGACTATCTCAACTTAAAGCTCTCCATACGTAATAAATTATTCATACAAAAGTACATAGGTCTGTCTGTTTATCACCGACCGATTTGGCTAAAATTTAGCAGAGATAATGCCGATATAACAGAATATGACTTAGGTAACTTTATGACATAGGTGTACCCCCGGGACGTCGTAAGTAGTACAAAAGATGCCAAAAAAATTTAGAATATTAAATTACCTTGATGTAAAGGCTTTAGGGCCACATCTAAGCCTCGAAGCTAAATGTAATACCATTTTATTAAACTTGCATCAATCATTATGGTAATACACTTGTATTATCTTTACCTGCAATACTTTATCTTATTATGATAATTAAAAGATACATAAAAACTTCTATTTGACCTTACAATTATTATGTCAGCACATTTTCTGTTAAAGTGTGAGTTGCTCTGCAAAGCTACGCGATAGAGCGATGGAGTTAGAATTAAAGCTAGATAAGAGCCAGCCATCCTCGTTGTTTTATGGATCCCGGAGCTTGTTGCATTTGTTACAAAAACTTTATCCACATGAACGTGTAAATAACAATTAAATTAAGTTTATTAAGCAGTTATGGTGTTATGAGGATCGATGAATTTCAGTATCAAGTTTCGTTGTAGGATTTGTATGCTTTATGAATTGGATTAACTTCAATAGTTCAGAGGAACTTTTTTATCACTACCGTAAATTACTAGATAAACACAATTCAATTACCTTTCATTGTAAACTATTTGTAAATGTAATCTAGTTTCTCAAAAAAACTATCGTTTGCTGTATGCTATATTTCACTTCCAAAGTTTGTTAAGTATTTTTCAATTACATAACTAAATTAAAACATTAAAAAAAATCTGTTCGACTTTATTGTTTTCTTCTTTAACAATATTATTTACACACAGAATGTATTTAAATAGTTTAGACTTACACAAGTTAAATATTTCTGTACTTGCATTATAAAATGCAATTAATACATATTTTTATGATTATTATTATAATAAACTCATTATTGCATACCTTTTAAAAGGAAAGAAGAAAAAATACTTATTTTGCTTACCTAGATAGCAAAACAAACAACGAATATAGAAGGTATATATAAAATAGGCGGTCTTATTGCTAATAGCAATATCTACCAAATAACATTTGAATGGTCAGTGTTATAGGAAGTTGATGACGATGGTCTACTCTAAACAAATAATAAACACATATATTATCCTATCAATACAAAAGAACAAATTAAAGTACAATGACGAAGCACGAGCGTCAAAGACAGCCTGATAGGCATCGCTCCCAGACAAAGGACTTAAAGAGTATGGAGTAAATTTCCGGTAAATATTTACGTGATTTATTAGCCGATATAAACCAACTCCCACGATCATTTCAATGATCAATAATAATGATTTATATCAAATACTTATGGTTTGAAGTGCTAGCATAAATATAGCTACAAGGGTGAGAGATAATCTCTCCCACTGGACTACAAACTTTACAATCCACAGCCTGAGGGAAGGCACGTGTATCATATTTGTTTTTTGTATCAAAAATAACTCAATTCTCGTACTCTGTCGTAACACCACTTGAAGTCGTGTCGAGAGAAAATGTAAATAATCGCTGGCATCTCTTTGACACATGCCTAAAAACTTTACGTGACAAAAGTGATTTTGTGTTTAACCGACGTGACGTCTTGAAAGTAGGAGATTGTTGATTTTGTAGAGATTTTGCCTTTTGGTAGCGTTGCCATAAGTAATTATATCTAAATTAATTATTATCAATATTATACTGAGATGATTCTATTTTTTAACCAACTTTTTTAATACCTTACAGGTTAGCGTTTGACCACTATCTTACCTATTGGTAAGTGATGATGCGGTCGAGGGTGGTAGCACGCTAGGTCCCTAGAACGGGATCTGGCTCTCAAGGATAGCTGCCGGAGAGATGTTTGGTGACAGATTTTCTAATTTGATTTTACAATAATTTTTGATCGTACAAAACGAAAAAACCGACTTCACATGCCGCGATAGTAAAAATATCCACTAGTCATAATTATGTCATCAAGGTATAAAATTTGCTTATCTCCATATTTCCGGAGATAATTATCAGATCTCAATAAAAATGTAATGGGACTAAACGGAAGGCACAATTCCTGAAACAAAAAAAAATATTTCAAAGCGGTTAAGATTTGACGGAGTTCTGAGGTAACAAAAAATATACAGTCGAATTGAGAACCTCCTCCTTTTTTGTAACGTCGATTAAAAAGGGGGGGGGGGGACATTTCTTACAGTTAACCGGTTGTTTCGAACGGTTGTTACTGGTTGTTAACGGTTGTTTTGACCACCTTAAGGTAGGTATTCGAAAATATCGGTTTTTGAAAATATGTCATTTTTTATAACAGAGTATAACAGAGAGATACTTACTTTCCATTTAAAAATTTACCTTGTTTTTCAACTTTTTTTTTTTCAGAATTTTTCCTTTTCTTGTGCTGTAAGACCTTGCTTTTAACCAAAATTGACAATTTTAGGTCAACCGGAAGTACCTTATAGGCCGAAAACCTATAGAGTACTTCCCGTTGATCCAGAATCGTGAAATTTGGCAAGAAGCAAGGTTTTACAGCACAAATAAAGTAAAAATTCCAAAATATAAAAAAAGTTTAAAATGAAATAGTTTCGCCATACATATATAGATTCGCCAATTCAGATAGGCCTCTGAGTTATATGAGCGCTCATACAATTTAGAGGTTTAGCTTAATTGGTACTAACCAACTTACTACTTACTAGTACGGAAACCTCGGTGGGCGAGTCCAACTCGACTTAGCCGGTTTTATTTAATTTATATTGTCATCGAGATCTGATAAGTATCTCCAGATATATGACGATAAAGGTATCAATCTTCCTACTGGAACCAACCCGCGCGGCATGGAAGTCGGTGGTTTCAGCATTTCTTCTGTAAAAGCTATCATGTTGAAATAATGTTCAACATAATCAGTTGAGGTATTAGCTACAACACGAATGCATTAATTTATACAAGCGTCTTTATATTACAAACTTTATCTTAAAACAGAAAAAGTTTTCAAAAGATAAACTTTTCTCAAAGGCTTCAAAATAACAAAATACACGTAACTTTCGGCTAGACTGAAAATTAGCATTCCCAGACTAAGATATGACGACCAAATGCTAGAAGCTTATTTTTGTTACAAGTATTTATTATATTTATGTTGATAAAATAACTATCAACGGGATATGTATTATGTTATTTTTTATTATTTCTGAGTTTCCGATATTATTCTTGTGGTAGTTGTATTAAAAGTTAACTTTATAATAATCCTTAAACTTGTTATTTCATTAATATTAAATTTCCTCTGGCTAGAAAAGATGCTGAAATTATTAAAAAAAAAAACACACACACACACACACACCTTTGTTACTCGTCATTGTTAACTGAGTGGTTCGAGCCTCGGCCTAAGCCTACCTCTAGTAATGATGGAGACTTAAATAACTATTTCTAACATTATTACGCAACAGGACAATCGAGACGGTTGTACAGTTAGTTGTACAGACCCAATCGACTACGGCTGAATATTGAGTTTAACCCCCTGTAATGTCAATGGTCGTGATCTTCCTCACTATGATTAACAAGTTTATACCCAGACTTAACGTGAAGCAGGATCGTGAGTAACATCCATAAACTGTAACTAGTCTAAAACTAAAACTCGAAAGTTGAAGTTAGCACTTTGACTATTTGTCGGTTTACTAACAAACGCGGCTGCGTGTTACACCGTAGTGAACTTTTGATATGGTTTACGGCGAATATTTTACTAAAAAATATCGCAAGATATAAGTATAAGAACACTTCTTGATCGTCGATCGTTGCGTCGAGGTGAATTAATTTCAAATACCTATTACACAGGTAAGTTATTTGTAGTTGATTGCAGATTTAACACCTCACAGCTATGCTCGGTATTTTTTGCCACTTAAATAGAAAAATATGACTCTTCCTGACATATATTGGCGAATAATAATACTATTTATTTTAATTGAGAGCAACTAACTGCTTTAACTGCACAATAACACTAAAGCTACTTCTACTCGCCAAAAGATGTCGGGAAGAGTCATAATTTTTAAGTTGATTTTCGATAAAGTTGATTATTGAAAACACGAATAAAACAAAATTTCTGAGAATGAATCCTAGCTAGATCGATTTATCACCCCCAAAAACACCTGCATACTAAATTGTATTTAATCTTTGGAGCCGTTTCAGAGATTAAGGTAAACACGATAGCGCCATCAACGAAGATTCGTAGATGGCGCTATCGTAAAATACACGTTTTTTGTTTTAAACCCTTTAATTTTTAACTTTATTCTGTTCTTAGTATTTGTTGTTATAGCGGCAACAGAAATACATCATCTGTGAAAATTTCAACCGTCTAACTATCACGGTTCATGAGATACAGCCTGGTGACATACGGACAGACAGACAGACAGACAGACAGACAGACAGACAGACAGACAGACAGACAGACAGACAGACAGACAGACAGACAGACAGACAGACATACTGACAGACAGACAGACAGACAGACAGACGGACAGCGGAGTCTCAGTAATAGGGTTCCGTTGGTACCCTTTGGGTTCGGAACCCTAAAAAACAACGAGTGAACTCCGCGAGTGCCGGCAGGAGTGAAAACTTGAACATTAACGTTGTGCATTTGGTCTACTCTCTCTCCGTCTTAGGAATTTTCGATCAAATCACGTGTCCTGACGCGAGATCTTGACGCGAGTTTCACATTTTTTACCCATTCTAAAAAGTTTATAACGCCGCTAAAGAAGTGTTCACATAAAAAACGAATCTATCAGTTACGGTGTAACGCGCGGCAACATAATACGAAACTGACAAAAGTTTCAGCGCTACACAAGCGAAGACTATATTTATGGCGCTGTGGCTAAATAAACGCAGCTCGCGCAAATTACAAACTTCACAAAAACATTGAACGCAATTTAACAGTACATTAACTCACTACAGTCTTAGACACGTACACAAATAAATCGTCACCTTAAACGTATTAAGTATAAATAAATATCTTTATTAGGTTTATCTAAAATATATATGTATCTATTTCACAATGGATAGTAATTACTAGGACTATAAAGCCTGTATTGCGGGTTACTGCAGTGACCCTCTTTGGTAGGTGCCATTCCTTTATTTATACAAAAATTTGTTTATTTCTTAAAAACTATACTAATATATATACATATATTGTTTTTAACCTATAAATATTTTTCTCTCTCCTTCCACAGCCCCTACTATAATAGCAAAGATTTCCTTTCTACTTTATTCTACATATTAAAGTTATATAACATGGTGTTCATACTAAATTATGACTATCATACTTTAAATAATTATAATGCCTGTATTTATTAAGTGCTGTGTAGTAATGTGTGCAGTGAAATAACGTGAGTTAATGCTGTAATCTTGAATATTTAGTATGTTTATAATAATTATGTGTGTATGTATACCTGGTGGGTGTGCCTAGCATTAAACTGATATTTCATAAAAGCTGGTGAGATATAAGGTCAGTGAGGTGTACGTATTAAACATATTTTTGAAGTTATACTTCTTTTGGCGCGATAGAGAAAAATAATGAGGGTGAATTTTTACGATGCGCGCGCACACCGACACCTAAATTTAACATCGTGAAGTTAGTTCTAGGTGGCATGACTATGTTCAAGTTGTATATTCTAGTATTTTTATATTTAGAACACGTGTTTCGTAAGAACGTCATATTTAACGTCATATTTTTACGTTAATAAAACCTTTTTTATTTAAATAAAATCTTTTTGATTAATTTTAATATTTATCGTTAATCACTACTGCATTTTTGTTATTTTTTTTCCATACGGTACAGAAATATAACTTCTTACGCGTATACATAAGTACAGACTCTTTTTTTTCACCCTGCATCGTTATTCCTTAAAAAATGTTTATTGGTACACATACACAAAACATTCTTATCCATTTTATACTTATCTTTTATTAATGACTCTTGAAGTTGAAGCGTCGTCTTGACCGCCAACCAATCTGTGACTTAAACTTCATTGTTTGTTTAGGTTTGTTTAGTTTAGGAAAATAAGTCGATCTGGCCATGCAAAAAGAATTATATAAATATGTCATACGACTCATAATGAATGATATACTGTTTTCCATTGTCGATAATGTTTACAAGTTTGTGTGTGTGTGTGTGTGTGTGTGTGTGTGTGTTCGTGTTTTTGGATGAGTGAGTGTGTGTGTCTACAAATAAATCAAGAGCGCGTCACAAAAATTGTTCTAATAATTATTCACAACAATATTGCATGGATTTATCAGAATACTTTACTGAATACTGAATAATTCCAAACAATAAAAATTAATGAAAATTAAAGAGTGTCCCCATACATACATTGTTTACGCCAATTAAGCTGGGCCTCTGAGTTATATGAGCGCTCATACAATATAGACGTCAAGCTTAATTGGTACCTACCAACGTTGGTACGGAAGCCTCGGTGGGCGAGTGCAACTCGACTTGGCCGGTTTTTTTAAATATATTAGGTATAAAGAACAACTCTTAAGGTACGGACACACCGCAACGTCCTGCGTGCGCGATCTAGGCGGCGATCAGATAGCGCAGTAGTATTTGTACCGACTGGTTCACACCAAACGCGATCAGAAAATAATTTAAGATCGTTTAAAAAACTAAAAGAACCGACTTCAAACGTCGCGCTAGTCAAAGTAGCCAGTAGATGCAGTAACTATTATCTAATCTGTGCCACTAGTACTCGTTAGTAGTAAATCGTCGAGATTAGTAAATGCATCGTAATACAAATGTTGATACATTAAAAACGGCTCAGCCGATTTCGTTAAAATTACAAGGGGACTACCTCGGAAACGTAGGGTACGTTTCCGATCCATTAAAAAAAGAATTATTCGAATCCGTTCACAATTGACGGAGTAATCGCGTAAAATACACACAAAAATAAAACATTTAGATGAATTGAGAACCTCCTCCTTTTTTTGGAAGTCGGTTAACAATTGAAAAGTACTGAGATCGCGCCCGCAGATTGCAGGACCTTTAAGAATAACGAATCATCAAAAGCTCATTTACTACAATAACAGGAGCAGTAAACAATAATTAAAACAATTAAGTATTGTAAAAAATATTTATAACAGCAGTGTTACTAAAATACCAATACTAAAACTATCGAACAGAATACCGCAACTTTATAAGGCCATGTCAAAATAAAAAAAATGTTGGTACAACATCAGAATAAACCAAATATACATTTATACATTACATACAGGCGGCAGGGGGGCATGTTATATCGATATTCCGCCTGACTTAATACCAAAACGTAGCTTACCACGATCAAGGAAACTCACCATCCAAAACTACTAGTCCGATTTTGATGCTGTTTTCAGTTATGGGTTCGAGTTTGATTGGCCTATGTTGTTATATAAGTGTTATCGTGACAACTCACCAGGGGGCGCTGCAGCAAACATTGTTTTTGCAAATCCATGTTGCCATTTTTTTCTATAACTACTAGTTCGATTTTCTCTTTAAACGGTTCGTATTTAATCAGTGGTGGTTCTTAGATAGATGTTATAACGTTAACTTTTTAAAGGCCGCTGTCGTGGGTGTTTCTTCAAAATTTTAATTTTGTTACTTGTTAGGTTAGTTAATTCTAGTACGTAACCAGTATTGTCTTAAAGATTATGGTAGAGCAACAACTGTCTTCAGGTTCTTCTTGTAACATATAAAGTGAGAATTTCAATGCGGTAAAGTTCCCTAGCGTAATTAGGGAAGCCGCTTTTTGGCCTCTAATGTAAGAATCGTGACTAAACGATATCATCATTGTTTAAACATTTTTTCTAACTCTTTTTGCCGCTGCTCGTGAGTAGACGTGAGATGAGAATTTAATAATTAAGATACCGCTTCATTTTGATACTGATAATTGATAGTATGACGAGATTGTCATCTAGCTTCCGTGATATTTATCAAACAACTTGAGCTGTGAGCTAAGTTAGATAATATCGTTTAAAAACTAAAAAACAACCGACTTCAATGCCGCGCTATTCATTTTCAGTACCAATTTTGAGATGTTTATCTCAATATCTCTGGAGATACTTATCATACCTCAATAAAGTTACCATGGTACCACACTTGGGATATCTCCTTTTGAACAAAAAAAGAATAATCGAAATCGGTTTATAAACCACGAAGTTATCCGCGAACAAACATAAAAAAAAAAAAGATATAAATATATATACGGTCGAATTGAGAAACCTCCTCCTTTTTTTGAAGACGGTTAAAAAACATATTTTGAACGTTATTGTTAGCCATGTAAGGGTCTTTTTGTTTTATATTTTAAAAGAAAACTTCCCGCACTAGGAATTCGTGGGTCGCGAGTTCTTTGCAGACATACAATCACGGAAATAGTTACACCCAGACTCGACGTGACCACGTATAGCAATCGAACCCACGACCATTAGATTAGAAGGCAGTGTCACTCACTACTAGACCCTCATGTCAGTCAATTTTGACGGTTTTATTGTACTCATAGACGTAATATAAAAGGGGTGCACTGCAGATGTTTTGACAAATTCAATTTAATCCGTACACTTTAACGATAAGGTTGTAATTGCTTTGTAGAACAAAACGGCCCGATTGAGAGACACCAGGGTGGGAGTGTGTCCTTGTCTAACAACCTGCTAGTCCTATATATGTTCTATACTATATGTATGGTATATATATAAGTTGTCCATACAAAAGAAAGGGACAAACTCAAGGTCGGTCTCATGGGGGTTGGCGATGAAGTTTAATATGTAGCAGGTCTGTGATCGTACTTAATAATACTTGACTTTTATAGTTTACCCCCTTAAAAAACCTCTTCAGCTTGGAACACGTGAAAAGTACCAATAGTTTATCTACAAGAATCACAAACAGGAATTAAATATTCTAAAGAAACTTCAGCAAAATCTAGATCTCGTGCATGGATAATATTTCCATTTAATTAAATAGTATTATTTAAATAAGTTTGTAGAGCCCCAAACGATAGATCGCCTGACTTCTGAGCGAGAGGTCGCCGGGTCACATTCTACCACAGGTGTTCGTTTATAGGTGGTAGAAGCATATTATATCAATGTTCCGTCTGATTTCCTACGTAGCAACTACTATTATAGAGGAAATGTGCAGCCATAAACTTACGGTGTTCCGGCACAGCACACATCCCTTGAGAGTCAGAGTATTCTAGGCCTACCGTGTTCACCATCTTCGATCACATCTTCACTTACCACCAGGCGATATAGTGGTCAAAAGCTATCCTATAAGACATTAAAAAAATTCTACACACAACTTTCTTGGATTTTTCTATTTGTTTGGATTCTTGTATTGGACATGACCTATAGCTATCGTTAAAGTCCACAACCTGACAGTAAGATGACGAAAGCCAGAGGTTCTCAAGTGTCCCGCAGTGACCGCAAAAGTGGGACGTTTCGAAAATTTCAAAAATAAAAATTATTTGTCAAACTTGTCTGACTAGTCTGCTACCCGACCGCGTCTCTGAGATGTGCGAAATATGGTTTGGAGAAGGCTTCAATAATGAAATGTACATATATTAAAGTAAGCAAGTAAACGCACAGAAAAGATAATAGTTCTACGGTAAAAGTGTGAATTATGGTAATCAAGAACACGTCTGCCGTATGCCTCATTATAGGCGAAAGTAGCTTACCACCATCAAGAAGAAAATCTGCCACACCCTTGAGAGTTAGAGTATTCTAGGCCCAGCATGATCACCATCTTCGGATCATATCATCGCTTACCTCAAGGCAAGATAGTGATCAAACGCTGGCTTATAAGATGAAAAACTGGCTAACTAGTGGTACCTGAGTGTAGCACAGTATATAATATGGTACGTTTTGCGGAAGCTGTGGCAGACTAAAAAGGAGATGGCGGAGCTGTTCCATGATAAGTGCGTGGAAGATTTGGAAGTTCTTTTTCCCAGTAGTAGGACAGCTGACGTTATTTTATAACAAGCCTTGTGCTGCATGAGTAAATTTTATTGCCAAAACTTTTCACAGTTGATTTTAAAATAGGCTTTGAAGAGCAATATCATAAAATGTGTTATGTCACGAGTTCCAAAAATAAGTAGCCTGTATCGCAGGGCCAGAGTCGTTTTATAACAAAGGTGAAAGGTTCAATTCACATACTTAAATTTTCTCTTCTACTCATAGAAGCTGTTCCAGGATATCTTGGTAAATTACAATGAGCCCTGTGATAGCATAAATGTCATCAAATTTTTCACGATTTTACCCGATTTCAAAAGGCTTTACATCAAGATCTGCATCTCCTACGTACCCTTGAAGATCTGCTCCCCCAAAAGGTTTTAGATGCGTACTCTTGCGGAGCCTCATACACTATACTTTACCTATAAAGCTGTAAAGGCCGTTAGAGACAATAATATTTGACCTTTCGCATAGAACCAAGTCCCCGTAAAACTCCCACTACAAAGTTTTGGAACAGAAATTTGCGATTACATAGTCACTGACACTATAATTAAAATTATTAACGAGATATTTAAGTAACATATTTTTTATTATTGTGAATGTTGTACAATCAGTTCGTCTATGAACATGGCGCATGATGAAATATCAGAAAATCATAATTAAAGTTTAAAAATTTACCGTAAATAATTACCGATATCTACCTGGGGATCTTCAAGTAGCGAGTGAAAAGGTATCTTTTGGGTAAGCACGCTACATCATCGACCGCATTATCACTTAACATCAGGTGAGATAGTGGTCATGCTCTACACATTTCAACATAATTTATTTTTATAGAAAATCGGTCTTTTATCTTCTGGGCAAGCATGTTACATTTTGGACCGCATCGCCACTTAATATCAGGTATTTTAGATTTATAGTTAGTGTTGTTAGTGAGTATAATAGTCGGTATTTTTATAAACTTAATATTAGGTGTGATTATTGAGCATTTAAAAATCTTATAACAGATATTCTATTTAAAATTAAAGTGCTTCCATGAAGTACCATATCCAAATCTTATTACGTTTAAGTCGAGATGGTATCAGTATCCACAGTCCGTAAACGCGTATTAGCTTTTGATCGATCTAGTGCGGCGCCGTGGCAACACGTGTTAAGGCCAGGTTACACGTACAGCCGTTTGTTGGACGTCCTGTAACTAAGCTCCAGAATTTAGTTTGGGACAACAGAGTAGACGGATGTATTATTAGCACACAATGTATGTAGATTAGCAATTGCTAAACTAAATTGCGTTTACAAAATAGTTGTGGGACTTCTTCTTACTATTAAGGCAGAATTATTATTTTTTGTTGATTATTAAAACAGCTACATAGTAAAGTTATATAATAATGTAATTTATAAAAGTTTAAAGGACCGGCTTCACATAATCCATGAATTTTTTTCTGTTGCAAAATGAGGTGTATTGCTCCATTCCCCCTTACGTTTTCTAAAACATTTTGTTAGCATTAATTGTAGAACCCGATCGAAATCTTCACAATTTGCCTGGTTCTGAATTAACATAAACATGAAAAAAATAAAATGGCATAGTCTCTCTTGTATGTAGGTTTTGAAAGTAATTGAGTGTCATTCTTAGTAGTGCTAGAAGGTTCACAGTTAGGATTTAGTCATGGCATGAACACCTAACGAACAAGTTGTTAATAGGTCTACAGAGTCCCAACACGATATTCGGGGCCAGCCAGTTTAAATGACAGTTTGAGAAAGTTGCTCTATATTGCACTGTTATGAAAAAGCATTTGTCTAGAATACATTGTTAAAGACAATTCAAAATGCAATCGTTTCGATGCAATTTGAATCATTAGTTAATAGCTAGCACTCACTCACTTCACTCGACGACGCTGCGACTGCCGACTCCGTCGCTCCCAACTCGTTTCACTTTAATATTTCAGTTAGATATTTATGTTGAATGTTTTAGTTGAATATTTCAGTTGAGTGTTTCGGTTAAATATTACAGTTAAATATTTCAGTTAGATATTTTATTTATAACTATGTGTTCAAATCGCGAAAGTTTAAAGTTTACAATAGCTAGCAATTCATTAGTTTCGTCGTATCGGTAAGATCGTATTGTAGTTGAATTGGTACAGCACCGGGCATGTTTTCCGTGGGGCACAGGTTCAAATCCCGTCGATACGATGATAATTTTGATTGTTTATAATATTGTTAGGAAATATAAAGCATAGATAACACTTATAAAGAAACATAATATTTGTACAGCGCATCATTTCGCTTTCGTAACACACTTCCAGAAACGAATAAAAATACTAAGACAATCAGAATGATATTATTAGAATGAATGAATTTACGTTTACCTCGTCACCTAAGATTAAGTTCTATGCATGTATTTAGCTCAGAGACTAAGCATCGCCATTCAACGGGGGAATACAGCCAGCATTTTGGGAACTTTACCTACTGGTAGTAGTTTGGTAGACTAAAGTTTTAGTTTTTATTGATTTTGATTAGGTATGTTTGTTTTTATATATGTTTGTTTATAGTTAGGTAGTTTTAAAAATATTTTAATGTATATACTATTATGTAAATATCTTCTATAAATAAATGTTTAAGATTAAGTAAATGTGATCATGTTTAAGTAACTAGTTGTTTGTCATCTATAAAAGTTTTTTTTTGGCAAGGCCTGGTTTTAGAAACTGTAAATTTTCCAATATATTTTGTCCGTGGCCAACTCTCTAAAGTTCACAATCTTATAAACATTATATTCAGGACAAAGGAACGCAATCTTTGTCTACAAAGAACCATTAGCAACATTAAAACAAATTAACAACTTCCCCTTAACACAAAACTCGACAAAATTGTCATATAATCCGCTTAGGAAAGCATAAAGACGACAATTTTCAACTCAAGATCGAAATCTCTGATAAGTTTAGAGTTCACTTTTGTATACATCTATTTTCAATGTTTAATGACCGCATTTTTGTTTTTATCACTCATTCTACATAATCTGATTGGTTGAGATGGGATCTTGTGTGAAAATTGTGGAGTGGATGATAATGGATCGTTGAAATATATTATACTGGCGCATTCGTGACGGTGTTACTAGATTTTTTAATAGTTCATAGAAAAATATTTAACTATGTCAGTGACGGTGCTGTAAAGTGGAATTATGCTTTTTTGGAAATAAAGCACGTGCTAGACGATCAAAATCAAGTGTTTCTGTAGTAGAGGCGACTGTCGCGTCGCCGTGTCGACTACGGTTGACAACAAGCTCCCAACTACAGTATGATTTGAGCTATAATAATTTATAGCTCAAATCATACTAACTATAATTAGTTATAAAATACTCTATTGTGTTACGGAACCTTACTAGTGTCGAGTCCGACTTGCACTTGGCTAGTCTTGCAGTTGAACGCGCTAGGCCTATAAAGGTCTATAACCTCTTAAGGGCTGTGTGGTGCCGGAACACCGTAATCATATTTTATTTTGTCAGATTTGGCAGTTTTACTTCTCGATGGTGGCAAGCTACTTTTTGGTAAAAACTCAGGCAAAGCATCGATATAATGCTCCTACCCCCTACCCCCTACAGAGAACAAGCAATATGTTTTTTAATTTCTTTCAATACGTTAATTAATTCAATGATACAACTTTGATATGAAAATAACAAAGGAACGTAGCACCCGATATCTAGAGACTTTAATTACTGCCAATAAAAAAACAAAATAAAACAATGTCAGTGGAGAACAATAATTAAATCTCAGTTTCGAGATGCCCCCGGCTGTATAATTAATAATGGGTCTAATATTCAAATTGTAAGATTTCGTGTAAGAGATTCCTTCCTTATAAACGATAGCATTTGGTATTTGTTAATGTTTTCAAAACTTTGTATTAGTTAGATTCTTAGATATTTTTTAGGGTTCCGTACCTCAAACGGTAAAAAAGAGCCTTTATAAGATCACTGTCTTGTCCGTCTGTCTGTCTTTCCATCTGTTCGTCTGTCCGTGTGTCACCACCGATTTTCTCAGGAACTGGCGGACCTAGCAAGTTAAAATTTATACCAGGTACTGAAGTCTATTAATAAAATCAATTGGTATATAGCTAGAATAATAACCAGCGACCGTCGGGTAAGAAGTCAAGGTAACTAACTATCCTTTATGCCAACGGGCCGTCCAATATTATGTATCAATTTCACTCGTGCGAAGCCGGGTCAGGCTGCTATTAAAGGTATATAGCTATATAGTCATCTACACAGGTGCATATATGTATATACCTATATATAACTAAATACCAAGGTTTAGGTTAGGGTTCTGCCTCATCGTTTATTGAGAAGAAGCCATGAAACTCATCAACGACGACCAACTTGTAAATAAAAGACTCCAGAGTCTGGAGCATCGACGCAAAGTCGCTTGTTTATCAGATTCATTTCGGAGAGTGTGCAATTAATTTGATTCCGCCATCCCCATTCTATAATCGGACATCCAGGGATACAAAGAGATGCCACCGCTTTATGGTTAATATACCATTTATCCGTACAAAGCGATTTGCTTCCTTTCATCATACGTACTGCCAAGGAATTTCCTGCCTGAGCCTGTGCTTCCAATTAGATACAATTTAAGGGTCTTCAAGTCGCGAGTGAATAGGTATCTTTTGGGTAAGCGCGCTACATCATCGACCGCATTATCACTTAACATCAGATGAGATAGTGGTCATCTCTACACATTTCAACATAATTTTTTTTTATAGAAAATCGGTCAAAAAATCATTCACACATAAAAAATTCACGTTCCTTCTCGTATCTATCTCAAACACAAAACAATCGCTATTAAATATCTTTACGACATGGTTTTACTTTAGAATAGACATTTACGTAAGGTAAGTATAGTGTTTTCGAGGCGGTGTCTGTAAGATTGCTAGTTTGAAAGACCAGAATTTATCCAGCTTCCGTTTTGATATGGGATAGGAAAGTATGGATCTTGACATTTTGAATGACCTCGTGGTCAGTATAATATTTTTGTTGTAACATATTGATATTTATTATTGAAATTATTTGCCTTAGTAGAATCAAGCATCAACATGATGATTTCGTTTGGCACTGCCGAAGTATTGAACTAAACTGAATTTGAACTGAATTTTTACAAAAAAAGGAGACTAAGTACAGACAAAAATGAGATGCAAAATATTGTACATTGTTTTCTCATTTTTTGTTTATGCCCTTCTAGGATTTTATCCCAACGTTGTTTTTCCCCTAGTGCAAAAAAAGTAGACTGACAAAAATAAATGTGTTATAGGAAAAGCGAGACACTTGCTTGATGGATAGTGAATAAAGTCTGCTTTAAAAAAATACTGTGGTACTATAATGTACGCGAGTTTTTTTTAATGCTGAGTAGGAAATCGATTGACCATTTTCTCACCTGATAAAAGAGTTTGCGCGTCATTGTAACGGTCTTTAAGTCACAAGTGCATAGGTATCTATTGGCACTTACATCATCTTAACTTAACATCAGGTAAGGTAGTGGTCAACCGCGCTACCCATTTCTGCATAAAAGGAAACTGTACTGTTACTCTGAGATATCTAGATGTTGAGTTTTGATTTCACTGTGCATTGTAACCTTCAAACAGATATATTTTATATATATACAGCCGGAGAAAAAAATGTTATTCGTCAATGCAATTCAACAGAAGTCCAACAAATAATATTACTACTTTTGCATGACACAACGTAGTTTAAGCTAGAGTTGATAAAATATATGATAGTTAAACTTCAGCATAGGGGCGAACTTTACCTTTTGGGTCCTTGATTTCTCTTAGTTCCTAATTTAAAAGTTTGGTTTAAAAGCAAGCACTGTTACTTATCACTACTACTTATTCTGTTCTCAAAACAGAATAAATAGTAGTGATAAGTAACAGAACTGAAAAAAATGATTACTATCATTATGATAAAAAGGTTAAATGATTTTTACTATATTTTAAAATGTTTTCATCAATTAATCCAGTAAGTAGTATGTATTCCGGTAAATTATAAGTGAAATTAACATGCATGACATTATGCAATGTAACATAAAATGTTTTGACATTTTTTTGCTATTAAAGTGCAATATTTCATTTTAGATATGATAAAATAGCACGTTTCATAAATCCTTTTCCACACTATCGTATACTTAACCACATGTAACCGAGGTTCGAATATCACTAAAAAATAACCAGCGGCACGAAATGAAAGGCTTCGATATCAAGTTAGCGTATTATATTCATTACTAGAATTTTAAGTAACCTTGAGCCTTTGATACATTAATCCAAGATACGTTAACAATCCAACATGAAACTTATGAACAAACACGTCGCTTGCTAAAAAGTATGCGGTGGTGTTTGTCTATAAAAAGCAGACTAGTTGAGATTAGGGCAAACTTCTGGATGACATAATTTTCCATTGTGATTTTTAATCGACTTCACAAAAAAGGAGGAGGTTCTCAATTCGTCGGAATCTTTTTATGTATGTTCATCGATTACTCGAAGATGCCTGAACTGATTTGGAAAATTCTTTTTTTGTTTCAAAGGGTACCCTTCCCAGGTGGTCCCATTTAAATTTTAACGAAATCGGTTTAGCCGTTTTTAATATATCAACATTTGTATTACGATGTATTTACTTATCTCGACGACATACTACTAACTACTGCCACATATTATGTAATAGTTACTACGTCTAATGGCTACTTTGACTAGCGCGACGTTTGAAGTAGGTTATTTTAGTTTCTTAAACGATCTTAAATTATTATCTAAACGCTGTGATTTTTAGCTAGACCATCTACCAACCTACCAATGCTATTACCTATACATATTTTTTAAATCTTACTAGCAATTTGAGTTGCACATTATTAGTAATCTTGTTAACCCCTCCAACTAAGCTAAATATGCTTGTGTCTGGAGTGTCTTGTGTTCACGTCAATAGTGCAATGGGTGGGGATCGAACTCACGGCCTCTTGATTTCCAGGCCTTAACCATTGGGCTATTGTCGCTTAAATGTGTACCTATACGCTTTCACACACACATTTATATTTACAATTCAAGTGTGAGTTCAAATCACAAAATTTGCAACTATATATTTTAATTCATGAGCTGCATAGTTACAGTTAGGTATACAGTTACAGTGTTACTTATAAAAATCTGTTGATCAATCAATTCAAAAATTAAATTCAAATTAAATTCAAATCAATCAATTGCCGAAATGCCTCTCAGCTGAGAAGCTGTCAAGGACTTGATCATTGCTCATCTTTTTTTCACTCATAAACGTTAGTCAGTCGTTGCTTGGTTGAGACACGAAATAGATATGCTTAGACATAGAGGCATAGACTATAACCAAATTAGTCGACTAAAGAACGATTCCAGCCCTCAGATATTCATTTTTTATCTGTAACGGGCTGTAGATTTGACAGATTAAGTGACAAAAAAAAACCGCGATATTCGATAAACTACCCATATATCAGCTGATTGGTGCTGTCAACGCCATCTTGCCTCTCAGCAAGTGCTTAACTTTGAGAGCTGTCAATGCAATGCTCAACGACCTCTCAACTTTGATTACTGTTTATGAGTGAGATTTTCCTTGATCAATAGTTCAGCAATTGCTCAAAATTTGAGACACGTTTATAAGTAACACCGATTAGTGCTTGGAGCCCAATCTCATTATAACGTATCTTCTTATCAAACATCTTAGCACTGCTTTACAAAGTTACAACTTTCGGAATTATTTCTGGTTATTATAATATGGTGGAGTAGGTATGTTTTATAATAATATGAATTCTCTATTGCAATAATATGGACACTCACGGTTGGTCTGGATCACAAATTTAAAGTTCGAGTCCCGTCGGTACGATGAAATTTTAGATTGTGTTTAACAATTTACAAAAATATAAAGTATGTGACACTTCAAAGAAACATCAAATTTAATGTTGCTCAGCGTGCTATGAAAAAGACCGGCGGGAAAAGGTTTTACTCAGAAGGATCGAATCCGTAACGAGGTGATCCGACAGAGAACCAAAGACATCGACGTTGCACATCGAATTAGTAAGCTGAAGTGGCAATGGGCTGGTTACATTAGCCGATGAACCGACAACCGCTGGGGTAAACGAGATCTTGAGTGGAGACTGCGAACGCTAAGTAGCGTAGGACGCCCTCTGACTAGGTGGAGCGATGATGTTCGCAAGGTGGCTGATAAGACCTGGATGAGATTGGCCAAATATAGTCAGTGGCGTGCAGTTGAAGAGACTTATATCCAGCAGTGGATAGGCTGGTGATGAAGATGATTGAAATAATATGGAAGTCTTACAAGATCGCATTATAATAAGTTTAGAAAGGACGATGTCCGTTTTAGCCTAATATAAGGCTATATTCAATGTTTTACTTTACTGTTGGGGCAGACTGGTTCTTGAGTGGAGACCGCGAATCGGCAAACGTAGCGTAGGACGCCCTGTGACTAGGTGGACCGACAACATTCGCAAAACGGTAGGCAGTGACTGGAAACAAAGAGCCGAAGATCGAGCTCAGTAGCGTGTCTTGGGGGAGGCCTACGTCCAGCAGTGGACCGATACCGGCTGATAATGTTGATGATGAATGTCTTACTGAACTGTTACTCAAAAACACCAAGATATATAAGATAGTTAAAAAAAAATCCAAACATACTAACCTCCTCCTTTTTTTGAAGTCGGTTAAAAGTGTCAATAAGTTGACTGGATACTTAGCCAAAAACCTATAAACATTACTGTGTCACGGTAAAAAAAAATTTAATATCTTATAGGCAGGCGTTTGACCACTATTTCACATGGTGGTAAGCGATGATGAGGTTGAAGATGAACACGCTAGGCCTAGAATTCTCTGACTTTCAAGGGTTGTGTGCTGCCGGAACACTTCGAACACCGTTAGGTTATGGCGATTTTCTCCTAGGTGGTGGTAAGCTACTTTTGTTAGCAAGTCAGGTGGGAATTTGATATACCTAATATTCACCTACCGCCTATGAAGGAACACTCGTGCTAGGATTGAACTGGCGACCTTTCGCTTAGAAGTCAAGCAATCTATACCTTACGCCAACGGGGCTCTTGAACTGGTGAAAAAACTAGATTAAACCACCTGTTTCCATCTGTGTCCATCGGATCCGATTTTTAATCGGATTGTCAAAACAAACGTCAAAATCGGTCCAACAAGTTTGAATAGCTTCATATAAAATGTTTTGCCAATGGAACACCCGATAAAAAATCGGATCCGACACATGACAAATGTGATCTGGCGGTAAAGGTACGGCCACACCGCGGCGTCCTGCGATCTGCGGGCGCGATCTCAGTACTTTAAGGTACGGACACACCGCAGCCACAGAATAATGAATAGTACAAGTACCGCAGCGTCCTGCGTGCGCGATCTAGGCGGCGATCAGATAGCGCAGTAGTATTTGTACCGACTGGTTCACACCAAACGCAATCAGAAAACAATTGAAAAGTACTGAGATCGCGCTCGCAGATCGCAGGACGCCGCGGTGTGGCCGTACTTTTAGAGATAAGCAGAGCATTATTCTAGATCAGTGAGGTGGATAAAGTGAAGGTGTCTGGTATTAAAATAATGTGGTTATTGAAATGTCTGATGGATACAGTTTGATAATTACTCCAGAAAGCCTGCAAAAACACATCACTCTTCTAACAAATAAGGCTTAATTTCGCAGGTATGGCAAAAAGACGCGTGTATGACTATTCAATTTCTTGTAGCCCTAGATCCCGCTGTACGATTTATGTATTCATTTACATTTTTTTTTTAAAGGCACGGTAATTTTACTTGACACTTTACTATTCAAATCGAAAGTACATTCCATTTCTTGGCTGAATAACTTAAAAAATGGTGACAAGACCCACTCAAAGCTGACTAGCAGAAGTCTTACCATTACAAAAACCGATCTATGTGAGAGTGTGATGCAAGATGTAGAGAGAAATAACCGATCGGCATATTGAATACTTATCAAGTGCAGTTTTAGATTCGAGCATGTGTATCTCTAACCGTCACGCGATATACCGTTTGGCTCTAGAATAGCCAGCACGTTCATTCTCAGTGGCAAGGGCCCAACGCATGACGTCGTTTAATGTGTTGTGGCGTGAGAGACACCCTGCAATACTGTGGCGTGACAGGCCGTGGTGGCCTAATCTGTCCACTTTTTTTTTTTTTTTTATTTATTTAAGTACTTAATATTATATACATATTTTTATGTTGTGCCAATAAACTATAAGTTTGTGCTGGCACTCACATTCAGGACCGCGCCACTTAAGTCTTATTTATACATATTCAGATACATATAAAGCAATTTTACAAAATAAAGCTTAAACTAACTTACAAATAAATTGTATAAAAACCAATTATAATTTGTTTAAATGTGTAATTTTAGTATTTTTATGTAGGTATGTAAGATGTAAGTGTATGATAATAACCTCCTCCGTTATTTTTTCTACAGTTAAAAATGTTAAGATGGGTAGTTTACGTGGATGCGTTCGAGCACGCTCACTGGCTCAGTGACAATTGCGGGGTTATTTCCTGGAAATGCTCAGACGCAATCCAATAGCAATAGAAAACTTTCGTTCTACTTATATTTAACTGTCCAATTATATCTACTGTATTTTTTTAATGATGTTTTTATTTAAATGTACTTGAACTCTAAGCTGTTCTGAACGAACAAATTAAACGTCGGTATCTTGGACTAGAGAATCAGTTAACGTTTTACGGAAGCCTCTAAAATCCATGACTCTGCAGAACTCTTTTCAACTTTTACAAAAAGAAGAAAATGCTTCCTTTCACTCAGGGCCTTGAAAAAATTATGACGGTGAAGTATGAAGAATAACTAACTAATAAGGTTCAGCAAAAAATAGGCATTTTTTTTGCACGTGCATATTATATTTTTACGAATACTTATTTATTAAATCTATATTTTTATTATGCTTGTAGCAATCAACACCAATTAACACCATCAACACCAATATTATAAATGCGAAAGTCAGTTTGTATATTTGTTTGTTTGAGACTTCTTCACGGTCAAACGGCTGGACCGATTTAGCTGAAATGTTGCACAGGAGCACAGGTATAGCCAGTACTATGGGGTAAATCATAGGATATTTTTTAACTCAGCCAAAGCCACGTGGCCAAGCCCGTGTCATATAAATATTAATTGGAAACATTGAGAATTTTCGAAAGATGAAATTAAAGTTTGCTAATTTTAAATAAAATAATATAACAGTTAATAAAAGTTATTTAAGATGGTATGACTAATCACTATTACTATGTAATGAGCGGTATTTCTACGGCTGTCGGTCTATCTGAATCAATAGAAACTAATATCTGATATACAATAAGTCTAGGTAGCTCTAGTAGAAATATACAAGGCCATAATGTGGCTATCAGATCACATCTTCACTTAACATCAGGTAGGATAGAGCTCATACGTTTGATTTTCTTCAAAGTACAAAGTATAAAAGTCGCTACACGCCGTCTGTTCCTTTCTCTGTAAGCTTAGATCTTTTAAAAGGTCGCAGCGGATTGTAATGCGGTTTTCATCAATAGATAGAATGATGTACGATAAAGGTTTATAATGGGAAATTATATAATAGGATTAAACAGGCGCTGCTTTTCAAGTATAAATAAAACTAGAAGTGCCCCGCGGCTTTCGGCTTTGCCCGCGTTAAAAACTTCAACGTCTTTCGTAAAAATATCTCTTTAATGAAAACACAAAGAATTAGCCAAATCGGTACAACCCGTTTTCAAGTTATCGCATGACTAAAGGAAATAGGGATAAATTTTTATAAAACCCGAAAAACCATATTTATTTCACCCGCTTAGGGGTAGAATTTTGAAAAAGTCTGAAACACGTTTTTACTTATCTATTTATTTACTGAAGTACTTATGTCAATAGTTTCAAATAAAAAAGACTATCTCATCTTGTTTTTCCATACAAACTTTGAATCCCCGTTTCATACCCTTACCTTATGAGTTTTGAAAAATCCTTTCTTAGTAGGTACACTTTTGCGTACTACGACAAATATACCCTCCAAATTTCAAGCCTCTACGGCCAGCAGTTTAGGCTGTGCGTTGTCACTAGGTCGGTCAGTCAGTCAGTCAGTATGTCAGGACAAAGATTCTTATAGTATAAGATAAAATATATCCTTACCCTTTTCTCTGAATAATTTAAGCAATACTCTTAAATCCCTCTAATTAAATTCACTGCGGTGGCGTTCCATTTACGCATCATACGATACTCCAAAAAACTTGCAAATAAAAAACCTTCAAAAAGATCTCTGAATACCCGAGTTTCCAAGTTGCTTTGGGGGTAAATAATTATCATTTTGTACTCCCGTCACGTCGTCAAAGCTTTAAGGTAGAGACGAGAGACTCACGTGTGAATTTCAGGTGAATAATAATATTATTTTTATGTATTTTTCTTTTTAGGGTAAAAAACGTGTTAAGATTTTTTTTTGGGTTTGTTTTGTTGTTGATGCTTATGAAGAGATTTGTCGGATAGTTAAAATATTTGCTTCTTAACCATTTACACATTGACTAGTCGTACATTTGGAATTAATGTATTATGGTGTTAAATATTACAGACTCAATCGAGTATATTCGAGGATTTCCTTTGTCAATGGACGTTTTTTGTTACGTATTTGATTAAATATTTTAAAAAATTGGCAAAAATACATAACAATACGCGATATGTCATGGATAGTGGAATGCTGTCAAATATTATTTAAAAAAATATATATTTGTCAAAACTTAAGACGAACTCCTAGTCAGTCAAGTGTTTTTTACAACAAATAGGTATGTGTACTTTTAAAATTTATATTCGTTACTTACAAAAGTATGTTTATATATTTGTAAGTATATTTATAGTTATACTTAAGTATTATTTATTTATATTCGTTATACAGTTGAAAAAATTTGTGCGCATTTGTTATTTGCATTGCAATCTAAATTTTATCAAAACTCTTAACGCGTTTATAGTTACATATCCCACCATGTTTTTAGGGTTCCGTACCTCAAAAGGTAAAAAAAATAGGTGATCAAACTACAAAGTTAAGTTTGTCCTTTAACCTAGTCTGAGAAGTTGGTACGGAAGCCTCGGTGGGCGAGTCCAACTCGACTTGGCCGGATTTTTTTTATTAAAATTATGTAAGGTTCTTTTGCAAAGGGAAATAAATTGAAACAGTCTATGTTTTTGTTTTATTTCTGTCTCTTCCATTTCTTTTCAGTTTCAGCTCCAAACAAGGCTGTGAGTAAATTAAAAAGCATGGAGGATTCGAGTCACGTATTACGTGTGATGGACATTATTCTTTTTAGATGTTATGACCTTGACAGTTTTTTATGAGTATCACTTTGAATTCATGCAGGATATTAAAAGAGACAAGAGATTATAATCAACAATATACATATAATTCAGTTAATATACATTTGGAACGATAATATTCACTGTTTCACTTTATTCTTATATATTTTACGCGACGCGATGGCCCCCAGAAATACCGCTCTTTCGTTATTTCTAGGCGGCGTCTTGACGGTATATTCGGACCCGGAGATGTAGACTCGAAGGCAGTCCGGAGCAAAGTGTTCTACGAATGTCTCGCACGTCGTCCATCTTCACTCACAGCCTTCCGCCGATAGCTCCGCCCATTACACGCTGTGTCTGGTTCTGACGTCTCGTTCATTTCCGTTTCTAAAGGCGCCAAATACGAATGCGACAACATCCGGCCGTCCTGCTGACGCGTTCGTCCTCGAACCGCGTAGTGGTCTGATGAAGAGCTGAAAACATGAACTCTAATTAAGCACAGAACATGAAATTTTCCTTTTAGGTGTATAACAACATGGGGCTGTACATGAGGCTTTGGTTCGTTCATGTGTGGTTTGGACTACTGATGGTCATACAGGATCAGTAGCCGTGTATCACCACTGCCACAACAGCGTTCACGGTATGGATACCTGTTGCAGCTTGGTGAACCAATTCCTCTAATACTTTCCATCATGTTGAAGCGATTACATTAGACCCATATTTATTTATTTCATGAAAAAGTATAACTTTTATTAATCAAGATACTTTGTAAGGTAATTAATACTAGAAGTTTCATTTTTTTTTTAATGTATTATTGATTACATTTAAAATAGTACATAATACATACATCGCTGACAACATCCGGACTTAGTCTGCCACGTGGATCCATGGTTTCATATTCTCCACGCAAGCAGTGCCATCGTATCGTTTCGAAGATCTTTCCGCTCCCCTCATGTCGGCCACTTGGTATCGATCGTGACCTAAAACTTTTAAGACCTGAAAAGGGCCTTTGTAAAGTGGCAGCAATTTCCGACTTTGACCGTCGTTCGAGTGACTCGGAATTTTCAACACCACAAGATCTCCAACATAATAGTTAGGTGCATCCTTCCTTTTCGCGTCGAACGAAGCTTTTTGCTTTTCAGCGTCCTTTTTAATGTTCGCATCGACCGTGTTTCTCAACGCAGTGACATCAACAGAATGTTCAGTGCTATTATCATCAGTGACCATATCATTATTCATTCGAATTCTATAGCCAAAAAATACCTCACTTGGGACAGCCGATGTAGTTTTATTGATTGTGCTATTTATGCCTTGTTGTATGTTAGTGATGTGTTGGTCCCATTTATTATTTTCAGTATCAGCACCCATACTACGCAATGCTTCTAAAATAGTTTGGTTATACCTCTCCACCTGACCGTTTGAACGTGGAACGGCTGTGGCAATAATGTGAGCCCTAATATTTCTGTCTTTGCAATAGTTAGTAAATGATTTTGACGTAAATGCGCTACCAGCGTCACATACTAAACGTTTCGGATTCCCAAACACTTTGAATATCTTATTTAACTCGTTTATAACAGCGCTACTTTTAGTATTTTTAACGGCGGCAATAAAAACGAATTTTGTAAATGAATCTACAAGTACCAGTAAGTAACAGTTGCCTTGTGAAGTTTTAACAAATGGACCAAGGTGGTCGACGTGAAGTGTATGGAAAGGTCTCGCGTGTTTTGGTATTGGATATAATTTACCTGGTTTTTTTCCGTGAATATTTTTATAATAAATACAATTTAAACAGTTTTTAATGTACTTCGTGACAGATCTCTTTAAATGTGGAAACCAGTACTTAGATCTAATCCTCTCTACAGTTTTGTCAACCGCAAAATGTCCTACATCATCGTGATTAGCGCGAATCACATACCAAACACATTGTTTTGGTACTAGCCAACGTCTACCAAATTCTGTTCTACGATAAACTTTGTTACCTAATACTTCATATTCTTTAAATATCTGTTTATTCGATTCGGCCTCACCTGACAGTATTATGTCTCGAATGCTACAAATACTGGGATCCTGTAATTGAACTGACAGCAACCAGTCGCCTTCGGTTATGGTTATCGTGTTCACGTTCTCCGCTACTTCAGACAAATTATCGACGTCGCTAACAGGGTTTCTGCTTAGCGCGTCCACGTGTTGCATTTGTGACCCAGCTCTATGAACAATTTCGAACGAAAAATCTTGCGTGTATAATACCCACCTACTAATTCGCGGTATTATTTCTTTTTTACTCAAAGCATGACGCACAGCATTACAGTCGGTGGTGATTTTAAAATCAATTCCTATTAGGTAATGTCGAAACTTAAGTAGCCCCGCCACAATGGCCATTAGCTCTAGTTCAAATGAATGATATTTCTTTTCGTCATTGCTAGTTTGCCGGCTATAAAAATGAACTGGTTTTTCCCCATCATCTGTAGACTGCATTAGAATACATCCTATTCCATCGCGACTCGCATCAGTATATAAGTTAATGGGTAATTTTGGGTCGAATACATTTAACACTGCATTATTAATCAATAAATCTTTTACCGTGTTTATAGCCTCATCTTGAAGAGGACCCCATTGCCACGCTGCATCTTTTTTTAGTAAATTTGTCAAGGGTTTGCAATGAAGTGCACAGTTGCGAATAAATTTACGAAAATAATTTATAAGTCCCAAAAACTGTCTTAATTGATGGACAGTCTTCGGAGTAGGATACTTTTCGATAGCCTCGAGTTTACGAGCACTAGGGCGAACACCCTGTACAGAAATATCATAGCCTAAGAATGTTACGCAATCTTTAAAAAATGAACATTTTTCTAGATTTATTGTCAGACCATTTTTTACTAATACGTCTAACACCAATTCTAAGCAAATTATGTTTTCTTCTATACTATTCGTGGCGATCAGTAAATCGTCCATGTAGCATATAACTCTACCAAAACGTAGATTACCTAAGACCGTGTTCATAAGTCTTTGAAAAACAGCAGGCCCGTTACAAACACCAAAAGGCATTCGCAAATATTCAAAATGCCCATCATTTGTAATAAACGCTGTCTTGTGCACATCCTCAGCTTTTATGCAAATTTGATGGTACCCACTTTTTAAGTCTAAAAATGTATAGAATTTACATCCCTGCAGCCTGTCAATTAGGTCCTCTATCATAGGCATAGGGTATTTTTCTTTAATGGTTATTTTATTAAGTTGTCTATAGTCAACACACAACCTTTTGGTCCCAGACGCTTTGTCTACTAAAAGAGCTGGGCTTGCATAAGCAGAATTGCTATTACGAATGATTCCGTTTTTTAAGAGGTCGTCGGTTATTTCCCGCGTAATTGCTTTTTCTGATTCTGACATTCTATATGGCCGTTGATAAATAGGTTTATTAGTGGTCAATTGTATGTCCAATTCGACGCAGGAAGTTTTACCCAGTGATGATAGATCTTCCGAAAAAGATTGAGGGTACTTTGACAGTATATTTTTTTAAAAGTTTTTCGTGATCACTATGTACATCACTAGTGGCATTAACATTACACACTTTTAATGTTTGCATTGTTTGAAAGGTTAACGTATCATCCACACGGACGTACATTAAACTTCTATCTTCCGTAAAATTCCTTCCGATTAGAATGTCACAGCCAGAAAGTTTGTCAATTGTGTACAGCGTAATTAATAATTCAACAGAATCTACTTGAAGTGTAACGGCTACAGCTTCAGTTACTTCAACCGATGAATCATTCGTAAATCCCACCAAATTGACTGGTTTATTCAAGGGGAAAGTTTGTAAGTTAAGTTGAGTCACTAATGCAGTCGTTATCAAAGAACAATCACTGCCCATATCAAAAAAAGCCTCACTATTGACACCATTTAACAAAACCGGCTTAAAAAACTTTTGCTTCGTTTTTGTATTAGTTATCATTTTTACCTCGACGTCCCTTTCAGCCTTAGGCTTCTGTTTAGATTTGCAAGCTGCCTCCATATGTCCTAACTTGTTACACGAGGAACACTTTACACTGTCTTTAATATGGCAGGTATTCCGTCTGTGACCAGGTTCTCCACAGCGGTAACAAGATAGGCTCATATTTGAAGTATAAGCAACATTACTAGTACTAGCAGCCGTTTCTGCTTTGATCAAGGACCCAGACTGCGAAGGTCGAAAAGAAGATCTGTGCGCAAATGAATTTCTTTGAGGGACTTCTTTCTCAACAGGGTTGTGTGTTCTTCCGTGCAGGAAGGACGATAGATCGTCACAGTGACGGAAATTGCCTGCTTCGGCTGCTACACTAATATTGACATCACCAATAGATCCTACAATAATAGATATTATATCCCGATCGCGGAACCCTAATTGTAAACGATCTATTTTCGCTTTTTGTTCAAAATAAAATTCGTATAACGACTGATTGGGTGAAGGCTTTGTATCTACCAATTCTTTTAACGAGCTAAACATATTGCGTCTGACTTGAAAAGTGTCTGATAGTGTTTCACGCCATTGCTTCCACTTCCACGTGGTCCAACTAGTTTTATTTTTTTGCAACGAATCTAACCACGTTTTAGCAGTATTGCGCAATTTTTGAAGAGCCTGATATTTAATCATGTTATCGGACCAACCAAACGCTTCGGCATTCGACTCAACTACATTTATCCACATATCTACACTGTCCACGAGTGGGTTAAATTCAGGAATCACTGACGATAAAACAACATTCTGACTCACGGTTTGTGATCCCTTACGACGTCGCTTGTTTTTGCGGCGCCTACGATCACTTTCACTGCTGCTGCTGGTGCTGCAGTCTGAGCACGATGAGCTTGAACTCGTAGAAGGCTTCCTCGATCTTCGTTTGCGTCCACGTGGCATTCTGTAGGCGTAGTTCGAACACTTCTGATAAAAGAGACAAGAGATTATAATCAACAATATACATATAATTCAGTTAATATACATTTGGAACGATAATATTCACTGTTTCACTTTATTCTTATATATTTTACGCGACGCGATGGCCCCCAGAAATACCGCTCTTTCGTTATTTCTAGGCGGCGTCTTGACGGTATATTCGGACCCGGAGATGTAGACTCGAAGGCAGTCCGGAGCAAAGTGTTCTACGAATGTCTCGCACGTCGTCCATCTTCACTCACAGCCTTCCGCCGATAGCTCCGCCCATTACACGCTGTGTCTGGTTCTGACGTCTCGTTCATTTCCGTTTCTAAAAGCGCCAAATACGAATGCGACAACAATATGTATGTTAATGTTGAAAGAGTGCTGCGAGAAAAATAGCAAAATACATTTTATATTAGACTACAAAATTGAAGCACATACGAGTAGTCACGGTAATAAGTGGTGGTAATATAGCCTTCAAAAAAACGTGCCACAAAATCAACTTAACATTAGAAGATATAAAAGTAAAACGCAAGCAGAGTCAACCATAAAAATGATTTTTAATTTTCACCAATTAGAAGGCGTTTTATTTGTTGGGTAAAGTTCTGGATTGCTAGAATATTGCGCGTCTCTACCTTGCTACCAAAAATGTATGTGCGCATTTGACAATGGCCCTCCACTCACCGGTGAAGGAAAACATCGTTAACAAACCCCTAGCATGGTGGTACGACACTGTCCACTGTCCACACCTGGCCAGCTACCACACTCAAGTTGGAAAATCTGTCGCTAAAACTTCTAATGTGCTCCGACAGCTGTTCTTGAGAGACACTTCCCATTCTAGGCCTAGCATGCTAGTCAACCTTGACCGCATCATCACTTTCCAACATGTGAGATAGTGCTCAAACGCTAGCCTATACTATTATAAAGAAAATAAAACCTAAGACTAGATTTTGAGTCTCAAATGCCCTGTAATTTCTCTGTCAACATACAAAAACATAAACAAAATTAACTTAAACTTTAATTGACGTATCTTCTTAGTAAGCGTGCTACATCGTCAATCACATCGTCACTTAAAATCATAGTGATTAAACGCTTAGCTTATTTAGTACAAAAAAAAAGACGAAATAACAGTTTCTTTGACACGAAATACCTCCGTAACCTGTTGAAGAGCCCCCTGTCAGGCCATAGCTGCTATTGTCCATTTTCAGTACAGGCACTGTACTTTATTAATGTCGTGATGAATAATCTGACGTTTAAAGTGCCCCGAGCTACAAGCTTGATAAGTCCTCTGATATTTAGATATTAGCAGTAAATAGCAGTAACTAATTGCACTGGGGAATTAATAAAGGCAGATTTTCACCACATTAGGTGGTTTTTAGGTTTAAGACGCTGGACTGGAAAGATTGTGGCATTAACATCAACGGCAAGTACATCTCTCACTTACGATGCGCAAAAGAAATCGTCATCATGGCAGAGACGCTGCAGGACCTACAAAGGATATTAGGGATACGAGGAGTTAATAAAGATCGAATTTATCCACATTTCCCAGGTTCTGTCTACTTAGCTAAGCGAAAATTGGTCTTATTGTCTGCTTACTACGCTCGCAGCCAAAAAACACCAATATTTTGAACGTGAAAATCAAGTGAGATAGTGGTCAAACGCTTACCTAACTAGTATTCAAAAAAACTTGACTTACTTGTAACCTCTTCACTGTCCAACAGTTCGACTGAATTCAGCAGAAATTTTGTACAGACATAGCTAGTATATAGTAAAGAGTGTCTCAATAAAGGTTAATTATTTCAATGTTGTAATTTTTTCTTGCAAGTGGCATCTCTAAAATTTGGCAGCTGTCCATATCATAGTATGATTTTTCCGAGTATCAAAAACTAGATCAAAAATCATGGAGACAAGAAAAAATGGTGCGCTGCTTATAAGAACAACGCGTTATCTTGTCAAAATGAGGCCAGATTGCAGTGACTGACTGAAAATTGGCAGCTGTCTTTTGCGATTATTAAAAATGGTGCGCTAAATAAAAGAACAACGCAACGCAACATTGTATGTAGAATGTGAAATAAAGTATATTGTTGTTATACCAAACATAATTAGAGCTATTTCGAAATAAAGGTACAACCACACCGCGGCGTCCTGCATCCGTGTGCGCGTTTGCGATCTGAATTTCTAAAAGTGAAAGTGAAAGTGAAAGTGAAAAAGTTTATTAATGACACTTAGGTATTATAAAAAGGTACTAACAGTACAAAAAACTTAAGATTAATCCGTATAAATCTTTGACAAAAGTGTCACTAATCGGCCCCACCTCAGCATAACTGTTGGTCTAATGACCAACGCTGGTCTTCCGGTGATGCCGGTCAGTGACGTCACGTTACAGGCTAACAGGTAACAGTAATAACATACATACAGGCTACAGGTACAGGTACATAAAACAGTAAAAAAATAATATGAAATAGAAGTTGTAGTAGATGCACGTCGTAATGTCAAGTCAAAGTCAAATTGAAGTAATAGTCCGTTCCAAGTCACACATTCAGACACCCTCGGTAAATAAGTAGACTTTACTGAAAGCTATTCCTTTTTTTTTGTTTTTGTAAACGCAGCGCAATGTGCTATTTCCGTACTCTCGTGCACGTTCCTCGGCACCTAATAGATTATAATCTACATATAAATGTAGATACAAATATTGTAATAATACAATATTTGTATTATACATCAACTTGCTCGCAGAAGAATACAAATTACTAGTTTTAGGATAAATGCATGAGTGCACACCATTTCACGTCCCCGTCAAAACCTTCCAGTAGTCTGTGAAGCGTAGATGGATAATAAAAAGATCTGACATTAAAATAACAATAATAATATGAGAAGGATAAAAGGTGGACGCCATTTGACATTTTTCTGGTTTCTGACATTTATGACATTGACATGAAGTTATCTGTGAAATTAAAATGTAAAATGAATATTATTTTTTTCCCTTCCATTAGAAGATAATTTATGTTTAAATGTCTATTGAGAAATGTTTACAATATATTCATACATCGGCAACTGAAGAATATGCTGGCTAAACTAGGAATAATAACTTGTAACATTATGCCATATTCTGACTTATTCTAGCAAATGAATAATTTTGAATAATAAAGTAAGTAAGTTTGTCTATCCTATAGAACACTGGTTTCATGAATAAGAGTTTCCTGTATTTTTTGATGAACATAAATAATTTTTTTTTAATTAATTCTAAAACTATGAATATTTTGCGGGCTCCTCAGCGGCGGTGGAATATTATTCCAACATTTTGTAGCTGAATACCGGAAACTGCCACGAAAAGCAGCGGAGCTGTGGGCTTGAGTGGAGAGCTGCGGAGCGCACTGTCGGGATTCAACAGACCTATGGCTGGAGCGCCAGGACAATTTATTGTATAAATACGATGGTTCTTTAAAATTAATTACTCCAAAAAGGAGACATGCTAAATGGAGTTTTCTACGGTGCTTCATTTTCAGAATGTTATGTTTGTTGAGGACTGGTGTGACATGAGCTCTGAACGGTATGTCGAAACAAAAACGTGCACATGCATTTTGCACTCTTTGTATAAGTTTTTGTGTTCGTGTTAGAAGTCTAGGGCCAAAAACAATATCCATATAATTTAACTTGGATAATATCAAAGACTCAACAAGCTCGATGCGCAAGTCTTCCTTCAAATAAGGTCTTATACGATAAATAATTTTAAGTTTGTAAAAGCAACTCTGAACACATTTGGAAATATGTTGCTCATATCTAAAATTGCAATCCATAAATAATCTTAAGTTGCGAGCCTCATATACACGTTCAATAGGACTGTTTCTGAGAATAACACTAACAGAGGGTCTAATTTTAGCTAGTTGGTTTTGATTGCCAAATATTATATATTTACTTTTAGTCGGGTTCAGAATAAGGCAGTTTTCATCTGACCAGGACAAAATACTGGCAAGATCTGCATTAAGTTTGGTGCAGGCAATCGCACTGTCTGTATCGCTAGGTTTGCATGAGATGTACAACTGAGTATCGTCAGCATAAATGTGAAACCTGCAGTGCTATTAATCAGTTCTATTGCTTTCTCATAGCCGTAGATCGCGCTTGGTATGAACCAGTCGGTACAAATACTACTGCGCTATCTGATTGCCGCCTAGATCTCGCACGCAGGACGCCGCCGTACCTTAAAAGTCAAAATATTGTGTTGTTTTTATTAGAGCGAGAAAATCCTGTTACAGAAACTCTCTTTGTTCATTCTCATCGTTCAGATTTTTACGTTCACGCGTAACGGACAAAATTGTTCCTAATGTTCCTTTATATTTTGGACTAACTAAGAATTAATAATTTAAGATCATTTGTAGGGTTCCGAACCCAAAGGGTACAAACGGAACCCTATTACTGAGACTCCGCTGTCCGTCTGTCTGTCTGTCTGTCTGTCGATGAACGATTGCTTAACTTATTAATAAATAATATTAATTACCTACCTTTGTGTTAACGTTCACTTAGTTGGTGTTAGAAGTTCGTTAGATATTCGTTAGATGGCGTTGTAGTTAATAAGCATGTTTGGTAATATAATATAATATAGTATTATACATACATATATTAATACTGCGGTTCAGAACCCTCCGTGTGCGAGACAAAAGTCTGACTCGCACTTGGCCAGTTTTATTTAAGACCCTTTGAAACAAAAAAAATTACAAATCGGTTCAGGCATCTTCGAGTAATCAGTGAACAAACATTTAAAAAAAGATTTCGGCGAATTGAGAACCTCCTCCTTTTTGTGAAGTCGGTAAAAAAACAAGACGCCATATAATAGTCCATTAAAACATGGTAATTTTTTGCCTACGCTTGTATCCCAAAAGTTATACGGCGGCAATAGACCCGTGTTTCTTTTCCAACCAAGCATATTTATAATGAGCAAAAACTCTGCAAATTATGAACATTATTCCTACTTAATATCAAATTATTAACCGTGGTGTTTACAACCGTCGGCACTTTTAAAGATGTGATCACGAAGAGCCCAGATTTTGTATGGTGTTTCTACCATAGTTTTTTAATGATTTTATATGATGTTAAAGTCTTTTGTAGTTTCCCTTGTCTAGGTTCCCTCTATCCACGTAACGAGAGGTAGGCGCTGCGTAACGTTGCACACTATCGCACTTGATATTAATTGATGCATTTGAATTCAGTTTTTTCGTTTTTTAAATGATCAAATATGTGAATTCAAATTATAAAGATGGGTCAAAGTCACTATTCAGTAATAGTCTACTCCGAATCGTGCCCTTAGTAAAGATGTAAACTAAGCTGAAGACTTTCAGTGGAATTTTGGCGAGAACGCAAACTGCATGTTTTTTAACATTGTGCTATTTCCCTACACTCGCACACATTCTCCGGCATAATCCACATTTATTACACATTAACTCGCGGAAGAACACAAGTTTAAAGAAAACATACATTGGCAGTGGGCTGGTCATATCTGCCGTAGGACTGATAACCGTTCTGAGGGGTGGCCTTGGTGAGCGAGGTCACCCCTACTTGTGCCGGGGCTTGGATGCGTCATCCGGGCCAACCACCGGGGCAAGATGGTTAATCTTAGCGCGACCCCATCTTGCTCCATCTCGGCGGAGGACTGCTCACACGTGGGGTTTTTAGCCGGTAAGAATCCGGCATAATCACTCTGGCACCCCCGTGCCAGAGTGGTATCCACGAGGATTTTCTTCACGTATAAAAAAATAAAAAAAAGGACTGATAACCGTTGGGGTAGACTTGTCCTAGAGTGGAGACTGCGAATCGGCAAACGTAGCGTAGAACGTCCAGTGACAAGGTGGAGCGACGACATACGCAAAGCGGTGGGCAGTAATTGGAAAAGAAGAGCCGAAGATCGGGCTCAGTTGCGCATCTTAGGAGAGGCCTACGTCCAGCAATGGACTGACGCAGGCTGATGATGATGATGATACAATGATAGCATACACACTTTTACACGTTCCCGCCAAAACTTTGCTTTGGCTTTGTCTTGAGAACAAAACAACATTCATTTTGAAGTCACTAAAATAGGTGCAGGTCTTAGATCTAGTTAAAACTCGTCCAGATGGAGCATGACATTTCAAAGTCACTCAAAAACGGCCCAAATTTTGCTCTGTGTGTGCGTGACTCTGTCATAAAGCTGTCAAATTTTGACTTTACGTGCCTGTTTAGGAATGCCAGCTGTTAAAGTTGTCAACCGCTACCAATTTAAACATTTTTATTTTTATGATGACTCTACGCGGTTAGTGTATAAAGCCGGTGTCAAGTATTAGAATTTGTCAAGTTTGCATCGATTCATGGCGTAAAGTCGAGTTAAAGTGAGTCAAACAAAAGTCTTAGTGCAGTTCAAGTCAGCAAAGATGTAGACTTTACTTAAGATTTTGAGGGGAATTTTGGTGTGAACAAAAAATGGCAAGTTTTTCTACAATGTGCCTACACACACATACACAACACATTAACTGGTTATTAATGGTCAATAATCCACATTATTATTAGACTAACATAGGACAAAATTAATTAAATAAAACTAAATATGCTCTTTTTACATATTTATTAAAATATATTATATACTTTCATATACACATCATTTATTATTTACATTTCATGTTTTACAAAATATATAATCTATATTCATACATATAATAAAAATGTAACTGATCGCTATCTGTACATGGAAGATATATGATAAAAAATACTATTATTGGGTGCCTTTATCAACGCAATAGAACTAACCCTTAGCAATTATTGCTAGAATTGTTGTCTGTTACTTTGTGCGTTTGTGCGTAATAATCACAGAAACGACTACACTGATTTGGGTGCGGATTTCACTAATGTATTCCGGTAAGCTTCACTTCAAATTTAGTCGGCTGGACAAAGGCTGGATTTAGCAGAAATTTTGGACAGAGATAGATTTATTAAGGAATAAGACCATATATGATACTTTTAAACGCGGGCGAAGCCGCGGGACTCAGCTAGTTTTATACGATAGATCAAACTATATTGACATCAAATTGATTTATATAGGTTGGGATCTACAGAATTAGCTAAGCTAAGCTAATGTGTACGCAGCGCATAATTTTCAATCTGTAATATTGTCTAAATTATTGATTTAAATAATATATTTTAAAGGACAATTTGAATCTGTAATATGTGACCAAGGTAATTAACGTAATTGTTTTGATAAGGACTAATACAGTATTGTAGTAAATAGACTTGGAAGTTATGTAATGTTTTTTATTTAAAAATTAAAGATTAAAATCTTTACTGTGAGTCAACTTTAAGAGATAGACATATGCTATTGCGGACTTTTTATAGGCCTTATTAAGTTCTATAAATATTATATAGACACATTTCTTATAACTATTTTTGTTTAGGCAGCATCGCGTAAAAACGTGTTTTCTGGACCGTTTTACTGTCGACTTAGGTTGCAAAATAGGTCTCCGCGAATGTACCTATGATGATCTTATAATATATAGCCTATTTTTATTCTGAAAGTCCATTCTATATATTAGTGAAAGAATTTTTAAAATCGGTTTAGCAGTTTTTGAGCCAAATCAATACAAATATCCATACAAAAATACAAAAATCCAAACATACACATCTTTATATATCTTTAAAAATCTTTATAAAATTAGTATAGTTAGAACGCGTGTGAGATATCTGCGTTGCGCACGGTCTCTGCGACTCGAACACGAGCAGACGCGGCAAACATCATCACAGCCAATGGGTAGAATAGGACATAGAATACTCATATACGCGGGCAAAGCCGCGGGACACAACTAGTCTAATTTAATAATAATCGGTTCAGATTTCAATCTGAGGTAACAACAAAATAAAATAAGCATACTCTTTGAATACTTTCTCCTTTCTCAAAGTCGGTTAAAGCGATATAATGTCGTTAATAATTGTATAATAGTTGTGACTTGTTGTACACTATAATGTTATAAACAGAAAAAAAGTTCCCAAATATTTGGATAATTACCCCACTATTAAACTGACAACACTGACCATTCCGACTAAGCAACGAAAAATTCAAAATTAATAGCGTGTTTTCATACTCAAACGATTAAGAAATATTAAAATTTACCGATGAAAACTAATCTTCTTATTAATATCATGCTTTCCTGCGTGATTGTGGCATAATAGCACAGCACAAACCGGCATTTTTTATTATTTTTTCATGAGCCCCGCGCGCTTGGTTGTTCAAGTGTCACTGTTGTAGGTAAACAGAAAATCTACTATATATGGTATATTTTTATTTAGAAAGTTACGTGTATTTAATTCGGTATCTGAGGTGCAGGTATAATTATTTTTAAGGCGTACCCTCATATTTTGAAACCAGGAAACATTATCCAAATAAAAGTGAACTAAATAAAACAACTGTAATTTCCACAGATAATTAAAGGCATGCGCTCTGTTAACTGCAGCACATTAGTAAGTTAATATATTGTAAGTGTTCGGCTAAGTGATCACTTTTGGGTGGGAATTTAGTGGTAAGAGAGAGCGGTTTTGGTGATTGTATTTGGGTCACTTAATTTACAATAAAATAAATGTATTTATTACCTCAAAATTCCGTCATTATTGAGCCGATTTGAAAAACATTTTTTTTTGTTTGAGAGATTATTCTTCCCGTTTGGTCATTGTAATTGGCCATTGTAATTTTATACATGTGTGAAAATCTACAGATATGATGATAAACACCTTAAACTTAGAACTGAAATTGACTAGCGCGGAATTTGAAGTCGGTTTTTAGGGTTCCTTAGTCCTGACAAGGAACCCTTATAGTTTCGTCATGTTCGTCTGTCTATATGTCTGTCTGTCCGAGGTTTTGCTAAGAGACCGTTAATACTAGAAAGCTGTAATTTTGTAAGGGTATGTATATCAATTACGCCAACAAAGTGGTAAAATAAAATTTGGGCAAATAATTTTTTGTAGGGTATCTCCCCTACATGTGAAGTGGGGATGAATTTTTTTTTCGTCGTCTACCCCATCGTGTGAGGTGTCGTTGAATAGGTCTTTTAAAACGACTTAAGGGTTGCTAACATCATTTTTCAAATATTAAACTTGTAAGTGCAAATTTTTGTTCCAGTAGGGCGTCCCCGCCCCCCTCTAAAAGCTACACTGCTGGCTTGAAAAATCTGGAAAAATTTGTGATAATAGTGCATTTCACTTGGATGTTGGATAATTTTGTACCAATTACAAAATCCTTAGAATAAATCCTTTAAAGTGACATAGACGAAGTACCTAGTTGCTTATTTATAACGGGTAAAGACTTGCATTGAATAACGGGCTACTACGGAACCCTACAATGCGCGTGACCCGACACGCACTTGGCCGGTTATTTCGTTTTGTAAACGATCTTAAATTATGTTTAACGACACAAGAAGTGGGTGGTATGATAGGTATAAACAGAATATTAGAATAATCTGTTCTGTGATTCACACAAATTAAGTACCTATTATTTCCAGCTAAGAGAAGCGATGATATACGCAAGCTGGCTGGCAGCGGTTGGAAACAAAGATCTGAAGACCGAGCTCAGTGGCGTGCCATCATCATCATTAACAGCCAGTATTCGTCCACTGCTGGACTGCGTAGTTTTAAAAATCTAAGCTTACTGACGGCGGAAAACGACTTCGCTTAGATTGTGTGTTGATATTAATGATTTAATAATCTAACTAAACCTCAAACTACACTAAAAAAGGCAGACGGAGCCGTGTCTAACACCCGAGTGAACGCAAGTTCAGTAATACTAAATGCTTGAATAATACGGTTCCGCGCTGGACTGCCTCTCCTATGGCACAGAGATGCCTATGTCCAGCAGTGGACGAATTAAGGCTGTTAATGACTATGAAGATGAAGTACCTACTTCCTTTTTTTGTTAAGTTGGTTTAAGACTCATTTATTATCCTACCATAACCTCTACCTAACCGGCCAGACTCGATCGTGTGTGAACTGCATTTATCATCACACCCGGGCTTCTAATGTTCGATACCCAAACGATAATGGCTAAGCGATGTTTAATTAGAAGCCTTATTAACAAAACAATAAGGTTAATAAGATTTTAATTTGTGAGTTAGAAATTAGTACCTAGTAGATAGCCCAGCTGTTCTCTCCTTTTGAAGAGTCCGTTCATTATTTCAGATACAAAAGGAGTTTTTTTATTCGGGATATTATTGTCACCTAAAATGATAAAGTATTTGTTTCTCACGTGCGTACATGTCTTAATAATAATTTTAAGTTCCATAGGTGGTAGCATACTTTATCAATGTTCCGCCTGACTTACTGCCAAAAAGTAGCTTTCTACCATCGACAAAAAATCTGCCACCATAACTTTATGGTGTTTCGGCGGCACACAACCCTTGAAAATCAGGATATTCTAGGTCTAAAGTGTTCACTGTCTTCGACCACATCATTGCTTACCACTAGGTGAGATAGTGGTCAAACGCTAGCCTATAAGATATCATCGTACCACCATCGGACCTTCGGACCACCATCGGACCAGAAATATGAATAAATATTCATATTTCTGTGCATCAGACATTAACTATAACGGACATAACATAAGCTTTACACTGTACGGCGTCCGTTGTTTTCACAGGACTACGGACTGTTTTTTTGCAGGCCTCGCCGTGCTTTCTGGTGAAAACAACGGACGTATACACGGGCCCTTAATTTGCGTTGGCGGAAAATTCCACGGCATAGCGTAAACAAACATCTCCTGACTTCCAAATCCTATTCCTTAAACACCATTTACGTATAATAATCTCATATAAAACTTCAGTCCAATTACCAAAAGTTTTAGGCAACTTTCGACAACTTTCGGCCTTAGAATACCGAAGCCGATTTTCCTGTTCACACTAGTTTGGTGCATTAAGTTGCAAAATAACGTGCCGTGAGCTAAATCGACCTTATAATAGAGCGTCGCCAGACTAATTTTGCGTCGAAAACGTTCATAGCAATTTCACCTAGTTGACTGTAAAATTGGTTATTATATTCGGCTTCCATAACAATGAACCGAAATGATATTAGATCACATTTCTATTTTAAACAACTTATATATTTAGGTTTCAAAAATCTGGTTGTAGGCACAGAATATTTAGAAGATCTACGATGTAGGTTTAGTTCTCAGACTACCATAAAAAAGGCAGACGGAGCCGTGCCTAACACCCGAGTGAACGCAAGTTCAGTAAAACTAAATGCTTGAGTAATAAGTTTCCGCGCTCAGTCCGGCACGATTACTACGTAAGCAACGCTGCGAAGTAATACCGCACGGACGCGTCTGTTCCTGCTGCCGCTTGGTAGCAAACTGAGCGCGGAACCGTATTATTCAAGCATTTAGTATTACTGAACTTGCGTTCACTCGGGTGTTAGACACGGCTCCGTCTGCCTTTTTAGTGTAGTTTGAGGTTTAGTTAGATTATTAAGTCATTAATATCAACACACAATCTAAGCGAAGTCGTTTTCCGCCGTCAATAAGCTTAGATTTTTAAAACTATGCAACGGATTTTGATGTGGTTTTCATCAATAGAAAGAGTGATTCAAGAGAAAGTTTATAACCAGGAATGATCGCGGGCAAAGCCGTGGAGCGCAGCTGGTATATCATAAATGGGAAAGTCTACTTAAACGATATTGTGCAGCTGAAAGACTTTACTACGTACTAACGTGGTACTGCGATCATACAAAAAAGAGCGAAAAAACAAGGTACCATAAGCTATAAAGTATAATATATCTTATTCTAATCCATAGCAGATACTGTATTGGCTTTATCTGCGCGTAAATTTGGCATTCAGCAGTATTTGGCAGCATAACAGCTTGTTTCGTGGTTATGACCTAAAATATCACTCTTTAGTGACATAATAACAGAGATACTCACAAACCTTGCTTTCTCTCTCTTTCTTGTTTATCACAATTTGCAATTCTTCATTGCAATAAGTAATTTTTTTACAATATATTGGTAAACGCTTGAACACTATCTCATCCGATGTTAAATGACTATGTGAGCGACGATGTAGCACACTTACCTTAGAAGATACCTGTTCACTCGCGATTTGAAGACCCCCGAAGAAGGATTGTAGTTAACACAGACACCGGTAAGGAATTCCATTCCTTCGTGGTACAATTGATGAATGATGAAGCAAAACGTTTCGTTCGAGTGGATGCGGTAAGACAGGGGGAGGACACTATAACTCTAGAATCGGGCTATCTTATGTATTACAGAGAAGGAGACCAGCCATCCCAAGGCGGCGTCGGGTTTTTGGTCAACAAGGTTCTTAGTGACGACAACGTTGTAGAAATCTCCAGTGTGTCGACCAGGGTAGCGTACCTCATAATTAAGTTAACCAAAAGGTAACAACCTCAAGGTTATCCAGGTTTACGCACCGACCTCGACACACTTGGATGACGAGGTGGAGAGCATATATTAAGACATCTCTAGAGCCTTACATACCACCTCTAAGGCTCACTACACCATTGTCATGAGAGACTTCAACGCCAAAGTGGGAGTACAGACTTGCGGCGAATCGTCTTTAGGACCACACGGATTTGGGAGTAGGAATCACAGGGGGAAATGCTCGTCAATTTCCTCGAGAAACAGGGGCTTTTCTTGATGAACTCGTTTTTCAAGAAACAGCCCCAAAGGAAGTGGACGTGGCAAAGCCCCGACACTGTGACTAAAAACGAGATTGACTTCATAATTACGGATAAACGGCGCATATTTAGAGACGTCTCAGTGATCACTAGGTTTAATACTGGAAGTGATCACCGATTTGTACGAGGCACTCTGGAAGTAGGTGGTTATTGGGTGTTCTACTCCACCCACAGGGTGGTGGGTGGAGTAGAACACCCAATAACCACAAATTGATTATCTCTCGCCATTTGTGTTTTAGAGCTCTCAACGACCCTGGTAAGAACAGGCAAAAAACAGATACAGAAATAGAAATAAAATAACAGAAACGAGCAAACGCAGTTGAGTATATAATTTTGATCAACATGTTTTAGAACTCTCAAAGCCTCCGGTGTAATAATTTTAATAAACATGTTTTAGAAATCTCAAAGCCTCCGGTAAGATCAGGCAAAAAACAGAAACAGATACAGAAATAAAAACAGAAACAGAAACGAGCGAACGCAATTACTAGTTTGCTTATTTGGTAACCAAAAAAACTCAACCGTTCCGCTCATAAGGTATATCGTTTGATCAACTGATGTGTTGTGGAACCCTCAATATATTTAAATTGGTCTGTTATAGATAGAAAAGAACGGAGAAAAAACTGAATTGGTGTTAAAATAACAGAAACGAGCGAACGCAGTTGGGTATATAATTTGATCAACATGTTTTAGAACTCTCAAAGCCTTCGGTGTAATAATTTTGATCAACGTGTTTTAGAACTCTCAATGACCCTGGAGTAATAATTTTGATCAACGTGTTTTAGAACTTTCAAAGCCTCCGGTGAGAACAAGCAAAAAACAGAAACAGATACAGAAATAGAAACAGAAACAGAAACGAGCGAACGCAATTACTAATTTGCTTTTTTGGTAACCAAAATCCCAACTGTTCCGCTCTTCAGGTATATCGTTTGATCAATTGGTGTGTTGTCCACCCTCAATATATTTAAATTGGTCTGTTATACATAGGAAAGAACGGAGAAAAAACTGAGTCAGTGTTAAAATAACAAAAAACGAGCGAACGCAGTTGGGTATATCGTTTTTAATACACTTGCTCATGAAGTGGCTCTTATTTCACTGCAATCAGGCACATAATGACGCCTGTTATCAAACTGTGACTTTTTAATTACTATTATTCGCAAGTGAGTTATAGATATGTTTTTTTAAATTTTATTGGTTGAGTTGCTTTGTTCTTAAAAAAGTTTCGATACAAAAAAGATCGTGTGCAATAGCACAAATAAATTAATATACCTATTGCTTGCTCATTTTAAACAACTTCGTGTTTAAATAGATAATTTTAACTTGTACGTGTTTAATAAACAAAACTTTTATTTAATTATAACTTTTGTTTAGTCTGTAAAAACCATAATTCCCCATTCTGTACGTGGCCAAAACGCTAACCACGTCAAACAAAAAAAAATAAACCTCATTCTTTTAGTCTATGGCCGATCGCCATTGTTAGATGCGCGCGCATTGGAAAACTAATGAATTTTTTCCCACCATTGCGAAACATTTTTCACAACTCGTTTTCGCTGATGAAATTATAGTTATTTATTAATTGAAATGTCTAAAAGTACTAGTTATAAAGATAATGATTTATGTTGTACAACGCCCAATATAAGATGTGAAGCCCTTAGAACGTTATGGAAAGTTTACTACCTGAAAACTCCAAGGTAAAATATCTATAATTGTCTACTATATAACATGATTTTTTTGTATTATTTTCTTCACAAGTGTGTTAAAAAACATCGTATGATACACGTGTGTATTGATGAATACCGTCCTCGGCTCTCTTAAGACCTTCACCTAACGGCTCGGATCTCAATGGCGCCTCAGCGGTAATCACCAACATTACACACTTGTACCGTAATGTACTATTAATCAACTCGTTTCTTATATCATATCTATCTTAAAATTGATTATATCTCATGTGGTGCCTAAACACAATCGGCTGAGTGGTCCATGGTAAGTCTCACTCTGGAAGTCTGAGGTTAGATTATCTTCCACCAACTATGTTTCTAACACAAATGTATTTTTTTTTTTTTTTTTTTTTTCGTCGGAGGGGGAAATCCTCATTGGATGCCGTTGAGCACAGACTCTTCGGTTATGTCAGACTCCTACTGACTAAAACCCCCTCCCTTATGTCATCCTGAGAGTCCAAGGCAGGATTATCTCTCGCCGCATGCGATGTATAAACACAATCGGCTGAGTGAGCAATATAAGTATAAACTGAGAGTCCAAGGCGGGATTATCTCTCGCTGTATATGATTAACTCACTCTGGAAGCCTGAGGTAAGATTATCTACCACCAACTGTGTTCATAAAACATACGGTTGGATGAATTGTGTAAGTGTCATTCTGAGAGCCCATGGTAAGATTATCTCTCGATGCTCAAACACATACGGTTGGATGAACCATGGTAAGTATCATCCTGAGAGTCCGAGGTAGGATTATCTCTCGTCGTATGTGATGAACTCACTCTAGGAGCCTGAGGTAAGATTATCTCCCGCCAACTGTGTTCATAACACACAGGGTTTGATGAATTGTGGCAAGTGTGATTCTGAGAGTCCAAGGTAGGATTATCTCTCATTGCCTAAACACATACGGTTGGATGAACCATGGTAAGTTCATTCTGAGAGTCCAAGGTAGGATTACCTCTCGCCGAATGTGACGGTTTACCAATTGTTCCACGGTTTTATAGCACATATTTTTATGTGTCAGCAAATAATATTCCAATCTAAAAGGTATTAAGTACTGATATTTTAACAAAACAAACGAAGTCTCGAGTTACGGCTTCATCGACATTAAAAGCTAAGGGTTTGTACATACGTTTTAACTCTACGATTAAAGTTTTCAATATATACATGAACTATCGAATGCTATTTTAATTAAAAACATTTAGTTAAAACGTGCAGCTAAAACTTTAGGTGAATATATAGATAGTTGAAAATGAATAGGCTGTAACGACATGATTTATGGGTACAGGAACGTTAAATCTTTGATCTAGCCGCTCCCAGAAGATGGTCTACTCATTAGTAAAATAAGTACTTACAAATCCAAAAAATACAACGCGAAAAAAAGCCTATACATTCACATTCAATATGAATAAACGAAAACTTTCAAACTAAAATTAAATTGTAGAGTTAAAACGTATGTACAACACCCTTAGCCTTCAATGTTGTCGAAGCTGTAACTCAAAACCTTTTATCAACCGTGTGAAGAAATAAACTGGCCAAGTGCAAGTTGGACTAACACTTTACCATGGTTCCGTACCATCGAGCAAAAATACTGAATGAAAAATCGAGTTTTTTGTATACGCTCCCTAACTTAAACTTACTAGTTACTTAACTGAAAATATGATCAGTGATTCTGAATTAGTGATCAGCATTTTTAATTAAACAAGTAAGTAGTAACACACTTAATTTGTTTATATTGTTTTTGTGAAATAAGTCTAAATTATAGTAAGTAATTTGTATTAAACATAAAAATATAGTACAGACCTATTGTTTTATTTATTATAGTTACATAAGCAAATAAACACTTTTTTCCTACAAAACATTCTATAACTTTTAATGTTTTAAAAATTTGGCAGACCTACATTTTAACACTTGAGCTATTAAATCTTTACCATAGACTAGATATATACTTCAAGTACTGGACAATCAAAGGTATTTTTGTACCAAAACCACAGAATAAGTAAAAAAGGTGATTTTTGTCTGTGTCGCGGACTGGTTGTATTCGACAGTGGTGCTTCAAGACGTTTTTTCCTACAAACCATTGTATATTATAATAACTAAAACAAAATCACAATAAAATATATAATACTAAAAATATATTATTATAACTTTTAATGTTTAAAAAATGTAAAAGTATGTTTATATGTTATTTATCCTTTCACGTCAAAATAGCTCAACAGATTTATGTGAATTTTGTATAAAGTTGGTCAGAGGACTTCGAGAGTGACATAGGCTGCAGTTTATCCCAATAGCATGTTACAATAATATTTTCTTAAAATGTTATTTGTACTTTAATTTTTATTTATCGATATTTTATTGATAAATGTCATGGAACGCACAAGGTAACCGAACTATAAACCGGTTACATGAAGATTTGTACGCCAAGTCGATTGCAGTGTCTTGTCTTTTTCTATTGAACTAATAAGTAATATTTGATGAAAGAGTGCGTACTACATACAAAACGATCAATGTAATGGTCGTCCCCCAGGCTTGCTACTAGCTCCGAAGATTGCGTTGACTCAAATGACATGAGAGAACCCTATTATTTTATCCGTCTCAGTAGAATACTTATTTGTCAGCAAATAATATTCCAATCTAATAGGTATTAAGTACTGATATTTTAACAAAACAAACGAAGTCTCGAGTTACGGCTTCATCGAAATTAAAAGCTAAGGGTTTGTACATACGTTTTAAATTTATGATTAAACTGTCATGTAGAGATAAATCATGTTCTTATAGTTTATACATTTTCAAATATCTATAAACTCAAGTTTTCAATATAAACATGAACTATCGAATGCTATTTTAATTAAAAACATTTAGTTAAAACGCGCAGCTAAAACTCTAGGTGAATATACAGATAGTTGAAAATGAATAGGCTGTAAGGACATGATTTATGGGTACAGGAACGTTAAATCTTTGATCTAGCTACTCCCAGAAGATGGTCTACTCATTCGTAAAATAAGTACTTACAAATCCAAAAAATACAACGCAAAAAAAGCCTACATGTTCACATTCAATATGAATATATGAAAACTTTCAAACTAAAATTAAATCATAGAGTTAAAACGTATGTACAACACCCTTAGCCTTTAATGTTGTCGAAGCTGTAATTCAAAAGCTTTTATCAACCGTGTGAAGAAATAAACTGGTCAAATGCAAGTTGGACTAACACTTTACCATGGTTCCGTACCATCGAGCAAAAAAATACTGAAAAATCGAGTTTTTTGTATACGCTCCCTAACTTAAACTTACTAGTTACTTAACTGAAAATATGATCAGTGATTCTGAATTAGTGATTAGCATTTTTAATTAATCAAGTAAGTAGTAGCACACTTAATTTGTTTACATTGTTTATGTGAAATACGTATAAATTATAGTAAGTAATTTGTATTAAACATGAAAATGTAGTACCTACTGTTTTATTTATTAAAGTTACATAAGCAAATAAACACTTTTTTCCTACAAAACATTGTATAACTTTTAGACATTTACCAGACCTAAATTTTAACACTTGAGCTATTGAATCTTAACCATGGAGATAGTACACTTTAACTTCAATTCAATTTTTATTTATCGATATTTTATTGATAAATGTCATGGAACGCACAAGGTAACCGAACTATAAACCGGTTATATGAAGATTTGTACGCCAAGTCGATCGCAGTGTCTTGCCTTTTTCTATTGAACTAATAAGTAATATTTGATGAAAGAGTGCGTACTACATAAAAAACGATCAATTTAACGCTCGTCCCCCTGGCTTGCTACTAGCTCCGTGGATTGCGTTGATTCAAATGACATGAGAGAACCCTATTTTTATCAGTCTCAGTAGAATACCTATTTGTCAGCAAATAATATTCCAATCTAAAAGGTAGTAAGTACTCGTATTTTAACAGAATATTTCACCTTTGCAATAGGCTTGGGTATCTGACAGAGGAGTGGAACTATCGTATATCCTTCCATATAATAATAAATTTTGCTCATAAAAGGATATTGATCCGCTTGGTATAACTGCTTCTGATATATCTGAAACTCACTCAAAAAGACACATTATATCCGTTAGTATATTCCATATCCAAAATTAAGCATAGTCGAGATTTTAAACCTATATTATTTAACATTATTATGTCGTATCTGTTGTGTTTTGAACTTGCATTTTTTTTTTTCTTACCTGTTGTTAGTGATGATGAGATCCAAATAATTGTATATCACGGTTGAAATTGAATTATAAAAAAATCTTCATTAAGATATACCGGATATATAAAGGTTTTGGTAAGAGGAAGGAAAGATCTAAATCTATATATCCGCTTAGGGATACATATTATCTGAAGATATAGGTCAGTTTATTTCCCTACACTGTTGATAAAAGGTGACTGGGTATCGACTTACGACTACGTCGACATTCTATAATTAAGGCTTGATTTATGCTGTAGAGACAAATATTACATTTTAACCGACTTCGATATATGGAGATACGTACTCGATTTGATTTTATGATTTTTTGTTTGTTACATCATAACTCCAGGTATGTAGAGACAAAGATTACTTTTTAACCAACTTCAATAAACGGAGATACGTACTCGATATGTATGTACGATTAACTCATATCTAACTGTTGTTTATGAACCAAATACTTCCTGTGTGGATTATTAGGCCTGCTAACATCATTACCTAACCACATATAAGTGTTTGCAATTAACAAACGCTGTTTCATAAAATCTTCGACCACGATCGTAAACTCGAAATCGTTCGAAACATCAGGTGAGATAGTGAATAATGAAGACTATTTTCAAATATTTGATGATTATTTAACTTTTTTACTTGTTGTATATTTGGTTTAATAGTGTGTGTAATATTTTACACATTCACTTTTAATTCTATCGTAGTCGGGTAACAGAATAGGTTTTTCTCATGTTAGTTGAGTGCGACCAGTAGGTACATTTATTAGCTTTATGTAATAGATTAAGTTCAAATTTGTTTATTTTGATAAAATACGAGTACTTATTACAATTAAAACTCCGTGTGTAGAGGCCTTCGGCAAAGATTACTATTTAACCGACTTCAATAAACAAGATACGTCGTACTCGATTTTTATGTATGATGTTTTTGATTGTTAACTCATATCTAACTGCTGTTTATGAACCGATTAGGTTTTTTTTTTTGGTTTACGAGTACTTATTCCAATTAAAACTCCGTGTGTTTTTGTTCTTTAGAGGAGACTTTCGTTGTTTAGAGGCCTTCGGCAAAAATTACTATTTAACCTACTTCAATAAACGAGATACGTACTAGATTAAAATATGTTATGTTACTTAACAAAGTGTTGTATATAAAGTACAAAATATATGCACGCAGGGAACCAACTTATTGCTTTGAATTAAAAAATAATCAGCCTTTCAGCATTCAACTTACCACCTGTCAACTTTATCAACAATGCGGAGTACTTACTGTACGACAACTATTTATTAGAGCTGTAATTATCAAACAATATTCTCTTGTAAATAGGTGTCATATTGAAGGAAACGTACTACAGCGAAGAAAAGATAAGATCTTTAATATGAAAGTCGCGAGAAAATAATTTGGCTGGAACAGTCTAAACTCGCTAGGACCACTATTTGAAAATCGTGTAAGTAAACACGTTAATATACTGCGTACATCAAGGTATAATTGCAATAAAGTTATTTCCAATTTCCTTTATACACTTGATTATAATAATAATATGGTCACAGAGAATTTCATAGTATCATTAAAGTAGGTAACATCACATTTAAACACACTACACACGCTCACACACAATCAAAAAACACATTTTTGATAGGCATCTGTTTGAATCCATTCTTTAATTCATTCCATCCAATCATTCCAATTAGGTTAAGTATCTATTGAGTTAAAAAATTAAATATTGTTTAGTAAAAGGCACAACAAATTTATGCACTAAGAGAATAACAAAATATATGTAAATTATCTATAATCTGATTTTGTCACTTATTCTATTCATTAAATTAAACAGTAAATAAGAATTACATAAGATTGCAAAGTTGCTTACTATATACATTATTATAGCATACATTTGTCAAATGCTTAAGGATCAGAGAAGGTTCATGTAACTAGCAATACAGGCTCCTAGTAGACACAGTGCTGGGTACAGAGGTCAGCTAGGTACTACCCATATTGCAATGAAATTATAATTTGTACTGTAACTATTGCTATATACCAACACCAGTTGTAGACATAAATAAAGAATTTATTTATTTTATTCAGCCTTCATCCAAGCGTCGAATGTTGCATTAAAAATAATAATAATAATTCCTCTGATGATTGTACGGTTACGTGCACCCCCATTGCATGTGTTAGTAATTAAGACAATTTTTATCCAAAAAATGTGAAATAATAAAACTCAATAAATAAATAAAACGCAAACTAATCACATTACAAATCTTACTCTAATGGGGCTGATTGTCCGTCTATCGACTGCATAATACTGTCGTAATAGACAACATCTGCAAACAAAAGAGAAGAAAAAAAAAAAACAACATAATATCGTTTAAAAACTAAAAAAGAACCGACTTCAATGTTCATTTTCAGTACCAATTTTGAGATGTTTATCTCAATATCTCTGGAGATACTTATCAGACCTCGATAAAATTACCATGGTACCACACTTGGGATATCTCCTTTCGAACAAAAAAAAGAATAATCAGAATCGGTGCATAAATGACGAAGTTATCCCCGAACAAACATTAAAAAAAAAAAAAAAATATACGGTCTAATTGAGAAACCTCCTCCTTTTTTTGAAGTCGGTTAAAAAAAAGAAACTCTATGACGCTTGTCGCTTGTTTAAAAATCTTGTTTATTAAGATATTATTTAAATTTACAACAAATAATTATATTAACACACAATTTATATTATATTTTGGAGCTTGGGGTATTCAGACCATGCATTTTTGCCATTCATATAGTCATTTAATGTATAGTATGACTTTTTCATGTAACTGGGATTTGCAAAGGTTTTAAATCTGCACATAGACAGTTAATCATGAATATATTTAGGAAATTTATTATAAAATCGTATACACGTTCCATTAAGTGCTCGATTGTGATATAATAAAAGTCGAAGTATAAAATATGATACTTATTAGGTACGATACCATCATCATCATCATCATCATCATCACCATTCATTTATTTATGATTTCATCGGTCCATCATCTCTCTCAAATAAAAGTAATAAAAAATAAAAAGAATATTCCTAGTCGGTTTTGTTTGGTGACATGACAGTTTTTACTTTCTTGAACTTTACAACACTATTACAGATGTATTATTTTCTATAGAATTTAATAGAAAATTTCATACAATCTTATAGAATTAAAAAATCACCAACACTGTGAGACTGTTACGGAGGCTTATCTTCATATCTCGATAAATTTTCAATCAGACCACACCGAAAGCATACCTTCTCAAACAAAAAAAAATAATTATCAAGTCGGTTAATGTGCTGTCTTTCGTCTCCACGTCCACCATACTTACGATCGTTTATTTCTGCTTGTTCGTAGACACGAGTTATGTAGTAATCTCTGCGTTCGTTACCCCACTAGGATTCCATTAGAATAAAACATTGAGCAGCTTTACATGCAAAGTTCTAGACGTTGAATAAAGTAATTTATCATGGCGGAAGTAAAAGTGCTTTTGAACCAATTATTTATTAAAATGATTGAGAAATTTGTAATCCGACACAATATGGTTTGTGATGAATATGTGCTTAGTGACAATGTAATAAATTCGTTTATTAAAGTAGGAATCATCTCAGCTGATGTGATGGAAAAAGGCACTATAGCAGCAATGATTATTGTTATGGAAGAGATTAATAACATCACATCCCGGATACTAGATCTGGCCGGAGATGTGACTATTATGAATAATTGGTTAGAAAAAAAAATAAATACCACGATGGAAGAACAACTTTGTTTAGAGGTACCTATATGGTACATAAACAAACAAGCAGAGAGACGTAAGTGGATGTGTGTGGAATTAAAATTATCTTCCAAAATCGACGAAACGGTTCCGTCATTGTGGTTAATGACATTAAATAGTGTGATCCATAAATATTTATATTGGTGTGAGAAATATCTGTCACACAAAAACTCTGCAGTGCTTGCTAATATTAAAAAAGAATATCTATCTCGGGCCCATATGTTGGTGTGGAAGTGGCGACTAAAAACGTATCGTCCCGATAGCAAAATATTTCATGTTTGTGGTGAACGTTTCGCAAAATTATGTTTAGATAAGTAAAAGTTAAGAAGCGGTGAACAGTGACTTGGGAAAGGTCTATATCCAGCAGTGGACTGATAGCGGCTGATTATGATGATGATGTTGTACATTTTTGTAGCAATAAATGATTTGTGTGATAGAATGTTTAAATAATATTATAATATTACCTACTTAAATTGTAGAGCAGGAAAATTAAATAATAAGAATATTTTATTATTCATTTTTATTTTCTTCTGAAATTTTTGTGCAAGTATATTAATCAAAACTTGCTGCTTCTCTGTACTAACTGTAATAATAATGTTTATTTAGTTTTGTAAATTTTTGGTGTACAACTTGAACATTTTAGTAGTAATAAATGATATTTATGGTAGAATGTTAAAATAATATATATATGATAATTATTTCATAATAAAATTGAATGATTATTTTTGTTTTCTAATAAAATTGTTTACAAGTATATTAATCAATAAATAATATAGGTACATAGATACATTTTTTCAGAAACTGCTGCTTCTCTGTACTAACTGTAATGCTTTAAAATCGAAGCTAAAACTAATTTTAGTTAACAAATCCTACTATAGTGTGCAAGAATATTAATTGACAAAAAATTAACTGCCATTAACTATATTACCTATCAAATAATTTAATTTTATAATTAATTTTAAGTTGTATATGGCTGAGTACAGAGGGTTTTATTAATCATTATGGTATACCTGTATTCTTAATAAATAAATTGATTGATTTATTGTTTTTTATTATAAAACCCCACAACAGGCACTCACATTATTAAAGTTTATTTTGAGATACTCTTTGGTTATTATTCATCTGTCAAAATTAGGTTGGTTTAAAAAGTAGGTTGGTCAAAATTAATAATATAATTAGGTAGGGTAATCCTACATTTATGAACCAATAAACTACATCAACGTTCAAGACGCCTTAGAAATAAAATATAAACGTTAAATATTATTTCAAATTTCATTACACAAATTAAAATTGAAACCTATAGTTTGGTTCGTTAACTTCATAGCAGCGAAGTATCATATCCTTAGGTGTATGTTTGTATACTGGAAAGGACCATTCAATTAATTCGAAAGTAATACTGAACTTTGATGCAGTTCCTTAGTTCGCGAGTGTATATTCTGTCAGAGAAATTAATTTTGATTTTATCAAACGAACATTCTGATCAGCTACATTTCATTATTTAGCATTACAATACATCCTGTATACTACATTTAAAGCACCTAATCATGCAACAGCGTGATTATTTGAAAAAAATTAAGATCACCGGTTCTGGCAACGGATTTGGTACATAGGTAGTGGACCCGGTTGTCCGGATTGCAATCCCTTTTCATGTTTTACGTTATTATTTTCCCACGCTCCGATAGGTATCGTTATAGCTCGACTATGATTTATTCTGTAGTCAATTCCAAGAACTTTGTTAGCATTTCTATAAAATAAGGCCAAAACACCCTCTTTGAGTTTTAACTGCTCGTTTTCACTAAATAGTTTGACTATACATATAAATGATAGTTTAACTGAATAAGTACTCGTACTTTAACAAAACAAGCAAATTTTAACCTAATGGTCGCACCACCTTTGAAATCGGATCAAACCTTTGAAATGCGCCAACTCGAATGACAATATAAAAAATCACCCCATTACCCGACTACGATAGATTAAAAGATAGAAAAATTAAAAGTCAGTGCATAAAATATTAAAATCATATTTTATGTGTTTAGATAATAAGACGGTATCTAATTATTTGAACTGTACAATACACCATACGGAAAGTATTACTATTTACATTTTTACATAATTTAAGATCGTTCACAAAACAAAAAACCGACTTCACATGCTGCGCAAGTCATTTTCAGTACTAAGTTTGAGGTCTTTATCTCGATATCTCTGGAGATACTTATCAGATCTTGATAAAATTAAAATGGCACTACACTGTAAACATATTCTATTTATAAAAAATAAAAACATTTTCCAAATCCACACACAGTTAATTAATGATGAAGTTCTGAGGTAACAAAAAATACAATTCTACAGACGAATTGAGTACATCCTCCTTTATGTGAAGTCGGTAAAAAGAAAAAAACAAATCAGTTCATAAATGATTTTTATAACAAACAAAAAAGTAATTCGTACAAACGCTATCTGTTAAGTCTGTTAAAAAATAATTTGTCGTAAGGCCGCTACACACCTTGAGTTTTAACTGCTCGTTTTCACTAAATAGTTTGACTATACATATGAATGATAGTTTAACTGAATGGTTATAATTATAATTTAAAATCGTTAATAAACTAAAAGAACCAACTTCAAATGCCGCGCTAGTCATGTACCAAAATTTGATGTGTTTATCTCCATATCTCTTGAGATAGTCATCAGATCTCGATTAAATTTAAATGAAATTACTTGGAAAGTGTGTCCTTTTAAACAATATGAAAATATTTTAAATCGGTACGCCCATCTTTGAGTAATCGAGAAGCATACATAAAAAAGATTCCGACGAATTCAGAACCTACTCCTTGGTTAGGTGTTGGTTAAAATAGCATTCAATTAACTGTACAGTGCAAACTGAATGGTATAAAAATTTACAGGTTATAGGGTCATGATTTATCTGTACCTACAGAACAGTTCAATCGCAGAGTTAAAGTAGAAAGTGTGTGCGAACCCTTAATTAAAAAAATGCTGACATGTGTAACTCAACCTATGTGCCTATTTACCTTCGTGCGTGTGAACAAAACCATTCTATAAGTAATCGGTGTAGTTATTGGTGAGTGTAGTTCTGTGACTATTTGGAAATAACAAGTAAGTACCTAGCTTTTATTGTATAATACTTTCAGATTCAGATTCAGATATTTTATTTGCATGCATGCTTTGCAACGTAAACTTTTTTAGTTGATTCGGAAATAAAAACCAAGTTTCTATAATAAAGATTTTCTCAATGACTAGAAATCAAAAAAATAAAAAAGGTCTTAATACGACAAAAAGTTCTATTAACCAACTTAAAAATAAGGTGGATGTTCTATGTTTCACTGTAAAAATATTTATTATTTTTTTCTGTCAATTGTGGTCCGATTTTTTAAATTATATTTTTATTTGAAAGATTATACTTGTGTAGTGGTCCCATTGTAAATTTATCAAGATCTAATGAGTATCTCCAGAGATATGGAGATAATAACCGCAAACTTGCCACTCAAATTGATTATAGTGGCATTTGAAGTCGGTTTTTTAAACGATCCTAATTATTTTGAACATGTTATTTAAATGTTAGGTAAAGAGAATTATATTAAAAAATTAAATCAAAATTGTTATTTTTCGATTGCTGTTTATATCGATATAACTACACGCTGATTTAATGTTTAGTTATTTCCAAGTTTCATTTGAGTTATTCTGAGTAAAGATTTTTTTAAATTAAATTGTGTATTCATAGTTTTGAACTAATGTGTACCAATCTCTATTTTACAGGAGCGACAAGCAGCATCTCATCAGCAGATCTTTGTGAATTTCATAAATTAAAATCCTTTAGATGAAAATGGTGAGTGACTACGCTTGAATTTTAATTTATGTATGTACACACATTTTTTTAAAGCACAGAAAATATAAAAGTTGATGCTTTAGGGGTAGCAGATTTTAATTTTGTAATATTTTTATATTGTTTCAGATTTCCAGTATGAACACCTACGCTCTGGAATTATACTCTGGACACTACCATGGATCATCCAACCGTATGTGTTACGGACACAGTTGATCAAAATTATTACTCCAGGGTCATTGAGAGTTCTAAAACACAAATGGCGAGAGATAATCAATTTGTGGTTATTGGGTGTTCTACTCCACCCACCACCCTGTGGGTGGAGTAGAACACCCAATAACCACCTACTTCTGGATATCGATTTCAAAGCCGAAAGATCCCGATTGATGAAGTCTACGCTCCGACCGAACCTACTCCAAACCGTTGTTGGGTCCGAAACATTCCAATTAAAATTGGAAAATAGATTCGCTGCCTTGGAAACCACAGATGACGTAGACCAGAATTCGAAGAAGTGGTGGAAATCCTCAGGGATGAAGGGACGAAGTTTTGCGAGAGCAAGCGTACGGGCAAAAAGTCCAAACTTTCGACAGAAACACTTCGGCTAATGGAAGAGAGACGAACAGACTCATTGTCAGCTTTGTCAATGAATGAGGTGCGCAACAAAACCATTAAGAAGCTGTTGCGACGCGACCTCCGATCCTCTAACACGCTCTTGATTAAAGAATCAATTGAGCAGAATCGGGGGTCGAAAGTTTTCGTCCAGCCTCTGGGTAGAAGCCACCTCACAAAGCTGACAACGTCAACGGGGAATGTCGTCGCATCCAAGTCGGAGATTCTGTCGGAAGTTGAAGACTTTTACGACAAGCGCATCGCATACGTTACGTATGCTTTAAGGCCCGTTCCCGATACTATGGATTGTAGAGCGACCTTAACCCGCCACTTCACAGAAGACCTGCCCGAAGTCAGCCGAGATGAATTCGTGATGGCTATTAAACAGCTCAAAAATGGAAAGGCCCCAGGTGAGGAGGGAATCACAACGGACCTTCTAAAAACTGGAGAAGCCCCAGCTGTAAACCAGCTGCAACAGCTCTTCAATTCTGTTCTCTTCACTGGGAGAACTTCACAGGCATGGAATAGGAGCACGGTGTTTTTTTTTTTTTAACGGAGACAAAACGCTCTTGAAAAACTACCGCCCGATTTCACATCTGAGCCATAAGCTGTTTTCAAAGGTCACGAAAGTCACGAACCATCTTGCGCGAAGATTCGACGAGTTCCAACCTCCGGAACAGGCCGGGTTTCGAAGCGGTTACGGCACGATTGACCACATCCACACGGTGCGGCAGATTGTGCAGAAGACCGAAGAGTACAATCAGCCCCTGTGCTTAGCATTTGTGGACTATGAGAAGGCCTTCGACTCAATCGAAACCCGGTCTGTTCTGGAGTCCTTGCAGCGTTGGCAAGTCGACTGGCGATATATCGAAGTGATGAGATGTCTGCATAATGCCGCAACGATGACTGTACAAGTACAGAACCAGCGTACTAAACATATCCACCTGCGTCGAGGAGTGAGACAGGGGGACGTCATATCCCTGAAACTGTTCACTAACGCCTTGGAGGATATTTTTAAGACGCTGGACTGGAAAGATTGTGGCATTAACATTAACGTCAAGTACATCTCTCACTTACAATTCGCAGATGACATCGTCATTATGACAGAGACGCTGCAAAACCTACAAAGAATGTTGAATGGCCTAGCTGATTCTTCCCGTCGCATCGGTCTCCGGATGAATTTGGATAAAACCAAAGTCATGTACAACGAGCACGTTGTTCCGGAAGCGATTGCCATATTTGGAATCCCACTCAAAGTTGTCACTAAGTATGTTTACCTAGGGCAGATGCTCCAACTAGGCAAACACAACTTCGAGAAGGAAATTCAGAGAAGAATTCAGCTGGGCTGGGAAGCATTCGGAAAACTCCGTCGAGTCTTCTCGTCGCCTATACCGCAGTGTCTAAAGACAAAAGTCTTTGACCAGTGCGTCCTACCTGTGATGAAATACGGAGTCGAGACGTGGACTTTCACAGTTAGACTGGTCCACCAATTTAAAGTTGCTCAGCGAGCTATGCTCGGTGTTTCTCTGCGGGATCGAATCCGGAACGAAGTAATTCGCCAGAGAACTAAAGTGATCGACATAGCTCAACAGATTAGCAAACTGAAGTAGCAGTGGGCTGGTCATATCTGCCGTAGGACCAATAACCGTTGGGTTAGACTGGTTCTAGAGTGGAGACCGCGAATCGATAATCGTAGCGTATGACGCCCTGTGACCAGATGGAGCGACGACATTCGCAAAGCGGTGGGCAGTGACTGGAAACAAAGAGCCGAAGATCGGGCTCAGTGGCGTGACTTGGGAGAGGCCTATGTCCAGCAGTGGACTGATACCGGCTGATTATGGATGCGGTAAGTGTCTAGGATATAAAAATAAATTATAGGTAAAAAATATTTTTTAAAACAAGCTTTTATCTGAGACAATGAACTAAAATGTTAAAAATGAATTCTAGTAAGTATTTGGCGTGTAGGTACTTACCTAGGTAGGTATAGATACCGACTACCTACCTACTACCTAATTATTTAAGAGAAGGCATGATGCTTTAAAATATGCCACGGATATTTGATGTGATTGGGTAAAGTGCTCGTCAAGGAAAATTAATCGACTCGGTGGGGCTATATTGCTTTATAACAGAAATGCCATGGCCACCTTACAGCTTCATGATCAGATCCTTGGTATCATTTAAGTGTAAAATGCACCTCAAGACGAATCATTTGAGCCCAATTTCCCTGGGGTTACTCTATTTTACAGAGATGCCGTGGCCACCTTCCAGCTTCATCATCAGACCCTGGATATCATCTAGGTGAAAAGTTATCTTCAAGACGAATCAATCAACCCCAAACTCGGTAGGGTTATGTTGATTTATCACGGAGATGCCGTGGCCACCTTCCAGCTGCATCATCAGACCCTGAATATCATCTAGGCGTAAAGTACTCTTCAAGACAAATAAATCGAGCCCAAACTTGGTGGGGTTATGTTGTTTTATCATCATGCCAGCTCTATGGTACCATATCATTATATTGTCACCAAAGATACATAAGTACACCAAATTTGAGTCCAATCGGACATCGGGAAGTGGGTATTATTTAGCTTCCAAGATTCCATCCGAACATACATAGTGACACATACTCGTACATTGCAAGTTAAATAAAAGCTTGTAATAGTAATTCTGCCCTGCTGCGTCAATTCGAGTGCAAGAGAGTTGCAAAAATTATATTTGTAGAGCAGCACAATTTATCATCATTTTGCACACATAACAAGCACCGTTTTTCCACGATGTTTACCTACACTTTTTATTCCCGACACGGAAGCATTTGACCTCTGTCTCAAGTGATGTTAAGTGACGATGCAGCGATAGAATTATCCTAATAATTGAAGATCGTTTACGAAATGACATAAACCAATTTCAAATGCCACAATAGTCAGTACCAAGTTTGAGATGGTTATCTCCATATCTCTGGAGATACTTGTCAGATATCGATAAAATTGAAATGGGAACAAACGGAAAGCATAATGTCTCAATCCAAAGAATAATTTTCTAAATCAGTTAATTAATGACGGAATTCCAAGGTAATGTGTTTATCAGTCTATATATGTATGTATGTTTGTTCCTTTGTGGCACACTAGAGACCAAACGCGTGGGCCGATTTTGATAATTGGCACGTCAATAGATTCACCATGCTAGCGCGAGTCATAAAAATTAACGAAAACATAAAAAATTGAAAAATTCAAAATGGCGGATTTCAGACGCCAAAATTTGGGGTTCGAAAAAAATTTTTTTTCAAAACCTATCGAGTGGGGTATCGAATTAAAGGTCTTAAAATGGAGATTCAAAATATATTTATAACAAATAATTTATGATCGTACAAATCGAAAAAAAAAACGATTTTACATGCCGCGTTTGTCACTTTCAGTAACAAGTTTGCGGTGCTTATCTCTGAAGTTACTAATCAGATCTCAATAAAATTACAATGAGACCAAACGAAAATCATATTAACTCAAACAAAAAAAGAATATTCCAAATCGGTTAAGAATTGATGGAGTTCTGAGGTTACAAACAACCTCTTCCTTTTGGTATGGTCGTTTAATAGTACAACTGTAAAGTAAGTAAGCTTAAAAAGCAATACCCTATCTATTTCACGCATTTCGGTTTTTTGTTCTTGTTTTTAAGGTAGTACCTTGGACAAAGCTGTGGTCGACTTAAGTTCACGCATTTTTGCGAAAGGTCAAGCCTATGTAGCATTGAGCCGGGTGAGATCTTTAGATGGACTAGTAATAAGTAGTTTAGATCCCCGGAAACTACTCAATAATCCACATAACAGCAACTCTCTAAATGAAATGAGATGATTACGGAATTTGCCGTCCTTTAACTAAAATGTGTAAAATAAAACATTAAATTAAAAAATCAAAAAACACGACTGCGCAAAAAGTGAAGTGTTAAAAAACGAACTGAAAAGAAAAAAACAAGTACTCGTAAGTCTAGTAGTTTAGACTTCTGTTTAGGGATATCAAAAAACTATACCATTTAAATTCTTTCTCGGTCGATACACTCATAATAGTAGTTTATGCAACTGTCATATAATGAAGGGTATTAAAACACGAGTGTGAGTTTATGAAACGAGCGCAGCGAGTTTCATAATAGTAACGAGTGTTTTAATACCCGTGTTATATGCAGTTGCATACACTACTTTATCTTCACTTTGAAAGTTAATGTTAATTATTGATCCTGCAGCTGTAGCGGCCGCGGGGCAAGCAGTAGAGCTCGTAGACGGAGTCGGAATATTTATAATTACTTCATTCGTCTTGTTTTCTATACTGTTCAAGATCGTATTTGAGACTTTAATTTTATTCATTAAAGACTCATCAATGTAGCTTTCAGCCACAGTAGAAGACTTCCACCCCCCGTGTCGTTTCAGTGCGGTCAAATCACCACCGCTATCTATGAGAAGGGTCGCCGAGGTGCGCCGGAAGCAATGCCCCGTGTACAACGCTGGGTTAGGCAGATTCAAAAAACTTGCGATAGTTTTTCCCAGAGCATCAAATTTATTAATACCAGTTCTTTGATCGACGCACTTCCCCCATCTATAGCTCAAGAAAAAGGCAGGGTTTCGACAGGGGGTGGGTCGAAGTTCCATGTATTTTTTACATACGGCATAGCAGTTGCCCGTCACAACGAAAGAACGATCTATTTTCGTTTTTGTTTTCGAAACTTTCACCATGATTGTACTGTCGTCTATGTTAGAGACTTCATCGAACTGGATGTTGTATAGCTCTTGCCTTCGGCATGCCCCCATTATGCCGAAGATTAGTGCAGCCTGTAACAATAAACGATATAATAAGCTTGAGGTACATAGCCAAGGCAAAAACTATGATTTATGAAGTAATAAAGTGTAGGTACCTACTACCAAATTTATACACAAAGCGCTTAAACGGAGTGTCTAGATAACTTGCGTGTGTAGTACGTAAGTACTAGGTAGATTAAATAACAGAACTAAAATACACTTACCTTTTCAAAAAGATACAAAATATCTGGTGAATCTTCCAGGAACATCTTTATTTGACCTGATGTAAACGTCAAGGACTTTTTTTCCTTGTGTCCTTCTGAACTGCGTTTCAGGAACGCTGTGACTTTTGAATACTTCGTGATATCAATATTGTTGTAGATACTCAGTGTGGACTTGAGCATAGAATATTTAGCCCACATAGAAGATGGCTTGAATTTGTCGGAGAGGTCTTTGTAGTCTATGTAGTTTTCTTTTCGATCTTCCATGCCAAAAAGTTATTATATTCTTTTTCATATAATTTTCTAGATTTTTCTGGCAAAAGATTGTGCGTTACTTTTGTTGCCAATTCTAGAATATCCGGAGGCGTACAAATATCATCGTCGCTATCCATTTTTAACTTTTAATTTGTATTTTAAAAACAAAACACATTGCGAAACATTAAATTCACGCGTACGTGTATTGTCAGTGAACTTGCCGCCATTAAAATCTAACCAATGAGAGCGCAGCTGCGCGCGCAGGGTCAATCAGGAGCGAGCGCGCGCTGTTCTTTTTTTATTTAATTGGCACAAGATCTTACCAAAGAGTTTTGTGTATGTAAGTTTAGTAGTTTCGACGAAGTTTTCACGTATAACCCAACTGTTTTCAAAAGCCAGCCTAATATCAAAATTTTATACAACTTGTATGAGGATTTTGACATAAGGCTCGCCAGGTTAATTGGTCGCGTTTTATTGATGTTATAATGAGATTTTACGATATCGATGTGGATATTATACCATCATGTGAAATTGTTTAAATTGAGTGTTTTGTTATCTGCGCTATAACAGTAGTAATTATAAGTCAAGTATTGGAAACATAAGTAGAATGTTATAACATTAGTGTAGATAAAATAAATTATACATTGTTATATGGAATATAGAGACTTTAACAGTCGGGACACATTAATCCCCATTCGTTAAGCCATTAATGTGTCCCGACTGTAAAAGTCTCTACATTCCATATAACAATGTATAATTTATTTTATGAGTGTATCGACCGAGAAAGAATTAAAATGGTATAGTTTTTGATATCCCTAAACAGAAGTCTAAACTACTAGACTTACTTGTTTTTTTCTTTTCAGTTCGTTTTTTAACACCACTTTTTGCGCAGTCGGGTTTTTTGATTTTTTAATTTAATGTTCTATTTATGAAGTCTGTGAAAAAGGTCTAAGATGCCTTTAGTCCAATCCTTAAAACGCAATTATCCCCGTCTTCCAAGTCAGCCATCGCCGAACATCCTACCGGAACTCGGCGAACCGATTGGCTACATGTCTTGGTTGGGTTTGCTTTAAGTTGATAGCAACATCAAGGAGATAATCTACCGCCATAACTTTACGTAGTAGTCCAGCAGCACACAGCCAGAGTATTGTAGGCCTAGCGTTATTCTCGAATTTTGACCACATTATCTTTTACCACCAGGCGAGGCGTGTTCAAACGCTAGTCTTCTATAAGATATTTTCAAAGTCACGGCTGATACTACCAATATTTTGTTACCCATTGATCATGTGAATTAACTCTAAGATCAACATCAGCCTCCACAAGTTTGAGATGTTTATATCTATATCTCTGGAGATGCTCATCAGATCTCGATGAATTGTCCCATAAGGCCAAACGAGAAGTCTAAAAAGAACTAAGATCGTTTTAATAATTTAAAGAACCGACTTCACATGCCGCGCTATTAATTTTCAGTACCCAGTTTGAGGTGTTTATCTCCATGTCTCTGAAGACACTTATCAGATCTCGATAAAATTACAATGGTACCATTTTTGGAATATCTCCTTTCCAGCAAAAAAATAAGTATCAATATCGGTTCATAAACGACGAAGTTATCCGCGAACAAACATAAAAAAATATAATAATAAATAAAACTGGCCAAGTGCGAGTCAGACTTTTGTCGCACACGGAGGATCCCGAACCGCAGTATAATATAACATTAAATTACCGTGTCAATTCTAAATATGGATATTAACTACAACGCCATCTAACGAATATCTAACTTCTAACACCAACTAAGTGAACGTTAACACAAATGTGTTAGGGTAGGTAATTAATTTTATAAGGTAAACAATCGTTCGTAGATGGCGCTATAGAAAAAAAACATGTTTTTTGTATGGGGACCCCCATTAATTTTTGTTCCCCCCACTTTGTTCTGTTTTTAGTATTTTTTGTAATAGCGGCAACAGAAATACATCAGCTGTGAAAATTTCAACCGTCTAACTATCACGGTTAATGAGAACAGAGTTCGGAACCCTAAAAATCGACTATCTCAGGAGTAGTCTGAGGAGATATGTTTTCGCATAAATTATTTAGAAAATAGGTTTACAATAGGGAATATGCATGTGGTATAAATTTACTTAAAATCATTTATTTTCGAATCATTATTGTTCTGGTGTTGTATGTTAAACATTTTTTTATAAATAAAATACTCTCACATGTGTTAAAATATTATATGAAAAATGCAAAAAAAGCGTAGGAAATTTAAATTTGCTAAACACATCACCACTTGTCAATTAGAAAGTGACGTCACAGTGCACAACACGGTCTCCACAGATTAAATCTTTTTCATATAAATAGTATGCACTGTAGCACGAATACGTAGTATTTCTATTAAAAATAATAAATCTGTGGAGACCGTGTCGTGCACTGTGACGTCACAATCGCGCGCGAAAATTCGGCAGCGTTTTAGATACCTCATATTTTTTCAATGCTATGACTATATTTTGTAGCTTAATTTGAACAATTTCAGTATTATTTAATTTTTTCAGTGTGTAGATGTATTCAGTGAAATAAACATATTTAAAAAATCATGCATATTCCCTATTGACAGAGGAATTGGTGAATAAACTAAACACATACAGACGATCTGAGAACCTCCTCCTTTTTGAAGTCGGTGAAATCAAGCAGTGTGAACACAATACCTCATTTAAGCGCAAACTACGCCAAATACGAACGTAATTTTGGGCCCATAACCTCAAACATGCCTACCGCAATCCCAGTACGTAAACCAAAGCAATTTGTTCGTAATTAATAGCTAATTCTAATTGTGTACACAATCGTAGTTTAACACCAACAACGTTTAATTAACGTAAACTAAATCTGAATGTGATTCCAATTAGCTGCCTAAAGGATCGTTTAATGTATGCCTAGATTTGAGTACGTCTGTAAGTCTATATTTGAATGTGACGTGTCCTTGAAAATACTTCAAGACTTCTTGACTAAAGAGCTATACATCCTATTACTTGTTGTTTGTTTTCACCCGTGTTAAAAAGTCCGATGTTCTATTCTTATATTCCAGCTAGATGGAGCGATGATATATACAAGCTGGCAGGCAGCGGCTAGAAACAAAGAGCTGAAGATCGACTTATGGTCGGTTTCTGAGGTCGGTTTATTGAGAGTTTATCTACTCAATTGTACCGTTATTGAATAGATAAAGTTTCAATCAATGTATTCAGAATCCGGCCATCAGTGGCGTCCTATAGGTGAGACCTACATTCATCAGTCAAAGACAATACAATTTACCAGCAGTTGACAGAGATATGCTGATGATGATTATTATGTATAATTATGTATATAAATCCTTTTCTACAATATCTGTGCAAAACATGCACACTGAGGCGTCTTTTTAAAAAATCTAGTATATTTTGTTTTGTTTCCAAAGTAGCTTTAAAAATGAACCCAGGGATTTGTCACTGTCATGTTAAATTCATATGTCGCACTTCTGAGTTTTAACCCCCGACGCATAAACAAGGGGCGTTAACTTGGGCCAAAACCTTACGGTGATTCGGAAGCACACAACCTTTGAGAGTCAGAGTATTCCAAAGCCTAGCTTGTTCACCATCTTCGACCACATTATCACATACCTCCAGGCGAAATAGTGGTCAAACGCTAGGCTATAGATATTTAAAAAAGACTGATGATAGAATACAACGCTCCTAACTTGTTTGTTTATCAGTCTCATAAAATTTTGATGATTTGGTATAGTTTAGAGAAAAAATAACTCATATTGATTATTTGTATTTCTCCTTGACTCCAAAAAAGAACGCTTCTGAATCTGAATTGAGGTAACGTTCAGATCGCGAACTTTACAGATAGGTATCATGGGTACGCAATATTATTTCAACAAACTCGCATTAATTTTAATGCAAAAAATAACCATTTACATAATTTCTTTCAATTCCATTTTTCATCCAAATCCGTTCACACCTCATAATATCACCGAATTAAATCAATGCGATCACTAATTAACATAATGAAGTAAAGCAAAATGCTGTATGCTATTAATTCGTTAATTAACGCGTTGGTTTGGGCTTTGGGTTACAGAATTGCGTATGGGATAATTATTTTATAATTATATTTAAACCGACTTCAGAGGGATTAAATATTTTACCGGGATTTTGGGAGATTGAGAATGAAATTTATTTTATCTACACTTGTATCGTAAAGTTCTGATTATAAATAAAAAATAGATCTAATAACGACGGGATAGTAGCACGCAAGGCCTCATCATCATCAGCCGGTGTCAGTCCACTGCTGGACGGTAGTCCTCTCCCAAGATGCACCTCTGAGCCCGTACTTTGGCTTTTCTTTTCCAGTCACTACCCGCCGCTTTGCGAATGTCGTCGCTCTATCTGGACACAGGGGGTCCTACGCTACGTTTGCCGATTCGCGATCTCTGATCTATAACCAGTCTACCTCAACGGTTGTCGGTCCTTTTTCCTTTATGGATACCACTCGCCCGGGGGAGCGAGATGGTTATGTGGGAGTCACTGCCAGAAGGGCAGTATATATATATAGTCCTCCGCCGAGATGGGGCAAGATAGGGTCGCGCTAGCAATCACTATCTTGCCCCAGATGGTAGTCGGTCCTTTTTTTTTTTTTTGTTACCCAGGAAAATCCTTTATGGATACCAAATCGCCCGGGGGAGCGAGATGATTATGTGGGACTCGCTGCCTGAAAGGCAGGATACCGCGCTAAAAACCTGGGGTGAGCCGTCATCCACCGTGGTGGAGCAAGATGGGGTTGCGCTAGCATTCACCAACTTGCCCCGGTGGCAGACCCAAATGGGCCTCTGCCGCTGCGGAGGGCTGACCTTGCTCACCAAAGTCAACCCTCAACCGTCATGTGGGGAGTGCAAGCCGTTGGAGAGTCCCCCGACTCTCCAACAGTTACCCCACAATGACAGAGGAGTGTGGCTCGTCTTCTCGTCAAACTTACCACACCCTCCGTCCCTCTGATGACAGGTGTGCGAAGAGCAAATACCCCTACTCACACACCGTCCGCTGTTCGTCTCGCATGCCATTGCCAGTGGCATACGAGACTCCACTCACGACCGTCACCGGCCCCACCTCTCGGCCCGAGTGAATCGGACCCACAGCCTTAGAGGAGTGTGGCTCGTCTTCTCCTCAAACTCACCACACCCTCCGTCCCTCACATGACAGGTGCGCGAAGGGCAACTACCCCTACTCGCACACCGTCCACCGTCCGGCTCGCATGACAAAAGCATGCGAGCAACCCTCTTGCAGCCTTACCGGCCCCGCCACTAAGTCCGAGCATTATGCTCGGACCCACCACCGGGCGGCTCCCACCACCGAGCCCGCCCTGCCCCGTCACACTGTGCCCTCTGCTAAATATCAGAGGGACACGCGGAGGAGCCCCTCACGTCGGAACTTCGCTATCGGTCGACAACTTAACCCAGTAAACTAGGAAAAGTTGTCGGCCGATACCCAGGGTACACCACGAGGAGGTGTTCCGACCCGCACCCCAGATGGTTGTCGGTCCTACGGCAGCTATGACCAGCCCACTGCCACTTCAGTTCACTTAACTGCCTTGCCAAAGGCACGCAAGGCCTAATTATAATCATTATAAACATCCTGTATCAGTCCACTGCATGACATAGACGTCTTCCAAGACAAGTCATTGAGCTCAATTTTAGCTCATCTTTTCCAATCACTGGCACTGCCTACCGCTCTGCATTATTATGTATTATGTTGTCGCTCCACGCGTCCTACACTACGTCACGACTACGTTTTTCAATTCGCGGTCTTCAGTCCAAGACCAACGTAAGGCCTATAATGAGAAAAACTTAAATAGGAAATTTAAAACATAATAGCAGCAACCTCAGCCACTCCAGAAATAATCTGTAAGCGAACAATTATTATATTAAACTAACAAGGTCTGCTAGGAATCTAATTTGTTGAGCGTTGCCTAAGCAACAAAATTTGGGGCAAAGAGGTCGCTGCTAAAAAGCAACAGGTTGTTTACAAAGAATCTGTTGTTCAATAAAAGTGTTTACATAAAAAAAAACGTAATTTGGAAAATTCATTTTAGTAACAAAATGTATATTGATTCCTGAGAAGCATGAAAGATTTTTTGGTTGCTCCAGAATGTTATGTTTAGAAAATGTAATTTGTAACTAAATAAATATTGAATGTGTATTTATTGTGCTGATGCTTTCTAATTTTGGAAATTATGTTATTGTCTCTTAAAATGTGATTTTGACCACCACTAAATAAATAAAAAACAATTTCAGTCCAAGTTATTTTGAATATATTAGTATAAGTTAGCGCTAAGCCACATGCTTATTTCTTGATCCTAATAATTAGATAAACTCTTTATCTATACTAATATTATAAAGAGAGAACATTTGTATTTTTGTATGTTTGTAATGAGTAAGCTCAAAAACTACTGAACCGATTTAAAAAATTCTTTCATTAATACATAGAATGGACTTTCGGAATGAAAATAGGCTATATATTATCCCGTTTAAATCAAAGGTACATTCATGGAGACCTAATTTGCAACCTAAGTCGGCAAATAAATGGTCAAAAAACACGTTTCTTACGAACGCTGCTTAATTGAAAATAGATAGAAGAATATTTTCTATGCAAGAGTTGTACAACTTAATAAGACCTACAAAAAAGTCCGCGACAGCATATGTCTATCTCTTAAAGTTGACTCACAGTAACCATTTTAATCTTAAAATGTTTGTTAAAAAATATTACATAACTTCCAAGGCTATTTTCAAGTATATAGTATTAATCCTTATCCAAATAATTACGTAAATTAGCTTGGCCACATATTATAGATTAAAATTGTCCTTTACAGTATATAATTCAAATGAAAACTCTAGAAGATATCACGAATTTCACAAACACGCATCGCAAAATTAATAAAATATTTGCAGTGAAACCACAGATTAGGTCATAGTTACTACGAAAATATTATTATAAGCTTAGCTATGCTGTAGATCCCCACCGATCACAATCAATTTGAAGTCAATAAAGTATAATAATATGATCTATTGTATAAAATAATATTCATCTATATATAAAATAATATAATATAATATTTTAAACCACCCCGATTGATCTATGTATAATAGCTTTTTCCAATGACTCTAAACACGACATTTAAAATCTGAGCTGTAAGTTGGTGACGATTTGAGTATTCTGTTGAGTCCAGGAGGCTTCCATGTTCTTACAATATCGTTGAAGAAGAAGATTTTCGAATTGATCAGACCTATGAAAGTTGATTTCATAGCGCAATTAACTAGAAAAAAGCTCATAATTTTATAACGATTGAACGAATTTTCATGAATCAAAGCTAAGAAAACTCTCGATGAAGACATCTATCAAACAAAAAAAACTATCAATAATAAAAACAAAATCGGTTCATCCGGTTAGGTGCTAAGATGCTACAGACAGACACACGTTAAACGTATATTACCCCTACATTTTGCGTCGGGGAACGCCGTAAGGTTACGACGGCAGATGTACTCCTTGGTGGTAAGCGACTTTTTGGTAGATTTAATGATTCCACTACCACTGTACGAAAACTCATGATTCATGAATGCACATAAAACTTTCATTGGTAGGTATATAGCTAGGATTAGAACCAACGACTGTCGGGTCAGAATCAGGGTAACTATCCTTTACGCCAAAGGGCCGTCCAATATCAATACGTAAGTATTATAAAACAAAGTTCATCACTGCGTCTGTCTGTCTGTTCGCAATAATCTCAATAGCTACTGAACGGATTATTATGCGGTTTTCACCAATAGCCAGTGTTTATGAGGAAGGTTTAGGTGCATAATTCGTTAAGGTTTTGTGTAAATTGGATGAAATATGACGATGGTTGTTAAATATGTTCATATTTTATATTCGATGCAACAAACTGATGCAAATTTTGTAGGCATATATGTTCTACCCGTGCGAAGCCGGGGCGGGCTGCTAGTTAACAATAAAGAGTTTATCTAATAATAAGATAAACTCTTTATTGTCACATCATAACTATCAGCTAAATACATACACAACAGCTTTTAAAATGTGTTACATATGAGCGGAAGGTGTCACAATAAACATGTACAAGAACTCCTATACAAAAACAACGGTTAATATTTAACAGCGATAGCAACGCCTTATGGTTGTACCCGCGTAGTTCTCGTACCCGTGAATATACGGGGATAGTATCTAGCCTATGTTACTTGCTGATAATGTAGTTTTCAATAAAGTTAATTCAATTAAGTGAAAGATTTTTTGAAGTTGGTTAAGTAGTTTTTGAGTTAAATCGGAACAAACAAACAAACAAAAAATTAAATCTTTCCTCTTTATACAAGTTTATATAAAAAAAAAAAATTTTTGAAAATATTGCAATTACACATATTGTAATTATTTAAAAAGGAACACACTCAAACGTAATTTCGATATTTTGACCAGTGAGTGTAAGCGATTTAAATAATTATTAGCATAAGCAAATAACAGCAGGACTTCAGTTACTGGGAAAGGTAATATTGCTTTTAACGACACTCAAATATGTTAAAGGATTGGGATAATTAAAATTTGATTTTTAGTGGAAGGTAGTTCCATAGGCGAACAGACTGCATGGAAAAGGATTTATTATAAAAGGAGAAACAGTGAAGTGGAATATTAAGTGTGAAGTTTTCTGATGACCTTAAAGGCAAAAGTTCTTTTATTAATCCACACTTGGATATTTTCACTCTCTTTTAAACTTTCCGCATGTAGTCACTACCAAACGAATTAGCCCTGTAATTGGTCACCTCTTGGTCTGAAAGCATCCAACTCTACACTTATGCGTAGTATTCACTCATAAAAATATGTGTCTGCTAGTGTTACTATCCAATCTACGTCTGTCGAACTGAAATCCCAATTTAAAGTCTTTAGGTATAACATAAGTATATAACTTTAGAAAACATATAAATTTGCTTCAAATACAATTTTCATCACAACAATTTGCTACACAAATTAAAGAATAAGCGAAGATAAACAAACGAAGATAATTATGAAAAAAGATAAACACAGTTTGGAAATGAAAAAAACCAAAGTGATGTGTTTAAACCCGCCCCTATCTCCTATACCAAAACGGGAAAGCCTCACAAAAGTCCAATCTAAGTTTTCTTTCGGAGGCTCGAATTTCGGGCGTACAGGGGCGGACTTTAAAGTGGAGGAAAGTTTCGATTGCTCGAGAATGTTCCGGTACGGAGTTCCGGCTTTTTAGGGTTGTGTGACTTTTGCACGAGAGTTAAGATTGATAGGTGTGTGTGGATGGGTGAGTTGAGGAGTTCGACCATTATTTATAATATAATATATATTATAATAGTCTTTCAAGGAGAGTTTGTGTAGGTTTGTTTGTAAAGGAAGTTCAACTTTTATCATATTACGTAATAGGGCAAGCAAGACGCTTGTTGGATAAAAGGCGACGTCGCGCTATATCTGCTTATGATACAATTATGTGCAGTTTAATGAGCTGCCAGAATTTAGCTTATCACTGCACTGTGACCGTTAGTTGCCTTGAGATATCTATTATCCAGACTAATATTATAAGAACGTTTGTAACTCTATCACTCTGACTGTTTGCTACCTAATTATGCTTAAATGGAAAATCCGATATTACTGCAATTTGACAAGAATACTTAATAGTATAAGGATGAACATAAGCTAATTTTGTGAAAATAAAATCATAATAAAAATAATATCGTTTAAAAACTAAAAAAGAACCGACTTCAATGCCGCGCTATTCATTTTCAGTACCAATTTTGAGATGTTTATCTCAATATCTCTGGAGATACTTATCAGACCTCGATAAAATTACCATGGTACCACACTTGGGATATCTCCTATCGAACAAAAAAAGAATAATCAAAATCAGTTCATAAACGACGAAGTTATCCGCGAACAAACATTAAAAAAAAAAAGAAAATATACGGTCGAATTGAGAAACCTCCTCCTTTTTTTGAAGTCGGTTAAAAATAGATTTTTTTATTAGAGTGTTAGATTAATTAGAGTTATTTCAGTTATGTATAATTTTTTTTATACATAACTTAAATAACTCAGATCAAGCAAATGTTGATTGGCAGAACTTTAGCAGTGATAAAATTTCTTATGCTCAAAAGTGTTCATGGTCACCGACCGTATTATTAGTATTGTTTACTTGTTACAGCTCCGAAATATTGGAAACTCAGAATAAAAGAATAACATGGTAAATATCCCGTAAAAAATACTAATAACTGTGATAAAATTGTTGGTGTACGTGAATAAAGTCGCAAATATCAGGCTAGTATTTTATATTTTACCTACTCACAAATATTATAGGAGTGTAATATTATGAATGTTTACTAGACTTGCTACCAAAAATTAGCTAACTGTCGATGTTTCAGCAGCACAGCTCTGGAGCCCTAAAAAGAAAAATGGGGCCACAAATGTGACATTAGTCTGCCAATCAGGTTAGGCAGGTACTTATATATTTAAAAGTATCTAGTCTTAATATTCTTCTGATGTTTTCATAACCTGACCAAGAATAAGTAGGAGTGGAGAGAGCTAGCAATAAAAATGTTCTAGTCTCCCCTTCTTGCCCTTCCCTTAGTCCTCGATTCAAGCCCGTCGATCTGCTAAGATCACCGGAACGCTAACAACGTTTGCTCAAAGCCGTTATTTGAAAAGTTTCATGGAATTCTGTTTTTAAAACAGCCGTGGTGGAAGCAAATAATCGAATATTAGTCCTTTAGAAACGAATAGGTAGCTAATTGGGTAGGAGGGTAAAACATTAAAATAGTATTCTACTAATTAAAAGAAATATGGCACAAATCAATCTCTCGTTGACTGTGCCAGTAAATATTCTAGAATACTCTAACTAAAACTATTGTTTGATTTGGAGTTACTGTTGCAATATAATGTAAAATAATGATCGCTGCAGAAAAAGTTATCTCACAACACAGGGTTTTCTAGTGTAAGTTATCTCACAACACAGGGTTTCATAGTGTAAGTTATCTCACAACACAGGGTTTCCTAGTGTAAGTTATCTCACAACACTGGGTTTCCTAGTGTAAGTTATCTCACAACACAGGGTTTCCTAGTGTAAGACTCAAAGCCCATAAAGCTTTGTTTTAGTATATAAGCAATTACGAAACTCTGTTTTAATGTTCTAAAGTGCAAATAAATTATTAATATTATTAATTTAATGAGTCGGTGCAAAATATAGTCTTCATATTTCAACCTTACGGTGTTTCGGTAGCACAGACCTTGAAACTCATACCACTTTTAGGCCTAGCGAGTTCACCATCCTCGACCACATCCTCGCTTGATTTCAGGCGAGATAGTGGTCAAACTCTAGCCTATCAGATATTAAAAAAATAATTCTATAAAATTGTGCCAGGCCTATTACAAACGACTAAATCTATATGCTCAGAGAAAGTAAGGTTGAGCAAAAACTGCATTTTATCATCATTAGCACACTTCTTCCTACTTTTTATAATACAACACGTCTTATATACGCGATCGGCGCCATCTAGAACCTTGTCGCTATAACTTAGCAGATTTTTTGTACAAGCAAGCAGAAGGTAGGTAGTGAAATACCAGCAAATACATTTGATTGTGTTTCATTTTTACAGCAGGTATCAGCAAGCAAGACACATGACTGATGGTAAGCAACGACGTCCATCTATAACTGATACCATGGCCACAAAAAATATTATACCGTGGCTTACAAAATTTAGCAAAATTTTTGCGCAAAATTATTACGTGCAATTATTTTAATTCTTGTTTGAAAAACATAAAATTACAAGTTTATAACGAATAGTTGGCCTTAGTCATGGTTGCTTATAAAAAAGTTATGCCATATTCTTGCTCTACATTTTTTTTTCTAGTGCCAAAGAGATGCAGCTGACGCGAGAAATACAAAAGTATAATGGAAATTGAGGACGACAAGGTTGTATCCCAATCTCATATTGCGAGAACGCACATAAACAGGGCTCGTACAGCTTTTCTCCTCCGACAAGATTAAGGCATTACCGCTTTTTCTATTTGCAAATGAAGTAGTCTAAGAGAGGTAGGTTGGTTTTTTATTTATTTCGCGCCTTAATAATTGTTTGTATTACAGTACAAATAGTAGGTATACATTATTTAATTTGTCTTCTTTTTATTAAAAAACAATATAGAAGCTCAAGTGAAATCTTACCACGGCATTAAATTCGCTTGGCCAATGTGAATGAACGAATTCTGAAGCAAGCAAGATAAGGTTCTGTATGAGCCGCATTACTTTTCCGGTTGGTATTCTTGCTTATCAAATAGATTGATGATGAAGTTGACAGTCGTCTTAAGATAATTTCCACAGGTAGAACGAGACTATTCTAGGCCTAGCGTGTTTACCATATTTGACCACATTATGGTTTACCACCAGGCAAAATAGTAGTCAAATGGTATCTTATCAGACAATACAAAAAACAAATAAAAAAAAACCTACTTATCAGACGAAAGTAAATCTTCTTTTAAGTATCAGGGCATGCCAAGGATGAATCAAGCTTTAATTGTGATTAGTTAAGATGTTTTTAATAGATCTTTATGTCTATGTAATGCTATTATTTGTATCCGTATCTTTGGCAAATATTAAGCTTGGGCATTAGAAAAATGTTTTTTTTTTTTAAATCAAAGTAGACTATAAACTTTTTGAAACCAATTTTCTTATCAAATGGGGTAATTATCTACCAAAAATTATATGGCTCCTTAACCACTTCATTTTCACTATCTTTCACTTACTGTGATTTTAAAACCAGATTAGATATTTGCTACGTAGAGGTTATACATTATTTAGTATGAAAGGGTAGTCTTTTACGCTAAATTGAGTTACTACTGATCTTATTATTGTTATATACCGGCTGTATTCACGTACCTTTCGTCGAATTTTCTCGACCTAAGCTTCGAGCGAGTCAGTCGCACATCCTCGGGAGTGAAGTCACACGGTGACATCGCGATGTTCACTCCTACTAATCTGATTTAATTGTCATTTTGTAGACATAAGAAAAACAATAGCATTGTAAAGAATTCCGTGAATCGGCAATTATAAAAAAATAATTAGAGCACCTTAACCGCTGTTGCGTAAACCTCCTCAACTATAATTTCTTGAATCTAGTCTAATGACAGACATGGGACTTGCATAGATTACATATCCATTACTCTGTGAAAAAACGTAATTGACATTCTGATGATGGTATTTTAGTGAGGCGACGACTTAGTTCTAATGATTGTATCTACCTATGTCCAGAGTCTAGACTTAATGATAGTCTATTGATTTTTTTTTAATTATTTTATTTGTGCCTAGATGGTAACATCTTCTCCGGCCACGCGGCCAGTTATAAAGTTTTATTATTTCATGATTTTATCTGAATTTAGGTTGACACACCTTTTTTTTCAGTGTTGGTTGGTACAAAGTACGTTTATAATTCTGAGTTATTTAATTATGTATGCAGTGTCACAGGACTGATATGGCCGCTATCTTCGTTCGCCAAACGTCATGTCATGTCAAAAAATATTAGGTATGGTCAAAAACTTTGCACATTAACAAGACTTTGCCAGGTAGAACATTCCTATGAAGACAAATTAATTCTCCTCACCTTTGTTTCTATTTCGCTCACAGTTACTGTAAGAATATCTGTCAATAATACTTAAATTAAAAAAAAATTAAAACCAGCCCCGACTGATTTCTAATGTAATCCGAGTTTATAATCAAAGCATATGTATAACTTTGTACATTGAGACCATTCCAAGGAGATGTCTCAGAATTAGATCAAGCTTGCCATATTTTTGCAATATCATTGAAGTAACAAGATACTGCGACAGCGCCATTTTGATTTTTTGACGTCCGCGGTCAAAGGACTACGAGCTTACCAAAGTTGCTATCGTAGTTTTTTTAACCAAAAAAGAGCTGATAATATTTAAACGGCTGAACAGCACACTCTGGACGAAGACATCTATCAAACAAAACAAACTAAATCAAAATTGGTTCATCCGTTTGGGCGCTACGATGCCACAGACATACACACAGATACACACATCAAACTTATAACACTCCTTCGTTTTGCGTCGAGGGTTAAAAACCAAAATCAAGACGAAGAAAGATGTAAAAACATTATTCATGGTCATAAATCATCAAAAGTATATGCAATAGCAACCTCTATTGTGTATAATCTTCTTGGGACTCTTCTTCTAAAACCAGTACATTCTCTTATGTTTGAGGTATTTATCTCCATATCTCTGAAGATACTAATCAGATCTCGATAAAATTAAAATAAGACCACCTCGGAAACGTACCCTACCTATTAAAAAAAGAATCATTCGAATCCGTTCACCATTGACGGAGTAATTGCGTAACATACACACTAAAAAAAATCATACAGACGAATTGAGAACCTCCACCTTTTTTGTGAAGTCGGTTAAAAAGTAAATTTAAAGCTATTTTTGTATGGTCGATGGATTTTCGACTACTGGACGACTACTTGTATTTAAATAGCAGCATATAAATAACTGTTGATTTAAACTGTACAATTCAATTGCTCTTATCATCTATCTATCTATATCTATCTGGCTATCATCAATCGACTTCAGAATTACAACTTTTAAACATCCTCGTGAGAAAGATACCACCTTATTTTCACTTTACAAATGATAGCTACCACAAGTCCCAGGGCATTTAACAATAACTCTTGTATCTGTTATAATTAAATGTCTCTATATTTATGATAGACTATAAATTTTACCACAGCTTAAACTTTTTCCTATAAGAAAATTCTCCCGAACTGCCCGAATAAATATATTGAGTCCGTATTCAATTACTCTGTGACGATTCATACAGTAAATTTTGTAGGCTGTACATTTAACCACAGTCTAAATATTTCCATCGATAAAAACGTTTATTCGATCGGAATGAAAGCTATCCTGTTCTTCATTGTCTACTCTGTGGTGCTGTTGGAATCAATATAATTTTTAACATTGATTTATTAAGTGGTGCGATGTTATCTAATGGCATCTTTTGTTTCGTATCGACATCCCGCTTTTAATTTTATCGGTATGGATTATTCTTGTTTGGATGATTTAAACCTTATTGCGTTAAAAATAAGGGTGAGATGATGATAACCATCTGTGTTATGATGATGTATGTAATTTTGCGGTGGCATTGTTTTCGGATATACCGGTAGAGTCTCAAAAGGTTTTTGTTGCGAGTGATTGGTCTTATTATTGATTAGATTAATGATATTAAGGTTTTAAGTAAGTAGTTAGTTGTTGTTGAGACTACATTCACTGTTCCAGTCAATTTATTTATAGCTCTACAACATCGATATATAAAAATAACCGGCCAAGTGCGTGTCGGGCCACGCGCAGTGTAGGGTTCTGTAGTAGCTTGTTATTCAATGCAAGTCTTTACCCGTTATACACAAGCAACTAGGTACTCAGTCTTTGTCACTTTAAAGGATTTATTCTAAGGATTTTGTATTTGGTACAAAATTATCCAACACCCAAGTTCAACGACTATTACTGCTAACCTAATAAAGTTATCTTAACCGTTATAATTTTCCTTTAAAGTTCATGAAATGCGCTATTATCACGAATTTTTCGAGATTTTTCAAGCCAGCAGTTTAGCTTTTAGAGGGGGGGGGGACGCCCTACTAGAACAAAAATTTGCACTTTAAAGTTTAATATTTCATAAATGGAGCATTCAATCGAAAAATGGTATTAGCAACCCTTAAGTCATTTTAAAAGACCTATTCAACGATACCCCACACGATGGGGTAGACGATGAACAAAAATTCATCCCCACTTCTCATATAGGGGAGCTACCCAAAAAAAAATATTTTTCACAATTTTATTTCAGCACTTTATCGGCGTAATTTATATACATACTCCTACAAAATTACAGCTTTCTAGTATTATCGGTCTCATAGCAAAACCTCGGACAGACAGACAGACGGACATGACGAAACTATAAGGGTTCCTTGTCAGGACTACGGAACCCTAAAAAAGGGAGATAAGGTACCCCGCTCCTCAATGTGGACAGCATGAATTAGGTTTGCGAACCTAATTTCATCTTAGTCGCAATCGAACTGGTGTTTGTGTAGCACGTACAGGATAGCATACGCAATTATCGCAGATCCATTTAAATAATTAACAACAATGCCTTCCTCTGTTCTTTATGCTCATCAAGCTCGACGTTACAAATTCGTGTTTTCATGTAGTTGTTTCTAGTTCCACTATGTTTACGTGGACTAAGAGTGAGTGCCGTGAAAAGGTAGATACCTTCTTATATCGATGTGTTCGAACCAATGTTCCTTGAAAATGTTCATTGAGATCTACAGCATATATATTTTTTTGATAATTCACTCTTTTATTTCAAGAGTTAAAGGGAAGGGGAGACACCCGTTTTACCACTTCTTTGTCAGAATTGACTACCCACAGATATCAAAATAAAAGCTTCGTCAGCAAACAAATGGATAACAATGGAACAACCAAAACCGTTCACTAGATCACAGCTACACCGAAATGCATACCACTGGTGGTAATAGAATATCCGTATTCGGTAACCATTCCACTAGTGCCGACTCTGATCGGACCGTGCAATTTCCGATGTTCGTTGTGCCACAGTGCAAATATTATAAAGTAAGCCTGTGCGTAAGTTGAAGCTTAATAAACAAAACTAGATAAATAAAACCAGCCAAGTGCGCGTCAGCATCGCGTCTCTTATCGCACACTTAGGGAGGGTACCGTACAATACGAAACATAACAGAGTTTCAACCTCATATATTTGATTAATTGATATTACCAAGAATATTTAGTTTGGTCGCGATCTAGAAAGACGGGGCTCGTTTACTAGCGCCATCTATGTCATTTTGCCGAAACTAATTAGATAGATGGCGTTTAAAAACACGTTTTTTGTATGGGGTAAAATTAAAAGGGGTCCTTTAATTTTTAACTTTATTTTGTTTTTAGTATTTTTTGCTCTAGCGGCAACAGAAATACACCATCTGTGAAAATTTCAATTGTCTAACTATCACGGTTAATGAGCTATAGCCTGGTGACAGACGGACAGACAGACAGACAGACAGACAGACAGACAGACGGACAGCGGAGTTTTAGTAATAGGGTCCCGTTTTACCCTTTGGGTACGGAACCCTAAAAAATTTTAATAATAAAGACAGTTTAAAATCTAAAACAACCGACTTTCATGCCCCGCTTGTCAATTTCAGTGGCAAGTTTGAGACGTTTATTGTCATATCTCTGGAGATACTTATTAGCTCAGTGGCAAGAAGATACTTATTAACTCGTGACTTGAAGAGCCCCTGATAATTTAAAATAAATTAATTTTCAGTTAAAATATCTGATGGTTTAAGTCAACCACTATCGTGGCACGATCTGATTTTCAATCGTTTTCTGATCGCCGTAGACCGCGTTGGGTTTGAACCAGTCGGTACAAAATTACTACTGCACTATGTGATCGCACCCGCGCACGCGGACGCATGCCGTAGCGTGTGGCCGTACCCATTATTTTCATTTGTTTAAACCGTACTAACTTTGAGATGTATATATCTGAAGATATTTAGTATCTTGATAAAATTACTATGGGTCGAACGGGAAACAATTGTACTCATTCAAAAATAAAACTGGCCAAGTGCGAGCCAGACTTAGTCCCGCACACGGAGGGTTCCGAACGCCATCTATCGAATTTCTAACGAACTTCTAACACCAACTAAGTAAACGTTAACACAAAGGTAGAATAGTATTATATAGTAGTAATAGTAATAGTAGTAATAGTAATTTTAGTAATTAATATTATTAAATATCTGGTTCACTGAGCTTTGCTCGGAATTTTTTGCCACTTAAACAGACAAATATGACTCTTCCCGACATCTATTGACGAATAATAATACATTTTTTTTTTTGAGAGCAACTAACTGCTTTACTGATACAGTACTTCTACTCGCAAATAGATGTCGGGAAGAGTCATATTTTAAGTTGATTATCAATAAAGTTGATTATTGAAAACTCGAATAAAACAACATTTTCTGAAAATGACTCCTAGCTAGATCGATTTATCGCCCCCGAAATCCCCTGTAGGTATACTAAATTTTATTTAATCGTTGGAGCCGCTTCCGAGATTCAGATTAAGGTAAAGACGATAGCGCCATCTTAGCAACTAGATAGGTGGCGCTGCGCTATCGTAAAAAACTTTTTTTAAACTTTTCTTTAATTTTTAACTTTGTTCTGTTCTTAGTATTTGTTGTTATAGCAGCAACAGAAATACATCATCTGTGAAAATTTCAACCGTCTAACTATCACGGTTCATGAGATACAGCCTGGTGACAGACGGACAGACAGACAGACAGACAGACAGACGGACAGCGGAGTCTCAGTAATAGGGTTCCGTTGGTACCCTTTGGGTTCGGAACCCTAAAAAACAAGAATTTTGAAATCGTTTACTAAATGGCGGAGTCATAAAGTAATAAATATAAAATAACCGGCCAAGTGCGTGTCGGGCCACGCGCAGTGTAGGGTTCCGTAGTAGCCTGTTAGTTAATGCAAGTCTTTACCCGTTACAAAATTATCCAACACCCAAGTTCAACGACTATTACTACTACAGTAATAAAGTTATCTTAACCGCTATAATTTTCTTTTAAAGTTCATAAAATGCGCTATTATCACGAATTTTTCCAGATTTTTCAAGCTAGCAGTTTAGCTTTTAGAGGGGGGGGGGGGTGACGCCCTACTGGAACAAAAATTTGCACTTTAAAGTTTAACATTTCGTAAATGGCGCATTTAATCGAAAAATGGTACTAGCAACCCTGAAATCATTTTAAAAGACCTATTCAACAATACCCCAAATGATGGGGTAGACGATGAAAAAAATCATCCCCACTTCTCATATAGGAGAGCTACAAAAAAATATTTTTCACAATTTTATTTCAGCACTTTGTCGGCGTAATTTATATACATACCCCCACAAAATTACAGCTTTCTAGTATTACCGGTCTCTTAGCAAAACCTCGGACAGACAGACAGACAGACAGACAGACAGACAGACAGACAGATAGACAGACAGACAGACATGACGAAACTATAAGGGTTCCTTGTCAGGACTACGGAACCCTAAAAATTCAGGCGAATCGAGAGACTTCTTTTCTTCTCCTTTTTTGTGAAGTCCGTTAATATTTATTTTTTTTATATTTTATAAGCTAGCGTTTGACCACTATCTCACCCGTTGGTGATGATAGAAGATGCGGTCGAAGATGATAAGCACGCTAGGCCTAGAATGGGAAATGGCTCTCAAGGATAGCTGCCGGAACACATTAGATGTTTTGCTACAGAAAAAATGACACCGAAAAGCTAGAGACATCCCATGTCAATGTTTTTTGATGATTGTTCTGATACAGCCAATTATTATTCACCCTACTGTAATCAGAATTCTCTGTGGCCGTCTGTCTACAAAGTCAATAAAGAGCCAGCGACTGTTTAAATAGTTTTAGGCTGCGTTTCACCACTATAATGGGAATTTGGGAATTATTCCACGTGCCCGTTAGTAAATTCTGCCTTTGATTTGAATAAAATTCACGATTCAATTACATTAACTCAAATACAATTGATACCTACTTCATAGTACATCTAATATATAAAATTCTCGTGTCACAGTTTTCGTTGCCATACTCCTCCGAAACGGCTTGACCGACTTTGATGAAATTTTTTGTGCTTATCCGGTATCTATGAGAATCGGCCAACATCTATTTTTCATCCCCCTAAATGTTAGGGGTAGTCCACCCCTAAATTTTATTTTTTATTTTTTAGACAAAATTTTTAATTTCTATTTTTTTATGATACAACATACAAAAATACATACAATCCTCAATTTTCACCCTTCTACGATCAACCCTTATTTTTTAATAGCCATTTTAGTATTATATGGCAAAACAACGTTTGCCGGGTCAGCTAGTATATTAGTATATTTGTCTGTTGATACGCATTCACATTAGTTTTGATAATAATTATTATCATTATCAACACCTAGCACCAGTGTTTGTCCATAGGTGGTAGGAGCATACAATATCGATGTTCCGCCTGACTTGATACCAAAAATAGACCAAAACCATCAAGGAAAAAGTCTGCCACCATAACCTTACGGTGTTCCGGCAGCACACAGCCTATGAGAGTCAGAGTATTTTTTTAAAGCTTATTAGCAATGTGGTTGCACATTAAATGGAGTAGTCTTGCTAACTTCTCCGGCTGCAACTAAGCTAAATATGCTTGTTTCTGGAGTAAATTTACATAAATAGTGCAATGGGTGGGGATCGAATTCACGACCTCTCGATCGCCTGTCCGACGCCTTAGTCGGACGTCCTTACCGCCTTTTTTTCTAGGTCTAGCGTGTTCACCATTTTCTGCCATAACAACGATTACCACCAGGCGAGATAATGGTCAATCACTGGCCTACACGATGCATAAAAAAATAACTTCATGCAGAAACTCGACGAGACAATTTAATTGGTCGTGTTTGGAACCATGGGCTTAGCCTAGATACGACCCATGGATCACATGAACGATTAAGGCTAAACGTGGGTGGGATCCGCACTACAATAAAAAGATAGATAACTCGATATAGCACAAAACAAAACGCACGACACTCTTAAACAAAAATAGGCCCGATATTAATCGCAGTTTATTTATCAAGCTTTTTGCATATGGCTCAAATATATTAAGCCTATTTAAAAAATAAATTATAAGAAAAAATCTTTTTAAAAACAAGCTTTTATCTGGGACAATAAACTAAAATGTTAAAAATAAATTTTAGTAAGTATTTGGCGTGTAGGTACTTACCTATAATCTTAAAAGCTTGAGGCAATACCCGTTTTTCAGGCTAGGTGATTACTATACTTCAGTGCCTCAAGCTTTTAAAAACATAGGTAAGTACCTACACGCCAAATACTTACTAGAATTTATTTTTAACATTTTAGTTCATTGTCCCAGATAAAAGCTTGTTTTTGAAAACATCTTTTCTTATAATTTATTTTAAACTTTTTAGTAGGTAGGTATAGATACCGACTACCTACCTACTACCTAAGTATTTAAGAGAAGGTGTGATGTTTTATAATATTCCACGGATATTTGATGAGATTATGGGTAAAGTGCTCTTCAAGGAAAATCAATCGACTCGGTGGGGATATGTTGCTTTATAACAGAAATGCCATGGTCACCTTACAGCTTCATCATCAGATCCTGGATATCGTTGAAGTTTTTTTTTTTTTAATTATTTCATAAAAACTTTTTGTCGTTGTGGTTCATACGACAACATTCTTTAACTTTTTATTCTAAATCCTAAGTTTATTTAATACTAACTATACTTAGTTCTGCTTAATTAATTTTACTTAGTACCTATATTTTACCATTACTTACAACTAAAACTAAATAATATAAGAGCCGTTTTCTCGGCCAACTGTGCGCAGTACGGACTGAGCATAGTTGACTGAGTATCGTTTAAGTGTAAAGTGCTCCTCAAGACAAATTATTTGAGCCCAAATTCGCTGGGGTTACGTTATTTTATCACAGAGATAGCGTTGCCACCTTTCAGCTTCATCACCAGTCGCTGAATATCATCTAGGTGTAAAGTTCTCTTCAAGACAAATCAATCAAGTCCAAACTCGGTGGCGTTATGTTGTTTTATCACAGGGATGCTGTGGCTACCTTCAGTCTCCATAATCAGACCAGCTCCATGGTACCATATCATTGTATTGTCACCAAAGATACATAAGTACACCAAATTTGAGTCCAATCGGACATCGGGATGTGGGTCTAATTTAGCTTCCAAGATTCCACCCGAACATACATAGTGACATACATACATACATACATTGCGAGCTAAATAAAAGCTTGTAATAAGTAGGTACATCTATCTGTCAATCTTAAAGACAGTTAACTTAACTAACATATAATAAAAAGTATGGTAAAACCATAGAAAAGATAATAATACTACGTATAGAACGGACACTCTGTTTCCCCCACCAATTCCGGGCTTCCTCACCCCGCCACCGACTTGGAGCTGTCGAGGAGCTGCGCTGAGCAAGGACGCCACACGCGTACGACTATAGAACAATTACTACTCACGGAGAGAAGAACATCAACTTCATACATTTATGTTGGGACACAGAATAATGAATAGTACAAGTACAGAAATTGCACTCCCTGAGAGCAAAAAGGCGAGATTAAACCTAGTTACAACATCGGTAACGTTCAAAATGCGCTTCACGCCTCGAGTGCGACCTTGAATTTGCGTCACAGTATCAACTAATAGTAACTATGAACCGCGTGTTGCGCACAGTGAAATGCACCGTAAGTCCGCACAGCGAGAGTCTGAATAACTCGGTCAACTCGCGGCCTCTCCTATAGGGTTGAATGTTATAAGATAACTTATTGAAGCCTTTAATTGGTAGCAGAATACTTTAAGGTAGAACAATGTAATGAGTATATTTAAAGTGCTACATTCATATTTAATGTCGAGGTAGGATAAAAGTACTACAGTTATACTTTAATTAAGATAGTTTATGTGATAGTTTAATTAAGATAGTTAAAACTAAAACAACCGACTTCCATGCCGCGCGAGTCAGTTTCGGTTGCAAGTTTGAGACGTTTATCGTCATATCTCTGGAGACCCTTATCAGATCTCGAGGAAATTACAATGGTACCACCTCGGCAACGAACTCTACCGATTAAAAAAAAATCATTCAAATCGATTCACAATTGACGGAGTAATCGCGTAACATACACACAAAGACGAATTAAGAACCTCCTTCTGTTTGGAAAGTCGGTAGAAAATAATGTTCTACGTTCAATTGAAAATGAGTATGTAAAAACGTATAAGTATGTATACACGTATGCTACGCAATGCTTTATAGTCCTTCTATTAGACATGCTGAATAATATTTTTGTATGTTAATATCGTAAGCAAGGAATATAATAATGAGGTAGGTACATGTAAGGCGCGCGGCCGATCGAGAGCGCGCGTGACACTTAACTGACTGAACATGGACCCGAGAGGGTGCGCGGAAGTACTTGTAGTTTCATATCTACAGCGCGGAGTGCGACAGGCCTGGTTGGGACCAGAAGACACTGGAGGTTCAAATTTACGTAGGTTCTTATTACGTAGGTATATAATAAACACTTCATTATGTTAGTATACCTACCTACATATTCGTATTTTAGAATTCATTTTCATAAATGAAACAACGATATATATATATACTCGTGCGTAAATAACGCTTAATTTGTAAAATATAAAAAAAAAACTTTCACGTTTAAACATTTTTATAACACAGCAATTGGGAACTTGATGTAGGTACGTAGTATTTATATTCTCTTTACTTGATGTCGCTCTAACGTGCGAGCAAGACACACGACATTGTTTCGTACAGCTCTGGCTGGCCGCCCAACACAGAATAAAAAATAGTTACTGTGGTGCAGTTTGTTCTATGCAAGTCGACTGGACCTGGAGATGATGGTTTACGAAAAAACGATTAATATTTTTAGTGTTAAAAGCTTTTTGGGTAAGTGTACAAAAAATATTCATACGGTCAGTACGTAGTACGTATGTACGAAGTAACTGATTACGGGCGACAACCTTAGACATCACGCACACAAATGCACGTATAGAAAAACGACCCGTGTGTAGTTTCTGTGTCGGTGTCACAGTGTCGGTCGTTAAAACGCTAGTTTGTATGGAGATTTAGCAGGTGTCCGGGGTGTGGTAAAACTTAAATTACTGAAAAGTCACTCTCTAATTTACAAATAATTCCCTGCTAATTTAGGCTTTTCATTTGATACACGGCTAAATAACCAAAAAAATAATATGTTATATTTTTATGTAAGCTGACTATTAAGACGCTTCCAACAATACCTCATTTTGTCAAAATGTTAAGGAGTTAAGACGTTTTCAGGCATCAGATTAGCGGTCAAACGCTAGGTAGGCTACTTAAAAAAAATTATATTATTTACAAACATACCCGTCAAAATCATGTATTAGTCGGGTAAAAAGTAAAACAACAGACCTTACTGGTCTGCATCTGATGAGGTCTGATCAGCATCTTACTTCACAAAAAAGGAGGAGGTTCTCAATTCGTCTGTATGTTTTTTTTTTTTTGTGTATGTTACGCGATTTCTCCATCAATTGTGAACGGATTCAAATGTTTCTTTTTGTAATAGGTAGGATACGTTTCCGAGGTGGTCCCATTTTAATTTTATCGAGATCTGATTAGTATCACCAGAGATATGGAGATAAATACCTCAAACATAGGAGAATGTACTAGTTTTAGTAGAAGAGTCCCAAGAAGATTATACACAATGGAGGTTGCTATTGCATATAAGATATTCTTACGGTAACTGTGAGCGAGATAGAAATAAAGGTGGGGATAATTTTTTTTTTATATCTTATAGGCTAGCGTTTGACCACTATCTCACCTGTTGCTAAGTGATGATGCGGTCGAAGATAGAGAAGTGGACTAGAATGGGAACTGGCTCTCAAGGATAGCTGCCGGAACACATTAGATGTTTGGCGACAGATTTTCTGACTTGAGGGTGGTAGCTGGCCAGGCGGACACTAGATATGTTCTACCACCATGCGGGGGTTATTGGTTTCTTAACGATGTTTTCCTTCACTGGAGGGCCACTGTGAGAAGCGCACATATATTTTTCGATAAAAAAATTCATTGGTGCACGGTTGTTTGAACTCGGTACCACGGCATCAAAGCCGACCGTTCTCCCAATTACGCCACCGGGCCCTCAATAAATAATTATATATTAATAATTATAATAAATAATTATATATAAATATAAATAATTTGTTTTCACAGGAATGTTCTACAGGGCAAAGTCTTGTTAATCATAAAACCACATATTATATAATAGTTACTACATAAATAATACTTTCCGTTGTTAGGTTGGCTACACAGTGCTTTCACAATTCGGGTATCCACAATATAGGGAAGTGCCTCTTATAACGTAGTAGAGTGATTCAGTACTCTGTTGGCCATATGGCGGCAATTAATGTTAATAATCGCAAATAATACTTTATAATATTTATTTTGGAATACAACTAGTCCGTGTTATAAAAGTATTTGGAATTATTGTAATAAAATAGACAATTAATTATCGTGTGTGTCAGATGCTTTAATTGTACAGGGCCATTTTGGACATTGTCCTTTGATACCTTGATGACATCATTATTACTAGTGAATATTTTCACTTTAGCGCGGCATTTAAAGTCAATTTTTTTAGGGTTCCGAACCCAAAGGCTACCAAATGAACACTTTCTGAGACTTTGTTGTCTGTTCGTCCGTCCGTCCGTCCGTCCGTCCGTCCGTGTGTCTATATGTGCGCACTTTACAGATCTATACACTCTACACTTTATGTATCTTCTTAACCGTTATAGGTACATACTTGAAATTTTCAAAAAGTATACATCCGTCAGTGTATAACGGCCCAGACACGAAATTTAATAGATACATGTAATTTCATTAAAACTTTTTTTGCACTAAAAAGGGTGAAATAAGTTATTTAAAAAAAAATAAAACCGACTTCATAACCACAAAAAGGCACTCAAAAGCGAAAAATAATTTACTTTAAATTATTATAAGCGTTACCCACTTCTCTATTTGAAGTCGGTGCCCGCCAAGTCTATTGGATATTAGATAGATACTATGTATGTAGTAGTAGTAAGTAGGTACATGTAGGTTAGTAAGTAGGTAGATACATGTAGGTATTATCTATCTACTACCTATTAGACTTGGCTGGCACCGATTTCAAATAGAGAAGTGGGTAACGCTTATAATAACATATCATTAAAAGTTAGAAGCAAACTTAGTTTTGAATGGTCTAAGGGAGCAAATGATTAGCAAGATATGGACGTGATAGGAGAAGAAGTGACGAACACGTTACTAAACATACTAACTTAAATTCAAAATTTAAAACCACCCCCGACAGATGCAAGTATAAGCAATTCATTGAGACCATTCCAATGAACCCAAACTCGACATCTCTGCTGTAGGTTGGTGAGGAGATGAGTATTCTGCAGATTCCTGGAGATGTCCCAGCATCAAGTAAATGCTAACATGTTCTTACAATATCGCTGCAGTAAGAGGATACCGAATTTCAAATTGATCAGACCTATAAAAGTTGCTCTTATAGCCTCAACAACTAGAAAAAAAAGCTCATAATCTTTAAAATGCTGAAGGTTTTTCCTTGCAACAAAACTAAGAATTCTTGATTAAGTCACCTTTCAAACAAAAAAGCTAAATCAAAATCGGTTTATCCGTTCTGAAGCTATGATGCTACAGATTGACAAACACATACACTGATACACAAGTCAAATTTACAACTCTCCTTTTTTTGTCTCGTTGGTTAAAATATATCTCGTTGTTAATTTTTTTCCTAATTACCCCAAAAACATAAACGAGGCAAACTTTAGTTGCTTTCCAAAAGCCGATCTTCGATACGGGAGGTGTAATTTGTGAAATTACCCTTTTCCTGTACATTGCGTGTTACGTGACCCTTTTTGTTTGTCACTGTGCTCTGTGGCTTTCTTGCCTTTAGATTTTACTTACTAGTGCCGATTTATAATCTTAAAAATCGTTCTTGATTGTGAAATTGAAAGTTTGGTTAAGACTCTCAAGGGACTTCTCAGGTCCTTCACAGTATTTAATATTAATTTCTCAGGTTTCTGGGGAATAAGATCTTGACGTGCAGACAGATAGACAGACAAACGCACATATTAGGTAGAGAGGTGGATAAAGAAGTCATCCTATAAGAGCTTTTTTTGTTATTATGTATTTAACCCTAAAATATGGAAGAATATACAATTGTGTAACATAATTATTCCCGCTACAAAGAGTTTTGGCAAACATTTTACAGTCAGCTACCTTCCTTACACGACTCTGCTTTGGAAATGCTGTCGACGATGATTTACCCGCTATATGGGGATCCAAAGGCTTTCTAAATGCAAAAGTGGCTTGAGGGCCCAGCATCGACGTCATAACAATTGTTATGAAGTCGATGGGGCCCAGTGACGTAGTGGGAGAATAGTCGGATTTGACGCCAGACTTAACAATTTCAAATCCCCACTGAGCATCCAATGGATTTTTCTATTAAAAATATATATGAGCATTTCACAGTGGCCCTTGAGTGAACGATAAACACTGTAAAGAAATTTTCAACCCCCAGCATGGTGACTCTTAAGAGCTTGTGCTGCCAGAACACCGTAAGGTTATGGCGGAAGATTGTCTCCTTAATGGTTGTAACCTACTTTTTAGGGTTCCGTACCCAAAGGGTAAAACGGGACCCTATTACTAAGACTCCGCTGTCCGTCTGTCTGTCTGTCTGTCTGTCTGTCTGTCTGTCCGTCTGTCACCAGGCTGTAGCTCATTAACCGTGATAGTTAGACAGTTGCAATTTTCACAGATGGTGTATTTCTGTTGCCGCTAGAATAACAAATACTAAAAACAAAATAAAGTTAAAAATTAAAGGGGGTCCCCATACAAAAAACGTGTTTTTAAACGCCATCTATCTAATTAGTTTCGGCAAAATGACATAGATGGCACTAGTAAACGAGCCCCGTCTTTCTAGATTGCGACCAAACCAAATATTCTTGGTAATATCAATTAATCAAATATATGAGGTTGAAACTCTGTTATGTTTCGTATTGTACGGAACCCTCCCTAAGTGTGCGATAAGAGACGCGATGCTGACTCGCACTTGGCCAGTTTTATTTTTGGTAGCATGTCAGGCTGAACGTCGATTTAATATGCTCCTACCACCAGTGGAAATTCTAAATATAAAATGTCTCTGCAGTTTTGGTCGTAGGTTGTCTTTTAGTTTTTATCTGTCGCAGTGGGTAGACAAACTCTTGTGAAGGTCGGTGAAAACGTGAGGATAATCATTGAATGTTGGGGACGGCAACTTTGCCGTCGCGATTAGCTGTACATTTTGTTTTGGCCACGTGAAAGCCCAGATTAGACTCGTCTGTGCAAAAGTTTAATCGAATGTCGATTAAGGTTAATTGTATCAATTGATTTATTACTTATTCGCGTGAATTGTTGGTTAAACACTTGTCAGTATAAATATAATACATATTCAAAATTATATAATTACATTATTTAAACCACCCCCGACTGATCTATGTTAATATGTTGAGACCATTTCAATGAGCCCAGACGACATCTCTGCTGTTAGTTGATGAAGAGTTGCGTATTCTGCAGATTTCAAATGTCCAGCCCATATTCAGGCAGTCCAGTCCCAGCCCGAGTCCCATATTCTTACAATATCGTTACAGTAAAAGGATAACGAATTTCAAATTGATCTGACCTATGATATCATAGCATCATCATCTAAAATAAACTGGCCAAGTGCAAGTTGGACTTGCACTCGACGGGTTCCGTAACACAGAAGAGTATTTTTATAACTATAATTTTTCGCCACCAAAAATTAACTTTGTTTTAAATAGTGTTTGTATGAAAAACAAAGCTATATTTGCAATTGCTATATCTCAAAATCTTCTCACTGTGTCTCGTTCATACTAATTTTCTTTGAAAGTGTTTATTGAGATCTACAGCATATATATTTTTTTAACTTTTCACTCCCTTACTTTAAAAGTTAGAGGGAGGACAAGTACCACTCTCTCAGCTATCAGATGCCATCACACAGACAAATTCTGACCTAGATTGTGTTCTCAAATGGAGTAAATGGTACGGCATAAGTGTGAATCCGGTGAAAACACAATTGATAGTCATCGGCGGTTCCAGGATGATATCCAAGATTGACTGGTTCCGCCTTCCTCAGGTAATATTCGACGGAACACATATACCTATCAGCGATACAGTCAAAAACCTTGGGATACTCTTTGATAGGACATTTTCTTGGGCACCCCAAATAGCTGAAGTTAGTCGTAAGATTTTCGCATCTGCAGGTTCGTTACGACGATTACGTAATCTTCTTCCAATTTCCACCAAAACTGCGCTTGCGCAATCCCTTTTGCTTCCTATACTAGATTATGCTGACACCTGCTATTTGGATTTAACCGAGGAACAGCTTAGTAAGCTTGAAAGACTGCAGAACCTTTGTATACGGTTCATATTTGGATTACGCAAGTATGACCACATTTCAGAATTCCGTAAAAAGCTGAAATGGTTACCTATTCGTCTTCGCCGGAATAGTCACGTCCTTTCTCTTCTATACTCTATTCTATTTATCCCGTCTACCCCTTCCTACCTTAAGGGAAGTTTCACGTTCCTTTACCTTTCAAATCCGTTTTCCTTGAGATCCGCTGAAACTCTACAACTTTTAACCCCTATCCATTCCTCACTTGCTTATGAAAAATCTTTTACTGTGCAAGCGGTCCATTTATGGAACGCGCTACCAGTGGAGATTAGACATGCCAAATCGCTGGCTATCTTTAAATCCATGGTAAAAGCCCATTTGTTGTTCCAAACATGTTAAAACTGCAACACTACTGTGATTTAATATATATATGGTTATGTATATGTGTATTTAATATTATATATACATATATATGTATTTATATTAATACATTTAGGAACATTATTATATATATGTAGGGTATTTTAATGTATTATATACTATAATTTTAGTAGTCTATTTTGTGTATTAAGTTTTTTTTTTTTCTGACATAATTAATTTGTATTGTACGCTACCCCCAATTTTCGTTTGTATTCTTCTTTTCCATGCCAAGGTTGTCTGGAAGAAATTGCTTTATGCGATAAGACCGCCGATTGTATTGCCTTATTATTCTACTGTCTTTCATTACATAGTATGTACAATTTGTAATTTCTTTGGTGATCAATAAAGAGTTTTTGTATTGTATTGTATTGTTAGAGGGGGGACACACATTTTACCAGTGAATATCTTTTAAATGATTTTGCTTTGAAAAAAGAAATGATTTTAGAAACCTCAATGTCATTTTTAAAGACCTATCTCTATAGATATATAGGGTGTCTATACACCCCGCACGTATAGGTTGAACGAAAAAATATTTTTTTTGTTTCAGTTCCATATATATGGGGAGACGTTCCTCCCCCCTTAATCTTTCATTTTTTATTTATGTGTAAAAAATTATAAAGCAGTTCACAGAATACACCTACCTATAAGGGTTCCGTTTTTTGCCATTTGGCTACGGAACCCTAATAAAAAAAGCTCATAGTCTTAAAATTGCTAAACGGATTTTCATTACGAAAAGCCAAGAACACTCTTGATTAAGACATCTATCAAACAAAAAATAAATCAAAATCAAAAATTAAATAAAAATGGCGCTATGATGCAACAGACAGACACAAATACACAGATATACAAGTCAAACTTATAATATCTCTTCCATTTGCGTAGGGGTTAAAATAGGAAAAGGAATACTTATGGCATCTAGTAAACATTTAATGTCTTCTTTGTATGTAGGTATACTGCCTAACGTTTTAAATTTAGACGCTGGAATAGTTACCGCTCAGGCATTCTGGGCTCTCTAGAAATTCAAGAATGTTTTATTTCTGGATTAATCAGAGAATAATCGAGAAATTGAATGGCTGTACAAACGGTAATGGAATCTATTTTCAGATTGCTCTGAGGAATCCTTAATTAATACTCAGTTCAGACTTGCTTTACAATGCCTTTAAAAGGTATTTATTTACGTATCTTCAACAAAATAAGATCGTTTAAAAAACTAAAATAACCGACTTCAAATGCCGCGCTATTAATTTTCAGTACCAAGTTTGAGGTGTTTATCTCCATATCTCTGGAAATACCAAGCAGATCTTGATCAGATGAAATTACCACCCCTGAGATATCTCCTTTCCAACAAAAAAAGAATAATTTAAATCGGTTCATACACGACAAAATTATCCGCGAACAAACATAAAAAAATATATTAAATCATATACGGTTGAATTAAGTAACCTCCTTTTTTGGAAGTCTGTTAAAAATAAAATTCAAACATTACTGTTACTGTAGTAAAGTTACTGAATTAAGAGGAGGTTCAATTTTTAAACAAAAGTATACCTAATGCACAAATATGACTATGAGTAAATGGAGAAAATAAACAGGCCAAGTGCAAGTCGGACTCGCACTCGTAGGGTTCTGTACCACACTACAGTATTTTATAAAATCGAGCAAAAAATACCACTATCATTTTTCGCCAGCAATAAATAATATTTAATAAACATTTTATTTTTTATAACGCCATCTAACGTCTAACAAAGGTATTAGGGATCGGCATTTCAATATAACCCCATCTATGGACGTTTACTAAAGCGCTCATAGATGGTAAAAACATGTTTCTAGTATGGGGGGGACCCCCTATTAATTTTAAACTTTATTCTGTTTTTAGTATTTGTTGTTATAGCGGCAATATAAATACATCATGTGTGAAAATTTAAATTGTCTAACTATCACGGTTGCCTGGTGACAGACGGGCAGACAGACAGACAGACAGACAGACGGACGGACAGCGGAGTCTTAGTAATAGGGTCCCGTTTTACCCTTTGGGTACGGAACCCTAAAAACTTGCACTAGGCCTGACTCATAGGTACTCTGCCTGTAAGTATTGTTTTCTGTTAAAACATTTTTAACCACTACGTTTGACCACTATCTTGTGGTAAGCGATGATGAAGTCAAAGATGATGAACACCCTAGGCCGACAATACTCTGACTCTCAAGGGCTGTGTGCTGCCGGAACACCGTAAGGTTATGGCGGCAGATTTTCTCCATGATGGTGCGGTCGACGATGGTTGATTGGCTAATCAATGGCGATTTGATCGATAGAAAAGTACCGAATAAGCATTTGTCATAACTCGTACCGTACATCCTTAAGAAGTTAAAATAACAAAAGTCGCCTGGTCTGATCCTGGTATAAGATAATCACGGTCCTGTCTCATACCCACCTACTTGTTAATCATATCTATTCACCACCTTCCAGTAACCACACCAGTAGATACGTATGGGTGGCTAGCCACAGTCGTCACCGGACAATGCTGTCGATACCGTTGTTGCCGCAACGATGACATTCCCGACAGTCTATGTTTGCGGTTACACGTCCCGGTATCAGTGAAGTGTATTCTGGCTGTTGACCCGTGAACTTGGACGCTTGACTTTTGCTGTAATTTTTTTATTTTTAACTGAATTCACAGGGAATATTCACAATTTAACTGTTTTATTTATTCTTTTTTAGGGTTCCGTACCCAAAAGGTAAAACGGGACCCTATTGCTAAGACTCCGCTGTCCGCCTGTCTGTCTGTCTATCTGTCCGTCTGTCACCAGGCTGTATATCTCATGAACCGTGATAGTTAGACAGTTGAAATTTTCACAGATGATGTATGTCTGTAGCCGCTATAACAACAAATACTAAAAACAGAATAAAATTACAAATAATAGGGGTTCCCCATACAAGAAACGTGTTTTTTTCGGCATTTCAATATAACGCCATCTATGAACTTTTAGGTAAACGTCCATAGATGGCGTTATATTAAAAGGCCGATCCCTGACACCTTTGTTACATGTTAGATGGCGTTATAATTAAAGTTTTTGCTGGCGAAAAATGATAGTAGCATTTTTTGCTCGATCTTATAAATACTGTAGTGTGGTACGGAACCCTACGAGTGTGAATCCAACTTGCACTTGGCCAGTTTTTATTCTTTCTGTTTGTTGCCCCAGAACTCCATCAAATCTGATTTAAAAAAATATTTTATTAATGTATTTTTTTTGTATGAGAGATTATGTCTCCTGTTTGATTCCATGCAAATTTTAGCGAGATCTGGGTCAATTTCCCCCACGGGGACCAGCCGGCTTGGGGGAGGTTTTATAAAGGTTATTTCTTGTTAGTTGTATAATTATCAAAAATTGATCCGGTTCCTGGTGTATCAATGTTTGCTAATGTTTTCCTGTGAGTGAGTTGCTTCTGAATCTGGCTCGAGCCATATAGTCAAACGCATTTATTGTGTCAATTTTTTTGGGAGCTGCTGTTGAAGAAGACGGATAGTGTTTTGTAATATACCCAAGATTAGGGGAAGAAAAAGACTCTTTCTCTCTTTTTTCGCGACTTGTTTCAGTATGTTTTTTGACAATTACGAGTAGCTTATCTCCTCGTATATACGCAATATTGCATTTGCTTCTTTCCTCTTTTAATTTTGGTTGCAGTGATTTTCGTATTTCTAACACTTCTTTTGTATAGTCTTCTTTTACATAAATACCTGTAGGAAATTTATTTTTGTTTGCCAGGATTTCGTTTCTTCTCCACGTCGACAAGAATGAGATAAGAATAGGCCGAATAGTCGTCCCATTATTTTGTTTGTGACCAATTCTGTATATGTTGTCTATTTCTTGATCTTGAATATTTATTCCCAAGTGCGAGTTAAATATTTTATTCATACATTTTACAAGGCTGGTTTCATTATCTTCTTTAATTCCGAAAAATAATAGATTTTTCTTCTTGTTATAGATTTGCAATCCTTTCACCCTTTCTTTCAATTCTAAAACTTCAGCTTTTGAGGTGTTTATTTTCTTCATCGATTTGTTTAAACTTCTCCTCTATTTTCTGCATAATATTACGAGTAACAGAATCCGTGATTGTCTTTGTTTGTTGTTCCATTTGTTCTTGAATTTTTTCGAGTAGTATTATCATTTGGTGTACCATCTCGTTGTATAAAATTATCGATGTATTTACTCGTAAATTTGTATTTTGGCACGTTTTCTAGACAAGGTTGATAGTAGAATTTAGAATCGCATTAGTGACAATACTTTGTATAAAAAATTCAATTATATGGTTGGCTATTGTTGTTTCGGAGTCGGATTACTCGGATTGCACTTGTGACTTTTGCACGAACTTCACTATGCTCACTATTTTGAGGTTAACTTCGATGAAAGGACTTTACTTTTATTTCACCAAAATAGTCTTCTAGTTGTGTAATTATGTCTGCAATACACTTTACATGACTTGAATTATGTATATTATCTAAAAAAGTGCTGATCACTGTTGTTATGAAACGAATACTATTATTTATGTTGGGAGTGAACGTCGACACGTCTATTTACTTTTAACACCGAAAACCGACCAAACTAAATAACAAAAAACAAAGCAAAAGACCAAAATATTCTGGAGGAGGCCTATACCCGAATAGGGGTTCCTATCCCAGAAAACGGAAATAACAATGATTATGTTAAATAACAAGAGGTTATACAATGGGAAAAAGTACTAATGGAAACAAAATGGAGACAAACATAAATCAAATCACAGAGCGAGAACATAACTCAAGGATATATAATAACAGCATGAAAATCAATAACTTTATACAAGAAAAACTGTAAAATTATATTGTAATATGGTGTTTGTATGCTATAAAACTAAATATTGTTATGTAAGTAGTTAAGAAACAAATAATTAAATACCTAAATTTAAATGATAAAAACTGTACTAAACTGTAACTATAAATCTAGAATTGTGTAAGCTTAAGTTAATTAATCATACATTTTAAATACTATTTGTATAATGTAAGGATGGGAAATAAATTGGCTTTTAAAAAAAAAAAAAAAAAAGTGGTCTCTTATCTGTTTTCGTCATTGCTATCGCTCCTATATTAGTCTCTGACAAGCTGTTACAGGCTCTAATACGCTTGATCTTAATACCTTGTCTTAATTATAGTAGTGTGATAGTAGTGCAGTGCGCGCTCGGAAACGGACGTGCCTCGCTACACCGCATAGAATTTCACAATTCGCGTACGCGTGGCTTTAGCTGCCGCCTGATATCGTGACGCAATGAGTTCTGAACAACTCATAGCCAACGAATGTCTGGCGTTTATACAATACGCCATCGACTCCTTCGACGAAGTTACAATCGTGCGAATCTGCAGCTCTAACTTCAGCGAAGATGAGGTGAGCAGTGCCAAGACGCTGCTGTTCCAGACGCTCGGGAAGAGCAACCAGATGCCGTCCCGCCGAAGGGATGGCGGCGAGAAGAGTCTCCAGGACATTATCACCCTCCTAAAGGAGACGGATCCCGACGACGTGCCTGCCTTCGTCGCGAAGCGGTTGGATCGTGTTCCCCCTGTCACCTGGGAACATCTCGACTGCTGTAGGCTGCTGAAGGACATTACAGCTTTGAAAACCACCGTGGCTGAACTCGTGGTCAAGCTAGCAGCCTCTGAAAATACTATCAGTGAGCTACGTACAGAAGTGATGGCATTATACAATACCGCTTCAGTATGTAGGTCACCTGACGACGCGAACATCAACACGCGTCGCGGCGCGCAAAATGCGTCCGTTGGCAGTTTTGAATCGGTGAAGTTGAATGTGTCACCAGTAGTCAACACGCCACCTGATGCCCTGCGTGCCGCCGCCCGCTCCTCCGCTCCGGGAGATAAAACGTCTCACGCAAATACATCTACCCCTCAACGTACTTACGCCATTGCAACCACCAAGGAGGGGGTCACGAGTCGAATGGAACCTCAACAGGTTGGTACGTCCGTTCCTCCTAGACATGAGGACAAAAGAAATGACGACGGCTTCAAAAAGGTCGAAAAGAAGAAGAAGAAGCCGTCCGTTCAGAACAAGTGCGGCACCGCACCGACTAGTCCAAACCACCATCTGCGTCCAGAAACACCGACGACGCTGCTGTACGTGTCACGCGTGCACTACGCCATCACAGCGCAGGAGGTGTCCGAGTACGTGCGTGTGAAGACCAATTTGACGCTGAGGGTCATAAAACTGGAGTCGCGTCATAATGTGAGCTTCAACTCTTTTGTGCTGCGAGTTCCAGTTAAATCCCTCAATACGTACTTGGCGGAAGAATTCTGGCCGAGAGGTGTCAAATTTCGCCGTTTTCGAGGTCGACTACCTGACACCACGAATATGCGTCACACGTCGCAAAACTAACGTGTCTTATTCATTAAAAATATTGTATTTATATGTATGTTAGTCTATAAGGTATATGTTTTGATATGGGTTGTAATTGCCTGAAATAAATGAATTTATTATTATTATTATATTATTATTAATTATGCATATAAGTTTAAATTTACAGTGCCGTTGTAAGCCACACTCTCCTAAAAAAGCATTTATTAAGACTTATCACACTTCAGATAAATTAGCTCTCATATCCACATTTTCTAAGCTCATTTAATTTTATTAAATATTTTCTAAATGCTATTGTAAGAATGTTAGACTAATATCAGCATTTAATTAGAGTACTAAAAACATGTAAATATTGATCTTATTCAAAACTATTATAAGATCAACAGCAATGGATAGGCACAGTATTAGAGTGATATTGAGTCATCATACTTACAATAGAGAAATCGAGTCTAATTTAAGAAAGTTTGAACTTAAATCGAATTTGTGACTAAAATTGTGAGAGTAACATTTGATGTTGACTATTATTTATTTCACCAAAAGTATTTTAGTGCGGTCCCATAAAATACCATTTCACATCCCAAACGTTCACTCTTAAATGAAAATAAATGTTTTATGTCAATTCAAGGATCTCTAAGTTATTCCAACATGGAGTCATGTTGGAATGATTTAAATGAGCTTAAAATAGTCTTATAGTGATTCTAATAAATGCAATACTAATGGCGTCGCTTTTAATACAAATTAACAAATAAAATAATTTAACAAGAATACTAAATACTATATATTGATGAAGCGCACGAGTTGTGAAGCATAAACTAGGGTCTACTTTACAGTAAATAATATTTTCCAATACGAATACTAATCGAAATGCATAAAACGAAACACTTGTTAATAATGGTACGGTTATTACAATATAATTATAAAATACCTTTATCCTTACTGTTTTCGATTTCTTTTTTATTAGTTGTAACTTTCAAACAAATACTACACCAAGTTTCTTTACGATTGTGTTTGATTTTATGTAAAATCAAAATAAACTTTCTTACCCTCACAGGACTCTTAACGTCAAAACAATGTAAGCCTATGTACGCTTAAATTAGTTTTGGTAAGAATAATTTAAGTGAAAACAACATTCAATAAGACTGATATTAGAAAGATATAAACAAATTACGCTTATAAATGGTGCCCAAATCCGACGATATAAGAATGGTATAAGAGCAAGAAAACAGTGGTCTAGAGATAATTTTAAGTGTAGTTTTTGCTGGTTGGGTACTTATCGGATCTCGATAAATTTTGCAATGGGACCGTACGGGAAATATATCCTCTTAAAAAAAATAGATTATTAATTCCAAGGTGTTCCCATGTTGTATTCCCATTGTTTAGAGATATGATAATCATTTCAAACTTGCTACTGAAACTGACTCGCACGGCATATAAGTCGGTTGTTTTAGTTTTTAACCGTCTTCACAATCTCAATTCAAAATTCACTCGAATTCGTCGGAACTTTTTTTTTAGTATGTTCACCGATTACTCGAAGATGCCTGCACCGATTTGGAACAACCTTTTTTTGGTTCAAAGGGTACCGTTCCCAGGTGGTCCCATTAAAATTTTAACGAAATCGGTCGAGCCGTTTTTAATATATCAACATTTGTATTATTACATACGATACATTTTCTTATCTCAACGACAAACTACTAACTACTGGTACAGATTATATAATAGTTACTCGTCTACTGGCTACTTTGACCAGCGCGACGTTTGAAGTCGGTTCTTTTAGTTTTTTAAACGATATTAAGTTATTAAACTACATATCTTAATTATCAGTGCCAATTTTGAGGTGTTTATCTCCATATCTCTAGAGATACTAATCAGATCTAGATAAAATTATAATGGGACCACCTTGGCGATCCTTATCATTAAAAATAAATCATCCGAATCGGTTCTTAATTGGCGGAGTAATCGCGTAACATACTTACAAATAAAACTAGTCAAGTGCGAGTCAGACTTTAGTCTCGCACACGGAGGGTTCCGAACCGTGGTATAATAATATATAAGTATAATATTATATTATATTACCGTGTCAATACCAAACAAGCTTATTAACTACAACGCCATCTAACGAACTTCTAACACCAACTAAGTGAACGTTAACACTAAGGTAATTAATATTAATCATCAATAAGTTAAATAATCGCTCATAGATGGCGCTATAGTAAAAAACGTTTTTTTTGTATGATAATAAATTAAAGGGGGACCCCCTTTAATTTTTAACTATGTTCTGTTTTTAGTATTTGTTGTTACAGCGGCATCAGAAATACATCATCTGGAAAAAATTCAATCGTCTAACTATCACAGTTCATGAGATACAGCCTGGTGACAGACGGACGGACAGACAGACAGACAGACAGACAGACAGACAGACAGACAGACAGACAGACAGACAGACAGACAGACAGACAGACAGACAGACAGACATACAGACAGACAGACAGACAGACAGACAGACAGACGGACAGCAGAGTCTTAGTAATAGGGTACCGTTGGTACCCTTTGGGTTCGGAACCCTAAAAAAGATACAGACAAATTGAGAAACTCCTCCTTTTTAGAATCCGGTTAAAAAGCTGTAAAATGGAACTTGCCTCTGTCTCTTCAAGATTGCGACACTGACTTCTGTCACCAGTAATGAGCGTCGAAATAAAAATAAAACTTCGGTGCCCGATTGAAACAGCGATTCCTTGAAATTGAAACGGACACACGCACAGCAAGAATGGAAAGTGCTGACCAATTTTTGACAAACGAAAAAAAACGGAGGAGGTTATCAAGTCAACGCGTATATATATTTTTTTCTGTGGGTCGCTCATCGCTGGAGATTTCACGTTGCATTGTTAATTTGATTTGATTATTTCTTTAAATTTAATAGGTTATTTAGTGATCTTTGCTTATTGATTGTTTGGCGCCGACTCAAAATTATTTAGGTATACATACTTACATTCGTTTGAGAACTTAGTTATTATGTTTAATTAAAAACTCAAAACAATTACAAAAATATATATTTAGGTATACTAACAGTAGTTTAAGAACTTCATTATTAAGGTACGAAAAGTTTACTTATATTTTGTTTTTCCGTTTTTTTCGGCGGTTTAATTTTTTGTTAAAAAGTTTTATTATTATTAAATTATAGTGCTCCATGACCGCTTAGAAATGATTTTCTTTGCTGACCATATCCCGTTTCTTTTTAACCGACTTTACAAAAAAGGAGGAGGTGCTCAATTCGTCTGAATCTTTTTTTTGATGTATGTTCACTGATTACTCGCAGACGCATGATTTGGAAAATTATTTTTTTGTTAGAAAGGGTAAAAGGGTTGACTATAAAGGTAATAAGTATATTTATTTATTTTTAATTAATTTATTTATTTCTTTACATAACCTGACAGCTCTTAGAAACATATAGTATAAAACTTTTTAACAAAAAAATTAAACCGCCGTAAAAACTGAAAAGCTTAAAATAATTAAACTTTTATATTTAACCTTATCTAATAACGAAGTTCTTAAATTAATGTAAGTATGTATACCTAAGTAAGTTTGAGTCGATTTTACTTCGCAAGTGGTCCTATTTCAATTTCAACAAGATATATCTCCAGAGATATGAAGATAAACACCTCAAACTTGGTACTTAAAATTAATAACGCGGCATTTGAAGTCGTTTCTTTTAGTTTTTTAAACGATCCAGACTTATCAAAAAGTTGTGATCATGCAACTTTACCAAAAATACAAGTATATCGTCGGATATATATTATAAAGTATATAGAACTCTATGGCGTGTGTCTTGGGAGAGGCTTATGTCCAGCAGTGGACTAATACTGGCTTATTATGATCACGATGATCTTATAAGTACATACCTAAACGTTTGTGAATTATTTATTTGATCGATCAATTTAAATACATACAGGATTAAATTCTATGCCTTATATAGGCCTAGAATTTTCACTAGCAAAATGCTCGGTGATAAAAGCTCGCTAACTGTACCATCCGTGCGTATCACACATACGCAGCGTTTATCGAATAAATGGGTTCATTAGATGGAATTCAAGACAGACGGAGTCGGGTTTGCGGCTTGCTGTTTTAGGGGCTACCATTGTGGTGAATGATTTGACAGAACCACGTATAAATCAATCGGTTTGTGCCAATACAGTTTGTTCAGTATCAATAGCAATGTCATAATTTGATTGCAGAAAAGCAGGTGTTTATATGTATAAGTATAACCCCTGACGCAACAGAGAAGGGTGTTATAAGATCGACGTGTGTATATGTGTGTCTGTTTGTGTAATCGTAGCGCCCACGAATGAACATATTTTGATTTAGTTGTTTGTTTATGTTTTAATCGAGAGTGATCTTAGCTTTGATTCATGCAAATCGGTTCAGTCGTTTTAAGACCAAGAGCATTATTTTTCTAGATAATGACGCTATAAGATCGACTTTGATATATTTATTTCATAAATTCGGTATCCTCTTACTTCAATGATATGTAGGAACATATTGTTAGCATTGACCTGATGCTGGGGCATCTCCTAGAATCTGCAGAATAATCTGCTATATCTAATACTATAAGAATCTTTGTCCTGATATACTGACTGATTGACTGACTGACTGACTGACTGACTGACAGACAACGCACAGCCTAAACCGCTGGTCGTAGAGACTTAAAATTGAAGGGTATATTTGTCTTAGTACGTAGGGGTGTACTAAGAAAGGATTTTCCAAAATTCACCCGTTAAAGGGATGAAATGGGGGTTCAAAGTGTGTATGGAGAAACAAGATTAGATAGTCTTTTTTATCCAAAACTTCACACAAGTGCTTCAGTAACAAAATAAATAAATATGTTTTTCTGGTTTTTTTGAAAATTCACCCCTAAGAGGATGAAATGGGGTAACAAAGTGTGAAAATCAATATTGTTTCGGATTGCGCTGAAATTTGGCATGCAGATAGTTATTACGACGTTAGTGCCCTCTGAGAAAGAATTTTCCAAAATGTACCCCTGAAGGGGATGAAACGGGGTTCAAAGTTTGTATGGAGAAACAAGATTAGATAGTATTTTCTATTCGAAACTTCATATAAGTGCTCGAGTAAAAAATAAGTAAATACGAGTTTCAGGTTTTTTTTTAATTACACCCCTAAGAGGGTAAAATGGGGTAACAAAAGTAATCAATATTGTTTTGGATTGCGCTGAAATTTGGCATGCAGATATTTATTACGACGTTAGTGCCCTCTGAGAAAGAATTTTCCAAAATGTACCCCTGAAGGGGATGAAACGGGGTTCAAAGTTTGTATGGAGAAACAAGATTAGATAGTATTTTTTATTCGAATCTTCATACAAGTGCTTCAGAAAAAAAATAAGTAAATACGTGTTTCAGGTTTTTTTTTAATTACTCCCCTAAGTGGGTGAAATGGGGTAACAAAGTGTGAAAATCAATATTGTTTCGGATTGCGCTGAAATTTGGCATGCAGATAGTTATTACGACGTAAAAGCCCTCTGAGAAAGGATTTTCCAAAATTCACCCCTGAAGGGGACGAAACGGGGGTCCTAAGTTTGTATGGAGAAACAAGATTAGATAGTCTTTTATATTTGAATTTTGACAAAAGTACTTAAGTAAGTAAATACGGTTTCAGGCTCTATCAAAATTGCACCCCTAAAAGGGTGAAGTGGGGTAACAAAGTCTGAAATCAATATTGTTTCGGATTGCGCTGAAATTTGGCATGCAGATAGATATCATCACGTAGGTATCCGCTCAGAAAGGATTTTCTAAAAATTCCTCCCGGATACGGAACCGGGATTCAAAGTTTGTATGGCGAAACAAGATGGGATAAAAAAAGTACGTGTTGTAGGATTTTTCGAAATGGGGTAGGTAACAAAGTCTGTAAATTTAGGTTTTTCGGGTTTTATAAATATGAATCCCGAATTGCCTTAGTCACGCGATAACATGAAAACAGGTGAACCGATTTGGCTAATTCTTATTTGATGTCTTTAATGATAGAATCGTTTTTACAAAAGAAAAGTTTTTGAGGGCTCGGTGGCGTAATCGGGAGAACGGTCGGCTTTGATGCCGTGGTACCGAGTTCAAACCGCCGTGCACCAATGGATTTTTCTATCGAAAAATTTATGTGCGCTTCTCACAGTGGCCCTCCGGTGAAGAAAACATCGTTAAAAAACCAACAACCCCCGCATGGTAGTAGGACACTATCTAGTGTCCGCCTGGCCAGCTACCACCCTCAAGTTAGAAAATCTGCCACCAAACATCTAATGTGTTCCGGAAGCTATCCTTGAGAGCCAGTTCCCATTCTAGGCCTAGCGTGCTTACCATCTTCGACCGCATCATCACTTACCAACAGGTGAGATAGTGGCCAAACGCTAGCCTATAAATTAAAAAAAAAAAAAAAGTAAATAAAAGAAGTTTTTAACGCGGGCGAAGCCGCGGGACACTTCTAGTCCTGCATATGGACGAACATCCGTGCTAGAATTTGAACTGGCAAGCTATCGGTTACAAGCACAGAAATAGTAAAAATATTTCTGTGCTTACAAGGCAAGCCATCATCTATCACATGCGCCAACGGGCCGTCACGAACTCATCATCATCATCATTAACGGCCTGTTTTCGTCCACTGCTGGACATAGGCCTCTCCTATGGCACGCCACTGAGCTCGATCTTCAGCTATCTATTTCCAACCGCTGCCAGCCAGCTTGCGTGTATCATCGCCCCACCTAGCTGGAGGGCGTCCTACGCTCCGTTTACCGAGTCGCGGTCTCCACTCTAGACCACTTCTACCCCAACGGTTATCGATTCTACGACAGATGTGTCCAGTCCACTGTCACGAACTACTTGAAGTCAAATCCAGTTTCAACATACCTACAGAAGATGTGTCGAGTTTGGGCTCATTGGAATTGGTCTCAATGAACAGATTATACACATAAATTGTTAAACTCAATCCAAAATTCCATCGTACCGACGGGACTTGAACCCGCAACCACCTGGATAACATGTCATGGGGTGGAAGTCTCTTCATTGATAGCGATGCGTCTTGTCATCGCAAACGCCTGCTAGAATGAGATGCAGTTGTTATCTGCATCTCTTTTCGTATCGACGATTATCGCTCAAAATTCATCGCTATGCAAGTAGAGACTACCGGCCCAGGTGCTTTGACAATTAAGCCACAGTTCAATATATCGTTACGACGAAATTAGTTGATTACATTTTTCAACCCAATTGGTAGCGCCATCTATGACTATTTTTTTTTGAAAGTTAATCATTCGGAAGAAATCATAAGTTTTCAAATCCGACGAGAGATGTTGCACTGCGTAAGTCAAATATTATGTTTCTTTGAATTGTTACACACTTCATATTTAGGTTACACATGGATCAATCGGGATGGTTATACAAAATAGCACAGTCAAATTATCTCAATGGTCATATCAATTTCGTCATTCGGATCGTTTTTCTTTTACAGCTACAGCTTTAGAATCTACAGTCTTCAGAATCTAGCTTTACTTCACACTTATGTATTTATTTCGTCTTTCACTCAAATGAAAAAAATAATAATAAATATAATATAATAAATATATTCCCGCAGGGGCGGCTTTGTGGCGAGCCGACGGTGAGTGGCGACACCGCGGACCCCTATCCCGTGAGGGCTAAATGAGACCCTCTGACCCCCGGCTTGCCTTGACCGGCCGGCCGGTGGTGGGAATCGCAAGAGCTAAGACCAAAGCTCCAGGGTGGAAGTGTTAAAGGCATAAAGCCGCTAGTAGCGTTTAGTGAAAGTGCAGCACACCTCTCAACACCCTTAGCTATCCACGCCAATGTTGCCCCTCGGCGCCGACATAACGGTCCGCCTTTATGGGGGTCCATTCAGTGTATAGCTAGTCACCACTCGCCTTAATATTTTGAAATGAGGCATAATTGGCGGGTGCCGTACCTCATCCCATAGACCAGAAAACAGTCATCAAGCAGCACACATTCATAGCCATAATAAATTATAGTACCATCTTTTTATAGTTTTTCATGTCTCCATCCACAAATCATATTTTTATTTAATTTAATATTGTAAAGGGCCTCTTGACGTTGGCTTCGGCTCCGTCAATGCCTTCCAAAGGACCGGGCGATTTGCAGCCCGTGATGTGAATTGAATAAAGAATATAATATAATAATAAAAAAATAATAATATTAATTTTCATTTTTTTTATTGACATCCAACTTTGTATTTTGACATCTAATTTAACAATATTTTTTATAAGTTGACATGGTATCACTAGGTTAACGTTTATCTGACATACAATGTCTCTCTTGACAATGACATTTGAGCAACATTCGATTCCTAGGATGATGGATTATAATCCATCATCCTAGTTCGATTCTTTTGACCTTATTAGTTTACTATGTATCACACTTCACAAAGTACTTTTCTGTTATGCTAATCAATTTGTAGAAAATGTAGTTAAATAATTAATAAATCTGACTAAACAATCATAAATAATACAAATATTATATCGATAAATTTGTACGCCGGTGACGGCAGAATATGCAGGTTCAGAATGTATTATAGATCTTAAGTATTACCATATTCTGATAAATTGAATAAATGAAATGAAAGAGCTTCAGGTACAGCCACACCGTGGCGTACTGTGATCTCAGTAGGTACTTTAAATTGTTTTCTGATCGCGTTTGGTGTGAATGAGTCGGTACAAATACTACAGCGCTATTTGATCGCTGCCTAGATCGCGCACGCAGGACGCCCCGGTGTGTCCTTACCTTTAGCACATTTCAAATACATATAACATACATATAAATGTATACAGTTACAAATATTATTAGCTGTTGCTCGCAGCTTTGTTTGCCTGCACTCGATAACTGGGAATAATTTCTAAAATTAGCACATCCACCATTATAAATACAAGCTTTATCCGCGTAGTCATGCTCCTCTAGAAATATCGAAATAAAAAGTATTCATTGTGTTAGTCCAGAGTCTAGGCTATCTACGTACCAAATTTCAGCTCAATCGGTTTAGTAGTTTTAGCTTAAAGAAGTAACACACATACACACAAGCTGTCGCCTTTTTAATATTAGTAGGAAGCAGGATAGGAAGTAGGATAGGAAGTAGGATAGGAAGTAGGATAGGAAGTAGGATAGGAAGTAGGATAGGAAGTAGGATAGGAAGTAGGACAGGAAGTAGGATAGGAAGTAGGATAGGAAGTAGGATAGGATGTAGGATAGGAAGTAGGATAGGAAGTAGAATAGGAAGTAGGATGTTATTTTCTATGCGCTGTCAAAAACATAATGTTACACAAATATTATGAAAATATTTTCAAAAGCCGTGGTAGGGGTCTCAACCTGAGTAATTGGTGTTGCCAGGAGTTTGCGCTCTGCCAAGATTTAATGAATAATGCTGATTAATCCAATATAATTGTTGCTTGATGACGGTACAGATATTATCGTTATTTTCTAAGCTAACATTTGTTGGCGTAATGCAACACAGGCAACTTTTGACACAGACATGACGATTGCGTATTGTGGTTTTGTTCAAGACTTGTTTACCGACTTCAAAAAAAGGTGGAGGTTTCAAAATTTGAGCATAATTTTTTTATGTGTGTTCGCGGATAACTACGTCGTTTATGAACCGATTTTGACGATTATTTTTTTTTGTAACCATAGTAATTTCATCGAGATTTCATAAGTATCTCCAAAGATGTAGAGATAAACACCTCAAACTTGATACTGAAAATTAATAGCGTAGCGTTTAAAGTCGGTTCTTTTAGTTTTTAAACAATCTTATTTATTTTAAGCTCTGACACAAATATAGAGTTGTTATAAATTTGACGTGTGTATTTTGTGTGTCCGTGAGAGAGTGGTCCATAGCGTTAGCTTTGCTTTAAGAAAGTCCGTTCAACCATTTGATGATTATGATGACTTTTCTAGCTGACGAAGCTTTGAGAGTAACTTCCATAGGTCTGATTAATTTGCAATTCGGTATCCTGTTACTTCAATGATATTTTGAGAACAAACTAACCATGACCAGTAGCTGGGGCATCTCTTGGAATCTGCAGAATACTTAACTCCTCACCAACTTACAGCATAGATGTCGTCTCTAGACATTGAAATGGTATCAATAATTAAATTATTTATAGATCTAGTCAGGGGTTATTTTAAATTTAATTCGTATTATAAAAAACAGAGATATTTAAATATTATGTTTATGTAAACATAAAGATGTAGTACTTTGTTACGCACGCTTTTCCGTGACTTAAATAGTCGATTATTGCACGGCGTGAAGTTAGCACCTGAGCGCAGCGAGGGTCTTAAGGCCGTGGTAATTTACTATATGAAGGTAAAGCGTAGCGTAAGCGTAAATTGCGGGTTTATGTCACACTGCTAATCTATAAAATAATATACGATACGTGTGACTTAAGTAGTCGATTGTTGCACGGCGTGAATTAACTACGCTACGCCGTGCAATAATAGACAATATACTGCTTAATTGGCAAAGCACCGGAACATGTTATTCCGGAGGTTGCGGGGTCAAGTCCCGTCGGTACGATGAAATTTTGGACTGTGTTAACAATTTACAGACAATATACTATTATTTTTAAGTGTTTTTACACTTGATATGTTTGTAAATTGTTAAGTATATAATATTGTAAAGTTCCATCAAAATCCAATCAGTAGTTTTTGCGCAAAGAAGTAACTAACATCCATCTATCCTTTCAAACTTACGCATTTATAATTTAAGATCCATCATCGATCGCATCACCACTTAACATCAGGTGAGATAGTGATCACGTGCTACCCAGTTCGGTGTAAAAAAAGAGATAGGATATACATCAATGTACTGTGTCTTTATTTATTAATCCCAATAAAGATTTAGTCTTAAAATAGGTAGTAGTAGTAGTAGGTAACAACTTCACACCAAACTCAACCAGTATCTAAATATGAACAGGCATCCACTTCATCTATTCTGATACCAAGTATATCAAAAACGTATTTATTTACATTCAAGTATCACTCAATAGCGGGTATCATCGACTATCTTAGGCTTACGTAATAAGGTTTGCTTTCGCTTGATTTTCTTATCAAACTCGAATGTTATCATTTCCGGTTGCCATTACTTCAGCGGAAGGCGCGAGATATAATTATTTGATAGATGTACTACTTTGTTACATCCTTCTGGTGTTTTGTATTTGTTTAATAATTATTTATGACTGGCATTTATTATAGATAGGTATCGTTTTAAAATTTTATAAGTAGATCTACTTCTCATGCCGTGAAAATGTAGTATTATTGTCAGGTACGGACACACCGCAGCGTCCTGCGTACGCGAACTAGGCGGCGATTAGATAGCGCAGTAGTATTTGTACCAACACACCAAACGCGATCAGAAAAAAATTGAAAAGTATTTAGATCGCGCCCGCAATCGAAGCAATTTTCTGAAGTGGAATTTGTTTAGGGTTCCGTACCCAAAGGACGATACCAACGAAACCCTATTACTGAGACTTCGGTGTCCATTCATCCGTCCGCCCATCAATGTCCGACTGCCACAGAGCTGTATTCCTAAATCATTATATGTATTATTATTGTAATACTATATGAATATTGTAATACTATTAGCCGCTTTAACAAAAAAATAGTAAACACGGAATAAAATTAATAAATTGGCCAAGTGTGAGTCGGAATCGCACACGTAGGGTTCCGTACTACATTACAAAATGTAATAAGATTGAACTAAATTTGCCGAAAAAATACGATTTGTGTATGGGAGCCCATTTAATATTTAATAGTGTTTTTAGTATTCATTGCTATAGCGCCTATTAGTAATACATACTTTGTGATAATTTCAAGTTACGGTTAAGGAGACACAGCCATGTGAAAGGCAGACAGACAGACGGCCGGACGGACAGCGAATTCTCAGTAATAGGGGGCCGTTGGAACACTTTGGAACGGAACACTGAAAATAATATATTTATTGACCGAGCGAGTGCAAAGCGTCTCCGTTTAAGCTTGCATAAAAACGTGAATATAAAATCGGAAATCCAGCTGTAACCTAGTGATTACCCGTCTGGTATCAAGTTTCGTGTAATACAGTAATTAACCTGAATACTCCTAAACCTCGAACAGAAAAACGACAACCACTTGATTCTGATTGGCTTTTAATGGGATCCGAGCACTGTCCGTTAGGATCAAGACTTTAACTTAACGTATTTTACTACCGAGTTTTAATACTAAATCATTTTCCCAACTGTTAAAAAGGACAGTTGTTTTTAGGGTAAGTATGAGACATGTATATGCGAAAATTATGGAAGAAGCCATGCTTTCCATCAGATTTCAAGCTTCAAGACCAAACCACAAAGTTCGCTCAATATTCGCTATGGGACTCAAAAGGAGCTCGGCAGGACTCGTAGCCAGACGGATTGACGACAGGCAAAGAGAAGCACTCACTAAATGGTGGCAAAGACAGGGAATGTAGCGTTGGTCGACCAGCAACAAGGTGGATCGATCAGTTAACGCCAATAAAGTCCACTGGGGTTGACGATATAGTGAGGATAGCAAGATAACTTTGGGTAAGAAAGGCACAAGACCGAGATAAGTGGCATCATTTAAGAAAGGCCTATGCTCAGCAGTGGGATCAAACTGATTGCAGATGATAAGGATGCTGATGATGATGATTATGATGATAAGCAAGCATATGAATTGCCAACTATCTTGAGGCCACGTGTTGGTAAGTGACGATGTGGTCGGGAATGGTAGCACGCTAGGCCTAGAATAAAACGTTATGTTTAAATACCTATTTATACATTATTTATCTGTGGAAGAAAATTGTGACCGCTATAGTTGAATCTAGACTATAATATTATTAAAACGTTTGTAGCTCTGTCTGTATGTTACCTAATTATGCCTAAACGGACGATCCGATCTAACTGAAATTTAACAAGGAGATACTTTATAGGAAGATTATGAACATAGGCTACATTTTGCGAGTATAAAATGATTGATGATTTTGACACATAGCCAGTTACGTAGTAACTATTATATAATCTGTGACATAGCATAAAATAACTCAGATCACACAAATGTTGATTGACAGAGCTTTACAGTGATATAATTCTTGTGTACATGAACAAAGTTGCGGGCATCAACTTAGTATATTATAATATAAAAAAAAGAAGTTTATCAGTTAATTCAGATTTTGAATAATAAAGGGCCCTGAAACAACAATGACCACCTAATTGCCGTTCGAAACACGTACAACAGGAAAAACGTCCATTATTTTTACAAGTAACGATTGTTATTTGACATTTATTGTCGCATTTAGGAGAAAAATATTGCAATCATGTTGACAGTATGGGTGTCACCAAAAAACAAACCTTTAGATACCAACTGTGCATATTGAAAATAAAATAACACACAAACATTGCAATAGGGAAATAGTTATAAAAAAAACGGATACTTTACAAATGTAATTGCCAACATAAACACAACATGTGGAAACAGAAAACATACAACAAATAATGTTGCTATTAAATATCAATTGACGTTTTGCCCGTCATTAAGTGTTTTCATGATGATGAATTTTATTACTCACTAAAGGAACTAGTCGAAAAATGTTTGCTTCCGCAGAAGCGCAGGCTACGTATTTACTAATATATTATTATTATTCATTTATTCAATCTAACTCACGGGTCGTACACGCCCGGTCTTTTGGAGGGCATTGATGGATCCGAAGCCAACATCAAGAGGCCCTTTACATTTTTTACTTAGGTACTATTAATTGATGAGGAGGAGATAAGGGAAACTATATTATAAAAAGATGGTACATTATCTTATGAGACTATTGGGTGAGCTGATTAATGTCGAATTGCTGGTCTATGGGATGAGGTACGGCACCCGCCAATTATGCCTCATTACAAAATATTTAGGCGGGTGGTGACTTGCCACCCACTGAATGGACCCCCCATAAAGGCGGACCGTTATGTCGGCGCCGAGGGGCAACATTGGCGTGGGTAGCTAAGGGTCTTGAGAGGTGTGCTGCACTTTCACTAAACGCTACTAGCGGCTTTATGCCTTTAACACTTCCACCCTGGAGCTTAGGTCTTAGCTCTTGCGATTCCCACCACCGGCCGGCCGGTCAAGGCAAGCCGGGGGTCAGAGGGTCTCATTTAGCCCTCACGGGATAGGGGTCCGCGGTGTCGCCACTCACCGTCGGCTCGCCACAAAGCCGCCCCTGCGGGATTATACCTTTGACGTACGCCTAAAATTACGCCTTTTAGATGACGTGTAAGAGTCCATACTGTTTATAGAGCTGTAATTCGCGTATAGCACGGCCATTTTGAGCACGCGTGGAATTTTCAAAATGGCGGATTATTGCGTAGAGGCGATGACAGCTGGTGGCAATTTTTTATGAGTTTTGTGGTCCTGCTACAATTAGATTCTGTTGTTGAGAAAACATTAATTTTCAACGGACCAAATAAAACGAACTGGCTAGTACATTCTATTGCTAAAATAAAATAAAAATGTATCGCGAAATGGCTTCAGTAGGGATAATATATTAATTTTGTTCCTTATCTACCGCAAATAAAAAAGGATAAATTAAAGAGCACCAATAGTAAGAGCACTAAAAACCACACACAGCTTTTCTATCAAATACTTAATTATTTGATCATCCTTAAAATAATTTAAAACCTCAGGTCTCTTTTACAAACTATTACCAAGATTGTATATGGAGACAATAATCATCAGATCATCAACCTGTTTCTTCAAATTTTTTTTTAAATACACGTCGTATTGAGAACCTCCTCTTTATACATTTTCGTCGCTTAAAAATAGAAGTTACTCGAAAAGTGTTCGGAGGGTTCCCTATCTTTTCGTGTAACATTTTTAGCCCTATTTTTGAAATTCATAAAATTCAAATCCTAATATTACTTGTTACTAATAATCTGTAGTCATAATATTATTTACCCCTACTAACAATTGTCCTAATGTTAGTAGTAATAACATTTGAAACTTATAATGTGTCATACCCTAACTACCACTCGTCCTAATTTTAGCTTTCATAATATTTGAAACTCATAAACTTACTTGTCCTAACTATCAACCACTATAAAATTTCACCTCATAACGATATATTGCCCAACAATATTTTGTCATGCTAGTAACTCGCTATAAAAATCAGATTTTCAACATAACCTACCGTTTCTTCTGTGGTGACTAGCATTAATAATTATATACATGCGGCGTACGGGTGGCCCAAGGCCCACCCCGCCGCACCATAACCTACTGTTTTTTTTTATTATTATACTCTTTATTCAATTCACATCACGGGCTGCAAATCGCCCGGTCCTTTGGAAGGCATTGACGGAGCCGAAGCCAACGTCAAGAGGCCCTTTACAATATTAAATTAAATAAAAATATGATTTGTGGATGGAAACATGAAAAACTATAAAAAGATGGTACTATAATTTATTATGGCTATGAATGTGTGCTGCTTGATGACTGTTTTCTGGTCTATGGGATGAGGTACGGCACCCGCCAATTATGCCTCATTTCAAAATATTAAGGCGAGTAGTGACTAGCTATACACTGAATGGACCCCCCATAAAGGCGGACCGTTATGTCGGCGCCGAGGGGCAACATTGGCGTGGATAGCTAAGGGTGTTGAGAGGTGTGCTGCACTTTCACTAAACGCTACTAGCGGCTTTATGCCTTTAACACTTCCACCCTGGAGCTTTGGTCTTAGCTCTTGCGATTCCCACCACCGGCCGGCCAGTCAAGGCAAGCCGGGGGTCAGAGGGTCTCATTTAGCCCTCACGGGATAGGGGTCCGCGGTGTCGCCACTCACCGTCGGCTCGCCACAAAGCCGCCCCTGCGGGATTATTATTATTATTAATATAATTCTTCGATTCTTCGCATCATCATATACCAACAGGTAAGATAGTGGTCAAACGCTGGCCTATAAAATATTTAGAAATAATTACAATAATAAAATCATTTATTTCATTCACACAACATAAAATTCAGTTATTACATTTAAAAAAATGAGTAAAATTAATAATAAAATTGAGTGTGTGAAAAAATTAAATTAATTGCATGGATAAAGCTATGACTTATTATGTTACTAAAATCAAAGTCTTTAATCAGTGCGTCCTACCTGTGACATACAGAGCCGAGACGTGGACACTCACGGTTCGACTAGTCCTCCAATTTAAAGTCGCTCAGCGAGCTATGGAAAGAGCTATTGCTCGGTGTTTCTCTTAAGGATCGAATCCGGAACGTAATAATTCGCCAGAGAACTAAAGTTATCGAAATACCTCAGCGGATTAGCAAACTGAAGTGGCAGTGGGCTGGTCATATCTACCGTAGGACCTATAACCGTTGGGGCAGACTGGTTCTAGAGTTGAGACCGCGAATCGGCAAAGGTAGCATAGGACGCCCTGTAACTAGGTGGAGCGACGACATTCGCAAAGTGGTGGGCAGTGACTGGAAACAAACATAAAATGCCCAACAGTTTTTGTTGTTCTTGATTATTCTTTGAAATTATCTGTGTATGAACACAAAAATATGATGAAAACAAATATTAGGGACTAATAACCGTTGTGCTCACTACCTATATGATAACCAAATATTATGACAAGAGACTATAGGAATTATAAACCATTATTCTCATTAATAATATGACAAGCAAAAAATATGACGAATAATTATTATGACTTTGACAAAATATGCGCGTCCAATAATAGGACTAAAACGTATTATGACAAATTATGTATGCAGAAAAACTTTATGCGAATGAATAGGACACCGTGTTCGGAGACGTGTAGGTATTTAGGTTTTTATAATTTCTTTTCTTATTCTTATCGTTTGCATACATTCTGTGATACAAATTAATTTTCAAATATAGAACAGTATAAATCGTGTCTAGTGGCAGGAGCACAATGCCGTTCTAAGTGAAGGGTAAATTCTTCGGCTCGCCTCTCGGTCCGTTTCCTTTGACACGTCCCAGCTTTGACGATGCCAATGTGTTGCAAACCAACCTGTTTACATTGCCAGGCATTTGTTCGGGGTATTGATCTAAGGTGTTAGACATTGATAGGGAGCGAAGGACATTGACATTAATAGTTAAATTATGTTTGTTGTGACACGATTTTTGGTAACAATTAAGTCAAATATTTTGTTAGCAGCTTGGAGCAGCAAGCAGGAAACTTGGCTACTTGCCTTTTTGCTTTCAAAATTATTATTTTTATGTATATTTTCAAATGTTTAAACTGAACGATAATTTTGCAAATATGATCTACCCAAATTTCGTTATATACACAGCTTTCTAAAGTTACAAATATCAACATATTAGCTACAAACAACTGTGACTCAGATATACAAACAAAATCGTGGAGTTAAGCAGAACAGAAGCAGATTTTCTGAATGTTCCATTTTCCCGTCCTCAAGTGTACTCTATATTGTGCAACGATATTATCGGAGCAGTGCGCTAGATATGCAAGGCAGTGTAGGACATTCATAGAGATTTTGTATAGAGATAAAATATAAGTGACGCGGATGTGTCGATTTGTATCGGTGTGGATGCAGGTGGTACCTAATTAATAACATTATACACTATCTGGTTAAACTGAAAGGTTCAGAATTAGATTTCTGTTACTGTAAAGAAATCCAGCTTGTTTTATAATATAAGGTAAAAGAAAAAGCGTAACACTCGCTCAATGGTAAGCGATGATGTCTACATAACAGTAGAAACTGTGGCAAGCAAAACACTGGATCGCCGGAAATTTATAACCCCGCCAGTTACTGGACAGAGACAGAGTCTCTCACTTAGGAGCGTTATAAGAATCTATGTTGAAACTCACACAGATACCTGCAAAGGGAAGTTCATTTTGAGCTTGTTGATGGCATATTCATATCTTCAGAAAGATTCAATGAGTAAGAATGTGGGTGTTTACGCTTCTATTCCCACGATAAATAAAGCTGTTGAAGGTAACTAGACCAAGACCTACCCACTTGTTTACTTGAACGCTTACATCAGATGTACCTATTAATAACTCAAATATATAGGTTTCTCAGGTGGTAGAAGCATTTATTATATTGAATTTTCCGCCTGATTTGCTACCAAAATAAAACCGGCCAAGTCGAGTTGTACTCGCCCACCGAGGCTTGCGTACCAACGTAGGTTGGTACCAATTAAGAGAGACCTCTAAATTGTATCATGTTTCACATAACTCAGAGATCTATCTTAACTGGCGTATACTATGTATGTATGGATCACCCTTCAATTTTCAACTTTTTTACTATATTGGATTTATTTTTCGGATTTTTTCCTTTATTTGTGCTATAAGACCTTGCTTCTCGCCAAATTTCATGATTCTAGGTCAACGGGAAATACCCTATAGATTTTCGACCCAAAACCTATAGGATACTTCCGGTTGACCTAGAATTGTCAATTTTGGTTAAAAGCAAGGTCTTATAGCACAAGTAAAGGAAAATTCCGAAAAATAAAAAAAAATAATATTAAGGTAAATTTTGGTAGTTACAAGTTTTTGTGAAAAATCTAAATTTGCCCATATCTTTTTATCCTGTTGACTCAGGACCTTGATTTTTGTAGACCTAATAGGAACTATAGACTTCAGTATCTGGTATAAATCTCAACTTGCTAGGTCCACCCGTTCTTGAGATAATCGGTGGTGACAGACAGACAGACAGACGGACGGACAAGTAAGTAAGGGTTCTTTTTTTTACCTTTTGAGGTACGTAACCCTAAAAAGTAGCTTACCGCCATCAAGGAGAAAAACCTGCCGCCATAACCATACGGTGTTCCGGCAGCACACAGCCCTTGAGAGTCGGTATTATAGACCTAACGCGATCACCATCTTCGACCACATCGTCACTTACCACCAGGCGAGATAATTGGTCAAACTCCAGGCGATAAAAAGCTATTATGTTAATCATCTTCATTATCAGCGGGTATCAGTCTACTGCTGGATGTAGGTCAAGACACGCCACTGAGCCCGATCTTCGGCTCTTTGTTTCCAGTCACTGCCAACCGCTTCGCGAAAGTCGTCGCTCCACCTAGTCACAGGGTCACATTCCCTGTGACTGTGACTACTGTGTTAATAAGTATAATAAATTAAGGAAGTACATGCAGTAACATTGAATTAACAGATTTTTTCTTGCCATTGTGTTACGAGTACGTAGACGACATAACGGCTACCATCATATTATGCTCATAATAATTAAAAACATTAAGATAGACTTATATGGCTATGGCTTCGGCTTCTTCTTCGGCGGATCTCCATCCATTTCACTATTGATGTGAACCCACTGGGCTGCGTTCACGACCTACGCTCAGAGTGCACCCAAACGCTCTAACCCTGTTCACGACCTCAGAGCGTCGCACTCGGTTGTAGCAACTGTGTCGTTCACGACCTCGGTTGTTTCACTCCAGTTGGAACTTTTTAACCATCAAATTTGATGGTTAAAAACGCTCTGACGTTTGTGACAGTAAATTTGGCGGGAAAAGCCGTAATTTTTTACAGATTAAGGGGATCAGAAGAAATTTGCATTGTCGAGACCAAGACGTGACATGACGAGATATTAATCGTAAATACAAACAGAAAATATTTAGAAATAGAAAAATAAATTAACATAACCTCGAAATTCGAGTCTGCGCAAAATGTCAAAGTCACAATTTGAGTGAAAAACACCCGTGGTCGTTTCGGACCTTCGAGCGAGTTGCAAAACAACCAAAAATCCTTCTCCAGAGGACGTGAACGGAGCCAGTTGTTAACAATTAGAGAGCGAAAGGCAACAGACAACAAAGTCTGCGAAACCATAAGTCATAACATAACATAACACTCTTTTTGCGTCAGGTGTTTTTGAACAGAAACATTTTTTTCTCCCAAACTGCTACTTCAAAAGGTTTATTTATAAAAATGGGCAAAAACTGGCTCTCAATCAGGTTTCAATCTTGAATGAAGAGAGACATGTAAGCGTGCCGCTAGAAAGAGATGGAAAATAAGAACGTAACATGCAGAAAAAGGATAGAGTATGTGGTCATGAGAACTGCATGAACAGGTATCGAAATCTATACGATGGTGACAGTTACATAGCTCATCAGAAAAAACTAGTTCATTGCGCTTTGTTTGCGAAGGAATAATAAATATAAGCCAGCCATAATATTTAGGTCAAATATAGTAGAAGTGCCAGAATTGGCTAAGTTAGCAATTTGACAAATTGAGTTGGTAAGTTTTCTTGTTCTACAAACATACATATATATTAGCTATTCTGAAATTGGTAGTAAATTTTTACAATCATTAGCCCCTCAAAACGGTCTCAGCATCAATCTATACTAATCTAACACCTCAGTATTCATGATTTTACTTAATATATAATTTACATTTTAAATAAACCGATTAATTATGACCAACAAGGTTTTATATGACGTTTGTGACCACAATTTTACAATAAAACTTTTGTGACATCAAGCCACATAAGACATAAACTAAGAAACTAACGAACTAACTGTGTTTGTGACAACAGCTCTTTTAAAATTTCAATAACGTGACAATATTTAATCACATTAATTAACTTCTCTTACGTTTTTTCATATCCCCGATGTTTAGCTACTGCCTACCACTGTACATATCGCTGCAGGCCTGTCAAAGCATAATTACAACGAAATTGCTTCAAAATGCAGATCATACCTTCAAGTCATTCCACGTAATGTGTCTTTGGATTCGTGTCAAGTAATTTTAAAACTTCGTTTACAGTCAGCCCATGCCCGCTGCAGCTACGAGGGCGGCATATTCGACGATTTAATGAAATATGATCTTTTTAGGGTTCCGAACCCAAAGAGTACCAAAAGAACCCTATTACTGAGACTCCGCTGTCCGTCTGTCTGTCTGTCTATCTGTCTGTCTGTCCGTCTGTCACCGGGCTGTATCTCATGAACCCTGATAGTTAGACGGTTGACATTTTCACAGATAATGTATTTCTGTTGCCGCTATAACAACAAATACTAAAAACAGAACAAAGTTAAGAATTAAAGGGGGTCCTAATACAAAAAACGTGTTTTTACTATAGCGCCATCTATAAACGATTGTTTACGTTTTTCAACGTTTTTCATGACGCGACGCGACCCTTAGTATGAAAAAAAAAATCGACCTACTTGCACTGTTTATAATCTGTATTTTGTTATATTTCTAGCTTCTACCTGCGGCTTCGTTCGTGTGGCCTACAGGAAACAAATTACATTTTTTTTTACAAATATTATAAGGACTCTCAGTCAAAACACCTACAAATGCTCTTTAATTAATATTTTCTTTAAAAGTATGTTTTCAAACTTTGTTTATTTCTTTTACTGAGGCTTCGCGACCCCCCGTGACCCGCTTATAGAGGCTTCGCGACCCCCCAGGGGGTCACGAGTGTCGCAAGCCACACGTTGAAAAACACTGGTTTACCTTACCCTTTGTGTTAACTAGAGATGCGCCGAATATTCGTTTGGTATTCGGTATTCAGCATATTCGGCATCTTTTCCTTTATTTGTAGTGGGTTAATTTTTTTTTAATTATTCGGTTTTGTTAACCGAATTCAAAACAAGGAGGAGGTTTCTCGTAGGACCACGTAGAAGATGGCGAGATGAGCTGGACGTGGAAGTCATGGGGGGAGGCCTTTGCCTCTGCAATATAAAGTGACTTATAAATATATATATATATACTTATCACTTTATGTTAAGTGACAATGTTGGTCTACGATGAAATCGTAATTGACAGCAGTCAGACTAGGTGTTGGAAATGACATAGACGCGCTAAATATATTTTTTTTTATTATTTAGCGCAACTGTCCTATTTGCGTGCTTCCACTTAATTTAAATACTTCAATCTAATACAATATTTTATATTGACTGAGTATGAAAAAAATATCTAAAGTTATGTTACTTTCGATTGATTAGGCATTTACAAAAAATTCAAGGTGCAGAATTTAAGATCGAGATTAATTGATAAATATTGACTGCCTTTCTTGAGTTGCCTTCAGCCTTTTATAACACTAGGTTTCTAAAATGTATCAATAAAGATTTTTTTTTGTGGCACAGAATAAATAATATTATGAAATTTGTTGTCTTTAAGTTTGTAATCCCTTATTTATTAAAAGCGGTAATAGCACAATGGCTAATGGCGTCGGCATGTCTATCAAGAGGTCGTGAGTTCGATCCCTACCCATTGTACTATTGACGTGAACCCACTCCAGACACATGCATATTTAGCTTAGTTGGAGGGGTTAACAAGAATATAACGTGCAACCAATTTTAATAGAAAGCTTCAAAAAAATCAATAAAGCAGCAGGGGCTGAGTGTAATTCGGAACTGTTCGAGGATGGACGGTCGTTATACTGTCCATACTGTCACTTATGGTTATGTATCTCTTGAAGAACATGTATTTTAATATGAGAACACTGTTTTGTGTTCGATCGATAAGATGGCACAGTACCTATACTTGTGCAATTTTATAAAACTACGTATCTACTACTATACGTGTCATGAAGTCGTTTAAAACCGTTAATTCATCAAGCGGATTTTTTTATATCATATAGGCCAGCGTTTGACCTTTTGGTAAATGATGATGCGATCGAGGATAGTACCACGCTAGGCCTAGTATGGGAACTGGCTCTCAAAGACAGCTACCGAAAGACAAGATGTTTGGCGACAGATTTACTAACTTGATTGTGTTAGCTGGCCAGACGGACACTAGATAGTCTCCTACCACCATGTGAGGTTCGGGGTTTCTCAACGATGTATTTCCTTTAGCGGAAGGCCACTGTTAAAAACACACAAACATTTTTCGACAAAAAACCCATTGGTCTAACTCGCTAACTCTGGCGTCAAAGTTGACCATTCTCCCACTCTGCCACTGGGCTTTAAAAAACTAGGTTATAGGTCGGTCAATTCAATTTTTATATGTGTCTGACAGACAAACACTTTACTGATTTCGTCTTCATACACACTATAATTTCACTGGATACATTGTCTTTCAAACCGAAAGACACTTCTATTTCACGGATGATTACCAGATAAAGTGATAGTACCACCCAAGGCGAACTCGCAGAAGTCCAACCACAAAAAATACTGAAAAAAAAGATAAAGCTAGTTATACACATTTATGGTATTAACACATTTCAATTAAATGTTTATTTCTCTGAAAATATGTCGAGCAACACGCAATTAAAATTCCTGTAATTTTATCCAGACTATAAAATAAAATATATCTATACTTAATGTTATAAAGAGAGAACATATGTATTTTTGTGGATTTTTGTATGGATGTTTGTATTGATTTGGCTCAAAAACCACGTGACCAATTCAAACGATGTTTTCACTAATATCTAGAATAGACTTTCACAATGAAAATAGGCTATATATTATCCGGGTTATAGGTGCATTCGTGGAGACCTATTTTGCAACCTAAGTTGACAATAAAACGGTCGAGAAAACACGTTTTTACGCGACGCTGCTTAAACGAAAATAGATTGAACTAAAGTGTCTTCAGAATTTGTAGATCTTTATAAGACCTGAAAAAAGTCCCCGATAGCATATGTCTATCTCTTAAGGTTGACTCGCATTAACCATTTCAATCTTTAATTTTTTTATAAAAAAACGTTACATAACTTCCAAGGCTATTTACTACAGTATTAATCCTTATTAAATAATTACGTTAAATTACCTTGGTCACATATTGTAGATTAAAATTGTCCTTTATAGTACATAATTTAAATTAAAAGTTTAGAAGATATTATAGATTTAAAATTATGCGCGTCAAATAATAGTAAAATATTTGCAGTAAAACCACAGAATAGACAATAGTTAAGACGTAAACATTATTAGCTTAGCTATTTCTGTAGTCCCCAACCGATATAAATCAATTTGATGTCAATATAGTTTGATCTATCCTGTAAAAGTAGCTGAGTCCTACGGCTTTGCCCGCGTTAAAAAGTATCCTATGGTCAGTTGCTGCCTATCCCTGTGCAACTGTGTTCGAACACCCATGATTAATGAATGCACATAGAAACTTGACTAAATCAGTTTTTGGTATAAAGCTAGGATTATAACCAGCGACCGTCGGGTTAGAAGTTAAGGTTATCCATTACGCCAACGGGCCGTCCAATATTATGGATCAATTTTACCCGTGCGAAGCCGAGGCGGGCTGCTAGTATATTATGAAAACGTTTGTAACTCTGTCGCTCTGTCTGTTTGTTACCTAATCACGCCTATACTGAGAATCCAATCTTACTGAAAAACAAAAAGATACTTTGTAGCATGGGGATGAACATATAAATTATGCTATGTTTTGTGAAAATAAAGTAATTATTTTTACACATAACTTAAATAACTCGATCACACAAATGTTGATTGACAGAGCTCTAGTGAGAAAATTCTTGGTAAGTATACGTGATCGATGTCACGGGCATCAGCTAGTTTATTATATATAAGAAATTGATTCAGACATTATTTCGCGGCAAGCAATGACCAATAAAGCTTTAATTAAGTATTTACGAGCTTAATTATATACGGTAATTAAAACTTACTACACCATATCGCCATCTCGTTTCTACAACCGTAGTTTCCGCAATCTTTAGAAATTCCATTTACTTATTATTGAAGCATGGTCTTCTCATAGAACTCGTCGTTACGTACCTACCTGATATTTTTAACTTCCAAAAAAGAGGAGGTTCTTATTTAATGTGTATGTTTTTTTTATGTTTATTAAGAAAGATTAAAGTTACGGAAACACCGCAGCGTCCTGCGTGCGCGATCTAGGCGGCGATCAGATAGCGCAGTAGTATTTGTACCGACTGGTTCACACCAAACGCGATCAGAAAACAATTGAAAAGTACTAAAATACTACCTTAAACACAGACTCAGGCAAGGAGTTCCAATACCTGACGGTACGCATGATAAATGTGGAAACAAATCGCTGCGTTCAGATTGATGGAATATCAAACATGTAGGTAGCGGTGGTACGTATCAGTACGTCTAGTTGTCCGATTGAAAAAAAAGGTGATGGGGGAATTTGTTCATGCAGTTGGGTGGCACACTCTCCGAAATGTAGGTATCCGATAAAAAACCGATAAACAAGCAACTCTGCGGCGATACTCTAAGCTTTGAAGTCTTCTCTAAATTAGCTCGTCATTTTTATCACGATTACAATAGACGTCTCAAATTTGCTACTGAAACTGACGCGCCAACACGGATATCGGTTTTTAGGGTTTCGTACCCAAAGGGTACCAAAGGAACCCTATTACTGAGACTTTGCTGTCCGTGAGTCCGTCCGTCTGTCTGACTTTCACGGAGCTGTATCTCCGTAACCGTAATAGTTGTATACATAACAATACTTGATTTTTTTACAAAATATGTATTACTACGGCGCATTTAACAACAAATACTAATAATTAAGAAAGTTTTAAAACTAAAACAACTGACTTCCATCATCATCCCGCGAGTCAATTTCAGTAGCAATTTATATAAATAACCGCGTAACATACATACAAAAAAAAAACATACAGACGAATTGAGAACCTCCTTTCATTTTGGGAAGTCGGTTGAAAACAAAGAAAAACATATTTAAGGGGGGTTCCATACAAGAAGAATATCATAATTACAACACTATGATATGACTGTAAGACACAGTGTTTGCGAATGCGTAGTGCCAATACAAATACATTATCGACATTATTTGTGTCAAACCCATTTATGAATACGACCGCTAATCATTTTACTCACACGCTTAACCACAGAAATATTATTAATGAGGTAGTTATTAATATTTCTGTACACGTAACTGACAAAACCCTGCCTTTAACAATAATTCCCAACTGAAGTCATAATATTTACTTCATTATAACTAACAAGCAACTTCTTAGCAGTTAAGTAATTTGCCAATTACTTAAATCAACACTTAACTTCATTCAACGGGTAGATAACCGAAAAAGAGAACCAAATTGTTGTTTTAAATGCGGGTAAATGTAATAAGGTATCGGAATATTCCCCATTAAGAAAGCCTCTTCGATGTTGTAATGAAAGTAAAACAAAACTGAACTAATTCTCTACATTGTTGTCTTTGCAGATGTATATATAGAATAGTTCTCAGAACGATATATAGCTCTGGTGTGCTACTATCCTATGTTTAAAGTCAAAAAGCGAGCTACGGAAAGAGCTATGCTTGGTGTTTCTCTGCGGGATCGAATCCGGAACGAAGTAATTCGCCAGAGAACTAAAGTTATGGACTTAGCTCAGCGGATTAGCAAACTGAAGTAGCAGTGGGCTGGTCATATCTGCCGTAGGACCGATAACCGTTGGGGCAGACTGGTTCTAGAGTGAAGACCGCGAATCGGCAAAGGTAGCGTAGGACGCCCTGTGACTAGATGGAGCGACGACATTCGCAAAGCGGGTGGGTAAAATGGGAATTTCGCATAAACTTTTTTTGTGCCATTCGATCCGCTTCCTTAAAGAGATCAAAAAACTCTTTCAGATCAACTGAGGTGTGGGTACTAGAAAAGTAAGAAATCGCCTAAAACCTTTCTTATACCTTTAACAGGATATGGCAAATAAATTATTTTTAAATATCGTTTTTGTAAACAACGTATGTTTTCGTATCAATCATTCCTTAATTTTTTTTTTTGCACAGAATAATGAATAGTACAAGTACTTTAAGGTCCTTTCTTAAAAATCCATCACGTACCATATTGAGGTATGTCAGGATCATAGCATGTGGAAAGAAGTCTCTGCCTACCCCAACGGGAAAAAGGCGTAATTGTATGTATGTATGTATGTACCATATTGCTATAAGATACTATAATGCATATGTCATCAAGGCAATGAGTTTAAGATGTTTATCTCCATATTTCCGGAGATAATTGTCATACGTCGATAAAATTTAAATGGGACAAAACGGGAGGCATAATCTCTCAAACAAAAAAATATATTTTCAAATCGGTCAAGAATTGACGGAGTTCTGAGGTAACAAACATAAAAAAAAAACAGTCAAATTGAGAACCTCCTCCTTTTTTGTGGAGTCGGTTAAAAAGTAAACAATATCCATCTATAAACAACGATTTTTTATACACCACTTTTATATGCACCTTTCTACAGATAAGTTATTACAGTTTATTTTATTGAAAACCTTAAGAAACATCTACATACTTTAAATTAAATTATACTGTAAAAACTACAATATAAACCACTATTACAACTATTATACAGACTATTACATTCTTTAAATAAATAATAAACGAATTAACGTCGCTAATATCTGATAATTAACTACACAATGCTTTCATCAATTTGTTTTTTTTTAAGTCCAGGAACTAACATGTTTTTTTAAGGAAAACGGCCATTACTCTGGACACGAACAACAAGTTTTGTTTTTACCCTCTTTTTGAGCGAAAAACCCCAATTTAGCTAATCCAGTTAAGCACATACAAACAACTACCCAATACTTAATGGCTTAAAACAAGCAAGTCCTTAAGAAAATATTTCCTTTAACTCCAAACGATGTTTTATTCAAGCCCAGCAACAACCCGCGTACAGGAATACTAAAATTGGTACCAACAAAAAAAAAGACACGTCCCTATTTCAAATGTTTTTTCGTCTCAAAAGAAATTTATAAGTCATCCATTTGCTCACACTTTGCCTCTCATTTCGCTACAAAAAGCCACATGCTAATTTATTTCATGTAAATAACAAGGAAAACTTGCAGAATTGAAAGATATCAGAAGCGAAATTATTAGTCTGTGGCCAGTGTAAGGGAAAAATTTCTTATTCTGTACGCACACTGTGATAGTACGGAGGCTCTACCTCGTTTTTGAGGCTCTGCAGTGATGGGGAAATGAGACGAGGAGATGTGTTCGCGGTATGAGAGATAAGGACGGAGATATTATTGCACCGGTAGTGAGGAGTGAAAGAGATCAATAATGAGAGGCACGAGGAGTTGAAAAGGGATTTCAGATTAAGGTCGTTGTCGAGTCAAAGAGTAGGTAGGCGGGAAAATTTACAGAGGGATAATTAGGTTCAATTCAATTTGTGGACGTTCTTATGTCTCTGAGAGGCAATTTTAGTTTTTACATACTGTTTTCAGATGTAAAACATGTCTCAAATTCATACAATAATAAAAGTATACAAAGGTTTTTAAAATTTAGTGAAGTAACGATAAGTTTAATAAGCTTATTTGAAGTAAAGTAATTCATTTAGTTCAGTCAAGTTATGGAGTTTCCTTTGAATATCTGATGGTAGATACTATTTTTATAAAATATCTCAGTTTTATTGTTTTAATAGGTTTTATTGTGATTATAGAAACAATATTATTTTATCCATTAGAATAGTAAAATAGTGACGTCTATTTGACCGAGCGAAGAGAAGGTCTCCGTTTCAGCTTGGACAAAATGCTTTCAAATTTCCATCTGTCGTCTACAGGTTGCATTTCTCAATCGATCTTCGTGAAATATTATGAACAGGTTCAATAATTATACGGATTTCTTTGTCAATTCAGTTTCAAATGGCAGAGATTTGGGGGTTGAAAACGTAAATAATCATATCATCATTATTGGTTTTTAGTGTTCAATAAGAAGTAATTAGGTAATCGAGTAATAAATAGGTCTAACTAATGAGAAATTTTGAAGACCATTATTCCTAAATACAGTGAAAAGTAATCTAAATAATAAAGAACTAAATAATTAATAACATTAATTTTAGAAAAAACTAGAAAACGCGTTAAAAACTTATTTTATTCACTTAAAACTTTTCTTTAGTAAAAACGATTCTATCATTAAAGACGGTTCACCCATTTTCATGTTATTGGGTGACTAAGGCAATTCGTGCTTCATATTTAATAAACCCGAAAAACCCAAATTTCAGAATTTATTACCCATTTTGAAAAATCCTAAAACACGTACTTTATCTCATCTTGTTTCGCCATACAAATTTTGAATCCCCGTTTATTAGAAAGGATTTTTTTGAAAATCCTTTCTGAGCGGATACCTACATCATAATAACTATCTGCATTCTAGCATTCTAAATATCAGCGCAATCCGAAACAATATTGATTTTTTTATTGATATTTGATTATTGATATAGACTTTGTTACCCAAAAAAAAAAAAAAAGTTTATCCTCTTAGGGTGGCATTTTGAAAAAGTCTGAAACTCGTACTTATTTATTTACAGAAATATTTGTGTGAAATGTCGAATAAAATAACTATCCAAACTTTGAACTCCCACTTCATCCCCTTGAAGAGTGAATTTTGAAAAATTATTTCTTAGCGGATACCTAAGTCAAAATAACTATCTGGGCCAGTAGTCTCTACATGCAAAGCGATGAATTTCGAGCGATAATCTTCGATACGAAAAGAGATGCAGATAGCAACTGTCTAGCTGCATCTCATTCTAGCAGATGTTTGCGATGACAAGACGCATCGCTATCAATGTAGAGACTTCCACCCCTGATTGCCAAATTTCAGCGCAATCCAAAACAATATCGATTTCAGACTTTGTTACCCCACTTCACCCTTTTAGGGGTGGAATTTCGAAAGAACCTATTTACCACATATTTACATGACTACATATTTACACTTATCACATATTTATATGAACACATATTTACTTACTTAAGTACTTGTGTTAAGTTTCGAATATAAAAGACTATCTAATCTTGTTTCTCCATACAAATGTTAAACCCCCATTTCATCCCCTTAAGGGGTGAATTTTGGAAAATCCTTTCTTAGTACACCCTTACGTACTAAGACAAATATACCCTCCAAATTTTATGTCTCTTGGACCAACGGTTTAGGCTGTGCATTGTCAGTCATTCAGTCAGTCAGTATGTCAGGACAAAGATTTTTATAGTGTTAGATAATGGATTGAAAACACTTTTGACATGACGGTGTTAGCGCCCATGTTAACAAATGTCTCTCAACTTTTGTTTTAAGGTACGCGGTGAACATTTACGCAGTAGGAATCTATGCATAGACAGACTCGCGAGGTTACAGTTCATAGAGCAACAACAATGTATTATTAAAACTCTCTCTTACTAACTCTCTCTAACTTAATAAATCTCCCTCTCTCTTTAAGCAAAACCGATTTTCAATCAATATTATTCAACACCACACACCAATTTAAATCTTAACATAACCAAACATTCTCTCTTCTTCCTCATTTAAATAGGTAACAACCTAAAAGCGTCGCTTACATGACGCTTCTATGCCGTCTCACATCTTTGGCCCGCAGCTTGGCCGGGGCAAGCGAGCTTACAACCACCCTCAGTCGCCGTCGGAACCGACCGCGGATACATTCGCGCCCAACTGCAGCGGCATTTTACGCGGCATTCGCTCCGAACGTCAATTATAAAATAAAAAACCTTCATAAAAATAGGCAAAAAGACCTGTAATGCGTGTGACTTGTGAGAAATAAAAAAAAACAAATGTGAATCGTGCTTGTGAATCGAATTTTTAAAAGTGTTCTATAGGATTTTTAGCTAGTGACGGATTTGTTATTGGTGTTAATAATCAAGGTTAGTTTTTGTTATAATTAATTTATGTTTTTCATAATAATTGGAACAAAATTTAAACATTCGTTATCGCGCAAAACAAATGCACTGATACACCTGAAATTATTATATATAGACCTCATTCAACCTATTATAGACAATAACGTGATAAAAATTGTGTATATCACCCGTGAGCAATACAAAAATAGTTCGTTATAATGTACGATGACTTTTTTAGTCCACGAGCACTGATTTATTTATTTATTAATTTCAGAAAACTAGTTCTAGTCTGATTGTTATGCCTATAAAATGTTTTACAGCTTTCATTGGTCGAATAGGCCTTAAATTTAATGGGTAACACAGTAATTAAAATCTGGAATTCAAAGCGTGTGTTGCGTAGTTTCTAGAGCATATATTTTTAAGCCTATCAACATGATATTATTTTGACAGCTGTTATTTTTTAACCGTTATCAGATACCACCTACGTTAGTAAGGGGTCATCATACAACGATTTTAATGGATTGAGTCATAGGTAATTTACGTGAATTTTTTCTAAAGCTCTTATTTGTTGGTTTTTAGCAGACTTCAAAAAAGGAGGAGGTTCTCAATTTGTCGGAATCTTTATTTTTATGTATGTTCACTGATAACTCAAAGACGCTAGGATCAATAAAAAAAAAAATTTTTGGGTATAAAGGTATATTTCCAGGTGCTCCCATTTAAATTGCATCGAGATTCGATGAGTATCTCCAGAGATATGGAGACAAACACCTCAAAACTGGTACTGAAAATTACTAGCGTAGTAGGTACCTATTTAAGTGTATTCTATTAGTTTTTTAAACGATCGTAAATTGTATTATTATTATACATATCTGGTTCAAGTAAGAAGTAAATGCTTCTGAATTAGCTAACAATATTATTAGCGAATATTACTTATACATCATTCAGACAACTTTAGGATCGTGTGAACTAACATACGGTTTTTCAGTGTTTGTTGCGTTATTTTGCAATATAGACAAAAAATATTTTTTTTTTTTTATGAACTTAAAAAAACCTCCATTATTTGACACAGGATAAGACAGACAGAAACATATTTCTGTTTAAGTTTTGAAGGATTTTTTTTTAATCTGGCAGGTTAGCATTTGACCCCTATCTCGCTTGGTGATAAGCGTTGAATTGTGGTAGGTCGGTCATAATGCTAATTTTAGAACGATTTTATGTTTTACAATATTGTCATGGCATTTTCATAACATTTATATACGAGTTCACGTTGCTGCTTATACTGTTTCGAACGAACTAAGCATTCTGGAGCATAGACGAATAGATATAATAATTATAGAATAATATTCTGGAGGCTTAATAGAATATAAGATAAGTTATTTTTCAAAAAAAATAAAACCGACTTCATATACCAAAAAGGCACTCAAAAGCGAAAAATAATTTACTTAAAATTATTATAAGCGTTACCCACTTCTCTATTTGAAGTCGGTGCCAGCCAAGTCTATTGGATATTAGATAGATACTATGTATGTAGTAGTAGTAAGTAGGTACATGTAGGTTAGTAAGTAGGTAGATACATGTAGGTATTATCTATCTACTACCTATTAGACTTGGCTGGCACCGACTTCAAATAGAGAAGTGGGTAACGCTTATAATAATTTTAAGTAAATTATTTCGCTTTTGAGTGCCTTTTTGGTATATGAAGTCGGTTTTATTTTTTTTGAAAAATAACTTATTTTACCCTTTTTAGTGCAAAAAAAGCTTTAATGAAATTACATGCATCTATTAAATTTCGTGTCTGGGCCGTTATACACTGACGGATATATACTTTTTGAAAATTTCAAGTATGTACCTATAACGGTTAAGAAGATACAGATCTGTAAAGTGCGCACATATAGACACACGGACGGACGGACGGACGAACAGACAACAAAGTCTCAGAAAGTTTTCATTTGGTAGCCTTTGGGTTCGGAACCCTAAAAAAATTGACTTTAAATGCCGCGCTAAAGTGAAAATATTCACTAGTAATAATGATGTCATCAAGGTATCAAAGGACAATGTCCAAAATGGCCCTGTACAATTAAAGGATCTGACACACACGATAATTAATTGTCTATTTTATTACAATAATTCCAAATACTTTTATAACACGGAGTAGTTGTATTCCAAAATGAATATTTAAAAGTATTATTTGCGATTATTAACATTAATTGCCGCCATATGGCCAACGGAGTACTGAATCACTCTACTACGTTATAAGAGGCACTTCCCTATATTGTGGATACCCGAATTATGAAAGCAGTGTGTAGCCAACCTAACAACGGAAAGTATTATTTACGTAGTAACTATTATATAATATGTGGTTTTATGCTTATAATTTTTTTTTTGCTGTGTTGATTGGTACAAAGTACGTTCATAATTCTGAGTTATTTAATTATGTATGCAGTGTCGCGGGACTGAAATGGCCGCCATCTTCGCCAAATGTCATGTCATGTCAAAAAATATTAGGTATGTTTAAAAAAGTTTGCACCCTAACAAGACTTTGCCCGGTAGAACATTCCTGTGAAGACAAATTATTTATATTAATATATAATTATTTATTGAGGGCCCGGTGGTGTAATTGGGAGAACGGTCGGCTTTGATGCCCTAGTACCGAGTTCAAACCGCCGTGCACCAATGAATTTTTCTATCGAAAAATATATGTGCGCTTCTCACAGTGGCCCTCCGGTAAAGGAGAACATCGTTAAGAAACCAATAACCTCCGCATGGTGGTAGAACATATCTAGTGTCCGCCTGGCCAGCTACCAAACATCTAATGTGTTCCGGCAGCTATCCTTGAGAGCCAGTTCCCATTCTAGTCCACTTTTCTATCTTCGACCGCATCATCACTTAGCAACAGGTGAGATAGTGGTCAAACGCTTGCCTATAAGATATAAAAAAAAATTATCCCCACCTTTATTTCTATCTCGCTCACAGTTACCGTAAGAATATCTTATATGCAATAGCAACCTCCATTGTGTATAATCTTCTTGGGACTCTTCTACTAAAACTAGTACATTCTCTTATGTTTGAGGTATTTATCTCCATATCTCTGGTTATACTAATCAGATCTCGATAAAATTAAAATGGGACCACCTCGGAAACGTATCCTACCTATTAAAAAAAGAATCATTTGAATCCGTCCACAATTGATGGAGAAATCGCGTAACATACACACAAAAAAAAAAAAAACATACAGACGAATTGAGAACCTCCTCCTTTTTTGTGAAGTCGGTTAAAAAATTAAAACAACCGGCTTCCATGTCAATTTCATGCACAAGTCAATTTCAGTAGAAAGTTTGAGACGTTTATCGTCATATCTCTGGAGATACTTGTCAGACCTTGATGAAATTACAATGTGACCACCTCGACATACCAAACGTACCCCACCGATTAAAAAAAGAATCATTCAAATCGGTTCACAATTGACGGAGTAATCGGTTGAAAAAAAAAACAATATTCGCAAGACTTAATAAATAACTTCCCTTTTGAAGAAATTGGTTAAAAGTAGGTTGGAGAATATGCCTACATTTTGCCTTGTAGACAATTTATTTTTATAATAATCATAATATGTATAGCTTTAGACATAATATAGTGCCTCTTGTCTAATTATTTCTGTCTCTGTTTCCACAAGATGAGTGAGCGATAGAATTTGTCTAGTAATAAAAACAACCCTAATGGCTACCCATCGATATAAAAAGGTAGATGCGGTATACTCACTCTGATGCCACGTAGACATAATTGAATTAGAAACAACTACATGAAAACACGAATTTCTAATGTCGAGCTTGATGTGCATGAAGAATAGAGGAAGGCATTGTTGCTAATTATTTAAATGGATCTGCGACAATTGCACATGTAATTCTGTACGTGCTACACAAACGCCAGTTCGATTGTGACTAAGGTGACATTAGGTTCGCGAACCTAATTCATACGGTCCACATTGAAGAGCGGGGTCCCTTATCTCCTTTATATATATATATCTATGTGGCTACCGCAAAAGCTTTTGAACCCAAACAGAACACGACTAAGCTCAACATAATAATAACGCTCAACATAATAATGCTCAACATACGCTCAATTTAAGCGTACCATGTTGAGCAATTAAAACACCTCATTAACATACCTAATATTTGAGTATTGTCTCAAAACACGATTCTCTTGACTGAGATAAGGTTTCTTGAAATCTGAAGTGTTGTGTTTTAATTCCCGACGCAAAAAGAATGGGTGTTATAAGTTTGACGTGTATGTCTGAGTATGTGTGTCTGTATATGGCATGGCATCGTAGTGCCCAAACTGATGTACCGATTTTGATTTAGTTTTGTTTTTTATTGGTGTTTTTAATCGAGCGTTCTTAGTTTTGATTAATGAAAATCCGTTTGGAAGTTTTAAGACTATAGGCTTTTTTCTAGTGATGACGCTATGAGATCAACTTTCTCATCAATTCGAAATTCAGTATCCTCTTTTTTCAATGATATTGTAAGAACATGGCAGCATGGACCTGATGCTGAGATAATATCTTCTGGAATCTGCAAATACTTAACTTCTCACCAATTTACAACAGATATGTCGTGTTTGGGCTCATCGGAATGGTCTCGAGTAACTGATTATACATACATCAGTCAGGTGTGGTTTTAAATGTTGAATTCTGCTTGTTTTTGTGTGATTAAGTAGAGTGAATATTGAAATTTAGAAGATTTATTCAAAAGTAAAACTTGACAGTAACCACATCGCGTATAAGCTTTTTCTTAGTAAAACATTGCTTTTTTATTGAGTTCAGTACTTTAGAACCAATTAAGGTAGCGTTTAAGCTGGTGGATAACAAGCCATTTTTACGTGAAAAATATGCTTTGCATAACAATGGGTTATTCCACTGAAATTTTATTATTACAGTATGGGTTTTAATTTTGAAACAATCCACATCAAGAAATATTTACTTACCTTATTAACTTGCCCACAACCTGCTTAGAAATATTTAATTAAAGAATTCTTGTATTGTTTATTACTAGCTGTGCCCGCGACTTCGTCCGCGTGGAATAGTGCTTTGGGTAGCATTTTTAATTATTTAGGCTAATTATTTTACAAATAAGACATACATTAATTAAGTCTTCATGGTTACTGACACTATTATTAGTATTGTTTACGGGATATTTACCATATTTTTCTTTTATTCTGAGTTGCCGATATTTTGGTGCGGTCAGAATAAAAGAAAAACATGGTAAATATCCCGTAAATAATACTACTTACGTAACCATTTTATAAAGTTTACTGCATTGTCAAAAACACAAACTAATGTCAATATTAAATGTTTAATTAATTAACAAATATCGAATATTTGATGTTTAAACTGTATGTTAAAACAAACGATCCAAAATTTGCCTTGTAAATGCGGTCGAATACCCAAAACGTAAGTTTTATCTACAAATTACCTTCTCAAAGTTTTCACACGACCATACTGGAACTACTGTTAGATGTAGGTAAGTAGGCAGCCATAGCGTTTTGTAGGTGAGAAGTGGCAAAGAGCTTTGTATTGTATGATAGTCTTTTTGTATGATAAATTGCAACTTAGAATGAGATATGGATCTGAGGCGTCGGCAGATTTTGTATGAAACACTTATGTTTTTAAATGTTGGGGCGGTGAGAGGTGGGTTCCGTCTTTTTGATAAAAAGTTTAATTTGAGTGGTGAGTGAGCGAATGAGTGGAGATGATGATTGATGTTTCAATTCAATTCTTTTAAACTTTTTATTGACACCAAGTAACAGATTTATATATATTTTTATATATATATATATTTTTATAGAACCTATTATCATCATCATTATCAGCCTATACTTGTCCACTGCTGGACATAGGGCTCTCCAATTTCACGCCACTAAGCACGATCCTCGGCTACTCTCATCCAGCTCTTGCCAAAATATGACTAAGCTAACTAAAATTAGGTAAGTACAATGGGCGGTCTGGTTGCTATAAGTGGTCCCTTCTTGACAACTTTTGGATGAACTATAAACATTACAGATTAGGTCAGTTATCCAACTGACTGTCTGCCTGATGAACATGACAGACATATTCATTGTAGTAGGTACCTGCGGAACCCTGAAAATAGCAAACTTTTTGTTTCTCGAATAACGCGCACTTAAAACATTCTGGGTAGAAACAGGACTTGATATTTTAACTCCGAATATCTTATTGTGTCTACACGTCTGCATGTTTAGACATGATAGAAATTCTATCTATAGGGTGGAAGTCTCTACATTGATAGCAATGATGCAGCTAGACAGTTGTATAATTGTCTCTGGTTTTAACGACGATCGTCGGTTGAATTTCATCGCCATTCATGTAGAGACTACCCGGCTCTGGAAGCCTACTCCAAAGTGGTAATACGAAGTATCGGCCGAAATTATTGGGCATTTGCTACTACGACTCACATTTGATTCGTACGGTCGGTTTTACATATCATTCGGTCCAACCGAAATTCATTTGACATTTGTTGTATCGTAAGCCCTACTCTAAACGAAAAAAGCGTGACCTATAATTTGACAAGAGTTTTATCGTCATTTTATGTCAAAAATGTCTGAACTATGTTTTTAGTAGGTCAACATCGGCAAATTCAGTCGTATTTGGGGGGGGCGGGTCGAGCCCGAACCGAACTTTCGAATGTATCATTTTGGAGTTGGCCTCCTGATTAAGAAGTCGGATTGTAAGTAAATATTTACCTCTACCGCAATACTCTATTCTAATGAAAGTATGTAACATTACCAGGCTATAATAGTACTGTCATCAACACAATCTAAGCTTAAACCAGCATAAGCAAATAAAACGCTACTAAAAAATCTTCCGAAGAATTACTCCAATTCAGAATCGATCAATCGTAAAATAAATTTTATTTTCCAAGGATGCTGCCAACCTGTATCGCCCTTGGGCTAAGAAAAATAAACATCCCGACACACCTGTTGGCCGATTATACTCGGTAAGGGATCCCACAAAAACCCGTTGTAGACTTAGACTTTAAAACAGTGTCTAAGGTTTGCTGGGATCGAAAAATAAAGTGGTTCTCCGTTTTTACAGAGTTACAATTTGTAGGAGTGTATGGGGAGTACGTATGTTCTGTTTTGCAGCTGTTATATATAAATGTGTAGATATTTCGATTTTTATTATGGAAGGTATACGAGGGCTACTAATACATACATAACTAGACATGATTTTCCTATAAGCGGCGACATATTGCATAAGCGATTTTTTTACGATTATTGAACTGACTGAACTGTTTGTCACCTAATCTCGCCTAAGCTGACGATCCGATCTAACTAAAATTTAACAGAAACATATTTTATAGCATGAGGGTGAACATAGGCTACTTTTTGTGAAAATAAAATCATGATTTTTACACATAACTTAAATGACTCAGATCACACAAATGTTGTTCCTTTTATGATAAATCATTTGCTGTACAAGCTGTGAGACTTTGGAACGCACTTCCATAAAAATTAAACAGTCACAAACTCTTTACACGTTAAAAGAACGAGTCGAATCTTTCTATCTCGCTTAAATGTACACATGCTCACGTGAACTATTCTAATCCATAATGTATATTTATTCTTCTTTCTTAACTTAACTTTGTAATTTATTAAATAGTTTTTTTCCCCTCTCAATTATAAAACACCACTTACCACCATATCTTGTTACATTTCTCTCCATCCATAGGTTGTCTGGAAGAGATCGCTTTAAGCGATAAGACCGCCTATTGTTGCACTATTATTTTAAATTGTATTTCTTATTATGTTTGATTCTGTAATTTAAGGTGTTAAATAATAAAGTGTTTCTATCTATCTATCTATCTAAATGTTGGTTGACAGAGCTTTTCAGTGATAAAATTCTTGGCGTACTTACGTGAACGAAGTTGCGGGTATCAGCTAATATGTTATTATTTTTTTTATTTAGTTGCGCCAGTGACATTTTTGGTCATATTGGGCTCTACTTAGGAGTTTTAAGACAGAAACCTACTTACGCTTGCTACATCAGATAGACAGATAGATATACCGCAGCAGCAATATGAAGTGTCAATCAACCTACTTTAATAAAACAAGGCCAAGTGCGAGTTGGACTCTCGCACCCAGGCTACCGTACAAATTTGTCAAACTAGGCTATAGGATAAACTTAACTTTATAGTTCGATCCATAGAAAATGTATTGCACCAACCACAAATAATAAGTTTGAAATAGTAAATTCACCTTCTTTTTGTTATTAAACTATATATTTACAGTTTTCATATTTATTCTTAATAAGTGTTTCAAGACCTTGCTTCTTTCCAAATTTCATGATTCTAGGTCAACGGAAAGTACCCCATAGGTTTTAATTCCTTTGTAAAATCGCAAAATATGCGAAAATATGCGACCTAAACGGTCATATGTATTGATCGCGTTGACGAACAAGTTAATATTTTTCACAGCCAAAAGAAACCGCAGACCCGAGTATTTGATATAAGTTTCATCTTGATACCTCTACGTGTTCCTGAGAAAAATGTGCATTAACAGACGGACAGACGGATAACAAAGTTATCCTATAAGAGTTCCTTTTTTCCTTTTGAGAAACGGAACCCTAAAAAATTTCCTAACACCAGTTTCTGAAGTTTTTTTGTAGAACACCTATGTCTAGTTCAGTGGACTACACACTGTACAGTAAGTACAGTGTAGTAGTAGTAGTCACACTGTAGTCCACTGAAGTAGTTTAACGCTTTACTTGGAAACACCTGGCCAACTACCACTTTCTAGTAGAAAAATCTATCGCCAAACATCTAACGTGTTCCGGCAGCTGTCTTTGAGAGCCAGTTTATATTATAAGCCTAGCACGTTACCATTCTCATTAACCACATCACTTACCAACAGGTGAGATAGTGGTCAAACGCCAGCTACACGATATAAATCTAGACTTACAAGAACAACTTTGTTTAACTAAAATCAAGTTTGTAATAATTGCTTGGTGGACTTAGTCATTACTATGTAGCTTAATAAGCACCTTGTGTAGAAGTAACTTAAGTACGCTTATAAATACAGACAAGTGGTTGCTGCTTGCGGCTACCTAACCAATATTATAATGGGACTATCATTTATTTTGTTTATTTATATACCAGTTTATGGTCAAACTGTTAAGCTAATAAAAAAAATCTACCATATAGGCTAGCGTTTTGAACACCATCTCGCCAGGTGGCCAGCGATGATGCGGTCGAAGATGGTGAACACGATAGGCCTAGAATACTCTGTCTCTCGAGGGCTGTGTGCTGCTGGAACACCGTAAAGATTGTGGCGACAGTTTTTCTTCTTTATGATGGTAAGCTACTTTTTGGTGGCAAATTGATATAATAATGCCAACTGTGGGTGTTCGCCCGATGGCCAACGGGTGTGCCAACCTGTGCTAGGATTTGAACCTGTGACCTCTCATTTAGAAGAGACTAGTCTATCTTTGAAAAGAAAACAATTAAAATGTATTTATCAATTGTATTTTAAAAAGTGGTACAAAGTGATTCAAAAAATTGACAATAATCGAAAAAAACACGTATTTTATAATTACGAATTCTTATGTACTGTGTCACACTGTTCTAAGGTCTAAAGTTAATAGGAGAGGTACTACGGTCACTCGATGGGTTTCCGCTCGAACGGCTCCCGAAACGTGATCGCAACGAGTTTTTGTATTTGTATTGCAGTGGCTGATGGAGTAACGCTCCAAATCGTTCGAACAATAAGTACTTTTGTTATCTACTTCCTTTTTCAATGTTTATGATTTGATATGCTTTAAAAAGTAATTGTTATGAAAATTATATTTTTTTTCTATCAAGAATTGCAAGTTTTGTACTCAATGCCAATTTCTCGCAACGCTGCTTGATGTTTTCTTTTTGTCTTATAAGCATGACATTTACTTATTTATGTACATTTTTAACCGAATTAAAAAAAAGATAAGGTTATCGCAGAATCTGTTTTTTATGGTATGTTTTCCGATTACTCAAAGACGCCTGGACTGATTAAGAAAATTCTTCTATTGTTTGAAAGGGTATACTTTCTAGGTGGCCCTATTTAAATTTAATCCTAATTTGGTGAGGATCTCCAGAGATATAGAGATAAACACCTCAAACTTGGTAGTCAGTTCTCTTAGTTTCTGAAAACGATCTTAAATTATTATTATAAAACTCATTGTTCATTTTAAACATATAAGTTATATAAATTTAACGTGACTACGCCACGCGTGCAGACTATTTAAAAACTGTTTCATTAATTTTATTGTATATCACGACAAAACAATTAATTAAAATAAAAAAAATGTTTATTTTTAATATAATAAACTACCTATTAATTTAATTTGTTAAATTTTTAGCTTGGAAAAATTAGGGGTAAAAATTTGTAGTTTATTTACGTACTAAAATATGAAATAAAAAAGGGTTAATTAAAGAAAGAAAAATCAAATCACGCCAAAGAAAATGTGACTGTGACGATTTACGATTTTTCAAATCTGTAACAAACTAAAAAAAAACATTGTTTCTATTATTACATTCACATTTAAGCGCTACTTAACTTGTCATTCATTACATTTATAATTATTGCCACTTTCTCTTAGAAGGTTTGTAGAAGTCGCCAAAAATAATAAATAAAAAATGACGTTCCGGAACATATCATCCTCAATCCGATGTTTGTGGTTAAACTGGCATGAAAAAATTGTTCGTACAAAAAGAAGTGCTTTCTTGCAAGGGTGAGAACCAAAGGTAGTCTTTTTTTACCTCGTCCTTTGAGGTCGCTTATTCTCAGTTACGGTTGATACGTTTTTAAGTTTTTTTTTAAGTGTATTGAACATCCGGTGTCTTTGACTTTAAGTTCTGGGTAAAAAGTATTTTTAAAAAGCTTTTATTTACCTTTTATGCTGTGCTTTTTTTGATGATACAGAAATAATTTCAAGTAAAATTTCGAAGCTTATTTTTAGTTTTGTATCTACCGCATTTTACGCATTTAGGAGTTGAATTTTGAAGTAGCCCAAAACTAGTATTTCCTTATTTATTTATAGAAACACTTATATAAAGTTTTGAATAAAAAGACTATAACATCTTTCTCCATACAATTTTGGACCCCGTTTCACCCCCTTAGGGGGTGAAATTCCTTTCTTAGTGGATAGCTACGTCATAATATTTATCTGCGTGCTGAATTTCAGCGCAATCGATTCAGTGGTTTGAGCTGTGTGTGCTGATAGATCAGTCAGTCAGTAATGATGCCTTTTCTATTGCGCTTCTCAGAAAAAAGCTTAATCAGTTAAGGTACGGACACACCGCAGCGTTCTGCGTGCGCGATCTAGGCAGCGATCAGATAGCGCAGTAGTATTTGTACCGATTGGTTCACACCAAACGCGATCAGAAAACAATTGAAAAGTACTGAGATCGCGCCAGCAGACCGCAGGACGCCGCGGTGTGTGTAAATAAATGTACGAGTATAAAATTCAATAAATAAAATCTTTTGTGATGTAAAGAGCACAAGCATCCGTCGGATATGTACGAGACGATTGAAGACTGCCAAGGAAGAGAAAGTGGTTTGTTGTTATTTTATTTAATGGAAGCTTTCCGGTGAATTTTAAATGTCAGAAGCTTGGACTAATTATGAATTACTGTTTTACGTTGAATAACACGAATCGTTAAACAAATTGCTAGCCACTTCGACTACTAGCATTTTGTGAGAGGTGTATAAAAATTAACTCGTAGGGTACATCTGACTCAAAATATTGATTCAGTAACAACTGAACCGTTGAAATAAATAGTTTCTCTGAGAGCGACTTTGGCGTAAAGGTGAGATGGCTTGATTTTAAGCGAAGGGGCACACAGAGGTTGGAGCATATTATATCAATGTTTTGCCTGACTCCCTACCAAAAGTAGCTTACTATTATCAAGGAATAAATCTGTCGCTACAACCTTACAGTTATCCGGGAGCACACAGCCCTTGAGAGTCAAAATATTCTAGGCCTAGTATGATCATCATCTTCGACCGCACCATCTCTTACTACCAGACAAGATAGTGATCAAAACGCTAGCCTATTAGATATAAACAAAATATATATAAATATTAAAAACATCATCATCATCATCAGCCGGTTTCGTCCATTGCTGGCTTCGAGCATTTACCAATGGAGATGTTAACGTTGTAATCCGCAAACATTATTTTCTGCAGATACTTACGGGGGACGAGGTAAACACGCATTGCTAACACACAAATCACTCACTTTAGCGATCCCGCACACTAGCTTGAAATACGCACACAGTATTAAAAATACAGCGTAGTTACGCACGCTCATATGGCCAAAAATGGCTATATGGCCAGCAGAGGGGTACGCCTTGCGTTAACATCTCCATTGGTAAATGCTCGAAGACTGCTGGACGTAGGCCTTTCCGAAGATGCGCCACTGAGCCCGATTTTCGGCTCTTCTTTTCCAGTCCATATTAAAAACACATAAGTCTATTTAGATTCCACACCATATAACAAAACAATTGCAAATAAAACACGTAGTCAAATCATTTCTACACTTCATAAATCATAGATCTACCTAATCCCATTGTATTCGCCAGAGCATAAACAATTTCAAGCGAAGTACTTACATTAAGAACTTATCGTGCAAAATTACTATATTAAGTGCAACTCGAGTACTGCTTATCGGTCACGGAAAATGGATCCAATGCAAATTAATTTGGACTGTATTTCGTTATGTATACGGATTCGAATGGCATGGCAGTACGGTTAAAAGCTTATACATGCCATTTTCTCATGGAAATCTGAGATAGCTTATCTAGATTCGAAGAAATGGGAATGTCTTTATGGAATTTGAAGCAATATGACAGTGTTATTACTAAGATTTTGTTATTTTACTCGTGTTTAAAAAAGGGAATCTATTGTTCGTTATTTTGACTCCTCTTTTTGAATATTTGGTAAAAGCTGTCTTTGAGAGCCAATTGCCATTATATGCCTTGCGTGCTGCTATCCTCGACCGCATCGTCACTTAACAACAAGCGAGATTGTTGCAAAACCCTAAAAAAAAGAAATGAACTACCAGAATTAAAGTACTACAACTCTTGTCCAATATCACAACGTTCTCTCACCTTCGTTATTATGCAGTACTGATAATAATGTCTAAATACCTAACTCTAGAGGCTCGATTAACATCTCAAGAGGTTATTGCTTCTCCGTGAGTTCAAGGGTCACAGATATAGAGAGCTAAGAACCTATTCCTAAACACAATTATCATAATCATTACCGGTGGTTGGTTGGTTTTAGACCGAAGTTGTTCCTTCCTTTTTAATACGCTTTTATTAGCTTCAGACGTATGTATGTTTGTATGTTAGTATGTAACGGAATCTTTGAACATGATTTTAACCCCCTACAAAACGTCGGACTAACTCGAAATTTGGCATACTTATTAAGGACCGATGACAATTCAGTATTTTAAACATTTTGACCCGTTATCATTACTAGGATTAAAAAAAAATTCGACAAAAAAATCAATAATAAATAATAGTTTAAAAAAAATAAAAAAATACGCTTTTATAGAAAATCCAACTAAAAAATAGAAAATAAATTTTAATAAATTTGAATTAAAAATATTAGCCCCTGTTAGCTAAAAACAAGCACCCATAGATACATAGAAAAATGTATTGGTTCACGGCTAGGATACAAACCAGCAACCCCCGGGCTAGAAGTCAAGGTATTCATATATTATCATTTTTCTACCAAAAGACCTTCCTTAAGTCCAAAAGTCAGTTTGTGTATTTATTTGTTTGGGACTTCATCACGGTCAAACGGCTGGACCGATTTAGCTGAAATTTTGCACATGTATAGCCAGTACGATGGATTAGGCTATTATATACTTTTTAACGCGAGCGAAGCCGCGAGGCACAGTTAGAATTTTATATATATATGACACAATACAAACACATCTTTCATTTAACAGACATTACAGAAGTCACATTTGGTCGCCCAAGAACTAAACTATTTAATTAAATTATCCCATTTTACTACATAGTTACTGAAATTATGTCATGTTTTACGTCTACATTTTATTATGAAGTGGGTAGTTCTGCAACGGAGGTCTATAGATAATAAAATGGCTAACTGCTAGTGCTGCCATAAAATATTTAGCGGGTGCCATAAATTAAACCATTTGGATCTAGAATGTACTAAAGTTTTTACCCGATTGCGGAGAGATGAGGGTAATCTCACTTGAGTGCTTATTTATGCTTTAGGTATTTTATAGAAGTCATAGAATATTTTATAGAAGGTATTTTATAGATAGATACTTCTCTGGGATGTAAGGGAAGACAAATACCACCTCAGTTCTCCCAGCCCTACCTCACCTGCCCCTGGTGCATCCTGCTAACCAACAAACGAGTCTCTGGCGACCAAAAAATGGCGGTATAACCATTTCAAATTATGGCGTAGCTAAATACTACAGGCCGGTGACGGGCAGTAGCGTTACCGGTGCGAGGAGCTACTTCCTGCGATCGCCAACCCGTCTGCCCAGCGTGATGATTAAGCCATATCCCTTCCAATGAGCCGAAGATCGGGCTGAGTGGTGTATCTTGGGAGAGGCCTACGTCTAGCAGTGGACTGACACTGGCTGATTATGATACTTTTTTAGGCGCACTGGGGTAAAATGCAACGGATGTATCGTAACGTCACGGTCCGAATGCAACGATGCAACGGATGTGTCGTAACGTCACGGTCCGAATGCAACGAAAGGCGATTTAAGCGTCATATTCGTAGATGGAATATTAAGCGGATGTGGCATTTAAATAACAATAATAATATGAGAAGGATAAAACTATTCAATCACTGGTATGAGAGAGCGAGATGAACAACATTTTTTTTATCCTTTACCTGCGTATGCGATTAAACTGGCTCCAGCAATGTATGGAGCCATGTATAGCCCGACCAAATTACGTTGTTCATTTTATCTTATAGCTGGCATAAGTATCACGTGTTCATCGTTGTAGTCGGGTTATATCTCTATAGCTATTTCATTCGCATACGCTAATGTTATCTACGCTAATTATATACTTTCTCTATGGTCGTATTATATTCTATATTTCTAAACGCCCTCTATTGTAGAACGGCGTAACTCCAAAGACTTATTAACTATCATTCAGGCATTCATCCCGCTAATTTCAACAAATGGAGTTGTATAAAAAAAAAGTGATTTGAAATAAATTCTGAATTCCCACTGTGTGAAGGAAGTTTCGAATCGGCAAACGTAGCGTAGGACGCCCTCAGACTAGGTGGAGCGATGATATCCGCAAGATGGCTGGCAAGAGCTGGATGAGAGTAGCCGAGGATCGTGCTCAGTGGCGTAAAATTGGAGAGGCCTATGTCCAGCAGTGGACGAGTATAGGCTGATGATGAATGATGATGAAGGAAGTTTGACTTGTAATGCAAAGATTCTTTACCTGTGCAAAATCAGGGGTCACAAATAATTATAACAACAAATCTCAAAGATTATACAAGCCAGAATCCATTTAATTTGTGGGCCCCAAAAGGCAATGGGGTGCGTGGGCGGGCCAGTCAGTTGCTTCACTCTTGATAAGGACACAATATACTTTAAATCAGTAACTGGGCTTGATGTGTGGCTGAATAGGCAGATAATAAAAAAAAACAAAAATAATTTTATGAAATGAAATGTGTACTAATTCTTTATTTATGGCTGCATCGTCGAAACAAAATATTTTTTATTTGATTTAATTTTTAAATAAAATTTTAAATATTTAAGTGTATTATTTAAGAAAATGAATTAGATAGGGTTAAAAATTAATGATAATTTAATTATGTTTATGCCACAAATTACCTCTAATTAGATGCTGCATGCAGAACAATGAAATCACATCGCAATTCGATGCAAATGCTAAGTATGATAAGGTATTATAAATTTGTAATTAAGTTCTGTAATTTTTTTTATCAATTAATAAATAAGGTATTATAAAATAATTAAGTATAGTATAATAGCTAATTATAATAATAATTGTCCATCAATGCCTTCCAAAGGTTCGGGCGTCTTACGACCCGAGAGATTTCATAGAATAAATTAATAATAATTGTTTTTATTGATTTATAGTTTAGTTTAATGTTATATCTTAAATACATTTTAATTTGTTACTTAAAACAAAGCTTTTCTTTCTTTATATTTATATATATTTTCATATCTAAGATCCTAATCAAAATCCAATTTTGATTTATCAATACTGTACAGACAAACACTTGACCACTCTCTCACCTGATGTATGAGAGAGAGAGCCAGACTTAAAAAAAAGCTTACAATGTGGGTTGCACATTACTAGTAGTCCTGTTAACCCTTCAACTAAGCTGAATATGAGTATTAAAGTTATCGTGAAAGTTACACATATTAAAGTTTGTAACGGCTATTATCACGTAAAAAAGTTTTATTTACCGGAAAATTAACTCCGACCAGTTTCGGAGTTTCGGAGACCTGGTCGGAGTTAATTTTCCGTTACAAACTTTAATAAGCTGAATATGCTTGTATCTGGAGTGGGTTCACGCAATAGTGCAATGGGTGGAGATTGAACTCAAGACCTCACGATCGCAAGGCCGACAACTTACCCATTAGGCTATAGCAGAGTATTCTAGCCCAAGCGTGTTCACCATCCTCGACGACATCATTACTTACTATATAAACATTGTAAGAGCTAAGTAACTGCTTTCCACTGTCTTAACGACCTTATTCCGCAACGCTTTGAAGAATACTGATTGCTTACGGTTTTAAGATGGCAAAACTGTTTATGGGGTCGTATAAAGCTTTATGGGATCAGATTGTGAAAGGCTTATTGTTGAATCGCTGCGTAAATGGGAACATGTGGGAGACTTAGAACAATAACAATTATTATTCATAATACTTTATTGCCGTTCTGTTCTATTAGATTATGGCTGTTAAGATGTTTACTAAAGGTTATGTTGTAATAATATCGTTTAAAAACTAAAAAACAACCGACTTCAATGCCGCGCTATACATTTTCAGTACCAATTTTGAGATGTTTATCTCAATATCTCTGGAGATACTTATCATACCTCGATAAAATTACCATGGTACCACACTTGGGACATCTCCTTTCGAACAAAAAAATAGTAATCGAAATCGGTTCATAAACGACGAAGTTATCCGCGAACAAACATAAAAAAAAAAATATATATATATATATATACGGTCGAATTGAGAAACCTCCTCCTTTTTTTGAAGTCGGTTAAAAATGGAGCAAAGTTTTAAAGTTGCACATATAAATAGAATAGACATAGAAGAAATTCACAGTTTAATATTAACTTAAGATCGTAGTTAAAGTAGCCAGTAGACCCAGTAACTATTGTATAATCTGTGCCAGTAGTAAGTATTAAATCGTCGAGATAAGTAAATGCAACGTAACACAAATGTTGATATATTAATAAAACTGGCCAAGTGCAAGTTGGTCTCGCACTCGTAGGGTTCCGTAACACAGTTAAGTATTCCATATCTATGATATTTCGCAACTACCAAATTAACTTTGTTTTTCATAGTGTTTGTATGAAAAACAAAGTTATCTTTGCGGTCGCCATATCTCTAAAATTGCTGACTGTATCTCGTTCAAACCAATTTTCGTTGTTAGTTTTTATTGAGATCTACAGCATATATTTTTTTTAGATTTTTCACTCCCATACTTTAAAAGTTAGAGGGGGGGGGGGGACACATTTTACCACTTTAGACGCGCCTATCTTTCAAATGATTGACTTTGAGAAAAAATGATTTTAGGAACCTCAATGTCATTTTTGAAGACCTATCCATAGACGTATAGGTATGAAGAAAAATTTTTTTTTGGTTTCAGTTCCATGTATGGGATGCCCCCCCTCAAACTTTTATATTTTCTATTTTTGTATAAAAATCGAAAAGCGGTTCACAGAATACATCTACCTACTAAGTTTCAATTCTGTAGTCCTAACAGTTTCGGAATAAAATGGCTGTGACATACGGACGGACAGACAGACACACAGACAGACAGACAGACAGACAGACAGACATGACGAATTTATAAGGGTTCCGTTTTTTGCCACTCGGCTACGGAACCCTAAAAACGCTCGGCCGATTTCGTTACATTTATATTTTGACCACCTCGGACACGTATCCTATACCCATTAAAAAAGAATTATTCGAACCTGTTCACAATTGATGGAGTAATCGCGTAACATACATACAAAAAAAACATATACAGACTAATTGAGAACCTCCTCCTTTTTTGTGAAGTCGGTTAAAAAGGGAAGCTCTGGGAAGACTAGTGGGAGACGTAAATGAAGAGAAGGGTTTTAATTTTAAATGTTAATTATTAACCATTAAGTGCCGGTGAATGTGTGCGAGTGTAGGAAAACAGCACAATTTTGAAAAATATGTTTTGCGTTCTCACCAAAATCCCACTGGAAATCTCTAGTAAAGTCATTTTTACAGAGAATATAACTTGGACTAGACGTTGACTTCAACTTGACCTGACATGTGACTTTGACCCGTTTTAATGACTTGATTTCTCAAAATCTTGAAGAATTTTAATACATGAGACTGGCTAAATACACTAATCGTGTGGAGCCATAATGAAACTAAATAATATCGTTTCAAAACTAAAAAAGAACCGACTTCAATGCCGCGCTATTCATTTTCAGTACCAATTTTGAGGTGTTTATCTCAATATCTCTGGAGATACTTATCAGACCTCGATAAAATTACCATGGTACCACCTTGGGATATCTCCTTTCTAACAAAAAAAGAATAATCAAAATCGGTTCATAAACGACGAAGTTATCCCCGAACAAACATTAAAAAATATACATATATATATATATATATATATACGGTCGAATTGAGAAACCTCCTCCTTTTTTTGAAGTCGGTTAAAAAAAGAAAAAGGGAGATTAAAAAAAATACCTACAGAAATTTGAATGGTTCTTTTATAATTGGCAGGGTCATCTCCAAGATCCCATTTAAATTTTATCAAGATCTGATATATAAGTATCTCCAGAGATATGGCGATAAACATTTCAAACTTGCTACTGAAGCTGACTCGGGCGGCATGTGAAGTTAGTTGTATACTTTCACCTTTTTTAAGGGTTCCGTACCCAAAGGGTAAAACGGGACCCTATTACTAAGACTCCGCTGTCCGTCTGTCTGTCTGTCTGTCTGTCTGTCTGTCTGTCTGTCCGTCTGTCACCAGGCTATAGCTGATTAACCGTGATAGTTAGACAGTTGAAATTTTCACAGATGGTGTATTTCTGTTGCCGCTAGAACAACAAATACTAAAAATAAAATAAAGTTAAAAATTAAAGGGGGTCCCCATACAAAAAACGTGTTTTTAAACGCCATTATCTAATTAGTTTCGGGCAAAATGACTTAGATGGCGCTAGTAAACGAGCCGCGTCTTTCTAGATCGCGACCAAATCAAATATTCTTGGTAATATCAATTAATCAAATATATGAGGTTGAAACTCTGTTATGTTTCGTATTGTACGGAACCCTCCCTAAGTGTGCGATAAGAGACGCGATGCTGACTCGCACTTGGCCAGTTTTATTTAAATATTAGGCTAGTGTTTGACCACTATAATATCGCCTGGTGATAAGATAGTGAGGTCGAAGATGGTAAACACGCTAGGTCTAAAATACTCAGACTCTGAAGGTATGTGTGCTGCCAGAACAAATTTTCTCCTTGACGGTGTTAAGCTACTCTGAGGTAGCAAGTCAAGCAAAACATATTTAATATGCTCCTACCATCTGTAGTGTGTATAAACTACATTACTAATAAGCTTTTTAAGGCAGCTGTTACTAGGTCGTACTTATGTAACCTAGGCTACAAACAATGTCTTAAGTTAACTGTTCTTCCCACATCTTCCCACAATAAAACAATATCAGCCACAAGGCCATAACGCAACCACACGCAATAATATATTTAATTAAATAAATTCCTCGATACCAATAAATGCGGTCTAAATAATGCCACTTACTAGAAAGTAGGTGAACTTAGTGGTGATAGTAACAACTTCTCCTTACATAGAGTAGTAGGTGGAGGCACAGAATAAATAATAGTACACGGTAGATGTGTGGATATAATCACAGTATTTTTATAAGTGTAGGTAAAATCAACACCAATATAATGCGATTGCGATTTAAAAAGGGTATCCACAAACTCTTACGATCAGGCGGGCTTTCTGCTTACCATAACATAATAATAGATAGTTTAATAAGTTATTTTTCAAAAAAAATTAAACCGACTTCATAACCACAAAAAGGCACTCAAAAGCGAAAAATAATTTACTTAAAATTATTATAAGCGTTACCCACTTCTCTATTTGAAGTCGGTGCCAGCCAAGTCTAATAGGTAGTAGATAGATAATACCTACATGTATCTACCTACTAACTAACCTACATGTACCTACTTACTACTACTACATACATAGTATCTATCTAATATCCAATAGACTTGGCTGGCACCGACTTCAAATAGAGAAGTGGGTAACGCTTATAATAATTTTAAGTAAATTATTTTTCGCTTTTGAGTGCCTTTTTGTGGTTATGAAGTCGGTTTAATTTTTTTTGAAAAATAACTTATTTTACCCTTTTTAGTGCAAAAAAAGTTTTAATGAAATTACATGCATCTATTAAATTTCGTGTCTGGGCCGTTATACACTGACGGATATATACTTTGTGAAAATGTCCAGTATGTACTTATAACATAACTGTTATTTACGGTTAAGAAGATACAGATCTGTATAGTGCGCACATATAGACACACGGACGGACGGACGGACGGACGGACGAACAGACAACAAAGTCTCAGAAAGTGTTCATTTGGTAGCCTTTGGGTTCGGAAACCTAAAAAAATTGACTTTAAATGCCGCGCTAAAGTGAAAATATTCACTAGTAATAATGATGTCATCAAGGTATCAAAGGACAATGTCCAAAATGGCCCTGTACAATTAAAGCATCTGACACACACGATAATTAATTGTCTATTTTATTACAATAATTCCAAATTCTTTTATAACACGGACTAGTTGTATTCCAAAATGAAAATTAAAAAGTATTATTTGCGATTATTAACATTAATTGCCGCCATATGGCCAACAGAGTACTGAATCACTCTACTACGTTATAAGAGGCACTTCCCTACAGTGTGTATACCCGAATTATGAAAGCACTGTGTAGCCAACCTAACAACGGAAAGTATTATTTACGTAGTAACTATTATATAACATGTGGTTTTATGCTTATATATTTTTTTTGCTGTATTGATTGGTACAAAGTACGTTCATAATTCTGAGTTTATAACTATGTATGCAGTGTCGCGGGACTGAAATGGCCGCCATCTTCGCCAAATGTCATGTCATGTCAAAAAATATTAGGTATGTTTAAAAAAGTTTGCACCCTAACAAGACTTTGCCCGGTAGAACATTCCTGTGAAGACAAATTAATTTATATTTATATATAATTATTTATTATAATTATTAATATATAATTATTTATTGAGGGCCCGATGGCGTAATTGGGAGAACGGTCGGCTTTGATGCCGTGGTACCGAGTTCAAACCGCCGTGCACCAATGAATTTTTCTATCGAAAAATATATATGCGCTTCTCACAGTGGCCCTCCGGTGAAGGAAAACATCGTTAAGAAACCAATAACCCCCGCATGGTGGTAGAACATATCTAGTGTCCGCCTGGCCAGCTACCACCCTCAAGTCAGAAAATCTGTCGTCAAACATCTTATGTGTTCCGGCAGCTATCCTTGAGAGCCAGTCCCCATTTTAGTCCATTTCTCTATCTTCGACCGCATCATCACTTAGCAACAGGTGAGATAGTGGTCAAACGCTTGCCTATAAGATATAACAAAAAATTATCCCCACCTTTATTTCTATCTCGCTCACAGTTACCGTAAGAATATCTTATATGCAATAGCAACCTCCATTGTGTATAATCTTCTTGGGACTCTTCTACTAAAACTAGTACATTCTCCTATGTTTGAGGTATTTATCTCCATATCTCTGGTGATACTAATCAGATCTCGTTAAAATTAAAATGGGACCACCTCGGAAACGTATCCTGCCTATTAAAAAAAGAATCATTTGAATCCGTTCACAATTGATGGAGAAATCGCGTAACATACACAAAAAAAAAAAAAAAAAAAAAAAAAAACATACAGACGAATTGAGAACCTCCTCCTTTTTTGTGAAGTCGGTTAAAAACTAACAACCGACTTCAATGCCCCGCGAGTCAATTCCAGTAGCAAGTTTGAGACGTTTATCGTCATATCTCTGGAGATACTAAACAAATTATAATGGGACTACCACGGGAACGTACCCTACCGATTATAAAAAGAATCATTCGAATCGGTTTACAATTGACGGAGTAATCGCGTAACATACACACAAAAAAAATCATACAGACGAATTGAGAACCTCCTTCTATTTGGAAGTGGGTTGAAAAAATGCTAAATTCAGTTAGTTTATTTCTTCGTTTGTTTATTTGGGTCGTCTTTATGGTCAAATGCCGGCAAAAATAAAAAAAATAAAAAGCGGCAATAGCCGATGGTTAGGGTGTCGGACTGGCGATCGTGAGGTCGTGAGTTCGATCCCCACCCCACCCATTGCACTATTGACGTGAACTCACTCCAGACACAAGCATATTTAGCTTAGTTGGAGGTGTTTACAAGAATACTAGTCACGTGCAAGCCAAGTAGCGAGTAATCTTTAAAAAAAAATGGCTCAACCGACTTGGCTGAAATTTTGCTTAAGGATAGCAAGTATAGTGGATTAGGACTTATGATGCAGCTAGTAACTGTATATAGAAACGTTTTCAGAAGACTGTCCTTGGAAGATAATCAGAAAAAAACGAGTATCCCATTAAGGCAATCTCAGTGAGGAATATAAATAGAAATTATTAATGATTATTTTTAACTGGAGTCCCCGATACCAATAATAGCGGTGTAAATAATTACACTCACTAGAAAGTAGGTGAACTTAGTGCCTTGGTGGTGATAGTAAATGGCGTTGCCTTATATAAAGTAAGGTAGAGGTGTGAATGTAATCACAATATACATCGATTTTTAAAAGGGCCTGCCCTTTTTAGGGTTCCGTAGCCGAATGGCAAAAAACGGAACCCTTATAGATTCATCATGTCTGTCTGTCTGTCTATCCGTCCGTATGTCACAGCCATTTTATTCCGAAATTGTTAGGACTACAGAATTGTTCTCCCTCCACCCTTAAGAAAGAAAATGAGTCACCCCGTATTAAACTTCAAAGCTATACGCGTGGGGTGGGGTGTCTATGGATTGGTCTTCAATAATATCGTTTAAAAACTAAAAAACAACCGACTTCAATGCCGCGCTATTCATTTTCAGTACCAATTTTGAGATGTTTATCTCAATATCTCTGGAGATACTTATCATACCTCGATAAAATTACCATGGTACCACATTTGGGATATCTCCTTTCGAACAAAAAAAGAATAATCAAAATCGGTTCATAAACGACGAAGTTATCCGCGAACAAACATAAAAAAAAATACGGTCGAATTGAGAAACCTCCTCCTTTTTTTGAAGTCGGTTAAAAATGACATTGAGGTTTCTAAAATCATTTTTTCTCAAAGTCAATCATTTGAAAGATTGGCGCGTCTAAAGTGGTAAAATGTGTGTCCCCCCCCTCCCCCCTCTAACTTTTAAAGTATAGGAGTGAAAAATCTAAAAAAAAATATATGCTGTAGATCTCAATAAAAACAACGAAAACTGGTTTGTACGAGATACAGTCAGTAGTTTTAGAGATATGGCGACCGCAAAGATAACTTTGTTTTTCGTACAAACACTATGAAAAACAAAGTTAATTTTTTGGTAGCGAAAAATCATAGTTATGGAATACTTAACTGTGTTACGGAACCCTACAAGTGTGAGTCCGACTTGCACTTGGCCAATTTATTTCCTTTAATTTTTTTTGTTAAAGACTGGCGTTTTACTACTATATCGCCTGGTGGAAAACTATGATCTGGTCGAAGATGGTGAACGCGCTACATATAGTACTTAATAAATAAATAAATAATAAATACCTAATACATAATAAATAAACTTTATAAGAATAAAATACTTTATACTTCATAAATAATAAATACATACATATAATCACGCCTTTTTCCCGTTGAGGTAGGCCGAGACTACTTCTATCCACATATAGTACTCATTTGAATAAAAACCTTTTACTAAAGCTTTCTTCGGGTGTAGACATTATTTATATGCAATCGGAATCCATCGTATGACCTAAGCGCTTAAGGTGCGGCCACACCGCGGCGTCCTGCGATCTGCGGGCGCAATCTCAGTACTTTTCATTTTTTACTATAGTATAATGTAACAGGACAATCACGACGCTCGCCTGATGGTAAGCGATGACGTCTGCCTATTACAGATACAGCAGCATGCAAAATTCTGGACTGCCAGAATTTAGCATGTCACTGCACTGCGCCTTTTACCTTGAGACATAAAGATGTTGAGTCTCACATGCCCTGTAATTTCACTGGCCACCTTGCCATTTCAACCGAAAAACATTCCTATTTCATGGCGAAAATTAATTGGCAAAGTGGTGGTACCACCCCAGATGGACTACCAGAAGTCCTACCACTACAAAAATCTTTCAATTGTTTTCTGATCGCGTTTGGTGTGAACCAGTCGGTTCAAATACTACTGCGGTATCTGATCGCCGCCTAGATCGCGTACGCAGGACGCTGCGGTGTGTCCGTACCTAAAAGCATTTTTATTGCAAAAATATTACAATGGCCTAGAGCTAGCGTGTTTTAATATACTCTATTATTGTTTTGATAAGTTTAATGAGGCTTGAATGCATTTTGTTATAATTAAGCCCTGAATTTATGTTTTATATTATACTAGTTGCGCCCCGCGGCTTCGCCCCCGTTTATAAGTATCCTATTTTGTTAATTCCGATTAAAAGTATCTGATGCGAAATTATATACAATTTCGTTCAGTCGTTTTTGCGTGAAAGAGTAACAAACATGCACACATCGATCTTTACTCACCAACTTAATATAAAAGCATCTATTCTATTCTAGATGGCGCTGGAGTAAGTTGCTCAGTTCTTCTTGTAAATATTGCCTGAATGTATGAGATCCTGCATCACGCAAACGAAATTATTTTTCCGCGATGTTAGAACCAGATTCTAGTGCTAGCTTCGTCATCAAACATGTTAAAATTTGAACTCCTTAAATTAAATAATTTAAGATCGTATATCTTCTTAACCCGTGAGTGTAAAGCCATTTTAAATAATAATTAATGTGTTATTCTCACGATGATTTTCGTTAACAAAAACTATAAGACGGACTTCAAATACCGCGCTAGTCATTTTGGTACAAAGTGTGAGATGCTTATCTACGTATTTCTGGAGATACTGAACATACTGTGTTTATGGGTGTAAATAACCTGATATAAATGAATTTAGAAATTTTTGAAAATTTGAAATATCTCGATGAAATTTAAATGGGACTTAATTTAAATGTTCGAAAGGGTGTATAACCCAGGTGGGGTTATACAGCCTTTCGAACAAAAAAAAACAAATCAGTTCAGGCGTCTTCGAGTAATCGATGATCATACATAAAAAAAAGTATTCTGACGAATTCAGAACCTCCTCCTTTTTGTGAAGTCGGTAAAAAAGGCAAACAAACAAATTGAGAACTTCCTTCTCCTAAAATATGGTTAGAATAAAAATCTAAAACTTGCAAATCGCAAAAATTAACGCATTATAAATCACCATCAATTCGTGCTCTCCCACGTACATTTTTTACTTCTATTATAAGACTCAAACTAGTTTTAACGGATGTTCATGCATTTTTGACTTGACAGGACGATTTTTTGCACCATGATTTATATTATATTATATAACTAGCGACCCGCCCCGGCTTCGCACAGGTAGAACTTTATAATATGCCTACATTTTTTGCATCAATTTGTTGCGTCGAGTATGAATTGAAATCTCCAACAATCATCGTCATATTTCAACCAATTTACTCAAAACCTTAACGAATTATACTCGTACATCTAAACTCTCCTCATGAATCACTTTGTCTATTGGAGAAAACCGTATCAAAATCCGTTTAGAAGTAATTGAGCTTATTGCAAACAGACAGACAGACGCGGGAGGAGACTTTGTTTTATAATAATGTAGTAATTACTTATTTGACATAATTTGTTGTAGCTACAACATTATCTATGTTTTTTACATCGATGTATATGTACTACGTACCAGATGTGGCGTCGCGAACTAGCTCTATGTTCAAATAAAAAGCACTCGCTGAATCTACATCTCGCTTAGATCTCGCATCTTAGTTTAGCGTAAGTACTCCTCACGCCCGGTCGCGGTCTGGTTCACATGTACCTCGATGGTTTTTAGGGTTCCGAACCCAATGGGTACCAACGGAACCCTATTACTGAGACTCCGCTGTCCGTCTGTCTGTCTGTCTGTCTGTCTGTCTGTCTGTCTGTCTGTCTGTCTGTCTGTCTGTCCGTCTGTCACCAGGCTGTATCTCATGAACCGTGATAGTTAGACGGTTAAAATTTTCACAGATGATGTATTTCTGTTGCCGCTATAACAACAAATACTAAAAACAAAACAAAGTTAAAAATTAAAGAAAAGTTTACGATAGCGCAGCGCCACCTATCTAGTTGCTAAGATGGCGCTATCATCTTTACCTTAATCTGAATCTCGGAAGCGGCTCCAACGATTAAATAAAATTTAGTATACCTACAGGGGATTTCGGGGGCGATAAATCGATCTAGCTAGGAGTCATTTTCAGAAAATGTTGTTTTATTCGTGTTTTCAATAATCAACTTTATTGATAATCAACTTAAAATATGACTCTTCCCGACATCTATTGGCGAGTAGAATTACTGTTTTAATAAAGCAGTTAGTTGCTCTCAATTAAAAAAAATTGTATTATTATTCGTCAATAGATGTCGGGAAGAGTCATATTTGTCTGTTTAAGTGGCAAAAAATACCGAGCAAAGCTAAAGCAAAGCAACCAGATATTTAATAATATTAATTACTACAATTACTATTACTAGTATTACTACTATATAATACTATTCTACCTTTGTGTTAACGTTTACTTAGTTGGTGTTAGAAGTTCGTTAGAAATTCGATAGATGGCGTTCGGAACCCTCCGTGTGCGGGAAAAAGTCTGACTCGCATTTGGCCAGTTTTTTATGAAATACCATAACATAGTCCATCATTAGCGGTAAGTTATAATGATATATATATATTTTTTTTTAAATAAAGATTATTCGCAGTGTCGGTTGCACATTACTAGTATTCTTGTTAACCGCTCCAACTAAGCTAAATATGCTTATGTCTGGAGTGGGTTCACGTCAATAGTGTAATGGGTGGAGTTGGGATCGAACTCACGACCTCTCGATCGTCAGTCCGACACCCTATCCATTGGGCTATTGCCGCCTCTAATATATCGATATTATTATTATGAGAGCCCTGTTGGCATAAAGGATAGAGGCTTGACTTCTAAGCAAGAGGTTGCTGGTTGAAATCCTGGCACGCGTGTTTATGCACAGGTGGTAGGAGCATATGTTATCAATGTTCCGCCTGACTTGCTACCAAAAAGCAGCACACAGCCCTTGAGAGTCAGAGTATTCTAGGCCTAGCGTGTTCACCATCTTCGACCACATCATCCCTTACCACCACGCAAGATAGTTCCCTAACGTTAGGCTATAAGATATAAAATTATTATAAATATATTTTCTTTTTACAAAATATATTATCTAATCCTCTTCCTACCTCTCACATTTATATCGATGTTAGAAAATGTATCTCGGAAGATAAATCTTCACCGACCGTAGTTCTAAAGAATTGATTTAGTATTCACTTTGAGACCTATAAAGTTTGCTTGTAATTTAGGACTTGATGGCTTAATAGAGTTTGCAGCATTTCTATTTTACTAGTTTCTTTTCTATATTTAGCTCAAAACAAACAGGTAAGTGCTTGTCTGTTTCGACGATTGTGTTATCAACTATTATATATTATCCAGTGAAATTACAGGGCATGTGAGACTCAACATCTTTTTGTCTGAAGGTAACAGACGCAGTGCAGTAACATGCAACATTCTGGAAGCTCATAATTTTGCATGCTGCTGTATCTGTAATAGATAGACGTCATCGCTTACCATCAGGCGAGCGTCGTGCTTTTCCTGTTACCTTATATAATAAAAAAATCTACTTATCACTTGTAAATTGGGCTTGCCTGTAAGCATATAATATCTTATATCTTAAAACATTTATTATGGAATTAACTTATGATGGTGAATTATTAATACTTTACCTTACATTTTTACTAATTTATTTATTATTAGCCATCGCCAATGCCACAAATCCTAAACACAATAATTTAAGATTAAAAAAAACGAAAACAACCGACTTCAAACGTCGAGCTAGTCAAAGTAGCCAGTATCATGTCATCGAGGTATGTAAATGCATCGTAATACAAATGTTGAAATATTAAAAACCGCTCGACCGATTTCGTTAACATTTAAATGGCACCACTTGTGAAGGGTAAGTAATAAAAAAGTATTCCGAAGAATTGAGAAACTCCTCCTTTTTTGTGAAGTCGGTTAAAAAGTCTTTAATGAGTGCGTCTTACCCGTAATGACATACTGTGCCGAGATGTGGACACTAACGTTGCGACGAATCCACCAATTCAAAGTCGCTTAGCTTGGTATGGAAAGGGCTTGGGCTCAGAGATTCTCTAAAGGATCGAATTCGACATGAAGTCATCCGACGGAGAACCGAAGATATCGACAAAGCTCAAAGGATTAGGAAGCTGAAGTGGCAGTGGGCTGGTCAAACTGTCGTAAAACCGATAACCGTACCGTTGGGGCAGACGTGTTCTAGAGTGGAGATCACGGCTCGGTAAACAAAACGTAGGTCACACTCTAGCTTGGTGAAGCGATTATATACGAAAGCTAGCTGGCAGCGGTTGGCAACAAAGATCTGACGATCGAGCTCAGTGGCGTGCCATAGGTGAGGCCTATGTCCAACAGTGGACAAATACTGGTTTTTAATGATGATGACGAGAAAATTTAAATTGTTTTTCGGTCTTAAGTAGAAAATGTCTAATGATAATTAAGATAGTTTAAAAACTAAAACAACCGACTTCCATGCCCCGCGAGTAATTTTCAGTAGAAAGTTAAAGACGTTTATCGTCATATCTCTGAAGATTCTTATCAGGTGTCAATGAAATTACAATGAGACCACCTCGAAAACGTACCCTATCAATTAAAAAAAGAATCATTCGAATCGGTTCACAATTGACGGAGTAATCGCGATACATACTCACAAAAAAAAATACATATAGACGAATTGAGAACCTCCTTCTTTTTGGAAGTCGGTTAAAAAGAAAAGGCATGTGAGAATTGTCATTTGGTACATAGTTAGTAGAAGTACCCAAAGTGCGTGTTACAATATTTGTTGTAGACAAACGTCATCGTCTACCACTAAACGAGCGTCATGATTGCCCTGTTATTTAAAAACACAAAAAAATCTATCCACAGAATACATAATAAAGATAGTTTAAATCCTAAAACAGCCGACTTCAATGCCCCGCGAGTCAATTTCAGTAGCAAGTTTGAGACGTTTATCGTCATATCTTTGGAGATACTTATCAAATCTCGATAAAATTACAATGGGACCACCTCGGAAACGAACCCTACCGATTAAAAAAATAATCATTCAAATCGGTTCACAATTGACGGAGCAATCGCGTAACATACACACAAAAAAAAACCATACAGACGAATTAAGAACCTCCTTCTTCCTTAAGTCGGTTGAAAAACAGATAGACCCGACGTGTCTATCTGTTTTTATCTGTACGTACCTACGCCATCGTATCAGATAGTTTCAAGTACAGTTTGACAGTTATTGCCTATATGCATGAGTTATGGTCCTGCCGACCGTTTTGGGAAAATACTTGCTCGTCCATAAAAAATAACTGTAAAGTAAGTTTCCATTTCCAAGCGTAGGAGTTCCGTATAATTTAAATAGCCAAAATTTTATGATATAAAAAGTTTGGCTTAAGCCGTATGAATGAGACAGTTTGGCTTTAGTAGTGTTTTGGGTTCCGCAGTCCTGACAAGGAACACTTACAGTTTCGTCATGTCCGTCTGTCTGTCTGTCTGTCTGTCCGAGGTTTTGCTAAGAGACCGTTAATACTAGAAAGCCGTAATTTTGTAGGAATATGTATATAAATTACGCAAACAAAGTGGTTTTTAAAAAAAAAATTAAAAATATTTTTTTAGGGTAGGTCCCCTACATGAGAAGTAGGGCTGAATTTTTTTTTGTCGCCTACCCCATCGTGTGGTGTATCGTTGAATAGGTCTGTTAAATTTTTGGAATGAATGCTCCATTTACGAAATTTTAAACTTTAAAGTGCAAATTTTTGTTCCAGTAGGGCGTCTCCCCCCCCCCCCCCCCCCCTCTAAAGCTAAACTGCTGGCTTGAAAAATCTGGAAAAATTTGTGATAATAGTGCATTTCAAGAAATTTAAAGGAAAATTTTAGCGGTTAAGATAACTTTATTAGTTTAGCAATTAAAGTGACAGAGACGAAGTACCTAGTTGCTTGTTTATAACGGGTCAAGACTTGCATTGAATAACGGGCTACTACGGAACACAACACTGCGCGTGGCCCGACACGCGACCTAGAGCCACTTATATAGTTCTTTGTACCGATTCATGTGTACTGATACCTATATTCATAATAACAATGTACACCTATATTCGCTAATAAATAATTTTGAATTAATTTGATGTGATGTTAATTAAAAACTATACAAAGAAATAAAACTGTTTCTCTCTTAAAATAAGAAAATCCAGTTACAAGCTTATTTAGCACTTACAATGGAATATGTTTTTAACCGACTTCACAAAAAAGGAGGAGGTTCTCAATTCGTCTGTATGTTTTTTTTTTTTTTTTTTGTGTGTATGTTACGCGATTTCTCCATCAATTGTGAACGGATTCAAATGATTCTTTTTTTAATTGGTAGGATACGTTTCCGAGGTGGTCCCATTTTAATTTTATCGAGATCTGATTAGTATCACCAGAGATATGGAGATAAATACCCCAAACATAGGAGATTGTACTAGTTTTAGTAGAAGAGTCCCAAGAAGATTATACACAATGGAGGTTGCTATTGCATATAAGATATTCTTACGGTAACTGTGAGCGAGATAGAAATAAAGGTGGGGAAATTTTTTTTGTAATATCTTATAGGCAAGCGTTTGACCACTATCTCACCTGTTGCTAAGTGATGATGCGGTCGAAGATAGAGAAGTGGACTAGAATGGGAACTGGCTCTCAAGGATAGCTGCCGGAACACATTAGATGTTTGGCGACAGATTTTCTGACATGAGGGTGGTAGCTGGCCAGGCGGACACTAGATATGTTCTACCACCATGCGGGGGTTATTGGTTTCTTAACGATGTTTTCCTTCACCGGAGGGCCACTGTGAGAAGCGCACATATATTTTTCGATAGAAAAATTCATTGGTGCACGGCGGTTTGAACTCGGTACCACGGCATCAAAGCCGACTGTTCTCCCAATTACGCCACCGGGCCCTCAATAAATAATTATATATTAATAATTATAATAAATAATTATGTATAAATATAAATAATTTGTCTTCACAGGAATGTTCTACCGGGCAAAGTCTTGTTAGAGTGCAAACTTTTTTAAACATACCTAATATTTTTTGACATGACATGACATTTGGCGAAGATGGCGGCCATTTCAGTCCCGCGACACTGCATACATAATTAAATAACTCAGAATCATGAACGTACTTTGTACCAATCAACACAGCAAAAAAAAATTATAAGCATAAAACCACATATTATATAATAGTTACTACGTAAATAATACTTTCCGTTGTTAGGTTGGCTACACAGTGCTTACATAATTCGGGTATCCACAATATAGGGAAGTGCCTCTTATAACGTAGTAGAGTGATTCAGTACCCTGTTGGCCATATGGCGGCAATTAATGTTAATAATCGCAAATAATACTTTTTTATATTCATTTTGGAATACAACTAGTCCGTGTTATAAAAGTATTTGGAATTATTGTAATAAAATAGACAATTAATTATCGTGTGTCAGATGCTTTTATTGCACAGGGCCATTTTGGACATTGTCCTATGAGACCTTGATGACATCATTATTACTAGTGAATATTTTCACTTTAGCGCGGCATTTAAAGTCAATTTTTTTAGGGTTCCGAACCCAAAGGCTACCAAATGAACACTTTCTGAGACTTTGTTGTCTGTTCGTCCGTCCGTCCGTCCGTCCGTCCGTGTGTCTATATGTGCGCACTTTACAGATCTGTATCTTCTTAACCGTTATAGGTACACACTTGAAATTTTCAAAAAGTATATATCCGTCAGTGTATAACGGCCCAGACACGAAATTTAATAGATGCATGTAATTTCATTAAAACTTTTTTTGCACTAAAAAGGGTAAAATAAGTTATTTTTCAAAAAAAATTAAACCGACTTCATAACCACAAATGGCACTCAAAAGCGAAAAATAATTTACTTAAAATTATTATAAGCGTTACCCACGTCTCTATTTGAAGTCGGTGCCAGCCAAGTCTATTGGATATTAGATAGATGCTATGTATGTAGTAGTAGTAAGTAGGTACATGTAGGTTAGTAAGTAGGTAGATACATGTACTCGTAGGTATTATCTATCTACTACCTATTAAACTTGGCTGGCACCGACTTCAAATAGAGACGTGGGTAACGCTTATAATAATTTTAAGTAAATTATTTTTCGCTTTTGAGTGCCATTTGTGGTTATGAAGTCGGTTTAATTTTTTTTGAAAAATAACTTATTTTAATTCTTGATGTAGTGTCTGATAACTATCTGAAAAGTGACGCAATAATAAAAGTTGTCAAAAAATCTATCAGATAAGTTCGTATTAACGCTATCAGAAGTCACCGGCTCCTGATGACCCTAAGTACAAACTGTCCCTAAGTATTACACAAAAAAAAAAGTTTAACAGACCGTTTTTACAGAACCCCAAAAGCGTATAATATAAAACATAATTTACGACACAGTTTTTGCAGTTCAGGCAATAGGTTTTTATCGATAGTTGTGCCGTTATGCAACGGAATAAGTACCAATATTGCGTGGTTTTATTTTTATGAAGCATATTTTAAAAATTGTAGATAGTGCCTATGTAGTTAAATGATGACAGAGGGACGTGGATACTTCCTGTTTTTACATATTTTCTCTGTGGTTTTACTATGAATTTTGAGTGTGTCATAGTTAAAGATAAGAATTTATTGCTAGCATTTCAAGCTCATAATTTTTAAGCAACTTCCAAAAAGGAGGAGGTTCTCATTTCCTTAATAAGTGTGTTTGTTTTGTAATTTGTTATCTGATTACTCCGCCAATTGAGAACCGATTTGCATGATTATTTTCGCTATGTATAGGGTTCTTCTTCGAGGTGGTCCTATTACAATTTTATTGAGATTTGATTAGTATTTCCAGAGATATGGCGATAAACATCTCAAACTTGCCACTGAAATTGACTCGCGAGGCATGTGAAGTCGGTTTGTTAGTCTTTAAGGTACGGCCACACCGCCCACACATGGAAAAAATTCCATGTCGATATGGAATATCGATCATACATAATATAGTTTGACCACAATTTTTTATATCATATAGGCTAGCGTTTGAACTCTATCTCACCTGGTGGTAAGCGACTATGTGTTCGAAGATGGTGAATACCACGGAACGGTGAATATACGGAACACCGTAAGGTTAGCAGATTTTCTTTTTGATGGTGGTAAATTACTTTTTGTTAGCAAGTCAGGCGGAACATCTATATAATCTGCTCCTACCAACTGTTGTATTTTACCTGTTGGTAAGTGACGATGTGGCCGAGGATGGTAGCTTAGCACGATAGGAGAAATGGCTGTCAATGTCACCTGTCGGAACACTACTGTTTTCCAACGACACCAACAATTTGAGAGACGTGCCTAGCCAGGTGGACACTAGACAGCCAGCATACAGGGCGTTAGGAGAGGCCCATGTTCAGCAGTGGACTACCGTAGGCTGATAATGATGACACAAAAACAGTAATAATCTCAGCCACACGACTTGTCATTTTGCAAAATACTACACGTCCAAATGCCATCTCGCCTACGCAGTCCAATTTGGTAGACAACCCGCCTATTCCGTTTGTTCTCCTTAGATGTGCCGTTTTCTCCAATTACGGCAAAAAACCTTGCATGCATGCTGAATACGAAAAAGAAGGAAGTGACCTTCCTTTTGACATTTTGTAATAGATATGCTTGCTAGTCATGCGTTGTGCCGGTTGATAGTGAATGGAAAAAGAAAAGAAAAGAAAGGGTTAACAAAAAAAAGCTTTTATCCACTAAACTTTTAATCCGTCATTTGATTTCTGGATCGTACTGAATTGGTGACCATTGTTAAGCTTCGGCCATGGTTTAACCTTCCATCGAAAATACGACGCCGATTGATTTACCGAGTTCCAGCATGGTAGTGGTAAAACTTCTAAGTTCCACCACTTTGCCAATTAATTATTCCGCAAAATAGGAATGTTTTTCGGTTTAATGACAAATTGTCTAGTGAAATTACAGGTGAAATTATTGTTGTCTCAAGGAAACGCAGTATAGTGCAAATTTTTTTTCTTCTCCTGCTATCCTTGTATCGTAAAAACTTAAATTTGCGGTGCTAGCCGGCTCAGAAGTCTAAAGTCAATAGTCCAGCACTCCGTCATTATTATCTTTTCTATGACTCCGTCTCACTTTATATTAAAATTTCAGACGATCACTTTTCTACAATAATAACATCCTCACAAAACAACAGGTGTGATAGTAGTAAAAAGCTTGTCTTTTTTCAGCATACAAAAATTATGTCGTCTTCTAGTCCTTGAATGAAAATGTAGCTGTCATTATAAATTTAGTTTAATGACATCTCAGCAAAAATTTTATAAAAATAACAAAATAGCATACAATTTAAATAACACTCTAATTTTAATTGAAAACTGTTACTTACATAAATTGTTTTTGAAGAGTTTGGTGTCAGTTGAGAAAATCCCGTAGAAATAATTCTTGACGACTTAAAGCGATTTGTTTAAACGGTTTAAATTGTTTTTGTCTTAAAGTTTCGTGTTTGAATTTAACGAATTTAATTAACTTTATTGTTTTTGTAATCTTCGAGTGAACAATTTATTATTCAATGCGTCGTTTGCGTGGGAGTAGATTTGTACATATTGTTAGCTTGTCACCAATCAGTATGCCGAGTTCCGTGTGATGTTTATTAGGGAAGTTTGAGAGTTGGGTTGAGTTTAAAATGATGGTTCTTATATTCACTTATTGATTGCGTAGAAACGTACCCTTTTTCAACCGACTTTCAAGAAGGAGGAGTTTCTCAATTTGTCAGTATGTTGTTTTTTAGGGTTCCGTACCCAAAGGGTAAAACGGGACCCTATTACTTAAGACTCCGCTATCCGTCTGTCTGTCTGTCTGTCTGTCTGTATGTCTGTCTGTCCGTCTGTCACCAGGCTGTATCTCATGAACCGTGATAGTTAGACAGTTGAAATTTTCACAGATGATGTATTTCTGTTGCCGCTATAACAACAAATACTAAAAACAGAATAAAGTTAAAAATAATAGAGGGTCCCCATACAAGAAACGTGTTTTTAGGGTTCCGTACCCAAAGGGTAAAACGGGACCCTATTACTAAGACTCCGCTGTCCGTCTGCCTGTCTGTCTGTCTGTCTGTCTGTCTGTCTGTCTGTCTGTCTGTCTGTCTGTCTGCCTGTATGTCTGTCTGTCTGTCTGTCTGTCCGTCTGTCACCAGGCTGTATCTCATGAACCGTGATAGTTAGACAGTTGAAATTTTCACAGATGATGTATTTCTGTTGCCGCAAAAACAACAAATACTAAAAACAGAATAAAGTTAAGAATAATACAGGGTCCCCATACAAGAAACGTGTTTTTTTCGGTATTACACGCCATCTATGAACGCTTAGTTAGGTAAACGTCCCATAGATGGCGTTATATTGAAATGTCGATCCCTAACACCTTTGTCAGACGTAAGATGGCGTTGTAAGAAATAAAATGTTTATTAATAATTATTTTTGCTAGCGAAAAATGATAGTGTTATTTTTTGCTCGATCATATAAAATACTGTAGTGTGGTAGTTGTGGTACGGAACCCTAAGAGTGCGAGTCCGACTTGCACTTGGCCAGTTTATTTTTTAATTGCAAACAAACTAGAATTAGACTAATATCTCACCTGGTAAGTGGCGATGCGGTTTAAGATAGTATCGTGCTTGTCTGAGTTGGAAGACAATATCACTTTCTGAAGTTCACTTCATTGTCCGTCTGTTGGTCTGTCTGTCAAGAACCTCAGGACTAGGGACGTGTTAAGTTGAAATTGATATCAGATACTGAAATCTGCAGTTTCTTAAAGGCGTAAAAACAGTCAAGTGCGGTCTGTTTTAAAACACGGCAATTTTAGCTGTATTCGTTTGACACACGCATGGAAATTAAACTGAAGTAGATATGTAATATTTTGATAGTAGCAATTAATTCCGTATGCTATTAATTATTTAACCGATTAATAAAATATGTAGTAGGTACATAGGATATATGATAAATGTTTTCTACTGTATCATAATTCACATTTCAACCCACCTTTGTATTTACGAATTAGTTTAATTACAGCGAACATAATTGATTTTTGCAGTTAACAAAGCTGAGTGTAATTTTTGCATAGTGATGGGACCTAGCGATTATTAATATACATTATAATTATGGATTAAACTGAATAATAATAAACGATTATAAGTAAACATATGTATGATGTATGGGAACAATACCCGTTAATGAACTTAGCCAGAATTATATTAATAATAATTATTATTATAACGATTATAATAAAAATTTACTAAAATAATTTGTAAGCAACTCAGGCAGAACATTGATATAATATGCTCCTATGACCATCTGTGAGGTTTCCAATTTACATTTTAATTTATTTGTGTTTAATACCAATGATGTATTGCAAATCACAACAAGATATTAAACAAATATCTAGCCAACAATAACCTTCAAAAGAAGCAATTCTGGGAGCGAGCGGACAGATTTATTTTACATATTTTCTAGTAATTATTTATAAATAACTATTTAATTTTATTATTAATGTAATAATAATTCAATTCCTTCGTTAAATAGTGTTTTGCTAAGCATAACTAATAACTTTTAGATTATTTTAGAAATAAGAATTCTTTGCGTTCTCTAGTGGAGACTGCTTTTAAGTAAATGTTGTGTGAGACGCTCTCTGGCGAAACAGAGTGACAATCTGCGCAAAAAAAAAGCTGGTAGTCATTGGATCCGAAGAATCGAAGATAGGACTGATACCGGCTGATAATGATGATGATGATTGGCAGAGGCCTATATTTATCTTCTAGAAATTGACGAACACAGGCTTCTGATAGTGATGGCGATTATCATGTTTTTTATGATATCATCACAAATGCATACGTTGTACAAAGTTTATAGTAATAAAATGCAATTTTAAACGGACATTTTTATTATGTGTAATTATAATAAACATATTGAATAATTTATTCTGTTTTTTTTTCAGGTAATTCTTCGTTTTATTTCTCATAACCCAATCATTGGCTGAAATGCATCAATATGCTGTAAGTTCGGAATCATATGTAACAACTGTATTCAAATAATATTTTTGGACAAAATGCGTCGTTGCGAATGAATAATTTGTCCACTGGCAATCTACAATAAAGTTTGCTTGTAACGGTGCCGAAATATTAGCGAGTTACGTAAGAATAACGAAAAATATGATAAATATTTATTAAATTAATGTATAATAAAAAAGAACCTGTCTATTCCTTTCGATTATTTGCATATGTTTTCCTATGAAGATAGTCTCTCAATAAATCAGGTGATATTGGAGATTGAAGTAGGTTTAACACTTAGGAAATTATATTTAAATTAATTGATACCGATCTTTGTTATATCATGGTCATATCTGCCGTAGGACCGAAAACCGTTGGGGCAGACTGGTTCTAGAGTGGAGACCGCGAATCGGCAAACGTAGAGTAGGACGCCCTGTGACTAAGTGGAGCGACGACATTCGCAAAGCGGTGGGCAGTGACTGGAAATAAAGAGCCGAAGACCGGGCTCAGTGGCGTGTCTTGGGGGAGGCCTAAGTCCAGCAGTGGACTGATACCGACTGATAATGATGATGATGATGAATGATGATCTTTTTAGTGTAATCCTTTCAATTAACAGTCATTTTTTATTGGTAAGTAGGTATATGTTTACATAAGATGCTCATATGCATTTTTGATTGTTTTATTCTGTTTATATTTTTGCACTCCGCATTATACTACTGTCACCTTCTTTAATCAATTACTGTTCATTCAAAAGTTGTCTGGAATAGATCGTTTCAATTATTTTAATACCATTTTAATATGCTTAGTATCTTAGTAGGTTAATTTCTGTTTGTTTTTTTTTCATTGTAAATAACTTTTCTATTATATTGTATTCTATTCAAATACATGTATTGAGAATTATTTAGAATTTCATTCCATTTCTTCTGTGGTTTCATAAGTTTTACTAAGAAAAACGAAAACTTCAGAATTTTATTTTGTGCCACAACTCTGCGAGAATCTTGGCAGGTTTTAGAGAATATTCATATATATTCGCCATGTTTACTAGGAACGTGCACGAATATGCTGGTTTCTTGTCTAGACTTATCAGTATCACGGGTAGAATGAATATTGCAATTTGTTTTTATTAGTATTTGGACTTGAAAAGCTTATGTTTGACTTCGTTTCATATGATTATATTTTTTGTTTCAATTTACTTAGACCATGTTATGTGGTGCATCTTGGGAGATTCCTTCGTCTAGCAATGGACTGACACCGTCTGATGATGATGATTATCCACACTAATATTGTAAAGAGAAAACGTTTTGTAACGAGTTCTACTTTTTAGATGTTTTATCACGCAGCAAGTGCATCAGTTCCAATATCGCGAAAAATATCGTGCGTATCGATGGCGTATCGCGATGCAGGTTCTCATACATTAAGGCAATGTTTAAAGGAGAGCTATTAAAATCTATGCTAGCGCCATCTCTATCCTAATATCCTACTATAATATTATGGACGCGAGTTTGTAAGAATGTATGGATGTATGTTTGTTAATTTAACACGCAAAAAGACTGAACCGACTGAATTGAAATTAGGTATGTAGATAGCCTAGGCCCTGGAAAAACACAAAGGATACTTTTTATCCCGATATTCCTACGGGAACGATGTCTACGCGGGTAAAACCGCGGGGCACAGCTAGTTATGTTCATAAGAGCATCATGAGGTCTGGCATGATCTACATGGTGTCTACATAGTGATAGAGCAGTGTCTCTCACTCCTCTTCTATCTCTCTCTCTCTCGCTCTCTCTCTTTCTCTGCATAATAGTAAAATTGCAATAAAAATATAATAACTAAACGTCACGGTAAGCCGTAGGAGTACAGTAAGTACTTATATTATGGTGCCTAGAGGCTTAATTTCCGTGGCTTTCCTCATACTAAACAAAGACAATTCGTTAAATAATATATTCGCCGAGTTATACATTTCCTGGCAACTACGATTCTATACACATATATGACTATAACTATTATTATATATTATTTTAACTATGGTTCTTTATAAATATACACATTATTACCAATTTCTCACTTTCTATGAAATGAAATTAAGGTCCAAAAACTTGACTGGTGCCTACTTAAAAAGTTACACCTTCTAGACTTTGCATGGTAGACCATTGCTGTGAAGACAAATTAATTCACCCACCTTTCTTTCTATCTCGCTCACAATTACCGTAATCTTTATCGTAATTTTTTTTAGGAGATATTTGAACGGGATATTTACCATTATTTCATTATTTGTGAGCTTCCGATATTTCGGCGCTGTTGCAAGCACCATGTTCACGGATAAACTGTGGGTAAATGGATTGTTTACGGAAACACGAAGCGGTCTACCCGCTTTCGCGTTCTTTTTGAGTCTGTTTCCGGTTAAGTAAAATATGGGGGTCGTCAAATCGCAAGTGAATAGGTATCTTCTGGGTAAGCACGCTCCATCATCGATCGCATCATAACTTAACATCATGTGAGATAGTGGTCTAGAGCTTGCTGGTTCAGTGTAAAAAAAAAATGTGTCAAACACTAAAATCAACGTGAAGAAAAGAGCAAAAATCATGCCTAGGACTCTAGGTCACATTTTTGGTCTTTAAAAGTTTTTTGTACATTTTCATGTACAATGTACCAAAAGAATAAGATTTATTGTCAGGTATAAAAAAGAAAAAGATAACTCGTTAATCAATAATAATAATGTTACTCCCTCATAATAAAAACTATGCTAATAAGATGATCCCATCACTAGTTCACACTCTTAACATGATTTCGCATCGATTGTGTAAACCGGTTAGCGAATAAACATATTTATTTACGTTTCGTGGCACGCGGTAAATTTTGATTATGGGGAGAACGTGGGCGCGAAAAATTGTGTTCATCGTGCAAAGGGTTCCGTACGTAACTCATGATTTTCTATTATGTAGACGTTTTTTCTGAGAGTTTGGTATGTAGCTATTTCAAGAAATTTCAAGAAGAGTGAATCATATTTATTTATAGACAGATGGGCTATTGATAACGATTTGAAGTACCCAGTAAAATTGACTACAGTATATTATTAATACAGAAGATATTTTTGCTGGATAATAATAATCAATGAAAATCATTCCAAACCATAAAACAATCATGGCTTCGTTGATAGTTATTAATTTATAATATTAACATAATTATAGTTTTAAGATATATTTGGTATATATTTTAAAACAATAGTATTTTTCGAAAAAAGATTGTTTTATTTATCAACCGACATCAAAACGGAGCAGTTTCTATGTTCCACTGTAATTGTGTTTTTTTATTTACGAGTATTTTATGAATGTTTACGATTCCTCTAACAATTTTGGACTGAGTTTCATGTTTTTTTTACACGACTTTGTATTATTTATCCGTCAATGTTTGAGCAATACATCTATTTGTTATTCCATTATTCTAAATTTTGTTCACTGATTGGTAGAACAGATTTGACTGAAATTTGGAAAGTAATAGCCAGTATTATAGAAAAGGCCACATAGGATTAGGGCAAAGCTAAGAGACACAGCGTATATATAAGTATAAGGCAAAAAACAATATTTAGCGGCCATTCCTCTACTCTTGCACAGAATAAATAATAGTTGACTCGAGCTATTCAAAAGTCAGAACATCATTTTATTTTATACATCTACACTTTATTTTCCACGGATCTCCAATAAAATGTAATTGTATATTTTGCGTAAACCGGCTCCGAATCGGTTTGTTTTTTTTTTATCCGTTCATCGATATGCAAGTTTATTTACCTTTCGGATATCTCGTGAGTCATGATCATTCGATTCGTGAATCGAATCAGTGGAATTTATCCTTGTTTTTGTTGATTTTAAAGTATACTGCTTGTTAAGCTTAAGGCTCTTCAAACGGCTAAATAAAATACATCGTTACATGGTGGATATTCCATCTACTCGTACAAAGCGCTTTGCTTCTACATTCATCATCATGATACGTAATTCGAAGGAATGGAATTTCCTGCCAGTGTCTATGGTACTCAAATCCAAGTCCAAGGTCATCAAATCGTGAATGAATAGGACTTCTAGGTAAACGTGCTACATCGTCGATGGCGTCGTTATTTCGTCAGACGGCTGTGAGATAAGGCGCTAGACAAGTCCATTCTGAAGAACGCAACTAACTGAACCCGTCTTTTATATTATCCGGCACCAAACATCATTCTGAAACTCTGCGAATAATTAGGCGACTTTGTCCGATGGGTAGGTGATTCAAGCTACGGCCCAAGGCTAACCGCCAGTGACCGATGACATGGCGTGATGTAGCACCACCCAAAGATCACACAGGTCTAAGCCTGCCGATGCAAAAAGGCGACGATGACTATATTTTTTCCTATTAATTAATATTACAAATAGATAGAGCGGGCCAGCCGGTAGAGGCCGACCTAGGCGAACGTATCACGTCCAGATCGAAGATGTTTTAAAGAAAGGTCAAGTTAAAAGTACCTATAACCGGCCAGCATGTATGAAGACGCTTATGAAAGTGGAAGAAGCGAAAGAGGTTTGTCATGATCGTAGCATGTGGAAAAAAGTAGTTTCTGCCTACCGTAACGAGAAAAAGGTGTGATTTATGTATGTCTGCATGGTGGTAGGACACTATCTAGTGTCCGCCTGGCCAGCTAACACCCTCAAGTTAGAAAATCTGTCACCAAAACATCTAATGTGTTCCGGCAGCTATCCTTGAGAGTCACTTCCCATTCTAGGCCTAGCGTGCTTACCATCTTCGACCGCATCATCACTTACCAACAGGTGAGATAGTGGTCAAACGTTAGCCTAGAAAGTATATAAAAAAAAAATTTAAAAAAAGTACAAGCTATGCCGGCGACTTAGTCCGCGTGGAGTAGTGTTTTTGAGTAGCATTTTTAAATATTTAGGCTAATTATTTTACAAATAAGACACACGCGTATCCCACGTATACCACACCGTACCATCCGCCGCGCAAATACCCCTCCCCTCTCCCTCCCCCTCACCCCTCCCCTCTCTCTTCCCCCCACCCTCTTTCCCCTCACTTCCCTGTCCCCTCCCCTCTCCTCCCACTCTCCCTCCCCATTCCCTCACCTCCCATCCCCTTCCCCCGTTTCCCTTCCTCTCACTTCCACCTCCCCTCCTCTCCCCTCATTCCCCCTTCCCCTTCCCTCATCCCCCTCACAAAATTTGAATGACTTATTAATTTATATTGAATCAACAGCCTAAACAATAAGTTTCAAGTTTCTAGCTTTAAAATGACGATACTTCCATACAACTTTTCATCCCCCCTTACAACCCCTTAAAATCCTCTTTTCGCATTAAAAAGTAGTAAGTATGTCCTTTCTCAGGCTCTAGACTATCTCTGTACCAAATTTCATTTAAATCCGTTAAGTAGAACATTCACATAAACCTTACATATTTCCATACAAACTTTCATCCCTTATTCCCTATTGTTATTTTTACACCCTTGAGGGAAAAACTTTTACAAACTCTGAATGTAATATTTATTAATATCGAATCAACAGCCTAAAAAATAAGTTTCAAGCTTCTAGCTCTAAAATTAACGATACTTCTATACAACTTTTCATCCGCCCTTTCAACTCCTTACAACCCTCTTTTCGCATTAAAAAGTAGGCTAAGTCCTTTCTCAGGCTCTAGAATATCTGTGTACCAAATTTCATTTCAATCGGTTCAGTAGAACATTAACATAAACCTTACATATTGCCATACAAACTTTCATCCCCTATGTTCTTTTACACCCTTGAGGGTAAAACTTTTGGAAAGTTTGAATGTCATATTTATTTATATCAAATTAACAGCCTAAAAAATAAGTTACAAGCTTCTAGCTCTTCAAATGACTATACTTCCATGCAACTTTTCATCCCCCCTTTCAACCCCTTACAACCCTCTTTTCGCATTAAAAAGTAGCCTATGTCCGTTCTCAGGCTGTATTTTCTATCTGAGTACCAAATTTCATTTACAGTGCCACAAGTATAACTTGGCGGTGGTGGTTTTTGGAACCAATTCTTTTAATTGAAACTGTGAGTTTGAAGTTTGAGAGATTACCGCGACATCATTGTTGATAAATCTGCTACAATAAAATAGTTCAATAATGCCAAAAGTAATTAAAAGTGGTTTAAGAGAAACTGTTATCAAAGTACAAAGTAAAAGCACAGTGGCGCACAGGCACGCCAAGTTATACTTGCCAGACTGTAAATCGGTTCAGTGGTTTTGGCGTGAAAGTGAGACAGACAGACACACTTACTTTCGCATTTATAATATTAGTTAGGATAAATACATATTTTTAATTCAATTTAATTCAGTTCATTTGTTCATTTATAGGCATGTTTTACGCACTTAGATAATTATAATATTAGTAGGCAGGCCCTTTCACATAAAATAGAACAGAGTCACTCTTCCTTCCTTTCCTTTTCATTCATCATTCAGATCCTTCTAACTACCTAAAGAAAAGCCTCTAAATCCGGGAAACGAAGCTTAGTCTGTTATTACGTTCATAATCCAAGTTTATGCAAAATACTTACCAACTTACTAACTAAACGGTGCAAAACCACCAGCAAGTACCAGCATTTCAAGTCGTAAATTTTAGAGTTCCGCCGTGCAGTCGTAAAAACTCGTACGAACCAATTGTGTTCCGTAGTGATGATTCCTCGCATCCCCTTTATAGTACTTGTGTTAGTCTAGCCCTGTTGGTTATTTAGGACAGTACGTAAGATTTGGATATTTTAATTAATTATTGCTTTAATTTTTAACCGACTTAAAAAGGAGGTTTCTCAATTCGATCGTATATATATATATATATATATATATATATCGTTTATGAACCAATTTTGATGATTCTTTTTTTGTTGGAACGGATATATCTCAAGGGTGGTACCATACCATTTTTCATCGAGATCTGATAAGTATCTCCAGAAATATGGAGATAAACACCTCAAACTTGGAATTAAAATTAATAGCGCGGCATTTGAAGTCGGTTAATTTAGTTTTTTAAACGATCTTATTCCCATTACGCCCAGTGTCTGGTACACTGAGCTCGATCTTAAATAAAAGCTCATTTTCTAAGCAAACTTTATGATCATATTTACCACCGCACTGCGCTTGGGAGTAATTTACTTATTTCGTTTCCTTTACATTTATGTCCACGTAAAATTGATTATTTATGGTTAGTGAATAATAAAAAATTAAAACAAGCAAAAATCCTTATCAGTAATAATATCGTTTAAAAACTAAAAAACAACCGACTTCAATGCCGCTCTATTCATTTTCAGTACCAATTTTGAGCTGTTTATCTCAATATCTCTGGAGATACTTATCATACCTCGATAAAATTACCATGGTACCACACTTGGGATATCTCCTTTTGAACAAAAAAAGAATAATCGAAATCGGTTCATAAACGACGAAGTTATCCGCGAGCAAACATAAAAAAAATATTCATTTTCAGTACCAATTTTGAGATGTTTATCTCAATATCTCTGGAGATACTTATCATACCTCGATAAAATTACCATGGTACCACACTTGGGATATCTCCTTTCGAACAAAAAAAGAATAATCGAAATCGGTTCATAAACGACGAAGTTATCCGCGAACAAACATAAAAAAAAAAAAAAAAAAAAAAAAAAATATACGGTCGAATTGAGAAACCTCCTCCTTTTTTTGAAGTCGGTTAAAAACAATAATATACTTTGTTTTAATAATTGAACGTATCGTGAGTATTTCTTTGTACATTGTATACAAAAACGTCGCTCCCGCTGTCTATACGCTTAAATTTTTAAAACTACGCAACAGCAGTTTTCAGCTATAGATACAAGTGATTCAAGACGAAGGACAAAATGTGGAAAAAGCCGCGGAGTGCAGCTAGTTTAAAATAATTATTCATTGAAAAGTTTATATACACGGATGCGTAATGTCAAAATTGCTTCAACCAGTTTTAGCCATTTATTATGATCTTTTTCTGGATCCACGGCTACTGCAAGCTTCTCGCGCAACGAGTTACGCTACGTAATATCACGAACAACGCGTGAGTGTATAACTGTTTCAAAAAATAATATTAAATTAATTTAATTATCAACATAAGTACTTACAAGATTTTTAATATTTCATGAAACATTGCCAAGAAAAAACCAATAATAAATACTATGTGTAGAGTATTATAATATTAGATCAAGATATAATACTGTAAACAACTGTGTTAAAGGTTTAACGCACTCCGCACAAAACTGGAAGCTAAATGACGGCTTGGATCACAAAACATTGCAGGCTATAAACTATGATTATCTTATCCTAACATACTATATCTTATCTTCAATACCATACGGTCTGAACTCCTTCGAACTTACTACAGCACTTACGACTATACCTCTAAGGGCTCGACATGACAGCCACGCGAACGAATCAAATCGCGAAAGTGCCATTTTGGATTTTACACCGCGGAACTAAGTGCCAATTTCGGTTGAAAGGAAAAAGCGATATACCACCCTTTGTAGTGTAAGGGGTAACGCCACGCGTAATGTACAAGCAACTGGTTTTCCAATGTTTTTCTTTTTCGTACAAATAAGTATCTTCTACACGAAGAATTTGTGTAAGCATTTGGCTAATGAGCATTTTTAATTGATTTAAAAGCATTTATTTAGTATGTAGACAGTATTAAATATACGCACAAATACACGTTAAAATATATATCACTTACCAACAGGTAAGATAGTAGTTATCGTGAGTTTGAATCATGATTATAAAACATAGTATAGAGTGAGTATAATAGTCGGTGTTTTATAATCAGGTAAGATAGTGGTCAAACGCTAGCCTATAGGATAAAAAAAAATCATAATCAATCATCAAGTACCTACCTACATATACTATACCTACATAGCAAAAGCAGAATTTAACGCTTTGAATAAAAAAAAAGAAAAAAGTAATAAACCATTCAGCCTTGCATTGTTTGTTGTTTAATGTCTAGAGTCTTACAATAAAATTAAATGTAGGTATTTTAAGTATGTGTTTTAATTAAAATAGGACTAAATTAAGAATATAGGTAAGTACCTACACGCCAAATATTTACTAGAATTTATTTTTAACATTTTAGTTAATTGTCCCAGATAAAAGCTTGTTTTTAAAAATATTTTTTACTTATAATTTATTTTAAATTGTACTATTTGAAAGTTATGGCGATCACTTTATCAACAATGCGTATGACCCGTTTTGAAACGTAATAAATGTAGTAACAACTACAGCAAACAAAAATAATAAATCTCACAATACAAACTTACACTCGATAAGCTTTAAAGCAAAATCAATGCTAATTAATAATTTATACATAAATTATTACCGTCACTTAAAATATACCATGAGCGATAAACGTTCATTCCGATTCAGCGAATGCTCATCCCAATTCAATAATAAGTTCATCGGAGAGCGGGGGAGTCGTGTAAACGTCCCTTAATCCTTCGTTTTATTTCTATACATCTTCCTACATCCTGGCTTACCCGGTGGGTGTATAAAATATATTCTGCTTTATGACAACTGAGACAGCGTCGATATTATATGACTATTTAGATCAGATGAAACGATTGTGCTCTTGCTGATTCTAGAGTATTCATGCATACGTACGTATTATTTCGGAAAGTATCGGTATGGTGAAGGTACTAAAGCAGTTTTTGTGGAAAAGCTTAGAGTATGATTTGTTAAATTTGTCAAGGCGAGTTTAGCATATACATACGTATATATATAACTATAGGTAATCTATAGAATTTTAGACCAATTTCTATACGATTGTGTGAAATGAAGTAGGTAAGTGTGAAATCAAAAATATCAAATCAATTCATTTGTATATTCTACCAAAGCTAGAGGTGCTAAGGGACCACAATTTTGTACGTACCTCAGAATAACTATTACTAATAACGTTAGTAGGTACTTCCAGACAAATTAATTATCATTATCATTTAACTACTTCAAAGTAATAACAATTAAATATACAGGGAGGCGAAAAAGTAATGACCCTATTTGGTTCAGCCATAGAAAAGATAATAAGTTCAGATACAATTTTTTTTCTAAATTAGAAAACTAGAATTACTTTTTTAAATATGTATTTTTGTGCCATAAAATGTAGTTGCATCATGATTTAAATATAATGTCTATTAAATGTTGACCTCCAGAGTTGAAGCACATTTGAGCCCTATTAATGACATTTTCCATAACTAGCCGTAAAAATTCCCGTGATATGTTTCTTATTATTATTATTCTTATTTTAGTGGACGTAAAGGTGTAAATAATGCGCGGATTTTCGGTGCCTCAGAAGCGAGAATTCTGCTTATTGACATGCCCCGAGAGATGGAAATGTTCCAAAGAAAGTAGTTTCGAGGGCCGAGTGGTGTAGTGGGAGAATGATCGGCTTTGACATCAGAGGTACCTAGTTCAATCGAAAAATATATGTGCACTTTTCGCAGTGGTCCTTCGGTGAAGGAAAAACATAGTTAAGAAACCCAAACCCCCGAATGGTGGTAGGACACTAACTAGCGTCCGCCTGGCCAGCTACCACCCTCAAGTTAGAAAATCTGTCGGCAAACATCTAATGTGTTCCGGCAGCTATCCTTGAGAGCCATTTCCCATTTTAAGCCTAGCGTGCTACCATCCTCGACCGCATCATCACTTACCAACAGGTGAGATAGTGGTCAAACGCTAGCTTATATTATATATAAATAAACTGGCTATAAATAAATAAATTAACTTCGTTTTTCATAGTTTGTATGAAAAACAAAGTTATATTTGCGGTCACTATATCTCAAAAACTGCTGACTGTTCTCTTCTCGTTCAAACCAATTTTCGTTGAAAGTTTTTATTGAGATCTACAGAATATATTTTTTCTAGATTTTTCACTCGCTTACTTTAAAAGTAAGAGAGGGGGGGGGGGGGAACAAATTTTACCATTTTAGACGCGCCTATCTTTCAAATGATTAAATTTGAGAAAAAATGATTTTAGGATTCTTTATTTTGTATAAAAATTGGAAAGCGGTTCACAGAATACATTTACCTACCAAGTTTCAATTCTGTAGTACTAATAGTTTCGGAATAAAATGGCTGTGACATACGGACGGACAGACAGACAGACATACAGACATGACGAATCTATAAGGGTTTCGTTTTTTGCCATTCGGCCACGGAACCCTAAAAAGTAGGTATCTCATATCACGTATTCTGAATCTTTCCATGGCATCTTCCTATCTCAACACGTACTAGGTACGTATTTCGCACGCATCTGTACCTACCCAACAAGACGTTCCCACGCTTTAGTTACCACCTGTACCGGCTTGGATAAAATTATCCTATTACCATAGGAATGCGATAGTCTTTTTGCTGTGACAGTACTGACAATAGGCTTTACACCTGCATGATGCTTTTGTGCGGTTAGTTTTAACAGTTACTGTTCTAAATGGCGCTTTGTCTTTATAGATTTTTTTAATGGACAACCATAAATGCTTGCTTATTAATTTCTGCAAGGAGTTTGTAATTGTTGAACAGGAAACATGTTGTTTATACGAAATAAGAATATACAGAGTATGCAAAGTCATCACCGGCATCACCGGAAGACCAGCGTTGGTCATTAGACCAACAGTTATGCTGAGGTGGGGCCGATTAGTGACACTTTTGTCAAAGATTTATACGGATTAATCTTAAGTTTTTTGTAGGTACCTTTTTTTAATACCTAAAGTGTCATTAATAAACTTTTTCACTTTCACTTTCACTTTCACTTTCAAAGTCAGCTTTTGTCTATAGAAGCACTGCATGGTCTCTTGGGTTTTTATGGAATTGGGATAAGCAAGAAGCTTGACTGATGGTAAGCGATGACATATTCTGATTATAATTATTATAAATAAATAAATATAATAATAATTATTAAATTATTATATAATATAATATAATTTATATCTATACTTACTAATATTATAAAGAGAGAACATTTGTATTTTTGTATGTTTGTGATGATTTGGCTCAAAAACTACTGGACCGATTTAAAAAATTATTTCACTAATACATAGAATGGACTTTCGAAATGAAAATAGGCTAAATATTATCTCGTTTAAATCAAAGGTACATTCGTGGAGACCTAATTTGCAACCTAAGTCGACAAAAAAACGGTCGAAAAAACACGTTTCTTACGAACGCTGCTCAAAGGAAAATAGATAGAAGAATATTTTCTATGGAAGAGTTGTACAACTTAATAATATGGTGTTTTTTAACAGACTTCAAAAAAAGGAGGAGGTTTCTCAATTCAACCGTATATATGTTTTTTTTTTACTGTTTGTTCGTGAATAGCTTCATCGTTAAGTGAACCAATTTTGATTATTATTTTTTTGTTGGAAAGTAAATATCTTAAGTATTATACCATGGTAATTTTATCGAGGTCTGATAAGTATCTCCAGAGATATGGAGATAAACACCTCAAAATTGGTACTGAAAATAATAGCGCGGCATTGAAACGGTTCTTTTTTAGTTTTTAACCGACTTCAAAAAAAGGAGGAGGTTTCTCAATTCGTCCGTATATATATATATATATACGGTAATAATATATATATATATTTTAAACGATATTATTGTGCATCAGTTTGTTTCAACAATCATCGTCATGTTTCAGCAAAGTACACAAAAACTTTACGAATTATATATATACGGTAATAATATATATATATATATTTTAAACGATATTATTGTGCATCAGTTTGTTTCAACAATCATCGTCATGTTTCAGCAAAGTACACAAAAACTTTACGAATTATATACAATAAAATAAGCCACACACCTTCCACACTTAGGGAGGGTTCCGTACAATACAAAACATAACAGAGTTTCAACCTCATATATTTGATTAATTGATATTACCACGAATATTTGGTTTGGTCGCGATCTAGAAAGACGGGGCTCGTTTACTAGCGCCATCTATGTCATTTTGCCGAAACTAATTAGATAGATGGCGTTTAAAAACACGTTTTTTGTATGGGGACCCCCTTTTATTTTTAACTATATTTCGTTTTTAGTATTTTTTGTTCTAGCGGCAACAGAAATACACCATCTGTGAAAATTTCAACTGTCTAACTATCACGGTTAATGAGCTACAGCCTGGTGACAGACGGACAGACAGACAGACAGACAGACAGACAGACAGACAGCGGAGTCTCAGTAATAGGGTCCCGTTTTACCCTTTGGGTACGGAACCCTAAAAAATGATGACTGATGATGTAGTGGCGCTGCGCTACCGTATATGCCTTGATTTAATGACAGTCATACTTCACCAAAATAATTAAGATAGTTTAAAAACTAAAATAACTGACTTCAATGCCCCGCGAGTCAAGTTCAGTAGCAAGTTTGAGACGTTTATCGTCATATCTCTGGAGATACTTATCAGATCTGAAATTACAATGGGACCACCTCGGAAACGTACCCTACCGATTACAAATATAATCATTTGAATCGGTTCTCAATTGACGGAGTAATCGCGTAACATACACAAAAAAAACATACATACGAATTGAGAACCTCCTTCTTTTTGGAGGTTGGTTGAAAAAAAAAGATGACTGACGATGTACTGGCGCGGCGCTACTGTATATGCCTTGATTTAGTGACAGTCATACTTTACCAAAAAATCACAATGTAAGTATACACGACTTAAATTATTGAGAGGTACCTCTCATTTAAGATCGTTTAAAAAAACTAAAAGAACCGACTTCAAACGTCACGCTAGTCTAAGTAGCCAGTAGACGTAGTAACTATTATATAATCTGAGCCAGTAGTTAGTAGTACGATTTAGTCGTCGAGATAAGTAAATGCGTCGTAATACAAATGTTGATATATTAAAAACGGCTCGGCCGATTTCGTTAAAAGGGTACCCTTTGAAACAAAAAAGAATTTTCCAAATCGGTTCAGACATCTTCGAGTAATCGGTGAACATACATAAAAAAAATAAAATAAAAGATTCTGACGAATTGATAACCTCCTCCTTATTTATGAAGTTGGTTATAAACCGTCTAAATCCAACACATTAAAATTTAGTTTCGTCACTGCACCTGTCGTTAAATTAATGTTAAAAATAAACAGATCTTGGACAAGTATCGTGAAGCGAGTTAGAACTCGGAGACTGGTCCGTGGACCGGTCCCATATCCGCCGATGCACCTGTCTGACCAACGACCCGAGTTGTGGTGTGGATTATATAAAAAAAAATAGCGACGGCGTAAGAAGGGAGGGTATCGAGGGAGGTCAGTTAGACATAAAAATATTTATTTTCAAAATAAAATGTTCTTATTAAAAAAAATGTTTCCGATTTTAAGGTAATTCAATTTAGTTCTTATATTTTCTTAAATACTGACCCAATTGGCCACGAGAAATAAACCAGCCAGATTTTTACAAGTATAGCAAACTTTATGTATTAATTGATAAAGTTGCAAGTTTTGGGGTTAGAAGCCCCTTAAACTAACGTTGGTATGACAATTTGACGTTTCCATAGGAGCATTACATCGATGTTCCACTTGACTAGCTATCAAAAATCAGTTTATTTTCAACCGACTTCCTAAAAAGAAGGATGAATGATGTATGTTTTTTTATTTTTTTGTATGTATGTTACGCGATTACTCCGTCAATTGTGAGCCGATTTGAATGATTTTTTTAAAAATTGGAATTGATTTCCGAAGTAGTCCCATTTCCATTTCATTGAGATTTGATATGTATCTCCAGAGATATAACGATAAACGTCTCAAACTTGCTACTGAAATTGACTTGCGGGGCATGTAAGTCGGTTGTTTTAGTTTTTAAACTATATTAATTATTTCAATTGATATAATTAATAATAATAAATTTCTAATATGAAATTTCAAAAGAAACATTTCGCTAAAAAAAAGAATTTTCCAAATCGGTTCAGGCATCTTCGAGTGAACATACATAAAAAAAAAATTAAAAATATTCCGACGAAACTTCCTCCTTTTTTGTGAAGTCGGTTAAAAAGAATATGCATACGTAGGCTACTTTGAAGTATTATGTTTCTTGAAGTTTTACACACTTTATATTTCTTTCAATTGTTACACACAATCCAAAATTTCATCGCACGGTCGGTACGGTACGGTAAATCTTGGATTGTGTTTAACAATTTACTTTGAAGTAGTTTTGCATCAAAAGCCCTTTAGCGTGTGCAGTGAAACGATTTTTTTTATTAAATTGGCTTATTGGAAAATGTCACACAATTCAATTATCTATTGATTTCACACATGAACCGCAAGGAGTTTGAAATAGCAATAATTCTATCCTCTTCAAACACACGCAAAAAATATCTGTCTCTTTCACACATCCATTAAGGGACAGTCTCAAGAGTATGCATCTGAATGGGAAAATGGCTGACTACGTGGAGTCAATCTATTTCTTTTTCAATCCGACCACGAGTTATTAAATGGAGACGGAAGAAAATGTGCAGTCAAGTGGGTTTTTTAATAACTTTGCTTTATGTATAGAGTTCTTTTAATATCGTATAGACTTTCGTTTGAACACTACCTCAGCTGTTGGTAAGTGATGATGATATTATGGTCAAAGATAGTAAGTAGCACGCTAAGGGTTTAATGGGAACTGGACCTCAAGGACAATTAATGTTGGAACACATCAGATGTTTGGTAATAGATTTTTCAACTTCAGGGTTGATTTCTGAATCCTTCAGGATTGAAAAATCCATTGGCGCACTGCGGGTATTTGAACCCACTACTTCTGGCGTGAAAGCCGACCATGCACCCACTGCGCCACTGGGCCCTCTTATAATCAAAGCCACACTAAAATAACCACAAAAATTAGGCCCCATATCAATATTAACCCTAAGCATACCAATTCGAGAGATACGCATCGCCCGACGGAAACTGAAGCAATAACCAATTTCCTCTTAATAGTCAGTTACACTTGACATTAACTTACCTAATTAATTGTGTACCGAACTGATCTAATCTCTAGTGTCATAGAATTAGTGGATTTCCTGTATATGGACCTCCCATAATGAGCTGAATGCATAGGAATACAGAAGCATCAATAAATCGATTGCTATATTTCATATGTCAACGACCAATTCACTGTTGTTTGATTTTTTTTAATACGTTATAGGCTAGCGTTTGACCTCTATCTCACCCGTTGGTAAGTGATGATGCGGTCGAAGATGGTAAGCACGCTAGGCCTAGAATGGGAACTGGCTCTCAAGGATAGCTGCCGGAACACATTAGATGTTTGGTGACAGATTTTCTAACTTGAGGGTGGTAGCTGGCCAGGCGGACACCAGATAGTGTCCTACCACCATGCGGAGGTTGTTGGTTTCTTAACGATGTTTTTCCTTCATCGGAGGGCGACTGTGAAGAGCGCACATAAATTTTTCGATAGAAAAATCCAATGGTACACGGCGGTTTGAACTCGGTACCTCTGGCATCAAAGGCAAGCGTTCTCCCGATTGCGCCACCGGGCCCTCGATTATACGCTCGGGGCGATCATATAATTTTTTAATGTGTTCATACAAACAAACTCACTCGTTTATTGATATGTGGTTCAACTTCATTTATGTTTGCGTCAAATTTTAAACGATTTTTAACCGACTTCAAAAAAGGAGGAGGTTTCTCAATTCGATCCTATATATATATATTTTTTGTTTGTTTGCGGATAACTTCGTCGTTTATGAATCGATTATAATTATTCTTTTTTTGTTGGAAAAGAGATATTCCAAGTGTAGTACCATGGTAATTTTATCGAGGTCTGATAAGTATCTACAGAGATATGGAGATAAACACCTCAAAATTGGTACTGAAAATTAATAACACGGCATTGAAGTCGGTTATTTTTAGTTTTTTAAACGATCTTATTGTTTGTGAGATTATGCCTACCGTTTGGTTCCATTCAAATTTTATCGAGATACTAGCTGACCCGGCAAACGTTTTTTTGCCATATAAATAAATGGCTATTAAAAAATAAGGGTTGAAAGTTGAAGGGTGAAAATTGAGGATTGTATGTATTTTTGTATGTTGTATCATAAAAAATAGAAATTAAAAATTTTGTCTAAAAAATAAAAAAAAATTTAGGGGTGGACTACCCCTAACATTTAGGGGGATGAAAAATAGATGTTGGCCGATTCTCATAGATACCGGATAAGCACAAAAAATTTCATCAAAATCGGTCAAGCCGTTTCGGAGGAGTATGGCAACGAAAACTGTGACACGAGAATTTTATATATTAGATGACAATTAATTTCGGAGATAGGTAATTCCTGAGAAATATGCAAATTTGATGTCCGGACAAATATATGCATATTTTATCTAAAACTTTTTGGTGTTTTTCGGATATTTATCGTATTAAAATGGATGTTTCTCCTAAGTTGCCACAATCAACAGGTGGAATTTTAAAACATTTAATATTTATATGTGAATTTGAAAGTGTAAAAAATCATTACCGTGGCTGTCCCAAAACCCGAAATGGAACTATTTGTACAGGATTCACAATAGGTAATTCGTAACATTTATGTCCAGTTGAACATATAACCATCACATTACAATACTTGATCTACCTAAATATATCAATCTCATATAATTTAACTATAAATAGAAGACACAAAATAATTTTAAAGTTTGTCCCTAGAAAAAATCATCATCACCGTGTGACATCATGACCTGCTGTGACATGCACGACTTAATAGAAAAACTTTGTTTAAAAAGTTTTACATCCCCTGCACCCCCGCAGATAATATCGACACGTCAGTAAAAGCAAACATCACATATTCGCGCCAGAAAATATATAAATATATTTTTTCTGTTCGTGTTTTTGTGTGTTGTCACGAGTCAGAGAGGAGTCGCGTCAAAAGTTCAAACGGTCCTTGAATGAAAGAATGTTTGTAAAAGGTGTTTCGTTTCATAGTCAATTGGGAAAAGCATCGATATAATCAATACCATGTTCGTAATTACCATGTTTTACTTGTGATTATTGCGTTGATTTTATCAAGATGGAAAAAAGAGAATCGTATGATAGCTTGGTTGTAAGATGTATTTTTAAGTGCGATTTAGCGAAAAATTTATTGTATGATTAGTTCTATGTATTGAATGTATAATTTATTGTGCGATTGTTTGTATGTTTGTTAGAATGATTATATAAATAATCGGATGAAATATTGTATGGAAATTTGATTGTATGATTTTTGTCTGTATGGTCGTTTGTGTGGTCGTATGAATGATCGATTGTATGGATGTGGTTGTCTGCATTGTAGCGTGTTTGATTTGATATTGTATTGTAAGGGATACCTTTGTTTCGCATAATTTCTTATTCCAAATTTACTTAGGCATAACGGGTTACGCATAATTTTAAATGGCATAATAGTACTATCGCATAATTTTCATATTGTATAAACAAGCATAACTTTCAAGTAGACTATATTGTTTCGGCCTAATTTTGATTCGCATAAAGTTATAGGGCATAATTTTTACTGGCCTAATAGTTTTAGACATAATAAATGAAGTCATAATTGAATGTATTCACATATTTTATGCTGAATATTCCAAATAAATAAACATTGCTTACTTAATTACACATTTATTAATTTCTAAAGAAACGACTATAGTATTATAAAAGTACATAATAAAAATAATTTAACACTTCTAAAGTCAGAATTAAGGTAAGCCATTTATATGTCATGTTAAGTTAAGAGTTGTTTGGCTCAAAAAAAATGTTCGTGGTTCCAATTTTTTAAATTAATATTTATTAATATATGAACTTTAAGTCCGTAGCCAAATTAAATTTATTAAATAAAGTAGGTTATATAAAGTTATTAATATAGGTTTAATCTTTGGATGTTTGTATGAGTCTTGGGCAGCAGGCCTGTAAGCTCTGTAAGTACTAGTAAGTTAATTTGGTATGGATGTTTTAGTGAATTTAATCGAATGGTCCAGCTTTCAACTACAATATTGCATGCATTGTTGCCTATTCCAATTACCTTAATTGCATCAGTTGACTGTGTACTTAGCTGTAATTTTCGTTTCGGAACATCCGATATAAAAGATGGTTGTGAGCCGCAGTCCAAAAGCGCGCGGACTATCTCCGTGGCATAAGTCACCGGGTTCGAGACTTCGATGACCACCGTGGACAATAATACCTCGCTTAGACCCTGCTTGGAAAAGTTGACAATTGTCTCTGTAGAAGTGGAGTCTGCTGAAGCTGTATCTGCGTGAATAATAGAGTTGTGCCTTTTGTGGCATATTCTACAAGATCTTAATCGACAGTCAGTGATGGAATGACCTTGTCATAGACAATTTTTACATAGATTGTGTTTTGTAATATCAGCTAACTTGTCAGTGATGTTTTTGTTTAGAAATATTGAACAATTATATATTCGATGTGGATTTTTGCAAATAATACAAGAGAGTTTTATTTGTGTGTTTGTATTGTTTGTGTTTGTGATGGTAAATGATTTTACAAATGTACCTTTATCCTGCCTGTTTGAATTGAGATTAAAATTTTCATTCTTCTCTGAGAGATGGCGTTGCATTGTTTTATACTTGTAATATTTACTGCGATTTATTGCCTCTAACACATCAGCGCGATCTGCTAGAAACTTTTGAACTGCTTGAGGGTTGGTACTTCGCCGAAAGTATTTCGAAGTTCTTCCCATTTAGTTCGTTTGTTGTTATCTAATTTAGTGGACAATGTAAATAATTAGAATGTCCCACTTGTCTGTCGGTTGTCCTTAACTAGCAAGTGCGCGTAAGTTTATCATTAGGTGATCTATCAAACTTCGTAGGGAACGTTCTGACTCACGTGTGATCGGTTGCATGTTGAATATTGAAGTTAGATGCTGATTGATGAGAACTTGTTTGTTATCATATCTGTCGCAAAAAAGCGACCACGCGTTTGCATAATTCGACGATCCTTTTAAGTAGGAGAGTAAGTAGTGAAATTTATGAATGTCAGTTATTTGTGTATTTTTATCGACGAGAACTAAAAATGCATCTCGGAATTGAGCCCAACAGAAATAAGAATAAAATAATTGAGCCCAACAGAAATAAGAATAAATAGAAACAGAAATAAGATCCGTCAAATTTCGCAATTTTGATTTTAGGTAATTTAAAATTAGAATTCTGATCATGGTAGTGAGAGTGAGAGCAGAGTACCTCTCCGACCTTTGACTTGCGGCGAGATTCTATCTTGATGTTTGTATTTTCAATTAGAACCTTAGCCCTTGCCATGCACTAGGTCTTGCTCGATTATCTCCCTCCCATCAATCTCAGAATCTAAAAATTCGCAATTTAAAACATGACCTCAGTTGACTCTAAATTGGTAAGATAATGCTTAAGTTTAGTAATTTGGTCTTTAATTGAACTACGTTTTGTGTTTAATTCTTTGAGAGACATCATGGATTGCGATGAATCAGATGCCATGGCTTTTGTTATTAGATAAGTGATGGAATTATGATTAGATTTTTTTTAAGTTTGAGTTAAATTTTGTAAAACAATGTCGAAGCTATATGTGTAAAATTCTCGTAAAATATCGAATGTATTGATAAAATTATTTTTGACTTAGCTGTAGTAGGGTAAGGTCTCACTCTCCCGGCAGTGGTGCCGAGATCCCACGGGAACCTGGCCCGTGGTGACGCCCGCCAGCCGGCCCGTGTCGCGACTTGCTGAACACTTGTGACAGGGGCGCCCCGGTTAAATCTGGAATATTCGGCGAATTGGATCAAAACTAGGCATATAACACTAGTTCCTTTTATCTTTGGATATCCACAGGCTTTATTTAGGTAGTTATTAATAAAAGATGATGAATAAAATGGTATGTAGGTAGGTAGCTCACAAAAACGATGATGAAACTTGCTTGAATTTCGAATTAAATTATTAAATATATTTGAACATGGAATTTACATGATTTAGAGCATAAAAACATTAAGTATTAGCTAATAACTAGAGTGATCAGGTGATATTTTTCGAATTTAAGATGTTCTAAGGCAAGATTGCATCAGAATGATCTTTGGACTTTGCATAGATTGTAGGTAATACGAAATTAAATTTTGCACATATTTTGTTGTAGATGCTCGAGTAATTGAATTTACGTGATTATATGAACTTTAAAACACAGTAAAATCAATAACATTGAATTTAATCATTAGAATATGGTATGAGTTGGAAGAAGGAAGGACACTTATCTTTCTATCGAATGTATTGCTAAAATTATTTTTGACTTAGCTGCAGTAGGGTAAGGTCTCACTCTCCCAGCAGTGGTACCGAGATCCCACGGGAACCTGGCCCGTGGTGACGCCCGCCAGCAGGCCCGTGCCGCGACTTGCTGAACACTCGTGACCGGAGCGCCCCGGTTCAATCTGGAATATTCGGCGAATTGGATCAAAACTAGGCATACAACACTAGTTCCTTTAATCTTTGGATATACACAGGCTTTATTTAGGTTGTTATTAATAAAAGATGATGAATAAATTGGTATGTAGGTAGGTAGCTCACAGAAATGATGATGAAACTTGCTTGAATTTCGTATTAAATGATTAAATATATTTAAATATAAAATTAATATGATTTTAAACATACAAAAATTTAGTTTTAGCTAATAACTAGAGTGATCAAACGATATTGTTCGAATTTAAGATGTTCTAAGGCAAGATTGCATCAGAATGACCTTTGGACTTTGCATAGATTGTAGGTAATACGAAATTAAATTTTGCACATATTTCGTTGTAAATGCTCCAGTAATTGAATATACGTGATTATATGAAAGTTAAACACACAGTAAAAGCAACAACATTGAATTTAATCATTAAAATATGGTTTGGATTGGAAGAACGAAGGCCACTTATCTTTCTATCGAATGTATTGATAAAATTCTTTTCTCTCCCGGCAGTGATGCCGAGATCCTACGGGAACCTGGCCCGTGGTGACGCCCGCCAGCCGGCTCGTGCCGCGACTTGCTGAATACTCGTGACCGGGGTGCCCCGGTTAAATCTGGAATATTGGGCAAATTGGATCAAAACTAGGCATATAACACTAGTTCCTTTTGTCTTTGGATATACCCAGGCTTTATTTAGGTTTTATTTATTAATAAAAGAATGATGATGAATAAAATGGTATGTAGGTAGGTAGCTCGCAGTAATGATGATGAAACTTGCTTGAATTTTGTATTAAATGATAAAATATATTTGAACATAGAATTTATATGATTTTAAGCATACAAAAATTTAGTATTAGCTAATAACTAGAGTGATCAAACGATATTTTTCGAATTTAAGATGTTCTAAGGCAAGATTGCATCAGAATGACTTTTGGACTTTGCATAGATTGTAGGTAATACGAAATTAAATTTTGCACATATTTTGTTGTAAATACTCGAGTAATTGAATTTACGTGATTATATGAACTTTAAACACACAGTAAAATCAATAACATTGAATTTAATCATTAGAATATGGTATGAGTTGGAAGAAGGAAGGACACTTATCTTTCTATCGAATGTATTGCTAAAATTATTTTTGATTTAGCTGCAGTAGGGTAAGGTCTCACTCTCCCGGCAGTGGTACCGAGATCCCACGGGAACCTGGCCCGTGGTGATGCCCGCCAGCCGGCCCGTGCCGCGACTTGCTGAACACTCGTGACCGGGGCGCCCCGGTTAAATCTGGAATATTCGGCGAATTGGATCAAAACTAGGCATATATCACTAGTTCCTTTTATCTTCGGATATGCACAGGGTTTATGTAGGTAGTTATTTATAAAAGATGATGAATAAAATGGTATGTAGGTAGGTAGCTCACAGAAATGATTATGAAACTTGCTTGAATTTCGTATTAAATGATTAAATATATTTAAATATGAAATTAATATGATTTTAAACATACAAAAATTTAGTTTTAGCTAATAACTAGAGTGATCAAACGATATTTTTCGAATTTAAGATGTTCTAAGGCAAGATTGCATCAGAATGACCTTTGGACTTTGCATAGATTGTAGGTAATACGAAATTAAATTTTGCACATATTTCGTTGTAAATACTCGAGTACCTAATTGAATTTACGTGATTATATGTACTTTGAACACACAGTAAAAGCAATAACATTGAATTTAATCGTTAGAATATGGTATGGGTAGGAAGAAGAGAGGACACTTATCTTTCTTTTTGCTGTAGTTCCGTGACCGTTGCGAAGTCTTATCACTGTTGCTTCGCTGCCAGATCTGCCGGTGTATTATTTGCAATGTTCTTTCGTCTTCTTAACTGATTGAGCTTTGATTTTATTCGATTTCTTCGATATGACGTCGTAAGCTTCTCGCCACTTGGCACGTCGACTCGAAGCCGTATATTTGTCCTCAAAAAAAACTTATTGTGTAACTTGTTCGTATAGAGACACTGCGAGTTTCTTGGATAAAGTGAAACCCGTAAAATATGGTGAATTCCGTATATTGCCTTGAATGGTTAGTTTATAATGCAGACTTGTTGCCCGTCGAACGTTGTATTTGGAATGAGTGTATGTAATAGATTTTTTATTTAATAAAAGTTGTTAGTTGGAGAGGGTAGATTATGTAGGGTAGATTTGAAAATATATTTATAAAGTTTGACGTATGGATTTTCTTCGGATACGCGTTAAAGAAGCGTCAATGTCAAGCCGCGACACATGCTTATTGTCATTACCGTGGAGTAAATTGTCATTACCATGTCTCCTAAAACAACATGATATTTCAATCTATCAATATAATTATAAAACATACTAAATAACATCTTTTTAAAAATAATATATAAATTTATGAAGACTGCATATATTTTCTCAGGAATTACCCATGATTATAAAAAATATAAACAAATTTGATACCTTAACACCATGATTATGACTATGTAGTTTTGTATTTTTATATTTTTGTATTTTTGTATGTTTGTAATGATTTGGCTCAAAAACTACAGGACCAATTTAAAAAAATATTTTCCTGATATATAGAATAAACTTTCGGAATGAAAAAAGGCTATATATTATCTCGTTTAAATCAAAGGTACATTCGTGGAGACCTAATTTGCAACCTAAGTCGACAAAAAAACGGTCGGAAAAACACGTTCCTTAAGAACGCTGCTCAATTGAAATTAGATGGAAGAATATTTTCTATCGAAGAGTTGTACAACTTAATAAGGCCCACAAGAAAGTACGCAACAGCATATGTCTATCTCTTAAGGTTGACTCACAGTAACCATTTTAATATTTTGTTTTTTGTTAAAAACTATTACATAACTTCCAAGGCTATTTTCAAGTATATAGTATTAATCCTCATCCAAATAATTTTACGTTTATTAGCTTGGCCACATATTATAGATTAAAATTGTCCCTTACAGTATATAATTAAAATGAAAACTCTAGAAGATATCACGGATTTCACATACACGCATCGCAAAATTAATAAAATATTTGTAGTGAAACCACAGATTAGGTCATAGTTACTACGAAAATATTACTATAGGCTTACCTATTCCACAGAATAATGAATAGTACAAGCTATTCTGTAGATCCCCACCGATCACAATCAATTTGAAGTCAATATAGTATAATAATATGATCTATTGTATAAAATAATAATAATAATCAATAATAATATATATACCCGCAGGGGCGGCTTTGTGGCGAGCCGACGGTGAGTGGCAACACCGCGTACCCCTATCCCGTGAGGGCTAAATGAGACCCTCTGACCCCCGGCTTGCCTTGACCGGCCGGCCGGTGGTGGGAATCGCAAGAGCTAAGACCAAAGCTCCAGGGTGGAAGTGTTAAAGGCATAAAGCCGCTAGTAGCGTTTAGTGAAAGTGCAGCACACCTCTCAACACCCTTAGCTATCCACGCCAATGTTGCCCCTCGGCGCCGACATAACGGTCCGCCTTTATGGGGGGTCCATTCAGTGGGTGGCAAGTCAACACCCGCCTAAATATTTTGTAATGAGGCATAATTGGCGGGTGCCGTACCTCATCCTATAGACTAGCAATCCGACATTAATCAGCTCACCCAATAGTCTCATAAAATAATGTACCATCTTTTTATAATATAGTTTCCCATATCTCCTCCTCATCCATTAATAATACCTAAGTAAACATTGTAAAGGGCCTCTTGATGTTGGCTTCGGGTCCATCAATGCCCTCCAAAAGACCGGGCGAGTACGACCCGTGAGTTAAATTGAATAAATCAATATATATAATAATATAATATTTGAAACCACCCTGACTGATCTATAAATAATATTTTAATTAAAAGCATTCCAATGACTCCAAACACGACATTTAAAATCTGAGCTGTAAGTTGGTGAGGATTTTAGTATTCTGTAGAGTCTTGGAGATGTTCCAGCATCAGGTCAATGCTTCCATGTTGCTACAATATCGTTGAAGAAGAAGATTATCGAATTGGTCAGACCTATGAAAGTTGATTTCATAGCGCAATTTAGAAAATAGCTCATAGTTTTATACTTTTCATGCATCAAAGCTAAGAACTCTCTCGATGAAGTCATCTATCAAACGAAATAAAACTGTCAATAATAAAATCAAAATCGGTTCATCCGGTTGGGTGCTAAGATGCTACAGACAGACACACAGATACACACGTTAAACGTATAATACCCCTACTGTTAGCGTCGGGGAACGCCGTAAGATTACGGCGGCAGATGTTCTCTTTGGTGGTAAACTACTTTTCAACCAAATTCCAAAAAGAAGTAGATTCTCAATTCGTCTGTATGTTTTTTATTTCTTTTTTTTTTTTGGTGTGCATGTTACGCGATTACTCCGTCAATTTTGAACCAATTCGAATGATTCTTTTTGTAATCGGTTGGACACGTTTTCGAGGTAGTTCCATTGTAATGTCATCGAGAATTGACAAGTATTTCCAGAGATATGACTATAAACGTCTCAAACTTGCTACTGAAATTGACTCGCGCGGCATTGAAGTCGGTTGTTTTAGTTAAACCATCTTAATTATTGGTAGATTTAATTATCCCACTACCTCTGTACGAAAACCCATGATTCATGAATGCACATAAAACTTTCATTGGTAGGTATATAGCTAGGATTATAACCAACGACTGTCGGGTCAGAATCAGGGTATCTATCCTTTACGCCAAAGGGCCGTCCAATATCACTACGAAAGTATCATAAAACAAAGTCCATCACTGCGTTTGTCTGTCTGTTCGCAATAATCTCAATAGCTACTGAACGGATTATCATGCGGTTTTCACCAATAGCCAGAGTGTTAATGAGGCAGGTTTAGGTGCATAATTCGTTAAGGTTTTGTGTAAATTGGTTGAAATATGACGATGATTGTTAAATAATATGTTAATATTTGATGCAACAAACTGATGCAAATTTTGTAGGCATATATGTTCTACCCGTGCGAAGCCGGGGCGGGCTGCTAGTTATTTTATATATTTTTGTAACGCGATTAATCCGCTGATTGTGAACTGATTCAAATGATTCTTTTTTTGGCGGTCTTATCGCTAAAAGCGACAGGTTACAGACAAAGTTTGGATAAAGTCAGTGTCATTGAATACACGTATAATTGCGAAGTATAAAAAAATATGTAAAGTTAAAGTTGTCAAGCGCTTTGGGTCATAATAGTCTCCCACTTTAAGACATACATCATTCTGAGACCACAGGCTAAAAATTAAGGTTCTTAATCTCTCAAACAAAAAAGTGGGGTTTGTGTACTCTTGCTTTGTGAAGGTTTTTTTTTTTAATGGTAAACGGTAACAGGAAAAGCACGACGCTCAACTGATGCTAAGCGATGACGTCTACCTATAACAGATACAGCGGCATCCAAAATTCTAAACTGCCAGAATTTTGCAAGTCACTGCACTGCACTGCGTTACCTTGAGACAGAAAGATGTCGAGTCTCACATGCCCTGTAATTTTACTGGACATCTTGCCATTTCAACCGAAAGACATTCCTATTTCGAGGCTGAAAATTAATTGGCAAAGTGGTGGTACCGCCCCAGACGGACTAGCAGAAGTTCTATTACTACAAAATAAACTGGCCAATTGCAAGTCAGACTCGCACTCGTAGGGTTCCGTACCACACTACAGTATTTTATAAGATCGAGCAAAAAATACCACTATCATTTTTCGCCAGCAAAAAAGAATAACTAATAAACAACAAAGGTGATAGGGGTCGACATTTCAATATAACGCCATCTATGGGACGTTTACCTAACTAAGCGTTCATAGATGGTGTGAAATGCCGAATAAACCACGTTTCTTGTATGGGGACCCTCTATTATTTTTAACTTCATTCTGTTTTTAGTATTTGTTGTTATAGCGGCAACAGAAATACATCATCTGTGAAAATGTCAACTGTCTAACTATCACGGTTCCTGAGATACAGCCTGGTGACAGACGGACAGACAGACGGAAACAAAGACAGACAGACAGACAGACAGACAGACGGATAGCGGAGTCTTAGTAATAGGGTCCCCTTTTACCCTTTGGGTACGGAACCCTAAAAAGTGGTTAATAAAATAATAGATCATGACAAGTAAAAATAAAACGGACGAAGTGTGTAACGTAACGGAATGTAACGTAACGGAGCGCCAGGGTGAGGCCTACCGCACGCTACATCCCTAAAGGAACCAGGAACCTAGACAAGATAATATGAACGCGGGACACACATATTAAAGAAATTATTATATTGACTACAAAACACTACGGTACTTTACTTAAACCAAATTAAGAGTTTATCACTCTTCTTCGGGTCGATTACTCCATTATCCTTTCCTGGTACGAATCAGCAAAGTCCTTGGTCAATAAACTTGGAGTAAATCATGTTGAGCATGGATATCCTGTTCTCAATGGAAGTCAGGATATCACAGTGTCGTGATAACTGGTCGTATCTGCATTCTGACTCCCGTCTTGGCAGCTGAGCTTTGACTTTCTTCAGAGCATGTGCATGCCTCCGCTCTAGCGTCAGAGACACTCGGTTCAGCATCTTCATACATCTCATTGAAAGCTCTGGATACAATTCCGTTTTAGCGATTTCATCGTAAAAGAGATACGATAGAAGATTTTCTACCATAACCATTGGAAGCGTATATATAAAGTGCTCTGTGATTGGAAGACCCATCAATTTCATTTTCTCTTGCTGCTTACAGAATCTTGTTTTCTACTTTTTTTCATCATTATTCGTACATTTTTCTGTCCAGACCCAAAATCGAATCCCGTCAAAAATGATTTTTCTATACTTAAATTTTTTTTTAATTTTAAAAACGTTCCACCCTAAATCGTTTTAATACAAAAGAGTATATGTATGATATATAAAAATGTATGAGGTCGTTAAAGATATGCCACAAGTGCTACAAATGTAAAGGAATTAACATACATATAAAATTATGAATACTAAATACTATTTTAAAATAAATATAAAAACTGTGAAAACGAACATTTATATAATACAGAATTCGGATACAAAAATCCTGTTTTTAAATAGTAATACTAAGGGGCAGGTTTTTGCCCGTTCCTGATAACGCTAATATGAAGAAATCGGACAGATTTTTGACAGCTTTTATATGGTGTCATGTGTCAGATAACTATCTAACGCATTATCAAGAACCGGCGAAACTGGCCTTAAAACTAAGCAAAAGTGTTAACGAAAGGAATTTACAGAAATATGTTAAAAACTGAGGTATTTAGATTCATTTAATACGATTTATGTAGGTAGTTTCAAAGGGTAATTTAATTGTAAAATAACTGTATAAATTGATGGCGATTAGGGTTCATGATTTCTCGAGCTTATCAATTTCTCGGGTCTCGAGAATTCTCGAGGCTAATTTCCCGGGACTTCTCGGGTTGTCGAGAAATTTACATTTACGTATGTTTTTGCATATCTTTTCGGTTCAAATAATGAAAAAGTCGTCACAAAATTAAAAATGTGTATCGTAAAAAACATCTTATTTTAAATCAATAAATTAACTGGTTTTCCTCTCAAATTAAGTATCAAAATAATCATACAAATTTATTGCCAGTTTTCAACAAAGTTAGCTTCTCTAACACAAAACAAATAAAATTAAAACGTTACTAAAATTGTGAATACTATCATAATCAGCTAGTTTCCGTCCACTGCTGGACATAGACTTCTCCTATGGCACGCCACTGAGCTCAATTTTCAGCTATTCGTTTCCACCGCTGCCAGCCAGCTTGCGTATATCATCGCTCCACCTAGCTGGAGGTCGTCCTACACTACGGTTGCCGAGCCGTGGTCTCCACTCTAGAACTTGTCTACCACAATAGTTATCGGTTCGGTTCTACGACAGATGTGACCTGGCCCGTTGCCATTTCAACTCGCTATTGCTTTGAGCTATGTCTATAACTTTGGTTCTGTGACGGATGACTTCGTTTCGAATTCGATTCTTCAGAAAAATTCCGAGCATAGCCCTCTCCATAGCTCGCTGAGCAACTTGGTGAACTAGTCGTACGGTCAGTGTCCACGTCTAGGCCCAGCAAGTAATAGCAGATAGGAAGCACTCGTTAAAGACTTTTGTCTTCATGCTTTGTGGTATGGGCGATGAAAAGACGCGACAAAGTTTTCCTAATGCTGCCCATCCCAGCTGTATCCTTCTGCGAGCTTCCTTCTCGAAGTTTTTTCTACCCAATTGCAATATTTGCCCAAGGTAGACGTATTCGTGAACAACTTCGAGAGGAACTCCGTTTAGGGCAATCGGCAATAACATGTTCGTTGAACATGTATGCAGCATGCATTGCAAGCCCTGTACGGTTTCAGCCATGATGACAATATGATGATATTATCATGTCGCAAATCTCAAATGTGAAAGGTAAATGCCGTTCAAATATGAACGCTGAATTGGAAAGGAAGGGGTATAAATATATACCCCTTCCTTTCCAATTCAGCGTTTTGAACATATTATCCTCTAGAGCGTTAGTGAACAATTTGGGGGATATAACGTCCTTTTGTCTCACTCCTCGATGTAAACGGATATGTTCAGTCTGCTGATTTTGTACTTGCTGACGTATAATTACAATAACAACACAATTTTTGGCAGGTTAATTAGGAAAAAAATCAAATTAAAAATTTGCAAGATCAATAAACAACATCTGAGAATCTGAACATACGTACAAAACAATTAGGTATGCTTCCTCTGTCTAATAAAATATGTATTAAGAATAAAACTGGCCAAGTGCGAGTCAGACTTTGTCCCGCACACGGAGGGTTCCGAACGCCATCTATCAAATTTCTAACAAACTTCTAACACCAACTAAGTAAACGTTAACACAACGGTAGAGTAGTATTATATAGTAGTAATAGTAATAGTAGTAATAGTAATTGTAGTAATTAATATTATTAAATATCTGGTTGACCGAGCTTTGCTCGGTATTTTTTGCCACTTAAAGAGACAAATATAACTCTTCCCGACATCTATTGACGAATAATAATACTATTTTTTTAAATTGAGAACAACTAACTGTTTTACTGACACAGTACTTCTACTCGCCAATAGATGTCGACAACTAGATAGGTGGCGCTGCGCTATCGTAAAAAACTTTTTTTAACTTTTCTTTAATTTTTAACTTTGTTCTGTTCTCAGTATTTGTTGTTATAGCGGAAACAGAAATACATCATCTGTGAAATTTTCAACCGTCTAACTATCACGGTTCATGAGATACAGCCTGGTGACAGACGGACAGACAGACAGCGGAGTCTCAAATAGGGTTCCGTTGGTACCCTTTGGGTTCGGAACCCTAAAAACTAAAGCATTTATAGCTTTATCAGACAGATAGACGGTTTCTTATTTTATTTACTATGATTGATATAATATGATTTCTCGAGTTCTCGACTTTTCTCGAGCTTAATTTCCCGGGAACAAAGCCTAACGATTTCCCGGGAATTCTCGAGCCGAGAATGCCCGAGAATGAACCCTAATGGCGATAGAGGTTAAACAAGTTCAAAACACGGCCTTTTAATTATTTTATGTCTTCTTTGATAAGATAACAAGACCGTAAATTATTAGTCTTGCTAAATTGAATGTCCATTGACTTTAATTAATTCACAATTTATTGTTTCTACTTACTATAACTGATTATACATTAAAAATGAATACCTAAATAAATAAAATAAAGTGGAGTCGAGAACCTTCTCCATTTTTAACTAACTTAACAAAAAACTAAGAGGTTCTCAATTCGGCTGTTTTTTTAATGTTTGTTACCTCAGAACTCCGTCAAAATTTAAATCCTAACCGATTTCAATATTATTTTTTTGAGAGAGCCTCTTTTTTGGTCCCATTCAAATTATTGATATCTGATAATCATATCCAGAGATATGGAGATAAATAATATAAACAGATTTGTATACCTTAATGACATGATTATGGCTACTGGCTATTTTGACTATCTCGGCATGTGAGTCGGTTTTTTCGTTTTGTACGATCAAAACATATTGTAAAGTCGATTAAAAATTAGTGATGAACAAAACTTTTCATGTCATTATCGTTCACGTATTTTAAACAGCAGAGCTTTTACTCAAATAAAAATAATAAAATTTGTCGTAATGCGACTCTCCCAAGCCAGTCACACGAAAAATTTCGTCACACCTCCATAAGAGTGTAAAAATATCGTCAAGTATGTTCAACCCAGCGTGAGCACACTGATTGATATGTTTTGATGGTTTGACAGCAGGGAGCCAACCTACTGGTGGATAGGGTACACTCTATACTTGGATACATACATCTAGAAGTGACTTATGGGATGTTTTTTTGTAATGCCAGATAGGCAAGCGTGATCACTATTTTACCTGATGTTAAGTGGTGATGCGGTCGACGATGTAACACGTTTGCTAAGTCTATATTTTATAATTTTTATTTGAGAATAACTCACAAGTTCATTTTAATTTATTTGATTTAAAACGAGCATTACGTTTTCAGCTTCTCTTGCAATATCCTAGATGTTATTTATCACAATAATCTATACCTTTCATCAGCATCGACGTTATATATGAAAAAGACAGTTAGTATTTTTGATCAACTGACTTCCAAAAAGAAGGAAGTTCTCAATTCGTCTGTATGTTTTTTTTTTGTGTGTATGTTACGCGATTACTCCGTCAATTCCAAACCGATTCGAATGATTCTTTTTGTTATCTGTAGGTTACGTTCCCGAGATGGTCACATTGTAATTTAATAGAGATCTGATTAGTATCTCCAGAGATATGACGATAAACGTCTCAAACTTGCTACTGAAATTGACTCGCGGGGCATTGAATTCGGTTGTTTTAGTTTTTAAACTATTTTAATTATATTATTTGTGTTTGCTTTTGTTATAAGCTATGCCAGGCCGTGTGAGACTTAACATTTTTAAAGTCTTAAAGAAACAAGCGCAAACATCTGTCACAGTACTTATATGCTTTTATAAGCAGACGTCATTGCTTACCATCAAGTGAACGTTTTAATTTGGTAATGTTCCACAAAAACAAGAACAAGGACATGGAATAACCTTAAATGCAGTTAAGGCTAGCTTTTAATTTATAAATTTTCAGAGTATGATGCGTTATTTGCACCTTCAAATGGAAATTACTGAACAGTTTTAGAAGGAAATACCTTATTCTCTAAAGCAACATACTGGTAATACCACAGCCAGCAGTAATACTCAATACAGCATATCTCAAGTTGGAAAATCTATCGCCAAAACTAGTGTGTCCAGACAATAGTCCTTCTCATTCCAGGCCTAGCGTGCCGTACGTAGTACGTGCGTGTACGTAGCGTACGTAGCCTATCTTCGACTACATCGTCACTTGCCGACAGGTGTGATAGTGGACCAACGCTAGCTTATATGAAAAAAAACTAGAAGTGACTAATAAATCAAACTGCATACGTCTAGAAAACTGATTGAATGCTAGAGGAAGTGAAGTGCGTCGTAGATCATACAAGTTTTTTTCTCTCGATGAAGTGGTTATTTTCTAATCAGTCGTTTTCCACTTCCATATAAGTACGATCCCTTTTGAGGTAACATAATGGCATTCTTAATTGTTTATTTTTTAAAATCCTTCTGGTGACATTGAAGTTAAGTGTTTATCTGACTGCCAATAAATATATAAAACAAAACAAAAAATGGGGGGGGGGACGCCCTACTGGAACAAAAATTTGCACTTTAAAGTTTAATATTTCGTAAACGCAAACGCATTCAATCGAAAAATGGTATTAGCAACCCTTAAATCATTTTTGAAGACCTATTCAACGAATAAACCTATAAACGACCTATAAAAAAATATTTTTCACAATTTTATTTCAGCACTTTGTCGGCGTAATATATATACGAGTACATACCCCCACAAAATTACAGCTTTCTAGTATCAACGGTTTCTTAGCAAAACCTCGGACAGAGAGACAGACAGACAGACAGACAGACATGACGAAACTATAAGGGTTCGTTGTCAGGACTACGGAACCTTAAAAACAGACTTCACATGCCGCGATAGTCAAAATAGCCAGTAGTATCATGTCGTCAAGGTATACAAATGCATATGTCATCAAGGAATGTAATGTATTGATTGTATTGAATCGATAATATCGATTGAAACCTCCTCCTTTTTTGTGAAGTCGGTTTAGAAACAATAACAATTCAGCCTGCCATTAGCTTTTTGCTTTTACATTACAAACAATATCAAATATCAATTACAAAGTAGAGCAACAGTAAACTTTTCATTTCTTTCATTGTGACTAACGGAGAGTTCACGCAGAGGGAGCAAAGAGATTGTTAAACACAATCCAAAATTTCATCGTACCGACGGGACTTGAACCAAAAACCATCGTTTAATAATTTAATAAAATATAAAGTGTGAAACACTTCAAAGAAACATAATATTTGAGCAAAGAGATGTAAAACTGGTATGTATTCTGTGGTGCCACGTCGAGCGTGATTTTGAATTTTGCATAGAAAGACAGTGGCCTTAACTGCATAAATAATTATGTTATCACACTGGTTAACTTGCACTGCGGATGAAACTAAAAAATTGACATACTGATAAGTCGTATATATACGTAGGCGAGACCAGAAGAAACGTGTCCACAAGACTCAAAGAACACATTGCTTCCATGAAGAACGTGGACAGCGGTAGCTCGGCGGTTACAGAGCACGCTCTCACATCTGTGACGACGCACTACATCAGATTTGACAAGGCACGGATTTTGGCGCGTGAAAAGTATTTTGTACCCCGCAAAATCCGAGAAGCCATTGAGATCAGTCGTCGTCGTAACTTCAACAGAGACAGAGGGTGGTACCTGTCACATACGTGGAAAACCGTTCTTCATGGAAAGCACGTCACCAGTGGCAACAATGAGGACGACACCTTGAGTTCCGTCTGCCGGTTGGATGAGGTTTCGTCTGAAGGAAACAGCAGTGATGAAGACGAAGCCCTCCAACCTAATCCCGCGCCTCCACTATGTACACCGCATCATCACCCCCCACCAACACCACCACCGCCGCCGCCGCCGCCCGCTCCGTCCGCCCGCGCTGCACGAGCAGCGGCCCGCAGTGCGAGGCTGAACGCGTCGGCGAGCGCCCCGCACTCAAGATCCTGAAGAAGGCCTCCGGATGAGGCCGAAACATATGTCGATCGCTGTATCGACATAGCGTAAGTCACGTTAAATTCCCGTTTTTAAATCTATAAGTCTAAAAGTCGTATATACTCTATAACTTTCGTCTATTCCTATTGCTTCAATACGGTTACTTCAAAAACAGGTTACCGCAATCTCACTGAAGTATCACTTCCAATAGTAAACAAACTATAACTCAACGGCTCCAATCAATATGCTAATGAATGACCAAAAACCTTTGGTATGTCTAATATCGACACGAATATAGATCAATTGAGGAATTAATTAAGTCGAAATATGTGTTACATTAAAGTAATGAGTAATGGAAGTGGAGTTTTATTGATTGATTCATTTAATTTATATACATAATTATGCTTGAAATGGGAAAATAGATTCACGTCCATTTCAACCTTTACGGGTGATCTTCATTTATAACAAGCTTTTATTTAACTTAAAGTACGACCACACCTCTCTTATTACACCTCCCTGATTAAGGAGGTAAGGACCCTCCTGATTCAGTGTGGTGTAATCCCCCTTTAAACACTATCTGACGAGCGATTGGCGTCAAATTTGGTACCTTCGAACTTACATCTTTGTACTACATTCCAGCAATAAATTATTATGATTATTATGATTATGATTACATCATCAAAATGGTACCAGACTTTAGAGACTGGAACTCCGTAATAGCAAATGGTAGGACAAACGAATATGGACTAGCATGTATTTTTATTATTAATACTTTTCAATACAAATGATAGCGTCTTAACAAAACACTTGTGTTTTAATTTAAGCAGAAAAACATAACTTATATAATATGTATTTACCTTTAGAACAAATAATATCGTTTAAAAACTAAAACATTACCGACTTCAATGTTCATTTTCAGTACCAATTTTGAGATGTTTATCTCAATATCTCTGGAGATACTTATCAGACCTCGATAAAATTACCATGGTACCACACTTGGGATATCTCCTTTCGAATAAAAAAAGAATATAATTATCTATACTAATATTATAAAGAGAGAACATTTGTATTTTTGTATTTTTGTATGTTTGTAATGAGTAAGCTCAAAAACTACTGAACCGATTTAAAAAATTCTTTCACTAATACATAGAATGGACTTTCGGAATGAAAATAGGCTATATATTATCCCGTTTAAATCAAAGGTACATTCGTGGAGACCTAATTTGCAACCTAAGTCGGCAAATAAACGGTCGAAAAAACACGTTTCTTACGAACGCTGCTTAATTGAAAATAGATAGAAGAATATTTTCTATGCAAGAGTTGTACAACTTAATAAGACCTACACAAAAGTCTGCGACAGCATATGTCTATCTCTTAAGGTTGACTCACAGTAACCATTTTAATCTTAAATTTTTTGTTAAAAAATATGACATAACTTCCAAGGCTATTTTCAAGTATATTGTATTAATCCTTATCCAAATAATTACGTTAATTAGCTTGGCCACATATTATATATTAAAATTGTCCTTTACAGTATATAATTCAAATGAAAACACTAGAAGATATAACGAATTTCACAAACACGCATCGCAAAATTAATAAAATATTTGCAGTGAAACCACAGATTAGGTCATAGTTACTACGAAAATATTATTATAAGCTTAGCTATGCTGTAGATCCCCACCGATCACAATCCATTTGAAGTCAATATAGTATAATAATATGATCTATTGTATAAAATAATATTCATCTATATATATAATAATATAATATTTTAAACCACCCCGACTGATCTATGTATAATAGCTTTTTCCAATGACTCTAAACACGACATTTAAAATCTGAACTGTAAGTTGGTGAGGATTTGAGTATTCTGTAGAGTCCAGGAGGCTTCCATGTTCTTACAATATCGTTGAAGAAGAAGATTTTCGAATTGATCAGACCTATGAAAGTTGATTTCATAGCGCAATTAACTAGAAAAAAGCTCATAATTTTATAACAATTGAACGAATTTCCATGAATCAAAGCTAAGAAAACTCTCGATGAAGACATCTATCAAACAAAAAAAAACTATCAATAATAAAAAATAAATCGGTTCATCCGGTTAGGTGCTAAGATGCTACAGACAGACACACAGATACACACGTTAAACGTATATTACCCCTACATTTTGCGTCGGGGAACGCCGTAAGGTTACGGCGGCAGATGTACTCCTTGGTGGTAAGCTACTTTTTGGTAGATTTAATGATTCCACTACCACTGTACGAAAACTCATGATTCATGAATGCACATAAAACTTTCATTGGTAGGTATACAGTGTGGAAATTAAACTCAGGCCCTGGAGGGAAACTACTTTAAATCCTTAAGCTAGCTCATTTTACTTAAAGGAGACATTCCTTTATATTTGAAAAGAAACAAATCTGCATTAAAAGATTTTTTTAAACTTGCTTGCTTCGCCGGGGACTCGCACCAACTAAAATTAAAAAAAATAAACACTCTTTATTTTAATATACTAATCGGTAGTATTAATATTCAGGATAAAGTTTCTCTAACAAACATTAGGTCTTAAAAATAAAAATAATCATTAAATCTAACATCAACTTTATTTTACTATCAATTTTGTAACACTTAAATTATTTAACTGATAAATTGTTCGAAATGAGCCCCGTCGTTCCGGCTACACAACATTAGTCGCCGTTGAAATTCATTTCTTGTAGCCTTCAGCAAAGTGTTGTGGTGTATGCCCCTAATAACATTTTCTATCGCAATCCTTAGCTCTTGAACGGTTTCATAGCAAGTTTCATAAACAACATTTTTTACATGACCCCATAAAAAGAAGTCCATGGGCGTCAGGTCTGGACTTCTTGCAGGCCATCTAATCGTCCCGTTTGTACCTATCCAGGCATTGAAATTTTCATTAAGCTTAAGGCTACAAGAAATGAATTTCAACGGCGACTAATGTTGTGTAGCCGGAACGACGGGGCTCATTTCGAACAATTTATCAGTCAAATAATTTAAGTGTTACAAAATTGATAGTAAAATAAAGTTGATGTTAGATTTAACGATTATTTTTATTTTTAAGACCTAATGTTTGTTAGAGAAACTTTATCCTGAATATTAATACTACCGATTAGTATATTAAAATAAAGAGTGTTTATTTTTTTTAATTTTAGTTGGTTCGAGTCCCGGGCGAAGCAAGTGAGTTTAAAAAAATCTTTTAATGGAGATTTGTTTCTTTTCCAAAATAAAGGAATGTCTCCTTTAAGTAAAATGAGCTAGCTTAAGGATTTAAAGTAGTTTCCCTCCAGGGCTTGAGTTTAATTTCCACACTGTATAGCTAGGATTAGAACCAACGACCGTCGGGTCAGAATCAGGGTAACTATCCTTTACGCCAAAGGGCCGTCCAATATCAATACGTAAGTATTATGAAACAAAGTTCATCACTGCGTCTGTCTGTCTGTTCGCAATAATCTCAATAGCTACTGAACGGATTATCATGCGGTTTTCACCAATAGCCAGAGTGTTTATGAGGAAGGTTTAGGTGCATAATTCGTTAAGGTTTTGTGTAAATTGGATGAAATATGACGATGGTTGTTAAATATGTTCATATTTTATATTCGATGCAACAAACTGATGCAAATTTTGTAGGCATATATGTTCTACCCGTGCGAAGCCGGGGCGGGCTGCTAGTATGGTAATACGGGACTTATCGCGCTAAAAAACATAATTTTATTTACCTCGACGTTTCCATCAAGTTGCATTGACCGTAGTCACGAGAAGACTGAAGTTGTGGGTATCAGCATTGTTTTGATTGAGAGTAGTTTGAAAATACCCTCATTTGATCTTGATCGGAGTTGCCATTGCGACACACAATAATGACGACATCGGCAGATTTTTGTTGATTTAAACTTCGACTGAAACACTTGCTAATCACTGGGTTCCAAGTTGTGGCCAATCTAAAACCATCCTCCCGGTTGAAATTTGGATGTTTTTTTTATTTCAACCGCTTCACGTACAATACGGGAGTAATAGTAACGTTCGGTGGAGAGAATTTTAGGGTCGTGAAGTTCAATCCAGTGGTTAGGTCCCGAATCTAGCAAATGCTCGGCGATGGCGGACTTATTAACCTGGCGGTTTTTTACAGCTGCAATAGTTTGTAGTTTGACTCTTTCTACGATTGTGCGCTTTGTTTGTCCAATATACGATTTTCCGCAGGTGCAATCAATTTTTATACACACCAGGTGTCTGAAACGGTATCACATCTTTCGGTGAACGGATATGCGCTGCTACCTTCGATAAAGGGGTGAACACTGTCCTAATGGAGTATTTTTGTAACACAGCTCCGACCTTGTCCGTCACTCCCTTCACGTATGGCATGAATGCAGGCTGCCTTTCAACTTTAATGGTCCCTTTCTTAAATCTGCGTCTTGGTTGTCCCCTTCCCCTTACTTTGTAGCCGTTTTTTACAAGTACCTCCTGAACATGAGCGATTTCCCCTTCCAGATGTTCAGGGTCACAGAGGTCATGAGCTCTGTCCATTAAAGACCTGGCTACAGATCCTAAGTGTCGGGGATGATGGTGTGATGAGGCGTTTAGATATCTGTCTGTGTGCGTCGCTTTTCTAAAAACAGAGTGCGATAGCGTACCATCTGGTCTCACCGTTACTTTTACATCCAGAAAAGGTAGTGTCTTGTTAGTTTCCAGCTTGTAGGTAAACTTCATGTTTGCGTGGATCGAGTTAAGCTTATCTGCAAAAGCGGCTACCGTTTGTTCATCTCCCGTCATGATACAGAAGACGTCATCAACATAACGCTTCCACACCTTCACCGATGAAGACTGTAGGTCTATGGCTTTCTCGATATGTTCCATCCAGATGTTGGCGAGAACCGGTGCCACAGGACTTCCCATGGCAACACCATCCATCTGGAGGTAATGCTGACCACTGTACCGGAAATAATTTCCCTCCAAACAATTTCTCAAGAGCACTAAAAATATTTCTGGAAAATCGTAATCCCTTAGCCTTGTCCTTATCACCTCAATACACTCCTTCACTGGAACGTTGGTGAAAAGCGATTCCACATCAAAGCTCACCATGATGTCTTCTGGTTCCAGTTTGAGTTCTCCAAGGATTTGTACAAAGTGGCGGGAGTCTTTCACAAAAGACGGAGTTTTACCCACTAATGGTTGCAACACCGATGCAACATACTTTGCCAGGTCGTAGGTCGGTGAGTCAATCTGAGTCACAATTGGACGCAGGGGCACGTTTGCCTTATGTACCTTGGGTAGGCCGTACAGTTTCGGTGGTGTCACAATCTTAGGTTTGTATAACTTATCGTACACGTCCTCTGTGAACAGATCTTTGTTATCTCTAATGATGGCTCGGATGCGACGAGTTACTCTAGCCGTTGGGTCATAAGACACAGGTTTATAAAGCCGTCTGTCTTCTAACATACCCCGTAACTTGTTATCATAATCAGACGAGTCAATTACCACGGTGGCGTTACCCTTGTCAGCTTTTAACACCAGAATGTCCTTATTCCTACGTAAGTCTCGAAGGGCTAAGCGTTCCCCAGTGGTAACATTACTCTTAGGTAACTTGCATTTCCTTAATATAATAGAAACATCCTGCCTAAGAGATTCTGCAGCATTAGGCGGCACCTTGTTTCTTAATATTGTTTCTTCTACGCTACTGATTACGTTTTCGTAGGGAATCCGTGTAGGTGTTAGTGCAAAATTCAGGCCCTTAGCTAGTATACTTTGTGTTGCGTCATCTAACGTATAGCTGGATATATTAAATACTGTATATTTTTGTGTATCAGACGAGCATTGCTTTACAATGTTGGAGTACTTACGCTCGTTGCGTACCCGTAATTTTTCCAACTTTTTACAATGTCCTGCGGTACACAGATCGTAAGTACGATCCGCTTGTTGGTGAGTAATCCGATCACACAAATCAAAATCACTACGTGATAGCACAGCACTGCACTCCGAATGCACATCGTATAATTCACTATTCACTCTGTCCAAGTCACAATGACAATTCCGAATTAATTGTTTTAGTAGGCGGATACTCGCGCTTCGCAGAATTTCTCCAGAGCGCGCAATACCACTACGTGGTTTTATACGTTCACACGTAGGTAATAAGTCCCAATAACGACATTTAATTAAAAACACCAGCGATGTTTTTAATTAAATGTCTTTGTTGTTGTTGTAGTATGTTAGATTGGCCACAACTTGGAACCCAGTGATTAGCAAGTGTTTCTGTCGAAGTTTAAATCAACAAAAATCTGCCGATGTCGTCAGTATTGTGTGTCGCAATGGCAACTCCGATCAAGATCAAATGAGGGTAGTTTCAAACTACTCTCAATCAAAACAATGCTGATACCCACAACTTCAGTCTTCTTGTGACCACGGTCAATGCAACTTGATCGAAACGTCGAGGTAAATAAAATTATGTTTTTTAGCGCGATAAGTCCCGTATTACAATATAATTATGTGTGTAAATCGCGAAAGTTTAAAATTTACTAAAAAAAGAATAATCAAAATCGGTGCATAAATGACGAAGTTATCCCCGAACAAACATATAAAATATATATATATATATATATATATACGGTCGAATTGAGAAACCTCCTCCTTTTTTTGAAGTCGGTTAAAAGGTATTTAAATAACATCCTATTTTAGTCACAATAGATACCCACAATAAGGAATAAAAGATGTACAGACGATGTCAGCCGAATTAGTGACATTATTATTTTTATTGACAGTATGGGTAATACATACGAGTACCTCGGATTTGGGTTATACTTATTACTATATTGAGTAGGTATTTAAAATATAATGTGCAATATAGTCATAAGTGTTTTTTTTTGCAATAGTTGTACAGGTATTTATATTATTGTCTATGTTACCTAAATATTACCTAAGCCTTATATTATATGGCTTAGGTATCACCTTACTATCGACATGGATATGTAAAAAGTTATTCGTACAAAAAAGTTGCGCCTTAAATGGTTAACAAAAAATGTATGTGACGTTTTTGAAAATTTTTGAAAATGGCGTAAATATTATTTTTTACGTTATTTACGTAATTTTTTACGTTTTTTTGCGGGTATCTCCGCCATTTGGAAAATTTGCAAAATCTGAATAAAAAAAATCCTAATAATTATCAAACCTGCTAACAAAATTTCACGAGGACTGATTGAAAAATGCGATCTAGGAGGAGAATAGACATCCGAACAGACCCGCAAAAGCATTTTCGTCCAATCTGAAATGGGTCTCCATTTTGCTTCACTCGGTCAATAATTAAAATCCGAAAACATTCCATACTGAAATACAACTGCAAAACTCCAAGCGGATGTCAAAATTGACCCAGGCCTAATGAAATTTCCTTCGTTCGTTGCTCAATCTACCTAATTTTCGGCGCGATTGTACCATATCGATCGGGGCAAAGTTGAAATAGAATTCTATAGGGCGATTTGACTAAGTGGAGGGTAGGTAAATGATTCAGAAGATTGTGTAATAGATATAAGTAGGTACTCTTAAATATTATTTTGTGGATAGAATTCAAATAAGTACTCACTTAACATTAGAAATAGAATGTGAATATAAGAAGGCCTTATTTGGTAGAGAGATCAAAAACAATACTGCATTTTTTTTAATTTATAGTTTTTGTGGGTTTGACACATACAATGATATGTGGTCGTGGTGATTTTGCTACTTGCGGTACTTGCCTTGTGAAAGTACATTAGATATGCACGAAACCTAGGTAGAGTCGGTTGAGGTGTGGATGATTTATTAGTAGTGAGTTTATAGAGCACTTTTCATTAAAAAAGAGAGTGCGTAGAACTCTACGCGTTAATAGTGAAAGTTCCTTTACAGAGTGGGAATTATTTTGCACAAATCCATCTATTGAACTTAGCGGGACGAATGCCCGAATGATCGCGAATACGTCTTTGTAGTTACGCTGTTGAACAATAGAGGGCGTTTATAAATATAAAATATAACACGACGCTTACGTCACTTTCGCTTATACCGAGATCACACCAGGCGATTCTAGTCGTTCAACTGGCTAGGGATGTACTTGTCTTTCGATTCCAAGTACTTTTAGTATCGATACTTTAGAATCTATACTTAGTTAGTACCGGTTATAAGTACTCGTTTCGTTAATCAATTATTTGTTTTAGAAGAACATTAAGGCTGGCATTATACAGCGATAATAGGGTTTCGAATGAAACTATTTGATTTGCTGATCAAGCGTGATTAATCGATAAAAAATATCGATTGGGTATTTTTTTGTAACTCGTATCGTACATCCTTAGGTAGTTGAACGACTAGAATCGCTTGGTCTGAACCTGGTCGAGGTGAGGTGACCTGGTGAGCGTCACGGTCCTAATGACCGTGACGCTACGTCCCTTCTGTTGCATTTTTACCCCTGTGTGCCTAAAGAAGTTTAACTTCGAAAATAGTTCCACTACACTCGTTGGGTGGCTTTTGATGCTAATTTTCTGAGATGTCGCTGTCAAAAGCGTCAGCGCGAACCTTTGCTTATAATAAATATTTTCGGTAAAAAATATTACCGAAAATATTTATTATTCGTCAAAAATGAGAAATACTAGAAATAATGAATGGAAGCGGTGTAGACACTAATCGTAAACGAAATGTATAATTTAGGTATTAGGTTAGGATTAGTATACTTTCAACAAAAGTCCAATGCTTAGAATTCACTCCTTGTAATATAATAATCTCATTGTAAAAACTCAAAAGTATTTAACATTCATCATAATTTTATCTTCATTCTATATTCTTATTCATCTTTCAAATTGCACACAGCGAATCCTTCTTACATTCTATCTCGAATGTTCCTTTGAATTTAAAAATGTATTCTCAAAGACACGTTTAGATTTAAACACGTCACTGCACTCGAGTGCCCTTACACGATTGACTTGAAATCGCACAGCCACCTGCTCAGGACATCGAAATAGTATTTTACTTTTTGGACTTCGGCACAGAATAATAATAGTAGGTACAAGACTTGGGTATAAAAATAATTAAGATAGTTTAAAACAACCGACTTCCATGCCCCGCGAGTCAGTTTCAGTAGCAAGTTGGAGACGTTTATCGTCATATCTCTAGAGATACTAATCAGATCTCCATAAAATTACATTGGGACCACCTTGGCAACGAACCCTACCGATTAAAAAAGAATCATTTAAATCGGTTCACAATTGACGGAGTAATCGCGTAACATACACACAAAAAAAAACATACAGACGAATTGAGAACCTCCTTCTTTTTGGGAAGTCGGTTGATGACTGTAACAATTTTTTTTGTTATAATTTATTTCAGATTGTCGGATTGACCACTTACCATTGTCAGGGCAACTTGTTGTCTGTATCTATTTTACCTTCATCGTCATCATTACGGCTTTTAACTGTCCACTGCTGGACAAAAGCCTGTCCTATGCCATGGCACTGCACTTGATTTTCGCTCTTTGTTTCAAATCACTGCCAGCTTGATACTTTACTATTTACCCGACTGCGAAAGAAGGAGGGTTATGTTTTTCTAGTGTATTATTATATACTATTTCTAATATATGTTTGTTTTGGCACGCCCTAGAGCCTAAACAGCTTGTCGTATTTTTATGTGAGTGGTCTATAGATTTGTCTTAGTCGTGAGAGTGACACTGGGTACATCAAAATAAAAAAAAAATAAAAGTAAACCACCCAATGCGATAGTTTACCAATCAGCAGATGAAATATGATGACATGCTTATGCAGTTTGCGATTTTGTCGACATAGTAAACTAGCCGATAATTTTTTCGACTAAATCCACCTTAGAAAGTTTTTTCAACAGCAATAATTAAGATAGTTTAAAAACTAAAACAACCGACTTCAATGCCCCGCGAGTCGGTTTCAGTAGCAAGTGTGAAACGTTTATCGTCTTATCTCTGGAGATACTTATCAGATCTCGATGAAATTGCAATGGGGAATTGAAATTTATCGCCAAATATCTAATTTATGTTCCGAGCTGTCCTTGAGAACTAGTTCCCTTTTTAGGCCTAGCCTGGGACCATCCTCAACCGCAACATCACTTACCAACAGGTGAGAAAGTGCAATGATGTGTCTAAGTTATGCTTGTCTCCTCCTATACTTTAAGGATAGTAGTGAGACGAGGCAATGGACCATCGACATTAGTTCAATATACAAGGTGTCACAGAAGTCAACATCAAGCGAGCACGGGGCGGGTCCTTATTAGTATGGTAGGTACTACAAGACGAAAAAAATCTAGGAATTGTGATTGTTTTGTTCCACAGTTACATTAATATGCAGTCACTGCTTACCACCAGACGGATGTCTTTCTTTCTTGATATCTACCTAATAGAATAGATATGTTATAGATTACATAGTATAATTATATATATAAGTAGTAATATATATATATATATATATATATTACAAGTAAAGTCGCTCCCGCTGTCTGTACGTTTAGATCATCATCATATCATCAGCCGGTGTCAGTCCACTGCTGGACGTAGGCCTCTCCCAAGATGCGCCACTGAGCCCGATCTTCGGCTCTTCTTTTCCAGTCACTGGCCACCGCTTTGCGTATGTCGTCGCTCCAGCTCAAGACGTCCTACGCTACGTTTGCCGATTCGCGGTATCCACTCTAGGACAAGTTTATCCCAACGGTTATTAGTCCTGCGGCGGATATGACCAGCCCACTGCCACTTCAGTTTACTAATCCGTTGAGCTACGTCGATAACTTTAGTTCTCTGGCGAATTACTTCGTTCCGGATTCGATCCCGCAGAGAAATACCGAGCATAGCTCTCACCATAGCTCGCTGAGCGACTTTGAATTGAAGGACCAGTCGAATTGTGAGTGTCCACGTCTCGGCTCCGTACGTCATCGTCGTACGTTTAGATCTTTTTCATCAATAGATAGAGTGGTTCAATAGGAAGTCTTATAACCAGGATTAAACGCGGGCAAAGCCGTAGGGTACAGCTAGCATAATATAAATAAACTGTAAATTGTTAAACACAATACAAAATTTCATCGTGCCGACGGGACTCGAACCCGCACCCCCCGGATTACACGTCCAGGTGCTCTGCCAATTTAGCCGGTTCGATCCATCGATACGACGAAATTAGTGGATTGCATTTAACTTACGTAACGGTACAGAGTATCTACATCTCTCCGCTTGGGCGTACAGTGTTGTGCTCCACACCACTGCCAGTGCGGTAGTGCCGTCAGCCGGCTTGGTCACCACGGTCTCTCCTGCATTAAGAGTGCAGGCAGGATTTCTCGTCACGCTAGCCTTAATGACATCATCCATCGGGCTTTTACCACCATCATATGCGCAGCAGTTTTGGAACCAAATGGCTTAATGCGTGATGATGGTAAAAGACCTGACGGTATGACATTAATACCATGGAAGTTGGGGCGGCCCTTGGTATGGGACGCTACTTGCGTCGACACTTTGGCACCGTCACGTCTTCCCGGTACACAGAAAAAGGCTGGTGTGGCCGCAGAAGCAGCTGAGAACCTCAAAAGGCGCAAATATAGTGGTTTAGACAGCTGCTATCTATTTGTGCCTTTTGGGGTTGAGACTCTAGGACCGTGGGGACCGGGTGCACACAGCATTTTCAAAGATCTTTCCACACGGCTGGTTGAAACGACACGGGACCAAAATGCTGGAATGTATTTAGCTCAGAGACTAAGCATCGCCATTCAACGGGGGAATACAGCCAGCATTTTGGGAACTTTACCTACTGGTAGTGGTTTGGTAGACTAAATTTTAGTTTTTATGGTTTTTTATTAGGTATATTTATTTGTTTATAGTTAGGTAGTTTTATAAATATAATAATGTATATAATAAATTAAATAAACTAATTATAATAATAATAATTTACATCATGTATAATTGCATATGACATATACTTACGTAATAAGTAGTCACAGATGGCGCCACCAATGCCTAATTGGGTTAACAAATGCAATCCACTAATTTCGTTGTATCGATGGATCGAACCGTGGCTTAATTGGCATAGCACCTGGACGTGTAATCCGGGGGGTGCGGGTTCGAGTCCCGTCGGTACGATGATATTTTGGATTGTGTTTAACAATTTACAAAAATATAAAGTGTGTGACAATTCAAAGAAACATAATAAATAAACTTGCCAAGTGCAAGTCAGACTCGTACTCGGTTCCATACCACACTACAGTATTTTATAAGAGCTGGTGACAGACGGACAGACAGACAGACAGACAGATAGACAGACAGATAGACAGACAGACAGATGGACAGCGGAGTCTTAGTAATAGGATCCCGTTTTACCCTTTGGGTACAGAACCCTAAAAAGAGACAGTGAGAGAATAAGAGATAAAGACAGATAATCGCTAGAGCTTTCATAGCACCAAAGAAACCTGCTTATTAGTTTAACGGAGCTCGACGAAAGAGGTTGTTAAGAGAGCTATTAAACTATTTGTTTTAGCTCCCACAACATTGAAATATACGCCAGAAGACCACAATTACCGAAATTAACCTTTACCGTTTATATTTAAGTTTATTGTTTGACTATCATCTCATTAAACGCACGTAATATTCGGAGCGGAGTAATCTCGTTTGTGACACACTGTCTTTCAGTTTGACAAGCGGTGGAGAAGCGTCTAGCGTTTATACTTAGCCTAGCAACTGTCACGCAAGCAAGATAAAAGAGATGTAAAGTGCAGCACAGGCGGGGACGTAATATCTTACTTAGCTATAAAAAATCATACAAAATGTAAAAAAAATCACGATGCAAAACATAATACAGACAGGACAGACGCGCATTTGTTCTACGGGATAAATTTTATAGGGCATTTGCGTCTTAAGTGCCAAGCTTTCAACCAGATATGTTTTGACGCTTTTCACTAGATTCATAGTCTATTCTGTCATTTGAGAAACGCGTTGTAGTTGTGTAGACGCGCGTAATGAACCCCGAGCAAACCCGAACGCTATTTGAAAAGCCAAAGTGCTTTTAGCCTAATTAAAAGTATCGAGTGGATAAAAAAGTATTGCGAAAATATGCAATTGATTTTTAGGGTTCCGTACCCAAAGGGTAAAACGAAACCCTATTACTAAGACTCCGCTGTCCGTCTGTCTGTCTGTCTATCTGTCTGTCTGTTTGTCCGTCTGTCACCAGGCTGTATCTCATGAACCGTGATAGTTAGACAGTTGAAATTTTCACAGATGATGTATTTCTGTTGCCGCTATAACAACAAATACTAAAAACTGAATGAAGTTAAAAATATTAGAGGTTCCCCATACAAGAAACGTGTTTTTTTCGGCATTTCACGCCATCTATGAACGCTTAGTTAGGTAAACGTCCCATAGATGGCGTTATATTGAAATGTCGATCCCTAACACCTTTGTTAGACGTTAGATGGCATTATAAGAAATAAAATGTTTATAAATTATTATTTTATGCTGGCGAAAAATGATAGTGGTATTTTTTGCTCGATCTTATAAAATACTGTAGTGTGGTACGGAACCCTACTTGTGCGAGTCTGACTTGCACTTGGCCAGTTTATTTTTCCTGCTTGACACCTGATCGAAATCAAGACTCACGTTGTTGTATAAGATGGAAAATAACATTTGTCTAGAAAGTCTAAAAGTGGTAAATAACAACGAGATCATACCATATTATTATCTTTTCTATGATCATACGATGGGTATGTAATCATTATCACAAAAAGTAATAAGACAATAATTTATTACAATATTAAATAATAATATTCATTTAATTATATTGTTACCATTTTATAAATTGCTAAAATATGTCGAATCAACAAATAAAAGGTAAAAAAATTAAGGTTTATTTGGTTGATAAATAAAAATTCTCCAAACAAATCAACCGTGTGTCCGCAGGCTTTTTAAATTTTTTCATCCAATCCTTCTGGGAACGGATGCTGTAGTATCCGTTCGCATCTGATACAGAATACCTATATAATATAGTTACACAAAATCAGCTTTTCTATACTTGAAAATAAGGTCGAGAGTCTTTTGCAGTAAATATGAATAAAGTAATATTTATTGGTAGTACTTTAACTTTGAATTTAATAAGTAAAATATGGTATTTATGCTATTTACTGAAAGTTCAAAATAGCTTGTTTGATGAGTAAACATTTGTTCCTAGACTTTGATAAGTTAATTTTAGGTTAAGTTAAAAATATCACCTTGTTTTTTGTATATTTCTTTGAAATGTGATTTGTTTAACGATGTAAGGACGTGATGATAATAATGGTCATTACGATAGTGATGTGAATATCTTATGTTTCTATGAGAAAGTAATGCAGTTCCTAAATATATGAAGATTAAAATGGATTTCACAAATAAAAGGTGTCAATTAAATTATCTAAATTAAGAGATTTTTACAAGCTTTTATTTAACTTGAAATGTATGTATGTATGTATGTATGTATGTATGTATGTATGTATGTATGTATGTATGTATGTATGTATGTATGTCACTATGTATGTTCGGGTGGAATCTTGGAAGCTAAATTAGACTCACTTTCCGATGTCCGATTGGACTCAAATTTGGTGTACTTTACTTATGTATCTTCGGTGACAATACAATAATATGGTACTATGGAGCTGGTCTGATGATGGAGACGGAAGGTGGCCACGGCATCTCTATGATAAAACAACATAACCCCACCGAATTTGGGCTGGATTGATTCGTCTTGAAGAGAACTTTTCATCTAGATGATATCCAGGGACTGATGATGAAGCTGGAAGGTGGCCACGGCATCTCTATGATAAAACAACATAACACCACCGAGTTTGGGCTTGATTGATTCGTCTTGAAGAGAACTTTTCATCTAGATGATATCCAGGGTCTGATGATGAAGCTGGAAGGTGGCCACGGCATCTCTGTGATAAATCAACATAACCCTACCGAGTTTGGGCTCGATTGATTCGTCTTGAAGAGAACTTTTCACCTAGATGATATCCAGGGTCTGATGATGAAGCTGGAAGGTGGCCACGGCATCTCTGTGACAAATCAACGTAACTCTACCGAGTTTAGGCTCAAATAATTCGTCTTGAGGAGTACTTTACACTTAAATGATAGCCAGGATCTGATGATGAAGCTGTAAGGTGGCCATGGCATTTCTGTTATAAAGCAACATAGGGTGGGGACCGAGTCGATTGATTTTCCTTGAAGAGCACTTTACCCATAATCACATCAAATATCCGTGGAATATTTTAAAACATCATGCCTTCTCTTAAATACTTAGGTAGTAGGTAGGTAGTCGGTATCTATACCTACCTACTAAAAAGTTAAAAATAAATTATAAGCAAAAAAAATTTTAATAACAAGCTTTTATCTGGGACAATGAACTAAACTGTTAAAAATAAATTCTAGTAAGTATTTGGCGTGTACTTATATTTTTAAAAGCTTGAGGCACTGAAGTATAATAATTATCTAGCCTGAAAAACGGGTAGTGCTTCAAGCTTTTAAGAATATAGGTAAGTACCTACACGCCAAATACTTACTAGAATTTATTTTGAACATTTTAGTTCATTGTCCCAGATAAAAACTTGTTAGGTATTAAAAATATTTTTTACATATAATTTATTGTGTTTGAGATTGATGATTGTTTTGTTCGTTGACTGGTGTAGTATTTTTGTAAGATCAGATGTAACAAAATTAAAATTTTGAATAAACACTCACGACAATGTCCTTTAGAAAATTAACGTCATAAAATCTATCTAAGAACCACCATTGTTTAATTACGAACCATTTTACAAAATCGAACGAGTTTTGAAGAAAAATGGCAACATCGATTTGCACTAATAAATGATTACTGCAGCGCCCCTTGTTGAGTTGTTACCGTAACACCTATCTAAAAACATGTACCAATTACACCCAAACCCATAACTGAAAACTGCATCAAAATCGGACTAGTAGTTTTGGAGAAAAATGGCAACATGGATTTGCACACACAAACAAACAAACATCCTCTCACCCCAAACGCATCTACAGTCTCCATTCCGTCGTGGGTTAAAATGACATCAAAATCTGACTATATCCAAAGATTTTTTGTTGTCCTCGCCTGGTGGTAAGCGATGTCGTCGAATATGGTGAACGCGGTGATGGCTTAGAATACTCTCGACTCTAAGGATGGGAGATAAGTTCATAAAAATCTTGCCATATAAAATTAACTACAATCAGGTGCACTAATAAATAAATAAATAACTAAATAGTACGTGACCATAGCGTCAAGTTATTATTTTCTGTGCATACCTGAGAGACAGACTGTTGGGGCGAAGACGCCAAGACTCTTATTAAAAAGTTATGGCGTAGAGTGAGGGACAAGACAGAAGAGCCTGTTCCTGCTCTTTCAATCTGTAAATGTATTATTTATTTTGTGGCGCTGCGCGCTGGATAGCAACGGCTTACTTTTTCTATAGAATAAATAATAGTACAAACCGTTGCTACACAGCGCGGCAGCTCTAATAGCGTTTTTTTTAGTTTCATCATGGCTCCATACGATTAGTGTATTTAGCTAGTGTCAAGTATTTAAATTCTTCAAGTTTTTGAAAACTCAAGTCGTAAATGTCGTAAGTCGTTATATATCTGTGTATCTATATATATATATATATGTTATATATATGTATATTTTATATATTATGTATATGTATTAAAGTAATAATTATTATTTTCTTTTGTATTAATTTAGTATCCTTTAATAGCTTATGTCTTATTTACTTATACACTATACACCGCCGTATCTATTTACATATTTCTCCATATAAAGGTTGTCTGGAAGAGATTGCTTTCAGCGATAAGACCGCCTGTTGTTACACTATTATAATAAGTTGTTAAGTAATACTATGTTTCTTTTTAATAAGGTGTTCAATAAAGTGTTTCTATCTATCTAAACATGGATCTAAGTCAAATTTCTATCTATCTATCTATCTATCTATCTAAACATGGAGCTAAGTCATATTTCAGGTCAAATTTCAAGTCAAAGTCTAGTCCAAGTCCTCATTAAAGAAGATGAAGTGGGCTTTTCTGAAGATTTTCAGTGGAATTTTGGTCAGAACGCAAACAGTATGTTTTTCAACATTGTGCTGTTTCCCTAAACTCACACACATTCTTCGGCACTTAATGGCTAATAATTCACATTTATAACACATTAACTCGCGGAAGAACACAAGTTTTAGGAAAAAACACAATGAGAGCACATACTTTTTTACATTCCCGCCACAACTCCTCTTATAGTGTTTATGGACAGCTTTGCACCAGGAACGACCAGGAAAGATTGCTAGACTTTTAATCGAAATGTATTTAACTTATTGTAATCGAACTCTCGCCATAGACAATAAGCTCATCTTCATATTATTGAGACTTGGACTTAGCACACATTCAAGCGGTCAGTTCTCTCCTACACTTGTAATGTTAAATTTGGAACGTTGTTGCGTCTGCTGTTTTTCTGGGCTATTATACAGTCCTTCATAATATCGTTTAAAAACTAAAAAAGAACCGACTTCACTGTTCATTTTCAGTACCAATTTTGAGATGTTTATCTCAATATCTCTGGAGATACTTACTTATCAGACCTCGATAAATTACCATGGTACCACACTTGGGATATCTCCTTTCGAACAAAAAAAGAATAATTAAAATCGGTGCATAAACGACGAAGTTATCCCCGAACAAACATTAAAAAAATATATATATATATATACGCTCGTATTGAGCAACCTCCTCCTTTTTTGAAGTCGGTTAAAAAAGGGCCTTAAAATAATCTTGACAGGTCGGCAACGCATGAGTGACACCTCTAATCAAAATCATAATCATTTCATTCATATATAATATCGTTTAAAAACTAAAAAACAACCGACTTCAATGCCGCGCTATTCATTTTCAGTACTAATTTTGAGATGTTTATCTCAATATCTCTGGAGATACTTATTATACCTCGATAAAATTACCATGGTACCACACTTGGGATATCTCCTTTCGAACAAAAAAAGAATAATCGAAATCGGTTCATAAACGACGAAGTTATCCGCGAACAAACATAAAAAAAAAAAAAAAAAAAATATATATACGGTCGAATTGAGAAACCTCCTCCTTTTTTTGAAGTCGGTTAAAAATAGAGTACAATTCTGGTCGAAGATTTTATAGAGACCGTCTATCTTGTCACCTCAAACTATCTTAAAAACGGCAGACGGATTCGTGCCGTACCCTTAGTACGAGTTTTCATACCAAATTCGATATCGTATATCGAGTAAATGTTGTATGAAAAACAGTACAGCGCCTCTAGTGGTTACTATACTGCACTAAATTTAGACCAATCAGGGAGCTAGAATAAGTCGAAAACTATGTGAGATCTGTCAAAAGCGTTTACGATGAAAACTCGTACTAGGGGTACCGAACACCCGAGTGAACGCAAGTTCATTAATACTAAATGCTTGAGTAATACGCTTCCGCGCTCAATTTGCTACCAAGCGGCAGCAGGGTCGGACGCTTCAGTGCAGTATTACTTCACAGCGTTGCTTACGTAGTAATCATGCTGGACTGAGCGCGGAAACTTATTACTCAAGAATTTGGTATTACTGAACTTGCAGTCACTAGGGTGTTTGGCACGAATCTGTCTGCCTTTTTTATGATAGTCTAAGCTTGTCACAATATTATGACGTATGAATTACACAAATTACATTATCTACATATTACATTAAGTTATTTATGACCATATTAAATTATCTACATTATATTATAACTAAGCATTAAAAGCATAAACATCTAGTGTTGCAAGCGTTCATAGCCGAAGGTGACCGCTTACTGTGCGCGCTTACTTAGGTGGGGCCGTTTGCTTGTTTGCCACCTTTATCATAAAAAAACGTAGTTTTGAAATGATAATGGTATTACCATGGAAAAGATAATAATACTACGTATTACATACAATTTTCAATTAATAAATGATTATAAAAATTAAATTAAAAAAAATAATTATTATTTATACGCTCGCTAAGCTTAAAATTTCAAAGGCATACCGCGAATATAAATAAACTGTCCAAGTGCTAGTCAGTCCCGCACACGTAGGGAGGGTTCTGATTTAACAATATTTGCCGGAAAAATACGTTTCTTGTATGGGGATCCCTCTAATTTAGATCTTTCAGCCATCGCAATACACACCATGAGTAAATTTCAAGTCTCTATCTATTAAGGTTTGTAAGATCGAGCATAAAAAACCTCAAAAACACGTTTCTTTCCCTTTATTATTTAATTTAATTTTGTTTTTATCGGTTTTCATACACAAATAATAATAATATTTAAAAGGGTATTACACCACACTGAATCAGAGTCCCAACTCCTTAATCAGGAAGGTGTAATAAGAGTAAGCCAGTAAGAGTCCCTAATTAGGGAGCAAGAGAGGACCCAGTACGCCTTGGCACCACAGTACAGTGTACTAACACTTAGGGAGTTAGAGCGTTCAGTGTAGCGTAATAATATCCCTTTTAGCTCTTTTTATCCCGGAAAACCGTGGCCAACAACGGGCGGCGCAACTATAATCTATCTTTTGGACGTTTACTTATCTTTCTATTCTATCTTTTGAAACAAGTTCACAATTAATGTTAACTCCAATGTAAATATAGCAATCATTTTAATCGATCAAAAATAAAGAGGCATAAATGAACCATTACTAAATCATTTTATACCAGCCGGCTACTAGTTAGTAGCATTAAAATTATCAGAAATTATACACCTAGCGTCCGAGGTCAATGTAACATTTTAATCTAAGATTAGAGAAGTATAAGCTAAGTCATCTGCTTTACTCGTTTTTGAGATTTTCAATCTACTTCCAAAAAGGAGGAGGTTCTCAATTCGTCTATATGTTTTTTTTCGTATTTTTATTACGCAAATATTCCGTCAATTTTGAACCGATTCGAAGCTGGTAGAACATTGTCTACTCATCTAGTATTTACCAGACCAGCCACTACCAAAATCTGTTGCCAAACATCCAGAATGTTCCCAGCTTCGAGAGCCTATGCCAATTCTGGGTCTAGCGTGCTTTTTAGTATTGCAAACTATGCAAGCAACCTGTGGCCGCTATCTCACCTGCTGTCATAATTTACCGCATCAACACGCATCAGCAGATGAGATATTGGTCAAACGCTAGCTATGGTATTAAAAAAAATTCTTATTGACCTTTTAATTACACATAACACTTTGCCCTCTAAACTGATAACAGTCTTATGGCCGGTTTCTGAGTTCATTTATTGGGAGTTTATCTACTCTATAACGCTATGATTGAATAGATAAACTCGCCATTAGTCACAGATATTGACAAAGCGGTGGTACAACCCCAGATAGACTTTCCATATAATCGTTTTTAAAACTCAAAAAACACAGACACAAAACGGCCTAAATAAAAAAATCTATATCATTATAACATCTTACCCTTATCCTACCAATGAAGGGTCGGTATAAAATGTCAGCTCTATCCGCTATAATTTCCGTATCCACTTTTTTACAACTCTGTCTTCCACCACAATAAACTACCCACACTTTAATTTCACTTCATTTCAATTCAATTGAATAAACAATTTAATTGAAAATTGAAAATAAATTTACTTAACATACAGACACAGCAGACCTACAATTTTATCACAGTCGAAATTATCAAAATAAACACATAACGGACATTTGACCGTTGACTATTTAGTAATTTACTGGAGTAATTCAACCTTCTTTAATCACAGTTAAATTTTAAAAAGAAAACAAGTCCGACTTGTAACAGAATGTATTCCATTTCCGGACGGCCCAATCGCGAGTCTGTATTTAAATTTAGAACCATTTTAAACTACTCCGACGTGGCTTCGTGAAAAATCGATGCTTATGTTAGCGGGAAAGAGTGCATTTCGGGATGTATGTGAGATATTTTTGCTGTACGGTAAGTCTTTATTGGACATACTCAAAAAAAAGTTTTACCGACATGGAATAATTAAAGCCTGGCGATCGAGAAGTCGTGTGTTCGATCCCCACTAATTGCACTATTAACGTAAACCTACTCCAGACAAGCATATTTAGCTTAGATTGAGGAGTTAACAAGACTTCTAGTAATGTGCAACTGCAACCCACATTGCTAGTAAGATTTATAAATAAAACATTAAATTAAAAAATCAAAGAACCCGACTGCACAAAAAGTGAAGTGTTAAAAAACGAACTGAAAAGAAAAAAACAAGTAAGTCTAGTAGTTTAGACTTCTGTTTAGGGATATCAAAAAACTATACCATTTAAATTCTTTCTCGGTCGATGCACTCATAAAATAAATTATACATTGTTATATGGAATATAGAGACTTTAACAGTCGGGACACATTAATCCCCATTCGTTAAGCCATTAATTAAATTAGTTTTGCGACTTACGTCCTTTACTTCTGTGCAAGAATACGGTCAATAGGTTGATTGCGATATTGTACCATATTCCCGGCGCGTTACGTATAAAAATATACTTGCAAGTGAGCAGCACTCGAAACATATTGAATCTAGAGCCAGTCGGCCGCGAGCCTCTCCGAGGTGAGGACGCGCGCGCCGACTTCGCGTGTATCTGCGATCTTTCGAGATTTTTTAATAATAGTAAATAAGGCCTTACAAGGATAAGATTCAAGACAGACCTTCAAGATTCGAAAATGTACCTACTAATTTTTTTTGGAGCCAAACAAGCACCTGTCATTTACCTAAATATGTTTACCCATAGTAACTATGAAGTAAGCAAGGCATCGACCTCTGAGGTCACAGATTAGAACATAATTACATGACCGATCGTGTTGATGTTTCGCGCGATTATATGTGGGTATTGTTTTGGTTGTAGGAACCAAACGGCTGGACCGATTTCAATGAATGAGGTATTGAACTACTGAGTTTTATCCTGAGAAATATAATATAATACATATAATGCGAAACCGTAAGGCAGTTTCTTATTTGAATTTAATACAACATAAAGATTGTTTTATAATTACAACTGGATTATAATTGTTCTCTCACAAACACTATAGGTATTTAGACGTTTTCAATTTTATTAGTATTTCGTTATTGTAGTATTATCATAAGTAAGATAAGAACTAACAACGAAAATTAGTTTGAACGAGATACCTACAATCAGCAGGTTTTGGGATATGGCGACCGCAAAGATAACTTTGTTTTTCATACAAATACTATGAAAAACAAAGTTTATTTTTAGGGTTCCGTAGCCAAATGGCAAAAAACGGAACCCTTATAAATTCGCCATGTCTGTCTGTCTGTCCTTCCGTATGTCACAGCCATTTTATTCCAAAACTATTAAGACTAAAGAATTGAAACTTGCTAGGTAGATGTATTCTATAAACCGCTTTCCGAATATTGTACAAAAATAAAAAATATAAAAGTTTAAGGCATCCCATACCTGGAAATGGAACATAAAATTTTTTTTTTCTTAAAACCTATACGTGTGGTCTTTAAAAATGACATTGAGGTTCCTAAAATCATTTTTTCTCAAAGTCAATCATTTAAAAGATAGGCCCATCAAAAGTGGTAAAATGTGTGTCCCCCCCCCCCCCTTTAAATTCTAAAGTAAGGGAGTGAAAAATCTAGAAAAAATATATTCTGTAGATCTTAATAAAAACTTTCAACGAAAATTGGTTTGAACAAGATACAGTCAGCAGTTGTTGAGATATAGCGACCGCAAGTATAACTTTGTTTTTCATACAAACACTATGAAAAACAAAGTTATTTTTGTAGTTGTGAAAAATCATAGTTATAGAACTATAGAACTACTGTGTTACGGAACCCTGCGAGTACGAGTCCGACTTGCACTTCGTCAGTTTATTTAGTTTCGAAAAATCATGGTTATAGAATACATTACTGTGTTACGGAACCATTACTGTGTCGTATATGATGTACCGGCGATTTGAGAACCTCCTCCATTTTTTTCCTCCTCGTTTTTATGGTTCCGTAGCCGAATGGCAAGAAACGGAACTCTTATAGATTGGTCATGTCTGTCTGTCCGTATGTCACTTTTTTCATCTTTAAAAATAACATGAAGGTAAGCACGTCTAAAATGGTAAAATGAATGTCCAACCCCTCCCCCCCCCCCTCCCCTCCTCTTACTTTTAAAGTATGGGAGTGAAAAATCTAAAAAATACATATGCTGTAGATCTCAATAAAAACTAACAACCAAAATTGAAATTGGTTTGAACAAGATACAGTGAGCAGTTTTGAGATATAGCGACCGCAAAGATAACTTTGTTTTTCATACAAACGCTATAAAAAACAAAGTAAATTTTTTGGTGGCGAAAAATTAGTGTTATAAAATATTCTACTGTTAGGGAACCCTACGAGTGTGAGTCCGACTTGCACTTGGCCTATCTATCTTCTAATACTATAAGAATCTTTGTCCTGACATACTGACTGACTGACTCACTGACAGACAACGTACAGCCTAAACCACTGGTCGTAGAGACTTGAAATTTGGAGGGTATATTTGTCTTAGTATGTAAGTTTGTACTAAGAAAGGATTTTTAAAAATTCACCCCACACACAAGGGGATGAAATGGGGGTTCAAAAATTGTATGGAGAAACAAGATTAGATAGTCTTTTCAATCCGAAACTTCACACAAGTGCTTCAGTAAAAAAATAAGTAAATACGTGTTTCAGGTTTTTTTGAAATTCCACCCCTAAGAGGGTGAAATGGGGTAATAAAGCTTGAAAATCAGTATTGTTTCGGATCGCGCTGAAATTTGGCATGCAGATAGTTATTACGACGTTAGTTCCCTCCGAGAAAGGATTTTCCAAAATTAACCCTCGAAGGGGATGAAACGGGGGTTCAAAGTTTGTATGGAGAAACAAGATTAGATAGTCTTTTCTATCCGAAACTTCACACAAGTGCTTCAGTAAAAATATAAGAAAATACGTGTTTCAGGTTTTTTTGAAATTCCACCCCTAAGAGGGTGAAATGGGGTAATAAAGTGTGAAAATCAGTATTGTTTCGGATCACGCTGAAATTTGGCATGCATATAGTTATTACGACGTTAGTTCCCTCTGAGAAAGAATTTTCCAAAATTAACCCTCGAAGGGGATGAAACAGGGGTTCAAAGTTTGTATGGAGAAACAAGATTAGATAGTCTTTTCTATCCGAAACTTCACACAAGTGTTTCAGTAAAAAAATAAGTAAATACGTGTTTCAGGTTTTTTGAAATTCCACCCCTTAGAGGGTGAAATGGGGTAATAAAGTGTGAAAATCAGTATTGTTTCGGATCGCGCTGAAATTTGGCATGCAGATAGTTATTACGACGTTAGTTCCCTCTGAGAAAGGATTTTCCAAAATTAACCCTCGAAGGGGATGAAACGGGGGTTCAAAGTTTGTATGGAGAAACAAGATTAGATAGTCTTTTCTATCCGAAACTTCACACAAGTGTTTCAGTAAAAAAATTAGTAAATACGTGTTTCAGGTTTTCTGAAATTCCACCCCTTAGAGGGTGAAATGGGGTAATAAAGTGTGAAAATCAGTATTGTTTCGGATCGCGCTGAAATTTGGCATGCAGATAGTTATTACGACGTTAGTTCCCTCTGAGAAAGGATTTTACTTACTTACTTACTTTACAGTTGTACTATTAAACGACTATACCAAAAGGAAGAGGTTGTTTGTTACATCAGAACTCCATCAATTCTTAACCGATTTGGAAAATTATTTTTTTGTTTGAGTTAATATGATTTTCGTTTGATCTCATTGTAATTTTATTGAGATCTGATAAGTAAATTCAGAGATAAGCTCCGCAAACTTGTTACTGAAAGTGACTAACGCGGCATGTAAAATCGTTTTTTTTTTTAGATTTGTACGATCATAAATTATTTGTTATAAATATATTTTGAATCTCTATTTTAAGACCTTTAATTCGATACCCCACTCGATAGGTTTTGAAAAAAAAATTTTTTTTGAACCCCAAATTTTGGCGTCTGAAATCCGCCATTTTTAATTTTTCAATTTTTTATGTTTTCGTTGACACTCGCGCTAGCATGGCAAATATTACGACTACTACTATTGACGTGTCAATTATCAAAATCGGCCCACGCGTTTGGTCTCTAGTGTGCCACAAAGGAACAAACATACATACATACATAGACTGATAAACACATTACCTCTCCTTTGCGTCGCGCAGTCGGGTAAAAAAGGTTAACTAGTAACTCTCTGTAGAATCATCAAGGTGTGAGATTATTTAAATAATCAATTGGATGATGAATTAAAATAGATGAAGATCTGACTGAAGTCAGCTGTCCAGCGCTTCGTCTTACTGCGTTCTTGAGATCTTAGACAAGCTCGATAGCATCCACATAGCATCCTAGACCACGTCGTCACTTCTACTAACAGCCAACTTCAAAACATAGGGCAATGACATTAGCAATGACATTTGATGAAGAAAAAAAAATGTCATTCCCATACATTTTGAAGTTGCGTTTGGCCGTTGGCGTGAACACTAACAGAAATTAAATTTTGTCCAGAAAGGTATGTGAGATAGTAGCCAAGTGCTTGTATGTTCAAAGTATAAACAAACATTTTATCAAAATTAATTTTGTTATTATCAACATTCATCAACATTTGACGAAAATAGATATAAGGTTAAGTTAAATTAAAATTATTTAAAACATACAAATTTACCACTTATTTCGTTGACAAAGACAGTCAAAAATTTACAAAAACAAAAAAATAAAAATTGAAGAACCCTCTTATAGCATTTGTATTGGAATTAGTCCATTTCACTTTAAAGAAATGTTTGACTTTTGTAAACGCGTCTAATGGGCAATTAAACCTAAAGTAATGGTCCCATTGGGCTTTATAGAAGATCGAGATAGTTTGGAGATTTCAAAATCGTTTCTTGTTGTTTAGTCTATGTCAGAATAGTTTTGTTAATAATTAAAAGAGACAAAAACTAGTCAAAGCAATCACATTAATCTAACAACAATAATGTTAATGCTAAAGTTAGTTTGTATATTATGTTTGTATTCTTAATAGTACCTCACGGGCTGCAGGAACAGCCGCAGACGCGGCAGAGGCCCTCAAGCGGAGGAAATATGCAGACATTGGAGACAATTACGCATTTCTTCCGTTTGGGGTCGAGACCATGGGCTCGTGGGGTCAACAAGCACGCGGTTTTGTAAAGGAGTTGTCCAGACGTCTGATAGATGTCTCTCATGATCAAAGAGCTGGCGCGTACCTCGGCCAACGAATTAGTCTTGTTATTCAAAGAGGTAATGTCGCCAGCTTTTTGGGTACCCTACCAGCGGACAGCGACTTTAATTCAGTTTTTTATTTGTAGATTTTATATAGTCTGTATTATAGTTTTAGGAGTAGTTTATATTGTATATATGTTTGTTTGATACCTCTTTACGGTCAAATGGCTCGATTTAGCTGTAATTTTACACAGAATCACAGCTAAATCGAGCCATTTGACCGTAAAGAGGTATCAAACAAACCTAATATACGAACTAACTTAGGCATTTATAATATTGGTGTTGGATTGATGTGATTGCTTTGTCTATTCTTTTAATTATTGTAAGATGCCTACTTCATCGAGGGTAAATGAAACCAGCATCTTCTTTCTTTCAGTGTGTTCGGCTTCAGGATTTAGCTCTTCGACCTCCCTGTTCCAGACCTCGAGAAAAAAGTGCCTCCGCTTAATTATCAATGTGCCATGTTTTCTCTCTAATGAAGTTAACTGCGTTTCCTCTTAGTCCCAGGTTAACCAATCCTAGCCCATCTGTCACTGACAACCCAATGACAGAGCACTATGAAGTTGGTGAGGATCGGTATTGTCAATAACCATAGATATTTATCTATGGTCATAGACAATAAGGTTGGCGTCAAGCTTGCCTTATCAAGCTTGACGTTATTGATATGGCAAGCTTGACGTCAAGCTTGCCATATCAAACTTGACGTTATTATCCGATTTAACATTATTGATACATGATCAATTCTAGTTGACAATCTAAGATGCTTGATTAAATACTAACAGTAATAGAAAGTCAGAATGATATCTGCCTAAATGATGAATTTAACTGTAAAAATGGCTAGCATCAAATCGCACCTAACATTATCAACAAATTTGTGGGCCCGGTGGCGCAATCGGGCGAACGCTTGCCTTTGATGCCAGAAGTACCAAGTTCAAACCGCCGTGCACCAATGGATTTTTCTATCGAAAAATGTATGTGTGCTCTTCACAGTGGCCCTCCGGTGAAGGAAAAACATCGTTAAGCACTATCTGGTGTCCGCCTGGCCAGCTACCACCCTCAAGTTAGAAAATCTATCACCAAACATCTAATGTGAGTAGGTGGTTATTGGGTGTTCTACTCCAACCACATCTGTTGATTAAACGATATACCCAACTGCGTTCGCTCCGCTTGCTGCGCTCACTTGTTGCAGTTGGGTATATCGTTTAATCAACAGATGTGGCTGGAGTAGAACACCCAATAACTAAAAATTGATTATCTCTCGCCACTTGTGTTTTAGAACTCTCAAAGCTTCCGGTGTAATAATTTTGATCAACATGTTTTAGAACTCTCAAAGCCTCCGGTGAAAATTATAATGTTTATTAATGTGGTTACTAAACATTACTTATCATTCTGCGAAAAGCGCTCTTGCAATGAAGTTCGTTAAGCAGCCAATATCATTAAAATTCGAAAATATAAATATTAATTCTGAAAAACGCAGTTTTCGTCATGGAAAGCTTTTACCAAATACAATACGATGTATAATATGTGGCCCGTCGAACTGTGGAAAAACTAATTTGGCTATCGGACTCATCTTACATGAAAATGGTTTGCAATTTAAAAATGTTTATGTTTATTCAAAAACTCTTTATCAACCGAGATACATGTATTTGGAACAGGTATTACGAATGGTTCCTGGTGTTACTTTTTCTAAGTATCATGAAAATGAAGAAGTTCTTACTCCAGAGGCAGCAAAATGTAACTCAATAATTATATTCGATGACGTAGCGTGTGAGAATCAAAATAATATGCGCGACTATTTTGCAATGGGAAGACATAAATATATAGACTGTTTTTATCTAAATCAGACTTATAGCAAAATACCAAAACAGTTAGTGAGAGATAATGCAAATTTAATTGTTCTCTTTAAGCAAGATGATATAAATATGAGACATATTTATGATGAACACGTCAATACAGATATGACGTGGCAGGAATTTAGAGAAATGTGTGCAAATATATGGAAAGAACCCTACAGTTATGTAGTGATTAACAAGGATTGTGAAAAAAACAAAGGATGTTACCGAAAGAAATTCGATACGTTTGTTGTGTTTCATTAGTATGTATGTCGTAAATATGTCAATGCTTGTCGAGGTGTTGAAAAGTAAACAGCTAATAGCAGTAAACTTAATAATTAAATATAGAAATCATGTTTAATAATCCTGTGAACCGTATATACTCCACTGTATACAAACGTTTAAGAAGTTTCGATACCTGGCCTCGAGGATTAACACAAAAACCACAAGAAATGGCTGAAGCAGGATTTTTTTATGCAGGCTGTGACGACAGAGTTATTTGTTTTTACTGCGATGGAAGGCTTAAAGACTGGAACTCCGAAGATCAACCATGGGTAGAGCACGCGCGCTGGTTCCAGTCATGTCCGTATGTTTTAGTAATGAAAGGAAAAGACTACGTTAAGAGCATGAAAAATTATGTATACGAAGAAATTAAAAAAAATTGCCAACAGACTCCACTGGATGATCTACCTTTGATAGTAAATACATTATCTTCAATAATCTGTAAAATTTGTTTAGAAGAAGAGCTTAACACTTGTTTTTTACCTTGTGGTCATGCTGCGGCTTGTGCAAAGTGTGCTTTTTCCATTGGTAATAAGTGTCCAATTTGTAGGCGAGTATTCGCCAATATAACACGATTGTATTTCTGATTATACTCTATTGCTAGCCTACTATAAATAGCTGAAGTAAAAACATATGTTATCACTTTCGTGAGAACACTGACAATAGTTCAATCAATTGAAATTCAATTTAAAGATATGGAAAAAAATCTAAAGAGACAAATTGTAAAGGCTGCGGCAGCTGTTAAAAATAAGGTTAAAAAGATGCGAGATATTGAAATGGAAAACAATAGTATTTTGGAATCTGTTTTCAAACCAATTACAAGTCCTCTTAATGAAATGGTGGAAAAATCTAAAACGTGTTCCCAAACTAAAGGAGTACAATTTGAAACTTCAAGTCCATTAGACAAGGACAAAACTCTTAAGAGAGATTCTAACATCGAGTTCGACGTATTTAGTCCAAGAGACTCTAATGATTCAGATGAAAGCTATGAGAATTCAGAAAAATCTGATAATGAAGAAAATGAGGAATCATTTAAATCAGTGCAATCAGGTTCAAGTGATCAAGAAATTTCTTCGTGGTCCATGTCTTCCAAAACTTTACAAGATGTTCCGTTTGGCGTGAGAAATGAACGAGGTAAACACATGATGGGATCTTCGCGTGTAACTCTTTTTGATGATTATATTCAAGTTGGTGCAAACAAGTACAAATATACTCCTGGTATAAAGGAACTTCTGTTTAAAAAAGTACCTAATATATCTGCAATAACTGATGAAGATTTGAGACATTATAAAATAATGTTACTAGAAACAAATGTGCACCGAAGAGAATTCGATCCAAATAAACCAATCAGAAGTAACAGAGGTCGAAAATACTTGAATATAATAAAACCGCTATTTAAGTTGCGTAAAGTTTCAGCGAGCACTGACAGTAGTCAACCTGATTTACTTCATCAAGGAAAAGGACTACCTCTGTTGAAACAGTGGAAGAAAAATGTTGACTACGTTTACTGGGACAATCCTAATGAACTGGTTGAAAGATTAAAACTATTGATTGCTTCAAAAGATGCTGGTAACACTGGGTTAGATAATGAAATAATATCTATTATAGAAGAACTGCGCGAAAGCAACATTATACCTTAATAAATAGCATACATTTCTAAAAATAGTATCATTTGATCTTTGTCAACAACACCCATCAGTTCACAATAATGGATAAGTTTGGACATCATATTCATAAACGATTGCGTTTACCAGACTTTTTAGAAAATTTTGATAAAGTCTTGATGCGAACTGAAACCGGAGAGTTCGATTTACAAAATACAAGGTTGACTGGGATTACAATTCCATTGAAAAATACCGATGCTGTGAACAAGGAATACGTAGACAGCCAATCTCAATTGTTTGTAAAAAAACAAGAAGTCGATATAATATTCAACGATTTAAAAGCAGATGTTAAAAAAGGCATTGAGAATTTAAAAGCAGATTATTATACAAAGGCTGAATTAGACCAAATCATTAAATCAAAGAAATGAGTAAGCTACAAATAGTAAATGAAATTCATAAAACAGCTCGTAAAAACTTTGTTCGACGATCTGTAATATTAAGAGGAATTGATGATTTATGGCAAGCTGATCTTATGGATTTTCAAAATATAAAAAGTTGTAATAATGGATATAGGTATATTTTTGTTGTAATAGATTGTTTTTCTAAATTTTCCTGGGCTATCCCTGTTAAAACGAAGACTAAATCCGAAATAGCAAATGCATTTAGTTCGCTATTATTTAAAAATTATCGAAAGCCAGTTAACTTACAAACTGACATGGGCACAGAATTTTATAACGATGAATTTAAAAAAGTTATGCTAAAAAATAAAATTAATCATTACTCTACATATTCCATAAAAAAGGCTTCTATAGTAGAAAGACTAATCAAAACTCTCAAGAACAAGTTGTATAAAAATTTTAGTTTGAATGGTAGTTATAAATGGATTGGAAAGCTTTTAGAAAGTGTTATGGCAACATACAATAACACAATACATCGAACAATAAAATATAAACCAAACGATGTTAACCAATCAAACCAAAGTGAAGTATTGAGAAATATAATCAAATCACAGGAAATTAATTGTCTGTCAAAGACCAGAAAATTAGAAGTTGGTGACCATGTTCGTATAAGTAAATATAAAGGTAACTTTGAAAAAGGATACACCCCAAACTGGTCTACGGAATTGTTTTTGATTAAAAAAGTTCATGGTTCTAAACCTATCACTTATTCCATAGAAGATCTACACTATCAACCAATTTTAGGAAGTTTTTATGAACAAGAACTTCAAAAAACTAAGTGTCCTAATGTGTATCTAATTGAAAAGGTTATAAGAAAAAAAGGTAATAAATTATTCGTAAAGTGGTTAGGTCTACCTAGTACTGAAAACAGTTGGATTGAAAAACGAGCAATTGTATGATTATCTTTTCTATAGAGTTACATACCTAAGTATATAAAATTAAGTCTATTTAGATATTTTATCTCATTTATAACTCAGCTATGCATGGTGGTGGACTCGTTAACAGCATCATAAATAACTTACCATTTGAATTGCATTTACCTGGGTACAATTACTGTGGACCTGGTACCAGATTAAGAAAACGATTATTGAGAGGTGATCAAGGAGTTAATGAGCTTGATAATGCTTGCATGAGACACGATATAGCATACGATAATTCAAATAAATTGGAAGATCGACACAGAGCTGATTTAGAATTATTAAATATGGCAAAGCAACGGATGAAATCGAAAAATGCAGGAAGAGGAGAAAAACTGTCTTCGTGGCTTGTGAGCAAAGTGATGAAAACCAAAATGAAGCATGGTGCTGGCGTGAGAACATTTAAATCGATCGTCTCTACAATACATAAACGACTGAAAAAATTAAAACCAAAAAGCAATTCTAGAGCTATTAAAGCTGCATATTCAGCTGCGAAAAAACTGATAAAAAATAAAAAAGGAGTGTGTCTGCCTCGTGTAATACCGTTACCAAAAACAGGTGGTATTTTACCACTTATACCAATATTCGCAGGACTGTCTGCTCTAGGTGCATTGGTTGGAGGTGCAGCAGGTATTACTAAAGCTGTAAATGATCATAAAGCAGCTAAAAAGAATTTGGAAGAAGCCCAACGTCATAATAAAACGATGGAAAGTATCGCCTTAGGAAAAGGCTTATATATAAAACCATATAAAAAAGGCAATGGTCTTTTTGTAAATAGTTCAAAAAACTAATAGAAAGGTTACCCAAGCGTGCTCTCACTGATATAGACATATTAGAGTATGCTACTAAACACATACCTTACTTTAGAGGTGTTTTCATGAGAAATGAATTGCCGCCAAAGCCTAAGGACATTGAGTGTGCGATTGTTAATTTAGATAGCTCAGAGAATGAAGGAACCCATTGGGTAGCCTATGTAAAACATTTTAACTATTGCGAGTATTTTGATAGCTTTGGTGATTTAAAGCCACCAATTGAGTTAATAAGATATTTAAAATTTAATATAACATACAATTATTGTAGATATCAACGTTTTAATACATCTAATTGTGGTCATTTATGTTTAAAGTTCCTAAGTGAATTTTGGAAAAAATGTTATGCTAATACTATTTGTATAAAATGTTCTAATAAAGTATTGTGACTATATATTTATAAACGTGTTTTTATTACCATCATTTCTAAAATGTCTTTCACGCTGTCAATAACAGGCAACACCTCTATTTTATCCACTACCTATTATCCAGCTTTACAATTTGATGATGAATACGAGTGTGCTCTGTTATATTTCTCAACATTCAATTCAATACCTAACATTGATAACAGAAACAATAAATATTATTATGACAATAACGAAGTCGTAGACATACCAGAAGGCACTTACGAACTGCAAGATATTTCTGATTATCTAAAGTCAAACGTAAAAAAAGGAGTCGCTTTTAATTTATTTTGCAATAATAACACGTTGAAATCGTTTATCTTCTGCTCTAAAGATATCCATTTTGAAAAAGCTAATTCTCCAGGAACTTTACTAGGATTTGGTAATAAAACTCTTAAAGCCAATATAATACACGAGTCGCAACTCCCAGTTAACATTTTATCGACAACAGTGGTAAGAGTCGAATGTGATATAGTGAGCGGATCATATATTAATGGAAAACCAAGCCATATTCTTTATGAATTTGCTCCTAACGTGCCTCCAGGATACCGAATAATAGAAGTGCCAAAGAATATAATTTATTTTCCTGTCAATCAAATTGACGTCAGCACTATTAATATTAGATTATTAGATATTAATAATAATTTAATAAATCTACGCGGTGAAGAAGTTCAATTATATTTGCATATCAGGAAAAGATGATCGACTTCAATAAAAGTAGTAATTCAATAATGAAACACATCAGTACTCATCGAACAATCCGAAAAGGAACAACTAAGAAAAAAATTTAATTGACCAGGGAAAATAAAAAGTTCCTGAAATTAATTGGTCTATTAAAATGAACATTTTGGATATAACAAGTTCACCAGCATACGATAACACCATAGACGGTATCGAATATCATTCATATAAACCTTACGTAACAAGTTTTAACAGGAATGATGAAATCCGCATACCTATCAATCAGCAGGATTTATACATACTACCATCAGCAAGTACCCTTTATTTAGAAGGAACAGTAAACATCATAAAGAAGGATACAAAACTAAAAGTTACTGCTGTGGAATTCACAAACAATCCATTACTGTTTCTTTTTCAAGATATTCGTTATGAACTAAATGGAGTTGAAATAGATAGAATCAAAAATGCTGGAATGACTACAACAATGAAGAGTTTAGTATCATTTAATGAAAATGAAGCTAAGATAGCAAAAGCTTGGGGTTGGGATATAAATGGAACAAAAACAACCCATGGAAATAGTTTTTCTGCCTCAATACCTCTTAGTAATATTTTGGGCTTTGCTGAAGATTATAAGAAAATAATTATGAATTGTAAACATGAACTGATATTATTACGCAGTAATACAAATTTGAATTCTTTGAAAGTTCCATCTGGTGAGGTTCTTGAAGATATAATAATAAATAAGTTAGTTTGGCGCGTTCCACACGTCAAGGTATCAGATAAAGAAAAAGTTAATTTACTAAAGTTATTGGAAAAGGATCGTTCTCTATATTTGGCTTTTAGAAATTGGGATTTATATGAGTATCCCTTATTACCTAAAACAACTAAGCATACTTGGTCAATTAAAACGTCCTCACAGATTGAAAAGCCAAGATATGTAATCATAGGCTTACAAACAAATAGAAAAAATTTAGCTGATCGCGATATATCAAAATTCGACCCTTGTTATTTAAGAGATGTCAAAGTATATCTTAACTCTAACTATTTTCCATATGAAAACTTGAATATTAGTCTTGATGATCATAAATATTCATTATTGTATGAGCAATATGTCAGGTTTCAGACATCTTATTATGGACGCAGAAGTGAACCACTGCTAAGTACTTCTGAATTCAAAGAAAAAGCACCGCTGTTTGTAATCGATTGCTCTAGACAAAGCGAAAACCTTAAGTCAGGTCCTGTAGTTAGCGTACGTGTGGAACTTGAATGTCATTCAGAAATACCTGATCAGACAGCTGCATATTGTCTTATTTTAAACGATTCCATCATCGAGTACAGACCGTTGAGTAATATAGTAAAAAAAATATCTTAAAATATGAATCCTTGCAGAATAAAATATATATTCGTGGATGTACAAGGATTCAAAGATACACAAAATAATTTTATTATAAAAGAATTGTCTATTTTAAACGAAGAAAATACCCAAACCTTTCTTGTCAAGCCCCCCTATCCATTTAAAAACTTATCGATCGAAGAAAAGAAACAAGTGCGGTGGATAGAAGCAAATCGAGGATATTTCTGGAGTGAAGGCCACATTGACTACAGGGAATTCAAAAGAATTATAATACCATATTTGAATAAGAAAAAAGTGTTAACAAAAGGAACTGAGAAAGTTATGTGGATCAAAGGCCTTTGTGAGAACTGTGAAATAATAGATGTGGGAGAAAAAGGATGTCCTAATTTTTTAAAATTATATCACGACTATGAAAAACCTAATATAAATTTAAATTGTGTACAACACACGAAAATGTGTGCATTAAAAAATGTATTGTGCTTAAAAAAGTGGTATGATAATAATAATATACATTTATTCAATGTAAGCTAAGAATTTAATTTAATGTTTTAAATAAAATAAAATAATTATTGCCTAAACTGGTTGTTGTTTTATTCTACCAAATTATATTTTAACGAATTAAAGTGGTGAGTATTTAGGAATTAAAATACAGCAGATATTTGAATAGGTTTTTAATATAATATCGAAAATTAAAACATATCTTAAATTTAATGAATTAAATAGTACAATGCATTCAGGGAGATACTACTTACTGATTTGATTAAACATCTTAAGAATCACTTCTAATTTAATTTAACTGATATATTTAAAAATAATTTTATTCAATTATGCGTCTCATCAGTCAGAATCACTTATTATATTTTCAGATATATTTTTAATCACTCTTTCGGTTTGATCTAATATTCTGTCCGTAAAATCTTTTACTATATATTGAGCCGATATTACAACATCACTTTCAGTGTCACTGTTATCACCACTAATGTCTATTATTTTGATCTGAATCAAACGTCTCCCTTTGTATGCTTCACGGTTTAAAACAAATGATGATCGCCGCATACTATTGCGAAGATTCTTAGTTTCACCAGGTGTCTTCTTTGTTTTCCGTTTTGGACGTTTTGGAGACGATTTCTTCTGATTAGTGATTGGAAAAATTTCGTCAAAGCCTTCTAATGGATTCTGCGCACAGTGGAAAAGAAGGTCTTGGGTATTAATTCCAAAAAGTCCATCTTGAGTCTCACTGTTATTATTTATTACAATGTCTGTCATAATCTGAAACAAAATAGAAAACTATTAGGGTCATTTTTATGGATAATATCGAGTAAATAGAAATAAACGAATAAAAGTTCAAAACTTACGTCTTAAGTCGACTTGAAAGTATGTGAATATGTGTGTTAACTGCGACGCTCGAACAGGGTATAATGAGCAGGGCATGATGAATTTTATTCAATGTTTGTCGAATGTGCAAAATCATGTAGTGACATGTCAGTGCACCTGCGTCGGTGTTAAAAGTTTATGCTGCGTTAGTGAATTTGAAGTATCTACGTAGATTACAGGAATAGCTTACACAAAATTTTTCACAAACATTAAATTGATTTTGCATTATTAACTTAAGCTAGATGTTAAGGCTCGTAAAATAAAATAAAAACAACAAGTATTCTAAATGAAATTCGTTTATTCACTATATTCTTACTTAAGGTTCACTTTACATTATTATTATAACATTATTATTATTATTATTATATTACATATTTATTTCATCTTACAGATAATCTTAAGCTACTTACATTAGATTATACCCCAAGAATTGAAATATGACCCCAAGCTCTGCTTGATTTTTTATCTTGCGAAATAAATCGTTTATCGTCGCTACTAGAAAGCGCAATTTTGTTTACAGAACGTGTAAATATTTCATGTTTTATACTTTTAAACAATATGTTTTTCTTGCGTAGTGTATTTGATGTAAGCAATGTGTTTGTATAATCTAAGATACTAAGATCTCGAACAACACATGATTTTACTCCCTTAGCCTTTTTAATTTCAGTGTCAGTATTTTTTATACAATATAATTTAGAGCGTAATCCTACATATTCAGTGATTATTTTTCCACCCATTTCATCTTTGAAAAGTCCTGGTACTTTTTTGTTAATTATTGGTAATTTGTGATAATTATCAACAGAAAAGTTACTGGTATCAAAATACTCCAAAAACGTATTTTTCACATCTTGATAAAAATTTTTGGTTTGGATGTGATAAATAAAGCTGTCTGTATCAGTATAACACATCGTCAAGCGGTCCCTGTAAAATGGTTTAAATATAGAATAGTGAAAATCATACATATGTGATTTTGATAATTCCAAAACTGTAAATCCGATATACAGTGGCTTATCCAATACTATACGATTAGGCTTTAATTGAATCGCAACCAAACTTTCCGTAAAAACTGAAGCACTGTGAAAGTTTGGACTCGCGATTAATTTTTCTGCGTTATTTCTTTTTTTAGTTCTATTGTTTTGATCATTCCATTGATTTATCAACTCAACATGGACCTTCTTGCGGTTGTTTTCTAACGTTTTACCAAAAACACTGTTATTGAGCAATTTGAAAAAGTCTTGCTCAAAAGTTGACGTTGCTTTTTGACGCAAATTTGTATTAAGATCGATGTATTGTTTTAAATATGCACTCTGTCGAAACGTTATAGCACGATGTACTTGTCTCAAGATCAAACCATGTCTTAAACAGGTTTTTAAATGTACATAATGTATAACATAATTAAATTTGTCATAAAGATTTGGAATTAACTTTTCATTTTTTCCACCCGGTGGAATATCTTTTTCGGGGCAAAACGGTAAATCATTATGTTCCCAATGTAATTTTTTTGGATAAATGAGATCGACTTCTAGAATGAAGCCGAACTCTGCATCATCAGATACATTATTCACATCCAGTTTATTAACTTCTGATTGATCAAGAAACCTAAAGTTTGACAAGGGCAATGTTTGACACATGCTGTATCCATAAAGATTATTGCAGTCTATATAGACTATGAATGATTCTGGCATCAAAGGATCATGGTCGAAAATAAATTCGTTGTTTGCTTTGGCATGCCTATGTGCTGCCATTACCACACCTCCTCGTATGCCTGTCTGTAACATATCTACTATAGCAAAGTCATCTATTAGTTCTAACTCAATGCCTGTTTTATAAAGCATAGCATCGAATGATAAACTCGGTGCTGTAACATAGAATGCAGGGTCCAAGTTGTAGTAATGTTTGCAAGTTTTTCTAAAGTTTTCAAATATATCTGTTAACAACAACACATCACTTTTTAAATACAAATCGGTATATTCGCCTAGGTTCCGAATTTCAAATTGGGTCCAAACTGACTGTGCGTGCTCATAATCTTTATTTGATATGTGCTCATTGTTGAGAGAGCTATAAAAACTTTCTTTGCTTGGCAGAAATGGCTCGTTGTAACGTTCCCATGCGTTCATGTACTCGTAAGGGTAAACGCCTTTACGAGTTAGAAGGGAAAACTCATTTTCATTTGGGTAAATATTCCTTAAATGAGTAAACTCATGAGTTTTCATGGTTTTAACCAATTTTTCTAGACTGGTTCCTAAAAATTTGAACGAATCTACAAATCTTAACTGAACGAACTCGTCTCTTGATATTGGAATGAATTTTGTGAAAGAGATATAATTTTCTTTCGTTTTAGGAATTATTTTTATTGGTCCAGGCGCTTCACCAAGTGTTTTTATAAACAAGTGACAATCATACCCTGCTAAATTGTGGAAAAAAATTGGCACAAACTTTGGAACTTTGTACTGTAAATTACATAAGCTATGAGCTGCACCCCGATACTGTCCAGTAAGGTGACAATGGTCTCTGACCTTATCTCCGAATAGAAAACTCTCACAAATATGACATCGAACTGCATTCCTAAAATCAACTGCATCGTTTGCATTAAAAATTATGGGAACGTTTTGTGATAACACTGCATGGATATCCCGAACATCTTTGTAAAGAGAGCTAACAAATTTTTCTACACAATGAGGACCTCTAAAGATTACGAATTTATTGTAAGAAGGGTCAACAGAATTAATCACATTGTAAGCAAATGCGATAGGTGTATGCTTTTGTGTAGTGCGCGTATAAGAACTTTGAGGATCTGATTCACTTTTGCTTACATCTTCTAGCATAGTTTCAAAGTCAGCATAAATTACAAAAGGAATGTCTTGTTTGCGTTCGAAATTCTTGAATTTAATTACTGACCCCTTTTCCGGTAGGACAGTGACAATTCCGTTACAGGTATGACTTTCTACATCCTCAACCGTTTTAAAAAACAACAAACAAGTGTCACAAAAATAGATCTGTCCTTTATGCTTCGTTATTTGACTTCTCACCAGTCTCGATAAATTCTTTATGAGACAATAGTGAGATGTTGTGTTGTTTTCTATCCAAAGAAGGTGAATCGTTTTTTTATTTTCATGGCTTTCTGATTTATAAAGCGGGCCTACAACAGTCTTGTTATTTTTTAAGCCAAAAATGATAAAACTTAGGTTTGGATTGTTTTCTTCGAATATTTTAACATCAGATAATGTCATGGGAAACGAAATGTTTTCAGTGTTTAGTACATTGCGAAAATGTACATATGACGAAACCCTTTCAGGATGGTTTTTAGCTGGATAGAGGGCTGCAAGTACGCTCCACAGAAAACAGTGTTTATCGTTGTTTTGAATATTTAAACATGCTTTCTTTTTCTTGATGAATATTGGTAGTTCAATATACGTGGAGCCGCGAAGTGGTTGATATTTATTAACATTAACCTCAATATGCATACAATTAAGAAAAGTCCAACCCGAATCTTGCTCTTCGAATTGGTCAATTTTTGTGCGTATTGTATTGATTACATTTAAATATAAATGCTCAAAATTATAATTTCCATAAACAGGGATATTTTTTGTCATAAACGATTTAGTTTCTTGTTCATTATTTTTGAAAAGTAAAAACTTTGAGAATATTTCGAAGTTGACTTTGACACAAATATGTTTTTTTATGCATTCATCTAAAATGAGTTTGACTTTGTTTCGTATTGAATCTAAAAATACATCAATAGAATGTTCATTTGCGTATTGCGCAGCAATCCTGTAAGATATTATTCGGTTCTGAAATGCTGTCGCTACAATATCTACGCCTTCCACATCGATATGCGGTACAGTTAAAACGTTTTGTTTATGTGTATTACTTCGCAAATGACCTGTCCAGCGCCTACCGCTTATAGATGTGTTACAAACTGAACAGAATGGCATTGTAGAAGCTACTTGCTTGTTTACCTACTAGATATAATTATTAATTTAAGTACCTACCTACATAGAAAGTTACCTATTTTTTAAAGTCAGTATTATAATATTATACGCTTTTAATTTTCTTTTTTATTTCAAATTAATTAAAAAAATTACTTTGAGAGTTTAATATAGTCTACCTACACTACATATATCAAAACATACTATAATAATTCTATCTACCTTTATGAACCTAACTTAATTTAATAAAATAAAAACCATAATAAACCTATGCACACGTTTTGTTTATTTAAAATTAATCTTATCACTAAATGTTGATGGTTTAGAATCTTTAAATAATTTAAACACCGTAATGAGAAACTCTTGTAAAATTTCCCACTCCTTAGTTTGTTCGTTGAGACGCAGCTTTACACTCGTCAACGCTTTTTTATAGCGTTCTTGAGGAGGCGTATTTTGAACGTCGACGACGTTGTAAAGCTTCACCTCAACGTAAAAGTCGCCTTCGGAGACTGTTGCGGTGCGTCGGCTCTGCCCTCCGGAAACCCTCGTCGTGAAGGAAGAAGTCGATACGTTGCCTCCGGCGCTTTGTGATGCGTTAGATGCAGCAACGCTTTCTTCCCCTTTCAGAATCGAAAAGATGTCTGACTTGCGTTTTTTAGACCTGTAAAACAAAGAAAATAAAATATGATGAAATACTGTTATGATAATATTTAGGAACTTTTATCATCATAATTAGATTCAGAGTTAAATAATCATTTAACGTTGCTCACTCCATACAATATACATTATTGTTAAATAATTATTATCATCATCGGTACAGGGATCCCAACCTGAAGCGAGGAAAGTACCAGGGCCGTGAAATTATCGTATTTTGACGTTTTTGGAGCAAAATTATCGTACACTCAGTATAATGGCTTAAAATACATTAAAAAATCATATAAAACGATAATTTTTATTACACTTTGTTTGTGTATACAGAACAGAATCAATGTATATTTAACTCCATACAGGCAGACGGGCTGAGAAGACAGACCACAGTACACAGATTTTATAAGCGTACCAACGTTTTGAAATTAAGAAATAAGCTGGCGCTGTTACCAATAAACAATAGTATCTCAATTTTTTATTGAATATGAGCGTAATTCTCAAACTTTGTGGTGTATGGAATTTATCGTGTATTTGCGTACATAATACGGAGGCCTAAATTATCGTATATACGTTAATTATAGTACGGTACGTTAATTATAGTACGGTTGGGGCCCTGCATCGGTACCTAGTAGTAGTTACCACCAAGCGATAAAAACGATAACCTATCAGATATAATATATATATATATATATACGTACCACGAAAATTCCGGCTCTTGCAAATCGGGTGGTGTGAAGGATGGTGAATATGATGCATGACCGCGCTTAGCAAGGGCAGCAGCGTTAACGACGGGGGTGATCTTGCGCTTTGAGGCTTTTGGCTTCTTGGTAGGCTGCGACAACACCGACGGTGCTGTGGCCACGATTGCTTCAGATTCGTATTCAGAGTCCGACCTGAGAAAAAAAATAAAAAATGAGTATGGATGGAACAAAGATTTTTAAAAACACGTAATAAGACAATACTCACTCACATATTTCTGTAGATGTTTTCTCGAAGTGTCGTGGCTGCGCAATGTCAGGCGGCAGGCGGGCTGGCGGTGGCTGGCGGAGTCTGGCAGGCGGCGGCTGAGCAGGGTGGCAGGCGGTGGCTGAGCAGGGTGGCAGGCGGTGGCTGAGCAGGGTGGCGGGCGGTTGGCAGGGTCTGGCAGGCAGCAAGATTCTCGAGGATGATGAACCAGCGAAGAATATGTCAGTTTTCTAATTTTACGCGATTTTATAGCAAATACTTTTTATGTGTCAGCAAATAATATTCCAATTCAAAAGATATTAAGTACCCGTACTTTAACAAAACAAGCAAATTTGAAGCTAATGGTCGCACCACCTTTGTCGCACCACCTTTGAAATCGGATCAAAGAAAGATTCCGCCTACTCGGATGACAATATAAAAACTCACACCATTACCCGACTACGATAGATTAAAAGATAGAAAAATTAAAAGTCAGTGCATAAAATATTACAATCATATTTTATGTGTTTAGATAATAAGACGGTATCTAATTATTTGAACTGTACAATACACCACACGGGAAGTATTACTATTTACTTTCTTACATAATTTAAGTTCGTTCGCAAAACAAAAAAACCGACTTCACATGCAGCGCAAGTCATTTTCAGTACTAAGTTTGAGGTATCTATCTCCATATCTCTGGAGATTCTTATCGGATCTCGTTAAAATTAAAATGGAACTACACTGTAAACATATTCTATTAATAATAATATCGTTTAAAAACTAAAAACGAACCGACTTCAATGCCGCGCTATTCATTTTCAGTACCAATTTTGAGATGTTTATCTCAATATCTCTGGAGGTACTCATCAGACCTCGATAAAATTATCATGGTACTACACTTGGAATATCTCCTTTCGAACAAAAAAAGAATAATCAAAATCGGTTCATAAACGACGAAGTTATCCGCGAACAAACATAAAAAATATCGGTAGAAATGAGAAACCTCCTCCTTTTTTTGAAGTCGGTAAAAAAATAAAATAAAAACATTCTCCAAATCCACACACAGTTAATAAATGATGAGGTTCTGAAGTGACAAAAAAATTAAATTATACAGACGAATTGAGTACATCCTCCTTTTTGTGAAGTCAGTAAAAAAAAAAAACAAATCAGTTCATAAATGATTGAGCTATGATATAATAAACAAAAAAGTAATTCGTACAAACGCTATCTGTTAAGTCCTCGTTTTGTTAAGTCGGTTAAAAAGTAATTTGTCCTAAGGCCGCTACACACCTTGAGTTTAAACTGCTCGTTTTCACTAAATAGTGTGACTATACATATTAATGATAGTTTAACTGAATGGTAATAATTATAATTTAAAATCGTTAATAAACCAAAAGAACCAACTTCAAATGTCGCGCTAGTCATGTGCCAAGTTTGATGTGTTTGTCTCCATATCTCTTGAGATAGTCATGAGATCTCGATGAAATTTAAATGAAATTACTTGGAAAGTATGTCCTTTCAAACAAATATAAAAAATATTCTAAATCGGTACAGCCATCTTTGAGTAATCGAGAAGCATACATAAAAAAAAGATTCCGACGAATTCAGAACCTACTCCTCGGTTAGGTGTCGGTTAAAATAGCATTTAATTAACTGTACAGTGCAAACTTAATGGTATAAAAATTTATCTGTACCTACAGAACAGTTCAATCGCAGAGTTAAAAACGAACGTGTATGCGAACCCTTAAAAGAAATGCTTACGATGTACATAATTGTTATTCAATCCATTTTACCTTGATACGTTTGTACCTACTATCTAGCGTGTGAACAAAATCATTCATTATATAAGTGTACGGTGTCGGCTGTGGTGTCGGTGAGTGTATCGGTGAGTGTAGTTCTGTAACTATTTGGAAATAACAAGTAAGTACCTAGCTTTTATTGTATAATATTTTGCAACGTACTCTTTTTTGGTTGATTCGAAAATAAAATTAAAAACCAAGTTTCTGTCGTATTATATAATAAAGATTTTCTCAATAACTAGAAATCGAAAAAATAAAATAGGTCTTCATACGACAAAAAGCCCTATTAACCGACTTTAAAAAAAAGGAGGATGTTCTATGTTTCACTGTAAATTTTTTTTTATTTATTTTTCTCTGTCAATTGTGGTCCGATTTTTTTAATTATATATTTATTTCAAAGATTATACTTTTGTAGTGGTCTCATTGTAAATTTATCAAGTATCTCCAGAGATATGGCGATAATAACTGCAAACTTGCTACTCAAATTGAATACAGTAGCATTTGAAGTCGGTTTTTTAAACGATCCTAATTATTTTGAACATGTTATGTAAATGTTATGTAAAGAAAATAATATTAAAAAATTACATAAAAATGATTATTTTTCGATTGCTGTTTATATTAACTACACACTGATTTAATGTTTAGTTATTTCCAAGTTTAATTTGATTTATTCTGAGTAAAGATTTTTTTAAATTAAATTGTGTATTCTTAGTTTTAAACTAATGTGTACCAATTTATATTTTACAGGAACGACAAGCAGCAGGGACAATGAGATCTTCATGAATTTAATAAATTAAAATCCTTTAGATGAAAATGGTGAGTGACTACGCTTGAATTTTTATTAACGTATATACACACATTTCTTTAAAGCACAGAAAATATAAAAGTTGGTGCTTTAGGGGTAGCAGATTTTAATTTTGTAATATTTTTTGGTTTATCTGACTATACGATATGCTCAAAACACAGGTAGGTTAGGGCGCGATAATTTATCGTAAGTATTCCAACAAAAAGTCATTACGGCTTTAGTAGAAGTAGTAGAACAGGTTTATCTGACTATACGATATGCTCAAAACACAGGTAGGTTAGGAATCGCAATCGGTGGAGATAATCCGACCTTGGGCTCCCAGAGTGAAACTTACCATGGATCACTTAACCGATTGTGTTTAGACATCGCAAACGGCGAGAGATAATCCTGCCTTGGACTCTCAGGATGATACTTACCATGTTTTATCCAACCGTATGTGCTGAGACATCGTATGCGGTGAGAGATAATCCTACCTTGGGCTCTCAGGATGATACTTACCATGGATCATCCAACCGTATGTGTTACGAACACAGTTGATCAAAACTATTAATCCGGGGTCATTGAGAGTTCTAAAACACGTCGATCAAAATTATTACACCGGAGGCTTTGAGTTCTAAAACACAAGTGGTGAGAGATAATCAATTTTTAGTTATTGGGTGTTCTACTCCAGCTACATCTGTTGATTAAACGATATACCCAACTGCAACAAGTGAGCGCAGCAAGCGGAGCGAACGCAGTTGGGTATATCGTTTAATCAACAGATGTGGCTGGAGTAGAACACCCAATAACCACCTACTAATGTGTTCCGGCAGCTATCCTTGAGAGCCAGTTCCCATTCTAGGCCAAGCGTGTTTACCATCTTCGACCGCATCATCACTTACTAACAGATGAGATAGTGGTCAAACGCTAGCCTATAAAGTATACAAAAAAAAAAAAAACAAATACTAATGCGACATGATATAACAAATACAATAAAAAGTAAATAATACATAGGATTCATTTTAACTATGCTCGTACCACCTCATATCAGTTGTTGATATGGTGTTTTTAACCGACTTCAAAAAAAGGAGGAGGTTTCACAATTCAACCGTATATATGTTTTTTTTTTTTATGTTTGTTCGTAGATAACTTCGTCGTTTATGAACCGATTTTGATTATTATTTTTTTGTTGGAAAGTAAGTATCCTAAGTGTGGTACCGTGATAATTTTATCGAGGTTTGATAAGTATGTCCAGAGATATGGAGATAAACACCTCAAAATTCGTACTGAAAATTAATAGCGCGGCATTGAAGTCGGTTCTTTTAGTTTTTTAAATGATATTATATTTTATCTGGCAGTCAGGGTTAGCTTCTGGGAGGTTGCAAGTCAGGCGGTACATATTGCTAATACCGCCTGTGCTTTATGTCCAGTTTAGCATGAAGCAAAAACGATTACTTTAAACTTACAAGCTTTTTATTTATTTTTTTTATAGTAAAATGTAACAAGCACGCGTGCCTGATGGTAAGCGATGACGTCAACCTATTACAGATACAGCGGTATGCAAAATTCTGGCAGCCCAGAATTTTGCATGTCACTGCACTGCGCCTGTTACCTTGAGACACAAAGATGTTTAGTCTCAAATGCCCTGTAATTTCACTCGACAGCTTGCCATTTCAACCGAAAAACATTCCTATTTCACGGCTGAAAATTAATTGGCAAAGTGGTGGTACCGCCCCATGCAGACTAGCAAAAGTCCTACCACTACAATATTTACTTTGACATGGATCATAGAGACTTTAGTATATATTTTTAACCGACAAAAAAAAACGAAGGAGGTTATCAAGTCGACGCGTGTATTTTTTTTATCATACTTCAACAAATTTCAAACTAAATTTGTCACTGGTTTTATCTAGAAATTATACATGCAACTAAACAATACTCAGTCTGGGAACGTTAAACTCACGCTTTAATGCATTCTAAATTTAAATATACCTAAGCTAGCAATGACTCAGGCGGAACTTACGAGGGGGTAAGTTAAAAATATCTGCTATTCTGAATGTGTCTGATACAGTCACTGTCAGTCGAGACGGGAAGCGAGTGGAAGTTACAAGTACTGGACTAACATCACAGTACTCAGTTGTGAATGCGTAGGGAGGGTCATACATACTAATACTTATTGACAAATGCTTGAGTGAAGTCCTTCAATAGGCTTTTATCAAAATCTTTTTGTATAATGATTATAGCAGTTTAGCGTTATAGCATGCTAAGTGCTATTTAGAGAGTTCCGTGTCGTGATTGTGATATTTTTATAATTGCTGTCTTTGTTGGTAAGTTTGGATTTGGTTTGATATTAAGTTGTTATTTTGTTGGCATTGGCAAATTATTAGCTAGATTTTTATATCATCATTATTTGTAAGACAAGTTGATATCATAGCGTTTCGTCGGTTGTCCAGCGCCTCTTCTCACTGCCATCTATCACTGTCAAAGAAGCATGATTTTACCTTAGGCTGCATCATCATTTAACATCAGGTGAAGTTGTGGCAAGTGCTTCATCATCGTCATCATTATTAGCCAGTATTCGGCCACAGTTGGACATAAGACTCTCCTATGGCACGCCACTGAGATCGATCTTCAGCCCTTTGTTTCCAACTGCTGCCAGCTAGCAAGTTCTTGTCTATTAGAAATAAAAAATAATAATAAAAAAGTCTGGCACAAAATATATATATCTGCTATGACGTATAATAACTTAATTTTTAGAGCTAATTTCACCCGATTCTGATAACTTTCTGACTGCCTTATTGGGACCTTATCTGACAGATTTTTGATGCTTTTTTTCATAGCGTCATCTGTCAGATAAATAATTTTTGGAACCTCTATGTAATTTATAAAGACCTATCTATAGACACCTCGCACGTGCCTAGTTTTGATGAAAACATATATTTTTATTTTTTCAGTTCCATGTAATGGGGAGACCCCCTTAATCTTTTTTTTTAATGTGGAACTTTACCATGAACAGTTGAAACTGACCATTAATATCGTTTTTAACCGACTTCAAAAAAAGGAGGAGGTTTCTCAAGTCGACCGTATATACATATACTAGAAGTGCCCCGCGGCTTCGCCCGCGTTAAGAACTCCTCTTATTTACATAAAACGTTTCTTTTGTAAAAACCTTTCTATCATAAAAGACATCAAATAAAAATAAGCCAAATCGGTTCACCCGTTTTAATGTTATCGCGTGACTAAGGCAAATCGGGATTTTATAAAACCCGAAAAACCCAAGGTTTCAGACTTTGTTGCCTACCCGATTTCGAAAAATCCTGCAACACGTACTTACTTTTTTATTTACAGAAGTACCTATGTAAAGTTTCAAATAAAACAGACCATCTCATCTTGTTTCGCCATACAATCTTTGAATCCCCGTTCCGTATCCGGGGGGAAATTTAAAGAAAATCTTTTCATGACGGATACCTACGTCATAATAACAATCTGCATTCTAAACTTCAGCGCAATCCGAAACAATATTGATTTCAGTCTTTGTTACCCCACTTCACCCTTTAAGGGGTGGAATTTCGAAAAGGCCGAAAATTTTAAAATTTCGAAAATTTGGAAGTAAATACGTGGTTCACCACGTATTTACTTATTTATTTATTGAAGCACTTGTGTAAAGTTTCAAATAGAAAATACTATCTAATCTTGTTTCTCCATACAAACTTTGAACCCCCGTTTCATCCCCTTAAGGGGTGCATTTTAGAAAATCATTCGTCAGAGGGAACTAACGTCGTTATAACTATCTTCATCCCAAATTTCAGCGCAATCCGAAACAATATTGATATTCAGACTTCGTTACCCCATTTTACCCTCTTAAGGGAGGAATTTCAAAAAAGCCTGAAACACGTATTTACTTATCTTTTTACTGAAACACTTGTGTGAAGTTTCGAATAGAAAAGACTATCTAATCTTGTTCTTCCATACAAACTTTGAACCCCCATTTCATCCCCTAAAAGGGTTTTAGAAAATCCATTTGGAGGGAATTTTGGAAAATCCTTTCTTAGTACACCCTTACGTACTAAGACAAACATACCCTCCAAATTTCAAGTCTCTACGACCAGCGGCTTAGGCTGTGCGTTGTCTGTCAGTCAGTCAGTCAGTCAGTCAGTCAGTCAGTCAGTCAGTATGTCAGGACAAAGATTCTTATAGTATTAGAAGATATATATTATTATGTTTGTTCGCAGTTAACTTCGTCGTTTATGAACCGATTTTGAATATATTTTTTTTGTTGGAAAGGAGATATTTCAAGTGTGGTACTGTAGTAATTTTATTAAAGTCTCATAATTATCTCGAGAGATATGGAGATACCACCTCAAACTTGGTACTGAAAATTAATAGCGCGGCATTGGAAGTCGGTGCTTTTAGTTTTTTAAACGATCCGATTCAATGCTTCAATAGAGATTAAATATATACTAATTATGTAGTTCCAAACCCATATCGGTATGAAAAAATATTACATTATATAGTGAGTGACGTTCGTCGACAATTATTTCTCATCGTGGGGCTTTTATATTATAAATACACATTGCTCTATTTAAAAACAACATCATTATGTTGCATCACAAATACTAACTTTTTTATATCAAGACTAGAGTTACGCCTCTATTTCAGCTGTTGGTAAGTGATGATGTGGTCGAGGATGGTAATATGCTAGGCTTAGAATGAGAACTGTCTCTCAAGCTGCCGGAACACATTCGATGTTTGGCGACAGATTTTTCTACTTGAGGGTGGTAGCTGGCCAGGCGGACACTAGACAGTGTACTACCACTATGTTTTCTTAACGATATTTTCTTCTTTTCCTTCGCCAGAGAGCCCCTATGAAAATGCGCACATACACTTTTCGATAGAAAAATCCATTGGTGCACGCCGGGGATTTGAACCCACTTGCTCTGGCGTCAAAGCCGACCATTCTCTCACTGTGCCACTGGGTCCTCAAACTACATAATTCTTAAACGGTTAATCTTATATTATACAATAACTTAATCATTTAATTAAATAATAATAGTATCCAGTGAAATTATAAGCCACGTGAATTTATGTCTCAAAATAACAGGCGCAGTTTAGTGACATGCAAAATTCAGGCTAACTAGAATTTTGCACGCCGCTGTTTCTGTAATTGGTAGACGTCATTGTTTACCATCAGGTGAGCTTCGTGCTTTTCCTGTTACCTTATACATATATCAAAAAAAATCATAATATCATTTTATATTCTCAGAGCTCAGTGGAATGCCGTTGGAGAGACCTATTTTCAGGAAAAAGACTAGTAGGTATAGGATAATAATACTAATAATAATGATATACATGCTCTTTTTATAATAATAAATATACATAACACACAAGCAAATACCACTCAAACAATCCATAAGTATACTATCATAGCTCTTGAGGCTAAACATAACCATATTTTAATCTGTATTATGTCCACTTAAGATTAATACAGAGTTCCCATAACCCCTTTAAAAGATAATAAATTAGTCCCATATCTAAATGATTTTTAAAATTTACTTATCTGTAATAAAATAAAATGATACAGATAAAGCATCCGTATCTATAGATGGTCTCCAAATGATAATTAAAAAAGATGTAACAGATAGACGATCAGTTCACAGGGAATATTAATTTCTGTAGCTACTTGAGTCGAATTTTAAGATTTAAATTAAGTGCCTTTTGATAGTTGTAGGTCCTCGAAATTCAAATGTATTTTGTTTAAATTATGGATTATGTAGAAGTTGTTTTATAATTAGAAGTTCTAGGGATGCGTCGGTGAAATATTACTGCTCGGCACCGTCAAAAAGCTCACCCTCACATCTTACAGACCTGGACATCTCGAACTACCCGTTTTAACCGAGGATTTTTACCGCGTACCTGTAAGATGAGGAATAATCTACCGCGATCTTTCCATCTAGCTATAAGATGGAGTCTTTAAAAAGGGTATCCACAAACTCTTCAAAGGTCGGCAACGCATCAACAGCACTCATCGTGTTGCAGTTGTCTATAGGCGACGGTAACCGCTTACGATCAGACTGTCTGCTTGTTTGCCAACCATAACATTAAAAAAAATAGTAATAATAAAAAAAAACTTCACTGAAGCCTACCTACAACCCCTAGTAAAAAAACTGAACGGCTGAACAAAACACTAGTGAAACAGTTAAGATTACGTCAAACTGAATAATCCAAAGATATTGTACTATTAAACATGACTGTGCATATAGGCGCAAAAACTGGACGGAAAGAGATCCACACTTCTATGCTTGTCCCGTTCTTTTGAGGCGACCACAAAAGAAAAAAGTATATAAATATATACATATATACGTATAATATAATACATAATTATTGCAATGGCAGGTTCTTAGACAAGGACACGCTCAATTTTCTCGGCCCGTTTTGATGAATAATTCTAATGGCAAAGTCATTAAGTTCTTTGTGATATTTGTAAGCAGTGCTCACTTAAGGTACGGCCACACCACGGCGTCCTGCGATCTGCGGGCGCGATCTCAGTAGTAGTTGTTTTCTGATCGTGTTTGGTGTGAACCAGTCGGTACAAATACTACTACGCTATCTGATCGCTGCCTAGATCGCGCACGCAGGACGCTGCGGTGTGTCCGTACTTTTAATTACAAAATTCACTACAAAAACTTAGGAAGGTCGAAATAATAAAATCTACATGACAATGAACACAGCTAATTCATTATGCACAATAATGTCAAAAACATTTGAATCGACAGCACCATACATAATTTGAATTATTCAAAATTGATTTCGACGGAAAGCTTTGAACCTAAAATAATCAGAATTTCAAATATCGTCAAATTTCACGGGAACCGCGTCATAAAAATCAATGTTTATAACATCAATATTTTCATTAATTTACATAAAAGAATTAATTAATGAATAATATTCGAATCTTTTGTATCGGATAACATTAATTATAATTATTAATGAGTGACTTTAGATGAGGATAACTATTTTACTCACTATTCTTATCTATTTCTAGTAGGAACCGACTTCCAAAAAGGAGGAGGTTCTCAATTAGTCTGAATTTTTTATTTTGTTTGCTTTTTTTTTGATTTAGATAGATAGATTATTTTTGTCATGGCAGCAACAGGCGCATAAATGCGGGATGGATAAAATGGCGACAGGTCACAGGTACAATTTGCGACTCGAGAATGCCCCCTTAAACTTAAGGGGGACCTGTCGTTATGTTTGAATTTGAGTTTTAAGCCACGAAGAAGCAGATGAATAGAGATTGCATGTGGCGGAGATGCGAATGTTGAGATGGATGTGTGGAGTCACAAGAATGGATAAAATTCAGTATGAGTATGTGAGGGGAAGCCTGAAAGTGGCACCAGTGACAGAAAAGTTAATAGGCAATAGGCTAGCCTGGTATGGACATATTACGAGAAGTGAAGTCCACGTGACTAAAAAGGCAATGGCCATAAAAGTGGACGAGGTCGCGGGGGGCTATAGAGGAAGATAAAAGCCGAAAAAATGTGGATAGACTGTGTGATAGACGATATGGATGTAAAAGGAGTGGATGCGGAAATGACTGCGGATAGACCCAAATGAAAGAGAATGAATGACATGTTGCACCGACTCCACTTAAGTGGGATAAGAGTAGCATGATGATGATGATTTTTGTCATCTCTGAAATAGTTCATTAGAATTTTATCAAGATTTGATTAGTATCTCCAGAGATATGGTGATTGGTGATAAACATTTTGAACTTGCTACTGAAACTGACTTACTCGACATGTGAAGTCAATTGTTTCGTTTTTTAAATTATCTTAATTATTTATATTACAGGCTAGTCTTTAGTCACTATGTCACCTGTTGGTAAGTGATGATGTAGTCGAGGATGGTAGCTGCATGCTAGCAGTAGAATGAGAACTAGCTCTCAAGGACAGCAACTGCCAAAAACACTCTTAGATGATTAGCGCCAGATTTTCGAACTTATGTTAACGCCATAAAATAGAATAGTAGTTGAAGAAAATATATTATTACGGAAATAATTTCATTTCTATTAGAAAAACTGAACCGGTTTGGTAGTCCAGTCACCCAGTTCTTCGAAACCATACCATTAAAAAGACTTGCCACTTATTGTAGGACAATATTTAGTGTTAACAGACCAATTTTTAGTCTATTTTTATTAGGTTCTTTAACCGGTTTCAAAATTGGATATTTGTCGTGGGAAAGTAGGTGAATAACAGGTTATTAGAAGTCTTTCTTGTAATTTAGTACTATTAGAAAAATATTCTATTTGTTTCAAGTGTTTTTGTTTGGCGCGACTATTTGTGTGCTTAAAACCTGCTCACAAGAAGAGTTTGTTGAAGTGAAAACTTCTTTAGCGGCGTTGTGCACTTTTCTTGGGATGAGTAAAACATATTAAACTCGCGTCAGGTCACGTGTTCTGATTGAAAATTCGTAAGACGGAGCGCAGGGCGCTTGCGCTAGGTGTCATTCAAAAATATTCAAAAAGTACTTGTTCAAGTTTTTACTCCAACCGTGCAACCCGTTGTTTTTTTTAGGCAAGCGATAACTCATATGCGATACCTCATGGTGACCCGATTTTATATTAAAATACATTTATCCACTACGTTACAAATGCGATTCTTTACCCTACGTTACTAAAACTTTGCCTTTAATAAACAGTTTTTCATGCAACTATAATTTTTTGCAAGTTAAAAACTGGCAACTTCGTACAAAGTTTAAGTTAACGCTTCTTAAGTGGTCGCCTTGCGGTGAGTTTGAAACTTAGCATATACAAACTAAAGTGGTATAGACTAAAGTTTTAGAGTTTTATACGTATACAAATGGCTTGGATACAATTTTTTTTTTTAAATATCTTATAGGCTAGCGTTTGACCACTATCTCACCTGTTGGTAAGTGATAATGCGGTTTAAGATGGTATGCACGCTAGGCCTAGAATGGGAACTGGCTCTCGAGAATAGCTGCCGGTACACATTAGATGTTTGGCAACAGATTTTCTAACTTAAGGGTGGTAGCTGGCCAGGAGGACACTAGATAGTGTCCTACCACCATGTGGGGGTTGTTGGTTTCTTAACGATGTTTTTTCATTCACTGGAGGGCGACTGTGAAAAGCGCACATAATTTTTTCGATAGAAAAAACTATTGGTGGTTGTCGCGCTTAAAACATTAATATTTATTTAACTCGACGTTTTGACCAAGTGGCATTGATCGAAACTGGCAACTTAATAACTGCTTACTGGCAATTTGGGTTATTTATTACTAGTAGTCTTGCTAACCCCTCCAATAAAGCTAAATATGCTTATATCTGTCAGTAAAACACCTTCTTCCAATTGAAACATCGTGTAATGGGCGCAAACTTCGTATAATATACATCCGACCAATGTCGGTACATCACAAACTATACAATAAATGTCGAGAATTTAGAGATACTTTTATAACCACGACCTACTAGTTTAAACGCCAAGACCGAACTGAAGCCCGACTGCCAACACTCTACCGCGTTAACTTTCTTGTTTTCTTTTTAAGGTTGGCATCCATGCTTAGAGGCCACAGACAATTCTCATTCGCGGTAGTTTTGAAGTTGGCAGGTTGGCACCATCGATTGACACTGACAGTGTGAGTCAAAACGTTTCCAATGGCAGTTTCACAAAACATAAGTCGAATGAGCACAATTCATTATTAAAATACATCAATATAAGTAAATTTAACTTATAAAAATAAGAAATCATGACATATCTGGAGTGGGTTCACGTCAATAATGCAATGGTTGGGGATCAAACTCACGACCTCTCGATCTCAAGTCTGACGCCTTACTGGGCTATTGCCACTTTTACAGAATAATATTTTTTACACACCCATATTGCACTGTATTCCATTATCTAAAATTGACTTAAAAATGAAGTCTGAATATTGCATTTATTTATTTTGGTATGTTTGAGTATTTAGGAATACTCAAAGATACCAACAACGTGAAGCAACAATGTATAATTATATTAAAATTTTATATATTACAAACATCCATCTGACTACAAACGTTATTTCACAGTCTAAAATGAACTAAAATACTATTAATTATTAATAGGCTAACGACATTTTTTGTTGATGCATCAAAAAACGTCCACTCTTCACAATCATTCCACATCTTGCGCTAACGAGTGACAAATGAGAACTCATAATGTTTTAAGTTTATTAATAGATCAAACCCATGTCGTTAGCACCATATCTATCACACGTTGTTTTTAAGGCAATCGCACACTGCAGCGCATTGCTACGTAAGCTTCGAGTGTAGTCTACGTGGCTACAAAGCTTTTAGCCTAGCCTGACTATAGCCACGCAGATGTTGATAATATCTCTTAGGCTGAGTTGCACCATCTTACTTTAACTATAACAAACGTCAAAAATCTGTCAAACTCCATACAAAAACACCGGTTAATAGTTATAGTTACGGTTAAAGTAAGATGGTGCAACTCAGCCTAAATCTATTTGAATGTATTTTTTTATATCATATAGGCTAGCGTTTAACCACTATCTCACCTATTGGTAAGTGATGATGCGTTGAAAGATGATAAGCACGCTAGGTCTAGAATGGGAACTGGCTGTCAAGGATAGCTGCCGGAACACATTAGATGTTTGGCGCCAGATTTTCTATCTTGAGGGTGGCAGCTGGCCAGGCGGACGCTAGATAGTATCCATCACCATGCGGACCCTCAAAAATGGTCGAGAAATATTTTGCATGACTCACTAGTACTTGACCACAATATCCACCTGGTGTAATGTGACGGTAAGGTCTAAGATGCAATCGTCTTTAACGCAGGTAGTAGAAGCAAATTATATCGATGTTCCGCTTGACTTGCTACAAAAAAGTAACTTACCACTATCAAGGAGTAAATCCGACATAACCTTACGATGTTCCGGCACCATACAGCCCTTGAGAGTCAGAGTATTCTAGACCCAGCGTATTCACCATCTTCGATCACATCTTACCACATGGAAAGATAGTGGTCAAACGCTAGTCGATAAGATACAAAATAGCTTCGAGCAGCAAGAAAAGATTTGAGTTTTTCCCTTTAGTGAAACTCTCTCCCCATTGTTACAATACATACAATTATAGATTCTGTACTCATACATAGTTTTGTTTTGTTACAGATCGGAACCCCATGGATCATACTCGAGCCACGATGCTCTCGAAATAGCGATGGCGCTTAAATACGTTTTAAATTTAGAACCAAAGGGGAAGTGCTTGAAATGTGAATAGGTATATTTAGACCGGATATCCTTATGTTGAAATTGAAGTGAGAAGATGAACTTAGTAAGAGTGAGAACGACGAGCAGGGGTGTCAACCCGCTGTTTTTACTTCTGCGGACTTTGTGCGCGTGCGCGTGTTTTTGTTCAGTGTTTTTTAGTGTGTGTGAGGGGTACCAGGAGCAGAAGTTTGCTATGGAGCCTCAGGATCAGGTATGATACTTATGTTGTCCTAGTATTATTTTATATTCAATAAAGTACAGAGCAAGCAAAGTGCTCGCCTGATGATAAGCAATGATGTTTGCCTGCAACAATAACTTTGACACGTAAAAATCTAGATTGTCAGAATGTTGCGCACTGTACAGAAAATCATCTACAAGTGGTAGGAGTATTTATATAGGTGTTTCGCCTGACTTGCTACCAAAAAATAGCTTACCACTATCAAGGAGAAAGTATGCCGTCATAACCATATGGTGTTTCGGTAGCATACAGCCCTTGAGAGTCAGTGAATTCTAGGCTTAGAGTGTTCACCGTCTTCGACCACATCAAATCATCATCACTTACCATCAGGCAAGATGTTCAACGCGAATAAGATATTTAGAAAGAAAAAAGCATTGCAGCACAAATCAATCCAAACACAATAATTTTAATTACATTTATTAGTTATTTATTTTAATTATTTTTTTATTATTATCAAGAAGAATTGGGTAATTATTGTGCAATAAATGTTAGTTAAAGGAGGTTTGAAAATATAAATAGCGATAAGTACACATTTTATAAATAGACTAAATAGTCCGGTCAATTTAGACCTTTGAAGGTGCATAAAGTCCCAACAAGCTGAAAATCAGTAAAATTGTTCAAAACATAATTATAAATAATATTTAAAAGTTCCCCATCATTCCCGTGTATAGAATTTTTTTTATTTAAGGTCAATAGGTCAACAAAAGAGTTTTTCGCGATTTTCAGCAAAACGGTAAGTTTTATCATAAAAATATAGATACAAAATTGTAGACCATAAATTTATCTGTAAAAAATGTATCAATACTTTTTTTTCTTCGAGCCAACGTTTCTGAGATATAAGAGGGGGGGGGGGGGGGGGGGGGGAGGTCATCCCATACATGGAACTGAAACAAACAAAAAAATTGTTCAAACCTATACGTCTATGGGTAGGTCTTTAAAAATGACATTGAGGTTCCTAAAATTATTTTTTCTCAAAGTCAATCATTTACAAGATAGGCGTGTCTAAAGTGGTAAAATGTGTGTCCCCTCCCCCACTCTAACTTTTAAAGTAAGGAAGTGAAAAATAAAAATTAAAAATATATTCTGTAGATCTCAATAAGAACATTAAAAAAAAATTGGTTTGAACGAGATACAGTTAGCAGTTCTTGAGATATAGTGACCGCAAATATAACTTGGTTTTTCATACAGACACTATGAAAAACAAAGTTATTTTTGTAGTTGCGAAAAATCATACATCATACGTGGCGTACTCATGCATATTATGACGATAAAAACTTATATAACTTTTTGAATCGTTATATGTCAGAAACGGTGGCTCGTAGAAAAAAAAGTATTGATACATTTTTATAGATTATTTTATGATCTACAATTTTGTTTTAGGTAATTTTATGATAAAACTTACAGTTTTTCTGAAAGTCGCGAAAAACTATTTTTTTTGACCTTTGACCTTGAATAAAATGTTTTCCATACACGGGAATGATAGGGAACTTTTAAATATTATTTATAATTATGTTTTTAACAATTTACTGATTTTCAGCTTGTTGGGATTTTATGTACCTTCACTCTCATTTTTTGGTCTAGATTGACCGGACTAAAAATCAGGGTTCCGCCATTTCACGACTATCTGACATTTCCAGAAAAGCACGATTCGATCTAAAATTGTATTGCCACAAAACCTAGCTTAACTCATGTCTTGGTAAAGTGCTTCTAAATCTCCTATAACTATTTTCTTCTTACAGACAGCGGTAGTAGGATCGAGAGTGACATTACCATGTCGGGTAGAGAAGAAGTCTGGTCAACTTCAATGGACGAAGGATGACTTCGGGCTTGGATTACACAGGGACCTTAGTGGATACGACCGGTATAAGATGATCGGGAGTGATGAAGAAGGTGAGTGGACGAAGGGTTCATTTTATAATGGGTTAATTTTTTTTCTAAATAATTCGACTGTCTCGACTATAAATATGAGTTACTAAAGTCATGCTATTAGAGATGCCTATGTCCAGCTGTGGACGAAAATTGACTTCGATAGAATATGTCTTAAAGTTATGATCACACCGCAGCGTGCTGCGTGCGCGATTTAGGCGGCGATCAGATAGCGCAGTAGTATTTGTTTTGTACCGACTGGTTCACACTAAACACGATCAGAAAATAATTGAAAAGTACTGAAATCGCGCCCGCAGAACGCAGGACGCCGCGGTGTGGCCGTACTTTAAGAGTAGACCCATAATATTCAATTCAGTTAAATTAATTTACCTCATAAACAAATACATAACATTGTAAATCGCTACAATACATACTTTATCATCAATAAACATATCATTTGCTAAATCTACTCATGCTTAAAATAGGTGATAGAAAAATAAAGAGAAATTTCTGTTTAGGTATACAATTTATAACGATAATTAGTAATTAACAATATCAAATGCAAAATATTGTAAATAACCTATATAAAATAAATAAATAAATAAAAACAATAAATAATAAACCAGTAAATTAAAAACAAATAGGGTACGCCATAGAAACCGTTTAAAAACAACTTTTTATTCTTTTGGTACGATAAATAAAACTCAATGTCATTCAAAATACAAAGAAAAATCGTATTGATATCTCCAGAAATTCGGTGGTGCAAGACACAGAGGTGTAATGAGTAAGACAACTGTATAAGATCGAAGGTGGTTTATTACTGTCATCATATCAATAATATATCTTAGAGCTAAATGTTATACTACTAATTATCTAAACTATGTCTACTAGCCTACACCACAAAATTGAAAATTACTCGCGAAGCAAATAAAAGTCACATTATTATTATGCCATTGAAATTGTACTTACGAAGTAACTATAATATAATCTGTGACAGTACATGGAGTAGATATATTGCTGTGAAATTCAGGTATTGTTTGCATAAAAGAACCTCTACAATTGAATAAATTGGTTGTGACATATTAATATTGTCATACGGGACTTATCGCGCTAAAAACATAAATGTCGTCAGTATTGTGTGTCGCAGTGGCAACTCCGATCAAGATTGAATGAGGGTAGTTTCAAACTACTCTCAATCATAGCAATGCTGATACCCACAACTTCAGTCTTCTCGTGACCACGGTCAATGCAACTTGATCGAAACGTCGAAGTTAATAAAATTATGTTTTAGCAAGGCAAGTCCCGTATTATAATATAACTGTGTAAATGGCGAATGTTTAAAAATTACTATTGGTTGTGACATATTTAAAACTTACAATTAACCGAGAACTTCAGTTAAATATTTAGAGAACTTAACACATTGTGTATTTTATGTATTATGTATGTTTTATTGAGACGATCAACATATTCACCCATTCACAGGCGTCTTTCCTCCTTCAACAAGTTTGTAGGAATCAAATTCTTCGCCAGACGTATTTAACTGTTTACCAATAAATCCATATTTATCATAAGCACAGTGAATGAATGGACTTCCCTGGCAGAGTCTGTGTTTCCTGTTAAGTACAATTCAAAGGTCTTTAAATAGCAAGTGAACAGATATCTTTTAGGCAAGCGTGCTATAACGTCGTTCACATCTTCATTTAGCATCAGGTGAGATAGTGGTCAAACGCTTGCTTATTAAAAAAAACATACTTCAAATCGCGTCAATCACAAAAATGTTATTATCTAAAATGATTAATTTACCTCACGTTAGAAAATGGTTAAAGGTTTGCCTATTTGTTCGTATAAGGTTCAATTGCAAATGTCATAAACCTAGAATAACATTCTTTAGGTTCTTATCGTTCACGAGGTTAAAACCTAAATATAAGTCAAACCCTCGTTAACCTTTGCATTATAATGGCAAAAACAAACATGCCATGTTATTATTTCAAACATGCAATATTTAAAATTTCAAACTCGCAACGCAGCGTCATATTTCGTGATAAATAAAACTTAAAGCACAAAAAACTAGTATAGATATAAGCATGCTAGAATAATATATTGCATTATTGTATAATTATCAATTGGAATATACACTCGTATCCTCTAGAGAAAACAGTTGTCCACATTACGGCCATTCACACTCTCGTATATAGTAAGTAGATAAATATTTGTAAAGTTTACTAGAAAAGATGACTTTTTTAATAACCATTCCGTTTACTGAAAAGCAACCGTAAGTTTATTTTTATAATGTTTCTATTGTATTGCAAGTGTAGTAACAACACGTTTTAAAAATGCAACAGCACTTTAGGCTTTCAATAAATATCGTATTAAAAACACGCGCCGTTTGAACAAAAATGCTCTATAATAAATATTTGAAAATGTCGTGTGTACTTGATGTTTTTGTATTCTTATTTGGTAATAAAGAGCTAAAAAACAAAAAATATATCTAAAACATTACATTTATTTGCTTTAGACCTCAAATTATATTTTGACTAGCAGCCCGCCCCGGCTTCGTTCGGGTAGAACATATAATTATGCCTACAAAATTTGCATCAGTTTGTTGCATCAAATATAAAATATTAACATATTTAACAATCATCGTCATATTTCAACCAATTTACACAAAACCTTAACAAATTATGCTCCTAAACCTTCCTCATAAATATTCTGGCTATTGGTGAAAACCGCATGATAATCCGTTCAGTAGCTATTGAGATTATTGCGAACAGACAGACAGACGCAGTGATGGACTTTGTTTTATAATACTTACGTAGTGATATTGGATGGCCCTTTGGCGTAAAGGATAGTTACCCTGATTCTGACCCGACGGTCGTTGGTTCTAATCCTAGCTATATACCTATGAAAGTTTTATGTGCATTCATGAATCATGGGTTTTTGTACAGAGGTAATGGGATCATGGAATCAAAATCAATCAAATCATGGGATCAAAGAAGGGGTATTATACGTTTAACGTGTGTATCTGTGTCTGTCTGTAGCATCTTAGCACCCAACCAGATGAACCGATTTTAATTTTACTATTGATATTTTTTTTGTTTGATAGATGTCTTCATCGAGATTGTTCTTAGCTTTGATTCATGAAAATTCGTTCAACCATTATAAAACTATGAACTTTTTTCTAGCTAATTGCGCTATGAAATCAACTTTCATAGGTCTGATCAATTCTAAAATCTTCTTCTTCAACGATATTGTAAGAACATGGAAGCATTGACCTGATGCTGGGACATCTCCTGTACTCTACAGAATACTCAAATCCACACCAACTTACAGCTCAGATTTTAAATGTCGTGTTTCGAGTCATTGGAATGCTTTTATTGAAAAGATTATACATAGATCAGTCGGGGTGGTTTATTTATATAGATCATAACTATATTATACAATAGAATTTTATACAGTAAAAATATATTATTATACTATATTGACTTCAAATTGATTGTGATCGGTGGGGATCTACAGCATCGCTAAGCTTATAATAATATTTTCTTAGCAGATATTTAGCATAGCAGATATTTTATTAATTTTGCGATGCGTGTATGTGAAATCCGTGATATCTTCTAGAGTTTTCACTTAAATTATATACTGTAAAGGACAATTTTAATCTATAATATGTGGCCAAGCTAATTAACGTGATTATTTGGATAAGGATTAATATTATATACTTGAAAATAGCCTTGGAATTTATGTAATATTTTTTAACAAAAAATTTAAGATTAAAATGGTTACTGTGAGTCAACCTTAAGAGATAGACATATGCTGTTGAAGATTTTTTTGTAGATCTTATTAAGTTGTACTCTTCCATAGAAAATATTGTTCCATCTACACACATCAACACTGTCTAAGGATATTCTGATTTTCTCAATTTATTCCAAATGTTTTACAACTAACATACAACATGTATATATTTTTAAAGAGCCCATTTATCAGACTATGCTTTAGAATAAAACAAAGTTATTTAAGTTCCGTAAATAATTTTTTATTGAAATAATGACAAAAAGTTAAATAATGGTAAACCTAAAGCTAAATGTCTTATAAAGAAAAAAATAAAAGTAAAGCGAAATTATCGGGTTTTTTGCAGTTATCCGAAAAATTAGTAGTCAGTAAAACAACCCATGACGTTAACTACGGTCCTGCAACGGTTTTTCATGCTTCGAATCAAGTTATCAAAATCTTGCTGCGGGACATTGTCCCAGGTCCTGCAAAGATGCAAAAAAAGTTGCTCTTCAGTCGCAACGTTTGGAGGAAAATTTCTCAAAGCCCTTCTTTGGAGCATGTCCCACGCGTGCTCTATGGGGTTTAGGTCTGGTGATTGCGCGGGCCAGTCTAAGACCGACACGTTGTGCTCCTGTAGCCAGCTGGTGACCACCCGTGCAGTGTGCGGACGGGCGTTGTCGTGCATGAGCGTAAAAGCTTGGCCCAATTGCATTCGATGGGGATAGATTATTGGTGATAGCACCTCATTTCGGTATTTTTCTGCAGTCATGTTGTTTCTGATCCAAACGAGGTCTGTTCTTCCACCAACACGAATACCCGCCCAAACCATAATTGTTCCGCCGTGGTATGGATGGACTTCCTGATGGTGTTGCAGTCACTTCTCACGTCCAGGAGCTCGCCATACACGTACTCTTCGTGAATCAGGATAAAAACCGAATCGGGACTCATCGGTAAACAGCACTACAGACCATTGGTTATCTTCCCAGAGCAAATGTTCTCGAGCCCACTCTAATCTTCGTCCGCGATTTCCTCTGCGTAGTGCTAGAGTACGAAGCGGCCTGCGAGCATGAAGGTTAGCATCATGCAGTCTTCTTCTCACAGTTTGGTCACTGACAAGCAACTGGTGTTCAGACTGGAGCCTTTGAACTAACTGCATGGCCGTAACATTAGGTTGTCTTCTCGCGGCCACTTGCAAAAACCGGTCCTGTCTTTGTGTGGTTTTGTGCCTCCCGCCTGGGTGCTTTTCAGCCACTTCACCAGTAGTACGATAACGTGACCACAACCTTGATATCACGTTTTGTCTTGTTCTAATCTCCTCGGCTGTACTCCGTGGAGTAGCCCCAGCTTGAAGCATGCCTACTGCCCTTAACATCTCGTCTCTCGTTAAATGGCGCCGCTGCATGATGCATACAGTTACATAAATTCGAAATTAACCGATAATTTTTATTAAAACTTTAATTTGAAACAAAAAAATGCCAAAAACTAGGTTAGGTAAATAAAAACATTAGAACTTCGCTACAATTATGCCTCGCAAATCTTTTGTTTTTAATTTATTTTCTCAAATTCAAATTTAGAATCATTCACTAAGACCTACAAAATAAGCTCTCATTAAAATACTTTTAAACCGGCCAGTATTTTATGAGATTAAGAAATTTTTACAAAATATCCCTAGACAGTGTTGATGTGTGTATTTCAATTAGCAGCGTTCGTAAGAAACGTGTTTTTCGACCGTTTTTTAGTCGACATAGGTTGCAAATTAGGTCTCCACGAATGTACCTTTGATTTAAACGGGATAATATATAGCCTATTTTCATTCCGAAAGAAAATTCTATTCTATATATTAGTGAAAGATTTTTTTAAATCGGTTCAGTAGTTTTTGAGCCAAATCATTACAAACATACAAAAATACAAATGTTCTCTCTTTATAATATTAGTATAGATGACGTCAGGTGCTAAAATTATATTATAATTGATGATAATTACTATTAAATATGTGTATGTAGGTACATACAATAAATACAAATTAAACCAATTTGGAAGAAGTACAACAATTCTAGTTTTATTTAAAATGTATTGTTACGTTATGTAAATAATGAAATGTTTAATATGAAACACTAGCCGCTCGTTTTCACTTTAATACCGTAGTGCAGTGCATGTAACCTCTATGACTGTATTTTATACAAAAAGTCAACAAGAAGTAGAGTGTCAATACGAATTAGGTCAGAGTTTTACCTTTAGCAAAATTCTTTGTAAGAAATGAATTTATAAGTATTTTTATATTTTACTCATTTTCTTATGATAACGTGTGTCCTAAAGCAACCACCAAGTCTGTAAATATTTTAATACAAAAAAATGATTCATTACGTGCTGCGTGAGTATTTTAATTGTAGTTGTTGCACGGTTGGTATTTTTCCATACATATCCCTATAGATTTATGAAGATCTGTATGCAATAAAATGATAAATCATACTTAAATACAACCTAACATTGTAATAAAACCTAAACATATGCATATATTAATACAATAAAAATATTGATCAACATTCCTATCAAATTGTATGAGAATAAGAATGCATAAATAATAATAAGATCGTTTAAAAAACTAATAAATAATAGTTTAAAAAAACTAAAAAAATACGCTTTTTTAGAAAATCCAACTAAAAAATAGAAAATAAATTTTAATAAATTTGAATTAAAAATAGTGTAAAAAAAAATGATTTTATTGTAAAAAAAAAGCGTGGGGTGCATGGTATCAATAGTTTCAAATATTTTACGAACAGATATGACTAGAAGGGTTATTTTGATAATATCCTGAAAAGCACCCCACGCGTTTTTTTACAATAAAATCATTTTTTCTTACACTATTTTTAATTCAAATTTATTTTCTATTTTTTAGTTGGATTTTCTATAAAAGCGTATTTTTTTAAACTATTATTTATTTTTCATTTTGTAGTCGATTTTTTTTTAATTTTTTAAATTTATTTATTGTCATAGGTCCTTAATAAGTATGCCAAATTTCGAGTTGATCCGACGTTTTGAAGATTCCGTTACATACTAACATACAAACATACATACGTCTGAAGCTAATAAAAGCGTATTAAAAATAACCGACTTTAATGCCGCGCTATTAATGTTCAGTACCAATTTGAGGTGTTTAGCTCCATATCTCTGGTGATGCTTATCAGACCTAAATAAAATTACCAAGGTACCACACTTGGGATATCTCCTTTCAAACAAAAAAAGAATAATCAAAATCGGTTCATAAACGATGAAATTATCCGCGAACAAACATTAAAAAAAAAACGGCCGAATTAAGAAACCTCCTCCTTTTTTGAAGTCGGTTAGTAAATAAAAGTAGATTAAATATGAGAACAGAACAACAAAAAATAATCTTAAATCCGGCCAAGAGCGAGTTGGCCTCGCGCACCGAGGGTTACTTACAAATTTGTGAAACTAGGTTAAAGGACAGACTTAACTTTGCAGTTCGATCTATAGAAAATGTATTGCACCAACCGCAAATAAAAAGTTTGTAAATAGTAAATACACTTTCATTTTATTTAATTACATATAAAGGTTTCCTTTTCCTATATAGGTGCTTCAAGACCTTGCTTCTTGCCAAATTTCATGATTCTACGGATATATACTATAGTCAACGGAAAGTACCCTATAGATTTTAATTTCTTTGTAATATCGTAAAACGAATGCAAAAAACGATCATATCTTTTAATTGCGTCGGTTTTTTCACAGCCAAAAGAGACCGTAGGCCCGAGTATTTAATTTAAGTTTCAACTTTATATCTCTAAGCGTTTCTGAGAAAAAGGGGTCTTGACAGACGGACAGACGGAAAGACAGACAGATGGACAACAAAGTGATCCTATAAAGGTTCTTTTTTTCCTTAGGAATCCTAATAAAAGAATGGAATGATATGTATTGGGTGAAATGTAATTCCTTCAATCTTATAACTTATACTCATTTATTTCCGATGTAAAATATAAAATAATATATAATCTTTTAACGATGTTAGTACACAAATAATTTATGATCGTACAAAACGAAAAAAACGGACTTCACATGCCGCCATAGTCAAAGTACTGGCTAGTTATAATCATTGTCATCAAAGTATACAAATTTGCTTATATTGTTTACCTCCATATCTCCGAAAATATTAAACTCAGAGAATGATATGTTATCCGGAGATATTTGTAAGATCTCGATAAAATTAAATGGGACCAAACGGGAGGCATAATTTCTCAAACAAATCAAGATTTTTTCTAATCGGCGGAGTTCGTAGGTAACAAACATAAAAAAACAGTCGAATTGAGAAGCTCCTCCTTTTTTGTGAAGTTGGTTAAAAAATTGGCATAAACTTCATCTTAAAACAAACTTACTGGTGGTTTAAGCTGGCTCAACTAAATAAAGAACTAACACAGCGGTTCCGTCCCAAGTGGACTCGCAAAAGTCCTACTACTATTTATGTTTACAGTAAGGAATAAAATAGGAAAATACACCAACTTCCTACTTAATTAATACCGGGCTCGCCCTCAGGACAGCTTTCCCTATAGAATTATTACATGTCTTCCGAGATGTCATATAATGAATCAATTTTTTTTCCCCTCCCTCTAGCGTGGGTGTCACACTTAAGTTATTAAAGGAGGATAGTTTTTAAACACTTTTCTGTATATATGACTAAGAACAGAATGTTCTTGTTGGTTTTTAGTACTAAGTCTGATACTAATTTGCCTAGGTGGTACAACCTCTTTATTTGCTTTCTAACCGTAAAATAGAAATGTTATTCGGATTGAATTGACATTTGAATAATTCAATGTCTTAAAGAAATGGACGTTATTTTATAGCCTACGATTTTCAATTTATCATTGTCATTTATCATTAAGCGTCTTTCGTGTCCTTTTTATATACACATAAAAAATACCATACTCAAAGTTACAACTTCTAAAAAATTAGGGTTTTTAAGATTTCATAGTCACTATTAGTAGGTACAATTTTTGAGACTAAGATCGAGATATTTACCATGTTTTTGATTATTTATGAGTTGCCAATGTTTAGGCTCGTTGCAAGCGCCAAGATCACGTATGAAGCAGGTTGCGGGTATAAGCTATGTTTACGACCAAACGAAACGGTCTACCCGCTTCTGCTCTCGTTTCGGATGATCGGCAACACCACTATTTATTATTTTCTCACATAACTTTGCGTTTGTTCTTGTCTCTCTAATGTGCATGAGATTTACTCAAAGACTAGTTTTTTAGACAATTTAGAGAGCATTGTAAACAGCAGTAACATTATCGTAATGTTTTTTTTTCTTTTACCTTCTACTAATAAAATATACACGCGATGTACAAACTGGTATCAAATAGACATCTTCTCTAAATAATCAAAGGCATTAGACATGTTTCATTAGTATTATCGATACGGAGAAAATACAAAGAAAATAGGGATCTTTGTGGTAATACAGCGAATCGGTGTTCCCAAAATATGTACCTATAAGGAAAATATTACTGACAAATAAATAATGTAGGATTCGCATATTGAGCGTTAAAAAGTACAACTACATAATTAATAAAGATCGCTAATATTGTGTAAATAGACCATAAGAACCTATTGTGAAAGAAAATAAATGATTTATTTATTTATTTATTTATAATAAAGATCGCTGCCTTAAAGCCACGACTTCACTGTGCGTTTAGTCAAAACTAATTGGATTATGAAGGCTGGGAACGATGTGTGAATAGATTTTTACTATAAAAGCTAAAAAAAAAACAATCAAATGTACTAAAGATGTGTTTGATTTGAGGTAGCGATATAAACCAGCTAATGCATTTGCATGGATGTACGGTGTGCTTCATTGATTTGCATAAGGTGCCTTTTGGAGGTACTTAGTGGGAAAATGACCCCTCAACTGTCACGACGTGCGACGCCTTAAGTGTCGAGTGTAAAAAAATAGCTGACTTCGAAAACAATTTTGCAAAAGTGGTCCCTCTACTCGCAGCAGGGTGACAACGCGACCACCGCGAGGATCAGGAAGACTGACAAGAATATACCGATTTTTTTCGACGCACGTTTAAATCGTCGTGACAGACAAGTGCGTAGATTTTGATCCTAGAATTTTAGCTCTAAGTACGATACAGAAAGTTAATATATTCCTAGTGCTAAATGTACACACGTTATACATATATTCAATTCTAGTAAACGGACCTACTTTATATGCCACTCGAGTGATTTTTCGATCCTCCTTAAAGTGTATGTAGTACTTATCTGTGGTTTTGTTCCATAGCTCTATGAAGGTCTAGAAACACGATGTAATGTTATCATTGGATCATTCTGCGACTATACAATTTGATTTAAAAAAAACGGTTAGCGGCTGCTGAAGCGGGGTACATGACATAACCAAAAAAACATAAAAATATATTCAGAACCGATTTGAATAATATAATCTTAAATAAATTAGTAAAACATATAGATGGCACTTAAACATGAAACCTTATTGTACACGTTACGCCTCTATCGCCGTTAAGTGGAACTACGAGAAATCATCGATATTATGTCTTAGGCCAGGTTTTTACCACAGCACTTAATATTAACAATCTAAGTTTTTAACTTATTTATCTATGGTATAATTGAGAACCTCATTTTTGTGGAGTAGTTTAGTAGTCAAAAATGTATTATCTCGTCAAATATCATTTTAAATGTAGTGTCTAAAAGGTACTCACATTAGGCAACACCTATCATTAAATTTTCGTTAAGTGCCATGTTACTACAGATTGTCTAGACGACCTAATTATTAGGTACTTTTCAACCCCCTTAGAGCTTGAAATATGTATGTGCCCTACGACCTGTTTGACCTACGTGAAAACTATGATATTTGAAATATAGATGCGTCACTGTACACTACAACTGTTCAAAAACTGTGCTTACGAGATCGTTTATCTTGATAAGTAATTTAGTCAATCAATCAAATGTTGCATGTGAATGAAGTCATAGCATGGCTGTTTATTTACAATGCAATATTATATGTCACATTCTTGCACCTCAAACTATAAAAAAACTATTTAGTCACATAGAGTTGGCAAAATCTTTGAAGGCAATCTCCCTGACACGACCCTTCCTTGAGAATGATAATGGTTTCCCGAAATATTCGGTTAAGGTATCAATTGCCATGCACCATGGTGTTATAGTCTTCTCTTCTTAGTCGCTTTCAGAAAAAATATATTCTGGCTAAATACAGTTACTGTGTTGAATCCTAGATAAAAATAAAAAAGCTTGGTCTCATAACAAAAGGACGCCGTACTGAATTTAAGTTGTCGCTAAAGATTCTCTTTTCGAACTTATTATTTTAAAATGTAATTATGTGCGTGTGGTATTTTTGCTAAACTACTTTTTCCTTGCAAGATGAAATCTTCTATTGAAAATTATCAGTGGCAATTATCTATTGGCAATTATCTATATCAGAATAGATAAATCCGATCATAGCCGTATCTATATCAAATATCATAGTCTTAAAAGCTTTTTAATTACTCGCTTAGAATAACTGTAGTTAGAAGGCTTATTGAAATAGCTTGCTAGGTAATTACCGCACAAAGGCAGTTAGGGTACCTACGAATTTGATTTATGAATGTGGGTAGTTCTGTAAATAATGCCCTAGGTAATCCTGACCATTAATTAAACTCACGTAGAAGTTTAGCAAGGTAAAGTTATTATTTACGCTACTAATATGAAGTTGCTTATATGAAACCAATATCTTATAAACAACTAGCTCAACTGGTGGTACTGGTGGTACTATCTAGTGTCCGCCTGACTTACTCCCACAACTTATTATGGTGCCCTCAAGTCCGAAAATATTAAAATACGGGACTAGTCGTATCGTGACCACGATCAATGCAACTTGGTCGAAACGACGAGTTAAATAAAAATTAATGTTTTAAGCGCGATAAGTCCCGTATTTTAATATGTATAACAAAGTATAAAGTGTAGATAAAACTTACGGAAACAAAATATTTAATAATCTATTCTTCTTTTCAGGTGATTATTCGCTGGACATCCGGGACGTAACGTTGGATGATGATGCTAAATATCAGTGCCAAGTCAGCTCTGGGTCTAGAGGTATGTGTAACCATTTATCTTTCACATGTACCTTCATTAATATTTTAAACATTTTTGAAGAGGCGGGCAGGCATATTTGCCTTTGATTTCCACAGGCTGTAGAAGCATTATATGGATGTTCCGCCTGACTTGTTACCAGAAAGTAGCTTACTATCATCAAGGAGAAAATCATTGTAGCGACTACAACCTTACGGTGTTCCGAGTGCAAAAAGACTTTGAACACAGAACAGATAATAATACTTACTAGTCTGAGCATTATAAGCCGAGCGTGTTCACCATCTTAGCCTTTGGCCGCATCTCGCTTGTTGGTAAGTGATGAAGTGATCGAAGATGGTAAACACGCTTGGGCTATAATGGTATAATGGACTGATTCTCAAGGGTTGTTGTCATGGCAAGCTATCATGCTCCTCGTTTCACTGCCGTTTTCTTTTCCAGACAAGAAATATTTCATCATATAATATACCAAACACATCGTCACTTAACATCAGGTGAAGAAGTGGTGAAGTGCGTGTCAATCCAGAATATAAAAATAATTACCTGTTCCCACACCTTTGGCATTTGGTCATGTGGGATGTTGACTCGACGAGAATTGTCTCAATACCAAAATCTCAAGACACTCTCGCTAGTAGGGTGTATCTGAAGGAGGTACATCTTGACACGATATGCATCGTCAGAAGCTTCTTTTCTCTGCAGCCACCCGGTTAACCACCGGTGGCTTATTTATACAAATATTATCTTCTCCAACAATTCAATAGACTATAATAAACTTACGTACAGATTAGAGGGAAATAAGAGAAAAAATGCCACAGGTGTCCTGGGCCCTGTCCCACTGCAAGTGGCACTCTAGGCTTAGGTTTTTTTATATTGTTTATTAATACAATACAATGCCACACAATTCAATAACTCTTTATTGATTACCAATAAAAAAAAACAAAAAGAATTTTAATATAATGCAAAACAAAATAAATTTATCTGTTAAACATTTGGCGGTCTTATCGCTTAAAGCAATCTTTTCTAGACAACCTTTGCAAGGACTAGATAAATACTTTATATACTGACGGAGGGTTTGTTCTAGCTAAACAAGTTTGCAATGTATAAACTCATTTATTATTGTAAGCGTTGTTTAAGTATCTTTATTATAAAGTACCTAAATCTAAGTTCTGAAAATTAATAGTACTGTTTATCAGGGTAAAAATTAGGTTAAAAGGATAAACAAACATAAAACTCAAACAATTTTGTAGGTAATCAGCAGTAATCAATTTTTGATGAGCCTAATAATTACATAATCATAAGAAGCTCCAATTTAAACAATAAAGTACACGAAACATTATCCCTTCAAGAAAACAATCACTTTAATACCTAAGATACATACAACTTTCTGTTTACCAATTTTAATGAATACTCCAAATTTGATGTAATACCCCCTAATTTTATCGAAGACTGTATCCCACAATATGCCTCAGTCTTAAAATTTGAAATTTCAATCCTAACATTTATATTATAAGGTTGTTTTTCGATGGATAATAAGGAATGAATACACGGGCACTTTACTGGTATAATTTAAAATAATAAATCAGTTTTTGATAAAGAAAATTACTGAAAACGCTGGTACAAACAAGTGCCTGTTGGTATTGGAGGTAATGAAGGTTATAAAATCATTGGGTAAAAAATGTTAAAAGAAGAGACTTTTGGAGTTGCAGTCATGTCGTGATTCAAAATACTTGAGGTTTTAGTACATTTTTAATCGCAATATAAAATATTAGATTGAAAGTAATAATAAGTCACCATAAGAAATAAAATGTTTATTAATTATTAATTTTTGCTGGCGAAAAATGATAGTGGTATTTTTTGCTCGATCTTATATAATACTGTAGTGTGGTACGGAACCCTACTAGTGCGAGTCTGACTTGCACTTGGCCAGTTTATTTTATTATAGGCTAGCGTCGAATCACTCCATATACAATCTTCCACTCAAACAAAATAATTCTATTATGCCACAGATTATACATACGGCACCCAGACTAAGAGCGAATTTGATACCTTGATTGTTTATTATATTGATAAGTGCTAGTCAAGACTATTTTAAAACTCTGAAACATTAACATTTAGAGTAAAAGACGGATGAAGGAAAATTCCCAGGAAAAGCCCCAGGAGAAGACGGAATCACAACGGAGCTTTTAAAAGCCGGAGGAGCTCCAGCAGTTCAACAGCTTCAGCAGCTATTTAATTCCGTTCTTTTTACTGGGAGAACTCCACAGGCATGGAACAGAAGCATGGTGGTTTTGTTTTTCAAAAAAGGAAACAAAACCCTATTGAAAAACTATCGCCCGATTTCGCTTCTGAGCCATGTCTACAAGCTGTTTTCAAGGGTCATCACGAACCGTCTTGCGCGAAGACTCGACGAGTTTCAACCTCCGGAACAGGCCGGGTTTCGAAGCGGTTACGGCACCATAGACCACATCCACACGGTGCGGCAGATTGTACAGAAGACCGAAGAGTACAATCGGCCCCTGTGCTTAGCATTTGTGGACTATGAGAAGGCCTTTGACTCAATCGAAACCTGGTCTGTTCTCGAGTCCTTGCAGCGTTGCCAAGTCGACTGGCGATATATCGAAGTGATGAGATGTCTATATAATGCCGCAACGATGACTGTACGAGTACAGAACCAGCGAACTAAACATGTCCACCTGCGTCGAGGAGTGAGACAGGGGGACGTCATATCCCCGAAACTGTTCACTAACGCCTTGGAGGATATGTTTAAGACGCTGGACTGGAAAGATCATGGCATTAACATCAACGGCAGGTACATCTCTCACTTACGATTCGCAGATGACATCGTCATTATGGCAGAGACGCTGCAGGACCTACAAAGGATGTTGAATGGCCTAGCTGATTCTTCTCGTAGCATCGGTCTCCGGATGAATTTGGACAAAACCAAAGTCATGTACAACGAGCACGTTGTTCCGGAACCGATTGCCGTAGATGGAATCCCACTCGAAGTTGTCACTAAGTATGTTTACCTAGGGCAAACGCTCCAACTAGGCAAACATAACTTCGAGAAGGAAATCCAGAGAAGAATTCAGCTGGGCTGGGAAGCATTCGGAAAACTCCGTCGAGTCTTCTCGTCGCCTATACCACAGTGTCTAAAGACAAAAGTCTTTAACCAGTGCGTCCTACCTGTGATGACATACGGAGCAGAGACGTGGACACTCACAGTCCGACTGGTCCACCAGTTTAAAGTCGCTCAGCGAGCTATGGAGAGAGCTATGCTCGGTATTTCTCTGCGGGATCGAATCCGGAACGAAGTAATTCGCCAGAGAACTAAAGTTATCGACATAGCTCAACGGATTAGCAAGCTGAAGTGGCAGTGGGCTGGTCATATCTGCCGCAGGACTGATAACCGTTGGGGCAGACTTGTCCTAGAGTGGAGACCGCGAATCGGCAAACGTAGCGTAGGACGTCCTGTGACCAGGTGGAGCGACGACATACGCAAAGCGGTGGGCAGTGACTGGAAGAGAAGAGCCGAAGATCGGGCTCAGTGGCGCATCTTGAGAGAGGCCTATGTCCAGCAGTGGACTGATACAGGCTGATGATGGCTTAACGAATGGGGATTAATGTGTCCCGACTCTTAAAGTCTCTATATTCCATATAACAATGTATAATTTATTTTATGAGTGTATCGACCGAGAAAGAATTTAAATAGTATAGTTTTTTGATATCCCTAAACAGAAGTCTAAACTATGAGACTTACTTGTTTTTTCTTTTCAGTTGGTTTTTAACACTTCACTTTTTGCGCAGTCGGGTTTTTTGATATTTTTAATTTAATGTTTTATTTTACACTTTTTAGTTAAGTAAAGAACGGCAAATTCCGTAATCTTCTCATTTCATTTAGAGAGTTGATGTCATGTGGATTATTGAGTAGCACCGCAAACTTGTTACTAAAAGTGACTAACGCGGCATGTTAATTTTTTTTTTTTTCGATTTGTACGATCATAAATTATTTGTTATAAATATGTTTTGAATCTCCATTTTAAGACCTTTAATTCGATACCCCACTCGATTTTTTTTGAAAAAAAAAATTTTTTTTAACCCCAAATTTTGGCGTCTGAAATCCGCCATTTTGAATTTTTCAATTTTTTATGTTTTCGTTGACACTCGCGCTAGCATGGCGAATCTATTGACGTGCCAATTATCAAAATCGGCCCACGCGTTTGGTCTCTAGTGTGCCACAAAGGAACAAACATACATACATACATACATACATACATATATAGACTGATAAACACATTACCTCTCCTTTGCATCGCGCAGTCGGGTATAAAGGTGTGTTTTTACAAGCTTTTATTTAACTTGCAATGTATGTAACTATGTATGTTCGGGTGGAATCTTGGAAGCTAAATTAGACCCACTTCCCGATGTCCGACTGGACTCAAATTTGGTGTACTTATGTATCTTTAGTGACAATACAATGATATGGTACCATGGAGCTGGTTCGATGATGGAGACGGAAGGTGGCCACGGCATCTCTGTGATAAAACAACATAACCCCACCGAGTTTGGGCTCGATTGATTTTTCTTGAAGAGAACTTTACGCCTAGATGATATTCAGGGTCTGATGATGAAGCTGGAAGGTGGCCACGGCATCTCTGCGATAAACCAACATAACCCTACCGAGTTTGGGCTCGATTGATTCGTCTTGAAGAGAACATTACACCTAGATAATATCCAGGGTCTGATGATGAAGCTGGAAGGTGGCCACGGCATCTCTGTGCATAAAATAACGTAACCATAGTGAATTTGGGCTCAAATGATTTGTCTTGAGGAGCACTTTACACCTAAATGATAGCCTGGATCTGATGATAAAGCTGTAAGGGGGCCATGGCATTTCTGTTATAAAGAAACATAGCCCCACCGAGTCGATTGATTTTCCGCGAAGAGCACTTTATCCATAATCACATCAAATATCTATAATAAATTATAAATAAAAAAATATTTTACCTATATTCTTAAAAGCTTGAAGCACTACCCCTTTTTCAGGCTAGGTAATTACCATACTTCAGTGCCTCAAGTTTTTAAAAATATAGGTAAGTACCTACACGCCAAATACTTACTAGAATTTAATTTTAACATTTTAGTTTATTGTTCCAGATAAAAGCTTGTTTTTAAAAATATTTTTTATTTATAATTTATTATGTATGTAGGTAAACACTTACATTTTACACAGAGATTTGAATTTTTCATCACCAATCAGAATATCGCGTTCAGATCCTCGGCCACTGTTGTCCTCATGTTTTCAGATATATTACGGAGATCATAGCTACACCATAATTCTGACGCCTTTAAACTATTGTAAAGATCCTATACAAAATACTAATATCTTAAGAATGTATCTGTAGATAAATTCTAAAGATATAAAACTGAAAACTGTTTCGGGAAATTAAAATTTTCTCTTTTTCTTAAATTATGTAAACATCTTGTTAAATAGCTTCAATATTAAATTCAATAGCATCCGATGACCCATGAAAACTTGGAAATTCATCAGCCATTATAATGAATTCCAAAATACCTCCGGACCTTCAACTAAAACACTTTCCGAACTCAACAAAAAATCCATTGTCGTTATAAAGCAGCTTTTCTCGGAGGCAATTTCTTTAGGTCCAACCATAATTTGTTTTTAATTTTATTCCTACCCTTTTCCCTTCTATTATGTTTAATCTTTCTTATTTCCATTTTCTATTTTTTTTTCCTTGAGCTAAATCGCTTTGTTTCTGTTTGGTTCATTTAATTAAAGATGTAAAGGAATCGAATACCTACGTTTTTTTTTAATTTTCATTGAAGCTTTTCAGATTATGGATACATCGTTTGTATGTTTTTTTTTAAACAAGCCGATGTATTATCTAGGACCAGAAGAAATATCGATGTAAATTCAACGAGCTCAAACACGATGTGTTTATCACCTTTCGGCATCATCTTCAGACAAGCTCGATCATACCATAAATTTGCATTGTTATTCGATTTACATATGTGTGCAAAATTTTAGCTCAGTCAAACTCCGTAAAGTGAGTCAAAAGTAACTTGCAAAATTTGATTGCAGACAGAAACTGAGACTCGTGAAACTAAATAAAAGCTTGTAAAAATTATGATTTGCTAATATTTGCATACAACATTTGTATTGGGACACCTTTGCCCAACCTTTGCCCAGTGGCACAGTAATGGCTAATAATAAATAAATAACATAATTGGATCTAAATAAGCATCACCAAAAACATAAATACGTAGACGTGCCACCAACAACATATTCTCTAAATTGGCGCAAACATTCTCCTCGGCTTACAATAATAATTCTGCACATCAAATTATGCCTAACAATACGTCAAACTTGTTACATCCCTCGAAGGCATTCAGCCTTACAATTGTTACTTCCTAACCATTATACCCATCATTAAGATTCTATGAATCTTATGATGTGAATAGGCGCTTGAACCAATGATCCGTCTTGCCTATTCAAATGTAAACGAAAAGGTTCAGAAATTTACTTTACATAGCTTTTGTTTAAGATTCTGGGTCGCTTTTTGAGGAATGCCTTTAGGCAGCTTGCCGTGGAAAAGAGTATAAGAGCTTTGTGATAAGCTAACGTTTGACCAATATCTCGCGTGGTGGTAAGCGATGATGTGGTCGAGGATGGTAAATAATTTTTAAAGTCACAAAAGTTCATTGATTGTTTTTAGAAACATACTAGATGGTAAAATAATATCTCTAACAAATTTTATTGGATTCATACAATATTTGCCAGGAAAACGTTCTATACTATTATCTTATCCATCCATGATCATTTTCCTAGCTCTATGATTCCATTGTCTTATACTAATATTATAATAAGTTTATGAGAGAAAAATCTTAATTCTTCACACTTTATGTTAGCACTGAACGAAATATAAATCAAACACACCTAAATCATTGTATTATAGCATTCATTTTCTTATAAGAAAGTGCTTGTTCTGTATCTACACAACACATTTTAGCGTTAAGAATAACAAGGACATTTTTTAATGATTTTACAAAAAAAAAACTGATTCATAAAATTGTCTTTAAAAAACCTATACAAATACCATGTAACTGCATACTAACCACATTCCCTCTCTTCGAATTATGTTAACAAACAAAACGTTTTCTGATACAATAAAGCTTCGCAAGCCTGAAACAAAATCGACCTATATAATTGAATTCCCAAAGGCACAATCCAAAATTGACGATATCTTGAGCACTGGCCGTCTTCAGGCTTCTTATCTTAAGTCAGCCGGTTTCAGCTTTTGTTCCAGGATTTAGGATCCTATGTCCTTTAAGCGTACGGGTATTAACGTATATATCTGTATGTTTGGCCTTTTTGTTTGAACGTTTCAAAAGGTCCTTTGAAAACGGGATCAGGGTTTTGATGTTTACAGATGTGTAAAGTAGGAGTTTCTTTGAAAATTAGTTCATTTATTTTTGCGTAACAGTTGATTGAAGTTAATTTATTAGGCAAATTTGGCTGAGCTTTTGATTTGGTTTGGACAATTAAATTCTATTTACTGAAATTTATTTGATTATTTCAAATCCGCGTTCAAATCTAAATCTCTTATAGTCAATTAGAGTCTCACATTTTAATAAATTTAAGACTTTTGATACATTTATTTCAAAATGTAAATTATATTACTTTGAAAACATTTATATTTTGATTTATAAATCAATAGCACACTTTTCCACTTCAGTAATTCTTTTTAAATTAATTATTATTATATTACCCGTGATGCGATCTATGATATATAATTTTGCCATTGAGTTTAAGAACTTGGGAGATAGGCTTAGGAAAAGGTTTTTATAGGGAACCTTTTGAATCATGTGCATATCGGGATTCAGAATTTGCTGTGAGAAATAATAGATTTCTTTTATATATCTTATAGGCTAGCGTTCGACCACTACCTCACCTAGTTGTAAGCGATGATGTCCAAGATGGTTAACACGTTAGGCCTATAATACTCTGACTTTCAAGGGCTGTGTGCTCCCAGAACCTTAGGTGGAAGGTGGAAGGTTATGGCGGTATATTTTCTCCTTGATGGTGGTAAGCTACTTCATCGTAGCAAGAATGTCCGTGATAAAGCAGTAGAGTCTGTGCAAAAGGAGAACTGTCGTGGCTTACGATGAACTAACATTCAAAGTTAGGGGAAGAAGGTATATATTTACCTAGTACCAACCGATAATGATAAGAGTAGGTAACTACCAAAGCAACAAACATTTTTAGTTGTATCGGCAATGACAGAGCAATTTTGTCAACGCGACAAAAGCAGCAAATTAGAAACATCAATACGCACGCCCTCAATTTCTACGACGGTTTTCTTTTTTACAAATTAGCGCTAGACAAACTAAATACCTTAAAAGTACTGTGCCGTTGCCAAAAAAATGTTTGTGACTTTTATTGTGACGCCAAAATGAAATTAATGAAATGAGGTGTTTGACACATATTTTTTTTTTATATAAACTGAATGTTTTTAATAACTTTTAGTTTTACACAATGAAAACAATAATTCTAGTATGATAGCTCCGAAAATATTGCTATTGAGCATTGATATTTTGTTCACAAAGTTTAAATTCAGTATCAGAATACACTGGGTCGTGAATCTAATAGTGTATACTGAAAGTTCATCTACCAAACTCAATTTACCTGCTCCAAGGATTTCAAATACCTATCCTAAATGTTTAATTCAGTTTTGTTGATTAATTTTAATTGAAGTTTACTCACGGGCGTATCTGAATTTCGCATCATCAGGCGAGCCTTATTCCCTAGTGTTAAAGGATAATATTCCGCACAGTTCTTAAAATCAATAGCGATGGGTGGTGTCATATTATAGGATAGAGATATAGTCGGTAACCTTTTAGCAATAAGAGTCAGTTTGCTATGTACAGGAGTTTAATGAACACTGTAGTTTCCTGTCCTCAATCATAAGCTGGGATGACTAAACTGGGATCCGGTGAAACAAATTACGTGTGGGGTTGATGATTTCCTGAAACAGGGCTGGCGTCCGGTGGTGTAGGATATAAACATCGTGAATCATAAAGTATTTTGTAGGTTTTTGATGTACTTTACGATATGCTTTCATAGACGTTGCAAATTGCACAGATTAATTTTACTTGTCTTCTTTTTTAATCCCCGACGCCAAAAGAAGGGGTGTTATAAGTTTGACGTATGTGTCTGTGTATGTCCAGTCTGTGGCATCGTAGCGCCTAAACGGATGAACCGATTTTGATTTAGTTTTTCTATTAGTTGATAGGTGTATAGAGTGTTCTTAGCTTTGATTCATAAAAATCAGTTCTGCCAGCTGCCAACTCGGTAGCGTTGACTGGGATATCTCCTGGAATCTGCAGAATACTCGACTACTCACCAACTTACAGCAGAGATGCTGAGTTTAGGCTCATTGAAATGGTCCCGATGAACAGATTATGAATAGACCACCGGTCGGGTGGTTTTAAATTTTGAATATAAGTACATTTATAATATGCCTTAAATTGGCTAGAAACACAATATAGCATCGTGATATTTTAAAATAATGGTAAATTTAGCTCGAAGCCCAAAGTAAATCAGATTATCAATGTTCTTAATTTGACAATAATGGCAGCCCTATGAAAGGTCCGTCTACCCTAGAGATGGAATGTACCTACCGATTCAATTTATAGTTTAGTAGTTTGCAAGACTGATGTACACAATTAGATTCCTGTAGATAATGGATATGACACTAATTGGCTATCGAAAGGTCTCACGGGATCTAAAGACGATGATAGACTTGAAGACAATAGGCTTTTCATATGTGATATAAACAATTAAATAAGAAAAGCTAATAACGTCAATTTATTTTATTATGTATTAATTGTATTATATATACTACATTAAACTACTACATACTACATTATAGGGCTTGTACACACAACTGCGATGCGACGCCGCATCGCAGTTTTTTGTACAAGCCCATAGTAAAGGATTAGTCGTAGATTTTTACGATGCGACGCCGCATCACAGTTTTGTGTTCAAGCCCTTAAGGATAATAAAGATAATATAAAAAGTACAGGTACGGCCACACCGCAGCGTCCTGCGATTTGCGGGCGCGATCTCAGTACTTTTCAATTGTTTTTTGATCGCGTTTGGTGTGAACAAGTCGGTACAAATACTACTGCGCTATCTGATCGCCACCTAGATCGCGCATGTAGGACGCTGCGGTGTGTCCGTACCTTTAGTAAATTATTTATTTTAAAAATTAGTGCACAATTAACACCTAAGATCCATTGAAACCATCCTAAAAACACGATCAAAGCAAAATCAACATTAAAGCTCGTAAACCTGACTACTTTATAATTAAAATTATTAGATCCTCAAACTAAACCCATGATTACTTTAAAAACTACAAAAGCTATCTCTTCTTTGTCGCTAAAACTGTAATTATTAACACAGCAGCGGGTCCTAATAAAATAACTTTGTCTGAACTTTATAAAAGACAAACGCAAACTTACCTCTGCGAGAACAGACACAAATTTGCCTTTGTAAAAAATAAACGCAAAGTTGCCTTCACTACAAACTCTTTTACTTGCTTCTAGCGAGAATAAAACAAAATTATCACGAGCTATTAGTAGGAGACTTTTAGAATTTGCGACTTTTACAAGTTGATTAATTTACTGTAGCCTAGTTTGGATTAGGAGAGTTTTTAATAATGAGACAATAATATTGTTAGCAGAAAACTGACTTAAAAATATATCTGCTGCCTAGAGCTATTGAAACACATCATTTAGATACTCTTCTTGTATCAATCAATTTTACAGGTAGTAGTTAGTGTAGTACAGGTTATGCTTATGATTTATGTTTATGCTTTGACAAGCTTTTTTCTATTCTCGTTATTATCTAATGGTATTGTATAGTAGTCATAAAAACATAAGCAGCACACTCGGTCTCCTGTAGTAGTGAAGACCAATAAATTAAGGAAATAATGAAAATGATTCTACATCGTTAAAAAACCTCCAACCTCCAGCATGGTTGTACGACACTATCTAGTGTCCGCCTGGCCAGATACCACCCTTAATAAGTATTAAGTAATAAGTTGGAAAATCTGTCTAACATCTGTGTTCCGGCTGCTGTCTTTGAGAGCCAGTTTTTATTCTAGGCCTAGCAAGCAATCATCATTGAAAGCATCATTACTTATAAACAGGTGTTAGAGTGATCAAATACTAGTCTATAGGACATTAAAAAAAAACTTTTACATCTTAAATAAGTTACTTCGTTGACGAGGATTTCCAAAGATTTTTTTTAATATGCAAATAGCTCAGGATCCTTTTATGCAATTTTTTTTATGGTGAAAGGTAACAGGACAAGCACGACGCTCGCTTGATTGTAAGCGATGACGTCTACCTATAACAGATACAGCTGTTTAACAAAATTCTGAACTGCCATAATTTTGCAAGTCACTGCACTGCGCCTGTTACCTTGAGACATAAACATGTTGAGTCTCACATACCCTGTAATTTCACTAGACACCTTGCCATTTCAACCGAAAAACATTCCTATTTCACGGCTAAAACTTAATGTAAAATTACTAACATGGAAGGGTACTGAAAAAAAGGTTAGTGGTTTGAATAATGCTGTTGAAAGTAATGATAAAGTTGCCTTATAAACGACAAGGATCGTGCCACCTAAAGAAACAGACAATTCAACATTTTTCAAGCGAAAGCGCAATCTACAGCCGCTGGCGGCAAATTTTACCAACTTCGTGCAACTGATCCAACTCTGCACAACTTTTCACAACTTTGTGAAACTCGGAAGCGGGATTCCCATTGTCTCTTCGTACACTCTATCGCGAGTTAGTGGTTCCGCGAAATGGCAAACTTGCCTGACTTATTGTGTTATGGAATATTAATTTCTCAGTATAACTTTATTCAAGTTTGGAACTTTCGAGCTTCTTATAAGATCGTCTGCTTAATTATCTTCTGATGAGTTTCGGACAAGATGTATCGGAGCTTCAAGTTGGAAAGAGTTGGATGGTTTCTGAACTTCACTTAAACAATATTTGTCGGCGAAAATCTCTGTGGCATCTTGCGTTGGTTCATGTTAATGCGTTGGATGGACTTGTTGACTAATATATTGATGACAACTATGGTAACCAGTCAAAATTTTTATGTTTTCAGTCACTATTAATTAAATTTGCACATTTGCACATCTAGATGTAATACAAGCATTCCAGAACTATAGTTATTACAATTGTTTGCGCAAGTTATCAATGTTGAGGACCTTATACCAGATATAAGGGCTACGGTCTCTATTCGTAGTCCAATGTTTGTTCAAGCCCAATTTGCCAATATCAAAATCTTAATATTAGGTCTCTGAAACTTTTGCAATCTATCTTTATTAACAATAACAATATCAGTTACTCAGAGAAATCTAGAATTTTCATGAATGGAAACAATAATATTCATATACTCGTAATTAATAAACTTTAAACAATTAAACATTAAATAAACTTAGATTAAATAGAATTCGAGGTATACAAATTCTTAGATGAAAATTGTTTGATTTTGTTACAAAGTTAAAAAGTTTGGAATGATAATGCTGAGGCGAATTGCTTAATGTTGTCTTGATATTTTTAAATGAAAATAGACAATAGGCTTATAATAGCTATTTAGAGCCATGTTGGAAAAAGGATAGATCACTTAACTTGGTGTTTGTCCACATGTAGTAAGATCATATCATAACGATGTTCCGCCTGATTTGCTACCAAAAAGTAGCTTACCGCCATCAAGGAAAAAATCTGCCGGAATAGCTTGAGGGTCAGAGTATTCTAGTCCTAGCGTGTTCACCATCTTTGACCACATCATCGCTTACCGCCAGGCAAGATAGTCTTCTAACGTGATATGAAAAAATACTTTAAATGAAATTTTAACACCTACATCGACATTCATAATAAAATTTGTATGCAAAGTCTGAGAATATACAAAAATTACTTCGACGTACTCGTAATCTTTGGTCTTATCTATGAGCACTAAAATTAATCGAATAACGATTACGTTATATATTTATGGATAAACAGTCAATGTGACCTCATCGATCGTGCCTAGAGCACTCAAAATATTTGAAGTATTATTAATCAATACCTCACCAAAATCCCTAACACGTAACCCCTGTCCATTATCAGTGACCGCAACACGAGTAGACCCACCCAAACACCCCTTACGCACACAACGAAACTATCAATTTGTACTCTAAAATAAATTAAAACTTCTTTGTGCAGGTGAGCCGGCAATCAGGTCGAGGTACGCTCGACTCACCGTGTTAGTCCCACCGGAACCACCCAAGATCCTGCAGGGGAATTTCTACTCTACCACCGAGGACAGAAACATCAGATTGGAATGCGTCTCCATCGGTGGGAAACCACCAGCTGAGGTGAGTTGTAGCAGTAAGTTGACTTGAGCTTTGGGTAGTTTCAGTGTAAACGATTTAAAAGGTGAAAGGCTGCTAGAGACAATTTGGGAGTTTTGATAATTGATTAAAGTTGGGAACGGATTTGAAAGAGACGAAATGCAGTTAGTCAGTGACAGAAGGGACATTATGAGGAATCTTGTCGCAAACAGATTCTATTAGATGGCAAAATAGGTACAATTAAATAGAATTGTTTTGATTGAAAATATAATTGATAATAATATAATCCTTACTCATATTATAAATGCGAAAGTAACTCTGTCTGTTTGTCTGGCTTTCACGTTTCACGCCAAAACTAATAAACCGAGCCAATTATTATTAAAATATAAAATATAAGGACCTTTTATCTAAATATAACTACCTAATAATCCACGCTAATAATGAAATTAAATTAACATTTATAGATCTTTCAAAAAAACTCTACAATACAGATTAATTTACTATTTATTTCAACCGACTTCCAAAAAGAAGGAGGTTCTCAATTTGTCTTTATGTTTTTTTTATGTATGTGTATGTTAAGCGATTACTCCATCAATTGTGAAATGATTCGAATGATTATTTTTTTAATTGGTAGGTAACATTTTCGAGGTGATCCCATTGTAATTTTATTGAGATCTGATGCGTATCTCCAGAGATATGATGATAAACGTCTCAAACTTGCTACTGAAACTGACTCGCGGGGCATGGAAGTCGATTGTTTTTTTTTTTTTTTTTTATATCGTATTAGCGTTATACTATCTTACCTGTCAGTGCATCTTATGATATTATGTTCTATAATTTGCTGTCGCAAATGGTAGCATGTCTAATGAAAAGACAGTGTAATTGCAGTAGAATAGTTCGGTACTAAACCTAAATAACCAACTCGTACCAGTTTGTGCTACCGCGAATAGTTCCACCATAGTTAGTAACTTATCCATTATATTTTTCTTGATCATCATCTCCATATCTCTGGAGATACTCATCAGGCCCAATGAATTGTATTACTGAGACCACCATGGAGACCACCCATTTATAAAACAATCATACAAATCGGATCACAATTCGCGTAATAATCGCTTAAGTAACATAAAAATAAATGCGTTTTCTCTATGGAGACGAAATGAAAACCTCCTTCTTTTTGAAAGTCGGTTGAAAGTATGGATTTAATATTACACTCACCCTTAACGCATGTTTCTAAGCTTCAGACAATTTTTTGTCAAAACAAATTGCAATAACGAAACATTTTATTTATTTTGTGTAGTATCCCACTCAGCAATGATCACCCCTTAAACCTTCCTCAAATTTCTCTCCAGGGCCATCTTGGTCATATATACCAATGACATTATAAAGATTTAAAAACACTTTTTTAAGCTCTGTCCTAGTTTTAGTTGTTCTACTGGCAATATAATATTTCACTAGAATGTGGTACTTGCGCCGGTGACATTTTTGCGGTTATGTGCACGGCTGCAATTTTGAACGTAGTTTGTTACTGCTTTTGTTGCGAATTGTTTACGTCACAATTTTCATGTTACAAATGTTTAACTTTGTTATGGTATAATTATATCAAGCAATTAGCTAGTTCTACTTTTCAATATTTGCTGCTTTAATGCAGGCGTATAATTTAGAACTTTTGTTTGCGAAATGCTTCTTGGTATTTTATTTTATGTTATCTATAGACATTCTATCTGACTCTTATCGATATTAAAACTCTGTTGCCGTTGCCCCTTAGACCAATCCACTTTTAAAATGATAAAGTATTGGTTTTAGTTCAAGTTAGTACCTATACAAAGTACAAGCTTGGAGCTTGGAGTCAGTTTAAAAAGTTTCACAATGCTGAAGAAATAATGCTGTTCAGCTAGTCTGATTCGCCTTTAATAGCTATTCTACCCCTATTCATACTCTAATTTTGTACGTCTATGCTACAGTATGCCATAATTAAATAAAGTAACCAAAAAATCCCAGCGTATTAATAAACTTCAGTTGCCGTAGGCGGCTGGCTTACTTAGCATGTCGCAGAATTTATATTTGATAAGGTATTGTAGAGAAGAAAATGCAACTCGGTAAATTAAGGGTAAGATACCCGTACGTTGCTGCCGTACCCGCACCTTGTTCAAGTTATTAGAGCCACGATCTTTGCAGAGTGGCTGATGCTGATAGCAGTTGGATAACTGAAAATCGATCTCAAGCTATACTATCACATACTATGGTGTGACCTAATCACATGAGTATAGAAGAGGTAACCTAAGTGACCTAAGTCCGACGGTGGATCGATGCGGGCCAGTAATGATAGGAAAAATAAACACATCTTTTTCAAATAAATTACAACGAATATGTATCTTAATTGTCTTTCATATTTCGTTTATGCCACCTTGCTCTCTTCTAGCAATTAAATGGACACTCATCCACAAATTTAATTCACCATCAACCCTCTATCTAGCTGTCGATCTTAATTTCTCTTCCCTGTTCTCACCAATCTTATACCAATCGAAATTGATTGTTACTGATTGCGTATCATTTGTCACTACAGGAACATCTAGCTGTATATTTTCTGACTAAACATTAATTTTGCTTTCATTACTTGGATTAGAATAGATCAATGACACAACCTAATTGAAGTGGCCTCACGTTTAGTCATTGTCATCGCTATTGCTTTCATAATAATAGTGTCTATTATTTGAAACTACTTGAAATATTGCTTTAAATTTCATTTATTATTTAAATTATTCGCGAGATTAAAATTTCAAGTGGCATCCACTTGGAATTTTAATCTTGCAAATAATTTTGGTCTTCATAGTGTCTAGCATTTCTAATTTAGTGTCTAGATAACATTAGCTACGTAGTATCATTATAATTAACGAAATTGTAATCATTTTAAGTGCAGCATAAACTACGCACGATTACAAGTAGATGGTAACTAAATATTTTAATTTATTAAGGCCTCCATTTCTACTCCTTAGATATTTGAGATTTACATTGTACTACTAACAATGATGGAGATAGATTAAACAAGGCTAGCTAGGTATAAATAATCTGAAAATGTTAGAATCACTCTATGGTTAGAATGATATAATATATCTAAGGACCAGTTTCACCCATGAACACGACGTTAAGCAATATTGCATGGAATCTGAATCGGATCGATATCAGTCAGATACTACGGTAGAAGAACTTGTCATTTTCAGGGATCCGTACCCAAAGGGTAAAACGGGACCCTATTACTAAGACTCCGCTGTCCGTCTGTCTGTCTGTCTGTCTGTCTGTCTGTCCGTCTGTCACCAGGCTGTATCTCATAAACCGTGATAGTTAGACAGTTGAAATTTTCACAGATGATGTATTTCTGTTGTGCTATAACAACAAATACTAAAAACAGAATAAAGTTAAAAATAATAGAGTCCCCATACAAGAAACGTGTTTTTTTCGACATTTCACGCCATCTACAATCGCTTAGTCGTCCCATAGATGGCGTTATATTGAAATGTCGATCCCTAACACTTTTATTAGACGTTAGATGGCGTTATAAGAAATAAAATGTTTATTAATTATTATTTTTTGCTGTCGAAAAATGAAAGTGGTATTTTTTGCTCGATCTTATAAAATACTGTAGTGTATGGTGTATATGGAACCCTACTAGTGCGAGTCCGACTTGCACTTGTTCAGTTTATTTGTATAAAATTTGAAAAAAGGTTGAAATGTCTCATTCTAGGTTAATAGATGCGAGGCAGTAAGGCTCGCATCCAAACCCTAAAATATGTTTGTAACTACTCGCATCGCTACATCTCAACCTAAAACTAATCCATTCCAACGACTTAACTCGTATGACCAATATAACTATATCAATGACACATAAAAATATATTCTAAACATTTCCAATTTCAACAGTTCCTGATAAAGTTTCAGGTATTTGTCTGACATAACATTAAATATAATGCGATTTATTTCTTGTGTGTACAGTGTTGAACAAATATATTTTCTTTATTTCTTTCTATCTTTATCTTCAAAATGTTACTTTAAAGAACTCTTACTCAAGATTTACTCACGTAAGTTTTCATTTGCGTCAACCTTCTAATAATTAATCAATGTCATAGTCTAAATGGAATTTTGCAGGCTCGCCTCTATTACCTCGCCTTGTTCATATTTTTCACAGTTTTCACAAATCACGCTTTCTTTTTAGGTGACAATGTGAATTTTTTTGTCCTTGTCGTCATTATCGGTGACTCTATGTTTTATTATGTATAGGCAAGTGCTAGATTGTGATTTAAGTTTTCATTATGATATGTGGTAACAGAATGAACAAGACACACAGTAGATGATAAGCGATGACGTCTAAAAATACCTATAATTTAGATAAGCTCATAATTATCTCGATTTCTAATTCAAGGTTATTTAAAAACAAAAAAAAATCTAATTCAATAGCCACATTAGTAATTTTCAGTACCAAGATTGAGGTGTTTATCTCTATGTCACTGAAGATACATATCAGATCTCGATAAAATGACATTGGCACCAACCAACCAAGGTGGATTGAACCTACCCATGAAATAAAGAATAATTCAAATCGGTTCACAGTGACGGAGTACGGTAACAAACATACAAAAAAACATACAAAAGAATTGATGTTGTCATCCTTGTTCTTAAAAGTAGGTTGATAAAACTAAATAATGTTACCCGAAGATTCCCTGTAATCAAATTAACAACCTAAAACACCATTCTACCTCGAACAATGAGGTTGTTTATCGATACTGGTAACACTGTCTATCCATTTTCCTAATTACCTAATTCACGACTATCCGTAATGCTAATTATTCATGCTGTCCTAAATCCAATCGTATACTCTATTAAATAAACACTATTTTAGATTGGCAACAAATCACTGTCAATCCTTTAATGGTAGATAATTTGTCTTACCCCTTTCATTGCTTTCTACATAATGAATTCATGAAAAACGCCCTTCCGACCTAGTTTGGACAAGGACGTACTTATCTATGTGCAGTCTAGCTATAAGTATTATTATACCTGGCCTATGGTAGCTAATTCTTGTATGTATACACTAGCTGTGCCCCGCGGTTTTACCCGCGTAGTGGTTGTACCACCATTCCCGTGGGAATATCGGGATAAAAAAATACCCTTTGTGTTATTTCAAGGTTTGGGCCTCTAGGCTATCTATGTACCAAATTTCAGATCAATCAATTGAGTAGTTTTAGCGTGAAGAAGTAACAAATACTTACACACTCTCAAAAGTTTCGCCTTTATAATATAACTAGCTGATATGCGCGATTTTGTTCACGTACACCAAGAATTTAGTAGCCTATGTTCATCCTTATGCTATAAAGTATCTAATATGATATCTAAGTATCTTTGTTTTAGTAAGATCGAACCGTACGTTTAGACGTGATTAGGTAACAAACAGACAGAGTGACAGATTGACAGAGTTACAAACGTTTACTAACCGACTTCACAAAAAAGAAAGAGGTTCTCAATTTGTCGAAATCTTTTTTTTATGTATGTTCACCGATTTCTCGAAGATTCCTGAACCGATTTAAAAAAATCTTTTTTTTTTGTTTCAAAGGGTACTCCTCCCAGGTGGTCCTATTTAAATTTTAACGAAATCTTTTAATAAATCAACATTTGTATTACGATGCATTTATATACCTTGACGACATGCTACTAACTATTGGCACAGATTATATAGTAGTTACTACGTCTACTGGCTATAACTTTGACTAGCGCGACCTTCGAGCATTTATTTACCAATGGAGATGTTAACGCTGTAATCCGCAAACATTTTTTTCTGCCGATACTTACGGGGGACGAGGTAAACACGCATTGCACACACATAAATCACTCACTTTAACGATCCCGCACACTAGCTTGAAACACGCACACAGTATTAAAAATACAGCGTAGTTACGCACGCTCATATGGCTAAAAATGGCTATATGGCCAGCAGAGAGGTACGCCTTGCGTTAACATCCCCATTGGTATATGCTCGAAGAGCGCGACGTTTGAAGTTGGTTCTTTTAGTTTTTTAAACGATCTCAAATGATATAATATTAGTATGAAAGTAAATGAATTAGTGAAATTATACTAGGGGTAGGACTACATGCGGCTTCGATCTCAATTATTGCTTTATAGTATCAGTCTATGACTTTTCTGTGTATTAGACCAGCTTAACTGACAGTATAGTAGTATAGGTAGCGTACTAGGCAAGCCTGTACCACCTAAAGCAAGCCTAGGTATTAAACATTCGACTTAATGTCAGTTAGCTTTGAATAGAATAAATAAACTGGTCATGTGCAAGTCGGACTCGCACTCGTAGGATTCCGTACCCACACTACACAGTATTTTATAATATCGAGCAAAAAATACCACTATCATTTTTCGCCAGCAAAAAATAATAATTAATTAACATTTTATTTCTTATAACGCCATCTAACGTCTAACAAAGGTGTTAAGGATTGACATTTCAATATAACGCCATCTATGGGACGTTTACCTAACTAAGCGTTCCTAGATAGCGTGAAATGCCGAAAAAAAACACGTTTCTTGTATGGGGACCCTCTATTATTTTTAACTTCATTCTGTTTTTAGTATTTGTTGTGATAGCGGCAACAGAAATACATCATCTGTGAAAATTTCAACTGTCTAACTATCACGGTTCATGAGATATAGCCTGGTGACAGACGGACAGACAGACAGACAGACAGAGAGACGGATAGCGGAGTCTTAGTAATAGGGTCCCGTTTTACCCTTTGGGTACGGAACCCTAAAAACCTGGTTGGGTCGCTAGTTTTAAGTAAAATTAATAAAAAAAGAACCGACTTCAATGCCGCGCGATTCATTTTCAGTGCCAATATTGAGGTGTTTATCTCAATATCTCTGGAAATACTTATCAGACCTTGATAAGACTACCATGATACCACACTTGAGATATATCCTTTTTAACAAAAAAATAATAATCAAAATCGGTTCATAAACGACGAAGTTATCCGCGAACATACATAAAAAAAAAAAAATATATATATACGGTCGAATTGAGAAACCTCCTCCTTTTTTTGAAGTCGGTTAAAAATAAAAGGAATATAATGCTAAGTATGTCAAAATGCAATCCCCATTAGCAGAAGCCAGATAAAATGGTTCATCACCTCATCTTACCGCTGTCTCTCATTATCTTCATGACAAGTAAATGTCCATCAGAAAAGTTGTGGTCAATTGCTTGTCTACAGTAAAAGCACTAGAAACATACAATAATGAGTCGAAAAATCTGAACAACCCAATCAATGGAAACAATCAGAGTCTTCCATTACCTTTGTTAGCGAAGCAATCACTCTCATAATATCAATTTCATAAAACAACATTTTGTATCTTGTAATTATTTTCCGGAATGGAATTTTCTTGGCATCACAGTTCTGTGGAGTATGCTTTATTGAGTCTGAAAGGGCTGGGTACTTCAGTTGGTTATTTATTAAAGATTTTCATTGATGAAGCTCAATGAAGATTATTTTGAGAGATTTTGGCTATTCTGCGATTCTAAACGCACGAAACGATTTGTTTTAACATCTATCTACGTATTAGAAAATACGTAGATACTGCTAAGGAATAAAATTCCTTGACATCGATTCCTTGAAATCGTGAGTGAGTAAGTGAATATCTTAAGTAGGTATCTTGAGGTAAGCGTGCGAAGCTACAACTGAAATGAAAATATAATAAGGCAAGTTAAAAATATTATAAATGTCGAAGATTATAAGTTTGTCACTCAATCACGCCAAATACATTGATTTCGATGGCACATACATGGTTTTTTATCTGGACTATCACATAGGATAATTTTATTTAAGAAAAGTATAGCGCGGGTGAAGCTGCAAGCAACAGCTAATTTCTTAATAATCCAATTCAATATCAAAACAAACTAATGCTAATCTAAAACCGCGAGTAACTAAAGCCTTGCATCCTTTGGGTTGGAATTGTCGCAGCATCATTTTCAATTAAACTCGTAATTGCGTCTAATCGTCGTAATCCCCTGGGCGGGTTCTGGCGAACATCGGCATTGATGGAGGCAGGGGAATGACTATTGACAATGTACTTGGTTAAACTATTTGGCGAAGGGAATCGAGTTAGTTATTAACCGACTTCACAAAAAAAAGGAGGATGCTCTCAATTTGTCAGAATCTTTTTCTTTTTCACAACAGTTTTTGTGTTCACCGATTACTCAAGACGCATGAACCAATTTATAATTATTTTTTTAAGGGTAAACTTCACAGGTGGTCACATTTAAATTTCATCGATATATTTCTGTATCTCCAGAGATATGGATACAAACACCTCAAACTTAGTACTGAACATGACTAGCGCGGGATTTGAATTCGATTTTTCTTGTTTTGTGAACAATCATAAATTATTTAAGTTAAGACGGTATTATGCAGCTGATAGACGGACAATCAGTTCCATTCGGAATATGATTTGTACTGCAATTAGTCTGCGTTTTATTTATTTATTATATTTCATTATTTCACAATTTATTGGATAAAAATTGTCTGAAGTACTGAAACATGCACTGGGTTGCGGGTGCACGTAATAGTACGGTTGGCAACCCTACATTAATCAGGGGAATTAAACATGTGTTTTAAGTGTGACGTTCGACGTCTAGATGAAAGCTGAATGTTAAATATTTCTCTAAATATCTCAATACCATTGTTTTATTTTGTAAATACAAAGCAATAAGTTATGTTTCTGTTATATCTATAATATTTTTTATTGAATATGATGTATTTAATGTTATTTGACGTGTGTAAGTGCAAATTTTTAATTTGCCCATATACTGAATAAATGCTTTGACTTTTGACTTTTGATTTATTAAATGAAGTGTACCTTTTGTTGCTATTGCAATTTTTTTTATTATTTCATATAAGCTAGCGTTAGGCCACTATCTCACCTGTCATTAGCACACTAGGCCTAGAATGGGAACTGGCTCTCAAAGATAGCAGCCGGAACACACATTAGATGTTTTGGCGATAGATTTTCTAACGTTAGGGTGGTAGTTGGCCAGGCGGGCACTAGATAGTGTCCTATAATACCACAGTGCGAAGTTAAGGTGCGACCACACAGCGGTGTACTGCGATCTGCGGGTGCGATCTCAGTACTTTTCAATTGTTTTCTGATCGCGTTTGGTGTGAACCAGTCGGTACAAATACTACTGCGCTATCTGATCGCCGCCTAGATCGCGCACACAGGACGCTGCGGTGTGTCCGTACCTTTAGGGGCTTCATAACAATGTATTTCCTTCATCGCAGGGCCTCTTTAAAATTCATACATACATTTTTCTTTAGAATAATCCATTCGTACACTGCGGGGATTAAAATCGCTACATCAGGCGTCCATAGACCATACAGACCAATTCCCAATTCGTCAAGAGACCATATTCCCACATCGCCGCTGGGCCTTCGAAATTATCGTACAAAATTACGACATTGTTATCATGTTAATCATAATAGATCCTAAACTGTAAATAAAACCCACACAGGAAATTAACCTTTGAACAAGACAGACGTCGTAATGTGACTATAGAGAAGGACTGATCAACTTTAGGTTCGGGAAACCTAAACCTAAAGTTGATCAGTCCTTCTCTATAGTCACGTTACTACGTCTGTCTTATTCAAAGCTTAATTTCCTCTGTGGGTTTTATTGAAAACGTTGGAACGGAATACAAACGCCCGAATAATGGACTTTACATCCCTCTAACTAGCAAATTGGGTTTGACCCTACAACCCCTAAGATAATATTAGCCCCGCGAGGGTGGGCGCCGTTGTGGTCTTATTTCATATAGGTGTAGTGACTATTTTGAGAGTTATATAGGATTTTGAGAGTTTATTATGATGTATGTGGCTATAAAATCTTAATGGGAATTACTAATAATTTATATACAATAAGTTTTCACTCAAATTTTACGTATGATCATAATATTGCATATGATATTATATTGGACATCATATCTAAAAAGTTTGCGTACTGAATTTAATACGTAAAATGCTGTCCGTCTGTCTGTCTGTCTGTCTGTCTGTCTGTCTGTATGTCTGTCTGTCGGTCTGTCCGTCTGTCACCAGGCTGTATCTCATGAACCATGATAGTCAGACAGTTGAAATTTTCACAGATAATGTATTTCTGTTGCCGCTATAACAACAAATACTAAAAACAGAATAAAGTTAAAAATAATAGAGGGTAAAGAGATAAAAATAATACAAGAAACGTGTTTTTTTCGGCATTTCACGCCATCTATGAACGCTTAGTTAAGTAAACGTCCCATAGATGGCGTTATAAGAAATAAAATGTTTATTAATTATTATTTTTGCTGGCGAAAAATGATAGTGGTATTTTTTGCTCGATCTTATAAAATACTGTAGTGTGATACGGAACCCTACGTGTGCTAGTCCGACTTGAACTTGGCCAGTTTATTATCATCTAGGTTTTCATAACAAGATACGTCAGCGTTTGACGACTATTCTCATCATCTATTGGTAAGAGGCAATATGGTCAAGGATATTAACATGCTAGACTTCGAATAGGAACTGGATCTAAAGAACAGCTGTCAAAACAAATCGGGAACTAAGCGACAGATTTTTAACGTGAGGATTGTAGCTGAACAGGCGGGCGTTAGAATTATAGTGCCAGCCGTCATGTAGAAGGAAGACGTTACTTCCTTGGCACAAGCTCGTTTAAGACTTGTTTTCTATATCTCTAAATAGCTAGTGAAAAGGTGTCTTCTAGGCAAGGTTGCTACATCGTCGATGACATGTTCACTTAACATCAGGTGAGATAGTGGTCAAACGCTTGCTTATCTTTATTTTATGGTAAAAGGTAACAGGACAAGCACGACGCTCGCCTGATGGTAGGCGATGACGTCTATCTATAACAGACACAGCGGCATGCAAAATTTGGACTGGCAGAATTTTGCGTGTCACTGCACTGCGCCTGTTACCTTGAGACATAAAGATGTTGAGTCTCATATGCCCTGTAATTTCACTGGACACCTTGCCATTTCAAGCGAAAAACATTCCTATTTCACGGCTGAAAATTATTTGGCAAAGTAGTGGAACCGCCACAGACGAACTAGCAGAAGTCCTACCACTACAGCAGAAGTTCTACTATAATAAACTGGGCAAGTGCAAGTCGGACTCGCACTCGTAGGGTTCCGTAACACAGTAAAGTATTCTATAACTATGATTTTTCGAAACTAAAATAATAGCTTTGTTTTTCATAGTGTTTGTATGAAAAACAAAGTTATCTTTGCGGTCGCTATATCTCAAAAACTGCTGACTGTATCTCGTTCAAACCAATTTTCGTTGGTAGTTTTTATTGAGATCTACAGCATATATTTTTTTTAATTTTTTCATTCCCATACTTTAATAGTTAAGGGGAGGGGGGGGGGGACACACACACATTTTACCACTTTAGACGCGCCTATCTTTTAAATGATTGACTTGGAGAAAAAATGATTTTAGAATCCTCAATGTCATTTTTAAAGACCTATCCATAGACACCCCATCCCACACGTATAAGTTGGAAGAAAAAGCGGTTTACAGTATACATCTATCTGCCAAGTTTCAATTCTGTAGTCCTAATAGTTTCGGAATAAAATGGCTGTGACACGTACATATGACATATACGGACGGACAGACAGATATGACGAATCTATAAGGGTTCCGTTTTTTGCCATTCAGCTACGGAACCCTAAAAAAGACTAAGGTGAGGTTCCCTCACGTTGTTTATAATATCTTAACTGTTTTGGGATCTTGTCAAGCTAATAGTATTGTTTTTTGTTACAGATAACATGGGTGGATAGCAATGCCGGTGTCTTGACTCAAGGAGTCACGTACACCGTGGAAGCTCTGCCTGATGGTCAGAGGTTCACTGCCAGGTACTTTCGTTTTTAATGTCTTTTTTATGAAGAAAATGTTTGTGATCATGATATTTTCTTATGGTAAAAAATAACACGTATATTATATCGTTTAAAAAGCATACCAAGAATTAGCTTGATGGTCAAGCAAGTTCTTTGCAATCGACTTCAAAAAAAGGAAATTTCTCAATTTAACTGATTTTTTTATGTTTGTTCGCGGATAACTTCGTCGTTTATGAACCAAATTTGTTTTTTTTTTGTTAGAAAGGAGATATCCCAAGAGTATGAGATAAAAATATACAGAGATACTTATCAAATCTCGATGAAATTACCATATAAGGAGAAGTACTATAAGATAAGTACTTTAGAGATATGGAGATAAACACCTCAAATTTGGTACTTACTGAAAATGAATAGCGCGGCATTTGCAGTCGGTTTTTTTAGTTTTTTAAACGATCTTTTCTGATCTAATCCTGTATCTAGGGGACCAAGAAATACACACGACTATTTGATGTTTGATCTTCAAAAATATTCTCCTCGTCTCACCATCTAATCCCAGTCTTTCTCAATGGCCGTGATCAATAACGGTGAGATTGATAAGTCAATTCGAGCTAGAGCTATATTAATAAAAAAAAACAATTTTTACAAACTTTTGATTAACTTGCTGTTTTAGAATGTATGTATGTATGTATGTTTGTGTGGGTCAAAGTCTTGGAAGCTAAATTAGAACTTGCTGACGATCGATTGGACTCATTGGAGTCCAAGTCGCAAGTAAACAATTGTGTTTACTTGCGTATCTTCGTTAACAATGCAATGATATTGTCTGACCATCGGCCTGACCTGATGATGCAGCCGGAATGCAGGGGCTAAAACTCCATGATGGCAAATAGTAGCACAGTCAAATTTCGAGGGCCCGGTGGCGTAATCAGGACAACGGTTGGCTCTGATGCCAGCGGTACCGAGTTCAATCCCCGCCGTGCCCTAATGGATTTTTCTATCGAAAAATGTATGTGCGCTTTTCACAGTGGCTCTCCGGTGAAGGAAAAACATCGTTAAAAGAGCAACAATCCCCGCAGGGTAATAGGACATTATCTAGTGTCCGCCTGACCAGCTATCACCCTCAAGTTAGAAAATATGTCGCCAAAACATCTAATGTGTTACGACAGCTATTCTTGCGAGCCAGTTCCCATTCTAGGCCTAGCGTGCTTACCATCTTCGACCGCATCATCACTTACCAATAGGCGACATAGTAGTCAAACGCTAGCCTATAAGATATAAAAAAAAATATGCTAGTATGTATTGTTATTTAGTACTTTTTACTAAGTACACGTGATAATGTCTTTTACATAAAGCTTGTGTTTATGTTTTTTACGTTATATATATGTTTTCCCTCCTAATTTGTTAATACCAAATTTTTATGTCATATATTTTTCCAGGTCAATAATTAATATGACTCCCAAAGAAGAACATCACAACCAGACCTTCACCTGTCAAGCTCAGAACACTGCTGACAGAGCGTACCGAGCCGCTAGTATACAGATTGAGGTAAGTTCCATGTATTTTTCCGTCTCTCTGTCGGTGCGTCTGTCTGTCGGTCCGTCTGTCTGTCTGTCCGTACATCTGTCTGTCTGTCGGTTTGTCAAGACTTCTTTTCTCAGGAATGCGTCGAAATATCAAGTTGAAACTTAGTGTCAAATACTCGGGTTTACGGTATCTTTCAGCTGTGAAAAAATTAAACTTGTAAATCAACGCAATCAAAAGACAAGACCGTTTATGTCGCATATTTTGCGGTTTCACAAGGGAATCAAACCCTATAAGTACATCCCGTTGACCTAGAATCATCAAATTTGGCATGAAGCATGGTCTTAAATCACTTATAAAAGTAAAATAATCGTAAATATGTAGTTTAAACACATAATTAAATAAGATATGATAAAGATAAGATAAGGTAAACTAGTTCCTACACGGAAGGAAGACGTTGGCAGCTGTAACACAGGGTAGATTTAGTACGGCTGCTAATGTCAAATACCTTTTATTAAATTAGTAAAACTAGTTATATATTTTACTTGTTAAATTATACAAATACTATAAAGTGCAAATTTGTAATGTGTTTTTGATGAAATAAATGATCTTATCTATCTATCTTATATTTGCTGTCAGAGAATGCATGTTCTGTCTAGGACTACTGACTATATTTTCTTTGCAACTGACTTCCAAAAAGAAGGAGGTTCTCAATTCGTCTGTATGTGTTTTTTTTTGTGTGTATGTTACGCGATTACTCCGTCAATTGTGAATCGATTTGAATGATTATTTTTTTTGATATTATCTTTTTATTGTGATATTATTTTTTCTGTGCCTGTAGACAAACACCCGTGCTAGGATTAAACTGGCGACCTATCGCTCAGAATTCAAGCTTTATCCTTTACGCCGAAGAGGCATATTGATTGACTTAAACTGTAAATCAAAGCGAATGGATAAATCAGCCAGGATAATGCTTTTTTGCTATATTATTTTATTACTTTTGATAAATAACTAAACAAAAAACTTGTTCTGAATAAACTGATATATCAAGCAGTTGTAAAATATGAACGAGGCAATACAAGCAACTTGGGTAGTTTTAAAATAAAGCACCGTATAACTTGAAATGTGACCTACTAAACCAAATACTTGTAACAAATACGAGATTTCGAAACTATTTCTTCGGTCCAGTTCAACAAATCGAGGAACATAACTGCAAGAGACCTTCTGACATCGGTCAAAATGTTAGACGTGTTTCCATTTTTCAAGTTGAGAATTTCGAAGTTTCTAGAACTGAGTAAGCTGAAGGATGTGGTTGGTGATTGTAGATCAATCGCTGATGATCGAGGGTTCGGTTTTCTGACCTTTAAAATGACCACTAGATTAGCAGTACTGCGTATTGGAACCAATAATCAAAATGGACTAAAGAAACATTCTTGCAGCATGACATTCTTCTAACTAGAAGTGCCCCGCGGCTTCGCCCGCGTAAACACATCTTTTATTACTTAAAACTTTTCTTTTGTAAAAACGATTCTATCATTAAAGACATCAAATAAGAATTAGCCAAATCGGTTCACCCGTCTTCATGTTATCGCGTGACTAAGGCAATTCGGGATTCATATTTATAAAACCCGAAAAACCCAATTTTTCAGACTTTGTTACCTACCCCATTCCGGAAAATCCCCTATCCTCTTAGTGTGGCATTTTGAAAAAGTCTGAAACATATATTTACTTATTTATTTACAGAAGCACTTGTGTGAAAATAAAGGTCGAATAAAATTACTATCCAAACTTTGAAACCCGCTTCATCCCATTGAAGAGTGAATTTGAAAAATTCTTTCTTAGCGGATACCTAAGTCAAAATAACTATCTGCATGCCAAATTTCAGCGCAATCCGAAACAATATTGATTTCAGACTTTGTAACCCCACTACACCCTTTTAGAGGTAGAATTTCGAAAGAGCCTGAAACATGTATTTACTTACTTAAGTAGGTACTTGTGTTAAGTTTCGAATATAAAAGACTTATATCTAATCTTGTTTCTCCATACAAACTTTGAACCCCTGTTTCATCCCCTTCAAGGGTGAATTTAGGAAAATCCTTCTAATCTCAATCAAAAATCTCAGAGGAAAGTAACGTCGTCATAACTATCTGCATGCCAAATTTCAGCGCAATCCAAAACAAAATTGAATTTCACACTTTGTTACCCCATTCCACCCTCCTAGGCGTAGAATTAAAAAAAACCTGAAACACGTATTTACCGACAATCCAAAACAATATTGATTTTCACACTTTATTACCCCATTTCACCCTTTTAGGGGTGGATTTTCAAAAAACCTGAAACACTTATTTATTTATTTTTTTACTGGAGCACTTGTGTGAAGTTTCGGATAGAAAAGACTATCTAATCTTGTTTCTCCATACAAACTTTGAACCCCCATTTCATCCCCTTAAGGGGTGAATTTTGGAAAATCCTTTCTTAGTACACCCCTACGTACTAATACATATATACCCCCCAAATTTCAAATTTCTACGATTAGCGGTTTAGGCTGTGCGTTGTCTGTCAGTGAGTCAGTATGTCAGGACAAAGATTCTTATAGTATTAGATATACTGACCCATTTTAAGGGTCAGTATTCCTCGATCATAAGTCATCAATTTACAACAAGACTGAAGATCTGTTAACTGATGATGCGATCGATGACGGAGCGTGCTTACCCAGTAAATACCTATTAACTCGCGATTGGAAAACCCCCATATTGAAGATTTCTCATTTATAAAACTACAGCAGTGTCCCATTATTTTGCTCTTCGCTACTCGTATTTTTAATAACAAGGCTCTGAAGTCTGACCCGAGTGTCGAATAGAATACTTGTTATCAATTTAGTAACAAAATCCACTAGAGTGAGCCTTTTGCCAATAGAAATACAAATACAAATCTTGTATTCACTCCGCGCCGTATTTACTCGGCCGTCCAGAGTTGCCTCGAATCGATGGTTCTTCAAATACTGACTGTAACTGATTCCAGATATGCAGCTTTTATTTTTTGCTGGGTTTTTATTATTTTTTATCATATTTCATAGATTAATGGATGAGAAAAAAAGAGGACTATATATTTTTTTTCTTCTAAAAAAACAGTTATCAAATGGCTGCTATTATTGTTGTTGTGTTTTTGTGTTTTTGATTACCTACATTTTCATAGGAAGGGTAAATTTAATTAGCGCTTTTCATATATAACATGGAGAGGAAACAAATTAAGTTTGCCATCATCAGTAAAAAAATAAATAACTATTTTACTGATATCTTATAGACTACGTTTCGACCACTATCTTGCCCGGTGGTAAGCGACGACGTGGGCAAAAATGGTGAACACGCTAAGTCTAGAATACTCCGACTCTTAAGAGCTGTGTGCTGCTGGAACATCGGAAGGTTATAGCGGCAGATTTTCCTGTTGATGGTGATAAGATTATTTGTATTATATTATTTTTTTAGTAGCAAGTCAGGCGGAACATCGATATAATTCTAACCACCAACTATTACTTATAAAAGTTTATCACATCTCGATTTATTCAATTTTGAATTTATAACGTAGTTTTCAATTCTTGCGTGCTATTTAAAAAACATTATTGAGTCCATGGAGTATAAACTAAGCTCAAAAATGTTTTTAAGTGACGGACATATTCTATGATCATATACTTACAGCCACCTACAAAATTAAATATTACCAACAAATAGACGCTGTCGAAATAGGGTAGTGAGATAATGCCGACTGACTTCAGTTCAATCTATTCAGTGCTATTGTCTCAATTTGTCTTTCACTGGATCTACATCAAGTCGAGCTATTACTAATTTGGGTCACGAATTTCGGATTTAAACCTCTTCTAGCCAGCCGCCTTTTCCAAGTCTTCACTTTGTATGTCACAGTCTATTTGCGTAACTGAAAACATCAATTATAGCAAAACCTATAGATCCGAGTTCATGTCTATGCCCGGATAGCCAATACATTTTTAAATAGTTTAAATGCTCTTATGTTTCAGCATAGGTTACCAAGCATGATGCATTCTCTCTATCCATTTATCCTCATGTCTTCTCACAAACGAAAGGTCTCACGTGAATTCTGTTTTCCTCCATACCTAATTACATTACAGTACTAGGCGGTCACGCAACGCCAATTTAACATGGCTGTGCCCTTTTATTTATTCCGGTCTCGATTCTTTGTAGACCCTTTTTTCTTTGGGTTTGAGCTCCGGAGCGTATCCTAAATGATAACAGTCGCAGATGATACGATTTGTTTACACGACGCGTAACTGGAAAGCATTTTTCAACGAATTTTCACCGAATATCTTTTAAAAGACCCCGTCTTCACTCTCTGAGGAATTCACATGGGGTGGATGAATTCAATCGTTCATTGACGGATTCGTGCAAAGTAAAATGTCATTTTTGACTCACCGACTATATTTTGCTATAAAAAATTACACGTTCCCATATCTTGTCGTGGGATTGTGACAAACTATCAACCATCTAAGGGTAGCACACACAAAATACTAAGCATCTAATGGTTACATTGTAATTAATAATCATTGATAAAAGCTTTGCAAAAATGACCCGGCAACTGTCTGGTAAAGTTAATGCTAAACCTTTGCAAATTATAGTTCAAAATAAACTGGCCAAGTGCAAGTCGGAATCGCACTCGTAGGGTTCCGTAACACAGTTAAGTATTCCAAAACTATGATTTTTCGCAACTACAAAATTAACTTTGTTTTTCATAGTGTTTGTATGAAAAACAAAATTATCTTTGCGGTCGCCATATCTCTAGAACTGCTGACTGTATCTCGTTCAAACCAATTTTAGTTGTTAGTTTTTATTGAGGTCTATAGCATATATTTTTTTTAGATTTTTCACTCCCATACTTTAAAAGTTAGAGGGGGGGGGACACACATTTTACCACTTTAGACGCGCCTATCTTGCAAATGATTGAATTTGAGAAAAAAATATTTTAGGAACCTCAATGTCATTTTTAATGACCTATCTATAGACACCCCACACGGATAGGTTTGAAGAAAATTTTTGTTTTGTTTCAGTTCCATGTATGGGATGCCCCCCCTTAAACTTTTATATTTTTTATTTTTGTATAAAAATTGGTAAGCGGTTTATAGAATACATCTACCTACCAAGTTTCAATTCTGTAGTCCTAACAGTTTCGGAATAAAATAGCTGTGACATACGGACGGACAGACAGGCCGACAGACAGACAGACAGACATGACGAATTTATAAGAGATCCGTTTTTTGCCATTCGGCTACGGAACCCTAACAAAATGATAAAAGTGTTTCACCAACCCTAAGCACATTAAGAATAGGCAAGATAATGACTATAAAGCTACCTTGTATCAGCCCTATTCGTGCAGATACGTAAAACAGATCTGATACGCCCGTGTATATTCCCAGGCAAGAAATTATATGGAGTGAACAAAAAGGGTGTCTGCCGGTACATCCGTAATTTATGCCCCAATATTTTTTTTCGGAATGTGAAGATGTCGATTGCAAAGAAGCTGTGTGGCTTATTTATTTGTTTATATTTCGGTGAACACGTTTTGCTGATATTTCAACGCATTGTGTTGTGCGATTTTGCAGCGGATTATTTATGACTTGATTTTGTGTTGGAACAAGGGCATTTTGAATGATAATAGAAGCTATTGTTTGATCAAAATGATTGAATTACGTTTTTCTTTGACAATGCCTTTTTTACAAAGTTATAGATTGACCATAAAATATGTGTCATGTCGTAGTTTTTAACTGTAATAAAAGTTAATCAGAGGTGAAAGAAAATTAGTTATAAAACAATTTAAGATCGTTTAAAAAACTAAAAAAACCGACTTCACGTCTGTTCTCGGACTTCACGTTTAACGTCGCGCTAGTAAAAGTAGCCAGTAGACGTAGTAACTACATAATGTGTACCAGTAGTTAGTAGTAAGTCGTCAAGATAAGTAAATGCGTCGAAATACAAATGTTGATATATTAAAAATTGCTTGGCTGATTTCGGTAAAATTTAAATGGGACCACCTGGGAAGGGTACCCTTTGTAACATAAAAATAATTTTCCAAATCAGTTCAGGCATCTTCGAGTACGGTGAACATACATTTAAAAAAAAGGTTCCGACGAATTGAGAACCTCCTCCTTGTTTGTGAAGTGGGTTAAAAAGCATCTTTCGGGTACATACATGCCTTGTAGAATAAAATGAAACTCTAATTGACGAACTGAAATGCAACACACTGTCTAAATTGAGTCTAAAAGTACTCATTACATTAAGCACGAAAGTTCTTCAAATGTTTGTTTACTCGTTTGTGGTAGGTAGTACAAATATTTTTAAATATTATTTCTTGCGAGGATTTTATTTCTTGACAAAAGAAGATAAACATCAATGGGACACAGATAGACATTTTGTAAACTTACTAAGCAAAATTCTAGATTATAAGCAAAAAAAAATTAACAAATGTATAAATCTAGGGCAAAGGCAGCTTAAACCGAAAGTAAAATGATAAAAAAATATTCTTACCTCAGATTTTGTTTTTCACGAGATATAACAGCGGATGCTTATTTAGGCTATCATCATTTCTTTAGCTTGTTTACCTTCCAAGTTTGTAGGCATAAAACCTATTTCATATTGTTGTTTCTAAGAAAAGGTAATTTGCGTAATACTTAAATAATAAAAGTACACCTACACAGTCACGTTGGATTTTGATTTGATAATATTGTTGATCTTTTTGCTTTACGTAAACAATTGTAGGTTTTATTAAAGTGGAGCTTATATCAAACTGATTTGTGAAATGAATTAAATCGCGACCTCGTCTGTTTCACTCTAGATGATTCTTTTTAACCCCCGACGCAAAACGAAGGGGTGTTATAAGTTTGACGTATGTATCTGTGTATGTGTGTGTGTGTGTGTCTGTCTGTGGCATCATAGCACCTAAACGGATGAACCGATTTTGATTTAGGTTTTTTGTTTATGAAAATTATCGTGACAATAATAATTATTTAAAATGGCTTTACCCTCACGGTAAGTCGGTTTGAACATCGTAGTCCAAATTACTCCGAAACGTTTCGGACATTTTAGGTTTTTTTGTTTGATAGGTGTGATTAGTACACCTATCAAACAGAGTTTTCTTAGCTTTGATAAACAAAAATTCGTTTAACCGTTTGAAGACTGAGCTTTATTCTGGATGATGACGCTAAATCAATATTAATAGGTCTGTCAATCTGATTCTGTCAGTAGATTCAACAGTCAATCAGTTTTCATCTTTTGTTTGCAGATCTAGGGTTACCTGTTAAGACGGTATTATGCAGCTGATAGACGGACAATCAGTTCCATTCGGAATATGATTTGTACCTGCAATTAGTCTGCGTTTTATTTATTTATTGTTTCATTATTTCACAATTTTTTGCATAAAAATTGTCTGAAGTACTGAAACATCCACTGGGTTGCGGGTGCTCGTAATAGTACGGTTGGCAACCCTACATTAATCAGGGGAATTAAACATGTGTTTTAAGTGTGACGTTCGACGTCTAGATGAAAGCTGAATGGCTCAATACCTTTGTTTTTTTTTTTGTAAATTCAAAGCAATAAGTTATGTTTCTGTTAAATCTATAATATTTTTTATTGAATATGATCTATTTAATGTAATTTGACGAGTGTAAGTGCAAATTTTTAATTTGCCCATATACTGAATAAATGCTTTGACTTTGACTTTGACTGAAATTTGGTATTATCTTACTGCAACGATAATTTGTAGCATTGACCAGATGCTGGGACATGTTCTCGGATCTGCATAATACTCAAGTCTTCACCAATTAGACGGCTCATTGGAACCGTTTTAATAAATAGATTATATTAATAGATCTGTCGGGTGTGATTTTAAATGTCGAATTTAAGTATTATCTTTCAATTACATTATATACATTATTATATTTTTAAAACTACCAACTATAAACAAATAAATATACCTAATAAAAAACCATATTAACTAAAATTTAGTCTACCAAACCACTACCAGTAGGTAAAGTTCCCAAAATGCTGGCTGTATGGCCGTTGGCCCCCGTTGAATGGCGATGCTTAGTCTCTGAGCTAAATACATGCCAGCATTTTGGTCCCGTGTCGTTTCAACCAGCCGTGTGGAAAGATCTTTGAAAATGCTGTGTGCACCCAGTCCCCACGGTCCTAGAGTCTCAACCCCAAAAGGCACAAATAGATAGCAGTTGTCTAAACCACTATATTTGCGCCTTTTGAGGTTCTCAGCTGCTTCTACGGCCACACCAGCCTTTTTCTGAGTATCGGGAAGATGTTACGGTGCCAAAGTGTCGACGCAAGTAGCGTCCCATACAATGGGCTGCCCCAACATCCATGGTATTAATGTCATACCGTCAAGTCTTTTACCATCATCACGCATGATATATTGAATATTAAAGTTAATACTCATTCCCTAGTATTATATTTGTATGGTCACCGTCGCCTATGAACATTTTCAACTATAGGTGTCAATAACACTAACACTATTAACGCCCATTTTGAAGGACTCCATATGGATTTGTCTAAAGTCAGTTTTTCCAGTGCCTTGTCTCACTGCCGTCTTCCATATGCACAATTCAATCTTCCACCGCATCGTCACTTAATATCATAAAACATAGCGGCCAAGTGCTAGTCTGTTAAGTATAAAAATATATAGGATTATGAAACTTATCAATACGGGTGAAAATATACATGAAATATTGTCGGTTTTGTTACCTAAGCAAAGCGGAAATACGTTACGGTAGAAATAGATTTTTTTATGTACGACAATGTATGAATACACAGTATCCGTAGTAAAAATTATTGTCCACAAAAAGATTGTATAGGAAATTACAATTCCGGTCACGGATTGGGTTAAAAATGGATATGGCATTAATGTTGATATACCGTTTTACCTATAATAGCTTCGGCATATTATACGAGCGTTTCCTCCACCAGTCATCGAATTAAAATATCCTAGATGTGGCTAGCAATAGTTATTTGACAATGAAACTGAAATTGAAAATTTAAAAACCTCTGCTGCCTCAATGATCTTGCAATACTATGCAATTGAAGTAACGGGATACCAAATTGAGAACTATCAGACCTCTGAAAGTTGCTCTCATTCTCTCGTCAACTACATAATATCTGATGATCTTCAAACGGCTGGACAGTATAGCTAAGAACACTGTTCAAGTCACCTTTCAAACAAACAAAAAAACGAAATCTAAATCGGTTTTACTTGATCCAAACCCACTATAGACCCCTTGAACTTTAACCTTTCTTTTGTCTTCCACCCCTGGGCCGGCAGTCTCTACATGATTAGCGATTCATATCGACCGTGAATCGTCGTTAAGAACAGAGATGCAATGATACAAACTGTCTAGCTGCATCTTCTTCTATTTGACATTTTCGATGACAAAACGCATCGGTGTAAATGTAGAGACTTCCACCCCAGAGGTGGAAGTTAGATAGATAGATAGATGAACTCTTTATTGCGACACCAAAGATACAGACACATATAACTTTTACAGCTTAAAGTGAAGTTACCTACATGAATAACAATGAATTTCGACCGATAATCGTCGATAAGGAAAGAGATGCAGATAACAACTGTCTAGTTGCATCTCTTTCTACTAGACGTTTGCTTGCGATGACAGGTCGCATCGCTATCAATGTAGGTACATCCACCCCAGATAATTAAACGCTTGATTACTATGAAGAATGTTTGTCCCTTAATTAAGATAGATGGTTGTAAAAACTACTTGTTGACTAGATACGTCTATAAAATGCTCTTTGCGTTTACTTAATTAAGGTATGGCCAAAGCGCTTCGAGCATTTACCAATGGAGATATTAACGTTGTAATCCGCAAAAAATTTTTTTGCCGATATTTACGGGGGACGAGGTAAACACGCATTGCACACACACAAATCACTCACTTTAACGATCCCGCACTTGAAACACGCACACAGTATTAAAAATACAGCGTAGTTACGCACGCTCATATGGCCAAAAATGGCTATATGGCCAGCAGAGGGGTACGCCTTGCGTTAACATTTCCATTGGTTTCCTCTCAAAATACTCGAAGCCAAAGCGGTGAGACGAGAGACGACGAGAGAATGAGAGCAACTTTCAGAGGTCTGATAGTTCTCATTTTGGTATCCCTCATAGCACAGTCATTGCCAAATTCTTAGTTTTTCCTACAATTTTGTGGACACCAAATAAAATGCATGAATCTATGGACTAATGAGCGACATTATTGGCTACTCAAGTTTCGAAATAGCCCCTAATAGTAGCTAACAATTAAACTCCTTAAATCATTAGGTTGTAGAGTCAATGTTTGTCAATGTTCTGTACATATTATTTAAAGGTAATTTAGACAAAGTTATATCGTTGACATTGGACAACCCTTCTGAAATAACTCTTTGAATTATAATTCAAAGAGTTATTTCAGAAGGGTTGTTATAACAATATGTTTCTTCAGACGTGTGACTTATTTGTTCTATGTAGGTGACCTTTTATGTCTTAACTTATAGAATAACAAAGCTTAGCCTTTGCCCTCGTCTAACATGTATAATTTGTAATTTATAAAGAGGTAACTGTTAAATCTAAGAGTAGGACTTATAATAGGTTAAAAGTAAAGTATTATAGCGGTGTTTTATTGAATACAAATGCATTTATTATCATTTAAACATAGAAGAGCACTAAGTTTGTATTTACATATTATGTATGCCGCATGTAATGCCAATCTGTGGACAAAACTTTCTACAGAGTGAGCTTCACAGCGTTAGACGACAACGCGATAGGCTCAGACGGAGATGTCGGATAAACTAGACACCTTATGTGACTACTACACTGGACCTCTATTGGACACAAAAAGCAAATAAACTGTGATGTGTGTGTAAAAGGAAGAAAAGGAGGCCTTTGCTCAAGGCTGAATATCATAATTAATATAAAAAGCAGCAAACTTGGCCACGTCACTCTGTAATAATACGTATAAAATGTATGTTTGACCTAAGGCTCAGAAACGAGCAAGCTCTCAAAATTTTTGTAACCTAAAGATATACTTAGCGTAGGACGCCCTGTGACTAGATGGAGCGACGACATTTGCAAAGCGGTGGGCAGTGACTGGAAACAGAGCCGAAGATCAGGCTCAGTGGCGTGTCTTGGGGGAGGCCTACGTCCAGCAGTGGACTGATACCGGCTGATAATGATGATGATGAAAGATATGCTGAAAATATTGGACAAGCTGATTTTTAGGGTTCCGTACCTCAAAAGGCAAAAAAAGGAACCCTTATAGGATCACTTTCTTGTCCGTCTGTATGTCTGTCCGTTTGTCCGTGTGTCACCACTGATTTTTCGCAGGAACAGGTAGACCTAGCAAGTTGAAATTTATACCTGTTGCTGAAGCTTATATTCCCTATTGGGTGTATAAAAATCAAGGTATTGAGTCAACACAATCAATAGTCAATATTATAAATGCGAATGTCAGTTTGTTTATTTGTTTCTTTGTTTGGGACTTCTTCACGGTCAAACGGCTGGACCGATTTAGCTGAAATTTTGGACAGTCAGTATTATGGATTAGATTATAGGATACTTTTTAACGCGGGTGAAGCCCCGCCTGCTGTGCCCCGCCACAGCTAGATGGGCAAATTTAGATTTTCGCGAAAACTTCTTAGTACCAAAATGTACCTTAATTTTCAACTTTTGTTATTTTTCGGAATTTTTCCTGTACTTGTACTGTAAGACCTTGCTTTTAACCAAAATTGACAATTCTAAGTCAACCGGAAGTACCCTATAGGTTTTGGGTCGAAAACCTATAGGGTACTCCCCGTTAACCTAGAATCATGAAATTTCGCAAGAAGCAAGGTCTTACAGCACAAATTAAGGGAAAAATCCAAGAAATATTTTTATTAGGGTTCCGTACCCAAAGGGTAAAACGGGACTCTATTACTAAGACTCCGCTGTCCGTCTGTCTGTCTGTCTGTCTGTCTGTCTGTCTGTCTGTCTGTCCGTCTGTCACCAGGCTATAGCTCATTAACCGTGATAGTTAGACAGTTGAAATTTTCACAGATGGTATATTTCTGTTGCCGCTAGAACAACAAATACTAAAAACAAAATAAAGTTAAAAATTAAAGGGGGTCCCTATACAAAAAACGTGTTTTTAAACGCCATCTATCTAATTAGTTTCGGCAAAATGACATAGATGGCACTAGTAAACGCGCCCCGTCATTTTAGATCGCGACCAAACCAAATATTCTTGGTAATATCAATTAATCAAATATATAAGGTTGAAACTCTGTTATGTTTCGTATTGTACGGAACCCTCCTTAAGTGTGCGATATGAGACGCGATGCTGACTCGCACTTGGCCAGTTTTATTTATTTGTTTTTTAGTTTGTAAAGACTCCTAAACTATTTTGAAAGAGTATTATAGCTCTTTGGAGTTGTAAAATGTTGCACGCAGTATAACTTATCTGTATTTTCATCTAACATTTCGTAATTATATAACTTAAAACTTTGTCTTCCGAAAGTAGCCATACTCCTCCTACGTCCGCACTTAATTTGAAATTTTGTAAATTTTTAATGCCACTTCTAGTAAAGCAACTTATCTATACCTATCCAATATCCATGGCACGATGAAACTCTTTACCACTTCTAGAAACCTCAATATTTCCCCACACCCCATTGCCATCTCTCAACTCCACCCTTGTATCTCACCCTTATCACTTCTAGCGTCCTACATCCTCTTTATGACAAGCCCGAAGCATGTTTATCATGTATTTTTCTTCGGCCATAAAATAAAACCCTTTTTACTGGCAACCCAATTACTTTTTACGATCAGATGGCCAACAATATCGCTTTGATATCGAGATTCCCATTCGTTCGTACGGCATAATGGTACAAATGTACTGACAGTGAAATAGGGCGATCTACTGACGCATGATAAATATGTACCTTTTTTGGAATATGTAAAGTAGTGATAATTTTGTAGGAACTTTAATCTAGAGATTTTCTATGTAGAAGGTCCGATAGGTACGACAAGAAAGTACGATACGAAAGTACAATATAAAGATATTATTCGAGGTAGAAGAGCCTTTGGTCGAAAAAGAGTTCATGCTAATTCTCTTCACATGCATCCTGCCGCCACTTCCACGGAAGACCTCGACACATGTATGTTTATAAAAGTTTATTTTGGTAGAGTAATAAAACTTGCTATATCAGCATATACGTTAAATATATTCTATAAAACAGGTATATATTTGCTCGTCATTAGTCTATCAACTGAATCGTGTATTTCCACCGTAATTCAGACCATTTTTTCAGTTGATGGCTGGGCGGTTGATATAAATTTTCATTGCTTTGATACGTTTGAAGGCAGAATATTTGGTGCGTATGTTTTTAATGAATGGGGCACGAATAAAAGGTAGGTATTTTATTAGGTTTTTAGGAGAATATCGCAACGTTTGAGCTTTCAATGAGGAGATTTTGCATGTATGTTCTATGTGCATATATTCTTTATATCTTTATTTACTTCAATCAGAAAGTTGAGTAGAGTAACAGTAGTTTTGAGTTTATTGCGCACAGACAGACAAAAAGACTCGGTGGAAGACTTTGTTTGTTACTGCGTAAATTGTTTGTAATATGACAATGATCGTCGAAGACGTTGATTCGTGCTCAACGCTTTAAACTGATGCAAAAATGCAGGCATATTAGCTTTAACCGTGCGAAGCCGGGGCGGGTCGCTAGTGTTGAATAAAGATATCACTTACCTCTAAACTAAAGGGAAAATTTATCTATTAAATTTTGGCGCCCTGCACGCGAATCATAAGAACTCACTCTGTTTTCTTTTTAGCCAACTTCAATAAAAGGTGGAGGTTCTCAATTTGGCTGTTTATTATGTTTGTTACCTCAGCACTCCGTAAAATCTTGACCATTTTGAAAAAATATTTTTGTGTTTGAGAGATTATGTCTCCCGTTTGGTTGCATTTAAACTTTATCGACGTATGACAATTATCTCCGGAGATATGGAGATCAAAATTATAAGCAAATTTGTATACCTAGATTACATGATTATACTCGTAACTAGCCAGTACGTTGACTATCGCGGCATGTGAAGTCGGTTTTTTTTTCGTTTTGTACGATATTAAATTATTACATAGATACATATTATAAAAAAAATCAAGTATCAACATATTTTGTTATTATGGTTTGGCGCTCAGACACACACAGATATATTGAAGATTTAGTGTGCTTCCGTGTTTCATAGTTCCAGCGATCGTGTAGATTTTCAACCGAGTTTACCGCACACCCCATCGTTGAGATACCAAAGTTGTGCTTGTGTTGTTAACTAAGATAGTTGTTAAATATTTAAATTTTTGTTCACAGGTAAAATACGCGCCGAAAGTGAAGATTCAGATCAAGTCCGGGGTCAACGGAAAGATTCCTGAAGGACAAGATGTTGTTATTGGTAAGTATTTGACAATATACAAATATATTAATATTTTTGTACTGTAGAACTATGTTACGCATTGTACCTCGCCGTCAACTTATTTGAGCAATTTCTGTCCATCAAAAGGTTCTCTGGAAGAAGCCGCTTCAAGCGATAAGGCTGCTCATTGTATTACCATAAGTTTTAGTAACATATGTAGGTTGTTATCTGTTTGTTTTTTATTTTTATTTTTCCGTTAAGAAGAAAATCCAGGACAAATTATTGTGGAAATATCATCATGTAAATTAGTTGTGGATGAATTTGGCGCTACGATGCCACAAACAGACACACATGTACATAGTTAACCTACACGTCAAACTCATAACACCTCTTCTTTTTGCGTAGGGGCATTTTAGCAGGCAATAGAAGTACTACATACACAATATTATATTCAAAATAATATGACGTGTAAGTTTAAAAGCCATTACGTTTTGTCTAGGATAATTAAACCACTCCAATCGTTTTGTTACACTACTTGGTACCTAGTTAAGATAAAATATTAACTTTTTAACGATCTAATAATAATATATTATAAAAAATATGTATTGTATTGTATATACATACAAGTTTTAGATTTGTCAGAAACACTTTCAAAATTTCTATATACGAATAAAAGTTACAAATGTTTTAAATGTACATTTAATATAGTACCAGACAGACTTGTGTATACAGAACTTTCTGTATACACAATATAAATATGAGCTTTCAAGCATTCTTTACAAACACTTAAACACACTCGCTTCAGAAAATCTCAAGTGTTTGCTTAGCAATTTTAGTGTCTGTCGGCTACCGTGAATATAAGTCAAACAAGTTGTGCAAGCAATAAGTATCCATACAACTTTGATTATTATATTAGGATCTGTCATTTTATTATAGCTTGAAGTATGCCACTACCTCTTTAGTAGCACTTAAGGTTCAGAATGTAAAATTGTTCCTATAAGAGTGTAGTAATAATAAGCTTTTGTTTTGTTATAAACAACGTTTATGATAGTAGGTACCACGGATGATAGAATAGTAGGATACTGCAATACATTTTTTAATAAATTGTAAACATTGTCATAAAAAGATTTCTGAACGGAATTTTCTCTCCTTAGGAGTTGACTATTTTCGTTCTGCTGTCAGTCAATTTTGGGTGGAGTAGAAGCTGAAAAACTAGTGGGTATCGAGTGGAATAAGCTTTTGTCTGATATTCTAACATCTTGCTAAGTTAGCAGCGCATATTGTGTCGCGTCGAGTGTTGCAAATGTAGAGTCTGCTAATATGATGGCTACTAAACGATTAAGCATTTACCAATGAAAATATTGACGGATATGAACTGATGGGTACTTATTAGCTTTCTAGGCGTATCCTTCTTGAATAACCAAAGCCATAGAACATCAAGGAAAAACTAAGCGTCGAAGTAAAGTGTTTTTTATTTGTAGTTGTTGCGTAGTTTGTCGGCGGTGGATAGATAAATGGGGTCAATGTTTTTTGCAGTACCTTAAGAGGTACTGTTTTGCAAGGTGTTGGACTTGGGAGGGTTGTTAGGGTTCCGTACACAAAGGGTTAAACGGGACCCTATTACTAAGGCTCCGCTGTTCGTCCGTCCGTCTGTTTGTCTGTCCGTCCGTCCGTCTGTCTGTCTGTCCGTCCGTTCGTCCGTCTGTTACCAGGCTTTACCTTATGAACTGTGATGGATAGAAAGTGTTTTTTTTTGTTTTTATATCTTATAGGCTAGCGTTTGACCACTATCTCACCTGTCGGTAAGTGATGATGCGGTCGAAGATGATTAGCACGCTAGGCCTAGAATGGGAAGTGGCTCTCAAGGATAGCTGCCGGATCACATTAGATGTTTGGTGACAGATTTTCTAACTTAAGGGTGGTAGCTGGCCAGGCGGACGCTAGATAGTGTCCTACCACCATGCGGGGGGGAGGGGGGATTTTGGTTTCTTAACGATGTTTTCCTTCACCGGAGGGCCACTGTGAGAAGCGCACATACATCCATTGGTGCACGGTATCAAAGCCGACCGTTCTCCCGATTATGCTACCGGGCCCTCAAAATTTTCACAGATGATGTATTTCTGTTGTCTCTATAACAACAAATACTCAAAAACAGAACAAAATAATTATTTAAGGGGGATTCCATACAAGAAACGTGTTTTTGGGCGTTTTTTGCTTGAACTTATGATCCGTAATAGATAGAGACTTGAACTTGATTTCACAAAGTATTTAATACTATGGCCGCTATAACAACAATTACAAAAATCACAGTAAAGTTAAAAATGAAAGAGGGTTCCCAACCAAGAAACGAGTTTTTTAGGCGTTTTATGCACGATCATATAAACCGTAATAGATCTATCACTTGGAATTTGCTTATTTTTCCGGTAAATTTTATTCAATCGGAACCCTACGTGAGCCAGTCCGAATCGCACTTGGCCAGTTTTTTTTTAGTTTGTGTACTGATGAACTGCAAGAGTGTTCCTAATTTTGATTCATGAAAATTGGTTTAGCCGTTCTAAGATTAAGTATGAGCATTTTTCTAGATTATTACGTTATGAAAGAAAATTTCGTAGTTCTGATCATTTCGAAATGCTGTATACTCCTACTTCAACGATATTGTAATTACTTGATAGCGTTGACCTGATGTTGGTTGGAATCTGCAGAATACTCAACTCCTAACCAACTTACAGCAGAGATGTCGAGTTTGGGCTTATCGGAATGGTTTTAATTAAAAGATCGTTCACAGGTGGTTTTAAATTTTGTATTTAAGTATTATGGGAAAAGTTTTTGCCCATATATTACTCATCCAATATGTGGATGATACACGCCCTTCAGTTCTTTATCATTATGAATATAATTATAATGCGATAAGCGTGCTTATAAATTCTGCTATGCGGCAGTTGTGAAGTTAATCAATCGCTGGCTGTCGACGCAGACAGAGCATACAGTAAAATCTAATTATATTAAACATCGACGATCAATATTTTCATCGTTTGTGCGCTAGTGTTACTATCAGCATTTGATAAGTAAATATATTCATATTACAGACCTCGGAATACGATTCACTAAACATGTAGAGTATACATTGAAAAATATCGTAAAATATTTTCCTAGTAGTGTAATTCGAGGTCTGTGATATAAATATATTTTTAGTTACCGTATACCGAAAGTACTAGCGCACGCTCGATGGAACTATTCATTGTCGATGTTTATATTTAGATTTCACTGTATTCTCTGTCTGCGTCGACAGCGAGCGATTGATTAACTTCACAACTGCCGCATAGCAGAATTTATACGCGGTGCTTATCTCATTATCATTGTACCTCTGCAAAATGGTAAACAATTGCTAAGGCTGGATGAGTAACGTATGGGCAAAACACTTTTCCCATAATACTGAAAATCAAAATTAATGTGTTAATTACCTTGAGTATTCAACCAACTGAATACTCAAAAGTTCAATAAAACTATTCCGATGAGCTCAAACTCGACATCTTTGCTGTAAATATGTTAGGAGTTGAGTATATTTCAGAATCCATGATTCCAAGAGACGTGCCAGCATCAGGTCAACGCTACCAAGTTCTTACAATATCGTTGAAGTAAAGGTACGGTTACACCGCAGCGTCCTGCGTGCGCGATCTAGGCGGCGATCAGATAGCGCAGTAGTATTTGTATGGACTTGTTCACACCAAATGCGATCAGAAAACAATTGAAAAGTACTGAGATCGCTCCCGCAGATCGCAAGACGCCGAGGTGTAGCCGTACCTTAAGAGTATCCCGAATTTCTAATTGATCAGATCTACGAAAGTTTGTTTCATATCGTCATCATCTAGAAAAATGTCCATAGTCATCATTCGGCTCAACGGGTTTTCATGAATCAAAGCTAAGAATACTCTCGATCAAAACACCTATCAAACAAAAATAAAACCGGCCAAGTCGAGTTGAACTAGCCCACCGAAGCTTCTATACCAACTTCTCAAACTAGGTTAAAGGACAAACTTAACTTTGCAGTTCAGTCCATCGAAAATGTACAGTCGACGGACAAAAGTCCAGTAGCACCTCAATGTTCAGAGTAGCCTAGAACGATAGTTTTGTCGAATGTTCCAACGCCAACAATAACACGTTATAAGTACGGCATAGATTAGCCGTAGCAATTGATTGATATATTAGTAATAGCAATTAACAATTGATTCATCATTACTCTGTTGAAAACATAGAAATAGGAATAATGGCTGAAAATGAGGTAAGGTGCAAATAAATAATAGTTTTAAAAAAAAACTAAAAAACACGCTTTTTATAGAAAACCGAACTAAAAATTGAAAATAAATTTATATTAAGAATAGTGTTAAAAATTTCAATAAATATAAATTAATAATAGTGTGAACAAAAAAATATATATTATTTTAAAAAAAGCGTGAGGTGCATGGTGTCAATAGTTATAAATATTTTATTGACAGATATGAGTAGAGTGATTATCATTTTGATAATATCTTAAAAGCACCCCACGCTTTTTTTAAAATATTTTTTTTTATTCACACCATTATTAATTTATATTTATTGAGATTTTTAACACTATTCTTAATATAAATTTATTAAAATTTATTTCCTATTTTTTAGTTCGGTTTTGTATAAAAAGCGTGTTTTTAAGTTTTTTTTTAACTATTATTTATTTTCTACTTTTTAGTTGAAAAATGGAATATTTTTTTATCAAATTAGTGTATTTTCATCGGTCCTCGATAAATCTACAAAGTTTGAACGAAATCTGGCCGTTTAAAGTGGGTCAAAATCGCGCCCAAAGAAGTCGGTTACAAACATACAAACATACAGGTGAAGCTAATAAAAAAGGCTTAACTCAGCACATATCACACTGGGATTACACACCTAGACGCTGGTTTTCAGCATCTAAGCCTGCGGGTGATGGTACGTTTGAGCTGTATGTAGCTCATACAGCTATTGATGTATGAGCTGTTCCGCTTCCCCGGTAAGCAAACTTTAATGAAATTGTAACCGTTGTTTACAAATTGAAAACATTTATTCAGTATGGGCAAATATTAAAATCTGCACTTACATACCTCAAATAACATTAAATAGATATAACAAAAACATAACTTATTGCTTTGAATTAAAAAAAAGTAATGAGCCATTCAGCTTTCACTAAACTTTCAACGTCACACTTAAAAAAAAGAGATGCCGACGAATTCAGAAAGTCCTCCTTTTTTTGTGAAGTCGGTTAACAAAATGTTTAATTCTTCTGATTAATGTAGAAGGACTGCCAACCGTACTATTAAGTGTACCCCCAATGCATGTTTCAGTACTTCAGACAATTGGTGTCGGTGGCTGACCGGTTTCATCTACCACTGTCAGCGACTCGGCGGATACCATCTCCCTACGTGCCCATCTTTTCAGCTGATTTCTAAAAAGGAGGAGGTTCTCAATTCGTGTGTTTTTATTTAAACTTTTTTTTTATGTATGTTACGCGATTACTCCGTCAATTGTGAACCGATTCGAATGACTTTTTTTAATCGGTAGGGTACGTTTCCGAGGTGATCCCATTGTCATTTCATTGAGATCCGATAAGTATCTCCAGATATATGACGATAAACGTCTCAAAGTTGCTACCGAAATTGACTCGCGGGGCATGGAAATCGGTCGTTTTATCTATATTATGTATATCTTAATTATAGTACTCGTATATGCTAGTGTTCTGTAAGCATATATTTAAACTTTTGTATATTGTTGCAGTGTGCAGAGCGGATGCGAATCCATCGAACCTAACCTACAAATGGCACATGAACGACGAGCTCATTAGTGGAAACACTACAGAATTGGTAAGTGCTTATAAGGGTCCGATCAAACCAAACGTTTATTGTGAGCGTCTGACCACAAACACACTTTGTAGTAATTTGTGTGAAATAAATTTAATTTTATTGTATGTGGTAGACAGGAAACGTGTTACGTATTCGATTTTAGATATTTAACCAACTTTAACAAATGAGGTTCTGTATTCAACGCGTATGTATGTATGTTTGTGTGTGTGCACGCGATTTTCTCAAAAACTACTGATTCTATTTAGATGGGATTTCCGTTATTAATGTAATAATGTAAGATCGTTGAAAAAAACTGTCTTGAAATGCCACGCTATTCATTTGCAGTGGTAAGTTTGAACTGTAAATATCTTTATCGGTTAATTTACATCATTATCAGCCGGTGTCAGTCCACTGCTGGACGTAAGCCTCTCCCAAGATACGGTACTTAGCCCGATTTTCGGTTCTTCTTGTGACTTTCCATCCTTGGGGCAAATATGCCCTAATTGCCACGCTGGGCAGGCGGGTTGACGATCGCAGCACGTAGCTTCTCGCACCGGTAACGCTGCTGTCCGTCACCGGCCTGTAGTATTAGTAGTATAAGTAGCTACGCCATAATTTTGAAATTATGTTGTTTGTTTCGCGTTAAGTTTATAGATACATTTTATTTCTATATTTGACAAATTATTTTAGCATGCTTAGCAAACCTGTGCGGATAGTAGGAATATAAGTGCTACTTTACTTGGCAAACGTGGATGAAACGCTCGGTTTAAACATAGCTTAAGCAATAAATTACTGCTATATTATTCATTAATTCTCACTCTCTAATTGCATTGTATCTGGGACAAAGGACTTAAATATGTATAGGTATTAGAATAGTTTGGACTAAACTATACAATAATGTTCATTAATAGGGTTTTGTTTTCTAGGTGTGATGATTTTCCACCCCTACCTACGAATTTTTTTAATATATATTTTTTTAATCTTATAGGCTAGCGTTTGACTACTATCTCACCTGTTGGTAAGTGATGGTGCGGTTGAAGATGGTAAGCACGCTAGGCCTAGAATGGGAACTGGCTCTCAAGGATAGCTGCCGGAACACATATGTTTGGCGACAGATTTTCTACCTTGAGGGTGATAGCTGGCCAGTCGGACACTAGATAGTATCCTACCACCATGCGGGGCTTGTTGGTTTCTTAACGATGTTTTTCCTTCACCGGAGGGCCACTGTGACAAGCGCACATATACATTTTTCGATATAAAATCCACTGGTGCACGGTGGGGCTTGAACTCGGTACCTATGGCATCAAAGCCGACCGTTCTCCCAGTAACGCCACCAGGTCCTCAACATTTTATTTTTTATTCCGATTATAGGAGGAAAATGGAAGCGCAAGGCAACAAAAGCCATATTATATATATACATATTGTGTGATACCTATTATATAAATTGTATATATTGTGTGAGCTAATTTTAAAGGATAAGTTGGAGAACAGCGTGATAAGGGAATGTTGTGGTGTGGTAGAAGATGTAGTGACAACGATAGAGAAAGGATTGCTTAGATGGTTTGGACATCTAGAGAGGATGGATGAAGAAAGATTGACGAAACAGATTTATAAGACGAGTGTGAATGGGCCAGTTGGTAGAGGCCGACCTAGGCGAACGTATCACGACCAGATCGGAGACGTTTTAAAAAAAGGCCAAGTCAAAAGTACCTATAACCGGCGAGCATGTATGAAGGCGCTCATGAAAGTGGAAGAAGCGAAGGAGGTATGTCAGGATCGTAGCAAGTGGAAAGAAGTAGTCTCTGCCTACCCCAGCAACGGGAAAAAGGCGTGATTGTATGTATGTATGTAAGTATGTAATTTTAAAATAAATATGTACAATATTTTTTTATAATAATATAGCTAAATAGTGAATATATCCTTAAGTTTTCTACTACTGATACTTAGGTACATTCACAATTTTGTTTTTGATGTTTAGTGTACGCAATATACAAACCAACTCAAACTTGTCTAATATCAATTAAATAAGATTGTTGTTTGGTTCTTATTCTCACTCTAAAACATTATCATCACCATCATCATCAGTATCGGCCAATTTCTGTTCACTGCTGGACATAGGTATTGGCTTCTCCTATGGCGCGCTACTGAGTTTGACATTCAGCATATTATTCAAATTCAAATTATTTATTTCAGATTTTTACATCCAATATATGTCAGAGTTAATGATATTATTCATTTTTATATAAAACATAAAAATCAAGAAATCACAAAACACAGAATTACAATATAAAATATTAATGAATGGTCAATAAAATAATAATCAAATAAACAAAATAAACACGATAATAAAAATTACAAAATAATTAATTAATTACCTCAACCTATATTTCGGCTTAGAACCAGCATGCTAACCATGGATTATAAAAACACAGATATATGTAAAACATATTTAGACAAGAGCTGAGCAAGCGTGCTACACCTTTGGCTATATATCGTCACTTTACATCAGGTGAGATTATAGCTAAACGATTGCGTACGTCGTAAATAAAAACTACGGGTTGCACTCCGGGAGTGCCGGCAGAAGTGAAAACTTGAACACGTCATTTTTGAATATTTTGGAATAACTCCTCGCACAGGCGCACTGCGCAACTTTAGCTAGTCATTTTTGAATATTTTTGAAATACACCTCGCGCAAGCGCCCTGCGCTCCGTCTCACTAATTTTCAATCAGGACACGTGACCTAACGCGAGCTTAACAGTTTTTACCCATCCCAAGAAAAGTACACAACGCCGCTAAAGAAGACATACCACTTCGATAAAAAAGGCCAAACATTATCAAATAGTATATTTTCCTACCACGATTTCAAAAATGTTTTTCTATCTAATTACTTCGGTAATTCTATGTCATTAACAAAATATCTACACAGCACCTAGTGTTCACATGTTCTGTCTACGAATAAATAATGCTGTACTAGGAACGCTTGGAAAACTAATTAGTGCAAATTCTGCTGAACTGGTAAATGCATTTGTAGTGCTAATGAAGTATGTTTGCATTGAAATAGTTACTAGATTGCTGCAAAAAGGCTTAATTATTAAATAGCCTTTTATGCGAAATTCAAATATACAAAATCGCTAGGGTAAATGCATACATACATTCATTAGTATCAAAATTACTGAAGCAAAATCAAATATGCATTCTAAGCATTATCAAGAATATGGACGATGATGATGATTTTTTTAATACTAAGTCGGTTAAAAATGTCAGAGAATAATAGTATATTAATTTCACTTTCAGTTATGTTCACTTAAAGACATTAAGTAAACTTTGTGTACACTACATAATTTTCTGTCTCTACTCGATCTAGTAGCTAATTATGGAACTCAAGCGTGCCATAGGAGAAAGCTTATAGTCTAGCAATGGGCGGAAACGGCCTAGTAATAAACCAGTAACTCGACCCAGCAGCTACGCGAATGCAAACAAATAATGGTATTAAAATGGCACTTTGTGTACCGGCGACTGAAAGGCATCGATTTCAATTCAATTCGTCTGTGAATCTAAATCCAAATGACTCATGATTTACTGATGATGCGCTAATGAATAAATGGACGCTGAATGGAATGAAATTCTGCGTATTGAATTGAATGAATGAATGCATGGCACCAATGCCATCAATATTATTAATTCTAAAAACAATTTGTTTATTTGTTTGTCTTCTCACTACAGTTTGCTAAAACAACTGTTGAATCGATTGACATTTTGGACCTAGATAACTTATGAGGGTATACAATACACACGACACAGGATTCTATTCTAAACAAGCAGCGCCACAGAGCGCGATAAATTTACAAGTGGAAATAGCCCAATGGCTAAGGCGTCGGCCTTTCGATCGAGGTTCGATTCCCACCCATTGCACTATTGACGTGAACCCACTCCAGACACAAGCATATTTACCTTAGTTGGAGGGGTTAACAAGACAACGTAATGTGCAACCTACATCACTAGTAAGCTTTGCTAAAAAAAATATTTATAATTATACTAGGAGTGCCCTGCGGCTTCGCCCGCGTTAAAGACTTCTTTTATTTACTTAAAACTTTTATTTTGTAAAAACCTTTCTATCATAAAAGACATCAAAGAAGTAAAAGCCAAATCGGTTCACCCGTTTTCAAGTTATTGCGTGACTAAGGGCAATAGGGATTCATATTTATAAAACCCGAAAAAGCATATTGATTTTCAGATTTTTTTACCAACTCCTAGCTAAAATCCTGCTACACGTATTTACTCATTTATTTACAGAAGTACTTAAGTAAATCTATAAGTTTATATATATAATTCAACACAGTAAGTAATATCCAGGCGGAATTTTTAGAAAATCCTTTCTAAGCGGATACCTACGTTATAACAACTATCTGCATTCTAAATTTAAGCGCAATCTGAAACAATATTGATTTTCAGACTTTAGGGTAACATTTTGAAAAAACCTGAAACTCGTATTTAGTTATTTGTATACAAAACGACTTGTGCGAAGTTTCGAATAGAAAAGATTATCTTATCTTGTTTCTCCATACAAACTTTGAACCCCCGGTTCGCCACCTTCAAGGGTGAATTTTAGAAAATCCTTTCTTAAGAGATACTAACGTTATAATAACTATCTGCATGCCAAATTTCAGCGCAATCCAAAACAATATTGATTTTCACACTTTGTTACCCCATTTCACCCTCTTAAGGGTTGAATTTCGAAAAAGCCTGAAACACTTATTTACTTATTTATTTACTGAAGCACTTGTGTGAAGTTTCGAATAGAAAAAACTATCTAATCTTGTTTCTCCATACAAACTTTGAACCCCCGTTTCATCCCCTTAAAGAGTGAATTTTGAAAAATCCTTTGTTACCGGATACCTACGTCTAAATAACTATCTTCATGCCAAATTTCAGCGCAATCCGAAACAATATTAATTTCAGACTTTTGTACCCCACTTCACCATTGTAGGGGTGGCATTTCGAAAAAGCCTGAAACACTTATTTACTTAAATATTTACTGAAGCACTTGTGTGAAGTTTCGAATTGCAAAGACTATCTAATCTTGTTTCTCCATACAAACTTTGAACCCCCGTTTCATCCCCTAAAGGGGTGAATTTTGGAAAATCCTTTCTTAGTACACCCTTACGTACTAAGACAAATATACCCTCAAAATTTCAAGTCTCTACGACAAGCATTTTAGGCTGTGCGTTGTCAGTCAGTCAGTCAGTTAGTCAGTCAGTATGTCAGGACAAAGATTCTTATAGTATTAGATTCCAATGTTTAAGAAACAAAACAGTTTTATTTATGTTCTTATTATGTTATTAATTCGGTAAAAAAGTACAGGAAAATTCGTAAGAAATGTATCGCAGATTCATTACATTTTTGATAATATTTATTATATAATTCTACAAACATTTTAAGACCATGTTTCTGTTACTTAAGCCATGTGCTTTTTAGGGTTCCGAACCCAAAGGATACCAACAGAACCCTATTACTGAGAGTCCGCTGTCCGTCTGTCTGTCTGTCTGACTGTCTGTCTGTCTGTCTGTCTGTCTGTCTGTCTGTCTGTCTGTCTGTCTGTCTGTCTGTCTGTCTGTCCGTCTGTCACCAGGCTGTATCTCATGAACCGTGATAGTTAGACGGTTGAAATTTTCACAGATTATGTATTTCTGTTGCCGCTATAACAACAAATACTAAGAACAGAACAAAGTTAAAAATTAAAGGGTTTAAAACAAAAAACGTGTTTTTTACGATCTACGAGCCTTCATTGATCGAGGCGCTATCGTGTTTACCTTAATCCTCTTCTATTTAAGTGGCAAAAAATACCAAGCATAGCTGTGCGGTGTTCAATCTGCAATCAACTACAAATAACTTACCTGTGTAATAATAGCCTTTGAAATTAATTCACCTCGACGCAACTAGATGGCAGCACAGGAAAAATTTGCACGCGCAAGCGTTTCATTTGTTAAATTTGCGGGCATCGATCGATTTGTTTACTTGATAATTGTAGTAGTGTACAGTCAGTATTGATTATTAAATCTTCTATTATAGTACTTACAGAGTTTCATTTTGCTAAAATCAGTTGAAAGTTAGTCACGTATGTAGTATTTATATCTTTGAGTTAGTCGTACGAATACGAACTCTTGGTCTTCCAGATATTTCATAATATTAATTACCTTGTGTTAACGTTTACTTAGTAGGTGTTAGAAGTTCGTTAGATATTCGTTGATGGTGTTCGGAACCCTCCGTGTGCGGGACAAAAGTCTAACTCGCACTTGGCCAGTTTTATTATGATTATAATGTATTACTATTCTATTATATTAATTATAATTATTAGATGTAGCGTGACTCTTTAATAACCGTGAGTTAAGTAAAATAAGTTTTTAGATTTTAAGATGGTCTACAACTAAAATATAGATAGGATATTATCGTGACAGAATCTTAAACAAACATTTTTGTTGCAGAAAATTTACAACATTACAAGAAAATACCACGACGCTACCGTGAAATGTGCAGTCTACAACGACGTCGGCAAAAGCGAAGAAACTGAAACATTGGAGATCACATGTGAGTAAAACTACTCGTATGTACTTTGTTAAATTCATCATCAGCCTGTGACAGTCCACTGCTGGACGTAGGCCACTCCCAAGATGCGCCACTGAGCCCGATCTTCGGCTCTTATTTTCCAGTCACTACCTTGGGGCCTTGGCTTTGTGTGTGACTTTCATTCTTTGGAAGGAATTTTGCCTTTGCCTTTGCCCTAATCTCCGCTGGGAAGGCAGGTTGGCGATCGCAGGACGTAGCTTCTCGCACCGGTGCCGCTGCTGCCCGTCACCGACCTGTAGTATTTAGCTACGCCATAATTTTGAAATGATTATACCGCCATTTGTCGGTCGCCAGAGCCTCGTTCGTTTGTCAGCAGGATTCACCACAGGAAGGTGAGGTTGGCTGGGAGCACTGAGGTAATATTTGTGCTCCCTTACATCCCCTTGTAAAATTATGGAACACAAAAGTCTCACTAACATAACGTCAAATGTAGGTTCAATTAGGGTAACATTCAAGTCACGACTTTTCAGTAGAAGCATTTTAAACTTTTTTCGTGATATTAAAACAACATTTTGGATCTGTTTGGACATAATTTAGTATCGTAAAAACGAAAAAACCGACTTCACATGCCGCGATAGTCAAAATAGCCACTAGCCATAATCATGTCATAAAGGTATACAAATTTGTTCATATTGTTTATCTCCATATCTCCGGAGATGGTTATCAGATCTCAATAAAATTTAAATGGAATCAAACGGAAGGCATAATCCCTCAAACAAATAATATCGTTTAAAAACTAAATAAACTGGCCAAGTGCAAGTCGGACTCGCACTCGTAGGGTTCCGTAACACAGTAAAGTATCGTAAAGTATCTATAACTATGATTTTTCGCAACTAAAAAAATAACTTTGTTTTTCATAGTGTTTGTATGAAAAACAAAGTTATCTTTACGGTCGCCATATCTCAAAAACTGCTGACTGTATCTCGTTCAAACCAATTTTCGTTGTTAGTTTTCATTGAGATCTACAGCATATATATTTTTTAGATTTTTCACTCCCATACTTTAAAAGTTAGAGGTGGGGGGGGGGGGACACACATTTTACCACTTTAGACGCGCCTATCTTTCAAATGATTGACTTTGAGAAAAAAATGATTTTAGGAACCTCAACGTCATTTTTAAAGACCTATCCATAGACAACCCACATGTATAGGTTTGAAGAAAAAATTTTTTTTTGTTTCAGTTCCATGTATGGGATGCCCCCCCTTAAACTTTTATTTTTTTTACTTTAGTATAAAAATCGGAAAGCGGTTTACAGAATACATCTACCTACCAAGTATCAATTCTGTAGTCCTAACAGTTTCGGAATAAAATGGCTGTGACATACGGGCTGACAGACAGACAGACAGACAGACAGACAGACAGACATGACGAATCTATAAGGGTTCCGTTTTTTGCCATTCGGCTACGGAACCCTAAAAAGAACCAACTTCAATGCCGCGCTATTCATTTTCAGTACCAATTTTGAGATGTTTATCTCAATATCTCTGGAGATACTTATCAGACCTCAATAAAATTACCATGGTACTACACTTGGGATATCTCCTTTCGAAAAAAAAAGAATAATCAAAATGGGTTCATAAACGACGAAGTTATCTGCGAACAAACATAAAAAATATATATATACGGTCGAATTGAGAAACCTCCTCCTTTTTTTGAAGTCGGTTAATATTTAGTTTTTTTTAGAATTTTTCAAATCGGTTCAGATTTGACGGAATTCTGAGGTAACAAACTTTAAAAAAAACGTCGAATTGAGAACGTCCTCCTTTTTTGTGAAGTCGGTTAAAACAGATTTAAATACACTAAGTTTTCAGCTTAAACATGAAATTTGTTCCTATACACTCTATTTCTGGAAGTAAATGTATTATCATTTTCATGCCGCTACATACGTAATGCACTACACTGCGCCTGTTACCTTGAGTTTAAAAAAAGTTTTTTACGATAGCGCCGCGCCATTTAGCTAGCATCAAAGATGGCGCTATCGTCTTTACCTTAATCTGAATCTCGGAAGCGGCTCCAACGATTAAATAAAATTTAGTATACAGGGGATTTCGGGGGCGATAAATCGATCTAGGTAGGAGTCATTTTCAGAAAATGTTGTTTTATTCGTGTTTTCAATAATCAACTTTATTGATAATCAACTTAAAATATGACTCTTCCCGACATCTATTGGCGAGTAGAAATAGCTTTACTGTTACTGTGTCGGTAAAGCAGTTAGTTTTTTGCTTTCAATTCAGCTTTCAATTAAAAAAATTGTATTATTTTTTGTCAATAGATGTCGGAAAGAGTCATATTTGTCTGTTTAAGTGGCAAAAAATACCGAGCAAAGCTCAGTCAACCAGATATTTAATAGTATTAATTACTACAATTACTATTACTACTGTATAATACTATTCTACCTTTGTGTTAACCTTTACTTAGTTGGTGTTAGAAGTTCGTTAGAAATTCGTTAGATGGCGTTCGGAACCCTCCGCGTGCGGGACAAAAGTCTGACTCGCACGTAGCCAGTTTTATTTAGTTACCGTAAGATGGTGCAACCCAGCTTTAGATGAAAAAAAATCTTATTTCACGGACTAGTAAAAGTCATACTTCTAACTACCAACTGGTATTCGTATTGTAAAATATGATACAGAGAATTAACATTAACAAAATAAATATTTTGCCTCCAGTCGTGTTGTCTAAATAAATATTAAAAACTTTTTAATGAGTTGTAGATGTTTTATAACCTGAGGGCGTAACTATTAATAAATTATTACATCTAAGTAGGTAATCAAATATGAGATATAGTAGCATAATTCTTAAGAAGTGTGACTTGGTTCGCTCTGATGTAGCTCAGATAAATATTAACCAATCACAGCTTAGTATGGCTGAGACAAAAATCAGTTTTTTTTTTTTAAATTTTTAAATAAGTGTTCCGCTTTTGCCATTGGGGCTACGGAACCCTAAAAATCCTAATCCTAACTTCCTAACTTAATATTATAAATGCGAAAGTAACTTTGTCTGTCTGTGTCACTTTCACGCCAAAACCACTGAACCGATTTAAATGAAATTTGGTACACAGATAGTCTAGAGCCTGAGAAGGGACATAGGCTACGTTTTAGGGTTCCGTAGCCGAATGGCAAAAAACGGAAACCTTATAGATTCGTCATGTCTGTCTGTTTGTCTGTCTGTCTGTCTGTCCGTCCGTATATCACAGCAATTTTATTCCGAAACTGTTAAGACTACAGAATTAAACTTGGTAGGTAGATGTATTCTGTGAACCGCTTTCCGATTTTTATACAAAAATAAAAAATATAAGTTTCAGGGGTGGCATACCATACATGGAACTGAAACAAAAAAAAATTTTCTTCAAACCTATACGTGTGTGGTATCTATGGATAGGTATTTAAAAATGACATGGAGGTTCCTATAATGATTTTTTCTCAAAGTCAATCATTTGAAAGATAGGCGCGTCTAAAGTGGTAAAATGTGTGTCCGCCCCGCCACGAGTGCGAGTTAAACTTGCACTTGGCCAGTTTATTAATGCGAAAAGAGGGTTGTAAGGGGTTGAAAGGGGGTGCTCGTGTACGCATAATGTCATTCAAACCAAATACATTATCGATATTACTTGTGTCGTCAAATTATTATTAGTTTTTATATTTGCTATGCGTTCCTCAAAGTGTTCATGAATGCGACCGTTAGTGTTTAACTATAATGCTCCAACTCATCTTTTTAGTGTGATTGCGCCTTTATACTTCATTTTAGATACAGTATTAACATATGCATATATTATATTTTTAACAGATGGATCGTAAATAACAGAAGCTCTCTTTAATTGTGGAACTAAATGAGAATTATGATTATGATTTTATAACGAGGAAACAGAAAACATTATTTATTGCTTGGCAGCTCTACCCCGCGGCTTCCAACAATAATCTCGCTCTTTCTATCTAAAATTAAAATTAGGTATAACATATTTTTACAAATCTACTCTAGTCTGCATAGAAATTAACAAACCAAAATAAACAGACTTCAAATGCGCTACTCATTTTCAGTACCAAGTTTGAGGTGTTTATCTCCATATCTCTAGAGATACTCATCAGATCTCAATGATATTTATATATATTTATATACATTTGGACCAAACGGGAAGTGTATTCTCTCAGATAAAAAAAATCTGATCGGTTAATAAAATTAAATAACAGAGTTCTGAGGTTACAACACAACAACAAGGTTAAACACACACATAAAAAAACAGTCGACTTGAGAACTTCCTCCTTTTTAGGGTTCCGTAGTCCTGACAAGGAACCCTTATAGTTTCGTCATGTCCGTCTGTCTGTCTGTCCGAGGTTTTGCTAAGAGACCGTTAATACTAGAAAGCTGTAATTTTGTGGGGGTATGTAAATAAGTAACGCCGACAAAGTGCTGAAATAAAATTGTGAATAATATTTTTTTTTAGGGCAGCTCCCCCGAGAAGTGGGGATGAATTATTTTTTTCATCGTCAACCCCATCGTGTGGGGTATCGTTGAATAGGTCTTTTAAAATGACTTAAGGGTTAATACCATTTTTCGATTGAATGCTCCATTTACAAAATATTAAACTTTAAAGTGAAATTTTTGTTCGAGTAGAGCCCCCCCCCCCCCCCTCTAAAAGCTAAACTGCGGACTTCAAAAATCTGGAAAAATTCGTGATAATAGCGCATTTTGTGAACTTTAAATGAAAATTATAGCGGTTAAGATAACTTTATTAGTTTAGCAGTAATAGTCGTTGAACTTGGGTGTAGGATCATTTTGTACCAAATACAAAATCCTTAGAATAAATCCTTTAAAGTGACAAAGACGGAACACCTAGTTGCTTGTTTATAACGGGTAAAGACTTGCATTAAATAACAGGCTACTACGGAACCCTACATATAAACTACGGAATACACTGTGCGTGGCCTGACACGCACTTGGCCGTCATTAAAAAAAATTAAAAATTATTAAAGTCAGATGGAAAGAATAAGTAGTTTAACTTGAAAGAAAAGATTAATCAAAGATTCTAGGTACGACCACACCGCGGCGTCCTGCGTGCGCGATCTTGGTGGCGATTAGGTAGCGCAGTAGTGTTTGTAACGACTGGTTTACTACAACGAGATCTACGGCGTTCATAAAACGATTGAAAATTAGATCGCGAACGCTCACGTGAACGCAGGATGCCGCGGTTTGGTCGTACCTTAAGTCTATTTCTGGACATAAGCCTATCCCAAAAGACATGCTACTAAGTCACTTCTCTCAGAGTTTTAGTGTGTATATATTTGATTTATCTGGTCATGTCATTGAAATTGTAAAAAATGAAAAAAATTATTGAGAATATATATAATATACGCAATAACATAGTATGGAATCTAAGAAATAAGTCGCAGATAAAGAAATATTGGCAGATGTGTAATTCTAGACTACGAGAATTAGACTTTTCTTCCGAATTATCGAAATGTGCAGATTCACAATGTAATAATTTAATTCATAGACAAGTTGTAGATAGTATGTATGACAATATAGTTAGTATTCTACAGGACTGTGCATCTAAATGCTCCAACAAGTCAAATAATGATAATAATTCAGATAAGCACTATGTAAATAAGCATAAAAATAGATGTATTCTTGGTTGGAATAAATATGTTCATGAGGTTCATAGAGAGGCTCGGACTTGGTTTCAGGAATGGATCGCGCACGGCAAACCATCATGTGGTCCTATATATGATAATATGAGAAAGTCGCGTACCAATTTCAAAAATAAGCTAAAGTGGTGTCAATATAACCAGACACAGATATAAAACTTTTTAACAAAAAAATTAAACCGCCGAAAAAACGAAAAGTAAAAATAATAAACCTTTGTTATTTAACCTTAATAACGAAGTTCTTAAACTACTGTTAATATACCTCAGTATATATATTTGTAATGGTTTTAAGTTTTCAACTAAACTTAATAACTAAGTTCCTAAATTAATGTAAGTATGTATACCCAAGTAGTTTTGAGTCGGCGCAAACAAGCAAATACCGATCAGGCGGTATATATATATATATTATACCGCCTGATCGGTGAGCTCAGCAGCACCATGGTGGGCTGTGCTATAGAGGGCAAATTTGTGAATAACATAAGTTATGCAGACGATATGGTGCTACTGAGCCCATCGATCAGTGCTCTTAGAAAACTTATACGTGTCTGTGAACGGTATGCATGGGCTCATGAACTCAGATCCAACACTAGCAAGAGTGAGCTGATGGTATTCAAGTCTGGCACCAAAACATATCATACAGTGCCACCTGTCATACTTAATGGTGTACTATCAAGAGAGTGTTAGAATTTAAATATCTAGGTCACTGGGTCACGGATACGTTAACGGACACCATGGATATGGAGAGGGAACGCAGGGCGTTATCAGTCCGGGCAAATATGTTGGCCAGGTATTCGCGGTGCACTGCAGAAGTAAAAATCACTATTTTCATATTTTCTATAATCACTTCTGTCAGTATTTTTATACGTGCAGCCTATGGATTAATTTTATGCAACGATATTTTAACGCCCTGAAGGTTTAAAATAATAATGCGTTCAGGGCACTTTTGAAGCTGCCCCGCTTTTTTAGTGCGTCAGGAATGTTAGCAGAAGCACGCGTCGATAGCTTTGCAGCAATACTCCGCAAACGGACCGGGTCCCTGATGCGCCGGTTGAGGGGCAGCTCCAACAGTTACCTGCAGCTTATTGCTAAAAGGATGGACGTTGACTGCCCTATAATGCAATTGTGGCGAAAATTGCATGTTGTTGGTCTTAGTAGCAAATATGATTTTAGGTAGTTACATTTTTATATTAATTTGAATAATTTAATGATCTTTTTTATGTGTATATCGGCTGTAGTAGTTTTTAAAATATGGACATTATAATAGTGATAAAGTCTGAAATAAATAAATTGAATTGAATAAGTGACGTTTGCCAATTCACAGTTTTACTCCAAAAGCTTATCAGCTGGATAATAGTATACAGCTGTACATAATTATGAAAATTTAAATAAAAAGAACCAATTTCAAACGTCTCGCGTCTCGCTTCGAATTACTTTAAAAATTCCTATTCAATTTCGACAAAATGTATCACTAACCAGATACTAAACACGTACAAGCAAAAAAAAATCTAATGTTCAACTTAAACCACTGAAGACTATGATGTATAAAGAACAATGTAAATGATTCCTGTTCTTAACAGATAGTTCTTTCTCTGTTTTTAGCAATAAAAATCAACCTTGTTTAACTTTTGACTTCACAACGACTTATATTAAAATAAGCCATAAATTTAAACATTTTTTCGTAGACGCTCCTTCATTCCGGAACCGCCCAAAAGACGTGGAGGCAGAAATTGGGACAAGTGTCACTTTGAGTTGCGACGTCGACGGCTATCCCACTCCGGAGATCAGGTGGTTGCATTATGAAGAGGACCAGAACATTGTAAGTACCCTCATATTTACATTTTCATATCATTTTTTATCTGTATATATAAAAGGCAAACGTGACTGACTGACTGACTGATCTATTAACATACACAGCGCAGACCATAAAACGGATTGCGCAGAAATTTTGCAAGCACTAGTTTTTATTACGTAGGTATCCATTAAGGATTAAAAAAAAATCATCCATTAAGAGGATGAAACGGGGGTTCAAAGTTTGTGTGAAGAAACAGGATTAGACAGTCTTTCTTTATTTGAAACTTCCCACAAGGAAGTAAGTACTATAAATAAATGAGTAAATATGTGTTTCAAGATTCTTCAAAATTCAACCCATAACAGGGTAAAATGCGTTAACAGTAACAAAGTCTGAAAATCAATATGGTTTTTTGGGGTTTATATAAATGAAAACCTACTGCCTTTGGTCATGCCATAACTTGAAAATGGTTGGACCTATTTCGCTAATTCTTTTTCAGATATGTTTTTTATGAAAGAAAGAATAGAAAAGTTTTACAAAAATGAAAGAAGTTATTAACACAGGCGAAGCTGCGGGGTACTTCTGGTTCATTAGAAAGTACATAATAAAATAATAGTTTTATCGAGCAAATATAGATGCGAGGAGAATGGATACATGTTTGTTATTCTTTTACTCAACGGGTTGGGATGAAATTTGGCACACAAATAGTTTACAACCTGGAAAATAAATATATACGGTTTTTTGAACAAGTACGTTTTTACGCAGGCAAAGCCGTGCACAAAGAAGAAGACTAATTTTTGTTATAAAATCCGTATGTTAATATTTTTTGTGTTATTATCTTATCTTAATAATAATTTAAAAATATGTTCGGTATCGTTCGTAGTAGGCCCCCAGAAGCCGAACGAAACTCGTAACTTCAATTATTTAGGTACTGAATTCACTTATTGAAATTATACATAACGACCTGCTTACGTATGTATATTTATGTAATACACTAGGGCAAGTTGAATCAATATGTTCGCCTTGGGAGTCGGCATTCATCAAACGTGAAACTTTATTGTGGTATTATTGTAGTTAGGTAGTTAGTTACTAATCATGGTGGGTTGCTTGTATTTTGGGTAGGTGTTGCAAAATTTATGTGGGTAGTTAGGAGTACATAAACTGAATAATTACTACTACTATAATACTTTAATATACGACGATGTCTTTAAAGTAAGTAAGTAAAAGTAAAATAAATTTATTGCCAAAAGTTATACCAATTTACATACAAACATATCAATTCTAATTATAAATAATAATTTGACAATTGGAGAAGTCTCAGCACTGTTCTGCGTGGACGGTGGTCTACGCAGCGCTGATTTTCAGGCCACCCCATTGCTCGAATTGAGATGGTCGTCGAGCTAGTTCAATTAGTGATGAGTGGGACAACAAAACAAATAAAAATACCATAGCTCTTACCTACTTATTTTATACATGTAATTATACTATTAACACCGATACCTATTAATTAAACTTAATAACATTTCTATCATTCATCGATATGAACGTACTTTATATACCTCCATGCTATCGTTAGATTAGATTAGTCTATGGTGAATTTAGTGCTTACGAATATTGTCTTCCATTACTCACGATAACATTAATTGCCAACGAATGTAAAAGGGAAAGAAAAAGTACAAAGCTCGTAATTTCAAACCTAAATGTTGAATGATTAATCCCCGACGCAAAAAGAAGGGGTGGTTATACATTTGACGTGTGTGTGTGTGTGTCTGTCTGTGGCATCGTAGCGCCTAAACGGATGAACCGATTTTAATGTAGTTATTATTTTGTTTGATACGTGTCTTGATCTTAGCTTTGATTTATAAAAATTCGTTCAGCCGTTTTTAACCGACTTCAAAAAAGGAGGAGTTTTCTCAATTCGACCGTATATATGCTGTTTTTTATGTTTGTTCCCGGATTACTTCGTCGTTTATGATTTTTTTGGAAAATAGATATCCCAAGTGTGGTACCATGGTAATTTGATCGTGGTCTGATAAGTATCTCCAGAGATATGGGATAAACACCTCAAAATTGGTACTGAAAATTAATAGCGCGGCATTGAAGTCGGTTCTTTTTAGTTTTTTAAACGATCTTTTTTAAACGACTCAAAACTAAGAACACTTTCGATGAAGACACCTATCAAGCAAAAAAAAAACGAAATCAAAATCAGTTCATTTGTTTGTGCGCTACGACACAGATACACACGTCGACAATACCCCTTTCTCTTTGCGGCGGGGGTTAAAGATAATTTATAAGTAGTAGATAGATACTACCTAGACATGTATCTAACTACTTACTACTACTACATACATAGTATATATCTACTATCCAATAGACTTGGCTGGCACCGACTTCAAATAGATAAGTGGGTAGCGCTTATAATAATTATATTAAGTAATTTATTACACTATAAGTTTTTTTCTAGATGATTACGCTATGAGATCAACATTTATAGCTCTGATCAATTCAAAATTCGGTATCCTCTTACTTCAATGATATTGTAAGTGTAAGAGAATGGTAGCATACAGGGGCATCTCTTGAAATCTGCAGAATACTCAACTCCTTACCAAATTACAGCAGAGGTGTCGATGTTTGAGCTCATCGAAATTGTATCAATAATTAATTGATAAACAGATTATCATAGATCAGTCGGGATGGTTTTAAATTATAAAAAGTATTATTTTATTTTATTTGACGGGAAGAAGAATTTTGTATTGTACTGTATTTTTGTTGCAGCGTGTCGGAAGAACAGCTAACCTGACGCTGAATGTAGACACTCACACCTCAGGCAGATACCTTTGCAAGGCCAGTGTCGATGGGTACCCTGAAATAGAAGCCGAGGCTTCAGTATACATCAAAGGCAAGTCGAAGAACTAATAACTGATACATCATTACTACTTTACTTTGTAGTAGCAAGTCAGGCGGAACATCGATACAATATACTCCCACCTGGACGAACACCCGTGCTAGGATTTGAACCAGTTACCTCTTGCTTAGAAGTCAAGCCTCTATCCTTTACACCAACCGGGCAATTATTTAAAATATGTTTCCTAAATCAAATTAGAAAACATAACCCTCCTTTTTGCTTCGCTGTAGTCGGGTAATAAAAAGGTACAACATCATCATAATCAGCCGGTGTAAGTCCATTGCTGGACGTAGGCCTCTCCCTAGATGTGCCACTGAGCCCGTTCTTCAGGTCTTCTTTTCCTGTCACTGCCCACTGCTTTCCATATATCGTCACCTAGTCACAGGTACAACTGACAATTACAATTAGAAAATTAATTTCTCAGAATTTCCTTTTATACCGTAGGTAGTCCGCCTACATTTTAATATAATTATTACCATTTTAGTACAAAGCTTAGTTATGAAACGTAGGCTGTGATAATAAATGACAGAATTTCTCAGAAACTGTGGATAAAATTAATAAGTAACATAGTAAAATGCCTTTGAAATGTCAAATTGAAACGAGTTTTAGCCGTCTAGGGCAGTTATAACCTCTGTCAGTTTTTTTTTATATTCGTTAGGCTTGCGTTTGACCACTATCTCGTCTGGTGGTAAGTTATTTTTTCGGTTTTGATGGCACAGATCAGTATATTACAAATGCTGGTCTGTGGCCATACTTTTGATGTTATAGTTTTTTCATCGAGCACTTACCAAAAATGCTCGAAGAGTATTTTTTTTGTTTTTGTACAAATTGTAATAGTATTAATCAATAAAAACTTGTTTATTGTAATGTATTGCAGTAAAATTTTACCTATACCTATTTTTACCCACGACGGAACGGAGACTGTTTATGCGTTTGGGGTGAGAGGACGTTTGTTTGTTTGTTTGTATGTGCAAATCCATGTTACCATTTTTCTCCAAAAGTACTTGTCCGATTTTGATACAGTTTTCAGTTATGGGTTCGGGTGTAATCGGTGCATATTTTTAGATAGATGTTACGGTGACAACTCACCAGGGGGCGCTGCAGTAATAATTTGTTGGTACAAATCGAGGTTGCCATTTTTCTTCAAATCGGCTAGTCATATTTTGATGCAGTTTTCAGTTATGGGTTCGTGTATGATTGGTGCGTGTTCTTAAATAGGTGTTACGGTGTCAACTCATCAGGGGCGCTGCAGTAAACATTTGTTTGTGAAAATCCATATTGCCATTTTTCTCCAGAACTAGTTCGATGGACGGTTCGTAATTAATCAGTGGTGGTTCTTAGAAAGATATTGACGTTAATTTTCTACAGGAACTTCTTTTTCCTAGGTCATGGGTGTTTATTCAAAATTTTAATTTTGTTACTTGTAGTATAACATTTCAGAGGATTACACAAATTTCTCTTCAACGAAGCTTAGAAATGCATATTTGCGTAGAAAATGCTCATAAAGTAACACGGCCTCATTATAATATCAGAACGATCTGATAATCCGGCTCATTAAAAATGCACTCTATTATTTGCTACAGAAAACTTATTTTTCTACGACGACCTAATTAAGCTGGGTCCGATTATCCAAACACTAAAACTTCCGTCCATATTTTCTAGTTAATTAACCGTTGGTTGGACTAGAGTGTTGTGTATTTGTCAAGCAGTACGTAAGGGCAGACGTTTCGTACAGGTTGACTATTTTAACCCCCGACGCAAAAAGAAGGAGTGTTAAAAGTTTTATATATGTGTATGTGTATCTATGTATGTGTGTGTCGGTCTGTGGAATCGTAGCGCCCAAACGAATATACCGAATTTTAGTAAGTATATTTTGTTTGATAGTCTGTATGTTTTAATTTTGTGTGTATGTTAGGCGATTACTCCGTCAATTGTGAACCGATTCGAATTATTCTTTTTTTAATCGGTAGGGTAGGTTTCCGAAGTGATCCCATTGTAATTTCATCGATACCTGATAAGTATCTCTTGAGATATGACGATAAACGTCTCAAACCTTGCTGCTGAAATTGACTTGCGGGCATGGAAGTCGGTTGTTTTAGTTTTTAAACTATCTTAATTTTTTATTTGGTATATTTTATTTGGTATTTTTATAGCGGCCATAGTCATACATACTTTTTATAATGTTCAAGTGTATAACTATTCAGGATTAGAAGATACAGCCCTCTGATAGACGGATAGACAGACGGATGTATAGACGGACGACGGACGGACGGATAGCGAAGTCTCACTAATAGGGTTCCGTTGGTTCCCTTTGGGTACGAAACCCTGACTAAATACACTGCAAGGAAACCAAAACCCGATAACTGATTCACAATATACGTTTCAAGGCCGCAACCCTTCTTCGTACCGTCCCGCCCTAGTTCCGTAACCTCCGATTACAATTACAAATTAGTTCAACTAACTCGATAGTATGTGATGCCTACAATACTGTGCCAGAGACAAACCAGCCTATAGACTACGCATAAACTTACACATGTCATACAATCGTTTACATTTGGAGAGGCTTCAGCCGTGACTCAAACTATTCCATTGAACGAATATTTCGTCTTTAAGTTTAAACAATGTTTGGTGTAGTTAATCGAAAAAATAGAGAGTTGACTTGTTATTCATTCACCTTGTTTAAACTCCTTATATTCAATGTTTAAATTATTAATTTTGGACATTATCACATCTTTAATTTGAAAACCATTACCACTACTATAATTTAATAAAACTGGCCAAGTGCGAGTCAGCATCGTGTCTCTTATCGCACACTTAGGGAGGGTTCCGTACAATACGAAACATAACAGAGTTTCAACCTCATATATTTGATTAATTGATATTACCAAGAATATTTGGTTTGGTCGCGATCTAGAAAGCCCGAGGGCCCGGTGGCGTAATCGGGAGAACGGTCGCCTTTGATGCCGTGGTACCGAGTTCAAACCGCCGTGCATCAATGAATTTTTCTATAGAAAAAATTATGTGCGCTTTTCATAGTGGCCCTCCGGTGAAGGAAAACATCGTTAAGAAACCAACAACCCCCGCATGGTGGTAGGACACTATCTAGTGTCCGCCTGGCCAGCTACCACCCTCAAGTTAGAAAATCTGTCACCAAACATCTAATGTGTTCCGGCAGCCATCCTTGAGAGCCAGTTCCCATTCTAGGCCCAGCGTGCTTACCATCTTCGACCGCATCATCACTTACCAACAGGTGAGATAGTGGTCAAACGCTAGCCTATAAAGTATTTAAAAAAAAAAGAAAGACGGGTTCGTTTACTAACGCCATCTATGTCATTTTGCCGAAACTAATTACATAGATGGAGTTTAAAAACACGTTTTTTGTATGGGGATCCCCTTTAATTTTTAGCTTTATTTTATTTTTAGTATTTGTTGTTCTAGCGGCAACAGAAATACACCATCTGTGAAAATTTCAACTGTCTAACTATCACGGTTAATGAGCTATAGCCTGGTGACAGACGGACAGACAGACAGACAGACAGACAGACAGACAGACAGACAGACAGACAGACAGACAGACAGACAGACAGACAGACGGACAGCGGAGTCTTAGTAATAGGGTCCCGTTTTACCCTTTGGGTACGGAACCCTAAAAATCATCAGATTGGCTTTCACAGACAATTGCTTCATTATAAATAATCTTATGGTGCATTTATATTTGGCGAGTCAGCTTTATTAGTGCTTATTATAAGCGGATCACAATACATTCGTAGTGGTAGGACTTCTGCTCGTTCGCCTGGGGCGGTACCACCACTTTGCCAATTAATTTTCAGCCGTCAAATAGGAATATTTTTCGGTTGAAATGGCAAGGCGTCCAGTGAAATTACAGGGCATGTGCGACTCAACATCTTTATGTCTCAAGGTAACAGGCGCAGTGCAGTGACATGCAAAATTCTGGGCTGTATCTGTAATAGGTAGACGTCATCGCTTACCATCAGGCGAGCGTCGTGTTTGTCTTGTTACCTTATATCATAAAAAAAATATGTATCCATGCAAATGAGGCATCTATCGTTTTAGCTGTCTATGGCTTACAATTAAATTGGCTTATACATAAATGAAAGTTATATGTACGTACGTATTTGCTATCGATTGTTTTATACTTATACAAACAAGTTATAAGTGAGTATCAAAGACTATTATGTAGTATGTAGTTCGTTACCTTTGTAAGTTTATACAAATTTCCACACGTGGTAGTAGCATATTAATATATCGATGTTCCGCCTGACTTGCTTTTAAAAAAAAAAATTACAACCATCAAGGAGAAAATCTGCCGCCATAACCTTTACGGTACCTTACGGTGTTCTGGCAGCACATCCCTTGAGAGTCAGATTATTTTAGGCTTAGGGTGTTCACCATCTTCGACCACATGATAGCGTACCACCAGACGAGAATGTGGTCCAAAACTAATCATAATATATCACATACTAACCATAAATAATTAAGTCTTATTTATTGCACTATATTTTCGGTTGAATGTATTTAATTTAAACATTTAACAAACATTATTATTATATCAAATATTTACAGCAAATATACAACTTAAAAATAAATAAAACTATTTGAAATGTTATAAATAAAAATTAAACTAGTTATAAATAAAAAACAGAACCTAGGTCGCAGCTGTCTGCCGGTAACGTTCCCAAAAAGCTGGCGACGTTACCTCGTTGAATTGCTAGGCTAATCCGTTGGCCGAGGTAAGCGCCAGCTCTTTGGTCATGAGTGACGTCTATTAAACGTCTGGACAGCTCCTTTACAAAACCCCGGGCATCTCGACCCCACGGACCCATTGTTTCGACCCCAAACGGAAGAAAAATGTAGCCATCACCAATGGCAGCATATTTCCTCCGTTTGAGGGTTTCTGCCGCATCCGCTGCCGCACCCGCTGCTCGTGAGGTCCCGCATATGTGGGACGCTGCTAACGTGTCAGCACACGTCGCGTCCCACACCAACGGTCTCCCTCGGCACCACGGAACCAACGTCATACCGTCGGGTTTCTTGCCATCGTCACGCGATATACCGTTCGGCTCTAATATAGCCGGCACGTTCACGGTGGCAAGGGCCCGACGAATGACGTCGTTCAAAGAGGCGTGACGTGAGAGACGCCCTGCACTGCGGCGGCATGACAGGCCATGGTGGCCTAATCTGTCTACTTCACTGCCGCAGTGACAATTGTGAGGTACTGTCCGGGAGATGCCCAGACGTAATCCCACAGCAATGGAGAAGCTGTCATCGTCCATAAGGGTACCTATGTTGGAAGAAGGTAATGCGTGTAGCCAGTATCCAGATTCTTTTTCACGTGTGGCAAGGAGACGAGCCCGGTCCCATATAACATATTTATAATAATATTATGTATTTACGAATGTGTATGTATGTATTTATGTATGTAGGAATATAAGTGTTTAAGTATATTGTATGTGCGGATGTATGTTTTGTTTTTTATGCCTAAATAAGGTTGTCTTATTGTGTACACCTCAGCCCCTGATATGTTCGTACTCTCCACTCCATCCAAAGGTAGTCTGGAAGAGATCGCTCTAAGCGATAAGACCGCCTATTGTACTTGATTAAGACTTAACTGTACTTTAATGTTTATTGTTGTAATGGTGTACAATAAACTGTTATCTATCTATCTATCTACATAGTATAAAAGAAAGTCGTTTTCCCTGTCTGTACGCTTAGATCTTTTAAACTACGCAATAGATTTTAATGCAGTTTTTAGGAATAGATAGAGTGATTCAAGAGTCAGGTGTATAACTAGGATTAAATGCGGGCAAAGCCGGAGAGCACAGCTAGTAGATAGATAGATAGATAGATATACACTTTATTGAAACACCACTTACGATACAGAAAAATACTTAGGAATTATAAATAAAGAATACCTTTGCCTACATCACTTTTTTTTATGATATTAAGTAACAGGACAAGCCCGACGCTCGCCTGATTGTAAGCGATGACGTCTATCTATTACAGATACAGCGGCATGCAAAGTTCTGGATTGCAAGAATTTTGCATGTCATTGCACTGTGCTTATTACCTTGAGACATAAAGATGTTGAGTCTCACATGCCCTGGAATTTCACTGGACATCTTGCCATTTAACCCAAAAACATTCCTATTTCACGGCAGAAAATTAATTGGCAAAAATGGTGGTACTGCCTCAGGCGGACTAACACAAGTCCTACCTCTACAGTCAGCTATGAATAACAATCGTATAACCATACCGTTTTGATCCCGATTAGTAATCTGGTATTTGAGTAACGACGTCGGAATGCTTATCAAGGCTTAATTGGTTGAATTTCAAACTTCTACACAGCTAAATTTAAAGCGATAGTTTATGCCTAAAATGTGTAATAATTGGATTTTGTCAGTTATTACGTAAGTGGCCTAATTCAATCATAAAGGGCTTTGTTATACTATTATTATCATCTAGAAGTTTTATCTGATGAATTACAAGTTTTAAGTTGAGTAAGTGATGAAAGTGCCGATTCGAGTTCTACACCGACCTTACTCTTACCTTCTGAAGATCGGGCTCAGTTTGGGAAGAGATAGAGCTGTAGACTAATACCGGCTAATTATGATTGCGATAAAGGGCCAATTTAACCGGTGTCGGCGGATTCGCTGATTTCTTTTTACGGACTTATCATTTTGTCAGATATAGTACAACTTTCATATGCTTTATGTAAAATAAGTCTCTGAAACTAAACCAGGAACCAGTGAAACTGCCTCTAAAGGTACGGACACATCTGATAGGGCAGTAGTATTTGTACCGACTGGTTCACACCAAACGCGATCAGATAGCGCAGTATTGAAAAGTACTGAGATTTTCTTAATTATGTATCTTGTATTTAAAAAGTGTTTTTGTTTCAGGCCCTCCTAGAATAATCTCGAATCTGACTCAGTTTGGTTCTCAAGGTGACACGGTGAACATTGAATGTGCAGCCTTCTCCATACCAAGTATAGATAACATTGTATGGACTTTTGATGGGAAAGAAATCGACTCTATACATGATCAGGTAAGAAACTTAAACTCTTTGTAACCGACTACACAAAAAAGGAGGACATTTTCAATGCGCCTGTATTTTTTCATGTTTATCAGCTACCTTAGAACTCCGGTCATTAATTAACCGATTTGGATAATTATTTTTCGAAATGAGAGAGTATGCTTTCGGTTTGGTCCGATCCCATTGTAATTTTATCGAGATCTGATATCTCCAGAGATATGAAAATAAGTACCTCAAACTTAGTACTAAAAACTACCTACGCGGCATTTGAAGTCAGTTTGTTTTCGTTTAGTAAACGATCTTAAATTATAAATTTAATTTAATTTTTAGAGGAGTAGTTTGAGTTTTTAGGGTCTAAAAAGGTTGTCTAGGTTGAGGGGGAGGGGAGGGGGAGGTGAGGGGAGGGGAGGGGAGGGGGAGGGGAGGGGAAGGAGAGGGGATGGGGAAGGGGCAGGGGGAGGGGAAGGGGGAGGCGAAGGGGAAGGCGAAGGGGAAGGGGAAGGGGGATTAGCGTTGGTACAGCGCGGTGTAGTTGAGATATGTATGTGTCTTATTTGTTAATACTACCCAAAGCAAATAATACACACAACAACACTATTCCACGCACGCGGACGAAATCGCGGGTACAGCTAGTAGCACTATAATATAAAACAAAATCCCCCGCAGCGTCTGTCTGTCACTTCGCGATAAACTCAAAAACAACACATCTGGTTTGCATGCAATTTTCACCAATATACAGAGTGATTTGATACACGAGGAAGTTTTATTTGCATAATTCGTTAAGAGTTTGTGTAAATTGGTTGAAAGCTGACGATGATTTTTTAAAAAGATAATTCTAACGCAAAGTAATAAGCTGACGCAAAAAATGTAGGCATATTGTCATCAAAATATCCACCTTATTTGCCGTCAACTTATTAAGTAAGTTTTTTTTTAAATATCTTATAAGGCTAGCGTTTGACCACTATCTCACCTGTTGGTAAGTGATGATGCGGTCGAAGATGGTTTAGCACGCTAGGCCTAGAATGGGAACTGGCTCTCAAGGATAGCTGCCGGAACACATAGTTTTGGCGACAGATTTTCTAACTTGAGGGTGGTAGCTAGCCAGGCGAACACTAGATAGTGTCCTACCACCATGCGGGGGTAGTTTGTTGTACTACGCTTACCGATTGAAAAATAATTTTCACTATAACACCAAATGTTTTAGCAAAAATAATCAGCTTGATGAGTACCAACTCATAATATTCTATCATCACCCAATGCCAATTCACAGCCAATTTGGCATCAGTCCTTGCCACAGAATAATAACATTAACGTTGTAAAACTGTTATTTTGCTTGTAACAGCAGTTAGTTAATGAATATTTTATACTGAAAGTTTTTAATCTACTTTTCATTTTAAATTGGTATTACTTTAAATAAAACTTGTCTAGGAATTATTTTTTTGTAGGTAAGGTAAACCATTTTCAGCCTAGTCTTGCTTAGTTATATCGGTAAAAAAAGGTAATTCGTTATTATAAGCAAACACAATTTTTGGTGGACTTGCCACTAACATAATAATAATTATAATTGTGATTGGTTGTAATTAAGAATGTTTAAAAAACCGAATTCACATGCCAAGCTAATTACCTCCAGTAGCAAATTTAGATGTGTTTATCTCCTCCACATACCTCTAGAGATTATTAAAAAAAAAACAAACTGAGAATATCGTCCTTTTTTAGAGTCATTTAAAAATCCATACCATCGAATTATAATTGAGACCAGAACCATTTTTATTTTCAACAGGACTACGCTTTCCTCGAAGATCTCCAACCAGGTGGTATCGTTAACTCAACCCTGATCATCCGAGAGAGTCAGTCCCGACATTTCGGAGTGTACAAGTGCAACGTCTCCAATGATTACGGCAGCGATGCTGTTGAAATTGTATTACGGCCTAATAGTAAGTAGTTTAACTTTATAGCTCTTCAATTTTTTATTTTGTATATTATAGGCTAAGGTTTGACCACTATCTTTCCTGGTGGTAAGCGATAACGTCGAAGATGGTGAACACGCTAGAATCGTCTGGCTCTCAAGGGCTGTAAGCTGCTGAAACACCGTAAGCTTATTGCGTCAGATTTTCTACTTGCTGGTGGTAAGCTATTTTTTGGTAGCAAGTCAGGTGGAACATCGATACTATGCTTCTACCACCTGTGGACGAATAGCCATGAATGCACTTGGATGGAAACTTATCCCATAAGAGTCTAATACGCATCTTTAAAATACATATAAAATGTAATATTTAGACTCGATACATTATACGCGCAGTAGGCCTTACTTCTGTGAAAAGGCATCATAAATGTCAGAAACGTTTTGGAGTAATTTCGATATCTTAACCAGATGGTGTAAAGCCGTTTTAAGATATTATATCGATAGATTATAGATTCTATTATTATGGATTCAAGGGTAGAGACCGCAAACCGGCAAACGTAGCGTAGAAAGCCCTGTGACCAGGTGGAGCGACGACATACGCAAAGCGCTAGGCAGTGACTGGCAACGAAAAGCCTAAGATAGATTTAACGCAGAATGGAATATTCTCTTAATTTTTGACACAGTTTGTCTAAATATAAGCAAAACATTAGGACACACACACACACACATTGTTCCTCTGTGATTGTTATCGCTTTGCTTTTGGGTTCTTTACCTAAACAGTAAGCTGTTACAAATGTTTGGTGAAAGTAAAAAAAATAAGCAGCTATTACACTAAAAATTATAAGATCTTTATACGAGTATCTTCATTTAACATTATGACACAAAACAATTTGAAAATATAACATAACATTATTTTTATAGTCCGGATATAATAAAACTCTGAGCTCTATTCATTTCATTACCCCGTCCGTATAAGGTCCAAAAAGATTTCAACACCATCACGCTGCGGACGTATAAAACATAATAAAATTGACCTAAAACCGTAGAATTTATTATAAAGAAGGAGAAGACGGATCGGCCATGCTTATGTGTGGCCCATAAAGTTAAAATGGCTATACATTTACGATAATGTTCGGTCGTTCCTGAAGTAATAGCGGTTCGACATAGTAATAAGTATAATGGTCTCTTTAACGCTGTCAACTTGAAATTCCACAAAATATTGTTTCTGTTACTTTATTAGGTTTTTTTTACATCGTATAGGCTAGCGTTTGACTACTACCTCGCCTGGTGGTAAGCAATGATGTAGTCTTAGATAGTAAGCATGCTAGGCTAGAGTACTCAGACTCTCAAGGACTGTGCGCTACCGGAACACTGTAAGGTTACGGCGGCAAATTTACTCCTTTATGTCGGTAAGCTACTTTTTGGTAGCAAATCAGGCAAAGATCAACATATTATTCTCCAACAAAAAGCTTATAATATATGTTGGTCAGATTTTGAAGTGGGGAGGAGGGAGCAGATTACCCCTTGTAAAACTTATAATTTTGTGAACCACTAACGTATCCTGCTAACTGACGGTATTAGAATTTTAATGCATGATAATTCAGGATATCGCAAACAAATTAACCGAGCCCAAAGTATGATTGAATGAAATCGTCTAGATAAAAATATCCTAACATACTTTTGAAAAAATTAGAAAGTCCTTTTGTATTCCTACATCTCAAGGTATTTTAATGTCATACACACATTGTATGTATAACTAATTCTCAGAGGCACCACCGCTATATGGTGGACATACATCTACCACGAAAAGCTATATTTTTCTTCCTAGCGGCTTTAGTATTTATCAACAAACAGCTCCAGCTTGGTAAATTGTTACTGATATTTCAAATCGGTATTTTTTATCCAAGTATTTTCACATTCCTGGATAAAAGCTATGAAATAAATTCTAAAAATGTTTGCTACATTTTATGTTACAGTGAGTTTCAAAAACATTGTACATTTTCCTACTCAATTAAAGCCATTTAAAAGCTTTTTGTGAACGGTATTGATTTATTTATCCTGAGCCAATGCATTAGCATTATTTTATATCTTTTTAAATCTGATAGGCTAGCGTTTGACCACTATCTCATCGTAAGCGGTGAATGTGGTCGAGGATGGTGAACACCCTAGGCCTAAAATGGTCTGACTCTAAAGGGCTGTGCTGCCTAAAGCGTATTTTAGACGGATGTAATCCGGTGATTCAACAGTGGTGACCTTGTTTACATCTGTGGATTGTGTTTTGGCTACATGGATGTCATCTACGCGCCAACACGCTAGTGGATGGGAACTCTTGCCCTTACTCCAAAAACGTTAAAGGTCAAATCAAAATTGTATTATATCTGCAGTCGAGATGGGTAGAAAAAAAATCAAGGTCACTTCTGTTGGGACGCTGGATTACATCCGTCTAGAATACGCTTAAACATTTCACCGGAGAAATCTTGTTTCGATTAAAATATTCCAATTAGTAACTCTGACTATTTTTCATCACCCAATCACAAACGCAAGTGTCTCCGAACCTCAACGAACCCCAATAAAGCCATGCGTCTAATGAACACCTAAACAAATGAACCCTACGACCATAAGGCTTTTAAACTTTAATTAAGTCTTATAACAAAGACTTAAAGTCGTAACTTCCTAGATAGCGAACTCAATTTACGCGTCATCAAGGCAATTTAGATAAAAGTAACCCCATTCAGAGATAGGAACAAAAGAAGGAATCTGATAAAGGTTTATAACTCGTTCCAATTTCCCTGATATCTTGAAAAGTCGTAAATTTAAAAAAAGTCTCGTAAAACAGCAGCAGTTAAATTGGGTGCTTGATGTGAGGTGATCACAGAGAATGGTGATTCTTCCAGATGTTCTTAATTATGTTTCACATTATGGACTGGTCTGCCGTTTTAGGAGTTCCTATTTTATTGGAAGGATTTTTTTATTATAATGTTCTACAGCGAAAGATGTCAAAATACATTTTTTGTTTTGTATTTTGATCGCAATTTTATAAATAAGTACTATTTAATGTTCATTGGTTTTGAAGTTGTTTAATTTATTGGATTTATTCAATTTTCGATCAGATAGCAGTTTTGTCAATTGCAAGTAAAGATTTCGAATGCTTATGACATTTCATATTATGTAGGTTGTGCCCTATAAGGTAATGGGCTTTTCTATTGAATGAAACAATTAAATATGAAACACGTCTGTTTATTACTAGCTCTTACAGAGGACTCAATATAATTAAATTATGAGCTAAAACCTAAAAAGGTATGCGCTGGGTAGGCACATAACTTCCTCCTCTTTTTTTTAAATAAAAAAAATCATTTAAAAAAATATATATAACACAAATTCCAAAAAAATCTAAAACATAAAACAAAATTCTATTCAACATTATAAAACATTTAAAATAACATCAGATAAATTTCACGCAATTGGAAAACAACATAAGTACAATAATAACAAGAGAAAAAATCAACATTACCATTGAACATTTTAAAACAAGGTAAATTCTGTAAAATAATAAAACATGAAAAATATTCAAAACATAAAAATATCGTAACACTGTAATTTTCATAACATCTAAATACATTTTGTATAAAAAAATAAAATCATAAAAAAGTATCAACTGTCAATAAAACAAAACTATTCAAATATATAGGGGTACGTACACAATAATCGTAAACATTTAATTTCTATATTCTTACGTGACATAAACAAACAGACTTACTACATTAATAAACTATCATCAGGTTACCTACAAAATAACGCTACTTATCTTTTTTATCATTTATACCTACCTACATTATTCATAATTCATACTATGTTCCAACTGCGAATCTAACTACTGGCTTTATAAGCCGTCCAGATCTCGAAACTCTGTGTGTATTGGCCTTAATATCAACAGTTGCCTTATTAGGCGCGTCAGCAGATTCCTCATGCCTAAGTCCGAAAGCTGGCTTCACTCTATCTATACTAATGACTTTTTCTGTATCCCCTTGCATTAATATAAAATATTTGTCTGTCTTTTTTACTACTTTGAATGGACCCATATATGGTGGTGTTAAAGGTTTTGTGACCTTGTCAACGCGCACGAATACACGAGTGCAGTCTTGTAACTCGGGATGGACAAATATTTTACCTTGATGGTTCTCTTTTCTCGGGGCGCTAGCCAAACTTGTAATTTTCTGTTGAAGGTCTCGTACAAACATCGAGTTATTGGAAATCTCTTGCGTTTTCGGCTCAAAGAAATCTCCCGGTAATCTCAAGGCTTCTCCATAAACCATCTCCGCTGCACTAATTTCAGTATCGTATCTCAAGCTTGCTCTCAACCCCAATAGAACAGATGGTAATTGCGACACCCAGTTTTCTGTGTTTCCTCTGCACATCAAAGCTGTTTTCATGGATCTATGCCATCTCTCTACGATTCCATTCGCCTGGGGATGGTATGCGGTCGTTCTACATTTGCGGATACCCATTCTTTTCGCAAGTTGTGTAAACAGTTGTGATAATAACGATGCTCCTTGGTCAGTTGTCAGGTACAGAGGTGTTCCGCATCTCGCAATCCAACCAGAGTATATGACGTCAGCTACCGTTTCTGCAGTGATGTCTTTAACAGGGTAGGCTTCTGGCCAACCAGTTTTCCTGTCGACCATCGTGATGATGTATCTGTAACCCTGACAGTAACCAATCGGTCTGACTGCATCCATGTGTAGGTGTTTGAAACGATCACTATGTACAAAATGTCCATGTGGAGATACTGTATGTCTATGTATTTTAGAACGTTGACAACTTATACATGCCTTAGTCCATAGTCCAGCATCTTTGTTCAATCCCAACCAAATATAGCGATCTCGCATCATCTTTCTTGTAGTTCGTGTACCTGGATGACTTATTCCGTGTATAGCGTTGAAAGCTGATACGCGAAACTCTATAGGTAAGTACGGACGAGCGCTATCTGTTGATACTTCGCAATATATCGGTTTATTGCAAGTAGGTATAACAATTTGTTGAAACTTGAATGATGCATTTTGTAATAGACTTATCAACTCTGCATCTTTGTTCTGCGACTCTGCCAACTTTTCATAGTCAATAGGCGATGGTGGTATGTCTATTGATGCTATGCGAGACAAACAATCGGCTGCTAAATTTTCTTCTCCTGCGATGTACTTTATATCTGTACAAAACTGCATAATAAAATCCAAGTGTCTTATTCGGCGAAGTATGTCGTTCTTGCTGACGGTGTTCTTATGTAACGAATATACGATCGGTTTATGGTCTGTATACACGGTTAGAGATCTGCCTTCAATTAGTGGTCTAAAATGTTTGATCGCCATGTATATTGCCAGTAATTCTCTGTCATACGTGGAATATTTCTGCTGGGCTTCGCTCAGTTTGTTCGAATAAAAACCTAGTGGCTTCCAAGTATTGTTCTCACGCTGTTGTAAAACTGCGCCTGCACATTATTCGAACAGTCTGTCATGAGGGCGATCGGTGCATCTGGTGAAGGAAAAGACAATGTAACTGCGCTTTGTAGGCTCTGTTTACATTGTTCGAAGGCTTCAGTCGCTTCGTCGGTCCACGGAATAAGACTTTTATCTCGCTTCTTGGAATTGTGTAGGAAAACATTTAACTTTGCATGTACTTCAGCTGCCTTCGGAAGATGTCGTCTGTAAAAGTTCAACATTCCGAGAAAACGTCTCAATTCTTCGACAGTTTTCGGTTTGGGAAACTCCGATATAACCTTGACTTGCTCATCTAATGGTCGCATTCTATCAGTCGATACACGGTAACCGAGAAAATTTAACTCCGATTTACCGAATTCACTTTTGGCTATGTTAATTGTAATGCCATATTTGTCCATTCGAGATAGTACTTCTCTGACGTGATCTCGATGTTGCAATTCTGAGGACGAGGCTATGATGACGTCATCGATGTAAATAAATACGTAGTCCAGATTTTTTAGCACTTCTTCACTCATAAAACGTTGAAAAGTCTGTGCAGCATTTTGAAAACCAAATGCCAGTTTCAAAAATTCATATAGACCGAAAGGCGTAGTGATCGCTGTTTTCGGTATATCCTGCTCATTTATGGAAATATTATGGTATGCTCTTTGAAGGTCAATCCGTGTATATATACTCTTCCCATATAACAAGTACGTACAGTCTTGTATACGTGGTATGGGATATCTATCTGGCACCGTTATCGCGTTTAGCTGTCGATAGTCTCCGCACGGTCTCAGTTCACCGTTTTTCTTTGTCACCACATGCAAAGGACTTGCCCAATTACTATTAGAAGGCCTGCATATCCCCATCTCTAGCATGCGTTGAAATTCAGCCTTGACTTTGTGGTACTTATCCGGTGGGAGAGGTATAGGGCGCGCGTAAATAGCTGGGCCCGTAGTGTCTATGCGATGTAATACCGAATGGCACGGAGAGTTCTTGAAGCACATAGGTTTGTTAACGTTCGGAAATTCTGCTAATATACCACTAAAATCACTGTTATAGTCAATTGTTCGTATAGTTGGTTCATCTTGTAAAGCCACTGAAGCAATTGTCTGTAAACTGGTCACTGAATCGATTAACTTGCGGTTATTAACGTCCACTAATAGTTTATAATGAGCCAGAAAGTCAGCACCTAATATCGGTTGCTTGACCTCGGCTACCACAAAAGACCAACGGAACGGTCTACGTAGTCCAAAGTCTAAATCAAAAGTCTTAACACCATAAGTATTTATTTCAGTACCGTTCGCGGCAAAAAGTTTATAGTCTTCACACTTCTCACTAAATAGCCTATTTTTATTAACGGGAACCACTGAAATGTTCGCACCTGTATCCACTAAATATTTAAGTCCTGTCTTCTTATCATACACACATAGGCGGGGAACGGGAATGATGGTGCAAATTTCTGCCTGCGATTGCACCACACTTAGTTTTCCGGACACTCAGCTCTTTTATTCCATGCACACGGTTCTATGCATTTTCTAGCTCTATTTCGGTATCTAAAATGATAAGAGCATAGCCAGTCCGGGCTATCAGGTGTGCAACGGATCGAATTACGACCTCGGGATGCTGATCGCGAACGTGAACGAAAACGATTAAACTGTCTATTATCGTTTTTGTTTTGCTCCAACTCACGAATTATTAAGCTTAATTTAGCTATTTCCGTTAAAATAAATGTATTATCACTGCTTACACTACTGCTGGTGCTTGGTGTAGAATGTACTTCCGCGAGCTGTAGGGGTCGTGTTGTTTCCATCACCTTATCGGCAATAGCCGGTAAATGTTCTAAGTCCTTCACTTCACTGACTGCTAGAACACCGCGCACCGAAGAAGGTAGATGACCTTGCCACATAATCTTCAGCGTATCATCTGGCATCTTTCCACGAGCCAAGTCTCTCATCCTACGAAGAAGTTGAGATGGTTTTTGATCTCCTAGTTCTATTTCACTCAGCAACTTCTGGAATTGCCGCATCTTTCCGATTCTTCGTACACTTGAAGTAATCGGTCCTTCAGCGTGTCGAATTTTTGTGATTCTGGCGGCTTCAGCAAAATGTCGCTCACTTGTTGCACGACTTCTTTGCCCAGTTTTGTGACGACCAAGTTGTATCGCGCGTCGTCGCTCAACTTTTGTGGTCCGAGAACGGCTTCGCATTGCACGAACCAAAGTCGCGGCTGGTCGGTCCAAAATTCTGGAATCCTCGATGACACGGAAACTACCCCAACTTCCATTGGATCGACCGATGCTGGTGACGTGTTTCTCTCTGTACTTTCTTGCTGCATGGTAGATAGTCCGTAGTCAGGTAATATCTAATGCACAACTATCACAGATGTCTACGCGTGTTCGAAGTCGAGTCACCACTGTGCCCTATAAGGTAATGGGCTCTTCTATTGAATGAAACAATTAAATATGAAACACGTCTGTTTATTACTAGCTCTTACAGAGGACTCAATATAATTAAATTATGAGCTAAAACCTAAAAAGGTATGTGCTGGGTAGGCACAAGGTACTTTAAAATCTTTCAAGTCTTTTAAGTTGACAATATTTTGTATGATCCCAGTCATCCCAGTTTTTAACCGACTTCACAAAAAAGGTCTCAATTCGACTGTATTTTTTTTTCTTTTTTTTAATGTTTGTTACCTCAGAACTCCGTCAAATCTTAACCAATTTGAAAAATTGTTTTTTGTTTGAGAGATTATACCTTCCATTTGGTTCAATGAAAATTTTATTGAGCTATGACACTTGTCTCCGGAGATATGAAGATAAACAATATATGCAAATTTGTATACTTAGATGACATTAATATACTCGTAACTATAGCCTGTACTTTGACTATCGCGGCATGTAAAGTCGGTTTTTAGGGTTCTAAACCCAAAGGGTACCAACGGAACCCTATTACTGAGACTCCGCTGTCCGTCTGTCTGTCTGTCTGTCTGTCTGTCTGTCCGTCTGTCACCAGGCTGTATCTCATGAACCGTGATAGTTAGACGGTGGAAATTTTCACAGATGATGTATTTCTGTTGCCGCTATAACAACAAATACTAAGAACAGAATAAAGTTAAAAATTAAAGGGTTTAAAACAAAAAACGTGTTTTTTCGATACGATACGATACGAAATTGATTCACCTCGACGCAGCTAGATGGCAGCACAGGAAAAATTAGCACGCGCAAGCGTTTCATTTGTTAAATTTGTGGGCCTCGGTCGATTTGTTCACTTAGTTAAGGATTAATTGCATATACGAAGTGTACAGTATTGAATAATGTATCTGCAATTTTAGTACTTAAAGTGCTTCTATTAGCTAGACTCAGTAGAACGTTAATCGTACGAACACCCGGACTTCCAGATATTTAATTATATTAATTACCTTTGTGTTAATATTGACTTAGTTGGTGATAGAAGTTCGTGGCGTTCGGACTTCGGAAATTCGGAACCCTCCGTGTGCGGGACAAAAGTCTGACTCGCACTTGGCCAGTGTTATTTCATTTTGTACGATCATAAAGTTACAAATTACAAATTCCCTAGCCTCCCAGACCCATCCCAAAATCTACACTGCTTAATTATACTTTCCATTAATTTAATGTATTCTTAGTTAATTAAAAGTAAACTGTACAAAACCTTTTTAACTGTCTTCCAAAAAAGGGTAGGTTATCAATCTGTCGGATTTTTTTTTTGTGTATGTTCCCCAATTACTTAAAGACGCTTGGACTGATTTTTTAAAAAGCTTTGTTTTGTTTGAAAGGGTAGGTAACCTAATAATTCATAGGTAGTTTTACTTAAATTTCATCAAAATCTGATGAGTGTCTCCAGAGGTATGAAAATGTTTACTTCAAACTTGATACAGAAAAAATAACAAAATATACATACAGACCAGATCCAGTGATATTACAGGGCATGTGAGACTCAACAGCTTTATGTCTCAAGGTAACAGGCGCGGTGCAGTGTGTGGACTGCCAGAATTTTGCATGCCGCTGTATCTGTAATAGGTAGAAGTCATCGCTTTTCATCAGGCGAGGATCTTGCTTGTCTTGTTACTTTATATCATAAACAAAAGACCAACTGAGAACCTCTTCTTTTTTGAAAGTATTATGACTAGCGCAGCATTTCAAGTCGGTTCTTTTAGTTTTTAACTGATCTTATTTATTTGTCTTAGAAACCTTCCCTCTGCTTCTCATCTTATTTGGCGTAACATCGGGTACCATCATGGTGGCAGCTGTCATAATGCTGGTGATCCTCTGCCAACGAAAACAAAGGAAGAACAAACAGACAAACGTCACTGAGAAACCGGATGTGACGGTGACTGCTGAAGAACTGTTTAAAGAAAACGACAGGAACTCGAATATAAGTGATTTAAAATTGGAACTGAGGCAAGCCAATGGGAGCTGTGAAGTTGTGAGTATTTTAACCTATTTTTTTTTTTTTTTTATTATTTTTTTTATTTAAACTTTATCAGGAACTGGTGAAACGGGGCCTAAACTTATCACTGTCTTAACTAGCCAAACTTTACGGCAAGTCCAAGTAACTTTCGATTTTCACAATACCAGTAGTTATTGAAGTGTCATAATTTTGTATGGAAATACGAGAGGGTACCACAGTGTGACATTTGAATGGAGAAGCGGTTTTGAAGTCTGAATCGTTATTATATTGTCACCTTCCCTGTTTATCAACACGGATTTTCTGTATACAGCTTTCAAAGGGCTAAAAGACTAGCTGTACTTCGCGGCTTCGCCCGCGTTAAAATGTACTCTAAGGCCTAATCCATAATACTGTCTCCCTGAAAATTTTAGCTCAATCATCAAATCAAAATCATCAAAAATGCTTCCATTATGTCCGATGGATGTCCGAGTATCCAGCTGTTCTTTTCTACAAGTCGCATTTCCTTATGTCAATAGGCATGACGACAGTATCAAAAAATCGAAGATTTGATGATTTGAGGGAAAATACAACACTAGTTTAGTTTTATATAAAAAATTGAGATTATTAAGATCTTCAATAAAATAAAACATTCATGTCATAGAGAAAATATATATATGTAGAGAGAACATTAGCGTATGCGAATGAAATAGCTATAGAGATATAACCCGACTAAAACGATGAACACGTGATACATATGCCAGCTATAAGATAAAATGAACAACGTAATTTGGTCGAGTTATACATGACAGCGGGTGAGAGCCAATATATATAGATAGCACTAGAAACTGGCTCCATACATTGCTGGAGCCAGTTTAATAGCATACGCAGGTAAAGGATAAAACATTGTTGTTCATCTCGCTCTCTCATACCAGTGATTGTATAGATTTATCCTTCTCATATCATTATAGTTATTTAAATGCCACATCCGCTTAATATTCTATCCACGATTAAAATACTGCAATCGGCCATTTTGATTGAAACACCAATCACAGCGCATGACGTCACGCCTATGTCCTCTTATGAGGTTTTCTTATAAATTTTATTAAATTTTAGAAAACCCATGTGTATTCATTGTCACAGATTATATAATAGTTACTAAGTTAAGTATGGCATTAACCTATGCGTGACGTCACAGCCGACGGACGCCATGACACATGTGAGCTGTTTTTGCGCACAATTGAAAAAATATTAGATAAATTGCTTTAAACTTCGTTAAACTTAGGTTAATTACCGAAATATAGGTTTTTTCGTGAATAGTAAATGTGTTACCACATTATGGAAGAGAATTTCAAAATCTTTCGTCACCTATTGTACCTATGGAATTTATTAGCCGATTCGGTATTTTGATATTTTTTTAATGGCAGTAAACATATGGGGATTGAAAACATAAAAAAGTCATTACTCCGCCATTTTGAAAATGCACAAAAAAGTTACAAAACTTTTAGTTAATCAGGCGATAGTGTAAAAAGGCAGGCAAAAGAATGCGAACATTTTTATGTTTCATCTACTTACAAGATAAAATAAATCAGGTTTATTCGCAATAAGAATATTTAAAAGAAAATACTTCTTTGTCTAGACTGTCGACTTAATTATATAAACCAAGAGCCTATAAAATAGATATAACAAAAAATAGCTCACAGAAATTTCAATCTATTACGCTCATAGATTCCAAAAGAAAACTACAAAGATAAATAAACACCCATGTCCCTTCCACTGAGCCTACCACATACCTCAAACAAAGCCCGTCAATCCATCTAGTATAATTAGCCATAACTAACCATAAGCTTTTTACTTCGATTGACTAAGAATTCCTTTTCCTTCCTAGGACTATTCAAACACTGGGTCCGACAGTACTTTATGCTCGAACGCCAAACTTGGAAGCGGGATCCCATTGGCCGGGACTGTCCCACTGTCGTCGATAAATCAGAGTACATACCAACCTTATAGGTATAGCAATGACTATACGGATCCGACTTATGCTGATTGTTATAAGGTACGTTTTTGAGTAACTTTTTGTACCGTCGTTTTTTTGTAGAGTGCTTCTTCTCGATAGTTCAGTGTGGGAAAATCTGTGGTATATGAGATTCAAAAGATATAATTTTTTTCTAATTTTAGTATGTTATTTGATTAACGATGGAGCCGGATATTTGCGCTATGTGAATTGATTGGACTTTTTAATATATCTTATAGGCGAATGTTTGACCACTATCTCACCTGTTGGTAAGTGATGATGCGGTCGAAAATGGTAAGCACGCTAGGCCTAGAATGGAAACTGGCTCTCAAGGATAGCTACCGGAACACATTACATGTTTGGCGACAGATTTTCTAACTTGAGGGTGGTAGCTGGCCAGGCGGACACTAAATAGTGTCCTACCACCATGCGGGGGTTGTTGGTTTTTTAACGATCTTATTCCTTCACTGGAGGGCCGTTGCGAAAAGCGCACATACATTTTTCGTTAAAAAAATCCATTGGTGCACGGCGGGGATTAGACTCGTTAACCCTGGCATCAAAGCAAACCATTCTCCCAATTACACCACCGGGCCCTCAACCGACTAAGATCGGTTTTCCAGGTGTCGTCTACCCTCACCAATTCCAGACAAACATGACTGCATCTTGATTGCATCAATGCTTAACCAATATCGATATCATCCAAACGTGTGTAATTTAGTAGAACATTAATAAAAGCACATTACATTACAATTCAGTCATTAAATCAAACTGACTATCCAATACCATATCAATCAAACTGTTATCCAATCACACACATTACTCCGAGCCATCAATATTGACTAAGGGCGAAAACAGAATTCAGACACCACTATTTAATTCCTGTTTAGCAGATACTAAGGAAATAATGAACTAAATAGGAAATTCTAGATTCAAATCAACAGTCCCCGTTTCATTTTTAAATTAATGAGAAAAACTGTCTACGAATTCTTTACCTTTTTATTTGCCACTGCTCCATTATCTGATCTGATGTTATTGACGATACTGTCTACATTAGAATCGTGCATTTCTAGAACTGAAAAACAACAATCAGACGAGGCGCTGAGCTATATCTATAGTCTAATTATTATAAGCCCCTTCTTTGAAATGGCTGGCATCCGTCATCATGCTTTTTTAGGGTTCCGTACCCAAAGGGTAAAACGGGACCCTATTACTAAGACTCCGCTGTCCGTCTGTCTATCTGTCTGTCTGTCTGTCTGTCCGTCCGTCTGTCACCAGGCTTTATCTCATGAACCGTGATAGTTAGACAGTTGAAATTTTCACAGATGATGTATTTCTGTTGCCGCTATAACAACAAATACTAAAAACAGAATAAAGTTAAAAATAATAGAGGGTCATCTATGAACGCTTAGTTAGGTGAACGTTCCATAGATGGCGTTATATTGAAATGTCGATCCCTAACTCCTTTGTTAGACGTTAGATGGCGTTATAATAAATAAAATGTTTATTAATTATAATTTTTTGCTGGCGAAAAATGATAGTGGTATTTTTTGCTCGATCTTATAAAATACTGTAGTGTGGTACGGAACCCTACTAGTGCGCGTCCGACTTGCACTTGGCCAGTTTATTTATATATAAATATATCTCGCCTGGTGGTAAGCGATGATGTGGTCAAAGGTGGTAAACACGCTAGGCCTAGAATATACTGACTCTCTAGGGCTTTTTGTGCTGCCGGAACAGCGTAAAGATATGGCGGCAGATTTCCTCCTTGATAGTGGTAAGCTACTATTTGTTATCAAGTCAGGCGGAACATCGACATAATATGCTACTACCACCTATGGACAAACACCCGTGCCAGAATTTGAACCGGTGACCTCGAAGTCAAGCGACCTTTAAGCCAACGGGGCTCTAAAAATCGCACGATTTGGTCGCATCATGTGTTCCAGCCTTAACATAATTACTTTGCAGGTTAACGGGTTTGGCAATGGGTATCAAACATACGTGCACTACGGCCACGACTACACGCCGGGGTCTTTGAGGGTGCAGTCGCCTACATTAGGAAGCGATAAGCTCACACCTAACAGGTATTTAGTAACGATTAACTGGTATAAATGTATACTGTATGCCGATTTAATTACCTACAGTGCTTCAAAGTAGTGTAGTATTGATAACTTATAATACCACATTAGATATCTATAGACCAATCCTGAGGTAATGTTAATAATAATTTAAGATCGTTTTCACTAAACAAAAAAAAATCGAATTTAAATAACACGCTAGTCATTTTCAGCTGTACTAGGTTTTGAGGTGTTTTCCATATCTCTGGATATACTTTAAAAAACAATTTTCCTAATCGGTTAATAATAAATGACGAAGCTCTGAGGTAGTAAACAATAATAAGATCGTTTAAAAAACTAAAAGAACCGACTTCAAATACCGCGCTATTAATTTTCAGTATCAAATAAAGATACTTATTAGATCTCGATGAAATTACTATGGTACCACCCTTGGGATATTTCCTTTCCAACAAAAAAAGAATAATTAAAATCGGTTCATAAACGATGAAGTTATCCGCGAATATATATATATATAAAATATATATGACGGGAGATGTACCCCTCGATTGTTTTAAAAGAGTGTGACGCCAACAGTGCAGACGTCACCATCTTCGCTCGTTATGTCTCGAAAGTAGATACAGTGTGTTACTCAGGAGTGATTAACTAAAAAGAGTTATATCTCCTTAAACCAAAGATTATATCCATACATCTTACATTTCACCACCATCTCTTTAACTCTTTTATATCTTCAACGCAACAAATCATTTCGCGGAGTTAGAGTAAGCGGGCTGTAACCATATAACATACCATGCGTTAAAAAGAGAGGGTAAAGGAATTAGAGTAAGCGAGATGCATATAACTCTATATGCGTTAAAAAGAGAGTGTCACGGACTTAGAATAAGGGAGATGTAAACATATAACAATCTATGTGATGGAAAGGTAGCGTAGCGTCACAGAGTTATTAGGGATATAGAGATATAAAACATATATATATCTTTTGTTCAAAATTATACGTATCTATCTTTTCTCTTTAAGGATATGGTTTGAACATGGCTACTCGAAAGATGACGATCATCCATAGTGGAAGACTTGAAATAAAAGTCTGCTTTTCAAATATCAAGTAACTTTATGTGGTTACAACATAAATATAACAAGTAATATCGGGAGCTCCGTACCGCTCGACGGTCCGAGCTCGAATGAATTGTGGAGTGTCGGGCGGCCGTACTTACGAGTATACCAACTTCACCTCGTTGACTTTACGTTTAAAATGTTTGTACGCTTAAAATCTATCTATGAGCCTGATGCTTAATAATAAACCACAAAATGAATTTAAAAACTATAATGCAGTGATTTTGGTGGTAAATAATGAAGTAAGTAAATTCAATGTTTTAACTATCTCAAATGAATTCAATCAACTTAAAATTCTCGACTAGACATTTAAAATTATTATTATAGCTTTTAATAATAAATTATTATTTATTGAGAGTGTAAAAACGCCTTTGCGCCGATATGTATATACAGTCAAATTGAGAAACCTCTTTTTTTGAAATTGTTAAAAAAATAATACAATCGAATAGAGAACCTTTTTTGTGAAGTCGGTTAAACCATAGCAACTTTCAAACGAACAAAAAGTAAAAAAATATCCAATTGAAAAATCTTCAAATCTGAACATTGCCTTTTAAAAGAATGTTCGCTGATAGTCAGAAAAAAAGTACTAGAATGAAGAATTCGTTTTCAGAATAGAATGTAGAAAAAATCAAGTGCAAGCTCTATCCAGGTCATTCCTGCACAGTTTTTGTGCTGCATTGTTCTCCAATACATGGTCTGGAAAACCTTTTATTGCGGGTTTACGCTTCTTGTATAAGTGTACCTTTATTCTTTTGATATGGCCTTTGTCAGATGTGTGTTTGTATGATTTTAGGTTTATGTGATATTTTAAAGCTCCTCTATCCCAAGGCTCAAATAACGCCTGAACGCCTATCGCAATAGGTCTCAAACGTTATATAAAGTTCATCATACCAATATGATAAATGAAAGATTTTCACAGTTACATTTTATAAAACAATTTAAATTCCTGGACCAACACTATTATAACTTTTGTCGCTTTTTACACAGAACAATTAAATAGAATATATTAAAAATGTATGTGTGAATGCTAGCAAAAACTGCAATGAAATTTACTGCTATTGTTTTCGTTTTGGATACAAAAATATGTAGATTAATATTGTCATATGCCGAACAACAGCATACGACCCACAATACTTCAATTTCAAATGATTAATATTATTTATGTAGCAATTTGGTTTACAAAAACTCAACGTCAACCAGTTCTTAGTTTTAAGTAATTGTTCTTCTTTTCCTAGATCTATAAACGGCAGTCTACCAAGAAACGTAGATACTCCATCCACCGTCCAATTTAACCCTGGAAGTGGCTCTCAGAATAATTCTTTGCAGCGGTCTACAAAACGACAGGACAGCAGCAGTGCATTAAATAATTTAGGTCTACCGAGCACTGATGGTAAGTTTTAAATTTATTTTGTATAAATATAGAGCAGCAAACAAGCTTGAGGCCCACCTGGTGGTAAGTGGTTACCGCCACCTATTGACACCTTACTAAATTGAATAGTTCTTCAGAACACTCCTCGTTATAAATGCAGTAGAAGATACAGAAAGACCCGATATCTCTACGCATGTAATAAAATATTACTTACAGAAACATTACTTACAGCATCAAGAGTACCCAACGGCGGTTTAATTCACGGAGTCGACGTGAGATACGCTGCCACATACGGCAATCCGCATCTCCGCACTGGAGCAGGGCTCGGGTTCACAGTAAACACTGCTAAGCCTGCCTCCACGCCAGCACCACCTCCTTACTCCTCAGTTCGGAGTAGTGTGATATTACCTTCAGGTAAGTTTTTAAAGGTCAATAGTCCAGCGCTCCAATTCTAACTAGCGAGTCAAGCCAGCACGATGCCAATGCGCTAGAGTGATTTGCTTACGGAATACGAACTTTACGACGTACGACGTTCGCCTGGTGATAAGCGATGACGTCTAGGTATTACAGATACAGTGGCATACAAAATTCTAGATAAAATTTTGGCATGTCATTTCACAGCGTCTGTTACCCTGAGGCACAAAGATGTTAAGTCTCATATGCCCTGTAATTTCACTGGACACTTAGCCAATCAAACCAAAACATTCCTTCTACATGGCTGAATTATTTGGCAAAGTGGTGGTACCGCCCTAGGCGGACTAGTAGAAATCCTACCACTATAAAATGTACTTACTGTATTTTCAAAATTTGGGACAGGTTCAGCATATTGTCGGTGGGATTCGCTTTTCAAACCATTAAAAGAATAATTTATTTTAGTTATAATTTACAGGACCTATAAAACAAGTGACTGTAATGTTTTCTTTCAATACGGCACCAATGCTACGCTCTCTTATGTTAAAGTAAATATTTCTTTATCAGGTAATTCGTCACACTCAATAACATCGCCTACGAGCGTCGCATCCCCGCAGAATGCGACCAGCCCTATAACCACATCGACTATGTCCACCGATAGTGCACAACCTGCTATGGTAAGTAAAGTGATGATAACTACAGTGACATCATTTGATACATATTTTAAATAAAGTTTTACCGCTACATGCAACAATTCAAATGAGGGGTAATTCTAAGTAAAATTACCAATGTTTCGATTTAATTTTCTGAGATATGTCTCTCATCTTTACATCTAGAAAACCGATGGTAATTATGAACTTCATTTGAATCATAGAGCGGATGGAACGTTTTTTTTTTACTTTCAGCGAATTTAAAATAAAAAAAGCATAGCAATAAGCAAAAAGCTTAATTATTATTTTAAAGTTTTTTCATATCATATAGGCTAGCGTTTACTATCTCACCTGTTTGTAAGTTATGATGCGGTCGAGGATAGTAGCACGCTAGACCTAGAATGGGAACTGGTCATCAGCAAATACTAGTCCAATGCTGGACATAGGCCTCTCCAATTGCACGCCACTGAGCACGATCTTCGACTAATCTCATCCAGCTCTTGCCGTATTCGCTGCAAATGTCATTCATTTATTTACATTATTTATTATACACAGAAATAATAATCATATTATAATCGTTATCAGTATTTATATTTCTGTTCGTCTCTTTACGACAAAAGATCAAACGATGATCCAGTATTAAATATGTCAATCCATTTATGTTTGTTATTTTCCTTAGTTACTTATTTCAGGAAGAAATACTTTCATTTGCTGTGTGTTATTTTTTATTAATACTTTGTGTGGTACCGCCTTTATTTCGCAGAATTGTTCCGAACTTCTGATCAGTTACGTAATCATACCTATGAATGTTTATTGCTTGGTACTCTGTTACCCATTATATTAACCATAATTAGGATAGTTTACAAACTAAAACAAAACCACTTCCATGCCACGCGAGTAATTTCAGTAGCAAAAAAATAAACATACAGATGAATTGAGATCCTCCTTCTATTTGGAAGGCGGTTGAAAAATATTGTTTCTACATAAGTCCGTTATAGCGTTTGAAACCATTCAACCGATGTGCCCTAAATATGCAACAATATCACATATTAGGGCAAATTAGGATGCCTTTCCACCAGTAATGTACTAGGATAAGATCGTTTAAAAACTAAAAGAACCGACTTCAAATGCCGTGCTATTAATTTTCAGTACTAAGTTTGGGGTGTTTAACTCCATATATCTAGATATACTTATCAAATCACGTTAAGATTACTATGGTACCACCCTTGGCATATCTTTTTTCCATCAAAAGAAGAATTATCAAAATCGGTTCATAAACGACGAAGTTATCTGCGATCAAACATCTTCTTTTTTAAGTCGGAAAAAAATGAGCGGCTTACGAGGAAACAATGAACCAAAAACAGCGTTATTATCTATTCTGTGGTATCACTTAATTTTTTTGACATATCCTAATTTTTATTCATGATGGAACGGAGACTGTATATGCGTTTGAGGTGAGAGGATTTTTGTTTGTTTGTGTGTGCAAATCCATGTTACCATTTTTCTCCAAAACAACAAGTCCGATTTTAATGCGGTTTTCAGTTATGGGTTTGGGTGTAATTGGTGCATATTTTTAGATAGGTTTTACGGTGACAACTCACCAGGGGGCGTCGCAGTAATCATTTGTTGGTGCAAATCGATGTTGCCATTTTTCTTCAAAACGACTAGTCCGATTTTGATGCAGTTTTTAGTTATGGGTTCGTGTTTGATTGGTGCATGTTCTTAAATAGGTGTTACAATGTCAACTCACCACGGGGCGCTGCAGAAAACATTTGTTTGTGCAAATCCATGTTGACATTTTTCTCCAGAACTAGTTTCATTTTGTCTTTAAACGGTTCGTAATTAATCAGTGGTGGTTCTTAGATAGATGTCATGATGTTAATTTTTCTTAAGGACATTGTCGTGTGTGTTTATTCAAATTTTTAATTTTGTTACATGTTTGACGTGATGCAATTGGTTGATTGTTTCCTCGCAAGCCGCTCATTTTCCTAGCACATTACAGATGGAAAGGCAAATATGTGACTGTGTACCCCAACTTGCAAACAATAGGAAGCTAATCAAGTTTTTTGTATCAAAATTATCTTTGATCAGGTGGGAGTGGCTACTACGTCAGCTACACCGCAGTCGCCAAGTGCACACTATATCCTAGCTCCTTCGAACAGGACTATTAGTAATGCTGCCGTTACGAAGAAAGGTAAGGAATTAACTTCTAAGACAGTCATCAACTCATCATTAATTGTAAATCAGCACAGCTTTTCATATAGGTTCTAATTTAGATGGTAATTATTATCATAATTTGTACGTAAATGTGCTTTATAATAAAGCTTTATTATCATACGTGTGGATAATAAAGTGTTATTATCATTCATAATTATCATCATTTGTATATATATATAGCTCTTGAAATGTCATTATCATTCTTTAATTATCATGCGTATATCAAAAGCTATTAAAGTGTCATCACTTTTAATTATTCTCATCATTCGTATATCAATAGCTTTTTAAATGCGATCATCATTCATATTATCATCACTCGTATATCAATAGCTATTAAAATGTCACCATTTACATAATTTGTGTCCTATAGAATTATCATGATCATTAATTTATTAACATTTATTATTATGATCACTCTTATATCAAAAGCAATTGAAATGTTATTGAGTATTTAGTATTTTATTGCAAAAGGTATTTACAAAGTTTTATTTAAAATATACAGTTTTTTAAAGACCTTGGAAGGGCACAACAATATTAATTATTTAGAAGAGATTATTATTATAATTATTTATTGTTTAATTCAGTTTATATTTTTATTATATATATATGATTATATTTATATATAATGTTTATTTATATAGCTTCAGCATAATTGATTTAAAATTATGAACTGCTCTAAGCTATTCAGATGTACACCGTAATATTGCGTCTATAAACATTTAACTGTAGGAATTGAGATCTTTCATTGGCTTTGCTCACTCTTATTTATGTCATATCATTTTTGCTAAAAGTCTATGTGAAGAATCATGTTTTTGTGTAATTGTTTTCATTTTTCATGTCTTAATCAGTCATCTGTGATGTGATGAAATCATGGTTTGTGGATCATAGTTGAGTCATGTAGTAATAATGATCATAATACGACTTGTTTTTTTAAATTATTATATTTATAAAAAGCATGTCTAATTTTACTGCATTATATAAGTTTCTCTGAAGCCACCTCACAGAGTTTCAGTTGACAGCTATTTTTTTAAATGTTGCCACTCGTAATCTTTTTAAAAACATCGATTGACCATGCATGTTTTTAAAACTGTTCTCATCAATAAAAAATTGAATATGGAAGCGTTGCTATCTGTTTTTATAGTGTCATATTTTTTACAGGTAATGGTCTTCAGACGGCATTAGCAACGCACGTATAATTAAAGAAAAGAAAAAGACTTAAGTGCATTTTCAATATTAAAAAGTGAATTTTAATGCGTGTAAGTTAAACAATAAATGTTTTAATTGGTAATTTAATAATCGCGTAATCGCATGTCATGCTCGTAGTCATGTTTAAAATGATTATTCATGCTTTCAGTCGAAACATTTTCTTTATGATCCTTGTAAATATTTTTAATGTGATCACGCGTAATTATTACAACAAAAAGCCTGATTAATAATTTTCAAACGGTGACTCTAGTGCTGTAGCTTTAATTTGGGCCTACGGTATAACCTCTGTCAATTTAATTAAAATGTTGTTAATTTGTAAAATTTGTCAATTTCAAAAACGTCTGACTGAGACTGTACTCTTGTTAAATAATTGTAAAAAAACTTGTATAAAAAGTTAGCGTAAAAAAAATTTTAGTCAAATATTTACTTATTAATGGCCTGTATATTATTGTGCTGCTTAATTTCATAGATATGTATGATTGACTCATTGAAAATATTCTTAATAACTTTATGATCGCTCCAGTTAGTAAAATATTTCTGTCAATTTGGCAGATTTTTCATGGAAAGATGTTTTTTCATAGTTAAAATAATTGTAAAATATAGAATAGAGATTTTTAAATGTTTTAAATATTTTATACGTTTTATAGATGTAAAAATAAAATAGTACTAGTAAAACTAATAGCTGTAGGACAAGTCCTGACGAGTGTTAATAAAAGCATAGTCGTCACTGTTTAGTCTGTAGATATCTCAACATCTGAAAAATTAGAATATCCCATCGATCGAAAGTTACTATTAAATATCTTTAACTCGTTTAAAAAATAAAAAATAAAAATGAATTAGACAAAGTCAATTTCAGTGCTGTCACATATCCTCTTTTATTATCAGAAAATGTATTTTTTTAGTTACTAGATATATTATTGTGCCATTTGTCACAATTATCTCTGACATATCTCCTTGTGGTAATGTATCAATTTATATAACTTACTTTAAAAACATTAAAAATTAATACATTTTATTTTGTAATATTATTATGCAAGCACAGTTCTTCCATTTTTATTTCACCAGTGCAATTTCCTAGATACATATTTAGTAAAAATAATATCATTGTAATCTTAAGGGAGTAAAATAGCTATTAAATATACAGCTTATCACTATGATGCTCAATAAATATTCTATAGTCGAAAAAAATAACGTTTTCAATTTTCAATCTAAGACTGATTAGATTAACCTTACACATCTGAATGCCGTAGTATTTCATATCATAAATAGGCGTTTTGTTACAAGAAATAAAAAAAAATATAGAAAACATATCTCATCAATATTTGTTGTTATCAAAATACCGTCGACATAAACAAATTAAAAAAATATTTTACCGTTTCCACTTTATGCCATGTTGGGATCGATTAAATATTTTTTTATAATGACTCAAATTTTGCGAAAAATTTATGCAAAATCTATAATCTTATTTAGTCTTACTCATCTTACTCGTAGTCATAATAAACTAATTACTTGTAACTTTATCGATGACTTCATATCACCATATTATTTTAAGAGCATGGTAAAAGATAATTTTACTAGAGCAACCGGAATTAATAGAGCAATTATTGTAATATAATCCAGTAAAAAACAGGTTGTTTGGCTAAATTCACGCTGACAAAGAGAACCACAAATAGCAGAGCAGCGTTCACTCTTGTTTAAAAAATTACGTATGACCTATTGATTTTTTTTAACGTTACTTAAATACCTAGAATCGCTCAAATAAACGCACGCTCCTTAAAAAGTACGGCTTTGAGTACGGTTTTTAGCCCTATTTTGTGTCATACCAATTTAAATATTACAGAACAATAAAAAGATTACTGTAATTTGACGATTTATCTGCATAGTAAAAAAATTGTCAATATTATATTAATAAGTAAGTTATGCACGATTTATTATGTAAGTTCGTTTTTTTATTCATAAAATTACCGAATTTAAATTGGAAAATTGATAAGTGGCAGTCTCTATGCTATTTTACAAAACCTTACACACTGCTGATAAAAATATATAGTTTTTGTAACTTAATAGTTAATTAATATTACGACTCATTTTCATTAATATTACGTCAAATGGATTTATGACAAATGATATGTTGTTGTGATATTAAAACAAAATATAATGATAGTGACAATAGGGAATATGCATGTAGCTCAGATTTATTGGATTTTTTTTTCAGATCTTTTTTGTCCTGGAGTTATATGTAAAACCTTTTTTTTATTTAATTCCATTTTATTTGCTTAAAGCAATAAACGGAAAATGCAATTTTTAAACAAGCGAGGGAAATTTAAGTTTGTGAAACAGATCACCATTGGTCAATCGAAAGTTGACGTCATAATTCACTATACTCCACGTGATAGAAACATTGAGCGCGGGAACATAAAAAAAAATGTATGATGTGGTCTTATTGTATTTATTTCCAAATAATGTGTTTGCCGCGTATTATTGTGCAAACATTTATATTACTAACCATTTAATATACATAAAAATGAGCACGAGATTAGAGAAACTGCATAATTTAATAAAAACATGCGATTGGCTAAATACAGTAATCGCGCGGAGTCTTAGTTAAAGAAAAAAAAGCTAGTTTGCTTCAAGCGGCGTGTGTCTGACGTAAGTGCAAGACGTCACAATTCACTACCAAAGAGCCCGGGAAATGATGGCGTTTAAACTGCTCAAATTTATGTATATTTAAATATTTATTTAAAAAATAATTAGACCTATTTCAGCAGTATTTTATTTTTTTATTATGTTACATGGATGTAAAGAGTGAAATAAAAATATTTAAAAAAAAATGCATATTCCCTTATTATCATCCCTTATAATTTAGTAATCATGATCACAAATTATGTACAAAAAAAACACTTTACTAATTATTGTTATCATGACAATTGTTATTGTGTTATATTATTATGATATTTTATTATAAAACTCACGTTCATTTTAAACTTATAGATTTAAAATCGGGATTTAATGTTTTAACAACGCGAGGTGCGAGGCTGAACGCGTCGGCGAACGCCCCGCACTCGAGATTCTGAAGAAGGCCTCCGGATGACGCCGAAACATATGTTGATCGCTATATCGACATCGTGTAAGATTATTATGATAATTATTATTTGACCCGAGTTTTTGCAAACACAACTATATCTTTTTTTTATTTACGACGATTATTTAAAATTACAATTGATAATTGTTATTAAAGCTAAGCACACTACTTTTGAAATACAAATAAATTATTTGGTAGCATACATGCTGATTTGATGCTGCTGGCATTCCAGTGCTGGCATGCCAGTACTGGAATGTATGTAAACTATTTATGTAATATGACGGCCAGCTGCTGTACTCTCATGAAAAGCCATTTACACGGTGCCAGTTACTGGCGCTAGTCTACTTGTTTGTATCAGATCGGCAGTGCATTAGTCTGTCAGTGTAAATAAAGCCTATTTTAGCCAACGTATTTTTAATATTAAACACGAGATGAGTTCGCGTGTGTTATAATATTTCCTCTTGTAACTATATTATGCTAGTAATATAATTATTTTTTCTGTGATACATAGGTTAAAATGTTTTTTTGTAAATAATCGCTATACGAGTGACTTGTTAATAATATACTATTAATGTATAGCTTTCTGAAATCGTACTTAGTAATAGTGGATTGACAATGTTGTTTTTATGGAGTGAGAAATAAATTAGATAGAGCGATAATGAGTAAAGCATCTTGTAAATTAGTAAATTGTACAAAATACTTTTCTAAATAAAATGAAACTTTGGCCTATGTACTCAGTTTTTAATTGTAAACTTATCCTTACTTGAAACCTTTAGCAGACGTTTAATTAGGAAAGATTAAATTCCTTTTTTTAATGATAATAAGGTAACAGGACAAGCACGACGCTCGCCTGATGGTAAGCGATGACGTCTACCTATTACAGATATAGTGTCATGTAAAATTCTGCCAGAATTTTGTATGTCACTGCACTGCGCCTGTTACCTTGAGACATGAAGATGTTGAGTCTCAAATGCCCTGTAATTTCACTGGACACCTTGCCATTTCAACTCAAACACATTCCTAGTTCACGGCCGAAAATTAATTGGCAAAGTGGTGGTACCGCCCCAGGCGGACTAGCAGAAGTCCTACCACTACAAAAACCTGTCCTAAGTATCATCTACCTGTTATAAAATAAAGATCCTTAGGCTGTGCGCGCACTGCGGTTTTTATTCGTGAATCTGTGAAAAACACCAATGTACTAGAGTTTATTATGTATTAGAGCACTCTGTGGAAAATTTTTTTCGTATAAAAATAAAACTATACAAAAAATAATAATGTATAAAAGTACGTAAAGTGTGATTTATTTTCTCAATGAACTAAATCGTGGTGCCCGCTTTTTTACACAAGGTATAATAATTTACAATCGACGGCAGTTTCTAATACCTGACCTATCCTAGGAATCTCTCGTATTACCACATTATAATGAATAGTTGGTATTACAAGATAGACCCTTCGACCATATCCAATAAACTTTTCTCAGTATTATCTGTAATTTTTTTTATATCGCAAGGCTAGCGTTTGATTACTATCTCACCTGTTGGTAAGTGATGATACGGTCGAGAATGGGAACTGGCTCTCAAGGATAAGCTGCCGGAACATTCATTAGATGTTTTGCGACAGATTTTCTAATTTGAGGGTGATAGCTGGCCAGGCGGACTCTAGATAGTGTCCTACCACTATGCGGGGGTTGGGGTTTCTTAACGATGGTTTTCCTTCATTGGAAGACCAAATGTAAAAAGCGCACATAATTTTTTTCGATAGAAAAATCCAATGGTGCACGGCGGGGATTGAACTCGTTACCTCTGGCGTCAAAGCCCTCATCTAGGCCGATCATTCTCCCACTACACTACTAGGCCCTCGTAAGATTTCCAATTTTATCTAGTTGTCATCTTGTAATAATTATACTCGTCTGTGGTTGTCATTAACATCTAAGACCCTATCCTATAGATAAGGAACATATTTTCACTACGCGGTAAGATACCTTATTTTAAGTAGGTTAACAAGTAAGTTCCACAATTATAATCAGAGTAGTAAAAACCGCTTGGTATTATGATCTCGAATCTCGAGGCAAAAATAATCAGTCGTCAAAGCACAGATTATGTAATAGTTACTTCGTATTTTCACAAGATGGTGCTTGTAACAGCGCCGATATATCGGAAGCTCATTAATAATGAAAAACATGGTAAATATCCCGTTCAAATATCTTGTGAAAGTGTTAGTGACCAAGAAAACTTAAAAAAAAAAGTTACTAAGTAAGTCAAAGTCTTATCAACTGTCTACCGACTACAAAATAAAGGAAATTTTTACAGACTTAAAACTGGAGATTTCTCAATTTGACCGTATGTACATTTTTTTTATGTTTGTTCGCGGATAACTTCGTCGCTTATGAACAGATTTGCATTATTATTTATAGGGTTCCGTAGCCGGATGGCAAAAAACGGAACCCTTATAGATTCGCCATGTCTGTCTGTCTGTCGTCCGTCCGTATGTCACAGCCATTTTATTCCGAAACTATTATGACTACAGAATTGAAACTTGGTAGGTAGATGTATTCTGTAAGCCGCTTTCCGATTTTTATACAAAAATAAAAAATATAAAAGTTTAAGGGAAGAAGAAGCTTAAGATAACCTCAATGTAATTTTTAAAGACCTATCCATAGACACCGCACACGTAAAGGCGTGAAGATTTTTTATTTTTTTTTATTTTGTTTCAGTTCCATGTATGGGATGACCCCCCCCCCCCCTACATAGCCCCCCGCTACATAGTGGATATTCCATCAATCCGAACGAAGCGATTTGCTTCGACATTCATCATACGTACTGCCCCTTAAACTTTTATATTTTTATTTTTGTATAAAAATCGGAAAGCGATTTTACAGAATACATCTATCTACCAAGTTTCAATTCTATAGTCCTAACAGTTTCGAAATAAAATGGCTGTGACATACGGACGGACAGACAGACAGAAAGACATGACGAATCTATAAGGGTTCCGTTTTTTGCCATTCGGCTACGGAACTTTAAAAATGACCTTAGTGGTAATTTATATAAGGAGGCGTAAAGGTTTGAGAAAAAATAAAACAATAGAATTTCGACAATAAATTCAAACAAAGCCAACTAATAGAAATGCAATCTTACCCACTTAAGGTAAAAGTAAAAACCCCCAACTGCGCAAATAATATCCCCCATCACCTTTTTTTTATTGGACAACCAAACGTACTGATACGTGCCACCGCTACATAGTGGATATTCCATCAAACTGAACGAAGCGATTTGCTTCCACATTCGTCATACGTACCGCCAGGGATTGGAACTCCTTGCTTGAGTCTGTTGCCCGAAAGGTACCACCTTCAAGTCGCGAGTGAATAGGTATCTTCTAGCCAAGCGTGCTACATCGTCGACCACATCGTCACTTAACATCTTGTGACATCGTGGTCAAAAGCTTGACCGCTATCTCACATGAATAAAAAAAAATTTAAAAAAGAATACGAAAACACAAAGGCCTAAGAGCAAGACTACCCAAAGCACAGAACTGCGTTTCTGTTCGGTGATCCAATGGAATCTTCGGAAGTAGAAGTTCCGGTAGACTTTAGATTCAGGTCCGAGGAGATATCAGGGAAACTGGAAGTGGACGTCAGACGAGGCAAAGGATATCAGATAATTCAGAGTAAATAGGTTTCGCATGGACTGCAGGGACCAGCTATTCTGCGTCTTTCTGCACTACATCTGCTGCCTTGATTAGATGGTTGACGATCATGTGCCCTGTAGTAACCGAAATAATAGAATAAGAAGAATACCTTAGAACGCAGTAGTATTAGACGAACTAGTGAAAGAATTACCACCAATAATAATTAAAATGGAACCACCTGGAAAGTATATCATTTCCAGGTCCAGGTTCCAGGTCCAGGCACCTTTGGGTAATCGGGGAACATACATACAAATAATTTAAGATCGTTTAAAAAACTAAAAGAACCGACTTCAAACGTCGCGCTACTCAAAGTAGCCAGTAGACGTAGTAACTATTACATAATCTGTGCCCGTAGTTAGTAGTACGAGTAAGTCGTCGAAATAAGTACATGCGTCGTAATACAAACGTTGATATATTAAAACCGGCCGATTTCGTTAAAATTTAAATGGGACCACCTGGAAAGGGTACCCTTTGAAACAAAAAAAGAATTTTCCAAATCGGTTCAGGCATCATCGAGTAATAGGTGAACATTCAAAAAAATTCTGACGAATTGAGAACCTCCTCCTTTCTTGTGAAATCGGTTTAAAATATTCCAACGAATAGAGGCTCCTACTTTTTAGACGATTGAAAAGTGCAGCTAAAAGTCTCAGGTACGACAACCTTGTAATACAACGAATTCTCAGCTGTAAACTCGACGAATTCTAAGTAAAGGCATAGGATACCATCTACTGGCACCAAACGATTTGCTTCTTCTTCCACTATACGTACTTGTACTGCCAAGGAATGGAATTTCTTGCTTATTTCTGTGTTTCCGGTAAAGTATCTTCAATTTCAGAATCTTCAAGTCGCGAATAAATTCGTATTTTCTGGGTAATCATCAACACCAATCAACACCAATATTATAAATGCAAAAGTCAGTTTGATTATTTGTTTGGAACTTCTTCACAGTTAAAAAGCCTGACCGATTTGGAGAACCATTTTGTCAAGGATAGAGTATTAGGATTAGGTTATAATTATGATACTTTTTAACGCGGGCGAAGCCAATGGGCACAGCTAGTATTATAAATGTGAAAGTACTCAATAGATGCATTTGTATAATTGTTTGTTTGTTACTGGTGAAACGGCTGGACCAATTCGGCTGAAATTTTGCACAGGGATTGGCAATACGGTGAAATAGTACAAGAAATAGAAATTAGAATACTTTACAATACGTACAAAACCGTGTGAGGCAGCGAGTGTCAGATTATAATAGTCAAAGGCATTCGGCATCAAGCAACGGGCCTTGCAGCAACAAGACAGTGGGCCTTAAATAGCCCTATAACATCAAAGTGTGGCTCTATATAAGTAAATAATACTATTATTCATTTTGTCATATAAGGCCAGAAATAGACTGAATTCATTAATCAATACAGTGCATCCAAAACTTTGCCACTGTTTTTGTCGTTGTAGTTTTTTACAATCCCGCAAGCGATTTAATTGTCTCTTCACCTTGTATAATAAAAATAAATTCAAAAATTTAGGCGCATCGCGCACTAAACGACCATAGAACGTCGTAAACTACACGGTCACGACTCTGGCCAGTAGGGCTATTCTGTAAGCTAGTTAACGCATCTCGCAAGCGGAATCTGCGGCGAGTCGTACAACGAAATTCAAATCGTAACACGATTGTAATACGGTTGAATTTCGTAATACGAAATTCAAATCTCACCGCTTGCGAGATGCGTAAACTAGCTTACAGAATAGCCCTACTGGCCAGAGTCGTGACCGTGTAGTTTACGACGTTCTATGGTCATTTAGTGCGCGAGTGCCTTACAATGCCTGTCGAGCTTCAAAATCTAATTTAAAATAAATATCACCCTCTGACAAAAAATAATCTTTTGACAGATTTAATACTCAGATAATTTAATGATAATAATCATTTCAAAAGCTTTAAAGTTTGATCATTAGTTTTCACCTCAGAATCAAGCAATATAACTTTGCAACTGCCAAGTAATCTAAGTTAAGACTTAAGTTGAAACGCACGTAGAGTTTTCTTTGTGAATACGTAAAATAAGACTCTCGTCATGGACTAAGAAAAACTAAATGGACGTAATGTTATTTACGAATAAATTAATGTATTTTAAGATTATAAACTAATAGGACAAGCATGACTCTCGCGTGATGGTAATGTGCATGGCATTTGTAGCATTTTAGTATTTTTTATAAATAACAAACCTGTTTTAACATAATCCTACTACTACAATAAAATAACTACAAAATTGGTATTTCGTATGAACGTCGAAAAAATCAAAGCTTCCTCCAAGGCTGACGTTTCGTAGCGGCATAGCGATCTCATGGAAATGTAAGCGTGAGGCTTATGCGTGTAAGTAGATCGGCATGACTTGAGTGCTTCGTCACAAAATAAAGCAGTAGGGCGTCTGTCTCTTCTGTAGGTCCTTGGCTTTCACGTGAAATTTAATCTCGGCTGCCCTTTGACGTTCACTTTGACATTGGTAGTGACTTATGAAATTGTCATTTTAAGTAGAATTTTGGAGATTAGGACTGATTGAGACGAGTAAAGTTTCTCGCTCTATTGGGTTTATATTAATGAATTAATTATTTAACACTAAATAATGTTACTTTACGTTTAGGGCCTCTTTTAAGTACATTTTTTAAAGACCCGTTAGCATAAAGGATAGATCGATAGATGACTCCTAATTCAGACGTCGTCGGTTCAAAACCTAGCACGGGTGTTACGTCCATAGGTGGTAGGGGTACATTATATCGATGTTCCACCTGAATTGCTACCAAAAAAGGAGCTTATCGCTATCAAGGAGAAAATCTACCTAACGATAAGAAAATAATCTGACGGTATTTAGGCAGCACACAGCTCTGAAAGAGTATTCTAGCCCGAGCGTGTTCACCATATTCGACCACATCATTGCTTACCACCAGGCAAGGTAGTGGTCTAGCTACGAACGCTAGCCTATAAGAAAATAAAAATAAAACGACACCGAAAGTCAAATATATGTAGATGTGTACAAAATAACAATAATTATTAGCGTCATTTTAATGGATTTGAAACAATATTTCACGGGCCCAACTACATACACTGTAATTCCACAAGCATTTATTATGTAATTATGTCACGCATTCTTAATATTATTGCCACCATTATAAGGGTAGTCTATAATTATTACTACCACACTAGCTTATCTATTCAATATAGGAAATAAGTTTACTGCTCATATCTATTAATTCATGTTCATATCAAACTGTCTACATCGTAAAGCTGGTTATAGACGCACTGTTAAATGAGTCAGTTAGCGTCTACTGCCTCTGTCTTTGTACCTACACAGTTTTAGGCTCGGGCTAGGTTAAATTTTTGAAATCGGTTAAGTTATTAAAAAAGCTACATTGATATTTATTTGTAGTATTGCCACGGTAATGTTACTTTCTTGCAGATACGTTGTCTCAGCAACATCACTTACAACTAGCAATTTAATAATTATTTGTAGTGGTAGCTGTAGTGGTAGGACTTCTGCTTGTCCGCCTTGGGCGGTACCACCACTTTGCTAATTAATTCGTGAAATTAGAATATTTTTCGGTTATAATGGCAAAGTTTCCAGTGAAGTTACAGGGCATTTGAGATTTAACATTTTTATGTCTCAAGGTAACAAAAGGAAACAGTTAGCAGGCGCAGTCCAGTGACATGACAAATTCTGACTTTACAGAATCTAGCATGTCGCTAAATCTGTAATAGGTTGACGTCATCGCTTACCATCAGGTGAGCGTCGTGCTTTTTCTCTTACCTTATACCATAAAGAAATATATTTTAAAACTCTAATAATAATATGATCCGATGATATATTGAAAGTAAGCTGAGATGTTGCGGGTACTGTATCAAGAAAAATAAAACATTTTTTTTAGTTAATATTCCTACAAGCTACTGCTTGTGAATTTTGGTGTCTATCAAATGTAGCAATATCAGCTCATATGCATAAACTACTGTTGGTACCCAATCTATTAGTGCACGTCTTTTTTATTAGGGTTCCGTACCCAAAGGGTAAAACGGGACCCTATTACTAAGACTCCGCTGTCCATCTCTCTGTCTGTCTGTCTGTCTGTCCGTCTGTCACCAGGCTGTATCTCATGAACCGTGATAGTTAGATAGATTAAATTTTCACAGATGATGTATTTCTGTTGCCGCTATAACAACAAATACTAAAAACAGAATAAAGTTTAAAATTATAGGGGGTCCAGAAAGAAATGTGTTTTTTTTCGGCATTTCAATATAAGGCCATCTATGAACGCCTAGGTAAACGTCCATAGATGGCGTTATATTGAAATGCCGAACCCTAACACCTTTGTGTTAAATTTCACTTCAATTGCGTTATACGTTACATGGTGTTTTAAGATATAAGCACGCACAACTCTGTTTTGATAAAATGTTTATTAATTATTATTTTTTGGTGGCGAAAAATGATAGTGGTATTTTTTGCTCGATCTTATAAAATACTGTAGTGTAGTACGGAACCCTACGAGTGCGAGTCCGACTTGCCCTTGGCCAGTTTATTGTATTACGCATAGATTTCACGCTTACTGCTTACTACCTGATGTCTAAATCTACCCTTAATATTTTATGCTTAGTAGAGTAATGTTTATTGATTTCACATTAACAAATGATTAGACTTCTTTTGTCCTCGATACAAGCTAAAGCTTTAAGGAATAAGTATTAATCAGAGCCGAATAATTATAGTCTTTCTAGTAGTTAAGTTTGGTTACTAAACAGATAAATTTACTTGCTTCAAATTTGCGTCACGATAAAGGATTACTTTGATGCAGCTTTTTAAGAAACATCTTACTTAGCTAGCTGATTTTTGTGCACGAAAATTCGCAGATTTCGCTCTGAAATAAAAAAATCGTTTATTCTCATTAAGTCACTATCATGCTGCGACGCCTACGAGTGCTACGAGGCGCGCTACGAAAAAGCTTTGTAGCGTATTATGTACTTAGTGTTACGCTGTGAACAATTTCATTTGGCACATAATTAAAAATGTGGATAGACACATGATGTAACCATTAATTTAATTTGAGGTGATAATCACCCACGAATTAATGACCGATTATTGTTACCTTACTGCGTCCGTAGGCTTAAACCCTGCACGTATTGATTTAAATATTAAGATCTGGCCAAGAGAATATTTAACGATACATGTATAGGGCCTGAGATCACTTGGATCGAGGATTCCATTTAAGGTACGAACATACCGCAGCGTCCTGCGTGCACGATCTAGGCGGTGATCAGATAGCGCAGTAGTATTTGTACCGACTGGCTCATACCAAACGCGATCGGAAAACAATTGAAAAGTACTGAGATCGCGGCCGCAGATCGCAGGACGCCGCGGTGTGGCCGTTTTTTTATAGTAGACGGAAAATAATTTTATAAGAAATGGTCGATTTCCACTATTTTACCAAGACCCATCTCTTGCTCTACTGTTTAGGACCAATAAGTTCGTACCATAGCGGGTGCACCAATAGGCTGGCCCTTACGGTAATAATTGACCGAGCCAGCGTAGCGAGCGAAGCCAACCAGTTTTGAAATTGGCCAAAAAATGCTTTTATCCGGATGTCTGTTTGTTAGTTTGTCTGTTCTCGCCACAGAAATATTAATAATATAGTATATTTCTGTGGTTCTCGCCTACAGGCCGATTTTTCAACCGATATTGACGAAACATGGCACACGAGTTCCTTGATTTATTTAAGAATGTTAGTCAGTCGCGTTTTTTTGATTGGGGAAAAAAGGGGGGGGGAGTGGAGAAGATTGATTTATCGTCAGATTTCAGTCAAATGGAGAGGCATACGAATGACTTCATTATACACAAGGTGTTAAAATACATTCTAGTGCTTTAGTCAGAGGACTAAATCACAAGAATATCTTATGTAATCACGCAGTGAATAATTAATTTAGATCAAAGACAAAACTATAAGTAAGAAATATACAGAATTGGTCACTTTAATGGATAGACAGCGAAAATAGACTAGAATAACTTTTTATTGTAAACCAAAAGAACTTTATTTCTAGACAGCAAAAACTTAATAAGGTTTTATAATCGGCGGTCTTATTGCATAACGCAATCTCTTCCGGACAATCTTATAATAATGATTACCTAATAATAGATGGATCATCTCGCGCGTAGACTCGATGAGTTTCAGCTACCTGAACAAGCTGGGTTTCGTGGAGGATATGGCACCATAAACCACATACACAGTGCGGCAGGTTGTAACGTAACGGAGCGCCTACCTCTCATTACGTGAATAGAGGGAACCTAGACAAGGGAAACTATAAGAGACTTTAAATACATGTATTGGGATCAAAACACAACTTATCTTAAAAACAAATGTCCAGTGAGGATACCGTGAATACCGGCTTCCTCCGATATTCCATCATAGAGTCCGCTTGCCTTTGTAGAAGAAGTGTCCTAGGCCTGTCCACTTCGAGGACTACATCTTTTGTTGTAAAAGCCATTAAATACCATAATGATAGTAACATGTATATATGTTTGATATATTCCCCAACGATTGATAACTCTATTTATCATCTATATCCATTGGTAATATTCATTCATTCACCACCATTTGGCGCACCGTTATTTTGCGGCTTACGCCCTGTGGTATTAAATCAAATTGCTGGATCTCGTCTTCTTCTTCAGTTCATTCACGGCTGGGTTTTTAACATTTTATCCCAAAGGCACAACCAATTTATCATTTTTTTATTCCAAAAGTCCTTTTTCGTTTTCTTGCTAGGACTTGATTGACTTCTCGATATTTTTCCGTCATTGATTTTTAAATTTCAAAACGTTCCGTTTTAAAAAGAAACTTAAACGTCTATATAAAAAGTTGTGAATCATGACATCATGCATGAAGGTGATTCAAATATGCCATAAGGTTATACAGAAGACCGAAGAGTATAACCAGCCCCTGTGTCTAGTCAAGTCAAGTGTTTGTGGACTATGAGAAAGCCTTTGACTCCATTGAAACCTGGTCTGTTCTGTCTGAGTCTGAGTCCTTGCAACGGTGCCAAGTTGATTGGCGATACGTGCAAGTGTTGAGAGGTCTGTATGACGTCGCAACTATGACCGTCCCAGTACAAAATCAGCAGACTGAACATATGCCTTTACATAGAGGTGTGACACAAGGGGACGTTATTTCCCCCAAATTGTTCACAAACGCTCTAGAGCATATGTTCAAGACGCTGAACTGGAAAGGCCGGGGCATAAATATTAACGGCGAAAACCTCTCAACACTTTAGATTTGCGAACGATATCGTCGATTGACGATATTTGTGGTATCGCCGATACCACGAAGCCTAAAGACCAAAGTCTTTAATGAGTGCGTCCTACCTGTAATGACATATGGAGCCGAGACGTGGACACTGACGGTGCGACTGATCCACCAATTCAAAGTTGCTCAGCGAGCTATGGAAAGGGCTATACTCAAAGTTTCTCTGAAAGATCGAATTCAAAATGAAGTCATCCGACAGAGAACCAAAGTTATCGACATAGCTCAAAGGATTAGCAGCTGAGGTGGCAGTGGGCTGGCCACATCTGTCGCAGAACCGATAACCGTTTGGCTAGACGTTAGTAGTTTTATGTTATGTTTGAACGCGCAAAATTCAGCAACTACCACCCCAATTTTGATGCGATTAAAAGTAAACAATTAAAAAAAGAATAACACTAGCATACATAACAATACATATTTTTTAAAATCAATCACCATAATATAAAATAATCTGACGAGTTTAGTAGTTAGCAGTTTACTGACGAGTAGTGACAAAACAGGTAAAAACCCTCACGATCATTTTAGAGTTGTATTTCCACTTTTTATGTAGTGATTTTTTCTCAAAATTATAATTATGTAAAGGGGAATATGCCTATATATTTCTAAGATTACACTTTCAATAAAATAAATATATTTCCGTCAAAATAATATGCTAATCGTCATGATCAGCCAGTGTCAGTCCACTGCTGGACGTAGGCTTCTCCCAAAATGCACCACTGAGTCTGGCTTATGCGGTCTTCGGCTCTTCCGACACCGCTTTGTAAATGCGATACATAAATACCTACTAAACCTAATATGTCTTTAATGCCTTTTCATGGTCAAACCGCTGGACCAATTTGGCTGACATTTAAACGGAAATACCTAATATCGCAGAAAATGGTACTTATTTGTTCTGAACTAATGTAGTGGAATTACATCGGATAATCTAAACGCAAGCAATGCCGCGGGGCGTAGCTAGAGAAAGAATAATATGCCAACGGGTCCATTTCCTCGAGAAAAGGACAGAAGCCGGTATTAAAACGCTTGACTTGACACAGCCCATTCCAGACTTTTGGGTCGAAACGCTATAAAATTCGTCTCAAAGAAGAAAAGACGCAACTGAAATTCAAACTGATTTATCGTCTATAAAGATATCAACATCGAGTGTAGCAGAAACTTTATCTATGTTTGACAATTATAACTTAATTCAAAGGTAAGAAAGAAAGGTATAAACCTACCTAGTACCACCCGATAATGATGAGAGAAAGGTACCTACCAAGGTATCAAACAGTTTTAAACGTATGGGCAATGACAGCAATGTTGTCAACGCAACAAAAACAATAAATAAGAAAAATCATCACGGGCGCCCTCAATTTCGACGACGGTTCTCTTTTTGCACAGACTAGTGTCCCCGTCATTTAGTTCATTTTGTTCATTCAATAATCAACTGTCAGATAACAACTGTCTGTGTGATAAGGGAGCAGGTGTGGAAGTCTCTACATTGCTAGCGGCGCGTCTTGTCATCGCAAACGTCTGCTAGAATGAGATGCAGCTAGACAGTTGTTATCTGCATCTCTTTTTATATCGACGATTATCGCTCGAAATTCATCGCTATGCATGTAGATACTACCTGCCCAGATTGTTCAGAATACATAGATACTTCAGTTGTTACTTTTAGGGTCAATCCACACTAAAGCAGAGTTGAAGCTTTGATAATTTGTTATATTACTGTACATTGTACATATTACAGTTTAAAATATAAAATATGTGTTAGTTAACTAAACAAAAATTTGCCTTTTTAAGTATTACTTATAGTAAGTAATAGTTTATTTAGTATAGACGTGCCATGACTTTATTTGTTATTTTTAACTACACAAATTACGTGTTATATATTTTGTGGTTTATTAGCTAAAATTATATAATCATTTTGAATATTTTTGACAACGTAAGCAGTGTAAAATTATTTGCATTTAATTAAACTACGTAAAAACATAAATTAGTTTACAAAATGACGTGTTGTCTAACTGACTGATAGTTTATTGTGATTAATAAACTTTTTTAATTTGCTCATAATCCTAGATTGGTATCTTAATTATCATTATGATCTATTTTTGTAATAGAAGCACAGAAATATGAATGGTAAGGTTTTATTCATATTTCGGTGAATAGAAGCCAAAGATGGATATCCGGTCTAGAAGAGACAACAATATGTTCCTTATTTTTATCGCAGGATTCTCGGCGAATAGCTTTCTATATTTTCTTATCATTCAACGGAAATTGTTATTAAACAAGATCGAATGTTACTAAAAATATACAGTTTGTATCTTTACTTCTGGCATCCGTACCATGATTTAGATTGTACTTTATTAGTTTTTGTATTCGATAGCGTTTGACCACTATCTCTCTATCTATCACTGAGGTTGGTAAACACGCTAGGCCTAAAATAGTGTGACTCTCAAAGACTTTGTGCTACCACAAAACCGCAATGTTATATTTTCCCCTTGATGTAGCAAGTTAGGCGGCACAACGATGCGACTGCGACCACCTGTGGAAATAACATCATTTTAATATTAAATATGCTTATGGCTTTAGGGTCATTCGTATTGATTGAAACAATATTTTGATGTACTCATCAAGATCAAGAATCAGATCTTTAGGAATGCACGAGCACGCTCCATCATCGATCGAATCATCATTTAACATCAGGTGAGATCACTATCTCTACTTTAGTGGTCAAGTGCTACCCAGTTGGGTATAAAATAAATAATAGTTTAAAAAAACTAAAAAAATACGCTATTATAGAAAATCCAACTAAAAAATAGAAAATAAATTTTAATAAATTTGAATTAAAAATAGTGTAAGAAAAAATGATTTAATTGTAAAAAAAGCGTGGGGTGCATGGTATCAATAGTTCCAAATATTTTATGAACAGATATGACTAGAAGGGTTATTTTGATAATATCCTGGGGCCTTATTCAGTATGACCAATGAGATAACGCGTTCCTTAGCGCGTCACGTTACGTTATTGAAAAATTGTATTCTGTATGCCACACGATAGGTAAATTATACAAAACGCGCGCGTTACACGTCCTCATATGTCACGATATTTTGACAGCTCAAAACGTGCTCATAACCTTACCCTACCGCGTTTTAATTGGCATAGAGAATACCATAACGCGGAGATAACGTAACACGGCACGGTAAGACTTTAAAATGGTCGTACTGAATAAGGCCCCTGAAAAGCACCCCACGCTTTTTTTACAATAAAATCATTTTTTCTTACACAATTTTTAATTCAAATTAATTAAAATTTATTTTCTATTTTTTAGTTGGATTTTCTATAAAAGCGTATTTTTTTAGTTTTTTAAACTATTATTTATTTTTCATTTTTTTAGTCAAATTTTTTTTTTAATTTTTTTTTTTAAATTTATTTATTGTCATCGGTCCTTAATAAGTATGCCAAATTTCGAGTTAATCCGACGTTTTGCAGGGGGTTAAAATCATGTTCAAAGATTCCGTTACATACTAACATACAAACATACATACGTCTGAAGCTAATAAAAGCGTATTGAAATCCATTTTAGGTTTTTAAAAGTTAATATTTGATTTACGCAGTGCAACATCTCTCGTCGGATTTGAAAACTGTAATGATTTCTTCCGAATGATTAACTTACGTAATAAGTAGTCATAGATGGCGCCACCAATGCATAATTGGGTTAACAAATGCAATCCACTAATTTCGTCATATCGATGTATCGAACCGTGGCTTAATTGGCAGAGCACCTGGACGTGTAATCCGGGGGGTGCGGGTTCGAGTCCCGTCGGTACGATGAAATTTTGGATTGTGTTTAACAATTTACAAAATTATAAAGTGTGAGACACTTCAAAGAAACATAATATTTGATTTACGCAGTGCAACATCTCTCGTCGGATTTGAAAACTGTAATGATTTCTTCCGAATGATTAACTTACGTAATAAGTAGTCATAGATGGCGCCACCAATGCATAATTGGGTTAACAAATGCAATCCACTAATTTCGTCATATCGATGTATCGAACCGTGGCTTAATTGGCAGAGCACCTGGACGTGTAATCCGGGGGGTGCGGGTTCGAGTCCCGTCGGTACGATGAAATTTTGGATTGTGTTTAACAATTTACAAAATTATAAAGTGTGAGACACTTCAAAGAAACATAATATTTGATTTACGCAGTGCAACATCTCTCGTCGGATTTGAAAACTGTAATGATTTCTTCCGAATGATTAACTTACGTAATAAGTAGTCATAGATGGCGCCACCAATGCAGAATTGGGTTAACAAATGCAATCCACTAATTTCGTCATATCGATGTATCGAACCGTGGCTTAATTGGCAGAGCACCTGGACGTGTAATCCGGGGGGTGCGGGTTCGAGTCCCGTCGGTACGATGAAATTTTGGATTGTATTTAACAATTTACAAAATTATAAAGTGTGAGACACTTCAAAGAAACATAATATTTGATTTACGCAGTGCAACATCTCTCGTCGGATTTGAAAACTGTAATGATTTCTTCCGAATGATTAACTTACGTAATAAGTAGTCATAGATGGCGCCACCAATGCAGAATTGGGTTAACAAATGCAATCCACTAATTTCGTCATATCGATGTATCGAACCGTGGCTTAATTGGCAGAGCACCTGGACGTGTAATCCGGGGGGTGCGGGTTCGAGTCCCGTCGGTACGATGAAATTTTGGATTGTGTTTAACAATTTACAAAATTATAAAGTGTGAGACACTTCAAAGAAACATAATATTTGATTTACGCAGTGCAACATCTCTCGTCGGATTTGAAAACTGTAATGATTTCTTCCGAATGATTAACTTACGTAATAAGTAGTCATAGATGGCGCCACCAATGCATAATTGGGTTAACAAATGCAATCCACTAATTTCGTCATATCGATGTATCGAACCGTGGCTTAATTGGCAGAGCACCTGGACGTGTAATCCGGGGGGTGCGGGTTCGAGTCCCGTCGGTACGATGAAATTTTGGATTGTGTTTAACAATTTACAAAATTATAAAGTGTGAGACACTTCAAAGAAACATAATATTTGATTTACGCAGTGCAACATCTCTCGTCGGATTTGAAAACTGTAATGATTTCTTCCGAATGATTAACTTACGTAATAAGTAGTCATAGATGGCGCCACCAATGCATAATTGGGTTAACAAATGCAATCCACTAATTTCGTCATATCGATGTATCGAACCGTGGCTTAATTGGCAGAGCACCTGGACGTGTAATCCGGGGGGTGCGGGTTCGAGTCCCGTCGGTACGATGAAATTTTGGATTGTGTTTAACAATTTACAAACCTATTAACATTATGTATATGATAGAATTTTGCCATTTACATAATTGCTCGTAGCCGACCACGGCGAAACCGCAGCAATCTGAGAGCGCGTGCGCGGCAGCACTCAGATAGTGTACCGACTTGTTCAAACTAAACGCGACCTACGGCGATCAGAAAACGATTGAAAAGCAGATCGCGCCCGCACCCGCGCACTCAGATCGCACTGGTTTGGCCATACCTTTACTATCGCTGATGAGACCCAAAGCCTTTTAAGTCTGTTCTATAAAGCAGTAAAAGTTATGTGTCATCTATCTGCGGTCTGGGCCTTTGAAACGCTCGTTTTACTGTCCGCACCTAGTGCGTAAAGTTTTCTACAAATGGGTGATTGTTTAGGCTTGTAATGTTCTTACCCGAAGGGTGGTTACTATTACTATTCTCTTGAGATTTTGAGCTTTCCCGCTATTGCGTATCGAATCGTTGGGGAAATAAGATTGGATGGTTAATATAATATTTATTACGCTTAACAACAAAGCTACCATATTGAATGCGGTATAATATAAAACACTACACTAAATACTGTACCCCCAATTTCGCCCACAATGTATACACAACAAGTCAGTGCTCGCTCAATCTATACATTTTATTATATATACGCTTTCTTTTGTATCTTAAATACACGACAAGAATTAATAATTATTATGTTTGATAAATTATCTTCTATTTTTTTTTAAATTATTATTAAGCCAATTTATTTCCCATCCTTATTACATAATTACAAGTGCTATTATTATAAATATCAAACAACATCAATCAAATACAATAATAATAATAAAATACATTACAAAATATTATTTTTAAAGTTATTGATTTTAGTTAATTTTAATATTATTTTAACAATCTTAGATATTATTTTATTTTATTGTATCATACATTTTATTTTAATACAAATATATATATTCTATATATGTATGTAGTAATTTTTTATATTTTATTCATATTTATTTAAATCAACCATCTTTGGTGTTTTCATCTTCATGGATAGGAACACCTATACGGGTATAGGCCTCCTCCAGCTTACTCCAAACCTCTCTATCCCTTGCTTTTTTCTTCCATTCTCTTCCAGCAGTCGCCATTATATCGCTTATCCACCTTTTCGTAGGTCGTCCTCGTCGTCTTTTTCCAGATGGGCCTTTCCATATTGACGTTTCTATAGTCCATCTACTATCGTTATATCTTGCTAGGTGCCCCGCCCATCGCCATTTTAGTTTTAGAGCGTATTGTAAGCCATCTACTAAGTTCGTCTTTCGTCTTATGTTTTCGCTTCTTATTTTGTCCAACTTTCTGATTTTTAGTATACTTCTTTCCATAGCCTTTTGACATGTCACTAGTTTTGTTTTTATTTTAGTATTATATGTCCATGTCTGGCATCCATATGTCAGAATCGGCAGTATGCAAGTGTCCAGAATGTTTTTCTTTAGGTGAAGAGAGAAGTCTCCTTTCAAGATTTCTTTGAGAGACCAGTATTTATTCCAGCTCATATTTACTCGGCGTTCAACTTCTTCTTCTTCGTTTTTGTTCCTGAATGATATGTGTTTTCCTAAATAAATGTAGGTATTTACGTATTCTAGTGGCTTTCCGTTCAGATTAATTGTGTTTTCATTGCTATTTGTCATTATTTTCGTCTTACTTTCGTTCATTTTAAGACCTAGTTTTTCACTCTCTTCATTTAATGTGAAAATCATGTGTTCCAGTTTCTTGCTTGTTTCAGCGAATAGAACGATGTAGTCCGCGAATCTTAGGTGGGTAAGTCGACCTCCCGCTATTCTGATTCCTTCTGATTGCCAGTCAAGATGGTCAAAAATGTGTTGCAGTACCGCTATAAAGAGTTTGGGTGACAGAGGATCCCCCTGTCTCACTCCCCTACGAATTGGTATATCTGGTCCTCGTTTCTCCAGTTTGACCCGACTTGTCGTGTTCTCATAAATGTTTTTCAAAACATTTATGTATTTCTCGTGTATATTACATTTGTCGAGGGTTTTCCAAATTGCGGCATGCGAAATCGTGTCAAATGCTTTAGCGTAATCAATGTAGGCGATGTATAGTGGTCTGTTCAACTTTCTATATTTTTCTATAACTTGAAGCATTACGTGAATATGATCTATGTACAGAAACCGGAACGGAAACCCGCCTGTTCAATCGGTTGAAGACTATCGATTTTTGGACTTAGCCTGCTATGCAGAATTGACGTGAAAAGTTTGTATGTACTCGAAAGAAGGCTAATTGGTCGATAGTTGCCCATATCTTGAGGATTCCCTTTTTTGTACAATAGAATGATGTCAGATCTCTTCCATTGTTCTGGTACCCTTCCTATGTCCAGAGCTTTATTGAATAGGTAGGTAAGTGGGCGGGCTAAATAAATAGCACCACCCTTGAGTGCTTCATTCTGAATGCCATCGGGTCCGGGGCTTTTATCTAATTTTAATTTTTGTATATGCTTGATGACTTCCATGGCATCTACTGGTTCTGGTTCTTGTCCGTCATCTACTTTTTCGTAAGGCGTTTGTGCCATTATTGTGGTGGAAGTTGAGTTCGTAGTGGTATCTGTTTCATAGAGATGTCGGTAAAATTCTGTGGCCCAGTCTAGGATATCTTGTCTAGTTCTTGTTTCTTTATTCCTTGTTTTCAGGTTTTGGATCCAGTTTTTGTGAGTGTTTAGTTGTTTGTATGCTTTTTTTGCACTTCTGTGTTTTATCAGGTATTTCTCTAATTATATTGTTTCTGTAATCTTTGTAGTCTTTTTTAATAGCTTTGCTAGTTGATTTGAACAATGAACTAAGTTCTTTCCTCATTTTTTGGGTTTATTGCTTCATTTTTAAAAGTTCTGTGCGTCTCTCCAAAAGATCTCGTGTAGATTTACTGACGATTTCATCCATTTTGTTTATCTTCGACTTGCTATTTAATGTTATGCTCCTATTGATGATGTGTACGAGTTTGTCGTAGAATATTTGAAGATCAGTTTTCTCATCGTCGTTTAATAAGTTTAATTCATGTATATTGTTTTCCAGGTTTGATAAATATAAGCTCTTCTCGTCTGCTGTATTCAATGACTTAAGTTGCGATTTAAAAGATGCCCTACTTCTCTTTTCTTTTTTTAGTTTGTACGTAGCTCTTACTAAGCGGTGATCAGATCTAAATCCAAGCCCATGCAGAATTTCTATGTTTGCTATCCTGTTGGGTTCATTTGAGAGAATGAAGTCTACTTCATTTTTTATTTTTCCATTAGGAGAAAGCCATGTCCATTTGCGATTTTCTCGCATTTTAAAATAGGTATTCATAATGGATAGTTTGTGTTCTAAAGCGTGTTGGATAAGTTTCTCCCCTCTATCGTTTCTGTAACCATAGCCGAATCTGCCCAAGACTAAGTTTCCATTCGCTTTTGTGTGGCCAATTTTGGCATTGAAGTCGCCGATAACAAGAACATGTTCTCCTGCCTGCTCTTGTGCTAGTTGTAAAGTTTTATAAAAAACATTGATTTCATCCTCCGAAGCCTTCTCAGTTGGTGCGTACACTTGTATAATAGAGAGTATTTGGTTCTCGTAGTTCATTTGCAGTAACGCTACTCGCTCTGATAGACCTGAGAAATTGATGACCTTGGCTTTGTGTTCCTTTTTGATCAAGAAGCCAACTCCATGGAGGCCAGATGTTTCTCCTTTATAGCAGAATATGTAATCATCATGTTCTTCAATGTTACAACCTAATCTTCGAACTTCCGCTAAGCCTAGTATGTCGATATGAATTTTTTGTAGTGAGAGAGTGAGTTCTATAATTTTTTCTATCGTTGCCAAGGATCTTACGTTGAATGTTCCAATTCTGAGAAGTCTGTCTGTTTTGTTAGTATTTGCTGGAGGGTTGTGGTCATTTTCCCCCACGGGGACCAGCCGGCTTGGGGGAGGTTTGATAAATGTTTCTTTTCCATAATTGTTTTTGTTGTTGTTGTTGTGGTTATTCCGGTCCCTGGTGTGTTGTAGTTGCTAGCTACTGTTCTTTTCTTTTAATGAGTTGCTTCTTGGTCGAGCCATATAATCAAAAGCGTTCTTAACATTGATTTTTTTTGAAGTTGTGTAAGAAGACGATTGGTCCTTTGTTCCCGTCGAATTAGGAGAGTAAGAAGGCTCTCGTTTCCTCTTTTCTCTGTTTGTATTGGTTTGCTTCTTGATTATAAGTTTATCGCCCCTTAAATAGGCTATATTGCCTTTGCACCGTTCCTCCTCCAGTCTAGGCTGCAGTAGTTTTCTAGTTTCTAGTACTTCAGGCGTGAAGTCTTCTTTTATATAGATTCCATGGGGCAATTTCTTTTTATTTTTTAAAATTTCGCTTCTCCGCCAGTTTGATACAAATGAAATGAGAATTGGGCGAGTTTTGTTATTATTATTATTTCCAATCCTATGTATTTTACTGATTTCATGATCCTGTATGTTTAATACTAGACAATAGTTGAGTTTTTCCATCATTAATTTTAATAAGTTAGATTCACCTTCGTTTCTTTCTTGTATTCCAAAGACCAATAAGTTATTCCTCTTGTTGAACCATTCCAAGCGTCTTTTCTTTTTTCTTTTAGTTCAGAAACTTCGCTTTTGAGTTGCTTGTTCTCCTCATCCATTTTCTTAAATTTTTCGTCCATTTGCTGCATGACATTCCGTGTTACAGACTCTGTGATTATTTTTGTCTGTTTATCCATTTGTTCTTGTATTTTTTCCAAAAGCATGTTCATTTGTTCATCCATTGCGTCGTGTAGAGGGAGTATTAATAATTTAGAACTTGTAGTGTGAAGTGGAATGTTCGGTCATAGACAATCCACACAATAGAAGTTTTTTAAATACTCACTATGGCAACCCTTCAAATGTCAATGTCAGTATTTCCTTACATTGCACCTCAATTGAACGAATTTCACTCAAGTCGTAATTTTGAGGTTATTTTAATAGCAGATATAATCACTGATTTTTCATCATAGAACAGGTTTATTTTCCACGAAACGCGTCTTCTTTTAGTTTTTGGTGACTTGTGTCTTGTTATTTACCCGATAATGTGACAAACAAAAGTTTTAGTACGAAAAAACTTTGCAGTTTTAGTGGGAGCGGAATTTGACACGTCTGTTCACAACAATCACCGGACCGAAATTAACTTCTATAGGTACGGCCAAACCGCGGCGTCCTGCGATCTGCGGGTGCGATCTCAGTACTTTACAATTGTTTACTGATCGCGTTTGGTGTGAACCAGTCGGTACAAATACCACTGCGCTATTTGATCGCCGCCTAGATCGCGCACGCAGGACGCTGCGGTGTATCCGTACCTTAAGGTCTCTCGGTTCTCGATTTCAAGACTAATTGAACATTATATTCGATTCATGGATAGACGGACAGAACTTGGTTTGAACATTCTTTGCAAAATGTAAAATGAGCTTCTTTTCTTGCAGTTTTTCCAGCAAGTTACAACGAAGAATTATGAAAAGGGGGTATCAAAATAATCTTGACAGGCAACGAATAATTACCGCCCGAGTGTTGCAAATGCTTATTAGGTAACGGTGACCACTTCCCATCTGCTCTTTTGCTACATCAAAACCAATTTTGTACTCCTACGTACTAACTACGAATGAACCCCATTTATAAGTCTTTTTGCTCTCGGTGTTTAGAATTTTATTTCTAAACACTCAACGAAATAGATTTCGAGAGTGACTGTTTACTTTTACGGGACAACGTAAACCTCAGCTTTTCGGCCTAATGTTCTAGTGTGTGATACTTTTTTCGATCAAATCCAACGTCGATGCTATTCCGTCTCCGCCTTTACCATCCAAATTTCGTCAGCCGCTTACATACGGCCTTCTTAACCTATATCGTTCCGTGAGGCTCTTTTGTTTTTGGAGTGGTCTTGGGTTTGTTTAAAGCGGATGCCGGGTGTTTTTTTTTCATAAGATTTATTTCAGAGTAAAGGGTTTGTTAACATCGATAAACTTAGAAAGATCCGGCAATTTATAAATTAGTAATAATATAAAGCCAGATCAGAAAGTGCTCCAAAATTTACACCGTTAAAGGTATGTTGGAATTGAAGTGACAAACAACATTAGAATTTAAATTCATGTGTAAATTGTACCCGTATAAACTATTTTACCAGTATCACACCAGATAAAAGATAACAATAGAATGTTGCCGAAGACCAATTATGGCAGAGACGAAACACTAGACTTAGGTAGGAGGTACTTTCTAGGTTAATAAAATATATTAAAATCATGTGCATGTTTTACCGTACCTACCTATATTTCTCATACTTGATAAAACGCCTTTTGGTGACAAAGTGATCCTTCTATATCTGGTAAAATATTTTCATAACCGATCTAGGTAGCACTTGGCCACTACCTCACCTGATTCAAATGGTCTTCATATACTTATATCATAAAGTTGAGTTGACAAATAAAAATAAAACTGGCCAAGTGCAAGTCGGACTCGCACTCGTAGAGTTCCATAACACAGTTAAGTATTCCATAACTATGATTTTTCGCAACTACAAAATTAACTTTGTTTTTCATATTGTTTGTATGAAAAACAAAGTTATCTTTGCGGTCGCTATATCTCTAAAACTGCTGACTGTATCTCGTTCAAACCAATTTTTGTTGTTAGTTTTTATTGAGATCTACAGCATATATTTTTTTTAGATTTTTCACTCTCATACTTTAAAAGTTAGAGGGGGGGGGGGGGGGGGGACACACATTTTACCACTTTAGACGCGCTTTCAAATTCTCTTTCAAATTATTGACTTTGAGAAAAAATGATTTTAGGAACTTTAATGTTATTTTTAAAGACCTATCCATAGACACCCCACACGTATAGGTTTGAAGAAAAAAAATTTTTTGTTTCAGTGCCATGTATGGGATCCCCCCTTGAACTTTTATATTTTTAATTTTTGTATAAAAATCGGAAAGCGGTTCACAGAATACATCTACCTACCAAGTTTCAATTCTGTAGTCTTAACAGTTTCGGAATAAAATGGCTGTGACATACGGACGGACAGACAGACAAACAGACATGACGAATCTATAAGGGTTCCGTTTATTGCCATTCGGCTACGGAACCCTAAAAATGTACGAATTGCTTCACATTGAAATATTGACAATTTAGATTTACGCGTACGTCACTTCCAGTTTTGCGTACGTTGCATTTTTACCCCAGTACGCTTAAAGAAGTTACACTTCAATAAAACTGGCCTAGTGCGAGTCAGACTTTTGTCTCGCACACGGAGGGTTCCGAACCGCAGTATAATAATATATAAGTATAATATTATATTATATTACCGTGTCAATACCAAACATGCTTAGTAACTACAACGCCATCTAACGAATATCTAACGTACTCTAAAACCAACTAAGTGAACGTTAACACAAAGGTAGGTAATTAATATTATTTATTATTAATTTAAACAATCGTTGATATATGGCGCTATAGTAAAAACACGTTTTTTATATGGGGACCCCCTTTAATTTTTAACTTTGTTCTGTTTTTAGTATTTGTTGTTATAGCGGCAACAGAAATACATAATCTGTGAAAATTTCTACCATATGACTATCACGGTTCATGAGATTACAGCCTGGTGACAGACGGACAGACAGACAGACAGACAGACAGCGGAGTCTCAGTAATAGGGTTCCGTTGGTACCCTTTGGGTTCGGAACCCTAAAAAGTGTCCAATACTAGATCGGCCGGACAATTCCATCTCTACCCCACCACTATCTATTGTTTAGTAAATTGTCTCTGACAGTTTCTTCTATACGCACAGGTTTTTTGCATAATGTTAAACCCCCAGATTGTTTAGGCTTTCTACTAGTACGCCTTTGGGGCTATGAATTTATATGGGTTATGCGCCCAGACCCCTTTTTTGGGTGTGAATGAGAATAAGGTATTTGGAGGCTTTTTAGATGCTGATGACAATGTTGGGTCTGAAATGAGGAGGTAAGTGTACTGTTCTCGTAGAATGACCGTCCTGATAGCCGTTATGCAGATATTGGCAACCTGTGTTAAAAAAGTTGGAGACTTTTTTATTTAATTGTGGATTTGGGTAAGTGCTACTTTTTCAATATAATTGAGTTTCTCTGCTATACGAGCGAATTTTTTAGTTTATGAAATTACGTGACCAGGCTTTGTATATATTTTTGGGGTAGGATCTTTATCCGAAGGAAAGGTTTATTGTTGGATAATTTCACTAAAGATGATGATCAGAGGTGCGAATCTTCATTTTTAGGGTTCCGTACCTCAAAAGGTAAAAAAAGGAACCCTTATAAGATCACTTTCTTGTCCGTCTGTCCGTCTGTCCGTCTGTCTGTCTGTCCATCTGTCCGTGTCCGTGTGTCACCACTGATTTTCTCAGGAACACCCGTTCCTGGACTTAGCAAGTTGAAATTTATACCTGATAATGAAGTCTATAGTCCCTATTGGGTGTATAAAAATCAAGGTCTTGAGTCAGCACAATAAAAAGATATAGGCAAATTTAGATTTTCGCGAAAACTTGTTAGTACCAGAATGTACCTTAATTTTCAACTTTTTTTATTTTTCGGAATTTTTCCTTTACTTGTGCTGTAAGACCTTGCTTTAAACCAAAATTGACAATTCTAGGACCGGAAGTACTACCCTATAGGTTTTGGGTCGAAAGCCTATAGGATTTCCCTTAGACCTAGAATCACGAAATTTGGCACAAAGCAAGGTCTTACAGCACAAATTAAGGAAAAAGTTCAAAAAATAAAAAAGTTGAAAATTAAAGGGTGCCCCCATACCATACATGGTTTACACCAATTTAGGTAGACCTCGGAGTTATATGAGTGCTGATACAATTTTGATGTCTAGCTTAATTGGTACTTACCAACGTTGGTACGGAGCCTCGGTGGGCGAGTCCCACTCGACATGGCCGGTTTTTTTTTTCACATCTTATGAATCTTTTTATATAGAACAGGCCTAGCGGCCTTGAATACTCTTTATACAATATTATAGTATTTGTAGTGAAGGCGTTTAGCACCGACGTCTCCAGAGAAAAGTCCCCAGGGTAGCCTGGATAATAAATACTGAAGAAGCTGTGTGTAAGTATTTTTCTTTTCATAGGAAAAGTAAAGTAGTAACTAATATATAATCTATTATCGTTTCGTGCATTTGTGTTTTGTGATTTTGTACTATAGGGCTATTGAGTTGCAAATTTGAATTGTATGTATAGAGAACAAGCACATACACAAAGTTTGTTGCTAAAAATGTTTTCAAAATATTTAAAAAAAAATGGTTGTAGAGATACAATCCAGACTAATATTATAAAATGTTTGCAACTCTGTCATTCTTACTTATTTTATAGCATAAGGATGAACATACTTATTGTGAAAAAAAAAACATATTTTTTACAAATAACTTAAATAACTCACATCGCACATAATTGTTGATTAACAGAGCAAGTGATACATTTATTAGTGTTCGTGAACGAAGTTGCAGGTGTCACCTAGTACCTACTTTATAAAAATTGTACTCACGTAGGCCCACGTTTTATTCAACCACTATCAGCTATTTGTTATCGGAACTAAAATTATATCTACACATGACAATACCTAAATCCCTCGTCCAGGAAATTGCTACAACAAAAAAAGCATAATCAACCACACAAAATTGCGGTATGTTTCGACTTTTATCTCACGGCTACTAGTCACAGAGAAAAATGACAGTGCGACGCTTCCAAATAGAGTAATAATTTTATAGACTAAATGCTGTTCTTTTTATACATGAACTAACATCTGCCCGCGGTTTCGCTCGCGTGGCCTAATTTTTTACGACTTTTTATGACTTTGACAGTTTTATGATCTAATTAGTCACTATAGATGACCCTAACGTCGAACTCAATATACTCTGTTGTTAGACTATTAAGGCTGAGTTGCACCATCTTTCTTTGACTATAATGGTGGCACTTCACATGGCTATTTGTATTTGTGTATTTGGCATATTTGGCAAACAATTACCATGTGTGGACAGTTTATTTGACAAAGTATTCGCCTTATTTGCCTATTAGACAAATAAGGCCAATACCAAATACGCGTTACCGTGCGCTTGTCGGTTTCTCGAGGCACATCAAAGCAGTCAAATAGACAAATACGCAATAAGCCGTCCACACAATGGCCATATTCAGAAGCGCACGTGCCGTGCACCTGTACGGACGTGCAGTATCTTTGTTTGCGTCTGTGTTGTGTTGTGAGCGAAAACGGAACAACAGCTTTTGAAAATGAATTGGGACAATGAAACAGTGATAACATTTCTGGAATTATACCAAATGAACTCGTGCATATGGGACCCCCAGAATGACTCCCATAAAAATAGACAGCGTGTCAATGACGCATGGAATAATATTAGAGAAAATTTGGGGGTTCCTTGCACTGTAAAAGATTTAAAAAAGAAAAAGGATTCGTTAATGTCGGCCTACAGAAATTACAAGACTAAAATAAATAAATCGGAAAGATCAGGATCAAGTTCAAGTGAAACTTACCAAGCGACTTGGTTTGCATTTTCATGCATGGATGGTTTTTTGGGATCAGTTTACACATCCAACCCAACTAAAAGTACCGAGGTTTGTACCTATTGAAACAATATTTATAGTTTATAACGTTTATTTATTTAATTACAATATAATTTTATAAGTAGGTACAGGTAAGTAGGTTCTTTAATCATCGAAAAAAGTAATTAGCATACTCATTTCTGATGTCTACTGGATTTCTCGGAGATCTTCTAGGAATATTAGGAACAGTACGCAGAGCTGGATTGGTGGGTACATCAGCCCTCCATGACCCCTGAACTATTAGATTGTCTCCATCATATACGTCAAATGTCCCAGGTGGATTATATCTATGTGAGGAACGTCCACTTTTTCTTAAAAAGTTGTGCAATATTATACATGCCATAACAACTTGTATTGCTGATTCTGGTTGTAGAAGCATGGGTTTACGTAGCACTCTAAATACAGAGGACAGGACTCCAAAGACAATTTCGACAGCTTCTTGTTGAAAATTCTTTCTTTAGTGCCTTCTTGATGTGCGCCTGGATATGGTTTCATTAAATTATTGTGTAGGGCAAATGCTCCATCGCCCAAAAACACATATGGTAGGTCAATAGTTCCATTTTGTAGAGGGCTCGGTGAAGGTAATCTCAACAGATTATTGCTCATTTTATGCCAAAGCAATGAATGTTTTAGCACACCGCCATCGCTTATCCTCCCTTGGCATCCTACGTCAGCAAACATGAAGCAGTAGTTACTATTAACTAGGGCTAATAAAACTATGCTAAAAGATTTTTTATAGTTGTAGTATTCTGAGCCACAGTTAATTGGTGCTTGTAAGACTACATGTTTTCCATCTATTGCACCAACACAATGAGAAAAACGCTGGTGGAAGCCACTTTCTTCGGCTAGCCAGTCTTCTTCTACTGCTGGCAACTGTAAAAAACAAATGGGTTAATATACATAGACATAATACATGACGCATTATAATAAAGATAATATAGTTATATCCCTGGGGATATAAATTATATTCCATGACATAATGTAGGGATGTGATTCATTACTATCATACAGTCGCAATTTAGTAATATGTCTATCTGACTAAACTAATCTAGCTTTAAATACATAGTTATAAAAATCTACCATCATATTTTTTAATTTTTTAATTAATATGAATTTAATTTGTGTTTGTTTCAGGATGAAGAAACCATTGAAAATACAGATGCAACTAACACAATTGTATTAACTGATGAACGTAATGAACCAAAGCCAACCATATCAAATCAAGAATTGTCGTCCATGACCCCAACACCACCAATTAAAAGGAGACAGAAAAATCCACCAGAGTTGATGGAAGCTAAACAACATATGGAGCAAGCATTTAATTTCATGAAATAGGTTTCCCAGCAACATGATCACCCAAAAAATAAAGATGATGAATGCACCATCTTTGGGCAACTTATAGCAAGGAAGATACGAAAACTATCTGAAGAGCGTAGAGATGTCATGATGGTAAAAATAAACCAGCTATTTGTGAATGAACATATGCTGATTTCCCCCAGACGCCCATATTCTTCAACAACAACTTATTCACCATCGATATACCAAGAAGTGTATTCTTCTCAATCGGAGACTCAAACAGCCCCAATAGAAGAATTTCACACCACTGATTTTCCTTCTTATAACACAAGAGAGTATAATACAAACCCTACTAATGGCGAGTCTGCTGAAACATCATCACCAGTAGAAAAAGCCAGCACTTCAGTTGAAGAATCTTCACATTCTACAAGGCCGTACAGTACAAAGCAGTTTATAATTTCCAACACTATCTATAACGGTCCAGCTGATTCATTGAAAGATTTTGTAATATTTAAACCGAAATAGTTATTTTAATTTCATCTATAATTTTAACATTATTTCTATATCTTTCATTAATAAAAGTTGATTGAAATTAAACATTTGTTTACCTTAACTTCCTCTTTTAGAATCTGGTATAGAGCAGTGCACACTTCCATAACAATTTTTGATATGATTTGGCTTGATATTTTAAAGGTAAGATGAAGGCTTTTGTAACTATCTCCTGAAGCTAAGAATCTCAAAGTAACTGCCAGTCTCACTTTTGAAGGAATAGAATCTCTCCACTTTGTGTTCTTTTTATAGATTAGAGGTCCAAGTTTTTGCAATAGAAATTCAAAATCTGTAATTGACATTCGGCAGCAATTATTAAATTCGTTTGAGGGCTCTGCTAACATTTCATGAAAAAAAATCTTCATTGATTCCCTGGAATAAGAAATATATGTAGGTATTTTATTAATTTAATCATTTGAGATAATTACAATTAGAATCAGTATAATGTTATTAACGTTGTTATTAAATTACTAACCGGGTTCGATTTTTATGCATAGTCAGCATCCACCAGCGCCTTGCTCCATGGTCTATTCAATACTTTGTACTTTTTGACGCATAGCATGTAATAGTAACATGCATTTAAATAATAAAATCCCGCTGCAAGTTGTAGCACGTCCATATTGTTGGTAAACACCTTGCGTCTGCTGCCAAATGTTTGTGTTTGTTATTTGAGTGCCATGTGTGGGTGGTCGTATTTGCCTCTTTTTGCATGTTCGTCTGAACGTCATATATTTTGCCAAATACAACAAACACCCAATAGCGAATACAAATAGCCATGTGAAGTGCCACCATAACAAACGTCAAAAATCTTTCAAAATTCATATAAAAACACTCGTTAATAGTTATAGTTACGCTTAAAGTAAGATGGTGCAACTCAGGCTAAGTGTTATTTTGTTAAAGTCAATAATCAGTATGGTGAGGTAGATCAAGCTGTACTATTTAAATATTTAACTAAGTTTGATGCATGTGGCTGTTAAAACCCAAAAAAATATGAAATATTTCCTACAAAATAAATCAGGCGAATGTTGGCGCGAGCGCAGCGAGCGCTTTTATATAAAAAAAATTACGACTTTTTATGACCCCGATAGTTTATGGCCTCATAATTTTTAATAAGTCCCTATAGAAGACTCCAAGGTCGAACTCGATATCCTCTAATTGTTAAAGTTATTAATCATTATGGTTAGGTATACAAAGTTGAGAAGTGGACATTTTTATAACTTTTATGCCCCATACAGTTGTATATTATATTACCTTACAATCAAGGCACTTTAGATAACTCTAAGATCAAACTCGATATCCTCTGTTGTTAAAGTCATAAATCAGTATGGTAAGGTATACCAGGTTAGGTTGTGCTCTTTTTATGTTTGACACAGTCTGTTAAAACACAAAAATGTATGAAATATTTCCTACAAAGTAGATAAGGAGAATGGTTGCTTGAGCGCAGCGAGCGCCATTATTGAGCAAGCGAAGCGAGCGCGAAAATTTTTTATGACTTTTTATGACCCCGACATTTTTATGACCTCATAACATTTATATAAGTTACTATAGAGGACTCCAAGGACAAACTCGATATTATCGATTATAAAAGTCATTAATGATTTTAGTGAGGTATACCAAGTTAAGAAATAGACATTTTTATGACTTTTTTGCCCCTTACAGTTTTATTACCTAACAATCAATTCACTGTAGATGACTATAAGGTCAAACTCAATATCCTCTGTTCGTTATTCATTAATCAGTATTGTTAGGTATATCAAGTTGTACTCTTTAAATGTTTGACTCATTCTGATGCATGAAGCTGTTAAAACACAAAAATGTATGTAATATTTCCTACAAAGTAGATAAGGCAAATGGCTGCGCGTGCGTAGCGAACGCTATTAGTGCGCGAGTGAAGCGAGCGCGAATTTGTTTATGACTTTTTATGATTCTGACAGTTTTATGACTTCATTACCTTTTGTTAAGTCATTAGAGGGGGCTCCAAGGTAGAACTCGATATCCTCAATTGTAAAAGTCATTTATCATTATGGTTAGGATATACCAAGTTGTGCTGTTTAAGTGTTTGCCAAAATAAAAGTGTCCTATGTCCTACTATGCTCTACTGACTATCTTTGTACAAATTTTCAGCTGAATCGGCCAAGTCATTGATCTAATAAGATGTCACACATTTACAAAATTTAATAAAAAAAATCTGGACATCAGACTTGTCTGCCAAAAAATATATATTCAATGACTATCTTTTAAATGATCAGCTGAATCGGTGAAGCCGTTTATCAAATATGACGTCACACATTTACAAAATTCATTAAAAAAATCTTGATATTCAGACTTTTCTGCAAGGAAAGAAATCCTATGTCCTTGTATGTTCTATCTATTGACTATCTTTGCACAAAGTTTCATCTGAATCGGTTCAGCTGTTTAGCTAACAAGACTTCACACATTTTCATAGTACAATAAAAAAATCTGGACCTCCAGACAGGATTGTAAAAAAAACGAGTATACTATGTTCTTTTGTGTCTTATTGACTATCTTTACACTAAATTTCAGCTCAATTTGTGAAGCAGTTTGGCCGACTCCCAAAAATAGAGTATCCTATGTCCTTCTTTGTCTTATTGACTGTCTGTATACAATATTTAAGTTGAATCGGTCCAGTCGTTTATCCGAGAAGAGATCTAATATTTACAAACTTCTACTAAAAAAATCTGGTTACCCAGACTTGACAGCCGCAGCAGAAAAAAAGTATCTTATAAGATACTTTTTTTCAAAAAAAGCAAAATAGGATATATCCTATTTTGCTCTATAAACTGTTTTTATACAAAATTTCAACCAAATCGGTCAAGCCGTTTGACTGTGAAGAAGTCCCTAACAAACAAACGAACAAATATACAAACTGACTTCGCATTTACAATATTGGTGTTGATCTCTAAGACCAGCGGATTAGGCTATACGTTGATATATCAGTCAGTTAATTAGACAAATGTGTAAGGGATAATTTTGGAAAAAGTGTGAAACACGTGTCTCATAATTTTATTTAAAGAGAATGTGTACATATTTTCAAGTCCATCACCCCAGAGAATTAAATGTTTCTCAGAAAATTGTATCTCAACATTTTAATTAAAGAGATATGTACCAATTTTCAAGATAATCTAGCGACCGGACTCAGATAATAAAAAAATCACATAAAATGTAACCTTACATCATACTCTCTTAGGGGTAGAATTTCAAAAATCGATGTCTTAGTGGATACTTGCACTTTACAAAGAACACACCTTGCAAATATCATGTCTCTAGGACCAGTGGTTTAGGCTGCACCATTTTAATTAAAGAGTATGTGTACCAATTTTGGAGACAATTGACCCCGAGAATAAAAAGTCTCATAGAAAGTTCAACCTTCCATTTTACCCGTTTAGGGGTTGAATATCAAAAAACTATTTTTTAGTGGATAGTAGCACTTCACAAAGAACACACCCTCCAAATATCATGTCTCTAAGAGGTAGGTCTCTAGGTCAAGGTAGTGCAATGATATAGCAGGCAGTCATTTAGTCAGTCAAAAAAAGCGGTGGGGGATGATTTTTGAAAAGCTGTGTGATACCCGTTACTTACTATTTTAATTAAACAGTATGTGCATCAATTTTCGAGACAATTGACCCAGAGAATAAAAAAAATTGTAGAAAGTTCAACCCTCCATTTCACCCACTAAGGGGTGGAATTTCAATAAACTGTTTCTCAATAGATACTTGCTCTTCACAAAAAACACCCTCCAAATATTATGTCTATAGGACCAGTGGTTTAGGTAGTGCGTTGATATATCATTCAGTCAGTCAGAAAAATGCGTGGGGGATGATTTTTTAAAAATTGTGATACGCGTAACTCATCATTTTAATTAAAGAGTATGTGTACCAATTTTCGAGACAATTGACCCAGAGAATAAAAAGTTTCATAGAAAGTTCAACCCTCCATTTCACCCACTTAGGGGTGGAATTTCGTAAAATTCTTTCTTAGTGGATGCCTACACTTCATAAAGAACACACTCTGCAAATTTCATGTGTCTATGACCAGCGGTTTTGGCTGTGTGTTGATATCTCAGTCAGTCAGTCAGTCAATCAGTCAGTCAGGACTTTGGATTTTATATATATAGATAATCATATCATCATTATTCCTACTTCTACTGTTAAGATTATCAATTTGACTAATAGCAAAATGAATGTGAGTGCCTACGAAAGAGCCGCTTGCTAGAGAGCAAGATGTTGTCGTATCGATTTTCACTCTTTGCGGCATAGTGAGACTGTATACATAGATACTACATACATAGTGATACAAATCAAAGTACTTGTTATAGGCACTTTTCAAAAAAGGCGTGCTTGAATCGGACAATCGCAGTTCATTTAATAAATGAACTAAAACGAGTTACTAATAAGTTTTGATTTTAGCCCTACAAATTAGACCACACGGCAAAAAATAGCCATGTCAATTCAAAATCGACGGTGAAACAATCTTCATCCTTTTTTGGATTCCTACGCCTAAAAGACAATAAAGGCTTGTCAAGTAAAAGGCCTGGTAAAACTTTTCGTACTTTCTGAGCCCAAACTCCCATAATAAAAGATTATAATTTTAGTCTTTCAATACAAATTCAGTTGCGCAAGTGTTTGATTTGGCAGATTTTAACAAGTTTCAGTTTTACACGAATCGCTTTCCGCCTCGTGATTAATACGCATTGGTATGCATGTTTTCTGAGTAAATTCACACTTACCAAGATTTAACGGGCAAAGTAACCGATGACATCGAGTGTTAGACTTAGCTATATCTCAAGATCAACATGCAGTGCAGTGATGCGCCAAAGTCTAACATTGAGTTTACTGGAGCGGGAGATATGTGTTAGGTTCTGAGTTCAGCATTCAATCCGAATATACCTACTACTGATATATAACGTCTAATTGTACATTATACAATGGAAAGGTAAGTAGCTGTCACAGTAGAATAGACATCATCAATTCGATTATGTACCATTTTGGCGCTATTGTAGGGGTTGTATTCAGCTGTACTAGTTGCACTGGAATTAAAAGTGATGTTTTCAAGTAGATATAGTACATTACTGCCACGGCCCGCAAGTACAACATAACCGGACGATTGTGAGTATGCGGGCTGAAGTGGAGCCGAGGCACGCATTACAGAGTATACGGGCCGAAGCGGAGCCGAGACACGCATCACAGAGTATGCGGGCCGAAGCGGAGCCGAGACACGCATCACAGAGTATGCGTGCCGAAGCGGAGCCGGGACACGCATCACAGAGTATGCGGGCCGAAGCGGAGCCGAGACACGCATCATAGAGTATGCGTGCCGAAGCGGAGCCGAAACACGCATCACAGAGTCCGGTTATGCTCAGTTATGGCCAAGGCTTGTATAGTGCTTTTCTCAAACATGCGTATACATTTAAAAAAAACGTACATATTCATATAAAAATACAATAAATGAAGGGAACAGTTTCGAAAATTGAAATCGAATTTCCCAGGAATTGTATTAGTTTGTGACATATCCATAGATGTTTGGTGTTACTTTTGTAGCCATTTCACAAAAATAAGCTAAGAAAACGTTTTCAGACAACGATTTATATTTATTTTCGTTTTTCAATTGAATAAAATTGTCATACGTTTTCATAAATTGTAATCTTATGTGTCCTTCAATATCGGTGATAAAAAATTTCAAAAATAGCTTCTGCAGCTTCTTGTATTTAGGTGGTGTTCAAATGTCTTCAATTACTCGTAGAACTAGCTCATTTTAAATAATTAACTATAGTAGGTGAAGTTAACATAAACGTATAAAATTAATAACTCTATTGAAAATAACAAAAATGGTTAGGTAATTTTGCTGCCAATTTGCCGCGTTTAGGGTTGTGCAAGATGTGGTCGTATATCGTAGCATGTTTGAGAAAATATATGAATTATAGAAGGACACTCGTGGTGGCGCTACAAATTGGCACATACTAATTACTGCCACGTATACGTATACTGGAATTACAATGATATGAGAGTTAGGAAAAGAAGATAGAGATGGGAATTTGTTTGTCAACGTTTTAAGTCTATTTTAGTCTGTTATCATTATGACTTTCTTAAACCATTCTTATGAAAGCTCCCCTACTGCTTTAACTGTTCCGCTGTTCCCAAGCAGACCGTAAACTTCTTTTTACGTACAAAATACGTCTGCCTATAAAGGCACTACGTGATATTTTTGGCAACTGCTACGGGACCGCTCTTTTTAAAATAATATTCGAAAGCTCCCAGTGACACTTTTCCGGGCTATAATTTCAGTAGGTTCTTGTACATTTAGAAATTGTATTTTAGTTTATGAATAGAAATGGGAAAATAAATTTATTGTTGTTTTTCTTCGTGTCTAAGTAGGTTTATGGTGGTTGAATTTGAAGACGGTATTATATAAAGAGCCTTGAGAGAAGTGTCATAATAGCTGAAAAGCTATTTAATAATCTCGCTTAATAACTTACAGAAGAGGATCAACTTCAGTGCTGATACGGTCAGTGATATTTTGTATTGGTGACCTTAGGTACTTGTTCATTTATAGAGATCGGCATCAGCAGATCTTCCTAAAATATGTATGAAATCACCCTTTTAATATATCGTATCGAACAATAAATTAAGATAGTTTCAAAACTAAAACAACTGACTTCCATGCTTCGCGAGTCATTTTAGGAGCAAGTTTATTAGTATATATATACTTATCAAATTTTGATAAAATTAAATCGGCCTGGAAATGTACACTACCAATAATAAAAATAAATATTTGAATGGGTTCACAATTGACGGAGTAATCTCGAAAAAAAACACACATACAGACGAATTGAGAACCTCCTCCTTTTTGGAAGTAGGTTGATAAATAACATCTAGCACGCTAAGTCACGGATGAAAAAATAGCCTGAACCAACAACATAAATAAACCTAATAGATTAAATTACAACACAATCTAATACTTACCATTTAAATAGCCCTTTTCGTAATTAATTTAAAAAGCTCTCAATCTTCAAGCAGTCACCAAATAAATCTGGAAAAACCAAGATAACTGCTCACCAGCTGATCTCCTTAATCACTTGGAGACGCAATAAAATAAATTGAAGAATAATGAAACATTTTTATCTTTGAGGGTAGACGTTGTAGTTAACAAAGCTTTGAAGAAAAGGGACTTACTTACTTAGAAAAAGGACTTGTGAGAGTTGAGACTGTATAAGCCCGATCTCTTGACCAGTGAGTGTATGAACTCATACTCGTTCCATTATGAAATACTAGATGTGCCCCGCGGTTTTACCCGCGTCGACATAGTTCTCGTGGGAATATCAGGATAAAAAGTACCCTATGTGTTATTTCAGGATTTTAGGCTGTATACATACCAAATTTCAGCACAATTGGTTCAGTAGTTTTAGCGTTAAAGGGTAACAAATATTCATACATCCGTACATACAAACTTTTGCGTTTATAATTTTAGTAGGATAGATAGATATCCTATAATAAGAACAAACATAGAAGAAACACTACAGTAAATTGTAAAAATCTATCATTTTTTCCACAAGTGCATGATAGGACTATCAAAAAGTAGCTTACCACTATCTAGGAGAAAATCTGCCGCCATAACCTTACGGTGTTCCAGCAGCACACAGCTCTCAAGAGTATTCTAGGCCTAGCGTGTTCACCATCTTCGACCGCATCATCGCTTACCGCCATGCGAAATACTCGTCAAATGCTATTCTATAACATATACAGTAACCTTTTTTTTTTAACTAAGGTAGTAGTACTAAAGTAGGAAGGTACTTAAAAACTTTGTTTAATATCTGTAAAAAATCTATAACATATATTATCAGGCTCCCAAATTTACTCCCAAAGTTATCAATTGGCTTAAAGTTATAATATATACAAATAAATAAAAAAGCAAAAAAGTAAGGTGTAAAGGTACGGACACGCCGTAGCGTCCTGCGTGCGCGACCGCAGGTACCGACTGGTTCACACCAAACACGATCAGAAAACAATTGAAAAGTAGAAGATCGCGCCCGCAGATCGCAGGATTCGCAGGACGCCGCGGTGTGGCCGTACTTTAACTTATCACATTTCGACAAAGGATATATCGTTGGAAGGATAAACATACTAATTTATTAGTTTTCTATTGTTATACGCCAAATGAATTAAAATAAAACTGGCCAAGTGCGAGTCAGACTTTTGTCCCGCACACGGAGGGTTCCGAACCGAACACCAACTAAATAAAGTTTAGAACAAAGGTAGAATAGTTTTATATAGTATTCATAGTAATAGTAGTAGTAGTAATAGTAGTAATTAATATTATTAAATATCTGGTTGACCGAGCTTTGCTCGGTATTTTTTGCCACTTAAACAGACAAATATGACTTTTCCCGACATCTACTGACGAATAATAATACTATTTTTTTTAATTGAGAGCCACTAACTGCTTTACCCACACAGTAACACTAAAGCTACTTCTACACGCCAATAGATGTCGGGAAGAGTAATATTTTAAGTTGATTATCAAAAAAGTTGATTATTGAAAACACGAATAAAACAACATTTTCTGAAAATGATTCCTAGCTGGATCGATATATCGCCCCCGAAATCCCCTGTAAGTATACTAAATTTTATTTAATCGTTGGGCCGCTTCCGATATTCATATTAAGGTAAAGACGATAGCGCCGCCTTCTTTGATGGCGCTAGCTAGATGGCGCTGCGCTATCATAAAAAACTTTTCTTTAATTTTTAACTTTGATCTGTTCTTAGTATTTGTTGTTATAGCGGCAACAGAAATACATCATCTGTGAAAATTTCAACCGTCTAACTATCACGGTTCATGAGATACAGCCTGGTGACAGACGGACAGACAGACAGATAGACAGACAGACAGACAGACAGACAGACAGACAGACAGACAGACAGACAGACAGACAGACAGACAGACAGACAGACGGACAGCGGAGTCTCAGTAATAGGGTTCCGTTGGTACCCTTTGGGTTCGGAACCCTAAAAAAACTGTGTTAAGTCAGCTTTAAGCATTATTTTTTTCTTGTTAGATTGAAGTAACTTCTACGATACAAAAGTAATGTCCATTGTTACCCTCATTTGGTTCAAGCTTCGTTCTTAGTTTTAACGAAGGGGACAGACAAAGTGATTTAAATTCGTTACATCTGGGGCACCATCTGTTAATGCACTTCGTTATGACTCGCTTGCAGCTCCGTAGCCGAGTGCAGATTCTAGTGATGTACCGTTTACTTTTGCAGGAAAATCACAGAAAGAAAAAAACAGTCTAATTAAAAAAAAAGGCTTTGCGAAACCAATATTTTTATTATGTGTTTAGGTGCGTTCACACGATTTAAATACAAAAGTATAATACCTATTACCTGATTTTTTATACTGCGAATGTAATTGCATTTGACCCACACTTGACCCCTTTACTCATCTGATGTTAAGTAAACCCATCAAACCTTCAAATAGCCCGTCGGCGTAAAGGACAACCTAGCTTGCCTTTGAACCGGCCGGTTCAAAACCTAGCCGTAAATGGATTTGTCTATTGTGCATTCATAGTTCATCCAGAGGTGGTAAGAGCATAATATCAATGTTGATGTTTCGCCTGACTTGCTGCCAAAATTAGCTAACCACCATCAAGGAGAAAATTTACCGCCAAAACTTTTATGGTGTTCTGGCAGCACACAGCCCTTGATAGTTTCTATTTATTATTTATATGTAAGCTACCACTATCTCACTTGATGTGAAGTGACGATATGATCGATAATGTAGCGTACTTATCTAGAGAATACATATTTCCTCGCGACTTGAAGTTCCTTAAATTGCATTTAACCGAAAAAACAGACTTAGGCAGGAAATTCCATTCCTTGGCGGTACGTATAATAAATGAAGAAGTAAACTGCTTCGTGCAGGTACAAAAAATATCCACCATAAACCGGTGATGCCTCGTAGTATCCCTGGTTGTACGACTATAAAATGGGGATGGTGGAGCTAGATTATGCAGTTCCAGGCTTACTCCGTATCCGATAAAAAACCAATAGACTGTTCTAAGTCAAACTATTCTAGACCTAGCGTGTTCACCATCTTTGACCACATCAACGCTTATCTCTAGGCGAGATAGCTGTCCAACGCTGGCCTATCAGATATTTAAAAAAAAACTATTTTAAAACTATTTGAGCCACTTATGACACTGGAACCAACAGGGGATCACGTAATAGGACTAAGGTCTAAGTCTACTGATTCAGGTGGGCAACAATGACCCCTCTCCCTCTTCTTGTCGTGGGTGACAATAATTCGCACAATGCAATGCAAATTGTCATGTTTTTGCCTAAAGAGGCAATAAATATAATAGGTATATAATAGGTATAAAGTACCTATTATATTTATTTTTCTGAAGCTAAAAATCTTTTTTATAGACTAATACACATCACTAGCGAAAGCGGAACGATTCGAAATTCAAATTACACCGTTCTTTTTCAAATTAGGAATTTGGTATGCAGTTTTGGCGGGACAGCCTTGCAAATAGACGTAGCTGTTTGCTCGAGATTTTGAGCTCATATTATTTTGCAAATAGCTACAAGTGCACTAGTATTTTCTTTAAAAAAAAATTATCTGCACTGTAGCAGAATGTTGTTAATATTACTGCCAATCGACACCAATATTATAATTGCGAAAGTCAGTTTGTATATTTGTTTGTTTGGGTCTTCTTCACGGATAAACGCCTCGACCGATTTAGCTGAAATTTTGTACAGAGATTACAGTAATATGGATTAGGCTGTGAGATACTTTTTAACGCAAGCGAAGCTGCGGGGCACAGCTGGTATTACAAATGCGAAAGTCAGTTCCTAATAATAACTGTTAAACTTTACCTATGTGCGTATTTTAGCCAAAGAAAAAAAAGTCGTAAGTATATTACTGATCAAGTCAGCTTTACTGCTGTAGTCCAACCACTAAAGAAAATTCAGACCGATACTTCAGACGGGTTCCGTAGCCGAATGGCAAAAAACGGAACCCTTATAGATTCGTCATGTCTGTCTGTCTGTCTGTCTGTCTGTCTGTCCGTCCGTATGTCACAGCCATTTTATTCCGAAACTGTTAGGACTACAGAATTGAAACTTGGTAAGTAGATGTATTCTGTGAACCGCTTTGCAATTTTTAAACAAAAATAAAAAAAATTAAAAGTTTAAGGGGGGGCATCCCATATATGGAACTGAAACAATGAAAAAATGTTTCTTCAAACCTATACGTCTATGGATAGGTCTTCAAAAATGATATTGAGGTTTCTAAACTCATTTTTTCTCAAAGTCAATCATTTGAAAGATAGGCGGGTCTAAAGTGGTAAAATGTGTGTCCACCCCCCCCCTCTAACTTTTAAAGTATGAGAGTGAAAAATCTAAAAAAAAAATATGCTGTAGATCTCAATAAAAACTAACAACGAAAATTGGTTTGAACGAGATACAGTCAGCAGTTTTAGAGATATGGCGACCGCAAAGATAACTTTGTTTTTCATACAAACACTATGAAAAACAAAGTTAATTTTGTAGTTGCGAAAAATCATAGTTATGGAATACTTAACTGTGTTACGGAACCCTACGAGTGCGAGTCCGACTCGCACTTGGCCAGTTTATTTTTTCATGTTAGAGAGACACAAACCTTTGGCAGCTATTACATCTGATGGTAATTGAAGAAGCGGTCTAAGTTGTAATGAGCTTGTCTGAAGTTGGAAGATGGCAGTGAGACGAGGCGCTGGACAATTAACTTTAGTCCAATTCACAAAGCGCAATAATTCCAACTTGTATTCCATTTTGGCTGGCATCAAACATCATGCTGGAACTGGGTGAACGACTAGTGACATGTCTTTGGCCGGTGGGTGGACTGAGCCTTGCCCAAAGCCTACCGCCAGTAGTCATAATTATATTGAGCGCCAGCCAGGGATCCCGTGAGTTAACGGACTCGACTCGGACTAGAGTCCGACCGAAACTGGTTTTTTCAGTTTCAGTTTCGGCCGAAACCGAAACCGAAACTCACGTGGTCAAGCATAAAATTCCTTGAAATATTGAAATTTGATGCATATCACCCATTATTCTGCATTAATTACGACATTAAATGGAAACACACACTAAAACATACTCCCTATTTCCTATTATCTACGGTTGCTAGCGGGCCGCCAGCGTCCGCCAAAGCATTGCCGCGAGAAACGAAGTTATTAGGCCAGCGTGTACCACAACTTCCGAAATACGAAATCAGTTTCGGTTTTGGCAACAATTTCAGCCAAGATTGGCTGAAACCGAAACTGCCGCCAAAACATGATTTTTGGCCGAAACCGCAACCAAAATCGAACTTTCGGTCGGACACTAAAAAAAACCTCTGATCTGATTTGAATCTGAATCTGGTTTCAAAAAACCGTAAACATAACACTACGTTTGCTCAAAATCGTTTTAATTAGTAACTGTTTATAAATTCATATCACTTTACTCAAACAAAAGACGATGCGATTCTTGATGTGAACGCACAATAAATAATAAAACGGTGAGGGAAGCGTAACAGGAAGAGACCTGATGACGTCATAAGGAAAGCGGAAATAACCGGAGGATGACATTTTCATACGAATGCTTTGCATTGCTTCAAGACGTGCCTATTTATTTTACTATTTTCTGTGCAGGATTTTTGCCGCGTAAACAGTTTTCTTTCGTAGAATTTGTTTTGATATGTAGTAATATTATTTATTCTGTGGTTTTGATTGGTGTGTATCCGTGGTGTCTAACCTGTGGTGTCTACCTAGACTAATCCAGACTAATATTATAAAAACGTTAGTAACTCTGTCGCTCTGTCTGTTTGTTACCTAATCACGCCCAAACAGGCAATCCAATCTTACTGAAATTTAACAAGGAAATACTTTATAGCATGAGGATGCATTATAGGCTACTAATTCTTGGTGGACGTGAACGAAGAACACCTAGTATTTTATAAGGACGGAGCGTGGTCCCAAACAAATGTATAACAAACATGATAAAACTAAAAAACAACCGACTTCAATGCCGCGCTATTCATTTTCAGTACCAATTTTGGATGTTTATCTCAATATCTCTGGAGATACTTATCATACCTCAATAAAATTACCATGGTACCACACTTAGGATATCTCCTTTTGAACAAAAAAAGAATAATCGAAATCGGTTCATAAACGACGAAGTTATCCACGAACAAACATAAAAAAAAAAACAAAAAAAAATATATATATATACGGTCGAATTGAGAAACCTCCTCCTTTTTTTGAAGTCGGTTAAAAATAAATCTGACTTTCGCATTTATATTATTGGTGTATGTTAAAATATATTAAATAACTAGTGTTCGTGCAGGTTTCGCCCGAGTTAAAACGTATCATTATGGCCGGCTGAATCCATAATACTGGCACAGTTTTACAATGATAATAAAACTGTGATACTGGCTAACCCTGTGCAAAATTTCAGCTAAATCAGTCCAGCCGTTTGACCGTGAGGAAGTCCTTAACAAAAAATATACAAACTGACTTTCCCATTTGTATCGGTGTTGATTGCATTTAGGTATATCAGTGGAATAAATTCTCAGGTCTTCGAAAATGGAAATTGAGCTCGTGCCAAAGAAAAAGCTTTTCAAACATACATCTGCATTTTTCTCAATCTTTATCGACTTCCCCGGCAATAAGCGTTTTTCCTACTCGTTACGCTCTTACAGTTTATCTTGAGAAAGGAAAATATTTGATTCTCCTGCATTTTATGTTAATGCTAAGTAACTACGAGTTTGCTTATGCCATTTTGATTTTAGGGTACGAATTTCTACAAACGTCTTTTGTTCTTCTGTATTATCATAGCAAGATTTAATATTTAGGGTTCTGTACCTAAAAATTAAACGTATAGAGGCGGCTCTACTGTCTATCCATCCGTCCGTCCACCCGTCTGTCACAGGGCTGTATCTTCTGCACCGCAATAGGTACGGTACACACTTGAAATTTTCACAAAGTATGTATTTCTGTGGCCGCTATAACAGTAAATAATAAAAAACCGGCCAAGTGCGTGTCGGGCCACGCGCAGTGTAGGTTTCTTAGTAGCCTGTTATTCAATGCAAGTCTTTACCCGTTATAAACAAGCAACTAGGTACTCCCTCTTTGTCACTTTAAAGGATTTATTGTAAGGATTTTGTATTTGGTACAAAATTATCCAACACCCGAGTTCAACGACTATTACTGCTAAACTAATAAAGTTATCTTAACCACTATAATTTTTCTTTAAAGTTCATGAAACGCGCTATTATCACGATTTTTCCAGATTTTTCAAGCCAGCAGTTTAGCTTTTAGAGGGGGGGGGGGGGACGCCCTACTAGAACAAAAACTTGCACTTTAAAGTTTAATATTTCGTAAATGGAGCATTCAATCGAAAAAGGTATTAGCAACCCTTAAGTCATTTTAAAAGACCTATTTAACGACACTCCACACGATTGGGTAGACGATGAAAAAAAAATCATCCCCACTTCACATATAGGGGAGCTACCCTAAAAAAAATATTTTTCAAAATTTTACCCTAAAAATGAACCCTAAAAATGATATACATTACGAAATAATTGGGATATTATACAAGAAACGTGCTTTCATGACGCATCTGTTCGCTATGCATTACAGTTTACAACCTGTCCAGGAGGGCACTACGACGTGTCGTACCATCCTGCCGGTTTCTAATGATGTTTTTCCTTGACCAGAGGGCCACTGTGAAATGCGCACATACATTTTTTGGTTAAAAAATTAATCGGTGCATGGCGGGGCTTTAAACACACTAGTCTGATGTCAGATCCGACCATTGTCCCACTGCGACACTTTTTGTAGTGGTCTTATTTTTGATAGTATTTTGAACCACCCTCAGAACAAAGCCACATGGCCCACATCATTAAACGATTAACTGACAGGTTTTTGTTCGCTAGAGAACTAAAATACCTTAAGGTACGGACACACCGCAGCGTCCTGCGTGCGCTCTATCTAGGCGGCGATCAGTTAGCGCAGTAGTATTTGTACCAACTGGTTCACACCAAACGTGATCAGAAAACTATTGAAAAGTACTGAGATCGCGCCCGCAGCACATGAGTAAAGGTACCCGCAGATCGTAGGACGCCGCGGTGTGTCCTTACCTTAATTTGTGACGTGGAGCAGCGACATACGCACAGCGGTGAGCAGTGACTAGAAAATACATTACGTGCAAATAACGCAAACAGTTATTTTAAAACAACAATTTTTTTTGGAAAAACAAGTCTAGCACCCAATGTTGATAAGGAACAATTTACTTAAACTGTAGATCGCATCAGTCCATCATTAAATCCCAAAAAATAACTTAAAACGAAAAACAAAAAGAACTCCTAAGATCACAAGCCTATCCCTGTACCTAAATTCGATTTCACGGACGTCCACCGAACCCTTTAAAACCTGTTAAAAGAGACCCTTTAAGGAGTGACCGCTGTAAAGATGTCCTTATCTTTTGCCCTTTCTTATCCAACTGTGTTTTTCCATGCGATTTGGCCCTTCTAACAATATTTCCTTACAATCCTATAGAAGGAAAATTGAAAGTACGGAAGGCTTTTGATCTCGGATATCCGTGGCCTTTGGTTTTGGCTAAATAAACAATGTCACATTAAACCTTGGCAGGTGGTGGGCGGTGGTAGATTTAGCCGAGGTTTGTCTTTTTTAGGATTCTGTACCTCAAAAGGAAAAAAGGGAAACTTATAGGATCACTTTGTTGTCCGTCCATCCGTCTATTTTATGTCTGTCCTTCTGTTAGGACCCTTTTTGTCAGGAACGCGTAGAGGTATCAAGTTGAAACTTATATCAAATACTCAGGGTTATGGCATCTTTAGGCAATAAAAAAAAAACAAACTTAAATCAACGCGATCAAAAGATATGACCGTTTACGTTGCATATTTTGCGTTTTCACAAGAGAATCAAAACCTATAGGGTACTTTCCGTTGGTCTATGTATAATCATGAAGTTTGACAAAAAGCAAGGTTGAAGCCTCAGAGTAACAATTACTAAAGTAGTTGAAGCTGTTATAAAGGAAAAAATCTGGAAACCGTAAATAAGCAGTTAAATACAAAAAAAAAAGAATTTAATAGCCTTTTTATTATAAAACAAACTTATTATTTACGTGTATTTACTTCGGATGTGCTCCGACCAGGTTTCAACCTAATACGTAGGTCATCGTCTGGGAGCGGCTAGGATGGCGGCAACGCACGTCGTATCGCCCGCGCTTCCCAGCGCAACTGACCTATGACTATAATACACGCGAACAAAGGCCAGTACGTTCACATTAAAATGAATAATTTTCGCGAAAACTTTCAAACTAAAATTATTATTTACGGTTGGTTCATTAACAATATCTAGGCATAGTTTTATACATTTACATTTTTGACAAGTTTGTACGGAAACTTCGGTGCGCGAGTCAACTCGCACTTCGGTCAAGTGCGAGTGCCTCAGTTTGTTTTAAAGCACTTTACCAACATTTTAGCTGATGTTAAATGACGACGCGGTTTAAATTTACCCTTAAACAGCTAAACAAGATTCACATGCCATAGCCAAATTATTCGCAGCACGTATAATTTTTCATACCTTATAGGCTAGCGTTTAACTACTATCTCGCTTGGTGGTAAGCGATGATGTGGTCGAAGATGGTGAACACGCTAGGCTCTGACTCTGACACTCAAAGATTGTGTGCTGTCGGAACACTGTAAGCTTATGGCAGCAGATTTTTCTATTTTATGGTATTAAACTACTTTTTTGTAGTAAGTCAGGCGGAACATCAATATAATATGCTACTACCACCTGTGAACAAACACCTGTGCTGGGATTTGAACCAGCGATCTCCCGCTTCGAAGTCAAGCCTCTCGCTTAGAATCTATCCTTTACGCTAACGGGGCTCAAGTGAACCCCTAATGAACCCCTTCAAATGACACGATGAAGTAATTAATTTGCAATGAAGTTCCGAGTCAGTTCAATCTAAGATCAAGTTCAGGACATCGTGAAAACTACCTCTCAGATTGATTTAATCCCCTTTTTACACACCGATACGATAATAGTGACATTCTTTAGGTTCGACAGTCCTTTCCCGATGATTTTCATTTACCATGAGTTTTCGATATTTCAGACTTGCGACAGTTTCAACATAAGACAGTTTCAACGTAGTGGTAAGACTTCTGCTAGTCCGTCTGGATGGTACCACCACTTTGTATTTCAGCCGTGAAATAGGAATGTTTCTTGGTTTGAATGGCAAAGTGTCCAGTGAAATTACAGGACACGTGAGACTTAACATCTTTATGCATCGAGGTAACAGGTGATCATACTGGATTGTTTTGCATGTCGCTGTATCTTTAATAATAGGTAGACGTCATCGCATACTATCAGACGAGCGTCGTGCTTGCCTTAGGCGCGAATTATACAGAAACGGCATAAGGTGTGTAACGTAACGGAGCGCCTACCTCTCGCTACGTGTATAGAGGGAACCTAGACGGGGAAATATGAACACAGGTTAATTAATACATTTAACATACTACAAGTATTGAGTCCAATTTACTTAACTTAAAACACTATAATAACAAATGTCCAGTGAGGTTACCGTAAATACCGGCCTCCTCAGATATTCCGTCACAGAATCCGCCTGCCTTTGTAGAAGAAGTGTCTTAGGCCTGTCCACTTCGAGGACTACGTCTTTTGTTGTAAAAGCCATTAGATACTATAATGGGAGTAACATTTATTATATTGTAGTGAATATGTTTTGATATGTTCCCCGACGATTGATAACTATATTTATTACCTATATCCATTGGTAATATTTTTTTTGGCACACCGTTATTTTACGGCTTGCGCCCTGTGGCATTTAACTAAATTGCTGGATCTCGTATTCTTCATCAGTGCATTCACAGCTGGGTTTTTATAATTTTATCCCCAAGGAAAAACAAATTTATCATATTTTATTATGTTTCTTTGAAGTGTCTCACACTTTATATTTTTGTAAATTGTTAATTGGACGTGTAATCCGGGGGGTGCGGGTTCGAGTCCCGTCGGTACGATGAAATTTTGGATTGTGTTTAACAATTTACAAAAATATAAAGTGTGAGACACTTCAAAGAAACATAATATTTGATTTACGCAGTGCAACATCTCTCGTCGGATTTGAAAACTGTAATGATTTCTTCCGAATGATTAACTTACGTAATAAGTAGTCATAGATGGCGCCACGAATGCATAATTGGGTTAACAAATGCAATCCACTAATTTCGTCGTCTCGATGTATCGAACCGTGGCTTAATTGGCAGAGCACCTGGACGTGTAATCCGGGGGGTGCGGGTTCGAGTCTTGTCGGTACGATGAAATTTTGGATTGTGTTTAACAATTTATCATTTTTTTATCCCCCTGTAATTTTTGTTTCGTTGCTAGGACTTCACTGACGTCCCGATATTTTCCGTCATTGGTTTTTAAATTTTGAAAACGTTTGTCATAAAGAAACATAAATCGTTTTAGTACCAACGAGTATATGCATGGTATGTGAAAAATGTATGAGGTGATTCAAGATATGCCACAGGTGTAAGACATGGTGCAGGCATCTTGCCGCTACAAAACGTTTCAATACAAAAGTGTAAGTAGGCGACACGATGTGAATTATACACAATCGGCGTGGCGCAGGCGCGTCGTTTCTACGTCGCCTACCTACATTTTGTATTGAAACGTTTCGTAGCGGCAAGATGCCTGCGCCGCGCCTTCACGTTACGCCGTTTCTGTATCTTTTCATCATAGACCTCGGATTACACTACGTTAGTTTTAATATAAATATGATTGAACATTAAAACCTTAAAAACTTAAATTATCTTGATAGTATACAATATAGTGGTGTCTTTGTCTAACTCGCCTGTGATGTAAAATAAATTATAAGTCAAAAATATTTTTAAAAAACTGGCCAAGTGCGAGTCAGACTTTGTCCCGCACACGGAGGGTTCCGAACGCCATCTATCGAGTTTCTAACGAACTTCTAACACCAACTAAGTAAACGTTAACACAAAGGTAGAATAGTATTATATAGTAGTAATAGTAATAGTAGTAATAGTAATAGTAGTAATAGTAATAGTAGTAATAGTAATAGTAGTAATAGTAATAGTAGTAATAGTAATAGTAGTAATAGTAATTGTAGTAATTAATATTATTAAATATCTGGTTGACCGGGCTTTGCTCGGTATTTTTTGCCACTTAAACAGACAAATATGACTCTTCCCGACATCTATTGACGAATAATAATACTATTTTTTTAATTGAGAGCAACTAACTGCTTTACTGATACAGTACTTCTACTCGCCAATAAATGTCGGGAAGAGTCATATTTTAAGTTGATTATCAATAAAGTTGATTATTGAAAACACGAATAAAACAACATTTTCTGAAAATGACTCCTTGCTAGATCGATTTATCGCCCCCGAAATCCCCTGTAGGTACACAAAATTTTATTTAATCGTTGGAGCCGCTTCCGAGATTCAGATTAAGGTAGAGACGATAGCGCCATCTTAGCAACTAGATAGGTGGCGCTGCGCTATCGTAAAAAACATTTTTTAAACTTTTCTTTAATTTTTAACTTTGTTCTGTTCTTAGTATTTGTTGTTATAGCGGCAACAGAAATACATCATCTGTGAAAATTTCAACCGTCTAACTATCACGGTTCATGAGATACAGCCTGGTGACAGACGGACAGACAGACAGACAGACAGACAGACAGACGGACAGCGGAGTCTCAGTAATAGGGTTCCGTTGGTACCCTTTGGGTTCGGAACCCTAAAAACAAGCTTTTATCTGGGACAATGATATAAAATGTTAAAAATAAATTCTAGTAAGTATTTGGCGTGTAGGTACTTACCTATATGCTTAAAAGCACTACCCGTTTTTCAGGCTAGGTAATTACTATACTTCAGTGCCTCAAGCTTTTAAAAATATAGGTAAGTATCTACTCGCCAAATACTTACTAGAATTTATTTTTTACATTTTAGTTCATTGTCCCAGATAAAAGCTTGTTTGAAAAAATATTTTTACTATAATTTATTTTTAACTTTTTAGTAGGTAGATACCGACTACCTACCTACTACCTAAGTATTTAAGAGAAGGCATGATGTTTTAAAATATTCCACGGATATTTGATGTGATTATGGGTAAAGTGCTCTTCAAGGAAAATCAATCGACTCGGTGGGGCTATGTTGCTTTATAACAGAAATGCCATGGCCACCTTACAGCTTCATAATCATATTCTAGCTATCATTTAAGTGTATAGTGCTCCTCAGGACGAATCATTTGAGCCCAAATTCACTGGGGTCACCTTATTTTATCACAGAGATGCCACCTTCCAGCTTCATCACCAGTCGCTAAATATCATCTTAGTGTAAAGTTCTCTTAAAGACAAATCAATAAAGCCTAGTAGTGTTTTGTAGCCTTGGTAGCCTTGGTAGTGTTATGTTTTTTTTATTACAGATATTCCGTGGCCACCTTCCAGTTTCATCATCAGACCCTGGATATTATCTAGGTGTAAAGTTCTCTTCAAGACGAATCAATCGAGCCCAAACTCGGTAGAGTTACGTTGATTTATCACAGAGATGCCGTGGCCACCTTCCAGCTTCATCCTCAAAGGTTATCATCTAGGTGAAAAGTTAACTTCAAGACGAATCAATCGAGCCCAAACTCGGTAGGATTATGTCGATTTATCACAGAGATGCCGTGGCCACCTTCCAGCTTCATCATCAGACCCTGGATATCATCTAGGCGTAAAATTCTATTCAAGACAAATCAATCGAGCCCAAACTCGGTGGGGTTATGTTGTTTTATCACACAGATGCCGTGGCCACGTTCCGTATCCATCATCAGACCAGCTCCATGGTACCATATCATTGTATTGTCACCGAAGATACATAAGTACACTACATTTGAGTCCAGTCGGACATCGGGAAGTGGGTCTAGTTTAGCTTACAAGATTCCACCCGAACATACATACATACATTGCAAGTTAAATAAAAGCTTGTAATAAAGACTAAATATTTAGCGCTGCCAATAACACAACTTCGGTTTAGACCAGTTATAGAATTGTGTTGATTTATTTGAAATTTTAGAAGTGATTTTGTCATATTGTGTTTTGAGGTACGAGTACTGAAGCCTAATAAATTAGGATCGTTTACAAAACAAAAAAAAACTGACTTCGAATGCCGCACTAGTAATTTTCAGTAAAGTTGGAGGTGTTTATCTCCATATCTCTAAAGATACTCATCAGACTTGGATAAAATTTTAATGGGACCACTGTCGAGATCTGCTCTAGGTACCAATAAAAAATATATGTTTGTAAAATATGTGTTTTAAGTGTGACGTTCGACGTCTAGATGAAAGCTGAATGGCTCAATACCTTTGTTTTTTTTTTGTAAATTCAAAGCGTTATGTTTCTGTTATATCTATATTTTTTGTTGAATATGATCTATTTAATGTTATTTGACGTGTGTAAGTGCTAATTTTTAATTTGCCCATATACTGAATAAATGCTTTGACTTTGACTTTGACTATAATCATTCGAAAAATATACAGATGAATTGAAAACTTCATCTTTTTTGTATATAATATAATAATAACCAATAATTTCCGACGTATAACAAGTCAAGCTTCAATACTTACTTAAAAGCTAGATGGCACCATTCCAAAATCAGATCGGCAAATCTAAAGCACCTCTAGATGGAACTAAGTGATTTCTAAGTAAACCACTTTAACTTGGCTAGGTCGTTATCAAGTTGCATTCACTATGTGGATTTGAAAAGTGACGACTGATTACTTAATTGAAGTGATTGATTTTGTTACCAACTTAACTCTAGCTTCGGTTTGAATGGGAGATATTTGTTGTTTAGTTCGTTTAAGTTAAATTTCCCGTTGTAAATTGTTAGGTTTTTGTTGCCGCTGTTATAGAGAGCAGTTTAGTTTTTAGTGGATGAAGGGTAATATTTTTAACATAATAATAGGATAATGGATAAATGAAGATTAAAAATTAAGAATACTTCAATTCAAAATTTAAAACCACCCACGACTGATCTATGTATAATCCATTAATTAAGACCATTCCAATGAGCCCTAACACGACATCTCTGCTGTATGTTGGTGAGAAGTAGAGTATTCTGCAGATTCCAGGAGATGTCCTAGCTTCAGGTCAATGCTTGGATGTTCTTACAAGTCCATATATATATATGTTATTTATAGTTATATGTATGTTATGCAATTACTCTGTCAATTGTGAACCAATTCAAATGATTATTTTTTTAATGGGTAGGGTATGTTTTTGAGCTGGTCCCACTGTAACTTCATTGAGATCTGATAACTATCTCCAGAGATATGATGATAAACGTCTCAAACTTCCGTCTGAAATTGACTTGCGGGGCATGGAAGCTTTAGTAAACTTTAAACTTTCGCGATTTGAACACATAGTTATAAATATGAAAATACGGGACTTATCGCGCCTAAAACATTAAATTTATTTAACTCGACGTTTTGACCAAGTCCAAGACCAAGACCGACTGACGACGGAGACAGTCGTCTCGTGACCACGATCAATGCAACTTGGTCGAATCGTCGAGTTAAATAAAATTAATGTTTTAGGCGCGATAAGTCCCGTATTTTCATATTTATAACTATGGAAGCTTTAGTTTTTAAACTATCTTAAATATTATTGTAAAAATATCTTTAAAAAATACCGCTCGCTTCTTTTGATATCGATGAAAAATAGGCGTCAATAATAGACAAGGACGAAAAATGTCTCTGATATTCAATATGGGGTTCTTTTTCCCAAAAATATGGTTTCTATATCAAATAAGGAAAAGATCCTTACAGCCAAAAAGCAATCACATTAACGCTACGGCTATGACGTGACGTCATCGGTTACGGAACACATGGTATTATTTATTAGAGGGTATCTGCAATAGCACAAGTACAAGTGTATCGTTAAATCCATAGACTCCCGAACGAGTAACATATGCCTGTTGTTCTATTGAAATATCTATTGCTTAAATAATATTTTTTGGACTATCTTTATCCACGAATAATAGTTATTTATGAAACTCTTGCATAATAAGGGGTATTAAACCGTAGGTATTTACAGTTTCATATACTACTTTATCTCCACTCATGCAATACGTAGTTACCTACTCAAATATGAGATCGTTTAAAAAACTAAAAGAACCGACTTCAAATGCCTTGCTATTAATTTTCAGTACCAAGTTTGAGATATTGATTTCCATACCTCTGGAGATACTTATTAGACCTCAAAGAAATTATTATGGTACCACACTTGGGATATCTCTTTTTAAACAATAAAATAATCATCAAAATTGGTTCATCAACGTACGACGTCACGTCACGACGTTATCCACGAACAAATATGAAAAAAATACATACGGTCGAATTGAGAAACCTTCTACTTTTTTTGAAGCTGGTAAAAAAAACACCAACGTTAGCAAAAAGTAAGTTAAGCAAATACAATAATTTTCAACCGTGCATGCGTCTTAGTGCGATAAACAATGATAAAAGACAAACTAAAAACTCTTACGTCAATTCAAAGTGTACTATAAAATAAGTTATTTTATAGCATGGTTATCTGGGATATATCTAAGCTCTAGCTGGGTTTTTAGGGTTTCGAGCTTTAGGGCCATTTTCACCGGTTCCTGATAGCCCTATTTGGAACTTCTCTGATGGATTATTGACACTTTATCAAGAACCAGTGAAACATTGGTGCTTGATAATGCGTTTGATAGTTATCTGACACATTACGCCATAAGCTGTAAAAAAACATTCAGATTTCTTCATTTTAGCGCTATCAGGAACCGGTGAAACTAACCTTTAAAGTCGTAAACAATAAAATATTGTAATCGAAAAATAGTCTGTTTACACAATCTAAAATTTCATCGTACAGACGGGACTTGAACCCGCAACCTCCGGAATAACATGTTGCCAATTAAGCTTAATTGACAAAGCACCGGAACATGTTATTCCGGAGGTTGCGGGTTCAAGTCCCGTGGGTACGATGAAATTTTGGATAGTGTTTAACAATTTACAAAAATATAAAGTGTGAAACACTTCAAAGAAACATAATAGTCTGTTTACAATAAACGTATTCTCTTATCTGAGAAAATATAGAGCCTACTGATACACGATGGGACTAATGACATAGACTCGATAAATAGAAATAATAAGCTAAGCTAAAGCTTCACCATACATGAACAATGTACAAACATGGTACAAAATATAATTAAACTAAACCTCTTAGATAAATTCCTTCATCTGAAAGGAAATCAATTACACAAATAGCAAAAGTGGAATCGAAAACAGTCCAAACCACTTTCTATCGAATTCCCATCGAAAATCGAATCCTTCGATAACCCTTGAAACGATGAAAGACAGCCACAACCACTGACATTGACCTATTACACCGTAGGCAACTCCAATTAATAGAGTTCAAGATACATTGGTTTGTTTTTAGGTGTAAAACAACAGACCATTTAACAAAGATCTCTGTTATTGAAGATATTGATTTATAGCGTGGTTCTACTGTAATTGGGATTGGTTTGAGTAAAAAGTGTTGATTTGCCACCTGAATGTCGCGGGATCCTTTTCATTGGGATCAGTGTTTTCCCATAAGTTTCGCAATAAATATTTTTGTTTAGATTATTCGAATGTTGAGATAAATGTTTTTCATTTTATTATATTATAAATAATATTATTGTAAAAATATATAAAAAATATCTTAGGTTTACAGGCCAGGGTGAATTTTCCAAGTAGGCGTCTGGGCGTGCATGGCCAAATCCGAAACTGTGAGGCGTAGTTAAAGTACATGCTCAACGGAGATTCAGGCCTGATTTTGATGAAAACTTAAACTGCATCATTGAATCTTTGAAAAATCATTATAGATATATATCATCACAAATATTCCTAGCCAGGAATTTAACCCTTCTATTAACTAATTTCACAAAAAGGAGGAAATTCTTAATTCGTGGGGTATTTTTAGGGTTCCGTACCTCAAAAGGTAAAAAAGGAACCCTTATAAGATCACTTTCTTGTCCGTCCGTCTGTCCGTCTGTCTGTCTGTCCGTGAGTCTCCACTGATTTTCTCAGGAACGGTTTTTGACCCAAAACCTATAGGGTACTTCCGGTTGACCTAGAACTGTTAATTTTGGTTAAAAGTAAGGTCTTACAGCATAAATACAGGAAAAATTCAAAAATATAAAAAAATTTGAAAATTTAAGGGCGTCCCCATATAAACATAGTTGAGCCGAATAATACAATACAGCCCGCATTTTGGAAACTTTTGGTTGACTTAGTTTTTATTGTTTTTGTTTAGGTTAATTTATGTGTTTATAGTTAGCTAGTTTTAAAGTTATAATAATGTACATACTTGATATGACCATGATTCATCATCATCATCATTATCATAATCAGCCGATATTAGTCCACTGCTGGACGTAGGCCTCCCCCAAGACACGCCACTGAGCCCGGTCTTCGGCTCTTTGTTTCCAGTCACTGCCCACCGCTTTGCGAATGTCGTCGCTCCACCTAGTCACAGGGCGTCCTACGCTACGTTTGCCGATTCGCGGTCTCCACTCTAGAACCAAGACTGGACCGATAACCGTTGGGGCAGACGCCCCAACGGTTATCGGTCCTACGGCAGATATGACCAGCCCACTGCCACTTCAGTTTACTAATCCGCTGAGCTATGTCGATCACTCGAACATGATTAATATGAATGAATAAATTATTATGACTTTCAAATTTACATTTTTTTTTACACTTATCGAAACTTTGAAAGCCCATAGTGCTACAAGCCAAAAAATTCACTTTTATAAGTTTTCCTTAAAAATCATATATATAAATATTTTTCACCGTGCTCGTTTAATTTCTAATAAAATTATTAGAGTAAGGCACTTTACACACTCCTTCTAGCGACAGCATTATCCCTTAAACTAAAATTAACTCTCAAAAGTAGACCTTACTGTCTACGACATAAGCTCCTTTAAATGGAATCCATTTAAACCCCAGTCTTCAAAACCTCTGGGAATGAAGTCAGTTGCCTAAAATGCTCTTATCAAAGATAAGGCTCCTAAAGATATTTATAACGAGAACTTGCTTAAATTTTAACAGCGTATTGTCTAGGTACTTGTCTAGACATCGCATTATTACATTGTACTCAATAACTTAAGCTCGTTTAAAAAACTATAAGGACCGACTTCAAATGCCACGCTAGTTTTGAGTAACATGTTTGAGGTGTTTATCTCCATATTATCACTAGAGATACTGAACATTTCTCGATGAAATGTAAAAGGAAAGTTACAAAATAAAAATTAATTTTCTAAATCGGTCCAGCATCTTTGGGTAATCGGTGAACATAAAGGTGAACATAAATAATAAAAATAGTTTAAAAACTAAAACAACCGACTTCCATGCCCCGCGAGTCAATTTCAGTAGGAAGTTTGAGACGTTTATCGTCATATCTCTGGAGATACTTGTCAAATCTCAATGAAACTACAATGGGACCTCGGAAACAAACCACACCGATTAAAAAAAGAATCATTTAAATCGGTTCACAATTGACGGAGTAATCGGGTAACATACATACAAGAAAAAATAAAAAGCATACAGACGAATTGAGAACCTCCTTCTTTTTGGGAAGTCGGTTGAAAAAAGATTCCGACGAACTAAGAACCTCCTCCTTATTTGTTGTCGGTTAATAAAGGCTAAACAGTAAGGACTTTGAGCAGAATCTATTTTTAGTCTATTAATATAATATTCCCATCGTACTTCCCGACATCGTGCCAAAGCTCATCCAACTTTCATTCAACTTCTGGACCTGTTGAAACCCCATTCAGTTACGTTCAACAGATCCTTGCTGCGCATGTAAAATGTGGAACGAGCTTCCAGCTGAGGTCTTTCCTCTGGAATATATGGGATTTTCCAAGAAAAGGGCTAAAAGATTCTTCAAGAGCTGGCGACGCATCAGCAACACCACTGACGTTGCAGGTGCCCATAGGCATTGGTGACCGCCTACCATCAAGCAGGATATCCGCTTGTTTGCCATATGAGGATATAATTTTTTTTTAAAACGTAAGTATTGAGAGACAGCCACATAAATAGCTCTCCATGGTAAATGAAAACGCTGTCCTTAATATTTTGTTCTAAGGGTTGATGTACAACACTTTTGAGAGAGTCGCCCTTAGTCTTAATAAATACTGCTAATTATTGTTAGGGTATATCACTGAACAAGGTTTTGTCAATATAATAATGCCTTGCATAATTTTAGGGCATTGTCTACTGTCTTACTTAGCTCCCACCCTCAATTCGGAAAATCTGTGGCCAAACATAATTCTAACAATGTGTTCCGACAGCTGTACTTGAAAGCCAGTCATCATTCTAGGCCTAGCGTGCTACCATCATCGACCACACCATCACTTACCAACAGGTTACTTAGTGATCAAACGCTAACCGATAAGCTGTATAATATAGGTACATACTACTTTACAGTTTACACATCTGTGATGTAACGAGATTATGGCCTTCAAAGTGGAAGCCTTATCCCGCCATTCCTTTTTTAATTAGCCGTGCATGCAAAGGCACCAATTCCGGTCAAAGCAATTAGCTTAGCTTTTATTTAGTGCCAGTGCCAACATTTTGAAAAAAGAACTTGAACGGCCGCCAGCGCCCCCGTGTTAGATTAACTGATGTTAAAAGTTGGCAACGGTTGGCTGCCAGCCAGTTTCGCTCACAGATTTATAGTTGTCAATGTGTAGGAGGGTTAAGAAAAAGAAGCAAATGACAGTTCCTTGTTTCTAGATAATTGAGTAGTTTAAATTGCTGTAATCTTTCATACTTAAATGCAAAAAAACACATACATAACTAGTATCTAAGTAGGTAGGCTAAGTGCTGACGTACCTAAGGTACAAAATCAGTCAAGAATTAAAAACGCACAGTTGGGTATAGATAAGCTTGAGTGTTTTTAGTGCTCTTTACTTTGCATGTACACAATGTAAAACCATTAGTCAGGACTGATGGTTGCTCATGCAGCAAATCAAAGTATGTAAATATCCACAGTCACCGTCAGTCACCCCATTACACGATCAGTTATCCATCAGTCACAGCCGTGACTGTAAGCAAACTGACAGCAAAACCTATCGTAAATTGTTGAACCCGCGGTGCAACCTCCGGAATAACATGTTCCGGTGCTTTGCCGATTAAGCCACAGTGCGATGTATCGTTACTACGAAAATAGTGGATTGCACTTGTTAACCCAATTATGCATTGGTGGCAAAACCTATCGTGTAATGTACGCCTTAGGAAGTGGGAATGATTATAAAATACATTTTATAACAAAAAATATATATTACTACCTGTTGCCTATCCAAGTGTCTAAGTAACCACAATCTTAACTCCATACTCACAGACCTTTCATACTTGTGTTGGGGGCATGCTCAGAGAAATTTACAGCTCTTAAACGACTTCACAAAAAAGGAGGAGATTCTCAATTCGACATTGTTACCTCAGAACGCTGTCAAATCTTAACTGATCAAAAGGGATCTTTTTGTTTGGGAGATTTATGCCTTCCATTTGGTTCCATTAAAATTTTATCGAGATCTGATAATCATCTCCGGAGATATGGACATAAATAATATAAATTTGTATACCTTGATGACAGTCATATTTATAGCTAGTGGCTGTTTTGACTATCGCAGCATGTGAAGTCGGTTTTTTCGTTTTGTACGATAATACATTATTCAAAACTAGCTGTGCCCCGCCGCTTTACCCCCGTAGGCAGAAACCTTCTTTGGCTCATGCACAACAAAAATATCATTCCATGATCAAATGCATAGTTGACGATTCTATAAAGGACATACAGCCAAAAGTTCAGTTTTAGGGTTCCGTACCCAAAGGGTAAAACGGGACCCTATTACTAAGACTCCGCTGTCCGTCTGTCTGTCTGTCTGTCTGTCTGTATATCTGTCTGTCTGTCTGTCTGTCCGTCTGTCACCAGGCTGTATCTCATGAACCGTTATAGTTAGACAGTTGAAATTTTCACAGATGATGTATTTCTGTTGCCGCTATAACAACAAATACTAAAAACAGAATAGAGTTAAAAATGATAGAGGGTCCCCCTACAAGAAACGGGTTTTATTTCGGCATTTCACGCCATCTATGAACGCTTAGTTAGGTAAACGTCCCATAGATGGCGTTATATTGAAATGTCAATCCCTAACACCTTTGTTAGACGTTAGATGGCGTTATAAGAAATAGAATGTTTATTAATTATTATATTTTTTGCTGGCGAAAAATACTAGTGGTATTTTTTGCTCGATCTTATAAAATACTGTAGTGTGGTACGGAACCCTACGAGTGCGAGTCCAACTTGCACATGGCCAGTTTTTTATATAAGAGATAACGAAAGTCTGGCCGTCGTGGGCTCTTACTCTATAACGTAACGTTCCAAGTTTGATTTTACTCCCCATACTTTTTTATACCCCCGGCTTATATGTAAAAATCGATCTATAAAGAGTAAATTCAAATAAACTCGAAAAAGTCAGTGTAACACGCTGTAGATAATTGGTAGATTTTTAACTGAGTTCATTAGCTCACCATAGCTTTAAAACTTTGCTTTCGTCTTCCGGCTTCGACGAAAAATTGCAACTAAAGAAAAATTAAGCAATATAAAGACGACTTGTCTAAAATAAATTATGTACCACCTTTCGTATTTATGCGAGTATTCCCCAATTTCTACCCCCAAGGAGCCGGTGTCCAATGATTTCTCAGGGGAGGAGAGCTGTGATTCGACCACGATTCCGTCTAAATTCTTAATAACAATAAAAAAGTTTTTGCTACCAACTTTTTTATGGCTAGGTGTATTTTTTTTTACCTGCATCCCCTAGAGAGGTTTGCTGTTAATTTTGTTCAGAGATTTCAGGATGCTTGAAAGTTTTAAAGTTTGATTTTATTCTAAGATACTGCAAGAATAAGTTTTTTAGAATGATGAACTTGTGGAGTTTTGACAGATCGACAGGTGATTTTTGCAGCAGTATAATTGACAGCTTTTTTGTGAGTAGGTAAAAAGGGGAAGAAGTCTAATAAACTTTACGCGCGTTCTATAAGATTTGATATGAGATGTAAATTTTTTCAGACTAGACTGGACTGTGACTTCAACATGACCTGAAATGTGACTTTGACTCTTCTTAAAGACTCAGTTTACAAAACCTTAAAAAATAAGTGTGGAGCCATCGAAAACAAAAACGATAAATTATCGATATTACGATATTATTTCACTACGTTAGTGTTTGCACTGTCAATAATGTTAAATTTGGTTCCAAAGACCTTATTTATGGTTTGCTTCAAATAGAAATAGACAACAAATTCAGAGTAGCATATCTAGCCTAGGTACGACAAATATATAAGTATAATTATATAATATAAGTATAATTATAAATAAATATAAGTACGTATTTGCGTTCACACAAAAATTGCACTGAAAATGTTCACTAAATCGACATCTTTACTGAGTCATTGTCAATTGTCATGAGTCATACCGACCGACATTAAACTATGACTTCAATTTGACCTGAAATGTGACTTTGATTCAACTTAACGACTTAAATTTACAAAGTAAGAGAATTAAAAATTCACCAAAAAATAAAATTTATTTAATTTTGACACTGACTAAATGCACTGATCGTGTAGAGCCATATTAAAACATTTAAAAAAAAATCGTAGCATTTGTACTGGCCCGGTATTTTAGACTTCGCATCTTGTAATATCACTGTTCAATAATGAAATTTTTATTTGTTTTCTTCCACAGTGCAAGGTCACAATATCGTAATGTTCTAATGTTAATAAATACATCTCTACCACTACCGGGGCAATTACTACCGTCATTATCTATTTGATGCGGTGGTCAGGTGGTTTTTATGGAGTACCGACAGAAGGTCTGATGTTAGTTTTTGTTACCCGACTCTGGCAGAGGCAGAATAGTGTTTTAATTCACCGACTTCAAAAAAGGAGGAGGTTTCTCAATTCGACCGTATATATATATTTTTTTATTTATTTTATGTTTGTTCGCGGATAACTTCGTTGTTTATGAACCGATTTTGATTATTATTCTTTGTTGGAAATTCCAAGTATATAAGGAAGATATCCCAAGTGTGGTACCATGGTAATTTTATCGAGGTCTGATTAGTATCTCCAGAGATATGGAGATAAACACCTCAAAATTGGTACTGAAAATTAATAGCTCGGCATTGAAGTCGGTTCTTTTTAGTTTTTTAAACGATCTTATAACAATTAATGGTGTTATTTCGAAAGAACTGATAACTGTTTGGTATAATACTAAGCTCTTGAGAAGAGATGGCAGATTGGCAAACGAAAACCACGTTGAGAATAAGTGGAACAATAATCTTTAGGTTGGCAAGAGTTGGATAAGAGAATCGTGCTGTGAATTTCCAACAGTTTAGGTAGGTAAGTTAGGTGCTTAATAGTAGAATTGTTAGCTATTTTAACCCCAAGACAAAAAGAGGGTTGTTGTAATTTTGAAGTGTGTTTCTGTGTGTTTATGTATCTGTTTATTTGTGTGTCTGTTTTGACATTGTAGCTCCACAAACGGATTAATCTATTTTGTTTTTTTTTAACAGGTGACTAAATCAAGACTGTTTTTAGGGTTCCGTAGCCGAATGGCAAAAAACGGAACCCTTATAGATTTGTCATGTCTGTCTGTCTGTCCGTCCGTATGTCACAGCCATTTTATTTTAAAACTGTTAGGACTACAGAATTGAAACTAAGTAAATAGATGTATTCTGTGAACCGCTTTCCGATTTTTATACAAAAATATAAAAGTTTAAGGGAGGGCATCCCATACATGGAAATGAAACAAAAAAAAAATGTTCTTCAAACCTATACGTGTGGGGTGTCTATAGATAGTATCTCCAGAGATATATCGATAAACGTCTCAAACTTGCTACTGAAATTAAATCGCGGGGTATGGAAGTCGGTTATTTTAGTGTTTATCTTAATTATGTTTTAAGAAAATCTGTTTATCTGTGTAAAGATTATGAACACTTTTCTAGTTAGATACCGAATTTTGAATTCATGAAGACTTATGAAGGTTGCTTAACATCATCAACTAGAAAAAAAGATGATAATCTTCGAACGGCTACACGGATTTTTTTGAAAAAAGCTATGGACACTCTCATTTAAATGAGAGTGTCCATAGCTTTTTGTAGTTGTCTTAAGACAACTACAAAAAAAATACAAATCAATATCTATTCATCCGTTTGTGAGCTACAATACCTCGGACACACACAAATACACAGATCACGTCAAGCTTTTTGTGCCTTTGTGGGATAGTTTACAAAACAAAATAAACTGTCCAAGTGCAAGTCGGACTCGCACTCGTAGGTTTTCGTACCACACTACAGTATTTTATAAGATCGAGCAAAAAATACCACTATTATTTTTCGCCAGCAAAAAATAATAATTAATAAACATTTCGTTTCTTATAACGCCATCTATGGGACGTTTACCTAACTAAGCGTTCATAGATGGCGTGAAATGCCGAACAAAACACGTTTCTTGTATGGGGACCCTCTATTACCTTTAACTTTATTCTGTTTTTAGTACTTTTTGTTATAGCGGCAACAGAAATACATCATCTGTAAAAAATTCAACTGTCTAACTATCACGGTTCATGAGATACAGCTTGGTGACAGACGGACAGACGGACAGACAGACAGACAGACGGACAGCGGAGTCTCAGTAATAGGGTTCCGTTCCCTTTGGGTATGGAACCCTAAAAACAAATTCCGCACTAGTCATTTTCAGTACTATGTTTGAAGTGTTTATCTTCAAATCTCTATATACTAATCAGATATCTATGAAATTACAAACGGACTACCTTTGACCCTACCAATTAAAAAAAGAATCATCGAATCGGTTCACGGTGTAATCGCGTTACATAGGTAACATACAAAAAAAATATCAAATAAAATATCTCCTCCAATAGAACCACCTCCTTTTTGGAAAGAACAATACTTTCTTCTTTCTTTTTCCTTCCAACGGTACAAAACTATTACGAACCTACCAACGAAGTTATTACGTCAATGTATCTACAATTGAATTAAGATGGACTCATCAAGCCTTGCGGTCTGGAATGAAAACATTATGTCATAGAAAAAATGTGAGAAATCGAGAATGTGAATGAAAATATAATCTTGAACTGAGATTGTTTTATTTCCCTTGGTAGTTGCTATGATTTTTGGAAGCTGAAACAAAACACTATATTTTACTGGCAGGATTTATGTGAGTGTCATCACAATGTTTATAGTAATTTTTTTATATCTTATAGGCTAGCGCTTGACCACTATTTCACCTGTTGGTAAGTGATGATGCGGTTGAAAATGGTAAGCACGCTAGGCCTAGAATGGGAACTGGCTCTCAAGGATAGCTGCCGGAACACATTAGATGTTTTGGCGACAGATTTTCTAACTTGAGGGATCACCCTCAGCTATCAAGCTGGCTAGGCAGACACTAGATAGTGTCTTATCACCATGCGGGGGTTGTTGGTTTTTATTACAGGCTTTTCTATTTTTCACAGGTGGTAGGAGCACATTTTATCGATGTGTCACCTGACTTGCTACAAAAAAACCAGCTTACCGCCATCATGGAGAAAAGTTGCCGCCGTAACCTACCAGCAGCACACAGCCCTTGATGTGTTCACTATCTTTGACTACATCATCGCTTACTACCAGCTAGGCTATTCTGTAAGCTAGTTTACGCATTTCTCAAGCGGAATACCCGGTGAGTCGTACTACGAAATTCAAATCGTAATACGATTGTAATACGGTTGAATTTCGTAATACGTAATTCTATAAGATATAAATCTCACCGCTTGTGAGATGTGTAAACTAGCTTACAGAATAGCCTAGCTGCAGGCGGAATAGTGGTCAAACGCTAACCCGTAAGATAAAATAACACTAGGAATCTAGAGTTTTGCGTGCAGCAGTTTTTATTACTGGTAGATGTCATAGCTTAAATCTGAATAGCTATTGTTAGCATTATTTAAGATTTAATACATTAGTAGTTTGATACAATTACTACTAAATGCTTTCACACTGTGTCGTTGTAGTCAACGATATCGTCGCCGACAGATTGTTGTGCCGATATCGTAGACGACACAGTGCGGGGTAAGGCAGGACAGAATTGCGGCGGGAGTGGCATGGGCTAGGGATGGGTTGTAACAGGTTAAATTTAATACCTGTTACAACTGCTATTTTTATCTAGAAATAACAAGCAAAATAACTGTTACTAAATAACAACTGTAATTTCGACGTGAATACGTCTTTAAATTTGCTTTAGGGAGGCAATTTGAATAGGCAGGCAATTCAAAAAAACCAATGATAACAAAATCTGGGTATACAGCTTGATGTTGCAGCTTCAATTCTATCATCACTTTCCAAAATTAAATTGTACCACTTAATAGTGCAATGAGGGGGTAGTATGATAGTATATTACTCTCTCACTCGCACTCTAGTATGTGAGACCGAAATGATGCAATACATACTGTTGAATTTTTTTATGGGAGTGGTGCTAGTCTTAAGTCAAACACCTCATGGCCTATGGCCACTACTAATCACCATCATTATCAGACGGTATCAGTCTAATATAAGTCTAATAAACCAAAATAATTGTTTTCTACCTTTTCAAAAATATATAATTATACTTAGCAACACAAAATTAAAAAAACTCTATTCAACAATATCACGTTCCGCTCCTGACCAAACTTTGAATAAATATTTCAAATAAAACAAGCTGGTCATCTTGCTACTTTTAAGTGGATTCGAATTTCAATAGAAGTTTGCCAATCTTGATGGAAAATTTCAGATATTTCCTAATAATTTTAATGAGAACTCGACCTGTTGCCAACAAAGATATTTTTGAAATAATCTAATATATAATAATATCAACATCTTATTGAATTCAATATCCATCGGTTGTTAAGCGCTGGTAAGTATAATAATATCCCGCTATATCCTTTCGCAGAGATGAAATAATAAGGATGTAACCAGGATCGAAAAATAGTAACTCTAATTAGTCCGTCAGTTAGATTATCATAAAATATTGAACACTTATTTTTTTATTTTACAAATCAATAGAAATTAACAAAGATAAAGAGCGTCAAAGTACGGGAGTGGGGGCTCGTGACGTCACAAACCGCTAGAAAGTAGTACGGTTTGTGACGTCACGTGGAATTTCAAATTCAAAAATTTTTGTAAACTAGCCTATTGAGTATGCAGCTACTGAACAGCTTGTCTGGTGGTTAGTGACACTGGCCGTGAAATCATAGGCTGTAAGTTTGAATTTAACTTGGGAGATTTTTTGTGTAATCCACAGATAATTAAATCTGGGTTAAACTTCACCAAGCGTTTAAATTGTTGTGTTGATCTCCTGTCAGTGGCGAAAAATAGGGAAATAATTTTGTCTTTCCCCCGGGGATTAGGCCATGCTAACCCTGCTGCTGGATGATATTATCTCCCCCGCGACGCAGAGATATGCGGGGAGTTAATACCAAAACTCCGTAATGGCAAATGGTGAGACAGTCGAATGTGGGCTACTATTCTAGTATGTATATTATCATTAGTACTTTTCATTACACAAAATCTTTTATTTTCAAAAAGTTTGCATTTTATTTTATTCTACTCTCCACATGTATCCACTATCGACAGCTAAATTAGTTGAGCTTGTAAATTAACTTTGTTAACCGACTTCACGAAAAAGGAGATTCTCATTTTTTTATTGTGTTTGCTGCTTCAGAACATGCGACATATACCAATAAAAAAAAATAACAAATATGAAAAACCTAATTAACAATGTATTTTTTTGTTGGAAATAGTATGCTTCCTGTTTGGTTCGATGGTAATTTTATTAAGATCTGATAAGTATCTCCAGAGATATGAAGATAAACACTTGCGCGGCACTTAAGGTCGGTTTTTTCGTTTGTAAACGATCCATCTAGTCTAAATATTTGCAAAATTGCTGGCAATAGCTGGAGTCGAGGATCGATCTAGTTTTGAGGTGGGTGAGGAAGCGTGCAATTGGAGAGGCCTATGTCCAGCAGTAGACTAGTATAGGCTAATGATGATGATGATGGAACGATCCTATTTTTTTAATTATCTTATAGGCTCGCGTTTGACCGCTATCTCACCTGTTGGTAAGTAATGATGCGGTTGAAGATGGTAAGCACGCTAGGCCTAGAATAGGAACTGGCACTCAAGGATTGCTGCCGGAACAAACAGCTGGCCAGGCGGACACTAGATAGTGTCCTACCACCGTGCGGGGGTTGTTGGTTTCTTAACGATGTTTTTCCTTCACCAGAGGGCCACCGTGGTAAAAAGCGCACATACATTTTTCGATAGACAAATCCATGGGTGCGCGGCGGTTTGAACTCGGTACCTCGGCATCAAAGCCAACCGTTCTTCCGATTAAGCCACCGGACCCTCAAAATGAGGGATATACAATAATTTTTGTTTTTATCTGAAAGAGACATCGTTTACTATTTATATAGCTTATTATATAAACTGTTCCTCTATGCATAAAGTTATAAGGACAGTGTCACCAAGAACCCTGCGTTGCATTTTCTGTAGAGTTAGTTATTTGAGTTTTACCACAGGAGCGATGCTGGTACGCGACACGTATTACATTGTCGCAAGCTCATTATAATGCAACCCATCTTGGTGGAACAAGGAAATAGTTAGGATATTGTTCGTGTTTTACCTAGATCTTAAGTAGGTTAGTTGGGACAATATGGTAGAAGCATATTTTTAGGGTTCCGTACCCACAGGGTAAAACGGGACCCTATTACTAAGACTCCGCTGTCCGTCTGTCTGTCTGTCTGTCTGTCTGTCTGTCTGTCTGTCTGTCTGTCTGTCTGTCCGTCTGTCACCAGGCTAAAGCTCATTAACCATGATAGTTAGACAGTAAAATTTTCACAGATGGTGTATTTCTGTTGCCGCTAGAACAACAAATACTAAAAACAAAATAAAGTTAAAAATTAAAGGGGGTCCCCATACAAAGACCGTGTTTTTAAACGCCATCTATCTAATTAGTTTCAGCAAAATGACTTAGATGGCGCTAGTAAACGAGCCCCGTCTTTCTAGATCGCGACCAAACCAAATATTCTTGGTAATATCCATTAATCAAATATATGAGGTTGAAACTCTGTTATATTTCGTATTGTACGGAACCCTCCCTAAGTGTGCGATAAGAGACGCGATGCTGACTCGCACTTGGCCAGTTTTATTTTAAATATTGTCTAGTCTAGCGTTTGACCACTATTTCACTTGTTGGTAAGCGATAATGTGGTCGAGGATGGTAAGCACGCTAGGCCTAGAATGGGAACTGGCTCTCAAGGATAGCTGCCGGAACACATTAGATGTGTGGCGACAAATTTTCTAACTTTAGCGTGGTAGCTGGCTAGGTGGTTCTACATAAATTCAAATTGTATAATTAATTCAAAATCTTTGTTTTGCTTGATTTGCTACCAAAATGTTGCTTACCACCATGGAGCAGAAAGTAATAAACTTACGGTGTCCCAACAGCATACAGCCCACGAGAGTCAGAGTGTTAAAAGCCTAGCGTGTTCACCATCTTTGACCACACCATCGCTTACCACCAAACGATATAGTGCTCAAACGCTAGCCTATATGATATAAAGATAGTCTCCATTCAGGAACTCTCCTACCGCAGTTATCGGTTCTCTTATTACCTATAAATAAAGCTTTAGTAATTGGTTTAACCGCCTATTTATTTGTTCACAGGAGCTTAAACACCCGCATGAGAAATGCTTAAAAAGTTACTCAAATTCATTTAATACTTAATTTTAAAACCGATTATTTTTCCAGACAAAAAAGTCTAACGACAACGACTATGTTTCATAGAAAAAGAAAAGTAGCACAAAACAATAGATTCGGGTTTTCCTAACTCATACGTTCCGCTTTTTAACCTATTCACGTTGTAAAGGAAATTTACAGTCAGCCTCCTGTATACCATTTCACGCTTGAATATGGACGCGAAATGTCTAAATAACACAAAGAACGTAGATTTGCCTGTGAAACAATAATGCTCAAAGCCGTGCGGGTCCCACGGATGTAGGTGTTTAGCAAACATGATGTGGATGTGGCACTTTCGTTTAAATATAGACACTAGCTGATACCCGATACCGATACTACACCAAGAATTTGATCACGTTAAAAAGCTCTGACAGTTAACATTTGTGTGGTCTAAGTTATTTAAGTTATGTGTAAAAATAGTAATTTTATTTTCACAAAATATATTTACAAACGTTTTTTTTAAATATTAGTCTGAATTACATAGACAATAAAATTAAGCTCGTGAAGAGATCTTAAATGCGTATTTATATACCTACATATATTACAGTTATTATCCTCGTTTCTCATCAAATACCGATCAAGAACTTTTCCCCTAAAATTCTATAATATACCATCTCTAATAAAACAATTGTATATAAATTCAAACTTCTATATGTATGCTTACATATATTTTTAATCGACTTCACAAAAAAGGAGGAGGTTCTCAATTCTACTGTTATTTTTTCATGTGTGTTACCTCAGAACTCCGTCAAATCTTAACCGATTTGAAAAATGCATTTTTCGTTTGGGAGATTATGCCTCCTGATTGGTCTCATTTCTATTTTATCGAGATCTGATAATCATCTCCGGAGATATGAGGATAAACAATATTAACAAACGTGATACATTGATGACATGATTATGGCTAGTGGATATTTTCACTATCGTGGCATGTGAAGTCGGTTTTTTCGTTTTGTACGATCATAAATTATACCTCATCCAATTATCAAAAATATATTCTTGACTCAATGAGAACGAAAGACATTTGCAAAGCAGCCAATTCACTGGATACTAGCTACAATCCCGGACTTTACGTCTTCTATGGAACAGAACGCTCACAAAATGTAACACAGCCTTCCGTTTGTGATTAAATGGATTTTAAAATTGAAAATAACATTTTAGTTGAAATCACGTCGAACACATCGGATGAGATTATACACACACACATACACATAAAATCACGCCTTTTTCCCGGTGGGGGTAGGCAGAGACTACTTCTTTCCACATACTACGATCCTGACACACGTCTTTCGCTTCTTCTACTTTCATGAGCGCCTTCATACATGCTCGCCGGTTATAGGTACTTTGCCTTTGGCCTGTTTTAAAACGTCTCAGATGTGGTCGTGATACGTTCGCCTAGGTCGGCCTCTACCGGCTCGCCCATTCAAAATCGTCATATAAATCTGTTTCGTCAGTCTTTCTTTATCTATCCTTTCTAGATGGTCAAACCATCGAAGCATCTCTTCTCTATCTTTGTCACTACATCTTCTACCACACCACAACATTCCCTTATCACGCTGTTTTCCACCTTATCCATCAGAGTCACTCCAATCGTACTTCTCAAACTTCTCATTTCTACAGCATTAATTTTACTTCTATGCTTCTTTTGTATTATAATTTTATTTTATTTTTTAGCTTATAGCAGTGGATCTTAAATAAACCAATATTTTGGTTTATCTAAGCAGTAGATCTACTGTCATTAGTAGGTATTGTTTTGACCACTATCACGCCTGGTGATAAGCGACGATGTGGTCGAAGAAGGTGAACACGATGGGCCTAGAATACTCTGACTCTAAAGGGCTATCTGCTACTGGAATACCAATATTAAATGGATAATGGAATATTATATTCAATCTAAGTAAAATAAAAGTCTTTGTACACAACAAAGTAATAGAAAACCGTATAAAGTAAGGCAACGACACACACCTTGTAGCGTTACGATTGCCTGCAAGTTTATTGTTGAACGTTGCAACAAGATCTTTGCCGGATGTGTGGTGTAAGTCATTAGATATATTATATGTTGTCTTTAGATATATTATTATATATTAAAGGTACGACCCCACCGCAGCGTCCTGCGCGCACGATCTAGGCGGCGATCATATAGCGCAGTAGTATTTGTACCGACTGAGGCATCGAGGTACATGTAAACCAGAGGCGCCCATCATAAACTGACTTACGTGCCGAACGGCGCGCGATCGGGCGTGAGGAGTACTTACCCTAAACTAAGCGAAATGTAGATTCATCACTGCTTTTTATTTGAACATAGAGCTAGTTCGCGACGCTACATCTGGTACGTAGTTCGTATACATCGATGGACTGAGGACTATTATCATTTCTGTGCCGGCTTGTTTAGAGATAGCGGATTACCATTAGCTATTATAATAATGTTGAAGATCCAATTTCTGCTATCGTTCACACCAAACGCTCCTTTAAAATATGTGGGAATCACATTTTTTTTCCACATCAAATGTCATCGCCAGTGTCATTACCATGCATTTTGCAGTTGCATTTGGCTTGAACGCAAACAGAAGTTGCATTTTGTCTAGGGAGGCGACTTGCACACCGACTGAGACACCTAAGTATTAATATTCAAACGAGAGGTAACTTTTATTACTTTCTATTTTTATTGTACAAGGCAACAGGAAAAAAACGACGCTCGGTTGATGGTAAGCGTTGACGTCTACCTATTAAAAATATAGCATGCAAAATTCTGGAAAAAGAAATATTGGCCATAAAATACTTAACCATCAAATACTTACATTGCGTAGTTGATCGACTGTCAAAGTGGCGAAGAAAAAGTCCGCGTGTTTTCTGTCGCTTTTCTTTAACAAATTGGACCAAACATAATAGAAGAGTCAGATCGTTAACTGCCCGCTCGGGTGCCCGGCAGTATACCACCGCTATAGGTACCTAGCTACCTCGTTACATATTACATACCTAAGCTGGAAAGGATCTAAAATCTGTAAGAGTAAAAAGAATAAGAGTATGAAATAAGGTGTTTTTTTATTTGATACATTTTTCTTATATACCTAGACAACTAGGCGCTTTTTTAATCGACTGTTTCATGGACTTAAAACAATCGTCGATGGACTGTTTGAACACTATCTCACGTGTTGGTAAGTGATGATGCGGTCCATGATGGTAAGCACGCTAAGCCTAGAATGGGAACTGGCTCTCAAGGGAAGCTGCCGGAAAAAATTATCTTGTAAATAGGTAGATCTAGTTAGATTTAAATATGCCTGTAATACCTGCAGAATGTTCGCATGCCAAATGGGTTAAAATATGAATGAACCAAACCTAAACAATAACACCTCATTGTAACCATATCTGATGCGAAATAAATAAATATGAATATGAACACATTAGATATTTTTGGCGACAGATTTTCTAACTTTAGGGAAAGTGAACTTTGATGTTTTATTTATTTTTTAAACTTGGGGTTCTGTTTTCAAATGTTTGTATGTTTGTTCGCGGATAACTTTGTCGTTTATGAACCCATTTTAATGATAATTTTTTTGTTGGAAAGGAAATATCCTAAGGTTTTACCACTTGGGTAGTACAGTAGTAATTTCAGCGAGATGATCTGATAAGTATCTCCAGAGATACGGAGATAAGAACTTCAAACTTGGTACTGAAAATTAATAGCGCGGCATTTGAAGTCGGTTCTTTTAGTTTTTTATATCTTATTATTGGTTTATCGATCGCTTACCACTAATAAACTGACAGAAGAAAAACTTTGACACTTGTTGACTATTTAATTTCAAATCATTGCACGTAAAGGTCAAATACAAAAACATTAAAATTCGGTAGCTGTACCGGAATACTCTCACAGAAAAAAATACTCACGTGGCATCCCTATTGGTTGACGATAGCAGGTGCACCGTCTGCACCTAATGAATCTATTCGTATACAGGGGGCTTCATTTTGTTTGTCAGCAAAGATGTTCATGTTACATTAGAATAAGATCGTTTAAAAAACTAAAAACAACCGACTTCAAAGCCGCGCTATTAAATTTCAGTACCAATTTTGAGGTGTGTATCTTCATATCTCTGGAGATACTTATCAAACCTCGATAAAATTACAATGCTACCACACTTGGAATATCTCCTTTCTAACGAAAAAAAAAATCAAAATCGGTTCATAAACGACGAAGTTATCCGCGAACAAACATAAAAAATATATATATACCGTCGAATTGAGAAACTTCCTCCTTTTTTGAAGTCGGTTAAAAAAATGTCTATTTTGTTTTTGTTCCTTGCCAGCATCTAAACCTGAGTGGTATTGATAATTTGTTTCCAGCTAATTTGAAGTGATGATGCGACCTAAGATGGAATCGGTGCTTGTCTTAAAATTGAAGGCAGTATTGAGACCAAGCAACTGAACAGCCGACTTTTGTCCAATGCACAGACCAACTATCCCAAACCACAGAATAATTCATAGTACTTACTCAAACCATCTTCATAACATCTTACTATATGTATAAAATAAGCCACATTGCCATGGCTTAAAATATTTGCCTAGACTAGATTTTTTATCATCTGGAGCCCCAAAGTGAAATTGTTTTATAATTATTTCCTATTCCTTTAAGGGGGTACGTTTTCCACACAAAGTATAATGCACAAATATGAGAAAATGGAGCAAAAACTTGCATTCAAATCTATATATATAAAAGAAAGTCGTGTTAGTTACTACACTTATAACTCGAGAAAGGCTGGACCAATTTTTATGATTTTTGTAGTTTTGGAATTGTCTATGCCAGGAATAGGATAATAAGTAATAAAAACAATGAATAATTCACCAACAAAAAATATATAAGACAAATTATTTTGCCAAAATGTTCCTGTGTTAAAAAAACTGCCAATCATTTGATGTTCAACTGTTTATCCCGTCGATACGGTAAACCGCAAATTAGTAAGGGTAATCGCTCCACCAGTGTATTTAGCCAGTGTCAAGTAGAAAAATTCTTCAAGTTTTTGTGATTTCAAGTCATGTACATTTTAAAAATGTTAATAAATTTTAAATACTGTCAGTAATGACAATTGTATGACATAGTTATTGATTGTCAAAAATGCGTGTGAATGCTTACGAGTTTTTGGAAGGGAACGTGAAAAAGTGTGTGTGATCTCATTATATTTTTTTCCTAAAACTTGTGTTCTTCCGCGTGTTAATCTGTACTTAATGTGGATTATTAACCATTAAGTGCCGGTGAATGTGTGCGAGTGTAGGGAAACAGCACAATGTTGAAAAACATGCTATTTGCGTTCTCACTAAAATTCCACTGAAAATCTTCAGTAAACACCACATCTTTACCGAAGGTATGACTTAGACTAGACTTTTACTTAAAAACTGAGCTGAAATGTGACTTTAACCCATCTCTACGACTAAAATTGATAAAAACTTGAAGAATTTTAATACTTGACACTGGCTAAATACACTAATCGTGTGAAGCCATAATAAAAAAAAAAAAAAATATGCTTACAAGCAATCAAGACAATAATAATCAATGCCTAATCAATTTTATATTTTGTCAGAATTGTAAATACAGAGATATGCAAGAATATGATAGCCAATTTATGAGTGCCGTATGTATACAGTTTTATCCATAAGGCAAAAACATATTAGACAGTTATTCATGAAGTAAGTAGGTATCTTATTCAGAATTAAAATTAAATACTTTTTTTTTTTTTTTTTTTTTATACGTTATAGGCTAGCGTTTGACCACTATCTCACCTGTTGGTAAGTGATGATGCGGTCGAAGATGGTAAGCACGCTAGGCCTAGAATGGGAACTGGCTCTCAAGGATAGCTGCCGGAACACATTAGATGTTTCGTGACAGATTTTTCTAACTTGAGGGTGGTAGCTGGCCAGGCGGACACCATATAGTGTCCTACCACCATGCGGGGGTTGTTGGTTTTTTAACGATGTTTTTTCCTTCACCGGAGGGCCACTGTGAAGAGCGCACATAAATTTTTCGATGGAAAAATCCATTGGTGCACGGCGGTTTGAACTCGGTACCTCTGGCATCAAAGGCAAGCGTTCTCCCGATTGCGCCACCGGGCCCTCAAAATTATGGTGATTAAATACTGGTGATTATATTTTTACAATTAAAATTAAACTCAATCGAACTAATTTCAAGTTAATAACTTATCTATAAGAATAATAACATTGTTTCATTGCATCATGTCTTGCTGACACGCGGTTGAAGTACTTGATTGTTGTATTTTTATTCTATTTCCATAACTTTACTTGATAATCAAAGTGTCATAATACATTACTAAACTTAATATCTCTTTTGTATTCATTGTATTACGATTATAAAAGCCTAAATTAAGTTAATCTAAAAGGTAACAACACGACATTCATTGTCTGTTAGGTGGTACGAAGTTCGCCGGGCCAGCTAGTCACATATAATATAAAATTGAAGAGGTCACAAGCAAATAAACTATCTTTAGAATTTTTAAATATTATGTGTAGTGATTGTATTGATTTTTGGGATAGACCGATAGATAGACCGAGACCGTTACTACGCCATAGTAAAGAAGTTTGTTGTGAATTCGGTTTTACCTAAATTTTGTTCACACTTTTAGGTATTTTAAATAAACCTAATTTGCTAGGGGTTGCACATTACTAGTATTCTTGTTAACCCTCCAATTAAGTTAAATATGCTTGTGTCTGGAATGGGTTTATATACAATGGGTCAAATAATACAGTGGGTGGGGATCGAACTCACAACCTCTCGATCGCCTTAGCCATTGCCGCTTATTATACAGTATTGTGGTACACCAATTTACAAAATAATTACCCCCTACTCTACAAATTTTACCAGCAGTTATATAAAAAAAAGAGATTTATATACCTGCTTAAATTTTTTATTTGCACATGCACATAGAAATTTGAGAAAATCGATTGGTATATAGCTAGGATTATAACCCGCGAGAGTCGGGTTAGAAGACAAGGTAACTAACTATCCTTACGCCAACGGACCGTCCAATATTATGCATCAATTTCACCCGTGCGAAGCTGCTGCGGATTGCTTGTATAGTATAAAACTAAATTGCTTCCTCCGTCCTGTACCTACGCTTAGATCTTCTAAACTATGCTACGGATTGTAATGCAGTTTTCATCATTAGATAGAGTGATTCAAGAGGAAGGTTATTAAATAGAATTAAATGCGGCCAAAGCCGCGGGGTGCAGATAACTAATAATAAAAATGTTGCGGTTCCTATGATTAAGAGTTTACTACAATGCCTCGCTAGATGGCGTTGACTGCAAGTTAGCCCGCGGTGGCGTTTCATTTTCATTTTGCCATGGTTAAATAAGTCTACTTTATATCATTAACAAAACACAAAGTGGTGTGAGATAATCAATTTTGAGGTTTAAGATTTTAATAGTCTTAAATTATTTTTAAAGCACGCATTCTTTAAAATGCGTGGTGCACTTAATGTTAAATTAATAATAATAATTAATAAATAAATAACTAGAGTTAAAATACGCACTACGCAGAATTATATATGTATACGCATTGCGTTCCACCGCAACGCTGTGGACGGCACGATAGACCTAAATTAAATTATTAGGTTATAATAATCAATCCAATCCCCACCCCTCCCATTGCACTATTGACGTGAATCCACTCCAGACACAAGCATAATTAGCTTAGTTGGAGGGGTTAACAAGAATACTAGTAATGTGCAACCTACATTGCGAGTAATCTTTTTTATTAAAAAAAATAAAATAAAAAAAATAATAATAATCATGTATCATTTAAATTACGTGCAAAATTTGAAAATGCTAATTTGAAATCCATTTTTATGGCACTTAACGATTGAATAAAAATTTTGTGATTTTTGTAGTGGTTAGTAGCACTAAAGAATTTAATTGACACTTTTCAAAAATGGGTGTAATACCCTATTGATATAATAATATTATCTGATCCAGTAGCTACGTGAAATGCTTAACCAGGTCTTGCCTAAACGAATTTACAAACTTTTGACTTTTTATAAAATAAATAAGCAAATAAAGATGAATACAAAAGCATAATTATACGAATATTACACGTGCAAAAAGACACGACGGCTCAAAGTTTCATAACTTTCTGAACATGACAAAGTTCGGAATCTCGCTCAACTTTCCGAACATCCTGTATGCTTCGAAGAAAGCACGGTAATCAAGTTTCGTTATTATAAGAATGTGTGTGTGTTTTATACACAGTATGTGTGCGTAATGTGTGTGTGTGTATCTTATTGAGGTACAGGTTCCTCATGGGAATAGCGTTTAGAATATTGATCTGGTTTCTTTGTTACCTATTATTTATTAGAAATATTGTTATTTAAAATATAATTTTATGTCCAGAAATATATTTTTATGGATAGTAAATAATGAACGAATAAATTGGATTATTGAGTACGATTTCTTTTTAAATATGAGATTGTGAGATAATTATTGTATTTTTTTGACAGGCTTGTCATATTAAAATATGAATTGCGTTTCATTTCACGTGAGACGAATACAATGCACTATATTTTTCTATAACATCTTGACATCGTTAAAGTTTTGGTCTATAAATTTAAAGTGCTTAGACATAGTGTTAAGACGTTTAGACATAAATATAATTATATTTAAGATTGTTATAAAATATTTTTTTTTTATTAAGCGGCACGGCATATTCGCATGGGCGAAAAAGCTCCATTTATAAAGAATTTAAAAAAAAACAATGGAATAAATTACAATATGTACATTAATTCCACCGTATAAAATGTAAGTACTGTCTGATCGTCCAGTGATAATAGAAATAACGACAAGTATAAAAATCATCACTTACCACCAGTCGAGATGGTGGTCAAACGCTAGCCTATCAGACATTTCGCACCGTCCATTGCCATCTACCATTGCCAGACAAGCTAATCAGGTGAGAGAATCTATACCTACATCTAATACAATAAGAATCTTTGTCCTGACATACTGAGTGACAGACTGACTGACTGACAGACAACGCATAGCCTAAACCACTGGTTGTAGAGAGTTGAAATTTGGAGGGTATATTTGTCTTAGTACGTAATGGTGTACTAAGAAAGGATTTTCTAAAATTCGGCCCTTTAGGGGATGAAATGGGGGTTCAAAGTTTGTATGGAGAAACAAGATTAGATAGTATTTTCTATTCGAAACTTCACACAAGTGCTTCAGTAAAAAAATGAGTAAATACGTGGTTCAGACTTTTATGAAATTCCACCCCTAAGAGGGTGAAATTGAATAATGTTTTGGATTGCGCTGAAATTTGGAATGTAGATAGTTATAATGACGTTAGTTCCCTCTGAGAAAGGATTTTCCAAAATTTACCCCTGAAGGTGATAAAACGGGGGTTCAAAGTTTGTATGGAGAAACAAGATAAGATAGTCTTTTCTATTCGAAACTTCGCAAAAGTACTATAATAAATAAGTAAATATGTGTTTCAGGCTTTTTCAAAATGCCACCCTAAGAGGGTGAAGTGGGGTAACAAAGTCGGAAAATCAATATTGTTTCGTATTGCACTGAAATTTAGAATGCAGATAGTTGTTATGACGTAGGTATCCGCTTAGAAAAGATTTTATAAAAATTCCCCCCGGATAAAACTTATTATTTTTAATTATACATATAAACTTATAGATTTACTTAAGTACTTCTGTAAATAAATAAGTAAATACGTGTTGCAAGATCTTTGCAAGGGGTTGATAAAAAAGTCTGAAAATCAATATGGACATGCAATAACTTGAAAACGGGTGAACCGATTTGGCTTTTACTTCTTTGATTGTCTTTTATGATAGAAAGGTTTTTACAAAATAAAAGTTTTAAGTAAATAAAAGAAGTCTTTAACGCGGGCGAAGCCACGGGGCACTTCTAGTAATACATAAAATACAAAAATGATTTCAACCTATGTCAAGTTAGTAAGCTGAAGTGGCAATTAGCTGGCCACATTAGCCGAAGAACCGACAATCGCTGGGGTGAACGGGTTCTTGAGTGGAGACCGCGAATTGGCAAGCGTAGCGTGACGCCTCAGACTAGGTGTAGCGATGAAGTTCACAAGGTGGCTGGCGAGAGCTGGATGAGAGTAGCCGAGGATCGCGCTCCGTGGCGTACAGTTGGAGAGGCCTATGTCCTATGACTAACATAGGCTGATTATAAACCAATTTGCCACAAACCGGTTTCATTCATGAAGTCGATTTTCGACTTTTACAAGAAGTTTTCACTTCAAAAAAATTGTATAATTTTTTTGAAGTGAAAACTTCTTTAGTTGCGTTGTGAACTTTTTGGGATGGATAAAAAATGTTAAACTCGCGTTAGAATAAGTGACCGGATCGAAAATTCGTAAGACGGAGGGAGAGTAGAAACTTTTTTGGGATGAGTAAAAAAATGTTAAACTCACGTTAGGACACGTGACCTGATCGAAACTTCGTGAGACGGAGGGAGAGTAAACCAAATGCACAACGTTAATTTTCAAGTTTTCACTTCTGCCGGCACTTCCGCAGCCGTTGTTTTTTTTTTCTAAACAAAATGTTTAACTTTTTTAGCGATGTACAACACGCCGGGTATCCGCTGATAATCAATAGATTGGCTGACAGACATTGAAATGTCTGACATTGAAAAAAAAAGAAAACTTATGAGACATTTTATAATCTGTACAACAGTAATTATATTTTAAGAATAATATATTCAGGCAATTAAATAACGCTTTTCAACATTAGTATCACAGAATTATTTATAATTTTGTGGTCGTAAACTGTCGGATTTTTCTAATTTCGATCGTAAAAGTAACATAACACAACAGAATAGTTAAACGTTACGTGTGGTCCTAATTTAAAATGAAAAGAATTTAATGAAAATAATTAAGACTTAAGGAAATCATTTATTTCAATCAATCTAACTGATTATTACTACTTAATATTTTATAAGTTGGTATATTAAGACATTTCCTATTGGAAAAAGTGGTCAAGTGCGAGTTGAACTTGCGTGGATAGAGTTCTGAACTAAATAGCAAAATATACATAGGTAAAAATACCTACACAAAAACTGCCGCTTATTTTAACCCGAACTCGTTATATCAACAGGGAATACTTTTAACCGACTTAAAAAAGAGGGAGGTTCTTAAATCTACTGTTTTTATGTGTTTTCCCTTAAAACTACGTCATTTACTTACAGATTTGGAAAACTATTTTTTTGTTAATACTTCCCGTGTGTTTGTGTCTCTAAGGCCGGAACACCGTAAGGTTATGGCGGCAGATTTCTCCTTGATGGTGGTAAGCTGCTTTCGGCAGCGAGTTAGGCGGTACATCAATATAATGCTTCGACCACGTATAGCCGAACACCCATAAAATGCACATAAAAAATCTATCGGTGGCCGGGATTTGAACCAGCTACCTCCCATAACTACTCGTATGTATCATTATTCACAGATTTTTTTTTTATCAGTAATATTTATCAAATTCACTGTTTTTATGACTGATTTTTCGTTCATAATTTTATGCTATATTGAATAATTTTCATAAATTTTAACCGAATTTACAAAAAAGTAGGAGGTCCTCAATTCGACTGTGATTTTTTTTGTATGTGTGTTACCTCAGAACTCCGTCAAATCTTCACCGATTTAAAAAAATCTTTTGTGTTTGAGAGATTATGCCTCCCGTTTGGTCCCATTCAATTTTTATGGAGCTATGACAATTATCTCCGAAGATATGGAGATAAACAATATACGCGTATACTTAGATGACATGATTATAACTAGCCAGTACTTTGACTATCGCGGCATGTGGAGTCGGTTTTTTCGTTTTGTACGATCATAAATTATAATCTTAAGGTTAATTTAAGTTGAATTAAGGTTCCCAATTGAACATATTTTATGTTTGAGACCCTAAAATATTCATCAAACAAGATTAACTAGCCAGAGCATAAAATATTTTATATCTTAATTAAATATTAGGCTAGATAATATCAACAGTCTGACGATCAGTACAATTAATCAGAGCGTCTTCATATCACGAAATGATGGACAAACAGAATTTTAGTTTTACCTAATATAGAGAAGATATTGTTTACTTATAATTAGAGATAGCAAAATCTTATGTATATATACCTATAGTTCATTTTTGGGTAACATATCGGTTATCGGTTGGTCGTAGCCACAGCAGACCTTGATTTTTTGTATAAACAAATTTAGATCTAGAAGCATTTTCCAGGGAGGCAACGGGGGAATACATTTGTATGGAAAAGTGCATCCCGTAATAATTAACATTGTATATTATAAAACAAATTAGAAATTTATCCGCACACAATAACACGTCATAAGTATGGTAGAGATTATGCTAGTTAAACCACTGACAAAGTTTTAAGTGTTATTTTTGCTACCTTTACGAGATATAGCGGTGGTTTTTGAGGTTACGTTGCCAATGTATGCTAATAAATGTATTTAGAATGCATTGTCATTGCGATTGACAATATATCATAACATTTGGTTATTAAACCATGCAACTATCGAACTACGATTACAAAGTGGAGACTACAAGTGCAGTTTATTTTTGGAATTAGTATATGATATAATTAAGATAAATAAAAAACTAAAACAACCGACTTCCAAGTCACGCGAGTCAGTTTCAGTAGCAAGTTTGAGACGTTTATCATCATATCTCTGGAGATACTTATCAGATCTCGATAAAATTACAATGCGACTACCGTGGAGGTGTAAACTGCCAATTAGAAAAATAACAATTCGAATAGGTTCAGAACAGACGGAGTAATCGCGTAACATACAAACAAAAAAAAACAGCATACAGAGGAATTGAGAACCTACTCGTTTTTGGAAGTGGGTTGAAAATCGTGAGTGAACAGGTGTTTTTTAGCAAGTTTGCTATATCAACAGTTAACATAGAAAGATTATAGTGGCCAAATACTTGCCTATCAAGTATAAAAAAAAACTTATAATGCGTTTACTACAAAAATTGTCACATACTAATAATTATACTTTGAAATTGCAATTTGGCGTGCCATCGGAGTGGCCTATGTCCAGCAGTGGACGAAAATTGGCTGATAATGATGATGATGATGAAATGCAAGTTTTTGTAGCGGTAGGACTTCTGCTAGTCCGCCTTGGGCGGTACCACCACTTTGCCAATTAATTTGTAGCGGTAGGACTTTTACTAGTCCGCCTTGGGCGGTACCACCACTTTGCCAATTAATTTGTAGCGGTAGGACTTCTGCTAGTCCGTCTTGGGCGGTACCACCACATTGCCAATTAATTTGTAGCGGTAGGACTTCTGCTAGTCCGTCTTGGGCGGTACCACCACTTTGCCAATTAATTTGTAGCGGTAGGATTTCTGCTAGTCCGCCTTGGGCGGTACCACCACTTTGCCAATTAATTTGTAGCGGTAGGACTTCTGCTAGTCCGTTTTGGGCGGTACCACCACTTTGCCAATTAATTTGTAGCGGTAGGACTTCTGCTAGTCCGCCTTGGGCGGTACCACCACTTTGCCAATTAATTTGTAGCGGTAGGACTTCTGCTAGTCCGTCTTGGGCGGTACCACCACTTTGCCAATTAATTTTCAGCCGTGAATTAGGAATGATTTTTGGTTGAAATGGCAAGGTGTCCAGTGGAATTACAGGGCATGTGAGACTCAATATCTTAATCAAGGTAACAGGCGAAGTGCAGTGACATGCAAAATTCTGGTAGTTCAGAATTTTGCATGCCGCTGTATCTGTTATATGTAGACGTCATCGCTTACCGTCCGGCGAGCGTCGTGCTTGTCCTGTTACCTATTACCATATATAAAACCGGCTAAATCGAGTTGAACTCGCCCACCGAGGCTTTCGTAACAACCAATTAAGCTAGACCTCTAAATTGTATCAGCGCTAATATAACTCAGAGGTCTACCTTAGTTGGCGCAAACTTTGTTTGTATGGGGACACCCTTTAATTTTCAACTTTTTTATGTTTTGGAATGTTTCCTTAATTTGTGCTGTATGACCATGCTTCTTGCCAAATTTTATGATTCTAGGTCAACGGGAAGTACCGTATAGGTTTTCGACCCAAAACCTATAGGGTACTTCCGGTTTACCTAGAATTGTCAATATTGGTTATAAGCAAGGTTTTAGAGCACAAGTAAAGGAAAAATTCCGAAAAATAAAAAACGTTGAAAATTAAGGTACATTTTGGTACTAACAAGCTTTCGCGATAATCTAAATTTGCCCATATCTTTTTATTGTGTTGACTCAAGACCTTGATTTTTATGCACCCAATAGGGACTATAGACCTCAGTATCAGGTATAAATTTCAACTTGCTAGATCCACCCGTTCCTGAGGAAATCAGTGGTGACACACGGACAGACAGACGGACAGACAGACAGACGGACAAGAAAGTGATCTTATAAGGGTTCCTTTTCTTTACCTTTTGAGGTACGGAACCCTAAAAATATATACATTTAGTTTTATTTAAGACTCCACTAATATGTATTTTATTTCTACTTCTTCTACCACTAATATGTATATTATATACAGTGTGGAAATTAAACTCAGGCCCTGGAGGGAAACTACTTTAAATCCTTAAGCTAGCTCATTTTACTTAAAGGAGACATTCCTTTATATTTGAAAAGAAACAAATCTGCATTAAAAGATTTTTTGAAACTCGCTTGCTTCGCCCGGGACTCGAACCAACTAAAATTAAAAAAAATAAACACTTTTTATTTTATTATACTAATCGGTAGTATTAATATTCAGGATAAAGTTTCTCTAAAAAATGTTTGGTTACTGTTCAAAAAGACACGTAACAGTTCTGTTATCTCTCCAACACTCAAAGACTTCGTATGAAGTACACGCTTGCTAATTTATCGTTAAGTACCTTGTTGAAATCTTCGATAAGAAAATTGTTTAATGGTGGTAATACCTCTATGCACATTTCCTTCTTACATGATCCGAGGCGTTCAGTGGAGAAGTTTAAAAATGGAACGTTTGACTTTGTTTGCAATGCGGGACAATAATTTTAAAATTCGAACGATTTTTATCAACAGATTTTATTTAAGTAGTGTTGCTTTCCTTACGTAATTAAATTATCTCATAATGGCGTATCAAGAACCATTCGAGTTATTAGAAGCTTACTTTGTTTGCAACAAGAGCTACGATTTAGCTCTGCAGTGGTATCGCGAGAAGTATCCAGACAGAGAACTACCATCTAGAAAAGTTTTGTCTCGAATTGTGAATAATTTACTGACCGTCGGAAGTTTTAAAAAGAAGACTGGACGCCCACAGCAACAAAATTTGGACCATAGCGATGTTGAGTTAAACATTTTGACATACTTCGAGTGTTACCCGAAGGCTTCAAGCAGGGAAGCTGCTCAAGAGATAGGCATCAACCATACTAGTATACTTAAAGTTCTGAAAAAATACAAATACAAATGTTATCGTGATGGGCGATTGGTGCAGAAACTACATCCCGGAGATAGTGACAGGAGATTACAGTTTTGTGAAAATATTCAAACAGAAATAGCCCGCAACCCAAATTTCTTGGACTGTATTGTATGGTCTGACGAAACAAATTTTAGTAATAATGGAACGTATAACAGACATAACAATCATTATTGGTCTCGTCAAAATCCATTCCGTGTCCGTGAAACGAACAATCAGGTCAGATTTTCGTTTAATGTTTGGTGTGGAATCAAAAGTAACATGGTTGTTTTGATGCACATTACGAAGGACATCTGAATGCAGCAAAATACATTGAAATATTGGAGCTTTTACAAAATCAATTAAACCTTCTGCCAGAAGAGGAACGAAATAATATCATTTTTCAACAAGATGGTGCACCTGCCCACAACAGCAGAATTGCCAGGGCATACCTTAATGAAAATTTCAATGCCTGGATAGGTACAAACGGGACGATTAGATGGCCTGCAAGAAGTCCAGATCTGACGCCCATGGACTTCTTTTTATGGGGTCATGTAAAAAATGTTGTTTATGAAACTTGCTATGAAACCGTTCAAGAGCTAAGGATTGCGATAGAAAATGTTATTAGGGGCATACACCACAACACTTTGCTGAAGGCTACAAGAAATGATTTTCAACGGCGACTAATGTTGTGTAGCCGGAACGACGGGGCTCATTTCGAACAATTTATCAGTTAAATAATTTAAGTGTTACAAAATTGATAGAAAAATATAGTTGATGTTAGATTTAACGATTGTTTTTATTTTTAAGACCTAATGTTTGTTAGAGAAACTTTATCCTGAATATTAATACTACCGATTAGTATAATAAAATAAAGAGTGTTTTTTATTTTTATTTTAGTTGTTTCGAGTCCCGGGCGAAGCAAGCGAGTTTTAAAAAATCTTTTAATGCAGATTTGTTTCTTTTCAAATATAAAGGAATGTCTCCTTTAAGTAAAATGAGTTAGCTTAAGGATTTAAAGTATTTTCCCTCTAGGGCCTGAGTTTAATTTCCACACTGTATATATGTTAAGGTATACTTATTTATAGTTACCCCAAAATGCGTTTCCAAAACATTGTCACGCCATTAAAACTAGCGATAACCTATCACAATAAAGTGATAAATTAAGAAATACCATGTAAATACTGCATCAGACCATTAAGCGAAGATAACTGGGCTTAAACTTTGATAACTTTATAATCAATGGTAATTAATGTGCCCATGGTCATGCCTTTGTGCTTCTGGTCACAATATAATGCCGTTTTCTTAAGTTATGACGGAGATAGTGAGTAGGTTTTTTTAGTTGTGAAGTTAAAAGTCAGGACTAACGTTTTAAGCATTAATTAGGTAGAAACGAACTGATGCTGTTTTTTAGTATGACGTATCTTTTGGGGTACCAACGGAACCCTATTACTGAGACGTCGCTGTCCGTCCGTCTGGCTGTCCTTGTCTCAGATGGCTGTATCTCATAAACTGTGGTAGTAATAGGTCGACACTTGAAATTTTCACAAAGTATATTGTATTAAAATGGCAGCTGTAACATAACAACAAATACCAATAAAAAATTATATCCAATACTAAAACCCGACTACTGAAAAATCACACTCTAAAACATACTTTTTAGAGTACAAGAAAATGTTGACATTGTGACCTCTATAGGGCACAAGTTATGATTAGTAAGTTAAAAGTTATGAGGGAACAGATGAACATATACATACATACCCCCGTACGGGTCAAAAACATAACCATCCTTTTTGCTTCGCCGTAGTCAGGTAAAAACAGAATAAAATTCAAGGGGATCCCCCATACAAGAAAAGTGTTTTATTAGGCGTTTTTCGCTTAATTTCATGTACCGTAATAAATAGAGCCTTTAAATTTGCTCTTATTATCTAATATATAGCTGCTATAACAAAAAATCATAAAAAAAATATTCAAAATATCCATTAATGCATCAATTTACATCTGAAAGTTCAACAAAGTGCTAAGTATAGACTAACTGTAGGCTCAGTGTGAACTTTTCAAGTGTCGTACAAAGTCGAGAAGAGATATATTAAGGCTACAATGTACCAATGTACAGATACAGGCAATAAATATTGCACATCGAGCTTTAGAAAGAGACAATCGGCGACAGCTTGACTGATGTTATAGTTATTTTTTTTTTGTAACTAAAACATCAGTCAAGCTGTTGCGGTGGTGGTGGTGGTGACAGCGATTACCTACTATTGAAACTATTCGAATTCGAAAATGCAGTCATTCAACTGCTCAATTTGCACGATATTATGTCCATCAGTGAGGATTTAAGGAGCGGGGCATACATAAGCGGCGTCATGTGCGGGCGAGTTGCCGCATGCGTGGGGTGCACTTTTCCATACAAATATATTCCCCCGTTTCCTTCCTGGAAAATGCTTCTAGAGCTAAATTTGTTTCTACAAAAAATCAAAGTCTGCTGTAGCTATTAAAATAAGCTGTAGCCTTAAGTACTTTTATTCTCCTCTTTAAGATTTTTGAAGGGTCATATTTCAATTTGCAATGAGGTGGTCAAAAAAAGAAAATGATGAGGGCGTAGCTACAGCAGACCTTGATTTTTTGTAAAACCAATTTTTTCTCTAGGAGAATTTTCCAGGGAGGAAACGGGGGAATACATTTGTATGGAAAAGTGCACCCCGCGTTCCCTCTTAAGTCTTTCATATAAAACTAATAGAAGCAGCGCTGCGTGGGACATAACAAGCAACGCGGCACGGGCGGGGATGCGGGCGGGGTGCAGATGCCATTCGCACGCCGCAGAGTACACTGAATATGTACTGACACTTGTCATGTTATACAAATTCGCTAAATGTTTTAGAGCTACTAAATCTTCTTTGACAGAGGACGAAGACATCTTGTATCGAAATCAAATACAAAAAATCCATATAGTTATTACCCTAATCGCATCGCCTTTTCGACATTGTTTGCACACTTCTTCTGCATCGCATCGGCGCCGCGCCCACGCCTCGACAGCAACTCAGCCGCAGTCGACGCCGCTTATGTATGACTCGCGCCTAAGGCGTGAAGAGCAATATAAGAGCAATTTATCTTATATTAGAAGAATTTCTAAGAAGTCAAAAAAAGGCTGTATACTTAGATGCAGTAATTCTGAATATGTTACTAATAAATTACGATAAAAATGATAGTTAGTGCGGTAGTTAATTAGCACGGCAGAGTTTACAGCGCGAATTACCCCATCTACTTATATTTTGGTTTTTTTCTCAGTGACAAGTTTGTGACAACGTCTATTTCGTCGACATTGCGTTATTTAATAAATATTTGGCTTCACTTAATTAAGATAAAGTCTACTTACAACCTGTTACCAACAGCTTTAACAAAAAACGCCTGCCAGATTTCTTGTCAGCATAAACGTGGTATTTACAATACTAACTGCAACCGACATTGCGGCTATATGACCTGACCTATTAAGGTTACAAAGTAGCCAAGTGTGTACCAAAGTTACTTAAGCATTCTCCACATTACAGATAACACATTTTTCAACTACAAAAAACATTCGACTCGACAAATTGGCATAAAGAAAACTTACTAATATCGTTCGTATGAGTTTTCAGAAACTTTGCACTTAGCGAAAATTCTTAGAAAAGGTGTCCCCGAGTTCAAGACTTTTTGTATGTAAACACAACTCAGTGACTGATGTTGGCACAATTTGAAATAAAATTTAATATGACCCAAACTAGCAAGACGCTTAACAGACGTCACTGACGTGACCAACTTGCACCTCTACTTTGTTAGATATACAACGGAAAAAACCTTTAGAAATACCGTAAAAAAACAAGAATTCATTTTCAGCTTAAAGGAAAAATATTGAATGAATTACAGCGCATGTAAGACTTAATATGTAGATGTCACAAGAATCAAGATAACCAGCGCGGCGCAGTAACACGAAAGTAGAAGAAAGCAGCGAGACGAGAGCATCCGAAACAAACGACTACGACTGGAGATAGAGGATCGCAATCTCAGAGTAACAATTTACTTTAGTAACTTTTCGTCGCAATAGATCCGCTTTGTATATAGTTGTGTGAAGAACATTTTTAAGTGAGACAGACGAGTGACAATGACATGCGACAAAGACAACATTCATTTCGTGAATCGTCAAACAAAACTGTCGCAATCATCTGTCTTGTGTTTGGTGTCACAGTCACGTACCTCAATTTTACTTTAGACTTTACAGTCTATATATAGAATTCGGCAAAGCGCAACAATCTCAAGTCGTCTTCAGAACCTTCACTACTGTCTATTAAATCTGTATACGCTCGTAACTTGTCAATTTGTTATAACGGATTACAGGGCTGTCAATAGAAGTTGGCAACTTGGCGAATGTGAGACAGACGGACAAAGACGTTTTATATGTGAGTGATCGGCCTGAGGGAAGATTTTTATCAATACTTGCGGGATAAAGTTTAGCAAGCGATGAGGTCCGCGTTTTAGTTGTTTCGGACGATGACGGGGAAAGTCTTTAACTTATATCTATTAAAAATGTCTTCCAACATAGCTTTTTTAAAGGGTGTTCGTATTTTTATGATTACGGTAAGAGTGACCGTAAGTTGTACATCTGATTGTAAGGTATGACGTCTACGTGTAATAAATTCTGTGGCTTGTAAAATTCTGGATTGCGTTAATTCTGCGCATTACCTTATCCGTTTTTTTGTCGACTTACGTTGCAAAATAGCTCTTCACGAATGTACCTATAATTTGAACCGGATAATATATAGCCTATTTTCATTCTAAAAGTACATTCTATATATTTGTGAAAGAAATTTTAAAATCGGTCCAGTAGTTTTTGAGCCAAATCAATACAAACATACAAAAACCGTGAAGAAACTGACTTTCGCACTTATAATATTGGTGTTGATAATGATGTGGTTGAGGATGGTGGACATGCCAGCTATTATATAAACTGTGATGCTAGACCTAAAATGGAATAACTCCCGAAAGCTGTGCTGCCGGAACACCGTAAGGTTATGATGGCAGATTTTTGCCTTAATGATGGTGTGCGAACACCCATAATTCGTGAATGCCAATAGAAACTTGAGAAAATCAATTGGTGGTTGGTGGTTGGTGGTCACACCCGTGTGAACGCAAGTTCAGTTATACGAAATGTTTGAGTAATAAGTTTCCGCGCTCAGTCCGGCATAGTCAATACGGCATGATTACTACGTAAGCAACGCTGCGAAGTAATACTGTACGGAAGCGTCCGACCCTGCTGCCGCTTGGTAGCAAACTGAGCGCGGAAGCGTATTACTCAAGCATTTAGTATTACTGAACTTGCGTTCACAAGGTTGTTAGGCACGGTTCCGTCTGGATAGTCTAAGAGCTAGGATTATAACCAGCGACCATCGGGTTAGAAGCCGAGAGAACTATTTTTATGCCAACGGGCCGTTCAATATTATGTATCAATTTCACCCGTGCGAAGCCGGGGCGGGCTGCTAGTATATTATAAATGCGAATGAGAAAGTAAGTTACATTAAAATGTTAAGATGTTAGATGACGGAGCGTCTGGACATCTGGTACGTTAGTACCAGATGTCGGATAGATAGATATCTGAAAATTTATTTGATGCTGCAGCATGGTCATCTACCACCAGGTGAAATACTAGTCAAACACAAACCTAAAAAATATATAAATTCCAATTTAATCATATTATTTAATTTTAATAACAGTAAACTTAAAACTCTTTTCCATGAGATGTAAAATAACTCACGTACAAAAATACAATAGTGTCATCAAAAAACTAAACCTTGTTAACTTTACAATCTTCAACGAGCTATATTTTTGCAACTCATCAAAAAACTCGTCTCATTAGTTTTTGTGATTTGAAGTCTTTTGTCAACGGGCTACGAGTACCTAACAACCGTAAATAAAATAGTTAACTCTGTCTGTTAACCCATACAATGTGTAACAAAAACCTGAATAACGGATACAGTCCAAAGGCTCAGCATTTTATTTTAATTTTTTTATCAGAGTTGCCATTGCGACACACAATTAATAAATTAAAAATAAATTGAGGGTAGTTTCTAACGAACGTTTCATAAATAGCAGTGCTGATATTCACAACATTCAGTCTTGTGACCACGATCAATGCAACTTGGTCAAAACGTCGAGTTAAATAAAAAATTATGTTTTAAGCGCGATAAGTCCCGTATTTTTAACCGACTTCAAAAAAGGAGGAGGTTTCTCAATTCTACCGTATATATATATATTTATTATGTTTGTTCGCGGATAACTTCGTCGTTTATGAACCGATTTTGATAATTATTTTTTGTTGGAAAGAAAATATCTCAAGTGTAGTACCATGGTAATTTTATAGGTATCTCCAGAGATATGGATATAAACACCTCAAAATTGGTATTGAAAATGAATAGTCGATTATTTTTAGTTTTTTTAAACGATCTTATTTTTTTATATTTATAAATATGTGTTCAAATCGCGAAAATTTAAAGTTTACAACGTCATTGCTTACCACCAGGAAAGATAGTTTTCAACTAGGTATCAGATATATATAAAAAATACATTATTATACTACATTTTGTCTTCAAAGTATATTATCATAGTCTAGTCAACCTACGTAGTATTTTTTATCATACGTTGTTTGCTTTTGTAAAAAGTGTAATCGAAAAAACTTATTTCACGCACAATACTAATTAAATTATTCGTAACGTTTACAAAAGAAAATATCTTTTGTTCACTTCTTTCATGTAATTGGTTTCATTGTTGAGAAAAATTAAATTTTAAATCGCAGACTTTCAATATCATTGTATTATTATAAAATTGTTATGACAGCAATGAAAAATTAGTTAGATGAGACCATTTATCACGCTGATAATTTTTTTATTTCATTTAAAATTTTATTTATTAATTCATCTGATAGGGCATATATATATTTTGTGGTACTTTTTACATATTTTGAGACCTTAACACGTTTACTGCGGCAAGTAAAATCATAATTCTTCGTCTGGTATGGCGGCGGGCCAAAATGCGCCCCAATGATATTTCCGCCAGTGCGTGGCAGGTCTTTCTAGACCCACCAGCACTAACCAGGATAGATTAAAAATTGCTATAACTTTGTGGACCGCAAGATTAAATATATATTTGTCTCTGTCGAATTTTTACAAACACCTGAGATAATCGTTTCGCACAAGCGAGAGGGACAAAGGTTTCTTCGTCCGCACCAGCTGAAGTACAGCGGTAGGCCGATTACGGCCTATTACGCAGTGAGCGTGTTAATTAATGAAACGATAACTGATCACATGACAACATCAATTCTAAAACTTTCTCTCCAAGGATATTAATTAGTTTTTTTATATGAGTCCAATGAGACTGAAGTGATTATTACCCGTTATTTTTCTGGCAGGTAAAGAAAATAAATATCTTTAATTACTATATTCAGAGCTTAATTTCATGACATCTAAGTCACTAATTCAATAATACTAAGGCAACCAAAACCAATGTAATAAATGCGAAAGTCAGGCTGTATATTTATTTGTTTGGGACTTCTTCACGGTCAAACGGCTGGACCGATAGCAGTATTATGGATTAGGCCATAGCATACTTTTAAGCCGCAGGACACAGCCAGTGAAAAGATAAATAAGACATTTTATGATCCTTCTGTAACTTTAAATATAAAAAAGATAATATAAAAAATAAAGTAACCGACTTTAATGCCACGCTATTAATTTTCTGAACCAAATTTAATGTGTTTATCTCCATATCTCTGGAGATACTTATCAGAACTCAATAAAATTACCATGGTACTACAATTGGAATATCTTCTTTCCAACAAAAAAAGAATAATCAAAATCGGTTCATAAACGATGAAGTTATCCGCTAACAAACATGAATATATATATATATATATATATATATATATATATATATATACGGACGAACTGAGAAACCTCCTCCTTTTTTTTAAGATCGGTTAAAAAGGGGGATTATACCTGTGAAATCAGTTTTTGAAAAAAAGTCAATGAGCCTGCATTGATATACCAAAAAGATTAAATCAAAATTAGTCCACGAATATCTAAGCTCTTGGTAACATGCTTTATCAAAAAAATTACATCGACACAAATCGAATACCACCTGCTGTAAAGTCAGTAACATCTTTGTGACAAACATTATTATCCTTTCAACAATTGCATGAAATAAATATAACCTACGACTCGTCGCAAATTCCCTTTGGAGATAAATTAACATTAATTAAAAATTATAAGGAATAATTTATGAGAATACATTTGCACAGAGCTTTGTACTCCATTTTCAGTTTTATGAAAGCTAATTCAGTTAATTGTTAAGCTGAACTCTAATGACCTTGCAGTTGAATGAACCGTAAATTAATTATTTAACCTCAGCTATATATTATCTGGGATCCCTTTGATTCGCATAACTTTATTTTCCTAATTTCCTTTGGCAAAACAGGTTACGCATAATAGGTAATGTCATACTAGTACTAACGCACAATCTTTTTTGGCATATTGTATAATTAGGTATACCCATAATTAAGGCTGAGTTGCACCATCTTACTTTAACCGTAACTATAACAGCTATTAACCGGTGTTTTTATATGGATTTTGACAGATTTTTGACTTTTGTCATAGTTAAAGTAAGATGGTGCAACTCAGCCTAAGTTTATATTTATTGGCATATTTTTGATTCGCATAAAGTTATAAGGCATATTATTTGTTTGTCAAATAGTTATTAGACATAAATACGGAATGTCACAATTGTGCGAAGTCACTTAATTTATTTATTTATTTTTTATATTATTTGTGTTGAGTTATACCTACTAATTATATAAAATAATGCAAATAAAAACACTTTACGTAATTAATCAATTATTTTAATTATTGTTTTTTTTTAATATATCTTATAGCCTAGTGTTTGACCACTATTAGATCTCACCTGTTGGTAAGTGATGATGCGGTCGAAGATGGTAAGCACGCTAGGCCTAGAATGGGAACTGGCTCTCAAGGATAGCTGCCGGAACACATTAGATGTATGGGGACAGATTTTCTAACTTGAGGGTGGTAGCTGGCCAGGCGGACACTTCATAGTGTCCTACCACCATGCGGGGGGGTTGTTGGTTTCTTAACGATGTTTCCCTTCACCGGAGGGCCACTGTGAGAAGCGCACATAATTTTTTTCGATCGAAATCCATTGGTGCACGGCGGGGTTTGAACTCGGTACCACGACATCAAAGCCGACCGATCTCCCGATTACGCCACCGGGCCCTCATGCTTTCATAATTTGAAAATATGACAGTAATTTATAGTCACATAACATAATATGTAATATTAAATATGTAATAAATTTTACCATCATTTCACCATCGCTATCACCGCCTTACCTTCCGGTTACCACCACTCCTGTTGAATCTTTACAGGCGACAGAAAAAGACATAAGGGCGGCAGTGATGTCTATTAAAAATGGATCGGCTGGTGGACTTGATGGCCTAACTCCCCAACACATCAGAAATCTTATTTTTGGAGCTACTGGGGATGCGGGCCAGAGTCTACTGCGAGACATCACCGCCCTTATAAACTTCATGCTATCAGGTAAGGTGCATGCACAGATTGCCCCTCTCCTATATGGTGCAAACCTATGCGCATTGAAAAAGAAAGATGGCGGCATTAGGCCAATAGCCGTAGGTTGCACATATAGGAGAATCGCATCCAAGGTTTGCTGCCGCCACATACATACAAAACTAACTGAAAAGTTCCAGCCCCTTCAGTTAGGCTTTGGCAGTAAGGGCGGATGCGAGGCAGCTGTTCATGCTCTCCGTACATTTGTACATCACGGTTGCGGTGGGGTGATATTGAAGGTGGATGTCAAAAATGCCTTTAACTCTGTTGATCGTACTACTCTTTTGAATGAAACTCAAAATTATATTCCAGAAACTTTTGACTACCTTTGGCAATGTTACGGATTGGATTCTAAATTACTTTACCGAGACCATTTAATAAATTCTTGCACAGGTTGTCAACAGGGCGACCCTCTTGGGCCAGCCATTTTCGGACTAGCAATACATCCCGTAATTTCGAGTCTAAATTCCAAATTAAACATGTGGTATCTGGACGACGGAACCCTCGGAGGCAAAGCCACAACTGTATTACAAGATTTACAGTTTTTAATCGACAAATTTAAATTGATTGGCTTGGAACTAAATTTTTCTAAGTGTGAACTTTTTATCACAGATATTGTATCATCGGACCAAAGAGACGATTTGCATAATAAATTTAACAGTTTGGCTGCATATTTAAAATTACTCAACAAAGAAAGTCTACGCCTCCTAGGAGCTCCGATCCTTCAAGAGTCTTTCCCGGTCTTTATGGATGAACATCGTCAAAAATTTGACGATACGTCTAAGCGTCTCACCGAAATTCATAACCACATGGCTTTCCATCTAATTAAATTTTGTCTTTTTGTGCCTAAATTTACATACATACTACGCTGTAGCCCTCTTTGGAATCATATACCATTACTATTCATTTTAGATGATGACGCGATCAAAAATATTATAACCCAAATTCTTAATTGTTCACTTTCAAATAATTCATGGTGTCAGGCCTCTCTGCCTATTCGGTTTGGAGGCATTGGCATCCGCAAAATTTCAAGTGTTTCGCTACCGGCCTTTTTATCTTCTACTAAAAGTGATTCAGATCTTTAAAAAGAAATAATTTCAAAATCATCATCTGAAATTTCCATAGCATACGTAGAAGAAGCTAAAACGGCCTGGTCTTTGGCTTGTCCAGGGGAGGTCTTACCCAAAAAACTTAGTTCACAAAGGCTATGGGACGAGCCCCTTTGTAAAATTATTCAAGATGAACTATTTCAAAAAAGTGTTGATATTAGGGACCGGGCTCGTCTCCTTACCACACGTGAAAAAGAATCTGGATACTGGCTACACGCATTCTTCCAACATAGGTACCCTTATGGACGATGACAGCTTCTCCATTGCTGTGGGATTACGTCTGGGCATCTCCCGGACAGTACCTCACAATTGTCACTGCGGCAGTGAAGTAGACAGATTAGGCCACCATGGCCTGTCATGCCGCCGCAGTGCAGGGCGTCTCTCACGTCACGCCTCTTTGAATGACGTCATTCGTCGGGCCCTTGCCACCGTTAACGTGCCGGCTATATTAGAGCCGAACGGTATATCACGTGACAATGGCAAGAGACCCGACGGTATGACGTTGGTTCCGTGGTGCCGAGGGAGACCGTTGGTGTGGGACGCGACGTGTGCTGACACGTTAGCAGCGTCCCACATATGCGGGACCTCACGAGCAGCGGGTGCGGCAGCGTATGCGGCAGAAACCCTCAAACGGAGGAAATATGCTGCCATTGGTGATGGCTACATTTTTCTTCCGTTTGGGGTCAAAACAATGGGTCCGTGGGGTCGAGATGCCCGGGGTTTTGTAAAGGAGCTATCCAGACGTTTAATAGACGCCACTCATGACCAAAGAGCTGGCGCCTACCTCGGCCAACGGATTAGCCTAGCAATTCAACGAGGTAACGTCGCCAGCTTTTTGGGAACGTTACCGGCAGACAGCTGCGACCTAGGTTCTGTTTTTTTTATTTATAACTAGTTTAATTGTTATTTATAACATTTCAAATAGTTTTATTTATTTATAAGTTGTATATTTGCTGTAAATATTTGATGTTATAAAAAGATCTATTGCTAATAAATTTTATTGACTGATTTTATTATTTTAATTTTATATTACAAGCTGTTGCTTGTAGAAATGCGGGTTTTGAAACATATTGCGTTTTATTTTTTATAATGTTTTCGATACACTCATGTTTGTTGATATATATTTTTTTTTGTAGGTGGCGGTGTTCCCATTTGAAGTTTTTCGATTTCAATCATTTGATGTTTAATTTCTTGTATAATTTTTCTGACAAGAAAATAAAATCCCGGATGGTGTTTACTCACAAAATGTCTAAACCTATTGTGCCACGCTTCGGCATGATTTTGCTTTCGGGGTATAGGTAAAGATCTTGAATCAAGTCGCCTTCGTAGGAAGATAGGAATAGTCGGGGGAGGTAGAGGGAGTTGAGAGGAGTCCCCCCACTTGTTTTTCCCTGCCGGAGAAGCGTAGTTTTTTTATTTTTTTTAATTGAAATTGAAATATTTTCATCAGACATTTGTATCATTTTACTTTCTAGCGCTTCGCCGGCCGCTGCCGCGGCACGCTCGCTACGCTCGCTCGGCTCGCGCGATGTATGGTCACTGTTCTAACATAACCTAACCTTCACTTTAGGGCCATATTTTGTCGCATCTCCGGCAGCAAGTTTTGCTCCAGGGTGCTTAGTAAGAACTCCCTTGACTCCCCCACATTCACAGTTTACTCAAATTCAGGCGACTCGATATAAGATCCAACCCGGGGTATATTTTCTTGTGTTAATTGGTACGTACTCCAGATTTTAAGTAGAAATTGCGGTGGAGAAGTTGCATTTCCCCACACATAATTATGATTAAACCACGTTGCAATTGATTCTGTAAAAATTAAATGATAAAATGAAACAATTTTTATGAATATAATTTACTACTTGCTTACTACGTACTTTATACAATCGGTATTACTAACCTATTTCTGGAGATATATTTTTTGCCATTCGTCGAAATAGACATATATATCCTCTTCAGGCAAAAAGGCTAAGGCGTCCAAACATTTTATTTCCATTGCGAATGCTGTATTATTTCCGTATAATGTTTAATAACCGCGTTTTTGTACCCTTCGGTAGGTATAGGATTTGTCCGAGATGAAAATTGCACGCTTTTATAGCTGTGTTTTCGAAAATCTGTCTGGCAGATGTATGTGCAGTTTTTTCAAAGTCCATCAGTATGAATTTCGGTGATAAATTTAAATTATTTGCATCACTATATTCGATAATTGACGTAAATAATAAGTTGTATGTGTTTTTATCCTTATTGGTGCAAAGCGCGAATATTAATGGAAATGTTTGTAAGTTATTGACACAATCATGTAACGTATACAGTTGACGAAAAATATTTGGAATAACTTTGAATGTTCCGTCCATTATAATAAATTTAGACATGCATAATAATGTAATAAGTTTTTTTGTTGTGAATATTATTATTCTTTTGTTTGAGTCGAATTTTTTATCAATAGTAATTATCTGATCATCATTTTCTTGTCTTGATTAGTCGGTATTCTTGGTTCAAATCGAAATATATGTCTTGTGGTTCCATTATTTGCTCTTTTTTTTTCTTTGCCTGTAATATTATTAGTAGATGACGTAATACTGAAGGTGAAGTGGTATTTTCGCAATTAGCAATGATTTGAATCGGGTTTTTGTCAGTTTGTGATGCTTCATCCTTTAATTTATTGGGGGTTGTTTGAATCTGAAAAATAACAAATGATATTGTTATTTTTCAGATTCAATGTTCAATGTTCCGGCACGAGAGTTACATTTATAATTTCCTCAGACTATCATAAAAAGGCAGAAAGATTCGTGCCGAACACCCGAGTGACCGCAGGTTCAGTAATACAAAATTCTTAAGTAATAAGTTTCAGCGCTCAGTCCAGCATAGTCAATACGGCATGATTAATACGTAAGCAACGCTGCAAAGTAATACTGCACGGAAGCGTCCGTACCCTGCTGCCGCTTGGTAGCAAACTGAGCGCGTAAGCGTATTACCATAGAAAAGATAATAATACTACGTAGTATTACTCAATCATTTAGTATTATGGAACTTGCGTTCACTCGGGTTCATATAGTTTGAGATTATTACTATCTCGCCGTATATTCAATAGTTTGAGATAATTACTATCTCGCCGTAGCTCACACACCCAGTAAAACTTATTTTTAAAGTTCTCGATTTTTTTCGTGTATGAAACCATTGATATTTAATTTTGTCCCGCCTCTATTAGTTTTAAATATTCGCACTGTATTTTCCATTTTATATAGTAAGTCTTCCTTCAAATATTCAATTAAAATAAATCGACTACTATGCGTCTACAAAACAAACAACAAACACTTTGTGGCAGAATATAACGTTGTAATACCTCCAATCAGAAAACAAAAATATAATGGCAGAATAGAACGTTGTACTACCTCCAATCTGGAAAAAATATATGAAGCGCCTACATATTTCATTAGAGCAACTTAACTTCACTAGTTCATTAGAGCTTAGCAAAGAACTACTCACGAGGTCATAGCTCACATAGCATCGTATATACATTTCAAGTTCTAAAAGCATACAAGCAAGTCGTCGAAAATAATTTGACGATTGAACTATTTATCACTATTATTAAGATATTTTAAAAACGAAAACAACTCACTTCCATGCCCCGTGAGTTAATTAACCGACTTCACAAAAAAGGTGGAGGTTCTCAATTCGTCGGAATCTTTTTTTTATTTCAGTAGTAAGTTTGAAACGTTTATCGTCATATCTAAAAATAATCACATAAAATAAAATCATTCGAATCGGTCCACAATTCGCACTACCCATGGAAAAATGGCGTAAGATGAAAACACCAACTTTTCAGGAGCATCAAAAAACTGATTTGTAAAGAAATGAGAAGTCCTAGACATTTAGTGTCTTCAGCAACATGGTAGCAAACATTTTCATACAGATACCTTTATACTTCATTTTTTTAAATAAACTCTAGGTTTTGCAAAAATCTAAAATAAGGTGGTTACTCCATTAATATATGGAAGAATAATATGAAATTGACAAACATCTAAAGTTACCGCTTTGTTGCTATGGAAATTAGGCGAACTTCGTAGTTTTATTTCGAGTTACGTCTTTATTCCAGCCCGCTTTTACGGAAAATTTGTGCGTAAACAATAATGTTGTTTTCTTCCATGAGAGAATATAAAGAAAAATTATAGTAACTTGCGAAGTGCTGTTATTAAGTGGGATAAAAATAACAAAAAAAAGTTGTATCACTTATAACTTACTTATTCTGTGGCTAAAACTTTACTTTGAAAGACGTATGTGGTAAATACGTAGAAAAACCTTCGTATAATTAATAACATAACTAAAGATACGCCATATGCTTCCACTTGTGTAAATTTAAAAAGAGCCTGTGTGTAGCTTGTGTTAATTAAATAGTTAGCCCAACAACCCCCGCATGGTGGTAGTACACTATCTAGTGTCCACCTGGCCAGCCGCCAACCTCAAGTTAAAAAAAAAATCTGTCGCCAAACATCTAATGTGTTCCGGCAGCTATCATTTAGAGCCAGTTCCCATTCTAAGCCTAGCGTGCTTACCATCTTCGACCGCATCATAACTTACCAACAGGTGAGATAGTGGTCAAACGCTAGCCTATAAGATGTTTAAAAAAAAGACAGGGTGGCTATCTCTATTCCAATTTCATTCAAATCGTTATTTCTTATGCGTAATACGTTTATGGCAAACACAACAAACAGTTTTCAAATAAACGTTTGCGTGTACGGGACGACATCTGCCATCTGCTGTCTACGTCTCCAAAACCTTAAAGACCCTCGCTATCTATGCTTCAGATTCTGACAGACACAGGCTTAGAAAAACTTGGAGAAAAACCGCACAATGGAGATCAGGAGACGGGCATACAGCCAATTGCTTGGACCTTCTGCTGGCAACTGATCCAGACTGCTACTCAGTGTCAGTATCATCACCGCTAGGTTGTTTCAACCACTGTCGGATGAAGTCTACTCTCCGCCCAACTTTAGCTTAAGATGTACTCGACGTGAGGCGATAACAGGCAGCAGATTGAGATGAGTAGCGGTCGTTCCTTGCATTTAACCCTAAGCGGCCCGTATGCTTTTCTTCCGATGACCTTATAGTTTGTGTGGACGCTGTGACGGATTTGCTACTTTAGGGAATGGAAAACTATATTTCATTTTCGAAGTTGTGATATAAAGCAAAGCTTAGCCTTGGTTCGGAGTTAAATGTGGCCGTACTGCAGCGCTGATGCATGAAATTAACTTGGACTGGGTTGAAGATCGAAACGGCGTAGCCAAAAATGAAGAAGGAAGAAAGCCTTTAACAGCGCTGCCTACCTAATTCTGCAAGAATGCTGTACGGATGGCTCGATTCGAACACATAGCTTTGATTTATAAGTCGACTCAATGTTTTGTCGGCCCTCACTTCTTCCACTGCTGAAACTCGATAGGTCGCTGGCTCATACCACCAAAGAGAAAGCGAATTTGATTGTTTCTCTGTTCACGGAGTCTTTAGTTCTTGACACTGCCCATGAGACACTTCCTCGTCTCTTTGGATACGTGAAAGAAATGTCGGATAGGTATCCGTCAGGCTAAGATTAAAAAAAGACTGCAAAATGTAGACGTGAACAAAGCCAGGAGCTCGGATGGTAATCTATCTATAATCCTGATCTCGCTTTTGTATTGATATGTATGTATCCTTCGCCTTTCTATGACATGTGGTCTAGTGTCAAAAACTTGGAAGCATGTCAACGTGTAACCTGTGTTAAAAAAGGCAGTCTTGATGACCCTGCCAGCTTTTAAACACGTCAATACTCTGCAAGGCCATGATTATGATTTTTTTTATTACTGAACAACCGGCTTCTTGCATAAATAGAACTTTGTCAGCGACCAATAATAGGGGTTTCAACGAAATTGGGGGAATCTTATAAGCAAGTCCATCCATCCATCCTACGGACTGCCACTGGTTTGTGTGTCTGAGTTTTGTATTTTCTTCTGAGTGACCTGTCGTTCAGAGTAATTGTTTATGGCTGCTCTTCTAACCGATTGGCGTCTTTCAGGGATCCTTGCTTTCTGTCACTCTTATCCTGCTACATATTAATGACTTGCTAATGCTCGGTATCATTGGGAATGCAGATGACAGCACCGTTGTAGAGAGCTTTACGTCCAGTGCACAGTCTAGTGTGGCGCAAATTCAATTTAATATAGTCAAGCACATAAACTTGTCCTTACAGGCTGTCTTCGATTGGGGTGATGCCAATCTAGTCAAGTTTAATGCAGCTAAGTTGTAGGTTCTAGTTCAATTTTCTGCCAAGCTAAAAAAATCTATTCGAAATGTTTCCGTACAGATGGCAGACCACCTGAGCTTCTTAGAATTTTACTGACGCCATCTCTCAACTTTGGCTCTTACATGACAGGTGGTAGGAGCATATTATAATTAACTTCTTATCAAAAAGTAGCTTACCACCATCAAAGAGAAAATTTGTCGCCATAACCTTACAGTGTTCCGACAACACATAGCCCTTTAGAGTCTAGGCGTAGTGTGTGCACCATCTTTTCTTCAGTGATCAAACGCTAAAAAGCTTAGTTTTATGGCCAAGCTGAGGCAGTAGTTTTAAGAGCCCGGTGGTGTAATCGGGAGAACGGTCGGCTTTGGTGCCAGAGGTACCGAGTTCAATCCGCGCCGTGCACAAGTTAATTTTTCTATGGAAAAATGTATGTGGGCTTTCCACAGTGAAAGAAAAACATCGTTAACAAACCAACCACCCCCCACGGTGGTAGGACACTATCTAGTGTCAGCTACCACTCTCAGGTTAGAAAATCTGTCGCCAAACATCTAATGTGCTCCGGCAGTTATCCTTAAGAGCCAGTTCCCATTCTAGGCCTAGCGTGTTTACCATCTTTGACCACATCATCACTTACCAACAGGTGAGATAGTGGTCATATGCTAACGCTAGCCTATAAGATATAAAAAAAGTACTTCACTCCGAGACAGTTGCTTAATTTATGGCATACACAAGTCCGATCACGTACTGTTCGCACCTTACAGGTGGTTCTACCAATTACAGACCACCTTTGTTTGGAGAAGTACGAAACTATAGCATACAGCATGGTGCGCCTGATTTAAATTAAAACAAAAGTAAAACAATAAAAGGTTCCATGTTTCCTATCGGGTGCATTCCGGAGAGTACCTATGCCATCCGATTGCTCAAAGTAATACCACCCTGCCTCTTCTTCGACCAGGCCGGACCAGATGTGCGCCACTGCTATGTAGTATATCTCCTTGCAGCAAGCGTTATGCTTCATCTTGTATCATAGGTACTGCCAATGGAATTCTTTGCCAGTGTCTTTGTTTCCCGATATGTATAATCTATGGGTCTTCAAGTCGTGAATGGTACGTGCCGCAAAGCCAATGCGTTGAGTAGTCACGTGTACGAGTACGTTCCGCTCTCGTGTGTGGAAGAGTGTGCTGAAGCAGCTCTCGCTGTTCTATTCTCCGAACATTTACTATGCTATGAATCTTCGTTATATATAAATGACTTATATTGACAAAGTTGTCGTAAGGGATACAAAATATGTTGCATTACATATATATTGTACTGCTAACCAAGCATAGAAAAAAGTATATAATGTTATTTACAAAAAACGTTATATTTTTATCACACTTAATCATAGTTATGCTAAAAAATATTCCTATGCTTGCCTGGAAGAAATCAGTTACTTCATTTACGAATCAAAGACAGAAAAATACTGCATAGAATAACTGCTTAATCATGCTTACTGATACTTTTCTTCAAAAAGTACCGTAAAATAAAGGCGTAACTGTATATACGCACATACAAGTGTAACATATCACGTGGAAAAAGTATGTAAGATCATTTATGCAAGAAAAGTTTTTTAGGAAGACGTATAATAATGACGTAAGATTAATTAAGCTAATACTACGTGGAAACTCTGCAAATGTGATAAGAGTAACAAAACTTACATCATTTTACTAGAGAATTTATAAAAAAAAATCGTATTAATTTTTTTAATTCATATTACTCCGTAATTTACTAGGATATAAATTTGAAAAAAATTGAGTATATGTATTAGCTTTTCCTCTATCCGATGGTGAAATAAAAAAAAATTGACGCAAGTGTGTTTGCGCCATTCTTCCATGGGTAGTGCGAATTGACGGAGTATTCGCGTAAAATAGATGAAAATAAATTATAAATAAAAAATATTTTTTTAAACAAGCTTTTATCTGGGACAATGAACTAAAATGTTAAAAATAAATTCTAGTAAGTATTTGGCGTGTAGGTGTAGTAGGTGTAGGCTTGAAGCACTACCCGTTTTTCAGGCTAGGTAATTACTATACTTCAGTGCCTCAAGCTTTTTAAAATATAGGTAAGTACCTACACGCCAAATACTTACTAGAATTTATTTTTAACATTTTAGTACATTGTCCCAGATAAAAGCTTGTTTTAAAAAATATTTTTTACTTATAATTTATTTTTAACTTTTTAGTAGGTAGGTATAGAATTATAGATACCGACTACTTACCTACTACCTAAGCATTTAAGAGAAGGCATTGGCATGGAATGTTTTAAAATATTCCACTAATTTTATTTTGGACATTTGATGTGATTATGGGTAAAGTGCTTTTCGCGGAAAATCAATCGACTCGGTGGGGCTATGTTGCTTTATAACAGAAATGCCATGGCCACCTTATAGCTTCATCATCAGATCCTGGCTATCATTTAAGTGTAAAGTGCTCCTCAAGACGAATCATTTGAGCCCAAATTCACTGGGGTTATGTTATTTTATCACAGAGATGCCGTGGCCACCTTCCAGCTTCATCAACAGTCGCTAATTATCATCTAGGTGTAAATTTCTCTTCAAGACGAATCAATCGAGCCCAAACTCGATAGAGTTACGTTGATTTATCACAGAGATGCCGTGGCCACCTTCCAGCTTCATCATCAGACCCTGGATATCATCTGGGCGTAAAGTTCTCTTCAAGACAAATCAATCTAGCCCAAATTCTACTACAACAAAGAGTAAATAACAAACAAACTAAATTTCACATTTTAAACATCGGTGCTGATAGAAAAATCAGTTCCAGTATATTTCGACCGCACGTTTCTACATCTAAAACATTTTTCGAGTCCAATATCGAGAACAAGGGTAAGTCTACACCAATGTATCATGTGGATGCTCTATTCATGGTCGAGAGCACCTGAAATCAGGGGCTATTGTCATACAAAATAAATGGGAGGTCGTTCGCGTGGAATCGCACTATTCATAATCCGACGCTATTGCCGTGGACGGTAATGAAACGGTTTTAAAACGTTACTTAATATAAAGAAGTGCCTAGATATTGATATAAGCATTTCTTTAATAATAAAAATATTGTGTTGCCAGTAAATATGCCATAATGATTTTAGATAATAAATTAACATAATTCAATGATTTCACAATATTTAGTCACATGGTTTTTTTTGTGTCGTAACGTAACACGTCAGTTGATATAAGACAGGGCCGATGCATATTTTGGCCTATTAAACTGCAGGGAGTATTGGTAACGTTAATTATTCGTTACGTTAGTTAACTACACATTCTCTACACATACGCTCTGTGTATTATAACTAATTAGGCTGTCTGGAAGAAATCGCTTTATGCGATAAGACCGCCGATTGTAAAACCGATTTTTGTTTTATTGTTACTTTCATTTTAAGTTCTTTTGGTTTACAATAAAGAGTTAATCTATCTATCTATCATACTTACATGTTAGAGAAAAATTGTGGAAGAGTGATGGTGTGATTTCGTTACGTTAGGATTAGTTTAGTTAAATTCAATATTGTAGTATAACAAATGAGATTTACTTATTTAGGCCTGCACATCATTATAAAAAGTCACTAACGATGCGGTCGACGATGTTGCACGCTTACTTAGCAAATACCTACCTACCTGTTCACTCGCGATTTGAAGCGTGATGGTGTAAGTTCGAGGAGATGAAGAACAAAGCGAGAGCAAAGAGTTCAACAGAGGTGCCGACGTACAGAGTCTATTTGACCGTGTTACACATTAAAATGATGAATTGTATCGTTTCAGTATCGACAGCTAGAATAACACCAACCTACATACGGCTGCTATCAAATATAATGGTATTATCCTGTCACTCATTTGATATTTATGTACATTTTAGTGATTTTATAAAGAATATTGTACGAATAATAATATAATGAAGTTCTCGTTTTTGCTTTGTTAAATGTTAACATTTTAATAGGGTTTACCTCGCGATCCCACCAAGCTTTTGTTTTGATTTTTTATTAATTACTTATGTGTTTTTTGTTGTATTCGATGTTTACGTCTAACAGATGTTTTAAAGTTTTATTTATGCCAGATAGTCGAGCATTGGACTTTTATTAAATTATATGATTTATATATGAATATTCTTACAAAAAGGTTCAGTTTAAAAATATTTTTACATGTTATTTGTTTATTTTTCGGTTAGAATGCTGGCTTCTTGTAAAATAAAAATAATGTAGATACTTTCAAACCTAAAAAAATGACTTCACATGCCGCGCAAATCAGTATCAGCAGCAAGTTTGAAATTTTCATCGCCATATCTCTGGAGATACTTAGATCTTGATAAATTTACTTAAGGACCACGCCTTCTCAAGAACAATTGGAAACGGCAATTTATTTTTAGTGACGAGCTCTATGTGTTTCTCTCCATATCTCTGGAGATACTTATCAGATCTCAAGAAATTGTATTATGGGACCATCATTAGAAATATGTCCGGCATGATGTTAGAAATATGTCTATCCCACAAAAAATGAATCGTTCGAAATGGATCTCAAATGGCGGAGTACTCGCTTCACAATCACGAATTGAGAACCTCCTCCTTTTGAGAAATCGGTTGGAAACTACTCTTATCTCACAATATCATCAGCATACGTCGATTCGTAGTCAGTTATTTGTTGTGCAATATTTGCCTGCTCGTATATACATTGTACCTTTTCTAATACATTTTTATATCTCACTCGCTACAATATTTCGCAATTTTCCCATCCCAAATTAACCGACGTCGAATCAGATGGGTTTCAAAGGAAAAAGAGCATTCCGATATCCACATCTCAAGTAATGGGTTTACCCAAAACATAATAATGATCTGATTTTCCGCGAAGGAATGAAAACGCGAAGGAGTAAATGCAAGGATACGGTAAATAAATTAATCTAATATCCTACTCAATCAACAGATGCCAGGGTTCATAGTAATATTTATAAAATGCCAGAGTTATAAGCCAACTTCACAAAAAAGGAGGAGGTTCTCAATTCGTCGGAATATTTTTTTATGTATGTTCACCGATTACTCGAAGATGCCTGAACCGATTTGGAAAATTATTTTTTTGTTTCCAAAGGTACCCCTCCCTGGTGGTCCCATCCAATCGGTCGAGCGGTTTTTAATATATCAACATTCGTATTACGATGCATTTAATTACCTCGACGAGATGATACTGGCTACTTTGACTAGCGCGACGTTTGAAGTCGGTTCTTTTAGTTTTTTAAACGATCTTATGTTATATATATGAATAAAACAGTGAAATGCGAGTTAGTCTCGCATATATAGAGTTCTATATAACCGACAATATTTAATAAGTTAAACAAAAAAAAGCTTACCTACTACCATCAAGGAATACATCTGTCGCCATAACATTACGGTTCCACTACTAGGCGAGATAGTAATCAAACGCTAGCCTCTAAAATATATAAAAAATATATAGAAAAAAAAATCTTGTATGGAGGAGGCCCCAAATTCATTTCACTGTTATAGTGGCTCATTTTATTTTGAAATGGGTATTTACTATAAAATTAAACCCAATGATCCGAAAATCGGGCTCAGTCAGTAGTATGTAGTATTATTATCTGTTCTGTGGTATTGGCATAAGGCATTAAAATTGGGGAGTTATTTTTGTTTTTAACCGACTTCAAAAAAAGGAGGAGGTTTCTATATTCGACCGTATATATATATATATATATAGGATATATATTATATATATATTTGTTCGCGGATAACTTCGTCGTTTATGAACCGATTTTGATAATTCTTTTTTTGTTCGAAAGGAGATATTCCAAGTGTAATTTTCTCGAGTTTTGATAAGTATCTCCAGAGATATTGGGATGAACATCTCAAAATTGGTACTGAAAATGAATAGCGCGGCATTGAAGTCGGTTCTTTTTTAGTTTTTAAACTATATTATGTTATGACATATAATTATAACGTCTTACTTGCGTATTATAGGCACATACAAAGCTTATTTTTATTGAAATAAAGAATACCTATAATAACTAATTGATAACCTCTTCTTCTAGCTACAACAGGCGATTGCATTCGCGAAAATAAATCTTATATTCCTTGAGCGCTTTGTATAAACTCTGAATTTAAAAAAAAAAGCCAAATGAAACGTGTTTTTGAGCACATACTTGCAGCGCATAACCCATAAGTGGTATAAAATTCAAACATATAGCTAGCGCTTGATCACTATTTTACCTGTTGGTAAGTGATGATGCAGTCGAGAAAGGTAGCACGCTAGGCCTAGAATGGGAACTGGTTCTCAAGGATAGAGCTGCTGGAACACATTATATATTTGGTGACAGATTTTCTTGACGGGTGGTAGCTGGCCTGGCGGACACTAGATAGTGTCCTACCACCATGTAAGAGTTGTTTAAATTTACGCTACAATGAGGGACAACCTTGAAACTCTCTTCTTATTTGATTTACATTCTCACATTTTCACTTGACATTGTCTCACCATTATTAACATTTACATCCGTCAATTATCATAAAAAAACAACCACACCCCTCTTGTACCAACAAAAAAGTAACGATACACTCACTAACAATTTATCTCTCCCAACACAAATTTCACCAACATTTAATCTTAATCAAGCTGAAAACACTGAAACATCTATTCTTGTAAAAAAAGAAAATATTACCGACTTGCTGACATCCCAGTACCCCGCGCATCGTTTGTCAATGTCTAAACGGGCCGAGTTGTATTAGCAAAAACAAATGATCGAGATTGCTTATCTGGTGTTTTGTAACTCTATGGTATTGATGTGTTTATTTATAGTAAATTGTTATCCTAATAATATTAGAGATGTGAAAATTCGCGAGGATGAATGGATGTTTGTAACTATTTCACGCAAAAATTACTTAACGTATTTGAAGGAGATTTGGCTCATAGATAGTTTATTTCTTGGATAACACATAAGACACTCATGGCAAGTAATTTATAATATTGGAAAAGGCATAGGGCACAGCACCCTTAGTACGAGTTTTCATACCAAACTCTATATCGTATATCGAGCAAATGTTGTATGAATGAAATGAACAGTACAGCGCCTCTAGTGGTTACTACACTGAACTAAATTTAGACCAATTAGGGAGCCAGAATTAAGTAGAAATCTATGTGAGATCTGTCAAAATCGTTTACGATGAAAACTCGTACTAAGGGTACATATAGTAATCTTCATCACCATCATCATAACTACCACCATCATAATCACAGACCAACAAGTTTTTTTAATATCTGAAAAGCATTTGACAACCTATCTCAAATAATGCCATCCAATGACTAATGTGGATAATTATTTTTAGGGTGCCGTACCCAAAAGGTAAAACGGGACCCTATTACTAAGACTCCGCTGTCCGTCTGTCTGCCTGTCTGTCTGTCTGTCCGTCTGTCACCAGGCTGTATCTCATGAACTGTGATAGTTAGACAGTTGACATTTTCACAGATGATGTATTTATGTTGTCGCTATAACATCAAATACTAAAAATAGAATAAAGTTAAAAATTAAAGGGGTCTCCATACATGAAACGTGTTTTTCGGCATTTTACTATAACGCCATCTATGAATGTTTGATTGTATTAATTATATTAATTGTCTTTGTGTTAACTTTCACTTAGTTGGCATTAGTGTTCGTAAGATGGCGTTGTACTGAATAAGCACGCGGCTCCTGTTTTAATAATTGTTTGGAATTGACACGGTAACATAATATAATAATATCTGGATGACCGAGATTTGCTAGCATTTTTTTTTTGGTTAATCGTGTTTTTTGTAATTTTTTGGCTCCCAATAATAGTCTTCTTACAAAAGATCAAAATTGGAAAAATTAATCATCTCGTCTGGACTCGAACTCGGGGCCCTTCTGATCGCCATCCGAGCGATCTCCCACTGAGCTATCCTAACAATGTAGCAATGGCGAAATTTACCTTTATATTCTAATTATATTGTAGGAGTTTTTCATTACCTGACAACAGGGATAAAACAACATTTTCTGAAAATGAAAACCTAGCTAGATCGATTTATCAATGTATTACAAGAAACGTGATTGCTTTCGGCATTTTTTGCTCGATTTTATAAAATATTGTGGTGTAGTACGGAATCCCTACGAGTACAAGTCCGACTTGCACTTGGCCAGTTTATTTTAATATCTAAAAAACATTTGACAACCTATCTCAAATAATGCCATCCAATGACTAATGTCGATAATTATTTTTTTAATATCTTATAGGCTAGTCTTACCGCTATCTTGTCACTCATGATGGTATGGGATGATGCGATCGTAGATGGTGAATACGTTAGGCCTAGGCCTGACTCTCAAGGCCTGTCTGCTGCCGGAACACCTTAAGGTTATGACGGCAGATTTTCATCTAAATGTTGGAATGCTACTTTTTTGGTAACAAGTCAGGCGGACTATCGTTATAATATGCTCTTACCACCTGTGAGAATTTTTTTTGTTTTCGAATGAATTTGCTTGTTATATTTAACGCGAACAAAAATAAATTTTCCACTAACAGGACATGAGTCCATTATGTCGTTTCATTGAAATCGTGATTATTTGTTTCTCTACGAAATTCTTTAGATTTTAAACCGACTTCACAAAAAAGGATGAGGTTCTGAATTCGACTGTTTTCTTTTATGTTTGTCAGAAATCCATCAAATCTTAACTGATTTGAAAAATTATTTTTTTGTTTGAGAGATGCCTCTCGTTTGGTCCCATTCAAATTTTATCAAGATCTGATAATAATCTTCGGAGATATAGATATAAACAATATAAACGATACCTTGATGACATGGTTATGACAAGTGGATATTTTCACTATCGCGGCATGTGAAGTCGGTGTTTTCGTTTTGTACGATCATAAATTATTTTGGTAGCAAATCAAGCGGATCATCGATATAATATGCTCCTACCACCTGTGAGAAAATTCTTGTTTTCGAATGAATTTGCTTGTATATTTAACGCGAACGAAAAGCAATTTACCACTAACTGCATGGACACGAGTCCATTACGTCGTGTCAGTGAAAATGTGATTATATTATTTCTCTACGAAATTCTTTACATTTTTAAACTTATTTTTATCCGACTACGGCAAATTAAAAAGGAAGGTTATGTTTTTTGTTTTCTATAAACTCAGTACTTTTGCAATAGCAAGGGCAAATAGTTAAAAAAAATAACAGTAGCATAAACAAGACTAAAACTACCACATCCAACATTTCACAGCTCCCTGTTTCAGATGTGTTAATATAGGTAGGTTTAGGGTACCGCGGTTAGGATAGTTGAACGGTTTTTTGGGCTTAGAGGTGAGATTTTGTGGGATGAATAGGCTCTTGAGAAGTTTACCTTTAAGAAGTTGATTTTATACTTTTGACCGATTTTTGTTGATACTTTGTTTTGGGTCAATGTTTGTACTTCGTTTCTTTACAGATATACGCACTTACTGAGGTGGCTATGCAAGAACGAGGAGAAAAGATAAGATGATTTTAAAAAGCGAATTACTATTTTTTACTACTTTTACTCCACGAGATATAGATTTTTTATTTTACCAGATCCTTGCTTCTCACTGTGCCTTGAGACAAAAACGTTGAGACTTTTAAGTTTTAGTTTAAGTGTGATAGAAATAAAACTGTTAGACCACTAGAATTAAGACACTAAGGCCCATTTTCACCGGTCCCTGATAATGCGTTAGATAGTTATCTGACACATGCCGCTACATAAAAGCTGTCAAAAATCTGTCAGATTTTTTCATTTTAGCGGCTCAGGAACCCGTGAAACTAGCTCTAAGTTCTGTGCCCTAAGGCTGAGTTGCACCATATAACTTTTACCGTAACTATAACTGTAACTATTTGTTTTGAGTTTGACTGATTTTTGACGTTTGTTATAGTTAAAGTAAAATGGTGCAACTCAGCCTTAGAATGTCACTATTCATACCCACCCTGTAATTTAAGTGAACCATTGCCTTTGTTTCTATCTCGCTCTTACTCACAGTAAAATTATCCATCAAACACTAAAATCAACGTGAAAATAGATTACAAATTTAATTCAAGGCTGTGTTTTAGTCTTCAAAAGTTTATTTTACTTGCAAACTCATTTGCATATAATCTTGCATGAGCGTTTCCAACAGAAAACAAAATGTATATCATGGTTGAAAAATTATCGGTATCAACCCAAATGGGCTATTAGAAGTCCTTACTCTGTAATTCCAACGCCAATTTTTTTTCCTGAAGTATTTCTTTATTACGAATGTGATCCCTAAGACAAAATCCAAGCATAGCCCGTTCCATAGGACACAATAAATAAACTATATAGCCCACTGAGTAACTTTCAGCTTGTGGCTCAGTTTCAATTTACTATTTATTATTGTACAGAACCCGCTACCAAATAGCGTATGTTCATAATTACCCAACCATATTTTTATTACGAGCCAGAGTTATTTGTAAGTATATTTATTACGTAGTATTGCTAGAGGGATAACATTTTTATGAAAATTCCGCAATAATATGCTTTTCTAAGAAAAAGTTAATAGAGAAGATAGAAGCAGACAGATAGCGGGGGCCAGGTTGTACTTGTACTTTCCTGTCTGTAACCTTGTTTGCATTGGGACGGACAGTAAAAAAAAATCATTCTGTCTTCTTGCGCGTTTTTTATTTATTTTTTTGAAGTAAAAAGGCGTCAGAAGAATAAAGTTATTTTAAGGCTACAAGTCTTTCATTATGTTTTTTATTTTATTTCACGATCTTAATTTGTGCAGAAAATGGAATGCTTTTCATTTCCACCAATATTATTGGGATGGTGGTACAACAGTATAGTCACAGATTATATAATAGTTACTACGGAAGTATAGTGTCCGGCTGAGGCTACCACACTCAATTTTTGAAAATCTGTCGCTAAACATCTAATGTGTTCCACATATGTGGATATGCAATGTGGAACACATTAGATGTTGAGCGACAGGGAGAGACAGGCAGCTGTCCTTGAGAGCATCCTCGACCGCATCATCATTTGCCAACAAGTGGCATAGTGGTCAAACGCTAGTCTATACGATTTAATAGCCGTTGTGCTTGACTAATAAAATTATAGTAGATTATACAACAAGTGAATAAAAAGACAATTTAATTCGAGGGACTAAGTCGGCTCCCGAGAGCAGCGAAGGATTCTAGATTATAATCCTGAGCGGAGCGAGGGATACAAGGACCGACATTAATTTTATTATTCACGAGTCGTGTAATCTTCTTTTTATCATTGACTGCGAGAAAATAAATAGTAGTATAGTATTTAGTATATTTATCATATTTTATTATTAATGTGCAATAAATGTGGATTATTAACCATTTAGTACCGTTGAATTTGTGCTAGTGTATATAAACAGCACAATGTTAAAAAATAAGCTATTTGTTGTATTCTTACCAAAATCCCACTGAAAATCTTCAGTAAAGTTCACATTTTTACTAAGGATATGACTTGCACTAGACTGTGACTTCAACTTGGCCAGAAATGTGACTTTGACTCAACGTTATGACATGAATTTACAAATCTTGAACAATTTTAATTCTTTAATCTGGCTGAATACACATATCGTGTGGAGCCATAGTGAAAAAAAATATAATTGAACCAAAAATAGCGGGATTTTTATTTTTATTTCATTCTATAGCTTTTATGGTATACCTTCATTCAGCCAGCCAGTAGGCACTTACAGCAAGATTTATTTATTTTTTTGACCACAAATCGTATTTTGTGCTTGTTCCAAATTCAAAGTGTTTTTATTCACCAAGTGAGTAAAACAGCGTTTTATTCACTGCTGTCGATGAATAAAGTGCTCTTTTTTAAGTGGCAATGGTAAAAATGTTATTTGCAAACACCTCGTAAAGAAGCGACATATTATATATATATATAATGGAACGACTTGCCTATTTTTATCTACCCACACCAACACACAATTGATCGACTATAACCTTAAATATTTTTTTTTTATATCATAGGTATAGGCTAGCGTTTAACCACTATTTCACCTGTTGGTAAGTGATGATGCGGTCGAGGATGGAAGCACGCTAGGCCTAGAATAGGAACTGGCTCTCAAGGATAGCTGCCGCAACTCATTAAATGTTTGGTGACAGATTTTCTAACTTGAAGATAGTAGCTGGGTAGGCGGACACTAGATAGTGTCATCTTGCGGAGGTTGGGGGTTTCTTATAGATGTTTTTCCTTCACAGGAGGGCCACTGTGAAAGCGCCACTGTGAAAACTGGAAAAATAAAACAAAGAGACAGTAAGATCATCTTAAATATTAACAATAAATTAATCATGGATAGTAATGAGGTTGCCAATACATTTGATGAGTTCTTCTCTCAAGTACCCATTACTACCACTCAGTCCATAAATTCTAGTCCCGCTGATGCTTATTCTATATTATCAAAGTGTGTAAATAAATGTGATACCTTGTTCCAGTTCAAACACGTAACTGCAGACTCAATTGTGAAAACATTTAAAATGCTCAAACAAAAGAAAACCGAGGACCTGTGGGGAATGTCAACCACAGTTCTCAGTTACATTATTACTGTTATTAGCCCATACTTAGCTTTTATTTTTAACAGATGCGTTGATCAAGGTGTCTTCCCGGATTTGATGAAAAAAAGTAAATTGATTCCTTTATTCAAATCAGTAAACAAAAATGATCCATCTAACTATAGACCAATCTCTATACTACCGGCATTGAGTAAAATTTTTGAAAAAGTAATATAGACCAGCTTTTAACACATTTTAACATGAATGATCTTTTAAATAGCAAACAATTTGGATTTACTAAAGGGCGTTCTACTACTGATGCAGGAATAGGTCTTCTTAAACATATATTTGATGCATGGGAGAAAGCACAAGATGCTATTGGCGTGTTCTGTGACCTATCAAAAGCATTTGATTGTGTCTGTCATGAAACACTAATTTACAAATTAAAATACTACGGTGTTGAAGGTAAGGCACTTGATCTGGTATCATCATACCTCTGTAACAGAACACAGATGGTTGAAGTCAATAGCGTCAGGTCATCTGGATCCCTCATAAAAATGGGAGTCCCGCAGGGATCGATCCTAGGACCTTTTTTATTTCTAGTTTATATCAATGATTTACCGTCATTCGTACAGAACCTATGTGATATTGTTTTGTTCGCAGATGATACTTCCTTGATATTCAAAATAGATAGGACTACACCTAACTTTGACGATGTAAACAAATCAATAACACAGGTTCTGAATTGGTTTACAACCAATAACTTATTGTTAAACGCAAAAAAAACTAAATGTATTAATTTCTCTCTACCAAATGTAAAAAAGGGTATCCTAAATAGAAGTATATTAATAAATGATGAACCATTAGAACTTGTTGAATCCACAACATTCTTGGGCATCACCCTGGATTCAAAGCTTCAATGGGGTTCTCAAATATCGGTTCTAGCAGGTAGGTTAAGCTCCGCTGCATACGCAGTACGTAAAATTAGATTTTTAACGGACGAAGCCACTGCAAGATTGGTCTATTTCAGCTACTTCCACAGTATAATGTCTTATGGCATTTTATTGTGGGGGAAAGCCGCTGAAATCCAATCAATATTTGTTTTGCAGAAACGAGCTATTCGCTCTATATATAGTATGAGGTCGCGAGATTCACTTCGTGAAAAATTTAAGGAAATTAAAATTCTAACAGTGGCATGTCAATACATTTATGAAAATATTTTGTTCATACGCAAGAATATAAATGATTATAAGAAAAGGTCTGATGTACATAATTTTAATACAAGACATAAAAATAGATTAATTATACCTAATTTCAGACTGCAGAAAGTTAGTGGTTCATTCATGGGGAACTGTGTACGCTTTTACAATAAGCTACCTAAAGATATTGATCAATTGCCTATGAGCAAATTTAAAATCTATGTAAAATCCAATTTGATGAAAAAATCATACTATACAATAGGTGACTATATGGATGACAAAAATGCATGGCCTGAATGCCCCAAGTTCCAAGAACAAATATAAATTTTATTATAATTAATAATATATTGTTAAAATATTTAAGCTGACATGTACAATTAATTAAAAAAAAAAAAGATAAAATGACAAGACAAGCCCCATAGAGTTTCTTGGTGTTTCTTCTCTGATGGGACTATTTCCAAAACACCGGTAGATTCAACAGCCATTCAGTTTTCCCCTTTTGTCCGCAGATTTTCTTTCTAGGCTTGCCATTTTTATTTTTATTTAAACAATATTATGCAGCTGACAGACGGACTATCAGTTCCATTTGGATCATGATATGTACTGTGATCGGTATGCGTTTCTCTATGTTGTGTTTCACTATTTCACTTTTTTATTTTTTTTTATATAAAAATTGTCTGAAGTACTGAAACACACACTTACATGTATGTTTGGTTTTAACCTACTTTAATTTTTTTTAAATATTCTGACGTAAACGATTGGATGACAGCTGAATGGTTCATTACTTTTTTTTTCTAATTCAAAGCGTTAAATTCTGCTTTTGCTATGTTTACTTGATAATTGGTTATGATTTATTTTATGATTTATGATTTTGACGTGTATATGTGCGTATATTTATACTGCCTACATACTGAATAAATGCTTTGATTCTTGATTCTTGATTCTTCTTCTTGCGCAAATAAAATTTCAATTGAAAAATCAATTTAGTACGGCGGGGATGGAACTAGGCGGTACCTCTGACATCAAAGCCGACCATTTTTCCACTACACCTCCGGGCCCTCGAATCTAATCTAACCTTAAACCTTTGTTATAGTTCATAAACTATTACAAACATTGAATGCAATAACTACAACGCTTAATCAGTAAATCATAATATCTCCTAAGTTTACGTCAGGTAGAAGCGAAATAAATATCAAAATACTTTCTTATTTCCATCTACCCGCAACATCACAAAATCCGTCGACTATAAATTGAAAACTCACCTAAAATGCTATGAACTATTGCAAACAATAGCACATAATAGGTATGAGCATGTACATTTGCATACAACGGGCGATCTCAGCGCGCCTGAGGTTTGTTAATCTTTTAATGGAATTAACCCGCGCTGCCGATGTCACTACGAAATAACGTTGTTGCGGATATAAAACTTACTTACTGGATGTGATATTTAAACTATTATAGTTACATAGATTGATGATTTTTTTATTGTCACAGATATACGATTACTGGAAGTGGTGTTTAAAACTTTTACGCCGGTAAATACAATATGAATAAAATCTTTATTATAAACTCATAATATATACTGCTTTAATACTTTTACCAGATGGTAGAAGCACATGATAGGGATGTTCGGTCTAATTTGCTACAAATAAGTAGCTAACCACCATCAAAGAGAAAATCTGATGCCATTACCTTACGGTGTTCCGGCAGTTTACAGCCCTTGAGATTCAGAGTCTATAAGATATATTTAAAAAATCTAATTGCACTGAGGATGGACTGCTGACCTTTTTTTTTATGTTGTATAGGCAAGCGTTTGACCACTATCTCACCTGATGTTAAGTGACAATACGGTCGACGATGTAGCACTCTTACATTAAAATAAAAAAAAATTAAATAATAAAATAATAAATGACCTTATTGCATCCCTTTATAAATGCAAAGATAATCAACACCAATATTATAAATGCGAAAGTCAGTTTGTTTATTTGTTTGTTTGAAACTTCTTCACGGTCAAACGGCTAGACCGATTTATCTGAAATTTGCCCAGAGATATCCAGAATTATGGATTAGGCTATACAATACTTATTAGCGCGGGATAAGCCGCGGGGCACAGCTAGTATATAATATGGCAAACTTTTTAAAGTAGTCCGCCACCTGCCACTTAATTGACTTTGCTATTTCGCATAGTGGCGATTTTAACTGGCAGTATAAACATTATTTTGCTATAATGCAAGCAAACATCTAAAAGTAGAAGTGGCTACCCATTAGCGACCTCTAGAATAAACAAGAATTTGGTTAACAAATTGCATTGATGGCACTTCCATAAAACTTAGATCTCTCAGGTCCGCTAGATTGTTTCGTACCCTGCATAATTACTTAGCTCTGTTACTTAATTATTGTAAGTAAATGGGGGTTTTTAGCACAATGAACGAATAGGGGTTGATTTATGTTATCTACCCCTAAAAGAAATCTACTTAGTGGTAAAAGATTAGGGTGTTAATGTGAAAATCCATACGCATTCATGCATTTAAACTAAATGAATAGTGATTTTTATTCTGTGTCTTATTATATACTTCTGGATGGGGAACATTGATCAATAGTTTAATAGAATAAAAACTGATTATTTTTATGTTATAATTTCATACCTTTATCTAAACAGAAGTAAAAATAAAACTGGCCAAGTGCGAGTCAGCATCGCGTCTCTTATCGCACACATAGGGAGGGTTCCGTACAATACGAAACATAACAGAGTTTCAACCTCACATATTTGATTAATTGATATTACCAAGAATATTTGGTTTGGTCGCGATCTAGAAAGACGGAGCTCGTTTACTAGCGCCATCTATGTCATTTTGCCAAAACTAATTAGATAGATGGCGTTTAAAAACACGTTTTTTGTATGGGGACCCCCTTTAATTTTTAACTTTATTTTGTTTTTAGTATTTGTTGTTCTAGCGGCAACAGAAATACACCATCTGTGAAAATTTCAACTGTCTAACTATCACGGTTAATGAGCCTGGTGACAGACGGACAGACAGACAGACAGACAGACAGACATACAGACAGACACAGACAGACAGACGGACAGCGGAGTCTTAGTAATAGGGTCCCGTTTTACCCTTTGGGTACGGAACCCTAAAAATATATATTAGGTTTTTCTTTGATTGACATTTGATCGTTCTAATCTACTGGAAATATTATATACTTACGTATGCTAAGCAATCGCCACTTTCTCGTTTATAATCTCCACATGATAGGCACTAAATATATTAAATTCAGAGTATATTTATCAGTGTCGTTTACCATAAATTGAGAGTTTTGTGTGCCACAGTAAATGGTAAAGGTAGCAGTTAATTGCGCAACGCGTATTATAATTAAACTTACCTTCAAAATATAGAGCGCAAGTCTACAAGCCAGTAATTAAAAAGAAACCCTGTACCCTTAGTACGAGTTTTCATACCAAACTCGATAAAGTAAGAAGAAATTTTATATGAAAAACAGTACAGCGCCTCTAGGGGTTTTCACACTTCACAAAATTTAGACCAATCAGGGAGCCAGAATAACTCGAAAACTACGTGAGATCTGACAAAAGCGTTTACGATGCAAACTCGTACTAAGGGTACAGAGCGTATTTGGTTCCAGAGTCAACCATACATAAACAAAGGGGTGTAGACAATTTCTCGAATATCAAACAACTATCAATACGAAAGCCAGCTCTCATTTGGTAAACACAGGTTGACCGAAAACAGTACGTTATCGCAACCGGACACCCTGTATCGGTCATTAGTTAGATCAAAATAACAGCCGTAGTGAGGTGACAGTGAAACAAAAGAGCATATAATTCGAGTGATCGCGATTAACATTAGTGTACATTGATTATCGATTTTATGACTTATCTGTGGAATATTTATTAGCTCCTAAAGCATATAATATAACAATACTGCCAGCTAGATGGTCTGCTGACATAAAAGATAGATACTTATATGCCTTGGCTTCTAACCCAAAAGTCGACGGTTCCTACCCTAACCGTGTACTATTTGTTTTTTTTTATGTGCATGCGCGTGTGTTTGCCCATAGGTACTAGGAGCTTTACATTAATGTTACGCCTGACTTGCTATCAAAAAGTAGCTTACCACTACCAAGGAGAAAATTTATTTGCCGTTTTAATCTTACGGTTTTCCTGTGTCACAAACGTTGAGAGTTAGAACATTCTAGTACTAGCATGTTCGCCATCCTTGTCCATATCATCGTTTACCACCCGGAGCTCAAACTCTAGCTCTAGCGTTTTAGACATAATGAAAAATTCTGGTGACTGCGTGGGCGTGCAGAGTTTTTTTTAGTAAAAGTGTGTTCTAAGGTCTAACAAAACGTTAAAAACGTGTCGCTGTAAACGCAAAATTCTAGTCATATCAAAACTTGTGAAAATGCCATAGATTATTTATGATAGGATTTTGCAGGAATGTATTGCTGCTTAAAGCTTATAATAGTATAGAAAAAAATACCATCATCTAATGGGCACGAAAAATTTTATTATGACTAAATTATTATTTGTATTATGCTTATTTTATGGCAATTAAATGTCTACCCGGACAATAAATAATATTGATTCTCAATGATGCAATTTTAATTATAACGGCATTTTTTTTATGAAATCTTAAAAACAACCAATCTATACCTATACCTACACACAAAATAATTGTTATAAAACAACACCAAAATCTCTCCTCGCATACCAATCGAGACAATCGAAAATCGTAAAATCGTTTTCGACTGTTACTCGAATATTTTCAAAAAGATTTCGCCCATCACTAGTAACAAAGCGCGCAATAAATTGTTCGAAATCAACCCTCACTTTGTTCGTATGCAAATTTGTCCATTGTTATCTCTACTACTGCAGTTGCAGAACGCTGTTAGCCCACGATACTATTAAAATCACAAGCGTGTTATTACTTTTATGCTATGATGTAGAGAGATTATTTACATAGATATAGGATGGGCTTGAAGAAAATACTCCTCAGCTTCCTAAGCCTTTAGAGATGAGGATAACTTTCAAGCCGGCTTTTCACTATGGAATATAATATAATGTATACCACCACCACCAGGTTACCACTTTGCCTGGTAGGTAGAACGCTAGCCTATAACGTAAAATAAGATCATTTAAAAAACGAAAAGAACCGACTTCAAATGTCGCGCTATTAATTTTCAGTACTAAGTTTGAGATGTTTATCTCCATATCCCTGGAGATACTTATCAGATCTCGATTAAATTACTATGGTACTACCCTCGGGATATATCCATTTTAACAAAAAAGAAATATCAAAATTGGTTCATAAACGACGAGTTTATCCTCGAACACACATTAAAAAATATATACGGTCGAAAAAAACCTCCTTTTTTGAAATCGGTTAAAAACTACTAAGATTTAATCAAACCTATCACCTACCTATAAATACTTTTCCGGTGTATGATATATCATTAAATCATATCAATGTAATTTTTTATGAACGTGTCAAGCCAAATTAACACTAATTTGTTAACTTTTAAGCTTCCTAATCAGCTGATAAGCTATCAGTCTTGTCATCTAAATCGGTAATACGGTAATCAAAGCAAGATTGATATGTACACGATAATTTCATTGCTGTCAGGATCGGTTCCTATTATAGCTGCAGTAAATTTGATTGGGTATCTGTATTATATTTGTAAGCACGTATAGGTGTGGTGATTAATCTGGATCAACCCTGGATCAAACGAAGTGGGATTGCTGAGGGCTTCAATGTGTATGTTAGCCGATTTTTTTAGGTATCGAAATAATTTTATCAGATAGCGCAGTAGTATTTGTACCAACTGGTTCACACAAAACGCGATCTACGGCGATCAGAAAACGATTAAAAATCAGATCGCGAACGCGCACGCGGACGCAAAACCCCGCGGTATGGTCGTACCTTTATCGTGGCAACGCCTTGCCGTAAGCGTGGCGTTACCTAGCTGTTATGCAGCCGCGGCAATTGATCGGCGCGGCCTGATCCGCTACAGTGACGTGCAGTTTCGTATTGTCAATGTACAATCACCTTCATTAGTGCGTATCCACCTTAAGGAATAATTTCCTGTGCACTTTTATTGCATTGGCATCTCGCTTCTGTCTATGTTGACATTGTTGACCAATGACAAGAAGGGACAAAGCCAAAAATTATGTTTTGTTTTTGGTTTTGGCCCTTCTGATTGGTAAGAATTTTCTTTTTTTGTTTTGGCTCTTCTGATTGGTTAGAAAAATAATCGACACTTGCAACCGAAAATGTTTTGAAACTGGATACGCACAACTGAACGCGATGGTACTATTACATATTTTGTAGCATTGTGTGCAATACTCCAGTGTCCCGGAGACGGTCAATCGCAATTGTCAATTTTTACATTACTAATGGATCCAATGATCGTCTATAGAGGCAATTGAAGCCATTGTCATTAAATGAGGAATTTTCAATTCAATGCAATTGATTGTCAGGAATGATGGACATTTTTATTGAAGCCCATTGAAAATCGCGAATGTTTTGTTTGTTATGTTTTGTTTTGAATGTTGCAACCATTGAACGTCTCGTTGTGCAATATCAGAAAGAAAAGCATATGTGGGCAAGCAATTGATGCGTCGATTGAAGCTCCATCATTCGCAACTTAAATTGAAACGGTCAATTTTAATCACGTATCATTGACAAATACGATTGACAAATGACAAATTACCGTCTCTGGGCATTTATTTTTTCTGATTGATTCTGATTTATAGCCAAAAAATCAGTGTTAGAAAAAAATTATTCATAATTAGATATTTTGAGGTAGTCAGTGTCAGTTTAAATTCTGTATCTCGTTGTAGACATATCATTTTAATTATTCACGTCTGTATCAACCGGTAGCCGTCCGCCTCAAGAGTAAATTATAAATTGGATGTTAATTAGTTAATGCAGGTGGATTAACATCGATTCGCTGTCAGGTTCGGGTAGTTTTACTTTTATTGTTTAAAACGATAATGTCTTGGAAAGAATGTGTGCCTATCGTTATAAAAATAGGTACTTATTTTAAATGTTGTTTTTTTTCAACCGACTTCCAAAAAGAAGGAGGTTTTAAATTCGTCTGTACGTTTTTTTTTTCTTCTTTTTTTTTGTGTGTATGTTACGCGATTACTCCGTCAATTGTAGACCGATTCGAATGATTATTTTTGTAATCGGTAGAGTACGTTTCCGAGGTAGTTCCATTGTAATTTCACAAAGATCTGATAAGTATCTCCAGAGATATGACGATAAACGTCTCAAACTTGCTACTGAAATTGACTCGCGGGGCATTGAAGTCGATTGTTTTAGTTTTTAAACTATCTTTATTTACGATGTTTTTTTTGTCTTAACTAGATATATGCTATCTAAACAAAACATTTATAAATGCGTTGGATTGGATTACAATAATATTACTCATATCTGTGCATTTTTTTTTACCAAATTCGTGTGAATGTTACACACATAATATAATTATGCTTCCTCCTTGCGCTCATCTAATTAAAAAGCGTTGAACTTCAAACATCTCTTTACTCTTTCGAATACTATGATTAATCGTTCACTGTACATGCTATCCCACCAAAAATATTTTCATGTAAAGTAACGCCAAGACGAGTTCATTTTGCTGGCACTGTAAACAAGTTATCAGATCTTATGGAGAGCCAAGCTAACCTAACACTCTGTATCTCTTCATCATAGCGTTCTGCGTGAAAATTAGCCTGAAGTTCTCTACAAACGCTATACCTTAGTCTAAATGGCCGGCTTGGCTATATTCTATTTCTATGTCCATAATGAACAGAAAGTAATTCCCTAAGTAGGCGTTATTTTTGTGCCACGCATTTTAATTGTTACAGATGAAGTAAGAACCTCTTCTTGTTTGAAATATGGCTAAAATAAAAACAAACTGATTAGTCCGGTGAAGGAAAACCATCGTCCCCGCATGGTGGTAGGACATTATGTGGTGTCCGCCTGGCCAGCTACCCTCAAGTTAGAAAATCTGTCGCCAAACATCTAATGTGTTCCGGCAGCTATCCTTGAGAGCTGGTTCCCATGCCATGGCCTTGCGTGCTACCATCCTCGACCGCATCATCACGTATCAATATATGAGATAGGGTTCAAAAGCTATCATAGCTTATATTATATAAAAAAGTCGCTTCCATTTTCAGTCGAATTTACGGAACCTTGAACCTACTATTAATTATTCTGTGACGGAACTTCGCTGAAATTTAGCAACTTAGTCTTGAGTGTAAAAGAATACTGTACCAATTTTAATTAAGTAAAAGAATGAAAGCTTACTCAGTTATTCCACAAATGACCGTCATCCAGAGAAGACAAATTGAAATGTCCTTTCCAATAAAAGATAAACTTTTATGCCCCAGCGGCTGAAGAAAACACCCTAGGGTCGGAACCCACCGCAACAAATTGAAATTACTTTCACCCTACTGATTATAAAGACGGTTGCTATTTTAGCAACAAAATGTCCATGGAACAATAACCAAAAGTATCATTTGCGCGGAAACCTTATAGATTCGTCATGTCTGATCGAGATATTATTATAGTCAGCAGTTTTTGAGATATAGCAACCGCAAATATAACTTTTTTATTGTTATTTGTTTTTTTTTTCACTTTGTTTTTCATACAATCACTATGAAAATAAAGTTAATTTTTTGCTGGCGAAAAATTAGAGTTATTCTCTACTGTGTTACGGAACCCTACGAGTGCGAGTCTGACTTGCACTTGGCCAGTTTATTTTAAACGATGATGTAGTCAAAGATGATGAAAACGCTGGACCTTGAATACTCTGACTCTCAAGGTATGTGTGTGCCGAAACATCGTAAGGTTATGGCGGCAGATTTTTTCCTTGATGGTAGTAAGCTACTTTTTGGTAGCAAGTCAGGCGTAACATGATATATTGTTTAAAAGTCAAGCCTACATCTATTCTTTACGCTAACGGAGCTCAGAAAATAATTAAAAAATGTTTTAAACGAGCAACAGAATACAATAAAACCAATATAGATTTGTATCGGATATGATAGCATTTGACCCTCAAACCCACCCTGAGTAAAAACATCCCTTAAAAGGTCCTTCTATTGTTATTTTTCAGTCAATTTACTTTGTGAAGGTTTTTCTCGCTTATCAAGCATTCAGTACTAAGGCTTAGGGTGTCATCACACTGTTGAGATGTAGCTATTAGTGAGCGTAATGCATGAGCCTTTATATACTTCTGTATGAAACTAAAAGCAGAAGCTTTTCAATGACATTATCAAACATAAATTATATACCATTAAGGGATGTGTGCTGCCAGAACACCGTAAGGTTACGGCGGCAGATTTTCTTCTTGATGATGGTAAGCTACTTTTTGGTTGCAAGTCAAGAAAAACGTAAATATGTAGTTAAGTCACAATAAGATCGTTTAAAAAACTAAAAGAACCGACTTCTAATGCCGCGCTATTAATTTTCATTACCAAGTTTGAGGTATTGATCTCTATATCTCTGGAGATACTTAACAGACCTCGATCAAATTACTATGGTACTACCCTTTGGATATCCCCTTTCCAACAAAAATAATCATCAAAACCGATTCACAAACGGCGAAGCTATCCGCGAACACACATAAAGATATATATTTTTATTCCTCCTTTTTTGAAGTCGGTTAAAAAACACTTATTTACGATAACATACTTACTGTTTGCGATTCATGCATTAACCGCGTCTAGGCATCGGTCTAAAGCTCGAACTGCAAAGCTAAGTTTGACCTTCAACCTAGTTTGAGAAGTACGGAAGCCTTGGTGGTCGAGTCCAACTCGTACTTGGCCGGTTTTCTTTTACTATGCTATATTCCATACCATTCTGACTCTGTGTTACCACCCGCCACATGCTTCAAAGCCGCATAGCGTGGCGGAATTTTTGTCTAGTCAGAAACGCGGCATGAATGCAAATCACTAGGATACGTTCACATTTAAACAACACTAGCTAAATTGTTAAACACAATCCAAAATTTCATCGTACCGACGGGACTTGAACCCGCAACCTCCGGAATAACATGTTCCGGTGCTTTGCCAATTAAGCCACGGTGCGAAGTATCGTTACGACGAAATTAGTGGATTGCATTTGTTAACCCAATTATGCATTGGTGGCGCCATCTATGACTACTTATTACGTAAGTTAATCACTCGGAAGAAATCATTACAGTTTTCAAATCCGACGAGAGATGTTGCACTGCGTAAATCAAATATTATGTCTCTTTGAAGTGTCTCACACTTTATATTTTTGTAAATTGTTAAACACAATCCAAAATTTCATCGTACCGACGGGACTTGAACCCGCAACCTCCGCAATAACATGTTCCGGTGCTTTGCCAATTAAGCCACGGTGCGAAGTATCGTTACGACGAAATTAGTGGATTGCATTTGTTAACCCAATTATGCATTGGTGGCGCCATCTATGACTACTTATTACATAAGTTAATCACTCGGAAGAAATCATTACAGTTTTCAAATCCGACGAGAGATGTTGCACTGCGTAAATCAAATATTATGTCTCTTTGAAGTGTCTCACACTTTATATTTTTGTAAATTGTTAAACACAATCCAAAATTTCATCGTACCGACGGGACTTGAACCCGCAACCTCCGGAATAACATGTTCCGGTGCTTTGCCAATTAAGCTGCTTAAGTGATTAACTTACGTAATAAGTAGTCATAGATGGCGCCACCAATGCATAATTGGGTTAACAAATGCAATCCACTAATTTCGTCGTAACGATACTTCGCACCGTGGCTTAATTGGCAAAGCACCGGAACATGTTATTCCGGAGGTTGCGGGTTCAAGTCCCGTCGGTACGATGAAATTTTGGATTGTGTTTAACAATTTACAAAAATATAAAGTGTGAGACACTTCAAAGAGACATAATATTTGATTTACGCAGTGCAACATCTCTCGTCGGATTTGAAAACTGTAATAATTTCTTCCGAGTGATTAACTTACGTAATAAGTAGTCATAGATGGCGCCACCAATGCATAATTGGGTCAACAAATGCAATCCACTAATTTCATCGTAACGATACTTCGCACCGTGGCTTAATTGGCAAAGCACCGGAACATGTTATTCCGGAGGTTGCGGGTTCAAGTCCCGTCGGTACGATGAAATTTTGGATTGTGTTTAACAATTTACAAAAATATAAAGTGTGAGACACTTCAAAGAGACATAATATTTAACACTAGCTAATAAATAAAATATGTTTATTTCGAGTGTTCGAGACTCTTACGAAAATAGACTTCATAGACTTGTGACCTGACTTTATTGAACTTTTGACATATAGCAAATGAAAATATACTACAAATACCGTAACACTACAGATGGTTTCGTAGTGCGGAATTTCAGGTACCTATGGAATGGTAGATGTAAATTCCCTTAGTCAAAGAACTTCACAATAAACCTAGCTTATTTTTAAAGTCAAATACACCAATAATTAATTAATACATACTCGTACTTATAATTTTTTACTTTACGACAGCATTGTATAACCAATCCCTAGCAACAGAATGTGTACCTTGTCATGGTTATTATTATATTTTTTTTTTATCTGAAAGGCTATAGCGTTTGTCCATTCTCTCATCCACCGGATGTGATAGTGGTCAAACGCTAGCCTAAGCGGTGATGTGGTCGTAGATGGTGACCACACTAAGACTAGAATACTCAGACTCTCAAGGGCTATGTGATGTGTTCCGTAAGGTTAATATAATATGCTCCTACTATTTGTGAATGAACATCCGTGCTAGGATTTGACCTCTCGCTTAGAAGTCAAGCCATCTAATGTGTTCCGGCAGCTGTCCTTGAGGGCCAGTTCCCATTTTTAGGCCTAGCAAGCTACCATCCTCGACCGCATCATCACTTACCAACAGGTTAGATTGTGGTCAAACGCTAGCCTATAACATTTTAAAAATAAGATCGTTTAAAAAACTAAAAAGAACCGACTTCAATGCCGCGCAATTAATTTTCAGTACCAATTTTGAGGTGTTTATCTCCATATCTCTGAAGATACTTATCAAACCTCGATAAAATTACCATGGTACTACACTTGGGATATCTTCTTTCCAACAAAAAAAGAATAATCAAAATCGGTTCATAAACGACGAAGTTATCCGCGAACAAACATAAAAAAAATATATACGGTCGAATTGAGAAACCTCCTCCTTTTTTTGAAGTCGGTTAAAAATCTATCCTACGCCATCGGGGCTCTATATAAAAATATTATCGATTTTATCCATGCCCTGCATCATTTAATATACGTATATATACTTCAAAGATATTCGAAAGTAACCTCAAGGCGTAGCAGAATTTTTGCCAAGTCAGCTAACAGCTTGAATGCTGATCAGCAGTCGAGTTTAAACTTAAACGCTTATGCTAACTTAAAGTTAAGTGAAGCTCTTGTATTTAGATTGGAATACACTTATGTGCCAAAGTTTAAATAACTACGTTGCTTAAGTATTTGTAAACTTTTGCTTGTGTCTTAATATTGATTTTAATTTTCTTTATTAATCTTATAGGCTAGCGTTTGAGCGGTATCTCGCCTTGTGATAATCAATGATGTGGTCAAAAATGGTGAACACGCTAGGCTCAGAATACTCTGACTCTCAAGGGTTGGTGCTGCCGGAACACTGTAAGTTTATGGCGGCAGATTTATCCTTGAAGGTGGTAAGCTAATTTTTGGTAGCTCCAACCCCCAATGGTGATAGGACAATATCTAGTATCCACCTGGCCAGCTACTTTCAAGTTGGAAAATGTTTCGCCAAAACATCTAATGTGTTCTGGCAGCTGTCCTTGAGAGCCTGTTGCTATCCTGTACTTTTTTTCAAAAATTCTTTATTTATTATTGCTATCCTGTACTGCATCATCACTTACTAAAATGTGAGATAGTGGTAAAATTCTATAAGATACCCCACTATAAGATAAGATTATAGATTATAGATTGTCTGTATTATAGTTTTAGGAGTAGTTTATATTGTATATATAGTTATAAATTAATTTTAATACTAGTAGTGGATATTCATAAATTTATTGATAACCCCTATAAGATATTAAAAAAACTTAAAGGTTATATCTGAACGTACACTTGAAGGCGGACTCTGATAACATTACCGTGAGCAAAGTGACATGTCCCACGTGACGCCGGATATTCAGCTCATCTCTACACTGATTTGGGGAGAAATCTAGCCACAAATATGTGAAAGGCTATATAAGGCTTTAGTAGCGTAAATATAATACTTTCGACGAATGATTAAGATAGTTTAGGAACAATAAGGTCGTTTAAAAAAAAATAAATAACCGACCTAAAATGCCGCGACATTATTTTTCAGTACCAAGTTTGAGGTGTATATCTCCATATATCTGGAGATACTTATCAGATCTCGATGAAACTATTGTGGTACTACACCTGAGATATCTCCTTTCAAACAAAAAAATAATCATCAAAAAGCGGTTCATAAACCACGAAGTTATCTGCGAACACACATAAAATATATTATATATATATATATAAACCTCCTCCTTTTTTGTGAAGTTGGTTAAAAAACCGACTTCACATGCCGTGCGAGTCAGTGTCAGTACCAAGTTTAAGGTCTTCGTATCTATAAAAATACTCATCAGATCTCAATGGATTCATTGAGATTTTGAAAAAGCCTGAAACTCGTATTTACTTATTTATTTACAGAAGTACTTGTGTGAAATTTCGAATAAAATGACTATCCAAACTTTGAACCCCCACTTTATCCCCTTAAAGAGTGAATATTGAAAAAACCGTCTTACCGGATACCTACGTCAAAATAACTATCTGCATGCAAAATTTCAGCGCAATCCGAAACAATATTGATTTCAGACTTTGTTACCCCACTTCACCCTTTTAGGGGTGGAATTCCGAAAATTTACTTTACTAAAGTACTTGTGTGAAGTTTCGAATAGAAAATACTATCTAATCTTGTTTCTCCATACAAACTTTGAACCCCCGCTCTATCCCCCTTCAGGGATGAATTTTGGAAAATCCTGTCTTAACAGAGACTGACGTCATAATAACTATCTGTATGCCAAATTTCAGCGCAATGCAAAACAATATTGATTTTCACGCTTTGTTACCCCATTCCGCCCTCTCAGGGGTTGAATTTCGAAAAAGCCTGCAATACATATTTACTTATTTATTTACCAAAGCACTTGTGTGAAGTTTTGAATAGAAAATACTATCTAATCTTGTTTCTCGACACAAACTTTGAACCCCCGTTTCAACCTCTTAAGGAGTGCACTTTAAAAAATCATTTCTCTGGGGGAACTAACATCGTAATTACTATCTGCATGCCAAATTTCAGCACAATCCGAAACAATATTAATTTTCAGACTTTGTTCCCCTATTTCACCCTCTTAGGTGTGGAATTTCAATAAAGCCTGACTCACGTATTTACTCATTTTTTTACTGAAGCACTTGTGAGAAGTTTCGAGTAGAAAAGACTATCTAATCTTGTTTCTCCATACAAACTTTGAACCCCCATTTAACCCCCTAAAGGGGTGAGTTTTCACTTCAAAAATTTAGTTTCTAACATGTATTTTGTTATTAATAGTTTACATAAATAACTTAACATTATTTTGATAGATTTTTTTAATTTAATGTAGAGGGTTTATTGTCTATAACAATATCGATCTAAATTTGAATAATGCTGAATTAAAATCATACGCAAAAACAAATCCACAACAACATTTTTTTTTTCTCATAGATGCAATAGAAAATTTACCATTTACCATTTATTTTACATTTACAAGAAAATAAATAATTAAAACCCCAAAACAGAACCCCTAAAGATAATAAAGCTACATTTCCAACCATATTTCTGTCCCCGTCCAGATTGACACGGTACCAACAATCCCCGACTTCCCCTCTCTTAATCTCGCCTATAAATTTCCTCTATCTCCCCTCCGCAAGACGTTTTCTTAGAAAGAATTCCTTCATGGTAACTGTGCAACTCATAGAACATAATGAAAGGGAATTTTAGATGAATTTTAGCAATGAGTGTTTTCTTAATGTTGTATTATCGTTCTAAAATTAAGATCACGTTTACAGCGTGGGCTTTAATAATTATAATGTTTTTTCTTAACCCCCGACGCAAAAGGACGAGGTGTTATATGTAAGTTTAAGTATCTGTGTTTGTGTGTGTCTGTCTGTGGCATCTTTACATCACAAACGGATGAGCCGATTTTGATATAGTTTTTTTTTGTTTGATACGTATTTTAATTGAGAGTGTTCTTAGCTTTGATTCATGAAAATTCGTTCAGCCGTTTGAAGACTATGAGATTTTTTCTAGAAGATGACGCTATGAAATCAACTTTTGTAGTTCTAATCTATTCGAAATTATCTATCACATTCTTGCATATCTCTGTATTTACCTACATTCTGACAAAATATAAAATTGATTAGGCATTGATTATTATTGTCTCGATTGCTTGTAAGCATACATTTTTTTAGTTTCATTATGTCTCCATACGATTAGTGTATTAAGCCAGTGTCAAATATTAAAATTTTTCAAGTTTTTATCAATTTTGGTCGTCGAGATGGGTCAGAGTCACATTTCAGCTCAGTTTTCAAGTAAAAGTCTAGTCTAAGTCATACTTTCAGTAAAGATGAGGTGTTTACTGAAGATTTTCAGTGGAATTTTGGTGAGAATGCAAATAGCATGTTTTTCAACATTGTGCTGTTTCCCCACACACGCACACATTCACCAACAAAAAAAAACACAAAAATAAATAGTATCCTATGTCCGTCTCCTGGCTCTAACCTACATCCTCACCAATTTTCAGCCATATAAGTAAAGCCGTTCTTGAGCTATAAATAGTGAATCTTGAGTTATAACACGACTTTCTTTTATATATATATATAAGATAATTTCGCCATACAAACATTGAATCCTCGTTCCGTATCCGGGAGGAATTTTTAGAAAATCCTTTCTGAGCGGATACCTACGTCATAAAAACTATCTGCATTCTAAATTTCAGCGCAATCCGAAATAATATTGATTTTTAGACTTCGTTTATCCTCTTAGGGTGGCACTTTGAAAAAGTCTGAAACTCGTATTTACTTATTAATTTACAGTAGTACTTGTATGAATAGTAATTGTTGAATAAAATGATTATCCAAACTTTGAACCCCTGCTTCATCCCCTTGAAGAGTGAATTTTGAAAAATTCTTTCTTAGCTGATACCTAAGTCAAAGTAACTATCTGCATGCCAAATTTCAACGCAATCCGAAACAATATTGAATTCAGACTTTGTTACCCCACTTCACCCTTTTAGGGGTGCAATTTCGAAGGAGCCTGAAACACGTATTTACTTACTTAAGTACTTGTGTTAAAATTAAAATATATAAAACTATCTAATCTTGTTTCTTCATACAAACTTTGAACCCCCATTTCATCCCCTTCAGAGGTAAATCCTTTCTCAGAGGAAACTAACGTCGTAATAACTATCTGCATTCCAAATTTCAGCGCAATCCGACATAATATTGATTTTCTCACTTTTGTTATCCCATTTCACCCGCTTAGGGGTGTAATTTAAAAAAACCTGAAACTCGTATGTACTTATTTTTATTACTCGAGCACTTGTATAAAGTTTCGAATAGAATATACTATCTAATCTTGTTTCTTCATACAAACTTTGAACCCCCGTTTCATCCCCTTCAGGGGTAAATTTTGGAAAATCCTTTCTCAGAGGGCTCTTACGTCGTAATAACTATCTGCATGCTAAATTTCAGCGCAATCCGAAACAATATTGATTTTCACACTTTGTTACCCTATTTCGCCCTCTTAGAGGTGAATTTTCAAAAAAAACAGAAATACCTATTTACTTATTATGTTACTGAAGCACTTGTGTGACGTTTTGGATAGAAAAGACTATCAAATCTTGTTTCTCCATACAAACTTTGAACCCCATTTCATCCCCTTATGGGGTGAATTTTGGAAAATCCTTTCTTAGTACACCCCTACGTACTAAGACAAATACCAATCCAAATTTCAAGTCTCTACGACCAGCGGTTTAGGCTGTGCGTTGTCTGTCAGTCAGTCAGTCAGTCAGTATGTCAGGACAAAGATTCTTATAGTATTAGAAGATAAATTAGGAGTTTGTCTGATCATGACAAAAAAATAAAATACATATTGCACATAACGTGAACCCCAGCCAACCAGAGAGTAATTGATATCCTTTCACAATGATGGAGATTTTTATGCATACGAAATAACATTACCATTTAAATGGAATACGATGAATGATAAAAAGAATACAATTTAATAAACAGTAAGTTATATTCAGATATGTTTAATAAATGTATCGCTTGTTTGATATTAAAGGAATATAATAAATTAGCTGTGCCTCGCGGCTTCGCTCGCGTTTTAAAGAATCCTATAGCCTAATCGATAATACTGGTTATCCCTGTGCAAAATTGCAGTTAAATCGGTCCAGCCGTTTGACCGTAAAGAAGTCATAAACAAATAAATATACATTTAAACTAAATATACTTTCGCATTTATAATATTGGTGTAGTGAATAAATTAAAAATTGAAAACTTTTTTGAACACAAGAAATTTGAAAAGACGTTAACATGTGTAATGAAAAATACTAACAATAATATCTCGCCATAACTAAATAGTGTAACTTCAATGACTCCGACTGATCAAGTTTACCATATCCTTGCAGTATAATTGAAATAAGTAACGGGATACCAAGACTCTAATAGATCAGTGCCCCTAGTACGAGTTTTTATCGTGAACGCTTTTGACAGATCTCACATAGTTTTCGACTTATTCTGGCTCTCTGATTGGTCTAAATTTAGTGAATTATAGTAACCAATAGAGGCGCTCTACTGTTTTTCATACAAAATTTGTTCGATACACGATATCGAGTTTGGTATGAAACTCGTACTAAGGGTACAGACCCGTGGAAGTTGATCCCATATCCTCATTAACGCGAAATGAGCTAATGATCCATACGCAAGCAGCTGAGCTGAGGTTTTCTGGAATCATAACTAAAAACATTTCATAACAAACTCCCGATCAAGTAAACAATCAAACAAAAAAACAACGGGTTGCACTTACATTAACGTTGTGCATTTGGTCTACTCTCCCTCCGGCTTACCAATTTTCGATCAGGTCACGTGTCCTGACGCGAAATTAACATTTTTACTCATCCAAAAAAAGTTTCTTCTCTCTCTCCGTCTTACGAAGGCCTGACGCAAGTTAAACAAATTTTACAAGATATTTGTAACTATTATTTTTTACAAATTTTTTACATCTCAAAAAGTTCCCAACTCCGCTAAAGAAGTTATCACTTCAAAAATCAGCTCTCTGGTTTGGGATCTACGATGCATCAGACAGACACACACATACACACGTCAAACATTAAAGTAACACCCGTCTTTATGAATTTTTTTTTTTTATGGTTTTATGACATTTTAGATAAAATATGACCTTCTGTTTTTGTTATTTTAAAATCAATTTCAAATATATTTGACAACTTGGTCTTGTTGTATATTAAACCACTTACATTTTTTTCGGTTTATTTGTTATTGTATTTTTAAGTAGAAAAAACTCATAGATCTGAACTTGTAACCTTAAGATTAGACGTCAAAAATACATAAAATATCGAAAAAAAAAACATTTCCAATATCTCAGAGTACCCCCAAAACCGAAGTAACATAATTTAAAACTCGACACCATGATGTACAGCGATACCTATAAATCAATTTTCTCTACGTGCCTCAAGCTTGAAGGAAAAACTATGTCACTTTCCATACTTTCAAAGGAAACCTTCCCATATTCCTAACAGCAATAGTGCTGAAAATTGTGTGCAAAAATCTCAAACTAGCTATGATATATCTATATTCAACTTGTCAAGTGATACTAGGCTCTAAGGCTCTGGGAATTAAGTTGAAAACCTTTTGCAAGTCTCAGAATTTCATAAGAAAATTTTGAAGGCATTTTCTACGCTTTCAAGATAAGAAGTAAAATAGTATTTGTGGGGTAATTTAAGTGATTTCAACAGAATATATGCCTCATGGGGGCTATTCACTAATCCCTTTTTATCTGATATAATATAGGGGCTGATGAAAGAGGTCTCCGAATAACTAATACATCAGAACTATGAAAGAATTTTATTTTCAGTGTGAAAAGAACAATTCCAAAGATTTTACTGTATGTATACTGTACTGTATATATATACTAAATGAGAGCAAAATACACAAAAAAATCAAAGGAAAATCTTAAACCAAAGTTTATTTTTCTTGTTATACAAGCACTTATTTCCAACTTTTTACCGACTTCAATAAAGGAGGAGTTTTTTTTTATGTTTGTTCGCGAATAACTTCGTCATTTATGAACCGATTTTAATTATTATTTTTTTGTTAGAAAGGAGATATCTTAAGTGTAGTACCATGGTAACTTTGTCGAGGTTTGATAAGTATCTCCAGAGATATGGAGATAAACACCTCAAAATTGGTACTGAAAATTAATAGCGCGGCATTGAAGTCGGTTTTTTTTTAGTTTTTTAAACGATCTTATTACCTGACAATCTCAGAAAATATGTAAATTGTTATACACAATCCAAAATGTCATCGTGCCGACGGAACTAGAACCCGCACCCCCGGATAACATGTCCAGGAGCTTTGAACAAATCAGCCACAGACCGATACTATCGATACTGATAATGTTGTTCATAATAGAAAAATAATTGTTATGAAAAGGTTGACTGACTCAAAAGCGAGGTTTAAGGGCCAGTACCCAAAAAGCTGGCAACATTACCTCATTGAATGGTGAAATTAATTTGTTGCCCGAGGTAAGCGCCAGCTATTCAGTCGTGGGGAACATTCCACAAAGTTCCTTAGCAAAAGTTAACTTCCTAACTGTTACTTCAATTATATAGCAAGAACTGTGGTAACCTTGATCTGATGCTGGTACATCTACTGGTATCTGCGGGATAACCATCTTCTCATCAACTTACAGCAGAGGTGTCATGTTTAGGCTCTTTAGAATTAGTATTATTATTAGAATCGTTTCAAAGTACAGATTGTAGATATTTCAGGAGAGTTTTTACATTTTAAATGTTAATTTCATTACAATACAATACAAATGAGGGCCCCGTGGCGTAATCGGGAGAACAGTCGGCTTTAATGCCAGATGTACCGAGTTCAAGCCCCGCCGTACATCAATGGATTTTTCTATCGAATAATGTGTGTGAGCTTTTTACAGTGGCCCTCCGGTGAAGGAAAAACAACGTTAATAACCATCAACCCCCGCATGGTGGTAGGACACTATCTAGTGTATTTGCCTGGCCAGCTACCACCCTAAAGTTAGAAAATCTGTCGCCAAACATCTAATGTGTTCCGGCAGCTATCCTTGAGAGTTCCCATTCTAGGCCTAGCGTGCTTACCATCTTTGACCGCATCATCACTTACCAATGAGATGAGGGTGAAATAGTGGTCAAACGCTAGCTTATAAGATATTTAAAAAAAACTCCTTATTGACACCAATTCAAAAAAGACATACAGAAGAAATTAAGTAAGTAACTAATACTAGGTACACTGGGCGGTCTCATCGCTAAAAGCGATCTCCTCCATACGACAATCATAAATCATTTATTGCATAGAATGTAGGTTGCAACATAGGGGTTCTTAATTAACCTTTGGATAAGGTTCATTATCACACTAAGGGCCAGGTTCACCGGTTCCTGATAATGCGTTCGATAGTTATCTGACACATGGCGCTATATATTAGAAGCTGTCAAAAATCTGTCCGATTTTTTCATGTTAGCGCTATCAGGAACCTTGGAAACTGGCCCTAAAAGTGCCCCGCGTCTTCGCCTGCGCTAAAACTTCTTTTATTTATTAAAAAAACTTTTGTTTCGTAAATAACTTGTCATAATAACCATCTGCATGCTGAATTTCAGCGCAATCCGTTCAGTGGTTAGAGCTGTGTGTAGATAGATCAGTCAGTCAGTCAGTCAGTCAGCAACGCTTGCCTTTTATATATACAGATTATACTGAACGTTTGGTTACCTTTGGATGGATATAACACTATACATCATACAAAAACAAGGACGGAGGGAACAAGAATGTCATTAGAATTTAATACGACAGACGCGTAATAATTAAGAAAGTTTAATAAGATCGTTTAAAAAACTAAACAGAACCGACTTAAATGCCGCGCTATTAATTTTCAGTACCAATTTTGAGGTGTTTATCTCCATATCTCTGGAGATACTTAGACTTCGATAAAATTACCAAAAAAGAATAATCAAAATCGGTCTATAATCGACGAAGTTTTCCGCGAACAAACATAAAAAAAAAAACAAATATACGGTCGAATTGAGAAACCTCCTCCTTTTTTTGAAGTCGGTTAAAAACTAAAACAACCTACTTTCACGCCACGCGAGTCAGTTTCAGTACTGAGTTTGAGATGCTTATCTCCATATCTTTGGAGATACTTATAGGATCTCGATGAAATTACAATGAGGCCACCTTGGAAATGTACCCTACTAATAAAAAAAAAATGAATCGGTTCACATTTGACGGAGTAATTGCGTAAAATACATATAAAAAAACATACAGACGAATTGAGCACCTCCTCCTTTTTGGAAGTCGGTTGAAAATGAGTCTATTAGAGAATACTTACAGCATACTTTTGAACGATAGTAATATTGTGATTTTTCCGATTTCTCTTCTCTACAGCAGATCCAATGGACCTTCGAACTTTTTGAATGCCCTTGCCACCTGTAGAGTCCGGGGTAAACCGGGCTTCTCTCGCAAGCCGGAGATTACCCGGCAAACCCGGTGATAACCCGGTTAAAACTTACCCGGTCCAGATTTGCAGCGGTTTTATACGGAAATGGAGATTCTGCATGTTATAGATATCCCTATGGAGGGTGGTGAGAATAAGGGCGGGCAATCTTTTAAAGGCGATCATACTGAAAATGAGTCCGCCATATTTAAATATCATTCACAAAACGAAAAAAAACTACTTTTAACCGCACAATTCATTTGAGGTATAAATATCTCAATATGTCTGGAGATAATTACCACAGATCTCAATGAAATCACAAAGGGACCAAACGGAATGTATATTAGGTAACTCAAACAAAAAAAATACCTAAGGTTTACCCTTTGGGTACGGAACCCTAAAAAATACATTTCAAAATAAATTAAGGTAAGACTGCGTCATATTTTGCTGATAGTTTGGCCCAAAATATTAAATAACCGGCCAAGTGCGTGTCAGGCCACGCGCAGTGTAGGGTTCCGTAGTAGCCTGTTATTCAATGCAAGTCTTTACCCATTATATGTTTAGGCTCTTTAGAATTAGAATTATTATTAGAATCGTTTCAAAGTACAGATTGTAGATATTTCAGGAGAGTTTTTACATTTTAAATGTTAATTTCATTACAATACAATACAAATGAGGGCCCCGTGGCGTAATCGGGAGAACAGTCGGCTTTAATGCCAGATGTACCGAGTTCAAGCCCCGCCGTACATCAATGGATTTTTCTATCGAATAATGTGTGTGAGCTTTTTACAGTGGCCCTCCGGTGAAGGAAAAACAACGTTAATAACCATCAACCCCCGCATGGTGGTAGGACACTATCTAGTGTATTTGCCTGGCCAGCTACCACCCTAAAGTTAGAAAATCTGTCGCCAAACATCTAATGTGTTCCGGCAGCTATCCTTGAGAGTTCCCATTCTAGGCCTAGCGTGCTTACCATCTTTGACCGCATCATCACTTACCAATGAGATGAGGGTGAAATAGTGGTCAAACGCTAGCCTATAAGATATTAAAAAAAAAACTCCTTATTGACACCAATTCAAAAAAGACATACAGAAGAAATTAAGTAAGTAACTAATAGTAGGTACACTGGGCGGTCTCATCGCTAAAAGCGATCTCCTCCATACGACAATCATAAATCATTTATTGCATAGAATGTAGGTTACAACATAGGGGTTCTTAATTAACCTTTGGATAAGGTTCATTATCACACTAACGGCCAGGTTCACCGGTTCCTGATAATGCGTTTGATAGTTATCTGACACATGGCGCTATATATTAGAAGCTGTCAAAAATCTGTCCGATTTTTTCATGTTAGCGCTATCAGGAACCTTGGAACCTGGCCCTAAAAGTGCCCCGCGTCTTCGCCTGCGTTAAAACTTCTTTTATTTATTCAAAAAACTTTTGTTTCGTAAATAACTTGTCATAATAACTATCTGCATGCTGAATTTCAGCGCAATCCGTTCAGTGGTTAGAGCTGTGTGTAGATAGATCAGTCAGTCAGTCAGTCAGTCAGCAACGCTTGCCTTTTATATATACAGATTATACTGAACGTTTGGTTACCTTTGGATGGATATAACACTATACATCATACAAAAACAAGGACGGAGGGAACAAGAATGTCATTAGAATTTAATACGACAGACGCGTAATAATTAAGAAAGTTTAATAAGATCGTTTAAAAAACTAAACAGAACCGACTTAAATGCCGCGCTATTAATTTTCAGTACCAATTTTGAGGTGTTTATCTCCATATCTCTGGAGATACTTAGACTTCGATAAAATTACCAAAAAAGAATAATCAAAATCGGTCTATAATCGACGAAGTTTTCCGCGAACAAACATAAAAAAAAAAACAAATATACGGTCGAATTGAGAAATCTCCTCCTTTTTTTGAAGTCGGTTAAAAACTAAAACAACCGACTTTCACGCCACGCGAGTCAGTTTCAGTACTGAGTTTGAGATGCTTATCTCCATATCTTTGGAGATACTTATAGGATCTCGATGAAATTACAATGAGGCCACCTTGGAAATGTACCCTACTAATAAAAAAAAAAATGAATCGGTTCACATTTGACGGAGTAATTGCGTAAAATACATATAAAAAAACATACAGACGAATTGAGCACCTCCTCCTTTTTGGAAGTCGGTTGAAAATGAGTCTATTAGAGAATACTTACAGCATACTTTTGAACGATAGTAATATTGTGATTTTTCCGATTTCTCTTCTCTACAGCAGATCCAATGGACCTTCGAACTTTTTGAATGCCCTTGCCACCTGTAGAGTCCGGGGTAAACCGGGCTTCTCTCGCAAGCCGGAGATTACCCGGCAAACCCGGTGATAACCCGGTTAAAACTTACCCGGTCCAGATTTGCAGCGGTTTTATACGGAAATGGAGATTCTGCATGTTATAGATATCCCTATGGAGGGTGGTGAGAATAAGGGCGGGCAATCTTTTAAGGCGATCATACTGAAAAAGAGTCCGCCATATTTAAATATCATTCACAAAACGAAAAAAAACTACTTTTAACCGCACAATTCATTTGAGGTATAAATATCTCAATATGTCTGGAGATAATTACCACAGATCTCAATGAAATCACAAAGGGACCAAACGGAATGTACATTAGGTAACTCAAACAAAAAAAATACCATAGGTTTACCCTTTGGGTACGGAACCCTAAAAAATACATTTCAAAATAAATTAAGGTAAGACTGCGTCATATTTTGCTGATAGTTTGGCCCAAAATATTAAATAACCGGCCAAGTGTGTGTCAGGCCACGCGCAGTGTAGGGTTCCGTAGTAGCCTGTTATTCAATGCAAGTCTTTACCCATTATAAACTAGCAACTAGGTACTCCGTCCTTGTCACTTTAAAGGATTTATTCTAAGGATTTTGTATTTGGTACATTTTCAAGCCAGCAGTTTAGCTTTTAGAGGGGGAGGGGGGAGTGGGACGCGCTACTGGAACAAACATTTGCACTTTAAAGTTTAATATTTCCTAAATGTAGCATTTAATCGAAAAATGGTATTAGCAACCCTTAAGTCATTTTAAAAGACCTATTCAACGATAACCCACGCGATGGGGTAGACGATGAAAAAAAAAATTCATCCCCACTTCTCATATAGGGGAGCTGCCCTAAAAAAAAATATTATTCACAATTTTATTTCAGCACTTTGTCGGCGTAATTTATATACATATCCCCCCAAAATTACAGCTTTCTAGTATTAACGGTCTCTTAGCAAAACCTCGGACAGACAGACAGACAGATAGACAGACAGACAGACAGACGTACATGACGAAACTATAAGGGTTCCTTGTCAGGACTACGGAACCCTAAAAAAGCGCGTTGCACTCCGGGAGTGCCGGCAGAAGTGAAAACTTGAACATTGACGTTGTGCATTTGGTCTACTCTCCCTCCGTCTTACGAATTTCTGACCAGGTCACTTGTCATAAAGCGAGTTTAACATTTTACCCTTACCTTTACCAGTTTACCTTATGCACTGTGTCTGTAGGTAGGATATTGTACATATAACAGAACCTTCTCCTTTTTATAAGTTAGTTGAAAACACAATTCCCCTTTTGATGTTCCTTGATAAAACTAGTCCATTTTGTAACTATCAACTTAGCGAATATATTGAAAACGCCAATATACAGGCATTCCTACATCATAAGACATGTTTTCCTATGAGATACTCTCGCAATACTCTAGCAAATAGATGTGTGGTACAAAATATAAGCTTTTTGTCACCTCTACATTTAATAGTATTTTATTTTTATTATTTTTGTTAGGAACTGTTCAGACCTCCTGTAAAAAACATATTACCTATATGTTTTTTTGTCCGTGTGTAGCGCGAATTGCGACCAAAGCGTCTCCGTTTCAGCTTCGGCAAAAATGTTTTCGTATGGGAAGTCCGAATGTCCAGCTGTTCTTCAACCAATTTTAATTATATATTTTTTTTAAATCATATAGGCTAGCTTTATACAACTAGAGTTTTTGAACAGTTTTGATAATTAAGTATATGGATATTTTTTCTTAATTGAGTTTTTTTTAAGTGGCGGAAATACGGGGTTGAAAACGTTGAAAATGTAGGTTGAAAGGAGGGTAATAAATCTGAAGGGGTCGGGATCTGAGAGATTTGCTTTACTTGCATTCTATCGATATTAAACTCGCGAGGTTTGCAGAAACTCGCGCGGTTTGCAACTCACAGAGTCACTGTGATATTTCTATTTCTTGAATCGCCTTCATTCAGGTTTCATGATTCACACCTTATTATATTGATAATTTATGTTTCTTTAATTTAGAGAACGTTTTTAAAAATTTTAATTATTGAAAGATTGACAGCAAAAAAATCGGGATCAGTCTAGGTTAAATAATCAAACAGTAATTAATGAAAATAAGTTTTAAAGACAAAAATGAGAAACTGGTGCCTCACATAGTGCCGCCGGTAGAATAGCGAGCCTATACGGAGTCTACGAGCTTTCTGCGACTTCCTGCTGCGTTGGACCGTCAGGTCACCCAAAGCAGGATTTAGGGTGCATTCAGCCGCTTCTATAACAACAACTACAACAGTGATTGGCTGCCTTCGCGTAATGAAGGTCAACAATCTCATCCAGCTGTCAATGATGATGATGCCTACCAGATTGGCAAAGGACATTAGTGAATAGAAGATTATTGACGAACTTTTAGCACAGAATATTTAATAGTACTACTTTAGGCTACAGTTAAGTTGATGTGTTTTTATGATTATATAGTTTGTAAATGTAAACTCTCGTGTTTCCCTCAGCTAGGTTCCATATATACCTCAGGCAGGCGTTACATTTCGTTACACCACTACTTATATTTTTGATAGACAAGCACTTGACTTCTATCTCATTTGATGTTAGATAATGTCTTGGATAACTTGTCCGGAATTTAAAGATGATACTGAGACGAGGCGCAGGACAACAACGACCTTAGTCCAATCACAGAGCTCAATAATTATTATCCCAAACCATCGTCAATGGTTATTTAGACTCAAACTGGCAGTCAAATGAACGTAATGTAATAATATTACGGAGATGCCATATTCCATTATTCAAATCACAGCATCAGATCGTTCTCAGTATTTAGTTGCTTGCTACCAGTTGTTTTGCTGCAGATCAGGCACAGGCTTACTCGTAGCTATAGCCGCCTTGCCCAACCAAAAACCATCGATAAGTGGTAGACGAAAACGCTATAAGGTCTATCCTTGCCCCACAACCAAATGAACTGGAAGCCGCTATTATTGAAATTGAAATGCTCATTGGTATACAATTTTTGATGTTTCTCGATTCCCAATTTCTGTCCCCCGAGGTTGTTGACTTAACAAATTTGTTGAACCTTCCACCTTGTTGATAGAATTATCGTGTTTTTTACGGTTCCGTTATGTACGTTACGTTATGGGCTACATTATTATGCTATTATTTTGGACAGGCAAGAATTACTTTTAATTAGCTATAAGTAACGTTAATAATTAATTTCAATTAAGTTTTTTATTTGCATTCAATTGTCTAAGTGATTTTGACCAGTTTCAGCCAAATTAGATGGCTTATTCTGAGAGTGGCTGTACGTATTACTATTAAGTAATCTGTGGTGACTATAGCCATACATATAGAATAGAATAGAACAGAACAGAACAGAACAGAACAGAACAGAACAGAACAGAACAGAACAGAACAGAACAGAACAGAACAGAACAGAACAGAACAGAACAGAACAGAACAGAACAGAACAGAACAGAACAGAACAGAACAGAACAGAACAGAACAGAACAGAACAGAACAGAACAGAACAGAACAGAACAGAACAGAACAGAACAGAACAGAACAGAACAGAACAGAACAGAACAGAACAGAACAGAACAGAACAGAACAGAACAGAACAGAACAGAACAGAACAGAACAGAACAGAACAGAACAGAACAGAACAGAACAGAACAGAACAGAACAGAACAGAACAGAACAGAACAGAACAGAACAGAACAGAACAGAACAGAACAGAACAGAACAGAACAGAACAGAACAGAACAGAACAGAACAGAACAGAACAGAACAGAACAGAACAGAACAGAACAGAACAGAACAGAACAGAACAGAACAGAACAGAACAGAACAGAACAGAACAGAACAGAACAGAACAGAACAGAACAGAACAGAACAGAACAGAACAGAACAGAACAGAACAGAACAGAACAGAACAGAACAGAACAGAACAGAACAGAACAGAACAGAACAGAACAGAACAGAACAGAACAGAACAGAACAGAACAGAACAGAACAGAACAGAACAGAACAGAACAGAACAGAACAGAACAGAACAGAACAGAACAGAACAGAACAGAACAGAACAGAACAGAACAGAACAGAACAGAACAGAACAGAACAGAACAGAACAGAACAGAACAGAACAGAACAGAACAGAACAGAACAGAACAGAACAGAACAGAACAGAACAGAACAGAACAGAACAGAACAGAACAGAACAGAACAGAACAGAACAGAACAGAACAGAACAGAACAGAACAGAACAGAACAGAACAGAACAGAACAGAACAGAACAGAACAGAACAGAACAGAACAGAACAGAACAGAACAGAACAGAACAGAACAGAACAGAACAGAACAGAACAGAACAGAACAGAACAGAACAGAACAGAACAGAACAGAACAGAACAGAACAGAACAGAACAGAACAGAACAGAACAGAACAGAACAGAACAGAACAGAACAGAACAGAACAGAACAGAACAGAACAGAACAGAACAGAACAGAACAGAACAGAACAGAACAGAACAGAACAGAACAGAACAGAACAGAACAGAACAGAACAGAACAGAACAGAACAGAACAGAACAGAACAGAACAGAACAGAACAGAACAGAACAGAACAGAACAGAACAGAACAGAACAGAACAGAACAGAACAGAACAGAACAGAACAGAACAGAACAGAACAGAACAGAACAGAACAGAACAGAACAGTACAGTACAGAACAGAACAGAACAGAACAGAACAGAACAGAACAGAACAGAACAGAACAGAACAGAACTTGAACAGGACAGGACAGGACAGGACAGGACAGGACAGGACAGGACAGGACAGGACAGGACAGGACAGGACAGGACAGGACAGGACAGGACAGGACAGGACAGGACAGGACAGGACAGGACAGGACAGGACAGGACAGGACAGGACAGGACAGGACAGGACAGGACAGGACAGGACAGGACAGGACAGGACAGGACAGGACAGGACAGGACAGGACAGGACAGGACAGGACAGGACAGGACAGGACAGGACAGGACAGGACAGGACAGGACAGGACAGGACAGGACAGGACAGGACAGGACAGGACAGGACAGGACAGGACAGGACAGGACAGGACAGGACAGGACAGGACAGGACAGGACAGGACAGGACAGGACAGGACAGGACAGGACAGGACAGGACAGGACAGGACAGGACAGGACAGGACAGGACAGGACAGGACAGGACAGGACAGGACAGGACAGGACAGGACAGGACAGGACAGGACAGGACAGGACAGGACAGGACAGGACAGGACAGGACAGGACAGGACAGGACAGGACAGGACAGGACAGGACAGGACAGGACAGGACAGGACAGGACAGGACAGGACAGGACAGGACAGGACAGGACAGGACAGGACAGGACAGGACAGGACAGGACAGGACAGGACAGGACAGGACAGGACAGGACAGGACAGGACAGGACAGGACAGGACAGGACAGGACAGGACAGGACAGGACAGGACAGGACAGGACAGGACAGGACAGGACAGGACAGGACAGGACAGGACAGGACAGGACAGGACAGGACAGGACAGGACAGGACAGGACAGGACAGGACAGGACAGGACAGGACAGGACAGGACAGGACAGGACAGGACAGGACAGGACAGGACAGGACAGGACAGGACAGGACAGGACAGGACAGGACAGGACAGGACAGGACAGGACAGGACAGGACAGGACAGGACAGGACAGGACAGGACAGGACAGGACAGGACAGGACAGGACAGGACAGGACAGGACAGGACAGGACAGGACAGGACAGGACAGGACAGGACAGGACAGGACAGGACAGGACAGGACAGGACAGGACAGGACAGGACAGGACAGGACAGGACAGGACAGGACAGGACAGGACAGGACAGGACAGGACAGGACAGGACAGGACAGGACAGGACACGACACGACACGACACGACACGACACGACACGACACGACACGACACGACACGACACGACACGACACGACACGACACGACACGACACGACACGACACGACACGACACGACACGACACGACACGACACGACACGACACGACACGACACGACACGACACGACACGACACGACACGACACGACACGACACGACACGACACGACACGACACGACACGACACGACACGACACGACACGACACGACACGACACGACACGACACGACACGACACGACACGACACGACACGACACGACACGACACGACACGACACGACACGACACGACACGACACGACACGACACGACACGACACGACACGACACGACTCGACTCGACTCGACACGACACGACACGACACGACACGACACGACACGACACGACACGACACGACACGACACGACACGACACGACACGACACGACACGACACGACACGACACGACACGACACGACACGACACGACACGACACGACACGACACGACACGACACGACACGACACGACACGACACGACACAACACAACGGAACACAATGGAACACAACGGAACGGAACGGATTGGAACACAACGGAACGGAACGGATTGGAACGGAACGGAACGGAACGGAACACAATACAACACAATACAACACAATACAACACAATACAACACAATACAATACAATACAATACAATACAATACAATACAATACAATACAATACAATACAATACAATACAATACAATACAATACAATAAAATGGAATGGAATGGGATGGAATCGAATGGAATGGAATGGAATGGAATGGAATGGAATGGAATGGAATGGAATGGAATGGAATGCAATGCAATGCAATGCAATGCAATGCAATGGAATGGAATGGAATGGAATGGAATGGAATGGAGTGGAGTGGAGTGGAGTGGAGTGGAGTGGAGTGGAGTGGAATGGAATGGAATGGAATGGAATGGAATGGAATGGAATGGAATGGAATGGAATGGAATGGAATGGAATGGAATGGAATAGAATAGATTAGAATTACTCTTTATTGAATACCAGCACAGTAACATAATATTCAAACAACTTAAAGTCTATGGTATTACAATGGGCGGTCTTATCGCTTAGAGCGATATCTTCCAGACAACCTTTGTATGGACAGTATCGTGGTAAGAATTGGCTGGTAGTGCAGTGCGCAATACACAAATCTACAGTGCGAGCAAAATTATAAATTTAAACAAATCAATAAAGCAATCTAGTTATCTATACTAATATTATAAAGAGAGAACATTTGTATTTTTGTATTTTTGTATTTTTGTATTTTTGTATGTTTGTAATGATTTGGCTCAAAAACTACTGAACCGATTTAAAAAATTCTTTCACTATTACATAGAATGGACTTTCGGAATGAAAATAGGCTATATATTATCCCGTTTAAATCAAAGGTACATTCGTGGCGACCTAATTTGCAACCTAAGTCGGCAAAAAAACGATCGAAAAAACACGTTTCTTACGAACGCTGCTTAATTGAAAGAAGAATATTTTCTTTGGAAGAGTTGTACAACTTAATAAGACCTACAAAAAAGTCCGCGACAGCATATGTCTATCTCTTAAGGTTGACTCACAGTAACCATTTTAATCTAAAAATGTTTGTTAAAAAATATAACGTAACTTCCAAGGCTATTTTCCAGTTTTTAGTATTAATCTTTATCCAATTACGTTAATTAGCTTGGCCGCATATTATTGATTAAAATTGTCCTTTACAGTATATAAATCAAATGAAAACTCTAGAAGATATCACGAATTTCAGAAACACGCATCGCAAAATTAATAAAATATTTGCGGTGAAACCACAGATTAGGTCATAGTTGCTACGAAAATATTATTATAAGCTTAGCTATGCTTTAGATCCCCACCGATCACAATCAATTTGAAGTCAATATAGTATAATGATATGATCTATTGTATAAAATAATATTCATATATATATATATATATATATATATATATATATATAATAATATAATATTTTAAACCACGCCCACTGATCTATGTATAATCTTTTCATTAAAAGCATTCCAATGACTCTAAACACGACATTTAAAATCTGAGCTGTAAGTTGGTGAGGATTTGAGTATTCTGTAGAGTCCAGGAGATGTCCCAGCATCAGGTCAATGCTTCCATGTTCTTACAATATCGTTGAAGAAGAAGATTTTCGAATTGATCAGATATATGAAAGTTGATTTCATAGCGCAATTAACTAGAAAAAAGCTCATAGTTTTATAACGATTGAACAAATTTTCATGAATCAAAGCTAAGAAAACTCTCGATGAAGACATCAAACAAAAAAAAACTATCAATAATAAAAACAAAATCGGTTCATCCGGTTAGGTGCTAAGATGCTACAGACAGTGTTGTGTTGTGTTGTGCACAACACAACACAACACAACACAACACAACACAACACAACACAACGGAACACAACGGAACGGAACACAACGGAACGGAACGGAACGGAACGGAACGGATTGGAACGGAACGGAACGGATTGGAACGGAACGGAACGGAACGGAACGGAACGGAACGGAACGGAACGGAACAACACATCACAACACAACACAACACAACACAACACAACACAACACAACGGAACACAACGGAACGGAACACAACGGAACGGAACGGAACGGATTGGAACGGAACGGAACGGAACGGAACGGAACAACACATCACAACACATCACAACACAACACAACACAACACAACACAACACAACACAACACAATACAATACAATACAATACAATACAATGGAATGGATTGGGATGGAATGGAATGGAATGGAATGGAATGGAATGGAATGGAATGGAATGGAATGGAATGGAATGGAATGGAATGGAGTGGAATGGAATGGAATGGAATGGAATGGAATGGAATGCAATGGAATGCAATGGAATGGATTGCATTGCATTGCATTGCAATGCAATGCAATGCAATGCAATGCAATGCAATGCAATGCAATGCAATGCAATGCAATGGAATGGAATGGAATGGAATGGAATGCATTGCATTGCATTGCATTGCATTCCATTCCATTCCATTCCATTCCATTCCATTCCATTCCATTCCACTCCACTCCATTCCATTCCATTCCATTCCATTCCATTCCATTCCATTCCATTCCATTCCATTCCATTCCATTCCATCCCAATCCATTCCATTGTATTGTATTGTATTGTATTGTATTGTATTGTATTGTAATGTATTGTGTTGGATTGTGTTGTATTGTGTTGTATTGTGTTGTATTGTGTTGTATTGTGTTGTATTGTGTTGTATTGTGTTCTGTTGTGTTCTGTTGTGTTTTGTTGTGTTCTGTTGTGTTCTGTTGTGTTCTGTTGTGTTCCATTCCGTTCCGTTCCGTTCCGTTGTGTTCCGTTCCGTTGTGTTCCGATTGCATTGCATTGCATTGCAATGCATTGCATTGCATTGCATTGAGAAGAGTGGAGTGGAATGGAATGGAATGGAATGGAATGGAATGGAATGGAATGGAATGGAATAGAATAGATTAGAATTACTCTTTATTGAATACCAGCACAGTAACATAATATTCAAACAACTTAAAGTCTATGGTATTACAATGGGCGGTCTTATCGCTAAGAGCGATATCTTCCAGACAACCTTTGTATGGACAGTATCGTGGTAAGAATTGGCTGGTAGTGCAGTGCGCAATACACAAATCTACAGTGCAAGCAAAATTATAAATTTAAACAAATCAATAAAGCAATCTAGTTATCTATACTAATATTATAAAGAGATAACATTTGTATTTTTGTATTTTTGTATTTTTGTATTTTTGTATGTTTGTAATGATTTGGCTCAAAAACTACTGAACCGATTTAAAAAATTCTTTCACTATTCACACAACACAACACAACACAACACAACACAACACAACACAACACAACACAACACAACACAACACAACACAACACAACACAACACAACACAACACAACACAACACAACACAACACAACACAACACAACACAACACAACACAACACAACACAACACAACACAACACAACACAATGGAACATAACGGAACGGAACGGATTGGAACGAAACGGAACGGAACACAATACAACACAATACAACACAATACAACACAATACAACACAATACAACACAATACAATACAATACAATACAATACAATACAATACAATACAATGGAATGGAATGGGATGGAATCGAATGGAATGGAATGGAATGGAATGGAAAGGAATGGAATGGAATGGAATGGAATGGAATGGAATGGAATGGAATGCAATGCAATGCAATGCAATGGAATGGAATGGAATGGAATGGAATGGAATGGAATGGAATGGAATGGAATGGAATGGAATGGAATGGAATGGAGTGGAGTGGAGTGGAGTGGAGTGGAGTGGAATGGAATGGAATGGAATGGAATGGAATGGAATGGAATGGAATAGAATAGATTAGAATTACTCTTTATTGAATACCAGCACAGTAACATAATATTCAAACAACTTAAAGTCTATGGTATTACAATGGGCGGTCTTATCGCTTAGAGCGATATCTTCCAGACAACCTTTGTATGGACAGTATCGTGGTAAGAATTGGCTGGTAGTGCAGTGCGCAATACACAAATCTACAGTGCGAGCAAAATTATAAATTTAACCAAATCAATAAAGCAATCTAGTTATCTATACTAATATTATAAAGAGAGAACATTTGTATTTTTGTATTTTTGTATTTTTGTATTTTTGTATTTTTGTATGTTTGTAATGATTTGGCTCAAAAACTACTGAACCGATTTAAAAAATTCTTTCACTATTACATAGAATGGACTTTCGGAATGAAAATAGGCTATACATTATCCCGTTTAAATCAAAGGTACATTCGTGGCGACCTAATTTGCAACCTAAGTCGGCAAAAAAACGATCGAAAAAACACGTTTCTTACGAACGCTGCTTAATTGAAAGAAGAATATTTTCTTTGGAAGAGTTGTACAACTTAATAAGACCTACAAAAAAGTCCGCGACAGCATATGTCTATCTCTTAAGGTTGACTCACAGTAACCATTTTAATCTAAAAATGTTTGTTAAAAAATATAACGTAACTTCCAAGGCTATTTTCAAGTTTTTAGTATTAATCTTTATCCAATTACGTTAATTAGCTTGGCCGCATATTATTGATTAAAATTGTCCTTTACAGTATATAAATCAAATGAAAACTCTAGAAGATATCACGAATTTCAGAAACACGCATCGCAAAATTAATAAAATATTTGCGGTGAAACCACAGATTAGGTCATAGTTGCTACGAAAATATTATTATAAGCTTAGCTATGCTGTAGATCCCCACCGATCACAATCAATTTGAAGTCAATATAGTATAATGATATGATCTATTGTATAAAATAATATTCATATATATATATATATATATAATAATATAATATTTTAAACCACGCCCACTGATCTATGTATAATCTTTTCATTAAAAGCATTCCAATGACTCTAAACACGACATTTAAAATCTGAGCTGTAAGTTGGTGAGGATTTGAGTATTCTGTAGAGTCCAGGAGATGTCCCAGCATCAGGTCAATGCTTCCATGTTCTTACAATATCGTTGAAGAAGAAGATTTTCGAATTGATCAGATATATGAAAGTTGATTTCATAGCGCAATTAACTAGAAAAAAGCTCATAGTTTTATAACGATTGAACAAATTTTCATGAATCAAAGCTAAGAAAACTCTCGATGAAGACATCAAACAAAAAAAAACTATCAATAATAAAAACAAAATCGGTTCATCCGGTTAACACAACACAACGGAACACAACGGAACGGAACACAACGGAACGGAACGGAACGGAACGGAACGGAACGGATTGGAACGGAACGGAACGGAACGGAACGGAACGGAACGGAACGGAACAATACAGAACACAACACAACACAACACAACACAACACAACACAACACAACACAACACATCACAACACATCACATCACAACACAACACAACACAACACAACACAACACAACACAACACAACACAACACAACACAACACAACACAACACAACACAACACAACACAACACAACACAACACAACACAACACATCACATCACAACACAACACAACACAACACAACACAACACAACACAACACAACACAACACAACACAACACAACACAACACAACACAACACAACACAACACAACACAACACAACACAACACAACACAACACAACACAACACAACACAACACAACACAACACAACACAACACAACACAACACAACACAACACAACACAACACAACACAACACAACACAACACAACACAACACAACACAACACAACACAACACAACACAACACAACACAACACAACACAACACAACACAACACAACACAACACAACACAACACAACACAACACAACACAACACAACACAACACAACACAACGGAACGGAACACAACACAACACAACACAACACGACACAACACGACACAACACGACACAACACGACACAACACGACACAACACGACACAACACAACACAACACATCACAACACATCACAACACATCACAACACATCACAACACATCACAACACATCACAACACATCACAACACATCACAACACATCACGACACATCACGACACAACACGACACGACACGACACGACACGACACGACACGACACGACACGACACGACACGACACGACACGACACGACACGACACGACACGACACGACACGACACGACACGACACGACACGACACGACACGACACGACACGACACGACACGACACGACACGACACGACACGACACGACACGACACGACACGACACGACACGACACGACACGACACGACACGACACGACACGACACGACACAACACGACACAACACGACACAACACGACACAACACGACACAACACGACACAACACGACACAACACGACACAACACGACACAACACAACACAACACAACACAACACAACACAACACGACACAACACGACACAACACAACACAACACGACACAACACGACACAACACGACACAACACGACACAACACGACACAACACGACACAACACGACACAACACGACACAACTTAATGATTTGGCTCAAAAACTACTGAACCGATTTAAAAAATTCTTTCACTATTACATAGAATGGACTTTCGGAATGAAAATAGGCTATACATTATCCCGTTTAAATCAAAGGTACATTCGTGGCGACCTAATTTGCAACCTAAGTCGGCAAAAAAAAAAAAACGATCGAAAAAACACGTTTCTTACGAACGCTGCTTAATTGAAAGAAGAATATTTTCTTTGGAAGAGTTGTACAACTTAATAAGACCTACAAAAAAGTCCGCGACAGCATATGTCTATCTCTTAAGGTTGACTCACAGTAACCATTTTAATCTAAAAATGTTTGTTAAAAAATATAACGTAACTTCCAAGGCTATTTTCAAGTTTTTAGTATTAATCTTTATCCAATTACGTTAATTAGCTTGGCCGCATATTATTGATTAAATTGTCCTTTACAGTATATAAATCAAATGAAAACTCTAGAAGATATCACGAATTTCAGAAACACGCATCGCAAAATTAATAAAATATTTGCGGTGAAACCACAGATTAGGTCATAGTTGCTACGAAAATATTATTATAAGCTTAGCTATGCTGTAGATCCCCACCGATCACAATCAATTTGAAGTCAATATAGTATAATGATATGATCTATTGTATAAAATAATATTCATATATATATATATATATAATAATATAATATTTTAAACCACGCCACTGATCTATGTATAATCTTTTCATTAAAAGCATTCCAATGACTCTAAACACGACATTTAAAATCTGAGCTGTAAGTTGGTGAGGATTTGAGTATTCTGTAGAGTCCAGGAGATGTCCCAGCATCAGGTCAATGCTTCCATGTTCTTACAATATCGTTGAAGAAGAAGATTTTCGAATTGATCAGATATATGAAAGTTGATTTCATAGCGCAATTAACTAGAAAAAAGCTCATAGTTTTATAACGATTGAACAAATTTTCATGAATCAAAGCTAAGAAAACTCTCGATGAAGACATCAAACAAAAAAAAACTATCAATAATAAAAACAAAATCGGTTCATCCGGTTAGGTGCTAAGATGCTACAGACAGTGTTGTGTTGTGTTGTGCACAACACAACACAACACAACACAACACAACACAACACAACACAACACAACGGAACACAACGGAACGGAACACAACGGAACGGAACGGAACGGAACGGAACGGAACGGATTGGAACGGAACGGAACGGAACGGAACGGAACGGAACGGAACGGAACGGAACGGAACGGAACAATACAGAACACAACACAACACAACACAACACAACACAACACAACACAACACAACGGAACACAACACAACACAACACAACACAACACAACACAACACAACACAACACAACACAACACAACACAACACAACACAACACAACACAACACAACACAACACAACACAACACAACACAACACAACACAACACAACACAACACAACACAACACAACACAACACAACACAACACAACACAACACAACACAACACAACACAACACAACACAACGGAACACATTACAACACAACACAACACAACACAACACAACACAACACAACACAACACAACACAACACAACACAACACAACACAACACAACACAACACAACGGAACACAACGGAACGGAACACAACGGAACGGAACACAACACAACACAACACGACACAACACGACACAACACGACACAACACGACACAACACGACACAACACGACACAACACAACACAACACATCACAACACATCACAACACATCACAACACATCACAACACATCACAACACATCACAACACATCACAACACATCACGACACATCACGACACATCACGACACAACACGACACGACACGACACGACACGACACGACACGACACGACACGACACGACACGACACGACACGACACGACACGACACGACACGACACGACACGACACGACACGACACGACACGACACGACACGACACGACACGACACGACACGACACGACACGACACGACACGACACGACACGACACGACACGACACGACACGACACGACACGACACGACACGACACGACACGACACGACACGACACGACACGACACGACACGACACGACACGACACGACACGACACGACACGACACGACACGACACGACACGACACGACACGACACGACACGACACGACACGACACGACACGACACGACACGACACGACACAACACGACACAACACGACACAACACGACACAACAGACACAACACGACACAACACGACACAACACGACACAACACAACACAACACAACACAACACAACACGACACAACACGACACAACACGACACAACACGACACAACACGACACAACACGACACAACACGACACAACACGACACAACTTAATGATTTGGCTCAAAAACTACTGAACCGATTTAAAAAATTCTTTCACTATTACATAGTGTATATGTATATGTCTATAGACTTTCGGAATGAAAATAGGCTATACATTATCCCGTTTAAATCAAAGGTACATTCGTGGCGACCTAATTTGCAACCTAAGTCGGCAAAAAAACGATCGAAAAAACACGTTTCTTACGAACGCTGCTTAATTGAAAGAAGAATATTTTCTTTGGAAGAGTTGTACAACTTAATAAGACCTACAAAAAAGTCCGCGACAGCATATGTCTATCTCTTAAGGTTGACTCACAGTAACCATTTTAATCTAAAAATGTTTGTTAAAAAATATAACGTAACTTCCAAGGCTATTTTCAAGTTTTTAGTATTAATCTTTATCCAATTACGTTAATTAGCTTGGCCGCATATTATTGATTAAAATTGTCCTTTACAGTATATAAATCAAATGAAAACTCTAGAAGATATCACGAATTTCAGAAACACGCATCGCAAAATTAATAAAATATTTGCGGTGAAACCACAGATTAGGTCATAGTTGCTACGAAAATATTATTATAAGCTTAGCTATGCTGTAGATCCCCACCGATCACAATCAATTTGAAGTCAATATAGTATAATGATATGATCTATTGTATAAAATAATATTCATATATATATATATATATATAATAATATAATATTTTAAACCACGCCCACTGATCTATGTATAATCTTTTCATTAAAAGCATTCCAATGACTCTAAACACGACATTTAAAATCTGAGCTGTAAGTTGGTGAGGATTTGAGTATTCTGTAGAGTCCAGGAGATGTCCCAGCATCAGGTCAATGCTTCCATGTTCTTACAATATCGTTGAAGAAGAAGATTTTCGAATTGATCAGATATATGAAAGTTGATTTCATAGCGCAATTAACTAGAAAAAAGCTCATAGTTTTATAACGATTGAACAAATTTTCATGAATCAAAGCTAAGAAAACTCTCGATGAAGACATCAAACAAAAAAAAACTATCAATAATAAAAACAAAATCGGTTCATCCGGTTAGGTGCTAAGATGCTACAGACAGTAAGTTGGTGAGGATTTGAGTATTCTGTAGAGTCCAGGAGATGTCCCAGCATCAGGTCAATGCTTCCATGTTCTTACAATATCGTTGAAGAAGAAGATTTTCGAATTGATCAGATATATGAAAGTTGATTTCATAGCGCAATTAACTAGAAAAAAGCTCATAGTTTTATAACGATTGAACAAATTTTCATGAATCAAAGCTAAGAAAACTCTCGATGAAGACATCAAACAAAAAAAAACTATCAATAATAAAAACAAAATCGGTTCATCCGGTTAGGTGCTAAGATGCTACAGACAGTGTTGTGTTGTGTTGTGCACAACACAGCACAACACAACACAACACAACACAACACAACACAACACAACGGAACACAACGGAACGGAACACAACGGAACGGAACGGAACGGAACGGATTGGAACGGAACGGAACGGAACGGAACGGAACGGAACGGAACGGAACGGAACGGAACGGAACAATACAGAACACAACACAACACAACACAACACAACACAACACAACACAACACAACACAACACAACACAACACATCACAACACAACACAACACAACACAACACAACACAACACATCACAACACAACACAACACAACACAACACAACACAACACAACACAACACAACACAACACAACACAACACAACACAACACAACACAACACAACACAACACAACACAACACAACACAACACAACACAACACAACACAACACAACACAACACAACACAACACAACACAACACAACACAACACAACACAACACAACACAACAAAACACAACACAACACAACACAACACAACACAACACAACACAACACAACACAACACAACACAACACAACACAACACAACACAACACAACACAATGGAACATAACGGAACGGAACGGATTGGAACGAAACGGAACGGAACACAATACAACACAATACAACACAATACAACACAATACAACACAATACAACACAATACAATACAATACAATACAATACAATACAATACAATACAATGGAATGGAATGGGATGGAATCGAATGGAATGGAATGGAATGGAATGGAAAGGAATGGAATGGAATGGAATGGAATGGAATGGAATGGAATGGAATGCAATGCAATGCAATGCAATGCAATGGAATGGAATGGAATGGAATGGAATGGAATGGAATGGAATGGAATGGAATGGAATGGAATGGAATGGAATGGAGTGGAGTGGAGTGGAGTGGAGTGGAGTGGAATGGAATGGAATGGAATGGAATGGAATGGAATGGAATGGAATAGAATAGATTAGAATTACTCTTTATTGAATACCAGCACAGTAACATAATATTCAAACAACTTAAAGTCTATGGTATTACAATGGGCGGTCTTATCGCTTAGAGCGATATCTTCCAGACAACCTTTGTATGGACAGTATCGTGGTAAGAATTGGCTGGTAGTGCAGTGCGCAATACACAAATCTACAGTGCGAGCAAAATTATAAATTTAACCAAATCAATAAAGCAATCTAGTTATCTATACTAATATTATAAAGAGAGAACATTTGTATTTTTGTATTTTTGTATTTTTGTATTTTTGTATTTTTGTATGTTTGTAATGATTTGGCTCAAAAACTACTGAACCGATTTAAAAAATTCTTTCACTATTACATAGAATGGACTTTCGGAATGAAAATAGGCTATACATTATCCCGTTTAAATCAAAGGTACATTCGTGGCGACCTAATTTGCAACCTAAGTCGGCAAAAAAACGATCGAAAAAACACGTTTCTTACGAACGCTGCTTAATTGAAAGAAGAATATTTTCTTTGGAAGAGTTGTACAACTTAATAAGACCTACAAAAAAGTCCGCGACAGCATATGTCTATCTCTTAAGGTTGACTCACAGTAACCATTTTAATCTAAAAATGTTTGTTAAAAAATATAACGTAACTTCCAAGGCTATTTTCAAGTTTTTAGTATTAATCTTTATCCAATTACGTTAATTAGCTTGGCCGCATATTATTGATTAAAATTGTCCTTTACAGTATATAAATCAAATGAAAACTCTAGAAGATATCACGAATTTCAGAAACACGCATCGCAAAATTAATAAAATATTTGCGGTGAAACCACAGATTAGGTCATAGTTGCTACGAAAATATTATTATAAGCTTAGCTATGCTGTAGATCCCCACCGATCACAATCAATTTGAAGTCAATATAGTATAATGATATGATCTATTGTATAAAATAATATTCATATATATATATATATATATAATAATATAATATTTTAAACCACGCCCACTGATCTATGTATAATCTTTTCATTAAAAGCATTCCAATGACTCTAAACACGACATTTAAAATCTGAGCTGTAAGTTGGTGAGGATTTGAGTATTCTGTAGAGTCCAGGAGATGTCCCAGCATCAGGTCAATGCTTCCATGTTCTTACAATATCGTTGAAGAAGAAGATTTTCGAATTGATCAGATATATGAAAGTTGATTTCATAGCGCAATTAACTAGAAAAAAGCTCATAGTTTTATAACGATTGAACAAATTTTCATGAATCAAAGCTAAGAAAACTCTCGATGAAGACATCAAACAAAAAAAAACTATCAATAATAAAAACAAAATCGGTTCATCCGGTTAGGTGCTAAGATGCTACAGACAGACAACACAACACAACACAACGGAACACAACGGAACGGAACACAACGGAACGGAACGGAACGGAACGGAACGGAACGGATTGGAACGGAACGGAACGGAACGGAACGGAACGGAACGGAACGGAACAATACAGAACACAACACAACACAACACAACACAACACAACACAACACAACACAACACATCACAACACATCACATCACAACACAACACAACACAACACAACACAACACAACACAACACAACACAACACAACACAACACAACACAACACAACACAACACAACACAACACAACACAACACAACACAACACAACACAACACAACACAACACATCACATCACAACACAACACAACACAACACAACACAACACAACACAACACAACACAACACAACACAACACAACACAACACAACACAACACAACACAACACAACACAACACAACACAACACAACACAACACAACACAACACAACACAACACAACACAACACAACACAACACAACACAACACAACACAACACAACACAACACAACACAACACAACACAACACAACACAACACAACACAACACAACACAACACAACACAACACAACACAACACAACACAACACAACACAACACAACACAACACAACACAACACAACACAACACAACACAACACAACACAACACAACACAACACAACACAACACAACACAACACAACGGAACGGAACACAACACAACACAACACAACACGACACAACACGACACAACACGACACAACACGACACAACACGACACAACACGACACAACACAACACAACACATCACAACACATCACAACACATCACAACACATCACAACACATCACAACACATCACAACACATCACAACACATCACAACACATCACGACACATCACGACACAACACGACACGACACGACACGACACGACACGACACGACACGACACGACACGACACGACACGACACGACACGACACGACACGACACGACACGACACGACACGACACGACACGACACGACACGACACGACACGACACGACACGACACGACACGACACGACACGACACGACACGACACGACACGACACGACACGACACGACACGACACGACACGACACGACACGACACGACACGACACAACACGACACAACACGACACAACACGACACAACACGACACAACACGACACAACACGACACAACACGACACAACACGACACAACACAACACAACACAACACAACACGACACAACACGACACAACACGACACAACACAACACAACACGACACAACACGACACAACACGACACAACACGACACAACACGACACAACACGACACAACACGACACAACACGACACAACTTAATGATTTGGCTCAAAAACTACTGAACCGATTTAAAAAATTCTTTCACTATTACATAGAATGGACTTTCGGAATGAAAATAGGCTATACATTATCCCGTTTAAATCAAAGGTACATTCGTGGCGACCTAATTTGCAACCTAAGTCGGCAAAAAAACGATCGAAAAAACACGTTTCTTACGAACGCTGCTTAATTGAAAGAAGAATATTTTCTTTGGAAGAGTTGTACAACTTAATAAGACCTACAAAAAAGTCCGCGACAGCATATGTCTATCTCTTAAGGTTGACTCACAGTAACCATTTTAATCTAAAAATGTTTGTTAAAAAATATAACGTAACTTCCAAGGCTATTTTCAAGTTTTTAGTATTAATCTTTATCCAATTACGTTAATTAGCTTGGCCGCATATTATTGATTAAAATTGTCCTTTACAGTATATAAATCAAATGAAAACTCTAGAAGATATCACGAATTTCAGAAACACGCATCGCAAAATTAATAAAATATTTGCGGTGAAACCACAGATTAGGTCATAGTTGCTACGAAAATATTATTATAAGCTTAGCTATGCTGTAGATCCCCACCGATCACAATCAATTTGAAGTCAATATAGTATAATGATATGATCTATTGTATAAAATAATATTCATATATATATATATATATAATAATATAATATTTTAAACCACGCCCACTGATCTATGTATAATCTTTTCATTAAAAGCATTCCAATGACTCTAAACACGACATTTAAAATCTGAGCTGTAAGTTGGTGAGGATTTGAGTATTCTGTAGAGTCCAGGAGATGTCCCAGCATCAGGTCAATGCTTCCATGTTCTTACAATATCGTTGAAGAAGAAGATTTTCGAATTGATCAGATATATGAAAGTTGATTTCATAGCGCAATTAACTAGAAAAAAGCTCATAGTTTTATAACGATTGAACAAATTTTCATGAATCAAAGCTAAGAAAACTCTCGATGAAGACATCAAACAAAAAAAAACTATCAATAATAAAAACAAAATCGGTTCATCCGGTTAGGTGCTAAGATGCTACAGACAGTGTTGTGTTGTGTTGTGCACAACACAACACAACACAACACAACACAACACAACACAACACAACACAACACAACGGAACACAACGGAACGGAACACAACGGAACGGAACGGAACGGAACGGAACGGAACGGATTGGAACGGAACGGAACGGAACGGAACGGAACGGAACGGAACGGAACGGAACGGAACGGAACAATACAGAACACAACACAACACAACACAACACAACACAACACAACACAACACAACGGAACACAACACAACACAACACAACACAACACAACACAACACAACACAACACAACACAACACAACACAACACAACACAACACAACACAACACAACACAACACAACACAACACAACACAACACAACACAACACAACACAACACAACACAACACAACACAACACAACACAACACAACACAACACAACACAACACAACACAACACAACACAACACAACACAACACAACGGAACACATTACAACACAACACAACACAACACAACACAACACAACACAACACAACACAACACAACACAACACAACACAACACAACACAACACAACACAACGGAACACAACGGAACGGAACACAACGGAACGGAACACAACACAACACAACACGACACAACACGACACAACACGACACAACACGACACAACACGACACAACACGACACAACACAACACAACACATCACAACACATCACAACACATCACAACACATCACAACACATCACAACACATCACAACACATCACAACACATCACGACACATCACGACACATCACGACACAACACGACACGACACGACACGACACGACACGACACGACACGACACGACACGACACGACACGACACGACACGACACGACACGACACGACACGACACGACACGACACGACACGACACGACACGACACGACACGACACGACACGACACGACACGACACGACACGACACGACACGACACGACACGACACGACACGACACGACACGACACGACACGACACGACACGACACGACACGACACGACACGACACGACACGACACGACACGACACGACACGACACGACACGACACGACACGACACGACACGACACGACACGACACGACACGACACGACACGACACGACACGACACGACACGACACGACACGACACGACACGACACGACACAACACGACACAACACGACACAACACGACACAACAGACACAACACGACACAACACGACACAACACGACACAACACAACACAACACAACACAACACAACACGACACAACACGACACAACACGACACAACACGACACAACACGACACAACACGACACAACACGACACAACACGACACAACTTAATGATTTGGCTCAAAAACTACTGAACCGATTTAAAAAATTCTTTCACTATTACATAGTGTATATGTATATGTCTATAGACTTTCGGAATGAAAATAGGCTATACATTATCCCGTTTAAATCAAAGGTACATTCGTGGCGACCTAATTTGCAACCTAAGTCGGCAAAAAAACGATCGAAAAAACACGTTTCTTACGAACGCTGCTTAATTGAAAGAAGAATATTTTCTTTGGAAGAGTTGTACAACTTAATAAGACCTACAAAAAAGTCCGCGACAGCATATGTCTATCTCTTAAGGTTGACTCACAGTAACCATTTTAATCTAAAAATGTTTGTTAAAAAATATAACGTAACTTCCAAGGCTATTTTCAAGTTTTTAGTATTAATCTTTATCCAATTACGTTAATTAGCTTGGCCGCATATTATTGATTAAAATTGTCCTTTACAGTATATAAATCAAATGAAAACTCTAGAAGATATCACGAATTTCAGAAACACGCATCGCAAAATTAATAAAATATTTGCGGTGAAACCACAGATTAGGTCATAGTTGCTACGAAAATATTATTATAAGCTTAGCTATGCTGTAGATCCCCACCGATCACAATCAATTTGAAGTCAATATAGTATAATGATATGATCTATTGTATAAAATAATATTCATATATATATATATATATATAATAATATAATATTTTAAACCACGCCCACTGATCTATGTATAATCTTTTCATTAAAAGCATTCCAATGACTCTAAACACGACATTTAAAATCTGAGCTGTAAGTTGGTGAGGATTTGAGTATTCTGTAGAGTCCAGGAGATGTCCCAGCATCAGGTCAATGCTTCCATGTTCTTACAATATCGTTGAAGAAGAAGATTTTCGAATTGATCAGATATATGAAAGTTGATTTCATAGCGCAATTAACTAGAAAAAAGCTCATAGTTTTATAACGATTGAACAAATTTTCATGAATCAAAGCTAAGAAAACTCTCGATGAAGACATCAAACAAAAAAAAACTATCAATAATAAAAACAAAATCGGTTCATCCGGTTAGGTGCTAAGATGCTACAGACAGTAAGTTGGTGAGGATTTGAGTATTCTGTAGAGTCCAGGAGATGTCCCAGCATCAGGTCAATGCTTCCATGTTCTTACAATATCGTTGAAGAAGAAGATTTTCGAATTGATCAGATATATGAAAGTTGATTTCATAGCGCAATTAACTAGAAAAAAGCTCATAGTTTTATAACGATTGAACAAATTTTCATGAATCAAAGCTAAGAAAACTCTCGATGAAGACATCAAACAAAAAAAAACTATCAATAATAAAAACAAAATCGGTTCATCCGGTTAGGTGCTAAGATGCTACAGACAGTGTTGTGTTGTGTTGTGCACAACACAGCACAACACAACACAACACAACACAACACAACACAACACAACGGAACACAACGGAACGGAACACAACGGAACGGAACGGAACGGAACGGATTGGAACGGAACGGAACGGAACGGAACGGAACGGAACGGAACGGAACGGAACGGAACGGAACAATACAGAACACAACACAACACAACACAACACAACACAACACAACACAACACAACACAACACAACACAACACAACACATCACAACACAACACAACACAACACAACACAACACAACACATCACAACACAACACAACACAACACAACACAACACAACACAACACAACACAACACAACACAACACAACACAACACAACACAACACAACACAACACAACACAACACAACACAACACAACACAACACAACACAACACAACACAACACAACACAACACAACACAACACAACACAACACAACACAACACAACACAACACAACACAACACAACACAACAAAACACAACACAACACAACACAACACAACACAACACAACACAACACAACACAACACAACACAACACAAGACAACACAAGACAACACAAGACAACACAAGACAACACAACACAACACAACACAACACAACACAACACAACACAACACAACACAACACAACACAACACAACACAACACAACACAACACAACACAACACAACACAACACAACACAACACAACACAACACAACACAACACAACACAACACAACACAACACAACACAACACAACACAACACAACACAACACAACACAACACAACACAACACAACACAACACAACACAACACAACACAACACAACACGACACAACACGACACAACACGACACAACACGACACAACACGACACGACACGACACGACACGACACGACACAACACGACACAACACAACACGACACAACACGACACAACACGACACAACACATCACAACACATCACAACACATCACAACACATCACAACACATCACAACACATCACAACACATCACAACACATCACAACACATCACGACACATCACGACACATCACGACACATCACGACACATCACGACACGACACGACACGACACGACACGACACGACACGACACGACACGACACGACACGACACGACACGACACGACACGACACGACACGACACGACACGACACGACACGACACGACACGACACGACACGACACGACACGACACGACACGACACGACACGACACGACACGACACGACACGACACGACACGACACGACACGACACGACACGACACGACACGACACGACACGACACGACACGACACGACACGACACGACACGACACGACACGACACGACACGACACGACACGACACGACACGACACGACACGACACGACACGACACGACACGACACGACACGACACAACACAACACAACACAACACAACACAACGGAACGGAACACAACGGAACGGAACACAACACAACACAACACAACACAACACAACACAACACAACACAACACAACACAACACGACACAACACGACACAACACGACACAACACGACACAACACGACACAACACGACACAACACGACACAACACGACACAACACGACACAACACGACACAACACGACACAACACGACACAACACGACACAACACGACACAACACGACACAACACGACACAACACGACACAACACGACACAACACGACACAACACGACACAACACAACACAACACAACACAACACAACACAACACAACACGACACAACACGACACAACACAACACAACACAACACAACACAACGGAACACAACGGAACGGAATACAACGGAACGGAACACAACACAACACAACACAACACAACACAACACAACACAACACAACACGACACAACACGACACAACACGACACAACACGACACAACACGACACAACACGACACAACACGACACAACACGACACAACACGACACAACACGACACAACACGACACAACACGACACAACACGACACAACACGACACAACACGACACAACACGACACAACACGACACAACACGACACAACACAACACAACACAACACAACACAACACAACACAACACGACACAACACGACACAACACAACACAACACGACACAACACGACACAACACGACACAACACGACACAACACGACACAACACGACACAACTTAATGATTTGGCTCAAAAACTACTGAACCGATTTAAAAAATTCTTTCACTATTACATAGAATGGACTTTCGGAATGAAAATAGGCTATACATTATCCCGTTTAAATCAAAGGTACATTCGTGCCGACCTAATTTGCAACCTAAGTCGGCAAAAAAACGATCGAAAAAACACGTTTCTTACGAACGCTGCTTAATTGAAAGAAGAATATTTTCTTTGGAAGAGTTGTACAACTTAATAAGACCTACAAAAAAGTCCGCGACAGCATATGTCTATCTCTTAAGGTTGACTCACAGTAACCATTTTAATCTAAAAATGTTTGTTAAAAAATATAACGTAACTTCCAAGGCTATTTTCAAGTTTTTAGTATTAATCTTTATCCAATTACGTTAATTAGCTTGGCCGCATATTATTGATTAAAATTGTCCTTTACAGTATATAAATCAAATGAAAACTCTAGAAGATATCACGAATTTCAGAAACACGCATCGCAAAATTAATAAAATATTTGCGGTGAAACCACAGATTAGGTCATAGTTGCTACGAAAATATTATTATAAGCTTAGCTATGCTGTAGATCCCCACCGATCACAATCAATTTGAAGTCAATATAGTATAATGATATGATCTATTGTATAAAATAATATTCATATATATATATATATATAATAATATAATATTTTAAACCACGCCCACTGATCTATGTATAATCTTTTCATTAAAAGCATTCCAATGACTCTAAACACGACATTTAAAATCTGAGCTGTAAGTTGGTGAGGATTTGAGTATTCTGTAGAGTCCAGGAGATGTCCCAGCATCAGGTCAATGCTTCCATGTTCTTACAATATCGTTGAAGAAGAAGATTTTCGAATTGATCAGATATATGAAAGTTGATTTCATAGCGCAATTAACTAGAAAAAAGCTCATAGTTTTATAACGATTGAACAAATTTTCATGAATCAAAGCTAAGAAAACTCTCGATGAAGACATCAAACAAAAAAAAACTATCAATAATAAAAACAAAATCGGTTCATCCGGTTAGGTGCTAAGATGCTACAGACAGTGTTGTGTTGTGTTGTGCACAACACAACACAACACAACACAACACAACGCAACACAACACAACGGAACACAACGGAACGGAACACAACGGAACGGAACACAACGGAACGGAACGGAACGGAACGGAACGGAACGGATTGGAACGGAACGGAACGGAACGGAACGGAACGGAACGGAACGGAACAGAACGGAACGGAACAATACAGAACACAACACAACACAACACAACACAACACAACACAACACAACACAACACAACACAACACATCACAACACATCACATCACAACACAACACAACACAACACAACACAACACAACACAACACAACACAACACAACACATCACAACACAACACAACACAACACAACACAACACAACACAACACAACACAACACAACACAACACAACACAACACAAAACAACACAACACAACACAACACAACACAACACAACACAACACAACAACACAACACAACACAACACAACACAACACAACACAACACAACACAACACAACACAACACAACACAACACAACACAACACAACACAACACAACACAACACAACACAACACAACACAACACAACACAACACAACACAACACAACACAACACAACACAACACAACACAACACAACACAACACAACACAACACAACACAACACAACACAACACAACACAACACAACACAACACAACACAACACAACACAACACAACACAACACAACACAACACAACACAACACAACACAACACAACACAACACAACACAACACAACACAACACAACACAACACAACACAACACAACACAACACAACACAACACAACACAACACAACACAACACAACACAACACAACACAACACAACACAACACAACACAACACAACACAACACAACACAACACAACGGAACACAACACAACACAACACAACGGAACACAACACAACACAACACAACACAACACAACACAACACAACACAACACAACACAACACAACACAACACAACGGAACACAACACAACACAACACAACACAACACAACACAACACAACACAACACAACACAACACAACACAACACAACACAACACAACACAACACAACACAACACAACACAACACAACACAACACAACACAACACAACACAACACAACACAACACAACACAACACAACACAACACAACACAACACAACACAACACAACACAACACAACACAACACAACACAACACAACACAACACAACACAACACAACACAACACAACACAACACAACACAACACAACACAACACAACACAACACAACACAACACAACACAACACAACACAACACAACACAACACAACACAACACAACACAACACAACACAACACAACACAACACAACACAACACAACACAACACAACACAACACAACACAACACAACACAACACAACACAACACAACACAACACAACACAACACAACACAACACAACACAACACAACACAACACAACACAACACAACACAACACAACACAACACAACACAACACAACACAACACAACACAACAGAACACAATACAACACAACAGAACACAATACAACACAATACAACACAATACAACACAATACAACACAATACAACACAACACAACGGAACACAACGGAACGGAACACAACGGAACGGAACACAACGGAACGGAGCACAACGGAACGGAACGGATTGGAACGGAACGGAACGGAACGGAACACAACAGAACACAACAGAACACAACAGAACACAACAGAACACAATAGAACACAACAGAACACAATACAACACAATACAACACAATACAACACAATACAACACAATACAACACAATACAACACAATACAACACAATACAACACAATACAACACAATACAATACAATACAATACAATGGAATGGAATGGGATGGAATGGAATGGAATGGAATGGAATGGAATGGAATGGAATAGAATGGAAAGGAATGGAATGGAATGGAATGGAATGAAATGGAATGGAATGGAATGGAATGCAATGGAATGGAATGGAATGCAATGCAATGCAATGCAATGCAATGGAATGCAATGGAATGGAATGGAATGGAATGGAATGAAATGGAATGGAATGGAATGGAATGGAATGGAATGGAATGGAATGGAATGGAATGGAATGGAATGGAATTGAATGGAATGGAATGGAATGGAATGGAATGGAATAGAATAGATTAGAATTACTCTTTATTGAATACCAGCACAGTAACATAATATTCAAACAACTTAAAGTCTATGGTATTACAATGGGCGGTCTTATCGCTAAGAGCGATATCTTCCAGACAACCTTTGTATGGACAGTATCGTGGTAAGAATTGGCTGGTAGTGCAGTGCGCAATACACAAATCTACAGTGCGAGCAAAATTATAAATATAAACAAATCAATAAAGCAATCTAGTTATCTATACTAATATTATAAAGAGAGAACATTTGTATTTTTGTATTTTTGTATTTTTGTATTTTTGTATGTTTGTAATGATTTGGCTCAAAAACTACTGAACCGATTTAAAAAATTCTTTCACTAATACATAGAATGGACTTTCGGAATGAAAATAGGCTATATATTGTCCCGTTTAAATCAAAGGTACATTCGTGCCGACCTAATTTGCAACCTAAGTCGGCAAAAAAACGATCGAAAAAACACGTTTCTTACGAACGCTGCTTAATTGAAAGAAGAATATTTTCTTTGGAAGAGTTGTACAACTTAATAAGACCTACAAAAAAGTCCGCGACAGCATATGTCTATCTCTTAAGGTTGACTCACAGTAACCATTTTAATGTAAAAATGTTTGTTAAAAATTATAACGTAACTTCCAAGGCTATTTTCAAGTTTATAGTATTAATCTTTATCCAAATAATTACGTTAATTAGCTTAGCCGCATATTATTGATTAAAATTGTCCTTTACAGTATATAAATCAAATGAAAACTCTAGAAGATATCACGAATTTCAGAAACACGCATCGCAAAATTAATAAAATATTTGCGGTGAAACCACAGATTAGGTAGTTGCTACGAAAATATTATTATAAGCTTAGCTATGCTGTAGATCCCCACCGATCACAATCAATTTGAAGTCAATATAGTATAATGATATGATCTATTGTATAAAATAATATTCATATATATATATATATATATAATAATATAATATTTTAAACCACGCCCACTGATCTATGTATAATCTTTTCATTAAAAGCATTCCAATGACTCTAAACACGACATTTAAAATCTGAGCTGTAAGTTGGTGAGGATTTGAGTATTCTGTAGAGTCCAGGAGATGTCCCAGCATCAGGTCAATGCTTCCATGTTCTTACAATATCGTTGAAGAAGAAGATTTTCGAATTGATCAGATATATGAAAGTTGATTTCATAGCGCAATTAACTAGAAAAAAGCTCATAGTTTTATAACGATTGAACGAATTTTCATGAATCAAAGCTAAGAAAACTCTCGATGAAGACATCAAACAAAAAAAAACTATCAATAATAAAAACAAAATCGGTTCATCCGGTTAGGTGCTAAGATGCTACAGACAGACACACAGATACACACGTTAAACGTATATTACCCCTACATTTTGCGTCGGGGAACGCCGTAAGGTTACGGCGGCAGATGTTCTCCTTGGTGATAAGCTACTTTTTGGTAGATTTAATGATCCCACTACCACTGTACGAAAACTCATGATTCATGAATGCACATAAAACTTTCATTGGTAGGTATATAGCTAGGATTAGAACCAACGACCGTCGGGTCAGAATCAGGGTAACTATCTTTTACGCTAAAGGGCCGTCCAATATCACTACGTAAGTATTATAAATCAAAGTCCATCACTGCGTCTGTCTGTCTGTTCGCAATAATCTCAATAGCTACTGAACGGATTATCATGCGGTTTTCACCAATAGCCAGAGTGTTTATGAGGAAGGTTTAGGTGCATAATTCGTTAAGATTTTGTGTAAATTGGATGAAATATGACGATGATTGTTAAATATGTTCATATTTTATATTCGATGCAACAAACTGATGCAAATTTTGTAGGCATATATCGAGGGCTTCATAACAAATGGGCGTACAGCAAAAGCGTGTTTTGTACTATCTATAGCATAGAAAATTTAAAACGCTATTTATGCTTGTACGACCATTTGTTATGAAGCCCTCGACGAGGGCTCTTCATAACAAATGGGCGTACAAGCAAGAGCGTGTTTTGTACTATATACAGCATTCGAAAATTTAAGACGCCATTTTTGCTTGTACGCCCATTTGTTATGAAGCCATCGATATGTTCTACCCTAGCGAAGCCGGGGCGGGCTGCTAGTAAGAAATAAAGAAGAAATAAGCTAATTACACTTTATATATATATACACATACATATACACATCAAATACATACATACTGAAGAATATATAACATATATCACACATATATATAAATATACAGATACAATATATATACATATACTATACATTCCTAACAAATATATTAATATATGTAGACGTTATAAAGTTGAATATTACAATTGTGAAAGATAGTGATCCTTTACCATATTTTTAAATATAGTGAGTGATTTAGCACGTCGTATGTCCAAAGGAAGGGCATTCCATAGTCTTGCAGCTTGGACAGTGAAAGATTTGCCGTAGTACTCGGAGGTATGAGAGGGTATTTTGAGGATAAGGGTATCAGAAGAACGCAAGGATAAAGAATGGGACTCATGTAAGAACTCAAAACGCTCTTTTAAATAAGAAGGGGTGGAAGGTATAAACAATACGGAATAAAGAAGAGAGAGGAAATGTGCATTCCGCCGCAGACGAACCGGTAACCATTTCAGCTTACTGCGAAATTCGGAGATGTGATCAAATTTACGTAGGCCATATATGAATCTAATGCAAAAGTTTTGTAAGCGTTCGAGTTTATGCAGCTGTACTTCGGTTAAGTCGAGGTATGAGGCGTCGGCATAATCAAGTATCGGGAGTAAGAGGGATTGGGCAAGTGCAATTTTGGTAGTAATTGGTAGGAAATTTCGCAGCCTTCTAAGAGAAAAAGCAGACGCAAAGATTTAACCTCAGCTATCGGCGGCATCCATGTCATGTTATGATAAAATAAGATACCAAGGTTTTTTACTCTTTTTTCGATGTTTAACACAGTACCATCAAAAATAAATTGTGGAAGGCGAAACCAGTCTATTAACATAGAGGATACATAACATACAGGAAATCATTCTTGAGCTGCCTATAACAATGATTTGTGTTTTCGCCGGGTTAATTTTGAGGCCGAAAGAATTACTCCTATCAGTGATTCTTTGTAGATCAGAATTTACAGTCTCAAAAGCCGCTGGTAGTTGAGCTAGTGGAGAATGTGTGTAGATTTGTAGGTCATCCGCATAAAGGTGGTAGGAAGAAGTGAGATTATGAGAAATTGAGTTAATGAATATGGAGAACAAAAGAGGAGAGATAACGCCGCCCTGGGGTACACCTGCAGACGTATTACACAAAGACGAGAAAGTATCATCGATGCGAACACGCTGCCGGCGACCGTACAGGTAAGTACGAAACCAATCAACTACCGTTGGAGATATGTTAAGAGAGCGTAGAATTTCTAACAAAATATCAAAATCGACATTATTAAAAGCATTGCTAAAGTCTAGCAAAGTTAAAATTGTTAATTTTCCTTCCTCCATACCCTGACGCACATCGTCTGTGATCTTCACCAGGACTGAGACTGTGCTGTGACCAGGACGGAAACCGGATTGAAAGGGATTCATTAAATTGTTTCGGATAAGGAACGAGGTGAGTTGCTGGTGCACAAGACGTTCTAGGAGTTTCGAAAGGAAAGGAAGAATAGATATAGGACGATAGTCAGAGAACGAGGAAGGATTGCACTTTTTAGGGATTGGAGTGATCTGTGCTTCCTTCCACAGAGAAGGAAACACGCCGCAGGATATGGATTCATTAAGGATATATTGGATCACATGCACAATCTCATCCAGTATCAGCAAGATCATCTTTCGACTGATAGTGTCACAACCCACTGCGTTAGAGGAGATTGATTCTATGCCCTTCTTAACATCACAATCGGTAAATTGCAGAAACTGGAATGGTGAATGATCAGGAGTTGGTATTCCGGAAAGGCGACGTAAAGTTGCAGTTTTTGCTGGCCCATCAAATTTGGCTGAAGAGGAAAAGTGTTGATTAAGATTATCCATATTTAAGATATATGGAATACTATTAGCACGCGGTTTACCAACTCCCAATGTTCTGAGGAACTTCCAAAACTTAGAAGGATCCTCGTTTTCTAAATTACTGTGAATATGTCGGCGTTGCGCATGCATGCACACACCTTATTACTTTCATTTCGACGTTCAGTGTACCTGTGCTTGTTATGGTTTGTAGGTTTGCATTTATACCTGGCCTTGGCAGCAAGTTTTTTATTAATGGAGGTTCTAACTTCTGCAGTGAGCCAAGGTGCAGGCAAATGCTTCATTTTAACCGGTCTTACCGGAGCATGCTTGTCAAAAAGTTTGGTTATTGTGTTATTAAAAATGTCTACCTTCGAATCGATATCTGAAGCATTTAAAACCTCAGACCAATCAAGATTGGAAGCATCACTACGTAAATTTTCCATATCAATACTACCAAAGTTACGCTGCATAAGGACTTTGGGCTTAGCTTTTGGCGGACGAATTTTGTAGGAGAGATAAATCATATCATGGTAGGAAAATCCGTCCGCGGCACACTGACCATGTTTGCTTACACGCGTGGGGGATTGAACGAGAATGAGGTCAAGCAATGAGGGTGTACAGTTGGGGAGATTATGAGTAGCATTTAATGGGAGGATGATCAAGTTGCTAGCCCTAACAGTGGATTCAAAAGCTAAGGAACGGAAATCTTGCTTTAAAAGGCAAGTATTAAAATCACCCATAATTATGGTGTGATCGTATTTCAGGATAAAGTCTTCTAAAAGGCTTTCGAATGAGGAGAAAAAATTTATATGTAGCGATGGAGAATAGTAAACGCCAAGTAGTAATTTGGCATGGGAAAGCGTTATTTCAACAAAAAGATGCTCACCAGCACTAGAGGGAGGCGGTTGCGTTGACATGCTAACTACAGAGAAAGGAATATGTGATCGAAGATATATGGCAACGCCGCCGCCACCCCTATCGGTGCGGTCGTTACGGATAAGTTGAAACCCGGGCATCGAGTATAATGATGAAGAAAGAGAAGGTTTCAGCCAAGACTCAGAAACGAGTATGGCATGAATACTTGTATGCTGAAACGACGCCATCATATCTGTAAAATGAGCCGGAATGCTTTGGGCGTTGATATGAAAAACATTAAAGTTTTTCGCAACGTCCACAACGATGGAGTCAATAGAATTCGTCAGACTGGGCATGCTATGGAAACTATCATCCGTGCTATCATCACTGCTAATACGTGACATAATACAATATAAATATGAATACATACAATTATTATATATACACTATACAAAATATAATATTCTTATAATATACAATACTAAGGTATTCAATTATACCTAGTGTATCTACTTTTAAAAAAAAAGAAGGTTTAATTGCGTTATTACAATAATGCACACCCACCAGCCGTGCTTTAGGTGACGTAAAACAAGTTACATTATTTTTCAAATAATAGGTAATTGAAAGAAGTTTCAACAAACACTAGTTACATACAGTTAAATAAGAACGTTCTCAGTAAGTAAACAGTAGAATCAAAATCCCTATTATAACAAAAAACTAACTATTTAAGAATTAATTAAAAAAAAAAACGATAAATAAAAATTTAAAAAAAGCTGAAGCATATTGCTTCATCAATTTGGACTGGGGTAATATCTAGTAACTGCAATATCAAAAATATAATAGGTAGATTAAGTTATTGGGTGCAAAGTAAGAGTATAAAGGAATAACATTAATATTTACGTACATTCCACAGCAAGAAAAATAATAAAACTAATGTTATTTATACATGCTAAAAGAAGTTAAAAATTACATAGAACATTTTATGAGTTTGACATTAAGAGATGACAGTGACAGCCAGAGAGTAAATGTGATACGTCATTATGCTGTCAAAGTCATAAAATTAAAATAATTCTTTTGTTTTGTGTCGGTGTATAGAAAAGAAAATAACATTCGTGTGGTAAAGAAACTAAATAACTACCTCAATTTTAACCCAGTCCTGATTATTTATGTTACAAACAATAATGCATGTTCACTTCCTGCCTCCTTTTTTCTGTTTGGCCTTCTTCACCGCCGCCGCAGGGGCCTTTAGATCTTCATCGAAATTTCGTCAAGGTCCGCCTGACTGATGACTCTGTGGTGGTTACCGGCCGGTCCTTGGACAATGATGTATCCGGCCCGAGTCCAACACTTTGAGACACCGAAACGCTGACGTGCTGCCATAAAAACGGTGTACCTGGACTTGGTCAGGAACTCTGAGATCGTCGTACCCGTTCCCTTCAGACAGGACTTGGCCCCCCAGATTTTGTCTCGGAGAGCGAAATCGCGAATCTTACACAGAATAGGCCTTGGCTTGTCTGGGCCACTTGCTCGTCCCATTCTATGGCATCGGCTGATGTCATCCACCGTGAAAGATTCCAACTTCAGCTTGTCTACAACAGCTTTGACAACAACAGCTGACGTGTTTTCATTGGATGTCTCCTGCAGGCCATGGAACAGCAATATCTTACGACGGCCTTGCATCTCCAGTTGATCCGTCTCACGTGCAAGCCACTCAATTTGCTTTTGGAGTGCTCGAAGAGAATTTGTCACAAACAGCTTGAATGAAGCAAATTCTGCTGCAAGTGTGTCGTTGTTGGTGTTAGCTGGAGTCTTCTGCAATTTGCCTTCAAAACTTTCCATCCGCTCGTAGAAAGTGACCATAAGATCATCCAGTGATTGTTTGAAGTTGTGGGCGTCCATTTTGTAGTGATTGTTGCACAGTGATATTATAACTTGAAATACTTGTTTAGCAAAATGTTATAGAGGAAATTAGCACGGTATGGCAGGTATGGTACATTATAATATAAGAATATCCATAAATATGTTTTGATTGTTTGTTTTTCAATTTTTAAATATTAAATTATTGAAGAGCACTGAGAGTTTTATGTATAAGTGATACAGATCGCTCCTACCCCCGAAAAAGAAAAAAAATATAATAATAATAATGCTTAGCCATATTGCATTATGCTATAGCCGCTTTATGCTAAAGATATACATTAGCCGTTTTATGTCTATGCTTTATGTTTCTTGACATGCCGTAAAAGCTCCCAGCAAGACTATGTCAAATGAATTTCTAAAATATAAAAATGTAAAAGTTATCTTCGGTTAGTATTCAGTTTAAAATACTTATGATATACTAGAAGTGCCCCGCGGCTTCGCCCGCGTTAACGACTTCTTTTATTAACTTAAAACATTTATTTTGTAAAAACCTTTTTATCATTAAAGACATCAAAGAGGTTAAAGCCAAATCGGTTCAAAGTTTGAACCCCCGTTTCATCCCCTTAAAGAGTGAATTTTGAAAAATTATTTCTTAGCGGATACCTACGTCAAAATAGCTATCTGCATGCCAAATTTCAACGCAATCCGAAACAATATTTATTTCCGACATTGTTACCCCACTTCACCCTATTAGGAGTGGCATTTCGAAAAATCCTGAACCACGTATTTTCTTATTTATTTACTGAAACACTTGTGTGAAGTTTCGAATGGAAAAAACTATCCAATCTTGTTTCTCCTTACAAAAATTGAACCCCCGTTTCATCCCCTTATTTCTCAGAAGGAACCAACGTCGTAATAACTATCTGCATGCCAAACTTCAGCGCAATCCGAATCAATATTGATTTCAAACTTTGTTACCCCACTTCACCATTTTAGGGGTGGAATTTCGAAAGAGCCTGAAACACGTATTTGCTTACTTAAGTATTAGTGTTAAGTTTCGAATATAAAAGACTATCTAATCTTGTTTCTCTATACAAACTTTGAACCCCCGTTTCATCCCCTTCAGGGGTGAATTTTGGAAAATCCTTTCTCAGAGGGAACTAAAGTCGTAATAACTATCTGCATGCCAAATTTCAGCGCAATCCGAAATAATATAGATTTTGAACACTTTTTTACCCCATTTCACTTTCTTAGGGGTGCAATTTCAAAAAAATCTGACATCTATTTACTTATTTTTTTACTGAAGCACTTGTGTGAAGTTTTGGATAGAAAAGACTATCTAATCTTGTTTCTCCATACAAACTTTGAACCCCCATTTCATCCTCTTAAGGGGTGAATTTTGGAAAGTCCTTTCTTAGTACACCTTTACGTACTAAGACAAATATACCTTCCAAATTTCAGTCTCTACGACCAGCGGTTTAGGCTGTGCGTTGTCTGTCAGTCAGTCAGTCATTATGTCAGGACAAAGATTCTTATAGTATTAGATAAATAATGCGGCATATATTTATTATATTCAACAGAACCCACTAAAGCCTTTGAGTTTGGTAAATACTCAAATACTAAAGCAGTCTTATTTGCAATTGACAATTTGCAAATTTGCGTCCGTATTTGGAAATTTCCTAATTGTTTGGTCGTCCTGTTTACCTTCAAATTGCCTGTCTTTTAGGGTTATAAGAACCTTGTCGTTTTATCTCTGGTAAAATAATAAGTGTTTTATCAAATGATGTACATAATATGTAATAACATATTCTTCAGTACACAATATTATCAATACAATAGTATTATCGGTTTGTTTAAGATTTGTGTTACTTAATAAAGTTACAATGTTTAAACGTGTTAATAAAGCTTTTTAACCGACTTTACAAAAAAAGGAGTTTTTCTTATGTAAAATCTTAAACGATTTAAAAAATATTTTTTTGTTTGAGAGATTCTGTCTCCCGTTTGGTGTTAGTAAGACCTTGCTTCTTGCCAAATTTCATGATTCTAGGTCAACGGGAAGTATAGGAACTATAGGTTTTCGACCCAAAACCTATAGGGTACTTTCGGTTGACTTAAAATAGTCAATTTTGGTTAAAAGCTAGGTCTTACAGTACAAGTATAGGAAAAATTCTGAAAAATAAAAAAAGTTGAAAATTAATGTACAGTATCGGTCAAAATTGGAGAAGCAGTTTCAAAAAGCAATAGCATGACAGCAAAATATGCACATACGACCTTTTTCTATAAGACGTTTCGAAAGTAACATAGTGAAAGAGAAAGATAGAAGAGATAGAAAGACCCATATATCGCACTCTCTCATTGTGAATCCATTAGAAAGAGCGCATGTATTAATTGTAGAATAGCTAGACCAGTTTCGCTTCTTTTATCAGTTTTACAAATAATGAGGGTAGATTTGATACAAAATGTATTGATGGCATAAATGTATGAAGATAACATTGTCGGTTGGTGAACTTTGGTGGTGGTTGAAGTTTGGTTAATAAATAACTTAAAAAATCAAAATGCAAGCAAATATAATTATTAAAGACAGCGAATATTGAGGAATTGCATAGAAATGGACTAAATAAATTATATTATCTCAAATGTATAGTGAAAGCGGCATAAGTGTAAGTTATTGCTGAGTGATAAGTGTTGAGAAATCCTAGTTGTGAAAGTAAATTGTTAATAAAGTGTGTTAATAAGATTTGGTGTTTTCAGACGGATTTTATTCGCATTTATGGAATGTTGGCCGCGCACCCCATGGGCATATTTATATTTTCTATGCCATGGAGTTTAATAATGCAAAGATGAGCGCGAGACGAGAGATGTCCTAAGCAACTGTAGCACAGTTTATATAATAGCTACTTGGCTGTAGTCCCCCTGGATCTAGTTTGGGGAAAATTTACGTGACAGACATAATATGTGCAAATATAGTGAATTACGAAGGCTTCTTGTTTGAATACTCAAAGGCTTCTTGTTTGAATACTCAAAGGCTTCTTATCTGCATCGAAAACAATAGAAGTCACACGAAATATTAATTTAAAAGCATATAAAAACTAGGCGATGTGCCGGCTGTGATAATTTGTAATAAGTAATTGTGTAAGTTATGATTATAAAGGATTAAGCTTCAATCCTCTTTTCCTATAGAAAATGAATAATTAAGCTTATAACCTTAAATAACCAATAGGTAAGAGCAATTCTTAGTTGCAACCAAACGAGTGTTATTTTGCAAAGAATAAGATTGTCAATGAAGACGGTTTCAATTTAATATAATATTAAATAAAAATAGTAGTTTATGATATCGATATGTCATAAATCAGTTTATTTAAAAACATTGTTGCTGTGTATTCATTTCCTCAAAAACTTAAGATAACATCACCGTGCTATTTATTTTATTTCACATTTCACATATAACATAGATCACCAATTTACCTATAGTAGCGAAGTTTGTTTAAACAGATATAAAATAATACAAGCTATTAATTATTGTTTTTTATTTTACACACTAGCTAGTGACCTACCACCATGCGGGGGTTGTTGGTTTCTAAACGATGTTTTTCCTTCAAACCAAAAAGAACCTTCAAAAGCGCACATAATTTTTTCGATTGAAAAATCCATTGTTGCGCGGCGGTTTGAACACGGTACCTCTGGCATCAAAGTTCAACCAAACGTTCTCGCGATTACGCCACCGGGCCCCTCAAAATTATAACAAAATCTGCAATGCATGGAGATTCGAACTCGGGCCTCATGCTTCCTTATCAGTTCATTTTACCACTCGACCAATCTGCCATTTATGACTTATTCGAATTTAAGCATCCGTTACTTGTTGCCTAGCTTTCGCAACGTTATGTTAACTCAACAAAAAGAAAACTAGTATACAGTGGAATATTGTTATCTTTACCAAATGTATCTGACGCTACGTTTCACCTTTTTATTCGTCTGTGGTCTGGGTAAGCATGCCATCTATGCCGTACTTACGTGTTATTGTTTGCGTTGGAACATTCGACAGAAATATCGTGCAGGCTACTATGAACATGAGGTGCTACTGGACTATTGTCCCTCGATAGTACATTTTGATACTAAGAAGTTTTCGCTAAAATATAAATTTGCCCATATCTTTTTGTTGTGTTGACCTAATTGATTTTTACCTTGATTTTTATACACCCAATAGGGACTATAGACTTCAGTATCAGGTATAAATTTCAACTTGCTAAGTCTACTTGTTCCTGAGAAAATCAGTGGTGACACACGGACAGACGGATAGACAGACGGACAGACAGACAGACAGACGGTTAAGAAAGTGATCTTATAAGGGCTTCTTTAAGGTAAGGAACCCTAAAAACAGTCGAATTGAGAACCTCCTCCTTTTTGTGAAGTCGTTTGGGAAGTCGAAGTAAAAATAGAGCAGCATTTTGCATCCAACAAGTACAGTCAAGGTAACATTAGATGCACAGATTTTAAAATAAATCAAAGAATTGCCTAATGTTGTACCTATAGTGAAACGTTTTCCATTTATAATTTTACAGTGTAGCGATAAGCGGCCAGATTATATCAGAATCACGTTCTAAATGTACGCCGTGACAAATTACCGCGGTTAACTTTGAAGTAATTTTTCAGCGAAATATTCGCAAATAATTCAGTGACGTAATTTAAATGATGCCGTTCGTTTTTAACCGACTTCCCAAAAATGGAGGAGGTTCTCAATTTGTCGGTACCTTTTTTAAATTTGTATTTTATTTTTTAGGTACGTTAACCAATTACTCAAAGATGCCCGAACCGATATGGAAAATTATTTTAGTGTTTCAAATCCCAGGTTGTCTAATTTAAATTTTGACGAAATCGGTGGAGCCGTTTTTAATACATCAACATTTGTATTACGATACATTTACATACATACTGGACGACATACTAATTCCTGGCACAGATTATATAATAGTTACTACGTCTAATGGCTACTATGACTAGCGCGAAGTTTAAAGACGTTTCTTTTAGTTTTTAAAACGATCTTAAATTATCTGCGTTAGCAGAATGTAAGTTCAAATTATCTGTTGTTATGATGTGGAAGAAAACTAACACCTTAACACATTGGTTGTATTTTATTATAAAAATCACGTTCATTTTAAACTTATAGATTTAAAAACGGGAATTTAACGTGACTTACGCGTAACATATGTCGATCGCTATATCGACATCGCGCAAGTCACGTTAAATTCTCGTTTTTAAATCTATAAACATTGGTGGTATCATAGAGATGGTCAGTTGTCATTTTGTACTAAATCTCAGAACACAGAAAATATAAGTGTAAAGATATCAGTCACGTCACACCCTTGAGAGTCAGGCCATTCGAGGTCTAGCGTGTTCACCAACTTTAGTCAAATCATTGCTTACTACCAGGAAAAATAGTGGTCAAACGCAAAGTAATAAGCCTATCAGACTTAAAAAAGCTACGCTGCTTATTGAACGGTTAATTACAAATGCATCATGCAATAATTAAAATGGTTTACAAGTAATATTTAAAAAAACCTTCTTAAACACAAGCTTTTAGATAACCTAGGACCAGAGTAAGTCAAGACAAATCCAACGAGCTCAAACATGACGAGTATAACATGTGAACTTACGAAGTTCCTTTGGCCATCTTCTAGCTCCATCATCAGATCAACACCATGTCATCATAATATTGCATTGTCATGTCATGCAGTTTACACGTGTGAAAATTTTCAGCTTATTCGAACCCCTGGAAGTCGCTCTAAAATCAATCGCAAGATTTGTGACAGAAAAATAAATTTGCCGCAAAGTAGAGATAAAGCTTGTAAAAAACTAAAACCACCGACTTCTATGCCCCGTGAGTCAGTTTCAGTAGCAAGTTAGAGATATTTATCGTCATATCTCTGGAGAAACTTATCAAATCTCGATGAAATTGTAACGGGTGGTCCCGTTACAATTTCACGGTCCCGGTCCCTCAGAAATGTACCCTACCGATTAAAAAAAGAATCATTGGAATCGGTTCGTAATTGACGGAGTAATCGTGTAACATCTTCGAGCATTTACCAATGGAGATGTCAATGCAAGGCGTACCCCTCTGCTGGCCATATAGCTATTATTATTGGCCATATAAGCGTGCGTAACTACGCTGTATTTTTAATACTGTGTACGTTTTTCAAGCTAGTGTGCGGGATCGTTAAAGTGAGTGATTTGTGTGTGTGCAATGCGTGTTTACCTCGTCCCCCGTAAGTATCGGCAGAAAAAAATGTTTGCGGATTACAGCGTTAACATCACCATTGTTAAATGCTTGAAACGTAACATACATACAAAAAAAAACATACAGACGAATTGAAAACCTTCTCCAAAGGAAGTCGGTTGAAAAATGTGTTACAAAGGATAGATTAATTAAGAACAGTTCTATTCTACCAATATTAATTTAAAATACTGTATCTGGAGCCGTACTAGTAGAGAAAAAGTACTCCACAAACGTTTACAGTTTAACGCTTCCGTTAGCCAAGGCATGGACACAAACAATAACAAGGGTTTTTGTATCTACATCTTCTAACTAAAAACAAATAAACCGTACAATGTAACCCACATTTATTGCCACAATAATCTATACAAACCATGACACGTCATTTACATCCATATATACACTAGGGCCGGCCATAAGCCAAAAACTAATATATCCTCCGTCCCCGCAAGACAAAATGGCATATGGTCACAGTAAATACAAACAGTAGCTCTTTTCTGTAAGTTTACCTATGCGATGACAATGTATGGGAACATCGGGATCGGGATTATTCATTGAATGACTTTGACCGCAATGTAGGTTTAAAAAAACAGCCTTTTTTTTAATACTTTTCAAAAATAAATTGTTTAGATCTAAATGCTACTTTTAATAAAACCAACTGGTAGAATCTTACCCCGTGAGTAGCTAGTTACGGCTAGCGTACAGAGATCACTGTAGGTTGGTCAATATCTCGGCAACTTCTAATGTATGATATCATCTGCCAATGCTAAAGAATTTAGTTAGGAAACCTTGAGCGAAGGTGTAGCAGTGGCTGGAGCTAGAATCGAGGTCATTGCCGGAATTTCCGGAAGCATATCGCTTGTAACCATCGAATTATAATCTACAGAAAGTAGGTTTTCAAACAACGCTTGCTCAGAAGCTAGGCCGAAAAGTTCGCTATGTGTGCGGAACTGCGCTGTGTTTACTTGCCATGTCACACACACAGACGCAGTTATAATGTTGCCAGTAAAAATGACTTTTAGCTGAAAGTTGCGTATAGATGATTTGTGATTTTTGCATAGGTATCATTTGTGAGTCGGAAAAGTGAACTTTTCATCATCATCTTCATTTTTAAACTTGGTTAAATCTCTTACATACATAAATACTTACATAAACTTCATACATACATACGTACATACTCGAAAAATATATCCCTCCTTGCGCAGTCGGGTAATAATACATTCACAATCGACGAAGATATTGTGTAACAGTTCGAGACGACCCTAAACAGAACCTTACTTAGGTAGTAAATAAGTAATTAACAGAACCTACTAAAAAAATAAATTATTCATTATTATAGGTAATCAAGTATATTTTAGTTAAGGTATATTATGTACCTATTTTTTATTGTAATTATTGTAAATTAAAGAAAATTTGGTAAACAATGTGTAAATTAAATTGTGCCAATTTCACACCCACTCATCTGGCTAAACTCCGCTCGTACTCAGAGCTAGTTAATTTGATTCACTGTATTTGTTTTATCGCACAATTTGCGTTATTAAATGTATGTATTAACTATGGAATGATACTCTAGAAACCTTATAATCTTTTTCCGATGCTTTGTAGCATAAAATCCCTGTACAATATGTCATATTTTGATAATTTGGCGGGAGACGCACTCGCTACCATGTAACTCGGAGCACTGATTACGCGGGCGTCGAATGGGTCAGATTCTGACCCAAATTAACGGCAAGTTTGAAACACGCGAACTTGGTTTCTGTAGGTTATAGTTCGATGCTTGTAACTTATAAGATAAATATATTGGAAACATAAAAGACTGCTAGCCTACGGACGTAAAAATTCGTTATACGATTTATATGTTTTCCCCAAACGACGCCTGTCATTGCAAGTCATCTTAGAGCCTGATGGTAGAGCGATGATGTAGTCTAAGATGGTGCACATGATAGGCCTTGAATACTCTGTCTCGCAAGGACTGTATGGTAACACAGTAAGGTTATAGCAGCACATCAGCACAGCACTTTTATGGTGGTAAGGTACTTTTTGGTAGCAAGTCCGTTCAATCTGGAAAATCTGTCACCAAACACTGGTGTGTTCCGACAGCTGTTCTTGAGAGCTAGTTCTAGACCTATCTATACCACCCTCAACAAAAATCTCTATCAATCATCACTTACCAACAGATGAATCAACACCAATATTATACATACGAAAGTCAGTTTGCATATTTGTTATTTTATGACTTCTTCGCGGTCAAACGTCTGTACCGATTTAGCTGAAATTTTCCACTGGGTTAACCAATATTTTACGTTAGGCCATAGGATACTCTCAAACGCGGGCGAAGCCGTGGGACACTGCTGGTAAAATATATGACAAAAAGATCTCGAGTAAACCTTCTGCATGTTCTATACTGTATCACAGTTGACATGTAGGTCGCTCCCTCAGGATGGAACCCTTTATGTTTTTAGAGATATTCCTCGCAAGGGAACGTTGAAGGTTCTTGTATAGATTATAGTTTGGTTTCGCAGAATGTTGTTTGCATATTTTAGCGTTTAGTGCTGTATTTGTTAAGTAGCTCAACAATTTGCTAGAATTTAAGATTTAACAATGTTATAGAATTCAATTAAAAAGGAAGATAATGTTGAAAGCAATGCGCTCTAAAAGATATTCCTGTAAATGTACTTGGTTGGAGACTTTGGGTATCAGAGTTTGTTTTACGAAGCATTTTTAACTGACTTCACAAAAAAGTCCTCCTTTTTTGTGAAGGTTCTCAATTCGTCAGTTTTTTTTAATATATATAATGTTTACTGATTAGTCGAAGATGCTTGAACCGATTTGCCAAAATAATTTTTTGTTTCAAATAGTCACAGGATTTGTGACCTTTATTTTACTTTATGACCCTTCCCAGATGTTCTCATTTAAATTTTAACGAAATCGGCCGAGCCGTTTTTAATATATCAACATTTTTATTACGATATAAGTACATACTAACTACAGGCACAGATTATATAATACAGCTGATACTGTTACTACGTCTACTGGCTACTTTGTCTAGCGCGACGTTTGAAGTCGGTTCTTTTAGTTTTTTAAACGATCTTAAATTATTAAACACAATCCAAAATTTCATCGTACCGACGGGACTTGAACCCGCAACCTCCGGAATGACATGTTCCGGTGCTTTGCCAATTAAGCCACGGTGCGAAGTATCGTTACGACGAAATTAGTGGATTGCATTTTGTTAACCCAATTATGCATTGGTGGCGCCATCTATGACTACTTATTACGTATAAAGTGTGAAACACTTCAAAGAAACATAATATTTGATCTTAAATTATATTATTCATTGACCTTTGATGCTTTTATAGTAATATCTAGTAGCATACGACTATAACTGTGTTCTCTAAGCTATCAATTAAATACTCGAATATCTATAAAACGATATATGTATTATAGTATATTTTTAGGGTTAAAAAAATACCTTTTGAGGTTCGTTGATTTTAGGTTAAAAGCAACCATTATAGGATCACTTTGTTGTCAGTCTGTCTGTCCTTCTGTCTGTCAAGACCCTTTATCTCAGGAACCCGTAAAGGTATCTAATTGAAAATTATATCAAATTTTCAGATCTACGGTATCTATTGGCTGTGAAAAAATCAAATGTTGTGAGTCAACGTGATCAAAAGATATGACCGTTTAACTAGCATTTTTTCGCATATTTTGCCATTTCAAATGGGAATCAAAACCTATAGGGTACTTCCCGTTGACCTAGAATCATGAAATTTGGCATAATAATAAAGCAAGGTCTTGATGCACTTATATAGAAATAAATCTGAAAGCCGTAAATATGTAATGTGATAACTAAAAAAAGTTAATTTACTAAAACAAACTTGTTATATGTAGTTGGTGCAATACATTTTCTATGGACCGAACTACAAAGTTAAGTTTGTCCTTTAACCTAGTCTGCGAAGTTGGTACGGAAGTGTTGGTAGGCGAGTCCAACTCGACTTGACCAGTTTTTAGGGTTCCGTAGTCCTGACAAGGAACCCTTATAGTTTCGTCATGTCCGTTTGTCTGTCTGTCTGTCTGTCTGTCCGAGGTTTTGCTAAGAGACCGTTAATATTAGAAAGCTGTAATTTTGTAAGGTTATGTATATAAATTACGCCGACAAAGTGGTGAAATAAAATGTAGAAAAATTTTTTTTTTAGGGTACCTCCCCTACATGAGAAGTGGAGATGAATTTTTTTTCGGCGTCTACCCCATCCTGTGGGATATCGCTGAATAGGTCTTTTAAAATGATTTAAGGGTTGCTAACACCATTTTTCGATTGAATGCTCCATTTACGAAATATTAAACTTTAAAGTGCAAATTTTGTTCCAGTAGGGCGTCGTAACCCCCCCTCTAAAGCTAAACTGCTCGCTTGAAAAATCTAGAAAAATTCTTGATAATAGTGCATTTCATAAACTTTAAAGGAAAACTATAGCGGTTAAGAGCTTTATTAGTTCAGCAGTAATAGTCGTTGAACTTGGGTATTGGATAATTTTGTACCAAATACAAAATCCTTAGAATAAATCCTTTAAAGTGACAAAGACGGAGTACCTAGTTGCTTGTTTATAACGGGTAAAGGCTTGCATTGAATAACGGGCTACTACGGAACCCTATACTGCGCGTGGCCCGACACGCACTTGGCCGGTTATTATTTATATATACATACAGAATACCTATTTCTTTACAAGTCTAACACAACACCACAAAATAAACTCGTGATATACAATCCCGTCCGATTCCCCTCGGTAATTTCTCTATCATGGTTTATGCCCCGAGAGGCCGAGCGTTTGTCAACGTCACTGAGATATTATTCGAACAACGTACGTTAGGAATGAACAAGCAGAATCTGGACTAGATTAACGTATGTCTGCAACAAATAGTACGTGGAGCTCAGAATACATAATTTCAGATCGTTTACAAAACAAATAAAACTGGCCAAGTGCGAGTCAGCATCGCGTCTCTTATCGCACACTTAGGGAGGGTTCCGTACAAAACGAAACATAACAGAGTTTCAACCTCATATATTTGATTAATTGATATAGTTTTAATGTGTTTCTGTTTTTTTATAAGTGGTCAATAAAGAGTTTATCTATCTATCTATTACCAAGAATATTTGGTTTGGTCGCGATCTAGAAAGACGGGGCTCGTTTACTAGCGCCATCTATGTCATTTTGCCGAAACGAATCAGATAGATTGCGTTTTAAAACACGTTCTTTGTATGACGACCCCCTTTAATTTTTAACTTTATTTTGTTTTTAGTATTTGTTGTTCTAGCGGCAACAGAAATACACCATCTGTGAAAATGTCAACTATCTAACTATCACGGTTAAAGAGCTATAGCCTGGTGACAGACGGACAGACAGACAGACAGACAGACAGACAGACAGACAGACAGACAGAAGCACAGCGGAGTAGTAGGAGTAATAGGGTTCCGTACAAATGCCGCGCAAGTCACTTTCAGTACCAAGTTTTCACGGTCACGTGAACATTTTTAATCTCCTTACCTCTAAAGATATTTGTAAGATGTCGAAGAAAAACTTTCTTTTCCATTTAACCAATCGATTAATGCATGACGGAGTTCTGAGGTAACAAACACTAAAACAAAGAGGGGAGTTGAGAACCTCCTTCTTTTTGTCAAGTCGGTTTAAAAATAAACCAGCAGGTGTCAACTCACCTGAACTAAAGCCACTAAACAAAAATAAAACAACGGGTTGCACTCCGGGAGTGCCGGCAGAAGTGAAAACTTGATCACGTCATATTTGAATATTTTGGAATGACACCTCGCGCAAGCGCCCTGCGCTCCGTCTTACGAATTTTTGATCAGGACACGTGACCTGACGCGAGTATAACATTTTTACCCATCCCATTAAATTTTAGTTTACTTAGTATCTTTGCTTATTGATTGTTTGGCGCCGAGTCAAAATTATTTAGTTATACATACTTACATTAGTTTAAGAACTTAGTTATTATGTTTAGTTATAAACTCAAAACAATTACAAAAATACTTAGGCTAAATTGCACCATCTTACTTTAACCGTAATTATAACTATTAACCGGTGTTTTTATATGGATTTTGACAGATTTTTGACGTTTGTTATAGTTAAAGCAAGATGGTGCAACTCAGCCTTAGGTATACATACTAAAAGTAGTTTAAGAACTTCGTTATTATAAATAAAAGAGTGTATTATTTTTTGCTTTTTAGTTCTTTCGGCGGTTTAATTTTTTTGTTAAAAAGTTTTATCTTACGTATCGTTACGTTATGTTTAGTTCAGTACTTTTTAGGGTTCCGAACCCAAAGGGTACCAACGGAACCCGATTACTGAGACTCCGCTGTCCGTCTGTCTTTCTGTCTGTCTGTCTATCTGTCTGACTGTCTGTCTGTCTGTCTGTCTGTCTGTAATTATATTAATTACCTATGTGTTAACTTTCACTTATTTGGCGTTAGTGTTCGTAAGATGGCGTTGTACTGAATAAGCACGCAGCTCCTGTTTTAACAATTGTTTGTAATTGACACCGTAATATAATATATACATATGTTTGGATGACCGAGCTTTGCTCGCAATTTTATTTTTTTGGTAAATCGTGTTTTATGTAATTTTTTGGCTCCCAATAATATAATAAGTCCCAATAAGTCTTCTTACAAAAGAACAAACTTGGAAAAATTAATCATCTCGTCTAGACTCGAACCGGGGTCCTTCTGATCGCCATCCGATGGATCTCTCACTGAGCTATCGTAACAATGTAGCAATGGCAAAATCTACTTTCATATTCTAAGTATATTGTAGGAGTTTTTTATTACCTGAAAACAGGAATAAAACAACATTTTATGAAAATGAAAACGTAGCTAGATCGATTTATCAATTTATTACAAGAAACGTGATTCTTTCAGCATTTTTTGATAACAATATCAAAAAATGCTGAAAGAATCACGTTTCTTTCCGATTCCGTACCACACTACAAAGTGTGGTACGGAATCGGAACCCTACGAGTGCAAGTCCGACTTGCATTTGGCCAGTTTATTTTTTTTTAGTTTCATTATGGCTCCACGCAATTAGTGTATTTAGCCAGTGTCAAGTATCTATGTATTTTATAATTGTTCGCAAGGAGTAAACTCCAGTCGTACGTCGGAGCTGAGATACCGACACATTTTTTTTTCTTTTTTGTTCGCGCACATATTTCAGGAGAAAAATACACTTTCATTTTGAAATTGATCATACTCACCCCATTTCCACGATACCAAATTTTTGACTCCTAAATTGAACATCCACTATAATGTTCCACTTTACAATTATACAGCCTGTATAAAAATAGATGTCACAGCTGTAAACATTAAAGAAGTAACTTTATTGCCAATAAGGTTTCATTTCACAAAATAAACACCGCAGTAAAACTATGTCGTTTATTGCAGTACAAAATAAACATTGCAATCAATTGCAATTATTATGAAACCAAGATGGAATGTAAAAGGATATTTTGTTATCGTCAGGGGCCAGTTGTTCAGTTGATTAACAAACAGTTTTAAAATGCCGAGGCCCGAGCATTGCGGACGGGCTTGTAAGCAGAAAACGACGAAGGATTTCAATAACGTTCGAAACTAGGACGGTAGTTAGTAGAAGGCTACATAAAATAGCGATGAATTTCGAGCTATGACCTTCGTTAAGAAAAGAGTTACAATTATAACTAACTGTCTAGCTGTATCTCCCTTTATTAGACGTTTGCGATGCCAGATGTAGAGACTTCGGAGATAATGTCCAGTAGATGTTTACATGTGTTAAATAGGCGTTACAAACTCTAATAATTATGTGTTCTGTGACATTTGTGTCTCTCTCACGATAATTTTATTAATCAAACATTAAAAATATTTAATTGATGTTAAAATCAGAATCAACGTCATGACCTTCTATTTAGCCCGTTACTGTCTCCTGTATAGGAATAATTTAAATTGGAAACATCCAAATTCAAACCCAATATTTTGAATTTGGAATGAATCCGTGGTAAATTCGCGAATACCATTTCGACTAGATTTGCCGAATAGTAATGTCAAAAGGTTTCGATTGGAGCTGTAAGAATTGCGAATTGATCCGAGTCAAAGAAAACGCACGTTTTGAATTTCATTTTTTTTTCGAATTATTGTAATATATTTTTATTCATGCATGATAAATCATTTACACGTTTTCTAACGTTAAGTACCAGTAAACTATATGTAAGTTTGTCTAGGCATTAGCATATTTTATTTATTAATGTTTTCATTTCTCTCTCTTCATTGCTTCGATCCTTTCTTGGTCTATTCAGCGACTTAATAGTTTTCATCACGTCTGGAAATTAAATTGAAATATTCCGTATGCTAGTGATATCTTTTTAATGAATCTAATGTCTCAAGCTGAGTAGGCAGTCTATGAATATCGACTGTAATAAAAAGAGATATGGTAGCTATAGAAAGATCTAGAATAAACTAGATGGATTTTTCTTTATAGGCCATTTGCAATGATTTCTATCTAATAATGAAACTACCGGGGTTCGTTTGACAAGAATTTTTTTTTAACAAACGCGGGCAATTAATTACCTATTTTTTTGAAACAGTAGGTACTTAAACGTTAATTTAAACAATTTTTTTAATTTTTGTCACACTCACCTCTCTAGGTTGCAATTCAATATTAACTTTAACGTCATGATAATAGAGATGATATTTTATTATCTTTGATCTAAGTTTTGTATTGGAATAAAAATAAATAATTTGTGATTGCAATGCAGCTATGTATTTGAAGAGGCGTATGCTAATTTAGTATGACTATATTGAGCACATTTTATTAGTAACCTGGATTTTAAATTGCTTATAGAAATACCGTTTTCTAGTAAGTTTGCGTGTATACTTTGTACATACTTTCTGTACCGATTTATTATAAGAGTAAGAAAATAAAACCGGCAAAGTCGAGTTGGACTCGCCCACCGAGGCTTCCGTACCAACGTTGGTTAGTACCAATTAAGCTAGACATCTAAATTGTATGAGCGCTCATATAACTCTGAGGCCTATCTTAAGTGGCTAAAACTATGTATGTATGGGGACACCCTTTAATTTTCAACTTTTTTTATTTTAATTTTTCCTTTATTTGTGCTATAAAACCTTGCTTCTTACCAAATTTCATGATTCTAGGTAAACTCTACCATATACAAAAATTATCATTCAAATCGGTTAACAATTATCAAACAAACATATAATAATATCGTAAGTCGTAACCGACTTAAAATGCCGTGCTATTAATTTTCAGTACCAAGTTCGAGGTGTTTATCTCCATATCTCTGGAGATACCAATCAGATCTTGATGAAATTACTATGGTACCACCCCTGAGATATCTTCTTTCCAACAAAAAAAAGAAACATAAAAATCGGTTCATAAAAGACGAAGTTATCCGCGAACAAACATACAACCTCCTTTTTTGGAAGTCGGTTAAAAAACATACAGACGAATTGAGATCCTCCATCCTTAAGTTGGTTGAAAACTATATGCATCGTATTGTAAGGAAACATTATACCCATTAAACATGTTTATATTTCAAATGTTAAAATAAATAAGTTCACACCTCAAACCAATTAATAAACATTAAAATTTATGAATATGACACAAAAAGGTGTAAAATTAATAAAGAAAATATTTATCGAATCGATCTTAAATGGGCGTTAACTGTTTATAAATAAACGTCAAAATAATAAATCAGATATTGTTACAAGCTATGTTTTGTTCATGGCTTTTTCTGTATTTATAAAACATTTAATTGGTAAAGTGCATTAAAAGTAAAATACTTCATAATTATTTTAATGTTTTTTTTCTAAATATCTTATACGTTAACGTTTGACTACTATCTTGCCTGGTGGTATAGATCTTAACGATAACATGACCCGCCCCTCCAAAATTCAAAAACGTTTGAAAGTATTTGTGAAAGTATCTACAACGCGACCCCACGCATGTGTGCTTACTGGTACTGCCAGTTCTGCAACATTGCATACATAAATAACTCCTAATTATGAACGTACCTTGTACCAACCAACACTGCAAAAAAAGTTTCTACGAAATTTATAAGCAATACTTTCCGTTAAGTTAGGTTGGCTACAAAGTACGTTCATAATTCGGGTATCAACAATGTAGGGAGGTGCCTACTCTTATAACGTAGTACAACATAATTACAACTACATACAAACTCTTTCGTAAGGATGTGACTACACACATTAAAACAGTAATTTGGAGGGGCGGGCCATGTTATCGTAGAAGATCTCTAAGCGATGATGTGGTCGAAGATGGTGAACGCGCTAGGCCTTGAAATTCCTAGAATACTCTGACTCTTATAATGTAAGACTACGTAGTACTATTAAGTATTCTGTGGTTAGACGTTTGAGACTCATTGTCTATCACGGGAGAATTTATATACAATTTTTTTTTTTATCGTAGATAAGCAAGCGTTTGACCAATATCTCACCTGATGTTAAGTGAAGATGTGATCGACGATGTAACACGCTTGCCTAGAAGATACCTGTTAACTTGCGATTTAAAGACCCCTTAACAGGAAACACAGATTCTGGCAGGAAATTCCATTCCTTTGCTGTACGCATGATAAATGTTGATGCAATGCGCTTTGTGCGACAGAATGGAATACCAACCATGTATGGATGGCGTATATCTGTGCGTCTGGTAGTATATTGGAAAAAGGGGGACGGTGGAAATAATTCGTGCACATTCTCCGAAATGTATCCGATAAAAGCCCAAAAAAGTTTTGGAAAGCCCCATTGGCATAAAGGATAGATGGCTTGACTTCTAAGCGAGAGGTCGTAGGTTCAAAATCTAACTGTGTAAAGATTTTTGCATACAAAAAACATCCCGATTTTTTTAAGTGTAAATAATTGAAATAGACAAATATATTCAAATTAAATTAAAATAAATAGCTACTGAGAACTGATATTTAATAAGTTCTGTTATTACCCAACATCGAAAATGGAGGAGGTTCTATGTTCGACTCTATGTATTTTTCAGGGTTCCATACCTCAAAAGGTAAAAAAGGAACCCTTATAAGATCACATTTTTCTCCGTCTGTCCGTCTGTCTGTCTGCCTGTCTTCTGTCCGTCTGTCCGTGTGTCACCACTGATTTTCTCAGGAACGGGTGGACCTAGCAAGTTGAAATGTATACCTGATACTGAAGTCTATAGTCCCTATTGGGTGTATAAAAACCTAGGTCTTCAGTCAACAGAATAAAAAGATATGGGCAAATTTAGATTTTTGCGAAAGCTTGTTAGTATCTAAATGTAACTTAATTCTAAACTTTTTTTTTCCTTTACTTGTTTAGAGGTCTAGCTTAATTGGTACCTACCAACGTTGGTACGGAAGCCTCGGTGGGCGAGTTCAACTCGACTTGATCGGTTTTTGTTTATGTATGTTCACCGATTACTCAAATACGCCTGAACCAATTTGAAAAATTCATACTACTTCACACGTAGTTTCATTTAAATATCATCGAGATATGTTCAGCATCTTCACAGATATGAAGATAAACACCTCGAACTTAGTACTGAAAATTACTAGAGCGGCGTTTGGTGTCGGTTCTTTTAGTTTTATATACGATCTCAAATTATTTTACATACAAACATACAAATCCAAGTTTTAATAGTATTATGTTCATATAAGGACAAAAAATCATTCATCCCATTAATATTCGATTACAAAGCTATCGATTAACATCTGGCAATCGATTATCGGGCCGACGATAATAAGTTTGGTAAACGGTTACCGAGATGTTTATCTCGATTCTAAAGTAATCGATTTGACGTGTGCGTATCTGATTTCACGCATGTTACTACCAACTAAAATCCGAGAAGATATTTATTTTGGTCCAAATAAATAAATAATGTATAAAAGTTTTTTATATTATAAGGTAACGGGACAAGCGCGACACTCGCCTGATGGTAAACGACCTGGTAAATAACGTCTATTACACCTGTTACAGATACAGCAGCTTACAAAATTCTAGATATCCAGAATTTTGTTTCTTGCTTATAATTTAAGATCCTTTAAAAAACTAAAAGAACCGACTTCAAATTTCGCGCTAGTTAAAGTACCCAGTATTATGTCATTGAAGTATACAAATGCATCGTAATACTAAAGTCTATATATTAAAAAAAAACATACAGACGAATTGAGAACCTCCTTTTTTGTGAAGTCGGTTAAAAATGGCTCGACTGATTCCGTTAACATTTAAATGAGATCGCCTGGGAAGGCGACCCTTTGAAACAATTAAAGAATTTTCCAAATCGTTTCAGGAATCTTCAAGTAATCGGTGCACATACATAAAAATAAACTGGCCAAGTGCAAGTCGGACTCGCACTCGTAGGGTTCCGTAACACAGTTAAATATTCTATAACTATGATGCTCCGCAACTACAAAAATAACTTTGTTTTTCATAGTGTTTGTATGAAAAACAAAGTTATAATTGCGGTCGCTATATCTCAACAACTGCTGACTGTATCTCGTTCAAACCAATTTTCGTTGAAAGTTTTTATTGAGATCTACAGAATATTTTTTTTCTAGATTTTTCACTAAGTTAGAGGGACACACATTTTAGCACTTTAGACGCGCATATCTTTTAAATGATTGACTTTGAGAAAAAATGATTCTAGGAACCTCAATTTCATTTTTAAAGACCTATCCATAGACTCCCCATACGTATAGGTTTGAACAAAATATTTTTTTTGTTGCAGTTCCATGTATGGGATGCCCGGGGGGGCATCCCATACATGGAACTGCAACAACCCTTAAACTTTTATATTTTTATTTTTGTATAAAAATTGGAAAGCGGTTCACAGAATACATCCACCTACTTAGTTTCAATTCTGTAGTCATAATAGTTTCGGAATAAAATGGCTGTGACATACGGACGAACAGACAGACAGACATGGCGAATCTATAAGGGTTCCGTTTTTTTCCATTCGGCTATGGAACCCTAAAAAAGATTCTGACGAATTGAGAACCTCCTCCTTTTTGTGAAGTCGGTTTAAAAGAAAGAAAAAAGAAAATGAAAACGTTTTTATATGGTGTAGTACATACAAAAAACAAATCACTCAAATTCATCACCTTCTTACATTTTATGGAAACAGTCAAAAACTCCTCATATATCTTTCCCGTACATAGATAAAGTTACCTCATTAAAAGTCCAAAAGTCCTGAAGATTAGTCAAACAATAAATCGATATTGAAAGGAAAGTTGCGTCAACTCTGAAACTTACAGAGTAGCCATTTGCCTTGGCCCAAGTTATAAGGTGATAAGGGCTTGAGTGGTAAAACTTTCAATGGAACGAGTGTTAAGCGACTAGCGTTTTTCTTGACCCTGTAAGAATTAGAAATATTACTTAAAATCGTAAATGGTTTTTGTGTTCCTGCGGTGAATTATTTAATATTATATAGAATAAATGAATTCTTATATGTCTAAGTAACTGATGGATGGTAAAAGATAATTTTTTTAACTGACTTCACAAAAGACGGAGGAGACTCTCAACTCGCCTGTATGTATTTTGTTTATATTTTAACTCAAAAGTCCGTCAGTTATTAAGTGATTTGGAAAATTATTTTTTGTTTGAGAGTGTATGCTTCCCGTTTGGTACCATTGTAATTTTAATGGAGTAAGTAAGCCCTCTATTTAATCCTCTTCAAACGAACAAATTCACATATATTTCACGTCTTGTATATTATTATTAACAGACTTCACAAAAAAAGAAGAGGTTCTCAATTCGTCGGAACCTTTTTTTTTATGTATATTCACCGATTACTCAAAGATGCTTACACTGATTTGAAAAATTCTTTTTTGTTTCAAAGGGTACCCTTCCCAGGTGGTCCCATTTAAATTTTAACGAAATCGGCCGAGCCGTTTTTAATATAATATCAACATTTGTGTTACGACGCATTCACTTATCTCGACGATATACTACTAACTACTGGCACTCATTATGTAATAGTTACTACGTCTACTGGCTACTTTGACTAGCGCGACGTTTGAAGTCGGTTCTTTTATTTTAGTTTTTTAAACGACCCTAAATAATTTAACTTAACGCCCTAAAGCAGATTTCGCGCGTCAGTTCCCACAAGTAAGTACTCAAAATCGCGGGCGCTCATCGCTCGCTCTCTACCAAAACTGGGTCAAGATGCCTGAAAAGGTTTAAGCGCAGATTTAGCCTTCGCAAAGTCTAGGAAATGGAAGTGGAGTGTTCTACGACGGAATATTTCAGTTTCTAGCTAGACTGGGTCGTTACATGACGCGATTTTCGATGTAAGTGTCTACAATTACTTGACAGAACTCAATAATAATGAGAATTTTTACATTTACTACAAGAAATAATTACTTTAATTTTAACAGTATTTTATTTCACAACTATTCAACTGAATGCTACATTGATCAACCTCAGATTATGGCGGCAGATTTTCTCCTTGATAAGTTATTTAGTAAGTTATTTTTTTGGTAGGAAATCAAGTGAAATATTGATATAATTTTACCACCTGTGGCCGCAAACCCTGACAGTACATAAACTGTAGAAAAATTCACTGATGTACAGCTGGGATATGAACCGGCCCCCGCCCTGAAAGTCTAAGCATAACCTAAAAGGCGTCATACTCTTATATGAACTTTTTAGCCGTTGTCAGGTACAATAACTTAGACAACTGCAACCATGTCCGTGTGACTGATAGCTCCATTTCGAAATGGGGATGTGTAAAGGCCAGGAAAGTAGAGCCGGGACAAAATACATCAAAAGTTTATTTTAGGCATTGTAGGTGAAAACTATTCCTTCCACTTTAAGAATGAGGCTTTGAGAGGCACTTTGCTTTGATAGAAGCCTTGAAGCCGAATTTTGAACAAAGGAAGAGCGGCCAGGTGCTTTAACATGCAATTCGCCCCGCTGTGTTGTTTTAACTTCCTAATAAACACTTTATGTTTAAGTATCTCTAAATATATCGGAAGATCGTGATGAAGGTTAACATTTAATAAACTACGAGGCAGTATAAAGGATAATAATATTTTGGAACCTTTAAACTTTCGCGATATGAAAACATAGTTATAAATATTAAAATACGGGACTTATCGCGCTTAAAACGTTGCAATGATTGTTGTTACGAGACGACTGGCCACGATCAATGCAATTTGGTCGAACTGCGAGTTAAATAAAAGTTAATAGTAATATTTTGTCAAAAATATTTTAAAGCAACAAGTATTTTGCATCAAACATTAGTATCGTCATCATCTCTAATGGCTGTTGTTTTTTACCAGTATTTACTTACTCATGATAAACACACTACTAGCCCAAATTCAACTATCCTGCTATTTGCCACCAGGGAGTTCTAGTTAAAGCGTTGGAGTAAACGAGTTCTTGAGTGGAGACCGCGGATCGGCAAACGTAGTGTAGGACGCCCTCAGACTACCTCCAGCGATGATCTTCGCAAGGTAGCTGGAAAGAGCTGGATGAAGTAGCCAAAGATTGTGCTCAGTGTCGTGCAATTGTAGAGCTGTCAAGCGATGGACTACTTTAGGCTGATGATGATTCTAGTTCAAACGTCCCAACTTCATCATTAGATAAGCTCAAAGATACCACAATATTATTGCATTGTCACCAAGAACATAGTTGGAAAATTTCAGCTCAATTGGATTGCAACAAAGTATAAAAAAAAAGAATTTTCCAAATCGGTTCAGGCATCTTCGAGTAATCGGTGTACATACATAAAAAAAAAGATTCCGACGAATTGAGAACCACCTCCTTTTTTGTGAAGTCGGTTAATAATGGTTTGCAATTTTTGATTGACAGTTTAAATACAAACATTATACGTCAAATGGAGTTTCTAAATATATATGAGCTCACATCCACAGAAGATGGAAGATGGCTAGTTAATTAGTGGCATCTGTTTGTTGGGTTGTTTTATTACCAAGACCAAAACCACTGTATTTAACACAACATTTTGGGCCACAAGAATTAATAATTTAAGGAACACATACAGTGTTATATCGAAAACCATAGACGAAAAAAAAACAAACCCTAACACATACAATCGGACTAACAACATGCCAGCTTAATCTCCAAAGCAATAAAGACAAAAGTAAAGCAATCAACAAGTAGCTGGAGAAACCCCAGAAGAAAGAAGTAATTTTGCAAATCCTTAAAAGGTAATAAATTCCGCCATTAGAACTTTGCAAATAAAATACCTACGCGGAAAATTACATTTGCCGGCTGTACGGATTCTTAATAACAAAGTTAAGGAGAGATGTCTGTGAATCTATCTACTACCAAAGATTACACAGAACCTACAGCCAGAAGTGACAGTTTATTATTAACGTGCATAGACGTAATATTAATTGACTGCGCAATTTATGAGACCGACCTAGAACGGAGTTTGTCCCTTTATTTTGTATCGACGACTTATATATATATATATATATATATATATATATATATATATATATATATATACTATACATATAGCATAGAACATATATAGCACTAGCAGGTTGTTAGACAAGGACACACTCCCACCCTGGTGCCTTTCGATTGGGCCGTTTTGTTCTACAAAGCAATAACAACCTTATAGTTAGAGCATACGGATTAAATTGAATTTGTCAAAACATCTGCAGTACACCATTCTTTTATATTACGCCTATGTTCACGTGATATCAATGCTGTAAAGATCTATTTTACCATTGCACTATTAACGTGAACTCACTCCAGACAAAAGCATATTTAGCTTAGTTGGAGGGGTTAACAGGACTACTACATGCAACTCACATTGCTAGTAAGCTTTAAAAAAAAACTATTCATACCTACATCAATAGTTGGTGCAAATTGCTCATAGTTTTGAATTAGCCAAAGCTTACCCAAAATTATACATATCACAACAAAATGGCCCGAACAAACGAATTTAAGATGGCTGGATTCCTATATGGTACAAAATTAAATATTATTGCTACCCGTCATCTTTACAATGCATGTGAAAGTCTGTTTGTTTGTTAGATTCCCTCTTCACAACCAAACGTTTTGACGGATCATACTGACATTTTGCTCAAGTATGGCCATTGTGACGGAACAGATGTTGGATCCATCCTGTTGGGTAGGTAGTACGGAGAGATTTGATAATAAAGGCTAAAGGATACGTGTCAGAATCGGACAGCAGCAGTTTTATATCTTAGTAGCTGATACTCGCGATTTCGTTCGCGTACACCAAAAATATTGTAGCCTATATTCATACTCATGCTATAAAGTATCTCTTTCTTAAATTTCAGTAAGATCGGATCGTCCACTTAGGCGTGATTAGGTACTTTATAAACAGACAGTGACAGTGAGTTACAAACGCTTTTTAACCGACTTCAAAAAAAGGAGGAGGTTTCTCAATTCGACCGTATATATATATATATATTTTTTTTATGTTTGTTCGCGGATAACTTCGTCGTTTATGAACCGATTTCGATTATTCTTTTTTTGTTCGAAAGGAGATATCCCAAGTGTGGTACCATGGTAATTTTATCGAGTATGATAAGTATCTCCAGAGATCTTGAGATAAACATCTCAAAATTGGTACTGAAAATGAATAGCGCGGCATTGAAGTCGGTTGTTTTTTAGTTTTTAATCGATATTATATAATATTAGTATGTATAGGCTAGATTGACTACTATCTTAGCTGGTGGTAAGGGATGATGCTAATTATAGTTTTGCAAATGTACGATATACTCGTACATTCTAGTAATTAACACATATTCATCTTCAATATACTGCACGATATCATCTGATTCCGCCTATTCTGTATGCTAAACAAATGTCTGGTCTAGAAATGTACCCAGCTTACAATAATAAACCAAGACTTTTTGTCTTTAAACCAACAATACTCATAACCATGCTCCTTACCATGCTCATAATGCTACTAAATCAGCCCGTATTTTATCTAATTTCACAGAATATAGAAATATACATGTCAAGTATCATGAGAAAATAAATCCATAGAAGACCTTTAAAACAAACCATCATCATTTCATAATTTGCAGCACGCACGTAACGCCATTCACTGCTACCATATGCCAGTTTGCACTCGTGCCACGCTTCAAGAGAAAACGCTGCCCTCATCTACGCATTTCTTTCCAACTATTTTTTTATGGTAAAAGGTAACAGGACAAGCTCGAGTCACGACGCTCGCCTGATGGTAAGCAATGACGTCTACCTATTACAGATTCAGCGGCATGCAAAATTCTGGCAGTCAAGAATTTTGCATGTTACTGCACTGCGTCTGTTGCCTTGAAACATAAAGATGTTGAGTCTCACATGCCCTGTAATTTCACTGGACACCTTGCCATTTCAACTGAAAAACATTCCAAATTCACGGCCGAATTAATTGGCAAAGTGGTGGTACCACCCCAGGCAGACTAGCAGAAGTCCTACCACTACAACATTGTCAAACTAACCAATGTGGCATATCTATAACCACCTATTTCATGTTCATATCATGCATACTATTTTGTATTAAAACAATTTATGTTATGACGGAACGTTGTCAAAATATGAAAAGAGGAGGGGATTGCTTCCAGCACGGAATGGAGGTCAATCGATTGTACTAAAAGAAAGTAAATAAAAAGTCAGAAATGCCCGTGTACTACGGAGGTTATACTGGCGGGGCCCATGGCGGTGGCTACTGCCTTAACTCGTTTGGTGGTTGCCCTCCCCACCACTGGTGGTTGCGGTGGTTGCGGGGTTGCTAAACCAGGGAAGGCAAGTCTGCAATTATAGCAAATGCCTGCTGCAATGATGAAAACTCTAATTACATAATTTATAATCGTGCAAGTCTTATTAAACTGTTATACCTACCGATGTTTCTGAAATGCTGTAATACTACACCAAATGATTGTGGATGACGGGGACTCTCACCTTTACCAGGATATAAAGGACCCAAAGATCAGTGATGAACACTAAGTTTTGTTTAAGTTAAATATCGTAGCGAGAGGCAGAGTCAATATACAATGCAAATGTTATAATCCATGTTCATATTTTATTATCTAGGTTCCCTCAAAACACGTAGCGAGAGGTAGGCTCTCCGTTACGTTACACCAACCACTGTAAAATTCTAAGCAACAAGTAAATCCAAAAACAACAGGCTTATCAAAATCACTGTACACTGGAAACAAATACATTTTCATTTGAAAAGATAGAATCGCCGAAGTTTCGTCCACAAACTTTGTTAACAGGCTAATCTAAACAAAACAAACGTTTTCAGAGCGTCTTTGAGGTGTTACAATAGATTTAGCGCGATTATTCTAGAAAATACGATGAAAATTATTCTAGAGGAGACGAAATAGCTTTGGGAAAGAGAAAATCTTGCGTTGTTAATTATCAGAGAGACCACGATTTTTATCCTAATCTATACTAATATTATAAAGAGAAAACATTTGTATTTTTGTATTTTTGTATGTTTGTAATGATTTGGCTCAAAAACTACTGAACCGATTTAAAAAATTCTTTCACTGATACATAGAATGGACTTTCGGAATGAAAATAGGCTATATATTATCCCGTTTAAATCAAAAGTACATTCGTGGAGACCTAATTTGCAACCTAAGTCGGCAAAAAAACGGTCGAAAAAACACGTTTCTTACGAACGCTGCTCAATTGATAATAGATAGAAGAATATTTTTTATGGAAGAGTTGTACAACTTAATTAGACCTACAAAAAAGTCCGCGACAGCATATGTCTATCTCTTAAGGTTGACTCACAGTAACCATTTTAATCTTAAAATTTTTGTTAAAAAATATTACATAACTTCCAAGGCTATTTTCAAGTATATAGTATATATCCTTAACCAAATAATTACGTTAATTAGCTTGGCCACATATTATAGATTAAAATTGTCCTTTACAGTATATAATTCAAATGAAAACTCTAGAAGATATCACGAATTTCACATACACGTATCGCAAAATTAATAAAATATTTGCAGTGAAACCACAGATTAGGTCATAGTTATATGCGAAAATATTATTATAGGCTTAGATCTATGCTGTATCTATGCTGTAGATCCCCACCGATCACAATCAATTTGAAGTCAATATAGTATAATAATATGATCTATTGTAAAAATAATATTCATGTATATATATAATAATATAATATTTTAAACCACCCCGACTGATCTATGTATAATCTTTTCATTAAAAGCATTCCAATGACTCTAAACACGACATTTAAAATCTGAGCTGTAAGTTGGTGAGGATTTGAGTATTCTGTAGAGTCCAGGAGGCTTCCATGTTCTTACAATATCATTGAAGAAGAAGATTTTCAAATTGATCAGACCTATGAAAGTTGATTTCATAACGCAATGAACTAGAAAAAAGCTCATAATTGTATAACGATTGAACGAATTTTCATGAATCAAAGCTAAGAAAACTCTCGATGAAAACATCTATAAAAAAAAAACTATCAATAATAAACACAAAATCGGTTCATCCGGTTAGGTGCTAAGATGCTACAGACAGACACACAGATACACACGTTAAACGTATATTACCTACATTTTGCGTCGGGGAACGCGTAAGGTTACGGCGGCAGATGTTCACCTTTTTTTTTTTTAATATCTAATAGGCTAGCGTTTGACCACTATCTCACCTGTTGGTAAGTGATGATGCGGTCGAAGATGGTAAGTACGCTAGGCCTAGACTGGGGAACGGACTCTCAAGGATAGCTGCCGGAACACATTAGATGTTTTTGGCGACAGATTTTCTAACTTGAGGGTGGTAGCTGGCCAGGCGGACACTAGATAGTGTCCTACCACCATGCGGGGGTTGTTGGTTTCTTAACGATGTTTTCATTCACCGGAGGGCCACTGTGAGAAGCGCACATAAATTTTTCGATGGAAAAATCCATTGGTGCACGGTAAGGTTTGAACTCGGTACCACGGCATCAAAGCCGACCGTTCTCCCGATTACGCTACCGGGCCCGGGCTCCTTGGTAGTAAGCTACTTTTTGGTAGATTTAATGATCCCACTACCACTGTACGAAAACTCATGATTCATGAATGCACATAAAACTTTCATTGGTAGGATATATAGCTAGGATTAGAACCAACGACCGTCGGGTCTGAATCAGGGTAACTATCCTTTACGCTAAAGGGCCGTCCAATACTACTACGTAAGTATTATAAAACAAATTCCATCACTGCGTCTGTCTGTCTGTTCGCAATAATCTCAATAGCTACTGAACGGATTATCATGCTGTTTTCACCAATAGCCAGAGTGTTTATGAGGGAGGTTTAGGTGCATAATTCGTTAAGGTTTTGTGTAAATATATGACGATTATTGTTAAATATGTTCATATTTTATATTCGATGCAACAAACTGATGCAAATTTTGTAGGCATATATGTTTTACCCGTGCGAAGCCGGGGCGGGCTGCTAGTGTTATTATAAAGACAAAAGTTTGTGTGTGTTATTTGTTACCTCTTCGCGTTAAAACTACTCAACCAACTGAGCTCAAATTTGGTAAGTACGAGTATATAGCCTAAAGTCTAGACCCTGGGATAACATAATTATAGGTTATTATCCCTATATTTACAAGGGAACGATGTCTATGCGGGTAAAACCGCGGAGCACAACTAGTTATGACATATTTATATCTGTTTAGATACAAAATCTTTTTTTTTTACACTGGACATAGGACGAGAGAAATGGGCCAATTTTGATAAATGGCACGTCGTTAGATTTGCATAAAAATTAAAAAAAATTTAAAATGGCGGATTTTGGACGCCATAATATAGGGTTCAAAAAATGTTTTTGCTAAAACCACCGTGTTTGGTATCTTTAAGGGCTTTAAAGCTTTAAAGCCCATTCTGAATATATATAACACTTATGGTATAAAATATCCTAGTGCTTTATAATGTTGATAGGTACCTAAAAATATTTTTCACGCAGTCGGGTTTTTGTTCTTTTTAATCATTAACTTGTTGTAGTCTGAATAGAATAGAATATAATTAGTTTATTTGTCAGAATACAAGTGATCATACAAGAATTGCACAGATGTTATTGCAGATAAAGTTTCTATAAATATTCTGAGCCATCAGGCAAACAAATATTACAAATTAGTATACATTCTAACATAGTATTATTTATTACAGTTGAATTATAATTATTATTAATGTCAGATATAGTAGGAATATTAAAATGAATAAAATTGTCCTATGAGAATTGAATTGGTCATTCAAATTGCAAAATGTTTGTCATCTAAAAAGTCCGTAATATTATAATAGCATTTCTGCAAATAATATAATATTACTTCATGTTTTCTTTAAAAAAATATCGAAGTATGTAACGTTTTGTTTATTTTGTGGTTGCCATATATCATCCATCCATCGCCATAAAGAGCAAAAGCGTGCGAAAAACCCTAGGTAACCTTAATTTTTTTTTACATACATGAAATATTCATGTAAGAATAGCCCTTATGTTCACTGTGATAATGACCAACCTAAACGCATAAAAAAATTGTTGATTCATATTTATAACTCAGATTGGCAAAGATAAATCTGCAGCTGAGAATAAAACTTGCGTCCGTATATCTTAAATAGTAAAGTTCACATTGGTTTGTATTTAGTGAATGTTACGTTGGTGTTTCGTTTTTTATAGGTTTTTTAGGGTATTCAAGACGAGATTTATGCATGAAAGGTGATTTTGTTTATTTTTTTGTGAGCAATATTTTTCTCTTGAATGTCCGTTGGTGATTCAGATAAACTTTGTTAGCCACCATATTTTCCCCGTTAACGTTACTGTCTGTGTAAAAATGAGCTGATAAAATAATTTCAAAGCTTTTCTTAAAAATGTTATTAAGTACAATGAAGTGGATCAAGTTCTGGATAAAGATTAGCTTAAGCACCTACATTAGTTATTAATTTGAGCTATCGAATGCATATATTCTGCTAGAGGCGCTTGTAGTCGACAAGGTCCGCGAAATGTCAAGTGTCATTTTAGTATTGGATTCATCCCGAACTAACATTGACATAAATGTGGATTTTTAACTATTAAGAGGGTACACGGGCTGTACTTTACCACACAAATGTATTCCCCCGTTTCCTCTCTGGATAATAGTTTCATAGAAAACATTGTTTCTATAAAAAAATTAAAGTCTGCTGTAGCTACGCCCCTATCATTTTCTTTTTTTGACCAACCAATTGCAAACAGAAATATGACCATTCAAAAGTCTTAGAGAGGAGATTAGAATGCTTATATTTCCATTTTGCTATTTGTTGGTCAAAAAAAGCAAATGATAGGTAGCTACAGCATACCTTGATTTTTTGTGGAAACATATTTTGCTCTAGAAGCATTGTCCAGGTAGAAAACGGGGGAATACATTTGTTTGGAAAAGTGCAGCCCGCGTTCCCTATTAAGAGCCGGTAAATGTGTGTGAGTGTTGGGAAATAGTAGAATGTTGAAAAACATGCTTTTTACGTTCTCACCAAAATTCTACTGAAAACCTTTAGTATAGTCGACATCTTTTACTGAGGGACTAGACATGACTTCAACTTGACCTAAAATGTGACTTTTGACCGATCTTTTTTTCTTTTGACTTGAGTTCATAAAAACTTGAATAATTTTAATACTAGCTAAATACATACATCGTTTGGAGCCATAATAAAACTTCAAAAAAATAAAAATTATCGACATGACAAAAAATTTGACATGTCAATAATTTTGTGTCAACTCATGAAAAATGCCCGAGAAAACGGTTATCAAATTACATGAAAACAGCATTATACATATGACTTGATAACCTCCTCCTATTTAGAAGACGAAATAGTAATAATTATTCTACTGTATTTACCCTACAATACATAGAGGTTAGAGAGGTGGTAGTTGGGAAAATTACCCGACTTTAGAGACCCATTGACAGCAATTAATTGTTGTGAAACTTCTCTTGACTAGGGTTAGCGCACACGTGCGGTGAATTAGCTTTTATCTTCTGAAACTTTTAGGGGTGTCCAATTATTTTTCTGAATTTATAACAGGCAGAAATTAAATTACAGGGTTAGAGACTCAACATCCTTATGTCTCAAGGTAACAGGCGCAGTGCAGTGACATGAAAAATTCTGGGCTGCCAGCCGCTGTATCTGTAAGTAGACGTCGGTAGACGTCATCGCTTACCATGAGGCGAGCGTCGTGCTTGTCCTGTTACCTTATATCATAAAAAAAGGCATATACATTAATAGTGGTTCTGTGAGAAGTGTAGACCTCACGTACCCTTTAACCATGCAATAACCGACACTTTTCCCTTTCCCCTGGCTTAGCAAAGCCATATGAGAGTTTTGGCAAAATAACAGCTGAGAAAAAGTATCTTTCAACTTGTTCCACCTGTAGGAGTAGGTATCTTTATGTCATTTTTGGCCAGTCTCTGTGTTCACACTTATGTTCTCTTGCCACGGCTTTTTGGAACACCCATATGTCTCATCTTTCACATTTTTTTTAAATTTTATTTACACACGTTATCTTCTAATATCATCTTAAAGAAAATTGAAATTTCGTCTCTTAAGGTACGTACACACCACAGCGTCCTGCGTGCGCGATCTAGACGGCGATCAGATAGCGCAGTAGTATTTGTATCGAGTAGTTCACACCAAACGCGATCAGAAAACAATTGAGATCGCACTCGCAGGACGCAGGACGCCGCGGTGTGGCCGTACCTTTACTAAACCTGCGTTTCTTTTATTTATTTATTTCAGTAATCCAAATTTAGTTCTTATTATTAATAGATTATAGACTATGGCCAAAACAGGTTTCAATGTGATTGAAACCTAAACGAAACAAAAAACCTTTCAATTGAAAATTCGAGCTCAGACTCTGAATTCACATAAATCTGTCACAAGCAGCTCTAAAAACGTTCGAATTTATATTTTTACTTCAAAATATAAAATGCTGGCTCTCAGCAACCCTGCATTAGCCGACACAAAGTCGCCTCAAGTCGGAACGCTTGTCAAGAGTTATCTTTTTCCAGCGGTGCGCCGCAAGAAAACCCCGGTTCCACACTTTGGTAAAGTAACTTTAAGAGGTGACTTTTGCTGTTCACTGTAGAGATGTGATGCTCTACTGGAAGACCTTGGCGTTTTGGATGGAAATGATTATCGGCTTGGAAATCTAATAATTTATGATCGTACAAAACGAAAAAACCGACTTTACATGCCGCGTCAAAGTAGCCAGTAGCCAGTATCATGTAATCAAGGTATACAAATTTGTTTATATTGTTTATCTCCATATCTCTCGAGATGTTTTACGTGTGTACTGGTGTTACAATGTATTAGTCACTATTTGTACTTAATTGTATTTCAATGACGTTCATAAGTGTACGATGTACCCAAATGGAACAATAATTAAATTGAAATTGAAATTGATGATAATCAGATCTCGATTAAATTTGAATGGGAATTCAAATCCAAACGCAGAGCATAATCTCTCAAACAAAATAAGATTTTTTTCATATCGGTTAAGATTTGACAGAGTTCTGAGGTAAATACATTGAAAAAAAAATACCGTCGATTTGAAAACCTCCTGACTCCTCCTTTTTTGTGAAGTCAGTTAAAAATAATGTCGGCAGATTTTCTCCTTGATGGTAAGCTACTTTTTAGTAACAACTCAGATGGAGCATCGATATAATGCTCCTACCACATAAGGACAAACACCTGTCCTAAGATTTGAACCAGCCACCTCTCGCTTACGAGTTAAGCCATCTATTCCGTACGTACGCCAACGGTCACTTTTTCACTACATACCGTATGTTACCTCTACATTTAATAAACTATACCAACTTTTCAACATTTATAACATATATATTACAGTACTTTGCTTTGAGATCTCTAGAATCAAATGAAATGAGAACCCAAAGTAAAGTTGAAAGCAAAGACGTCAGTTAGCAAAATGATAAGAATTTTTGACGAGCTTCTTGGATTGTATTTCTTTCGATCACTCAAAGGTTGCTTGGTATGTTTACTGAGAAATTGAATCAGAAACAAAGTCATATTAAGAATTGACAATTTTGACATAAACGAAATATATAACCTTCTTTAAAGCCTCGCTAGTCACTGAAAATGACATGAATTTTCAGTCCCAAACCAAGTTTGAGGTATTTATCTCCTTATTTCTAGAGATACTCATGACAGCAAACGGGAAGCATACAAAAACATCCAAAGCGGTATTAAGAAATAATGAAGTTTTTCCCCATTTTTCAACCGACTTTCAAAAAGAAGGAGGTTTCCAATACGTCTGTATGTTTTTTATTATTTCTTTATTTTTTTTTGCATGTATGTTACGCAATTACTCCGTCAATTGTGAACTGATTCGAATGATTCTTTTTTTAATCGCTTGGGTACGTTTCGAAGTGTTCCCATTGTAATTTCATCGAGATCTGATTAGTATCTTCAGAGATATGACGATAAACGTCGCAAATTTGCTACTGAAATCTTCTTAAAAATCTTAATAATTGTGAAATATGTTTATAACAGCAGGGCTTGTCCCCTTCATTGTTGCCATACATAGAAAATAAATTAAAATTATATTATCAGTCGTCATTATTTGATTCAAGTCGCCAGTTTTGATGTTTAGTTTTTCTTTTTAGTTTCATTATGACTCCACACAGTTAGCGTATTTAGCCATTAAATTTAAATTAAGTACATTATTATCTCTTCTCTATCTTTATGTATATGTACTGTACGTGTGTATGTCACTGAACTCCTCCTAAACGGCTGGACCGATTTAGATGAGTTTTGGTATGTGTGTTTGAGTTAGTCCGTAGATGGTTTAGACACACAATTGAACCCGATAGGTGGCGCTGCGAGACAAAGTCTGCCGGATCCGCTAGTATATATATAAAATTCTTATGTCACAGTTTTAGTGTTTATACTCCTCCTAAACGGCTTGACCGATTTTGATGAAATTTTATATGTATATTAAGTAGGTATGATAATAGGTTTATAATTAATGTTTATATCCTTAAGTGTTAAGGGTGGCCCAAACGCGGGCAAATCCGCGGGGCGCATCTAGTATATATATATAAAATTGTTTGTGTTTTCGAAAATGCTCTTGATGTATTTTTTCCTCAAACTTGTGCTCTTCCGCGAGTGATAAGTGTTTTAAATGAGAAAAAATCTACTAAATTGCAATATATTTTTTAGTTACGAAAACGTTCACAAGGTCGATAAGTTAGTTTGAGAATCGTGAGATTGAGATAGTTTTGATTTATTTGTTAATTTTTAGGTACTGTTCTAACTTACTCTTTGGTACTGCTTTAAGTCAAGTTCCGTGTCTGGCAATTTATTCGGCATACCTCGCGATAAAAAGAAAAAAGTATTTAAAAGAAATGGATAGATCAAGTGGTAAAAAGTAAAAGTATTGTGTATATCTTTTACATGTCCATGTAACGGTAAAATTCGAAAATATGTAATTTACGGTCCATTTTGTGCATTTCCAATAACGAGAAAATGTAGATTTACTACGCACGCGACATTTTTAGGCAAATTGCGGTGATAGATAAACATAAACCCACCTCTTATGATAGTAGATACATTTGTCCTCTTTAAATGTCAAATATCGCAGTTATTCCCTTTCCCTCTGTCGTCCATGCTTTGCAAGGTGGAAATACTTAAACATCAAATGACATACGGGGATAAATATTGTCTTTCCACTTAGCCATGCTCTGACAGGTAGAGGAAAACAATTTTATCTCTTTTCAGAGGAGAAAAACGGGACAAAAATGTTATTCCCTCGCCCTGCAGCTGTAGTAACGTTATTGCGTTACATAATAATGTAAGCTAGCGAGCTGCTAACACAGTAAGTCACTCGTATCTTGTTCGCCAATTTTGACAGCGTTCGCAGTCTGTTAGCTAATCATAACAGCGCATTGCTATCGCGCTGACTTGCCCCTTCAACCGACTTCCAAGAAGGAGGAGGTTCTCAATTTGTCCGTATATTTTTTTTTTTTTGGAGTTTACTTCTAAAGAATACATTTTCATATTTACGGCTGGGGTTTGAACATTTATGGGAGTAAAATCAAACTTTAAATGCTAAACGTTATGCGTGAATGTATCATGTATGCTTTGAGTAATATAGTACATGCTTTCACGTACCATCATTTACCCAACTGTATGAACGATATAATCACATTTTTTTTGTATGTATGTTACACGATTACTCCGCCAATTATAAACCGATTTCAATGATTATTTTTATAATAAGTAGGGTTCATCTGAAAGGTCCATTTAAATTTCATCGAGATCTGATAAGTCTCTTTAGTAATATGATGATAAATGTCATACATTTGCTACTGAAACTCACTCGCGCGGCATGGAAGTCGGTTGTTTTAGTTTTTAAACTATCTTAACATAATTATTACTCTCTACCTTATAGAATCGAGGATCTAGGTCCAGTTGGGAAACCTGCCGCCAAAAATCTATAATGTGTTTCGGCAGCTGTCTTTGAGAGTCCTAGAATAGAATAGAATATATTTATTGTGAAAACTGTGTACAAAAGGTGTTAAAATACATAATATGTCTCAACAGTTTGTTCATTTCGAATATACAATAATAGGTTACAAAATCTTAAAATTATGTTAATAGAAAGACAGAATCCTAAAATAAACAATTATTACCACACTTTGTTAAGCGAGTCTAAATCTATTATAATTATTAATATGTATAACTTTCTAGCTAGAGATAAAATCATAAATCTAAAATAAAATACAATTTACAACATGACAATTCGACATTAATAAATAATAATAATTATAACTATATTTACTTTCGATATATAACTTTTACAATTTATATTTTTATACTTATTGTCAATTAATATCAAAGTACTCGTTTAAGTTATAATATGCTTTTGAAAGCAACCACTGTTTCAATTTATTCTTAAATGTAAACCCATGCAAAGATTTTAGTTCTGTTGGTAGATGATTGTATACTTTAATTGCGCTTACGAAAGAGCTTTTGTAGTATTTCGTGTTGTTAATTAGTCCTAGGCCTAGTCCTAGTCCTGTGTGCTTCCATCCTAGACCGCACCATCACTTACCAACCAAGGTTTGGTAGTGGTCAAACGCTAGGCTATGCGATATAATAAAAAATATGTATTCAGTATTCATCCACTGTATCCAGTGATATTATAGAACATAAGACTTAACATGTGGCTATGTCTAGTGACGGTCTCGAATCTCCTCCAAGGTTGTTGTACCCCTATGATCAATAAAAATAGCATTAGAATTTGTATTTTGGAAAACTGCTGGCAGCTATCCTTGAGAACCAGTTCCCAATCTAGGCCTAGCGTGCTTACCATCCTCTACCGCATCATCACTTACCAACAGGTGAGATAGTGGTCATACGCTAGCCGATAAGATATAAAAAAAAATATTCTGGGAAATCGAAATTAGATTTAATTAGTGTTCCGATCAATAGAGCTTAATCGAAACCACAAATTGAGGTTTATTGCGTTCATTCATTTAATCTAAATTAATTAGTTAATTGCAGAATAGGCAAATTGCAGAGGTTTTTCCCTGTTCTATGGTCTTTTACGAATAAATCTAACTAAAAGTACATGAAATAATTTTTATCGTATCGAACCGTGGCTTAATTGGTAAAGCACCTGGACGTGTAATCCGGGGGGTGCGGGTTCGAGTCCCGTCGGTACGATGAAATTTTGGATTGTGTTTAACAATTTACAAAAAATATAAAGTGTGAGACACTTCAAAGAAACATAATATTTGATTTACGCAGTGCAACATCTCTCGTCGGATTTGAAAACTGTAATGATTTCTTCCGAATGATTAACTTACGTAATAAGTAGTCATAGATGGCGCCACCAATGCATAATTGGGTTAACAAAATGCAATCCACTAATTTCGTTGTATCGATGTATCGAACCATGGCTTAATTGGCAGAGCACCTGGACGTGTAATCCGGGGGGTGCGGGTTCGAGTCCCGTCGGTACGATAAAATGTTGGATTGTGTTTAACAATTTACAAAAAATATAAATTGAGATAAAATGAGAGATACTTCAAAGAAACATAATATATGAAATAATTTAAAAAATATTACGTTAGTTTTCGGTTTGATGGGCAAACTGCCAAGTAAATTTCTGGCAATACAGAGTTTAATTTTTCACATCATTACTTACCATCAGGCATCTTGCTTGTCCTTATTACCGAATACCAATCATAAAAAAATATCGCATTATTATAAAGGTGAATATTGTTATTTTCGTAGGTATGGTTCAAGAAAGTTCGAGACAATGATAACAGCGAGGACACCCCAAGGGTTCGTACGGGTATTCGAATAAATGTCACTAAATTTGATATTCTCTTGCCAGTAATACAAGAACCAAAGTTTGTATTAAAACTCATTAATCATGTTGATATGCTTAAACGGATTTTATAACAAGAAGGTATCTTGAACTGCTTATGCAATAAGAAAATTACCTAACCATGCCACGCCTTCCATATGAATGCTAACGTGTGCAGAATTTTCACTCTATTTTGTTTGTATTGGGAAGAGATATAGTACATTACGATATTAGTGCGATATGATGGTTATAACATGCGAGGCGGAATTTCAGCCCGAGGCGAAGGCGAGGGCGTAATTGAGCCTAGCATGTTATAACCAATACGCACGTATATCGTACGACTTTTTTTAACACATTTGCGAGGAAACAGAAAAAAAAACATTTTATATTTTATTCATTTCTAATTATTGAAACAGTTAGTGAAATTACAATTATTAAAATGATACGTAGTTGTAGTTGGTTTTTTAATTATGTTTTCATACGTGGTTATGTATCTGTCTTTGGATATTGACGGCAGCAAGCTGTCGCATGCGGTTCGCGCTTCTGTTAGTATATCCGGTGGAGTTAAAGTAATATATGGCTCTTCTTCATTATTGAAAGTTGTCATATTTAAATTTTCACAATACAAGTACAAAGAAAAGAAAATTTGAGAAAAATGGCGCGAGGATTATTTTCTGCCGTAGCTGCGTGAAAATGTTGGCAAAGACGTTAGAGCATGCAGCCAAGTTTTTAAATTACCGAATAAACTGATTTTTTTATTTTAAATAAACGGAATCTGTGAATGCACACTGTTGCTTTCCCGCCATTTTAACAGCGCGCTAGCGCTGCCTACTGACTGGCGCCGCGCGGCGATTAGTTCGAAATTTGAATAGCAACAGCGCGCGAAATGGCAAATAATACTGTTATGGAATTTGTATGGACTATAACTTAACTATTTGCTTTGGTAACACACGCGTTTTTTATGACCCGCTTTACGAGCAACGGTGTTAAAAAGTACTTAACACTATCATGCTTATGTTAAGTGACGATGTGGTATGAGATGAATTAGTGCTTGTATGGTTATGAAAAGTAGTGGGGATGAGCGCAACTATCCCAATTAGATACCAATCATCTATATTACAGTTATGTGTCACTTAACATCAGGTTAGGTAATGATCAAACGCTTGCTTATTCTTAAGGCATAACTCTAAGGGCAGCCATATACGGGTAGTTTTGTAGCAGTCATGTTTTAAGCTGCGACCGCATAGTGAACTATAATCTTCTATTTATTGGCAAATATACGAGACTGCTTGGGCTGAGCAGCTGAACTCGTCGCGACTGCACAAGTGGTCTCGTTTAGGCAGATGATTAGAAGAATGTACTTTGCTTTGCAGCCACGTCTTGAAGCGGTCGAGCGTGACGTGACAGCTTTAAGCTGCCCGTGTATTGCCGATCTACTAAGCCGCTAATTGTCACTTGTTGATTGGTTGGTATGAAAGGTATGAAAAGGTTATGTATTTCTAATGTTATTGTGTATTTATTGATTCTGGTATCAAATGCAGTATGTTGAACGGGAGCAGCAAACAAACTTATTGACACATGGCGACAAACGTATTGGCATCAGTCAGTGTCCCATGTCTCGGTCTTGTATACCGGGACTTATGTTCTGCCCCGAGACATATTGCATCATATTTCTGAGTTCTATCGTAGAGAGGATTTATTCTCATAATCTTCTTATAGTAAGATTACCTTTTGTATAACATTACCTTAGTAGAGTTTTGTTAGTCGCAAAGCTAATAGTAGCTGAATTAAAATAAGTAGACATATTATTTCTGCTGATGCTAATGTTAGGATTTTTATTGCCGTTGTTTTTGGTTAAAGCGGAGTTGTCAAATTCATATGGAACTTGCCATAAGGTAAGGGTAGTTTTATTTTTGACGATATTAATTCGTAAATTTAAATTAATCAAAGACTAAAATAATATCATAGATGGTCAGTTTTGATAACTATGACGGAAACCTGCTTCCAGTTTACTACTTACTTCCAGTTTTTATATTGGCAGTACTTTAAGATTACAAAATGCAAAGTCTCTCTTTATCGGATTGCACAGAATACCTACCTACTACTTTTGCTGTTCTGTAAGCATAAGTGATAACTTAAGTTAAGTGTAGTAACTCAAGTAAAATGTGATGTATGCCAGGTTTGTGCTCAGTAGTATAGTAGTATTGTAATTACAGAAGATCTATGTCCAGTAGTGGACTAGTGTAAGTAAGTCCACACCGTTTATAAAAAAGGAAAATTATTAAAAGTCACGTTCATTAAACTTCATTTTGATTTAATAATGATTGAGATACAAACGCAAAAACGAGCGATGAAGACTTAAGGGGGGGGGTAAGGGTTTCAGCGTAAAAAAAAACACTTTTTTTGTGATTTTTTATGTCAAATATCGATTGAGCAATTTTATTCAAACTTTATATACATTATTGAGCATAGTTTTGACTATGTTCTGTAAATTTTTCATGTAAAAATATTGAACGACTAGCCCGTAACAGAGCTTCCCCCAGAACGTCTTGAAAAAAAAACAATTTGGGGTGTTCACTGCCATTTAAAAACTACTAGACCGATTGATTTCAAACTTTGTACACATTTTTTACATATAAAATACCTCCCCCTACGTTTAGTAAATTTTTTTTTTTACATTAAGGGTGTTTCCCACCCACAAAATGGTGGAAATTTTCGTGGAAAATAACGGTTCACACTTTAGATGGCCGCCAAAAATTTTTAAATTAAAAAATAAATAATCAGAGAACGTTGGGGGGAAGATTTGATTATAATTTCACTAAATTTTTATGGTTTTTCATTTTCAGATAATTTCCAGCCGAGTTACAGTGAACACCGCAAATCGTTTTTTTTTCAAGACGTTCTGGGGGAAGCTCTGTTACGGGCTAGTCGTTCAATATTTTTGCATGAAAAATTTACAGAACATAGTCAAAATTATGCTCAATAATGTATAGAAGGTTTGAATAAAATTGCTCAGACGATATTTGAGATAAAAAATCACAAAAAAAGGGTTTTTTTTTTACGCTGTAACTCCTACCCCTCCCTCAAACTGAACAGACTTGTCTAGATCAAAGTCGTAGAAATAAACGTTTACATCTATACTAATATTATAAAGAGAGAACATTTGTATTTTTGTATGTTTCTAATGATTTGGCTCAAAAACTACTGAACCGATTTAAAAAATTCTTTCACTAGTATATAGAATGGACGTTCGAAATAAAAATAGGCTATATATTATCCCGTTTAAATCAAAGGTACATTCGTGGAGACCTAATTTGCAACCTAAGTTGACAAAAAAACAGTCGAAAAAACACGTTTCTTACGAACGCTGCTCAATTGAAAATAGATGGAAGAATATTTTCTATGGAAGAGTTGTACAACTTAATAAGACCTACAAAAAAGTCCGCGACAGCATATGTCTATCTCTTAAGGTTGACTCACAGTAACCATTTTAATCTTAAATTTTTTGTTACAAAAAAATTTAAAAATCTTTCAAGGCTATTTTCAAATAAATAGTATTAATCCTTATCCAAATAATTACATTAATTAGCTTAGCCATATATAATATATATATAGATTAAAATTGTCCTTTACAGTATATAATTAAAATGAAAATTCTAAAAGATATCACGGAATTCACATACACGCATCGCAAATTAATAAAATATTTTCTGTGAAACCACAGATTAGGTCATAGTTACTACAAAAATATTATTATAGGCTTAGCTATTCTGTAGATCCCCACCAATTACAATCAATTTGAAGTCAATATAGTAAAATAATATGATCTGCATTGTATAAAATAATAATGATCTATATATATAATAATATAATATTTTAAATCATCCCGACTCTCCGACTACTCTTTTCATTAAAAGCATTCCAATGACTCTAAACACGACATTTAAAATCTGAGCTGTAAGTTGGTGAGGATTTAAGTATTCTGTAGAGTCCAGGAGATGTCCCAGCATCAGGTCAATGCTTCCATGTTCTTACAATATCGTTGAAGAAGAAGAGTTCGAATTAATCAGACCTATGAAAGTTGATTTCATAGCGCAATTAGCTAGAAAAAAGCTCATAGTTATATAACGATTAAACGAATTTTCATGAATCAAAGCTAAGAACACTCTCGATGAAGACATCTATCAAACAAAAAAATGACTATCAATAATAAAATCAAAATCGGTTCATCCGGTTGGGTGCTACTGGACACACGTTAAACGTATAATACCCCTACTTTTTGCGTCGGGGAACGCCGTAAGATTACGGCGGCTGATTTCCTCCTTGGTGGTAAGCTTCTTTTTGGTAGTTTTATCGATCCCACCTACCTCTGTACGAAAACCCATGATTCATGACATTCATTCATTCATGCACATAAAACTTTCATTGGTAGGTATATAGCTAGGATTAGAACCAACGACCGTCGGGTCAGAATCAGGGTAACTATCCTTTACACCAAAGGGCCGTCCAATATCACTAGGTAAGTATTATAAAACAAAGTCCATCACTGCGTCTGTCTGTCTGTTCGCAATAATCTCAATAGCTACTGATCGGATTATCATGCGGTTTTTACCAATAGCCAGAGTGTTTATGAGGAAGGTTTAGGTGCATAATTCGTTAAGGTTTTGTGTAAATTGGTTGAAATATGACGATGATTGTTAAATATGTTATTATTTTATATTCGATGCAACAAACTGATGCAAATTTTGTAGGCATATTTGTTCTACCCGTGCGAAGCCGGGGCGGCTTGCTAGTCTTTAATAAAACACCTTCCTCCAATTGAAACATTGGGTATTAGTCGCAAACTTCATATAACACATCAGACCAATGTAGGTACATCATAAACTACCTATATTATAAATTTCGAGAATTTAGAGGTACGACCTACTAGTTTAAACGCCAAGACTGAGTCCTGTCTACCAACTTTCCACCGCGTTACCTTTCTTGTTTTCTGCCAACTGCTTAGAGGCCACAAATAATCCTCATTCGCGGTAGTTTTAAAAGTTGGCAGGTTGACCATCGATTGACACTGACAGCGTGAGTCAAAAAAACGTTTTCAATGTCTGTTTTACAAAACCTTAGTTGAATGAGCACAATTCATTATTAAAATACATCAAAATATGTAAATTTAACTTGTAAAATCACAAATCATGACACATCCTAAAACGTTAACACCATAAAATATTAAGGCTATTACTACACATCTAATATTCTGATTCCAAAAAGCAGTAACCACTTATTCCCTAACCTTAAAAAGTCTAAACTCCAACATCCAAGACTACAAAAAAAGCCAAAAACAAAAAGCCTCAAAGCGTTAATCATCGTAAGTACTTGTAGACTTGAATGGGGGATTTTTTACACGAGTCCGTGACAGCTCCTCACGATGGAAGATGTTACTCGCCACCATTTGTCAAAATAGACAGCTGGGGACACGGCCACAATGGAAAAGGTTTACAGTAGTTTGGCTCACGAGGTTTTTATTTAACTTTGGAGTTTCTTTCTGGACATTGACGTAGACGTTGAGTAAGTATTATAACATAAGTCAATGAAAGGAATTAATTGAGATAGCTAGAGGATGTATGATGTAAAGCCCACAAAAAACTCGCTCGCTGAAAAAGAGCGTAAAACGTCTTATCTAACCTCAAGCTCTGTACGTTCTACCAAGATTACGTAAGGTGCACAATGCCCAAACAATCAATGAAAAAAGTCGACAAACATCAAATTTCTATAATACGTTTAGATGTTTAACGCAGCGTCGTTCAAAAAATCATATGAGAAAAGATACGAGTAAAAGCGTCAGAAGAATGAAATTTAAAAAATATTTTAAATATACTTAAACATTAATTTATTTTGGATGCTTCTGTCTTAACTAATTAACAGAAAATATTTTTATGGTACCCATTTAAATGTGATCAGGAGAAAACATTAAATTTAAGTATAATTGGAATTACTTTTCAATGGGATTGGTAGTTTAAATTTGCATAGGCTAGTTATTTCAGAAAAAAATTAGCTCATCGATCAGATAAATATATTAAAAACAGACAATAAGAGCGTTTGTCCACAGCAATGGCACCGGGACGTCAACGAGAACGAGATCACGACGCCGAAGTAGTGGTACATATATGTATAGTATGGCAACTTGTCCATAGCATGACCGGCACCGGGCGCCGTCATCCCGGCCGCCGATATTTCGAGTAGATCGGCGCGACCGCTGGAAGTCGGCCCGAGATTTTGACGGGCCGATGTGCTGGAATTGGCTGGCGATACAAAACACGTTTGATCTTGTCCACACACTGCCGGCGCCCGGCGCCGTTCGATCGGTTATTGTGTTTTTACTCAGACTATTATAAAAAGGCAGACAGAGTGGACTCGTACACACGAGTGCCAGCAAGTTCATTAATATTAAATGCTCGAGTATAAATACGGGTAACCACCATAATAAATCAGGGCCCCTAACTCCTTAATCAGGCAAGAGTAGTAAGAGTAAGGCATTAAAAGTCCCTAATTAGGGAGCAAGAGAGGATCCGGTCCGCCTATATTATTGCAGTGTAATAACAAGATTCGTAAAAATAATCGTGCAGTGTAATCGGACGTTTCCGTAGTATTACTTTGCAGCGTTGTTTTCGTAGTAATTGCGCCGTAATGCGTCTTTCAGGATTGTCTTTCGGTCTATCTGCTTTTTTAGAGTAGTGTCAGGTTTTTTGTTTTATTTCTACGGAAACGCATCTGCCGCAGACAGCTATAAGAAACAGAACCGCCGAGATCGGTGGCGGTGGACAAACGATCGCCGGCACGTAATTTTAAGATCGGCCCGGAAAAATCTTGTTCTCGTTAACAGTCCGGTGCCGTCGTCTGTAGACAAACGTACGTGTAACCCCTGATATAAACACTCAAACGCCTGAATGCTCTGACCGAATATGTTTTTCTTCTGACAGTTGGTATACATTTCTTTTCGATAGAAATCTAAGATACTGTCTTAACCCTATACTGCAGAAGGGACGAAAACTTGGAAAATATGGCTAAGGAGCGCACGCAATTTTTATCCCTGTTGGAATAATTTAAGGTTCAAATTAGAATTAAAATGTAAGTTGAAGTTTGAGAAATGAGGGTAGTCGTTTAAGTGTTTGCGGAGATGTGGAATGTATTTGACTACCCAAGTTTGCACCACTAAATCACTAGTTGGTAAAAAACATTTGGTTTAAAATTGGTTCAAAGATTCGAAAATACTGTTTCTGTTTACAAGTTTTCAAGGTTTTGGTTTGCTTTATAAAACTGAAGATCGTTGAAAAGACGAATTGTATCACAGTTTTACATGTGGATGGTAAAACTGTGGTTGTATTATGACTAAATTTAGTCAATAATATCTTAAATAATGTCTCAATAATATCTCAAAAGTCGTTCTAAGAAGTGTGTATGTGTTAGTGTGTGTGTGGGTGTGTGTATGTAATACATAATGTATAGTGGTGATGCGGTCAAATTGGGAATTGTGCGTGTATTCACTCTAACCTACGTAGTAGCACAACAATTCTAACTCGTCTTTTGAGTTGCCTATTCGAGCAAAACAAAATCACTTGTGAACGGACATAGTAAGAAGACTAAAAAGGTAAAACCGTTCGATTTACTTCAGTGATATTTTACTAAGTGAGCATAAGTGTAGTGATAGTGAACACTATATAAAAGAGCACATTAACACAGTGTCTTCGCCTTAATAGAGACATTAGGAAAAGTGTTAATGGACATATTCTTAGTAATATTTTAATAGTAAATTAAGTTAAAATCAAATTACTTATTAGCCTAATTATAAGGCTAGATTGTAATAGCAGTGAGACATATGCGTGAAGTAGATGAATCACTACAAAAAAAAAACAAAAAACTTGTGAACGGGTATTATGAAGAATGATACTGTGATAATGCTACAAAAAAATGAAGATCGCGTAATAGTATGTAACGATACGTGTGTCTTAAGTAGTCGATCATTGCACGGCGTGAAGTAAGCACCCGAGCGCAGCTATGGTGCTAAACGCCGTGCAATAATCGACTATTTAAGTCACGGAAAAGCGTGCGTAAAGTGCGGGCTTAGGTCACTCTGTGCTATAAAAAAACTAAAAGAACAGACTTGAAATGTCACGCTTGTAAGTCAAGTGTAACGCAAGTAAGTGTCAAGTTAGTGGTGTTTATCTCCATATCAATGGAGATACTCATCAGATCATGATGAAATTTAAATCGGAATATCCGAGAACATACATCATAAGAAAGAATTTTCCAAATCGGTCTAGGCATCTTTGAGTAATCGGTAAACATAAGTTCATAAAAAAAATGCTGAATGATGAATTGAGAACTTCCTCCTTTTTTGAAGTCAGTTAAAAATAAAAACAATTGAGTGCAGCCCAATCCTGTTGTCATTAATGTAAAGTCGACCTTCCATGTATTTATGTATTTTTCAGCAAAGTTTAAAATAAAGTTACAGCAAACTGAGGGCATTTTGGTGTTTTTCCTTAAGATGCACTAATTACTTTATAAACTTTTTGTTTTGCTTCGCGTGGGCTAATGGTGGATTCTTTATTTTCGTGTAAAAGTTTGTGAAATTGCTTGGATGCACAGAAAACTTTATGGTTAGTTGGATAATATTTATATTTCTTATTAAAATATCAGTCTGTTATAACAGATTTATTTATTTTATTTTTTTACATCAATCCGACAGCTCTTAGAAATATATTGTATAATAGGTTTACATAGGTTACATTTACAGCCAAAAGAGGATTAATATTTTCTAATCTTACATTTTATAACTTAAATTACCTACAGCGCTAGGTGAATTATTATTATATATATATATAGGTGTGTGTGAGTGTGTGTGTGTGTGTGTGTGTGTGTGTGTGTGTGTATATTCCTACTGCCCGTTGTTAGATAAGACATGAGACACTGATTTTCTAAAGTGTTGTTTGGTGGAGCAGAAAATATCAGTATCAATGTTATCAAACCTTTTGTTGTATGTGTCCTGTAATCTGTACACTACTGCATTTTTTGCATATCCTGTTCGTGCAGGAGCACCTGAGAACAAGGTGCAATGCCGTGTTCGAATACCAGGAATATTAAAGCGTAAAATCAAGTCGCTTATTTCTTTGCTGTCTATTTGATTATTGCAGACGTTATGTAAAAGCATCATATCTAGCAAGGTTCTTCTATTTTCTAGTGACATAATTTTATGTACAGTATCGGTCAAAATTGGAGTAGCAGTCTCAAAAAGCAATAGCATGACAGCAAAATATGCACATACGACCTCCTTCTATAAGACGTTTCGAAAGTAACACAATGAAAGAGAAAGATAGAAGAGATAGAAAGACCCATATATCTCACTCTTTCATTATGAACCAATTAGAAAGAGCGCATGTATTCATTAGTAGAATGACTAGACCAGTTTTGCTTCTTTTATCAGTTATACAAATAATGAGGGTAGATTTGAAACAAAATGTATTGATGGCTTAAATGTATGAACATAAAATTGTCGGTTGGTGAACTTCGGTGGTGGTTGAAGTTTGGTTAATAAATAACTTAAAAAATCAAAATGCAAGCAAATATATATTTAATATATTAATAATAAACCGGCCAAGTACGAGTCGGACTCGCACACGAAGGAATCCGTACTAATATCTATAAAAACGGCAAAAAAAAACATGTCCGTTGTATGGGAGCCCTACTTAAATACATTTTATTACAAGCTTTTATTTAACTTGCAATGTATGTATGTATTTATGTCACTATGTATGTTCAGGTGGAATCTTGGAAGCTAAAGTAGACCCACTTCTCGATGTCCGATTGGACTCAAATTTGGTGAACTTATGAATCTTCGGTGACAACAATGATATGGTACCATGGAGCTGGTCTGATGATGGAGACGGAAGGTGGCCGTGGCATCTCTATGATAAAACAACATAAACCCACCGAGTTTGGGCTCGATTGATTGGCGACGGCATTTCTGCGATAAAACAACATAAACCCACCGAAATTGGGCTCGATTGATTCGTCATAAGGAGAACTTTACACCTAGATCTAGGGTCTGATGATGAAGCTAAAAGGTGGTCACGGCATTTTTAATAAGAAGACGGTATTTATTTAACTAGTAGGTACCTATTATTTATATTTATGCAAATTGCACAGTTAACTAACTTACGTAGTTATTTACGCAAATAATATCATCACCTAAATACTACAGAAATAACCAAAATTTCAAGTAGCAAATTGCTAACTTATAAGCAGGGTTTCGAAGCGCATCCGGACAGCATGACGACGCTCGCGCGAATACGCGCGGCTATGGCTCGCTGCGTAATGTTACGTTACTCCCCCCGCTACCCGAGCAAGCGGCAAGCAGGAGCAACTAATTATTATTATTTAGGTATTTTTCGAAGGTAGTTTAGCGAATATATCGTCACCACAATAATTTCATCAACATTTTCACGAAACATCTATAATATTATAGGTAATACCTTTAAACGAGAAAACCTTGTTTATATATGTATATAATTGGGATCTCGGAAACGGCTCCAACGATTTACATGGTATTTAGTATGCAGCGGGTTTCGGGGGCAATAAATCGATCTATTTTTTTTAGAAAACGTCATTTCATCCGTGTTTTTAGGCATTGAAAAACTGCTTATTATTTATTAGAATACAAAGAGTAATTTCGGCGTATTTTAAGACGTTACGATAGCTCGGTGGAAGATCGATAGGACGGCGCTTTGGAGGTCCCTGGTTCGAGTCCAGATAAGGTGACTAACTTTCCTTTTTTATCAAGTTCTTTTCTTTCTTTTGTGAGTAAAACTACTATTAGGAGCAAAAAAAAAATGCAAAAACACTCGATTTAACAAAAATATATATATATATATATAATACCAAGCAAAGCTGGGTCATCGAGATATTTTTCATTTAAACTTAACATTTATAAAATGTTAACGAGTTATGGTTGCGAAGCTATTTTCGCAAAATTACCTTCGTAATGAATATTTATTTTATAAGACAGTAGGTACCTGTATCACCATGCTTTGCTCGGTGTTATTTTTTTGTAAATCGTGTTTTTATGGCAATTCTTCGGCTCCCAATAATAAAAGAAGGAACTTGTAAAAAACGTAAAAATGACCATCTTGTCTGGACTCGAATCGGGGTCCTCTAGCACAGAAAATATAATATACCTAGTCCCCTCTAGTTTCGTGACCGGCTTTGTTTTCTTATCGAGCTAGCCTTGTAGAAAGTGGCGAAACTTACCTTCGTATTCTAATAATATTGTAGCAGTTTTTCATTGGCTGAAAACACGGATAATACGACGTATTCTAATAAAACTGGCCAAGTGCGAGTCAGACTTGCGTCTTACATATGTAGGGAGGGCTACAAAAATATTAATGCCTGTAAACACAGTACAATACGAAACACAACAGAGTTACGTAGTATTATTATTATCTTTTCTATGACAGAGTTGTGAACCGCGTGCTTGTTTACTTTAACGCCATCTAACGTACGCTATTATTAACACAAAGTTGATGTTCGGTTGTTGATCTCAGAGTAACTATTACTAGAGTTATTTAAACATGTGTTTTAAGTGTGACGTTCGACGTCTAGATGAAAGCTGAATGGCTCAATACCTTTGTTTTTTTTTTGTAAATTCAAAGCAATAAGATATGTTTCTGTTATATCTATAATATTTTTATTGAATATGATCTATTAAATGTAATTTGACGAGTGTAAGTGCAAATTTTTAATTTGCCCATATACTGAATGAATGTTTTGACTTTGACTTTGACTTTGAGAGTAGTAATAGCATTGAGCTAAACCATAGACGTATTAAAAATGATGGTGCACTGCAGATGTTTTTTCAAATTCAATTTAATCCGTATGCTTTAACGATAAGGTTGTAATTGCTTTGTAGAACAAAACGGCCCAATTGAGAAACACCAGGGTGGGAGTGTTTCCTTCTGTAACAACCTGATAGTCCTATATATGTTCTATACTATATATATGATATATATGTAAGTTGTCTATACAAAAGAAAAGGACAAACTCCGTTCAAGGTCGTTCTCATGAGGGCCGGTGTACGCGATCGAGTTTAATATGTAGCAGGTTTGTGGGTAAAACAAAGAGTTGTCATCCCGAGCAAATAAATTTTGTCAAACGGTTATCATTCACGCGGGGGCACGGGGGAGTGGTTGCCGCCGCCGGTTGTGACTAATTATAGATTAAACACATATCGCCTTACCGTCCTTACCAAAAACGTCCAATATATTTTTATTAAGAGAAAAGGATAGAATACTATATTATATAAAATGGCACCAATCCGTAAGTACTTAATACGCATTCAAATAAAAAAGATTTTTCCAAATCGGTTAATAAATTACGGAGTTATGCGGTAACGTAACACACATTCAAAAAACACAGTCGAATTGAGAACCTCCTTCTTTTTATGTCGGTTTCATATAATAGTATGAATAAAAAAAATAAACAAAACTAAATTAAAATCCGGTCCAGTCACTTGGGTTGGGAGCTAAGATACCACAGACATAATTATACAGTATACACACAGATGTCAAACTATTTCCTTCAAAATTTAAAAATAGGCAATTTCATTTCGCGCTATAATGTCACATCTGTTTACATAATCTACGAACATGGCGCCAGCAAACATGGCGTCGCGTCGTGAAGTGTCATTACAAATTAACAAAATAACGTTTTATGTATGCGGGTTTCAATTCGAAAATCTGAACTTAATTGTGAAAAGTGACTCCGACGTCTCAGTTTGTTTTTCCTGACTGGTTTTTGCAGTATCTGAGGACACACGATGACATTCCGGATACGCAATTTTTAACATAAGCGCGTGCTGTTGTTTCGAGTGCCGAGCTACGTGTGAGCGAGAATATGCCAGCCAGCTTACTCGCGGTATTCGACAATGCCAGTTTGAGATGTTCCGTCTAGTAGTATATGTCTATGAGTAATAGTTACTCTGAGGTTGTTAACACGCAGATGACACCTTGACCAGACGGCGCTATACAAAATACACGTTTTTTGTATGGGGACCCCCTTTAATTATTAACTTTATTTTGTTTTTAGTATTTGTTATAATCTGTGAAAATTTCAACTGTCTCACTATTATGGTTCATGAGATACAGCCTGGTGACAGACGGACAGACAGTCAGACAGACAGACAGACAGACAGACGGACAGCGTAGTCTTAGTAATAGGGTCCCGTTTTACCCTTTGGGTACGGAACCCTAAAATCGGCGAATATTGAGGCATTGCATAGAAATGGACTAAATAAATTATATTATCTGAAATGTATAGTGAAAGCGTAAAGTGTAAGTTATTGCTGAGTGAGAAGTGATGAGTTATCGTAGTTGTGAAAGTAGATTGTTAATAAAGTGTGTTAATAAGATTTGGCGTTTTCAGACGAATTTTATACGGAGAGTTTGCCGCGCACTCCATGGGGTTTAATAATGCAAAGGTGAGAATCACGAGAAGAGAGATGTCCTGAGCAGCTGTAGTGTAGTCCTGTAGTCCCCCTGGATCTAGTTTGGGGAAATTTACGCGACAAACATAACATGTGCAAATATAGTGGATTACGAAGGCTTCTAATCTGCATCAAAAACAAGAACACACGAAATATTAATTTAAAAGTATATAAAAACTAGGCGATGTGCCGGCTGTGATAATTTGTAATAAGTAATTGTGTAACTTATGATTATAAAGGATCAAGCTTCAATCCTCTTTTCCTAGAGAAAATGAATAATTAGGCTTATAACCTCAAATAATCAATATAAGGTAAGAGCAATTCTTAGATGCGACCAATTGACAGTGTTATTTTGTCAAGTAGATAATTGGCAATGAAGACGAGACGTTTCAAATTAATATAATATTCAATAAAAATAGTAGTTTATGATATTTCGATATGTTGAAAATCAGTTATTTTAAAGACATTGTTGCTGTGTATTCTTCTTAGATAACTAAACAAATAAATATTTCCTCAAAAACTGTTAAAATAACATCACCGTGCTATTTGTTTTATTTCACATATAACATAGATCACCAATTTACCTTTATTAGCTAAGTTTGTTTATAATATACATATATATATAAAATAATACAAACTATTAATAATTGATAATTTTTATATATATTTTATAGGCTAGCGTTTGACCACTATCTCACCTGGTGGTAAGTGACGATGCGGTCGAAGATGGTAAGCACGCTAGGCCTAGAATGGGAACTGGCTCTCAAGGATAGCTGCCGGAACACATAAGATGTTTGACGACAGATTTTCTAACTTGAGGGTGGTAGCTGGCCAGGCGGACACTAAATAGTGTCCTACCACCATTGTTGGTTTCTTGACGACGTTATTCCTTCACCGGAGGGCCACTGTGAAAAGCGCACATAATTTTTTGATAGAAAAATTCATTGGTGCACGGCGGTTTGAACTCGGCACCTCTGGCATCAAATCCCGATTGCGCCTCCGGGCCCTCAAAATTAAAACAAAATCATGGAGTGGATAGAGAATCGAACTCGGGGCCTCCTGCTTCCTTAACAGTCCTAGGTGGACTATCGACCACTCGACCAAGATGCTAATAATGACTCATTCGAATTTAAGCATCCGTTACTTGTTGCGTAGCTTACTCAACGTTATGTTAACTCAACAAAAAGAAGAGTATACAGTGGAATAATGTTATCTCTATTTGATGTTTGCCAAATGTATCTGACGCTACGTTTCACATTTTTATTCATCTGTGGTCTGGCTAAGCATGCCATCTATGCAGTACTTACGTGTTATTGTTTGCGTTGGAACATTTGACAGAAATATCGTGCAGGCTACTATGAACATTGAGGTGCTACTGGACTATTGTCCCTCGATAGTACACTACAGGATTCATTATAATCATTAGGTTTGATATTTTGACAGTAGCTTGGATGTTTTAGAAATTTAACCTGAATATTTTCTATTAATTTGATATAGGTAGTGAAATATGGATTCCATATATTACTGCAATATTCAAGAGTCGAATGGACATATGAATAATATAGGACCTTCATACATGCAGATGAACATACATATATACATATCGGACAAAATCATAACCTTCCTTTTAGCTTTTCCACAGTCGGGTAAGTATCTAAAATAGCTACAATCTTATGTGTGATTGTACAAATAGTTAAGTCAATATAATGTAATTTATAAGTATATTTACAAATAGTACATATATATACAACTCAAAACTAAATGAAGATAAAAACTATTTAAACTGATACAAATACGTAAAATGTTATAAATAAAAAACAGATCCTAGGTCGCAGCTGTCTGCCGGTAACGTTCCCAAAAAGCTGGCGACGTTACCTCGTTGAATTTCTAGGCTAATCCGTTGGCCGAGGTACGCGCCAGCTCTTTGGTCACGAGTGACGTCTATTAATCGTCAGGACAGCTCCTTTACAAAACCTCGCGCATCTCGACATCACGGACCCATTGTTTCGACCCCAAACGGAAGAAAAATGTAGCCATCACCAATGGCAGCATATTTCCTCCGTTTGAGAGTTTCTGCCGGATCCGCTGCCGCACCTGCTGCTCGTGAGGTCCCGCATATGTGGGACGCCGCTAATGTGTCAGCACACGTCGCGTCCCATACCAACGGTCTCCCTCGGCACCACGGAACCAACGTCATACCGTCGGGCCTCTTACCATCGTCACGTGATATACCGTTCGGCTCTAATATAGCCGGCACGTTCACGGTGGCAAGGGCCCGACGAATGACGTCATTCAAGGAGGCGTGACGTGAGAGACGCCCTGCACTGCGGTGGCATGACAGGCCATGGTGGCCTAATCTGTCTACTTCACTGCCGCAGTGACAATTGTGAGGTACTGACCGGGAGATGCCCAGACGCAATCCCATAGCAAATGAGAAGCTGTCATCGTCCATAAAGGTACCTATGTTGGAAGAAGGTAATGCGTGTAGCCAGTATCCAGATTCTTTTTCACGTGTGGCAAGGAGACGAGCCCGGTCCCTAATATCAACACTATTTTGAATTAGTTCATCCTGAATAATTTTACAAAGGGGCTCGTCCCATAGCTTTTGTGAACTAAGTTTTATAGGTAAGACCTCACCTGGACAAGCCAAAGACCAGGCGGTTTTAGCTTCTTCCATGTATGCTGTAGAAATGTTGGATGATGAATTTGAAATTATTTTTTTAAAAAGAGATGAAACACTATTAGTAGAAGATAAAAAGGCCGGTAGTGGAACACTTGAAATATTGCGGATGATTGGCATCCGCAAAATTTCAAGCCTCCAAACCGAATAGGCAGAGAGGCCTAACACCACCACCATTATTTGAAAGGGAACAATTTAGAATTTGTGTTAAAATATTTTTGATCGCGTCATCTAAACTTAGTAGTAAAGGTTGATGATTCCAAAGAGGACTACAGCGTAGTATGTATGTAATTTTTGGCACAAAAAGACAAAATCGAATTAGATGGTAAGCCATGTGGTTATGAATTTCGGTGAGACGCTTAATATAATGTTGTAGAATAAAAAAAACGGTTTCCCCAAATTATTAAACTTTACAGACTTCTGGCAAATTTAAAAGACAAGAAACCAGTAATTATCATTTAATATTAACTACTCAATTGAATTCGCTATTTCTATGTGAAAAACAGAACTATTGATTTTGAATTCAGGGCTCCACGGTGGCGTAATCGGGAGAACGGTCGGCTTTGATGCCGTGGTACCGAGTTCAAACCCCGCCGTGCACCAATGGATTTTTCTATAGAAAATGTTATGTGCGCTTCTCACAGTGGCCCTCCGGTGAAGGAAAACATCGTTAAGAAACCAATAACCCCCGCATCGTGTTAGGACACTATCTAGTGTCCGCCTGACCAGCTACCACCCTCAAGTTAGAAAATCTGTAGCCAAACATCTAATGTGTTCCGGCAGCTATCCTTGAGAGCCAGTTCCCATTCTAGGCCTAACGTGCTTACCATCTTCGACCGCATCATCACTTACCAACAGGTGAGATAGTGGTCAAACGCTAGCTTATAAGATATTAAAAAAAAAACACGAAAATCTTCTATTTTATCGAACAAATTATATTTTAAACACAATCCCAAAGATAAAAGTCATATGGCGGTGTTTGCGGTCAAGAAATGTCAAAGAAAAAGGTACGATATCTCAAAGGCCTTTTGATTCAAAGATTCAATGCCTTATTAAATATCAGATTTCAATTTGAGTTTCAAGATTTAGATACCTAGATAATTTTGTTTTAAAAACTTAAGATCCATACGTTGAAATTATGAATGAGAAAACTAAACTTTTACCGAAAGACCTTTGGAAACAGTTTCTTTTCATGGTAGACGCACGCCTGATGGTAAACGATGACGTCTAACTATACCAGATACAGAAGCATGCAGAATTTCGCATGTCATTGCACTGCGTCTGTTACCTTGAGACGTAAAGATGTTACTCGTAAGTCTCACATGTCCTGTAGATTCACTGGACATTTTGCCATTCAAATAAAAACATTCCTATTTCACGGCCAAATTTATTGGCAAGGTACTACCCCAGGCGGACTAGCAGAAGTCCGACTGCAATTGTACTAAAAGCTTCGAGCATTTATTAAAAGTGCTCTCTATCTTGCCACAGCGCTCAACAAGTCAGCACTACCAAAGGGTGTCACGTGTAAAGTTGTCGTTTCTAAGCACTATTGGGATGCTCTTTGGAAAACTATGGTACGACCACACTGCGGCGTCCTGCGTCCGCGTGCGCGTTCGCGATCTGATTTTCAACCATTTTCTGATCGCCGTAGATCGCGTTTGGTGTGAAGCAGTCGGTCCAAACACTACTGCGCTTTCTGATCGCCGCCTAGATCGCGCACACAGGACGCCGCGGTTTGGTCGTACGATATTGTACATGTTGAAAATTAGCGCTGTAGTTGTCTGCAGCATTTAGCTGAGCCTGAACCTATATCGATGTTCCGCCTGATTTGCTACCAAAAAGTAGCAGCTTACCACAAAGTGGAATAAATATTTGATTAAAATCTTTACTGCACTCTTTGTCTAACTTATTTATTAAGAGACTAATTATTGATTAAAGAGACGACATCAATTTTATTTTACACCTGTCTTTTACAATAGACACTAATGTCGCTCTAAAAAGTTGTAGTCACAGAATATCACAGGAGACAACTTGGAAAGTTTTGATACTGATTAATTGCTTCTAGAATGTTCTGTCAACTTGTTTACAATGTTATAAGTTAGTTTTGCTTAAGTTATTTAAGTATACTAAAAGTTGTTTTAAGTTTGACCGAAATGATAAATGGAGGACGTAGGACGACATTGACTAATTTTGCAGATATTTCTAGCAAAAATTGCTAGAAATATCTGCAAAATTAAACTTTGGAATAAAAGGTACAGAAAACTTTATCAGAATATCAAATAGGCTTTCTCACGTAATAAGAACATTATAGTATCTATCTACTTTTTACTGAAATGTGGCGAATTGATTGGTGTCACTATATTTTTACCCAACTGCGAAAGAAGGAGGGTTATGTTTTAGGAGTGTATGTATGTATGTTTGTTTCTTTGGCACGCCCGAGAGCCTAAACGGCTTGTCGTATTTTTATGTGAGTGGTGTCAATAGATTTGTATTAATCATGAGACTGGAAGAAACAACTCATGCGTTAAACTCTTTTGTATCGCAAACTTGCAAATTGGGATTAGCAAAACAATAACACTAACAAAAATGTTATGTTTTCAAAATACTCGATACTAATTCGAGTATGGTATGGAAATAAATAGTTTAAAAATAAATTTGGTTACGAATATATACCTATATGGTTATATATATATATATAACTTATATGGTTTTTTAGAGTTCGGAATAGTTTAGTCATTTAATTTTCATCACGCAGTCGGGTTTCTTGTTCCTAAAATAAGTTAAAAAGAGGTACAGCGAAAATTTGTCACATTTGGTTACTTTAATAACAATCAAATAATAATAATTAATTTTGTTAAATACCGGCTGTAATTCACTACCTTTAGTCGAATTTCCTCGACCTAGGTTTCGAGCGACTCCGTCGCTGTTCCTCGGGAGTGAGGTCACGCGGTGGTAGGTACGTGAATTACTGCCGGTATTGAAAATCAATAATGTTACAAATTCACGCTAATTTCAAAACAAAAATAATAATATAATAATAATTTTGTAGTGGTAGGACTTCTACTAGTCCGCCTGGGGCGATACCACCACTTTGCCAATTAGTTTTCAGCCGCGAAATTGGAATGTTTTTCGGTTGAAATGACTAAGTGTCCAGTGAAATTACAGGGCATGTGAGACTCAACATCTTTATGTCTCAAGGTAAGTCGCAGTGCAGTGACATCCAGAATTTTGCATGCCACTGTATCCGTAATAGGTAGACGTCATCGCTTACCATCAGGCGAGCGTCGTACTTGTCCTGTTACTTTTGACCATAAAAAAATAATGATGATAAAATGTTGGAATAAAATATAACATAAATGGAATAAAAGGGCTGAAGACAGAGCGCAATGGCGTGTATTGAGCCTATGGCCACCAGTGGACTGACGTGGACTAAGAATGATGACGGTGATGATTGGTAATCATAGTCATAGTTAATTTAAGAAAACTCTTTAAATATAAACAGTGATTCTAAGCTCTTGTATGAACACAAGAAAATATTTTAATTTATAAAGAGAAAGATCTAATCTGCTCAGCAGGCAGGCTCGCAAAACTCCATAAACAAATAATAAGGAATAATAATCTAATTCTGGTTTACTGTTGCTGCAGGAACAAGAGATTATATTTACAGCCTTGAGTCAGCAAGGATTAGGACAGTGGAACAGAGTACCTAAGATTACTAGACGACTCAATCATACATACTTCAAGTCGAGAGTGAACAGGTATCTTCTAGGCAAGCATGCTACATCCTCGATCACATCGTCACTTTCCATCAGGTGAGATAAAAGTCAAATGTTTAACAATATGAAATAAAAAAAAAAAAACACTGGGCCAATACGGCCTCTGGACTACTATCAAAATTTCTATAGTTGACTATTATAATAATAAGAGAAAAAGTAAAATGAAGAAAAAAAGGTGTTTGAAGTTATACTTCTTTGTCATAACTCATAAGAAAACAAAAATAACTCCATAAATGTTAATATAATAAAATACAATATAAAACAATGCAAATTATACTCATTATTGTACCAACTTAATTAATATAAAAAGAAAAACATTATTACAATTATATTACAATGGGCAATACAATGTTATTCTGGGTGCCAATCTTCTAATACTATAAGAATCTTTGTCCTGACATACTGACTCACTGACAGACAACGCACAGCCTAAACCGCTGGTCGTAGAGACTTGAAATTTGGAGAGTATATTTGTCTTACTACGTAGGGGTGTACTAAGAAAGGATTTTTCAAAATTCACTCCTTAAGGGGATGAAATGGGGGTTCAAAGTTTGTATGGAGAAACAAGATTAGATAGTCTTTTTTATCCGAAACTTCACACAAGTGCTTCAGTACTAAAGTAAGTAAATACGTGTTTCAGGTTTTTTTGAATACCCCCCCCCTAAGAGGGTGAAATGGGGGAAACAAAGTGTGAAAATCAATATTTTTTCGGATTGCGCTGAAATTTGACATGCAGATAGTTATGACAACGTTAGTTACCTCTGAAAAAGGATTTCCCTGAAGGGGATGAAACGGGATTCAAAGTTTGTATGGAGAAACCAGATTAGATAGTCTTTTCTATTCGAAACTTCATACAAATGCTCAAGTAAAAAAATAAGTAAATAAATGTTTCAGTTTTTTTTAAATCCACCCCTAAAGAAAACAAAGTGTGAAAATCAATATTGTTTCGGATTGCGCTGAAATTCGGCATGCAGATAGTTATTACAACGTTAGTGCCCTCTGAGAAAGGATTTTCCAAAATTCACCCCTGAAAGGGATGAAACGGGAGTTCTAAGTTTGTATGGAGAAACAAGATTAGATAGTCTTTTCTATCCGAAACTTCACACAAGTGCTCCAGTAAAAAAGTAAGTAAATACGTGTTTCAGGTTTTTTTTAAAATTACACCCCTAAGAGCTGAAATGGGGTAACAAAGTGTGAAAACCAATATTGTTTTGGATTGCGCTGAAATTTGGCATGCAGATAGTTATTACGAAGTTAGATCCCTCTGAGAAAGTATTTTCCGAAATTCACCCCTGAAAGGGATGAAACGGGAGTTCAAATAGTTTGTATGGAGAAACAAGATTAGATAGTATTTTATATTCGAAACTTCATACAAGTGCTCCAGTAAAAAAATAAGTAAATAAATGTTTCAGTTTTTTTTAAATCCTAGAGGGTGAAATGGGGGTAACAAAGTGTGAAAATCAATATTGTTTCGGATTGCGCTGAAATTTGGCATGCAGATAGTTATTACAACGTTAGTGCCCTCAGAGAAAGGATTTTCCAAAATTCACCCCTGAAAGGGATGAAACGGGAGTTCAAAGTTTGTATGGAGAAACAAGATTAGATAGTCTTTTCTATCCGAAACTTCACACAAGTGCTCCAGTAAATACGTGTTTCAGGTTTTTTATTAAATTACACCCCTAAGAGGGTGAAATGGGGTAACAAAGTGTGAAAACCAATATTGTTTCGGATTGCGCTGAAATTTGGCATGCAGATAGTTATTACAAAGTTAGATCCCTCTGAGAAAGTCGAACGCTTGAACTTTTCTTTGAAGGCAGTCTCTGATTGGGGCGATGCCAATCTGGTCAAGTTCAATACTGCGAAAACCCAGGCGTGTCTTTTCTCCGCTAAACGGAGCCCATTTCTACTGGCTCCTACTTTCCGGGATGTGTCCGTTCCGATAAGTAACAATCTCGAGCTTCTTGGCATCTCTTTGACACCAACTCTCAATTTCGGCTCTTATATTGAGTCTAGAGCCCAGCTAGCCTCAAAAAAGCTTGGCATTTTGGCTAAGGTGAGACGGTACTTCACACCGGGACAGTTGCTTAATCTTTACCAAGCACAAGTCCGGTCGTGTATGGAGTACTGTTCTCACCTTTGGGATGGTTCTGCTAAATACCAGCTGGAGACACTGGAAGCTATTGAGAGGAGAGCCAAAAAACTCATCAGCGATGACCTATTAGTAAGCAAGAGACTCCAGAGTCTCGCGCATCGCCGCAAAGTCGCTTGTTTATCGGTTTTCTATCGGATACATTTCGGAGAGTGTGCAATGGAACTGCATGATTTGATTCCACCATCCCCATTTTATAATCGGACATCCAGAGACACTAAAAGGCGCCACCGATTTATGGTGGATATACCATCTACCCGAACGAAGCGATTTGCTTCTTCGTTCATCATACGAACCGCTAAGGAATGGAATACCCTGCCTGAGTCCGTGTTTCCGATTAAGTACAATATGGGGGTCTTCAAATCGCGAGTGAATAGGTATCTTCTGGGTAAGCACGCTACATCATCGATCGCATCATCACTTAACATCAGGTGAGATAGTGATCAAGTGCTACCCAGTTCGGTATAAAAAAAAAAAAAAAAAAAAAAAAGTATTTTCCAAAATTCACCCCTGAAGGGGATGAAACGGGGGTTCAAAGTTTGTATGGAGAAACAAGATTAGATAGTCTTTTATATTTGAAACTTAACACAAGTACTTAAGTAAGTAAATACGTGTTACATGCTCTTTCGAAATTCCACCCCTAAAAGGGTGAACCCCTAAGAGGGGTAACAAAGTCTGAAATCAATATTGTTTCGGATTGCGCTGAAATTTGGCATGGAGATGGTTATTTTGACATAGATTAAGAAATAATTTTTCAAAATTCACTCTTCAAGGGGATGAAGCGGGGGTTCAAAGTTTGGATTGTCATTTTATTCGACATTTCACACAAGTACTTCTGTAAATAAATAAGTAAATACGAGTTTCAGACTTTTTCAAAATGCCACCCTAACAGGATTAACTGGGGTAACAAAGTCTAAAAATCAATATTGTTTCGGATTGCGCTGAAATTTAGAATGCAGATAGTTATTATGACGAAGGTATCCGCTCAGAAAAGATTTTCTAAAAATTCCTCCCGTATACGGAACGGGGAATCAAAGCTTGTATGGCGAAAGTTGTAGGATTTTTCGAAATGGGGTAGGCAACAAAGACTTTGGGTTTTTCTGGTTTTATAAATATGAATCCCGAATTGCCTTAGTCACGCGATAACATGAAAACAGGTGAACCTATTTGGCTAATTCTTTTTTTATGTCTTTATTGATAGAATCGTTTTTACAAAAAAAAGTTTTAAGTAAATAAAAGAAGTTTTTAACGCGGGCGAAGCCGCGGGACACTTCTAGTACTTTTATAATTTAAGATCAGTCTGTATACCTTGATAACTTAATGTTTGTATAAAATACATTATGATAACAGGAATATATTAGCATAATAAACTTAGTCTATATTTTGACACTAATGTTTTATGTATTAAATATAATATATTAACATGAATTTTCTACAACATTACCTTTTACATAGTTATTCACAACTTTATATACTGAGTTTATTCAGTGCAGTAGCAATGAGTATATACGGGTACAAAACCAGCCAAGCCAAACCTTTTTGGCTTTCAACAACTGTTTATGAAATAATTAAGATAGTTAACTAAACTAAAACAACCGACTTCAATGCCCCGCGATTCAATTTCAGTAGCAAGTTTAAAACGTTTATCGTCATATCTCTGGAGATACTTATCAGATCTCGATGAAATTACAATGGGACCACCATTGAAATATGAATAATGTATTCCTTTTTTTATGGGGACCTCTTAGGAAACGTACCCTACCGATTACAAAAAGAATCATTCGATTCGGTTCACAATTGACGGAGTAATCGTAACATACACACAAAAAAACATACAGACGAATTGAGAACCTCCTTCTTTTTGGAAGTCGGTTGATAAGCTCACAACTCTTGTATCTGTTAGCCAATTTTGATTTTTTTACTGACTCAACAAGGGGGAAGTTCTCAATTAGCTTGTATTTATTTATTTGTTTCCTCAAAACTCCGTCACTTAATAACTGATTTGGAATATGCCTTTTAGTTTGACAGGATATATTTCCCGTCTAGTTCTATTGTACAATAATTATTCATCGAAATGATGAGTAGGTACCTATATCCTGAGATATGGTGATGAAAAGTGAGTTTTGAGGTCCCGGTGGCGTAATCGGGAGAACGGTCCGCTTTGATGCCAGAGGTACCGAGTTTAAGCCCCGCCCGGATTTTTTTTTATTGAAAAATGGATGTGCGCTTTTCACAGTGGCCCTCCGGTGAAGGAAAAACATCGTTAAGAAACCAACAACCCCCGCATGGTAGTAGGTCACCATCTAGTATCCGCCTGGCCAGCTACCACACTCAAGGTAGAAAATCTGTCGCCAAACATATAATGAGTTCCGGCAGCTATCCTTGAGAGCCAGTTCCTATTCTAGGCCTAGCGTGCTTACCATCTTCGACCGCATCATGACTTACCACCAGGTGAGATAGTGGTCAAATGCTAGCCTATAAGATATATAACAATATATAATAAGTCCTACGACGATACATTTAACGCGGTGCTGCTAAAAAAAAAACATGTGTGTACTTATGTACACGCGTTAGAAGTTATTCTTCTGTGGCGTATGGAAAAAAAAAACTAAAATGCAGTAGTGATTAACGATAAATATTAAAATGAATCAAAAAGATTTTATTTAAATAAAAAAAGTTTTAGTAACGTAAAAATATGACGTTAAATATGACGTTCTTACGAAACACGTGTTCTAAATATAAAAATACTAGAATATACAATTGAACATAGTCACCTAGAACTAACTTCACGGTGTAGAATTTAGGTGTCGGTGTGCGCGCGCATCGTAAAAATTCACTCTCATAATTTTTCTCCATCGCGCCAAAAGAAGTATAACTTCAAAAATAACGCTATATTTCGCAGCTTGAGGTAATATCCTCCCGTGTGACTAATTATCCCCTTGTAAAACTAAAACTAACTAGTTTAATATGAGCTAAGCCAGACACAGTGCAGAGAGCGAGCTGATTTACAAGTATGTAAGCGCATTTTCTATTTAAAAGATTAGGGGTTATTTTATTACGACTGCATTGGAGTATTTTAAAGCAGAGGTGACACTGAAACTAACTTTTTATTTACAAACAAAATACAAATACATTTATTTCCTAAAAAATAGAGTAGGTACACAAATGTCGGTGATGTTATAAGTACGTCTATCTTGTCATGATATGACATATGAAATGTACAATTGATATTCATTACTAAATTTATTAATTTAATTATTATTACACATTTTATTTAAACACATTTAGTTTTAATTTATACAAATTAAATTATATCAAAATAAATATTACATCACTAAAAATTATTTAAATAAATCGTTTACACTATAAAAAATCTTTGTTTTTAACCAATTTAATAATTCTATTTTGGATCGCTTTACACATACACATAATTATACTTAGGTACTAGCTTTTCTTAGCATTTGTTATGATGCATTTTTTTTGGATACAGTAGTATTAAAATGCGTTTCTTGTACACTTTATCAGGACTCAGACTATATTTTTTAACCGACTTAAAAAAAAAAGGAGGAGGTTCGCAATTCGACTGTTTTTTTAAATGTTTTTACTTTTTTTTAGCTATGTTTGTTTTATTTTTTTCTAATAATTTGTTAATTTAAAATTTTGGCAACATCACCTACCTTTGAAAATTTATTTTGATTCCTATCCATACCCGGTTGTCTGAAAGAAATTTTTAGCGATAGCTTTAAGCGATGAGACCGCCATTTGTACTCATTCTTATAATTTGTTTCTGTTTCTATCAGCACAAATATCATAAATGCGAAAGTCAGTTTGTTTATTTATTTGTTTTTTTGGGACTTCATCACGGTCAAACGGCTAGACCGATTTAACTGAATTTTTGCACAGGGATAGCCAGTGTTAAGTATTAGGCTATAGGATACATTTTAACGCGGGCGAAACCGCGGGGCACAGCTAGTCTGTTATATTTTCTTGGTGTGCATATAAAAAGTTATTGTATTGTATTGTATTGTTACCTCAAAATTCCGTCAAATCTTGACCGATTTTAAAAATTATTTTTTTGTTTGAGAGATTATGCATCCCGTTTGGTCCCATTTAAATTTTATCGACGAATGACAATTATCTCCGGACATTATGGAGATAAACATCGCAAGCTCATTTCATACCTTGATGACATATGGATTTGTATACCTTGACGACATGATACTACTGGCTATTGTGACTATCGCGGCATGTGAAGTCAGTTATTTTTCTCAAATTAAAATTCATGTCAAATTACATCAATATCATTTCAGTCATTTGTGTAAACTAAACTTTATCATAATAAATTACTATTTCTTACTTAAAATTTTGTTAAAAAGGTGTAATAGTGTAAACTATTACACAATCAAATTTCAAAACACAACAAAATTGAGGCTTATTCACTTTGTACTTGCAAATTATTTGTATACAGTATTGCTTCTACAAATTATATATTTAGGACGCATAAGGTTACAGTAGGATGTAATAAACAAGGTTCTACGTCACGGTAAAACAGGAAACGTACGTTCCTGTGGCCACTCAGGTAAAAGTTTAACACGATGCAAATAATACCATTAATTTATTGAAGAAAGATTTACATCTTACATTAAAACTTCTTCAGTATTGCTCTTTTATCAGAAGCCAATCTTAAACCCCTCATAAGTTGGAAGCTAAGATCTACGCAAGACAATAGAATTATTATTATGTCATAAAAAATCTATTATCTTGCGTTGATCTATAAAAAACGATATGAGAGGTTAGTAAGCTGAGAATAAATATTTTAAAACTTTTAATTACATTATCAAAGCTAAATATCGTTTTAAGCCTTAAAACTCGACAATGTCACGTAATTCTGTGTACATGTCGCAGCCAACTAGCTTAATTAGCCGTTCAATCAACAGCCAAGCCTCTTTACTAGACAACTATAAGATATTCAGCCATTTGAAGGTCTCTTGTACCTTCATTTAAGCACCATGGCGTCGGTTCTCGTGACGCGCGACAGTTGCCGCGGCTCCCCTCTTCGCTACGCCTATCGGCGCACGTCACGCGGTGGTCACTGTTCTCTAGTGTGTTGCCTTAGTGCCAGACTAAGCCAGTTTATTAAATATTGTAATAAACAGTACGGCTGAATATAATTCAGACCGCTAGTTGAAAGTAAAGAGGCTAAGCTGTTGATTGAACGGCTAGTTGGCTGCGACATACTCACTGGCATATTGTATTTTCTCCGGCTTCGGGTCATAAATGCTATAAATGACTTCCACTCCGGTTCGTTCGCGCAAAGGATGAGCATCGCCATATAGCGTGGCAATGCGGCGAGTGTGATGGGCACCTTTGTACCCGGAGCCCTCAGGGGCGGGTTATTTGACTGAGTAAGTTTAAATGACGATACAGCTGTAAATTAAAATAAAACCGGCTAAGTCAAGTTGAACTCGGCCACCGAGGCTTCCGTACCAACCAATTAAGAGGTCTACCTTAATTGGCGCAAACTATGTATATGCGGACACCCTTTAATTTTCAACTTTTTTTATTTTTTAGAATTATTCCTTAATTTGTGCTGTAAAACCTTGCTTTCTGCCAAATTTCATGATTCTAGGTCAACGGGAAGTACCCTTAGGTTTTCGACCCAAAACCTATAGGGTACTTCCGGTTTACCTAGAATTGTCAATTTATAAGCAAGGTCTTAGAGCACAAGTAAAGGAATAATTCCGATAAATAAAAAAAGTTGAAAATTAAGGTACATTCGGGTACTAACAAGCTTTCGCGAAAATCTAAATTTGCTTATATCTTTTTATTGTGTTGACTCAAGACCTTGACTTTTATACACCCAATAGGGACTATAGACTTCAGTATCAGGTATACATTTCAACTTGCTATGTCCACCCGTTCCTGAGAAAATCAGCGGTGACACACGGACAGACAGACGGACAGACAGACGGACAGACAGACGGACAGACAGACGGACAGACAGACGGACAGACAGACGGACAGACAGACGGACAGACAGACGGACAGACAGACGGACAGACAGACGGACAGACAGACGGACAGACAGACGGACAGACAGACGGACAGACAGACGGACAGACAGACGGACAGACAGACGGACAGACAGACGGACAGACAGACGGACAGACAGACGGACAGACAGACGGACAGACAGACGGACGGACAGACGGACGGACAGACGGACGGACAGACGGACGGACAGACGGACGGACAGACAGACGGACAGACAGACGGACAGACAGACGGACAGACAGACGGACAGACAGACGGACAGACAGACGGACAGACAGACGGACAGACAGACGGACAGACAGACGGACAGACAGACGGACAGACAGACGGACAGACAGACGGACAGACAGACGGACAGACAGACGGACAGACAGACGGACAGACAGACGGACAGACAGACGGACAGACAGACGGATAGACATACGGACAGACAGACGGACAGACAGACGGACAGACAGACGGACAGACAGACGGACAGACAGACGGACAGACAGACGGACAGACAGACGGACAGACAGACGGACAGACAGACGGACAGACGGACAGACGGACAGACGGACAGACGGACAGACGGACAGACAGACAGACGGACAGACGGACAGACAGACAAGACAGACGGACAAGAAAGTGATCTTATAAGGGTTCCATTTTTTAGCTTTTAAGGTACGGAACCCTAAAAATACGTAAATAACTACGAGACTTTTGTAATATTATGATAGTAATATTATTATCATAATATTATACAATACCGCCAGCATAAAGTTTCTTCGACGGTTTTTTAAAATTGTCAAGTACTTTGTTACTTATTTAAGATATTTTAGATATTTTTTTTCGTCGTTTATAGGTTCATCGCAGTTTACCTACCTACCTACAGAGTGAAGGCTTTTTATTTATGGACAAGGTTGGAGGTCGAGCCTATGCATATTAATAAGTTGATTTTGAACAAACTTTTGTGATGTGCGAACTAATTGGCGAATTTTATGCTTGGACTAAATTGGCGGTGTAATTTTTTATTTTGTGAAGAACATAATCTACTGAATTACTAAATAAGATATATTTAGTAATACCATACGAACATAAATTCCGAATAATTACCTATGTGGACAGTATGCGTATTAAAGGGGTTTTTTTTGTGTCCTTTAGTAAAAAAATATCAGACATTCTAAAAGCTATTACTAACACAAAAAACTTCACAAAAAAGGTGAATTGAATTATCAATTCGTCGGAATCTTGTTGATATATTAAAAACGGCTCAGGATATTTCGTTATTAATTTAAATGAGACCACCAGGGAAGGATACCCTTTGAAACAAAAAAAAAATTTTCCAAATCGGTTTATGCATCTTGGAGTAATCGGTGAACATACATTCAAAAAAAATTTTCCAACGAAATTGAGAATCTTCTTTTTTGTGAAGTCGGTTAAAAAGTTTTTACTTTTAATTTATTATGTAACAGAATCTGTGCGGTAGGGTAAAACGACCAAATGTTGACACTGGTCCAGTTATTAGCACCCGAGTTAAATCAACACTACAACACTGTACTGCTCTGTACAGTACAGTACTGTACTTAAGTTTTGATACAGTACAGATCGTTTCTTAGTTACTATTAGCTTATTCTCTGTCGCAAATTAAATGTCGCATCCGACGCGTGTAGCGTATTTTGAACGTTACCGTCGTTGTAACTAGGTTTAATATCGCATTTTTGCTATCAGGGCGTTTTTTTTTTAATATTTTTAAAGTAGAATAAATAACTACAAATATAAAATAACTAGCAGCCCGCCCCGGCTTCGCACGGGTAGAACATATATGCCTACAAAATTTGCATCAGTTTGTTGCATCGAATATAAAATATGAACATATTTAACAATCATAGTCATATTTCAACCAATTTACGTAAAACCTTAACGAATTATGCACCTTAACCTTCCTCATAAACACTCTGGCTATTGGTGAAAACCGCATGATAATCCGTTCAGTAGCTATTGAGATTATTGCGAACAGACAGACAGACGCAGTGATGGACTTTGTTTTATAATACTTACGTAGTGATATTGGACGGCCCTTTGGCGTAAAGGATAGTTACCCTGATTCTGACCCGACGGTCGTTGGTTCTAATCCTAGCTATATACCTACCAATGAAAGTTTTATGTGCATTCATTAATCATGAGTTTTTGTAAAGTGGTAGTGGGATCATTAAATCTACCAAAAAGTAGCTTACCACCTAGGAGAACATCTGCCGCCGTAACCTTACGGCGTTCCCCGACGCAAAATGTAGGGGTAATATACGCTTAACGTGTGTATCTGTGTGTCTGTCTGTAGCATCAACTTTCATAGGTCTGATCAATTCGAAAATCTTCTTCTTTAACGATATTGTAAGAACATGGAAGCATTGACCTGATACTGGGACATCTCCTGGACTCTACAGAATACTCAAATCCTCACCAACTTACAGCTCAGATTTTAAATGTCGTGTTTAGAGTCATTGGAATGCTTTTAATGAAAAGATTATACATAGATCAGTCGGGGTGGTTTAAAATATTATATTATTATATATATAGATGAATATTATTTTATACAATAGATCATATTATTAGACTATATTGACTTCAAATTGATTGTGATCGGTGGAGATCTACAGCATAGCTAAGCCTATAATAATATTTTCGTAGTAACTATGACCTAATCTGTGGTTTCACTGCAAATATTTTATTAATTTTGCGATGCGTGTATGTGAAATTCGTGATATCTTCTAGAGTTTTCATTAGAATTATATACTGTAAAGGACAATTTTAATCTATAATATGTGGCCAAGCTAATTAACGTAATTATTTGGATAAGGATTAATACTATATACTTGAAAATAGCCTTGGAAGTTATGTAATATTTTTTAACAAAAAAATTAAGATTAAAATGGTTACTCAATTTCAATTTCAAAATTCTTTATTTTCATTCATAAATAACAATGTACATTTCTAGTGTGAGTAAATCCTAGAAGCGACAAAATAATGTAACAAAATAAAACGCTTTACAAGCTAGACACTTTTTAAAGCTTATTACATAATATTCCTATAATTATTAACATTAAATGCTGTATTTTAAACAAATTTCATCAAATCATTATTATGCATGTTTTAGGTATAACAGTACATTTGTTAAATTATATATTAATTAATAGTAAATTAATGCCGACAACGTTCCTTATAAATTAAAATAAATGCGGTTACTTCGTAATAAAGTGGCAAATCTGCAGGTAGAAAGAACAAAATTACAACACAGTGAGTTACCAACATACTTACAAGCTTACCTGCCTTGCACGCCAAATTCTCGCCAGAACCACTCTTCATACGCAGTGTAATAAGGGCGGAAATAGTGCAAGCGCCAACGAGCGAGGCACGCGATTGAGCGCGGGCGGCTGTACCTATTCAAAGTTTAGGAACAAGTGATGAGGTAGTTTGTATCGATTGTATTTGTCGATGTAACGAATGTTTGTTTTGCGTGTGATACATATAGTTTTAAAATGGTTACTGTGAGTCAACCTTAAGAGATAGACATATGCTGTCGCGGACTTTTTTGTAGGTCTTATTAAGTTGTACAACTCTTCCATAGAAAATATTCTTCCATCTATTTTCAATTGAGCAGCGTTCGTAAGAAACGTGTTTTTTCGACCGCTTTTTTGCCGACTTAGGTTGCAAATTAGGTCTCCACGAATGTACCTTTAATTTAAACGGGAATATATATAGCCTATTTTCATTACGAAAGTCCATTCTATGTATTAGTGAAAGAATTTTTTAAATCGGTTCAGTAGTTTTGTAGCCAAATCATATATACATACATACATACAAAAATACAAATGTTCTCTCTTTATAATATTAGTATAGATTATAATATACTTTTACAATATAACAAGCCACCCGCCCTGACTTCGCACGGGGAGTGAATATATGCCTTCATTTTTTGTTACTTAAACCTTGTGATTCACTCCGTCTATTGGTGAAAACCACAAGAAAATCCGTTCAGTAATTTTGAAGTTTGTCGCGAACAGACAGACATAATTACGCGACGGGGGCTTTGTTTTATTACAAGCTATTTAATATTTAGTGATACATACACATAATTCCAATATTATCAATAGTTAGACGTTTACAATACTGTAAACGTCTCATAATACACAGAAACTTACCCAAGGCAGCTTTCTAGAAACATAATGATGCTGGCTTAATTAACTTGCTCTTTTCTTCGAGAAGCTCAGGTATTTGCTTTCAATCAACTTAAGTTCTTCAAAAGTTAGATTACTTTAAACTTGTGAGGTCTCATTTTAATTGTTACAAACCTTTTCAACTTCACAGGTTAATTAAGTTACTACGTTTTCGGGTTTATAATTAAAAACTTTAATTTGAGTTAGGTATTGGGAGCCCACCACAAGGTTTATACTTCTACTAGCTGCGCCCCGCGACTTCAACCTTATAAATAAGTACATTGTACTATTTTATACTATTCCTGTGCATAATTACAGCTTAATTGGTTTAGCCATTTGGCCATGAAGAGGTCACACAAATAAACTGACTTTTGTGTTAGTAATATTGATGTTGATATCCAGTTCATTCTGCTAATTTGTGGTCCACAGTTGTGTTTTAATAACCCTCACTATGCAACAGTTTCATTGATACTATTATATTTTAAGACTTTGTAGACAGTTTTTACTATAATAAAGTTCTATTTTATTATACTTGGCTTATTATATTGGTAAGTTCATATATATGTGTTCCGGCAGCTATTATTGAGAGCCAGTTCCCATTCTAGGCCTCTCTCCCATCTCTAGCGTACTTACCATCTTCGACCGCATCATCACTTACCAACAGGTGAGATAATGGTCAAACGCTAGCCAATATAATATATATTAAAAAAATATAAGTGCTAGAATTCTATATATTCTAAAAACAGAGCACACTTTCGTGTTTTTAGAAAAATAGAGTGTCTCAAGTAGCGTGGCACTACTTAAATTTTTTGTGAATTGTTTTCGTGCAAGTGGCAACTCTGAAATTTGACAGCTGTCACCTATGATTGTTTGATTATTGATAGTGGAGCGCTCTAGGATGATGGTTCTAGGGAGCGCTACACATAAGCCGGCGCCAGACACAAATGTTTGACAAAGACTTTGTCACATACTTTGTCACATATTTGAGCACTTATTTGCGGTACCTGCCCTGCCACGCATACTTTGCAAACAACACTTTTTGCAGTTTCGAACTTTGAACGCTTTGATGTGCGCTCGAAAAACCGACACCAAATGGCAAAGTGCCAAACTTTGTTCAAACTTTGAGCAAACTTTGAACAAATACTCAAATACCCGTGCTTCACATGTGCTCAAATGTGTGTGCAAATAAGTGCCCAAATGTTTGAGCTATGTCTGGCGCCGGCTTAAGAACAATGTTTCATTATTGTGACAAAAGGTTTGTCATGACATCAATGAGAAAAGTTACGCCGAGACAGCTCGCAAACTTGATAACGGAAAGAGATAGGAGTTCTTGTAGCCTCAACTGGAGAAAGAAAAACTACGCCACCTACCATACCATGCATGAAACATTCGATTTGTTACGACGATTTCCAGAACAAATTTTAATCATCTCACGAAATTCTGATGTCATATGCCCACCAATATCATAAACGCCGTGCGATTTCTTTCTTTGCTATTTTGGGAAATGTTGGTTAAAACAACTGTTAAATAGTTGGTTTAAACAACTGTTTAATTAACCCTCAAAATTCCCAAAAACAAAGGAAACACCACGAGGACAGTATTCAAAGTTGAACCCGGGATAATGTATGCGCATACATTTGTCCAACTAACGTCAAACGGGACAGCGGGGTGTCATACATACATGTCGGATATTATTGTAGCTGAAGATATGCTTGAGGTGTAAAGTGGAACGGTGAAAGTTTGGGTGAAGCTGTTGGGGTAGATCGAAACGAAGTTTTGTTGTTACTGTTGCGTTGAATGTTCGTATTTAACCTTTTTATATTGCAACCAGAAAAGCACTCAACCACCATCTCACTTGATGTTAAGTGACGATGCGGTTTGAGATGGAATCGTACTTTACAGGTCAATTTAGTAAATTTAATCAAAAAGTAAATTTAAATTACATTTTAGGAATTAAATGAATAATGTGAAATAAAAACAACTAATGATAACATTTTTTTTCCAGCAGTGCTATAACATGCAGTTCTTCAAAAGGGGCATATAAATGTTATACAATTTCAAATTATATTTATAATTATTTATACTTATAATAGATATTGACTTATTTGTACAAAAATTTAGTAGACATATAAACTGCTGTTTACGACTAAGCTAATTTTAAGTCTTTTCTAAGTATGGTATGTTCGAAATGAACAAACTGTTGAGACATATTTTATATTGTAAGACCTTTGTACACAGTTTTCACGATAAATAATTTCTATTCTATTCTAAAGAATCTTGACAGGTAGGCAACGCATGAGTTTCGACACCCCTTCTATTGCAAGTGTTTATATAGGGAGACGGCAACCACTTCCAATCAGATGGGCCGTTTGCTACCAATATCATAAAAAAAACACATACTAGTCCAAACTCGACTGTCCTACCCACAGTCCTACAACTTGCCATTACGGAGTTCATTCCCTACTATTCCGCTATTTAATCAAGGTCAGCTCAATCGCTCGAAGATGCGCAAGTATGTCAAATTTGAGACCAATGGAACGTCAGGAAGTGGTTTCTTAAATTCCAAAATTTGATCGATAGAAACATACATACATACTTTCAAACTTTAATACTAACACGGCAAGTTCAAATAACTTATTAAAAATGTAAATGACAGTAAGGTAACACGCTGGACAATCCACATAGAAAAACTGTCTCAGCCCGCTCTTCCGAACTGGCTGTCACCAAACATCATGCCAGAATACGCTGAACCGATTGTTTTTTTTTGCCTTTGTGTCGTTAGTAAAATTGATTGATGGTACAAGTGACACAACTTTGTATCCTTAGTACCATTAATTTTACTAGTGATAATTGTTTAGGATCAGTAGTACCACCAATAATATTGATGTATTGCTAGTACAATGAATGTGATATATGAAATAATAAATACCAAGTTGAATATTCACATTGTGGCGACGATTCTACTAATAAAAAAACTCTGTAATCAAATAACTATTTTTATTTGTACCCGATAAGTTAATTGAACAAAACACTTGTTTCTACAGAACATATACTAGAATTTAATTGGCATTTTATTGAATTTAAAATAATAATAAATCCAATATCATACTGCTGGAGTGTAGGGCCTTGGTGTTAATATCCTATCCCTGAAAAGAAAAATAATATATTATACACTTAAATCTTAATATAACTAATCATAAATGTGCGATTGTTTGTTTTTTTCTTATTCAATCACGCAAAAATATAGATTGTTTTTTTTTTATTCAATCACGCAAAAACAAAGTTTGTTTCTTTTTTATTCAATCACGCAAAAACATAGTTTGTTTCTTTCTTATTCAATCATACAAAACATAGTTTGTTTCTTTTTTATTCAATCACGCAAAAAATAGTTTGTTTCTTTATTATTCAATCACGCAAAAACATAGTTTGTTTCTTTCTTATTCCTACTTATTCCTATTACCTACCGGCTGTGCCCTGCGGTTTTGTCTGCCTAAAGGATTTTGGGTGAAATTTGGATATAGTGAAAGACATCATTACATACATACAGTACATCATTTTTTATCCTAATAAATGACATGCATGACCTACCAGCTGTACTCTGCAGCTTCGTACGCGTTAAAAAGTATTTTTTTCAGCCAAAATCCTTAATATTGGCTGTCCCTGTGCAAAATTTCTGCTAAATTGGTCCAACTTTTTTTTAATGATATACGGTAACACGACAAGCACGACGCTCGCCTGATGGTAAGCAATGACGTCTACCTATTACAGATACAGTGGCATGCAAAATTCTGGACTGCCAGAATTTTGCATATCACTGCACTGCGCCTGTTACCTTGAGACATAAAGATGTTGAGTCTCACATGCCCTGTAATTTCACTAGACTCCTTGCTATTTAAACCGAAAAACATTCCTATTTCAAGGCTGAAAATTAATTGGCAAAGCTGTGGTACCGCCGCAGGCGGACTATAAAGTCCTACCACTACCAAATATAGTAGTAGTATATAGTATAATCCCAAATAAAGAAACTTTTTTTGGCGTCGGAAAGCCGCGTAACACTGCTAGATTTAAATATATTTAATCCCGCACGTATTAATTACGTATGAGCTAATACGCTCAACTTGCGGCCGAAAATATATTAAAATTATTAAAATTTTCCGAATCCGTAATGTCAAGACTAACGCCACAAATACAGGTAGTGACAGCACTCGATACGGTGGCTCATTTCTACTAAATCAACCAAACGGTTCAACCGTTTTGAACTAGTAGTAAATTTTCCCACTTGTTTAACTGCGTATAATTGAATTTCTTTAATTTATATTACGTCAGCACGCTCCATAATCCATCGTATCATCACTTAACATCAGGTGAGATAGTGGTCAAGTGCTACCCAGTTACCCAGATCAATGTGTAATCGGTTCGTTTAGATTTTAGACCATTCCAATCAGCCCAAACTCGACATCAAGATGGTGAGCAGTTGAGTATTCTGCAGATTCCAGATGTCCCAGCATGAGGTAAATGCTACCATGTTCTTACAATATCTTTGAAGTAAGAGAATACCAAATTTCGAATTGATCAGACCTACACTAAAGTTGATTTCATAGCGACATCAACCAGAAAAAAGCTGATGATATTAAAATTGCTTAACCGATTATCATTAATCAGAATTGAGAACACTCTCGATTAAGACACCTATCAAACAAAAAAAACTAAATCAAAATGGGTTCATCCGTTTGGTAGTGCCCAATGCCGATGCTACAGACAGACACACAGATACACACGTCAAACTTATAGCATCCCTTCTTTTTTCGTCGGGGGTTAAACAAGGGTATGTGTGGGTGTGTGAAAATCGAGGGTCTCTCTATGGTTGAGTAATGACTAATAATAAGCCAAGCGCGTAGTGCTGTTCCCTTTATGACATTTGTTGATTAGTCTCACGCGTCCCATTTTGCATCTCTATTTAGACACTACGGTTTAGTTTTACATAGTGGCTAGTATATATGTCAGTAGTTTAGTGATAGATAAACTTACAAAAGAGTAGTCTGTTAAAAACAGTCATAATTATACTTTCGTTAGTTTGCAGTTTCATTACATTTTATAAGTTGGACAAGCAACTTTATATCCTTGCATTTCATCTGAAGGAAAGTGACACGACCAGTTTTTTATACATAAAATAGACTTTACTTTTGACAATCTTATCGAATTTCATCAAAATTGTGGAACTTTCTGTCAAGGCGTTAACATTGATAGACTGTACCGCTTATGTGCAACCTATTCTAGTCAACCTGTATATTATATATCAATCTCTCTCTCTCTCTCTTTCTCGCCTTTTCTTTTTGTGTTATTTATTATCAACACCATCAACACCTCAACACCAATATTATAAATGCGAAAGTCAGTTTGTTTGTTTGTTTGTTTGGGACTTCTTCACTCTGCCCTATGTACTATCTTTGTACAAAATTTATTTTGTACAAAGATAGTACATAGGGCAGAATATGATATAGGATACTTTTCTTTTGGCTATCGAGTCAGGGGGTCCAGATATTTTTAATTGAATTTTATAAATATAAGACTTCTTCTCGAATAAACGGCTCGGAACGATTTGCCTGAAATTTTGTATGAATACATGTCATAAGGCAGAATAGGATATAAGATACTTTTTTTCTGGCTGTCGAGTCAGGGGGTCCAGATATTTTTAATTCAATTTCGTAAGTAAAGGACCTCTTTTCGAATAAACGGCTTGACCGATTTGCCTGAAATGTTGTATAGAGACAGTTCATAAGGCAGAATAGAATATAGAATACTTTTTTTCTGGCTATCGAGTCAGGGGGTCCAAATATTTTTAATTGAATTTCGTAAATATAAGATCTCTTCTCGAATGAACGGCTTGACCGATTTGCCTAAAATGTTGTATAAAGACAGTTCATATGGTAGAATAGTAGATAGGATACTTTTTTTTTGGCTATCGATTCAGGGGGTCCAGATATTTTTAATTGAATTTCGTAAATATAAGATCTCTTCTCAAATAAACGGCGTAAACGATTTGCCTGACATGTTGTACAAAGACAATTCATAGGGCTGAATAGGATATAGAATACTTTTTTTTTTGGCTACCAAGTCAGGGGGTCCAGATATTTGTAATTGAATTTTGTTAATATAAGACTTCTTTTCGAATAAACGGCTTGACCGATTTGCCTGAAATTTTGTATGAATACATGTTATAGGGCAGAATAGGATATGGGATACTTTTTTTCTGTCTGTCGAGTCAGGAAGTCCAGGTATTTTCAATTGAATTTTGTAAATATAAGACCTCTTCTCGAAGAAACGGCTTGACCGATTTGCTTGAAATGTTGTATAGAGACAGTTCATAAGGCAGAATAAAATAAGGAATACTTTTTTTTGGCTATCGAGTCAGGGGGTCCAGATATTTTTAATTGAATTTTGTTAATATAATACTTCTTCTCGAATAAACGGCTTGACCGATTTGCGTGAAATTTTGTATGAATACATGTCATAGGGCAGAATAGGATATAGGATACTTTTTTTCTGACTGTCGAGTCAGGAAATCCAGGTATTTTTAATTGAATTTTGTGAATATAAGACCTCTTCTCGAATAAACGGTTTGACCGATTTGCCTAAAATGTTGTATTAAGACAGTTCATAGAGCAGAATAGGATATCTGATACTGTTTTTTTGGCTATCGAGTCTGAGTGTTTAGATTTTTTTAATTGAATTTTGTGAATGTGTGGCCTCTTATCAGCTCAACAGCTTGACCGATTTGCCTGAAATTTTGTGTGAATACATGTCATAGGGCAGAATAGGATATAAGATAATTTTTTTCTGGCTGTCGAGTCAGGTGGTCCAGATATTTTTAATTCAATTTCGTAACTAAAGGACCTCTTTTCGAATAAACGGCTTGACCGATTTGCCTGAAATGTTGTATAGAGACAGTTCATAAAGCAGAATAGAATATGGAATACTTTTTTTCTGGCTATCGAGTCAGGGGGTCTAAATATTTTTAATTGAATTTCGTAAATATAAGAGCTCTTCTTGAATGAACGAATTGACCGATTTGCCTAAAATGTTGTATAAAGACAGTTCATATGGTAGAATAGTAGATAGGATACTTTTTTTTTGGCTATCGAGTCAGGGGGTCCAGATATTTTTAATTGAATTTCGTAAATATAACATCTCTTCTCAAATAAACGGCGTAAACGATTTGCCTGACATGTTGTACAAAGACAATTCATAGGGCTGAATAGGATACAGAATACTTTTTTTCTGGCTATCGAGTCAGGGGGTCCAGATATTTTTAATAGAATTTAGTAAATATAAGACCTCTTCTCGAATAAACGGCTTGACCGATTTGCCTGAAATGTTGTACAAAGACAGTTCATAGAGTAGAATAGGATATAGGATACTTTTTTTTTGGCTATCGAGTCAGGGGGTCCAGATATTTTTAATTGAATTTTGTTAATATAATACTTCTTCTCGAATAAACGACTTGACCGATTTGCTTGAAATGTTGTATAAAGACAGATCATAAGGCAGAATAAAATATAGAATACTTTTTTTTTGGCTATCGAGTCAGGGGGACTAGATATTTTTAATTGAATTTTGTTAATATAAGACTTCTTCTCGAATAAACGGCTTGACCGATTTGCCTGAAATTTTGTATGAATACATGTTATAGGGAAGAATAGGATATAGGATACTTTTTTTCTGGCTGTCGAGTCAGGAAGTCCAGGTATTTTCAATTGAATTTAGTAAATATAAGACCTCTTCTCGAAGAAACGGCTTGAGCGATTTGCTTGAAATGTTGTATAGAGACAGTTCATAAGGCAGAATAAAATTTAGAATACTTTTTTTGGCTATCGAGTCAGGGGGTCCAGATATTTTTAATTGAATTTTGTTAATATAATACTTCTTCTCGAATAAACGGCTTGACCGATTTGCCTGAAATTTTGTATGAATACATGTCATAGGGCAGAATAGGATATAGGTTACTTTTTTTCTGGCTGTCGAGTCTGGAAGTCCAGGTATTTTTAATTGAATTTTGTGAATATAAGACCTCTTCTCGAATAAACGGTTAGACCGATTTGCCTGAAATGTTGTATTAAGACAGTTCATAGAGCAGAATAGGATATCGGAAACTGTTTTTTTGGCTATCGAGTCTGAGTGTTTAGATTTTTTAAATTGAATTTTGTGAATGTGTGGTCACTTATCAGCTCAACAGCTTGACCGATTCAGCTGACATTTTATACATATTACAGTTCATTTTGCATAGAATCACATAGGATACTTTTTTTCTGGCAGCCGAGTCCAGGTGTCCAGAATTTTTTGACTGATTCAGCTGAAATTTTATACATATTACAGTTCATTTTGCATAGAATCACATATGATACTTTTTTTCTGGCAACCGAGTCCAGGTGTCCAGAATTTTTAAAGTGAACTTTGTAAATGTGTGGCCTACTCTCGGTCAAACGGGTTAACCATTTAAGCTGAAATTTTGTGCACAGACAGTCAAAAAGACAGAAGGACAACGAATACTTTTTTTTGGGTGGAAATTTAGGTTGTCTATATTTTTATTATGGAATTTTGTTAATGTGTGGCCTCTTTTCGGTCAAAAGGCTTGACCGATTCTGATGAAATTTTGTACATAGACATTAAATAGGGCATAAAAGGGCAAAGAATACTTTTTTTCGGCAGAAAAGTGCGGTTGCCTATATTTTTTGTTAACTTTACATAGAGTTTTCATAATCATAAAAGTTTGACCTTAGGTTCATCTATAATGACTCAACTTAATAAGTGCCTTAATTAGGCCATAAAACTGTCAGGGTCATTAAAAGTCATCAAAATTTACGCGATGGCTTTGCTTGCCCAACGTGTTTTATCTGCTTTGTGGGAAGTATTTCAAAAACATTCGTGTTTTACCAGCCACATTTAACGTTAGGTTCATCGGTGTTGACTTAGTAGGTTATAAAAACTGTCAGGGTCATAAAACGTAAAAATGTTCGAGCTCACATCGCTCGCGCAGTGAAAGCGCTCGCTGCGCTCGCGCAATAATTTGTTTGATCTACTTTGTAGGTTTCAGCAACTTTTGTATTTTAATAGCCACATTCATCAAAACGAGCCATAAATTGGAACAGTACAACTATCAATGATCATAATGATTTTTTACCTTTAAATTAGTGGATATCAAGTTTAACCTTAGGGTCATCAGTGTTAAATAAGCAGGTCATAAAAACTGTCAGGGTCATAAAATGACGTAAAGATTTTCGAGCTCGCTTTGCTCGCGCATTGATAGCGCTCGCTATGCTCGCGCAAAACTTTGTTTAATCAACTTTGTAGGTAAAATTTCAGCATTTTTTGTATTTTTATAGCCACATGCATCAAAACGAGTTAATAAATTGAAATAGAACAACCTTCAATAATCATAATGATTTTTACCTTAAAATAAGTGGATATCAAGTTTTACCTTAGGGTCATCAGTGTTAACTGAGTAGGTCATAAAAACTGTCAGGGTCAAAAAAGTCGTAAAAAATTTTCGCGCTCGCTTCGCCCGCGCATTGATAGCGCTCGCTGCGCTCGCGCAATCCTTTGTTTTATCTGCTTTGTAGGTTATATTTCGGCATTTTTTGTAATTTAATAGCCACATGCATCAAAATGAGTTTATAAATTGAAACAGTAGAACCTTCAATAATCATAATGATTTTTTACCTTATAATAAGAGAATATCAAGTTTATAACCTTAGGGTCATCGGTCTTGACTTAGTAAGTCATAAAAACTGACAGGGTCATAAAAAGACGTAAAAGTTTTTCGCGCTCGCTTCGCTCGCGCATTAATACCGCTCGCTGCGCTCGCGCAGACATTTGTCATCAGTGTTAACTTAGCAGGTCATAAAAACTGTCAGGGTCATGAAAGGTCGTAAAAATTTTTCACGCTCGCTTTGCTCGCGCAGTGATAGCGCTTGCTACACTCGCGCAGTAATACTGCTCGCTACGCTTGCGCAAACATTTGTTTTATCTACTTTGCAGGTAATATTTCAGCATTTTTTGTATTTTAATAGCCACATCCATCAAAACGAAGCTATAAATTGAAACAGTACAACCTTCAATAATCATAATGATTAATAACCTAAAAATAAGTGAATATCAAGTTTAACTTTTGTGTCATCAGTGTTAACTTAGTAGGTCATAAAAACTGACAGGGTCATAAAAAGTCGTAAAAATTTTTCGCGCTCGCTGCGCTCGCGCAGTAATAGCACTCGCTCTGGTCGCGCAAGCATTTGTTATATCTTCTTTGTAGGAAACATTCCAGGAAATTTTGTATTTTAATAGCCACATTCATCAAATCGAGTTATATTTGGAACAGTTCAACCTTTAATAATCATAATAATTTTTTACCTTAAAATAAGTGGATATCAAGTTTAACCTTAGGGCCATCGGTTTTGTCTTAGTAGGTCATAAAAACTGTCAGGGTCATAAAAAGACGTACAAAGTTTCGCGCTCGCTACGCTCGCGCAAACTTTTGTTTTATCTACTTTGTAGGTAATATTTCAGTATTTTTATATTTTAATTGCCACTTGCATCAAAACGAGTTTATAAATTGAAACAGTTTAACCTTCAATAATCATAATATATATTAACCTTTAAATAGGTGGATATCAAGTTTAACCTTTGTGTCATCGGTGTTGACTTAGTAGGTCATAAAAACTGTCAGGGTCATAAAAATTCGTAAAAAATTTTCGCGCTCGCTTCGCTCGCGCAGTGATAGGGCGTGCTACTCTCTCACAGTAATAGCGCTCGCTCCGTTCGCGCAAGCATTTGTTATATCTACTTTGTAGAAAAAATTTCAGCAACTTTTGTATTTTAATAGCCACATCCATCAAAACGAGTCATAAATTGAAACAGTACAACCTTCAATAATCATAATGACCTTTTAGGTTTACCAAGTACCAAGTAATGATTACTGATTTTAACAATAGACGATATCGAGTTCGTCCTAAGAGTCATCTATATTGACTTGATTATTAGGTCATAAAACTGTCAGGGTTATAAAAAGTCATAAAAAAATTTCACTCGCCCAATAATAGCGCTCGCTACGCTCGCGCAGCTATCCACCTTATTTTCTTTGTAAGAAATGTTTCAGGAACTGTTGTATTGAGTCAAACATTTAAACAGCACAACTTCGTATACCTAACCAAAATGATTAATGACTTTAACAATAGAGGATATTGAGTTCGACTTTGAGGGTCATCTATGGTGACTTGGCCTAAGAGATCATCGATCTAGACCTCAATGGTCATAAAGACACAAATAACGCTGGCGAAGCCGCGGGTAACAGCTAGTATTGTATAAATAACAAAGAAATTAAGTTTTCACTTTGGCTTACTTTTATTTTCGTTCTGTATTTGTAACTCTTTATAGACGTAGATAATTTGATGGGAATCAAATGGTCAACTTTTCATTTTAACATCCATACTCTCCATACTTAATATTATAAAAACGTTTGTAACTCTGTCAATCTTATCACTCTAACTATTTGTTACCTAATCACGCCTAAAGGTACGATCCGAACTTACTGTAATTTAACAAGGAGATACCATACATGAGGATGCAAATAGGCTAAATTCTTGGTGTACGTGAACGAAGTCGCGGGTATTAGCTAGTATTTTCAAATGCTTGCAATGCCTATAATCTAAGAATAAATCATAAGTCAGCAAAAGTAACTGCGTTATACAAATGACCCAACAAAAGTCGTGTACAAGCAGGCGTGTTTAAGAGCCGTGTCCAGCGCGTCATTTGTCGGACCTTTGTCTCGTTTGACTCAACTGTCATATAAGACATTGCAGCACATGCGCGAACCAATCCCTGCTTTCGTTCCGAATTTAAATGAATCTCCAAAACAATCGTTTGTAACTTCGAAAGTGATTCTTATTTTGAATCTACGTCGTTTTGGTTTGAAGGAGGGCCACTTTTTGTGTGGAATTTGTTCTAAATTAGAGTGACTTTAAAAACACAAACTTTACCCCGTAGGTCTGTAAGTAATCTTGTCCAACCTCCATGTCGGGAACTTTTTGCTCTTGATAGTCTTGACGCCATTTCTTGGACTGCAACAAAAATAAACGACTTTAGTTGCCTTGATACTGATTATCTACAAAATAAAGTTTATTATAATAACGCGTTTAAGCGTTTGTAGAAATATGGCGGTCGTGGTACGGTATAAGTAGGTTCGACGAATGTTTGTCGGTACTTTGTGTACAAGTGCCCAAAAAAGGTTCAAGTTGTTAATTTAATAAAGTTAATTGTAGATAATTAGTATTCTGAACGGCAAATTGTATTTTACCATCAAGTTACAATTATACATATATAATTCAATTTAAAAAAAAACTGGCTTAGTGCAAGTCGGACTCGCACTCGTAAGGTTTCGTAACATAGTACATTATTTTATACCTATAATTTTTCATAGTGTTTGTGTAAATGATAAAGTTATATTTGCGGTTTTGAAAATGTGCTATATCTCAAAAACTGCTAGCTATATCTCGTTTTCGTTGAGTGTTTATACAGATCTACAGCATATATATTTTTCTTCACACACTCTGCTACTTTGGAAGTGTTTATATTTCAAACGATTGACTTAAAAAAAAATAGTTTTAGGAACCTCAATGTCATTTTTAAAGACCTATCTATAGCGGGGTTCCCCCACACGTATAAGTTTTAAGAAAAAAAAAATTGTATCAGTAATTTCATGTATATCTTTTAATTATTAATTTTTGTATAAAAGTCGTAAAGCGGTTCACAGAATACATCTACCTACAAAGTTTCAACTGTGTAGTTTTACAATAGTTTCGGAAGTGTGACATTATTGCCCCTGGTATTGCAGGTGTTAAGTTAGGTGTTGTTGTGTTTGTTATAGTAAGCGACGGTAACCACTTACCATCAGGTGGGCCGCATGCTTGTTTGCCTCTCAATATATATAAAAAAAACATACGGACGGGCAGACAGACATCACGAATCTATAAGGGTTCCGTTTTTGCCAGTCGGATACGGAACCCACACGATTACACCGTTTTATTCATATTTTAAGCTGTCAAAATAATAATCCTAAATTTGAGAAAGCATAAGGTAGGTTTTATTTCAGAAAAAAACGAGTAAATCTATCTAATACTGGTAGGGTTTTATACTACAAAGGCCCGTCCTTTCAACTTTATGTATGTAATCCGATTATCCTGTGAAATTTCCGTAAAAAGTTCTACCGAGGCGCAATATGACCATAATACGAGTACATAATATATGTCTACGAGTTATTATTTAAAATTTTGTTCTATCGCGTGCACAGTTTATAATATGTATGAATGTATAAATGAAGATAATTTAACCAAAAGATTTCTAAGACTATGTTGTGCTAAGTAGCGTTTTCTTAAACGGATAGCACAAATTTACTAGATACTTTTTTAAGATTCCGTACCCAAAGGGTACAACGGGACCCTATTACTAAGACTCCGCTGTCCATCTGTCTGTCTGTCTGTCTGTCTGTTTGTCTGTCTGTCTGTATGTTTGTCTGTCTGTCTGTCTGTCTGTCCGTCTGTCACCAGGCTATATCTCATTAACCGTGATAGTTAAGACAGTTGAAATTTTCACAGATGGTGTATTTCTGTTGCCGCTAGAACAACAAATACTAAAAACAAAATAAAGTAAAAAAATTAAATGGGGTCCCCATACAAAAAACGTGTTTTTAAACGCGTTCTATAAGACCTTCATAGGTGTCATCTGGGTGTTAACAACTCATTCGTGTTTGTTAAGCTAACAACCTTTCTAATTAGTTTCGTCAAAATTACATCGATGGCGCTAGTAAACGAGCCCCGTATTTTAAGATCGCGACCAAACAAAATATTCTTGGTAATAATATCAATTAATCAAATATATGAGGTTGAAACTCTGTTATGTTTCGTATTGTACGGAACCCTCCCTAAGTGTGAGATAAGAGACGCGATTCTGACTCGCACTAGGCCAGTTTTTTAAATATAACTGAGTTTTTTTTTGAGACGATTGGGGAGAAAATATGTGGGAAAAGGGGGAAGTGTCTTAGCGCGTTTCTGTCCTGCGTTTTATATAGATTTATTTTTTTAATCTTATTTAGTTCTACAAGTTTTATGTATATTTTTTATTCATCTCTAATAGTTAAGGCAGCGTTTGTAAGAAACGTGTTTTCTCGACCGTTTTATTGTTGACTTGAGTTGCAAATTAGGTCTCCATGAAAAGTCCTTATTAGCAAACGTGATAAAATTTATGTCCGGTCCCTGCAGTCAGTTATAATAGATTGGTGTTAGAATTTCCAAATCAAACAGATAGCTTTGGAGATTAGCCGGAACATCTAAAGTCACAAACTTACCGCTTTACAATAATATTATTAGGGCCAGTTTCACCGGTTCCTGATAGCCCTATTGGGAACTTATCTGACAGATTTTTGAAAGCTTTTATATGGCATCATCTGCCAGATAACTATCTGCATCAACTTTATCGGGATCCGGTGAAACTGGTCCTTAGTAGTATACATTCTTACCTTTAAGGAAAAAACGGCAGGAACATAAATTCCTCGCTCATTCTTCTACCAGCTTTTTTCAGTATTTTATTCTTTACTTTCGTTATTGAGGACATGGGGCGTGTTTTAAAATGAAACCGACGGCGCTTAAATGAAACCCTTTTTGGCCTGAATAAAAAATATTTTTATTTTGGTTTATACATTTTAACCGATTGCGTGAGAACGATGCTAATACAATACATTTTTAAGTTTTCACTAACACTTTCACAAGATATTTGGACAAGATGGTTACCATGTTTTTTAAATTTTAACGAGCTTTCGATATTTCGGTGCTGTTGCAAGCACCATGTTCACGGAGTGATATAAAACAAACATAGGAAGCTCATTTATAGTGAAAAAAAACGTGGTAAAAATTCCGCTCAAATATCTTGTGAAAGCACCTGGGCATGTTTTCCAGGTGGTGCGGATTTGAATCCCGTCAGTATGATGAAATTTTGGATTGTGTGTAACAAAGTACAAAAAATATAAAGTGTGAGTAAGTTTAAGAATCATAACATCTTGTGAAATGATGCTAAAATTTATAGATTTTTTTAAAAATATTTAATAGAACAACAGGCAGTAGGAGAATTTTGACACAGGTAATTGATGTTCCGCCTGACTTGCTACCAAAAAGAAGCATACCAACAAAGGCGAAATGATGTCGCCATGATTTTACGGTGTTTCAACAGCACACAACCAATGAGACGCAGATCATTTTAGGCCTACCATGTTCACCATCTTTGACCACATCATCGCTTTCGACTATCTCGCTTGATTATTCAAGCGAGATAGTGGTCAAACTCTAGACTATCAGTTAAAATAGACTCCTAGCTTTGTTTATATTTCATTATTTTGAAGATAGCTAAATATATTATAATTAAGATAGTTTCTAAACTAAAACAACTGACTTCCATGCTCCGCGAGTCAATTTCAGTACCGAGCAAGTTTGCGACGTTTATCGTCATATCTCTGGAGATACTTATCAGATCTCGATAAAATTACAATGAAACCACCTCGGAAATGTACCCTACCGATTAAAAATCATAAGAATCGTTTGAATCGGTTCACAATTGACTGAGTAATCGTGTAACATACAAAAAAATTAAAAAAAAACAACAAAATAAACATATAGACAAATTGAGAACCTCGTTCTTTTTGGAAAGTCGGTTGACAAAATTTATGTTTATATTGTTGAAATTTCTAAAAACTAAATAATGAAGATCATTTCAAAAATTTTATCAAACTGACTTCACATGCCCTCCGAGTTATTTTCAGTAGCGAGTTTTATGTGTTTTATCTCTATTTTTCTGGAGATACCCTCTACCTACTACTACTACCCTCTACCTCTACTACTACTACCCTCTTTGTGATATATCGTGATTTTTTTTCGAACCCCTCTCCCCTCTTTTGAGCCTCAGGTGATTAATAGACGATGCCTAGTGCTAAAGGTAGTTTGAATCAAAATTCAAACAGATCAATTTGATATTGGATTGTGTCCTATTATTATTTCAGGATAAGCCAAAACTTGCGTGAAATTAAAAACTGTACATAGACAACCTATCGTTTGGCGTAAAGAATAACATTTTTCAATAACGTGGCGCGTTTAAGAAACACATTTGTTTACGTTTAGAGCACGTTACGACATCACACTTTTTCGGCAAGTTATCTCATTGGTCATACTGAATATTGATATAGAAGTACCTAGTTATTACTAATTAAACAGTGAATTGAGTAATATATAACATAATATTACTTAATTCATTGGTTACTTAATTAGTAAATTGCTACAAGGTGATATAATTACTCAGCGATATACTCCAAAAATAAATGTGAAAAAACAGGCACTCAACTATTGAGCAACGCGTCCACTAGGAGGAGCGCAAAACATCATATTGAAGCGCAGCAGGTCAATTTAACTAGGAAATGGAAATTGTTGCGGCGGAGCACAGCGTATCCGAAACAAACGAGTAAATGCTTGAAGCAAACTTTTTGTAAATATATTTTTTAAATTTAAGCATCACTTAAAGAAGGGGCTTTTTCACAAGGTCTATAACATTCTAACTTCAGTGTTGCTACAGTAGCACAGTAGGGTAAGATAGCCTTTACACATACACCGATGGTTTTTGTCGCTAAACTTCAAACTGAGGAAAATTAGAAAATCTGTCGCCAAACATTTAACGTGATAGCTGTCTTTGAGAGCCAATTCCAGTTCCCATTCTAGGCCTAGCGTGCTACTATCCTCGACGGCATCAATACTTACCACCAGAAGATGCAGCTAAAAATCTCCTTACGATCGACGTTTGTGATCATTTCATTCAATGGATCGATTTCGATCAATGGAGATGTTAACGCAAGGCGTACCCCTCTGCTGGCTATATAGCCATTTTTGGCCATATTAGCGTGCGTAACTACGCTTGTATTTTTAATACTGTGTGCGTGTTTCAAGCTGTGTGCGGGATCGTTAAAGTGAGTGATTTGTGTGTGTGCAATGCGTGTTTACCTCGTCCCCCGTAAGTATCGGCAGAAAAAAATGTTTGCGGATTACAACGTTAACATCTCCATTGGTAAATGCTCGAAGACCTCCTTAGGTCAAGGTTAAGCTTTTCTATTATCAAGTCTTGTCCTCTGCTATAATGTTTTATTAAAGTAAAATATGGATGCGCTTAAATGCGCTGCGCTCCTCCACAAGTGGACGCGTACCTTTTGATTTCTGATCGTATTGTTGCTTGTTTCAATTATAAAGTCGTAGGCTTAGTTGAGTTGGTTCCGATCTGTTAAGCAGAAACAGAAACGAATGAGTAATGTACTTAGTAAATCTAATACGATACTTAATAAATCTAATACGACAATATAGACGTTGATAAGTGTACTCGTACCTTGTGCACTTATATGAAAAATAAATGAATTGAATTGAATTGAATAAAAAACCTTACTAGTATTAAAAAATGTAATTTATTTATTTTAAGTAATTCTTGAAATATAATTGCGGCAGGTTAGGTTTTCAAATATTCAAAATAATAATGTTTGATTAATAATTACCAATTTAAACAAGTATAGTCATAAAAAACCTAAAGCTAGGTTAGTTAGTTAGATATATTTTCGGACATACTACAGTAAAATGTCTGTCACAGGCAGCGATGTTGTTGTCGATCTCAAAAGAGGTTCTGAGCTTTTGTTGTCTAGAACAAGGTGAAACTCTACTGCAAATAACCCTTTTTGAATCTCTTGGCTTGGAATTACTTTCAGACCTTTTCCATATACGTCACAACATACATTGAGGAAATTATCTTAGAATAATTTTAGTTTTCTCAGAGAGCAGACGTTTGTTTCAAATTTCAAGTTTAAGTAATGAAAATATTGTTGTTAAATATGTATGCCTATCTTTTTATATATTTTCAATCGACTTACAATAAGGAGAGAGGTTCTCAATTCGTCTGTATGTTTTTTTTTTGTAAGTTTGTTACGCGCTTACTCCGCCAATTGTAGACCAATTTGAATGATTATTTTATTTATAGGTAGAATTCATTTCCAAAGTGACCACATTTAAATTTTATAAAGATCGAATTAGGATCTCCAGAGACATGATGATATATGTGTCAACTTTCTACTGAAACTGACTCGCGTAACATGTGAAGTCAGTATTTTTAGTATATTTTTTTTTAGTTTTTAATTATTCTTTCATTTATTTTCAATTTTTTTCTCATGCTTTATCCGTCTCTGTCTTGCGAGAGTAGCTCGATAAACTTATATTATAAAGACTATATATATAAGAAGAAGAAAAGATATACTTTTCTACTTCAAAGACAAAGGTAACTTTTTTTTTAAAATTATTATTTTATAAATCATTTCATTGTTTATTAAATTATAATAAACAAAATAATAAACTTTTAGAAACTTTTATCACGTGATATTGTTAAGTATATTATATTTTATTTTATTTTTAACAGCTTTAAACATAGATTTAGGAAACAAATTAATAGTTCAAATAACCTTAATTAGTTTTCACTTACAGGATTATTATAGGATATACAAGAAGGGCTTCAGGAAGCCGAAAATATCAGGTCAATTATTTAAGCTTTTATGTCGTTATTTATGGAAACATAAGACTGGTAAGAAAATTGTTAATTAACAATAGATATTAACAATAGTATATCTTTTTGAATAATTGACTTAAAGTTTTTTTTTCTTTGGGGATTTATTCGTTCATGTGTTCAGATGATACCAAAATAAATTCAAATTTTTAAAATAACATTTAATACTAATAAAACACTATTTTACGTGATGATATTTTGTTTCCAGCAGTGCCAGGCTTCGCGGACCACTATTTTTATCGTTAAATTAAAGTTATAAATAAGGGAGATAGAGTTCCGAGAGTAATGACTTTTTGTTTGGAAATTTCCTTCTATTTAAGGAACTTTATTCAAAATTGTTGCACATTGAGCACCTGCACGTGTAATCCGGGGGGTGCGGGTTCGAGTCCCGTCGGTATGATGAAATTTTGGATTGTGTTTAACAATTTACAAAAATATAAAGTGTGAGACACTTCAAAGAAACATAATATTTTATTCAAAATGTCTAAAATATTAACAGTTTTTAAATTATTAACAAGAAACTAAAATGTTATTTTTTTTCATCTTACTTTGTTAATAACAATCACAATCTTATACGTGCCGTTAAACCCTTCCTACTCTTTTTTTCTAGAGATCATTCTGAATCGAATGAGCTATCGCTCATATTTTTAGGAGCTTTATGTCTATTTTTCACGTTTTTAAACTTGTTAACCGACTTCAAAAAAAGGAGGAGGTTTCTCAATTCGACCGTATATATATATATATATATATTTTTTTATGTTTGTTCGCGGATAATTTCGTCGTTTATGAACCGATTTCGATTATTCTTTTTTTGTTCGAAAGGAGATATTCCAAGTGTGGTACCATGGTAATTTTATCGAGGTATGATAAGTATCTCCAGAGATATTGAGATAAACATCTCAAAATTGGTACTGAAAATGAATAGCGCGGCATTGAAGTCGGTTGTTTTTTAGTTTTTAAACGATATTGTTAACCAGACTAATAGAATTCTATGCCTTCTCGTATGAAACTCAAAGGTGACGGAGTTGCAGTTCCGTCGCTTTTGTGTTTCACCATGTGTTCTATACCTTATTGACAATGAAATTGTTTAATGTTGTGTTTTTACATGTTTAATCTAGCAGAAACAAGTAAAAACGTTAATGTTGTATGTTTAATCTAGCAGAAACTTAGTTTTTAACCGTTTTGTAATAGTAATAAGAGAATACACGCACTGAATTGATATATTTTGATATTGTATAAATATGCCGGCTTATTATAGTTGTTGGAAACAGAGCTGAAAATCGAGTACTGTTCGTGCCATAAAAGAGGCCTATATCCTGCAGTGCAAATTGGCTGATATAAGTGCAATGGTTTGCTTACAAGAGAATGTTTTAAGCGGCAATAGCCCAACGGCTAAGGCGTCGGCCTAGCGATCAAGAGGACGACCTCTTGATCGCTAGGCCGAACTTACGAAAGTTCGATCCCCACTCATTGCACTAATTGACGTGAATACACTACAAACAAGCATATTTAGCTTAGTTGTAGAGGGTATCAAGACTACTAGTAATGTGCAACCCATGTGGGTTTTACATTATAATTAATCTTGATAGTCTTGATAACTATCTGGCAACGTGCTAGTAAGCTTTTGAAAATATACATTTTATACTCTAATTATACTAAATGTAAGAAGCGAAGGAGATATGTCAGGATCGTAGCATGTGGAAAGAAGTAGTCTCTGCCTACCCCAACGGGAAAAAGGCGTGATTGTATGTATGTATGTATGTATGTATGTATTAATTGATATGTACCTTGTATTATAGAATCCAGTTCTTGATTGAGGCGGTTTTCGTGCTGGCTTTAACGATGATAAAGTTTTCTTCCTGAAACAAAGAGTTGATGAGTTAGACTAACTAGTTCAGCAGTAATAATACTCTTGGACAAAATTTGTCTGAATTTTTCACATATCGATTTAGCACCTGACTTGCTACTAAAAAATAGTTTACCACCGTCAAGGAGAAAAATCTGCCGCTATAACTTTACGGTGTTCCAGCAGTACACATCCCTTGAGAGTCAGAGCATTCTAGGCCTAGCGTAATCACCATATTTGACCACATCATCTCTTATAACCAGGCGAGATAGTGGACAAACGCTACCAAGGATATTTAAAAAACAAATGACGACCAAAATGTATTTATGGCAATTACAAAAATTTCGAAGTCTAAGTAAATGTATTTATTCTGTTTCAAGGCAATATAAAGTATAGGCACTCATATACATTTATCAACACTATTTTAGTAGATGTTCGAATAAGGCATGTCACTTTTTAGGGTTCCGTAGTCCTGACAAGGAACCCTTATAGTTTCGTCATGTCCGTCTGTCTGTCTGTTTGTCTATCTGTCTGTCTGTCTGTCTGTCCGAGGTTTTGCTAAGAGACCGTTAATACTAGAAAGCTGTAATTTTGTGGAGGTATGTATATAAATTACGCCGACAAAGTGCTGAAATAAAATTGTTCCCCCCCCCTTCTGAAAGCTAAACAGCTGGCTTGAAAAATCTGTAAAAATTCGTGATAATAGCGCATTTCATGAACTTTAAGGGAAATCTATAGCAGTTAAGATAACTTTATTAGTTTAGCAGTAATAGTCGTTGAACTTGGGAGTTGAATAATTTTGTACCAAATACAAAATCCTTAGAATAAATCCTTTAAAGTGACAATGACGGAGTACCTAGTTGCTTGTTTATAACGGGTAAAGACTTGCATTGAATAACATGCTACTACGGAACCCTACACTGTGCGTGGCCCGACACGCGCTTGGTCGGTAATATTTTATTGTAATTATGCCTCTAATTTTTTCTACTTAGATACTTTAGTATTCGCCCTCAATCTAGTACTTAATGACTAATATTTTATTTATATTCATGAAAGCTCTATTAGCAATATCTCGTTTTAAAATCACAGTCAGCAATTCCAATTACAAATGAGACATTAATATAAATACCATATTACGTCAAATGGATTTATACCAAAAAAATAGTCTGAATAAAGATGTCGCCGCCTTTTCATCTAAAAATCTACTTTATTTCTCGCAACAGTTATTTTTTACAAAAAGATAATGTAACCTAGGGCAATTGAAACAGCAGTATGGTTGGTTGTTAAAGTAATTATCTGCATTGTATAGTCGTTTTTTTTAATTTGTTTGATAGGATTCCGTACCCGAAGGGTACCAACGGAACCATCTAATTGAGAATTCGTTGTCCATCCGTCCATCCGTTCTTGCGACAGAAGGCTGATCTTCTAAACCGTATAGGCAGACACTTTAAATTTGCACAAAGTTTGCTATAACTGTGTATCTGCGTATCTCCGTATCTCCGTATTTCCGTGTCTCCGTAACTGCGTATCTGCTCTTTGTACTTACTCGAAAGTCCACTACCTAGTCTAGTAGACTACCCATACTGTAGCTAAAACTTGGGTAGCCTAGGTGTTCTAATCCGAAGCTAATTAGGAAGGTCGCGGGCTGTGCTCGCTCTCAAATCCACGTAGATTTACATAGCTTTACCGGCTACCCTCATAATCATTTCTGGTATTATAAATGCATTATATACTTTAAAGTTACTAGTTTGTGAACGCTAGGCTAATGAAATACCAAAAAAGTGAGTTGCGTTTACCTATAAAAATGTAAGACATGGTGGATTTTTGAGTTTCGGACTGCAAGCACAAGTATATATAAATCATTGTAGCCACAATGCAACGTTTGTATAAGAGTTTCTGTATTTTCATTATTTAATACAATTGAAGTTGTTATAGAGTGGAGACCGCGAATCGGCAAACGTAGCGTAGGACGTCCTGTGACCAGGTGGAGCGACGACATACGCAAAGCGGTGGGCAGTGACTCGAAGAGAAGAGCCGAAGATCGGGCTCAGTGGCGCATCTTGGGAGTGGCCTACGTCCAGCAGTGGACTGATACAGGCTGATGATGATGATATGATGAAGTTGTTATGATGTTATATAAAAATCATAAAAAATATATGCAAGGAATGCTGGTAAATTATGTTTTTGATAAGATATTTTCAAACTAATATAATTTTTCAATATCAGTTCAGACCGCATCATTTCTTATCATTGTATCATCTAGTGTAATAATTGGGGAGTGCTTGTTTGTCTACATTATAAAATCGTTTAATGTTGTACAATTTGTAATATGGGTAATCAAGTAGAGTTTTTGAATTGCAGCATTAGAGATGAGCGAAATGTACTAAATAAGCATAGTTTCATAGTGTGAAAAACCTAGTGGGTACCAGAACATTCGCTGAGGGCAGAACGATTGGGCTGGTCCAGAAATATAAAGTAGCTTAAACTGCTAAGTAGATGGATCTGCTCGGATTACCTTTATAGAAATCTGTAGCGAAGTGAAGTGCTTATTGAATGCGAACACAAAGGGAAGCGAAACGCTCCCAAAATATGTGAAGCGAAGATATTTGCAAGGTGGCTGGCAAGGACTGGATCAGAGTAGCCGAAGATTGCACTCACCTGCCTACAATTGGAGTGTGGATCTCTAGCAGTCGACTAGTATAGGTAAAATAGGTGAAGCAAAGATATTCGCAAGGTGGCTGGTAAGAACTGGATCAACGAAGCCGAAGTTTGAACTCTCCGGCCTACAATTGGAGTGTGAATGTGTAGCAGTGAACTAGTTAAGGTAAAATAGGTGAAGCGAAGATATTCGCAAGGTGGCTGGCAAGAATTGGATCAAAGTAGCCGAAGTTTGCACACGCCTGCCTTCAATTGGAGTGTGAATATCTAGCAGCGGACTAGTATCTTTGTACTGGTAGGACTTCTGCTAGTCCCCTTGGAGCGGTACCCACCACTTTGCCAATTAATTTTCAGCCGTGAAATAGGAATGTTTTTCGGTTGAAATGGCAAGGTGTCCAGTGAAATTACAGGGCATGTGAGACTCAACATCTTTATGTCTCTTGAGACTTTGTCTTTTGTCTCTTGAATTACCTTGGTAACAGGCGCAGTGCAGTGACATGCAAAATTCTGGCGTTCCGGAATTTTGCATGCCACTGTATCTGTTATAGGTAGACGTCATCGCTTACAATCAGGCGAGCGTCGTGCTTGTCCTGTTACCTTATATCATAAAAAAAATTATAGGTAAAATAGGTTAAGCGAAGATATTCGCAAGATTGCACTCACCGGCCTACAATTGGAGTGTGAATGTCTAGCAGTGGACTAGTATAGGTATATAGGCGTATGCTGATTAGACAGGTATAAAAATTGTAAGACTCACGTTGTGTCGACGATATTCCGGCCAGATTTCATAACATCGTGACCGAGAGAAGCCGGCTCCTTCAAATATAGCATCGCAGTTGTTTTGAACCTAACAACCAATAAAATCACGTGAATTTAAATCAAAACATCAGGTTCAAATTAATATAGAAAAACACTCAAATTTGCACACAGTTTATCTACCCGTTTGACCGTGATAAAATGTTATTAGTGTCTCATTTTTAGTTTTTACATAGCAATTTTATACAAGCAACGTGAGTCTATATATTTTTAACCCCCGATGCAAAGAGAAGGGGTGTTATAAGTTTGACGTATGTATCTATGTATTTGTGTATGTGTGTGTCTGTCTGTGGCATCGTAGCGCCCAAACGGATAAACCCATTTTGATTTAGTTTTATTTGTTTGATAGGTGTCTTAATCGAAAGCGTTCTTAGCTTTTTTTCATGAAAATCCGTTTAGCCGTTCAAATATTATCAGCTCTTTTTTGGTTGATGAGACTACGATAGCAACTTTCCTAGCCCCTTTAACCGTGGACGTCACAAAAATCAAAATGGCGCTTCTGTGCACTATTTACCCATCACTCTGCTGCCGTCTGTTTAGCGTAGTTTACATTAGTCAAGTAGACGACCATTATACATATACAAATTAGTCTGGGGTGGTTTAAATTTTAAATTTAAGTATTATAAAATGTTCAAATGGTTGAATTTTAACGCGATCTGACAAGTATTATTTATAAATTGTTAAACACAATCCAAAATTTCATCGTACCGACGGGACTTGAACCCGCAACCTCCGGAATAACATGTTCCGGTGCTTTGCCAATTAAGCCACGGTGCGAAGTATCGTTACGACGAAATTAGTGGATTGCATTTTGTTAACCCAATTATGCATTGGTGGCGCCATCTATGACTACTTATTACGTAAGTTAATCATTCGGAAGAATACATTACAGTTTTCAAATCCGACGAGAGATGTTGCACTGCGTAAATCAAATATTATGTTTCTTTGAAGTGTTTCACACTTTATATTTTTTGTAAATTGTTAAACACAATCCAAAATTTCATCGTACCGACGGGACTTGAACCCGCAACCTCCGGAATAACATGTTCCGGTTTACAAAAAATATAAAGTGTGAAACACTTCAAAGAAACATAAGTATTATTTAACCTAATGTGAAGTGCCGGTGCAGTCTAAGTGGGAAGTGTATATTTTGTTTTTTTAATAATATAGTAGCAAAGAAGCAAACGGCCCACTTGAAGGGAAGCGGTCATGTCGCCTACGAACACTTGCAACACTAGAGGTGTCACTAATACGTTTCCAACCTGCCAAAATTCTTTTAACGCTTACGAGCACCCCATGTTATAGCTCTGCAGGAAAACAGCAGACAGGAGCTCGTTCCACATTTTTAACCGACTTCAAAAAAAGGAGGAGGTTTCTCAATTCGACCGTATATATATATATATAAATTTTTTTTTGTTTGTTTGTTCGCGGATAACTTCGTCGTTTATGAACCGATTTTGATTATTCTTTTTTTGTTCGAAAGGAGATATCCCAAGTGTGGTACCATAGTAATTTTATTGAGGTCTGATAAGTATCTCAAGAGAAAAGGAGATAAACATCTCAAAATTGGTACTGAAAATGAATAGCGCGGCATTGAAGTGGGTTCTTTTTTAGTTTTTAAACGATATTATACAAGTATTGGAGAGAAATGACCGCTTGAAAAGGATATGTGAAAATTCCAAGTCTCGATAATATGTGGATGAGTATGTGAGTTATAATTAGCCAACATTACCCTCCTATGGGAGTCAATGACCCCATGTTAGTTGTAGGTACCCCAATTTCGTAATTCCTCAATTACAAAATTGGGGTACCACCTACACCTACACCTATCAGGTGCAGTTTATGTTTAGCAAGTGCACGGCGGCAGTGAAACAAGGTGATGCGCATAATTGTATTTTGGTTTTATTTCTTATAGGCTAGCGTTTTAATACTATCTCGCCTAGTGGTAAACATATATATTTTGTAATATATATATATAATATATATAATATATATATATTTTATAACTTGTGATGAGATAGTGCTCACCTGTTGCTAAATGATGATGCGGTCGAAGATGGTAAGCACGCTAGGCCTAGAATAGGAACTGGCTCTCAAGGATAGCTGCCGGAACACATTAGATGTTTGAAACAGTTTATATGGTCGAAAATAGTGAACACGGTAGGTCTAGAATGCTCTGACTCCTAAGGAATGTGTACCGCCAGAACACGTTATGGCGGCGGATATTCTCCTTGATGGTGGTAAGCTACTTTTTAGTAGCAAGTCAGGCGGAACATCGGAATAATATGCTCCTAACACCTGTGGAGTTGCAAGTATCCTCAACTGTTTAGCACCAAAGATCATGCTGATACATGACTAACATCGGTTTTCTCAAACTAAGCAATGCTGATCATAGCATTGCTCAGTTCGAGTCACAGCTGTAGCTGAAAACTTGTTGTTATTTTGTTTTTTTTAGGCAACACTCCGCACTCGGTAATCTTGTGACGCGGGGGACTTTACAAATGTATAAATAACGGACAATTACACCCAGACTCGAAACAATTGTTTGTCGATCTCATAAAGAATTCTCCCGTGTGGGAATCGAACCTACGACCTTCAGTTTCGTGGACAGGCTCACTAACCACTAGTAATGTAGGGCGCCCTTCAGCTAGATGGAGCGATGATATTATATCACCTACGCAAGCTGCCTGGCAGCGGTCGGAAACAAAAAACTGAAGATCCGAACTCAGTGAGCCTTAGGTGAGGCCTATGTCCAGCAGTTCAAAGCAAAACTTCAAATTTGATAGGCACTTACTTCTTCTGCGGGTAATGAATTGTGACTCCTTTGGGCGTAACTTTCTGCTTGCAAGGACTGCTGCTTCCACACGGACATCCCTTTCTCGGCTTCAGTGACGTCTGGTAAGCTGGTATCGGGACCACTCTGGGAAAAAAAGGTGTTCGTGTAATCGTTACGCGCGCCACTAAACCCCTACGTACATTATGAGTGCTAGGTATGTACCTTTTATTTTGTAGGTAATTCCAGTCCATTATACAGGGTGTCCCAGAAAGTAGTATCAAGCGGAAGCCCAGAGATTAAAAACCAATCAAGGGGTATCCAAATATCCCCCATATAATGTTCCGCAATTTTTGGTAGTCAAGGAATTATGGCATTTTTTAACAATTTCTTCGATTTCTAAATTACGACTACAGAGACATTTTTGTTCATACTGACCTCAATTTTACTCACATATTGAGATATTTTTTTTAAATGTAGCTGGATAACTGATCGATAATAACGCATTAAAAAAACAACAGAATAAACCGGTTTGGCAAAAAAAAATCCATAAAGTGATAAAACATCAAGTGAGGTTCAGACTTTGAAGGCCGATTAAATAAAAAAAATCTCAATTCGTCTGCATGTTTATTTTTTCTGTGTATGTTACGCGATTACTCCGTCAATTGTGAACCGATTCGAATGATTGTATTTGAAATCGGTAACCCTACCGATTACAAAAATAATCATTCGAATAAGTTTGCCAGGTGGTCCCATTGTAATTTCATTGAAATCTGATAAGTATCTCCAGAGATATGATGATAAACGTCTCGAACTTGCTACTGAAATTGACTCGCGGGGCATTGAAGTCAAAAGTCAAAAGTCAGACCATTTATTCAGTATATGAGCAAATTAAAAATTTGCACTTACACACGTCAAATAACATTAAATGATCATATTCAATAATTATTATTATAGATATAACAGAAACATAACTTATTGCTTTGAATTCACAAAATGGGTATTGAGCCATTCAGCTTTCATCTAGACGTCGAACGTCGCACTTAAAACACATGTTTGATTCCCCTGATTAATGTAGGGTTGCCAACTGTTCTATTACGTGCACCCGCGTCGGGTGCAGTCGTTTGTTTTAGATTTTAAACTATCTTAATTATTAGGTCAATGTAATGCCACAAATTTTTTTTTTAATTTAGCAAAACTGCGTCAGCGTTATTTTCGTCCTAAAAATTTTACTTGAATATTACTCTCAAGTCGCCCCAAAAGAAGCTTTACTTTAAAATAAGTTCAATATTGATCGGAGATGATGTACAGTTGTTCTTATATTCGATCTATGATTTTTTTAAATATTTGCATGAAAAAAAAAATTGAGTAAGGGTGCGTACAGACTATATAACATAACATGTTTAAGAGAATGTGGACACGGAATGTTATAAAACATATTATACATGATATTATAACATGTTATTATAACATGTTTTATAAGGTTTCCGTGTCCACATTATCTATAACATGTGAATAACTGTGTTATAACATGTTATAATATGTTACATAGTCTGTAATATAACAGCCGTTTGAGATTTAAACCTTTCAAGAAATAAATATTTTATTAGTACATACATATCGTCTAAATATCTATCAAATATCTTACAGGGGAAAATTCACTATGCTTGGATCCTTAGGGCCTTTAGTCAAATCCTCTTCATGCAACTAACCCCACTCACTTTTAGAATGGGTCTATTCTATAGCCTCTTTACCGCTGCATCACCGCTTCGGTGCCTGTATGTCCCTATATTCATTTGACAACAGACATATTAAAATTCTAAGGTGACCTAATAAGTTGTATTGCAAATACTTACTCCCGTTTTCTAAACACTTTCCACTTTGGCTTTTCTGTGATCACATATCGCATGTTCGATAAACTGAAAAAGTAAAACAAAACCTTGAATTTCAATAACACAAGAACGTATCTATACAATAGTATACGTTATGTGTTGTATGTTTTTTCTTTATTATAATAATAATAAAGAAAAAACATTTTATAACCAGTTCACATTTTAAGATGTTTGATGACGAAGCAAGTGCATCAGGCTCCAACATCGTGGAAAATATCGTTTGCGCGATGCAGTATCTCATACATTTAAGCAATATTTACAAGGAGAGTTATTAAACCTACTCTAGCGCCATCTAGATGTTTTTATCTAAACTAATATTATAAAGTGGAAAGATTTGATTTTTGTTTGTATAGATTTAAATCAAAAACTACTGGATCGATTTTAAAAATTCCTTCAGTAATGGAAAGCTACATTATCAGCAAGTAACATAAGCATATTTAATCCCCGTATTATTACGAGTACGAGAATTGCGCGGGTGAAACCGCTAGGCGCTGCTAGCAGTGACTGTACGGTTTATGGTGAAACTAGCCGTGGTTGCGGCTTTGATGACAATTTAAAAGTATCCTATGTGCTATTTCAGGTTGTACACTATATCTATGCCAAATTTCATCCAAATCCATTCAACCGATTTTGCGTAAAAGAGTAAGAAACATATATCCATCTATACTCACCTACATAACATAAAAGCATCTAGATGGCGCTGGAGTAGGTTGCACAGTTCTCCTTGTAAATATTGCCTAAAGGTATGAGATCCTTCATCGTGCAAACGATATTTTTTGCGATGTTAGAACTATACGCACTGGCTTCGTCATCAAACATCTCAAAATTTGAACTCTTTACATAACATTTCGCATTTATAATATTACTAGCTGCACCCCACGGCATCGCCCGTGTTTAATTCTGGTTATATACCTTCCTCTTCAATCACTCTATCTTTTGCTGGAAATTGCATGAAAATCCGTTGAGTAGTTAAAAAGATCTGAGCGTACAGATAACGGGAGCGACTTTCCTTTATACTATGTGAAGATGTAGTAGGAATAGTAAGATATACATAGTTATATTAAAATACGGGAATGTTTTGACCAAGTTGCATTGAACGAAGTAAGAAAGAGACTGAAATCTAGAATAGCGGAAATATAAAGAAAAATATCTTGGTCTTGTCTTTGTTCAGTGATTGATATTAGCCACGTCTGAAGACTAGAATCAATGGTCACACATTTAGTCACCCAGAAATCCCGTGTAGCGGGATGTGTATGGGTGACAATTTACCCTCCTGTTGCGAGTTTTTTTTTAAATATCTTAGCGTTTGACCACTATTTCACCTGGTGGCAAGCAATGTGGTCGAAGATGGTAAACATGCTAGACCTAAAATACTCAAACTCTCAAGGGTTAGTGTGCTGCTGGAACACCGTAAGGCTAAGGCAGCAGATTCTCTCCTTGATTGGTAAGTGACAATGACCTCCCCCCCACATCGTAATTTTGGGTAGTTGCTGTAACTACCCTCAAGTAACACATCTGTTATATTATACCAACCTTGTGTTGCTTGTTGCTTCATCAATCTGTCTTCTTCCATCTTTACCCATACCCATCTTGGCTACGAATTTATTTAGGTATGACATGGCTACTTTTTCGACAGCTTGTTTGTGCTTTTAAAGATTTATTATTGTATACATTTTATTTGTACTGATAATAAGTTTTATTGACTAATTTGGATGGAGAATTTCATTTTATTTAGCTGTAAATTGATATTTTTTTGTTTGACTACATTACAAAATAAAACTTAATATTTGATTGACAATGCCATAAAATGTCATGGAATGCAAAGAGCTGATAGAATGTTATTATGACAACCATAGATTGTGAATGTAAAAACGTAATGAGTTTTTATTACGATGTAACAGTGTCGCTTTTTTACGTCTGATAGTCCCACTGGTCTCAGACTTGACAAACTAGCATTGGACCACCACCCAACCGCTATCTTATAGGTGGGATTCCGCAGAACGCGGCAGAAGGCAGACAGCGACGGCGACAACATATGCCGCGACGGAAGTAGGCATTACTTTGCAGTGGGTATTAATTTAAATGAGACCGATACCTACATACGACTGCAACTGCCGCGCATGATGTCGTGAATTGATTTGCACACATTTTCTGTCGAACGTCTGCTGCTGCCATTGTGCTTGTTCAGTTGAAAGACGGCACTGATACGGGGTGTCTGAATTTATTGCTTTAGTCTAACATTCCAACCCGTCTTCCATACCGGCTGGCACCAAACATGCCGGTACTCGGTAAACCAATTGGTGTCAAATCTTTTTTTAAAGCTTTCTAGCAATGAGGTTTGCACATTACTGTTAGCTTGTTTTTAACGCATCTAAGCTAAATATGCTTGTGTCTAGTCTAGTCTAGAGTGGTTTAAAGTCAATTCAGTATATATTATGATACTCTTTGGTGATAATAGTTAAGGATCGAACTCACGACGTTTCGTGCGCGATATTACGCATCGCTGGATCTCGCCACATTATTATGTATAAACGCTTATAAACAGTCAAACATATTAAAATTACCCTTTTTGAAGAGTTTCGACTTCCCATATAAATAAAAGAAGATACATGTTAATAAACAGTATGGACCGTAGTTTATCATTTTTTTTTATTTCAGGTAAAAAACAATTAAGCTCTCCTGATGGTTAGGCGATGACGTCACGCTAAACTTGGTGCAGCTAGGCTATTCTGTAAGCTATCTCTCGCTCTATTTTATTTCGTATTACGAAATTCAACCGTATTACAAACGTGATACGATTGAATTTCGTAGTACGAAATTCGAATCTCACCGCGGAATCCGCTGTCAAGATAGCTTACAGAATAGCCTAGCAGATTATCATTTTCACTACTCTTACTCTAGACGAAGAATTTCACACGTACTTGGCATTTTACTGTCCACCTTAGAAACTAAAACTTTCTTACGGTTGTTAAATATACAAAAAAAAAGAAAACATTACCCCAGGCATTGTAACAGAACACTTTCAACTAATCTAATACTATAAGAATCTTTGTCCTGACTGACTGACAGACAACGCACAGCCTAAACCGCTGGTCGTAGAGACTTGAAATTGGGAGGTTATATTTGTCTTAGTACGTAAGGGTGTACTAAGAAAGGATTTTCCAAAATGTACCCTTTAAAGGATGAAATGGGGGGTTCAAAGTTTGTATGGAGAAACAAGATTAGATAGTATTTTCTATTCAAAACTTCACACAAGTGCTCCAGTAAAAATAAGTAAATACGTGTTTCAGGTTTTTTTGAAATTCCACCCCAAAGAAGGTGAAATGAGGTAACAAAGTGTGAAAATCAATATTGTTTCGGATTGCGCTGAAATTGGGCATGCAGATAGTTATTATGACGTTAGTTACCTATGAGAAAGCATTTTTCAAAATTCATCCCTGAAGGGGATAAAACGGGGGTTCAAAGTTTGTATGGAGAAACAAGATTAGATAGTATTTTCTATTCAAAACTTCACAAAAGTGCTCCAGTAAAAAATAAGTAAATACTTGTTTCAGGTTTTTTTGAAATTCCACCCCTAAGAGGGTGAAATGGGGTAACAAAGTGTGAAAATCAATATTGTTTCGGATTGCGCTGAAATTTGGCATGCAGATAGTTATTACAACGATAATTCCCTCTGAGAAAGGATTTTACAAAATTCACCCCTGAAGGGGATGACACGGGGGTTTAAAGTTTGTATGGAGAAACAAGATTAGATAGTCTTTTATACTCAAAACTTAGCACAAGTACTTAAGTAAGTAAATACGTGTTGCAGGCTCTTTCGAAATGCCACTAAAAGGGTGAAGTGGGGTAACAAAGTCTGAAATCAATATTGTTTCGGATTGCGCTGAAATTTGGCATGCAGATAGTTATTTTGACTTAGGTATCCGCTAAGTAAGAATTTTTCAAACTTCACTCTTCAAGGGGATGAAGTGGGGGTTCAAAGTTTGGATAGACATTTTATTCGACATTTCACACAAGTACTTCTGTAAATAAATAAGTAAATACGAGTTTCAGACTTTTTCAAAATGCCACCCTAAGAGGATAAACTGGGGTAACAAAGTCTAAAAATCAATATTGTTAGGGATTGCGCTGAAATTTATAATGCAGATAGTTATTATGACGTAGGTATCCGCTTAGAAAGGATTTTCTAAAAATTCCTCCCGTATACGGTACGGGGATTCAAAGTTTGTATGGCGAAACCAGATGAGATAAGGTACGTGTTGCAGGATTTTCCGAAATGGATTAGGTAACAAAGTCTGAAGATTTTGGTTTTTCGGGTTTTATAAATATGAATCCCGAATTGCCTTAGTCACGCGATAACATGAAAACGGGTGAACCGATTTGGCTAATTCTTATTTGATGTCTTAAATGATAGAATCGTTTTTAGAAAATAAAAGTTTTAAATAAATAAAAGAAGTTTTTAACGCAGGCAAAGCCGCGGGGCACTTCTACTTCGTACATATGTAAGTATAATATATGTAATTGTAGTTTGTAAGTTTAAATGTTTCCTGTTTCATATGTTTCTTTTAATTGTTGTACAACTAATAATTTTGTAATGTATTGTATTGAACTATCTCAACGAAATGTGTATCTTTTTGTGTAGTTTATAAAGTAAGATAGTGGTTAAACGCTAGCTTATTATGATATAATATAAAAGTTCTAATTTGTATCGCGTAGCGTCGTAGCCGTAGTTTCGTAGCCGCCGACGCTGCCGAATTATCTCAATGAAATTTGTATATGTTTATGTATAAAATAAAGATTTATTTGTATCGCTGTCTTAAAAAAGTCACGCTGTGTTGTTTCGCATCACGTCTCGGTGTGAGCTGACCCTAACACTTTCACTAGATATTTGAAAGTGATAATTACATACAATGTTTTTTAATATATATGAGCTTCCGATATTTTGGTGATGTTACAAGTCACATATTCAAAAGGTAACTCCGTACATTATTCACATATGAGTATAATATATATATATACTAGCTGTACCCGCGACTTTGTCTGCGTGGAATAGTGTCTTTGGGTAGCATTTTTAAATATTAAGGCTAATTATATAAGACACATGCGTATCCCACCTTCACCGCACCGTACCACGCCGTGCAAATCCCCCCTCCCCTCGCCATTTCCTCCCCTCCCTATCTCGTCCCCCCATTTCCCCTCCCCCTCTCTTCCCTCCCCCCTTCCCTCCACTCTCCTCCTCCCCCTCCCCTCCCCTTTCCCTCACCTCCAATCCCTCTCCCCTTTCCCCTTCCCCTCACTTCCACCCTCCCTCCCTTCCCCTCATTCCCCCTTCCCCTTCTCTCTCCCCCTTCCCCCTCACAAACTTTGAATGACATATAAATTTATATCGAATCAACAGCCTAAACAATAAGTTTCAAGCTTCTAGCTTTAAAAATACTTTCATACAACTTTTCATCCCCTTTTTAACCTTCTTTTCGCAATAAAAGTAAGCCTATGTCTTTTCTCAGGTTCTAGACTATCTGTGTACCAAATTTCATTTAAATCCGTTCAGTAGAACATTAACATAAACCTTACATATTTCCATACAAACTTTAATCCCATATTGTTATTTTACACCCTTGAGGGTAAAACTTTTACAAACTTTTGAATGTCGAATTTATTTATATCAAATTAACAGCCTAAAAAATAAGTTTTAAGTTTCAAGCTCCATACAACTTGTGACGATACTTATACAAATGACGATACTTCCATACAACTTTTCATCCCCCCTTTCAACCCCTTACAACCCTGTTTTTGCATTAAAAAGTAGCTTATGTCCGTTCTCAGGCTCTAGACTATCTGTGTACCAAATTTCATTTAAATCGGTTCAGTGGTTTTGGCGTGAAAGTGACACAGACAGACAGACAGAGTTACTTTCGCATTTATAATATTATATATAAAGTTAGGATTAGGATATATGGGCAGGCAAGAAGAGCCGAAGTTCAAGTTCAGTCGCGTGTCTTGTGAGAGGCCTACGTCCAGCAGTGGACCGATACCGGCTGATCATGATTATGATGTATAAAATAATTACATTCTCATGATAATATTTAGATATAGTATGTTTTTTTTTTTTACAATAATAAGTTCTCTAAGGCTGATTTACTTCACAATATATTTATGTCGCGCCCTCATTCCGTCCTAAGTAAATATAGATTAGCTTTGACCCGCAAAAGTTTCAAAAACATTGTATCTGATGAACTTTTGTTGAACGGAAAGTAAATACAGCCCTCATAAATAGTTTTAGCTTGGAATATAAATAAAATAGAAGTATATCTGGTAACTATAAAATAAATTATATTATATTATATGTATATAGGTATGGACATATTATAAGACGCAGCGAAGATCATATTGTGGTCCAAATAGCTCTAATATTTCCGAAAAATAAGAAGTAGAGGCCACCCGCCAATGACCTGGTTGTATAACATCGCTAGAGAGCTCAAGAAAGCCCAATTGCCCAATTGCCGCGACAACCCAAGACCGTGTGTCTTGGCACATAAAAGTGAGGAGACCCGACTCCAAAGAACGGGATCAGGGACGGAAGAAGAAGATACTATATGTATATATTTTAAGCTTACTAGCAATGTGGGTTGCGCATTTATAGAATATTGCCTATTCTATTAATGATATTAGGTTAAGGGTCCATTTCACCGGTTTCTGATAATGCGTTAGATAGTTATCTGACACATAACGCCATCTAAAAGCTGTCAAAAATCTGTCAGATTTCTTCATATTAGCGCTATCAGGAACCGGTGAAACTGGCCCTTAGTTTAATAACTTGCCGAGAATTGCCCTTAAATTTATGTATCATAATAAAAAGCTACAAACGGGCCAGCTAGTGTAATATCGTAATAGAAAGTAATATCGATTCAATATTACTACTCAATTCCTTTAGAAGGTATCGTAAGGTAATTTCATAGAAAGTTTGTATTAGGTTGCTTTTACAATAGTCTCACAGTTTGTGTCTTATCAAAAGTGCGCCTACTGGCGCAGTACCTACTAAATGCATAAAATCAAAAAAATTAAATGTACCTACTTTATTACGAAGGTGTGTACTACAATCTAGACTTGTTCAATTTGAGTTTCACAGAATGTAAACCATACAAATACGACTGTATACGTCTTCCCTATATAATTTTCCATTGCCACTCGATGGGCTTTGTCGATGATTTGGTTCTATGTTGATCTTTTTGTAACGGATTTGAGGTGATACAATTTAGCATGAACGATGAATTTTAAAAGGTGGCTGGTAAGAGCTGGATGAGATTATCCGAGGATCGTGCTCAGTGGCGTCATAGAAAAGATAATAATACTACGTATGGAACGGACACTCTGTTCCCCCCACCAATTCCGGGCTTCCTCACCCCGCCACCGCTTTGGAGCTGTCGAGGAGCTGCGCTGAGCAAGAACGCCACACGCGTACGACTATAGAACAATTACTACTCACGGAGAGAAGAACATCAACTTCATACATTTATGTTGGGACCAGTAGACACTGGAGGTTCAATTTACGTAGGTTCTTATTACGTAGGTATATAATAAACACTTAATTATATTAGTATACCTACCTACATATTCGTATTTTAGAATTCATTTTCATAAATGAGACAACGATATATATACTCGTGCGTAAATAACGATTAGATTGTAAAATATTTAAAAAAAATTTCACGTTGAAACATTTTTATAACACAGCAATTGGGAACTTGATGTAGGTACGTAGTATTTATATTCTCTTTACTTGATGTCGCTCTAACGTGCGAGCAAGACACACGACATTGTTTCGTACAGCTCTGGCTGGCCGCCCAACACAGAATAAAAAATAGTTACTGTGGTACAGTTTGTTCTATGCAAGTCGACTGGACCTGGAGATGATGGTTTACGAAATAGAGACTAATATTTTTAGTGTTAAAAGCTTTTTGGGTAAGTGAATATTCATACGGTCAGTACGTAGTACGTATGTACAAAGTAACTATTATATAATCTGTGATACGGTGATTACGGGCGACAACCTTAGACATCACGCACACAAATGCACGTATAGAAAAACGACCCGTGTGTAGTGTCTGTGTCGGTGTCACAGTGTCGGTCGTTAAAACGCTAGTTTTTATGGAGATTTAGCGAGTGTCCGGGGTGTGGTGGCGTGTAGAAGCCAATGTCTAATCACTAATATAGACTGATGATGGTATAATTTTCAAATATTTTACAATAATAGTCATCATCATCATCAGCTCATTTCTGTCCACAGTTGGACATAGGCCTCACTTACGGCAAGCCACTGAGCTCGATCTTCAGTTCTTTGTTTCAAACTGCAAAAAATAACAATATCTGTACCAGAAATGTATCTAGGCACATTGCCCTTTTTTACTTATCATCTTTTACGGGTATAATGGGCTCACTAGTCGTTAGCCTAACTGATAGCTCACTGTAAGCGCATACTGTAAGCTTCATTTAAAAACAGCTTAACACATTCAGCAATTGATAATATCGTTGATGTGGGTAAGCTATTGATTCTGCACCTCGTGTCGGGTGATTGATGGAGCGGCTAGCCACCTGAGCTCAGGGAAAGTACTTTAGAACCAGTGTTGCCGTTTTGGCATTTTTAGTGCTAAATTTAGCATATTAACGACCCTTTTCATGCATGAATAAAACTCATTTAGCATATTTTTAAATACATCGATAACATTTCACACATTTTCTTTTATTCAATAAATGTTTCAAATCAAAGTGTTAAACGATTTTCAAGGAGTCAAAGAGTCAACCTCACAGCAGAAAAATTTTGAACCAGAACGTATAATTTGCAAATACATTTTGATTTTGACGAAAAATAAAACAAATTAAAAATAACAATTAAATTTTGGTATATTATCCCTTTTATATCCTTAATCCTACCATAACTAACAGATATAGCTAATTTGATGAGTACTACTGTGTTGATTTTATACAATATAAATAAAATTCGGCATCTGGCATATATTTTAGCCATATCTATACAGATTTAGCATTATTTTAGCACATTTTGCATCAGAGCTTAGCATATTCCGAATTTTGAAAGTGGCAACACTGTTGAACGTCTGATGTGGAAGGTCTTTAGACGTTATTGGGCTTGGCGGTGCTATTATACAGATGATGTTTGGACTTTGTGCTTGAAAAATGTGTTTGATAAGACTTAAAAGGAAAAGGAGCACAAGCTGCGTGAGTGAACTGTTTTTAGTATTCTGAGGTGTTTTGGACTATATTTCTGGAGTGTGCTATTATATATCGTGATAATCTCTAATATAAAATAGAGTGCTGTATAATAAATGATCTATCGAAAAATACCATACATACGTAGTTTATCAACGTTCACTTGAATTGAGCAACTAATCATTTCGTAAAATTGGTCCTAATCATAATTAAGGAGATTTTTCTACACTATTCAAAATATGTTTTAATTTTTAAAATCAATTTGAACAAATATGTTTTCTGTTTGATAGGGTATAACTTCCCGTTTGGTTTAATTGTAAGTACCTATGAGTACCTATACCCTGAGAGGGTAACAAATAGAGAATAAAGAGGTACAAAAACAAAAGTAATTTTTCCAAATGTACATGCAAAACTATCAATCATAATGGTATGCGACGTCTGCTAGTAAAATTATCTGAGGTAAATATTCTGAATTGTATAATTCATCGAGTTCTGATGGTCCACAGGTAGTTGCTACCGAAAAGTAGATTACAAAGTAGGAGAAAATCTGCCGCTATAACCTTACGTTGTTTTGGCAGCACACAACCCTTGAGAGTCAGAATATTCTAAGCCTAACGTGTTCGCTATCTTTGACCACATAATCACTTACCATCAGGCAAGATAGCGGTCCAACGCTACCCTATAAGATATTCATTAATATAGAACTAAAGTAATATGAGTTTAAGTTTCTGTTATTAACGTTCGGCAGTAATCGGCTGAAATCGGCGAGTCGGCTGTTGAAGTATTTTATTCTCTTTCTCGACTCGAATACGAAAACTTTAAGCGACGAAGCCTAGGACGAAGCAGATGAAGTAAATGGACTACTGAAGTATAGACTAGGCAAGTGAAGTACTGAGTGAATGACAAGAAACAACTGAAGTACTTCAATTGAGTCAGTAGTTCGCGAACTACACACGCCTACTGGATTCGGTCTCCACGCTCAAGGCCCGCGATAGAAGCTATGCAATAGCTTAAAAATTTAACAAACAGCAAGCATATTAGAAGTTTAAAAATCCCCAATGCGATACGAAAGCTATCTTCACACATACTCGTACTGAAGAACACACCACTTAAATGCTAGATACATTATATTATGAAAGATAATATTGTATAGCCCCAATACACTAGGGTTGGCACTAAAGCCTCGTCCACAAAGTGGCCTCGAGTGACGTTGCTTTGTGCCGCTCTATTGTCTACACCCCTTCGGACTACAAAGAAAATTTTATTTTTAAAGGCCATCGGGTAAAGAGGTCACTAGAAGTGCCAGTTTGTTATTTTTCAACCGACTATCAGAAAGAAGGATTTTGTCCCATTGTACAATTAATTGAGATCTGATATAATGGAGATAGATTCCTGTTTGAGGTGTCTATCTCCATTTCTACTTGTTATGTCATATTGTACATGTACATGTTAGTACTATCCTTTGCTACTGAAACTGACTCACGTGGCATATAACGTCGGGTTTTTGGTTATTAAACTATCTAAATTATTGATGAAGCAACCCTAGACACATAAAGCTATGCTGGTCGCTTTGAAATAATAAACTTTAAACTTTTTAATCAATATTATTAGTAGAATAATGAATTTGAGTCGCTTGTTAAGTAACTGAGTATATCACCGCTGTTTGAACACCATTTAATATTTAATAGAAAATTAAATAGCAACTATATACAACACACAGTATGTAATAACAAAGTCAAAGTCAAGGCATTTATTTAGTGTATGGGCCAGTTGAAAATTTGCACTTACTCACGTAAAATAACATTATGTAGATCATATCAATAATATTTTTTCTAAATATAATAATAGGCGCTAATTCAGTAATTTATTCCGATAGTCATGTTAGAGGAAAGAAAATGAACAAAAGAAGCTCAACACAATTACTGATATACGGTAGATGTAACATTTATAGGTAAACTAGCTGCGCCCTGCGGTTTTGCCTGCATTTAATCCTTTTAGGTTATAAACCTTCCTCTTGAATCACTCTATCTATTGATGAAAACCGCATTAATATCCGTTGCGTAATTTAAAAGATCTAAGCGTACAGACAGCGGAAGCGACATTGTTTTATTTATACTGTACTAGCTGTACCCGCGACTTCGTCCGCGTGGAAAAGTGTCTGGAGGTAGCATTTTTTAATTATTTAGGCTTATTATTTTACAAATAAGACACGTGCGTTTCCCACCTACACCGCACCGTACTACGCCGCGCAAATTCCCCCTCCCTGTCTCTTCCACCCACCCCTCTTCCCCTCACTTCCCTCTCCCCCTATCTTTTCACCACACTTGCCCCTCCCTCCCCTCTCTCTTCCCCCCACTCCCTTCCCTTCACTTTTCCCTAACTTCCCTCTCCCCTCCCCTTTCCCTCCACTTCCTCTTCCATCCCCTTTCATTTCTTTTCATCTCCCCTCCCCTCCTCTTTTCCCTTTCCCTTTACTTCCACCTCTCCTCCCCTCCCTCCCCCTTTCCCTTCCCCCTCACAAACTTTGAATGTCATATTTATTTATTTCAAATCAATAGGCTAAACAATAAGTTTCAAGCTCCTAGCTTAAAAAAAGACGATACTTCCATACAACTTTTCATCTCCCCTTTCAACCCCTTACAACCCTATTTCGCATTAAAAAGTAGCGTATGTCCTTTCTCAGGCTCTAGACTATCTGTGTACCAAATTGCATTTAAATCGGTTCAGTAGGACATTCACATACACCTAACATATTTCCATACAAACTTTCATCCTTTATAATCATTTTACACCCTTGAGGGTAAAACTTTTACAAACTTTGAATGTCATTTTTATTTATATCAAATCAACAGCCTAAAAAATAACTTTCAAGCTTCTATCTCCTAAAATGACGATATTTCCATACAACTTTTCATCCCCCCTTTTAACCCCCCTTTCAACCCTTTACAACCCTTTTTTCGCCATAAAAAGTAGCCAATGTCCTTTCTCAGGCTCTAGACTATCTGTGTACCAAATTTCATTTAAATCGGTTCAGTGGTTTTTGCGTGAAAGTGAGACAGACAGAGTTACTTTCGCATTTATAATATTAGTTAGGATTATTAATGAATACTTAATTATTACGCAACTTCATACGACCCTAGTATGGTCGTTTGGCGTTGCGTAGGTAGGTAAATGACAGACAGAAGGACAGCGTAGCAATAATTATTTGAAGACATAACATTGCTACGTTAAAAATGCTCGCTTATGTGTGCTACGGCTGCGTAGCATCGTAGCGGTACTTTGGTCCGTGCCATATGGATTGGCACAAAAGTGCATCGACGTCTCGTCAGCCGCTAAGAAAAAATGAGTGTGATTTAAAATGTTGCCAAAATCAAAACCAAAAACATCTATTTATCATTGATGTTTATTACAATTCTACATATTACTAGAACACATTTGATATATTTAATTTCGTATTTTCATGATCTCGACATTTATGATCCGTTTTTATTGTAAAAAGGGATTTTAACGCGCTAAGAGTGTGCTATGTTATACTTTATTTTAATGATTATTAACGAACATCTCTTTTTGTAATTTTTCTACTTAAAATTTAAAAAAAATAACTATTACAACAGTTTTTATAATACTTACGACACTATTTCCTGAAATTATACAAAACGCGGTTATGTCACTTTACCTGGACCATTTTTTTACGTCAGGCAACGGAGATGCGTCACCTTCGGCAATAATAAATCAATTTATTTTATAAATTAATTTCGGCAAGAATTAAGTGATGGCAATTACAATAAATGTACCAACGATATAAAATAAATTATTTGAAATATATTTTATTTATTTATTTTCCAACACACATTAATCTTACATTAAACCCAATATATTAATGCAGACTCCAACTCGAATAAATATGTCCGAGTATACATGTTTCAGAAAAAACACTTCTATTTTAGTGGCACATTAAAAATAAGAACACACCGCTAATTAAAAAGAAAATCTAGTTTTAATCACAGTCATAAAAGGTTTGTCACCACTGTTAGACCACTGAAAGGTCAACGCACTTTAGTGCCTATCTATATGGCACATATGATATAAATAAATTGGTGACTTGTAAAAAAATCACCACCAGTTTAAGATCCTACAAATAGAATATTTTAATATATTATTTTATTGACGTTGATGTTGACTACGATATCGACCAAGTGGTGGAAATCCTCAAGGAGGAGGGGACAAATTCAGCGAGACTACAAGTGCCGAAAATAAATCAAAATTTCAGAAGAATCTCTGCATCTAATCCAGAAGCAACAGTGAGATCAACGGGCTATAAATAAAAAATATTGAAGAAATCTATGGCATACTACTGAGCTGCATCTTCAGCTCTTTGTTTCCAACCGCTGCCAGCCAACTTGCGTATATCATCGCTCCATTTCGCTCGAGAACGCCCTACACTACGTTTACTGAGTCGTGGTCTCCGCTCTAAAAGGCATCCCAATGGTAATCGGTTCTACAATGTCACTGCCACCTCATCTTAATAATCCTTTGAGCTATGTCGATAATAATGCTCAATTAGTTTTCTTATTTTACTTACTTCTATTTAAGAACTTTGCCTCATATACATAACTAGAAGTGCCCCGCGGCTTCGCCCGCGTTAAAAACTTCTTTTATTTACTTAAAACTTTTCTTTTGTAAAACGATTCTATCATTGAAGACATCAAATAAAAAATAGCCAAATCGGTTCACCCATTTTCATGTTATTGCGTGACTTAGGCAATTCGGGATTCATTTATATAAAACTCGAAACACCCAAAATTTCAGACTTTGTTACCTACCCCATTTAAAAAAATACTACAACACGTACTTTATCTCATCTGGTTTCCCCATACAAACTTTGAATCCCCGTTTCGTATGCGGGAGGAATTTTAAGAAAATCCTTTCTGAGGGATACCTTCGTCATAATAACCATCTGCATTTTAAAATTCAGCGCAATCCGTAACAATATTGATTTTTAGACTTTTTTACCCCGGTTAATCCTCTTAGGGTGGTATTTTGAAAAAAGTCTAAAACTCGTATTTAATTATTTATTTACAGAAGTACTTATGTGAAATGTCGAATAAAATGTCTATCCAGACTTTGAACCCCCGCTTCATCCCCTTGAAGACTGAATTTTGAAAAATTCTTTCTTAGCGGATACCTAAGTCAAAATAACTATCTGCATGCCAAATTTCAGCGCAATCCGAAACAATATTGATATTCACACTTTGTTACCCCATTTCACCCTCTTAGAGGTGGAATTAAAAAAAACCTGAAACACGAATTTACTTTTTTTTTACTGGAGCACTTGCATGAAGTTTTGAATAGAAAATACTATCTAATCTTGTTTCTCCATACAAACTTTGAAACCCCGTTTCATCTTCTTCAGGGGTGAGTTTTGGAAAATCCTTTCTCAGAGGTAACTAACGTTATAATAACTATCTGTATGCCAAATTTCAGCGTAATCCGAAACAATATTATTTTTCACACTATGTTACCCCATTTTACCCACTTAGAGGTGGAAATTAAAAAAACCTGAAACACGTATTTACTTATCTTTTTTACTGGAGCACTTGTGTGAAGTTTCGGATAGAAAAGACTATCTAATCTTGTTTCTCCATACAAACTTTGAACCCCCATTTCATCCCCTTAAGGGGTGAATTTTGGAAAATACTTTCTTAGTACACCCTTACGTACTAAGACAAATATACCCTCCAAATTTCAAGTCTCTACGACCAGCAGTTTAGGCTGTGCGTTGCCTGTCAGTCAGTCAGTCAGTCAGTCAGTTAGCCAGTCAGTCAGTCAGTATGTCAGGACAAAGATTCTTATAGTATTAGATATAAAGTATATTCCCATTTACTCCGACTTTCCGCCTGATTCTCTGTTCTGGCAGCATACAGCCATTGGGAGTCAGATTATTCGAGGCCTAACGTATTTACTATCTTCGACCACATCATCGCTTACCACCAGGCGAGATAGTGGTCAAACGCGTCTAGACTTATATAAATTTAAAAAAAAAAACCATTTTTTCGTTTGAGAATATCCATCAACGATATGTAGTCTTAACCTTTTTTATCAATAAGCTTAACTAATATTTAATAGTTAGTTCGAGCATTTTCTATCCAAAAATAAATGCTATATTCTGCTGTCATTTCCAGAGTTTTTCACTCAGGCACACTTGTCTTTTCCGGTTTGAGAGCAGACTAAGCGCTTGTTCTGTGGAGATGGCATTTCGCTACGGACTTGTCAGTTTGCGATACACCCAACCGGGCAAACAACTCGGATAAAGGGTCGCTTTTATGTCATCTGTGAAAATAATAACACAATGTAGCTTTTATAAGATACAAGCTATGTGCAAAGACCTAGAGAGAAAGAAATGTGTGCACGGTAACATACTTATACTTGTCCAGATTCAATTGCAATTACCACCTACCATTTGCAATCAGGAAAATTCTGGCTACATTATCCGTCATCAGAACAGCTACATGCGGTGCCCATATTAATGTAATGTCACGGATCTGACGTTGACGTTGTTATTCCAAATTCATCACAATTTTAACTGACGAAAAAACTACAGATATGCTCTATGGTCAATCAAAGGTGCTCAATTCGACGTGTATACGTCGAATACGTAGTTTTTTCGTTTCGTTTCGTTTTTAGGGTTCCGAACCCAAAAGGTACCAACGGAACCTTAATACTGAGACTCCGCTATCCGTCTGTCCGTCTGTCACCAGGCTGTATCTCATGAACTGTGATAGTTAGTTAGATGGCGTTCGGAACCCTCCGTGTGCAGGACAAAAGTCTGACTCGCACTTGGCCAGTTTTTTTTAAATTTCTTTAGCGTTCTGGAACCCAATCCTCCGTCCGTCAATCTGTTAGAGGGTTGTATCTACTAATTACTAAGTCGTAATGGTAGAGGTAGACAGTTAATTTTTTCATAAAGTATGTTTTACTATGTAAAAACCACTGCCACTGTAAAAACAGAATGATCGAAACAGAATCAAAAATTATAGGAATTCCCCATACAAGAAACGTGGTTTTTGCCAAATTTTGTTCAATCATATTTGTTATACTATGGTATAGTACCCTACGGGTGCTAACCCGACTCGCACTTGGCTAGCTTGTTTTATTATGTATGCATAACTTTTTAATGGGTTATTCGAATTTGATGATTTTTTTTTTCACTCAACAGTTTACACTCATTTGGTCCCATTAAAATTTGAAAATTAAATTCTTCCCGTGAAAATACTACTCGTATGTTGCGCCCCGTAATCCAATCTTCTATCTATCTAACCCGGGTATTAATTTAAAGCTTACAATATCATTTTCATTATCTATCTATATATCTATGTCATCTTATCTATAAATTAAATTCAATTCAACAGATATCACAGCTGCGAAGAAACCAAAGTATTCAAATCTTTAGAAAATAGCTAGAGACAAATATCTAACAATCTATAAGGAATCCTAACACCCCTAACACCTAACAATTCTCGTAACAAGGGTGAAAATGGGGTGAAATAAATGTAGCCAATTGGAAACCCCCAAGTTTAGATTGGCAAGTATTTGTCATCTTTGTGAGAGTGCCTTTGATAAGTAATACAAAGATACGTTAAAAAATTACGGCAATTTTGCTTATCATTTGGTGATGGAATATTTTATGTATTAAAACATTCGTTTCTCAGCATAAGCCGGAGCAACCTCTCGTTCGGTTTGTTCTTCTGTTTTATGTGTTTTATTTGTTTCTCTGTTAAATTTCCACAGGTAGTAGGAAAATATTCCATCGATGTTCCGCCTGACTTGCTACCAAAAAGTAACTTACCAAGGAGAAAATTAGCCGCAATAACCTCACGGTGTTCCGGCAGCAAACAACTCTTAAGAGTCAGAATTTTCTAAGCCATTTTCGACCACATCATCGTTTTCAGGCAACCGAGATAGTGGTGAAACGCTAGCCCACACGATATAAAGTTAATTTATGATCGTACAATATGAAAAAACCGACTTCACATGCCGCGATAGTCGAAGTACTGGCTAGTAATAAGCATGTCATTTAAGTATACTAATTTGCTTAAATTGTTTATATCTCCGGCGACAATATCGGGGTCAGATCTCGATAAGATTTAATTTCAATGGCACCAAACGGGAGGAATATCCCTCAAACAAAAAAAGACTTATTCAAATTAAGATTTGACGAAGTTCTGAGGTAACAAACATAAAAAAATAAAATTCAATAAAATAAAAAAAAATACAGTCGGTTTGAGTGACCTCCTCCTTTTTTGTGAAATCGCTTAAAAACTAAATAGTTTTATGATCTCTTTTCCTCTAAAAATTGGATAAATAAAGAACTAACTGTAAATTAATATCCCTGGCCCAAGTCTGATATAGAACCACTTTATTTCATGCTCTTGACATGTACAGTTTAACGATTGACAGATTGCAGTAAACTAGCGTCCTTCTTCGACCTTCAATAGCAGGTTCAAATGCTATTGAAGGGCCAATGGACGATGCCAAGTTAGATTCGTTAGATTAGATCGATTTTCAACATAACAAGTTCTTTGATTATTAAAAACAATAGTAAAGCTAAATAGTTAAGCTATTTCGAGGCTGACTAATCGTTGATACCTCTTCAAGCCGGCATGCAGGACTTATATTACGAGCAACTGCAATTTTTAGTAAAAAACAGAAAATAATGTATACGAAACGTATCTTCCTTACACCATCACAGGTTTAAGACATTTGTATAGGATTTCATTAAAAGTTTACAATGAGTCTTTGTTCCTGTTTGTATTTGTACTTGGGTTTTAGGAATTTGGAAGGTGCCGAAAGTTTTAGAAGTAAAACCCGATAAGTCAAATGAATATCAATAATCCGCCCTTCAAAGGGTTTAGCAATGTTTTGTAGGGCTTGTGACTTTAAAGTTTTAGGGGACTAATGCTACGTTGGTCGTTGGCTGATTTAAAATAAATACTTTTTAGGGTTCCGTACCCAAAGGGTAAAACGGGAGGTACTTTAAGTACTTTTGAAGGCCCAGTGGTATCGTGGGAGAATGGTCGGCTTTGACGCTAGTCGTACCGAGTTCAATCCCCACCGTGCAACAATGGATTTTTCGATCGAAAAACTAATGTGCGCTTTTCACAATGGCTCTCCGCTGAAGAAAACACATCGCTAAGAAATCTTCAACCCCCGCATGGTGGCAGGATACTATATAGTGTCCACCTGACCAGCTACCACCCTCAAGTTATATAATCTGTCGCCAAACATCAACATGTTCTTGCAGCTATCCTTCAGAGCCAGTTCCCATTCCAGGCGTGCTAACATCCTCGACCGCATCATTATTTACTAACAGGTGAGATAGTGGTCAAACGCTAGCCCTATCTGATATATAAAAAAAATCTTACAACATGACATAAGGTTCAAGTTGGTAGCCTGCTCGAACATCTTACGTCTTTCTAAATATCTAGAAAAAGTTTAGACTACAAAACTATTTTTTTTCTGGCTTACGCTCCGCCATTTGTGAGATAAAATGAAACCAGAATAGTTATGTTGGGTTATATCCGTTACAAGATTATTTTACGAATTGAGAGCTAATATTTAGCTACAATGTAATATCCTAGTCTTAATAGTTTGTCTAGTGATGTGACATAAACATTCGGCAAATTATAATCGTTTACTAAGCGAACGGTTGCAATCCTACCTACTAGTTATATTTTGTAGGTTAGTGTTACGCTGTAAAGAAGTGGAGAGGCGAATCGTGGGATTCACACATCACACATGTCACCGAGGACAAGACTATCCTGTACCTACGCACAATACCGGCACCTACTGAGGGCAAAATGCCGGTTAGTTCACTGGTCAACGCAACGGGCAGTATGATGCTACGCTGTATCTGAGAGAGCAAAACTCATCCACTTGGAGTTACAATTCAAATTGCACTCTGTCCCCCAAGATGCGGATCCAACCATCGTGACTCACCATCAAGATATTTCTAAATAGAGGCCGAACTCCGTCTATCACCACATTCCTACGCAATATACAGATGACAAACCGATGCTGGGGGAGGAAGATCTAAAGCCAGAAGAGCAAGGAGCTACCTTACCTTACCAGATACACAGACTAGACACTTACCAGATATACAGATGACAGTACATCACGTCGAATGTCAACTCCACTGTCCAGTGGGTAGGTACTAGATCTCCTGCCTATTTGGCTAGGCAAGTGGCGCATAGCCGTCAACGTTAAAAAACGATTACGCTGCTCGCAAGTGCACAACTAGCCTGCTACCGCCAGCAGCTTCAAAGTCAAGACGTAAAGTGGGAAATAAGTGCGAAGTAACTGGGCGCCTACATTGACCGGACGTTAAGGATGCGACCGCACGGGGACCACGCCGTCCACCAGGCAAAATGTGCCTGGGTCTTACTCCGTTCGACGCAGTCCTCCGGTCGAAGCTGCCCCTCTACACGAAGTTCAGAATATACAACACTTATATTCTCACCAAGCTTGGAGTATCAGTGTAAATGTCTTCAACAAGAACGTAACTATAAAAAGGCTAACATTCTCCAGGCCAGCTGCCAGCATCTATTTAATAACGGCGCAGCGTATACTTTAAATATGCTACGCAATTCGACAAACAGCCAAGGAGTTTCCTATTGTATTTCCACGCTAAGAACACACGCGCGGCTGTCTCCACAGCCTCTATATTTCAGTGTCACTGACAATTAGTGATATGTATTTGAATAGTGAGCAGTGCCCGGTGACAACTATAAATATTTATCTTTGTTCGCCACGCCAGATGGCTAGACACGGATCTATTCGTCCAAACCATGATATAGCACATCACTATTTACGACTTTTCACTTCGTAATAGAAACATCCTGAGCAGAGAAGAGGAAATTAAAATGAAACTCGTTACAGACGAGTATGGAAGCTATAGGTACTTTGTTTTTGAAACGGTTTCCGTAGAACTTGTGAACGTTTGGGAAAATCGTTTTATTATGTTGAAAGCGTTCCAATATTCTTAAAGAAATTTACTTGCAGATAAATATTATTTTAGTAGGTACTTGAAAATGCTGTAAAAATTGATCTTTATCTATTTTATTATCTGTGATATTATTCACCCATCTATTTAATCATTTTTCTTTGATAATATCAAGTAAGTTGGTAATTGATGACCGAGGCTTGGATAACCAAGAGGCTCGCATGATGGTGAGCAATGATTTAGAGGGTAGATAGAATCTATCAACAAGTAAATAGTACTCTAAATCACGGAATGGAAGTCCATTATTTAATTTACGATTATACTATTTCCCATGTTTAGATCTATGTAAACCTCGAACATCATCGCTTACCACGAAGCGACATATCGGTGATCATACGCTAGCATATCAGCTTTCGTACTACGAAATTCAATCGTATCGCGATGGTAATACGGTCGAATTTCGTAATACGTAATTTGAATCTCACCGCGGATTCCGCTGGCGAGATAGCTTACAGAATAACCTAGCAGATATGAAACAAAATAATGTCAGCACTCCACCAATAGGGAATATGCATGATTTTTTTAAATATGTTTATTTCACTGAATACATCCATATAACACAGTAAAAAAAATTAAATAATACTGAAAGTGTTCAAATTAAGCTACAAAATATAGTTTTAGCATTGAAAAAATATGAGGTATCTGAAACGCTGCCAAAGTTTCGCGCGCCTTTGTGACGTCACAGTGCACAACACGGTCTCCACAGATAAAATATTTTTAATAGAAATACTACGTATTCGTACTACAGTGCATACTATTTATATGAAAAAGATTTAATCTGTGGAGACCGTGTGGTGCACTGTGACGTCACTTTCTAATTGACAAGTGGTTATGTGTTTAGCAAATTTACATTTCCCACGCTTTTTTTGCATTTTTCATATAATATTTTAACACATGTAAGAGTATTTTATTTATAAAAAAATGTTTAACATACAACACCAGAACAATAATGATTCGAAAATAATGATTTCAAGTAAATTTATACCACATGCATATTCCCTATTGCTTCACGACATAACTTGCTATGAACTCCCTGAGTGCATTCCTGACTAGTAACGCTGAATGTGATATTTTTTACGATAAATGGCATGACATTTTAAAATTCATAATGACATACTATAGCGAATACTTAGAATGACATAAATAAGTATATAATTTGTGAGACTTTATTTGAAATTTAATTTTGATAATTTAATTATTTTAATGACTTAAGTAATATGATACATTAATTTTATAATTGTAAAATTCTGTGTGTGTATCATGTAATGAAATTGTTATAGCTTTGTACGTTAGCAATGGGTAGAAGTACTGTACTATTCATTATTCTGTGGTAGAAGTGATTATTACCGTTCTTATTGCAATAAATAAATAACATAAATTGAAACTTTGTTGCGTACGTGATTCAATTTATGGCTGGAGTCTACCACAGTGTTCACTCATTTAGCTCCACACAGGAAACACACATAAAACCCTACCTAGGCTTACAGAATATAGTGGGTTTGTAATGACCCTTTTGTAGATAACAATAACACCCCAAACACACAGATTAGACTTTTACAACAGTATAGACCAAAGTAAGTTAGGAAGCCCAAGTATAAAGCCCCGACTCCACCAAAGCGGAGTCGCGACGAGATGATGACGAGTGTTTTAAGCAACCAAAAAAATATCGTTGTACACATATCTTGTCTCCACTCAGCTTCAGTGGATACCACCGCGCAGATATTTGTATAGCTATTATAACTGTGCCTCGCCGAGATAGAGCTGGGCGGCGGTACAAATCGGAAATGTGAACTTTGCCTCGGTCGGACGTCAAGTCCGACTCGCACTAGTAGGGTTCCTTAACACACTACAGTATTTTATAAGATCGAGCAAAAAATACCACTATCATTTTTCGCCAGCAAAAAAAAATAATTAATAAACATTTTATTTCTTATAACGCCATCTAACATCTAACAAGGGAGTTAGGGATCGACATTTCAATATAACGCCATCTATGGGACTTTTACCTAACTAAGCGTTCATAGATGGCGTGAAATGCCGAAAAAAACACGTTTCTTGTATTGGGACTATATTCTGTTTTTAGTATTTGTTGTTATAGCGGCAACAGAAAAACATAATCTGTGAAAATTTCAACTGTCTAACTATGACGGTTCATGAGATACAGCCTGGTGACAGACGGACAGACAGACAGACAGACAGACAGACAGACAGACAGACGGACAGCGGAGTCTTAGTAATAGGGTCCCGTTTTACCCTTTGGGTACGGAACCCTAAATGGCATCCAACGCTCGCCGCCCACACCTCAGTTCCCCTCTAGCCAGCATACAATAACATCTCCGCTTCAACCAGCACTTATCTCCGCTAAATACGCTTTAGTTGAAAAACATCTCGGACATCTCAGCACATGTCCGCTTCGGTGGAGTCCGGGCCTAATGGCCACCAAAGTCTCCAAAAGTTAGTAATGACCTCACGGCCTTCATCTGTTAAAATTCCCAACTGACCTCCGTTTACACTAAACCCAAATACACACGAGTGTCAAATTAAAACCTTTTTGAAGTCGCCGGGAAAAATAAAGAGAGCACCATTCCTGAATGTTCGCGTCCAAATGACTGCTAGCTAATGAATCCCGTGTGAGTATACCGTACCTGCCTACAATTGGTCACAGTGTGTGAATTTTAGAAGGTTTCCTGCGAATACGGAAGAACGCGCCATTTTTTTTTTTTTTTTTGTTTTATTATGGCTCCACACGATTAGTGTATTTAGCCAGTGTCAAGTACTGAAATTCTTGCAAGTTTTTAGGAATTCAAGTCGTAGAGATGAGTCAAAGTCATATTTCAGGTCAGTTTTCTAGTAAAAGTCTAGTCTAAGTCATACCTTTGGTAAAGATGTGGTGTTTAATGAAGATTTTCAGTGGAATTTTGGTGAGAACGCAAATAGCATGTTTTTCAACATTGTGCTGTTTCCCTACACTCGCACTCATTCACCGGCACCTAATGGTTAATAATCCACATTTATTACACATTAATTCGCGGAAGAACACAAGTTTTAGGAAAATATACAATGAGATCACACACACCTTTCCACGTTCCCGCCAAAACTCCCGAACGCGCCATTAAGAAGCAATTTTTAAATTTGACAGGAAAATAATGTTGCTAGCTACATAGTTTATTTTTACTACACACAAAAATGTTGCTAGTATAATAATAACGTTATAAATATAAGCTACTTATCGTAAAAATGTTAAAAAGTACGTTTTTACAAAGTTGATGTATAGTTTTCCATTATCAATTTAAGGCCATTGAGAGTGTATTGTTTGATTGCACGTGTCGGATCGTGTTTACCTAGATCTGCTGCACGTATTGTACGTGTAACTAGAATGTAAAGCAAATTGTAAACACTTTTGTTTAATTATATCAACGTGCTGGCGTAAAACTAAAACAATTTGAAAGGTCGATGCAAGCTGGTAACCAATGTATTGGTTGAGACTAATTTTTTTTGTGAAAGCCTTAGTAATTTTTTTTTTGTGATTATTAATTGCCGTGGTGTCGATCTTGAGCCAAATAAAAGTGACAATAATAATAATAGATAAATCTAAGAAAGATATTTCACATATCGTGTCACCGAATTCCAGAATGTTCAGTGCCCGCAATTTCAGAAGACAGATATCGTTGAGTTGTTGTACGTGGATAAGAATTAAGTCCTTTGCCCAGAGTCGAATGTCTCATAATTGTCCTCAACTTCTAGCAAAACCTTTGTATACCGCATCATGACTTAGGATTAACCTAATCCCCTTAATTTGTCCCCTGAAGTGGACAAAAAGGAAAAAAAGTTGTAAAAAAAAGAAAGGGGACAGCGTGAACTTTTTATTTTCCGGTCTGTCCTCTTGCCACGAGTAAGGGGACAGCGTGTCCGGTCCTTTTTTGTGAAATCGGTTATAAACAGGAATTTAACGTGAATTACACGATGTCGATATAGCGATCAAATTCCCGTTGTAAAATCAATAAGTTATGAACGTATGAACGTGAGTTTTTTCAACCAACTCCCAAAAATTAGGAGGTTCTAAATAATAATATTATTCTGTAAGAATTTTTGGTATGTATGTTATGCTTGTGAACCGATACGAATCATTTTGAATTGGTAGAGTAGGGTATAATTTCAAGATGGTCCCATTGTAATTTCACCGAGATCTGATAAGTATCTCCAGAGATATAACACCTCAAACTTAGTACAAAAATTTAAATAAATTGAATACAAACTTATATTTGGAAGCACTCACGAACAAAGTCTCAACTGAAGGTTAAGGATAAACCATAAAGTATATTTGATACTATATTTGAAACTATAAAACAAGAAATTTGTTCATCATAAGATAAACTGTTTCATGTAAACTAAATAGCTTGATGTCGTCTCGAGCACTAAATTATTAAAGTTACTAGATGAATCCAGGCACTTTGACATAGTGTAGTCATTTTGCAGTTAAACGATATCTATAGTAAACATTTTCAAATATTTTTTTGTTTATATTTTTAACAGCTCTCGGTCACGGTTGTCTCTAATGCACATGCTCCATATATTCGATGCCATTTCAGTAGTTTTTTTTAGGTGATGTATAACAACATTCTTTGCTACGAATAAATGATCAATTTATTCGTAGATTATATGCCAGAAATGACGCAATAGATATTTTATTTAGATACTGTGTTACTCTTATTCTATGTTAACAAACTCTTATTCTAAGCGACAAAATATGTAGTTATATGTGAAAACAATGTCGAGGTAATCTTAAGTATAATGAGAAATGGACAAATATAAAGAGCCTACGAGAAGATGCTATCCTTTTCTCAGACATTGTCACATTGTCCAACTGAAATGGGATGCAAATTGTTTTCGTCCCGTAATTTAGTCGATGGTAGTGGGACACTTTTTAGTGTCCATCTGACCAGCTAACCACTCTCATATTGTCTGTCAGCCAAACATCACCACACAACAATGTGTTCTGCCAGCTGTCCTCAAGGACAAGGATCTCAAGAACCAATTTTCATTCTAGGCCTGGCATAATACCATTCTCGAATGCATCATCACTTATCAACGAATAAGATAATGATCAAACGCTTACCTAAACGATTTAACAAAGAATAAAACAATGTATGAGACACCTTGTCATAACACACTTTACTCATCTACCAACAAACACAATAATACCACATTCCTTTCTGCTTCAACTCCACTATGGCATGGATCAAACAACGACGTCATAAAGCGACGGCCACCAATTTGTTACTCCATTCACCCCTCACCTCCCCTGCACGGCAAAAATGGCTGACTTTAAAATTCGCAAAATTAATGCGACAGGTGACGGGCATTTATTAAAGAACATGAAATATTTTATGCGTGTGTGCCTTGGGATTTATTTCGAGAGAGATTAAGTATAATGGCAAAGTGGCTGGTTAAATAATAATTGAGATAGGTAGTTTAACAATCAATAAATAAATTAAAGAAAAAGTATGGTGTGGTTATATGAATCCACCATGCAAGTGAAACTTTTTGCTTATGTGTAGCTATGGTAGCTAGCTATTATGACAGCAGTTGAAATGACACGTTAGCATGTATACAAATATGGCTGCGGAAACGTCTGCCAATCACAGCTAGACCTAAATGTCATTAATCATATCCATATCATATCCACCAATCAAGCTAAAACACCAGCTGTAATGAGACATGCGACATGCAATAGATATAGTAATAGTTTTACTTTAATAGAAACCCGCTTGCATATAGAAACAATAATTATTATCAATATTATGATCAGTCTATTTTAGTCGTAAATAGTATAAAATGCGTTTTAGTTCATATAAATTACTCGTTTATTGTTGCATGTGACATTATAAAGCCTATATAACATTATAATAACATATTGTTACGTGCGTCATATCAACAATATCATAAATCAGCGGCAAGTCAAGACAAATCCACCGATACCTCATTTGTCAAATTATGTTAAGAAGCATAGAAATTATGAAGGAACAGATGAACATTATACAATATCATAAACGTAAACGAGTAAAACTAATCCCAATATATTTTGTTTGGGGCCAGTTTCACCGGTTCTGGATAGCGCTAATATGAAGAAATCTGACAGATTTTTGACAGCTTTTATATGGCGTCATGTGTCAGATAACTATCTAACGCATTATCAGGAACCGGTGAAACTGGCCCTTAGTTTCCTTTTTCGGAGTCCGTCAATTAAAAGGTTTCGTATTTTTCTCAGAATACTGACTCATTAATGAGGTATTTTTGTAATAATTAAACCGCAGATCAAATTAAGTAGGTACTCTATTCTACTACTCTGTGAATTATTAAAAGTGTTTAATAAGTTGCCACATTGTTTAAAATCTCTTCCATTACCAGTGTTCAAAATAAAAAACTGGCCAAGTGCAAGTCGGACTCGCACTCGTAGGGTTCCGTAACACAGTAGAGTATTCTATGTATATGATTTTTCGCAACTACAAAAATAACTTTGTTTTTCGTAGTGTTTGTATGAAAAACAAAGTTATACTTGCGGTCGCCATATCTCAACAACTGCAGAATGTATCTCGTTCAAACCAATTTTCGTTGAAAGTTTTTATTGAGATCTACAGAATATATTTTTTCTAGATTTTTCACTCCCTTACTTTAGAAGTTAGAGGGGGGGGGGGGGGGACACACATTTTACCATTTTAGACGCGTCTATCTTTTAAATGATGACTTTGAGAAAAAATGAATTTTAGAAACCTCAATGTAATTTTTAAAGACCTATTCATTTGATGAAAAAAATTTTTTTTTGTTTCTTTTCCATGTATTGGATGCCCCCCCTTAAACTTTCATATTTTTTATCATTGTATAAAAATCGGAAAGCGGTTGACAGAATACATATACCTACTCAGTTTCAATTCTGTAGTCCTAACAGTTTCGGAATAAAATGGATGTGACATACGGACGGACAGACAGACAGACAGACAGACATGGCGAATCTATAAGGGTTCCGTTTTTTGCCATTCGGCTACGGAACCCTAAAAAAGATATTTGAGTGGTTATGTAGAAAAAAAGCATTTTATACGGTGAATTAATTTTTAGATATAAATAAAAATTGGTGACATATTTAAATATTTGTATGTTAATATAATATTAATTAATAATAATATTGTTATACATATATATATATTTATATAGGATAAATGATATAGTATTTCTGATCTTATATTTTCCTTTTTAAAGATTTGCACGCCACCAATGGCAAAATACGGATAAGGTCTTATATTGTATTTTTCGATGTTATTATAACCTGTAATAAATATCTGAATCTGAATCTGAATCTGAATCTTATACCATTTTTACGAAGGTAGTTTTACGAATCTGCTGATAGACGAACAATCAGTTCCATTCGGAACATGATATGTACTGTGATCGGTATGCGTTTCTTTAAGTTGTGTTTCGCTATTTCCCTTTTAAATATAATTTTTAAAATATATAAATATTGTCTGAAGAGCTTAAACACACAGTTACGTGTATGGTTGGCAAACCTACTTTAATATTTTTTTAATAGTCTGACATCAACGATTGGATGACAGGTGAATGGTTACTTACTTTGTTTCGTTTTTTAGGGTTCCGTAGTCCTGACAAGGAACCCTTATAGTTTCGTCATGTCCGTCTGTCTGTCTGTCTGTCTTTCTGTCTGTCCAAGGTTTTGCTAAGAGACCGTTAATACTAGAAAGATGTTCTTTTGTGGGGGAATGTATATATATTACGCCGACAAAGTGCTGAAATAAAATTTTAAAACATATTTTTTTTTAGGGTAGCTCCCCTATATTAGAAGTGGGGATGAATTTTTTTACTGCTGGCTTGAAAAATCTGGAAAAATTCGTGATAATAGCGCATTTCATGAACTTTAAAGAAAAACTATAGCGGTTGAGATAACTTTATTAGTTTAGCAGTAATAGTCGTTGAACTTGGGTGTTGGATAATTTTGTACCAAATACAAAATTCTTAGAATAAATCCTTGAAAGTAGGGTTCATGATTTGTGAAAGTGACAAAGACGGAGTACCTAGTTGCTTGTTTATAACGGGTAAAGACTTGCATTGAATAACAGGCTACTACGTAAAGGGTTACGTAAGTGTAGGGACACTGAGCGTGGCCCGACACGCACTTGGCCGGTTATTTTTATTCAAAGCGTTAAATTCTGCTTTTGCTTTGTTAACTTGATAATTGATAATAATTTATGATTTTTACGTGTACATGTGCGTATGTTAATACTATTACTCAGACTATCATCCAGACGGAGCCGTGCCTAACACCCGTGTGAACGCAAGTTCAGTAATACTAAATGCTTGAGTAATAAGTTTCTGCGCTCAGTCCGGCATAGTCAACACGGCATGATTACTACGTAAGCAACGCTGCGAAGTAATACCGCACGGACGCGTCCGTCCCTGCTGCCGCCGGTAGCAAACTGACCACGGAAGCGTATTACTCAAGCATTTAGTATTACTGAACTTGCGTTCACACGGGTGTTAGACACGGCTCCGTCTGGATAGTCTGAGTACTATTATTACTATTTAGCCGGTAAACTACTCACGTGATAAGGTCGAAGTCGCGTATATATCAACTTCGACCTTATCACGTGAGTAGTTTACCGGTTAAATAGTAATAATGGATTATACTCATGATACGTTTAATAAAATTATATGAATACTGCCTACATACTAAATAAATGCTTTGATTCTTGATTTGATTTTTGAATCACACGCTTACACTACAAAAATATCGAGTAAAAGATATTTCGGTGAAAACGTATGATTTCAAATCAGAAATGCGTTTGTTCATTCGTACTGTATTCAGTGTTTTTTTCCCGTGGACGCCGACAGTTCCAATTTAGCTCCGTGTCGCGTTTTCTATGAGAGACATTCAGTGTAGAAAAATTGGATGAGGTAATTTTTGATTGATTTCACAAGAAAAAGTACTCGATTTTATGGTTTTTTTATGAGTGGGACTATACCACTAGTTACTGAAAATAATTAAGATAGTTTAAAAACTAAAACGACCGACTTCCATGCCCCGCGAGTCAGATTCAGTAGCAAGTTTGAGACGTTTATCATCATATCTCTGAAGATACTCATTAGATCTCGATGAAATTACAATGGGACCACCTCGAAAACGAACCCAGCCGATAAAAAAAATAATCATTCAAATCGGTTCACAATTGACGGAGTGAAAAAACATGCAGACGAATTGAGAACCTCCTTCTTTTTGGGAAGTCGGTTGATGGTTGTTAGTGGCGGGCAGTCGATTGTTAGGGTTCCGAACCCAAAGGTTACCAACGAAACCCTATTACTGAGACTCCGCTGTCTGTCTGTCTGTCTGTCTGTCTGTCTGTCTGTCTGTCTGTCCGTCTGTCACCAGGCTGTATCTCATGAACCATGATAGTTAGACGGTTGAAATTTTCACAGATAATGTATTTCTGTTGCCGCTATAACAACAAATACTAAGAACAGAACAAAGTTAAAAATTAAAGGGTTAAAACAAAAAACGTGTTTTTTACGATATATGAATCTTCATCGATATATATGAATCTTCATAGATGGCGCTATCGTGTTTACCTTAATTTCGAAATCTGAATCTGAATCTCGGAAACGGCTTCAACGATTAAATAAAATTTAGTATACAGGGGATTTTGGGGGCGATAAATCGATCTAGCTAGGATTCATTTTCAGAATTGTTGTTTTATTCGTGTTTTCAATAATAAACTTTATCGATAATCCACTTGAAATATAACTCTTCCCGACATTTATTGGCGAGTAGAAGTAGCTTTGTGTAGTAGAAGTAGTGTTATTGTGTAGTTAAACCAGTTAGTTGCTCTCAATTGAAAAAAATAGTATTATTATTCTTCAATAGATGTCGGGAAGAGTCATATTTTTCTGTTTAAGTGGCAAAAAATACCGAGCAAAGCTCGGTGTTCAATCTGCAATCAAATACAAATAACTTACCTATGTAATATCCTTTGAAATTAATTCACCTGGAAGGAACTAGATGGCAGCACAGGAAAAATTAGCACGCGCAAGCGTTTCATTTGTTAAATTTGTGGGCCTCGGTCGATTAGTACAGTATTGAATATGAATAACATACCTTTAATTTTAGATTTTAAAGAGTTACAATTAGCTAGAATCAGTGGAAAGTTAGTCATACAAACAGTCGGTAGGTCGGTACTCCACATATTTAATAATTAATATTTTTGAGTTAACGTTTACTTGGTTGGTGTTAGAAGTTTGTTACATGGCGTTCAGAAATTTGGAACCCTCCGTGTGCGGGACAAAAGTCTGACTCGCACTTGGCCAGTTTTATTTAAGATTATTAACGATATTCTTAGATACTTAGAGCTGTGCTCCGCAGTTTGACCCACGAAAACATTGTTCCCGTGGGAATATCGAGATATGACTCGGAGAGATCGGACTCGCACTTGTAGGGTTCCGTAACACAGTAGAGTATTCTATAACTATGATTTTTCGCAACTACAAAAATAACTTTGTTTTTCATAGTGTTTGTATGAAAAACAAAGTTATACTTGCGGTCGCTATATCTCAACAACAGCTGACTGTATCTCGTTTAAAAAAAATTTCGTTGAAAGTTTTTATTGAGATCCACAGCATATATTTTTCCTAGATTTTTCACTCCCTTTCTTTAGAAGTTAGAGGGGGGGGGGGGGGGGGCACACATTTATCACTTTAGACGCGCCTATCTTTTAAATGATTGACTTAGAGAAAAAATGATTTTAGAAACCTCAATGTCATTTTCAAAGACCTATCCATAAACACCCCACATGTATAAGTTTGAAATTTTTTTTTTTTATAATTCCTGTTCCAAGTATGACTTTTATATTTTTTATTTTTGTATAAAAATCGGAAAGCGGTTTACAGAATACATCTACCTACCAAGTTGCAATTCTGTAGTCTTAATAGTTTCGTAATAAAATGGCTGTGACATATGGACGGACAGACAGACAGACATGGCGAATCTATAAGGGTTCCGTTTTTTGCCATTCAGCTACGGAACCCTAAAAAGTGTCCTGTTACTGCAGGGTCAAGACTATCTACATACCAAATTTCAGATCAAATGGTTCAGTAGTTTTAGCGTGAAGCAGTAACAAACATACACACAAACTTTTGCCTATATAATATTTAAATAGGATAGTAGGATTAGTGGAATTATTTCTGAACACGCATTTTCTTTGTGCCTAGTAATTAGTTATTTGTAATTAATTTTTTTTTCGATACGGCCGCATGTTGGTAAAACATACATATTTTAGAGGTTTGGTAGGTGAAGGGAAACATCGTATGGAACCCCCAGCTTAGTAAGCTGGTAAAATTGAAGTTTAAAAAAAAATAAAAATGGTAGTAAACAAGCAAGGTATGGTCTTATCAATTCCAGTCACCGTTGCCTATAAACATTTATACAACACTAGAGGTGTCACTCATGCATTACCGGCCGTCAGGATTCATTTAACGCCCAAATGCTGGGTCTGCTATGTATATATAATAACGTTCTCAACAGTAGAAGGGCATTATCTAAAATGCACTGTGGTGTCCTGAGCTGTACAATGACTATATAAAAAATTAAACATAAAATCTGGCAGATCCACAAAAACTATCACCTCCATTGTGCTTTCAGGACATCTATAATGGTTCGTCAGACGCAACTGACTATAGCGTGACGCAGGGTTTTCATTCAATTTCGTTGCCGTTGCTTTTACCAATAAAAACTGTGGTACTAACTCGACTGAACAGTCTATATACCTACATATTTTTATATATAAAAGACTATTTTATCTATCAAGGAGACTTCTAAAAAGGAGGAGGTTCTCAATTCGTCTGTATGTTTTTTTTTGTATGTATGTCACGCGATTACTCCGTCAATTGTGAATCAATTCGCATTATTATTTTTTTAATTGTCAGGGTATATTTTCAAGGTGATTCCATTGTAATTTCATCGAGATTGCATAAGTATCTCAAGAGATATGGAGACACTTCAAACTTATTACTGAAAATGCTTAGCGCAGCATTTGAAGTCAGTGTTTTTCCTTTTTTAAACGGTCTAAAATTGTGCTATATGAGTACATTATGCATAATATAATCACTTCGTTATATTATATATACTATAAATAGATTTAAACTACTTTTTATTACAAAAATACCTATGTTCATACGAGCAGCTTTTTTCAAAATGTTACCAATACTTACTTTCCACTGTTTTTCTTCAGATAAAGTGTGAGAAATTCTAACACAAGGTCACACTTTTTCGGAATCAAAAATGACTTTGTTTTGTTGGCCGTGTGTGAAGAAGCGTTGTCATGATGTAGGAGAACGCGGCTTTTTGGTCGTCTTTCGCGAACTTTTTCTTACATCCTGGGTAAACAAATGGTAGAAAACCACTCGGCATTAACACTCTTTTGATCTTCAAGTGGAATTGTACAGATGGGACCCGTAGCTGAGAAAAAAAACGCGATCATTTTTTTACCAACGTTTCTCGCCTGCCTCACTTTTGTTGGCCTGTTCTCATTCTCAAAAATCCATTCGCAAGATTGCTGTTTTTTTTCGGGTTCAAAACAATAAATCCACGTTTCGTTTTCTGTGAAAATGTCATAAACAGCATTAGAATGGTCGTACTTCAGTAGCATCCGTGAGCACCAATCCACGCGAGCCCGCTTCTGCTCCGTTGTCAGTTCATGAGGGATCCAACGACAACAAAGTTTCCGAACATTCAATTCTTCGTGTAAAATTTTCTGAATTTGGCTCATACCAATCCTCAATAGTCCTCGAATTGTCTCAAAGGTAATCCGCGGGTTTTCTTTAATTAGCCGCTTAACAGTAGCCACATTATCGTTGACGGCAGTTGAAGGCCGCCCTTCACGAAATTCGTAATCTAAAGAAACTCGACCTCTCTCAATTCAGCAAACCATCGCCTTACTGTGCTCAAACAAGGTGCTTTTCTCCCAAAGGCATTTTGAAGACGAGCGGCACAGTCTTGCGGAGAGAGAGTATTTATAAAATCATAAAAATCATCGTTCTAATATATTTGCGACTTAATTCCATTTTCGTTGCGTACGTAGAACTTTGATATGTGATAAAAAACAATTGGCAAATGATTTCCCGCCAATTGTTTTTTCTATTACTAAGAAGGTTGCAACGTTTAAAAAAATATAACATTTGAAATTCAAATAGTTCCGATTAGCTAAATGTGCAAAACTTTTAGTGTGCCCCATGTATTACGTAAACAGATACGTTCTTATCAACATTCAGCATTATGAACACTCAGCGATATAATATGATGATTTCAGAAAGGCATAAAAGTTCCAGCAATGGGATCAACCAAGCCGTTGATGATAGGTGATGGAGCCTTTATGATGAAGTTCGTGAAAGGAGAATTAGCGAGTCAGCCACTAGGTCTCAATCGGTCACATCTTAATTATTATGCAAGCCATTCTTGATACGTAACCATACATTAAAACGTATCTACCTCAGTTTAATAAAAATATCATAGTATTTATTACAGATACAACGTTTCGGCCACTTGTATACCTACAGTAGCAATTGGGCACAACTTACATAGTCAAGCCATCCTTGCCACGCAACTATACTTTAAGATGTTTATACCTCACCTTTTTCCAAAACATTATTGATTCAAAGCGTTGCGATGGCCCTTCGGTTTGACATTCCCAAGTAGTTGCAATTGCTGGTTGTTGCAAGCCACGTTCCATTTGCCATCCACGAAACTAAGATTGTAAACGTATCTACTTCAACAACTTCAGAACATCATAGTATTCATTATAGATTCAGCGCGTTGGCCACTCGGTATGACAGTCCCAAGTGGAATCTGAGGAAAGTTGGAAGGTTGTCCGATCGGCCTTGGACTTGTTAAATTATTAATGCTATGCCCGAGTAGAGAAGACTTTATACCGGTTACTAAAACATCTGTTGTTTATACAAGCTCAAAATATATTTAAAATATATATTTATAATATGTTCCATAGGTTGTGATTTTTTTATATCTTATAGGCTGCGTTTGGGTACGATCTCATCTGGTGATAATCGATGATGTGGTCGAAGATGCTGAACACTCTAGGCCTAGAATACTGTGAATCTCAAGGGCTATATGCTGTCGGAACACCGATGGTGGCAGATTTTCTCCTTGATGGTTAGCTACTTTTTGGTACCAAGTCAGCTGCAAACTCCGAATATTGCATCTACTACCCGTGGAAACTATTTTAGTTATCTACACGTAACATAAGTTTTGTTTTTGTCAAATTTAATTATTATTATTTTTTTTTTATAACGATTACTTGCAATATGGGTCACACATTACTAGTATTCTTGTTAACCCCTCCAACTAAGCTAGATATGCTTGCACCACATACCTATATAACTTCAGTTATTTTTAACTTTCACTGAAGGAATGGTTAGTCCAGTTAAACTAAATCGTGTATACCTATAAATAAGACTGTATCTCCCATCCGTCTGCAGGCAGACAGCTGTGAAGCTCCCCGCCATTTGTCTTGTCGGCCTGTCTTGCAATGATTTTGGAACAGATTTGAATTTTATGACGGAGACTTTAGAATCTGTGAGATACGGGATCCAAAGTATTAAGGTTTCATTTATGGGCAGACTAGCTGCGCCCCGTGACTTCGCCCATGTTGAAAGTATTCTATGTCCTAATCTACTATACTGGCTATCTCTGTGCAAAATTTCAGACCGATTTAGCTGTCCGTGAAAATGTACCAAACAAATATACGAACTGACTTGACATTTTTAATACAAGACTGTTTTTTAGGGTTCCGTAGTCCTGACAAGGAACCCTTATAGTTTCGTCATGTCCGTCAGTCTGTCTGTCCGAGGTTTCGCTAAGAGACCGTTAATACCAGAAAGCTGTACTTTTGTAGGAGTATGTAAATAAATGACACCGACAAAGTGCTGAAATAAAATTTTGAAAAATATTTTTTTTTAATGGCAACTCCCCTATATGAGAAGTGGGGATGAATTTTTTTTTCATCATCTTTCCCATCGTGTGGGGTATCGTTGAATAGGTCTTTTAAAATGATTTAAGGGTTGCTGATACCATTTTTCGTAAAAATTGTGATAATAGCGAATTTCATGAACTTTAAAGGAAAATTATAGCGGTTAAGATAACTTTATTAGTTTAGCAGTAATAGTCGTTGAACTTGGGTATTGGATAATTTTGTACCAAATACAAAATCCTCAGAATAAATCCTTTAAAGTGACAAAGACGGAGTACCAAGTTGCTTGTTTATAACGGGTAAAGACTTGCATTGAATAACAGGCTACTATGGAACCCTACACTGCGCGTGATTTTTTCTCAAAGTCAATCACTTAAAAGATAGGCACGTCTAAAGTGATAAAATGTGTGTCTCCCCCCTCTAACTTCTAAAGTAAGAGAGTGAAAAATCTAGAAAAAATATATTCTGTAGATCTCAATAAAAACTTTCAACAAAAATTGGTTTGAACGATATACAGTCAGCAGTTGTTGAGATATAGCGACCGCAAGTATAACTTTGTTTTTCATACAAACACTATGAAAAACAAAGTTATTTTTGTAGTTGCGAAAAATCATAGTTATAGAATACTCTACTGTGTTACGGAACCCTACGAGTGCGAGTCCGACTTGCACTTGGCCAGTTTTATTAGATGTTTATTTCAATAAAATAAAACCAGTGGCGGTAGATATAAAATAGTTTCATAATACCACTAAAATCTCACACACAAATGCACGCACTCCGTTTCGCGGCACACGCGCGATTTATACAAATATATACAATACTCTGACTATCAAAGGTTGTATGCTGCCGGAACTGTTAGGTGTAATGTGTCAAATTTTCTCCTTGATGGTATTAAGATATTTTTTTGGTAGCTAGCTAGGCAGAACATCAATATACTATGCTCCCACCAACTGTGCATAAATGAAAGTGCCTAAATTACCTACGATTGAATTCGACTGCCCTACGTCTTCACTTTCGCGATATTTTCATCACTAGAGACTGCGTCTTTGCTTCCTTAAGTGGAATTATGTAAAAGCAGACAGTTAAAATATATCTGCTCCGCAGTTCTACTGAACGAAGTTAATTTACTTCTACTTGGCACTGAACCAAGATCTAAATTGTTGTAATTATTTTGTTATCTTGAGCTTTCGGACTGTGAAGAGTCAAAACTATTTCAGCAGAAGTTTGATTTCAACTGACTCACTTGGAAATGGAAAATGAAGCTGTGCGGTTTTGATATGAAACATATATGAACAAACTAATTTATAATAAAAAAATTTTCAAAAAAAATAAAACCGACTTCATAACCACTAACAAGCACTCAAAAGCAAAATATAAATTATTTAATATAATTATTATAAGCCTATCTGCTACCTATTAGACTTGTCTGGCACCGACTTCAAATAGATAAGTGGGTAGCGCTTATAATAATTATATTAAGTAATTAATTTTTCGCTTTTGAGTGCCTGTTTGTGGTTATGAAGTCGCTTTTATTTTTTTTTAAATAATTTATTTTACCCTTTTTAGTGCAAAATAAGTTTTCATTAAATTACATGCATCTATAAAATTTCGTGCCTGGGCGTTATACACTGACGGATATTGTTAAACACAATCCAAAATTTCATCGTACCGACGGGACTTGAACCCGCAACCTCCGGAATAACATGTTCCGGTGCTTTGCCAATTAAGCATATATAGCAGTATAAAGTGTGAGACACTTCAAAGAAACATAATAACTGACGGATATATTGTGAAAATTTCAAGTATGTACTTATTAAGAAGATACAGATCTGTAAAGTGCGCACATATAGACACACGGACGGATGGACGGACGGACGGACGAACGGAAAACAAAGTCTCAGGAAGTGTTCATTTGGTACCATTTGTGTTCGGATCAATAAATTAAAAACATATAAAAATTGACTTTAAATGCCGAAGAATGATTTGAAGAATCATTTGAATCCGTTCAGAATTAACGGAGTAATCGCGTAACATACACACAAAAAAAAAGATACAGACGAATTGAGAACCTCCTCCTTTTTTGTGAACCGGTTAATAAAATATTGTTTCTTTAAGTGTTACACACTTTATTTTTTTATTAATAATAGTTTCATAATGCGCGATAAAACTTTAATAGATCACATAACATGTAAGGGTCAGTTTCCATCAAGTGGAAAACATAAAGCACAGTTTTTGGATTCTGCTGAATAAAATACTGTTAGGATAACATTCTACGCAGACATTAGGGTTCTCTATGCGCGTGGTCAGGGATGCACGAGCGCCCGAATGTCATACATAAGGTCGATACTAATACAGTCTTCTATCCATTTAATACTTTTCCGCTTTATTGCACGTAGAGCAGAGACGCGCTAAGTCAAGACAGACTAGAATTTTGAGTGCAACAGAGTATGACAACATACTCAGATGCCAAAACTTACCACTAAGCATAAGGTGAGTGTCATGCTAGTCTTGTTATTTTATAGTTACGGGTTACTGTCACCCTCAGAAAGGTAATAATATAAAGGCCTTTCTGTGTCCATTGCCTTAGACCTTAATCTAGACACGCGGCAGCGTGTCAAGCCAAGTTCAAGCAAAGGAACTGGCTAGCCAGCGCCGAGTGTAATATTACACGAACTACTTGGTGCCACTTATGACTCTTCTATAACTCAAAACCTCTTTAGCGTAAACACATAAAACTACGTGTGTTTAATGATATCCAAAAGAACATGTAGAAGCCCAAATTTCATAAAGTTAACTCAAACGGTTATAAAGATATGAAGGTCAATAAGTTATTTTTCAAAAAAAATAAAACCGACTTCATAATCACAAACAGGCACTCAAAAGCGAAAAATAAATTACTTAAATTATTATAAGCGCTACCCACTTATCTATTTGAAGTCGGTGCCAGCCAAGTCTAAAAGGTAGTAGATAGATAATACCTACATGTATCTACCTACTTACTAACCTACATGTGCCTACTTATTACTACTACATACATAGTATCTATCTACTATCCAATAGACTTGGCTGGCACCGACTTCAAATAGATAAGTGGGTAGCGCTTATAATAATTTTAAGTAATTTATTTTTCGCTTTTGAGTGCCTGTTTGTGATTATGAAGTCGGTTTTATTTTTTTTGAAAAATAACTTATTTTACCCTTTTTAGTGCATAACAAGTTTTAATTAAATTACATGCATCTATTACATTTGGTGTCTGGGCCGTTATACACTGACGGATATATACTTTTTGAAAATTTCAAGTATGTACCTATAACGGTTAAGAAGATACAGATCTGTAAAGTGCTAAAAAAAGTATTATTTGCGATTATTAACATTACTTGCCGCCATATGGCCAACAGAGTACTGAATCACTCTACTACGTTATAAGAGGCACTTCCCTATATTGTTGAAACCCGAATTATGAGAGCACTGTGTAGCCAACCTAACAACGGAAAGTATTATTTACGTAGTAACTATTATATAATCTGTGGTATTATGCTTATACATTTTTTTTTGCGGTGTTGGTTGGTACAAAGTACGTTCATAATTCTGAGTTATTTAATAATGTATGCAGTGTCGCGGGACTGAAATGGCCGCCATCTTCGGAAAACGTAATGTTATGTCAAAAAATAATGTTTAAAAAAGTTTGCACCCTAACAAGACTTTGCCAGGTAGAACATTCCTGTGAAGACAAATTATTTATATTTATATATAATTTTTTATTATAATTATTAATATATAATTATTTATTGAGGGCCCGGTGGCGTAATTGGGAGAACAGTCGGCTTTGATGCCGTGGTACCGAGTTCAAACCGCCGTGCACCAATGTATTTTTTGATCGAAAAATATATGTGCGCTTCTCACAGTTGCCCTCCGGTGAAGGAAAACATCGTTAAGAAACCAAGAACCCCCGCTTGGTGGTAGGACATATCTAGTGTCCGCCTGGCCAGCTACCACCCTCAAGTTAGAAAATCTGTCGCCAAACATCTTATGTGTTCAGGCAGCTATCCTTGAAAGCCAGTTCCCATTCTAGTCCACTTCTCTATCTTCGACCGCATCATCACTTAGCAACAGGTGAGATAGTGGTCAAACGCTAGCCTATAAGATATTAAAAAAAAAAAATTATCCCCACCTTTATTTCTATCTCGCTCACAGTTACCGTAAGAATATCTGTCAAAAACCAAAATCAACGAGAAGAAAGATGTAAAAACATTATTCAGTCATATTTTTTAGTCTTAAAAAGTATATCCAATAGCAAACTCCATTGTGTATAATCTTCTTGGGACTCTTCTACTAAAACCAGTACATTCTCCTATGTTTGAGGTAATTATCTCCATATCTCTGGAGATACTTATCAGATCTCGATAAAATTAAAATGGGACCACCTCGGAAACGTATCCTACCTATTAAAAAAACAATCATTTGGATCCGTTCACTATTGACGGAGAAATCGCGTAACATACACACAAAAAAAAAAAAAAAAAAAAAAAAAACATACAGACGAATTGAGAACCTCCTCCTTTTTTGTGAAGTCGGTTAAAAAGTCGTAAATTTTAGCACTGACTGACTGACTGACGTATAGTACCTAAATCTAACCTACTTCCAGATGACCTAGAAGAATGACATTTGAAATCCAGCTCTAAAATTGTGAGTAAGCGTAGGAAAAAAGGCCAAGTAAAATCTAACTTTTTACTTTAATTTTTCACATTTTTAAATAACAGCAATTGTTATAGGTATCCATAAAGCAAAGAAATAGAGTTTAATACATGTTCATAATGTTATTTTGTTCCTATAAATACATATTTCGATTTTGCATAGAACTAGCACTCATTTACATCTCCATTCTTTTTGCGGCGAAGCCCACAACCAAGCATAATTTTTATGTTGAACTTGGCTCTCCTTTTTAGGGTTCCGTAGTCCTGACAAGGAACCCTTATAGTTTCGTCATGTCCGTATGTCTGTCTGTCTTTCTGTCTGTCTGTCCGTCCGAGGTTTTGCTAAGAGACCGTTAGTACTAGAAAGCTGTAATTGTGTAAAGGTATGTATATAAATTACGCCGACAAAGTGGTGAAATAATATTTTGAAAAATATTTTTTTTTAGGGTAGCTCCCCTACATGAGAAGTGGGGATGAATTTTTATTTCGTCGTCTACCCTATCATGTGGGGTATCGTTGAATGGGTATTTTAAAATGGTTTAAGGGTTGCTAATACCATTTTTCGATTGAATGCTCCATTTACGAAATATTAAATTTTAAAGTTCAATTTTTGTTCCAGTAGGGCGTCCCCCCCCCCACGCTAAAAGCTAAACTGCTGGCTTAAAAAATCTGGAAACATCCTTGGTAATAGTGCATTTCATGAACTTTAAAGGAAGACTATAGCGGTTAAGATAACTTTATTAGTTTAGCATTAATAGTCGTTGAACTTGGGTGTTGGATAATATTGTACCAAATACAAAATCCTTAGAATAAATCCTTTAAAGTGACAATGACGAAGTGCGTAGTTGCATGTTTAAAACGGGTAAAGACTTGCATTGAATAACGGGCTACTACGGAACCCCACACTGCGCGTGGCCCGACACGCACTTGGCCGGTTATTATTTACATTTATGTTTTTAGTGTGATCCACCCTACACGTGATCCACACGGGTGGTGCTTAATGGGTGACCAGTGACCAATAATGGAAGGCTTCGGCTGTGCCTCGAACCCCCCCCCCCCCCCAAAAATGACATGACGCCAATAGGCTTGCCGAGTTCCAGCATGATGTTCAATGTCAGCTAGCATAAAAATACGGGTTAAGTTGCTCTGTGGATTGGACTATTAGTGTAGTTACTATTGGACGTATAAGTGCTGTATTTCAATTTCGGACACGTACAATTCCATCTCAGAATAATTTTCCTAACACTTTCTTTGTAGAAAACTTTACGGATTAAAAAAAAAAATATCTTAATTTTTTTATATCATATAAGCTAGCGTTTGATCACCATCTCACCTATTGGTAAGCGATGATGCGGTCGAGGATGGTAGCACGCTAGGCCTAGAATGGGAATTCGTTCTCAAGAATAGCTGCTGGAACACATTAGATGTTGGGCTACAGATTTTCTAACTTGAGGGTGGGTGCTGACCAGCTAACCACCCGCCTGGCCAGGCGGACACTGGGTTGGGATTGAACTTTGTACCTCTGGCATCAAAGCCGACCATTCCCCCAAAACACCACCGGGCACTCAAAATAAAAAAAATAAATAAAGATAGTGTTCAAGTGTTTATCAGTAAAAAAATGAATTTAAATGCATTATGGTGTAACATATCCATTTTCTTGTCTCCCTACAATGCTCTACTTCCTAAAAGCCAAATTCTAAAATTATCTACCAACCATTTGATTTCATATTCTGTCAGTCAGATTATCTCAGGACATTTCAAAAATATTGGATAAAATAAACAAACTAGTATTAAAAGGACTACTTCAAAGGTTCACAAGATCGTATCGGTCAAAGAGAAAAATGTACATTAATCTGTACATTTTGAAGCAAATCTTTTTATAAGACCATTTATTATGCACAAAGAATATATAAAATCGAATGTATGTCTATCGAAAATAAAATCAAATGTACTACAATCGAAACCGTTCTACATGCTCATATGCCGTAGACAAGTTTTTTTTAAGACACCACATAGACTTTCATAATCACCAATGTTATGCACTAATATTGCATAAGTCTTACTTGTCTTTATTGAAATAGACTAGACTTCTTTTTGTATCTTATAGGCTAGCGTTTGACCACTATCTCACCTGGGCCCCTAGACAAAATCTAATTTCCTGTTTCCATTCACGCTAACGCAAGTTCAAAATTTATGGGAATGACATCTCTGTTACGGAAACATATATCTCATTCCATTTCCATTTTGAACTTGCGTTAGCGTTAATGGAAACATGTAATTGGAAGACTTATGAAAGACTCCATATTGTAGCTCTGTGGGAAAACAGCGGACGGCAGTTGGTTCCACAATTTACAAGTGTACGGGAGAAATGACCGGTTGAATCGAGATGTGTGCGAAGTCCAAGTCTCGATAATGTGTGGATGAGCGTGTTGTCTATGGCGAGAAGTGCGATGGTAAAATCGGGACGCCAGGATTAAATTGAATAATTCTTCAGAACACTCCCCGTTATAAATGTGGTAGAAGATACATAGAGACCCGATATCTCTACGCATACTCAGAGGTTCGATGTTGGAGGTAAGGTCGAGGTCGTCAACAATTCTGTCAGCTCTACGCTGAATCACATCAAGTGGCTGAACTTGATACCTGGGTGCTCTGTTCCAAAGGTGAGAGCAATACTCCACGTGTGGTCGGACCTGTGGTTTGTAGAGCAAAAGTCTTTGACGTGACATGAAGTATCGTCTCGCTTTATTGAGCACTCCAAGTTTTTTGGACGCAAGTTTAGCCTTTGACGCGATATGGTCGCGGAACTGTACTGAGGCAGAAATGTCGACGCCTAGGATATCGATAGATACTCTCTGAGATTTTAAGGGTAGTGTCCTGAAACCGAGGAGCTACGACGAATGGAGTTTTTTCGCGGTGAACGCGCAGACTTGCGTCTTAGTCGAGTTAATCTTGACAAGATTCTGGTGTCCCCAGTTTGACACTAGGTCCAAAGATGTCTCGACTTCGGACACAAGTCTGTTCCTGCTTTCTTCGACCATAGAACAGGGGAGGTTTGCGCTACCGGAATATTGTGCGTCTCCTGTGTGTCCTATCCGCACAGCAGTGCATATTACTGACATTGAGCATATCATTCATATGCAGGATGAACAACTTCGGCGACAGCACAGATCTTTGTGGGACACCAGCGTTAATAGGTTTGCTGTTGGAGCAAGAACCGTCGACAACAACTTTAATGCTCCGATCAGACAAAAAACTGGCGACCCAAGCGCAAAGCCTTCCCGGGAGGCCGTAGGATGGCAGCTTCAAAAGTAGAGCCCTGTGCCAGACCCAATCAAAGGTCTTAGCGATATCGAGACTAACGGCTAGTGCTTCCCTCTACTCTCCACGGCTTCAGCCCAGCGGTGAGAAAGGTAAACTAGAAGAGCACCAGCTGATCTACCATGGCGAAAGCCATACTGGCGTTCACTGATGAGCTCGTGGTCCTCTAGATACCGAAGGAGCTGCGTGTTTATTACGCGTTCCATCACCTTACAGAGTAGATAGGTTATCGTTATCGGCCTGTAGTTGGAAGGGTCCGTCCGGTCTCCTTTTTTGGGAATAGGGTGGACAAGGGCTATCCTCCACGAAGACGGCACGTGATTAGCAGTATAAGAAAGCAGGAAGAGGCGCGTTAACACCGGAGTCAACTCAGGGGCACAAACTTTTAATACTAAGGCCGGTATGCCATCTGAGCCACTCGATTTAAGCACATCGAGGGACTTTAGTTCCTTCTGTACTACTTTCTGCGAAAAGCGAGTATATAGTAGAGAGTGCGAGAGTAATTTATTTTATTTGTTTTTTTATTTTATTTTATGAAAGTATGTGTTTAGTGTAGTTCATATTTCCCAAAGAAGGTAGTTATTATTAATTAAAATTGATACCATACATTTTGGAGATAATAATAATAAAATAAACTAAACGAAAATTAAGAGATGACCGTGTGGTAAAGTACCAAATATAATAAATATTGTTATTTGAAAATAAATATAAAAAATATTAAAAATAACAAAGTTTGTATGCAACACACCGCAACTTTCTCAACCCAATTTCCAAGTCAGAAACTAAGGTGCGGCCACACCGCGGCGACCTGCGATCTGCGGGCGCGATCTCAGTACTTTTCTATTGTTTTCTGATCGCTTTCGGTTTGAACCATGTCGGTAAAAATACTACTGCGCTATCTGATCGCGCACGCAGGACGCTACGGTACGGTACACTACCTTAAAGGTACGGACACTACGGACACACCACAGCGTCCTAATGATTTAAGCAAGACATAAATAATCTAGAGAGGTAGTCACATTCCAATAGAAAATACACCTAAAAATAATATAGAAACTACAAATAAAAACACTGACTTCTTAAAATGTGGATGTCTATATGGATATCTAAAAATGTCTTTTAAAAAATAGACTGTGAACCAAACAAAGAAAATACAAAAACAAAAACAGAAAATAAAGCTATTCTAGAGACACAAAGAGAATTCTAAAATTGGTTCAATAAAGACATACGGAACTGTGGGCTATTACTAGGGTTTTTACATTAGACCGTGTTTGGCGGATCGCCAATGGTTCTTGCTTTATATAAAGCTTTGGGTTTTCGGAGGCAGTTTGCCTAAAGTATGCTATCCGCTCAGAGGCAATTACTATTCGGTCAAAGAGATAATCATCATCATCAGCCTATATTAGTCCACTGCTGGACATAAGCCTCTCGCATTGAATGCCACTGAGCATGATCCTCAGATTCTCTCATCCAGTTCTTTTCAGCCGCTTTGCGAAGATCATCGCTTTTGGTGGCCATTCGTACCCCGAAGATTCTTCGCACTTACTGCCCTGCCGTCACCGTTACTGCCGCTATAATCAGTATTAGCAGTACGGCTGCAAACTGGGGGCATTAGTCGCTTTTAGCTTGCTTAGACGTTTGACTCATAATTGCTACGCTGAGCACGAAAACTCAAACAAAACAGGAATTGTAGTGGTAGGACTTCTGCTGGTCCGCCTGGGGTGGTACCACCACTTTGCCAATTAATTCAGCCGTGAAATAGGAATGTTTTTCGGTTGAATTGGCAAGGTGTCCAGTGAAATTACAGGGCATGAGAGACTCGAAATCTTTGTCTCAAGGTAACAGGCGCAGTGCAGTGAAATGCAAAATGTTGGCAGTCCAGAATTTTGCATGCCGCTGTATTTGCAATAGGCAGACGTCATCGCTTACCATCAGGCGAGCGTCGTGCTTCTCTTGTTACCTTTTATAATAAAGGAATGGAATTAATGGAAGGAATTATTCAACTCGGCTTATAAATGACGAAGTTCTGAGGTAACAAACATTAAAAAACATATTGAAAATCTCTTTCTATTTTTAAAGTTGGTTAAAAATAGTTCCTAACCAGTAATAGTAGTCGATACTTTTTAAATTATATTTAAACTAGCTGTGCCCCGCGTTTCTACCCCCGTACACATCCTTCCCTCAGGAACATTCGGATAAAAATGCCTTGTGTTATTCCAGGGCCTAGGCTATCTACATACTACATAGTTTTAACTCAATCGGTTGAGTAGTTTTATCGTGAAAGAGTATCACACTCTCAAACTTTCGCCTTTATATTATAAGTAGGTTTTCCTTTAGTAACCGGACTTGACAAAAAAGGAGGAGGTTCTCAATTCGTCTGTATTTTTTTTTGTGTATGTTAAGCGATTACTCCGACAATTGTGAACGAATTCGAATATTTTTGTTTAATGGGTAGGGGACGTTTCCGAGGCCTATTGTAATTTTAACGAAATCGGCCGAGCCGTTATTAATATATCAACATATGTATTACGATGCATTTACTTATCTCGACGATATACCACTTACTACAGGCCCAGATTATATAATAGTTACTACGTCTATTGGCTACTTTGACTAGCGCGACGTTTGAAGTCGATTCTTTTAGTTTTTAAACGATCTTAAGTCATTTTCTTCTGTGTTATCTAATCTTTGCCATAACTTGGCGAGCTGCAAAGTTCGGCTGTATATCTCACTACATGACTACCACAGCGTGGTCAGCGTCGCAGCGACGGTTTTACCCCAACCTACTCTACACTCAAATTGATTTGCTAAAGAGCTTGGATAAAGTTTTTTCTAGGTTCTATTTTTGGGTAGCAATAGCGAGAAATTTGGAGGTTTGGGCACGTGTGAGTTTTGGAACGTTTAGAGAAATGTATACTGGAAGTTATATTAAGGGTTCCGTACCCAAAGGGTAAAACGGGACCCTATTACTAAGACTCCGCTGTCTGTCTGTCTGTCCGTCTGTCACCAGGCTGTATCACATGAACCGTGATACTTAGACAGTTGAAATTTTCACAGAAAATGTATTTCTGTTGCCACTATAACAACAAATACTAAAAACACAATAAAGTTAAAAATAATAGAGGGTCCCCATACAAGAAACGTGTTTTCTTCGGGATTTCACGCCATCTATGAACGCTTAGTTAGGTAAACGTCCCATAGATGGCGTTATATTGAAATGTCGATTCCTAACTCCTTTGTTAGACGTTAGATGGCGTTATAAGAAATACAATGTTTATAAATTATTATTTTTTGCTGGCGAAAAATGATAGTGGTATTTTTTGTTCGATCTTATAAAATACTGTAGTGGGGTACGGAACCCTACTAGTACGAGTCCGACTTGCACTTGGCCAGTTTATTTTTTATATTTGTAGATGTTTGTCATTTAAGGGTTCCGTATCTCAAAACCAAAAAGGGATCTTTATAGAATCACTTTGTTTTCCGTCTGTTTGTATGTCAAGACCCTTTTTCTCTGGAACGCGAATCTATCAAGTTGAAATTTATATAAAATACAAGAGACCGTAGGGTATACTACCCTAAAACGCCTAATTGTATTAAGGTACGGACACACCGCAGCGTCCTTCGTGCGCAATCTAGGCGGCGATCAGATAGCGCAATAGTATTTTTACCGACTGGTTCTCTCTCAGATCGCAGACGCCGCGGTTTGGCCGTACCTTTGGTCCCACAGAATGTAATTAGAAGTCAAAAGTCAAAGCATTTATTCAGTATATAAAAATTTGCACTTACACATGTCAAATAACATTAAATAAATCATATTCAATAATAATTATCATATTATAATAGATACATAACTTATTGCTTTGAATTTACAAAAAAAATTACTGGCCAAGTGCGTGTCGGGCCTCGCGCTGTGTAGAGTTCCGTTGTAGCCTGTTATTCAATGCAGTGCAGTGCAGTCAGCAGCTTAGCTTTTTTAAAAGACCTATTCAACAATACCCCACATGATGGGGTAGACGATGAAAAAAAAATTCATCCCCACTTGTCATATACAGGAGCTACCCGAAAAAAAATATTTGTCACAATTTTATTTTAGCACTTTGTCGGCGTAATTTATATACATACCCCCACAAAATTACAGCTTTCTAGTATTAACAGTCTCTTAGCAAAACCTCGGACAGACAGACAGACAGACGGACATGACGAAACTATAAAGGTTCCTTGTTAGGACTACGGAACCCTAACAAAGGTATTGAGCCATTCAGATTTCATCGAGACGTCGAACGTCGACACTTAAAACAAATGTTTAATTCCCCTGATTAATGTAGGGCTGCCAACCTTACGTGCACCCCCAACCCAGTGCATGTTTCAGTACTTCAGACAATTTTTATATAAAAAAATGTGAAATTATGAAACACAATAAATAAATAAAATGATGCTTTTCTAGAAGATGAAAGGCATTTTTCCTGCATCTTGATATCATAGCCTATATAGCTTGTGAAAACACTAGTCTCTTACCACATGAGTGAAGAAACCTCTTACGGCTTTCTTTCACAGACCAACATGACATTGCCATATCGCTAAGCGCTTATATTTTTCTCCGATAAGTTGAGTTGTTGAGGGCCCAATGGTGGAGTGAGAGAATGGTCGGCTTTGACGCCACAGGTACTGAGTTCAATCTCCGCCGCAACAATAGATTTTTCTATCGATAAATGTATGTGCTCTTATCACAATGGCCCTCTGGTGAAGGAAAAACATCGTTAAGAAACCCCCAATCCTCGTATAGTGGTAGGACACTATCTAGTATCCGTCTGGCCAGTAAGTATGAAAATCCCTCAAGTATGAAAATCTGTCGCCAAACTTCTAATGTGTTCCGGCAACGATCCTTGCGAGCAGTTCCCATTCTAGGCCTAGCGTGCTATCATCCTAGACCGCATCATCACTTACCAACAGGTGAGATAGTGGTCAAAACGCTAGCCCATACGAAATATGTATATAAAAATAAGATAAATAAATATTAACGGATAAAATATTAACCTACAAAAAACAGTCCCCTCAAGATATTAAAACAAAATCCATGTTACAACTCGTATGAAAACATAACAAAGCTATTGGCATACCATATTTTCTTATGAAGGTATGGGCGTACTTAAATACGAAGGATCCTTTTCCCTTTTTCCCTGGGGGTAATGTTTTAGAAATAAGCCCACCCTTTGATTTTTTGCATATTTTATTTTCCCTCCCCTGGGGGATCTCGACGCCAAATTATATTGTTTTTCCTCGCGTCGGGGTTAATATTAAAAATCTGGAGTTTGGTTTTGTATCATGGCTAGGCTTACATTTTTTTTAAACTCAATAGGTAAGACTGTCTATAGCTGAAACGGCTGGATTTAATTTAATAGATTGTAACGTAACGTAACGGAGCGCCTAATGTGGATGGAACCTAAAAGGGGAATATGAACACCGGACACACATATTAAAGATATATTGACTACAAAACACTACGGTACTTAACTTAAACCAAAAAACTATCACCGCACTTCGGGTCCATTACTCCATTATCCTTTCCTGGTATGAGTCAGCAAAGTCCTTGGTCAATAAACTTGGAGTAAGTCATGTTGAGCATGGATCCTGTTCTCAATGGAAGTCAGGATATCACAGTGTCGTGATAACTGGTGGTATCTGCATTCTGACTCCCGTCTTGGACGTTCTTCAGAGCATGTGCATGCCTCCGCTCTAGCGTCAGAGACACTCGGTTCAGCATCTTCATACATCTCATTGAAGGCTCTGGATACAATTCCGTTTTAGCGATTTCATCGTAAAAGAGATAATTCATCGTAGAAAATTTTCTACCATAACCATTGGAAGCGTATATATAAAGTATTCTGTGATTGGAAGACCCATCAATTTCATTTTCTCTTGCTGCTTACAGAATCTTGTTTTCTACTTTTTTCATCCTTCTTCGTACATTTTTTTGTTTAGCCCCAAAATCGAATCCCCTAGACTGACTTCTCTCTCTAATCCGTCATAGTTTTCCTTTTTCAAATTTTAAAACGTTCCGTAATATGAAAAATAAATACTTTTAATACAAAAGAGTATATGTATGATATGAACATGAAATAGGTGGTTTACGAAATGCCACATTATGTCTCCTGCGACCACAGAGCCTAGCTGTTACCTCGGGCAACGCATTAGTTTCGCCACTCAAAGAGGTAATGTTGCCAGGTTTTTGGGTACTCTACCAGAAGATATTGACCTTAATTTTGTTTTTATTTATAGTTTGTATTTTAATTATAAGTCATAGTTATTATTTTAGTTTTCTTTTTAATGTTGATTTGTGCATTTCAATAATAATAATAATAAAATTGGTTTAATTAAGGTAGATAGATAGATAGATAACTCTTTATTGTTACAACTTCTTAATACTAACTAACATAGTAAACTTAAGAATAATGTGTTACAATGGGCGGTCTTATCGCTAATGGCTATCTCTTCCAGATAACCTTAGGATGGAGAGGATAGAACATGTGACTAAGGTAATGATAGATGTTAGAAAATTGTTACTTGAAACATTTTGCATTTAAAACAGAACAATACAACTGCAAGGTAACGTTAGGTTCGCAACGTATTTGTATCCCGCGTACCATAGGCTACATTGTTAAGCTTGTAAAAAATTGAAACCTTTTACGCTACCCTAAACACCGGGCCCATCAAAGTGTCTTTCTTCTCTTGGGTGATTGATATCTCAACAAGTCTTCCAATATGTGTTTTGACTCTAATGGCACCCACAGGTAGTAGGAGAATTAAATCGATATTCCGCCTGACTTGCTACTAAAAGTAGCTTAGGCCAAGCGACTTAGAATTACCACATCATCGCTTACTACAGGTGACATAGTGGTCAAACATTAGGCTATCAGACATGAAAAAAAATGAAGCATTCTCTAGGAGCAGATGTTGACTCGTCAGATAGAATATGTTGAGTAATAAAGATTTAAGGTACGGCCACACCGCGGCGTCCTGCGATTTGCGGGCGCGATCTCAGTACTTTTCAGTTGTTTTCTGATCGCATTTGGTGTGAACCAGTCGGTACAAATACTTCTGCGCTATCTGATCGCCGCCTAGATCGCACACGCAGGACGCTGCGGTGTGTCCTTACCTTTATAGTAAAATAATATACTGCTAATAGAAACAATTAGCCAAAGAAAAATCAAATATCCAAAAGCCAAAAATGGTTATTATTCAATTTGGGAAAACAATTTACGTTAAAACTGAATGATGAGTTGACGGTACAATGTATGAATGTGTGCTATGTACCGCATTGTTGTGCACTTAATGCATCAGACCATTATCGCGGAATGAAATGTAGATATGGCACTACTAGTAAAAATATTTTTTTAAAAGTTACAATGTATTTTTTAAAAACATGCCTATGTTCTGTACTCTATCCCGCTAGGTTAAAGTTATACGACAAAAATTATTAATTGATGACAATGTGATAATATTTTGTTTGGGGACTTGTTATTATTTAAAGTGGGATTGAAAACGATATAAATTATTTTTCAAAAAAAATAAAACCGACTTCAAAACCACAAACAGGCACTCAAAAGCGAAAAATAAATTACTTAATATAATTATTATAAGCGCTACCCACTTATCTATTTAAAGTCGGTGCCAGTCAAGTCTATTGGATGGTAGATAGATACTATGTATGTAGTAGTAGTAAGTAGGTTGATACATGTAGGTAATTACCGGTATTTTGTCTGTTTATAAAACTATCTGCAAATTTATTTCAACTTTACAAATTTTGCTATTATTTTTTGTAGCTAAATCAAAATCGAATAGACTGTTATATTATTTGTACTATGATTCCTGCACGGATGGAAGACATTAGCAGCTGTAACAGAGGTACGACCTAGAACGGCTGCTAATGCTCATGTACCTTATTCAAAGTAATTTAGTTATATAAATAATAAGTTTTTTAAGATAATTAGATAACCTTAAGGTGTCAAATTGTAATTTCTGTTTTTTGATAAAATAAATAAACTATAAACTACCTATTAGACTTGGCTGGCACCGACTTCAAATAGATAAGTGGGTAGCGCTTATAATAATTATATTAAGTAATTTATTTTTCGCTTTTGAGTGCCTGTTTGTGGTTAATAAGTCGGTTTTTTTTAATAATTTATTTTACCCTTTTTAGTGCAAAACAAGTTTTAATTAAATGACATGCATCTATAAAATTTCGTGTCTGAGCCGTTATACACTGACGGATATATACTTTGTGAAAATTACAAGTATGTACCTATTACGGTTAAGAAGATACAGATCTGTAAAGTGCGCACATATAGACACACGGACGGACGGACGGAGGGACGAACGGACAACAAAGTCCCAGAAAGTGTTCTAAAATTAATGTTAATAATCGCAAATAATACTTTTTAATATTCATTTTGGAATACAACTAGTCCGTGTTATATAAGTATTTGGAATTATTATAATAAAATATACAACTAATTATCGTGTGTGTCAGATGCTTTTATTGCACAGGGCCATTTTGGACATTGTTCTTTGATACCTTGATGACATCATTATGAATAGTGAATATTTTCACTAGCGCGGCATTTAAAGTCAATTTTTTAGGGTTCCGAACCCAAAGGGTACCAAATGAACCCTTTGACTTTGTTGTCCGTTCATCCGTTCGTCCGTCCGTCCATCCGTGTGTCTATATGTGCGCACTTTACAGATCTGTATCTTCTTAACCGTAATAGGTTCATACATGAAATTTTCACAAAGTATATATCCGTCAGTGTATAACGGCCCAGACACGAAATTTTATAGATGGATGTTATTTAATTTGGATGTTATTTTATAGATGGATTTTATTTAATTAACACTTGTTTTGCACTAAAAAGGGTAAAATAAATTATTTAAAAAAAAAAATTAAACCGCCTATATAACCACAAACAGACACTCAAAAGCGAAAAATAAATTACTTAATATAATTATTATAAGCGCTAGCCACTTATCTATTTGAAGTCGGTGCCAGCCAAATCTACTGGACAGTAGATAGATACTATGTATGTAGTAGTAGTAAGTAGGTAGATACATGTAGGTAGTATCTATCTACCTCCTATTAGGACTCCTTGACTGGCACCGACTTCAAATAGATAAGTAGGTATATAGTATTTTTTTTTTTAAATAATTTATGTATGTTCACCGATTACTCGAAGATGCCTGAAACGATTTGGAAAATTGTTTTTTGTTTCAAAGGGTACCCCTCCCCGGTTGTCTCATTTAAATTTTAACGAAATCTATAATATATAGTTTATAATATATCAACATTTGAATTACCTTTTATAAATCATTTATATACTTTGGCGACATGCTACTAACTTCTGGCACAGATTATATAATAGTTACCACGTCTACTGGCTATTTTGACTAGCGCGACGTTTGAAGTCGATTCTTTTAGTTCTTTAAAATATCTAAAATTATTTAAAGTTTTTATTTATAATACTTTGCAATATTCTGCGTTTAACTCAGTTTGATCAACCTGCCGATAAAACAACAATAATTATTATGTAACCACATCCATTCCGAAATATTTCAACATCCCTATAATCCATGAGGTGGTCGGGAATTCCATATATCGCGTCGATCGCAGATTCACATTTATCATTGTTTTCATATAAATTTAAATTTTTTTGTTCATCTGCCGCGCTTCCGCTGTATTTCGGAATACCTGGTTTTATATGGTTGAACGTGAGAAGCGTCCTTTTTGGTAGCTTAAAAATAAATCCTTTAAAATAATACTCAGTAGAGTAATAGGGTTAAATTGTATTTATAAATCGATAGGTTTGAGCGAAAAATCTATTTGCACTTTATTGCGAACTGTCTAGTAGTAGGTTAGGTATACAAAATTTTAACATTTTTGTTGTTTGATGTTATATAAAGCGGTATGAATCGATTCTTTAATCATGCATGTTTGGAAGTAGAATGGCTAAATTACACTAAAACTGAGCAGAGTGGAGATGTACGTACATCAACAACCACTATGACTATATCATAATGTCAAGCCACGCAGCGCGATGAAACTCAACTTCTCTTTTCCTCTCCACTTTGAAAGAATAGAATAATCTAATATAATACAGACTGACAGGCCTCAAAAATATGAATAATACACCAGTGGCAACAGTGAGGAGGACACCTTGAGTTCCGTCTGCCGGTTGGATGAGGTTTCGTCTGAAGTAAACAGCAGTGATGAAGACGAAGCCCTCCAACCTAATCCCGCGCCTCCACTATGTACACCGCATCATCACCCCCCACCAACACCACCACCGCCGCCGCCGCCGCCCGCTCCGTCCGCCCGCGCTGCGCGAGCAGCAGCCCGCAGTGCGAGGTTGAACGCGTCGGCGAGCGCCCCGCACTCAAGATCCTGAAGAAGGCCTCCGGATGAGGCCGAAACATATGTCGATCGCTATATCGACATCGCGTAAGTCACGTTAAATTCCCGTTTTTAAATCTATAAGTAAATAATATTATTAATATTTCTGTGTAACAGACAGTAGTAAATTGACTTCCAATCACCATCGTTTTTAACAGGTGGTAGGAGCGATATATCAATGATCCACCTGACTTACTACCAAACAGTAGCTTACCACTATCAAGGAAAAAAAATACTGTTTCGGCAGCACATAGCCCTTGAGAGTGAGATCATTTTAGGCCCATCATCGCTTATCACCAGGCGCGATAGTGGATAAGCACTAGCCTATAAGGTATATAAAAATGTTTGTTTTTTCTTTCACTTATAATTATTTTGAAACTAGGGAGAAACCCCTCCATTTTACAAGCTTTTATTTAACTTGCAATGTATGTATGTACGTATGTATGTATGTCACTATGTATGTTCGGGTGGAATTTTGGAAGCTAAATTAGACCCACTTTCCGATGTCCGATTGGACTCAAATTTAGTGTACTTATGTATCTTTGGTGACAATACAATGATATGGTACCATAGAGCTGGTCAGATGATGGAGACGGAAGGTGGCCACGGCATCTCTGTGATAAAACCACATAACCCCACCGAGTTTGGGCTGGATTCATTTGTCTTGAGGAGGACTTTACACCTAGATGATATCCAGGATCTGATGATGAAGCTGGAAGGTGGCCACGGCATGCATCTCTGTGATAAAACAACATAACCCCACCGGGTTTGGGCTTGATTGATTCGTCTTAAGGAGGACTTTACACCTAGATAATATCCAGGGTCTGATGATGAAGCTGGAAGATGGCCACGGCATCTTTGTGACAAATGAACGTAACTCCACCGAATTTAGAATTTATAATTTCAATTGTGTCGTCTTGAGAAGCACTTTACACTTAAACGATATCCAGGATCTGATGATGAAACTGAAAGTTGGCCATGGCATTTCTGTGATAAAACAACATAACCCCACCAAGTTTGGGCTCGACTGATTTGCCTTGAAGAGCACTTTACCCATATTCACATCATAATATCTGTGGAATATTTTAAAACATCACGCCTATTCTTAAATACTTATATTGTAGTAGTGAACTATACCTACATAAAAGTTAAAAATAAATTATAAGTAAAAAATATTTTGTAAAACAAACTTTTATCTGGGACTGGATATTAAAATGTTAAAAATAAATTCTAGTAAGTATTTTGCGGGTAGGTACTTTATATTCTTAAAAGCTTGAGGCACAGAAGTATAGTAAGTACCTAACCTGTAAAACGGGAAGTGCCTCAAGCTTTTAAGAATATAATGAACTACCTACCCGCAAAATACTTACTAGAATTTATTTTTAACATTTTAGTACCTTGTCCCAGATAAAAGCTTGCTTTAAAAAATATTTTTTACTTATAATTTATTACATTCCACAATACATTTAAAAACTGAGAACGTCAGAGAGTCAGAGAGTCTTTCTCAAAAGCAGCGCACAATTTTGGTCTATAAGTATACCATCCATTAAAATTAACAGCTGACATTTTAATATAATCGACCATTACTTCAACAAATATTATTTCAATAAACCAAACCTTCGATAAATCACAGCGGCTTAAGCATCACTTAATTACGCTAACATAGACTTAAATCTGTGCTTAACACGCGTAATCTGCTTAATGCTTAGCCTAAGCAAACTGAGGGAAATCAAACAACCGTTTTGTTAAGTTATCCGGCGTATAATTCTAGCTTTAAGAGGCCTTCATCGAACGCTTTATCCATACAAATATAATACCAAAATCATACAAAAATAGCATATTGGCTGTTACTATGTTGTTTTTCGGACTAAATAATAGGTAAAGATATTGAATCAAGTCGCCTCTGTAGGAGGAGGGGAGGGCGAAGGGGAGGGGAGTCCCCTCCACTTGTTTCCCCCTGCCGGAGATGCGTAGTTTTTTTATTATTTAAATATCAAAGTTCATTGACGCTACTCTATTGAAACACCGTCGATTTAAGGAGGGTTGAGTGAGGGGGGAGGGGAAGGGGGCGAGGTAGAACCCCCTTCTTGAAGGAAAAGTTGCGAAACCCCTTCATTTAGGAGATATAAGTATTTTAAAATTTTGAGGTTAAGTACTAAAAAATGGTCCAATAATTAGTTTAAGCTGAAGAGGAGGAGGGAAGGTTGGAAATAGGCTACTCCCTTATGTGCGGAGAAGCGCGGAAACATAGTTGACGAGAAAAAGAAAGATTTTTTTTTAATAAAAAATAAGTTACTTTTTATTACCTTTAAATTGACGGATATTTTACAGATAAGGTTTTCTATACCTTCATTAAAAAGCCATAGCGTTGGTTCTGGTGACAAGCGGCCGCTACCGCGGCTCCCCGCCTCGCTGCGCTCGTCGGCACACGTCACGCGGTGGTCACTGTTCTCCAGTGTATTGCCTTAATGTCAGACTAAGACTTTACCTAATATTTACGTTCCATTTCACGCATTTGCAAGTATTTTACGCGAATTAAAAAAATAATAATAATAATTTAAATATTTTGACTTTACTCCGGCAGCCAAACTGGAAGGATCAAGACAAACCCCCTTGACCCTCCCACATTAACAGTTTACTCAAATTCAGGCGACTCGATATAAGATACAACCCGCAAGTTTGAGACGTTTACCGTCATATCTCTGGAGATACTCATCAGATCTAGATGAAATCACAATGGAAACTCTTCGAAAACGTAACGTACCGACTTAAAAAAGAATCATTCGAATCGGTTTACAATTGACGGAGAAATCGCGTAACATACCCACACAAAAAAAAAACATACAGACGAATTGAGAACCTCCTTCTTTTTGGAAGTCGGTTGAAGAGTATAAAGGTACCTTCCTATCTAGGTTTCTAAATAGTGGTTTACACTCTCTCCGCTCTCCGCTACGCGAAGTGCTTCTTGACGTACTGAACGCGCTTTGTATACAATATGCCTAATACATATTATATCCGTACGTCGTGGACGTCCGCGTAATCGTGGACGTCCGCGAATTCTTGCAAATTGAAATTGCAAATAACTTACGTTATCCGAGTTGCACTGAATTGGACCTAACGCTTTCATGTGGTTTGAGCGTAAAACCATGCGACATGGTTTGGTCGTGGGCTCTCGTTCTAAGACCACCCTTTAGTACAAGGGCGTTGCTTAAGTGGTGTTTGTTTGTTTGTAGAATGTCAGCTATAACAACAAAAGGGTAAATAAGTAGAAGGATTTTGAACGGTCTTCACGAGTCACTTAAAAAGGAAGAATAATATTAATGTTGTAGACTTAGATCATGTTTAGTAGTAGAACTGTTCTCTAGTGTGTTGCCTTAGTGTCAGACTAAGACAAGGCCTAAGCATTAGCCAGCCAGTTTATTAAATGATGTAACAAACGCTACGGCTGGATATCATTCAGGAATCTAGTTAGTACATACGGAAATAAAAAATAAACTGGCCAAGTGCAAGTCGGACTCGCACTAGTAGGGTTCCGTACCACACTACAGTATTTTATAAGATCGAGCAAAAAATACCACTATCATAATTCGCCAGCAAAAAATAATAATTAATAAAAAATTTATTTCTTATAACGCCATCTAACGTCTAACAAAGGTGTTAGGGATCGACATTTCAATATAACGCCATCTATGGGACGTTTACCTAACTAAGTGTTCATAGATGGCGATGGCGGCCGAAAAAAACAAGTTTTTGGGGACCTTCTATTATTTTTAACTTTATTCTGTTTTTATTATTTGTTGTTATAGCGGCAACAGAAATACATCACCTGTAAAAATTTCAACTGTCTAACTATCACGGTTCATGAGATACAGCCTGGTGACAGACGGACAGACAGACAGACAGACAGACAGACAGACGGACAGCGGAGTCTTAGTAATAGGGTCCCGTTTTACCCTTTGGGTACGGAACCCTAAAAACGACCAATTGACCCCCGCGATCCAATCGAGCAGATATGTAATTGATAATGGTGAGAAAATTAAAGTAGGAGGTATTGACCGACCTCTTTCTTCTAAAACTATAGTTCTACCGTTCAAAACTGCTCGTATCCCAATTCATGCATTCCCAGGTATTACAAGGCTCGACGATGTTTATTTCCATTAGAGAGGGCGAATTCCCGTGACCGTGGACGTATTCATAGTCGGCAGCTTATTGACGCGGCATAGGACGATAAAATGACGCTCGGCTTATTAAACCGAGTACATTTTGCTTTCAATATTTTGATATTGAATGCAAATAACCGGCCAAGTGCGTGTCGGGCCACGCGCATTGTAGGGTTCCGTAGTAGCCCGTTATTCAGTGCAGGTCTTTACCCGTTATAAACAAGCAACTAGGTACTTCGTCTTTGTCACTTTAAAGGATTTATTCGAAGGATTTTGTATTTGGTACAAAATTATCCAGCACCCAAGTTCAACTACTATTACTGCTAAACTAATAAAGTTATCTTAACCACTATAGTTTTTCTTTAAAGTTCATAAAATGCTCTATTATCACAAATGTTTTCGAGATTTTTCAAGCCAGCAGTTTAGCTTTTAGAGGGGGGGGGGGGGGGGGGAACCCCAAAAAGTTCATTAAGCTTAGTTTCAGCGGTTCCTGATAAAGTTTCAAATTGTTATCTGACATATAAAAGGTTGTTAGGTGCTGATGAAACTGGCCCTTAGTGTTATTAATTTGTAATTAAAATGTCACTTTAGAAATAATATTGTATGCTGACGAATAGTGTTGTTAGTGATTGGGGCTATACCACCCCTTTGTCTATCATTCAGCCGTGAAATACCACCCCTTTGTCTGTCTAGGGCTAGTCTTGCAGGGCTATGACTGTGTCCAGTTTAATTACAGGGCGTTTGAGACAAAAGGCTAGTTTCAACGGTTCCTGCCCCCCATTAGAAGCTGATATCGCCCCATTAGAAATTTATCTGACAGATTTTGACAGCTTTTATATGGCATCATCTGTTAGATGAATATCTGACACATTATTAGGAACCAATGAAACTGTCCCTAAATGTCTTAAAGTAAAAATGACACTGTGGTGTTGCACTAAATTTTAGCAATTCCGAATTTTGCATGAGACAGTATAAATGTAATAGACCCTTTTTAGGGTTCCGTACCCAAAGGGTAAAACGGGACCCTATTACTAAGACTCCGCTGTCTGTCTGTCTGTCTGTCTGTCTGTCCGTCTACCACCATGCTGTATCTCATGAACCGTGATAGTTAGACAGTTGAAATTTTCACATATGATGTATTTATGTTGCCGCTATAACAATAAATACTAAAAATAGAATGAAGTTAAAAATAATAGGGGGTCCCTATACAAGAAACGTGTCTTCTATGAACGCTTAGGTAAACGTCCCATAGATGGCGTTATATTGAAATGTCGATCCCTAACACCTTTGTTAGACGTTAGATGGCGTTATAAGAAATAAAATGTTTATTAATTATTATTTTTTGCTGGCGAAAAATGATAGTGGTATTTTTTGCTCGATCTTATAAAATACTGTAGTGTGTTACTTAACCCTACTAGTGCGAGTCCGACTTGCTCTTGGCCAGTTTATTTTCCACCGCCAGCACCACCTAGCATCACCCAGCATACAAACATGATGTCAGCGACCTAAGGCCATGCTACACTTCATTAAGGAGCTGATGAGATGTCCAGACAAGATCACCAATTACAATAAAACCTTCCTAAGTACCTGGTCCACAGGTGGTAGACGTATATTATATCAATGTTCCGCCTGACTTGATACAATAACTTTACAGTTTTCCGGCAACACACAGAGAGTCAAAATATTCTGAAATCAGAATCAGAATAATTTATTTCATTTAAAATAGTGCATTGAGATGTTAAATAATTTTGGTTAGTACGCCTTAATAGTACAATGTCGTATGCAATAATACTTAGGTAACCAAAATTATGTTCAATTAATTTATAAATACATCGATTATTTAATTACATGTAAAAATCATCATCAATTCACTATCATAACAAAATGCAATTATGAGATTTATCATTAAATTAAATTACTAAGCCTAACGCGTTCACCATTTTCAACCACAGCATCACTTAACGTCAGAGATAGCGGTCAAACGCTTGCCTATGAGTTATAAAAAAAAAAAGAAATCTTCAATCATATTTAAACAGAGAAATTCCAAATAACACATTTCTGCAGTACTTTTTTTTCTTTTAGAGCTTTAAGCAAATAAAGTAAAGTTAGAATGTATTATTAACTGTAATGCAGTTTACGCGATTTTCTTCTCGGCAGCATTTTAGACCCGCTAAGCCTATCTGTACAAAATAATGTATGCACATACATTTGTCAAGGCTGTCGTGCCGTTCATAGGCTTGCGCCAACCCTAATGTTTTGCATACAAAATGTATGATTTTAGAGATCCGTGGTGATAAAGAAAATGTATTTAAACTTTATAGTATATTGTTGTAGTAATACGAGATTGGAGGTGCGTTGGTTGGAGTAAATACAAATTATAAAGAGGTTTTGGATACGTGGAAATGTGCGTTTTGTCTCTATTTTTGCTTGTGTGCCGCAACGAGTTAATGACTGGTAAGTATAAAAAAATTTCTATCTGAAACCAACAGATAAATAAAATTTAAGTGTTAAACGCGGGCACAGCCGTGAGGCGCAGCTGTTTTCGAATATAATTAATTGTCCCCTGTCAATTATAATTAAAAAAACTGGCCAAGTGCAAGTCGGACTCGCTTTCGTAGGGTTCCGTACCACACTACAGTATTTATTTTCTGCCACCAAATATAATAATTAATAAACATTTTGTTTCTTATAACGCCATGTAACGTCTAATAAAGGTGCAAGGGATCGACATTTCAATATAACGCCATCTATGGAACGTTTACCTAACTAAGCGTTCATAGATGGCGTGAAATGCCGAAAAAAACACGTTTCTTGTATGGGGACCCTCTATTATCTTTAATTTTATTCTGTTTTTAGTATTTGTTGTTATAGCGGCAACAGAAATACATCATTTGTGAAAATTTCAACTGTCTAACTATCACGGTTCATGAGATACAGCCGGGTGACGGACAGACAGACAGACAGACAGACAGACAGACAGACAGACGGACAGACAGACAGACAGACAGACAGACAGACAGACAGACAGACAGACAGACGGACAGCGGAGTCTTAGTAATAGGGTCCCGTTTTTTACCCTTTGGGTACGGAACCCTAAAAATCAAGTAGGCAACACTGCATAACAATAAAGAGTCGTAGCGACTATACTGCTACGAGTTTCCAACGTAATTTCTATCTACGGTACGTAGCACGTAGCTCGGAACCCAATTTACTCGTAGCATGATTTGCACTTGATCGTTTAATTTGACCCGTACGTTGTAAATACAAAACATATGTGTTTTATTATAAAGGCATTTTTTACTGACGGTTTTGACAAGGAGGTGAATTTATTTTAATAATGAAAACATTTTGTGCTTAAAAGGAGAACTGGACAAAACGGACGGTATTTTTTATATCTGGTAAGACACCGTTTGACCACTATCTTGCCAGGTGGTAAGTGATGATGTGGTCAAGGATAGTAAACACGCTTGGACTGAAATAGTTTGAATTTCAAGGGCTATGCTTCCGGAACACTGTGAGGTGTTCCGGAAGCATAGCCCTATAGTTTTGGTAATTTTTAATGGTATGTAACAATGTATATGAATTTATCATCAAAACTACTTCACCACTGTACATACTGTTTTCTTTATTCTATTTGTAATTCATTGGCGATGGTTGTGATGTACAATGACATTTATGACATGGAATTATCTTATAAATGTTGTTACTTGTAAAGAGCATTATTAAAAATACAAAAAAAATCACAAGAGAAAGTTCAACGTGCCTACTGCCTCATTTTATTGTATATATGACTAGTTGTGTCCCGCGGTTTTGCTCGCGTAAAAAGTAAATACTATAACTTAGTAAAAACTTTTCTTTAATTTAAACACTATCCTGATAAATACAAACACAAAAAAAACTCAAATACGTCCTGTAAAGTAAGTTAAAGTAACCTGTAAGTTATACCGTTACCAAAGGAAATATGGATTCATTTTGATATTTCTATAGATAGTCTAGCGTTTAACTCAGCGGTACTCAACCTTTTTTTTATACGGGCCACAAACACGGTTTAGTCATAATGTTGCGGGCCGCAAACATAAATAATTTAATTAGTAAAAAGAGTAGTTTAAGAGAGTAGTTTAAAAGAGTAGTTTTTAGAGTAGTAGTTTAAAGAGTAAAAAAATTACGTTTTTAAAAAATACTTTAATAGTGGAAAAAGACAAGGTAGTTACAGTATTTTTTTTTACTCGGCACGTGCACTATTTCGCCGACGCGTCTCGAATGGGCGCGAAATTCAAAATAGTTTCAATTATCTCTAAATGTACGCGGGCCACTGATAAAGGCCCGGCGGGCCACATGCGGCCCGCGGGCCGCAGGTTGAGTATAGCTGGTTTAACTAGTATGTCGCCTGGTGTTAAGTGATGATGTGGTCAAAGATGGTGAAAACGTCAGAATTTGAAATTCCGGCAACAACGCGTTGCATCCCAATTTTCCAGGACACATTTATAACTCTGATATCGTTAATCACTTATGCATTTTGCCAGCCATATAACTTTGAATTGCAAACGCGTTGCAGTAGTGTACTGCGTTCATCATACCTATGCATAGTGGTCATCAATCTATGACATAACTTACGAAAAGCTTAGTCCAGTTTCAACTGACCCTGATAGCCTAATCGGATTTAATCTGACAGGTAAAAATTCAACAATACAATACAATAACTCTTTATTGATTACCAAGAATATAACACTTAATTACTTAATATAGGTAATACAATCGGCGTTCTTATCGCTTAAATCGATCTCTTCCAGCCAACCTTAGAATGGACAGGAGTATTACAAAGAATAAGAATTCAACTTTCATTTTTTTTTGTTTGAGAGACTTACACTACTTAGCATTTGACAACTTTTTTTATATAAAGTAACAAGACAAGCACGACGCTCGCCTAATGGTATGACATCTACCTATTACAGATACAGCGGCATGCAAAATTCTGGCTATCTAGACATGTGCACTGCGCCTGTAACCTCAAGACAAAAAGATGTTAATTGTCACATGCCCTATAATTTCATTGGACACTTTTCCATTCAAACCGAAAAACATTCCTATTTCACGGCTTAATTAATTGGCAAAGTGGTGGTACCGCCCTATTCGTACTAGCAGAAGCCCTACCACCACAATATGCATATGCGTTGTAAGACAAAAGGAGGCGCTGGACAAATTACTGACTTCAGTCCAATCTACAGAGCGGAGCTAACCTGGGCTAGGTTAGTTTATTTTCCACGCTGATTAGAAACGAACTTCATGTTAGAACTCGGCGAACCAACAGTTGACATGTCCGAGTCCGGAGGAAGGTTCAAGCTACGGCCAAAATTTACCACCAGACGTCACCCATTTATCACCATCCAGAGAAGACATGTAGGGTAGGTTAAGGTAAGTCTACGAAAAGGCATCAGTGACCTTCTTGTGGGTGACATTGATCCCCTACTATGTTTACTGTACTCATAGATAAATCTGCAACTTTATCAGGAATCGGTAAAACTGGCCCTAAAAGTACCTTATCTAACCAGACTATTTATTATAAATGTCATGTCGGGTCTAGAATATGTAGTCTTCAGTTGTACAGGCACTTAGATAATAAACTCGACTTTATTATATACTAGCAGCCCGCCCCGGCTTCGCACGGGTAGAACATATATGCCTACAAAATTTGCATCAGTTTGTTGCATCGAATATAAAATGTGAACGTATTTAACAATCATCGTCATATTTCATCCAATTTACACAAAACCTTAACGAATTATGCACCTAAACCTTCCTCATAAACACTCTGGCTATTGGTGAAAACCGCATGATAATCCGTTCAGTAGCTATTGAGATTATTGCGAACAGACAGACAGACGCAGTGATGGACTTTGTTTTATACTTACTTACGTAGTGATATTGGACGGCCCTTTTGGCGTAAAGGATAGTTACCCTGAATCTGACCCGACGTTCGTTGGTTCTAATCCTAGCTATATACCTACCAATGAAAGTTTTATGTGCATTCATGAATCATGAGTTTTCGTACAGTGGTAGTGGGATCATTAAATCTACCAAAAAGTAGCTTACCACCAAGGAGAACATCTGCCGCCGTAACCTTACGGCGTTCCACGACGCAAAATGAAGGGGTAATATACGTTTAACGTGTGTATCTGTCTGTGTGTCTGTCTGTAGCATCTTAGCACCTAACAGGATGAACCGATTTTGTTTTTATTATTGATAGTAACTATGACCTAATCTGTGGTTTCACTACAAATATTTTATTAATTTTGCGATGCCTGTATGTGAAATTCGTGATATCTTCTAGAGTTTTCATTTGAATTATATACTTTAAAGGACAATTTTAATCTATAATATGTGGCCAAGCTAATTAACGTAATTATTTTGATAAGGATTAATACTATATACTTGAAAATAGCCTTGGAAGTCATGTAATATTTTTTAACAAAAATGTTAAGTATAAAATGGTTACTGTGAGTCAACCTTAAGAGATAGACATATGCTGTCGCGGACTTTTTTGTAGGTCTTATTAAGTTGTACAACTCATGCAAAGAAAATATTCTTCTATCTATTTTCAATTAAGCAGCGTTCGTAAGAAACGTGTTTTTTCGACCGTTTTTTTGCCGACTTAGGTTGCAAATTAGGTCTCCACGAATGTACCTTTGATTTAAACGGGATAATATATAGCCTATAGCGACACAATATCACACTTACATTGTAATCTGCTGACAGCAGAGGATTGCAATGTAAGGCGAGAATGAAGTACCTCAGTCGTCACCCGCAGGGCACGGTAGCTAGGCGATTAGCTAGGCGAATATTAGTTAGGTGATTTGTACCTACTTATTAAGTTAAAAGACAATATACTTTTCATATATTAATCTAGTGTTTCTCTACTTCCGAGTGATAGGGACGCACTTCATTTAGTTTATACCACAAGTAGATTAAAAAAAAAATAGGTAAAAGACTATTTTCATTCCGAAAGTCCATTCTATGTATTAGTGAAAGAATTTTTTAAATCGGTTCAGTAGTTTTTGAGCCAAATCATTACAAACATACAAAAATACAAAAACACAAATTTTCTGTCTTTATAATATTAGTATAGATGAGTAAAATATAATGCTGTGTTGTATCAGTCTTTGAGGTAATAATATGGGATAGTTCAATTAATTAAATTCAAAGTTTAAAACCACCTCCAATCTGTTCATTGAGACCATTCCAATGAGCAAGTCAATGCTAGCATGCTCTTACAATATTGTTTTAGTAAGCGTATAGCGAATTTCTAATAGATCAGACCTATAAAAAGAAAAAAGACCCAATTAAAAGAAGTACTAAATGTACTAATTTAGTCTTATATTATTTTTAGAAGTTTGCTCTATCTTTTAGTTCAAAGTATAATAAAAAGCTATGATCACATTAGAGCCAACCCTACCCTATATTAACACATAGTAACAGCCAGTGGTCATTTTATGGCCCAAAAGGGTTCAGTATAGTACAGGATCTATTCTACGCGCACCACTGCCAAGTTTCCTGGCAATAATTTCATTTTGGAAATTATTGTACCAGCTTCCATGATAACATACTACGCGACAGCCCTACATCGAATTAAATTTTCGACTCTATTTGCTACAAGATAAAGTTGATTTTGGTGAATCCGTTTGCCTTTTTGAGGGTTGGCACAAGAAATTAAAGCGATGGTTGTTGACTTTTACTGTAGGCTTTGTAAGATTAACAAAGAGTAAGAATATGTTATGTACCTTTGTTTTCTGTATTTAGATTTGTAGCATTGTGTTGGTGAAAAGGTTTGGAAGCGTGTGTTGAACAGGGTGTTACGTGTTATTTAAATCCGGGAATTAATGATCAGATAATTTTTGTATCGTAAACATCGACGTCGCATGTTTGATTTTATAAATTTTACTCGTATCATGATTAATTTATTAAATAAATAATTAATTAATTAATAATGTAAAGCACCGAACATTGTTTTTTGTGTTCTGTGGTGTAAAATGAAATTTTAGGCCGTGTATGACTCATAAGTATACGAACTGAGTGCACGCTCTAGTTAAGCGTCGAGCAGGGCGGGGCCTGCAGCGTTCCTTTCAAACACATGCCTAGCGCGTAATGGTGTCCCGAGTGCCAGCCGAGCGGAGCGCGCGAACACTACTACGCGTTAACATGTGTTTGAAACGAACGCTGCACGCCCCGCCCCGCTCGACGCCCGACGGTCTCGGTACTCAGGTCGTACACTTCTCTCGTCTCACACTCTCGTCTTGAAATAACAGTCACAGTGCAGTGCTTGCAAGCATTTTGAAATTCCGGCGTTTGGCGTGCAGCAGTGTTTGTTAAAGGCAGTTGTCGTCGCTTACGATCAGGAAGCGCATTGTTTGTCCTGGTCATAAATAATCACTACATATTAAAAAACAAAGTCTCCCGCCGCGTCTGTTTGTCTGTTCGCGATAAACTCAACAACGGATATTCATGAGGTTTTCACCAATTAATAGAGTGATTCATGGGGAAGGTTAAAGTGTATACTTCGTTAAAGTTTTGTGTAAATTGGTTGAAATATGAGGATGATTGTTAAAGATGTTAATTCATACTCGACGCAAGAAACCGACGCAAAAATTGTAGGTATATAATGTATCATCTACCCGGGTGAAGGTGATATCGCTAGTGATAAAAAGTTCACGTTAAAATCACGTTAAATAAAACTGTTTAACAAAAAATAAACCGCCGAAAAACTGAAAAGCAAAAATATATGCTTAGGTATACTAACAGTAGTTTAAGAACTTCGTTATAAAGTTTATATTCAAAAGGTTTATTATTACCTTTTTTATATAAACTTAATAACGAAGTTCTTAAACTACTGTTAGTATACCTAAGCATATATTTTTGTAATTGTTTTGAGTTTGTAACTAAACATAATAACTAAGTTCTTAAACTAATGTAAGTATGTTTATCTACCTAAGTAATTTTGAGTCAGCGCCAAACAATCATTAACAAAGATCACTAAATAACCTTAAATTTAAAGAAAAAACCAAATCAAATTAACAATGCAACGTGAAATCTCCCGCGATGAACATTAACATTCAAAAATAAATTTAAAACCGACATCATGAGCCACGCGAGTCATATTCAGTAGCAATTTTGAGGTATTTACCTCAAATTGCTACTACTCCTCCATAGATATGGACAATAATAAGGAGATCCTTATCACTAAGAGATTATCAGATCTTCACGAATTGTAAAATAATAAAATCACCAAGAAGTATAAATAATTTTTGAAAAATAAAATAAAAAAAATATTTTCAAATCGGTTCATAATTGGCGGATAAGTCGAGGCGCTTTCACACAAAATAATACAGACGAATTGATAAACTCCTCCTGTTTTGGAAGTCAGTAAAGTTATAATGTATTCGCACATATTGCATCTCTACTACTACTTTTTCAAATCGGTTTAGGCATTTTGAAGTAATCGGTGAAATTTTTTTTTTATGATTATTCGCAATGTAGGTTGCACATTACTAGTATTCTTGTTAAACCCTCCAACTAAGCTAAATATGCTTGTGTCTGGAGTAGGTTCACGTCAATAGTGCAATGGGTGGGGTGGGGATCGAACTCACGACCTCTCGATCGCCAGACCGACACCCTATCCATTGGGCTATTGCCACCTACATTATATAAGAAAAAAAAAGATTCCGACAAATTGATAACCACCTACTTTTTATGAAGTTGTGACCAACTTCGAAAAATGTAAAAGTAACTTACAAGCTCCATTTTAAAATTAACTCGCAGATTTAACTTCACGACAATATCCATCATTTATCTCCACCCTACCAAGTAAATCATAATTACGGTTCTACCGGAGGGTGAGACCGGTGACAAATGTTGACGGATATGACACCGGATGTATTTTGCAAGGGTTTTGTATGAGGTTTTATGAGTCTTGAGGTAGACATACACTGAGTCATTCATGCCAAATATATATCTATCCACACGTACTATTTATACAAAATAATTAAGATGGTTTAAAAACTACGAAAACCGACTTACTATTTTTTTTTGTTATTCTTATAGGATAGCGTTTGACCACTATTTCACCTGTGGGTAAGTGATGATGCGGTTGAAGGCATAGAATGGGAACTGGCTCTCAAGGATGGCTTTACCCATGCGGAGGTTGTTAGTTTCTTAACGATGTTTTTCCTTCACTGGACGGGGGCCACTGTGAAAAGCGAACATACATTTGAACTCGGTACCGCTGGCATCAAAGCCGACCGTTCTCCCACTTACACCACCGGGCCCTGAAAATTCCATGCCACGCGTAACAAACAGTTTCAGTAGCAAGTTTAGAATGTTTATCGCCATATCTCTAGAGATACTTTTCAGATATTGATAAATTTTATTGGAACTACTTCGAAAATAAATTCTACCCATAACAAAAATAATCATTCAAATCGTTACACAATTAGCGGAGTAATCGAGTGACAAACGTACAAAAAATTACAGACGAATTTAAAACTTCCTCTTTTGGAATTTGATTGAAAATAAGTTATGTGAAAGAAAGAAAGAAGAAAGAAAGAAAATACATTTATTTAGCACATTACACAACTTAAACTACTTAGTAAACGTACTTAGAGATAATAAAAGAGAGAAGAAAAAAAACAAGAAAATAATAAAGTTATGAACCTATCTCGGTACTTAAATACACACGTCTAGTGCTAAAAAGGTGCTCAGCAGGGAATGTTCAGGTGTTTGCCTGAACGCTAATTTTCAGATAGACCTCTGGGGTTGGACTATCGCGAATAATATAAGTATTTAGAAAAAAGAAATAAAAATACATATTTTATCGTAGATATTGTGTCTCAAATTAAGTGATTGTTATCGAGTACAAGAGTGGTGTTATAAAACAATAATAAACAAAATATATGCCACAGAAGAGCGACTCTATCGTGTAAAATCATACAAAACGGTAGTCACTGTTATTACGAAAGCATTAAAACTATTACCATATTTGACTTTAAAAAAATTATTTTATGTCTCAAAGAACTCATTTACAATGTGCATTGAACAAAAATAAAGAATAACGTGTTATTGTATTTGAAAAAAATCGTACAGTTATACCAATTATCCAAAAATGGTAATTCTTTACATATTTGTTTGTATAATAAACGGTAGGATTTTTATACAAAGTTTAAGTTCAAATTTTAAGTTCATATTGATCTATAATATTAAAACTTCCAAACGCATGTTTTACATTTGCAAAATATTGTTAGATAGTTTTAAATTTTATTTATTTTTGATGGAGACGGCAACTCTGATAAGACCAAATGAGTGTAGTTTCAACGAACTCCCATTAATAACTTTGCTGATACCCACAATTTCCAGACTTCTCGTGACCACAATTAATGCAACGTCGAGGTAAATAAAATTAATGTTTCAGCGCAATCAGTCCCGTATTTTAATATTTATGACTAAATTCCATATAACATTAATTGAGGGCCCGGTGGTGTGAGAGAGTGGGAGAACGGTCGGCTTTGATGCCAGAGGTACCGAGTTCAATCCCCGTGCACCAATGGATTTTACTATAGAAAAAAGTATACCCGGTTTTTTACAGTGGCTTTCCGGTGAAGGAAAACAAGTTAGAAAATCTGTCGCCAAACATCTAATGTGTTCCGGCAGCTATCCTTGAGAGCCAGTTCCTATTCTAGGCGTAGCGTGCTTACCATCTGTGACCTCATCATCACATACCAACAGGTGAGATAGTGGTCAAACGCTTGCCCATAAGATATAAATAAATAATAATAATACTTCCACAACCAAATTAACCTCTAAGCACATTCTGCTGAACAACTCACGTATTCACCTCACAAGTGCAACGAATGAATGCTCAAACTGTTTATGTACCAAAACGCACGTACGACGGTACGTATGACGGTATTGACTGTGGTATAGTAGCGTTTATGGTTGATACACTATGAACACTGCATGTATTGACATAGCGAGCGAGCGACGGAATGTGTGATGGTACACGCGAGAGGAAAAGCGTATTTACATTGTATTGATGCAAGATATATAAGTGTGTGTGTGTGTGTGTGTGTGTGTGTGTGTGTGTGTGTGTGTGTGTGTGTGTGTGTGTGTGTGTGTGTGTGTATGTGTGTGTGGGTGTGTGAGAGTGAGTGGGTGAGCGGGTGAGCGTGTGTGTTTTAGTAGTTTTGTTCTTGCTTTCATTTTAATATCGTAAAGTTATAAACTTAAAATTATGAACATAGAAATGAAAAAGTAAAATATGAATTCAAGATCGTATCCAGAACGAAAAAAAAAACGACTTCAAATGCCGCGCTAGTCGTCTTCAGTACCAAATTTGAGGTGCTTTTCTCCATATCTCTAGAAATATTCATTAAATCTCAATGTGATGATAATGGAATCAAATGGTAAACGAATTCTATCAAAACAAACAATCTGAATCAATTAAAATTAGGTAAATGACGAAGTTCGGGGATAACAATCATAAAATTTGTATAGTCAAATTGAGAACCTCCTCCTTTTTGTGAATTCGGTTAAAATAACAAGACATTCAACCACTCCAGACCGTCCAATATAAGTACCCAATATCACTTTCAGATACGCTTGTCTTAGGAATTAGATCAAACTGATCAAACAATGAACTATTAATTTGGTCTCGAATTGTTAGATAGTTTGGATTGCACCGTTTTCGATTTGACTAATTTCTATCTATAATTTAAGCTCAGGATTTGGTGTACGGTTACTTAGTGATTGGAGAATTAATAATGAAGTATATAATATAGCTAGCTATAGAATGGAATCTTTTAAAAAGGGTATCCACAAACTCCTCAAAGGTCGGCAACGCATCAACAGCACTCATGGTGTTGCAGTTGTCCATAGGCGACAGTAACCGCTTACGATCAGGCGGGCTGTCTGCTTGTTTACCAAACATAACATTAAAAAAATAATAAAAGAGAATAATCACAGGTTTTTAGATAAATAATATAGTATAGGATAAATATATAATAGTATATATAATATATATTATGTGTTAGTATATATATATATATATATATATATATATATATAATATATAGTATATATATATATAATATATAGTATATATATATTATATAATAGTATATATATAGTAATATATAATATATAATAGATAAGTTATCATAAAAATTCATACTAAATACATAGATTATGATACTTTTAATTTTAAAATTATCGTGAATTTGTAACATTATTATTGTTATATACCGTCTGTAATTCACGTACCTTTAGTCGAATTTTCTCGACCTAGGTTTCGCGGTTTACGCGGTGAGATCACTGTGAACATCGCGATCTCACCGCGTGACCTCACTCCCGAGGAAGAGCGACTGACTCGCTCGAAACCTAGGTCGAGAAAATTCGACTAAAGGTACGTGAATTACAGCCGGTATATAACAATAATAAGATTATGATACAATGAGTACTTTTTTTTAAAGTTTCATTATGGCTCCACACGATAAGTGTATTTAGCCAGTGTCAGGTATAAAAATTCTTCAAGTTATTGAGGATTTAAGTCTTAAACATGGGTCAAAGTCACATTTCTGGTCATGTTTCAAGTCAAAGTCTTGTACAAGTCATACCCTCAGTAAAGATGTGGACTTTACTGAAGATTTTCAGTGGAATTTTGGTGAGAACGCAAATAGCATATTTTTAGGGTTCCGTAGCCGAATGGCAAAAAACGGAACCCTTATAGATTCGTCATGTCTGTCTGTCTGTCAGTCTGTCTGTCTGTCCGTCCGTATGTCACATCCATTTTATTCCGAAACTGTTAGGACTACAGAATTAAAACTTGGTAGGTAGATGTATTCTGTGAACTGCTTTCCGATTTTTATACAAAAATAAAAAATATAAAAGTTTAAGGGGGCATCCCATACTTGGAACTGAAATAAAAAAAAAAAATCTTCAAACCTATACGTGCGGGGTGTTTATAGATAGGTCTTTAAAATTATTTTTTCTAAAAGTCAATCATTTGAAAGATAGGCGCGTCTAAAGTGGTAAAATGTGTGCCCCCCCCCCCCTCTAACTTTTAAAGTATGGGAGTGAAAAAAACCGACCGCAAAGATAACTTTGTTTTTCATACAAACACTATGAAAAACAAAGTTATTTTTTTAGTTGCGAAAAACCATAGTTATAGATACTTTACTGTGTTACGGAACCCTACGAGTGCGAGTCCGACTTGCACGTGGCCAGTTTATTTAACATTGTGATATTTCACTACACTCGCACAGATTCACCGGCACTTAATGGTTAATAATCCACATTTATAGCACATTAACTCGCGGAAGAACACAAGTTTAGGAAAAAATACAATAAGATCACACACACTTTTCCACGCCAAAACTCTCCAATGTGTACTTAATGTCTGCCAAACTACACGTAATACTTATATGTAAAAATTGTTTTGATTAAATTGCTAATTAATTGAAAATAACTCAAAATTTGAAATCTTCCCGACTGATTTATGTATAATCTGTTCATTGAGACTATTCCAATTGGCCTAAACTCGACATCTCAGCTGTAAGTTGATGAAGAGTTATGTATTCTGCGGAATTCAGGAGATGTCCCAGCGTTTCTTTCAATATAGTTGAAGTAAAAGGATATGGAATTTCTATTATCTTCTATTATATTGTTCTATTATATTGATCAGACATATTAAAGTTAATTCCATAGCGACATCAAGTAGAAAAACGCTAATAGTTTAATATAAATCAAAGCTAAGAACATTCTCGATCAAACAAAAAGAACTAAATCAAAATTAGCTCATCCGATTGGGCGCTACGATGCGACAGACAAACACACACATACACAAATACACACGTCAAACTTATAACATCCCTTCTTTTTGCGTCGGGAGTTAATTAAATAATAACCAACGGCAATACTTTTCCAATTGAAAGTCCAATAATACACCCGTATCAAACTAACTTAGCAATAAAAAACCTCCCACGAAGCACGTACCACGTAATCAAACAAGCACTTTTTCACTCGCCATTACATCGTATACAGGGTGTTTACACTTCAAACGGTCTCAGAATTGAGTTTCACAATAGCATGGCTAGACTCTACGCGGCTTTCATAACGCTGAAACGAGGTTTTTTCAACCATGAGTTTTTGTCAGGAGAAATTAAGATGGATGCATAACGTTATGAAGATTTTTATGGGACACGCTGTATTTTTCGTTTAAATTTTTTAGAATTTTTCGCGATCAATTTTTTCAAGCATAATTTGGTGATTGCATTTTTAGAGTTTGGTTGTTCTAGGACTGTTCGGGAGAGCTGTTTTTGTCAATATTGCATGTCTTAATGTCAATTTTTTTTCAATTCTTTATCTTATGTATCGTTTTTTTACTGGGATCAGAGGATAACTCTACCTGGACCTCTTAGTTTTTTGAAGTGAAAACTTCTTTAGCGGCGTTGTGCACTTTTCTTGGGATAGCGTAGTGTTACTTTTTATTCGTCGTTCGTTTATCGCGATGTATAATAAGCTCTCACACTAACACTCTAGAGATTGCATCGTATAGTATTACCTACAACCTCTTTGGATGAGTAATCGACACAACTCGTCCCATTGGTCAGTCCGGGCGTAAGCCGCCCATTTGCTAAAGCTGGTTCATTGGTTCCCGGACTTTTTTGGATTCGTCATGTTGGCATATCTGTCTTGAAGGACATTGGAAGCCGCCAAAGCTGAGATGCAGCGATTGGAAGATATGTGTCAATGATTGGAGATGGTCCAACCCGATTGGCGTAAATCCGGAGGGTGAGCGCCCCCTGGTGGCAAGTGCAACAATTACTTGGCAACGCGAGGGCGGCGGGCCTGGCGGGATCGAGAGGTCGAGCTCTCGGGGTCTTCAGTGCCAACCAGCGACAAGTGTGGACGTCCGTCCACTGTGAAGACGTGGAAACGCAGCCCGCTTCCTTTCTAAAGGCGAGGGCTCGTTGCAGGAGAAGTCGACGTAACTGTACTTTGAGGTCTGGACGACTTCGGAAGGGGTGCGATCCAGTCATCGACGTCGTGCACGTAAGCAATCTCTGTGTCGTTTTAGGTAGGTAGGTTAGCCCAGGTTTTAGGTAACATTTAAGAAGTATATTGTCAATAAACTGAGTGTTTAATGTATTTGGTTTCTTATTGTCGAGGGATCTCCCATTAAGGTCTTGCATCACTTGTAGTCAATCACCACTCCTCTGGGGCCGTTCCGGCAGGCCTATTAACACCACGGCCGAACCCACGCCCTGTTTCATCGCTCAGCCGAGGGGGTCTAGCAGTTGTATAGTCTAGAGTCTGGTTTAGGTAGTCGTCAGAGTTAAGGTGCAGGTTCGATCCCGGCACCTGTTAGGGTGACGACGACTCCATTAGGGCCTAATTTCAGGGCATCTAGGAAGTCGGTTGTTTGAGCTATAAAAAGTGCCCATCACGGGTTACCTGGTGACAATGGGTAAAAATGTTAAACTCGCGTCAGGGTCACGTTTCCCGAGGTGTCATTCCAACAGAGCGCAGGGTGCTTGTGCGATGTGTCATTCCAACGGAGCACAGGGCGTTTGCGCGAGGTGTTATTCCAAAATATTCAAAAATTACGTGTTCAAGTTTTTACTTCTGCCGGCACTCCCGAAGTGCCACCTGTTGTTTGTTTTAATATCTGATAGGCTAGTTTCCGACTACTATCCCGCCTGGTGTCAAGCGATGTTGTGTTCGAAGATAGTGCTAAGTATACCTATTAAGTTTGTATCGTGATTATTCAGTGGTCGTCGTGATATTACTGCGTTAACTCCCGGGGAAGTGCATCGGACATGCACGAAACCTAGATTGAGAGACAGTTGTCAGCAAATAATAGTAAGTATAGTAGTCGGTACTTTACTTACAGACATAGAAGTTTTGACATTTTTGTAGTGGTAGGACTTCTGCTAGTCCTCGCCTGGGGAGGTACCACCACTTTGCCAATTAATTTTCTGCCGTGAAATAGAAAAGTTTTTCGGTTGAAATGGCAAGGTGTCCAGTGAAATGACAGGTATGTGAGACTCAACATCTTTATGTCTCAAAGTAACAGGCGCAGTGCAGTAACATGCAAAATTCTGGAAGTCCAGAATTTCGCATGCCTCTGTATCTGTAATAGGTAGACGTCATCGCTTACCATCAGGCGAGCGTCGTGCTTGTCCTGTTCCCTTATATCATAAAAAAAACAACAAAACAGAATAGTCTGACTCTCAAGGGCTGTGTGCGGCCGGAACACCACATAATTATGGCGGCAGATTTTCCTCGTGATGATGGTAAGCTCTTTTTGGTAGGTAGCAAGTCAGAAAGAACACAATATAATGCTCCTACAAGCTGTGTACGAACATCTATGAATTCACATAGAAAATTCCATTGGTGAACGGTTAAGATTTGAACCGGCGATCTTCTGTTTGAATTTAGTTCTTATACTTACTTCCAGAATAGGATAACAAATAAATTATTTAAAAAAAAAAAACCGACTTCATAACCTCAAACAGGCACTCAAAAGCGAAAAATAAATTACTTCATATAATTATTATAAGCGCTACCCACTTATCTATTTGAAGTCGGTGCCCGCTAAGTCTATTGGATAGTAGATAGATACTATGTATGTAGTAGTAGTAAACTGTAGGTAAGTAGGTAAGACTTGGCTGGCACCGACTCCAAATAGATAAATGGGTAGCGCTTATAATAATTATATTAAGAAATTTATTTTTCGCTTTTGAGTGCCTGTTTATGGTTATAAAGTCGGTTTTATTTTTTTTTGAAAAATTATTTATTTTATCCTTTTTAGCGTAAAACAAGTTTTAATTAAATTACATGCATCTATAAGACTTCGTATCTGGGCCGTTATACACTGACGGATATATACTTTGTGAAAATGTCAAGTATGTACCTATTACGGTTAAGAAGATACAGATCTGTAAAGTGCGCACATATAGACACACGGACGGACGGACGGAAGGACGGATGAACGGACAGCAAATTCTCCGAAAGTGTTCATTTGACACCCTTTGGGTTCGGAACCCTAAAAAAAACATACAGACGAATTTAGAACCTCCTTCTTTTTTATGAAGTCGGTAAAAAGCCAACAACGGGTTGCACTCGGGGAGTGTCGGCAGAAGTGAAAACTTGAACACGTCAGTTTTTAAATGAATGACACCTCGCGCAAGCGCCCTGCGCTCCGTTGGAATGTCACCTCGTGCAAGCGCCCTGCGCTCCGTCTTACGAATTTCGGTCTTACGATCAGGACACGTGACCCTGAAGCGAGTTTAACATTTTTTACCCATCCCAAGAAAAATGCACAACGCTGCAAGAAGTTTTCACTTCAAAAATCAATTCTCAAAATTAAAAACATTTACCTAGAACAAGTATATTAAACAAAACTGCTTCGCAATTCTACAACAACTCGTATCTTTCCCATGATTACATCTCTCTGCTTAACTTTTCATTTACAACCGGAGTACATTGAACGAACGAATTATTTAAAACAACAATGCGCAACATTTTGCTGTGCAACATTAGCTTGCAACACTGCAGTGTCGTAAAGGTTGCATACATAATAACAAGCAGGCATCATACACGGTCATTTCGAATGAGGTGGCAACGGAGAATTTCGTAAGAAATATTTTTTCGAATTCGTTTTGTCATACCTAATGTAACATAGCCAATTTTCTATCTAGTGCGTCTATGAAACTCTTCAAAAAGTTACATACAATATTTTTTTAAATCACATAATTATTATTAAATAATTAAAATAGTTTAAAAACTAAAACAACCGACTTCCATGCCCCGCGAGTCGATTTCAGTAGCGAGTTTGAGATGTTTATCGTCCTATCTCTGGAGATACTTATCAGATCTCAATGAAATAAAAATGAGACTACCTCAAAAACAAACCCTACCGATTAAAAAAAAGAATCATTCTAATCGGTTCACAATTAATTGACGGAGTAATCGCGTAACATACACACAAAAAACATACAGACGAATTGAGAACCTCCTTCTTTTTGGGAAATCGGTTGAAAATAGTTGTTATTTATTTTATTATTGCTTTTATTTTTTATTAAGGTAGATTTTAGCTGGTTTATCGTTCATCATCATTTCATTTCTTTGAAGTGTCTCATACTTTATATTTTTGTAAATTGTTAAACACAATCCAAAATTTCATCGTACCGACGGGACTCGAACCCGCACCCCCCGGATTACACGTCCAGGTGCGGACACGTCCAGGTATGGACGTGTAATCCGGGGGGTGCGGGTTCGAGTCCCGTCGGTACGATGAAATTTTGGATTGTGTTTAACAATTTACAAAAATATAAAGTGTGAGACACTTCAAAGAAACATAATATTTGATTTACGCAGTGCAACATCTCTCGTCGGATTTGAAAACTGTAATGATTTCTTCCGAATGATTAACTTACGTAATAAGTACTCATAGATGGCGCCACCAATGCATAATTGGGTTAACAAATGCAATCCACTAATTTCGTCGTATCGATGTATCGAACCGTGGCTTAATTGGCAGAGCACCTGGACGTGTAATCCGGGGGGTGTGGGTTCGAGTCCCGTCGGTACGATGAAATTTTGGATTGTGTTTAACAATTTACAAAAATATAAAGTGTGAGACACTTCAAAGAAACATAATATTAAACGTATATTATTTATGATTTTTTTATATATTGTAAGTTATTTATAAAACCCATTATTTTGATACTCGATAGGTTTTGAGGGAAACATATTTTGAAGACATAAGTAATATACGCAATTATAAATATTATTATGGCGCAAAATATGTTTTTTTTAAATATATATATACCGAGCGTCACTCTCACGATTAAATTAAATCTTACTTGCCATTTCTTAAGCTAAAATCTATCAAGCTCTTTAGGTTACTACTACATTTAGGCTACTACTAATGCCAAAGAAATATATATACATACTATATATAATACATACACTCAAAAAAAAACATAATCTTCCAACTGGCAAATTCGGGTAAAAACTAGGCTAAAGCAGTATGAAGAACTGAAAAGTAAGTTAATGTTGAGATGAATCTATTCCTCCTTTTAGTCAAGTTATTATTTTTAATTAAATTTTTAGAATTTAATTTTTAATTAAGATTACGCTTTTTACTATAGATACATCGATATTTCTTTACAGGAACATTTATTTATTAATTGCCATAAGAACGGTTAACCTACCACTTCTACTTATTGCTTACGTAAAGAACGATTAAATAAAACATTATAACATAATATACGCAGAGAGTATACAATAATGTCATGTTTATATTACAAGACGTATTATGTATTCATGCCAGTTATTTTGAAACACACAAAAGTAACGACGGAAAAAATACATATAAAATCCATCACATATTTTATCAACCAAGCCACTCCTTACAAAACGGAGTAAATTAAATTTATTTACTTTCACATTCAGCCACTTCCGTAGCGGAAATTGTTTTTCATAGGAAATAACAGTTGTAATTTGCTATGAAAAATGAATTCAACCTGCATTTTATTTTATGGCTTTTGCATTTGCATCATAACTTGACCAATTTAAAGTTATCGTGACTTTAATTATTTACGAGAATTTTATTTTTTATTATGATTTACGCAAATATTTTTATCTGCAGGATATTTTTTCAGGTGCACCATTAGTTTGAGTGCATTTATTAAGTATTAATATAAATATTAAGTGTATACAAAGTTTACTTTTTATGCCCTTTTTGTTTTGTAAAATCGCTCGCTAAAACAAAAACTTTGAGAATTACTCTCAAATTCAAAACGTAAACAAATATAACCAACATTCACGAATTTAGTAAACATTCCACTCGTAACAAATGAAAAAAATACAAGTCTTCAATTTAAGGCGCGTCGTGTATCCATCATAAGCAAATTTACACATTCGTAAAGATGAGAATTCCTAGCTCCGGCATTATTCATGTAATCCGTCAGCTATCGCACAATCGGACGGTATGAGTGGCGCGGACAAAGCCTCGAGGAAATGGAATTTTCAAGTGGGTACCTCTTGTCTGTCTGTAAGGGAAAGAGTTTCTAACTAAGAACTGGTTTTAAGGTAGTGTATTTGATAAGGACCAGCCAGATGCAAGCACAGAATAAATAATAGTAAGTGGGATGCATTTTATGAACTGCAAAGTGTAGCTTTTCCCGTTTTGTTAAAGGTTTGTCTATGTTGGCGCGTAGACTTTAGGGCCACTATTTATAAGGCCGAGAGTTTCTTGTAATTTTGCAATGTGCACATAATGTCAGTGCACAACATTTTTCTATAGAAAATTAGCGTGCATTGGGATTTGAACTCACAACCTGCAGAGGTAGTAGTTTTTTTTTTTTTTTTTTTTTATTCTTTACCTCTGACTGCTTAGTCAAAATCATTGTTTTTGTGTTTTGAATTTTTCATGTTTGATTTGATATTGGAATGCTCGTTCAAAGATGGAGAATATTTGTTATGACGATTTAAATTTTAACATTCAACACCGAAAGAGCGGTTTTTTGTTTAATATTTTAAGATTTTCGTACAATACTATTTATTTTTTATCCTTTATGTCTTTGTATGTTGATACATATATCATTTATAATATATTATTAACATACTTTTGCTTATGCTACTTGTTACGTTTATTTACCTGCTTTACTATTTTAGTACAAAATTTTAAGAATTCATTTCTGTTATTATTATTTGTCAAAAGGTCGTTAAGGTTATTTATCGTTATATCTATATCTAATTTCTGTTCTAGGTCAAATCTTGCCAAACTGAAGATGGGGCATTCTATAATTATATGCATTATTGTCTCATTTGTTTCTGGGTCACAGATGCACGATGGACTCTCCTTACACTTGAAGCGAGCCAAGTAGTCAGAGAACCCACCGTGCCCCGTGAGCACCTGAGTGAGAGAATGCCTGTCACTGGAATTTTCCTAACGATTTTGTACGCCTGTACAGCATCAGGTAGGAACAGCTTTGTTGTCGTCGCAGTTTTACCTGTTTTGTATCTCCGATTCCATTCGTCAAGCGTGTCCGTGCGTATCAGTTGCTTGACGAATGAGACCGGGTATAGGTCGTAGTCCGGCGATTTTTTGCTTTTTGTTGCTGCTTCCTTTGCAAGCATATCGGCTCGTTCATTACCCTGCAGGTTTGTTCGGGTTTCAGCAGCTAGGGGGTGTGTTGAAGCATTGTTTGTGACCGTCTCTAACGCAGATCTAGAGTCGCTGTATATACCAAAGCTTACCTCTTTTCGCTTGAGTATTTCCCGTGTGGCTTTGCATACGGCCAAGAGTTCCACCTGGTAGACGGAGCAGTAAGAGGCGAGTTTCAGTTTGAGGGCTTTCGTCTCGGCATTGCTTTTCCATATGGACAGCGCCGCACCGACTTGGCAGAGGTAGTAGGTTTAAACGCGAGTGTCTAATTATGAGCTACCGATATTTTGGCGCTGTTGCAAGCACCATGTTCACGGAGTTTTTTTGGATGTTTTTTTTCGCGCGTTGGTCACTGTTGTAAGCAGACGTGTATCACGTCTGCGCGCCCTTTGTAGAAGTGCTTTTATTCTATTGGCTACTGAACGAAACCTCAATTCTTGCTTGCACTCGTGCGAAATATCTACATTGCTCCACCTACAAGGCGTGTCAAGAGAGGGATAGCACTAAATTGGTTAGTGCATCCTAATTACTACTCAAGAAACGGACCAGAGTGGGGATTTGAACCCGAACACTGCGGCGTCGGAGTCGGTGAGTTAAACCACTACACCAGTCGGATGTTACTACGCACAGCGAAACAGCCGGCTTTATCGTGCGTAGTGCACATTACACCGCTTCGAGCTACGGCGTAAACAACCCGGGTGCTACGAGCTACAGTACGTGCGACGCACATTGCTGTGCCTACAATCTACGATCTGAGTGCCACAAACTAGATGCGCGGATGTTCATGTTGTTATAGATACGTGCGACTTTTTTAAACTGGCCACGGAGCTAGATAAGAATACCTACTTATCAGAAAATTAGATGCACGGATGTTCATGTTATTATAGATACGTGCGACTTCTTCCTTGTACTGGCCAAGACAAAAACTAGTATGAGTACTCAACGTACACCTCCACCAACACAACAGCCCGGTAATATTTATATCTCCCAAATGGACTCGGAATCGGACGTATCAGGCATTGTGGAGAAGGATAGAATTCTGTCATTTCGGCAAAAATCACAGAAAAGAAGGCGTTCTTCTCATGATGATTGGCGGGAAGAGATGCACCAATTTAAACAGGAAATGAGAGAAATACTCGGCAAAATATCTAGTGATGTAGCTGAAGTGAAGGCGCAAAACAATTCTATTCGTAGAGACAACGAAGAGATAAAAAGTCTATAGAGTTCTTATCTGCGGGCTATGCAGAAGTGAAAGGAAAAATGGACGTACTGGAGATAGCTAGAAAAGAGCAGCAGGACAAAATTGAAGGCATAGAGCTGCGCCTGGAAGACTTTGAAAGGCATGCTCGGCTTAGCAAGGTTGAGTTTCCAAATATTCCAGAAAAATCAAATGAAACTCGAGAAGATCTGATAAAATCTGTGTTGGAAATCTCAAAGAAAGTGAGCGCTAATATCACTTCGAATGACCTTCGGGACATCTACAGGCTTCCAGGCAGGTTAAACTCAATCTCGACTGTCATCGCCGATGTCGCTACTCCAATCCTGAAGAATAACTTGATCAAATCGGTTCGTCAATACAACGTCAAGAACAAACCAAATGTCTTAAGTACAGCTTGCCTCGGCGTTAAGAAGGACGCCAAGCCAATATTCATCTCCGAGCACCTTACGAGTAAGGCGAAGAGACTGTTCTATTTAGCCCGTGAGGCTGCCAGAACCCAAAGGTACGCTTTCTGCTGGACTGCTAATGGAAAAGTGTATCTTCGTAAGTCCGAAGGGGCGACACAGATACTGATCAAGACAGAAGGACAGCTGGAGATGCTCAAGCAGTCAATGTGACTCAGACTTTGGGATCCGTCAACGTATATAACCATGCTATATCTACCGATTAGGAAATGTATAATTACCATTCTTATCGTTTTTAGCTTAGGTTTCTCTAACAACGTCACTTTAAACAAGTCAGGTTTTCTCTACACTAAAACATTAGAACTCATAAACACTACACAAATAAAAATCACCATCATCACCACCACGTGCAACAAATCCACAAACACAAAGCCACGAGAACATAAGTCGTTAATGTCATCTCAACAAATAACACAGCCATATTACATAATACTCGTACTTAGTAAATTGCTATCTCGCACACATTATCACAGGCAACTCTATCGCCTGCGGTTCCTCAAAAATAGCTCCAAAATACACTTACTATATTTTTATGGATAAATTAAATGAAATTGGTTTTGAACTAGACAATTTTAAGATCTCAAATTCGATGACATGTAACTCTGACACTGCAACCTCCTTGATAAACAACATGAACACATAAACCTTATTTGCCAAAACATAAGAAGCATAGGCTGTAATATGTCACAATTCGAACTACTGCTGTCAAAATTTAAAATACAGTTTGATATTATCATACTAACCGAATATTGGCTCAAAAAAACAAATAACCCACCCGAATTAGATAATTACAAATACTTTCATACAACTGTACATAAAACACAGAATGAAGGAGTTGTTGCCTACATAAATGATCAACTTAGAACGACAGTATACGAACCTAAGTATAGTGACGCTAACTGTTTAATTGTTAAACTTCAATCAGACATAGCTATTGTCGCAGTCTATAGATCCCCCAAGTATGATATTGACAACTTTCTCAAATCGACCGACACCATTCTGTTATCACTGGCATCACATAAAACAATAATATTTATAGGAGACATCAACATTAACATGAATATGATAATGAGAACAGATCTCACGAATATTTAAATCTAATGGCCTCTCACGGCCTTCTTCCAGCTCATTTACTCGATACTAGAGAACAAAACTGTTTAGACCATGCAATGATAAAGTCACCACTCACATCATCATTGTACGTAATCACTACAAGTATCACAGACCACTATACTCTATGCCTCACACTAAAACAAAAGCTCCAAAAACATAAAAACCTAACTACAAACAATAAAATAAACTATGCTGGTGTCATAGCAGATTTATATAAAGTTAACTTTAATAATATTCACAACTGTAGCCATGTCGAAATAGCACTTGATCACCTTATTAAAATAATAGTACAGTCAATAAGAGCCAATTCAACCGAAAAGAAAGTTAGCCATCGCAAATTGATAATTAAACCCTGGATAACACCAGGACTCCTGCGCTGTATCAGACACAGAGATCGGTTGCATATGCAGTTTCGTAAAGCTCCTAAAGATAACAAACTAAAGCAGGTCTACTTACGTTACAGGAATTTTTGTAATAAGATTTTACACAATGTGAAATTTGCCTACGAAAAGTCTGAAGTTGTCAAGGCTAACAAAGATCCAAAAAAAACATGGAAAATCATAAAAAACATAGCATCTTTAAATAGCCAAAAACCATCAAACGAACAATTACTGCAACAATTTGCCAATCCTCAACAGTCTGTTAATAGTATTAACAACTTTTTTGCTTCTGTGGGTCAAAAATTAGCCGATAAATGCATTAACGTCAATGAACCTACCCAATCTAACCGTAAAACATCACCGAACTCGTTTGTTCTCTTTGAAACCGACTGCAACGAAGTGCTTTCAGTTATCAAAGGTCTAAGAGAAGACTGTGCTACTGGATTTGATGGAATTCCAGCAAAAGTTATAAAATATGCTAGCTTTTTACTTACTCCAGTCATTACATTTATATGCAAACTGTCCTTAAGTTCCGGAGTTTTTCCTCAAAAATTTAAAACTGCTCTGATACATCCTATACACAAATCGGGAGATAGAGACAGTGTCACCAATTACAGGCCAATATCCGTCCTCCCAGCAATGTCCAAAATACTAGAAAAAATAATTAATAAAAGACTTATTTCTTTTTTAACAAAATACAAAATTTTATCGCCGAATCAATTTGGTTTTACCATAGGAAAGTCTACTGAAGACGCTTTAAGATTATTAGCACAAACAATTGTTTCTGGATTAGACACCAATAAAAAATGTGTAGGAGTATTTCTGGACCTCGCTAAAGCCTTTGACACTGTCTCTATACCGAAACTTTTGGAGAAATTGGAACAAATAGGTATTAGAGAAAATGCACTCAATCTCTTTAAAAGCTATCTAACAAACAGAACACAACGTGTCAAGATCGGTGTGCATATTAGTGTAGATGCTTTAATAACATATGGGGTGCCACAAGGTAGCATAGTTGGCCCTACGTTGTTCCTAATTTACATTAACGAACTATGCAACCTTAGCCTAAAAAATGCTCAAATTGTAACTTTTGCAGACGATACTGTGATTATCTTTAATGGAGACAGCTGGAAACATGCATTGGAAGTGGCTGAGACTGGTATATACGAAGTCATAAAATGGTTAAACTACAATAAACTAACAATAAACATTACTAAATCAAATTACATCACATTTTCAATAAATAAAATAGGACAACCTAAGGAACTTCAATCATCACTGATTGCACATACATGCAACGACTATAACACTAAAACCTGCCAGTGCCTAGCATTACAAAAAGTATCTCATGTCAAATACCTGGGGGTATGGGTTGACCAAAATCTAAACTGGCACAAGCAATTAGAATTACTAACAAACAGAACAAGAAAGCTTATGCCAGTTTTCAAAAAGATTCGACATATTGGGGACCTTCAGATACTGAAAACGGTATACTACTCACTTTGTGAATCCATAATAAGCTATTGCATACCGGTGTGGGGTGGAACGGACAAAACTGCTCTTATAAAGCTGGAACGCGCCCAACGAGGAGTGCTCAAGGTGATGACCAAAAAACCAAGGCTACACCCCACAACCCTGTTGTCCAAATTTGCAATGTATTAACGGTACGGCAGCTCTTAATACTTAAAACGATCATTCACGCGCATCTAACAGGTACTCGACAACCATCTCTAGAGAATAAAAGAAGGCAAGATCGTGTTCTAGTAACAAAACCCCATAAAACATCTTTTGCGCGTAAACACACACAATACGCCGGCCCATATTTATACAATAAAATTAGTAAAACAGTTTCTCTCAACCACTTAAACTTATTTAAATGCAAGAATACTGTTAATTTTTTTTTACAAACACTAAACTATGACGAAACCGAAGCTCTGTTATACCAACTAGAATAAAAAGTAAATCCAAGACTACAAATAATATATATTATAAATATAATTTAAAATACGACATTCATGCTCCAACATCAATACTCAAACACCAATCAACACCAACATCACATACGTACGTACACACACACGCACGCACGCGCACGCACACACACACACACACACACACACACACACACACACGCATACATACGCACTCACACACACATGCACACACACACACACACACACCCGCATACATACGCACTCACACACACATGCACTCCGATGGTTACACCTAGCACCACGCGGAACATATATCTACCATTTATGTATCTTAGCTGTTATTATACAGTGATCGGTAAAATGTAAACTGTATCACAGACCAACTGCGAATTGTTACTTGCGCTTATCGCACAGCTACGGCTAGTTTAAGCGCCAGTGCATTCCTTGTTATTAATACCTGGTTACAACGCATTTAATAAACAAAAAATTGTACTATAATTTGTGTAAGAATAGGTGTCTTTTGGTTCAAATAAACTATTACTATTACTATATTACTATTACTATTAGTAACTGTCTATTGCGGGAAAAAATATTGTTATATTTTTCGATTGTGAAAGTGTTAGTGATCATAAATTCTTATATGCTAGTGTCTAAGTCTACTATTTTCTAGAGTCCAACCGAAACTGGTTTTCAGGCCGAAACCGAAACCGAATATTTGGCCGTGGCTTCAGTTTCAGCCGAAACCGAAACCGAAACTGAAACTCACGTGGTCAAGTATAAAATTCCTTAAAATATTGAAATTTGGTGCATTTTATGCATAAATTTCGACATACGCTTATTTTAGCACCATATCTACACTAATACTCCCATCTACGGTTACTACAGAGCTATCGTAACGGCGCACGACAATTCTCGAACAGGGCCGCCAGCGTCCGCCAAAGCGTTGCCGCGAGAAACAAAGTTAGGCGAGCGTGTACGACAACTTCCGAAATCAGTTTCGCTTTCAGCAAAAGTTTCGGCCAATTTTGGCCGAAACCGAAACTGCCGCTGAAACTTGATTTTTGGCCGAAACTCAACCAAAACCGAAACCAAAACCGAACTTTCGGTCGGACACTACTATTTTCCCAATTCACTACGGTGAATGACTCACAGTGTCTGGCTAATGCCAGTTAACATCTAAATAAGATCTACAAAAGAATTCCAACTGAAATATTTACAATTAAAAGTATTTTTTCATCGTGAGTCCGAGTTAATCCTAAAAATTCTCGGATCATAAAAAACAAGTAAGCCCCAACCACAATATTAAAAAGCAACAAAAATATTAACAAGTACACAATAACGACGAAATATTATGCCACTTAATTTGGTGGTAAGCGAAAAAGGCTTAAATAATTGAGAGGGCGTACGATTAAAAACGGCCTTATGCGTAGGGTTGCCGCGAAGTGACTTTGTAAGATAATTACTTACGTTCAAAATATTGTTTGCTTTTATAAACTAAATATGTACTTATATATTATTATATTACTACTGTGTCTATTTAATGAAGCCTAAATATTGAATTATTAATTTCGTATTTATTAAAACTTCAAAATAATGCAATCCACCATAATTCTCAACAAAAATCAGAATGACGTCACTTGAGATCAAAAATATCCAAAAATAATATCAGTTGTCAAATGTCTAAGTGTTTGACAACTGACAGATTTACTCAAACGTGACGTCAACGGCAACGCCATTACACTTTCAAGCGTTTTGGCGTGAATTCTAAACTGAGAGTACTCTCTAAGTTTTTTTATTATTTAATATATTGTTATTGTTATTATATAAATTGTTATTTAATATATACTGTATGTATTTTTTACGTTACATTTTTATTCTTAGCAAAATATGACATTATATATTATTCGTATTAAATTATTTTTTTTTTTTATTTAACTTCTCATATTAAATTGCATGTCTGATTGTAATGACACCTGCCATATACAGGCACTGAAACATGCAAAATTCTAGATTTAAAATTTTGTGTATTACTAAAACGGTGACAGGTATCCAATTAGGCGGCAATAGCCCAATGGATAAGGCGTCGGACTGGCGATCGGGAGGTCGTGAGTTCGATCCCCACCCCACCCATTGTACTATTGACGCGAACCCACTCCAGACACAAGCATATTTAGCTTAGTTGGCGGGGTTAACAAGAATACTAGTAATGTGCAACCCACATTGCGAGTAATCTTAAAAAAGAAAAAAAATGGTTCGCCATGTTAAGGAATGATGTTTGAAACTTCTGCGGGAGACAGGTAGACATAATTTCACTTTGAGGTTTGGAAAATTATTTTGATTTTTCAGTGCGTCGTCTTAATGCCGTCTATCACTTCCAGATAAACACGATTTTATAACTAACCGCATCATCACTTTATAACAAGTGAATAAGTGGTTATAAATTACCTGTCAGCAATTTTTTTAATAACACTATTTCATCTAATTGTGGACAAGTTCTTATCTCAATAGGGAATAAATAGAGTTTGGGACAGCCCTAATCTCACAAAGGTATTGCGTAAAGACCCAACAGCATATAAAAGGTCTATAGGGGATGCAAAGGGTTAATTGTATTAATTATGTTCAAGATAAACCGCGATATCTTCAAAGGAGTCCTTATTATTTCAAGAGGAGACTTCATTTCTAATTATTACGAAGTATTTTTTTTTATCTGATACTAGACCCCTTTTTTTTAATTTGAACCTTAGCTCAACTACAAAAGTCATGTCAAGTACACAGTTACACAGTTATGTGAAAAAAGTGATGATGCGGTCTGAGATAGTATCGTGCTTGTTTCAGAACACATAATATCTAAAAGACGCCTTTTAAGTAAAGTTTTTGCATTATTTAGAACTAGAGTAAGCGTTATCGCACATTATACGTAAAGGAAATGGTATGTTACAGTAGAGGATAAGCAGCGCCGGCTAATCGCCCCAGCTACCATCCGTCCGTCATAGGCACGGACAGGATATTCAGATCCATCCAGATAAAACTGCCAAGTGGAAGTCGGACTCGCAAACGAATGGTTCCGTACCCCTGTACCATAGCTATGTTATAATATAGAGCAAAAACACGTTTCTTGTATGGGAACCCCTTTTCATTAGATATTTTATTTTATTTTCAATATTTGTTTTATAGTAGCAATATAAAATCACAGCCGGTGAAAAGTTTGAGTGTATCTATGGCCGTTTATAAAATCCAGCAAAATACGTCGAAATAAACACGCTTTTTGTATTAGGACCTCCATAAATTTGAAACTTTATTTTAATTTTAATTTCTCTTGTTATAACAGCTACAGTAATACATATTTTGTCTAAATTTCAAGAGTCTAAATACGGCCATAGACAAATGAACGGACGGACGGATGGAAGGACGAACGGACGGACAGTAGTAGGGTTCCGTTGGTTCGAGTTCGAGTACAAATCCTTAAAAAATGTGCCCTTTAAAGTCTTCAAAATTTGGAAAACGGAGTCAGCTACTTAGCCTATACTTAGTTTACATACTTTACATACTACTCCAAAAAGAGTATCTAAATAGAATTGCATACTACCTTTGCGTGACACCAAATACCCATATTAAGAGCCACTTTATCGGATAAGCCGTACAAAAAGCTATTTACCAAACAATATTCTTTCTTTAATAGAAAACGTAACGTAACAAAAACGTAACGGTAACGTAATACGTCAGGTGTGACGGGCTCTAATCGTTATGATTTATTACTGTTTGCCGCGTGATTTGTTTGTTCTTTGAGCCGTCTTGAAATTAATGTGTTTTTTTAACCTTTTTGATACTACATTTTTGCGAATTCAGTAGAGTATACGTATTAAGAATTAAGTACCTAAGTTAGTTTAGGTTAACAAGTTGTTTTAATATTTGATGCTCTTATAATATGGATTGCCTCCAAATGCAGGCTGCATTTTGACATCGCATCGTCGGTATCGTATATCATCGGTAGGACACTTATCTAATGTCCGCCTCGCCTGCTACCACAGTGGCCTTCTGGTGACGGTAAAACTTCGTTAAAATATCCCCGACCCCCGCATGGTGGTAGGACACAGTCTAGTGTCCGTCTGGCCAGCTACCACTCTCAAGTTAGAAAATCTGTCGCAAAACATCTAATGTGTTCCGGCAGCCTTCCTTGAGAGCCAGTTCCCATTCTAGGCCTAGCGTACCATCTTCGACCGCATCATCACTTACCGACATGTGAAATAATTGGCAAACACTAGCCTATTTGATATTTCAAAATATATATATCAATAGATATTTATGTCAAAATCAATCTTAAGTCTCTAGTAGGAAGAAATTGTGACACATTGAATATTGAAACTGAGCCATTATTACAATGGATATTTATTATTAACCGAATTCACAAAAAAGGAGGAGGTTCTCAATTCGTCCGTTCAATTTTTTTTGTGTGTATGTTACGCGATTACTCCGTCAATTATGAACGGATTCAAATGATTATTTTTTTAATAGGTAGGGTAAGTTTCCGAGGTGGTCCCATTGTAATTTCATCGAGATCTAATTAGTATTTATTAGTATCTCTAGAGATATGGAGATAAATACCTCAAACATAGGAGAATGTGATGGTTTTAGAAGAAGAGTCCCAAGAAGATTATACACAATGGAGGTTGCTATTGCATATACTTTTGAAGACTGTTTTTACATCTTTTTTCTTGTTGATTTTGGTTTTTGACAGATATTCTTACGGTAACTGTGAGCGAGATAGAAACAAAGGTGGGGAGAATCAATTTGTCTTCACAGGAATGTTCTACCGCACAAAGTCTTGTTAGGGTGCAACGTTTTAGAGCATACCTAATATTTTTGACATGAAATGACGTTTGGCGAAGTTGGCGGCTATATGGCGGCGATTAATGTTAATAATCGCAAATAATACTTTTTAATATTAATTTTGGAATACAACTAGTCCGTGTTATAAAAGTATTTGGAATTATTGTAATAAAATAGACAATGAATTATCGTGTGTGTCAGATGCTTTTATTGCACAGGGCCATTTTGAGATCATTATGACTAGTGAATATTTTCACTAGCGTGGCATTTAAAGTCAATTTTTTAGGGTTCCGAACCCAAAGGGTACCAAATGAACACTTTCTGAGACTTTGTTGTCCGTTCGTCCGTCCGTCCGTCCGTGTGTCTATATGCATTTTACAGATCTGTATCTTCTTAACCGTAATAGGTTCATACTTGAAATTTTTCACAAAGTATATATCCGTCAGTGTATTACGGCCCAGACACAAAATTTTATAGATGTATGTGATTAAATTAAAACTTGTTTTGCACTAAAAAAGGTAAAATACATTATTTTTCAAAAAAATAAAACCGACTTCATAAACACAAACAGGCACGCGAAAGCGAAAAATAAATTACTTAATATAATTATTATAAGCGCTACTCACTTATCTATTTGAAGTCGGTGCCAGCCAAGTCTAATACGTAGTAGATAGATACTACCTACATGTATCTACCTATTTACTACTACTACATACATAGTGTCTATCTACTCGTACTATCCAATAGACTTGGCTTGAAACCACTTTAGGATTAGGTATATACACTATCGAATAAAAAAAATTGTGACACAATTATTATTGACAAAGAAATCGGTGAACATACATAAAAAAAAATATAACGACGAATCGAGAACGTCATCCACCTTTTTGAAGTCGGTAAATAAAAAGATTTAATATGAGGTATCTTCAAGTTAACAAGAGTGATCAGGTATTTTCTAGACAACCATGCTACATCCCAATCACATCGTCACTTGCCATCAGGTGAGGTGATTTGGAAAACATCAAAATAAACCTAATCAATTATATAAGTGTTGCGTGCCACAGTATCTGGTATAAGCCGATGTGAATGCTGACCATCTGACAAGCAGCTTGCTTGCAGTGTAAGCTAATTACCTTTACGTAATATTTTTACTTTAATTTTTTTTTTTTTTTTACTGAAGATAAGCAAGCGTTTGACCACTATCTCACCTGATGTTAAGTGAAGATGTGATCGACGATGTAGCACGCTTGCCTAGAAGATACCTGTTCACTCGCGATTTGAAGACCCCCGGATTGTACTTCACAGGAAACACACAGTCTGGCAGGGAATTCCATTCCTTTGCTGTGCGTATGATAAATGTTGATGCAAAGCGTTTTGTGCGACAGAATGGAATATCAACCATGTATTGATGGCGTATATCTGTGCGTCTGGTAGTACGATGGTTAAAGGGGGACGGTGGAATTAATTCGTGCAGTTGGTAGGCACACTCCCCGAAATGTATCCGATAAAAGACCGATAAACTGGCGACTTTGCGGCGATGCTCTAGGCTCTGAAGCCTTTTGCTTACAAGATTTTTGTCGTTAATGAGTTGCTTGGCTCTCTCTCTTTAATTGCATTTAATTAACAAAATTACCATCTTCTAAGCTTCTTGAATTTCTTTTCCAGTACTGAAATCTTGATATCTTGTCTAGATTTCAGTTCATTGTTTACTTTAAAAGCTAGATTAAGACGTTTCTAGAATAAAAATAACACAACACAAGGAGTCAGCGAAATAGATTTGGTACACAAAAGCGTGAAGTCTTTCGCTGTGGTGTTGGGAAACGATATTAAAACGGTATCATTTGGTTTTTAAGCTACCAAAAAGTCAATAATTTTTGCATATCATTTCGGATGTTAAAGTTCATAAATTATTATTATTAATTTAACATATTATAATTAATTAATTTTGTTATTTTAACATTCTTTGTTTATATCGACTCGCGTAGTTCAGGCTTAAGTCTTATTCCTGCTCATGGTATCATTGTGGTCCAACATACTTAATGTGCGAAAACTGGAGTTGAAACCTCCGACTAAGTAAGTAAATATGTATGTCAATGCTGGGTTTGCAAAGATTCAGCATGATGTGCGGTGTTTGCTTGACTTACACCATGCACCGCACCGTTCCGAATGTACACAAATACAATAAAGCCTTATATCACAATTAGTAAGTTTATTTGTGACAAAATTAGTCAAATGCTTGTTGATTTCAATTTAAAAATTAATTTGACATATAACGGCAAAATTGTAAGCCTATAAATTAACAACTTCACAATACCTATAATGATGATATGTCACTCACTCACACCATCGAATACCCAATCATCACTTCACATCAGGATAAGATAGTGGTTTCTTGTCTGTTTGCAAAAAGAAGTAAAACTTAAACTACATGGACACTATAATATCAGGAGAGATCTTAAAGCTTTACCATAAATAGTATCCAACAAAAAAAACTATCTTGAGGAGTGCTGTTATTACTCGTAGGTACAGTATCGGTCAAAATTGGAGTAGCAGTCTCAAAAAGCAATAGCATGACAGCAAAATATGCACATACGACCTTCTTCTATAAGACGTGTCGAAAGTAACATAATGAAAGAGAAAGATAGAAGAGATAGAAAGACCCATATATGGCACTCTTTCATTATGAACCAATTAGAAAGAGCGCATGTGTTCATTAGTAGAATAACTAGATCAGTTTTGCTTCTTTTATCAGTTATACAAATAATGAGGGTAGATTTTAAACAAAATGTATTGATGGCATAAATGTATGAACATAAAATTGTCGGTTGGTGAACTTCGGTGGTGGTTGAAGTATGGTTACTAAATAACTAAAAAAATCAAAATGCAAGCAAATATAATTATTAAAGACGGCGAATATTGAGGCTTTGCATAGAAATGGACTAAATAAATTATATTATCTCAAATGTATAGTGAAAGCGGCATAAGTGTAAGTTATTGCTGAGTGATAAGTGTTGAGAAATCGTAGTTGGAAAAGTAAATTGTTAATAAAGTGTGTTAATACGATTTGGCGTTTTCAGACGAATTTTATACAGAGAGTTCGCCGCGCACTCCAAGGGGTTTAATAATACAAAGGTGAGAAGCACTAGACGAGAGATGTCCTGAGCAGCTGTAGTGTAGTCCTGTAGTCCCCCGTGGATCTAGTTTGGGGAAATTTACGCGGCAGACATAATATGTGCAAATATAGTGGATTACGAAGGCTTCTTATCTGCATCGAAAACAAGAACACACGAAATATTAATTTAAATGTATATAAAAACTAGGGGATGTGCCGGCTGTGATAATTTGTAATAAAAGTAATTGTGTAAGTTATGATTATAAAGGATCAAGCTTCAATCCTCTTTTCCTAGAGAAAATGAATAATTAAGCTTATAACCTCAAATAATCAATAGCTAAGAGCAATTGATGCAACCAATTAAAAGTGTTATTTTGTCAAAGTAGAAAATTGTCAATGAAGACGGCTTCAATTAAATATAATATTAAATAAAAATAGAAGTTTATGATATTTCGATTTGTTGTAAAACAGTTAATTTAAAAACATTGTTGCTGTGTATTCTTCTTAGTCATACAAATAAATATTTCCTCAAAAACTATTAATATAACATCACCGTGCTATTTGTTTTATTTCACATATAACATACATCACCATCATCATCATAATCAGCCGGTATCAGTCCACTGCTGGACATAGGCCTCTCCCAAGTCATGCCACTGAGCCCGATCTTCGGCTCTTTGTTTCCAGTCACTGCCCACCGCTTTACGAATGTCGTCGCTCCACCTGGTAACAGGGCGTCCTACGCTACGTTTACCGATTCGCGGTCTCCACTCTAGAACCAGTCTACCCCAACGGTTATCGGTTCTACGGCAGATATGACCAGCCCACTGCCACTTCAGCTTGCTAATCCGATGAGCTATGTCGATCACTTTAGTTCTCTGGCGAATTACTTCGTTCCGGATTCGATCCCGCAGAGAAACACCGAGCATAGCTCTTTCCATAGCTCGCTGAGCGACTTTAAATTGGTGGACCAGTCGAACCGTGAGTGTCCACGTCTCGGCTCCGTATGTCAAGACGGGTAGGACGCACTGATTAAAGACTTTTGTCTTTAGGCACTGTGGTATATGCGACGAGAAGACTCGACGGAGTTTTCCAAATGCTGCCCAGCCCAGCTGAATTCTTCTCTGGATTTCCTTCTCGAAATTGTGTTTGCCTAGTTGGAGCGTCTGCCCTAGGTAAACATACTTAGTGACAACTTCGAGTGGGATTCCATCTACGGCAATCGGTTCCGGAACAACGTGCTCGTTGTACATGACTTTGGTTTTATCCAAATTCATCCGGAGACCGATGCGACGAGAAGAATCAGCTAGGCCATTCAACATCCTCTGTAAGTCCTGCAGCGTCTCTGCCATAATGACGATGTCATCTGCGAATCGTAAGTGAGAGATGTACCTGCCGTTGATGTTGATGCCACAATCTTTCCAGTCCAGCGTCTTAAACATATCATCCAAGGCGTTAGTGAACAGTTTCGGGGATATGACGTCCCCCTGTCTCACTCCTCGACGCAGGTGGATATGATTAGTACGCTGGTTCTGTACTTGTACACTCATCGTTGCGGCATTATACAGACATCTCATCACTTCGATATATCGCCAGTCGACTTGGCAACGCTGCAAGGACTCCAGAACAGACCAGGTTTCGATTGAGTCGAAGGCCTTCTCATAGTCCACAAACGCCACAGGGGCCGATTGTACTCTTCGGTCTTCTGTACAATCTGCCGCACTGTGTGGATGTGGTCCATGGTGCTGTAACCGCTTCGAAATCCGGCCTGTTCCGGAGGTTGGAACTCGTCGAGTCTTCGCGCCAGACGGTTCGTTAAGACCCTTGAAAACAGTTTGTAGACATGGCTCAGAAGCGAAATCGGGCGGTAGTTTTTCAAGAGGGTTTTGTCTCCTTTTTTGAAAAACAAAACCACCATGCTCCTGTTCCATGCCTATGGAGTTCTCCCAGTGAAGAGAACAGAATTGAAGAGCTGTTGCAGCTGGCTTACAGCTGGGGCTCCTCCAGCTTTTAGAAGCTCCGTTGTGATTCCGTCTTCACCTGGGGCCTTTCCATTTTTGAGCTGTTTAAGGGCCATCACGATCTCATCTCGGCTGACTTCGGGCAGGTCTTCTGTGAAGTGGCGGGTCAAGGTGGCTCTACAATCCTCAGTATCGGGTACGGGCCTTGAAGCATGCGATGCGTAGAGTTTGCCGTAGAAGTCTTCAACTTCTGACAGAATCTCCGACTTGGATGCGACGACGTTCCCCGTTGACGTTGTCAGCTTTGTGAGGTGGCTTCTACCCAGAGGCTGGCCGAACACTTTCGACCCCCGATTCTGCTCAATTGATTCTTTAATCAAGAGCGTGTTAGAGGATCGGAGGTCTTGTCGTACCAGCTTCTTAATGGTTTTGTTGCGCACCTGATTAATTGACAAAGCTGACAAAGGGTCTGTTCGTCTCTCTTCCATTAGTCGAAGTGTTTCTGCCGAAAGTTTGGACTTTTTGCCCGTACGCTTGGTCTCGCAAAGCTTCGTCCCTTCATCCCTGAGGATTTCCACCACTTCTTCGAGTTTCTGGTCTACGTCATCTGTGGTTTCCAAGGCAGCGAATCGATTTTCCAATTTTAATTGGAATGTTTCAGACCCAACAACGGTTTGGAGTAGGTTTGGTCGGAGTGTGGACTTCATCAATCGGAATCTCTCGGCTTTGAAGTCGATATCCAGAGTGCCTCGTACAAGTCGGTGATCACTTCCAGTTTTGAACCTACTGATCACTGAGACGTCTCTGAATATGCGCCGTTTGTCCGTTATGATGAAGTCGATCTCATTTTTAGTCACAGTGTCGGGGCTTTGCCACGTCCACTTCCTTTGGGGCTGTTTCTTGAAGAACGAGTTCATCAAGAAAAGCTGCTCTTTCTCGAGAAAGTTGACAAGCGTTTGCCCCCTGTGATTCCTACTGCCAAATCCGTGTGGTCCTATTGTCGATTCACTGCAGGTCTGTAATCCCACTTTGGCGTTAAAGTCTCCCATGACAACGTTGTAGTGAGCCTTAGAGGTGGTATGTAAAGCTCTAGAGATGTCTTCATACATGCTCTCCACCTCTTCGTCCAAGTGTGCCGAGGTCGATGCGTAAACCTGGATAACCTTGAGGCTGTATCTCTTGGTTAACCTAATTATGAGGTACGCTACCCTGGTCGACACACTGGAAATTTCTACGACGTTGTCACTGAGAACCTTGTTGACCAGAAACCCGACGCCGCCTTGGGATGGCTGGTCTCCTTCTCTGTAATACATAAGATGGCCCGATTCTAGAGTTATGGTGTCCTCTCCTTGTCTTCGGACTTCACATAACCCCAGAATGTGCCATCTTATGTGTCCCAGCTCCTCCTCCAGCTGCGCCAGATGATCATCCAGCCGAATCGTGCGTCTATTATATGTTGCGAGGGTCAGTTTGTTTTGGCGGCCTACCGTAGCCCGGAGATTCTTAGCACCCCCTGCCCTGCCGTTACCGTGACCGCCGCCGTGGTCAGGAATAGCAGGGCGGCCGGGAACTGGGGGCCGCGGTATATTGTGACTTTTAATTCTTCTTTCATCCCTTGGGAGGGATATGCCCTAATCGCCATACTGGGCAGGCGTGTTGGCGATCGGAGGACGTAGCTTCTCGCACCGGTGACGCTGCTGCCCGTCACCGGCCTTTAGTATTTAGCTACGCCATAATTTGAAATGGTTATACCGCCATTTGTCGGTCGCCAGAGCCCCGTTCGTTGGTCAGCAGGATGCACCACGGGCAGGTGAGGTTGGCTGGGAGCACTTAGATGGTATGTGTGCCCCCTTACATCCCGAGATCACCAATTTACCTTTATTAGCTAAGTTTGTTTAAACAGATATAAAATAATTCAAGCTATTAAAAATTGATAATTTTTTATATATATTTTATAGGCTAACGTGTGACCACTATCCCACCTGTTGATAAGTGATGATGCGGTCGAAGATGGTAAGCACGCTAGGCCTAGAATGGGAACTGGCTCTCAAGGATAGCTGCCGGAACACATTAGATGTTTGACGACAGATTTTCTAACTTGAGGGTATTAGCCACCGGAGGGCCACTGTGAAAAGCGCACATAATTTTTTGATAGAAAAATCCATTGGTGCACGGCGGTTTGAACTTGGTACCTCTGGCATCAAATCCCGATTACGCCACCGGGCCCTCAAAATTAAAATCATGCAGTGGATAGAGAATCGAACTCGGGGCCTCCTGCTTCCTTAACAGTCCTAAGTGGACTATCGACCACTCGACCAAGATGCTATTAATGACTTATTCGAATTTAAGCATCCGTTACTTGTTGCGTAGCTTACTCGACGTTATCTTAACTCAACAAAATGAAAAAGAGTATACAGTGGAATATTGTTATCTCTATTTGATAAATTGTTCACTTCAAAGAAACATAATATTTGATTTACGCAGTGCAACATCTCTCGTCGGATTTGAAAACTGTAATGATTTCTTCCGAATGATTAACTTACGTAATAAGTAGTCATAGATGGCGCCACCAATGCATAATTAGGTTAACAAATGCAATCCACAAATTTCGTCGTAACGATAGTTCGCACCATGGCTTAATTGGCAAAGCACCGGAACATGTCATTCCGGAGGTTGTGGATTCAAGTCCCGTCGGTACGATGAAATTTTGGATTGTGTTTAACAATTTACAAAAATATAAAGTGTAAAACACTTCAAAGAAACATAATATCTCTATTTGATGTTTACCAAATGTATCTGAAGCTACGTTTCACCTTTTTATTCATCTGTGGTCTGGCTTAGCATGCCATCTATGCCGTACTTACGTGTTATTGTTTGCGTTGGAACATTCGACAGAAATATCGTGCAGGCTACTATGAACATTGAGGTGCTACTGGACTACTGTCCCTCGATAGTACATATTATATCGTTCTAATATCGTTACTCAAAATAACCTCCCAAAACGCAAACTTAGACATAGCACAGGTAACTAGTGTTGCAAACGCGATAGAAGACTGTAAACTTGATGTTCTGCATTTAATACACTGTGCACGTACTGTGTGTTCTTGTTATTAGATTAGGTTTTGAACGAAATGCAGGGAAAGAACAGAATGTGAATATAGGGTAGTTGTCTCTTATAGAGACACTGCGAGTTTCTTGGATAATGTGAAACCCGTAAAATATGGTGAATCTCGTATATTGCCTTGAACCTTGTATTTGAAATGAATGTATGTAATAGATTTTTGTATAATAAAAGTTGTTAGTTGGAGGGTAGATTATGTAGGGTAGATTTAAAAACTTATTTATAAAGTTTGACGTATGGATTTTCTTCGGATACGCGTTGGAGAAACGGCAATTTCGAGCCGCGACATATTCCGCCCCGTTGAAAGATCTGGTTCTTTCAACCGTAGATAGATGTCTTGTGTTCACATCTGCTACTCGGTGAATATTGTCAGAACCAGGGTACAGCTTCACAACTCGTCCAAGTCTCCAGTATAGGAGAGCCACGTTGTCTTCTTTTAGAAGGACGAGATCGCCGAAATTTAGGATTGTTGAGGTCTTGGTTCATTTTTGTCGCTGCTGCAGATGCAGATAATTATGGAGATATACTCGTATTCCTTCTGCCAACGAAGCCAAAAGTGAATTTGTTCAAGTTTCTGATAGCGATGCAATTTGTTTGTATCCACGTCGTGTAGTACTGGCGACGGAAACGTTGTCAATGGTCTTCCGATAAGATTATGTCCTGGAGTAAAGATTTGAAGATCGAAAGGGTTGGAAGACATGGGACACAATAGTCGGCTGTTAAGTATTGCTTCTACTTGTGTGAATAAAGTTTGAAGTTCCTCAAAAGTATGATGACTTTGACTATGTGATGTTTAGCGAATTTGATCCCAGCCTTATATATACCGCCAAAATGGGGGCTATGAGTGGGGATGAATGAGAACTTGATCCCTTCTTGTGCAGCAAAGTCCGAAAATAATTGTTGTTTGATTTTAGAAATTATCCTAGTTCTTGGATGGCATGATAAAATTTTGAAAATTATCGAAAATTATTTCGGTTAGTTTGCCGTGACGTAAAATGAATCTTCGAAGTGCCATTACGAAATTTTGCATGTAGGCACTACAAAGTACCAAAAAGAAATCAATTACAGCACATAATTATAGCGTATGCATACAAAAAGATAACAAAGATAGTTTGAAAATAATTTATAGTTAAGTCATAGACGTCATAGTACAAAAATAATTGTATAAATTATACAACTCATTGTTGACATTAAAACAACAAATTTTTGCTGGTTGGATTTTTTAAGTTATGATAAAATCGTTTTACATGTGTGAATGTACATTTATAATTTGTTATTGTAAAATGTTTAAATTTAAATAATCTTTGAGTTTGATTACTGGTTCTGTAACAATAGCTGGATTGGATGAAATTTGCTTTCGGATAAGTTGCTTTGATTTTTTATTAAGAAATAAGATTTACTAGAATTTTTATTGGTTGTGATTATTATAATAATTTTTGAATGCCATATGCACCAAGTGCTAAATATGCCGCATTTGTTGTATCGTAAGCTAAGATATTCAAACAAAGGTTCGTGTGAGTGTGACTCATCTTCTCTCCACATGGTTAGCTGCAAGTTCTCTTTCGTATGGATGCACGGCCGATTGGCGATATGCCTTTTCGATTTTGGCGCAGAGACGGAATTTATAATGAGTTTATAATTTTATCAAGATGGAAAAAAGAGAATCAGATGATAGCTTGGTTGTAAAATGTATTTTTAGTGCGAATTAGCGAAAAATTTATTGTATTATTAGTTCTACGTATTGAATGTGTAATTTATTGTGTGATTCTTTGTATGATTGTTAGAGTGAGATTATGTAAATAATTGGATGAATTATTTTATGGATATTTGGTTGTATGATTTTTGTCTGTATGGTCGTTTGTGTGATCGTATGAATGATTGAATGTATGGGTGTGATTGTCTGCATTTTAGCGTGTTTGATTTGATTGCATTGAATATGATTCGATGAGTTTGAATGTATAGGTCCAGCTTCTAGCCAGCCAAGCTTGGAATTGATTAATATTGGGTTCTTGGGTCCCATTAATTGTGTTTTAGGGTGCATGATATCCCAGAAGACGTCCGCCTCGAGGAGAACGTTGATTTTAGCTGTTATTATAAAGTAAGGATCCGCCAACTTTATGTTATCAGGTAGGTTTAATCATTGTATGTTTGTATGAGTCTTGGGCAGCATGCCTGTAAGCTCTTTGAGTACTAGGCAAGGTAAATTAGATTGATACGGATGGTTTAGTTAATTTAATTGAATGGTGCAGCTTTCAACTACATTATTGCATGCATTGTTGCCTATTCAAATTATCTTAATTGCATCAATTGATTGTGTGCTTAGCTGTAATTTTTATTTCAGAACATCCGATGTAAAAGATGTTTGTGAGCCGCAGTCCAAAAGAGCGCGGACTATCACCGTGGCATGAGTCACCGGGTTCGAGACTTCGATGACCACCGTGGACAATAATACCTCGCTTGGACCCTGATTGGTAAAATTGACAATTGTCTCTGTAGAAATGGAGTCTGCTGAAGCTGTATCTGCGTGAATAATAGTGTTGTGCCTTTTGTGGCATATTCTACAAGATCTTAATCGACAGTCAGTGATGGCTTGACCTTGTCGTAGACAATTTTTACATAGATTGTGTTTTGTAATATCAGCTAACTTGTCAGTGATATTTTTGTTTAGAAATATTGGACAATTATAAATGCGATGTGGATTTTTGCAAATAATGCAAGAAAGTTTTATTTGTGTGTTTGTATTTTTTGTGTTTGTGGTGGTAAATGATTTTACAAATGCACCTTTATCCTGCCTGTTTGAATTGAGATTAAAATTGCCATTCTTCTCTGAGAGATGGCATTGCATTGTTTGAGACTTGTCATATTTACTGCGATTTATTGCCTCTAACACATCAGCGCGTTCTGTTAGAAACTTATTGAACTGCTCAAAGGTTGGTACTTCGTCATAAATTCGTCGTAAATTTTGTAATTTAGATTTTAGGTAATTTAAAATTAGAATACTGCTAGGCTATTCTGTAAGCTATCTCGACAGCGGAATCCGCGGTGAGATTCGAATTTCGTACTGCGAAATTCAATCGTATCACGTTCGTAATACGGTTGAATAGTAGTACGGTAGAATTAGTACGTTTGAATTTCGCAGTACAAAATTCGAATCTCACCGCGGATTCCGCTCTCGACATAGCTTACAGAATAGACTAGCTGATAATGGTAGTGAGAGTGAGAGCAGAGTGCCTCTCCGACCTCTGACTTGCGGCGAGATTCTATCTTGATGTTTGCATTTTCAATTAGAACCTTAGCCCTTGCCATGCAGGTAACTAGGTCTTGTTCGATTATTCCCTCTCATCAATCTCAGAATCTAAAAATTTGCAATTTGAAACTTCTATTTCTGTTTGTATAATCGAATTTGTTTGCTAATGTTTAAAATTTTGTTGATTTTAGGTTAAGTTCGGCTAATTCTAGGCTACTTAACTCAGTTGACTCTAAATTGGTAAGATAATGCTTAAATTTAGTAATTTGGCCTTTAATTGAACTACGTTTTGTGTTTAATTCTTTGAGAGACATCATGGATTTTGATGAATCAAATGCCATGGCTTTTGTTATTAGATAAGTGATTGTATTATGATTAATTTTGTATTAAGATTCAATTACATTTTGTAAAACCATGTCAAAGATATATATATAAAATTCTCGTTGAATATTGAATATATTAATAACATTCTTTCTGACTTAGCTGCAGTAGGGTAAGGTCTCACTCTCCCGGCAGTGGTGCCGAGATCCCACGGGAACCTGGCCCGTGGTGACGCCCGCCAGCCGGCCCGTGCCGCGACTTGCTGAACACTCGTGACCGGGGCGCCCCGGTTAAATCTGGAATATTCGGCGAATTGGATCAAAACTAGGCACATAACACTACTTCCTTTTGTTTTTGGATATACACAGGCTTTATTTTGATAGTTACTAGTTTTGAGGGCCCGGTGGCGTAATCGGGAGAACGGTCGGCTTTGGTGCCGTGGTACCGAGTTCAAACCGCCGTGCACCAATGGATTTTTCTATAGAAAAATGTACGTGCGCTTGGCCCTGCACAGTGGCCCTCCGGTGAAGGAAAACATCGTTAAGAAACCAACAACCCCCGCATGGTGGTAGGACACTATCTAGTGTCCGCCTGGCCAGCTACCACCCTCAAGTTAGAAAATCTGTCACCAAACATCTAATGTGTTCCGGCAGCTATCCTTGAGAGCCAGTTCCCATTCTAGGCCTAGTGTGCTTACCATCTTCGACCGCATCATCACTTACCAACAGGTGAGATAGTGGTCAAACGCTAGCCTATAAAGTATTAAAAAAAAATGGTATGTAGGTAGGTAGCTCACAAAAATGATGGTAAAACTTGCTTGAATTTCGTATTATTAATTGTTAATATTTGAAAATGGAATGTATATGACTTTGAGAGCATAAAAAAACTTAGTATTAGCTAATAACTAGAGTGATCAATCGATATTTTTCTAATTTAAGATGTTCTAAGGCAAGATCGCGTCAGAATGACCTTTGAACTTCGCATAGATTGTAGGTAATACGAAATTAAATTTTGCACATATTTCATTGTAAATGTTCGAGTAATTGAATTTACGTGATAATATGAACTTTAAACACACAGTAAAAGCAATAACATTGAATTTAATCGTTAGAATATGGCATGGGTGGTAAGAAGAAAGGACACTTATATTTCTTTTTGCTGTAGTTCCGTGACCGTGGCGAAGTCTTATCACTGTTGATTCGCTGCCAGATCTTCCGGTGTATTAATGCAATGTTCTTTCGTCTTCTTGGCTAATAAGCGTTGGTTTTGTTTAAGCTTCTTGCCACTTGGCAAGTCGTATATTAGTCGCCAAAAAAAAAAATTATGTCTCTTAAAAAGAGACTGCGAGTTTCTTGGATAATGTGAAACCCGTAAAATATGATGAATTTCGTATATTGCCTTGAATGGTTAATTTATAATGCAGACTTGTTGCCTGTCGAACGTTGTATTTGGAATGAATGTATTTAATAGATTTTTTATACAATAAAAGTTGTTAGTTTGAGGGTAGATTATGTAGGGTAGATTTGAAAACATATTTATAAAGTTTGACGTAGGGATTTTCTTCGGATACGCGTTGGAGAAGCGGCAATGTCAAGCCGCGACAGTAGGTAATTATCCACTTGGTTCATCTTGTAGATGATTACCTGATACTGAGGTCTATAGTCCCTATTGGGTGTATAAAAATCAAGGTCTTGAGTCAACACAATAAAAATATATGGGCAAATTTAGATTCGAAAACTTGTTAGTACCAATATGTACCTTAATTTTCAACTTTTTTTATTTTTCGGAATTTTTCCTTTACTTGACCTTGCTTATAACCAAAATTGACAATTCTAGGTCAACCGGAAGTACCCTATAGGTTTTGGGTCAAAAACCTATAGGGTACTTCCCGTTGATCTAGAATCATGAAATTTGTCAAGAAGCAAGGTCCTTACAGCACAAATAAAGGATAAATTCCAAAATATTAGAAAAGTTGAAAATTAAAGGGTGTCCCCTATAGGGTGTACATACATATTTTTGCCAATTAAGATAGGCCTCTGAGTTATATGAACGCTCATACAATGTAGAGGTCTAGCTTAATTGGTACCAACCAACGTTGGTACGGAAACCCCGTTGAGCGAGTCTAACTCGACTTAGCCGGTTTTATTTACATTTCATGGGCTCTTCTGATGGTAAGCAATGATGTGGTCGAAGATGGTGAACACGCCTAGAATACTCCAACTCTCAAGAGCTGTGCGCTGCCGGAACACTCTAAGGTTATGGCGGCAGATTTTCTCCTTGATGTAGGTAAGCTACATTTTGGTAGCAATTCAGTCTCATCGGTCAGTCTCCTAACACCTATGGAAAGTATAGATAGCTGCCTAGTTCGGCCTACATAAAAATGCTCAAGATACCGCTATCAGTAGTAGTTAGACTTGAATAGAAAGGCTACCTGTACATACATATCGAATTAAACTAAAAATAGATGATAGATTGTGTTACAAGGCAAAAAATAATTTATGAAAAGAAAATGAAATAAAACCGGCTAAGTCGAGTTGAACTCGCCCAACGAGGCTTCCGTACTAAACAATTAAGCTAGACCTCTTAATTGTATCAGCGCTCATATAACTCAGAGGTCTACCTTAATTGGCGTAAACTATGTATGTATGGGGGCACCCTATAATTTTCAACTTTTTTTATTATTTGATTTTTTTCCTTAATATGGAAACTCATTCATTCAGCATAAACCTAACTCTACGTTAAATGAACTGTTTTAAGATGAAATCGCACTAGTCTGGAATTAAAAGGAGGCAGCGAGATTAGGTGCAGCTGGACAACTGGATTTTAGTTTAATTTAAAGACCGCAAATATCCCCCTGCCGACTTAACAATGGTAGTTTTCATTATTCTAATTAACTTTGTTTCCCTTCCTTGACTAGTCACTTTTCCTAATTCGGCAGCAGTCGAATTTACTTCTTCATTGGCTCAAAAATCTGATACATACAAGTCTGCTCGTTGCATGGGTTCACACAGTCATAAGGTCATATCGATACTGTTGCACGGTTAGATACCGAATGGACTCCACTAAGTAGTTTAGTTACCTGCCTAGTTCGATCTAGATAGACGTGTTCAACGTAACGTTTCAGTAACGGATCACTATCAGTAGCAGTTAGACTTGAATAGATACGGCAGACTGGGTAATGCTAGCTCATTTTGTAATTAGAACACATTAAAATCTAATGAATCTCGAAATTTTAAATGTTTTTTCCACTAAAAACTTTTACATTTATAATATTGGTGTTATTAGAAACCAATCTTTTGATCTCGTTGTTGACTTCACAAGAAAAAAAAACCGGCCGAGTCGAGTTGGACTCGCCCACCGAGGCTTCCTTACGAACGTTGGTAGTTACCAATTAAGCTAGACCTCTAAATTGTATGAGCGCTAATATATCTCAGAGGTCTCTTATCTTATCAACTTTTTTTTACTTTTGGAATTTTTCCTATATTTGTGCTGTAAGACCTTGGCTTCTTGCCAAATTTCATGATTCTAGGTCAACGGAATGTACCCTATAGGTTTTCGACCAAAACCTATAGGGTACTTCCGGTTGACCTAGAATTGTCAATTTTGGTCAAAAGCAAGGTGTTACAGCACAAGTGAAGGAAAAATTCCGAAAAATAAAAAAGTTGAAAATTAAAGTACATTTTGGAACTGGAACAAGTTTTCGCAAAAATCTAAATTTGCCCATATGTTTTTATTTTATAGACTCAAGACCTTGATTTTTATACACCCAATAGGGACTATAGACTTCAGTATCAGGTATAAATTTCAACTTTATATGTCCACCCGTTCCTGAGAAAATCAGTGGTGACACACGGACAGACGGACAGACAGACAGATAGACGGACAAGAAAGTGATCTTATAAGGGTTCCTTTTTACCTTTTGAGGTATGGAACCCTAAAAAAGGAAGTTCTCAATTTGCCTGTAATTTTATAAAAAAGTCTGAGACTCGTATTTACTTATTTATATACAGAAGTACTTGTGTGAAATGTCGAATAAAATGACTATTCAAACTTTGAACCCCCGCTTTATCCCTTTGAAAAGTGAATTTTGAAAAATCCTTTCTTAGCGGATACCTACCTCAAAATATATAATACAAATAACCTACGGCAAATCTATCTACATGCCAAATTTCAGCGCAATCCGAAACAATATTGATTTTCACACTTTGTTACCCCATTTCACCTTCTTAGGGGTAGAATTAAAATAAACTGGCCAAGTGCAAGTCGGACTTGCACTCGTACCACACAAAAAATGCTGAACGAAATCACGTTTCTTGTAACATATTGATAAATCGATCTAACTAGGTTTTCATTTTCAGAAAATGTTGTTTTAACCCTGTTTTCAGGTAATGAAAAACTCCTACAATATAATTAGAATATGAAGGTAAATTAAGCCATTGCTTCAATCGTTGCGATAGCTCAGTGGGAGATCGATGGGATGGCGATCAGAAGAAACCCCGGTTCGAGTCCAGACGAGATGATTAATTTTTCCAAGTTTGTCAAAAATTACATAAAAAAGGATATACCAAAAAAAAAAAAAAATTGCGGGCAAAGCTCGGTTATCCAGATATTATTATATTACCGTGTCCATTCCAAACAACAATTATAACAGGAGCCGCGTGCTTATTCAGTACAACGCCATCTTACGAACAATAACGCCAACTAAGTGAAAGTTAACACATAGGTAATTAATATAAAAAATACAGTCAAACATTCATAGATGGCGTTATAGTAAAATATCGAAAAAACACGTTTTTTGTATGGGGACCCTTTAATATTTTTAACTTTATTCTGTTTTTAGTATTTGTTGTTATAGCGGCAACAGAAATACATCATCTGTGAAAATTTCAATTGTCTAACTATCACGGTTCATGAGATACAGCCTGGTGACAGACGGACAGACAGACAGACAGACAGACAGACGGACAGCGGAGTCTCAGTAATAGGGTTCGAAACCCTAATAAAACCTGAAACATGTTTTTACCTATTTTTTATATAATGTTTGTTTGTTTGTTAATTATATAATGTTTGTTCTGGGATAACTTCGTCGTTTATGAACCGATTTTGCTTACTCTTTTTTTTGTTGAAAAAGAGATACCCCAAGTGTGATACCATGGTAATTTTATCGACGTCTGATAAGTATCTCCAGAGATATGGAGATAAACACCTCAAAATTGGTACTGAAAATGAATAGTGCGGCATTGAAGTCGGTTCTTTTTAGTTTTTTAAACGATCTTATTAATATCAAAATTTCTGCTTATATGAAACTTTCTTTATATACGTTAATTTCCCACATTAACCTCACTTTTAATTCCCCAGACGTAAATGTTTTAACAAAACTCTAGGAAAGTTCAAAGATTAAAATACTAGACAAAGTTTTTAGAAATTTTATTACCCACAGGCAGATAGAGTGAGAAGGGGCAAGTCGTTACAACTTTAGAATTAATGTGACTTGTTCTTCCCTGCAATGCAGTTCTAAAATCCTTTTAGCACTTTGTCTTTGTAAAACAACTTTAGGCGACCGTGAAAATTGAGGGTAAACCGAAAGAACCTAAGTCAGTGAATGTTTGCGTACCCTCATTTCTTATTGTGACAGAGTTTTAAAGTACCCACGTATTTTTGTGTTGCATTTGGGGTTTCGTGAGCTTTGAATTTTGTTCGCAATAAAGTTTTAAAAGTTTGCTTGTAGAGTATATGTATTTTCATCTACTGGTTTCTGAATAACAATGGATTGTTTAGATTTTCTCTTCCAGTAACTGCCAGCTATCCTGTGTACGAGTATATCGTCGACTGACGTTTGCAATTATAGTAATGGTAGATTAAGGCCTCTGCATAAAATCTCCGTACACATCCTACAAGCCTGTAAATAAAACCATTGTAAAGATTATGAGAAAAACAATGATATGGTAATACACAAGGCAGGGTAGGGCTAAATAATTCATAGGATGTTTACGCGACCACCGACAGCGACGGACTGGGACCGGAAAGGGCACTTCATAAAAAATATAGGGTTGAAATGTGTTTATGGAGGGTAGTTTTGAATTATTGCTCGGTTGTGGGTATATGGAGTCTTAGGATAAATATTACCCTTTATTCATAAACGCAAAATAGTATAAGTAATTTAAATCAAAATAATGTATTGTTTCGCAGTTTAAAGATGATTAAAATGTGTTTTAATTATTTCATTGCCATTTTTAAGCTTTTATATAAATTTCTATGTTTGTATGACGTATGTTTGTTAAGATCAAATACTTGAAGCTAAATTTAAAAAAAATGAGGAGATTTTCTTATATTGGTTAATTTCTAATGACTATGCATTTTTATGATAAGCATGATCTAATTTGTAAACTCCCGAAGCAAAATAGGGGTGTTATATGTTGTTTGTTCGTTATTATATACAATCCCAAATTTCATGGATCAGGGGTGTTATAAGTTTGACGTGTATTTGTGGATGTGTTTGTCTGTCTATTGCATCGCATGAATCATGGTCTATGACGCGCATAATTGATGATCTGATTTAATATATTTTTTTGTTTTATAAGTGTTTTAATCGAGAGTGTTCTTAGCTTTTATGAAAATCCGTTCAGCCGTTTTAAGACTATGAGCATTTTTCCAATTGATGACGTCTTAGGGCCGATTTCACCAGTGAATATAAACGCGATCAGGTCGATTTGAACTTGATTTACGAGTTTAACTGAGATTAAACCGGCATTTTGCATTTCACCACTACAAACTGAACGCAGAAACAGTTAAAACGAGTTTTAATTCTGAACTACCGATTTTGGACGTTTAGCGCTCTTAATCCCGTTTACACTGTTAACAGCCACTGTCACTCGTATTTTTAGCGTTCGTTTCCGTGTCCGTGCATGGCGTAACAAGACGAGACGTCTTGTTATTTAGTTATTAAAATGATAAATATATTAATTCCTTGGCGTAGGCCAAGGAATTAATATATTATTTATATTTATCGTGAATTTCGAATTTTAAATTCTACAATTTAAAATTCGAAATTCACGATTCAAAACACAAAAATATATACTATGCACGGACACGGAAACGAATTTGATAATATTAATTCGTCAGTTTGACAATGCCAAAACAATCTAATACGACAGCTCTATGACGAGATTTACGTTCTATTGTGCGTAATAGCATTAAATCTTGGTTTTGGTAAACACGATCAAATGAAGCCTCATGGGAGGTGGTGAAATCAAGTACGCGTAAATCAAGATCAACATCGACGTTTAAACACGTTTTAGTATAACTTAGTTCAATAAATCTCGATTAGTAGCATAAATGGTGAAATCAACTTTCATAGATCTGATTAATTCAAAATTCGGTACACTTTTATTTCAATGATATAGTAAAAAGATGTTAGCATCGACATGCTGGGGCATCTCCTGGAATCTGTAGAATACTCAACTCGTCAACAACTAACGACAGTTGTGTTTGGCCTCATTAAAATGGTCTCAATGTTTGAATTTAAGTATTATTTACCCAGGGTTGGCTTCAAACAGTCGACAGCATGGACTCAAATGTTATATACCTACGTATTCAATTCATCAGACTATCTCTGTCCACTGCTGGGCATAGGCCTCACATATGGCTTGCGACTGAGCTCGATTTTCAGCATTCATTTACGTATTCAATACTGGTGGCTAAATTTTCAAGTCTGCCATGGACCAATAAAAAACTCTTTTTGGTTTTTGTAATTAGTTTATTTGTGTAAAAACACAGATAAAATCTAAGCATAAGAATAAATTAATTCCAATAATAATGCTGTTTAATGTGCAATAGATATAGTAAAAATTCAACTTTAATATATTAATAAGAAAATAGATGGCGCTGGCGTCCGACGACACTAGATGGCGTTGGCGTCGCGCAAGCGTTTCATTATTTGCTGTTTTTAGGTAGGCTCACCACCAACGTGAATTATTTGAGAAATTGTGAAAGCTCAATTCTTATGTAGATTATCATTGAGTGTGAATATAATCCTGTGAATATTTGACGGTGGTTTCACTTACACAGCTCTCTCTGACTTGGGATTGGATGGTTGAAAAACATCCAAATGCCAAGATCTCACATAAAATGTAAATTTTATGCAAAATAATATAAATGTAATCAAGGCTCAATAATATTACGATTTTTTGATTACCGGATGGATACTCTAATTTTCTAGATCATTCCATTAATAACTGTTTAATTATAGTCGAGGAGGTGGTCGTTCAAACTTGTAGAAGACAAAAAAGATTACCTCAACCACAAGATATATATGTGTTGTCGGATGAAGTATTCCGCTTTACATGTTATACATATAAATGCACCATAGATTATTTTTTATAACCTAATAATTTTATGTATTATTTTATATAGGTATATATAATATAATTATAATAATACCTATAATAACATTTATTAATTATAAGAATAAAAAGCACTTATACTAACTTCTTTATTTTTTATATAATAACTACAAAAACATCTATTTTTCCTTTTTTGTATATTTGTAAGTTATGTAAAACTTTTTTAAAAATAGTAATAAGTATGCACCTAGTTACTGATCTAATCCAAAACTGGAAGAGACTGAATCTCACGACACAGGGATTCCCCAGTGTGAGACTCAGAGCTCATATGATGCTATGTTTTATAATAAGCTATTTATAAACTCTGTTTCTGATGAGCTAAGTTTTGCAAATAAATTTATTTATTATTATTTATTGTATACATTTCTTGGCAACAATTCTCCGCAAAATGGATCTATGAAGAGATCTATTGAAAATGTGTATTTTTGAAACGAAACAGCAGTGAAATATCAATGTTTGTTTATAAATCAACCTCGAATGGCATAAAAAGCAAAAAAGAGTTTTATCGAATATAAACACATTACAACGTATCGATACCACTGTGTCTAAATATCATATAGCCTATCGTTCAACCACTATCTCACCTGTTGGTAAGTTATCATGCGGTGGAGGATGGTAGCACGCTAGGCCTAGAATAAGAACTGGCTCTCAAGGACAGCTTCTGGAACACATTAGGAGTTTTTAGCGATAGATTTTCCAATGTGAGAGTACTAGCTGGACAGTTGAGAACACCATGCCACCTCCACATACAATTTTATCATCTAAGAAAAAAATTGGCGATGACTCTTTAAAATAACTTACAGTATTGGCGTGCCGTAATATACTGATCGGAATAAAAATATGTTAATAACACAACAGACACCACAAAACCTGTCCTACACCTCTCCGTCTGTAAAGTTAATAAACAAAAACACCTTACACTAATCACAAAACTATTACTTGCTTTAATTCATTCGCTCATAAATCATTTAAATACATTTTAATGCTCCATTAGAGGCGTTCTTCATTCTAAACAAAAGTAAATTGGTTCACCCCAATTAAATTCTGGGCGTTACCAAAATATTGTTTTTAAACAAGTAGAAGTTCAAAGATTTCCGGCTGTTTTATTTGGTAACTTTATCAGGTGCTTCATCGATTGATTTAATCGATTACAGTTTTTATTCTTGTACTAGCTACGCTCCGCGGCTTTGCCCGCATTTAATCCTGGTTTTAAACCTTCTTCTTGAATCACTCTATCGATTTATGAAAACCGCATTTAAATTCGTTCCGTAGTTTAAAAGATCTAAGCGTACAGACAGCAGGAGCAACTTTGTTTTATTACTATGTAATAAAAATTGATCTTTGAATGGTTACTGACACATAATATAAAGTTTTTTGTCAATCGAAACTTAACGTAGGTGATATAAAAAATAATTACTTTGCTTTTGTCCCATGGTACCTATATTTAATTAAAGATAAGGAACATCTTTTGGTGAATGCTTATTACTAATGTTGATAATAACTAGCAGTGGTCACCTGGGACCCTAACCCATCTCAACTGGATGTTCGGTTGGTGAAAGCTGTCTTTGAATTTCCATCATTCCTATAATTAATTGGAAGCTGTAACACTAGTTGTATTCCACAGATTCCTTTTTATTTTCAACTGACTTCCAAAAAGGAAGAGGTTCTCAATTCATCTGTATTATGTGTGTATGTTTTATTTTTCTTTATTTTTTTGTATGTATAATACGCGATTACTCCGTCAATTGTAAACCGATTCAAATGATTCGTTTTTTAATCGGTAGGATACATTTTCGAGGTGGTCTCATTGCAATGTTATCGATATCTGATAAGTATCTATAGAGATATGACGATAAACGTTCCAAACTTGCTACTTAAACTGACTCGCAGGGCATGGAAGTAGGTTGTTTTAGTATTGAAACTATCTTAATTAATTAACTAATAGGAAAGATGGCTCGACTTCTAAGCCAGAGAGCGCCGGTTCATTTCCAAGCACTGGTGTTTATCCACAGGTGGTCGGAGCATCGTATTATATTCATGTTCTGCCTTACTTACTACCAAAATGTAGCTTACCACAATCTAGGAGAAAATCTGCTGCCGTAACCTTACGGTTTTCCGACAATACACAGCCCTTGGGAGTATTCTAGGCCTAGCGTGTTCACCATCGTCGACCACATCATAGTTTACCACCAGGCAAGGTGATAGTGAAACGCTAGCCTATAAGATATTAAAAGAAGAGTATAATTTTGAAAGGCTTTGTCACCTATGGGTGGGTCAATATTACCTTCCCGCGTTCGTGGCTTATTAACTCTACACCTGGATCCCTGGTTGGTGCTAAATAAGTGATTGTTGGTGGTGGTGTTAAGAAAAAACCCTGAGACAGAAAACTGAGCTTTCCAAAATAAAATATTGTTCAATTTCATATGATCAATTCTACCGTATAATAATGTCTCGAAATAGCGAACAATTCTGCAGTCGTTTGACCGTTGATGGTGTTAGTAAAAAGAAACCCTGAGACAGAAAAATAAGCCTTCGAAAATATTGTTTAATTTCTTTTGATCCATTATACCGTATTATAATGTCTCTAAATAGCAAAAACATTCCACAGTCGTTTGACTGTCGGTGGTGGTGATAAGAAAATCTCTGAGACAAAAAACTGAGCCCTCCAAAATACAATTGTTCAATTTCTTTTGATCCATTCTACCATATAATAATGTTTCTAAATCCACGAAGAAATTATAAGTCAATTTCTTCGTAGCTCTAAATAGCAAAAAAAAAATTCGCAGTCGAACTATAGCAGTTTTATCAACCGCTCTCGTCAAAAACCTCTTAGTCAGCGTAACCCCCGAAATCATAGCACATGCCGCGTCACGGAAAAAACCTCACGTTTATTATTATATCCGACAGCTTTAACACCTTTATGGCTTGCAATAAAGGGAATCGAACGTATTTCCTGCTAAGTAGGTTCTGTAGGACAGGACTAGAAACGGTACGAGTAAAGCGGAAGCGATAGAAAATGTAATACCGGTTTTGTAGTAGGTAAAGTAAAGTTACGGTCACACCGCTGCGTCCTGCGTTCTGCGGACGCGATCTCAGTACTTTTTATTTGTATTCTGATCGCGTTTGGTGTGAACCAGTCGGTACAAATACTACTGCGCTATCTGATCGCCGCCTAGATCGCGCACGTAGGACGCTGCGGTGTGTCCGTACTTTAAGGTCTTTGAAATTGGATAGATTTAACACTTTTGCTTTATAAAGCGCATGTCCGACCGCACATGAAGTATTGAAAGTAATGGAGTAAGAATATTGTTCTAGCCATGGGAACGCGGCACCCAAGTATCTCAAGTTCAGTCAACTCATAGTTCTTGAAAATAGTTTACTAACTTGAACTTGCAAACAATATTAAAACTTTAAGTGGCTTAGGTATGGGAAGGGATATTATATCAAAATCATAATCATAAATTATTTATAGCTAAATTGTAGTCGGTACAGATGGTGAAAAGTTATAAAATTATTTCATACAATCTACCATGAAAATGGTGTGCAATGGTTTGCCTGGAGAGGCTACATACATATATCAAGTATAATTATGGGCTGCGGAAACTTTGACACTATATAAAATTATGACATAATATTATTGTATTACATTGTACAATTACATCTATTATATTACCTCTTATAGCATTTCTATTGAGAACTTTTTATCACATTTATATTGAACTAGCAGCACCTTGCTGTTTTACCCGCATAGTTCCCGTACCCGTGAGAATACGGGGATAAAAATATAGCCTATGTTAATCGCTGATAATGTAGCTTTTTATTAGTAAAATAATTTATGAAATCGGTTCTAGCAGTTTTTGAGTAAAAGCGTTAGAAACAAACAAACAAATATTTATTATATTAGTTTAGACAATATTCTAAAGAACTCTTCTGTGACTTCATTCCGGTGGCGCCGCGACCTCCTTATTTTACCACCCCATCTCTGGCTAAAGGGGTTCAGTAGTGGTTTTAATTATTTCTCTTGTAAATATATTTTATTTCCATAAAAACCTTAATAACCTATATAATAACCTATAACCTTAATATCACTTAACGCAAAACGCATTTTAACGCACCAATTAATTAGGTCTCTGAAACAAAAGCACGTTCCAAAGTTTATTAAGAATAGTTTATTTTTACCGTTAATTTTAGGCTATTCAGTCCTCACCTGTAGGTATACGTTAGGCTTTAACGAGCGACGGTTTACTACCACTAATACGGTTTTTGGCTTGTCGAGCTTTTACTGATGTTTTTTGGTTGCGAAATTAAAGCAAGTGTGCGGTTTTCCAGCTAATTGAAGTGCTCTGATGCAGTTTAATTCATTGTTTTAATTAGTTATTTGTGGTGTTTTTCGACATATTGCGGTGTTATAAAAAAGGTGTCAAAATACAAAAAATTAATTGTATAAGAAGACTGACGTGAAGCTGTACCCTACCCATAGCAAAAAGAATCATTCGAATTGGTTCACAATTAGCTGAGTAATTCCAATAATGCCGCCGTGCACCAATGGATTTTTTTATCGAAAAATGTTTGTGCGCTTTTCACAGTGGCCCTTCGGTGAAGGAAAAACATCGTTATTCTTAACGATGTTTTTCCGTCACCATCAGTGTACCATGTGGGGGTCGAGGGCAGAAGCCCTATCTAGTTTTTGCCTGGCCAGCTACAACCCTCAAGCTAGAAAATCTGTCGCCAAACATCTAATGTTTTCCGGCAGCTATCTTTGAGAACCAGTTCCCATTCTATGCATCTAGCATCACTTACCAACAGGTGAAATAGTGGTCTAACGCTAGCCTTTATGATATAAAAAAAACTTTATAATGATCCTACTTGACAACGCTGGGTTGCACATAAAATGACAATTTACTTAATATTGGTTCACTCCATTTAATACCCTAATTTACAAAACTAAGGCGAAGTGAACACTGAGTGATATATGAAGTGAATTCCATCAATAAGGCTGAAACTCAACGACAACCATCCATTAGGTTTCTTCTAAACGATCCAACTATGAGCCAAATATGTAGATCTACGAAGAGATGGATACGTTTGTTACTATATCGAGTACACACTATCGCAAGTCGAAATGTCAAAATCTTGTGTTAGTCAAATGCTGGATGGCATATCCAATTGCACTGGTCTTAACCTGTTTTCATCAATTTACAGCCTTTCGCAGATCGTCGATCCATCTAACTATATCTTGACTGTATCATCAAGCTACAGACACACCTCACACCGCAGCGTCCTGCGTGCGCGATCTAGGTGGCGATCAGATAGCGCAGTAGTATTTGTACCGACTGGTTCACACAAAACGCGATCAGAAAATAATTGAAAAGTACTGAGATCGCGCCCGCAGATCACAGGACGCTGCGGTGTGCCCGTACCTTAACACGGCGTATGAAAGAAAAAGAAATAAATACAATATATTCTTTTCATAGCCATATAGCCAATTCATGATGCAATACATCTAATAATCCAAATACCTAGTTACAATTGTTATGTAAAGAGTTCGATGTTTGATATAAATGCAAGTCTATTTGGTTCAAACATCGCGGTAAATATCGCTTGCGCGATGCAGGATCTCATACACTTAGACAATATTTACAAGCAACAACTGTCCAACCTACTCTAGCGCCATCTAGATGCTTGTACGTTTAGTAAAATTGGTGACTATAGATGGATAGACGGATGTTTGTTACTCTTTTACCCAAAAACAGCTGCAATTAACAGCTGAGCTTTAAATTATCTGACCAACCAATTAACTCGATCACAGAATAATGAATAGTACAAACTCGATTAGAAAAAAAATGCCTCCTGGTGGGTTTTGAGACCCTCGTACTTTATAATAAAATAAGTTTCTTGTTTAGTTGGTTAGGAACAAAATTTCTTCAAAATATTATTTGACCAAACAATCAAAAAATTGTGTATTGAATTCCATTTTTCAATTTCAACAAATTAAAAGTCATTCCCAGTTGTTTAACTGCTAAAGGAAATCATCCTCAGATGAACTAGTGGGAAAAATATTCCCACTAGTTCAACCGGTGGAACTGTCTGGTTGAACTAGTGGGAATGAGCCAAAATTTGGAATACAAATACTTTTACCCTGAATTAACATATAGAATACTTTTAGACGTGGGCAAAGCCGCGGAGCGCAGCTAGTTTATAATTTATAACGGAATGCTATGAAAAGGGCACAGTGTTACAATTAGCGAGTGCCCTTTTTAGGGTTCCGTACCCAAAGGGTAAAACGAGACCCTATTACTAAGACTCCGCTGTCCGTCTGTCAGTCTGTCTATCTGTCTGTATGTGCGTCTGACATTTTGTTACTTAATTATTTCGAAACCCTGTTCACGCAAGTTCAATTTACATTTAACCAACTTATTATTTAATAAAATACACATTAACCACATCCCCAAATATTCGCAGCTCCATAAACCAATACAGGTTCATCAATAATTGATCGAATGAGAGAGGCTTTTAAAATTACCTACCTCTCTGTATTTATTCGTCTATATTTACTTATATTGATAGTGTTTTATTTAAATCTCTACATTGTGGTAAAATTTGATATTCAAATTAAATTAAAATTTAAACATGAATTAAATAGAAGAAAAATGCTTCAATTAGATCTCTGTAACTACCACTGATGATAACCACCATATTTTTTTTTTTAATAATTACAATTTCATGGTTAATAATAAATATTATGTATATTTATTATTAACCATTAAACAACTTTTGTTGCTGACTGTACCTTTTCAGTACTTAGCGAAGGATTAAGCAATTAATATTTAGATGTTTACCTAAACGATCATTGAGAAAGACTTGGTGCTTACTGAATTTAACGATTTGAGTTAACAACCCCATTCAATTTTATTTAAGATGTCATTGTCAGCAACCTAACAAAAATTAAATTTAGTCTAGTGAAGCTGGTGAGATCGAGTGTTTACAGTCTGTCTGTAATAAATAATAAACGAAAACACAAGAGGAGGTCAGGGTCAAAAACTCAGAAATCCACTTTTGAAACTTTTGTTGCTTTTGTTCGACTGCAAATGATAAAATTCACCATTTTGCAAAACATTTTTGAACATAATTTAAGATTGTTTAAAAAAACTAAAAAAACCGACTTCAAACGTCGCGCTAGTCAAACCTTTTCTTTACTCATATTGTGGTCAAAGTAGCCAGTAGACGTTACTACGTCTACTGGCTGATTAGAGGATTTGTGGTGGTTTTGAACGAAACTCTTGGAATAGTTTTCTTTAAAAATGTAAGAAGATTCACTGAGAGATGTATGCCGTTTTTAACCGACTTCATAAAAAAGGAAGAGGTTCTCAATTCGTCAGAACCTTTTTTTAAATGTATGTTCACCGATAACTCGAAGGTGCCTGAACCGATTTGAAGAATATTTTTTTGTTTCAAAGGGTACCTTTCTCAGGTGGTCCCATTTAAATTTTAACGTTTTTAATATATCATTACATTTGTATTACGACGCATTTACTTATCTCGACGACTTACTAGTTACTACTAACTACTGGCACAGATTATGAAATAGTTACAAGGTCTACTGGCAAATTTGACTAGCGCGACGTTTGAAGTCGGTTCTTTTAGTTTTTTAAAAGATCTTAAACTATTAAACTACATATCTTAATTATATTTATAGCTAATTATTTTAAGTGTATAATCCTCACCCCTTCACATGACATTCAATGATATAAGGACACAAATATACAAACTAATTATTGTCTTCAGACATCTAGGTCTGTAACAAAAGTCTGGCGTATGTTATCCAGACATAACATCATTAAATATTTACAGCTCAGAAAACCTAACAGTCTATTTGTGTAGGTTAAACCCTTTTAGTAGATGTCAAACTACGTAACTTTAGTTATAATGTTATCTATATCTGCATACATAAAAGGCAAACGTTACTGACAGACTGACTGATCTATCAACACACAGCTCAAACCACTAAAGGAATTGTGCTGGAATTTGGCATACAGATTGTTGAAATTTATACCAGATACTGAGGTCTATAGTCCCTATTAGGTGCATAAAACTTAAAGTCCTGAGTCAACACAATAAAAAGATATGGGCAAATTTTGATTTTCACGACAACTTGTAAGTACCAAAATGTACGCTAATTTTCTACTTATTAAATTATTCAGAATTTTTCCTTTACTTGTGCTGTAAGACCTTGCTTTTGACTAAAATTGACAATTCTAGGTCAACCGGAAGTACCCTGTAGGTTTTCGGTCAAAAACCTATAGGGTTGACCTAGAATCATGAAATTTGGCAAGAAGCAAGGTCTTACAGCACAAATAAAGAATTTCAAAAAGTAAAAAAAAGTTGGATACTTAAAGGGTGTGCCCATACACACATAGTTTACGCCAATTAAGATAGACCTCTGAGATATATTAGCGCTCATACAATTTAGAGGTCTAGCTTAATTCCAACGTTGATACGGAAGCCTCGGTGGGCGAGTCCTACTCGACTTGGCCGGTTTTTTTTTTCGTTGCTCTCTGACTTCACTGACTTCCCGATATTTTTCCGTCATTCATTTTTCAATTTTGACATCGTTCCGTCATAAAGAAACATAAATCGTTTTAAAAATAAAGAGTACATGTATGATGTGAAAATGAAATAGGTGGTTCAAGATATGCCACAGCTACTTTGAGTAAAAATAAAATCATGATTCTTACACATATTTTAAATAACTCAGACAAATATTGATTACCAGAGCTTCACACTGATTAAATTCTTGGTGAACGTGAACAAATTTTTTTAATATCGTATAGGCTAGCGTTTGACCACTATCTCACCTGTTGGTAAGTGATGATGCGGTCGAGGATAGCACGCGAGGCCTAGAATGAGAACTGGCTCTCAAGGATAGCTGCCGGTAGACATTAATGTTTGGCGACAGATTTTCTAACTTGAGGGTGGTAGCTGGCCAGACGGACACTAGACAGTGTCCTACCACCATGCGGGGGTTGGGGATATTTTAACGACGTTTTACCTTCACCAGAAGGCCATTGTGAATAGCGCATACATTCATTTTATGCGGGCTAGTATATTTTTAAGTTTTCATACAAGTAGATAGAGTTCATTATACTTTAATCACAGAATAAGTAAACGTAGCAACATTAAGTATTCGCAACACGATTTTTTTAGCGGAGCCGTTAGCAAATTAACCAAAAAGCTGTCGGGTTAAAGCATTATAAGAATAAATAATGAGTTTTCCTTTATGGTCAAAGCTCACCGCTGCCAACTCAGCTGGTAACTCCAACACTTTAAGGGACCTACCCCAAAAGTGTTGGAGTTACCAGGTGACATGTTTATCTTAAAGAATGTTAATCATACAATTAGTGTCAGTTCGATAAAATGAAAACATTAATTTTAGAGTAACGTTCATACCAGCAAATCCTATATAATATTATAAACGCGAAAGTAAATCTGTCTGTCTGTCTGTCTGTCTGTGTCACTTTCACGCTAAAACCACTGATCCGATTTAAATGAAATTTGGTACACAGATAGTCTAGAGCCTGGGAACGGACATAGGCTACTTTTTAATGCGAAAAGAGGGTTGTAAGAGGTTGAAAGGGGGGATAAAATGTTGTATGGAAGTATCGTCATTTTTAGAGCTAGAAGCTTGTTACTTATTTTTTAGGCTGTTGATTCGATATAAATAAATATGGCATTCAAAGTTTGTACAAGTTTTACCCTCAAGGGTATAAAAATAACAATAGGGAATAAGGGATGAAAGTTTGTATGGCAATATGTAAGGTTTATGTGAATGTTCTACTGAACGGATTTAAATGAAATTTGGTACACAGATAGTCTAGAGCCTGAAAAAGGACACAGGCTACTTTTTAATGCGAAAAAAGAGTTGTAAGGGGTTAAAAAGGGGGATAAAAAGTTGTATGGAAGTATCGTCATTTTTAAAGCTAGAATCTTGAAACGATATAATTGATTAATAATTGATTCGAAATAAATTAATATGTCATTCAAAGTTGAGGTGGAAGGGGAAGGAAGGAAGGAAGGGGGAGGGGGGAAAGGGGAGGGATGTGAGGGAAGGGGAGTGGGAGGAAGAGAGTCGGGGAGGGGAGGGGGAAGTGGGGGGAAGAGAGAGGTGAGGGGAGGGGAGGGAAAGTGGGGGAATGGGGAGGGGGAGAGGGAAATGAGGAGAAAAGGGGTGGAGGGAAGAGACAGGGAGAGGGGAGGGGAAGGGCGAGGGGGAGGGGGAGGGGAGGGGGAATTGCGCGGCGTGGTATGATGCGGTGTAGGTGGGATACGCATGTGTCTTATTTGTAAAATAATTAGCCTAAATATTTGAAATGCTACCCAAAGACACTATTCTACGCGGACGAAGTCGGCACAGCTAGTATGCAATAAAAATAATTAATTATTATGAAATTAATATTTCACATTAAATCAACTAAGCTGAGATGTGACCCAGTATCTCCAGAGATATGGGGATAAACACCTCAAACTTGCTACTGAAAGTGTGAAACAAACTGGCTCCCGCTGTCTTTTAAACTGCGCTACGGATTTTAATGCAGTTTTCAAAAAAAAGATGATTCAAGTTTACAACTAGGATTAAACGCGGGAAAATCTGTAGGGCACAGCTAGCAAATAATAATGATTTATTTGGTATTAGAAGACGGTAATAAGGCAAGTCGATGGACAACGAACTTTAGTCGAATTCACAGTGCGCAACTATCCCAAACCATACAAATACAAAAATAATTATTACAATAACAAACAAATTTATTGCCAATTACAAAAAATACATTCATTTACTTAAATAATAAAAAATGTCAGCCAAAACTCGGCACTATACAGCGCAAACTGGGCTTACGCAGGGCTAATTTTCAGTTTATCCCATTTCCCGAACTAAAGTGGTCGTCTTATACGTCTTCCACTACCGATACTTAACATCAGCGATCATCACGCCGGGGTTCTTATTGCAATTTTATTTCTTTATTTCTTTCTATACTAATCTGAGTGAAATCCTAATGGGTAACAACCCCAAAGGTGGGATCGTGCAAATTCCCTCGGTCTCTCAATTACTGCTGAGTTGAAATTAATTTATTCTAACTAGGGGTAGGCAGGGAATAACTTGATAACTCTTATGTTCATACACAGAGCGTTATTTTTGACTGACTTCAAAAAAGGTGCATACAGACTGATACTGATTTACTGATTTAGACTTTTTTAGGGTCCGGTGGCGTAATCGGGAGAACAGTCGGCTTTGATGCCGTGGTATCGAGTTCAAACCGCCGTGCACCGATGGATTTTTCTATAGAAAAATTTATGTGCGCTTCTTACAGTGGCCCTCCGGTGAAGGGAAACATCGTTAAAAAACCAAAAACCCCCGCATGGTGGTAGGACACTATCTAGTGTCCGCCTGGCCAGGCCTACCACCCTCAAGCTAGAAAATCTGTCGCCAAACATCTAATGTGTTCCGGCAGCTATCCTTGAGAGCCAGTTCTCATTCTAGGCATAGCGTGCTTGCCATCTTCGACCGCATCATCACTTACCGACAGGTGAGATAGTGGTCAAACGCTAGCCTAATGACGCCACAAGAGCAACTTTCATAGGTCTGATCAATTCTAAATTCAGTACCCTCCTTTGTTCGTCAATAATATGAAAAATGATGTGTGCTTTTCACAGTGGCCCTCCGGCGAAGTAAAAACATCGTTAAGAAACCCCAACCCCCGCATGGCGGTAGGACACTATCTAGTGTCCGCCTGGCCAGCTATCATCCTCAAGCTAGAAAATCTGTCGCCAAACATCTAATGTGTTCCGGCAACTATCCTTGAGAGCCAATTCCCATACTACGCCTAGCGTGCTACCATCCTCAACCGCATCACCATACCACTTCACTTACCAACAGATGAGATAATGGTCAAACGCTAGCCTATATGATATAAAAAATATAAATACATTTAAAGTTTGTATAAAGTTTAAAGTGTCAATGATTTGTTATTTAATTGGACCCTATGACATCAAGTCCAAAATTACCACTATTCATAATCCATCGCGGCAAAAGTGTGGAAGTATTAATCCAGGCAAACCAGCTAAAGTTTTACACCACTGTAGACAACAATCTAGTTTGTACAAAAATAAATAATAGTTTAAAAAAACTAAAAAAATACGCTTTTATAGAAAATCCAACTAAAAAATAGAAAATAAATTTTAATAAATTTGAATTAAAAAAAGTGTAAGAAAAAATGATTTTATTGTAAAAAAAAGCGTGGATGCATGGTATCAATAGTTCCAAATATTTTATGAACAGATATGACTAGAAGGGTTATTTTGATAATATCCTGAAAAGCACCCCACGCTTTTTTTACAATAATTTTTTTTTATTTATTTATTGTCATCGGTCCTCAATAAGTATGCCAAATTTCGAGTTAATCCGACGTTTTGAAGGGGGTTAAAATCATGTTCAAAGATTCCGTTACATACTAACATACAAACATACATACGTCTGAAGATAATAAAAGCGTATTAAAATAGTATTCATTTATTCACATCGTGAATAAGCAGACCTTCCCAGCAATGAACCTGACGGTCTCGCAATAAACTCCATAACTCACTATCTGCAATATCCTTTAGGAGCTGAGATCAGCACTATACTAGAGGTAACTGTTTTATACCAAGATGGGCAGCAGTTGTCGAAATTACTTTTAATATTGTATAAAAGCAGTAAATAGCGTTGTGGTCTATAATTACGCTAAATTGTATTGCCTACCATATTTATAATTTATTTTTTGATGTAGTTGCTTTTCTTGATGAATATAAACAAAATATTCAAAATAAATAATGTATATTATTCTTTATAACTGGCCAAGTCGAGTTGGATTCACCCACCGAGGCTTCCGTACCAACTTCTCAAACTAGGTTACACGACAAACTTAACTTTGCAGTTCGATTCATTGAAAATTTATAGAACCAACCGCAAATGAATAAAAAAAATGTGTACTAGTAAATTAACTAATTTTTTTGTTATTAAACTACATATTTACCGTGGTTCAAGACCTTGCTTCTGGCCAAATTTCATGATTCTAGTTCCATGTGAAAATATGCGATATAAGCGGTCATATCTTTTGACCGCGTAGACTTACAGGTTTGATTTATTCACAGCCGAAAAATACAGTAGACCTTAGTATTTTGTATAAATTCCAACTTGATACCTTTACGTATTCCGGAGAGAAAGGATCTTGACAGACGGACAGATAGACAGACAGACAGACGGACATCATAGTGATCCTATAAGAGTAACATTTTTAGGGTTCCGTAGCCGAATGGCAAAAACGGAACCCTTATAAATTCGTCATGTTTGTCTGTCTGTCTGTCTGTCCGTCCGTATGGCACAGCCATTTTATTCCAAAACTGTTAGGACTACAGAATTGAAACTTGGTATGTAGATGTATTCTGTAAACCGCTTTTCGATTTTTATACAAAAATAAAAAAAAAATTAAGTTAACGGGGTTATTAGTTAAGTTAAGTTATCACATACATGGAACTGAAACAAAAAAAAAATTTCTTCAATCCTATACGTGTGGGGTGGGTGTCTATGGATAGGTCTTCAAAAATGACATGGAGGTTCCTATAATCATTTTTTCTTAAAGTCAATCATTTGAATGATAGGCGCGTCTAAAGTGGTAAAATGTGTGTCCCCCCCCCCCCCCTCTAACTTTTAAAGTATGGGAGAGAAAAATCTAAAAAAATATATGCTGTAGATCTTAATAAAAACTAACAACGAAAATTAGTTTGAACGAGATACATTCAGCAATTCTAGAGATATGGCGACCGCAAAGATAACTTTGTTTTTCATACAAACACTATTAAAAACAAAGTTAATTTTGTAGTTGCGAAAAATCATAGTTATGGAATACTTCACTGTGTTACGGAACCCTACGAGTGCGAGTCCGACTTGCACTTGGGCAGTTTATTTCTTTTAAGGTACGGACCCTAAAAACAACATAGTGCCGTGTGTACGTAGCTATAAGTCAAGGCACTCGCGTCATCTCTTGAGTGTAGCGAGAATTCAATTTTCACTCTATCAGCGAGCACCTCGACTGGATTCCTCCACATTTGCATGCTAAAATAGGTTCTTAGTAGGTTGTAAAATTTGAATCTTTGAAGTCCAATTTCGTTAGTAATCGATTTTTAAGGATATTGGTTCCCTTGCGGTTGTGGAAGACGTTACTTCATAACTAGGTTGGTTAGAAAAGGTAATGAGATTTCTTTTGGAAAGCGATGCTTGGAACGTAGAGAAATGTTTCACATTCGGTTTTCTCTCGATTAGAAAATAAACTGGCCAAGTGCAAGTCGGACTCGCACTAGTAGGGTTCCGTAACACACTACAGTATTTTATAAGATCGAGCAAAAAATACCACTATCATTTTTCGCCAGCAAAAAAGAATAACTAATAAACAACAAAGGTGATAGGGGTCGACATTTCAATATAACGCCATCTATGGGACGTTTACCTAACTAAGCGTTCATAGATGGCGTGAAATGCCGAATAAACCACGTTTCTTGTATGGGGACCCTCTATTATTTTTAACTTCATTCTGTTTTTAGTATTTGTTGTTATAGCGGCAACAGAAATACATCATCTGTGAAAATGTCAACTGTCTAACTATCACGGTTCATGAGATACAGCCTGGTGACAGACGGACAGACAGACAGACAGACAGCGGATTCTTAGTAATAAGGTCCCGTTTTACCCTTTGGGTACGAAACCCTAAAAAACAACTTTTTGGTACAGGCAGGACCTCGATAAAATAATGCTCATACCACCTATGGGCGAACACCCGTGCTAGGTATTGAACCGGCGATCTCTCGCTTACAAGTCAAGCCATCCTCCTTAAAGCCTACGGGGCTATCCTACTCAACGGTCAGAATCCTTCTCGATGCTGTCGAAATATATATACAGAGCCACTAATTAGTATTCTCCCTTAGTCCCCCATAGATAGAAAACCATAAACATTATTTTATTTCGCGCCGTACAGACCCTAATGTTTACGGCGTACAGGGGTGCTGTATTGGTGTCGCGTATCAAAACCAACGTGGGTTTAGGCTTTTGGGGGAAAAACAAATGGAAAAAAAAGTACTCTTAAGGTTTTAATAGATCTCTACCGCCTTTACCTTTACCTTGTTGGGTTCCATGTGGCCTTGAAACAAACTCTTGAGCTCAAAAAAACATCGTTACATTTTATTTTTAACCGACGATAAAAAAAGGAGGAGATTCTCAAGTCAACGCATATATATTTTGTTTTTTATGTGTGACCACGCATAACTTTTTACAGAGTAGTCTGATTTTGATAATTATTTTTTTATTGGAAAAAGTATACTCCCAAGGTGGTCCCATTTAAATTTTACCGAAATCGGTTGAGCGGTTTTTAATAAATTAACAAAAATCATGGATAAGAGTTACATTATATTGATGATTTTATCATATCATCAATGTATGTCAACAAACTTACTGGAAAAAAAATCAAAAAGACACGAAAATCGGGCTCAGTTGCGTGTCTTGGGAGAGGCCTATGTCCAGCAGTGGACTGATACCGGCTGATTATGATGATGATGATGATGATATTATTTCACAGTTGGTACCATTTAAATTTCATGGAGATATGTTCAGTATCTCCAGAGATATGAAGATAAACACCTCAAACATAGTATTGAAATTGACTAGCGTGACGTTGTAAGTCGGTTCTTTAAGTTTTTTAAGTGATCTTAAAATATTTTTATTATAATAATAGAGCATATATGTAAGCAATGACTCCTGCTTATAACATAGTAAATTATGGCTAGAAAAACTTATAAAATAAAACTTTTTAACAAAAAAATTAAACCGCCGAAAAAACTGAAAAGCAAAAAATTATTATCCTTTTTTTATTTAACCTTTATAACGAAGTTCTTCAACTACTTTTAGTATACCTAAATATAATATATTTTTGTAATTGTTTTGATTTTAAAACTAAACATAATAACTAATTTCTTAAAGTTATGTAAATATGTATACCTAAGTAATTTTGAGTCGGCGCCTACAGTGCAAAAATAAAATAAAATCAAAACAATCAGTCACAAAGAGATGTTTAAGTAAGTAGATAGATTGGACGGTATCCAAAAGTTGAAGTCCCAAAGCCTCTCATCCATTCCACACCACGGCGAACCTTATCCGCGACAGATAATAACGTAACAACCCAGGCACGTACGATTTTGACAAATGGCCAACTGCGTGTCTGCGTAAACAGACAAAGCATTTTTGTTTAGTCATAGATCGTAAAAACTGTTTTGTGATGCTCCCAGTGATTCAGCCGTGAGGGATGGTTATGGTCAGACAAATACGTTTTTTATCTGTGCCCGTGTTGAATTTATATGCTGTTAGTTGGTTTATCTGGGTTCTGTAGTACAAAGGGATATGCTTCATTCAACGGACTGTTGATACAACGCTTTGACGTCATTTCATTGCTGTCGGACAGGGCTGGCCAACCAATAGCGTTTGTTATATCGTCAGTGAGTTAGTGAAGATTGGAGTTTCCTATCAAAGGAAATGTTAGACCACAGACCTTGTATTATGTTATGCTGCGCTATTAATCTATGTGTTTGTCTCAAAACACACTTCCATTTCAATTTTCAACAACAAAAGAGCATTTTATTATTTTCATTCATTTATTTGTGCAATATCAACTTTGTTACCATGTCAAGTGACAATGTAGTTATCATGTTTGTATTGAAGTTACATCACCAATGAACAGGTATCTTCTAGACAAGCGTGCTACATCGTCGATCGCATCGAGTAGTCGTGACGCTCGCTTAACACGTATAAAAAAATAATCCTTTTTAACTCCACGCCATCACAGAATAAATAATAGTTGACGCCACTGACACCACAGACAACAGTAGAACATCGTCTAATCCATAAAACTCTACTGCTCATCTCGTCTTCCGAATATCTGTACCCTGAATAGAACAAAGACATGTTCCCAAATTGGTACTTCGAGTCGTGAATGATATTTGGTTCTAGTAAATCCAAAAGACAAGGTGGAACAGTGTTGTTCAGACCCCTGCCAAAGCCTACAACCAGATGACCCATTAAGCACCATCCAGTGATAACGTGTAAGATTAATAACTGAACCAGTTATTTTATCGTTTTATAAACCTTCTTAAATTATCGGTCACCAAAACTCATATACACCATCAATTGTTTTAGCACAAAACGCCCTGACATAAAATATATTCGAGCACATAAATACGGTACGTACAGCTTTACTGTTATTGTACCTATAACAGTTTGTTACCTCTGACTCGACGGAATTAACCGGAGAATTTGTCTGTTTTTACGTGACGTACCTAATTGGGAACAGTTGGTTTATGTACGGACTTACATGTCCAATCACACTTATTCAAGTGTTTCTTTTCCATTCACTATTAGAATGATAAGTGAGTGAATCTATAAAGAGACAGGGAATCTACAAAGACGCTATATATTGCTTATTACCCATCGATATAAAAAGGGAGATGCGGTACTCACTTTTGTGCCACGTAAATATAATGGAACTAGAAACAACTACATGAAAACATGAATTTCTAATGTCGAGATTGATGTGCATGAAGAACATAGGAAGACATTGTTGTTAATTATTTAAATAGATCTGCGATAATTGCACATGTACGTGCTACACAAACGCCAGTTTGATTGTGACTATATATTATTATACTGCGGTTCGGAACCCTCCGTGTGCGAGACAAAAGTCTGGCTCGCACTTGGCCTGTTTTATTTATACCGCTGTATTATTACCTTTCTTTTTTTCATATGTCAGATAACTATCTAAAACTTTATTAGGAACCGTAGAAACTAACTGGCTCTATCAGTCTAGGAATGCCTATAGGAATATCGTCTCTCAAAATAAAAAGAAAACAAGTGAATTATTGAAACTACAAAAAACCCGGCTGCGTGAAAAAAAAGATGTATTAGCATTTCCTATTCCAAACTCCAATAAAACATATAAGTAATAACTGTCTGTCTGTCTGTCACCAGGCTATAGCTCATTAACCGTGATAGTTAGACAGTTGAAATTTTCACAGATGGTGTATTTCTGTTGCCGCTAGAACAACAAATACTAAAAACGAAATAAAGTTAAAATTCAAAGGGGGTCCCCATCAAAAAACGTGTTTTTAAACGCCATCTATCTAATTAGTTTCGGCAAAATGACATAGATGGCGATAGTAAACGAGCCCGCGACCAAACCAAATATTCTTGATAATATCAACCAATCAAATATATGAGGTTGAAACTCTGTTATATTTCGTATTGTACGGAACCCTCCCTAAGTGTGCGATAAGAGACACGATGCTGACTCGCACTTGGCCAGTTTTATTTTTTTCAGATAACTATTTTGCACCAAAAATCCTTAATTTTGTGTTTATTTTTTTTAATTTTGATGTAGGCACCCAGCGCTCTCTCTACTACTACTCTCTACTACTCTCACGACTCAGACGAATCTATTAACACTACTCACATAAAAATACGACAGGCTGTTTAGGCTCTAGGGTGTGCCAAAGAAATATACATGCATACATACATACACTCGAAAAACATAACCTCCTTCTTTCGCAGTCGGGTAAAAATCAATAGACAAAATAAATCTACAAATAGAGCCATATTTGGCACGAAATCCTGAAACTTCGTCTCATGTACCCAATGCACCGTTTCAATAGCTGAACGCAGCAAAGTTTTTAATTTCCTGCGCCACGTAGTCGGCGATGTCTTTGTGTGCCCGATATCGACTGACCGGCCGAAGGGGTCACCATTAGTTAGGAATTTAAAAAAAATTAATTTATTTGCTAGAATGTAGGTTTACATGCTTGTAGATGTTAATTCGTAAAAATCACAGACCCTTACATTCTACCACATATAATGGTGTGCAAATCATGTACTTAAATATAAACAAAGCATTTTATTATTTTTTTGATTTAATTAATTAATGTTATTAATTTAATTAAATGAAATATCCATAGATTATTTATAATTTAAAATATAAGAATATGTCATGAATATTTAAATAAATTTAAAAAAGAAATAAAGAATAACTGGTGATAAAAGCCGAATCATCTTAATAGCAGAACACTCAACAAAAACAATTTTTTGTATGGTTTTTGCCAGGGTGTATGTATAATATTCTATAATTTTATTTTGTTTGGAAGCAAACATTCTCAGGCCTTTACCAGCTGTATTGAAGAAGCAAAGGTAATCCGTCGTATAACTGCAAGAAGAAATTCGCGAGTGACAGAATCGAGACGAATTGCATAGCCACATATAGTCTATAATGAAAAGTAACGGTTTGGCACTCGCAGCGTTTTTTTTTGCTCAAACTACACATTTTACTTAGAATTTTTAAACGATAACCGAAGTTCAGCAACGAACGACCTAGACAGGATTTGTATGGGTAATCATAAATATTATTAATATAAATAATAATTTGGCATATATAAATAAGTGTGCGCTTCAGATGCGCTTTGGATAATACGCTAAATCGTAGTTACGTTCTTTGTCTTAGTACAAACATTGAAGGCCATGTTGAAGTCTCCAGACATCCCAAAAGAACTCTTGACAACTGGGCTAACCACTCAGCTTATTCTAACTTATATTCTTACCATCGGGAACATCAGATAGGCTATGGATAATGATGACGATGATATTAGATAAGCTGTAGATTATGATAATGTCCCACTAAAGAATTAAATTATATAAAAAAGTGTGGTGTGGTTTTATAAAACCACAATGTAAGTGAAACTTTTGTTTATATGTAGCTATGGTAGCTAGCTACTATGACAGCAGTTGACATGACACATTAGCATGTATCTTAATTTGGCTGCGGAAGTGTCCGCCAATCACAGTAAATGTCATACATCATATCCACCAATCAAGATAGAGCACAGGCTGTAATGCGACATGTGACATGCAACATGCAATAAATGGAAAAAAAATGTTAGGCGCCGTAATAAAAGTATCTCATTCATAAATAAAAATATCCTTGTAAGTACAAACTCAGAGTCACTCTACAGGCGACGTCGTCCAATAGCATTGTTTTAGTTTCCAATATGATAACAAATACGCGAAGTTGGTCAATACATTCGACACCCACTGTAACAGAATTTAAAATTATGTTGTGTGTTAGTTTGTATTGATATCCCGGAGCTACGTTTTTATAAAGAATATACATAGAAAATACTGTGCGTTTTTTACTGTGCTTTTTTTATACTCGGTGTTTGTATTAAATATGTAAATTGTTTAACTTGCTCAATTTTCAGAGGTCCGTACCTCAAAAGGATGGATATGCCGGGCCAGTGAGACAGCATGTAGTACCTCGCAAATATCTTTACTATGTCAGCTTAAAACTCTAAAAAAAAGAACAATTAATACTCTAAAGATCTGCCTTTAGATATAAGACAAATCAAATCTTTATCTATCTTTAAAACAACGTTAAAATAAATATTTGTCACTCGTGTAAATATATTATTTATGCATATAAATGTAACACAAAAAAAATGTGTATAGTAGCTCTTCACGCTGAACCCCACCTAAATGTCCCTAGGATGCTTGCTGCATTTCCGCTTTGTATGGCTAAGGAAATTTGCTGGATGAGGAACAAGCCCGATCGAGGGTCTCGTCCTCTATCTTTCAACCGACGCCCCAGATTGTGTACGAATTTGATGGCTTCGGACCCCCATGGTCCCGCCGTTTCGACAGCAAACGGGACAAAGTCATACGATGACTCCAGGCATGCGTACTTTAGGCGCTTGCCTCGGGCAGCTACCTCCGCTCCTGCCCCAGCGGACTGCTGGGTGGCGAGGAGATGGCAGGATGCAAACGTACTCACACACGTTGCATCCCACACGAGGCAGCGCCCTCTGCCATGGGACCAGTGTGAGTCCATCGGGGCGTTTGCCGTCTGAGCGTGACAGGCCTGGGGGCTCCAAAATACACGGCACCTCAGTAGACGCGAGAGCTCGCCTCAAAATGTAATTAATGGCATGATGGCGGGGTCTGCGGCCCACGCACCGCATACAGATCAAGCCGTGATGACATTGGCTTCGACCCTAGCCCCACAGATACAAGAATGGGGCTCGCAGATGGCGCAACCAAGGCGTAAAGCTACAGCAACTCTCAGGGAGTCGTTGTCGAGGAGCGTAGGTACCCAAATGTGGAGAAGGCAGGGCATGCATCCAGGCGCCAGACATTATTTATTTTTATTTTTATTAATTTAAGTATGTTTTAATGTTATATGTATTGTATGGTATGTACATATAAGTAACTATGTGTAATTTCAATAGTAATTTTTTACCTATTGTTATATATATAATTCTGTACCTATTGGTTTTTTCCTGTATGTTAGTATACAATAAAGAGTTTTTGTAATGTATTGAATTGTATTTTATGCGTCCAATGGTGCCAGTGCAGGGACGGTGCCGAGTGATCAATGAAAAAACGCCCAATGGAAGACGGCAGTGAGACGAGGTGCAGTAAGGCTATTCTATAAGCTAGTTTATACATCTCGGAAGCGGAATCTGCGGTGTGATTTGAATTTCGTATTATATATACATAAATATAAACTATATATAAACTTGCTTACAGAATAGCCCTACTGCACCTCGTCTCTCTGCCGTTTTCCATTGGGCGTTTCTACGAAATTCAAATCACACCGCGGATTCCGCTTCCGAGATGTATAAACTAGCTTACGGAATAGTCCTACTGGTCTTTAGAACAATAATCTAATCCATACAGCGCAACTATCCTATCCCTTCTTCCAAACTTGTATAACAGCTAAAACTAAAGTTTGAAGAAGTGTATCGCGCGCCTGAACATATTTTTAAATGGTTTTTTTTAATATGCTAGCGTTTGACCACTATCTCGCCTGGTGGTAAATAATGATGTGGTCAAAGATGATGAACACCCTAGGGTGTTCATCATCTTCGGTTCTTCATTCATTCATTCTAGGCCTAGGCCTAGAACACTCTGACTCTCAAGGATCTCAACATTTCAAGGAACGTAAATTTAATAGTTATATTTACCATCAATTTTCGTCAATTTTTACGTAAATATTCAATTAAACCCGCTTTAATTCAATTCCCCAAGCTTATTTAGCCTTTGTCATACATTAAGTGGTCATTAATTCGGCGCAGCTTGGCTGTTCTGTAATCTTATCTAGGGTTTGAATTAGCCGCAGGCACGCAAAGTCAGGTACGTTGCTTGTATGTCGGACTCTATTATTAGCATAATTTAATGCGCCATGTTGAAAATAGAACGTAACTTTCGTTTAAAAATGGTTTTGAAAAGTAGTGGTAAATTAATAAAATGTTTGGGTAAGTTTTTGACTGTTTTTTTATTGTTATTACATTGTTATTTCACCTGATGATAAATGACGATGCTATGTATATTGTTAAAGAGGACATGAATAAGGAAAACGGTAGACCATTTCTTAGAATTCCTACTAATTCACTTCTAAAAAAAAAACCGACTTCACATGCCGCAATAGTCAAAGTAGCCAGTAGCCATTATCATGTCATCAAGGTATACAAAATTGTTAATATTGCTTATATCCATATCTCCGGAGATTATAATCAGATCTCGAAATTTGAATGGAACCAAACGGAAATCATAAACTCTCAAACAAAAAAATATTTTTTCAAATCGGTTAAGATTTGACGGAGTTCTGAGGTAACAAATATAAAAAAAACTACAGTCAAATTGAGAACCTTTTTTTTATATAGAACTGGGCAGCACTTGATTACTATCTCAACTGATGTTAAGTGATGATGCGGTCGATGATAGAGCGCACTTACCCAAAAGATACCTATTCACTCGCGATTTGAAGACACCCATATTGTATTTAGCCGGAAACACAGACTCAGGCAGAGCATTCCATTCCCTGGCGGTTCGCATGATGAACGAAGATACAAATCGCTTCGTTCGGGTAGATGGTATATCCACCATAAATCGGTGGCGCCTTTTTGCCTGGTGGGGCTGCCCCGTTTCTGCAGCGCTTCAGGTATGTTCGCGGATGCACACACCAGCTGCTTCCACGCGAGTGTGCGCAGACGCAGTGCGTCCCTGGTGCGCAGGGTGTGGGGCAGCACCAACATCGTCCTAAGGATGATCGCAGATAGGTTGGACTGCGCATATATTCGTCACTGCTGCAATAGACATGTTCCTAGTAGTGTCAGATGTATGTTGTAGTAGTGTCAGTATATTAGGAGTACGAGAATTTTAATTATTGTATGACAATTGTAATTTAATTTTATAATTTAATCTCTTTAGTCTATGATTGTGACATTTTTATTAGTTTTACGATCTTATTTTAATGTGTTGTGTACCTACCATTGTAATTCGTCCAATATGGGCATGAGCCTGAAATAAATACATTTTAATTTTAATTTAATTTTAATTTTAGTGTCTCTGGATGTCCGATAATAATAAAACCTCCTCCGTTTTTGTGAAGTTGGTTAAAAACAAAGTCGCCTACCGCCATCTATCCCTCCCTCTGTACGCTTAGATCACCAACGGATTTTAATGTGGTTTTCATCAATAGATAGAGTGGATTCAAGAGAAAGGTTCATAACCAAGATTAAACGCGGGCAAAGTCGCGGGGCATAGCTATTTTCAACATACTTCCCAAAAAGGAGGTTCTCAATTCGTCTGTATGTTTTTTTTTTGTATGTGTACGCATACACCGTCAATTGTGAACCGATTCAAATTATTATTTTTTAATTGGTAGGGTACGTTTCCGAGGTGGTCTCATTGTTATTTCATCGTAATCTCATACGTATTTCTTTTTTATAAAGATTACTCGCAATGTTTGTTGCACATTACTAGTATTCTTGTTAACCCCTCCAACTAAGCTAAATATCCTTGTGTCTAGAGTGGGTTCACGTAAATTGTGCAATAGGTAGGGTAGAGATCGAACTCACGACCTCTCGATCGCCAGTACGATACCCTGTCCATTGGGCTATTGCCGTCTTATCCAGAGATATGACGACAAACGTCTAAAACTTGCTACTGAAATTGACTCGTGGGGCATGGAAGTCGGTTGTTTTCGTTTTTAAACTATCTTAATTATAATGTAAAATAAACTGCAAAGAAATACCGCAAGTCTTTATACAAGTATCGTACAAATTTATAAACCTTAACTTATTTTCCAAAACAAAGAATTCAAGGCACGGGCTATTAAGCGATGATTATAAAAATGTGCAAGTAAGTCCATATTTTATGGGATGAATGCCCAAATGGAACCCTAAGGACAAAAGAAAAAAAATCGCACCATTTGTAATCATGGCAGAAGGTGCGAATAACAACCTTGTTTTGTTCGTATTTTTTTAGTAGTTACATGGGTTCTGTACAATTTAATAATTATTTTGTTTAAATTTTGGTTGAAAGTTTTTTTTGTTATGTCATATAGGCTAGCGTTTGATCACTATCTCACCTGTTGGTAAGTTATGATGCGGTCAGGGATGGCAGCACGCTAGGTCAAGAATGAGAACATTGGGAACTGTTTGAACTAAAGTTGGTGGTGAGGGGAATTTGGAGGGTGTATAATGAGTTGGTAAGGTTAACTGAGTTCAATTTCAGATTTTTTTATATGCTTCAACATAGAGCAAGTCATGGTTTTGAGTTTATATCACTAGCCAGTGTTTGTGTGTATGGTTTATGCTATTACTCTTAATTATTTTAACCGACTTTTAAAAAAGGAAGAGGTTCTCAATTCGTCTGTATGTATAATATTTTTATTATAAGTATGTCACGCGATTACTCCGTCAATTCTAAACTGGTTTAAATGATTCTTTTTTTAATTTATTAGAGTACATTTCCAAGGTGTTCCCATTGTTTATTGTAAATCATGAACATTGCTCGACTGCGTAATAATTTGACATATTTTAATTTGACATATTTAAATTATTTATCTTGACATTGTTCTACTTTTTCTTGTTTTGGCGTTTTTCTATGCAGTGAATGATTTAGGGTAAATTTTAAATTAAGACTGTCATTGAATTTTATTTTATTACTTTTTTATCTTCGATTGTTTTTTTAATTTATTTTTATTATTCTGTTTTTATTAATTTTAATTTGTTGTTTAATGTTTTTTTTTGTTTTGTAAGCAATTTTTCTTTTTGTGTAGCAATTTCCAATACAATTGTAATTTGTTGTGGAATAAATGATGATGATGATGATGTAATTTCATCGAGATCTAATAAGTATATCCAAAGATATGGAGATTATTACCTTTAGTCGAATTTTCTCGACCTAGGTTTCGAGCTAATAATGTTACAAATTCACGATAATTTTAAAATCGATATGGAGATTAACACCTCAAACTTAGAACGGAAAAAGAGCAACGCGGCACTTGAAGTCGTTCGTTTTGTAAACGATTTTAAATTATAATATTGCTAATTATAATGTTTGTATGTCATATACATTGACGTTTGACCCATCTCACCGGTTGGTAAGTGACGATGCGGTTCATGCGGTCGAGGAAAATGGTAGCACGCTAGGCCTAGAATGGGAACTGGCTCTCAAGGACAGATGCCGGAACATATTATACATTTTGGGTTACATATTTTCCAACTTGTGGGTGGTAGTTCGAATTCAAAATGAAGTCATCCGTCAGAGAACCAAAGTTATCGACATAGCTTAAAGGATTAGCAAGCTGTGTGGCAATGTGCTGGTCACATCTGTCATAGAACCGTTAATCGTTTTGGTAGACGTGTTTTAGTGTGGATACCATGGCTTGGTAAACGTAGTGTTGGGCGTGCTCCAGCTAGATGGAGCGATGATATACGCAAGCTGGCTGGCAGCGGCTGGAAACAAAGAGCTGAAAATCGAACTCAGTGGCGTGCCACATTTGAGGCTTATGTCCAGCGGTGGACAGAGATAGGCTGATGATGGGTGGTAGCTGGCCAGCAATATCAAAATTGAAAAAAAAAATGTATAGTGACCGACGACATTATGCGCATCGTTTTCGGAGAGGTTCTTATCTTCACATATCTAAATCATTAGAAGCATTAGACGTTTACTTGCAATTGCATAGCGCAAAACTAATATGTATAATCAAAACCTAAGAAACTACACATTCTAAGTAGATATAGTTCTCAATATGGTTTTCATTTTGTACATTACTCGAACAAAATAATATCACGGAACCCCAAAACAACGGACAAAGCGGCAAAAGAGAAATAAAAGCGAAATTTTCAGCAAAAATCATCTTTTCAGCCTTTTCAGACTCAATCACTATTGCGAGGTTTTGATGAACACCCTAAGCGATACGCTAGACGCGGTGGAAATTAAAAGTAACTTTATTATTTTGAATGGAAAATATTGGTTTAAGCTGCGGCCACACCGCGGCGTCCTGCGATCTGCGGGCGCGATCTCAGTACTTTTTAATTGTTTTCTGATCGCATTTGGTGTGAACCAGTAGGTACAAATACTACTTACTGCGCTATCTGATCGCCGCCTAGATCACGCACGTAGGACGCTGCGGTGTGTCCGTACCTTTATAGTATTTCTATCTATCTATTAAAATCATGTGTTTTGTTTGTCACAGCATTAATTGTCGAAAGCGCGTTTACCCACCATTATAATAATATTTTGAAAAAGTAAAGAATCAACTTCACATATAGGCACGACTACGACGAAAAAGAAGGGGTATTTATAATATAAGTTTGACGTGGGCATCTGTGTACTTATGTATCTGTATGTGTGTGTCTGTCTGTGGCATCGCTACGCTTAAACGGATGAACCGATTTTGATTTATTTTTTTTTGTTCGATAATGTCTAATCAACAGTGTTCTTAGATAAGATAAAGATAAAGTTAAATTTATTTGCCATAAACATGAAGGTACTCGTATTACAAGCATAAGCATGTAGAGTTCTTAAGAATAGTTGTTACACATGTTTTGCCTTATAAAGGCGTGCAAATAGAGAGATGGCTGTTTACCTATTAATCACATCTAATTAGAGAAATAATAGTATGTAGCCGAATGGCAAAAAACGGAACCCTTATAGATTCGCCATGTCTGTCTGTCTGTCCGTCCTTATGTCACAGCCATTTTATTCCGAAACTATTAGGACTACAGAATTTAAACTTGGTAGGTAGATGTATTCTGTAAACCGCTTTCCGATTTTGATACAAAAATAAAAAATATAAAAGTTTAAGGGATCCCATACATGGAACTGGAACAAAAAAAAATTTTTTCGTCAAACCTATACGTGTGGGGTATCTATGGATAGGTCTTAAAAAGGACATTGAGGTTTCTAAAATAATTTTTTCTCAAAGTCAATTATTTCAAAGAGGCGCGTCTAAAGTGGTGAAATGTGTGTTCCCCCCCCCCGCCTCTAACTTCTAAAGTAAGGGAGTGAAAAATCTAGAAAAAATATATTCTGTAGATCTCAATAAAAACTTTCAACGAAAATTGGTTTGAACGAGATACAGTCAGCAGTTGTTGAGATATAGCGACCGCAAGTATAACTTTGTTTTTCATACGAACACTATGAAAAACAAAGTTATTTTTGTAGTTCCGAAAAATCAAAGTTATAGAATACTCTACTGTGTTACGGAACCCTACGAGTGCGAGTCCGACTTGCACTTGGCCAGTTTATTAAACATTAGTTGAAACAGTTACTCATTAACATATACAGGAAACAAATATAAAAATCGAAATGAAATTTAAATAAAAATGTCATCAATTAATTTTTTTGTTGTAGTTATTTGATTCATCATGTCAGTTAGTAAATTAAATAATTATAGTGTCACATTTATATTATAAAACTTTTTGTTATCAAAGAATTCATTATTTGCATTTGTCCATTAATATTTTTTTAAATATATTTTTAAATGTGTGAGTTTGCATTTCTCTTAGAATTTTGGGTATTTTATTGAATATTATTGGACCCATACATATTATGGTTTTACTAGTGATTGTCTTTTTAACAGATTTCAGCTGAAGTCTGCCTTTGTCGCGTCTGTTTTTCTGTACCGTCTCTGATAGACGTGGAAATAATTGAAGATTAGATTTAACAAATAAAACCACTTCTAAAATGTATAATGACGGAAGAGTCAAAATTTTGTGCTCTACAAACTTAGGTTTACAGCTGTCAGTTGACTGTAGGCCAAAGATAGACCTAATGCAGCGTTTCTGTGCATTAAAGACCAAGGGAGAATTGGTTGAGTGTCCCCAAAAAACTAATCCGTATCTCAACAGTGATGCAGCTAAGCCATGGTATGAGATTATAACAGCATCCTGTTGGACGATACGAGTGAGTTTATGAAGAGCATAGGCGGCACTACTTAGTCTTTTGCACAAGGTTTCTGTATGTGTCTTCCAATTGAGTTTCTTATCGATAATTAAACCTAAGAATTTCGTAGTTTGGATGTAATTTTTTTTTATTTTGGTGATTTATGTTAATGCTTAGCTTTGATGCATCAAAATCCGTTCAGCTTTTTTAAGAATATGGTGCTTTTTTCTAGTTGATGACGCTATGAGATCCACTTTCATATATCTGATCAATTCAAAATTCGTTATCCTCATACTTCTATTATCATAATCAGCCGGTATCAGTACACTGCTGGACATAGGCCTTTCCCAAGTCATGCATACTTCTATGATATTGTAAAAACATGGTGGCATTGACTTGATGCTGGGACATCTCTTGGAATCTGTAGAATATTCAACTCTTCAGCGACTCAAAGCAGATATTATTTCGTGTTAGGGCTTATTGGAATGGTCTTAATTAACAGATTATAAATGCATTAGTCAGGGTGGTTTTAAATTTTCAGTAAAAAGCTTGAGTTTGTCATTATCACCATTTATATCTGAAGATATTTAGCAGGAGTTGATAAAATATATAAAAGAACCATTCAGTTAGTTCAGCAGTTAGTATAGAAATCGAGTAACATACTTACAAACAATAATAAAGATAGTTTAAAAACTAAAATAATCGACTTCCATGCCCCGCGAGTCAGTTTAAGTAGCAAATTTGAGTCATTTATCGTCATATCTCTGCAGATTCTTATCAGATCTCGATGAAATTACAATGGGACTACCTCGAAAATGTAATTTCACAATTGACGGAGTAATCGCGTAATATGTACATACAAAAAAATAATTAAAAAAATATACAGACGAATTGAGAACATCCTTCTTTTTGGCAGTCGGTTGAAAAAAATCAGGCGAATAAGACACCTTCCCCTATTTGACATTTGGTTAAAATGCAGACAACATTATGAAACTCCTCCTTTTTGGAGGTCGGTATAAATCATCGAGCAGTCGTTCATTCAGCGAAGCATGGCAACTATTACTTTTATTAGCAGAAAAAGGCAACTCACATAAAAATATATCAACCTACCCTCTTTGTACAAGCTCGTTACAAATCTCATTATTTCGATTCGGCTATTCAATAAACGTCATAGAGGAAAGGGTCGCAATGTAAATCAAAGTTAGAGCTAGTGCTGGGAACAGACAACAGAATTTTTCACGGGATTGTTTGTGCCGGGATTTTCGGCATTCTGGGAAAGTTTTATTGGGATATTTGTACTTACCATAAATTATGTCAATAAAGATTTGTATTTATATTTAATTAGAAATATGGAAAATAGTATTCTCACTTGTAATATATGAAATATGTTACAGTAATTGCTGTGAGAGAGATTTTTTTAAATTATTTATGTGTTATTTGCATTAATATTTTATGTAACATACAAGAAACGTGTTTTTCGCTTGAGTTTATGAACTATAATAGATAGAGACTTGAAATCTTCATTACTATAGTAGCTATAACAACAAATACTAAAAACAGCATAAAGTTACAAATAAAAGGAAGTCCCCATCATCAGCATCATCATCACAATCAGCCAGTATCAGTCTTCGGTCTTTGGCTTTTTGTTTCCAGTCAATGCCCACCGCTTTGCGATTGTGGTCGTTCCGCCTGGTCACATGGCGTTCTACGCTACGTTTTCCGATTCGCGGTCTCCACTCCAATACCGGTCTACCCCAACGGTTATCGATTCTACGGTTGATATGACCACTGCCGCTTCGGTTTGCTTATCCGTTGAGCTATGTCAATCACTTTAGTTCTCTGGTGAATTACTTCGTTCCGGATTAGATTCCGCAGAGAAACACCGAGTTAACACCGGGTCCCCATACAAGAAACGTATTTTTTCAGGCGTTATGTGCTTGATCTTACATACCCTAATAAGTTGAAAAATCTACGTTCCCGGAAATCACGCGATCCCGGGAAGCCCGTCCTTAGCCAATCGGTGTGAATGGACAAGGTCAAAAGGCGGAAGGAATTAAATTATTCTATTTCTTTTGCTACGCCATCTGTGAACACTTTCCGAAATTCGTAATTGAAAGAGGTCGAATTTTTGACCGGCTCATTGGATTTATATAGAGGGGTAATGATGTCAGGCTGATTAATGCCCCTTGCCGTGGGGTATTTCTTTGAAATTGGGCTTTTGTCTTTTTGTGGATTTTCCTCTAAAATGGTTGAGTTGTTTAGGCAGCAGTGTTTGTTTACATTTCATTAATTGCGTTGAAAATGGTCCATAAAATTAATTAGTGCATTCACGTGGTTATTTAGTTTTTGTCATTACATTACATTACTTTTTAATGGTACCTATTTGAAGTCTTTGTTATGTATTTATAATAATAATAATATATTTATTTCCAAAAACAAATTAACAGGATGCAATAGAGATACAATATTATACTTAACTAATTGAATCACGATTACAAAAAGAATACTTAGAACTAGGTCCACACTAGGCTCAAGGCCCGTGTCATGGTAGCCATTTATTCGAAAAATCACTGTATTTTTACTTTTATTGACTACATATTTTATTTTATCATGGACTAATATTCATATGATTGATAATGCGCATAAATAATTAAGATAGTTTTAAAACTAACACCACCGCCTTCCATGCCCGCGAGTCAGTTTCAATGGATAGTTTGAAGCGTATATCGTTATATCTCTGGAGATACTAATCAAATCTCGACGAAATTACAATAATACCACCTTGAAAGTATACCCTACCGATTAAAAAAATAATCATTCGAATCGGTTAACAATTGACGGAGTAATCGCGTAACATACATATAACAAAAATATAAAACAACAACACACAGACGAATTGAGAACCTTCTCCTTTTTGGAAGTTACTAAAAAATATATACAATTTTGATTAAACTAAATCCTTTTTATTCTATCATCACATTTAGATATTTTTAATTTAGTTTAAGAATTGTGAAACTAGTAAATGTGGATTCTCTAATTTAAAAATTCAATGACTTTGAGTGTATAATGATGGCCGCACAAAATCAAAATATTAGCTTAGCTTCAGATACGAAAATTGGATTTAGACACTTCCTTAAGTATTAAAAAAAGGCTTGTCTTTTATTTATTTACATTTTATTTTTTTCTTCCATGTCCATATTTTTATCTGTTTTATGCCGGACTTTTCAATTTCCTACACCCTGGAAATTGTAATACAGCTATTTTGTGACTGACAACTCTATACCGATCTCTCAACTAACGTGACCCAATTCATGGGATAGGCCAAGCCTTAACAAGGTTGGCAAAAAAAAACATCGTTCCCTCCCAACGACGTTTGATGTCTTTGGAAGGCTACTGAATTTTTTAAAATCATCCTTTACAATTTTGCCTAAAATGTAAAATAAAGCAACCTCTGGCAAAAATACACAAATTCCCATATTTGTGTATTTTTGCCAGTTTGGTATGTCTTTGAAAGTCTTTGATATGTTTTTTCAATTATGATGAGAAAGCATCTTGATGTTTTAAAAGTTTCTATTGTCAATATTAGCGGAGAGAACGAGTTTCATTCACAAAACAGCAGATAAAGAATTGTGAATCCTCCTTTTTGAAGGAAGTTAAAAACCAGTACAAGTATTTATATATCGCTAGATGTGCCCCGTGGTTTTACCCGCATTGACATCGTTCCCGAGGGAATATCGGGATGATAATTAGGATAGTTTAAAAACTAAAACAACCAACTTCCATGCCGCGTGAGTCAGTTTCAGTAACTTGAGATGTTAACACATATCTCAGGAGATACTAATCAAATCTCGATGAAATTAGACCACCTAGAAATTGTATCCTACCGATTAAAAAAAGAATCATTCGAATCGGATCACAATTGACGGAGTAATCGCGTAACATACAAACAAAAAAAATCCATACAGACAAATTGAGAACCTCCCACTTTTTATGAGAGTCAGTTGAAAAGTAACCCTATGTGCTATTCCAGGGTCTAAGCTAACAACTAGTCGCCCATCAGTTCACCGAGTTCAAACATGCCTGCCAGTATAGAAGATAGGTTGGTATCGTAATGCTCTGGTATTACCACGTGTATAACAGTGGATCTTCTAGTCCAATGACTGAATTCAAGTAACCAGCGCTTCGCATCTTTGCCGTCTTCCGATTCGAAACAAGCATATCATCTCAAACCACATCGTCACTTAATCATCATCATCATCATCATCAGCCTGTATCAGCCCCCTGCTGGACGTAGGCCTCTCCCAAAATGCGCCACTGAGCCCAATCTTCGGCTCTTCTCTTACAGTCACTGCCCACCGCTTTGCGTATGTCGTCGCTCCACCTGGTCACAGGACGTCCTACGCTACGTTTGCCGATTCGCGGTCTCCACTCTAGAACAAGTCTACCCCAACGGTTATCAGTCCTGCGGTAGATATGACCAGCCCACTGCCACTTCAGCTTACTAATCCGTTGAGCTATGTCGATAACTTTAGTTTTCTGGCGAATTACTTCGTTCCGGATTCGATCCCGCAGAGAAATACCGAGCATAGCTCACTCCATAGCTCGTTGAGCGACTTTAAATTGGTGGACCAGTCGAACTGTGAGTGTCCACGTCTCGGCTCCGGCTATGTCATCACGATCACGTGATTATCTATACGATGCGGTAAATGTTTACCTGTCTGCCCAGACTAAAATAATACCTATACCTAATTTTTTATTTAATTTAGATAAGGATGCTATGTAAATCTTAAGAATCACTGACTGAAGCATCCTCATCAAACATAAAATTTAAATAACTCATGTTCGTGAAATTTTCCATTAAAAATTCAAATGAAGGTTAAAATAAAACATCTGAAAGTCTGAGAGAGCTTTCACTTAATTAATTAAATGTAGTTATTAATTTTTCTGTGAGGCGCAATGATGTTTTAAGAATAAGAGATCCGGCATATTATGAGTAAGTTAATATAATGCGGTAAACACTTGTTTCAGGCATCTAAAATAGTGTGTTTTAAAGTATCATATTATAATTATATTATGCCACAGAATAAAGAATAGTACTACGGTGCTAACATAATATTTTTTTTGGCTAGAGTTTGACCACTATCTCGCCTGGTGGTAATCGGAAATTTCTTGGTGGTAGTCGATAATGGTGAACTCGCTAGGCCTAGAATACTCTGACGCTCAAGGACTGTGTGCTTCTGTTTTTAACCGGCTTCACAAAAAAGAGGAGGTTCGCGATACCCTGTATTTTTTAAATATTTTGTAACTCAGAACTCCGTCATCTATAAACATTTGGAAAATTCTTTTTTTTGTGTGAGAACGTATGTTTTCTATTTGGTCCCATTGTAAATGTATCGTCATCTGATAAATATCTCCACAGATATGTAGATAAACACCTCAAACATGGTTCTGAAAATAACTAGCACGGCAATTTCAGTCGTTTATTTTATCGTTTTGTAAACGATCTTGAATTATAGTGTTAACTTGTTTGTACCGAACGTCTTATATTTGTACCGAACGTCTTATGTTTGTACCGAACGTCTTATGTTTGTACCGAACATCTTATGTTTGTACCGAACGTCTTATGTTTGTACCGAACGTCTTATGATTGTACCGAACGTCTTATGTATGTTTTATGGTCCTCTTCTATGTCATTTCATTTGAACATTCCCTTAAGGCCACACCGCGGCGTCCTGCGATCTGCGGGCGCGATCTCAGTACTTTTCAATTGTTTTCTTATCGCGTTTGATATGAACCCGTTGGTACAAATACTACTGCGCTATCTGATCGCCGCCTAGATCGCGCACGCAGGACGCTGCGGTGTGTCTGTACCTTTACTTACGTCTCTTTTATCTGTCCCTCAGAGATAGCTTAGTTTTCATGTTTTCCATCGTATTATTTTTGTTTTCTTCCGACCGACTTCCAAAAAGGAGGAGGTCCTCAATTCGTCGGTATGTTTTTTTTGTATGTATGTTACGTGATTACTTCGTCAATTGTAAGCCGATTCAAATGATATTTTTTTTAATTGGTAGTGTACATCTTCAAAATGGTCCCAATGTTATTCATTAAGATCTGATAAGTATCTCCAGAGATATGACGATACACGTCTCAAACTTGATACTGAAACTGACTCGCACGATATGGAGGTCGGTTTTTTTAGTTTTAAAACTATCTTAATTATAAATTTAAATTCGGGAATTTAGCGTGACTTACGCGATGTCGATATAGCGATCGACATATGTCTGAAGCTGAACGCGTTGGCAAGCGCCCCGCACTCGAGATCCTGAAGAAGGCCTCGGGATGAGGCCGAAACATATGTCGATCGCTATATCGACATCGCGTAAGTCACGTTAAATTCCCGAATTTTAATCTATATGTTTAAAATGAACGTGAGTTTTTATAATAAAATATATAATAATATATAATATGTTAACTATGTTGCGGCCCTGCCTGCTGATTGGATATTCTATGACAACCTGTACATTGTAATCGGCATGTATGTTTCATTACAAAAACTCACGTTTATTTTAAACTTATTTATTGAAAAAACGGGAATCTAACTTGAGTTATGCGATGTCGATTATAGCGATTTACAATAGGCAATATGCATGATTTTTTTAAATATTTTTATTTCACTGATTACATCCGTTTAACACAGTAAAGTAATGAAATAATACTGAAAGTGTTCAAATTAAGCTACAAAAAATAGTTTTAGCATGGAAAAAATAAGAGGCATCTAAAACGCCGCCAAATTTTCGCGCGCCTTTGTGACGTCACAGTGCAGCACACGGTCTCCACAGATTAAATCTTTTTAATAGAAATAGTATGTATTCGTACAACAGTGCATACTATTTCTATGAAAAAGATTTAATCTGTGGAGACCGTGTTGTGCACTGTGACGTCACTTTCTAATTGAGAAGTGGTGATGTGTTTTGCAAATTAAAATTTCCCATGCTTTTTTTACATTTTTCATATCATATTTTAACACATTTAAAAGTATTTTATTTATAAAAAATGTTTAACATACAACACCAGTACAATAATGATTCGAAAATAAATGATTTCAAGTAAATTTATACCACATGCATATTCCCTATTGTTGCGGCCTCATCCGGAGGCCTATACTTCAGGATCTCAACGCTGCGGGTGCTAGCCAACGCGTTCAGTGTTTAATTTGGTGAAATTGATATAATTTCTATTACTTATTGATTTTATTTACATAAGACGCGTCTATTGTAAAAACTCATTGGAATACGTACATTATTAACGCAGAAATTATTTTTATATCCGTTTTTGCATTAGACTAATTAGATTTTTTAATAAGGAAGCAGTAATTAATACCCTTTGATAATTAAACTGTGTTGGCACTTATTAATGGATTAACTTTATTTTGTTTGAATTAAGGACAAAGATCATTTTTGAGGAAGCCTTTTTTAATGTATGTACAAACATTGTTCAAAAACAAACATTGCCTGTTATGTAAGTTTAATTAGACTGAGCCGTCACACGCGCTTGTTTGGGTAAAGTCAGCATGAGTTCGGGTAAAGTCGGGTTATACCTAGTTCATGTCAACGCACGTTTGGGTAAAGTCGGCTCATCCGGGTAAAGTCAGTTCAAGTTTAGGTAATGTCAGGTTATACCGAGTTCATGTCAACGCTCGTTCTGGTCACGTTCGGATAAAGTCAGCTCGAAGTTTCTAATAATTCCATTAGATAGAATTGTACGTCGTGAAAATACGCAAGTATTACATTTTGAAGTTTTTACTTCTGACATTCTGTCCTACTTAGAGTAACAATTACTATACTTAAGCTCAGAGTAACAATTACTAAAGTATAGAGCGCGCCTACTCGAGCGCAAACAGTAAGCACGGGTCAGAACATCGGCGCTGTCCACCGGCAAGCGCGAACAGTTCACATTCTGAGTTCAAGCGGAGTGCGTTCAGTCACAATTTATTTCGTTTTAGCTGGAAAAATGATAAAATGCGCGGTGCAAACTTGCCAAAACTACACAAGAAAACACACGAAACTAAAATGTAACATTACGTTTAAAAAGATAGTCAGTTTTTCATACTTTTAGACGGATTTAACATTATGTGATAGCGGGGGTGAAGTTCACGTGAGACGTGCGGTTGCGCGTCGCGTCCCACTACACCGCCCGCCGCTTCACTAGTGGCGCTTGAAGTAGTGATGTCGATGTCGATATTATGTCGAGGCATTTTTTACGTTCAAGTAAAGTCAAATATTCTAATGTAAAATTTTTATGTTGAGTTTTTGTGTTGTTAGCTTTATGTTAGGTATGTTATACAAATAGAGTGAAAAAACGGGATAGTATGTAATTAGGCATTTTTTTCTCAGGTCAAATTTTGTATTGTTTAATTTGGTATTGATATCAGTATTATTATAACATCACAATAATATTCCTTTGAGTGCTCTTAGATACTCTTACGTACATTAATACTATCTATTTCGTGCGTATTTCGTTTCGTATTGATAATATGATAACTGAGTAAACGTAAAAAAACAGCGTATCTTGAGATTAATATTTTTGACTATTTTGCCAAAATAATAATTATTACAGAACATATACTCGTATATCACATTCCTCTCAATGCATAATACAACATGTTCATTTTTCGTCGTCACGTGTCACCCTCTTCATTGATAAGCGCGCGGGCGTTTGCAGGCATCCCTACGCAAGACCTATAAATTAATGTATGTAGCTATAGCACATCTTCTTACAACTCGCAGCAAGGTGGTGGACTCATAGGCGCGCTCTATACTTAAGTAATTGTTACTCTGAGGGTGGAAGTCTCTAAATTGTTATCGATGCCTCCTATCATTGCAAACTTCTACTCGAGGGAGATGCAGCTAGACAGTTATATAGCAGCATCTCTTTTCTTAACGATTATCATCGCTCGAAATTAATCGCTATTCATGTAGAGACTTCCACCCCAGTAGTCCACGACTCATACAGGCTATTATTATAGATTGTAACATCTCATACGACATGCAACTTCACTAAATACTTTGTGTTACAAACTGAAAAACATTCATTCATTAACATCATCTTTTATTATCAGCCAGTATTCTTCCACTGATGGACATAGGCCTTTCCTATGGCACACCACTGAGCTCGATCTTCAAACATTATACTGTATAAATGTATAATTTACTGTAAATTATATGCTACTGTTACTGCTATATTATTAACAGAACGGTGGTACCGCCCCAGATAGATTAGCAGAAACTACTAAAGAGACAAATACCTAAGAGATACAATACAATACAGATACACTTTATTGACACCAATTACAAAAATAATTTAATGTAGGACTTAATTAACTAAAACAAGGTATAATGGGCGGTCTTATCGCCAAAAGCGACAACTTCCAGACAACCTTTGGATGGATATAAAATTATAAAATGAACATTGGACGGTGGTGTGCACTTATATGAAATAATCTAAAAATCTTGGTCAATATTGCTTATAGACTACATCGACGGATACATATTATAATATATAAGCATACATATGCCACAATATAAACCTACCTACCTACCTAGATACCTACGAGTAAAGTTTTCTGATTTCACATACCTCACGAATCATTTCAGTAGCGAGTTTGATGTCTTTATCTCCATATCTCTGGAGATACTCATAAGATCTTAATACATTTTATAGAGAATAACCCCTGATATATACCGAAAAATTTACATTTAAATCGGTTCACCATTGGCGTAGAAATCGTGTGGCGAGGTGCTGGGCTTGCGCCCCGGCGCTGCTCCGCCCCTATAGGGCCTATGGCGCCGCCTCCGGTTGTCGGGCTCGTGTCCGAGGGGAGTGGGGTGACCAGAAGCCACTCCGTCCCCAAGGGCGCTGGTGAACCCGACTGGATGCAAGGTGACCCAGGGCCACCGTCTCCGCCGGAATGGTGCGCACCACCACGCTCACCCGCAAGACCCCGGGGTGCGGGGTAAAGCGGGTCCCTCAGGAGCCGTGGAGGGGGAAGGGTGAGGGGGGGTGCGGAACGGGAGGCCTAACCTGCCCGAACCTACTGGGTGCACCTCCGATACCCGGAGGTAGCGGAGGCGAGGGAGCGGGGGGAGCGGGAAAACACGGGAGGGGTGAGGGGAGAGAGAGGGTAGGAACGCTAGAGCCCCAGAATGCGCTTAGTCAATGAAACACAAAGGTAGTCAACGAAACACTAGGGCTCTAGTGTGGGGCGGGGGCCGAGTGCCTAACTCTTCCTACGGTCGTCTAGCCGGAGTCTTCACTCTTCGCCGCTGTCTTCAGTGGCTTCTTTCTTCAGTAGCTTCTTGCTTCAGTTGCTTCTTGCTTCGGAGGCTTCCTTCTTCTTTTTCTTCTTGGAGAACTCTTCACTGGAACACTGAATACTGATACAGCGAAACGGGGTCACTATGCTATTCCTGATAATTACCGTAATGAGAGCCCCGTTTCGCGCGCCGAAAATCGATCTCGAATTGACCTAATTTTCATCTCGGCTCGCCCACACTTTCGCCTCTAGCGACTTTATTTACAACTCAAGTCTTAAGTATCTTACATGAAAATGCTCGTCATTATGTCTATTTCCTATCTAGACTATCGGGAAATAATAAAACCAAAGAATCTAGATTTTATTTACCAAAAACTACCTAAAAATCTAGAAATCCTGACCCCGTTTGGTCTTTACATGCTAATAACTTTACCATTTATTAATCTATTGTTATACAGTCTTTTGTAAAACCTGCACTACTTATTTATCTACCTAATTTCACAAAGAACTTACGAATATATTTACATAAAGATACTTAAAAAACTTATTTACTACACTTATCCAAAAAGTCCATAATTTTCCGTGTTAGAACGAGACGACACGCTCCGTCCCTCTCGCACACTTTAAATATAAATTTTGGCGCTACAATTTCACCGCTTATTATGAAGCTGGCCGCCGTCCCGCGTGGTTCGGTCGCCGACATCCTCCCCCTCGTGCGCAGCACCGACTCCTGGCCCGGCGACTCCATCCTTGCTGTCAGGAACCTCGTTGCCGTCGACGCCGCCTCTGGTACCCACGCTGCTCGTGCCGTTGTCAGCGCCGTCTTCCTCGCGTTCCACCGGAACCAGTAGCACCACCTTGGAGCTCGGACGTCTCAGGATGCCGCCCGTGGTGCGCACCTCGATGACCCGCGTTCTGCCGTCTGGCCCAGGGAAGGTTTGGACTACCTCCCCCCGAGGCCACGTGTTGCGAGGTAGCGTGGAGTCCACGATGAACACGGTGTCCCCACGCTGCAGGTCCCTGGTAGCCGTCTTCCCGCCGAGTCTTCTTGGGATCAGAGTTGGTAGGTACTCTTTCACCCATCTGCTCCAGAAGTGGTCGGCCAGCCGCTGCGCTACCTTCCAGCTCCGTTGTCCGGTGATCACGTCGTCGGTGAATGCCCCAACCCTTGGAGCGCCGCAGGAACGCCCGATGAGAAAGTGGTTGGGCGTGAGGGCTTCGTTGTCTGGGTCGTCGGCCTCTACCAGAGGCCTTGAGTTCACGATGTGTTCTGCCTCCAGTAGTAATGTGTGCAGGATCTCTTCTCGGGGGTGCCTCTCTTTCAGTGTAACCGCCAAGGCCACTTTGACAGATTGGACCAGGCGTTCTCATGCACGGTTCCCCCATGTTCGGTGCGCCGGGTGGAATGAACTTCCAGCGCACTCCCATCTTCTCCGCTTCTATCACGACGTCTTCTGTCTTCAGCGTCTCGAGGGCTTCTTGTAGTTCCTTGTTCGCCCTCACAAAGTTCGTCCCGTTGTCGCTGAAGATGCTCTTCGGACATCCTCTTCTGGCTGCCATGCGTCGCAGAGCGAGGATCATCGAGTCGGCAGATAGAGAGGTGGCCAACTCGACGTGTACCGCCCTGGTTGTGAGGCAGGTGAAGAGAGCGCCCCAACGCTTCTCATGGCGACGGCCCACAGCGACCGTCATGGGCCCGAAGTAGTCTACGGCGCTGCAGGTGAAGGGATGCTCGTTGTACCGTAGTCTCTCACGTGGCAGGTTTTCCGTCGGCGGTGTCTGTGGTGCCCCTCTGTAGACACGGCACCATTGACATTGACAGCCGTGTCGCGTCGCTCGTACTGCAGCCCGTAGTCCCAGGATCCAGTAGCGCTGCCGGATCTCGTTCATGACCGTCGCCTGATTCCCGTGGTTGAAGATCTCGTGGTAGTGGTGGATGAGCAGCCTCGTGATGGGATGCTTGCTGTCAAGCACCACTGGTCTTCTGAAGTGAACGTCGAGTCCCGCCGCCGCGTCGATTCTTTCCCTGATGCGGAGCAGGTCTTCCTCTTTTTCGACGTCCAGGTTCTTCAGCTTGCTAGCCCGATCGACGGGCTTGCCTCTTCTGATGTTGCGTAGTTCTTCCCCGAAGCTCTCCTCCTGGCTTCGTCGCAACAGCAGCTTCTCTGCCCTCTCCAGGTGATGAGGTTCAATGGGCAGAAATCTTCTCTCTTCAATCTTCTTCATTGAAAGAGTCTTCTTTTTTCTTCTCTTCGGGTTCCTCTTCCATGTAAGATCTTCATTTTCTTTCTTCGTAACGTTGACTTGTTCTCGGAGATGTCTTCTTGTGCAGAGTTCGACGAACTGGATGACCCTCGCCGTCGCCCTTCGCAGCCGCTCCCAGCGCGAGAATCGTGCGGGCTCGGGAGTGGCGTGCTGCTCCATCTTCCTCAGCGCGGCGACCGCGGGCTTCTCCTTTTCCTCCCCCGTTGACTCTGTCTTGAAGTTGCGTGGTTTGGGCCATTGATCTTCATCTTCTTTCAGGAACGTTGGACCTGTGAACCATCGATGATTACTGGTGAAGTCCCTTGGTATACTTCGTGTGGCGTCGTCCGCAGGGTTCTCGGCTGTTGGTACCCAGCGCCATTCTTGCGGTCTTGTCGTGTCTTCTATCTCGGCGAGACGATGTGCCACGAACGTCTTGAAGTTCCTCGGGTCGGACTTGATCCAGTTCAGGACGGTGCTCGAGGCTTCTGTACTGGCTTGATGTCTAGCTCCTCTTCGACTGAACGCGCCATCCTGGTCCCCAGCAGCACGACCTGTAGTTCCAGCCGCGGGACGGAGACCGGCTTCAGTGGAGTGACTCGCGCCTTCCCAGCCAGTAGAGTGACGACCACGTTGCCCTCGCTGGTCTTCTGCCTCCAGTATACTGCACACGCGTAGACGGCTTCACTCGCATCCGTGAAGACGTGCAGCTCCCCCTCGGTGTGGGAGTGTGAGAAGCACCTTGGCACACGAAGCTTTCGTAGCAGCTGCAGGTTCTCCAGGTACGCCTTCCACGATTCCTCGTCCTCTCCCGTGATGACGTCGTCCCAGCCGACTCCGCTTCTCCAGATGTCTTGCAGCAGCCTCTTGCCCTGGATGAACACGGGTGATGCCAACCCCATAGGGTCAAAAGCATGGCATCACGGCGCTGGTGACTTCTCTTTTCGTCGGCGTCTTCATCTTCTCTACGACGTCTTGCACGTTGCGCAGGCAGGTCCGGAATCCCATGGCATCTTCCTCGATGAACCAGCGAAGACCCAATGTCTTCTCCTCCTTGGACCCCAACTCGATCTCGGTGCATGCTTCTTCACTGGTGAGGTCCCGCAGCACCTTGATGCTGTTGGATGCCCACCCTCGTAGCTCGAAGCCTGCCTTCTTGTGAACGATGTCCACCTCCTTGGCCACCTGGATTGCTTCTTCTTCTGTTGCGAAGCTGTGCAGGTAGTCGTCCATGTAGTGGTTCCTCTCGATGGCCCTTGCTGCTGCCGGATACTTGTCTCGATGCTCGGCAGCGTTGCGATTCTTCACGTAGATCGCTGTGCTTGGTGAACAGGCGGCGCCGAAGATTACCGACGTCATTCGGTACTCTCGCGGTGCCCCGGAGCGTCGTTCACCTCTCCACAGGAACCTCAGGCTGTCGCGATCTTCTTCTCTTATCTTGATCTGTAAGAACATCTCCTTTATGTCCGCCACAACAGCAACTGGCTGTTGGCGGAACCGCAGTAGGACCCCGAAGAGTGATTGGAGCAAGTCAGGTCCCGGCAGGAGAACATCATTCAGGCTTCTCCCCTCGAACTTAGCCGCCGCGTCGAAGACTAGCCTCTTCTTCTTCTTGGTGGGATGCGTCACGACGAAGTGAGGCAAGTACCACTTGCGGTCCGACGTCGACTTGTTCGACGAATTTCACCGCTTATTATGAAGCTGGCCGCCGTCCCGCGTGGTTCGGTCGCCGACAAATCGCATAACATACACAAAAATATATTAAACAGAAGATTTGTAAACCTCGCCTTTTTCGAAGTCGGTTAAAGTCGATCACTAACTATAACTATATTATAACTGTAAAAAACTAAATATATACTAACAACACACAAAATACAAACAAACTATATATTAAAAATAACTAACTTTCAACATTTAACATCAAAGATCTTATTTTTGGAGCTACTGGGGATGCGGGCCAGAGTCTATTGCGAGACATCACCGCCCTTATAAATTACATGCTATCAGGTAAGGTGCATGCACAGATTGCCCCTCTCCTATATGGTGCAAACCTATGCGCATTGAAAAAGAAAGATGGCGGCATCAGGCCAATAGCCGTAGGTTGCACATATAGGAGAATCGCATCCAAGGTTTGCTGCCGCCACATACATACAAAACTGACTGAAAAGTTCCAGCCCCTTCAGCTAACTGAAGCTTTGGCAGCAAGGGCGGATGCGAGGTAGCTGTTCATGCTCTCCGTACATTTGTACTTCACGATTGCGATGAGGTGATATTGAAGGTCGATGTCAAAAACGCCTTTAACTCCGTTGATCGTACTACTCTTTTGAATGAAATTCAAAATTATATTCCGGAAACTTTTAACTACCTTTGGCAATGTTATGGATTGGATTCTAAATTACTTTACCGAGACCATTTAATAAATTCTTGCTCAGGTTGTCAACAGGGTGACCCTCTTGGGCCAGCCATTTTCGGACTAGCAATACACCCCGTAATTTCGAGCCTAAATTCAAAATTAAACATGTGGTATCTGGACGACGGAACCCTCGGAGGCAAAGCTACAACTGTATTACAAGATTTACAGTTTTTAATCGACATTGGCCTGGAACTAAATTTTTTTAAGTGTGAACTTTTTATCACAGATATTGTATCATCGGACCAAAGAGACGATTTATATTTTAAATTTAACAGTTTGGCTCCAAATTAAAAATTACTCAACAAAGAAAGTCTACTCCTCCTAGGAGCTCCAATCCTTCAAGAGTTATTCCCGGTCTTTGTGGATTAACATAGTTAAAAATTTGACGATACGTCTAAGCGTCTCACCGAAATTCATAACCTAATAATCGGCTTTCCATCTAATTAAATTTTGTCTTTTTGTGCCAAAATTTACATACATACTACGCTGTAGTCTTCTTTGGAATCATATGCTTTTAGTATTAAGTTTATATGACACGATCAAAAATATTTTAACCAAAATTCTTAATTGTTCACTTTAAAATAATTCATGGTGTCAAGCCTCTCTGCCTATTTGGTTTGGAGGCATTGGCATCCGCAAAATTTCAAGTGTTTCGCTACCGGCCTTTTTATCTTCTACTAATAGTGTTTCAGATCTTTTTAAAAAAATAATTTTAAAATCATCATCTGAAATTTCCATAGCATACATGGAAGAAGCTAAAACGGCCTGGTCTTTGGCTTGTCCAGGTCTTACCCAAAAAACTTAGTTCACAAAGGCTATGGGACGAGCCCCTTTGTAAAATGATTCAAGATGAACTATTTCAAAATAGTGTCGATATTAGGGACCGGGCTCGTCTCCTTGCCACAAGTGAAAAAGAATCTGGATACTGGCTACACGCATTACCTTCTTCCAACATAGGTACCCTTATGGACGATGACAGCTTCTCCATTGCTGTGGGATTACGTCTGGGCATCCCCCGGACAGTACCCCACAATTGTCACTGCAGCAGCGAAGTAGACAGATTAGGCCACCATGGCCTGTCATGCCGCCGCAGTGCAGGGCGTCTCTCACGTCACGCCTCCTTGAATGACGTCATTCGTCGGGCCCTTGCCACCGTAAACTTGCCGGCTATATTAGAGCCGAACGGTATATCACGTGACGATGGCCCGACGGTATGACATTGGTTCCGTGGTGCCTAGGGAGACCGTTGGTGTGGGACGCGACGTGTGCTGACACGTTAGCGGCGTCCCACATATGCGGGACCTCACGAGCAGCGGGTGCGGCAGCGGATGCAGCAGAAACTCTCAAACGGAGGAAATATGCTGCTATTGGTGATAGCTACATTTTTCTTCCGTTTGGGGTCGAAACAATGGGTCCGTGGGGTCGAGATGCCCGGGGTTTTGTAAAGGAGCTGTCCAGACTCTTAATAGACGTCACCATGACCGAAGAGCTGGCGCTTACCTTGGCCAACGGATTAGCCTAGCAATTCAACGAGGTAACGTCGCCAGCTTTTTGGGAACGTTACAGACAGCTGCAACCTAGATTCTGTTTTTTATTTATAACTACTTTAATTTTTAATTATAACATTTCATTTATTCCCAGTTAACAGTTTAATTTATTTTTAAGTTGTATTTATGTACTTTCTGTAAATAAATGTATTATATACAGGATACTGAACTAACTTTTAAATATTGTTTAACAATGGTGTACCTAACCGTTTGTAAAACATTTCATGATAAATTTAACTTAGTTTAAGCGCTACAACAACAATAATAAAATTGTGCTTACTATGTGTGAGCGAAATGAATAAGAAAATAACCAGTTACCATTGCCAAGTCGTTAAGTTCTCATGCACCGTATAATTTTTGGTTTAAATTCATTGTTTGATGCCTTTTAAATTGAAGTAGCGAGTCTAATCTAGAACTGCTTGTTTGAATGTGAATTTATTATAGTGTTATTTGATTTATTAAGCTCGGATTAGAATTCGATGTTCCTACACAATGCACCTTGGGGCATTTATTTTTTATTTTTGATAGTTGCCTATCAAAAATTTGACTACTATCTTGGAAATATACGATGTGATCGAGTGGTGTAGCATGCTTGCCTAGAAGATACCTGTTCCCTCTTGACTTGGAGAGACCCAACTTGGGTCTCTCTATAGCTATATATCTATATCTATAGTACATATATATATATCTATAGCTACTCGGAAACAAGTCAGCCGGCAATGTGTTCCATTCTTTTGCGGTTCGGAGTATAAAAGAAGAACCAACTCATTTTAATAGCGTAAACACAATCTACTTAGTATTGCAATCTAAAGTAATCTTTAGTCTGTGTATAGTAACAATCGCTTGTGTGAATGCGTAGCTGTTCTTTTATATGAAAGAAAAGGTATAAAATAGGGAACACTATCACAACTTCCTTTGCACTTACACAAAAAGGTATCGCGCGATTCATAGTCACTCGAACTATTGAATAATGTTCCGAACATTCAGTTAAAGCTCCAGTATTGTACTGCATACATGAAACGTGCAGTATGTGCTAATAGAATTATTCACATTTTAAACTACCAAAACATCTTACTTCCTATCTTATCTACTTTTATCTTATCCTACCTTATTCTATCCTATCCTACCGCCTTCTATCCAATCCTACCTCCTTCTATCATATTATCCTACCTTACTCTATCTTATCCTGCTAATGTTATAAACGCGAAAGTTTGTGAGAACGGATATGTAGATAGATTTTTGTTGCTCCTTCGTTCAAAACTACTGTATGGACTTTGGTGTAACCTTATAATTTTTTAGCTTATACATATTATATAAGAAAAATAGTAAATAAGCTAAAATATATAAAGATATAATGGAAATCAAAAAGAACCAGCAGTGGTATCAGAAAACTTTCATATTTTAAAAGCAAAACGTTACGTGAGATAGATGGACAGACGGACTACAAAATTATCATAAAAGAGTTATTTTTTTTTCTTTTCAAGGTACGGAACGCTAAAAACAATGAATATTCATTTATCAAATTGATCTTGTACCGTTAAACAAGAACCTCATAATTAAAACGAAAAAACAGACAAAAATGAACTAATGCATTACAAGGTGCTGCTGTAGGCCAGTGTCAGAACAAATACCCTGATGATTCTGATCATAGACCCTAAAAACCTGGACGCTGATATTCGGAATGGCCTGAAAGCAGATGATTAATATACATTTAAAAAACGTAATAATAAAAATATATACCTAGAATATTTTATTTAATTTGTATGTACATAAATACATTAATTTTTCAGGCTCATGATGAGGCAGGATATTGTTGCAGCACTAGGCGGCAGCATAACGGAAGGAGCTTCAAAAACTATCAGCTCTATGATGCTGTGTGATGCTGAGCTGATAAAATTATGTGTCTAGTAGAACCTACGAATAAATCATAAGTTAGGAAAAGTAACTGTGTTATAAAAATGACCCAACAAAAGTCGTGTCCAGCGCGTCATTAGTCGGATATTTGTCTTGTTTGACTCAACTGTCATAACAGACATTGCAGCACATACGCGAACCAATCCCTGCTTTCGTTCCAAATTTATATCAATCTCCAACTGTAAACTTGTAACTTCGAAAGTGATTCTTATTTTGAATCTACGTCGTTTTGGTTTGAAGGAGGGCCACTTTTTGTGTGGAATTTGTTCTGAATTAGAGTTCCTGACTTATAATTTATTCGTAGAGTAGAACACGACCTGATATTAGCGATCCAGTTGACCTTTTAATGATGAACGATGTAATGGCATTATGTTTTTGAGGACCATACATCCTAACTGGTATTATAGCACGCCATTATGGACCTTTTTCCAATCCAATAGGTTTTAAGCGACGAATTGTCACGGTACATTGGCTCTGATGTTGCGAAAGAGAAATTATTAAACATTTTTTTTCGTTATTGAATCGGTTCTTTATGTTATGAACGTGAATTATGTGTAGTTTGTGAATAAAACTCTCTACGATAAATTATCTTATTATCGTTTTATCAACGAATTATGAATTTTCGTTATATTTCGATTTTACAATTCCGTACGACTAAAATTATTTCTTGGTTAATTATATAGTTTTAATTGAAACCTGGGATCTCGAGTGCAACGATGTCAGGTCGATTGGCGATATATTGAAGTCTCATGATCATATGGTTGTAGCCGCGTTTACACGCGATTATAAACCTAGGTTTTGAGTAGACATCTCAGTTACATACCCCACTCATCAAGATACTCACAAAAACAATTAATAGCCAGTGCGGGTGCAACGCTCGCCGGGAGCACATGTACTGATCCATGACGATGAGGCACTGATTGTCTCGAAACAATGGGTCGGAAGTCTCACAGACAGTCGACCTCTTCACGTAAGTTAAACCGTAAAAATGATCATCATTAGCCTATCTCTGTCCACTGCTGGACATAGACCTCATCTGTCACAACTTCACGCCACTGAGCTCGATCTTCAGCTCTCTGTTTCCAACCACTGCCAGCTAACTTGCGTATATCTTCGCTCCACTTAGCTGGAGGGCGTCCTATACTTTACTGAACCGTGGTCTTTTTTTATTTTATTTTTTTATATCGTATAGGCTAGCGTTTGACCGCTATCACACCTGTTGGTAAGTGATGATGCGGTCAAAGATGGCAAGCACGCTAGGCCTAGAATGGGAACTGGCTCTCAAGGATAGCTACCGGAACACATTAGATGTTTGGCGACAGATTTTCTAACTTGAAGGTGGTAGCTGGCCTGGCGGACACTAGGTAGTGTCCTGCCCGCATGTGGGGGTTGTGAGTTTTACAACGATGTTTTCCTTCACCGGGACTGTGAAAAGCGCTCATACATTTTTCTATAGAAAAATCCATTGGTGCACGGCGGGGATTGAACTCGGTACCTCTGGCATCAAAGCCAACCATTCTCCTACTTACATCAACGGGCCTTCAAACTACTACTACTCTAGAGCACGTCTACCCCAACGGCTATCGGTTCTACAACAGATCTGACCAGCCCACTGCCACTTCAGCTTGCTTATCCTTTGCGCTATGTCGATTACTTTGGTTCTCTAACGGATGACTTCATTTCGAATTCGATCCTTCAGAGAGACTCCAGGCATAGCCCTCACCATAACTCGCTGAGCGACTTTGAATTGGTAAACCAATTCAAAGTCGCTCAGCGACGAACATAAGTTTCTAAATGTATGTCAAAATTTCATGGTAAAACTTTTATTTGTATAATTTATATTCTGCCAGTAGGAAGTGCAGCCGAAATGTATTTTTGCCTTAAGTTTAAAATTTATAAATTTAGTTTTTTATTTTAATCTTTATTATTATTTTATTACTTTGTAAATCATTCCAATATTGTATATTACTTACTAACGATTTATATTTGTATATACGTATTATCATTCATTTATTATTATAATTATCATCTTTAAGTATTTATCATATTAAAGTTACTACATACAATTTATTTATATATATATATTTATATATATATATATATATATATATATATATATATTTATATATATTTATATTATATATATATAAAATATATATATATATATATATATATATATATATATATATATATATATATATTTTAATAGTTCATGTCTTCAAGCGATGAAGGTTCATTTAAAACCGCTGTTTCAGGTAGTAGTTCATTTCTAAGCATTGATGATATCGATTCTGCCACTGTGGGTAAAATTCTCAACAGTAAATTCGATACTTTCTCAAAAAACTTCAATGTCTGCCATTTAAATGCGCAGAGTATCCCATCACACTTTACCGATCTTCTAGATTCTTTTGATTCGTCCTATATCCACGCCGTTCTTGTGTCAGAAACCGGGCTCAAACCGTCCCTACCTTCTTTTGCATTCCCTATTCCTGGATACGTACTCGTGCGTAATGACCGCATCGGTAAGAGAGGCGGAGGAGTCGCTATATACATCAAAAGTCATTTCACGTACAAAATTATTTTGCAGTCTCCTTCTTGCTATAATGGAGGTCCGGAGTACCTGTTTCTTGAGATCGATTTCGGCATAAAACTCGTTCTTGGTGTGATCTATTGTCCACCGTGTATAGACTACTTTTCGAACCTTGAGAATGTATTAGTAAACCTAATGGCTGACTACACTCACTTCTTGCTGATGCGATTCCAATTCGATTTCAATACCTGCTTACTCAAATCAAATTCTTGTTCCGCTAATTTCCGAAACATTATAGAGTCAATTAATCTTAGCATTTTAGATCTTCTCCCAACTCATCACACAAACGATACCGATACTCTTCTTGACCTCGTAATAACCTCTCACCCCGAGCTTATTGACAGCCATGGGCAAATAGAAGCCCCTGCTTTTTCACATCATGACATAATATTCTCGTCCATCAAATTAAAAACTCCCAAGTCCAAACCTATCATACTTAACCAACGCAATTTTTCTCGTCTTGATGTTAAAAAGCTCTGTGAAGATGCTGACAAGATTGAGTGGTCTAATATTGAACTCGCCGACACTATCGAGAATAAAGTTAGTCTGCTTAACTCTCATATTATTGACCTTTTTGACAAACATGCTCCTATCAGGCCTGTTAAAATTAAGCACCCACCTTCGCCTTGGATTACTGACACTATCCGTAAAGCCATGGGTCGTAGAGATCGGGCGTTTAGAAAATTTAAGCGCGACAGGAACGATCTTAACTGGGATGCTTATAAAAAAGCCCGCAATCTTTGCAACAGACTTGTCCGTAATGCCAAGCGTCGTCACATTGCTGAACAGATAGAACTATCTAGTCCTGCAGGTTTATGGAAATTCTTACGCTCTCTAGGCCTTGGTAAACCGAAGATCGTGGACTCTAAAATAATGATTGATCTGAATTCTCTTAACACCCATTTCTCTGTTTCCCCTAAACTTAGTCAAATTACCAAATCGCAGTCTCTTTCCATAATCCAATCGATTCAGGTACCTGATTGCGATTTATTTGAACTATCCCATGTCAGTCAAGACCGTATAATGAAAATCATGGGATCTCTAAAGTCGAAAGCCGTTGGTTGTGATGAGGTTGGTCGTATTATGCTAATGCATATCATCAAAATTATTCTTCCTTCTGTAGCTCATATTGTAAATTTCTCACTTTCCTCTAGTCATTTTCCTGACCAATGGCGTAAAGCACACGTCATTCCTCTTCCAAAAGTGCCCAACCCCACTCTTCCTAATCAGTTTCGTCCAATTTCTATACTTCCTTTTCTTTCTAAGGTGATCGAATCGGAAGTCCACCGACAAACTACGGAGTTTCTTTCGAGGGAAAATCTATTTAATCCTCTTCAATCAGGTTTCAGAGCCGGCCACAGTACGTCTTCTGCTCTTCTCAAAGTCACAGAGGATATCCGGTTCAACATGGAGAAAAAACTAATCACTGTGCTAGTCTTAGTGGATTTTAGCAATGCCTTTAACGCAGTTGATCATGAATTGCTACTTGCTGTCCTTCCTCGCTTAAATTTCTCTCCTTCTACTGTTTCCTGGTTTTCTTCTTATCTACAAGACCGCCGTAAATCTGTAAGATCTAGTCAACAATTCTCTGACTGGCATTCAGTAGATGCGGGCGTTCCTCAAGGAGGCATTCTATCCCCCCTTCTTTTCTCTATTTTTATTAATCTCCTCTGTTCCAACATTTCCTGTAATTACCATATGTATGCTGACGACCTGCAACTTTACTGTGCAGCCTCAGTCGATAATCTAGATGACGCTATTATTGCCCTCAATGCAGATCTCACTCGATTGCAATCTTGGTCTGATAGTTTCGGTATCTCCGTCAATCCCAACAAATGCCAAGCCATCTTGGTCGGTAGTTCACGTCAGATCGCTAAAGTTGACTGTATTATTTACCTAATTTGTACTACAACAACTCTAATATCCGTTTTTCCTCCACCGTAAAAGATCTAGGCGTCATTATCGACCCTAACCTCTGCTGGTCGGATCACGTTAAAGAAATATCCAGAAAGTTTTTCGCTTCTTATCACTCCATCAGTAAACTTAAAAACTTCCTTCCCACTAAAACTAAAATCTCTCTTGTAAATGCCCTCCTTCTACCGATCATTGATTATGCTGACGTTTGTTTTGTGGATCTCAACTCAGATCTTTTGAATAAGTTAGACCGCCTTCTGAACACCTGTATTAGATTTATTTTCTGTCTTCGTAAATTTGACCACGTTTCTGAATACCGAGCTAAACTTAATTGGTTACCAATACGCGAACGAAGAAACGTGAGAATTGTCTGCCTGCTCAACTCGATTTTAAAAGAACCAAACTCCCCAAAATACCTTCAAGCCGGTTTTCAATTTCTCACCGACACCCACTTGCGTCAGCTGAGGTCCGATGACAATTTGATACTATCTATTCCTTATCACTCTTCTTCCTTTTTAGAAAACTCTTTCTCTGTCAAAGCTGTAAAACTTTGGAATGAACTTCCTGTAGAAGTTAGGCAAGTAAACTCAAAACAAGTTTTTAAGATGAAAACCCGTGAGCACTTTTTAAAGAAGATTTACCCATAGTTTCTCTTTTTGTTAGTATGTATATTCTACTGCATTTGTCATAGTTACTTTTTTATGTAATTGTATATATTGTATTATGCGTATATAATTTATATATATATATATATCTGTATAAATATTAATCTATTCGTATCTGTTTGTATATATCTATAACATATGTATTAATTATTTTAAAATATTATAAATTAATTTTTGGAATAATTTGCTTTCTCTCTGTTGTAATTTACTGCGCCGCCACTATTTTTTCTGCACCTCCAGGATGACTGGTAGAAAATGCTATTCTAGCATTAAGTCCTCCGTGTACAATTTTTGTGTGTGCAAAAGTATAAATAAATAAACCAGTCGCACTGTCAGTGTCCACGGCTCGGCTCCGTAAGTAATGACAAGTAAGACGCAGTCGTTAAAGACTTTTGTCTTTAGGCTTTGCGGTATGGGCGATGAAAAGACTCGACGAAGTTTTCCAGATGCTGCCCAATCTGTATATCCTTCTGCCAGCTTACCTTATCGAGGTTGTTTCTTCCCAATTGCAAGTACAAACGAATTGATAACCTCCTCATTTGTGGAAATTTGATAAAAGTTATTGTGGAATTATATATTTTTTTAAGTATCAGAATATCAGTGATGGTAAACTGAAATAATATACAGTAAAAAATATTTTTTGAAACAAGCTTTTATCTGGGACAAGGAACTATAATATTAAAAATAAATTCTTTTAAAATACATTTTTTACTCATAATTTATTTTTAACTTTTTGGTAGGCAAGGTCAATCTGAGTATTTTAGAGTAAGCGTGATATTTTAGAATATTCTACGGATATTATGATGTGATTATGGGTAAAGTGGTCTTCAAGGCAAATTAATCGAGCCTTAACCCGGTGGGGTTATGTTTTTTTTATCACAGAAATGCCATGGCCACCTTTCAGCTTCGTAATAAGATCCTGGATATCTTCTAAGGTAAAGTCCTCCTCAAGACGAATCAATCGAGCCCAAACTCGGTGGAGTTATGTTGTTTTATCTCAGAGATGTCGTGGCCACCTTCCAGCTTCATCATCAGACCCTGAATATAATGAACCTAGAACCTAGAATATCATCTAGGTATAAAGTCCTCCTCTACCATACATACATAAATTGCAAGTTAAATAAAAGCTTGTAAAAAAACTTTGTATCTGATCTCTAGATATTATAACGACACAGTTCCATCCCATTTAAATCGGAATTCTCCAACTTTGCCAAGCTTTGATGTGGAAATTACCTTGTAACAGAAAATTCTGTTTCGTCCTTTGAACTTCAGAATTCCGTTTAAATTAGCTTTAAGCAGATTACGTGTGGGACGTGTAATTATTTTAATGTTATTTTAATTATGTAGCCTAAGAGTCTTCTGACGCATTCGAGGGTAATTCTAATCCAGGGGTCGTAGGTTTGAATACGGTAGTGCACCTTTAAACTCTTCCACAAGTATTTCTAGGGTTCCGTAGCCAAAAGGCAAAAAACGGAACCCTTATAGAATCGTCATGTCTGTCTGTCTGTCTGTCCATCCGTATGTCACAGCCACTTTATTCCAAAACTATTAAGACTACACAGTTGAAACTTGGAAGGTAGTGTATTCTGTAAACCGCTTTACGATTTTTATACGGAAATAAAATATAAAAGATTAAAGGGGGGCTCCCCATACATGGAACTTGAACTATTTTCTCAAAGTCAATCATTTGAATGATAGACACTTCTAATGTGGTAAAATGTGTGGTAAAACTTAATAGCCTACGTTCATTCTTATGCTACAAAGTATCTCCTTGTTAAGTATGAGTATGATCAGATCACCCATTTAATGGACGGACACACCGCAGCGTCCTACGTGCGTGATCTAGGCGGCGATCAGATAGCGGAGTAGTACCTATTTGTACCGACTGGTTCACACCAAACGCTATCAGAAAACAATTGAAAAGTACTGAGATCGCGTCCGCAGATCGCAGGACGCCGCTGTGTGGCCGTACCCTTAGGCGTGATTAGGTAACATACAGACAGAGTGACAGAGTTACAAAAATGTTGTAGTACTAGCTGTTACCCGCGGCTTCGCCCGCGTTATTGTGTCTTTATGACCTTTGAGGTCTAGATCGATGATCTCTTAGCCCAAGTCACCATAGATGACCCCAAAGTCGAACTCAATATCCTCTATTGTTAAAGTCATTAATCATTTACGGTAAGGTATACGAAGTTGTGCTGTTCAATTGTTTGACTCTTCTCAAAAGTTCCTGAAACATTTCTTACAAAGAAAATAAGGTAAATAGTTGCGCGAGCGTCGCGAGCGCTATCATTGCGCGAGCGAACATGTTTTATAACTTTTTATGACCCTGACAGTTTTATAACTTAACAATCAAGTCACTGTAGATGACTCTTAGGTCAAACTCGATATCGTCTATTGTTAAAGTCATTAATCATTAATAAACCTAACCAAGGTTTACCAAGTTTTGCTGTTTAAGTATTTGAGTCAGTCTAATGTATGAGGCTGTTAAAACAAGCTATTATATGCTATATTATATTATTTAGTATTACTGCGCAAGCGAAGAGAGCGCAAATTTTTTTTAGGACCTTTTATGACCCTTACAGTTTTTATGACCTACTAAGTCAACACCGATAACCCTAGGGTTTAACTTGACATCCACTTATTTTAAGGTCAATAATCATTATGATTATTGAAGGTTGAACTGTTTCAATTTATAAATTCGTTTTGATGCATGAGGCTATTTAAATACAAAAAATGCTGAAATATTACTTACAAAGTAGATAAAACAAATGCTTGCGCGAGCGCAGCGAGCGCGAACATTTTTTACGGATTTTTATGACCCTGACAGTTTTTATGATCTACTAAGTCAACACCTATGACCCTAAGGTTAAATGTGGCTGTTAACACGAATGTTTCTGAAATACTTCCCACAAAGCAGATAAAACACGTTGGGCAAGCAAAGCTATCGCGTAAATTCTGATGACTTTTAATGACCCTTACAGTTTTATGGCCTTATTAGGACACATATTAAGTTTAGTCATTATAGATGAACCTAATTATGCTTAAATGATTATGCAAACTCTATATAAAGTTAACAAAAAATAAAGGCACCCACACTTAACTGCCGAAAAAAAAGTATTCATTGCCCTTTTATGCCTCATTAAATTTTTTTGTACAAAATTTCATCTGAATCGGTCAAGCCGTCTGGCCGAAAAGAGCAAAATTCCATAATAAAAATCAAGTCACCCGAAATTGCCCGCCAAAAAAAAGTATTCGTTGTCCTTCTATGTCTTATAGACTGTCTGTGTACAAAATTTCAGCTTAAACGGTTAACCCGTTTGACCGAGAGTAGGCCGCCACACATCTGCAAAACTGGACACCTGGACTCGACAGCCAGAAAAATAGTATCCTATATCCTATTCTACCCTATGACATGTATTCATCCAACATTTCAGGCAAATCGGTAAAGCCATTTATTCAAGACGAATACTCATATTCACAAAATTCAATTAAAAATATCTGGAGCCACTGACTCGACAGCCAGAAAAAAAGTATCTTATATCCTATTCTGCCCTATGACATGTATTCATCCAACATTTCAGGCAAATCGGTAAAGCCAAATGGCTTTATTCAAGACGAAGTCTCATATTCACAAAATTCAATTAAAAATATCTGGAGCCACTGACACGATAGCCAAAAAAAAAAATCCTATTTCCTATTCTGCCCTATGAAATGTATTTTTACAAAATTTCAGGCAAATCGGTTAAGCCGTTTATTTGAGAAGAAGTCTTATATTTACAAAATTCAATTAAACATATTTAGACCCCCTGACTCGACAGCCAGAAAAAAAGTATCTTATATCCTATTCTACCCTATCAACTGTCTTTGTACAAAATTTCAGCCAAATCCGTCAAGCTGTTTGACCGTGAAGAAGTCCCAAACAAACAAACAAACAAATAAACAAACTGACTTTCCCATTTATTATATTGGTGTTGATTTCATTATTTACGTTAAACCGTATTTCCCTACATAGTGAATGGAACCAGGAAATACATGTTTTCTATAATTACAAATTTCATTTTGAACACGAATGTTGAGTGAATCAAACCAAGTATGTAATAAAATTTACAATAGAAACTTTATTACCCTGTTTAACCATTTTAGGGGATGATTTTTGAAAATTAAAGTACCTTTATTATGTTTTATTTCAGGACCTATACTATCTACATTTCAAATATCATCAAAATCGATTTAGTAGTTATGCAGATACGTGGAAACAAACATTAATGTATTTTCTATGATTTCTCCAGATAAAAAATACATATTCACTCTCCCTAAGGGTAAATTTGAAAGAAATAAAAAATACATGTTCATTATTTGTTTTAAGTTTTATTTGTACCTAGTTTTAAGTGAACCAGACCAAGGAATAACATTTTTATACAAACTTTATCAACCTATGTTACCCCATCAGGGGTTGATATTTTTAAATCAAATTACCCTATATGTTATTTTAAAACTTACACTATCTACGTGTCAAATTTTATTGAAATCGGTTAATTAGTTGTGCAGATACGTCAAAACAAACATGACTGGATTTTATATGATTTTTCCATACAAAATTCATTTTACAGACCCCCTAGGGGTAGATTTGGAAAATAAAAAATTACGTGTCTCGCTATTTGTTTTATAGATTATATGTACCGAGTTTTATGACTTTTCCAAACAAAATTTAAAACAATTTTGCACCGCCCTTAGGGGTAGATTTGAAAAAATAAAAAACACGTCTCATTATTTGTTTAAGGTTTGTTTGTGCTAAGTTTTGAGTGAATCGGACAAAGGAATACGTGAAAACAAACATTACCGAATTTTCTATTCCAACCAAAATCATTTTACACCCCCGTAAGGGTTAGTTTTGAAAAAATGAAATACACGTGTATCATTATTTGTTGGATAGATTATATGTACCGAGTTTTAAGTGAATCAGGCCAAAGAATACGTGAAAACAAATATTACTGAATTTTCTATGACTATTCCAAATAAAATAATTTTACACTTAGGGGTAGATTTGAAAAAATAAAAAACACGTCTCATTATTTGTTTTAAGGTTTGTTTGTACCGAGTTTTAAGTAAATCGGGCCAAGGAATACGTGAAAACAAACATTACTGAATTTTCTATCTATTCCAAACAAAATCATTTTACACCCCCCTAAGGGGTAGTTTTGAAACAATAAAATACACGTGTCTCATTATTTGTTAGATAGATTATATGTACCGAGTTTTGAGTGAATCTGGCCAAGGAATACGTGGAAACAAACATTACTGAATTTCTATGACTTTTTCAAACAAAATCATTTTACACCCCCCTTAGGGGTAGATTTGAAAAATTAAAAAACACGTGTCTCATTATTTGTTTTAAGGTTTGTTTGTACCGAGTTTTGAGTGAATCGGACAAAGGAATATGTGAAAACAAATATTACTGATTTTTTTATAATTTTTACAAAGAAAATTCAATTTTCAAGCCCCCTAGGGGTGGTTTTGAAAAAATGAAAATCACGTGTCTCATTATTTGTTTTAAGGTTTATTTGTACCGAGTTTTGAGTAAATCGGCCAAAGGAATAAAATTTTCCATAGAAACTTTATCACCCTATTTAACCCCTTTAGGGGATGATTTTCAAAAATAATATTAGCCTATGTCTTAAGTTAGAACCTACACTACCTATGTTTTAAATTTCATCAAAATTGGTTTAGTGATTATCGAGATACGTGGTAACAAACATTCACACACACACACGCACACTTACTTTCGCATTTATAATATTAATTATTATTACTTTCGCATTTATAATATTAATTATAGTAGGATAGATAGTATAGATGTGCAACGCATTCTAGCGCCATCTAGATGCATTTATATTAAGTTAAGTGGTGACTATATATGGATAGATGAATGTGTGTTAGTTACTCTTTCACACAAAAACGGCTGAACGGATTTGGATGACATTTTGGGATACTACAGATAGTTTTTAACCTGGACTTAACACAATACTTTTAATCACGGGCAAAGCTGCGGGCGTAGAGAAACAGCTAGAAGTCTAAAATACAAACCTCATTCATATTTCATATTCATATTCTTCCAGTAGAACAAAATGTACGAATAACATTGTAATTATTTTAATGTATATAATAATCTGTTAATAAAAATACTATACTGCGAAATAATTATAATCTGAACGTAAGGCTTCGCGGTAATTGCGGTGTTACGGGAAAATTTTGCGGGATTTGGAACCCCGGTAATTATATTAAGGTTTCTATTTTACTGTATCATATTCGTAATTTAGTTACCTAACTACATGGAATATTAGATAGCCCGTTGGCGTAAAAGTTAGATAGCTTGTATTCAAACCGAAAGGGTGCCGGTTCAAATCCTAGCCGTGCAATAATGTGCGCTGTAGTGCACGTCCACGGGTCGTAGAAGCATTAAATCGATATTCCGTATGACTAACTACCAAATAGCTAACATAACCTTACGTGTTCAGCCCGCAAGTCTTGAGAGTCAGACCATTCTAGGCATAGCTTGTTCACCATATGAAAACTTGTAATTGATTTACACATAGAATAATTAGTTGCTATTTTAATAATAATAGTAGTTAGTTTTCCGAATAAAATAAATAAAATAAAAATTAAAAAAAATTCGACCGCATCATCGCTTACCACCAGGGCCCTTATTCAGTGTGACTAATGAGATAACTTGCCAAAAACGTGTAATGTTGCAGCGTGCTCTAAACGTAAACGTGTTCCTCAAACGCGCCACGGCACATAATTGAAAAATGGTATTCTGTATGCCAAACAATATGTTTTCTATGTCCAGTTTTCGATTCCACGCCATTCGTTCATAAACCTTACTTCCGGTTCCATCGGTTTCATACATTTCTTTATTTTTCTGTCTTATCTATATATAAGGTCGATTTGCCAGCAATAAAACTTCAATAGGAATTCTGTAGCTTCATTTAAAAACTAAAAAACATTAAATAAATTATAAATATTTTTTATTGAAAACAATCAATGGATCCTCTTATAAATGCACTAGTTTTGGAACGACAATAAAAACTTCATTCTCAAAATGCCAATTATTGTCAATCATTGCATTGACGCTCATGAAAGTGGAAGAAGCGAAGGAGGTATGTCAGGATCGTAGCATGTGGAAAGAAGTAGTCTCTGCCTACCCCAACGGGAAAAAGGCGTGATTGTATGTATGTATGTATTGAATTGTCATTTTATCAATAACTACATGCGCCCCACAACTTCACCTGCGTTGAAAAGAAATCTATCATGTATCGGAATAAAGAGTATCCAAGGAGTTATACATTATAGTATTGTATATAAAATATCTATTTACCAAACTTTACCCAAATCCGTTCAGCCGTTTTTGCGTAAATAGGATTGTTAATATAGTTGTACATACATACAATCACTCATTTTTCCTGTTGGGGTAGGCAGAGAAGAAAAGGAAAGAAGTACCTAGGTACTTCTTTACTTTTCTTACTATTTAATATGACTAAATACTCAAGCGCTTTTAACAGCATACCACGGGTTAGCTGCATCTATTCTAAGGTACGGTATAATCTTTTGGGGTAATTCCACTGATTAAGAATTAATGTTTAAAGCCCAAAAAAGATGTATCCGTGCAATGTTTCATCTAAAATCGACAGACAGCTGTAAAGCATACTTTAAGGAACATTCTATACTGACATTACCATCTTTGTATATATTCGAAATCGCACCATTTGTTAAAACGAATGCCAATTTATTTCCACGCATATCTGACAAGAGCAATCGCAATAGACGTGACAACAGCAAATTATGCTTGCACAGTGCTAAGACAAGCCTCATGAGTAAAAGTGTTATGTGCATGGCACCAGCTATTTTTAATAAAATACCGAATGACATAAAATCACTAAATCTGCATTTATTTAAAACAAGACTGAAAATTCTATTATCTGACAAATGTTATTATAAAGTAAGTGACTTCCTGACGGACAAATTATGATTGTATTCTTAGTTGTAGGTATGATTTACATTAGAATATTTGTTTACCTAATCACATAATTTAGGCTATTTTTGTAAATAGTTGAACATACCCTTAGTCCGGGATGTAAGGGAGAACAAATACCACCTCAGTGCTCCCAGCCAACCTCACCTGCCCGTGGTGCATCCTGCTGACAAACCAACGAGGCTCTGGCGACCGACAAATGGCGGTATAACCATTTCAAAATTATGGCGTAGCTAAATACTACAGGCCGGTGACGGGCAGCAGCGTCACCGGTGCGAGAAGCTACGTCCTGCGATCGCCAACACGCCTGCCCAGCGTGGCGATTAAGGCATCCCCCCCCCACCCATCATGGAAAGTCACAATAAGCCGCGGCCCCCAGTTCCCGGCCGCCCTGCTATTCCTGACCACGGCGGCGGTCATGGTAACGGCAGGGCAGGGGGTGCTAAGAATCCCCGGGTTACGGTAGGCCGCCAAAAGAAACTGACCCTCGCTACGTTTAATGGACGCACGATTTGGCTGGATGAGCATCTGACGCAGCTAGAGGAGGAGCTGGGACACATAAGATGGCACATTCTGGGGTTATGTGAAGTCCGAAGACAGGGAGAGGACATCATAACTCTAGAATCAGGCCATCTTTACTTTACTTTTTGGGACCTTTTCTTTATAATAAAATCAACAAAATTTTGAATACATACATGTTAACAAAATCAAAAGTAAAACATAAAGTCACAGTTTGGCTACAAGAAATGACCTACGAAGAAACTGAAGAACTTATAAAGAATTTTCAATAAGTACCTCCTATGAATTTATGCATATCTTTAGTCAAACTAATAGCATTCATACATACTTTTAAACTCACGCTTTTATACACCTCACACACATCTTCTTACAAATCCAATGACCCAGAATTCATTACGTAGTAAATCCTAGGTCTGTGTACAAATCACACACTCATCATTTTCAATCCACACACCCTCTTACACTCATACACTCACTTTCACATTTAATACACCTAGAGGACTCACTTTTACACTACATGTCATTCACACATGTCAAATAAAACGGTTTAATTTTAGTTTTGTTTATACGTTTAGATATCTTAGTATAAGATTTAAATTGTATTCAATTGTTTTGTAAGTACGGCTAACTGCTAACCTTCGGGGGAGAGCGCTGTATGCTGAAACACAGGTGATGAGCCTATCGTATAAGGCGGCGTCGGGTTTCTGGTCGACAAGGCTCTCAGTGACAACGTTGTAGAAATCTCCAGTGTGTCGACCAGGGTTGCGTACCTTATAATAAGGTTAACCAAGAGGTAGAGCCTCAAGGTTATCCAGGTCTACGCACCGACCTCGGCAAACTTGGATGAAGAGGTGGAAAGTATGTACGAAGACATCTCCAGAGCCTTACATACCACCGCTAAGGCTCACTACAACGTTGTCATGGGAGACTTTAACGTCAAAGTGGGAGTACAGACCTGCAGTGAATCGACTCTAGGACCACACGGATTTGGGAGTAGAAATCACAGGGGACAAATGCTCGTCAATTTCCTCGAGAAAGAGGGGCTTTTCTTGATGAAATCGTTCTTCAAGAAAAAGCCCCAAAGGAAGTGGACGTGGCAAAGCCCCGACACTGTGACTAAAAACGAGATTGACTTCATCATTACGGACAAACGGCGCATATTCAGAGACGTCTCTGTGATCACTAGGTTCAATACTAGAAGTGATCACTGACTTGTGCGAGGCTCTCTGGATATCGACTTCAAAGCCGAGAGATTCCGATTGATGAAGTCCACGCTCCAACCAAACCTACTCCAAACCGTTGTTGGGTCTGAAACATTCCAATTAAAATTGGAAAATCGATTCGCTGCCTTGGAAACCACAGATGACGTAGACCAGAAACTTGAAGAAGTGGTGGAAATCCTCAGGGAAGAAGGGACGAAGTTTTGCGAGAGCAAGCGTACGGGCAAAAAGTCCAAGCTTTCGGCAGAAACACTTCAACTAATGGAAGAGAGACGAACAGACCCATTGTCAGCTTTGTCAATTAACCAGGTGCGCAACAAAACTATTAAGAAGCTGGTACGACGCGACCTCCGATCTTCTAACACGCTCTTGATTACAGAATCAATTGAGCAGAATCGGGGGTCGAAAGGGTTCGTCCAGCCTCTAGGTAGAAGCCACCTCACAAAGCTGACAACGTCAACGGGGAACGTCGTCGCATCCAAGCCGGAGATTCTGTCGGAAGTTGAAGACTTCTACAGCAAGCTCTACGCATCGCATGCTTCAAGGCCCGAACCCGATACTGAGGATTGCAGAGCCACCTTAACCCGCCACTTCACAGAAGACCTGCCCGAAATCAGCCGAGATGAGATCGTGATGGCCCTTAGACAGCTCAAAAATGGAAAAGCCCCAGGTGAGGATGGAATCACAAAGGAGCTTCTAAAAGCTGGAGGAGCTCCAGCTGTAAGCCAGCTGCAACAGCTCTTCAATTCTGTTCTCTTCACTGGTAGAACTCCACAGGCATGGAACAGACGCATGGTGGTTTTGTTTTTCAAAAAAGGAGATAAAACCCTATTGAAAAACTACCGCCCGATTTCGCTTCTGGGCCATGTCTACAAGCTATATTCAAGGGTCATCACGAACCGTCTTGCGCGAAGACTCGACGAGTTTCAACCTCCGGAACAGGCCGGGTTTCGAAGCGGTTACGGCACCATAGACCACATCCACACGGTGCGGCAGATTGTACAGAAGACCGAAGAGTACAATCGGCCCCTGTGCTTAGCATTTGTGGACTATGAGAAGGCCTTCAACTCAATCGAAACCTGGTCGGTTCTTGAGTCCCAGCAGCGTTGCCAAGTCGACTGGCGATATATCGAAGTGATGAAATGTCTATATAATGCCGCAACGATGTCAGTACAAGTACAGAACCAGCGTACTAAACATATTCACCTGCGTCGAGGAGTGAGACAGGGGGACGTCATATCCCCGAAACTGTTCACTAATGCCTTAGAGGATATGTTTAAGACGCTTGACTGGAAAGATTGTGGCATCAACATTAACGGCAAGTACATCTCTCACTTACGATTCGCAGATGACATCGTCATTATGGCAGAGACGCTGCAGGACCTACAAAGGATGTTGAATGACCTAGCTGATTCTTCTCGTCGCATCGGTCTCCGGATGAATTTGGATAAAACCAAAGTCATGTACAACGAGCACGTTGTTCCGGAACCGATTGCCGTAGATGGAATCCCACTCGAAGTTGTCACGCAGTATGTTTACCTAGGGCAAACGCTCCAACTAGGCAAACACAATTTCGAGAAGGAAATCCAGAGAAGAATTCAGCTGGGCTGGGCAGCATTTGGGAAACTCCGTCGTCTTCTCGTCGCCTATACCACAGTGCCTAAAGACAAAAGTCTTTAATCAGTGCGTCCTACCTGTCATGACATACGGAGCCGAGACGTGGACACTCACGGTTCGACTAGTCCACCAGTTTAAAGTCGCTCAGCGAGCTATGGAAAGAGCTATGCTAGGTGTTTCTCTGCGGGATCGAATCCGGAACGAAGTAATTCGCCAGAGAACTAAAGTGATCGACATAGCTCAGCGGATTAGCAAACTGAAGTGGCAGTGGGCTGGTCATGTCTGCCGTAGGACCGATAACCGTTGGGGCAGACTGGTTCTAGAGTAGAGACCGCGAATCGGCAAACGTAGAGTAGGACGCCCTGTGACTAGGTGGAGCGACGACATTCGCAAAGCGGTGGGCAGTGACTGGAAACAAAGAGCCGAAGACCGGGCTCAGTGGCGTGTCTTGGGGGAGGCCTACGTCCAGCAGTGGACTGATACCGGCTGATAATGATGATGACCCTTAGTCCATCTTATTGCAAATGTAATGTTGGTCATCCTTGTATAACTTGTTCAACAAACAGACGCCAATAATGAAAATTGTAAATGTTTTTATGTATATGTCATGGTGCATCGCGCATGCGTAGTTTTACGCGCGCTTTTTTTTAAATTCGTCATGTCACTTGCTGTCAATTTTACTTAAAAAAATGAAGACGCGCGTGTTAGATTATTTTCATAGTACATGTCGATATACGACATATTTCCAATGTTTGATGATGATTTTATTTATAAATTATTAATATTGCCTCAAATAAGTGTATTAATACTGTGATCTATACATTTGAGGGTAGTATAAACCTTACAAGATGTGTCAGAGCCGCCATCTTGGTTTTCTGTTTGACTGACGCTTTAAAAGGGTGGTAGAAACGTTTATTGAGACACTTTTGCTCGAGCAGCCTTCGGGCTAACATCGTTACCTTTTCTCTGTTGGGAATATCGTTCAGACGACAAAGTGCTGTCCAACTCAATGAAGCTAAGTATTTGTATTACAAAATGTATAGAATAATTATGGCTAGAATGTGGTTTTCTAGGATATGTTTATAGTAATGATGGTTTCAGCTAGGGATGGTGATGATAGTGTTTTAGCTTCGTTGAGGGTGGTAAGGAAAGGCTATGAGGGTGGTGGAGGCCTTTTGGGGGAAACCCCATAATATTTTGTATAAATTGTCTAAATCAGTAGTGATTTTCATGTGTTATGTCTGGTTGAAACTTGTTATTAAGCCTTGTGACTTAACATTAAATACTTATCGGTATATTGCTGTTCTCTTTGTTCTATTGTCTATTATAATGGTCCCGAGTCCTTATGGTACATAAACTGTTGTTATAATGATGAAGGTACAAATAAAATGCTTTCTCGGTAATGTCCTGACTTTTATATTTTATTAATAAGTCCTACCTATTAGCTCAAGTATAGGCAGGTAGTTTAGGAAGTAGTTCCAAGTGAATATTTAGCTCCAGACATATTAAGTTTATGGTAGATTACTAGACTACCGGCTACCACTCATCTTGTTATCTATGAGTAAGCTAACATCAGAAGTGGGATTGAATTCTGGCTCCACATATTAATATTTGATGTGTTTCAGTTTGGCTGTGGTCCAGATCTCTGGTTGAGAAAACGGAGCTGCGGCATCAGCTCCAGGCACCAGGTTCGAATCACGTGGTCTAGCAGCGTGATGAAGCAGCGTTACGTAGAAGTACCCTCTACGGCTACCCGAAGTAAATGTCCCTCCTCAGTCGACCGTTAATGTACGGTAAGGCCCTAGTGGCTTGATATTTTAAGTTGTACAGTTATAATATAGTAAAGTGATAAGTGTTTAAAATTATGATAATTGCGAATGTTAAAAACGGCCATTGGGCATTAGTTATCAGGGATAACTGTGAAGAGAAACGTAAGAGCTTTATTTTCTTGGTTATTCGGTTTTTGCTTAATTTTTCGCGTCGTTATGGTGTTGCAATTTTCAAATATATGGCGTTATATGTAGTTAATGTAAATTTAGCGATGCTGTACAAGTACATTTTCCATTGGTTTCGATGTGCCAACACTGTCTTTAGTGTATTTTATAATGTCAGGTAGACCGCGCATATGTGGGTAGTTGAAAAAAAAAGTACTGAGAAAAATACAGTATCGTTTGCCTGTGCCTATCAGCTGAGTTTCGCTGGAAAGCGAAACAGTTACCTGTCGGTATAACAAGTTGAAATGCCGGTTAGTTTCGTGAAAATAATATGATGAATAGTCATTGTGATAAAAAGTAATTTAAAAAAGTGGTGACTATTAATTATGTTCAAAGTTAAGTGTAGTGATTTCTTTGCTGTATTGAAAGGACTCTGTGTACAGTGATAGTGTTTGAATCTTTGCTTTACCATGAAAAATGCCATAACAGTTTTGAAAGAATTTGAGATCACTAGTAAAGTAACGTTGTGATAGTTTGTTTCTCATGTAGAATATACCTTCAGAGATGAGTAACAAATTGTGTAGGCGGATAGCTAAAATAGTATCCGTGGTCATACATCTAGGTATGCTAAGATAATTTTTTTGGCTATAAATGTGCAGATGTGATCCTATGAAAAGATATATTCAGAAAGGTGTATATTCAGTAAAAGGTATTGTGGCTAACCATGAATAGGTATTTATTTCCATGTTATGTTGCTTACAGTCAAGTTTATTTTAAAGTTTCTGAAAACGTTGTTTTAAAAAAAATTATGATAGTTTAGTACGTGGTTTAGTTTGACTGGCAATCGTTATGTAAGGTACAGCTTACATAGGTACGGCACATGATTTATCTATAGTGAATTTCATTTTGATTTGCGTAATGTTCATGTGAGGTATATCTTACATAGTACTGTTTTATTACCAGCAGTGTGTATAGCGGTAATATACAAAGTAACAATTTACAAAGTGGCAGTGAACATATTATAGTGAACTACAGAAATTAAAATAAAAGGCATGTACAAACGAATTAATGTGTAGTGAAGTTTTTTTTTAAAATACGATTTTTACCGGTCAGTTATTTACGGTTTAGTTTATGGATCGGTTACATGGTTTATGAGAGAGATATTTTATCTGACAGTTTAACTTGGCAAGTCGATGGCTTTGTAAAATGAAATATGTGTTGAATATTTGGTACAGTTATATTTGATGTATTCACTAATCGAATTTGAAGGTTATATTATAACAATAATGTACGTCTGTATATTGAAATTAACCCTGATAGATTTGGGACAGTATTTAAAGTAACTGTCGTTGAATTTCATCTGTTGTTGATGTGTAAAGATCAAGTTTGTTTGTTTGAAGTGAGTAAAATCATACGTGAAGCTTTTAAGTTTTATTTAAAGTGGTCTTTTATTAAAAAGACATTGAGCTGTCTTGTTTAAGCTATTATGCTTTGGTATTGGTAAAAAGCTTGAAGTATTGAATCGCAAAATTTGGAAAACTATTATAGTTTCCTATAATATTTTGATAACTGTTAATTGATGTTATTGTTATGTAAGCTCTGTTATTTAATTAGCTCCATTTTTAGAGCTGTTGCAATGTGTTATTTATTTTGGCTATATTTTGGGAGCTGTTATGTTTTTATATGTGTAAGTTTTTAAAGATAAGCTTGACTTGAGTTGGACAGAGTACACGTGGATAAATATAGTTTAATGCGGGTAGCACAGTTAGTGTCGCATATGTTGTAGTGTTAGTATAATTTAGTAAATTGTATTGAAAGTTGAAAAACTTTGAGACAACTGAATTAAATTTAGAGTAATATTTACTTGAGATAGTATTATCCGGATTTAAGGCACTGGGCTATTTTGTGTATGGGAAAATACAGTATTTTAAATTGGACAGTTTTTATTTCAGCTTGCAATGATAGTTGCAGCTGGTATATTGATTCGGTTGGAATATTTTTATCTTGTTTATTACAAGGCATTTTGATATTTATTGTGTTATTGGAAATATGGATGTACTTGATATGAAAATGGCTAATAACTTTACGGTGGAGTATTATGGACATGATGTTCATAATATGGGGCTATAACGAGTTATAGTGGCAACAAGGATTACAAAAGTATCTTGTTATGTCTAGCTAGATATTAGGGATTGCGGGGATCAAATGGCTGGACTAATATGTCATAGTTAGATGGATTCTGAGGAATCGGGGTTTGCTGGTTCGGTCTCTGCCCTGATACTATATCTTAATTCAAAAGTGACAAACTGATAGATATAGTGTTGTAAAGGCCCGAGGACTATTTTAATGGATTCTGCGGAATCAGGGTTTGCTGGTCCGGTCTCTGCCCTGATACTATATCGCAATTCAAAAGTGGCAAACTGATAGATATAGTGTTGTGAAGGCCATAGGACTATTTTGTTTTCTTGCTGGGCGGTCTGTCTGTCTTGGTACTATACTAATTATTCATGGCAGCAAGTAATAGGTATAGTATGGCTAGGTCAGAGACTAACTGCTGGTCACTGATCTGACATGTAGTCTAGATTTCATACAGCAGATGAAAGGACTAATGTGACGAGATCAGGGGTACTGATGTTTGTTACTTCGAGAACGAAGTATTGTCAGTATGGCCGTGTTAGATTATTTTCGTAGTACATGCCGATATACGACATATTTCCAATGTTTGATGATGATTTAATTTATAAATTATTAATATTGCCTCAAATAAGTGTATTAATACTGTGATCTATACATTTGAGGGTAGTATAAACCTTACAAGATGTGTCAGAGCCGCCATCTTGGTTTTCTGTTTGACTGACGCTTTAAAAGGGTGGTAGAAACGTTTATTGAGACACTTTTGCTCGAGCAGCCTTCGGGCTAACATCGTTACCTTTTCTCTGTTGGGAATATCGTTCAGACGACAAGGTGCTGTCCAACTCAATGAAGCTAAGTATTTGTATTACAAAATGTATCGAATAATTATGGCTAGAATGTGGTTTTCTAGGATATGTTTATAGTAATGATGGTTTCACCTAGGACTTGTGATGATAGTGTTTTAGATTCGTTGAGGGTGGTAAGGAAAGGCTATGAGGGGTGGTGGAGGCCTTTTGGGGGAAACCCCATAATATTTTGTATAAATTGTCTAAATCGGTAGTGATTTTCATGTGTTATGTCTTGTTGAAACTTGTAATTAAGCCTTGTGACTTAACATTAAATACTTATTGGTATATTGCTGTTCTCTTTGTTCTATTGTCTATTATAATGGTCCTGAGTCTCCTCATGGTACATAAACTGTTGTTATAATGATGAAGGTACAAGTAAAATGCTTTCTCGGTGATGTCCTGACTTTTATATTTTATTAATAAGTCCTACCTATTAGCTGAAGTATAGGCAGGTAGTTTTGGAAGTAGTTCCAAGTGAATATTTAGCTCCAGACATATTAAGTTTATGGTACATTACTAGACTACCGGCTACCACTCATCTTGTTATCTATGAGTAAGCTAACACGCGCGTTAAGGTCGATTTATATCTACAGACATTGAGTGTGGCAGACACGTGCCGTGACAGACACCGACAGACACCATTTATTTATATGTAACGTATAGAAACGTGCCGTGACAGACACCCCGGATACCGGCCGGGATAAGAAAGCACGTGTACGCAGTTCCGATACTCTATTCACACTGCCCGGCAAGGAGCCACAGACACGTACAGACATGAACCGCGCAGACAAAATATTCTTTCCGAGAATACTGGCCGGGCACGACACGTGTCTGAAAGCGTCTGTACGGCCGTGTTACGATATATATAAATACGTTAATAGTTACTGTATGGAAGAATATAATTTTGTCTGCCACGGCACGTGTCTGCCACACTCAATGTCTGTAGATATAAATCGACCTTTAACGCGCTCACTACCGCGTTTGTCAAACTTGATATTGGCATAGAGAATACCTTTGATGCGAATAACGTGGAGATATTGTAACGCGGCACGTTAAGACTTTAAAATGGTCATGCTGAATCAGGCCCCAGGCTAGATAGTGGTCAAACGCTAGGCTATCAGTGCATTGTCACCGTACATACGCAGGTCTGCCAAACTTGAGTCCAATCGAACGCCACTAATTAGCTTCCAAGATTTAACATACACAAACATACTACATACATAACAATAACTGGCCAAGCGCGAGTTAAACTTGCACACGTAGGGTTCTGAATGTACAAATTTATTTAGCCGGTAAAATAAGTTTTGTGTTTAATTTTTAATTTAATTTAGTTTTTTATTATTTGATGTTATAGCAACCATTGTAATACACACTATGAGCAAATTTCAAATCTCCATCTATTACGGTTTGTAAGATCGAGCATAAAACGTCATAAAAACACGTTTCTTGTATGGGGACCCCCTTTTATTTTAACTTTATTCTTTTTAGTAGGTATTTTTTAATATAGCGGCCATAGTAATACATACTTTGTGAAGATTCAAGAAAATGTATCTATATTTATTATGGTGCAAAAAACGCCAATAAAACACGTTTTTTGTATGGGACCCTCTACCGCAGAATGCGAATAAGAATAGAAATATTTGTTAAATAGCGTTGCAGAGGCAGGCATTTATTATTTCTTAAGCATATTCTAGACGGATGTAAAACATGTTCTTGACAGATGTAATCCAGCGTCTCAACAGAGGTACTATTTAATTTTATTTTGTTTTTAGTATTTATAAATCCCACATACGAATAATTTGTACATACCTCGTGAAAATTTCAAGTATGTACCTATTACGTTCAAAGTGATATAGCCCCGTAAACTGTAGACAGACGGACAGACGAATGGACAGCGAAGTCTCAGTAATAGGGTTCCGTTGGTACCCTTTGGGTTCGGAACCCTAAAAACGGCAAACTTGTTAAATACACTAACAGAGGCTACCCAGCGTTTTATCCAATAATCGTATATATTCTCGACAATTTAGAATCACATTTATCACAATCAATTGATAGTAAAACGCTATTCAACCTGTGTCCTGCCCTCGACCTTAATACCAAATAAATTGTATTGTCAATCCTAGATAAGTTTTAGGAAAGGTTTTCAACCCACTTCCAAAAAGGAGGAGGTTCTCTATTCGTCTGTATGTTATTTTCTGTTTTTTTTTTTTTGGTTTGCTTGTTACGCGATTACTTAGTTGATTGTAAAACCGATTCATAATTATTTTTCTAATTGGTAGGGTACATTTCGCCGTGCCCAGAGAATAAAATGATAACTACCATTATCTTAGTTTTAGTGTTATGTCATTATTGATATTTATGTGTGCTAATACATCTACTAAATTTTTTTCGTATTTTTTATACTGTAAATTACGAAGTTATAAAATATTACAATAGTATTCAAAGATTTTACCTAAACCTGAAATTACGAGAATAAAGTGTTAATAAAACATTATCAAAATAGTTTTCCACCTTTAAGTACGACAAACGGTCATAGAATTATGTTCTCGTGAAAAAAAATCGGCTAGATAATGTTAAACGCAGTTATCATTTTATTCTCGTACAAAACCGCCCAGTCGATTCGTTTAAAGTTTTGATAGTAAAATTATTCTTAAAGTGTTGATTGCTAAGACATGATTGTCATACACTTCCCTTACATAGACTTTACGCAAACGAAATAGTAATGAAAAATATAGCCGGCCTAGTGACAATATTTTTGAACAAGAATGCAAAAGCGACGATAAAAGCCCCGTAGTTACTTCGTCAGACTAAGGGCTTTGAACAAAAAAATGTCTAAGCTAGTAAGCCGTGACCTCCGGAGCTCCAACACATCCTCTATTTAAGAAGCGATGGAGCGAAACTTCAACAGCTGGCTCGAAGTCATAGCGGGGATGTCGTCTGTATTAAGTCAGAGATTCTTAGAAAGGTTTAACAACCAGAAGTCAGCCTGGATGACATGAGGTCGTGATGACTCTCAGACAGCCTAAAAATGAAAAATCTCCTGGAGAGGATAGAATTATAACAGATCTCTTAAAAGCTGGTGGAACTCCCAACTCTTGTACAGCTGCAGCGTATATTTATTTTTAATCCTCTTTTCACGGACAACTCCAAATACGTGGAGCATGAATGTGGTCATTATGTTCTTTAAAAAAGGAGACAAGACCCTCTTAGGGAATTATCGACCCATTTCACTCTTGAGTCAAGTCTATAAGCTGTTTTCGAGAGTCATCACAAATCGTATCGCGTGTAGACTCGACGAATTTTAGCACAAGCTGGGTTTTGATAAGAATACGGCATCTTAGATCACATACGCACATTACGATAGGTTATACAGAAGACGAAGAGTATAACCAGCCTCTGTGTCTTGCATTTGTGGACTTTGAGAAAGCTTTTCACTCTGTTGAAATCTGGTCTGCTCTGAAGTCTCTGCAAAACAGTACAAAATTGTTTGGTGATACGTTCAAGTACTGAGAGGCCTGTATGACGCCATAACTATGACCCTCCAAGTAAAAAATCAGTAGAACATATCCTCTTACATAGACGAGTGACACAAAGGGACGTTATTTTCTCTAAATTATTCAATAACACTCTGGAGGATATGTTTGAGACGCTGAATTAGAAAGGACGGGATATAAATATGAACAGCCCGTACCTCTCACTTGAGGTTTGCACACGATATGCAGACAAAACCGTGCGAGCTCTAAAATACATGCTGATTACCTTTACTACACGCATCGGTCTCCGAATGAATTTGCATAAAACCAAGACCATGTTTAACGAGCATGTTATTCCAGAACCGGTTGCCCTTAATTAATAAATATATAATGTTTATCTCGAAGTTGTTCTTGAATTACGTCTACCTTCCTTCGGCAAATCTTCTAATTGGGTAGAAACAACTTCGTGGAGGAAGCTTGCAGAAGGATATAGCTAGAATGAGCAGTATTTGGAAAACTTCACCGGTTTTTTTCATAACCCATACCCCAATGTCTGTAGACGAAAGTAAAGTGCGTCGTACCAGTGCGGAGCCAAAACGAGGACACTGGTGGTGCAATTGGTTCACCAATTAAAAGTCGCTCAGCGAGCTATGGAGAGTTCTATGCTCATAGTCTCACAGCAGGATTGAATTCAAAATGAATTATCCGTAATTTCCATCCGAACCATCTGTCAGAGAACCAAAGTTTTCAACATAGCTCAAAGTATTAGCAAGCTGAAGTGGTCTTTCTTCTGTTGTGGAACCAATAACCGTTGTGGTAGACATGTTTTAGAGTCGAAACTACGGTTCGGTAAACGAAGTGAAGGCCGCTCTCCAGCTAGATGGAGCAAAGATAGCATGCTATACGAAAGCTAGCTGGCAGTGGTTGATGACAAATTGGATAACAAAGTGGATTAACAGTGGGGTGAAGCCACTGAGTTCGATCTTCAGCTCTCAGGAGGCTCATAGGAGCTTGGAGAGGCCTATGTCAGAGAGCATACTTAAATAATAACACTTATATCGTCATAATGTTAAGAATTATGACGTGATCTCAAGGTTGATTTAATTGATAATTATACTTGTTAATAGCTTATATAGTTAACAAGGCATATTTACGAGTACTATGGTAAATATTGAAACATTCTATTGTTTTTCACTCTGGTTTCTTAAAAAACCTTCTTTTTTGTACGCTACGATTTTTCAGCTGTGTTTTTAATAACTAATACGTAGCCAACTGTTTTTCGGTTTATAAGAGAATTGTGGTTGACTTTTTTATATTATTTTATTATTAAGGCACGGTAGCCCTGTTCTAACATAATAAAATAATTTTGAAAAGGTTCATTAGCTGACAAGCTATCAAAAACATCTTTAAAAGAATAAAGCAATAGTTGATTACTACTGCCATAGTTTTCGTTAATAGCACTTAACAAAATAATGTTAGACAATTATACACGAGAACAAGATTATATAAAACTATTATCTTCATCACTTCCACCCCAATAAAGCGTAGAATAAAATGATAGGAGAGTAGTGCAATATTACGATTTGGATAGAAAATACATGGAATAAAATGATAATCTATATTATACAACTTGGACGATGATTGATTTTGACTAACTTATTATTGTGTATATGTATCTCTATTTTGGCGTATCTTACGCGTGTGTCATTAAAACACTTCTAATGCATAAAAAATAAGCATTGCTTTAAGCTAACAATCATCTGTCTACGTCCAGTATTTACGAATTTATCAACGAAAACATGTTTTTGATTTTTCCTGTAAAGTTGTGTTTTTACAGTTATCATTTTGTTCTCCTGGGACGGCGATTTACTTTCCAAGGTAGTCTCATTGTAATTTCATTGAGATATGATAAGTATCTTCAGAGATATGGAGATAAACACCTCAAACTTAGTACCTACTAAAACTGACTCGTGCGGCGTGGAAGTCGGTTATTTTAGTATTTAAGTAGCCAGCGACAAACACTAGGTATCCGTGCCAATGGAATATCAAAATAATTTCATATTACCATAGAAAAGATAATAATATATTACCGATAGTTCTCGTCGACCACATTAAGTATAGCCTGCTTTGAACAAATAACTCTCCTGTCCTTTAAACCTTAGACTTGTAGATCACATCGCCACTTAACACCTTTTTTGTGGGATAGTGATCAAGCTAAGCTAACATATTTTTACTATAATAATTTTATTAAGATAGTTTAAAAACTAAAACAACCGACTTCCATGCCCCGCGACTTAATTTCAGTAGCAAGTTTGAGACGTTTGTCGTCATATCTCTGGAGATATATTTATTTATTTCAGAAAATAGTAAGCTAACAGATCATCTGATCCCGATGAAATTACAATGAGACCACCTCGAGAATTATTAAAAATTGAATCATTCGAATCGGTTCACAACTGACGGAGAAATCGCGTAAGGGTCGGCTCACACAGTGACGCAACGCAACGCGGCGCGCACTTATTAAGAGAGTACTAAATAAAACTGGCCAAGTGCGAGTCAGACTTTTGTCTCGCACACGGAGGGTTCCGAACCGCAGTTTAATAATATATGAGTATAATATTATATTATATTGCCGTGTCAATACCAAACATGCTTATTAACTACAACGCCATCTAACGAACTTCTAACACCAACTAAGTGAACGTTAACACAAAGGTAGGTAATTTATATTATTTATTATAAGTTGAACAATCGTTCATAGATGGCGCTATAGTAAAAACACGTTTTTTGTATGGAGGCCCCCTTTAATTTTTAACTTTGTCCTGTTTTTAGTATTCGTTGTTATAGCGGCAACAGAAATACATCATCTGTGAAAATTTCTACCGTCTTAACTATCACGGTTCATGAGATACAGCCTGGTGACAGACGGACAGACAGACAGACAGACAGACATACAGACGGACAGACAGCAGAGTCTCAGTAATAGGGTTCCGCTGGTACCCTTTGGGTTCGGAACCGTAAAAAAGCACGCTTCGTGAAAGCCATATTCTCGAAGAGTGAACAATGCATAAAATCCAAAATAACAATCTTGCGACATCTATCTTAATCTATGTCTGCGCTCTAAGATACGATAGATAATTTCGATAGAATAGTTTCCAACTTGGAGCAATCTTGGCGACCCCTCATCAATCCTTATCAACCTGTGGCTTATGAAGTTGACCCAATAAATTGTATTGTCAACTTGGCAAAGAAACGGCGAGTTTACTGGAAATAAATCAATACAGTGCGGAGTGACTCGTCAAACTTATAATTGAAATGTTGGCGGGAGGGCCGCCATAAATCATTGTAGCGAAGATATAGAGATAAAGACTTGTGGGTGAATAAGTTATAGTTTTAATTAATTTAAGATCTTGTACAAAACTAAGAACCGACTTCAAATGCCACGCTAGTCATTAACCGACTTCACAAAAAAGGAGGAGGTTCTCAATTTGTCGGAATCTTTTTTTTTATGTATGTTCACTGATTACTCAAAAATACCTGAACACATATTTAAATTTAGATGAAATCAGTCGAGCGCTTTTTAATATATCAACATTTGTATTACGGTGCATTTACAGACCTTGACGACATGCTATTTACTAGCTGGTTACTTTGACTAGCGTGACGTTTGAAGTCGGTTCTTTTAGTTTTTTAATCGATCTTAAATTATTTTCATCATATTATAAACATCTCAAACTTGTTACTGAAACTGATTCTCGCGGCATGTAAAGTCGATGATTTAGTTTTTAAACGGTCGAGTTGTTAGTTTAAAATCAGAAAGGCTTTTAGGTGTTGTTGACAACGACCGCTTCTTTTACTAAAAATGTTGTGGTTTCAAACCTATAGTCTGGCCATAACTGCTGTGCACTCTCTGAGGTACGTGCGCGGCGAGACGGGGGGGACGCCGCACGGTTCCGCTACAAGTCTTGCCTTAGAAATGTAAACTGATATCGTAAGATTTGTCCATTTCCCCGGCTCCCACCTCGCCGCGCATACCTCAGAGAGTGCACAGCAGTTATGGCCAGACTATAGTTGGAGACTGATCGTTTTTTGATCAACTTAACTAAAGGTTGTTCATTTCTGAAGCCAAGCCCATACCTATAGAAATCTTGAGACGGCAGTGAGACGAAACACTGGACTTAAGTTCAATCCACAGATTCCTACTATCTCAACCTGTCTTCCAAAATGGCTGGCACTGAAAATCATGCCGGAAATTGGCTAACCTTTTTTTATTTTTTACCCGACTGCGCAATGCAAAGGAGAGGTAATGTGTTTATCAGTCTAAGTATGTATGTATGTTTAATCCTTTGTGGCACGGCACTCTAGAGACCAAACGCATGGGCCGATAATGATAAAATGGCACGTTGTACATTTTTCATGCTAGCGCGATATAACATAAAATAACAGGTTGCAGGTTCCTCCCTAGGGCGGGGGCACTCTTTAGCGGCGTGTTCTTCGCCACAGCGCACGCATGCCTGGTCACGGCGACAGTTGTGCGAGCTGTGGCGGAACTTTTGGCACCGGTGGCACTGGGCTTAGCCCGCCATGCTTCGATCTTCACACCGGGCATCTTTAATATCTCGTCGACTTCATAGATCGCGGGTAATAGTGACGGAGTTTTCTTGAGCATTGTATAAAATATACAGCCCGGCCGACCCTGTCGTCCTTTGATCGCTTTAATATATTCGACTTCAAAACCTTTTTCTTGTAGGTCGAGCGCGAATTCGTCCACATCGGTGTCCTCAGGGAGACCGCGAATCGCCACCTTCAGGCTTCTCTCAGCTGGCAACGAGTAGCAGAACCAGCTGAGTTTCACTTCCTTTTCCAATTTCATGAGATAGGCTTGAATAACCCGGTACTCGTTCTCGTCTTGCGGGTTACAGCGGATCCCTTGTCCGTATGGCCTTCCATTAGGCGGTCTCCCAAGCTTGTCTCCGAGCGCCTTAAAGTGCCTGGTCCAGTTGTCGATACGCTCGACAACCAGAGGCGGGTAGCGCGGCTCACGCCGCGGGGCGGGTGCGGGTGCGGCGGCGGGCGCGGCGGCGGGCGCGGCGGCGGGCGCAACGGCTGCGCGGCTGTTTGAGCAGCGGCGGACGCTAGCTGCGCGGGCGCGGCGGCGGGCGCAACGGTTGCGCGGCGGCGGCGGCATAGGGCGCGCGGCCAGCGGGCGCGGCGGGCGCACGGCCGGCTTTCGCGGGCGCGGCGCGGGCCTGCGACGCGGCGGCGCAAGCGGCACCGGCGTGGGACGCGGCGGACCCGGCACGCACGGCGGTGGCATAGGCAGGCGCGCGGGCGACAACGGGGGCGGCGGCGCGGGGCGCGGCGGTCGCTTGGCCTACGTGACTAGAGCGCACGGCTGCGGCGAAAGGGGGCGGGGCCACGGTGGCGTGACTGCTCGCGCGGCCGACGTCACAGTGACGCGTATCGGCGGTCGGTTGCGAGGAGCGCGCTATCTCGCTCGCACTACCAGCTTTGCGCATTGTTTGCGCTCCGCTGGGTTTAGCCCTCTGAGGCAGCGGTGCCTTGTTGAGCAACACTACCTCGGACGGTCCGGGTGTAGGGCTCGGCGACTCGCTCGCGGGCGGGTTGCTGGCGGGCTCGGAGACTGGGATCGCGCGCGGCGGAGGGAATCGGCGGCGGCGGTCCGATGTTAGACGCGGGCGGCAGGGTAATCATACCCAACTGCGCGAATTGCAGCGCCGCTTTATCGTCTTCAGATAGCTCGGTGCATCCCATTTCGGCCTCTTCGAGGCGCACGTACAGCGCCATCCACCGGAGCATGCCGTCCGAGAGTATCCCGGCTTCCATAAGCCGGGCGAGCGTGAGGATATCACGCTCGTGAAGCCCCCGGGGCGACAGTCGGCGGAGCAGCGCGGTTACGGCGCTCTTGGGATTGCGGGAGACCGGAGTTGTCTCCTGGACAATACCGGCGGTTACACTCCCGCGCTCCTGGCTACTTTCGCAGTCCTGAAAAGGACTGCTGGTTACGTAGGTGGCTACTTCCCTGGTTACTTCGCTTTTTCCCGTCACCGGAGTGACGGTACTAGGCGGCTGTTGGCCCTGAAAAGGGCCTTTTGTTGGTCCCGGCGGTGTCGGGTCCATGGCTTCGAAAATTCACTTCTTTGCTCACGTGCGACGTGAGAAGAGGTCGGTAACAGGGCGGTGTCGGTTACTACACCACTAGCATACCGGCCTCTTCAGCAGTCCGTAGGCGCAGATGATCCCCTCCGAAGCACACAGCTCCGGGCACCGTCGACACGAATTTAACAATTAAATTCTGAAGACACAGTATACGATGCGCAGTGTTCGAGACGTCCGTGCACGGCGGCGAGCGAGGCGATCTGAACTGAACCTGTCTGAAGACTGATACCCGCTCGCTGTCCGCTTTTATACTATCGAGCCCAGTCGCAGCGTGAGGGTAGTTGGAAATATTCTAACAATACATAGATCAGTCGGGGTGGTTTAAAATATTATAGATGAATATTATTTTATACAATAGATCATATTATTATACTACATTGACTTCAAATTGATTGTGATCGGTGGGGATCTACAGCATAGCTAAGCTCATAATAATATTTTCGTGGTAACTATGACCTAATCTGTGGTTTCACTGCAAATCTTTATTAATTTTGCGATGCGTGTATGTAAAATTCGTGATATCTTCTAGAGTTTTTATTTGAATTATATACTGTAAAGGACAATTTTAATCTATAATATGTGGCCAAGCTAATTAACGTAATTATTTGGATAAGGATTAATACTATATACTTGAAAATAGCCTTGGAAGTTATGTAATATTTTTTAACAAAAATTTTAAGATTAAAATGGTTACTGTGAGTCAACCTTAAGAGATAGACATATATTGTCGCGGACTTTTTTGTAGGTCTTATTAAGTTGTACAACTCTTGCATAGAAAATATTCTTCTATCTATTTTCAATTAAGCAGCGTTCGTAAGAAACGTGTTTTTTCGACCGTTTTTTTGCCGACTTAGGTTGCAAATTAGGTCTCCACGAATGTACCTTTGATTTAAACGGAATAATATATAGCCTACTTTCATTCCGAAAGTCCATTCTATGTATTAGTGAAATAATTGTTTAAATCGGTTCAGTCGTTTTTGAGCCAAATCATTACAAACATACAAAAATACAAATGTTCTCTCTTTATAATATTAGTATAGATTACTAAATAGCTACTAATGAAACTTATCAACTATTTAAAATTGTCAATAGAAATTTTAGCCGCTTCTGCGAATTGCGACAGGCTACAGACAAATATGTCTATATTCTTAGATATGACATTGATTAAACCTAGGTATGGCGCGTGACAGAGGAGCAAACTTGAGCAGATTAGTCCTACTTGAGGATACTTCTAGTAACTCTATTTTTCGACGAGCACCAATCACCGGTACCTTCAGCCGCAGCTCAGCCAGCACTCCCGGATGGTGGATGACGCCGCGCAGCACGCGGAACACGTACGTGCACAGCGCCACTTCCCGCCTCACCGCCAGCCTGCTATACCCGACCATGCCGATCACGAACAGGCTCGGGTACATCAGGGGGTAGTATGGGTACACCCCGTACTCTTTCAAGTACTAAAAACGTTTAAACTTATTTTGTATTTTTTCGATCATATGAACATACTTAGTCTCGTGGGGGTTTCATATTATGGCACTCGTTTCGAGTCAGCTGCGGACTACTGCGTTATATAATACTTTTATAGCCGGCGTACTTTGAAAATCCCTACACTGTCTAAGTATAAAAGCCAGACAACGAATAGATTTACAACAAATGTTGATGATATGCTTCCTATACTACAGCAATTCGGGGACCATTTCGACACCTAGATCCTGCAGTCCAGTGACGCGTGTCACCACCATGCCCTCCATCTCGTACTGGTATTGCATTGGAGTCCACGCACGACTATAACTTAATAAACTGCATTTTTTCGGGTTAAAGTACAGTTTATTATCTAAACTCCATTGCACCACATTATCAACGTCTCGCTGGAGCCGTTCGCAATCCGAGGTGTTCGAAATTGATAGGAATAACTTGAGGTCATTCGCAAAAAGTAAACACCTTGCATCTGTCACAACCGCCGGAAGATCATTGATCATTAATATGAACATAACATAATAATCTCTCAAACACAGAATAATTGATTACTCTCAAACAAAAAGTATTTTTCAAACCGGTGAAGATTTGGCGGAGTGTAGAGGTAACAAACAAACAAAAAACCTCCTTCATTTTTTGTGAAGACGAAGTTCAAATCTAGAGAACTCGGGTACGCAACAATTATACTTTTAGTTTATTTTATTATTGCCACATCTAGCAGTCCTATATCACATCCTCAGCACTTCCCGGGAAAGGTGAAAAATGCCTCAGTCGTCGGTAATTTTTCACGTCTTGCATGCAGCAATATGAAACTAATACACAAAGGCTTGTTTGCTCCCCTTTGTTGGGTATCGTATTGTTATGTGGTTCTTATGATTTGTGGAGGTGATACTTCTATTATTCCTATATCCTTTTATGTAAGGTTTTATATATTTATATATTTTATATATTTTGTACATAGGGTTTTTTTAACGTATAGACTAGCGTTTGACCACAACCTCACCTGTTAGTAAGTGTTGATGCGGTCGAGGTAGCATGCGAGGCCTTAAATGGGAACTGGCTCTCAAGGATAGTTGTCGGAATACATTAGATGTTTGGCGACAGATTTTCTCACTTAAAGGTGGTAGCTGGCCAGGTGGATACTAGATATTGTCCTACGATCATGAGAAGATTGGGGGTTTCTTAACGATGGTTTACCTTCACCGGAAAGCAACTTTTAAATGCGCACATAATTGGAAATCACTCCAGTTGTGCATTGATGGATTTTCTTCTTCTTTATCCCGTTATGCGAGGTGGGCTTTCTCAATCATTCCATTTTAGACGGTCAATGATGGATTTTCTTATATTAATAATTTTGGTAGGTACATATAATTTTTAAGAATTTTGAAAGGGTATTTGAAGATTTCTTTGAAACGACAATAATAGTCACTGATACTTTTACTATCTCTTCGCCTTCTCCCTCAACGTTTTACTAGAAGGTAATGATAGCCACTTCCAGTTAAAAGTAAGTTCGTTATAGAAAACAAATTGCCAAAATTACTATCAAGGTGCTTTCATTTTAGATTTATAATTGTAGTGAGTTTGAATCATGATTATATTATTATGATGCGGCACCGCCAAGGGTACAACATCCTCACTACATGTTGTATCCCCGACCACCAAAATTTACATCTCTCGCCTGGACAACGACACGAAGACCGACGATGTCCAGTGATACATCTGCGGGAAGCTACAACGGGAGGACAGCATGCGTATTTGTCTGAAGGAGCTAGAGCAGAAGCGGCCGACATACTTCAAGTCATACGTGCTGCAGGTTCCAGCCGAGCACAAGAAGATGTTGCTCGTACCGGAGTTCTGGCCTGCAGGGGTTGTATACCGTAAATACAGGGATACTAGACCGGCAAAAATCCCTGAAACTCGTAGTGTTCCTATATTAAAATAGTTATATTTATATGTATGTTAGTCTGTAAGGTATTTATAATATGGGTCTTAGAATAACATGTACTGTTTTTTTAAGTTACCTGATTTAAAGATTTATTTATTTATAAAAGTACCGAGTATAAATTGTGACGACCGATCTCGCTGCGTAAACTCCCGAAGAAGTACAGCGGACATGCATGAAATCTAGGTCGAGACAGGCGACAACAAACATTGACTTAAGCGTGCCATACCATCCTTACAGTCTAGTCTAGTCTCTACATGAATAGTATTGAATTTCGACCGATAATCGTCGATAAGAAAAAAGATGCAGATAACGACTGTCTAGCTGCATCTCCTTCTTTCTACTAGACTTTTCGATCTCTCTTTGAAGTCTCTACATTGATAGTGATACGTCCTGTCATCGCAAATGTCTATTAGAAGGTGATACAGCTAGACAGTTGTATATTTGCATATCTTTTCTTATCGACGATAATCGGTTGAAATTCATCGCTAGTCATGTAAAGACTACCGGCCCAGGTGCTATATAGTTAGGCATTTAGCAGTTTACTATAACATACACAACTATGAATAATATGCGGCTAATGTGATACATTTTTATTTGCTACATAATCATTTCTTATAACTTGTTAAAAACAATTCAAAATTTCATCGTACCGACGGGACTTGAACCCACACCATAGAAAAGATAATAATACTACGTACACTCCCTGGATAACATGTAGAGGTGCTCTGCCAATAAAGCCACGGTTCGATCTATCGATACGACGAAATTAGTGGATTGCATTTTAACCCAATTATGCATTGGTGGCGCCATCTATGACTACTTATTTCGAATGTTAATCATTCAGAAGAAATCATTACAGTTTTCAAATCCGACGAGAGATGTTTGCACTGCGTAAATCAAATATTATGTTTTTTTGAAGTGTTACACACTCTATATTTTGTAAATTGTTAAACACAAAATGTTCATCATTCCGACATTTCCTAAAGCATTGAATAATATTCAATTCAATTGTTTTCCCAACGCAACCGCTACCTTGTCTTATCCAAATCGATTCTTCCTGTCAAGTCCTTGAACCTCGAAATATCAAGCTTATACATTTTTTATTTCCTCCAGTTGAACCTCCGTCAGAGCGACGTTTCAATTACACAGTGACATTATTGAGCAAAAAAATTGTAACCCTTTTTAAGGATACGAAACCTCTGATTAGGTAGAAGTGATGGTTTTATTCTCGTGGTTTGACTTTTATTAGTCTGTTTGGTATGGTAGGTGCCTAAACTTGCACTTTTTCAACGACTTTCAAAAAGGAGGAGGTTCTCAATTCTTTGTATGTTTTTTTTTAAGTTACGCAATTACTCCGTCAATACAATACAATACAATACAAAAACTCTTTATTGATCACCAAAGAAATTACAAATTGTACATACTATGTGATGAAAGACAGTAGAATAATAAGGCAATACAATCGGCGGTCTTATTGCATAAAGCAATTTCTTCCAGACAACCTTGGCATGGAAAAGAAGAATACAAACAAAAATTGGGGGTAGCGTACAATAAAAATTAATGATGTCAGAAAAAAAAAATATATATATAATAATAATACACAAAATAGACTACTAAAATTTTAGTATATTAAGATATAATACATAACAATACCCTACATATATATAATAATGTTCCCAAATATATTAATATAAATACATATATATGTATATATAATATTAAATACACATATACATAACCATATATATTAAATCACAGTAGTGTTGCAGTTTTAACATGTTTGGAACAAGTAATGGGCTTTTACCATGGATTTAAAGATAGCCAGCGATTTGGCATGTCTAATCTCCACTGGTAGCGCGTTCCATAAATGGACCGCTTGCACAGTAAAAGATTTTTCATAAGCAAGTGAGGAATGGATAGGGGTTAAAAGTTGTAGAGTTTCAGCGGATCTCAAGGAAAACGGATTTGAAAGGTGAAGAAACGTGAAACGTTCCTTAAGGTAGGAAGGGGTACACGGGATAAATAGAATAGAGTATAGAAGAGAAAGGACGTGACTATTCCGGCGAAGACGAATAGGTAACCATTTCAGCTTTTTACGGAATTCTGAAATGTGGTCATACTTGCGTAATACAAATATGAACCGTATACAAAGGTTCTGCAGTCTCTCAAGCTTACTAAGCTGTTCCTCGGTTAAATCCAAATAGCAGGTGTCAGCATAATCTAGTATAGGAAGCAAAAGGGATTGCGCAAGCGCAGTTTTGGTGGAAATTGGAAGAAGATTACGTAATCGTCGTAACGAACCTGCAGATGCGAAAATCTTACGACTAACTTCAGCTATTTGGGGTGCCCAAGAAAATGTCCTATCAAAGAGTATCCCAAGGTTTTTGACTGTATCGCTGATAGGTACATGTGTTCCGTCGAATATTACCTGAGGAAGGCGGAACCAGTCAATCTTGGATATCATCCTGGAACCGCCGATGACTATCAATTGTGTTTTCACCGGATTCACACTTATGCCGTACCATTTACTCCATTTGAGCACTGAATCTAGGTCAAAATTTGTCTGTGTGATGGCATCTGATAGCTGAGAGAGTGGTACTTGTCTGTAAATTTGCAAATCATCTGCATAAAGGTGGTAGGAAGTAGAAAGCTGTTGAGAGATAGAGTTTATGAAAATAGCGAAAAGAAGAGGAGATAGAACGCCGCCCTGAGGGACACCCGCAGTCGTGTCACACCAAGATGAAAAGGAATCATCAATGCGGACACGCTGCCGACGTCCATACAGGTAAGTACGAAACCAGTCAATTACTGAAGGAGATATGTTAAGAGAGCGGAGAATTGCCAGGAAAATGTCAAAGTCGACATTATTAAAGGCATTGCTAAAATCGAGTAACGACAGCACTGTTACATGCCCTCTTTCAATGCCATATCGAATATCATCAGTGATCTTCACCAGTGCCGAAACAGTGCTATGGCCTGGACGAAAACCGGATTGAAAAGGATTCAATAGATTGTTTCTGTTAAGGAAGACGGAAAGTTGTTGATGAATTAGGCGTTCTAGGACTTTGGAGAGAAAAGGTAAAATAGAAATAGGACGAAAATCAGAGAAGGACAAAGGAGTGGATTTTTTAGGAAGCGGTATAATCTGAGCTTCTTTCCAAAGCGATGGAAAAGACGCAGAGGTAACAGATTCGTTTAGGATATGTAGGATAATGGGAAGGATTTCGTCCAGGAGTAGCTCAATCATGTTACGACTGATACTGTCGCTACCGATAGCATTTGAGGTAATGGCAGAGATGCTACTCTTAACATCACTAGCAGTAAATTGACGGAAGACAAAAGAAGAGTAGTCGGGAGTCGGAATAGAGGAAAGATGATCCAAAGTAGCTACTTTTGTGGATGCATGGAAATTACTAGAAGAAGAAAAATGTTGATTTAATGAATTGAGATCAAGATTTTTATGTAAAGGATTTTGACGCTGTTTACCAACTCCCAACGAACGAAGAAATTTCCAAACTTTCGAAGGATCTTCATTTTCTACAGAATCATGAATATGCTGGCGTTGTGCATTCCTACACACCTTATTGCAGTGATTCCGGGTTTCAATGTACTTTTCCTTATTTACGTCAGTAGGTCGCACCTTAAATCTCGTTTTGGCTACAAGTTTTTTTTGCATTACAGTTTTTATATCAGAAGTAAGCCAAGGGGCAGGTAGATGTTTGATTTTAATAGGCCGTAACGGTGCGTGAATATCATAAAGACCTAATAATTTACTATTGAATATATCAACCTTGTCATCGATAGTGCGTGCATCTATAATAGGAGACCAATCCATTTCTAAGGCATCTTTACGTAGACACTCGAGATCAATACCACCAAAACTACGCTGCAGACGAATAGTGGGCTTGACTTTAGGTGGTCTTATTTTAAAAGATAGAAATATTAGATCATGGTACGAGAAGGCATCCGCAGCACATTGGCCATGTTTGCCAACTAGATCTACGGAAGAAACAAGAATCAAGTCAAGAAGAGATGGAGTTGAATTTGGAAAGAAATGTGTTGGACTAGAAGGAAGAATAGACAAGTTGTTAGCTCTAATGAGCATTTCAAAAGTAGACGAACGAAAATCTTTTTTGAGCAGACAAGTGTTAAAATCACCCATAATAATGGTGTGATTAAAGGAAGGACAGAGGTTTTCAAGCAGTTTTTCGAAAGAGGCAAAGAAATTAATACGGAGAGAAGGGCAGTAATATACACCAAGTAGTACTTTAGTATGGGAAAGTGAAACTTCTAAGAAAAGGTGTTCCCCAGCATCGGCAGGAGGTGGTTGTGCTGACACATTTACAATGGCGAAAGGAATGTGAGTACGAAGGTAAATAGCAACACCCCCACCCCCGCTACCGATGCGGTCATTACGTAGAAGTCGAAAACCAGGTAATGAGTAAAGAGTTGTGGAAAGACAAGGTTTTAACCAAGACTCCGAAACAAGGATAGCATGAATATTTTTATGCATAAATGACACCTGCATTTCAGTGAAATGTGCCGGAATACTCTGAGCGTTTATGTGGATCACGTTGAAATTTTTTGGCACATCGCAAAATTGCGAGTCTATGCTATCAGACAGGGTAGGTATACTGGCAAAACTATCAACACTTGTATTCATATCTGTAGACAGAGACAGATATTCTTCGTCACTACTGTTTATCAAGTGTGAGCCCATTCTAATATTTTTTTGAATTAGTATGCCACATTTACAAGGTGACCATCATAAGAATAAAATGACGGAGTTTTGAGGTTCAGGTAAGAAACATAAAAAAAATCATCATCATCATCATCATCAGCCGGTGTCAGGCCACTGACACCACTGCTGGACTAGGCCTCTCTTAAGATGCGCCACTGAGCCCAATGCAGTCACTGCCCACCGCTTTGCGTATGTCGTCGCTCCACCTGGTTACAGGACGTCCTACGCTACGTCTACCCCAACGGTTATCAGTCCTGCGGCAGATATGATGAAAAAAATAGTACAGAAGAATTGAGGACCTCCTTATTTGTGAAGTCGGATAAAAAACGCAAAGGTTGCCATGGAGCACGTTTCTCCAACAAATTATAACAAAATGTCCTGGCGAGCACACGTAAATCGGGCGCAATGAATCTGCGACTGGCGACGGCAGTTGGACCATGGCCAGACTCCAATCTATGCAATTAGGATTACCTACCTGTGTGTAAAAGGTCCATTATGTAGGCAGAATGCAGGATATTGGCATATCTGCACATACTTAAAAAAAAGCTTACAAGGAATGTCGTTTGCACATTATAAGTAGTCCTGTTAACCCCTCTCAATAGGGATGGACGGCGGCCCGTTGTGTGGACATCGGTACCCAAGGAGAGAAGCACAGAAAAAAATCATCATGATACCACGACCGCTCTGCCAAAAGCGTACGACTAAATACAGTTAACCTCTATAAATATGCTCGTGTCTGGAGTGGGTTCACGTTATTAGTGCAGTGGGTTGAGTTGGGATCGAACTCACGACCTCTCGATCGCCAGGACGACGCCATCGATCGACGATCATTGGTCTATTACCGTTATACTACAGCATATCGTTTTTTTAAGTGTTACTACACTTGTAGTAGTTTTACGTAGCGACAGGGTCGTACTGTAGCTAAATGAATACAGTATCTGGGCATGTTCCCCGATAAGAGTGGGTTCGAGTCCCTTCGGTACGTATGATATTATCCATGGAGGTTGGCTCATGCTATAATACCGTCTGACTGACATAAAAATATCCAATATGTTTTTTATTAGTATGCCGTATTGTGGTAAGATGGGTTAAACAGTTGTGTTTTGTGTTTTGGAGTAAAGGCAGGTAGATGTCCAGCGCCTCATCTCACTATCGTGTTCCACTTCCAGATAATCACGATTCCATGTTAGACCGCATCATCACTCAACATTAGACGAGATCAAGAGGAGGTCAACCTTAAAAAATAATACCTACTGGTCGCTTTGAAGAGCAAAGCTGGCTACAAGAAAAAAAAATGGAAAATTCTATTTTAAATTACCGTAATGGTGACATACAATACATTAATACGGAACGATTCATATCAATGTGACATCACAGAATTACTATGATAAGGATAATCCTAACCTCCTAACTAATATTATATATGCGAAACTAACTCTGTCTGGCGTCTGTGTGTCTGTCTCTCTGTCTGTCTCACTTTCACGCCAAAGCCACTGAACCGATTGAAATGAAATTTGGTACACAGATAGTCTAGAGCCTGAGAAAGGATATAGGCTACGTTTTAATGCGAAACAAGGGTTGTTAAGGGTTGATAGGGGGGAAGAAATGTTGTATGGAAGTATCGTCATTTTTAGAGCTAGAAGCTTGAAACTTTGTTTTTAGGCCGTTGATTCGATATAAATATATACGACATTCTAAGTTTGTAAACTTTAACCCTCAATGGTGTAAAATAACAATAGGGGATGAAAGTTTTGTATGGAAATATGTAAGGTTTATGTGAATGTTCTACTGAACCGATTTAAATGGAATTTGGTACACAGATAGTCTAGGGCCTGAGAAAGGAAATAGGCTACTTTTTAATGCTAAAAGGGGGTTGTAAGGGGTTGAAAGAGGGGATGAAAAGTTGTATGGAAGAATCGTATTTTTAAAGAAACTTATTGGTTAGGCTGTTGATTCGATAAAAATAAATATGACATTCAAAGTTTGTGAGGTGGAAGTGAGAAGAAGGGAAAAGGGGAGGGGAGGGGAGGGGGAGGGCGAAGGGAGGGGTGAGGGGTAGGGAGGGGGGATTAGGGCGGCGTGGTACGGTGCGGTGTAAGTGGGATCTGCATGTGTCTTGTTTATTTGTAAAATAATTAGCCTAAATAATTAAAAATGCTACCCAAAGACACTATTCCACGCGGACGAAGTCCGACGTGCTCGCACGTCTAGTTTTGTAATAAAATTGACCAAATACTTATCTATTAAATACTCTTAATTGATGGCCAGGTAATGATTTTACTAGCCTAGTAAATATTTTGAATGTCACGTACGTTATAAAATTACCTACTCAGTTCATCATAATCATCATCATCAGCCGGTATCAATCGGTCCACTGCTGGACGTAGGCCTCTCCCAAAATGCGCCATTGAGCCCGATCTTCGGCTCTTCTTTTGACTTTCCACTACAATTCTACAGGCCGGTGACGGGCAGCAGCGTCACCAGTGCGAGAGAAGCTACGTCCTGCGATCGCCAACCCGCCTGCCTTACTCAGTTGATTCAATTAATTTATTCTGAATCTAATTCTGACAATGTCCATCATTTTCTTATCCCATGGTCTCCTATGCCCTGAATTGCGATGAAAGCTGTTGTATAGCACAGCTTAGCTACCGCGGCGTTACAAGCATTATCTAGCGCTAAGAGGATTACTCTACACATCCGATAGATGGCGTAATTTCACTATTAAGTAATTATTGTCGTAATCTTATCGATAGTCGGCAAGCGCTATAAAATATTAAAAAAAAAGAACAACAGGGTTAAGACAGTTGCGCTGTGAATTGATCAAATGTCGTTCGGCTCCTTGTTTTACTGCCGTCTTTCAATTCCAGACAATCAGGATACTATACCTAGACCCTATCGTCACTTTTAACATCAGGTCAAGTACTTGTCAAATTGCAATTAAAAAATATCCTAACCAACTACCTCTATTTGAGTTCCATTACGAATTTTCCATCCTTTCGTACATTGACTGGTCATCATTCCTCCAGACCAATAACTTTCAAAAACCATCTCTATCTCAACGCTATAAAGTCGTTAATTAAACCTAGTTGATGAGCATGGAACCCGTATGTTTGCGGACACGCGACAGTCCTGTCAGTCGCCCCGCCTTGCGTACACTGTGACCGCATCAATTTGTTACCACGGCTCATTGAGGATGGTGTCATGTTTAAAGAAGCCAAGAATTAACACGTTGAGTCATTATTATCTCAATTATGTTTGTTGATGAATTGAAGAGCCAAGAAGAAAATATAAAGTACTCATGTTACTGTCTTTGTAAACTCATAGGATTGACCGTATTCTTGCACAAAAGTATTGATTTTATGTGATTTGATGTGAGAATGATTGGAATGATTATAATAATAAAGAATTATGACTGATTGGAATGATAGAGAATAATTATGATAATATGAATTGGTTTAGAAAACAATTGTTAATTGGAGATTTTTATAAACCATGTTTTACATTTTTTGTGTACTTTCTGATCATAAAATTAGTTCAAGAGGCAGAAGCATAAAAGTCAAAAGTAAAAATTCAAAGAATTTATTCAGTATATGGGAAAATTAAAAATCTGCACTTACAAACGTCAAAGTCCAGTCAACATTAAATAGATCATATCAATAACAATTATTCTAAATATAACATAAGTTATTGCTTTGAATTAAAAAAAAAATGTAATGAGCCATTCAGCTTTCATCTAAACGTCGAACCTCACACTAAAAAATAGTTTAATTCCTCGGATTAATGTAGGGTTGCTAACCGTACTTTTACGTGCACCCCCAATGCATGTTTCAGTTCTTCAGACAATTTTTATTCAAAAAATTGTAAAATAATGAAACACAATATATTTTTTTTTTTTAATATCTTATAGGCTAGCGTTTGACCACTATGCGGTCGAAGATGGTAAGCACGCTATGCCTCGAATGGGAACTGGCTCTCAAGGATAGCTGCCGGAACACATTAAATGTTTGGCGACAGATTTTCTAATTCATTTTCAGGGTGGTAGCTTACCACCCTCAAGTTAGAAAATCTGTCGTTACCTTATATTATTTTATTATCACGACGTTATTATGCAACTGATAGACGGACAATCAGTTCTATTCGGAATATGATTTGTGCTGCGATTAGTTTGCGTTTTATTTATTTATAAACCAACCCGCATGATGGTAGGACATATCTAGTGTCCGCCTAGACAGCTAACACCATCAAGTTGGACAATATGTCGCCAAGCACAAGTATATTCCATAAGAAGCCCTTGAGAACCAATTTTCCTATTTCAGGTTTATTGTGCCACCATCCTCGACCACATCGTCACTTACCAAGAGGTGAGATTATAGTCAAACGCTAGTATAAAAATAACTATGTAATGCTTTTTTAGGGTTCCGTACCAAAGGAGCCCTATTACTGAGACTTTGCTGTCCGTCCGTCTGTCTGTCTGTCCGCACTATACAGAGCTGTATCTCCTTAACTGTAATAGGTCCATACTTGAAATTTCTTGAAAAATAACAAAGTATGTATTACTATAGCTGCTATAACAACAATTACTACAAACAAAATAAAATTAAATATCAGAGGAGGTGTATTTCGGCGTTTTTTTCTCGATCTTACAAACCTTAATAGATAGTTACTTGAAATTTGCTCATTGTGCAGAATCACTATAATCAAATAATAAAAAACTAAATATCAAAGGGGGTCCCCATACAAACTTCTTATTTTTACGGCAAATTTTGTTCAATCGGAACCCTACCTACGTGTGCAAGTCCGACTCGCAGTTGGTCAGTTTATTATTAATACTGATTAATCACCGGATCTAGTAAAATGCTAAAATAATATTGCACAGATAATTTTACTATTCCTATTAAATGTGTTGTCCATTATTACATGAACTGGTCCACGCTCGTCTGTTAATTGAAGTTATGGCAAACGGAAGGACGCGCGACATTCTATCACGAATAATTAAAACATTTCAATCCATATTACTTATTTAACGGCTTGGATTCTATGTTCAATAGTGTTACAAAACGGTTAATTACTCGTTTGGTGGGAAGATGTTATTATAATTATGTAACCGATAGACCTTAGACCAACGATACAAAAAAAATACATACAGTCGAACATAGAACCTCTTCCTTTTTTAAAGTCGGTTAAAGTGTAGTCAAAGCTTGAACACAATGATTTTGCAGTGAGCGAAGCTTGTGCCCAATGTCACTAAAATTCATCTCTGTAAAATCCAATAAAAACCAATCCAATCACTTCAGTGCAAAACCAATAAATTTGAATTGTACGCAACACACGAATAAATATGAATAAAAAAATACTAACAGCATAAAAAAGTAATAATTCTGCATATTTTTATTACCCTGTAATACACCCGTATTTTGATGTGACACACAAAATTTCGGCCATAAGAAACGGTGCTCACTAGATATGAGAACTTAAAATTTTTTGCCGGTTGGTGTTAATGTCGAATTAAATTTGTTGGGGGCGCCACACCTGGATGATTATATATTTGAACACAAATTACATTGAACGAAGATGCTTTCAAAACGTCTGATGGTAAAAAGAGAGCCTTATATGTGGCTTACTTTTGGAGAAGTCTATGTTCTGCTTTTGAGCAGGAAAACGAAAATTCGGATTTATAAAACAGTCATAAGACCATTCTTGATGTATGGAAGTTTGAAGCTTGGCCACTAACACAAAAAGAAGAGAAAAATCTCACCGAAAGGAAGATCTTACGCAAAATACTGGAAACAGCAAAACGAGCAGAAGGCAGTTGGAAAATCCGCAAAAACAGAGATAGAAAAACTAACAGAGCCCAACATTATTAAAGAAATAAAAGTTCATATAATCCGATGGCTCGGTCATGTAGAGTGAATGGGAGAGGATCGTGCAACAAGAAGGGCATACGAGGGACGACCAACTGGTGGATGGCCAGTGGTAAGACCTAGATATAGATGGGAGAACGAAGTCCAGAAATATCTGTGAGAACTGAGGGTGGAAAACTGGAGGGAGCTGTCACAGGACAGAGGCAGATGGCGCTTACTTTTGTCGGAGGCCAAGGCCCACTTCGGGTCGCTGAGCCATAGGAGTAAGTAAGTAAGTTAGTATGTTCAAAGCAAGATGCATATAATTGACCGATAAAATAAGATACCAACTTTCGTATTGGAAAAGAACCCGTTCAAATGCAAACAGATAAGCACAATCAAAAATGTCATAAAGTGTCGGAATTATATTGTGCAATGTTATAAAAAATCAAGAAGCAGATAAATACGGCTGATAAAATAAGACTACATCAAACTAATCATAGCCTAAATATAATATAAAAGTATAAAATATATATATATATATATATATATATATATATTTATAAATATGGGTACACATACGATTAAAGTATAATCATAGCCTAAGTATAACAGTGATACAGAGAAAATACATACAAACATACCGGACAAAACTAGCCGACTACACAATCTTGCCGGACAAAGACTAATCAGATAAACACAGCATCCTCATTTCTAGTGACCAGTGCTATAATACAGTAATATGGATCATAAAAGGCCGGAATCGTGCAAATATTTGTTCATGTGTTTGGACCGTTCTTTGCGTGATAAATGTTTGTATGAAAAGTGGCAGGAAAAGGTTGAAACAGCTTTGAAGTGTTTTAAATATTTGTTGGAAAGCTCTTTGTGAGATTGTTTGCCGTCGTCTTTTTTGTATACATAATAGTTACCTTGGAGTACCTTCGTTAACCGACGTTAACGATAAAAAAAGGAGATTTTCCATACGCCGGAATCTCTTTTAGGGTTCCGTACCCAAAGGGTAAAACTATACTCTATTACTAAGACTTCGCTGTCCGTCTGTCTGTCTGTCTATCTGTCCGTCTGTCTCCAGGCTGTATCTCATTAACCGTGATAGTTAGACAGTTGTAATTTTCACAGATGTTGTATTTCTGTTTCCGCTAGAACTACAAATACTAAAAACAAAATAAAGTTTAAAATACAGAGGTTCCAATACAAAAATCGTGTTTTTTAGTATAACGCCATCTCTGAAGGTCTAGGTGTCATCTGGGTGTTAACAACTCTTTCGTGTTTATTAAGCTAACAACCTTTCTAATTATTTTCGGCAAAATGACATAGATGGCGCTAATAAACGAGCCCTGTCTTACTAGATCGCGGTGACGAGATTCTCCGTGAACTCGTATACCAAACCGATTTTGTTTAAGAACAATTAATCACATTAATTGATTTAATCAAATCAATTAATCATATATGAGATTGAAACTCTGTTATGTTTCGTATTGTACTGTGTACGGAACCCTCCCTACGAACCTAGTGTGTGATTCGAGACGCGACCCTGACTCGCACTTGGCCAGTTTTATTTTAATGTATTTATCCCAATTACTCAATGATGCCTGGACCGATTTGGAAAATTCTTATTTTGTTTGAAAGGAAATACTTCCCAGGTTGTTCCTTTACATTTTATCAGATCTGATGAGTATCTCGAGAGATATGGAGATAAAAACCTCAGACTTGGTACTGAAAATGACTAGCGTGGCATTGAAAGTCTTTTCGTTTTGTAAATGACCTTAAATTATTCTTATGGCATAAAAACTATCCCATCCAAGCAGCTTTTGTGTGTAAGTATTGGCACGTAATAGGAGCACTATTGTAAATTAGTATAATGTGTTCAGCGTCTCGTCTCACTGCTGTCTTTTAATTCATACAAGCCAGATCTCAGAACTTATCTTTACTTAACATTCGTTGAGATAGTGGACAAGTTCGCCATAAAAAAACCATTCCAATGCAAGTTGGATAAGCGCACCGAAGGTTCAGTATTTATTTGTCAATTTAGGTTAAAGGATAAACAGTTCTTTCCAATTTCACCAATCGCAATTAATACGTTTGTAATAGTTAATTTGCTTTTCTTTGTTATTAAACAACATAATTATTTACAGTTTCCAGATTTTTTTATTTATAAGTACTGTGAGACCTTCTAGGTTAACGGGAAGTTATTGATTTTCTTGTAAAATCGCAAAATATGCGAAAATATACGACATAAACGGTCATATATTTTGATCATGTTGATTTACAGGTATAATTTTTTCACAGCTGTAAAAGACCGTAGACCCGAGAATTTGATATATAAGTTTCAACTTCAACACCATCCTGAGAAAAAGGACAGACGGACAGAAGGGCAGATGGAAAGACGGACAACAGAGTGATCCTATGAGGGTTCCTTTTTTCCTTTTGAGGTACGGAAGCCTAAAAACTCGGGAACCACTTTTATCAAACGTTTATTGTCGAAAATCGAGCTTTTAATGTTGTAAGATGGACTAAGAAACATAAATTATAGCTATGTTGATTTGTCGATATCTGCCTGGAGCCATGCGATCCAAGTTTTTGCGACAAAACCCGTTCGTCAGCATTTCTATGTGACCGCATCGACTTGCGGTGGATTTCATGTCTGTTTGTGGTCTGCCCATCCGAGTTTGTTATTTATCCGGTTCTGAATCTTGATTTGTTGGCTATTCTGCTGTTATTGATTTTAATTGTGGGTATGATTATTTACACTAGAATCTTCGCGTTGCGTAGATTAATATGAAAAGCGTAATTTACTATCAAGTCCCCAAAGAATGCCTCGTTGGCGAAAAGGTTAGATGGTTTTATTTTAGGAGAGGTCGCCGGTTCAATTTTGAGCATGGGTGTTCTTCTACAGGTGATAAAAGTATATTATATCGATGCTTCGCCTGACTTGCTACCAAAAAGAAGCTTACCACCATCAGGAGAAAATCTGCCGCCATGACCTTACGGTGTTCAGGCAGCACACTAATACACATTCTTAAGAATCAATGTATTTTAGTCCTAGTGTGTCATCATTTTCGCCCACATCACAGCTTACCACCAGGCGAGATAGTGGTAAAACGCTAGCCTATAAGATATAAAAATTACATCTGGTGAAATTATGCTCAATTACTTACTTATCAGCCTACAATTTGAAATTTAAATTATGATAGGTAACCAAAATTACTCGTTCAATAGGGTGCCTAGTTTTACTACCCAAGTAGACGTAAATAACGTCTTTATCAGCAAAAGCATTTATTTCGCATTATAACATTTCACGAAACATTAATGCCCTATTTGGTGTTCATTAAACTATTGTTCTTACATCAGGTAAAAACTAGGAAAATGTGTTTTTGATTATATATAATGATCTCGTAACCAGTGGTTAGGTTGAGATTAACCTGCGGAGGCCGCGGTCGCTTTCCTTTCATGTTTTAGCCCTTTTATATACCTAGATTTTGCTTACATTTTAAGCATGGTTTACACAAAATTATATTTTTTATTATACTATATCGAGTAAGATTTTCTTTGTGATTGGTAAGGCAGCGACACCCTGTAAGGTAAGCATTATTGAAGAGAAATTTTCAAAATGGCAAATTCAATAATAATAAATATAATTGCAGCGTGGTATGTCCCGCCAATCATACTGCTCAAACTTCTCATTTCTACAGCACTAATTTTACTGAAAGTAAAAGCTTTACTGCTTCTTTTGCCATGCCCAGCATTCACTACATGAGTGTAGGAACCGATACTCCCCTATGTACAACCAGCCGTGCTATTTTAGACACGTTCTGACATCTCATAAAGTTGTGCAGTGCCCCATTCATTTGGTTTCGTGCCAAAACTCTTCGCTCAATATCACTTTCATACTTACCATCTCTCGTAAACTTAAAATCCAGGTACACAAACTCTTTCACTTGTTGCACTCTCTCTCCATATGTCTCCGTAACCTTACAATCAGTAATTCTTTCTTCTCTTTCAAAAACCATTACTTTGGTTTTGCTTACATTCACTTTCATTACATTCCTTTTTAAGGCATCATGCATAATATAAACCATACTTTGCAACTCCTGATTTCCAAAGACATGGATCATGCATTCCATTCCTCTCCTGAACCCCGCTTGCACAAACATCCCACGTTTTTTATCAGTTTCATTGGTCACTCTTGTAATCAATACCTTTGCATACAATTTTCCGGCAATGCTGAGTAATGCTGCTTATGAAGATATTGAATCTCTCTACAAAATAAAACAACATAAATCCCGAGAAAAGTTTATTAACTGAAATAATGATGGCATGCAAGGTACAAAACGCATGCATATATTTTTATACATTTTCTGTTTTACTACAACAAAACAAATACAATATCATGCCCACGATTATAATATGCCACTTACAAAATTAAATAAAAATATTTATATAAGTACTTATTCTGTAAAACTATTTTACTAAATAAAAATTGTGGCACTCAAAAATTATAATACAAAGGGTAAGGTAATGTAGAAAGTAATTATTCAGATACATTTTCAGTTAAAATGCTTTAAAATATCATCTTTTACTATTTATCACAGAAATTATAAATTTCTACCTCAATATAAACAATATTTTGCTAATTTTATAGGAATTTCACTAATATTTTTTTAATTATTTGAGAATTTAAATTGTGAAATCAAAATTAAAATATTCTCAATAATCATCATTTTAAATCCCTTAAGATTCCAATAAATAGGTACACATACATTTTATACTTTTCCATTTTTATTGTAGAAATTTCAGTCTAAGCATTTTATTTGAATTAATTTACCATGGAATTATATCCTAAATATACCTTTCATTAAATACTATGCAAATTTTGAGCAAATTTAATTTTTGCTAAATTATGTAGTTTACTACAAAAATTCTTATTAAAAGTGCAAACCCATAACTTTAAAAAAACACTGATAACTGAATAATTGATTGTTTACAAATCTTCATTGAATTTACAAATCAACAAATATAAAATGCATCGAATTTCAAGATTAAAATTGAACGCACTTCAAAGATTCAAGGAATTTTAAAATTTAATACGCTTTTTATTATAAAATATTTACATATCTTTACAATCAGTCAACATTTTATGGCCTACTTAGGAACATAGTATTTTACAATATAAAAAACTCACAAATTCAATGACGGCAGTGAGAAAATTATTTGTGTATTTTTTTAGATGATAAAGATTGATTGAAAGTACGACCACACCACGGAGTCCTACGTCCGCGTGCGCGTTCGCGATCTGGGCCCCTAGACAACATTCAATTTTATGTTTCCATTCATGCTAACGCAAGTTTAAAATTTGTATGGAATGACATTTATATGTTTCCGCAACAAAGATGTCATTCCCATACATTTTTAAACTTAGTTTTTAACGTTAGCGTGAATGGAAAGAGGATATTGGATTTTAAAATTTGATTTGAAAATCAGGACCCCTACCTGATTTTCAATCGTTTTCAGATCGCCGTAGATCGCATTTGGTGTGAACCAGTCGGTACAAATACTATTGCGCTATCTGATCGCCACCTAGATCGCTCACGCAGGACGCCGCGGTGTGATCGTACACGGGCCGTTTTTCTTTGATTACACGACAATAGCACGAAAATAGTTACATGAAAATTACTATTTTCGTTTTTTTATACAGTAGAGTGAAATCAAACTTTACGTAAATAACATAATATTTATCGTAACGTTTTTAGTGACAACATTATATTTACCACTCGTTATTTATATATAGTAAAATATGAAAAAGATCTTTGTACAATATTTCATCGAAGCATTAAAATTCTGGATTTTTTTTAATATGTAGTTACAATCTTTACCAACCCAACGAATTTTACAAAATATACCAATACTTTATATTGAAAACCATAATTATATTTAGGCCAGTCATTTGCCTATACAGGTCGGTAAGCACAGACCAAAAACTGCGGTTGGTATGCATCATGGAGGTAGGAAAAACAAGGAGGCGCCGCGATACATTTGCCGCCATGTGAATTCCTACAAAAAATGTGCATACTTAAACCCCATAATGTTACATAAAATTGCTGCCAATGCTATGATTGCGTCAATCAAGATCATCAATGGACCAATAGACAATCAACGACAGCCATTTTGGACCAATAGATAATCAATGGCAGCCATTTTATATTACATTATGACTTTTAGGTATGCACCTTTTTTTAAAAAGGTATTTATTTCGTTTCCATATTATGTCAATGGTATGCATTCGCATGGGTTACTGCTGTATGTATCTTACATCTCGCTCGCACTCGTTTGTGCGGCATTGATTCTTGGTGGCTTGCATTTCTTTTCAAGACAATTATGGCATACTTAGTACATCGAAACCTTACCCACCCGTGAAGAACCAGCTTAACATTTCTTACGATCTATTTCACCTCAACTGAACTATCAGTAACGTAATATTTCATTGTAACAATGTCCTTTTCTAATCACGTACTAAAACATAATATTAGGGTGTTTTCACACAAGTCATGCTACACGTGCGTCGCCAGCTTGCCGTTACCTGTGAAAAATGACAGCAATTAGTTTAAGTATATACGGGCCTTAATATTGTGATACTAAATCACTTTTGAAATTACAACAGACACTTTTAGGGGGACTTTTCTTGTAAGATAAATATTATTAAAATATCTACAACAAATATCTTCAATCGCAGATTTTATAATTTTCTGTTAGTTAGATACCCTTTGAGGTACATTTGGCAATTCATCTTTAAAGAGTCTTTTTAATCGACTCCACAAACAATGAGGAGGTTCTTAATTCGAATATAGTTTTTTAATATTATGTTTCTTTGAAGTGTTTCACACTTTATATATATATATATATATATATTTTGTTTTTTAATGTTTGTTACCACAGTACTTTGCTTATTAAAAGATGAGGATTTCGTTAGGAGTTCGATTGTAAAACCGATAACCGTTGAGGTAGACGTGTTCTAGAGTGGAGATCACGGCTCGGTAAACGTAGTGTAGGACGCTCTTCAGCTAGGTGGAGCGATGAACGCAAGCTGGGTCGCAACGGTTGGAAACAAAGAGCTGAAGATCGAGCTCAGTGGCGTGCCATAGGTGAGGCCTATGTCCAGCAGTGGACAGAGATAGGCTGATGATGAATATTATAGAGGCGAAAGTTTGTCAGCTTACAAGTATGTTTTTTCCACTTAAATACAACCTCGGAGCGTTCAAGTCTAGAGTGAATAGATTTTTACTGAGCAAGCGTGCTCCATCCTCGACCGCGTCGTCACTTACCATCAGGTGAGATAGCGGCCAAACACTTGCACAATTCACAATAAAAAAAATGTTTGTTACTTCTTCACGCTAAAACTACTCAACCGATTGAGCTGATATGTATGTAGATATAGCCTAGACCCTGGAAATGCAACTAACATAGAGTACTTTTTATCCCGATATTTCCACACGAACGATGTCTACGCGGGTAAAACCGCGAGGCACAGCTGGTTATTTTATAAATCTATAAAAAATGTGTTTGGAAGTCGATCAATAAACAATATTTATTCTAATTAAGTGCTTTTTGTGATGTCAATCGAAAATGCTGCATTTTTGCATCCGCTTTAGAAAAATATCATCCTTTTTAGGGTTCCGTAACCGAATGGCAAAAAACGGAACCCTTATAGATTCGTCGTGTCTGTCTGTCTGTCTGTCTGTCCGTCCGTATGTCACGGCCATTTTATTCCGAAACTGTTAAGACTACAGAATTGAAACTTGGTAGATGTATTCTGTGAACCGCTTTCCGATTTTTATACAAAAATAAAAAATATAAATGTTTAAGCATACATGGAACTGAAACAAAAAAAAAATTTTTTTCAAACCTATACGAGTGGGGTGTCTATGGATAGGTCTTCAAAAATGACATCATGGTTCCTGATTTTTCTTAAAGTCAATCATTTGAAAGATAGGCCCGTCTAAAGTGGTAAAATGTGTCCCCCCCCCCCCCCCCTAAAGTATGGGAGTGAAACATTTAAAATAAATATATGCTGTAGATCTCAATAAAAACTAACAACGAAAATTGGTTAGAACGAGATACAGTCAAAGATAACTTTGTTTTTCATACAAACACTATGAAAAACAAAGTTAATTTTGTAGTTGCGAAAAATCATAGTTATGGAATACTTAACGGTGTTACGGAATCCTACGAGTGCGAGTCCGACTTGCACTTGGCCAGTTTATTATTATTACAAGCTTTATCTCTACTTCACGGCGAATTTATTTGTCCGTCGCAAATCTTGCGATTGATTTTAGAGCGACTTCCAGGGGTTCGATTGAGCTGAAATTTTGCAAACATATGTAAATCGCGTGACAATGCAATATTATGACAACATTGTGCTGATTTGATTATGGAGCTGGAAGGTGGCCATAGGAACCCAACCAGCAAAAACTACACTTAAAATAATCTCTAGACAACTGTTTTCTTGCTCTTATACCATTCTTATATCGTCGTATAAGCCTGGATTTGGGCACCATTTATAAGCGTAATTTGTTTATATGTTTCTAATATCAGTCAGTATTGAATGTTGTTTTCACTTAAATTATTCTTACCAAAACTAATTTAAGCGAACATAGGCTTACATTGTTTTGACGTTAAGAGTCCTGTGAGCGTAAGAAAGTTTATTTTGATTTAACATAAGATCAAACACAATCGTAAATAAACTGGCCAAGTGCAAGTTGGACTCGCACTCGTAGGGTTCCGTAACACAGTTAAGTATTCCATAACTATGATTTTTCGCAACTACAAAATTAACTTTGTTTTTCATGTTTGTATGAAAAAGAAAGTTATCTTTGCGGTCGCCATATCTCAAAAACTGCTGGCTGTATCTCGTTCAAACCAATTTTCATTGTTAGTTTTTATTGAGATCTACAGCATATATTTTTTTTAGATTTTTTACTCCCATACTTTAAAAGTTAGAGGGGGGGGGGACACACATTTTACCACTTTAGACGCGCCTATCTTTCAAATGAATGACTTTGAGAAAAAATGATTTTAAAAACCTCAATGTCATTTTTGAAGACCTATCCATAGACACCCCACATGTATAGGTATGAAGAAAAAAAATTTTTTTTTTTGTTTCAGTTTTTGTTGTTTCATTTCTTAAACTTTTATTTTTTTTACTTTTGTATAAAAATCGGAAAGCGGTTCACAGAATACATCTACCTATCAAGTTTCAATTCTGTAGTCCTAACAGTTTCGGAATAAAATGGCTGTGACATACGGACGGACAGACAGACAGACAGACAGACAGACACGACGAATCTATAAGGGTTCCGTTTTTTGCCATTCGGCTACGGAACCCTAAAAAACTTGGTGTAGTGTATGTTTGAAAGTTACAACTCATAATAAAACATTAAATTAAAAAATAAAAACCCGACTGCGCAAAAAGTGAAGTGTTAAAAAACTAACTGAAAAGAAAAAAACAAATAAGTCTAGTAGTTTAGACTTCTGTTTAGGGATATCAAAAAACTATACCATTTAAATTCTTTCTCGGTTGATGCACTCATAAAATAAATTGTACTTTTTTTTTTTTTTTTTTTTATACTGAACTGGGCAGCACTTGATCACTATCTCACCTGATGTTAAGTGATGATGCGATCGATGATGTAGCGTGCTTACCCAGAAGATACCTATTCACTCGCGATTTGAAGACCCCTATATTGTACTTAATCGGAAACACGGACTCAGGCAGGGTATTCCATTCCTTAGCGGTTCGTATGATGAACGAAGAAGCAAATCGCTTCGTTCGGGTAGATGGTATATCCACCATAAATCGGTGGCGCCTTTTAGTGTCTCTGGATGTCCGATTATAAAATGGGGATGGTGGAATCAAATCATGCAGTTCCATTGCACACTCTCCGAAATTTATCCGATAGAAAACCGAAAATTTTTATATGGAATGTAGAGACTTTAACAGTCGAGATACATTAATGGCTTAACGAATGGGGATTAATGTGTCCCTCACAATTTTAGTTACAAATTCGATTTAATATCAAACTTTCTTAAATTAGACTCGTTTTCTCTATTGTAAGTATGATGATTCAATATCACTCTAATACTGTGCCTATCCACTGCTATTGATCTTATAATAGTTTTGAATAAGATCAATATTTACATGTTTTAATACTCTAATTAAATGCTGATATTAGTCTAACATTCTTACAATAGCACTTAGAAAATAAGTAATAAAATTAAATGAGCTTAGAAAATGTATATGAGATGTATATGGATATGAGAGCTAATTTATCTCAAGTGTGATAAGTCTTAATAAATGCTTTTTTAGGAGAGTGTGGCTTACAACGGCACTGTAAATTTAAACTTATATGCATAATTAAGACAAGGTATTAAGATCAAGCGTATTAGAGCCTGTAACGGCTTATCAGAGACTAATATAGGAGCGATAGCAATGACGAAAACAGATAAGAGACCACAATAAGCTCAGAACTCTTATAAAGTGAGAAACGTAAGACGATTTTGCTAGTTGGGAACTGCTACACATGTTATACCCGTCGTGTTTGGGCTCGTTGGATTTGTCTTGACTTTCTCTGGTCCTAAGTTATGTAAAAGCTTGTGTTTAAAAAGGTTTTTTAAGATATTACTTGTTCACAAATTGTCTTCACAGACTTTTTAACTTCAAAACTATTCAACTGTTACTTAAATGAATATCTATTAAATGTTCGTCTCATTAACCAGTGGTACTGCAAAGTTGTAAACTACGGCACTTCAACGCGAATGCTTGTGTTTGGAAACGAACTTACTGCGATATACCTACTCTATCGGACTGGGAGGGCTACTAAGAAACGATGATCACTTATTGGGAATGATTTTGTTGACGGTTTATATGTAATTTAAGATCATTTACTAAATAATTGAGATAGTTTAAAAACTAAACAACCGACTTCCATGCCGCGCGAGTCAGTTTCAGTAGCATGTTTGGGACGTTTATCGTCATATCTCTGGAGATACTCATCAGATCTCAATGAAATTACAATGGGACCACCTCGAAAATAAACCCTACTGATTTAAAAAAGAATCATTCAAATCGGTTCTCAATTGATGGAGTAATCACGTAACATACACAAAAAAAAACATACAGACGATTAAGAACCTCCTTCTTTCTGGGAAGTCGGTTAAAGAACTGACTTCGATCGTCACGCTAGTAATTTCCGTACTAAGTTCGAGGTGTTTATCTTCATATCTCTGGAGATATTTGACATATCTCGGTGACATTTTAATGGGACCGCCGCTACAAGTAATCCTTTCAAAAACAAAAAATCCATATCGTTTCAGGCGTCTTCGAGTAATCGGTGAACATACATAAAAAAGCATACAGTCGAACATAGAACCTCCTCCTTTTTAGGGTTCTGAACCCAAAGGGTACCAAAGGAACCCTATTACTGAGACTCCGCTGTCCGTCTGTCTGTCTGTCTGTCTGTCTGTCTGTCTGTCCGTCTGACACCAGGCTGTATCTCATGAACCGTGATAGTTAGACGGTTGAAATTTTCACAGATGATGTATTTCTGTTGGCGCTATAACAACAAATACTAAGAACAGAACAAAGATAAAAATTAAAGAAAAGTTTAAAAAAAGATTTTACTAAAGCGCAGCGCCACCTATCTAGTTGCTATGATGGTGCTATCGTCTTTACCTTAATCTGAATCTCGGAAGTGGCTCCAACGATTAAATAAAATTTAGTATACCTACAGGCGATTTCGGGGGCGATAAATCGATCTAGCTAGGAGTCATTTTCAGAAAATGTTGATTTATTCGTGTTTTCAATAATCAACTTTATTGATAATCAACTTAAAATAAGACTCTTCCCGACATCTATTGGCGAGTAGAAGTACTGTATCAGTAAAGCAGTTAGTTGCTCTCAATTAAAAAAAATAGTATTATTATTCGTCAATAGATGTCGGGAAGAGTCATATTTGTCTGTTTAAGTGGCAAAAAATACCGAGTAAAGCTCGGTCAACCAGATATTTAATAATATTAATTACTACAATTACTATTACTACTATATAATACTATTCTACCTTTGTGTTAACGTTTACTTAGTTGGTGTTAGAAGTTCGTTAGAAACTCGATAGATGGCGTTTGGAACCCTCCGTGTGCGGGACAAAGTCTGACTCGCACTTGGCCAGTTTTATTTTAAGTCATCTCTACAATTTATTTCCAGCATTTGTGTTACCGAAATTTTGCGTTGTAGGTTGCAGATTTGAATTTAGAACAAGCGTATTATTGTAATGATGACCGACCAAATAAAATAATATTAATAATTTCTGATTTTCAACAAGCACAATTGTTGCATAAAATGATAAATTATTCAAAACCAGGTATACAACATTTGAATGACAGGTTAAAAAGATGTCCATACAGTTTTACACACCAATATTACAAAAGTATTAAAAACTCCAATTAGATAAGAAAATATCCTAAGAATGTAAAATTTCTTTAATAATAATTAAAGCGACTGATAAAACAAAACATATAAAAAACAAACTGGATTTACATTAAAATAAATTCATCATTAATAAACACTCAACCCGTTGAAAAAAAACAAGCCATGTTTGACAGAAATTTATTATTTATATGAGGCTTTTACTTTAATGACATTGCTATTAAACTTATCGAAAACGATTTGGTCTTTCACAGTAGCTCACTGCTACCAGTTCTCGAACTCTCATAAATCTAATTGCATCCAAAGAACCGGTTCTTACAGTGAATAATTTATCGCTGAACAATTATTTATCGTCGAACGATTATTTTATCGACTTTTGTTGAACTTACTCGAGTTTTGTCCCTTTGGAATTGGTGATATACGATTTTAATCGGTTATATGATTTGGTTTGGAGACGTTCTGCTTTTAATAAATTCTATGTTGATATTTTATCTACGGTTATATTTTGTTAGTTATTCTGTTACTAATTCTTATTACAAATGGTTTAAATGGTTTTGAACACTTTATTACAGTTCATCCTTACATATTTATAAACACGTAAGTTTGTATGAATGTATAGATATTTGTTACTCTTTCACACTAAAAGTACTAAGCTGTTAGAGCTGAAATTTAGTATGTAGATAGCCTAGACCCTGAAATAACACATACAATACTTTTTATCCCGATCCTCCACAGAAACTATATCTACGCGGTTAAAACCACGGGGCAGAGCTAGCGTACATTATAATTTCTATTAAAAGCTTATAAGCTACAAAGAATCTACTCAAATGCCGCTAAAAATGTATTTAGAGCCTGCTGAAGAATTTTGATACGTGTCATTGAAAACTCTATTTCATATCGATATTTTTTTATGAGACCACACTGTTGGTTCTATAATAATATCGTTTAAAAACTAAAAAACAACCGACTTCAATGCCACGCTATTCATTTTCAGTACAAATTTTGAGATGTTTATCTCAATATCTCTGGAGATACTTATCATACCTCGATAAAATTACCATGGTACCACACTTGGGATATCACCTTTCGAACAAAAAAAGAATAATCGAAATCGGTTCATAAACGACGAAGTTATCCGCGAACAAACATTAAAAAAAAAAAATATATATATATACGGTCGAATTGAGAAACCTCCTCCTTTTTTTGAAGTCGGTTAAAAAAAGCTAGATCAAAAAGCAAGATGTTATAAAAGTATCCATAAAGACGTAGTGAAATATCTCAGAAATCGAAAAAAAAGAAGGCACCGTAGAAGCGTACTTAGAAAACTAGGCGTTGGAAGTGAAAGTTCCTTCACTTTTTAACCGACTTCATAAAAAGGAGGAGGTTCTCAATTCGTCTGTATGTTTTTTTTTGTGTGTATGTTACACGACTACTTCGTCAATGTCGAACCGATTCGAATGATTCTTTTTGTAATCGGTAGGGTACGTTTTCGAGGTGGTCCCATTGTAATTTCATCGAGATCTGATAAGTGTCTCCAGAGATATGTCGATAAACGTCTCAAACTTGCTACTGAAATTGACTAGCGGGGCATTGAAGCGGTTGTTTTAGTTTTTAAACTATCTTTATTATTCTAACACAGATTGCTGTGAAAACTGCCGTTGAAGTGACATACGCCGGATGATTCATTCCGAATGCGTCGTCCCGCGTATGTCACTTCCGTTGCATTTATTATCTTGCTGTGCTGTGCTGTTCTGTGCTGTGACTAAGTTAAATAGTGTCACTTCAATGGGATGTAAGGAAGCACAGGGATGTAAGGAAGCACAAATACTACCTCAGTGCTCCCAGCCAACCTCACCTGCCCGAGGTGCATCCTGCTGACCAACTAAGAAGGCTCTGGCGACCAACAAATGGCGGTATAACCATTTCAAATCATGGCGTAGCTAAATCCTACAGGCCGGTGACGGGCAGTAGCGTCACCAGTGCGAGGAGCTACGTCCTGCGATCGCCAACCCGCCTGCCCAGCGTGGTGATTAGGGCATACCCCTTCCAATGAGCTGAAGATCGGGCTCAGTGGCGTATCTTGGGAGAGGCCTACGTCCAGCAGTGGACTGACACGGGCTGATTATAATGAAGTTAAATAGTTAAATTTTTCCCCAGTGTGCTTAAAGAAGTTTCACATCAAAATCTATCCATTGTGTGGCATCTCAAAATTGATCCTTTTAATGTTTCTTAATTTTAAAGATTTTGACTTAAAAATGTATAAAGTATCGATGTCATGTAAATCCTGAATTGCGCTCTCCTTTCAAAGCAACTTTCATGTTCCAGCTTGCTGGCTTAGCCAGTACGATAAAATTGAATTCACCTAAACCAATATTCAGAATAAAACATTTGTTAACGAACGTATTGATTGAATTGAATAGTTCGTTCCGAGTACTCGATTCATTATTGTGGCATGCAATATATTTTTAGTCAATCCTTTAAAGGGTATTTCATTTTTTGTGAAATAGATGACCTATGAATGTATCAATAAAAAGTGCATTTTCTGATCTAAAATTAACTTTTGGTTTTGGAGTAATCTGAGGCAGTAATATATTATTACTGAATGGATTAGCAAACTAAAGTGGCAGTGAGCTGGTCATTCCTGCCGTAGGACCGATAACCGTTAGGGTAGATTGGTTCTAGAGTGGAGACCGCTATTCGGTAAACGTAGTGTAGGACGCCCTGTAACCAGATGGAGCGACGACATTCGCAAAGCAGGGGGCAGTGACTGGAAACAAAGAGCCGAAGACCAGGCTCAGTGGCATGACTTGGGAGAGGCCTATGTCCAGCAGTGGACTGATATCGGCTGATTATGATGATGATGAGGTAGTAATATCCGTTGGTATACAAACGTAAGTATTATCATTTTACTGAAGTAACTTGAAAACAAAATTCAAACTCAAACTGTGGTGAATGTCGAGTACGTTAAACAGAATGGTGATTTAAATAACTGTATCTTTCTGACTGACATACATTATCATAATCCAAAATGTCATCGTACCGACGGGATTCGAACCCACGACTCCTGGGAAACATGCCCAGGCGCTGTAATAAACTAAGCTACAATACAATCCTGTCAATACGACAAAACTAATGGATTGCATTTTAACCAATGATGCATTGGTTAAAATATTATTATGTGTGATAACTATTTCAAAGTAAATAAAATAAAGGTGAAAACTTAAAAAAAATCATTAAAAAAAATATATATAAAGTAAGTGTCGACTATGTTAAACAAAGTCACAAAGTATTACACATATTTCAGCGTTCTATGCAAGTACATAATTAAGTGTCAAGATCAACTGTAAATTTGAAATGAAAAGGTACGCTGTTTGCAATGCTCTCTACAAATCCGTCATGCTTAGAATATAAACTTGGTGTACCTTCAATTACCTGATGGGATGACCACGGAATTCCTCACTGCGGAGTATGGTGGTGGGGCAGGCGTCGAACCTGGCTTTGCTGTGTGAACTTGACCACCATAGCCTGGGGAGATGTTTGTGCAATTATTTACGTGTATGTATGTATATTTATCTGCCGTCACCATCAGCCGTATGTACAATCGGCCCTCCGGTGAAAGAAAAAAAACATCGTTAAGAAACCTCCAAACCCTGCATGGTGGTAGGACACTATCTTGTGTCCGCCTGGCCAACTATCACCGTCAATTTGAAAAATCTGTTGCCAAATTATCTATATCTATTTATTATGTATTCCGGCAGCTGTTTTTGAGAGCCAGTTGCCATTCTAGCCCTAGCGTTCTACCATCCTCGACTGCATCATCACTTGCCAACAAGAGATAGTGGTCAAACGCTAGATACGAGATGTACAAAAAAAGGTAAAACGCCGCATCATAATCCTGACATGGTTTATGGGTTGAATAAAATGGCAGTCATAATTTTAAAGGCACTAATATATATAATTTGACTAAAAGCAATACTCTTGTTTACGCTTGCTATATAAAATTATTAATGATAAACATGGTTTTGATTCGAGTGAAAAATATTCCTATTATCAAACTATTATACCATCCTAAAAATACTAACATTAAACAAGACATTTACAAAATACTTACCAAGTGAGCTATTTCTCAAATAGGGGTTCCCATAGGTAGCAGCGTATCTTAGGTCCACTCCACCTTGGTGCTTTATGTTAGGCTGGGCGTATATTGGCGTTGGTGAAGCTGTTAAGATAAATTTAATAGTTAATTTGTGAAAAATACTTTTCACAATTGTGTTCTATAGTTTAAAAAGTGCAATAATATAAATCTATCTCTTAACGTTGACCCATAGTCAAAGTGCATGACATCATACTTAAAACTGTTATCACGAAACACTATTATCAACAATTCCAACTCACTGTTATCCGCTCCAACAGGTAGCCCCAGGTTGTTAATTGCGTCAGTTTCATCAGTTTTCGTTCGTTGAAGCGAGTTGCTTTGTGAATTGTTTCCAGTTGACATCGGGAGCGTCGAAGCTGTGTCGATGCTGCGTGTCAGTGAGCCTTGGTGAGATCTGTGTGGAAAGTACAGGGTTTATTACGTACATAATTATTCAGAGATAGCTGTTTTGAACTTTTTTTTATGGTATAAGGTAACAGGACAAGCACGACGCTCGCCTGATGGTAAACGATGACGTTATTACAGATACAGTGGCATACAAAATTCTTGACTGCCAGAATTTTGCACTGCGCCTGTTACCTTGAGACATAAAGATCTTGAGTCTCACATGCCCTGTTATTTCACTGGACACCATGCTATTTCAACCCAAAAAAATCTATATCACGGCTGAAAATTAATTAGCAAAGTGGTGATACCGCCCCAGGCGGACTAGCAGAAGTCCTACCACTACAGTAAAATTACAGTTAAAAACTGCGATTCAAATGTAAAATTTGTGTGCAGTAATACAAAAAGTAGCGAAGAAAACATTTTTTCAATATTGAAGTTAAAATAATCTTTATTTTGAAAATTGTATGTATGTCGTGTGAGCACGCCCAGGGTTCCGTACAAACTTGTAGACATTTTTTTTTTTGGAACGGCACAAACCCGACTCTTTTCTGATGGTCTACCTTATCAGCAACACAAAGCGATGGGCTGTATAATCCACATAGGGTAACTAGATTCTAACGCATCTTCATAATGGCAGGCGTCGACCATCTAGTAGTAGTCGTAGTCTGATGTGTGTTTCAATACAATGCCAATGTATAAAAACAACGTAAGAATCTTTTCCATTTAAAACAATTTCCTATTTCTGCTTTTCCAGTTGTGCCATTATTTTAATTCCCATCAACATACATTTTCTGTTTACTACCCTTTAAAAGGTCTACGCCCACGGAATTCTTCCCACATAGTCTTTGAGTGACTTCATAGTGCTCCTAAAATAGGGTGACTTTTTAAAGCCATCAGGCAAGCGTCGTACGTGTCCTGTTACCTTTTATCATAAAAAAAAGTTTGTCAATCCAATAATAATAACTCTTACTCACAAAATATTTACCCAAGTAACATAGCATTCTTTTAAACCGAGAATTGAATCCAAAAGCCAACTCAAACTTTAAACCTAACTTCTCTATGAGGGAATTTTTAACAACCAACACACTTGGAAAGTTCAAACCTTTACCTGTTACCCTGGGGTGCGTCGGGGGGTGATTGCACTCGCAGGTTGGGTGGGGGTGCGTACCCCTGGGGGTAGTCGTATATGTAGGCAGCTGGGGGTTGCTGTGGAAGGAAATTGCTGATTGTAAAATAATATCTTGTAACGGTAGATACTTAACAAGTATAAAGTTTTAAGTATGTTTACCCTACTATCCGAAGGAAGGTAATGTTTTTTTTTAGTGTCACTGAATGTTCTATTGTTATTGTAAGCTACGAATAAATATTATTCGTAGCGTAATAGCACAGAATAATGAATAGTACAAGAAAAGTTACATTTTGGTGAAGAATTCTGATAAGTTCGTGGCTCTAAATGGCAGACTACTGGATGTGGTAGATAAAATTTTAAGTGTCGGTCAGTCTAAAAAAAACGCATGGAGAGATCATAGACAAGTGCGTGTGGAACATGAAACTTACCTTAAAATAAGCGTCACTATAAGCTGGATCGGAATAGTCATTGCTGTACCGGAACTGCATGAGAGGGTCATCATGTCTCAAGTGTGCGAGCTTCACTGGTCCTGCTAATGGTAGTCCAGCTTGCATCTTGCTGTCTGAACGTTCGGAACTCGTGTATTCCTGCAAATAGTTATGGCTGAGAAAGATGGTACAGATAGCGGATATTATAGACTAAGGGCAAGTTTAGCCGGTTTAATGGTATATAGTGTCCATAATAAAGGAGTTTCATTAAATACAAACACAGGCTTCAAGTTTCAAGGTTCAGGGTTTACAACATTGTAGGCTTGGCGTGTTCACCATCCTCGACCATATCATCACTAACCATGAGGCGACATAATTGTCAAACGCTCGCTAGCCTATCAGATATTAAAAAAAACTGGGTAACAGCATTGCTAAAGAGAAATAATTCAATTTAATTCAATTTTCCAATTTAAGAAAATGAAATAAGTCAGTTCCCACCTCAGTTTTCAAGCCAGTCTCTCTGATCGGCAGTCCGCAGTAAGCATATGAATCTCAACTTACTTACAATGGCTTAAGCAACGGACTCCCTCAAAACCTTAATCGAAAAAATTCAACTAAAGGAACGTGAAATGTTAAAATTCAAAGAACTATTCAACTTACCAGCTCATAACTCCCATCGCTTCCAGGCAGTTGAAGCTTTACATCGCTGATATTGGAACTCCGATCACTCTCCTTGTACATATCTCCAGTGACTGTCACATCGGGCTTCTCTCTGATCTGGTTGTTGCGTCTTCTTCTATGGCAGACCACCACAAGGGCAATGAAGGCGGCAAAGAGGATGATGCCGGAAGTAGCGCCGATTAGAATTATGTAGAGAGGGAATGTTTCTGGAAATTTTATGAGGTTAGAAGCATCTTATTGGAGCATCAAGAAATTGTAAGGGCTTAATCCTGCCATTTATTTCCCGGGGTATTTTTAAATAAAAGAGGAAGACCGAATAAGGTGTGGATGAACTGTGTGATATAAGATATGGATGTAAAATGAGTGGAAGCGGAAATGACTAAGGATAGACCCAAATGGAAAAGAATGACATGTTGCACCGACTCCACTTAAGTGGAATAAGGGTAGGAAGATGATGATGATCACCAGTTTTTGGCTACAACCGTCGCCAATCAGTTTTCCGAGTGCCGAGGTGACTGTCTGTCAAATCGGGGGACGGGTCGGATTGTGGAATGGTCTGTATAAAACCTAAAGTTTGTGGAGTGAAAAAAATGCTGAGCAAGGTTTTCAGACTCATTGTTTATTAACATTATAAATTGTTCAAAATGTTTCTTATTATTTAAAAACGACTTTTCTAATATTTTGAAACAATTTTGATGAATATGACATAGTGAGGGAGAGAGAGAGAGAGAGAGGAGGGAGAGAGTGTTCATTGGATAATATTTAGATGTAAGTAGAATATTTTTTCATGCTTCAACTGTACCATATTACCTTGTATACTAGATACAAGGTAATATGGTACAGTTAGTTTACAATAAATCATTAAAGTTTAAAAATTAAAACAACCGACTTCCATGCCCCGCGAGTCAATTTCAGTAGCATGTTTGAGACATTTATCGTCATATCTCTGGAGACACTAATCAAATCTCAATTAAATTACAATAGGACCACCTAAGAAACGTACCCTACCTATTAAAAAAGAAATAATTTGAATTGGTTCACAATTGACGGAGTAATCACGTAACATTGGTACATACAGACGAGTTTTTGTGGAAAACGGTTGAAAATAAACCTTTGCTTTATATTTTTAGTATATTGTATAAATTTTAAAATAGAAGTAAGAGTATGTATAATGTAACAACTAATTAGTATAGTATAAGTAGGAATAGGTCAAAGTTCATACTAAGCTATAGCCAACCTGCTTACAAGTGTGGGATAGGCCGGAGAAGGTCATTGTAATCCACAATACAGGCTCATAAGAGACCTCGTGTGGGTGCAAGGATACATCTAATCGCTAGAATAGATATAGAACAGTCCCATATCCATTGTAAATCTAAATAAAGAACATTTTTATTTATTTGTTTATATTAAGTGGGTTAATCTTAATATTATTTGGAACTATTTGTTATTCGATGTTTACTTACTCATTGGCTTCAATAAAATGCCAGCTATGGCATTTCCTTTGTGATTCGTGATGCTGCAATTGTACACCCCGTAGTGTTTAGACTGGCTAGCTCTTATCACTAAGCTAGATTTGAAAACTCCATCTGGTAGCTCTTTGTTTATTATGGCGTAGTCCTGAAATAAACATAACTATGAAGTGGTTCTGGTGGCCGTAGGTTCGAATCCGGAGAAATAATTTTCTAGTGACAATATTAGAGTTATATTGTTAAATGTTAATTACATAATTTAATAACATTCATAGTAATATATTGTGATTGACTTGTGTTTTATGGCTATATTAATTTGACATTTATAGAAATTACACATACAGTTTCACGGGTTCCTGACAGAATCCCTGATAGCCTATAAAGAAATTATCTGACAGATATTTGACATCTTTTATGTAGCGTTTTGTTTTTGTTTTGTGTATATATGTCGCAGCCAACTAGTTTAATTAGCCGTTCAACTATCAACAGCCTAGCCTCTTTACTAAACAGGACCGTTCAACTAACGGCCTGAATTATATACAGCCATTTGAAGGTCTTTTGTACCTTCATTTTAACGCCATGGCGTCGGTTATGGTGAAGCGCGGCGGCTGTCGCGGCTCCCCTCAGCCAGCGCTCGTCAGCGCGGTGGTCACTATTCTGTAGTGTGTTGCCTTAGTGTCAGACTAAGCCAGTTAATTAATGTTGTAACAAACGCTACGGCTGAATATCATTCAGGCAGCTAGTTGAAAGTAAAGAAACTAGAGGCCAGAGACATATCATACAATATAAAAATCAATATATATAAAAATCAATGCCACTTTTCGTTGTAATTTTATAACTCAAGAACGGGCTTACCTATCCAAACCAAATGTTTATGCTTTGTTAAGTAGGTTTATGTGAAGTTTGCACAAAATCGGTCGAGGGGTTCTTCATTTATCACATTTCACGAGGACTCAACGCGGGCAAAGCCGCAGGGCGCAGCTAGTACAGTATAGTATGTATAGTGTTATTAGTGTTTAAAGTGCCACGGAAACGGTCATTTTAAATTGTCAATGGGCTTTAATCAATATTTCCATCATTCGCTTTTTACCTTGTAGTTGCGATTTACAATGGCCTCAATTGCCTCTGTAGACGATAATTTGGTCCATCAATGACGTGAAAATTGTCAATTGCAAATGACCGTCTCCGGGACACTTTAGAGAGAACCACGAAAAGAAAACCATGGTCACCGAATAATGAATAGTACAACCGCGGTTCAATAAACGTAGTGTAGGGCACCCTCTTGCTAGTTTCAGCGATGAGATACGCAAGCTGGCTTGTAGCTGCTAGAAACTATTTTGTGGTATAATATAACGACATATAATATAGACGAATACTATGACAGAATATTAAAAAAAATACTTACCGGGTCTTCAATAACACTAATCTCTCTGCCTTCAAAAAACCATCTGTAATCAACTGGTGCTGGCACGGAGATGCCCGAACACTCGACTCTCGCTGTCTCACCTTCGGACCCGAACTGCGTTCGGTTCGACGTTATCTTTGGTACATCTGTTACGGAAAAATATAAACTTAATATATAAAATTAACGTGTCGCGGTGTTTGTTACCAAACTCCTCCGAAACGGCTGGACCGATTTGTATAAAATTTTGTGTGCATATCGGGTAGGTCTGAGAATCGGCCAACATCGATTTTTCATACCCCTAAGTGATAAGGGTGGCCCAAGCGCGGGCAAAGCCGCGAGGCACAGCTAGTTATAAATTTACTTATATATTTCAACGAGCAATTTTTGTAGCTATATTTATTTTATATATCTACATCTATATCTCGGAAAGTCAAACGATGTGTATGAAATTTTGTAAGTATTTAGATAGAATTTTTCTCTTTTTATTTTTTACTTACCTTCATATTTATAATTTTGTAAATACGATTTAATTTAAAAAATCGAGCGAGCCTTGGTTGCACAAATACTAAATACAAATAAAAGCTTTTCCATATTTTTTAAAATTTTTAAGTAATTTATACAAAACCCAAAAAAATATAACCATATAATAATTCATTATAACCGGGTACTGTCCATCCAAAGGTTGTCTGGTAGAGATCGCTCAAAACGATAAGACTGTCCAGAGTGAAATCTATCTTAAAATATTATTTATGTGACCTTGTTCTAGACATATTCATATTCTTTTATTCATAAATCGTCAAATTTACACGTCTTATTTCCGATGAATATACTAATTTTAGTACAATTTTGTTGTAACCACATAGTTTACAATAATTGTATACATCAGTTTATATCGGTCATTCAAAAGATACTATACAATAATAATTTATAATTTCAATCATTCATGTTCATTTTAGTTCAATGTCAATTGATATTATTATTGAAAAAATTAAAATGTTATGTTTGCTGGTTAAGCCAACGAACGTTTCAATTTTTAATTAGAACCAAGGAACGCTAAATAGCGAATGCGGCGGTAATATTTGTCGTAGATCGCCTCATCAGGCCCATGACACGTGTCTACTTGCAGGACAAGACTAAACTGACGCCAGTGTACTACAGTACTGATATCCGCTCTAAAAGAAACAAAAATAAACTTGCTAATTTCATGTAACAATGGTCTAAAAACTGTTCATAAAATATTTCTACAATTTTGCTTTCATTTCGCATTATTGTTCTTCGTTTGTACTGAAACCTTGAAAACGTTCTTACGTCACGGCATATTTAGCTCACTTCGTCAAAACTAGATGGCGCTAGTACCTTGTTCAGCGCTGAAAATATTTTAAAACTGTTTTGTTACGTAAAATTCCAACGAATTTATTACAAACTTATGTGAAACGTTTGATAATAAAGTAAACAATATATTTAAAATACAAAAATGTGTATTTTTTGTTTAAATCTAAAATTATTAACATAAACTCTAGATCGCGCAAGTGAAATATTGTCGCTCGCTCGGTATATATACCGCACAAAGTTACAAACTGTTGGAAGTGCATCTCCTAGTGTGATGTTACACTACTGTACATAGATCACTAGCGTTAGTTAGAAGGTCTTACAGCTCGTGACGTCACGCGCTTGTTCCCAGGTTTGCTCCTTGTAAATTGCGCTGTAAACGATCGCCCGCGCGGCTGCGACGTTAGCGGCGCTCTTTCCTTGGACTGCCTAACCGAACCTCGCGGATTTCGTTAGCTCGTTAGCTTAGCTCCGGTCGTAAGTTCGAGCACTTCCATTAACATGGCGGCGAGTTAACTCTCGAATGCCAGCTTTTTGCTACTTTGACATAACACCGGTGAAAATTCCGTTGTAGTGGAACGCATTTTTGCTGTCTTCATGTCAAGATTCCTTTTTTCAACATTTACAAAATAGCAAAACTTTTTACTAATATCATTTTTTTTAATGAAATAGTTTTTATTTTTAACCGACTTCAAAAAAAGGAGGAGGTTTCTCAATTCGACCGTATATATTTTTTTTTTTTTTATGTTTGTTCGCGGATAACTTCGTCGTTTATGAACCGATTTCGATTATTCTTTTTTTGTTCGAAAGGAGATATCCCAAGTGTGGTACCATGGTAATTTTATCGAGGTTATGATAAGTATCTCCAGAGATATTGAGATAAACATCTCAAAATTGGTACTGAAAATGAATAGCGCGGCATTGAAGTCGGTTGTTTTTTAGTTTTTAAACGATATTATTTATTATGTAGACTAGCGTTTGACCACTATTCGTTATCTTGTATTATGACTGTGACCGAGGAAAGAAGAAGCGCGCTTATAGATACAGTATGTACTTATTTAATTTCAATTATTTTAAGCAATTTTAAAAGTGACAATAAATTGTAATTCTTCAAGCTGTGCCACGCGGTGTTGCCTTCATCTACTCTGTTGGCTATATATCTATCTATCTTTATGCGAAATTATTTATGTTCATGCAAACCATTTACAAGTTTAGTGTCCTTATTTCCTTATTTACATTTGAGCTGAATCTGTTAAGTCGTTTGTCTCTAAGGGTGAGGACATAAAGAGGCAGATTCCCGGCGCTGTCAAACCGGTACCGATCCGTACTGGTAAAATATTCCAATGTTTTCATAATATGCTCTCGCAAATAAAGAAACAGGTTGCTGAAAATGATTAAACAATGAAATATTTTACCAGTAGAGACCGGTACCGTCTGCGCCGGGAACCTGCTTCTTTATAACACCCTAAAAATTTAAGTAACAATCTAACAACTATTCAAACTGAATTTCGCATGTATTATAATATTATTAATTTTATTTTATGATTTAAACACATTTTAATTTTTTTTTAATATATTATAGGCTAGCGTTTGACCACTACCTATCTCTCCTGTTGGTAAGTGATGATGCGGTCAAAGATAGTAAGCACGCTAGGCCTAGAATGGGAACTGGCTCTCAAGGATAGAGCAGCTGCCGGAACACATTAGATGTTTGGCGACAACATCTAATTTTCTTACACTTACCTTTCATCAAAATAGTGGCTTCAGCCTCGATATCCTGGTATCCCTTGACAGATCCCTTGCAGATATATCGGCCGACCGACTTGTCGGTCACCTCTCGTTTAAGCTCCGACTGCGAGCCAATCACCTGCTGGATAATATGGGATGGTCAGATAACGTGTTCAACACAAAAATAAGTTCTTACTACCATAGTTAATATACGGTACATTATCATTTCTCAATAACAAATGTTCAGCTTAGCTCTCGACATTTCTATACTCTCCACTTAATCCAAGGAGTAGAGTGATGATAATATTATTGCAAAAATTGCAAGCACCGATCAAAACGTTCTGTTCTGACCTGAAGTAAATTTTAGGTTCTTTTGGCGGAGTTCGAGAGACACGCGCGCGGTTTTATTTTTTTTTAAAGTATAATAGCAATATCGGTTGCACATAATTAGTATTAATAGTCACCATTGTCTTTTTAACCCCTTTCACTAAGCTAAATATGCTTGTTTCTGGAGTGGGTTCACGTCAATAGTGTAATGGGTGGGGATCGAAATAACAACCTCTCGATCGCCAGGCCGACCGACGCCTTTGGGCTATTTATAGCCGCTTAAATTGGTTTATTTGATTGCACTAACGTAGTGCAATTCAAGAAAGGTAGAAACCATTTTGAGCTGGTTATACCTCGGGGACTGTCGTTGTTTAAGTTTTTCAATCGAGAGTTTTTGTCAGGTTTTGATTGCAGAGATAAAAATTAATAATAACCTAAAGTAAATGTTACCTAGTGTCCAGGTTTCCAAACAATGAATGGCATGAAATAAATATTAGCATGTTGAGATATGAAAATAAATAGCTAACTACAAATGTGTTAAAATATAAAAATAAACTTGCTAAGTGCGAGTCGGACTCGCACACGTAGAGTTCCGTACCACAGTACAATATTTGAAAATATTGAATATAAGTTGCCAAAAAACACGTTTATTGTATGGTATATGAAAATTGTATGTAAAAAAAATAATGGTAAAAACAAAAGGGGTCCTCCTTTTATTTTTATCATGTCGTCCTCCTTTTATTTTTATCATGTCAGTTATTTTTAACAACCCTGTGGCAGACAGACGGACGGACTGTGGATTTTCAGTAATAGGGTCCTGTTGGCACCCTTTGGGTAAGGAACTATAAACCAAAATCAGAACATGTAACTAGGTAGTTAAGAATAATTAATAATATAAGAAAGAATAATAATTACATAAAAAGTATATATATTAATATAGTAAAGGGAAGAATAAAAACAAAAAAAAAAGTACGGGATCGACTACCACCTTAACAAATTATAGACTTTAAGTGTTTAAGTGTTAGTGAATGTGTGTGGAGTAATTAATATAGGTAAAATTTTAAAAAAAAGCATGGACCTCGTGTCTATGGTAATGAAAGGGAGGGGGTTTTAGTCAGTAGGAGTCTGACATAATTGCAGAGCCCGAGCTCTGCGGTATCTCATGAAGGATTTCCCCCTCCCACGAAAAAAAAAAAAAAAAAAAAAAAAAAAGAGGCGATTCTCTATTCTTCAGTTACTTTTTGTGTGTATGTAACTCGATATCACTGCCAATCGCCAACCGATTTCAATGATAATGTTTTGATTAAAAGTAACTTAAAAAGCATTTTCTTCCTTTTGAGAAGTCGGATAAAAATGCTACAGCCGAGATGTTTTTAAGAGAAATATCATGGTATTCACTCACCCTGATTCTGCCTGGTTCTTGGAAGAGCCAAATGATCTTCGGCGCAGGCTGGCTATCGACAACACATTTCAGGGTTACTTTATCATCCTCTTCAGCTTCTATATTCTCAGGCCTGGTGCGAAATGTTGGTGGATCTGTGAGAATATGAACAACTTCAATGAGTTAAGTCAACTTTATGATTTCAATTTATTTTGTACCAGTGACGCGACTGTAAGACGGGGCGGTTGTGTGTTGAATTTTTTTCCAAGGTTAACCATTTTTTTTTTGTGTAGTAGTGTACTTACTGAATTTTTCTTTTCAAGATCTATAAGTATTTTTATTAACCGACTTCACAAAAAAGGAGGAGGTTCTCAATTCGTCTGTATGTTTTTTTTTTTTTGTGTGTATGTTACGCGATTTCTCCATCAATTGTGAACGGATTCAAATGATTCTTTTTTTAATAGGTAGGATACGTTTCCGAGGTGGTCCCATTTTAATTTTATCGAGATCTGATTAGTATTACCAGAGATATGGAGATAAATACCTCAAACATAGGAGAATGTACAAGTTTTAGTAGAAGAGTCCCAAGAAGATTATACACAATGGAGGTTGCTATTGCATATAAGATATTCTTACGGTAACTGTGAGCGAGATAGAAATAAAGGTGGGGATAATTTTTTTTAATATCTTATAGACAAGCGTTTGACCACTATCTCACCTGTTGCTAAGTGATGATGTGGTCGAAGATAGAGAAGTGGACTAGAATGGGAACTGGCTCTCAAGGATAGCTGCCGGAACACATTAGATGTTTGGCGACAGATTTTCTGACTTGAGGGTGGTAGCTGGCCAGGCGGACACTAGATATGTTCTACCACCATGCGGGGGTTATTGGTTTCTTAACGATGTTTTCCTTCACCGGAGGGCCACTGTGAGAAGCGCACATATATTTTTCGATAGAAAAATTCATTGGTGCACGGCGGTTTGAACTCGGTACCACGGCATCAAAGCCGACCGTTCTCCCAATTACGCCACCGGGCTCTCAATAAATAATTATATATTAATAATTATAATAAATAATTATATATAAATATAAATAATTTGTCTTCACAGGAATGTTCTACCGGGCAAAGTCTTGTTAGGGTGCAAACTTTTTTAAACATACCTAATGTTAGAAGCCATAAACTAAGAAACTAACTAACTATTTTTTGACATGACATGACATTTGGCGAAGATGGCGGCCATTTCAGTCCCGCGACACTGCATACATAATTAAATAACTCAGAATTATGAACGTACTTTGTACCAATCAACACAGCAAAAAAAATATAAACATAAAACCACATATTATATAATAGTTACTACGTAAATAATACTTTCCGTTGTTAGGTTGGCTACACAGTGCTTTTATAATTCGGGTATTCACAATATAGGGAAGTGCCTCTTATAACGTAGTAGAGTGCTTCAGTACTCTGTTGGCCATATGGCGGCAATTAATGTTAATAATCGCAAATAACACTTTTTAATATTCATTTTGGAATACAACTAGTCCGTGTTATATAAGTATTTGGAATTATTGTAATAAAATATACAATTAATTATCGTGTGTGTCAGATGCTTTAATTGTACAGGGCCATTTTGGACATTGTCCTTTGATACCTTGATGACATAATTATTACTAGTGAATATTTTCACTTTAGCGCGGCATTTAAAGTCAATTTTTTTAGGGTTCCGAACCCAAAGGCTAATGAACACTTTCTGAGACTTTGTTGTCTGTTCGTCCGTCCGTCCGTCCGTCCGTCCGTCCGTCCGTGTGTCTATATGTGCGCACTTTACAGATCTGTATCTTCTTAACCGTTATAGGTACATACTTGAAATTTTCAAAAAGTATATATCCGTCAGTGTATAACGGCCCAGACACGAAATTTAATAGATGCAATTTCATTAAAACTTTTTTTGCACTATTCTATATCTTTATTCTATGCTACTACATACATAGTATCTATCTAATATCCAATAGACTTGGCTGGCACCGACTTCAAATAGAGAAGTGGGTAACGCTTATAATAATTTTAAGTAAATTATTTTTCGCTTTTGAGTGCCTTTTTGTAGTTATGAAGTCGGTTTTATTTTTTTTTGAAAAATAACTTATTGTTTCTATATTTATATTGTTATGTACTGCTTAATGTTTATGCTCATATTATCTGTTTTCGTATACGTGTGAGCCTTTGGTTTTATGGTTTATATACTGTTAATCATTTAGTTTTTAATTGAAACTGTTGGTTTACCATAAATAAAAAAAGATGGTCTATTTTTGACACAACTCAGTGTTCTCTGGCCTATTTGGAATAACGCTTAACTTCAGAGAACGTAAGTGCAAAAATCAATGATGGAATTTTCTAAAAAAAAATGTGTTTGCACATTTACAGTTACACATTGTTTTTTTTTTTTCAATGGTAGATGAACAAGCGTTTGACCACTATCCCACCTGATGATAAGTGAAGATGTGATCGACGGTGTAGCTCGCTTGCTTTGGAAAAACCTGTTCACTCGCAATTTAAAGACTTTTTTGTGCAGGAAAACTTCGTGAGGAATCCCTCGACTTAGCAAGCTGGCATGATACAGGTGTTGTCAATCTAATAATGGCCTACCACAACAGAGCACCGTGTTTTGTACACCTGGTTAGCTACCATCTTCAAGTATAGTGACTATATAGTGTGTGGTATATTTAGATATGCTTTATTGGGATCTAATGTCATCTGCCAGAAATTTGTCTGTCAGCATGAAAACTAATTTGTTATAGCAGAGGCTAGCGTTTGACCACTATCTAGCCTGGTGGTAAGCAGTGATGTGGTCGAAGATGGTGAACACAAATATAATACTCAACTCTCAAGGGCTGTGCTGCCGGAACACCGTAAGGTTATGGCGGCAGATTTTCTCCATGATAGTGGCTTATCACTATAATAAGCTACTTTTTGATTGCAAGTCAGGCGGAGCAATTTATTTTTTATGCTCGCAGACAAATTTCTGGAAGATGATAAATATTCAACAATCAATAAATAAATATAAATTCCAGCAAATATGTTATATAAAGTTTTCGGCGTAGATTACAATTTGTATACTGTGCCAAATTTAAATATAAAAAGCAAAGGAAATTTACCTAACTGAAAATACTGAAAGGCTCAATGTATTTTGATGAATGAGTAGCCCATTGAGCACTGTGATCGATGTACTGACGTCATAGCCCGTTGTGGCCGCTGCCGAGGTTTTATGGATATTTTATTTGTTTGAACATTCTTTTGGATGCTTTGGAAGCTAGAGAATTAACATGAAGCATATATTGTGAATAATGATATTTTCAATCAACTTTAAAAAAAAGAAGAAGTTCTAAATGCTTCTGCAAGTCAAAACTTCTTTAGCGGCATTGTGAACTTTTTTGGGATGGGTACAAAGTGAGCGTCAGGTCAGGACATCGCGTCAGGACACGTGACCTGATCGAAAATGCGTTAGACAGAGGGAGAGTACACCAAATGCACAACGTAAATGTTCAAGTTTTCACTTCTGCCGGCACTCCCGGAGTGCAACCTGTTGTTTTTTTTCGTATGGTTGTTACTCGATTACTCCTCCAATATTGTGAGTTGATTTGAATAATTCAATTTTTCATAGTCTCTAAAGTGGTGCCATTTTAATTTTTTCTCCATTGATATGACGATAAAACGTCTCAAATTTGCTATTGAAACTGACTCGTGTGGCATGTGAAGAGATGGTATCAAACAAACAAAAGGTCCTGCGACGGTAACCACTTCCCGGTTACCGTCGCCTATAAAAATGAATGAAATAATATCAGTAGAACTGACAAGTTTTTAATAATAAAATTGGAGCTCCAATTTGTCCTCCAATTCCAAGTGTCCAGTGAAATCACAGAGCATGTGAGAAGACGTGGATTTTTTTTCTAAACTTTGCGTGTAACAGTATTTGGTATAGCTAAAAGTAATTAATTTACATCAGGTGAATTGCTTTTATATTAGTTCTAACCTTATTATAATTAAAAAATACAACTTTTAACAAATATCAACTCATCATATAGATGGTTTCTGTGATAATAGTGGTATTTTATAGGTAATATATTTCTATACCTATATATGTTCAATCTAATATATTTTATGTTAAATTATGATGATGCCTAGTACTAGTAAATAGCTGAAAACATGATCATGAATATACTTGACGTAAATATACATCACTAGCAGCAACTCGCGGTTTCACTCGCGTAGTTCCCGCCCGTGCCCGTAAAAATACGGGATAAAATATAGCCTATGTTACTCGCTGATAATGTAGCTTTGATTTAGTGAAATCATTTTTGAAATCGATCCTGTAGTTTTTGAGTTAAATCGTACAAACAAACAAAAAATCAAATATTTCCTGTTTCTTTACAATATTAGTTTAAATTAAGAACTTACAAGTAACATCAAGAGTGACTTTTTCTTCGCTCTTGCCGACTGTGTTGCTGACTTCACATCTCACTACCGCTTTATGATGCAGTCGGGTCACGTTGAAGATAATCTGGAACAAAATGATCAGTTAGCACTAACACTGCAAAAGACACGTATCAGCTGCTAGCTGAACCTATAGATTTGTTAATATTAAAAATACTCTAAGAAATTCAACTTTATTTATTTTTTACCCGACTACGGCAAAGCAAAAAGGAGGGTTATGTTTTTGACCGGTATGTGTGTACGTATGTATGTAAGTATGTATGTATGTAAGTATGTATATATGTATGTAAGTATGTATGTATGTATGTTCATCTGTTCCCTCTTAACTTCTAAACTACTTATCATAATTTAACAAATGAGGTGTCGTTGCACGTGTTAGATTATTTTCATAGTACATACCGATATACGACATATTTCCAATGTTTGATAATGATTTAATTTATAAATTAATAATGTTGCCTCAAATAAGGGTGTTTATACAGTGATAGATACATTTGAGGGTAGTCTAAACCTTACAAGATGTGCCAGAGCCGCCATCTTGGTTTTCTGTTTGACTGATGCTTTAAAAGGGCGGTAGAAGCGTTAGATGAGACACTTTTGCTCGAGCAGCCTTCGGGCTAACATCGTCTCCTTTACTCTGTTGGGAATATCGTTCAGACGACAAAGTGCTGTCCAACTCAATGAAGCTAAGTATTTGTATTACAAAATGTATCGAATAATTATGGCTAGAATGTGGTTTTTTAGGATATGTTTATAGTAATGATGGTTTCACCTAGGAATTGTGATGATAGTGTTTTAGCTTCGTTGAGGGTGGTAAGGAAAGGCTATGAGGGGTGGTGGAGGCCTTTTGGGGGAAACCCCATAATATTTTGTATAAATTGTCTAAATCGGTAGTGATTTTCATGTGTTATGTCTTGTTGAAACTTGTTATAAAGCCTTGTGACTTAACATTAAATACTTATTGGTATATTGCTGTTCTCTTTGTTCTATTGTCTATTATAATGGTCCTGAGTCTCCTGATGGTACATAAACTGTTTAATTATATTTAATTAATAAGTCCTACCTATTAGCTGAAGTATAGGCAGGTAGTTTTGGAAGTAGTTCCAAGTGAATATTTAGCTCCAGACATATTAAGTTTATGGTAGATTACTAGACTACCGGCTACCACCCATCTTGTTATCTATGAGTAAGCTAACACACGCGTCTTATTTGTCTGCTGGTTATGGGCTATGTGACGTCACAACAAATTGAATGTGGCGCCCCCTAGAGGGGACGAAGTACAGAACTAAAAAAAAAAATCACCTCGTCCCATCGTGTGTGGTATCGTTGAATAGGGATTTTAAAATGAATGTAGGGTTTAGTACATCATATTTTTGTGGGGCGTAACGTTGGCGAGATATATCCCGCCGAAGTCAAGAAAACTAATTTTTACCCCACGGCGTCGCAACAAAGCAGTTGGGAGGGTTATGTGTTTGTTGATCGCTGTGTATGTATGTAAGTATCTTGACATGTAAACATGTATACATCTATCCAAAACCCCAAAATATTTTAAATAAAAAATAAGTTCAAAAACTAAAATCCGACTACTGAAAAATCACTCTCTAAAAAGTATGAAACAAGATATATTAATATTCTCATCTATGTATCTAGCTATGTACAAACTATTCAATATGTATCGTTTATTATACAAACAACTAACTTGTAATAAATATTTTATTGTATTTCATACATATTCTTAGTGGTGCTCAGAGGATAGCCGTGGTCGTATGTCACCTACCGTAACAAAACAATACACTCTGCAAAGTAACATTATTACAAGTTAGTTGTTTGTATAATAAACGATATATATTGAATAGTTTGTACATAGCAATCTCAGATGAGAATATTTTCTTGTTTCATACTTTTTAGAGAGTGATTTTTCAGTAGTCGGGTTTTAGTTTTTGAACTTATATTTTATCTAAATCACCCATTACTTTTAAAGTAATTTAAATTCTCTATCCCGTAAAATCTTGCTTGAAATATTTCTAACGTTAAGATACAAAATTCCCAAAATTTCAAATGCGATTACCAACAAAAATATTTTTTATTTTAATTATTATTATTTAATTTTTAACTTACATGCATCATTAATTTATTTGTTTGTGGATGTGTGTGCTTTTGAATATAAACCAAAGCTACTGGTTGGTCCAGTAGTTAAAATAATATGAATAACACTATACAATAAATATCATCACTGCAGTACAATAAACGTAAAAAAACTCCAGTCTGCGGGCGGCCGTTCATACATTTAAAACGAGCATGTGAACTCTACTGAAAAATTCAAACATTACCTTCTGTAAAGTTAAATTGGGTAATATACTCTGGCTCATTTATTTCAGCTCTTGTTTTTAGAGCCATATATTTTTAAACATTTATTAGATGTTTTATTCGGCTCTAACGTTGGTTTTTAATGTTCCATACCCAAAGGTCAAAACGGGACCTTATTACTAAGACTCCGCTGTCCGTTTGTCAGTCTGTCTCTCTGTCTGTCTGTCCGTCTGTCACCAGGCTGTATCTCATGAACCGTGATAGTTAGATAGTTGAAATTCTCACAGATGATGTATTTCTGTTGCCGCTATAACAACAAATACTAAAAACAGAATAAAGTTAAAAATTATAGGGGGTCGCCTATATAACGCCATCTATGAACACTTAGGTAAACGTCCATAGATGGCGTTATATCGAAATGCCCATCCCTAATACCTTTGTGTTAACTTTCACTTAGATAGCGTTAGACGTTAGATGGCGTTATAAGAAATAAGTACGCGGCTCACAACTCTGTTTTGATAAAATGTTTATTAATTATTAATTTTTGCTGTCGAAAAATGATAGTGGTATTTTTTGATCTTATAAAATACTGTAGTGTGGTATGGAACTCTACGAGTGCGAGTCGGACTTGCACTTGGCCTGTTTATTAATATAACCTAATCGTTTATCGAACAAAATTCTAGCACTGACTTTCATTTAGTGCGCTAAGATGGATTGACTAAAATTACGTAGTAATATTAAGTTATCTGTGCTATTAAGTAATTTTTAGCTTTACTAAAAGTTATTTTCTAAATTATAGACATTTTAAGTAATTTTTATTTTGTAATGTACCACTATCGTGCAAAAAAACTCAGGCTTCAGTGTCATTTTCAGTTAGATGGAATTGTGAGAACAAACTTGTATGTCTTCAATAAAAAAAACAAACTTACCATCTCATCAGTGTAGTCTCCAACGACAGGGTTGTTATTCAGGTACCATCTGTAGACGGTCGGGGGAGGATTGGCGTCAGCTTCACATCTGATGCGAGCTTCGGATCCTTCAGGGAGGTGTTCGTTGTTTGATAGAATCGTTAGGTTTAGTTTTGGGGCGTATTTCACCTGCAAATGAATGACATCTTAGTAATATATTTTATTTTTATTAAATTATATTTGGGGGCCTACAGCTAAAATAGAAGCTAAAGGCGGCCCAATGGATAAGGTGTCGGACTGGCGATCGAGAAGTCGTGAGTTCGATCCCCACCCCACCCATTGCACTTTTGACGTGAACCCACTCCAGACACAAGCATATTTAGCTTAGTTGGAAGGGTTGACAAGAATACTAGTCATCTGCAACCTACATTACGAGTAAACTTTAAAATAAAATTGACTACAATTCTCCGCAATTAACACAAACATATCAAATGAAAGTCTTTCATAGAGTATTATTTAACTTAATATTACAATATTGAACGCATAACTAAGAATTAACGTTTCTTTTCTTGGTTGAGAACAAGGTGGCTCAGGACTAAAGAAAATTTTACCAACTGCAATTAGGCAACTTCTGTGGCTACTTGCAAATAAGTCTAAGACTAATGGATTATAGTAGAGAGTGTCCGAATAAACGTATAAATAAGAGGGCGCGTAGAAAGCTACGTGTTAGAAGTAAAACTTCCAAGTATATTCAACTTATTTTCAACATCACTAACTTGTTTTTGTACAACTCCATCTGTTGAACTTAGCGGGACAAATGCCTGAATTATAGCGAATACGTCTTCAGTTACGCCGTTCTACAATAGAGGGCGTTTATAAACATAGAATATAACATGACGCTTACGTCACTTCCGCTGCTTTCATTTTTTTTCAAATTTTCATTTTTTTGCCTACAAATTTTACTCCAGTGCACCTAAAGAAGGTTCACTTCAAAAATCATGTGTCACTTGGCTTATCAAATCGTTTAGTTAGTGTAGTAATTATTAGGGCCAGTTTCACCGGTTCCTGATAGCGCTAATTTATGAATAAATCTGACAGATTTTTGACAGTTTTTATATAGCGTGATGATAACTATCTAACGTATTATCAGGAACCGATGAAACTGGCCCTTAGTGTTGTATACAGTAAATTTAAGTAAAAAATATCGCTCTAACGTGATTCTAGACCAGAAAAGCACTTTCTACCTTAAACGGCACCATCAACGTTTCTTGTTGATGTTCCTAGTATTTCCCAAACGATAATGTTTTTTTGGAGGAGACAAATAAGTTTTATCTACTTTCACCCCCTCAAAAATCTGTTTTTCAATGCTTACACAATAATTAATTCTAATTTTCATAAATTACAAGTACAAACAAGTATTAGTGACATAACAATTACATAAATTATGTCAAACTCAGCAAAACTCCTTGGTCAAGAAGTAAGGTAAAAGCCGTTTACCTTTATACCAAGCAGCATTGAATGAAGTCAGGGCTATAGATGATGATGATGGTGGTGAAAATACTGACCTCTATTAACACGGTAGCCATTCTAGGCGCCCTATCTGCTGTGTTCAATGCTTGACAAGTAATTGTTTTATTATGGTGTATCTTCGACGGAGTTAGCCGCAACACTGACCTAAAATCAAAGTAAACATGTAGTACATATATAAACATAAGTCAGGAACTCTAATTCAGAACAAATTCCACGCAAAAAGTGGCCGTCTTTCAAACCAAAACGACGTAGATTCAAAATAAGAATCACTTTCGAAGTTACAAATGATTGGCTTGGAGATTGATTTAAATTCGGAACGAGAGCAGGGGTTCGCGCATTTGCTGCAATGTCTGTTACATCGACTTCATAACAATTGCTATGAAGTCGATGGTCTGTTATGACAGTTGTCGCTTCTAGGTTTAACTAACTTACACTAGAAATATACAACTAAATAATTATTTTAAATGAGGAATTTTTGAAACTGAAACTGAACTATGAAAGTTGAGTCAAACAAGACAAATGTCCGACTAATGACGCGCTGGTCACTACTTTTAACCCCGCCTGCTTGGACACTACTTCTGTTGGATCATTTTTGTAACACAGTTACTTTTCCTGACTTATGATTTATTCGTAGGATGGAGAGATAAGCTCTCTCCTGCAGGTGGTAGGAGTTTTGTTTCTTTATTTACCTGGTTTTGAACCTCTGGCCATCAGGGAGATCCTCAATCTTAACATTAACATTTTTCTTGATGACTGCATCATTACCATCTAGCCATGTAATCTGTAATGAAATTTACAATTAATACGTATTTATAGTTTTTTAATTGTATATTTTCTAATTAATTTGACCTAAGTAGGTCAAATTAATTAGTTATGTTAATCAGGTAGAGATCTTCTACGATAACATGACCCGCCCCTCCAAAATTCAAAAACGTTTGAAAGTATTTGTGAAAGTATTTAAAAGGACCACCACGCATGTGTGCGTACTAGTACTGCCGGTTCCGCGACATTGCATACATAATTAAATAACTCCTAATTATGAACGTACTTTGTACCAACCAACACTGCAAAAAAAGTTTCTATGAAATTTATAAGCAATACTTTCCGTTAAGTTAGGTTGGCTACAAAGTACGTTCATAATTTGGGTATCAACAATGTAGGGAAGTGCCTACTCTTATAACGTAGTACAACATAATTACAACTACATACAAACTCTTTCGTAAGGATGTGACTACACACATTAAAACAGTAATTTGGAGGGGCGGACCATGTTATCGTAGAAGATCTATAAGGTTGTATAACATTTTAAAGTCAGTCAGAGAGTACCGCATACCCCTGAAGATATACATTTGATTTTAATCTATTGTACTTTTATAACAGCAAAAGTGCTGTCTCAAAACTCTTAGCAAAATATGTTTTAATTCTTTTAGTTATACGTTCCTATTTTATTACATTTATTAACCGACTTCACAAAAAAGGAGGAGGTTCTCAATTCGTCTGTATGTATTTTTTTATATTACCTATTCCAAATATATAACGTTATATAAAATTAAAGCAGGTATAATAGACCCGAATTGAAATGCTAAATTTAGCAATTAAAAAAAAATATGGCAAAGAATATTTTTGTTTCTAAATGGACACTTACCTCAGCAGCAGGCCTGCCACCTTCAGAAACACACTCTATATCCAATTGCTGTCCCTCAGTCGCATCTATGAAAGCACCCTGTATAATCCGTGGCGGGGCAGGGGCCACTAACACCGTCAGTTGAGCGGAACGGGACCGTATTGCTGGCTCACCTAGGGTACAAAATAAAATCGTTTAAAAAATTAAAGGAATTGACTTCAAATGCCGCGGTATTAATTTTAAGTACCAAGTTTGAGGTTTTAATCTCCCATATCTCTAGAGATACTTATCAGATCTCGATGAAATTACTGTGGTATCTACCTTTGGGATATGAATGAATGAATGATAACTCTTTATTGTAGACCAAAATTAAATAATAAACATCTTAAAATACATTATACAATAGTACAATGGGCGGTCTTATCGCTCAAAGCGATCTCTTCCAGACAACCTTAGGACGGAGTGGACAGTACAAATATGTAAAGGGCTAAGGTGCACATTTAACAATTTTGAGATCATAAAATGAATAAACATCTATTTCAAAGTCATAAACATAAATATTTATTTCATAACATATATCTACATACATACAAATAAAACAAATATAAATAAATATGCATAATATATAAACATACATACACATACAAATATATAACAGTTTTAAGAAATACATGAGATAGCTTAATAATCATCAATACCGGTTTGTGTTAAGTAGATTTTTTTTAGTTTTTCTTTAAAAGTATAAACTGAGGGAGCGTGTAGAATTGTAACAGGTAAGTCATTCCAAAGACGGATTGCCAGTATAATGAAAGAAGAATCATAGAAGATTGTCGAGTGAGCTGGCATATCTAACTCTAAAGTTTCAGATGAACTCAACGCCAAGGAATGATTGGAGCACAGGAAATTGAAGATATTTCCTTTCCAACAAAAGAAGAATTATCAAAATCAATTCATAAACGACAAAGTTATCCGCAAACAAACATAAATAGTTATCCTACTGATTTAAAGAAAAATTATTCAAATCGGTTCATACTTGACGGAGTAATCGCGTAACATACAAAAAAATAAACTGGCCAAGTGCAAGTCGGACTCGCACTAGTAGGGTTCCGTACCACACTAGAGTATTTTATAAGATAGAGCAAAAAATACCACTTGGCGTTATAACGCCATCCAACGTCTAACAAAGGAGTTAGGGATCGACATTTCAATATAACGCCATCTATGGGACGTTTACCTAACTAAGCGTTTATAGATGACGTGAATAAATGCTGAAGAAAACACGTTTCTTGTATGGGGACCCTCTATTATTTTTAACTTTATTCTGTTTTTAGTATTTGTTGTTATAGCGGCAACAGAAATACATCATCTGTGAAAATTTCAACTGTCTAACTATCACGGTTCATGGGATACAGCCCGGTGACAGACGGACAGACAGACAGACAGACAGACAGACAGACGGACAGCGGAGTCTTAGTAATAGGGTCCCGTTTTACCCTTTGGGTACGGAATCCTAAAAACATACAGACGAATTGAGAACCTCCTTCTTCTTGGAAGTCGGTTGAAAAATATACAGATATGGTAATATTAATAAACTTCCTCCTTTTTTGAAGTCGGCTAATAATCAGCATTTCAATACTTATATTATAAATGGTCCCTGAGATAAAGTTCAATTACTAGTTCAGGTGCCCAAGGACAATCTCTAAATGTAAACAGGTTACTATTTACTTAATTATCGTTTAATCCTACACGAAACTATTAAAAATTAAATTTTTCTTGTTATTATTATACATGCTAAAGTCAGTTAGTATATTTTCAACCGACTTCCCAAAAAGAAGGAGGTTCTCAATTCGTTTGTATGTTTTTTTTTGAGTGTATGTTTTTTGTGCGGTTTGAATGATTCTTTTTTGTATCGGTAGAGTTCGTTTTCGAGGTGGTCCCATTGTAGTTTCATCGAGATCTGATGAGTATCTCCAGAGATATAACGACAAACTTGCTACTGAAACTGACCCGCGCGGCATGGAAGTCGGTTGTTTTAGTTTTTAAACTATCTTAATTATGTTTGTATGGGACGGCGGTAAAACGGCTCTACCGATTTTGCTGAAATTTGACACAGTAATTGCCAGTACAGTGGATTAGGATATAGAATACTTTTTATGACGGGTGAAGCCCCTGGGTGTAGCTAGTAATACTATAAAAGTATTAGCTTATCCAGCGTTAACAAAAACACATTTATTTTAGTACGCCTCTCTAAGCAATCTAGAATTTCAATCTCTACCTATGTCATAATAACTAATCTAACCAAGAATCTCGTAAATACTCCGAGAAGTTGAAACTAACCCGAAATCCAGGACAAATGCCCGTCTGTTCCCTCAGGGAGCAGAAATCTCGGAGTACCTCAGTAATTTCATTTCAAGATATTAGTCCCACGAAACATGAGCCTAAAGTACTTAAATCAACAGTAAGGATACTGAAGCTAATTTAGACTTCTGAGCTAAGCTTTTTTTTAATATCTGATAGGCTAGCGTGTGACCACTATCTCGCCTGGTGGTAAGCGATGATGTGGAACGAACACCAAAGAATATAGATAGAAAAATTAATTCGTGCACGGTTTGGATTTAAACCTGCAACTTCGGTTTCGAAATCAAGTAATCCTTTGCACCAACGGGCCGCTTTCGGCTGGACTGATTATAGTGTTGTGTAAGCTTAGTTTCACATCTAGCCATCACAACGAAAAAAAAATTAGGCCTAAAATTTGTAAAATCTGGTAAAATTGAAAGTACCTAATTATTGTCATTAAAATTTTTAAAATTTGATAAGACTTCGTCTGTTAAACAAGCTTTTTTGAGAAAATAATTTAAGATCGTTTAAAACTTACATAAAAGAACCGACTTCAAATGTCGTGCTAGTCATTTTCAGTACCAAATTTGAGGTGTTTATCTCCATATCTCTGGAGATACTGAACATAAATTTCGATGAAATTTAAATGGGACCAACAAAAAAGTATACATTTTAAGCAAAAAAAAAATGCGGTTCAACTAGGCTATTCTGTAAGCTATCTCGACAGCGGAAGCAGCGGTGAGATTTCAATTTCGTACTACGGAATTCAACCGTATTACGAACGTGATACGATTGAATTTCGTTGTACGAAATTCGAATCTCACCGCGGATTCCGCTGTCGAGATAGCTTACAGAATAGCCTAGCAGTTCAGGCGTCTTCGAATAGTCGGTGAACATACATGAAAAAAAAAAGGTTCCGTCGGATTGAGAACCTCCTCCTTTTTTGTGGAGTTGGTTAAAAAGACCGTGTCCTAAAAATTTTCCAATCTTTATTTTTTAAACATACATAAAATCACAGAGACTACTTCTTTCCACATGCTACGATCCTGACATACCTCTTTTGCTTCCACTCTATTTAAGTATGGCATTCTTTAATCAAGAAAAAATATTGCTTAATTTATGCAATTATTTTCCTGATGGCATAATAATATAATAACTTTTCTTTATTACCCTGACTGTACGTAGCCATTACTAGCCAGCCAGACCCGCTGTGATTCTAGTCAGGATATCATTAGGGAATTCAGAGTGCCAAAGTGGTTAGAGACCTTGTGCTTTTAGTGCCTATTTATTCTGAGTAATATTATTCATTATTACAATTATTTCTGTGTAATTTTTGTAATGACAAAGATAGATAAAAGGATGCTTAGATGGTTTGGACATCTAGAGAGGATGGATAAGGGATGATTACCAAAACAAATTTATAAGACAAGTTTGAATGGGACATACGCTAGAGGCCAACCTAGGCGAACGTACTACGGCTAGATCGGAGACGTTTTAAAGAAAGGTCAAGTCAAAAGTACCTATAACCGGCAAGCATGTATAGAGGCGCTCATGAAAGTGGAAGAAGCGAAAGAGGTATGTCAGGATCGTAGCATGTGGAAAGAAGTAGTCTCTACCTACCCCAAAAGGAATAAGGCGTGATTTTTATGTATGTACGTATGTATTTTTTATTGTGTTACCTACTGTGATTCTCATAATTATATTAAAACCAGAAATTCTTCTACATACGTATATAATGTATGAATTGCGTATCTTGGAAATGGCTGTAACGATTAGAATTAAAATTTTAACTGACTTCACAAAAACAGAAAAAGGTTCTCAAAAAAAGAAGATTATTTTATTGAATCGACCTTATTAAGGTCGGTCAATTATTCTTGTTCATTAACACAAAACGTATTTACTAACACTAGTAAAGTAATGGTACACTCACCGTTTAAACCAGAGCTAACTTGACACTGGTACAGCCCATCGTCTTCTAGAGTCACGTCTCGGATGTCCAGGGAGTAATCTCCTGAAACAAAGGTACTCTTAAATACTGATAATAAAATATTTTTAAGGAAACGTTTCTCGAGTGTGAATAAGACAACAGTGGAGGACATTCTTTGTTATAATTTGTGTGACGAGCGCACGAGTATAATATACTTACTTTAAAAAAATGGTCTTATTACAAAAAGATAACAAACACATTTATAATTATAGCTAGATACCAAACTAGACGAATGAACGCCCGTATCTTGGGATCCAGTTCCTTCCACATGTAGACACCTAATTGTACAAATAACATTGCCTATGTGTTACGTAAATATTTTTTTAAGTATAATAAAGATGTTATTAAATTAAGAATAGTACTAGACTAGACTGGACCTAAATATTAGATTCTTGATTGATAACTAAAACACCGACTTTGGATCTCTCTTCGAATTAAGGTACGGCCACACCACGGCTTCCTGCGATCTGCGAGCGCGATCTCAGTACTTTTCAATTGTTTTCTGATCGCGTTTGGTGTGAACCAGTCTGTACAAATACTACTGCGCTATCTGATCGCCGCCTAGATCGCGCACGCAGGACGCTGCGGTGTGTCCGTACCTTTACTCATCGGATCTCGATAATGTTTGCAATGCAACCAAACGGGAAGTCCATCTCAAATAAAATAGATTTTTTCAAAACCGGTAATACATGTATACGACGGAGTTCTGATTTTTATGTTTACAATCACCATATCTCCGCCATTTTGAAAAAAATCCATAAAATGAATCGACAAAATGTTTTCGAAATTATCGCAGGCACGAGAATCGGTTGAGGAATGCGACCTGTAGTACTTGTACTATTATTTATTCTGTGCCTGAAGAGGAGAAACAGTCGGACAGACACAGAAAGCATTTTTGGCTAAGCTGAAGCTGAGACCTTTGCTTCGCTCTGTCAATTAAAAATCTTTATTTGTTGTTTAAAAAGGGGAAAAGTAGCGATTCAATTTAACATTTTGATTCTCTGTTTCCCATAATATAATACCAAGAACCATCTCATGACAGCGATATCATTTTAAAACGTCTTATTTTTGGCACTGCAACACAACCCGAGCCCCCAACTTGAGCATTAAATCCACCCCACCCTATAGTATCTAAATTATATATGCCTCGCCCGCAGAATCTTAATTCTTACATAAACGGTTAAATGACATCATTAACTCGTAGTTACGTTGTAATATCATATTCTATTCATTCGGCTGGCAATTGCCCTAGAAAATGGAAGTGAGAAGCATTTAGCTGGCCAATTTAATGTTTTAGTGATTTTAAAACGCCTACTTTCAGAGCTAATTTTAAACTATCGTAAAATGAAAATTGTTTTCTTGCGCGGATAAGAAAATATGTGGATTTTAGGTAGTTGCTATGTTAATTTATAGACATGCGATGTTTATCTGAATAAAGGTACGACCACGCCGCGGCGTCCTGAGTCCGCGTGCGCGGGTGCGATCTGATTTTCAATCATTTTCTGTTTGTCGTAGATTGCGTTGGCTTGAACTAGTCGGTACAAATACTACTTCACTATCTGATTGCACCCGCGAACGCGGACGAGGTACGGCCAAAAGATTTTGTCTAGTATTGGACTAACATAATGTTATTGTTATAGATGATGATGTAGTGATCAAGAACTCCAAGAGATCCCTTATCGTAAAGGATAAATAGATGGCTTGAATTTTAAGCAAGAGGTTGCCAGTTCAAATCCTAGCACGGGTGTTCCTCCACAGGTGGTAAGGTGGTATATTATACCATCGAGGAGAAAATCTGCCACCATAACCTCACGGTGTTCCAGCAGCACACAACCTTAAGCCAACAAAAATATAATTAATGATCGTATATATAAAACGAAATAAAACTGGCCATGTGCGAGTCAGCATCGCGTCTCTTATCGCATACTTAGGGAGGGTTCCGTACAATACGAAACATAACAGAGTTTCAACCTCATATATTTGATTAATTGATATTACAAAGAATATTTGGTTTGGTCGCGATCTAGAAAGACGGGGCTCATTTACTAGCGCCATCTATGTCATTTTGCCGAAACTAATTAGATAGATGGCGTTTAAAAACACGTTCTTTGTATGGGGACCCCCTTTAATTTTTAACTTTATTTTGTTTTTAGTATTTGTTGTTCTAGAGGCAATAGAAATACACCATCTGTGAAAATTTCAACTGTCTAACTATCACGGTTAATGAGCTATAGCCTGGTGACAGACGGACAGACAGACAGACAGGTTTTATCCTTTGGGTACGGAACCCTAAAAACCGACTTCACATGCCGCGATAGTCAAAGTAGCCACTAGCCATAATCATGTCATCAAGGTATACAAATTTGTTTATATTGTTTATCTCCATATCTCATAAAATTTTAATGCGATCAAACGGGAGGCATAATCTCTTAAACGAAAAAGAACTTTTCAAATCGGTTAAGATTTGACGGAGTTCTTAGGTAACAAATATTAAAAACAAAACAGTCGAATTGGGAACCTCCTCTTTTTTGTAAAGTCGGTTAAAAATATTATATTGTAAAAAAAATAGGTATCTTTTGGGTAAGCGCGCTACATCATTCATCGTCCGCATCGTCACTTAGCATCAGGTGAGGTAGTGGTGAAGCGGTACCCATTTTTGCATAAAAAAAAATGTTGAGATTTTTGACATATTTCTGAGTTAAAGAAGTAGGATCAAAGTAGGCTGTTCAATGCGGTTTAAGTCACTTAAAACTATAGTCAACAGAAACATCTATTACTAAGGGAGCTTTAATTTTCAAACATTTACAAATTACAACAAGATTTCTGTGACGTCCTTTTAAGTGTCTTCGTAATAAATACTTACTTAATTTTATAATATTTTCCTAAAAAGAAAATTCACTTAAAGTTCCAGTTCTCAGTAATGTTTATTACGTTATTTATCATTAAGATTGTGAACTCAAATAAGAAATACGAGTGAACATATTTTTCATGTTTAAAAGCCAAAATTTCTCAGGTAAAAGGCACGCCCTCACGTAGGCATTTAACTTTCAACTGGAGCTCGTAGCAATCTTTGCAATACCTATCAGCGTCTTATAAATAGATAAGGAATCTATGATATTTCACAGAGAGATGCGTCATTTCTACTCGATACAGAAGTTGTATAATGTAAATTGTGTTCGGTAAACTTAATAAGATCGTTTAAAAAACTAAAATAACCGACTTCAAATGCCGCGCTATTAATTTTCAGTACCAAGTTTGAGGTGTTTATCTCCATATCTCTGGAAATATCTATCAGATCTCTATGAAATTACTATGGTACTACCCTTAGGAACAAAAAATCATCTAAATCAGTTCATAAACGACGAAGTCATCCGCGAACACCCATAAAAAACTAGCCAAGTGCAAGTCGGACTCGCACTAGTAGGGTTCCGTACCACACTACAGTATTTTATAAGATCGAGCAAAAAATAGCACTATCATTTTTCGCCAGCAGAAAATAATAATTAATAAACATTTTATTTCTTATAACGCCATCTAACGTCTAACAAAAGAGATCGAGAGGGATCGTCATTTCAATATAACGCCATCTATGGGATGTTTACCTAACTAAGCGTTCATAGATGACGTGAAATGCCAAAGAAAACACGTTTCTTGTATGGGGACCCTCTATTATTTTTAACTTTATTCTGTTTTTAGTATTTGTTGTTATAGCGGCAACAGAAATACATCATCTGTGAAAATTTCAACTGTCTAACTATCACGGTTCATGAGATACAGCCTGGTGACAGACGGACAGACAGATAGACAGACAGACAGACAGACGGACAGTGGAGTCTTAGTAATAGGGTCCCGTTTTACCCTTTGGGTACGGAACCCTAAAAATAATAGATAGTGGTCAAAACGCTAGCCTATAAGATATAAATATATATCTTATAGGCTAGCGTTTTGTTTAATCAACCCTATATATATATATATATATATATATATATAAACCCTATATATATATATATATACAGGGTTGAATTGAGAAAACTCCTCCTTTTTAGGGTTCCGTAGCCGAATGGCAAAAAACGGAACCCTTATAGATTCGCCATGTCTGTCTGTCTGTCTGTCTGTCTGTCTGTCTGTCTGTCTGTCTGTCTGTCCATCCGTATGTCACAGCCATTTTATTCCGAAACTATTAGGACTACAGAATTGAAACTTGGTAGGTAGGTTCCCATACATGGAACTGGAAAAAAAAATTTTTTTTTCGTCAAACCTATACGTTTGGTGTATCTATGGATAGGTCTTTAAAAATGACATTGAGGTTTCTAAAATCATTTTTTCTCAAAGCATTTCAAAGATAGGCGCGTCTAAAGTGGTAAAATGTGTGTCCCCCCCCCCCCCTCTAACTTCTAAAGTAAGGGAGTGAAAAATCTAAAAAAAATATATTCTGTAGATCTCAATAAAAACTTTCAACGAAAATTAGTTTGAACGAGATACAGTCAGCAGTTGTTGAGATACAGCGACCGCAAGTATAACTTTGTTTTTCATACAAACACTATGAAAAACGAAGTTATTTTTGTAGTTGCGAAAAATCTAAGTTATAGAATACTCTACTGTGTTACGGAACCCTACGAGTGCGAGTCCGACTTGCACTTGGACAGTTTATTTTGAAGTCGTTTAAAAATTTAGTAAATTAGGATCGTTTACAAAACTAATAATATACCCACTTCACATTACACGTGAGTCATTTTCAGTAGCAAGTATCTTCTTATGTTTATCTTTATATAATATCTCAGGAGATACTCATCAGATCAGATTGTATAGTGGAACTAAACGGGAAAGAATACCCCTCTCAAACAAAAAAGGTAATGTATAATTCGGTTAATAAAATAACAGAGTTTTGAGGTAATGAACTTTAAAAAACAAACGAATTGAGAACCTCCTCCTATCTTGAAGTCGGTAAAAAATTAAATCCTGTGAAATAACAGGGCATTGACCTTTTCAGGTTGCAGCGCATAGTTCATCATCATCACCATAATCAGCCGGTGTCAGTCCACTGCTGGATATAGGCCTCTCCCTAGACGTGCCATTCATCCCGACTGCGTACCTGTCTCTAGTAGAGATAAACAATTGAAACCGAACAGCAATACCAATTTAATCACAGAAAAGCTTTGTAAGGTTGGTGCTCATGGTATCATGCTGTTGGTATCATAAAATCAGTACCTTAATCTTGAAACAAAAAGCACTTGTCATTATTATAATTAAGATAGTTTAAAAACTAAAACAACCGACTTCAATGACCCGAGAGTCAATTTCAGTAGCAAGTTTGAGACGTTTATCTTCATATCTCTGGAGATACTTACTTTTCAGATCTCGATGAATGATGATAAATTTCAATGGGATCACCTCGAAGACGTACCCTACCGATTACAAAAATAATTATTTGAATCGGTTCACAATTGACGGAGTAATCGCGTAAAATACAATATAAAAAAAACATGGAGACGAATCGAGAACCTCCTTCTTTTTGGGAAGTCGGTTGAAAACACTTGTCATTATTAAAATAATGTGTAATGCTGTCAATTGTTGCTTTTTGTTATAAATTGCAGAACATTTTGTTTGTCAGTTTAAGGGCAACCGCCAAATACGCCTTTTCCTATTACGAGAACAAAGAGCGACGCGAGGACGTATCTATCTCAGTTATAACCAAAACATCATCGTCAAGAATAGAATAAAACGTTACGTACCTTTCAAGAAGAGCTGTTGAAAAATGTACTTTAACTGTTTTTTGGATGCATTGAAAGATCCCTTTAAGTCGGTTAAATATGTAGAGAGTACTTAAAGATACTTTTGCATTATCTCTCTGCTTGGAAAGTAATTGAGTTCACGAACATTTTCTGTGTACTAGTCCTAGAGTCCTATAGATTTTAAATAGCTTGCTTACATTTTTGAGCAAAGGCACCTTGGTTGAGCCTTAAAAGTTAACAATTTTTCATGTATTAAGTACAAAGGTAACATCTAAGCGAATGTGCCCTCATTTCTGTGAAATGCGCACATATTTTGTTCGATGAAATCCATGTGGTGAACGACGGGAATTTGTACTAAAACTGAAAATATTGATACAGTCAACCTTTCAACGTTTCACAATAAATATAAATTAGCTTTTGCTATGCACTTTATGGTAAACGATGATGATAAATGTAAATAACGAATAATCTGACCCTCGTATCTTTAATTGAATTTCCAACATTTTAATTTCACTATCTCAACATTTGCGTTTGCTACTTCAAATGCTCCGTAATTTCAATACAACATTTTCCCTTTGACTCAAACTATATTCAAAGCGTGTGTAATCCAAAATGGACCACCCAAAGCGGACTAGCAGAAGTCCTTAACATAAACTTTTGCTTTTAGTGAGACAGATGATTCATATTCAAAACAAATAATAAATCGTAATGCATCTTCGTTTTCATTGTACTAGAAAATATAAAGTTAATAATTCACAAAATTCCTCCAAGATTTATAGTCTCAGATATCTAATGCATTTCGAACATACAGTTTTCTAATAACAAGTCTATATGTTACTCAAACAAACGATGTGAAGCTTTCAGCCTAGATAATAATATATTTCAGCGCCTACTTAAAGAAAGTACATGGAAAATAGTTATCACATATCGTGATTTAGAAAGACTCATCGGTTTTAGTCGGCTCCTTGCAGCTTTGTATAGCGTCGTCTCTGTCATTTATCTACTAATATGTTCTCCTTATACAATTATCATAGGGTATGAGAACCCCTCTTTGTTTATTTTTTTTAAATGTATATATCAATGAGAGTAAAAATACATGGTTGCGTCATTGGCCCTCGTCTATAGAACGGTTAGACCACTGGCCTCCTGGAGATGGAAAATTATTATTTTTAATATAATTATATTTTATTACTTATAGGTTAATTTTAATATTGGAATAAATTTTTTTATTACTTGTAGGTTAGCGCTTCACCACTAACTCGTAGTGGTAAGCGATGAAGTGGAAGATGGTGAACACGCTAGGCCTAGAATACTGTGACTCTCAAGGGCTCTGCTGCCGAAACACGGTAAATTTACGCACACACCGCGGCATCCTGCGTCCTGCGTGCGCGATCTCAGTACATTTCAATTGTTTTCTGATAGCGAAAACAATTGAAATGTACTGAGATCGCGCACGCAGGACGCAGGACGCCGCGGTGTGTCAGTACCTTAAGGTTATGGCGGCAGATTTTCTGATATATCTTTATATTAACTATTGCCCACTACAAAAAATTGTACACGGAGGACTTAAAATTTTGTAAAACAAAAAGCTCCTAATTTCGTTACGTTGCGCAAAGAAAAGCGCCGCGATTTGATCGCTGCCGGAGATCTCTGTACGGAAAATGCTCTAAAGCTTTCAAATGCTATCCACATCAAATATATCTTTGCATCATAGAATAAAATTAGAATATATACGCAACAAGTCAATGCCCGCAGGAACTTGCTTGCCAGAAACGATTGTTGGTTCGTCTCAGTTCAAGGTTTCTTTATATCTTTCTTTCTATTTGTTTTTTTTAGCTTTTACAGTCATTTGTTATGATATGGTTACTAGTAAAATCGCTGTTTCGCATGTTCGATAAAGTTTGAAATGCTTTTCATGTTCTAATATGGTAAAAACCGTTGAGAGACTGCCCCATTGGCGTAAAGGGTAGATGGCTCGACTTCTAAGCGAGAAATCGTCCGTTCAAATCCTAGCACGGGTGTTCGTCCATACAGGTCGCAGGAGCATAATTTATATCAATGTAGATAGTTATATATTATAGACCACTATCTCTCCTGGTGGTAAGCGATGATGTGATCGAGGATGGAAACCATGCTAGGTCTAGAATAGTCTGACTCTCAAGGGCTGTGCTGCCGAAACACTGTAAAGTATTGCTGGCAGATTTTTTCCTTGTTAGTGGTAAGCTACTTTTTAGTAGCAAGTCAGGCGGAACTTTGCTTTTAGTGTTCCAATTACCTACCACAATGCATTTGCGGCTATTTTTTAACTTTCCAAATATATGCGAACTTGATAAAACGCTTTGCTGTTTTCCATGAATCCTTAAGGTACGGCCAAACCGCGGCGTCCTGCAATCTGCGGGCGTGATCTCAGTACTTTTCAATTGTTTTCTGATCGCGTTTGGTATGAACCAGTCGATACAAATACTACTGCGCTATCTGATAGCCGCCTTGATCGCGCACACAGGACGCTGCGGTGTGTCCGTACCTTAAGGGTTTAAAAAAATAGCGCACTAGCTGTGCCCCGCGGCTTCGCCAGCGATAAAAAGTATTCTATAGTCTAATCCATACTGGCTGTCCCTGTACAACATTTCAGCTAAATTGGTCCAGCCGTTTGACCGTGAAGAAGTCGCAAAAGAAAAAATAAACAAACTGACTTTCGCATGTGTTATATTGGTGTGGATTGGTGTTGATTACGCAACAGGTTTTATGTACAGCAGAAAATGTATAGCAAACGAGTCTCGCTCAATTAGTATTTCTAGTTCTCGGCTTTGCACCTATTTGTGTATTTGAACGTAATAATACTTTGTAAACTAACCTCATTTCCTACATTTTATAATGAGAACGTCTGAATATTTAGAATTGCTTTGGGGTGGGTAGAGGAAACTCTTTTGGTTCACGTTCAAGGAACTACTTATAATAATATAAAATAAAACTGGCCAAGTGCGAGTCAGCATCGCGTCTCTTATCGCACACTTAGGGAGGGTTCCGTACAATACGAAACATAACAGAGTTTCAACCTCATATATTTCATTTATTGATATTACCTAGAATATTTGGTTTGGTCGCGATCTAGAAAGACGGGGCTCGTTTACTAGCGCCATCTATGTCATTTTGCCGAAACTAATTAGATAGATGGCGTTTAAAAACACGTTTCTTGTATGGAGACCCCTTTAATTTTTAACTTTATTTTGTTTTTAGTATTTGTTGTTCTAGCGGCAACAGAAATACACCATCTGTGAAAATTTCAACTGTCTAACTATCACAGTTAATGAGCTATAGCCTGGTGACAGACGGACAGACAGACAGACAGACAGACAGACTGACAGACGGACAGCGGAGTCTTAGTAATAGGGTCCCGATTTACCCTTTGGGTACGGAACCCTTAAAAAAAAAACTTTTTTTTTTAAATATCTTATAGGCGAGACTTTAACCACTAATAATTAAGATAGTTTAATAACTAAAACAACCGTACAAACAGTAGCAAGTTTGAGACGTTTATCGTCATATATCTGGGAACACTTATCAGATCTCAATGAAATTATAATGGGGCCACCTCGGAAACGTACCCTACCGATTGCAAAAAAGAATCATTAAAAGCGGTACACAATTGACGTAGTAATCGCGTAACATACATACAAAAAAAACATACAGTCGAATTGAGAACCTCTTTTTGGGAAGTCGGTTGAAAATAATCTAACTCTCAAAGGTGCTGCCGGAACACCGTAAGATTATGACGCTAGATTTTCTCCATAATGATGGTAAGTTACTTTTTAGTAGTAAGTCAGGCGGATTTTCGATTTAGTGCTCCTACCACCTGTTGGCGAACACCCTTGCTAGCATTTGAACCGGTGACCTATCCATTAGAATTCAATCTATCTATCTAAACTTATCTCTTTTATAGTAATTTAAATCTTTTTAAAGCTCCGTATCTACATCTACCCAAAGGGTGCTAATGGGACCCTATTACTGAGACTCCTCTGTCTGTCCATCCGTCCATCAGTTCGTTCGTTTGTCTGTCATAGGGCTGTATCATCTGAACTGCAATAGGTAGACAGTTTAAGTTTTCTCAAAGTGTGTCATTAAAATAACTGTTTTACCTTATTTCATAGATTTTTCTATCAAACAATGTATGTGCGCTTTTCACAGTGGCCCTCCGGTGATGGAAAAACATTGTTTGAAACCAACAACCCCCGCATGGTAGTAGGACACTATCTAGCGTCCGCCTGGCCAGCTATCACTCTCAAGGTAGAAAATCTGTCGCCAAACATCTAATATGTTCCGGCAGCTATCCTTGACAGCCAGTTCCCATTCTAGGCCTAGCGTGCATCTTCGACGGCATCATCACTTACGAACAGGTGAGATTGTGGTCAAACGCTAGACTTCAAAATATATAAAAAAAGACATATTTCTCTGAAATGTTATACGTCGTAATATAAGAGTAATCGTAAATAAGCATTAACATTCGCAGTTACCGTGTCGGATCCATAAATTTAGTGGGCGTATGTTAGCATGCCAAAACAATCAGCCGTTTTTGATCAGGCATGTATTATTCTACCTTTTTATAAAGGCAACCACCTACCTATGCACATGCTACGTAAGTACACGCGGTTTGTATCATAGCTACAAAGCTGTTTTTCTTAAATTATAAAAATATCGACTATAATATACTATAATAATATACTCTTTGCAATCGAATGTCTCGACCTAGGTTTCGTTTAGGTTCGATGCACTTCTTTGTAAGTTTAAGCAAGTTTGCGACGACTACTGACCGACGACTACTGTTCTTCTTTGTTGAAACGTATTGTCTGGATAACTTTATTTTAGCGTAGGGTAATCCGAGGACTGTGTTTATAACATACAGGCTAGCGATTGAACACTATCTCACGTGCTGGTAAGTGACGATGTGGTCGAGTATGGTAGTACACTAGGCCTGGAATAGGAACTGGCTAAACCACGTGTCCAAAAAAAGCAATTCACAAGTTAGTGGCCCGTTTACGGCGACTCTTATGGCCGGTTTCTGAGTACATTTATTGAGAGTTAACTATTCAATAACGGTACAATTGAGTAGATAAACTCTCAATAAATGTACCTCAGAAACCGACCTTTGGTCACGCAAGCCCTACTATTTCTGTGGGTACTATGTCTCGCCAATTGGAAAACATTTGACTGTAGCTGAGATACTGTGGTGACTGTACTGAAGCAAGTGACTGTAGCAATCGCATGTCTAGCCACTAAAGGCCTCAAGTTAAAAAAAATCTGTCGCCTAAATACTTTTTTTTCATATCATATAGGCTCACGTTTGACCACTATCTCACCTGTTGGTAAGTGATGATGCGGTCGAGGATGGCAGCCCGCTAGGCCTAGAATAGGAACTGGCTCTCAAGGATAGCTGCCGGAACACATAAGATGTTCAGTTACAGATTTTCTAACTTATGAGTGGTAGCTGGCCAGGTGGCGGACACTAGATAGTGTCCTACCACCATGCGGGGGTTGGTTGGGGTACTGATGTGTTCCTCACAGCTGTCCCTAAGCCCAGTTCCCATTCTTGTCCTAGGATGACGTTATTCTCAACCACTCACCAACAGGTAATGTAGTAGGTAGTCTAGCGCTAGCCTAAATGCTATAAAAATGGTAGCGGTCAAGTGTTTATACTACTTTCTACTAATATTATCAAGGCGAAAGTTTGTATGCTTGTTACTTTTTCACGCTAAAACTACAAAACCGATTGAGCTAAAAATTGTTATGTAGGTAGCGTAGACCTAGCTTAGACACATTGGATACTTTTCATAGGAACAATGTCTACACAGGTAAAACCGCAGCGCACAGCTAGTCTTCAATAAATAGAGAACGGTAAGAAAACCCACCTTCTTCGTCGCTCCCAATCATATAGTACCGCTCGTACCCGCTGAGGTTCCTGTGGGTTCCGAGACCGAAGTCGTCCTTTGTCCACTGTAGAGTGCCGGCCTTGTTCTCCACTCGGCAGGGGAGGGTCACCCTGGAGCCTACTATGGCATTCTGTGGGTAGAGAAGAAAAAGAGTTAGATGACGAGGAGAAGGGTTTATTTACTTGATATACAAACCAAATTATTTTTCTAACTAAAAACTATTTGTGTAACATGACTATAACTAACATGAAGGAAATGATTTTTTTAACCAACTTAGTTTTTTTTTATTTCTTTGTTTCGATTTAACTCAAAAACGACTAGACCAATTTCAAAAATTATATCACTAATGAAAAGCTACATTACCAGCGGGTAACATAAGCTATATTTTATTCCCGTTTTCTTACGGGAACTACGTGGCGAGACCGCGAGGCGTTGCTAGTAAGTAAATAAAAATAGGTGAATTAATATAACAAAAAAGGAAGACCTATATTAAAAACCAACCATACTAGTTTGGCACTATTTACACTAATTGATTTCAGGTATTTGAATCGTAATTCGGCTTTATACATAATATCCATGCAAATGTAACCTACCCATTATACATTCAAATTTATTGCTGACGCCAGGTTGATTAAAGTATTGCCGAAATATTTTATGGCAGTAGAAAGGAAATTTCTTTTATTTATCTTGTCATGTTAGTATGTTTTTGTACGTCGAATCTTGGAAACCAAATTACCACCACTTTTTGACGTTCTATGGGACTCAAATCTGGTACATTTGCGTATCTGTGGTGACAATGCAATTATATGGTACCATCAAGCTGACCTGATGATGGAGACGGGCTGTAGGGACTGTAACTCTATATGGAATGGTAAATGGAAGGACAGTTGCATTTGGGCTGGTATTTATTGTTATTTATCATTAGTAGATAAGCAAATTTAAAAGAAATTTTGTCCAAGCGGTGGGCAATGACTGAAAGAGAAGAGCCGAAGATCGGGCTCAGTGGCGCATCTTGGGAGAGGCCTACGTCCAGCAGTGGACTGACACAGGCTGATGATGATGATGATTAGTAGATACTTAATTTCATTACACTTAAATTTAAGTTGTCTTTACAAAAAGTTTGTGTTCAAAAAAGTTTCTACTTTTATTGTTGATAGTCATTAATTCTGCTTTGGAATTGAAATTGAATTTTGTAAAATATTAATTTAGAAAACACACTCCTCCTTACAGATTTTTGAAATGTACATTTTTGTGATGGATAGCTCTTGTCCACTATCTCGGTGACGATGTGATCGATAATATAATACGATACTTATTCATTCGCCACTTCATATATCCTATTTCTAAGCTCCAATGTAAAGCTGACAATTATATGTAGGTATTCATAATTTAATATTTTATTTGAATACCTATATATCTACTTGAAAATATTATCTTTCAAAAAAAAGTTGCCATAGTTTCAGAAATTCAATTTGTAACCGTAAAACATTTTTTTTTTTACAAAACCTGAGCTTTTTCATACTATACTAAACGGGTATGTTTATATTATATGTAACTAATACTGCACAATTTTAGAATAGATTCAAGTAAGATAAAAACCATAGTAAATGAATAAATCTTTTTGTTTGATGCTGGGAACCCAGATCGACAACAAACATAATATTGACAAAAATACCATAAATTAATACGTAAGTATATAAGATCTAAATTATAAACTAGTTATTTAAGTACATAAATTAAAAATAAATACTTCCATATATTCTATTTAATGAATTACTATTATCGTTAACAAAACCCGTCTCCCGATAACTATCTCTGAGAAACGTTATTATAATATTTATGTTTAAAAACAAAACGAAAATCAGTAAATACCTTATGTTAACACGATATTATAACAGTTAACATATAGCAGCTATTTTAATGTAACTGACAGTATCGGCGCCGACCGCCGACACGTCAGAACAGTGATGTTAGAAATGTTATTTTAGTAGACACGACACGATTTTAGTAAATCGTTGAAACACTTTTAAAAGGGAGCGATTTAAAATAGGTGCAAGGTTTTCTGTTACCTTTTTTTAACCGACTTCACAAAAAAGGATGAGGTTTTGTCAATTCAACCATATATATTTTTTTATGTGTGTTTGCTGATAAATTCGTCGTTTATGAACCGATTTTGAGGTTCTCAATTCGACTGTTTTTTTATGTTTGTTACCTCAGAACTCCGTCAAATCTCGACCGATTTGAAAACATATTTTTTTGTTTGAGAGACTATGCCACCCCTTTTAGTCTTATTTAATCGACGTATGACAATTATCTCCGGAAATATGGAGATAAACAATATAAGCAAATTTGTATACTTAGATGACATGATAATAACTAGTCAGTACGTTGACTATCGCTGCATGTGAAGTCGGTTATTTAGTTTTGTACGATCATGAATTTTTAAATCTAGCGTTTGATTACTATCTCGCCTGGTTATCAGAGATGATGTGGTCGCAATTGGTGAATACGCTAGACCTAGAATACTCCACGGACTTTCAAAGGCTGTGAGCTGCCGCAACACCGTAGGGTTATGGCGGCAGATTTTCCCTTGATGGTGGTGAGCTACTTTTTGTTAACAAGTCAGGCGGACCATCTATATAATATGCTTCGACCACCAATCTTAAAAGCCTATTAATCTTTACCATTGAAGGTCAAATTAAACACTTCAATTATTTTTTTACAACGGGCAACGGATTAGTCTTGCCATTCAAAGAGGTAATGTCGCTACTTTTTGGGTACCCTATCAGCGGATAGCGACCTTAATTAAGTTTATTATTTGTAGATTTTATATAGTCTGCATTATAGTTTCAGCGTATAAATAGTTGTATATATAGTTTTAAATCAATCGTTTGTATTCGAATAAAATAAATAAAGATTGTAATAGTAAAAAAGAATTACGTATAAAAAATATTTTTAACAAATACCAATCGTGTCGTTTGCCTGTAAATGTCTTTTCTATCAGGATGTATCTAATATCTATAAATATTCATAGATTATTACAATAAGTCACCATTTAGCTAATAATATACTATGTACTGATGCCTATCCGAATCCCGGCTTATTAACCATTTAAATATATGCACATTCATTGGAAATGGGTCGTTATGGAAACGGGAATGTTTATTAATTAATTCCAGCTACTTAAATCTGGGTCGGAGCAATTATTGTTAACAAAATAAATTATGAGAATCGCCTGTCATTTTTTTCTTCTTCTGTTACTTACCTAAAACTTGGTGTGTTTTAACCAACTTCAAAACAGATAGCTTTGATTTAATTAATTCATTATAAGCCTTGGTTCATCCATTTCTGGGTAATAGACCCATTAATAATAAAAGTATTAAATAATTAAGATAGTTAAAAAACTAAAACAACCGACTTCCATGTCGCGCGAGTCAGATTCAGTTGCAAGTTTGAGACGTTTATCGACATGTCTCTGTATATTATTATCAGATCTCGATGAAATTACAATGGTACCACCCTTATAATATCTCCTTTCCAACAAAAAATAATTATCAAAAACGGTTTATAAACTACGAATTTATCCACGAACACACGTAAAAAAAACGGTTGAATTGAGAAACCTCATACATTTTTTGGAGTCGGTTAAAAATAACAATTAAATAACAAGAAACTTTTTATAAATTAAACAAAGTGTTTTGTATAGGTATCATCGCTTAACATCAGGCAAATAACTTACTTGTAATGTCAACAAATAAAATAAATTGTTTTAGGACGTATCAGTTTCAAACAAGTTAACAAAATAATAATAAAAAATACTACAAATAATAATTAAGAATAAAAATTCTAAATAAAATTAATTATAATATTTACACTCCACATCACTTTTAGTCAGGTGTCAGTGAGAGATAATATCTGTGTTAAGAATGTTAATAATTGTGTCATTTGTATGATACGTGTTATATTTGTAACAGAATACCTCGATCTGACTATTATCTACCGACATTAGAGTCCTACATCAAAATGAAACCAGTTCGGGTGACGGGCAAGTAATATTTTCGAGGTCTTTGTCACCTATGGATGAGTGAGAGTTACCCACGCGTCGTGCGTCTATACCCTTAGCATGAGTTTACATACTAAACTCGATATCGTATATCGAACAAATGTTGTATGAAAAATACATAGAATATGTATATTAAAATAAATTTGTCCTAAAAATTCTAAAAATAATAATATTATAAGGATAAAACTATATAATCACTAATATGAGAGAGCGAGATGAACAACATTTTTTTATCCGTCTCTGCGTATGCGATTTTACTAACTGTACTAACTCCACGTTCTAGTACATCCATTGGATTTCACCCGGTGTCATGTATGATCCGACCAAATTACGCTGTTCATTATATCTTATAGCTGGCATATGTATCACGTGTTCATCATTTTAGTCGGGTTAAATCTTTATAGCTATTTCATTCGCATACGATAATGTTTTAATTTTCCCTCTACGAAAAAATAGTACAGCGCCTCTAGTGGTTCCACACTTCACTAAATTTAGACCAATCAGGGAGCCAGAATAAGTCGAACACTATATGAGATCTGTCAAAAGCGTTTACGATGGAAACTCGTACTAAGGGTACTGTGCGCTTACACCTTAAACCTTCCACGTGATTCCTGGGTTATTCCGTGTCAGACTTTTTGAGAGCCTTGTAGGTTTTAATTATTTATTTTTTTAGGTGTAAAGGATAGATGGCTTCACTTCTAAGCGAGATGTAGCCGGTTCAAATCCTAGCACGGGTATCTTACATAGGTGGTAGGAGCATATTATATAGATATTCCGCCTGATTTACTACCAAAAAGCTTACCACTATCGAGGAGAATATTTGCCGTGATGACAGCAGTCAGCCCTTGAGAGTCAGAGTATTCGTTATTAATCGGCATGATGTTCAGAGCCAGTTGGCTTGGAAGAAGGGTTATGGTGAATAGTTCCGGTAGATATATGGACTGGTCTAAAGTCAGTTTTTTATGGTAAAAGGTAACAGGACAAGCACGACGCTTGTCTGATGGTAAGCGATGACGTCTACCGTATACAGATACAGTAGCATGCAAAATTCTGGAAGTCCAAAATTTTGCACGTCATTGCACTACGCCTGTTACCTTGAGACATAAAGATGTTGAGTCTCACATGCCCTGTAATTTCTCTGGACACCTTGCTATTTCAACCGAAAATATTCCTATTTCACGGCTTAAAATTACTTGGCAAAGGGGTGGTAAAGCCCCAGGCGGACTAGCAGAAGTCCTACCACTACAGTTGTTCAGAGCATTATCTCAATACCGTCTTCCAGTATAGAATTCACAATTCTGTAACAACATCATCAATATGTATCGGGTGAGATCGTGGTCAACCGCTACAGTGAAATATGCATACAACCAACATCATAACATAAATAGACTAAATACTGAAAACCAACCCTTTCTTTTGACATTGCCGTCGGATAGTGACGACTTTTTACTTTGCTTATTATTATTAAAGCAAATGATGGCCGAAACCAGATGTAAATTTTACCCAAACATGCCAAAACTAAACAAACGTTGGTTCCCCAAACAAACACATAGCCAACAAAATATGTCCAACAATAACAAACCTGATCCTGCGGCTCCATCGCGAACCTCTGTTCTTGGTAACCATGGCAACCGCTCACTAACGCCAATAACAACCAAACTCCGACATCCGGACGCCATTTCCGCCGACACTTTCCGGTTCTATTTTCGAATTTTGAATCATCCCCGTTCATAAGCGTTTCGTTTTCGAGTTCCCTTTTGAGTTTCGACGCCATATTTTTTTACTGGGCATATTGGTGACAGTTGATAGGTAGTTGTCTCATTTGTGCTTTTTACGAGACGGTCTGATGCATTTCTGTAACAAAAGAGAGGTTAATGTTAATTATATGTAGTAAAAAATGTTCCGTTACATTAAAAAAATTAAAAAAAAACTTCTTTGACGCTATTATTATCTTAATTGGTGAGATGATTCGTTTGATTTTGGAACTTCTTTACATTTTAAGCTCAACTATAGACTACAAAGAAATAATTATAAAGAGTAGGTATGCTATCATTAATTTACGAATGGAATTTAATTTTAAATTATAAGTAATTGAAAAACTAATTTTAAATTGAAATGAGTTATAATCTTCGAGCATTTACCAATGGAGATGTTAACGTTGTAATCCACAAACATTTTTTTCTGCCGATTCTTACGGGGGACGAGGTAAACACGCATTGCACACACACAAATCACTCACTTTAACGATCCCGCACACTATCTTTAAACACGCACACAGTATAAAAAATACAGCGTAGTTACGCACGCTCATATGGCCAAAAATGGCTATATGGCCAGCAGAGGGGTACGCCTTGCGTTAACATCTCCATTGGTAAATGCTCGAAGGTTATAGTATACGTAGTACAAATAACAAACTTCAGTTGAAGAGGTGTAAGGGCGGGCGCAGAGCAAAGACGTGGAAAACTTAGGCAATTTAGCGAATCTACCTCAATATATTTTTATAAGCGGACATCATTGCTTACCATCAGGCAAACAGCTTTCTTAACCTGCGTCATATCATTAAAAATTGTACACAGAAATTGTTCAATTGCTTTAATTGAAAATTAAAAACCGATAGATACGCAAGTATTTAAAGACATTTTATATAACCTTATTTTTAAACAATCAAAAAACAAAAAAAAACAAAGGCAAGTACCATTTTGCTAAAAGTTTGCTTCAGTTCTAATCTAATCAATAACGTTAAAAAATAGGTTAATAAATGTTTATTTCTCCCTTTTGAAACTAAGTTAAAATCTGTGAGATATATTTCACTTGGAGCCAAGTAGGATTCAGTACAAATTGAATTAAATTCGTCGAGAGATTTAGATGAATTGGGCACAGTGAAAACGATAGTATAAAAAATGTATAGGTAATATAATAATAAAAAGTTTACCTTCTACCTTATAGAAATATATGGAAAATACATTTTTTTTAAACATTTCAATAATTTTTACATATATTTCTATAATACAGCTTTAAGTAGCTGTGCCCTACAGAGTTTTCTAGTGCGGGAGTTGTCATATACGAAAAAAAATAAAAGTTAGTAAAGATACGTATGAACAATCAACACTTATATTATTTATGCAAAAGTCAGTTTGTATATTTGTTTGTCCCAAGACTTCTTTACGGTCAAACGACTGGACCGGTTAAGCTGAAATTTGCCCAGTTATAGCCAGTATTATGGATAAGCCCATAGGATACTTTTTAACGCGGCGAAGCCGCGGGGCACAGCAAGTAAAGTTTATATATAAAAAATAGCATTTTGAAAACGACATGCGTGGATAACATTTTATTGCCTTAATAATATTTATAAGAGCGAACAAATCATCTACTTAATCACACTTTCTTATAAAATCACAATTTAAATGAATTATTTAAATTATTAATCACATCGCCACCATAAACTTTAATAAGATTAGTCGTAATGTTACTAATAAGTCTTAATAAATCACTGATCACTCACTAAAATGAATGATTAAGAATTTAGAATTCATAATGATATGATTTGCATAAGTCTATGTCATAAAATTGGTCGTAAATTAGTAGAATAAAAGAGATATGTCCAAAACAGGTTAAACCTTAATAAAACAGTTGGAGGTATTTCCAAATTGATAATATAGCACCGTCGAATAAAAAATATAACATTATTCTAATGTTATTTTTTAAATACCCTTTTTCGGGTTCCGTACCCAAAGGGTAAATGGGACCCTATTACTAATCTCATGAACCGTGATAGTTGACAGTTGAAATGTTCACAGATTATGTATTTCTGTTGCCGCTATAACAACGAATACAAAAAAAAAAACAGAATAAAATAAATATTTAAAGGGGCTCCCATAGACAACAAACGTAATTTTTTTTAATGAATGCATGAATGAATGAAAAATGTTTATTGGTAACCTACGCCACCAATCGGCCCCAACTCAGCATAATGTTAGTATCAGAACTAACGCTGGTCTTCCGGTGGGGCCGGTCGGTGACGTCACCTTACGGCTAATACCATGCTAATTAATTATATTATTAAATACTGAAAATGACAAACATAAACATAGCAATAGAACCGGAGGCAAAATTAGCTATAAACATGACGAACATATGATATGACATGACATGACTTAAGTATGATTTTGCTCAATATTGATAACGGCATTAGGTAGACGTTTGAAATATTTACAGACTATTGAGTTATATTATTCACTTTAAAAATTAATAATCATTTAAATAAAATTAATGTTTTAGGGGGGCTCTAATACAACAGACATGATATTTTTGCCGTTTTTATAGATAATGGTACGGAACCCTTCGTGCGCAAGTCCGACTTGCACTTGGCCGATTTTTTTATTTGATCTAAATTAATGCAAAGGTGTCAGGTAGCGTTTGTGAAAGAACAGCTGAAGATCGAGTTCAATGGCTTGCTATAGTTAGGGCCCATGTATCTTCGAGGCAAGCGTGCTACATCGTCAACCGCATCATGACTTAACATCAGGTGAGATAATGGTTTAGCGCTTACCTATACATAAGTATTAAAAAAAACAACGGGTTGCACTCCGGGAGTGCCGGCAGAAGTGAAAACTTGAACATTAACGTTGTGCATTTGGTCTACTCTCCCTCCGTCTTACGAATTTTCGATCAGGTCACGTGTCCTGACGCCAGGTTTAACATTGTTTACCCATCCCAAAATAAGTTTCAACTCTCCTTCCGTCTTACGAATTTTCGATCCGGTCACGTGTCTTGACGCGAGGTCCTGACGCGAGTTTAACATATTTTACCCATCTCAAAAAGTTCACAACGCCGCTAAAGAAGTTTTCATTTCAAAAATCTGGGCTATTCTCATCCAGCTCTTGCCAGTCTTGCGAAAAACATCGATGAAACATACAGATAATAAATTCATACAAAAGCTTACACAATGGGGTTAAAAACTGCCCTTTGCTCACTGCAGGTGGCGCTACTGTTGAGTGTTCCTTAAATCTGTCGTTTGCCATAGCAATTATGTAAATAAATAAATATCTATTGTAATATTTATTTATAAGGACGCTATCTGCAGCTGTAAATTGCAAAAACACTGGTATTAATGAGTTCCCGAATGAAGTTAACAGTTGCGATAAAAATATTTTTTTTAATTAAATTTAACATTTACTAAAATTAAATTAAATGTTACATTTTGCCATAGTTCTTCCATTATTTGACTTATAATCCAGCTTGAATAAATTATTATTTGATTTATAAGAAAATAAGTTTCTGAAAATACAATAGTAAAGTCGCAATATGGCGGCTTTTAGGAACACTTAACAGTAGCGCCTAACCTACGTTGAGCTTTCAGTTTTTATCCCCATTTCAAATAGTCTTTACCTATCCAAATAACGTGACAAATAATGTGCGATACATATGGCTCGGCCATGTGGATCATTCTTATCTAAGTTCACAGATACAGTGATTCTGGATGTGCTAATAAAGCGGGCTCTACTTTTTGGTTAGAGATTGACTATGACATATTTATTAATAACGAATAACGTTTCGAGTGTGCAGTTGGTTCGAAATTTAATAGCCACCGTACAAGATCAATTAACACATAAATTATCAATTTACCAATCCGTAATTTTATATTTCGAACCTTAAAATAAGAATATGACGTTCAATAGTCATGGATCAACAATATACACAGCGGTGGCGAGTTTGATTATTTTGATAGAACTAATTTTATAAAGTTGCAGTACAGATAGCTTAATATATTTCCTTATCAACACCAATATTATTAATGCTAAAATCAGTTTGTTTATTTGTTTGTTTAAAACTTCTTTACGGTTAAACGGCTGGACCGATTTAGGTGAAATTTTGTACAGAGATACCAGTACTATGGGATACTTTTTAACGCGAGTGAAGCTGCAATGCACAGCTAGTAGCACTATAAAAATAAAATAATTTATTATTATTAATGTTAATTATTATTAATATGCAACCCACGTTGTGAGCAATCTTCAAAAAAAATATTGAATAAGTTGGTAGTAAAAATATTAATACCAACTGAATTTCTTTTTACTTTTTCTAAAAGAAGATGTTTATGTTCATGGTACATTTTACCTGTAAAAATACTATACTATTTATATATTTACCATATGTTGTTTTATTACAATGATTATCACGGAAATACAATATTCAAATTCAAGTTTTACTTCCACCTATGAAAATCATAAATTTTTCACCACTAACCATCCTCAACACAAACTAGGTTCATAATAACACATCCAGTCAAACTAATTACATGTTAGCCATGTGGCCAACAAATATTATTTTAACGCCTACTTTTTAAAATTACGTGTGGAGTCTTCAAAGTTACACAAGTACCTTGTCTAAATAAATTTATTCGTCGTTATCTTTGAAGTTTTAAGGGTAGAGTTGGAATATTTATTACGACAAGGGCATTTTTTTTATGTTTGTGTACTTTAGTTAATGAACTCGGTCTGTGGCCAAGATGGTGTTAATTCCTTCGAAAATGGTTGTTTAGGGTTATGGTGGTATTTTAATAGCTCAATCGTCACCCTTTAATAAAACTGGCCAAGTGCGAGTCAGACTTTTGTCCCGCACACGGAAGGTTCCGAATTTCCGAAGTCCGTACGCCACGAACTTCTAACACCAACGAAGTAAATATTAAAACAAAGGTAATTAATATAATTAAATATCTGGAAGACCGACTGTTCGAACGACTAACATTCTATTCTGATTCTAGCTAATTAAAGCTCTGTAAATACAAAAATTGAAGACATATTACTCAATCCTGTACACTACATTTCAAAATAAATATTAACTAAGTAAACAAATCGACCGAGGCCCACAAATTTAACAAATGAAACGCTTGCGTGTGCTAATTTTTCCTGTGCTGCCATCTAGCTGCGCCGAGATGAATTAATTTCGTATCGTATCGTATCGTAAACACGTTTTTTGTTTTAAACCCTTTAATTTTTAACTTTGTTCTGTTCTTAGTATTTGTTGTTATAGCGGCAACAGAAATACATCATCTGTGAAAATTTCAACCGTAGAACTATCACGGTTCATGAGATACAGCCTGGTGACAGACGGACAGACAGACTGACAGACAGACAGACAGACAGACAGACAGACAGACAGACGGACAGCGGAGTCTCAGTAATAGGGTTCCGTTGGTACCCTTTGGGTTCGGAACCCTAAAAATGAACTCCAACAATGTCTGTATTTTTTTTATAAGATTAATCGCACTTACTCTTAATTCTATTCTAGGTGATACCGACTAAACAATGTTATGTATAATTATTTATTATTTAAAAAAAATTAAACGTTTATTTCAATTTTTTTTAAAATGTAAGTAGGTACCTACATTATTGTGTATTAATAACAGATATGTAATGTAAAAATAAAATAAAATCTTTGAACAATAAATATTTAAAGCTAGAAAATGTACAGTAGATACAGGTGATTTTTTACATGCAAAACTATTTAGCAAGGTCAAAGAGTGAAAAAAATTACAACCACCCTATTACAAATTAGTAAATTAATTTGATATGAATAAACTTGATATTACAGATGCTTCCATCAAAGGAAAAAAACGGAAGAGCGTAATTTACATCAGTTTTTTATTATTTCTCAGATCATCCCAGATGACATTAATTTCTCACGAGGACATCCGTTTTTCTTATAATTAGATTATTATATTAAATTACTCATGAGTATCCTGATGTAAATTGAACAGATGTTATATAAAACGGATGTAATAATACGTGGTGTAATGTTATGTAATTTTATATAAATAAAACTGGCCAAGTGCGAGTCAGCATCGCGTATCTTATCGCACACTTAGGGAGGGTTCCGTACAATACGAAACATAACAGAGTTTCAACCTCATAATATATTTGATTAATTGATATTACCAAGAATATTTTGTTTGGTCGCGATCTAGAAAGACGGGGCTCGTTTACTAGCGCCATCTATGTCATTTTGCCGAAACTAATTAGATAGATGGCGTTTAAAAACACGTTTTTTGTATGGGGACCCCCTTTTATTTTTAACTTTATTTTGTTTTTAGTATTTGTTGTTCTAGCGGCAGCAGAAATACACCATCTGTGAAAATTTCAACTGTCTAACTATCACGGTTAATGAGCTATAGCCTGGTGACAGACGGACAGACAGACAGACAGACAGACAGACAGACAGACAGACAGACAGACAGACAGACGGACAGCGGAGTCTTAGTAATAGGGTCCCGTTTTTTACCCTTTGGGTACGGAACGCTAAAAAATATGTTCCAATGACGTATAAATATCTTTACATAGTATAAAACAAAATCGCTCCCACTGTCTGTATACGCTTAGATCTTTTAAACTACGCAACGGATTTAATGCAGTTTTCAGTAATAGATAGAGTGATTCATAGGGAAGGTTTATAACCAGAATTAAACGCGGGTAAAGTCGCGGGGTGCAGCTAGTTTCTTCATAAATGTGGGTAGTTCAAGCCTTAGCCGAAGCCTACAGTAAGTAGTAATGGTCATCAATTACGTATGACCCAGGGTACTCGTTCAGGTTTTCTAAGCCTACGAACGCTAAAGGTACGGCCACATCGCGGCGTCCTGCGATTAGCGGGCGCGATCTCAGTACTTTTCAATTGTTTTCTGATCGCGGTTGGTGTGATCTAGTCGGTACAAATACTACTGCGCTATCTGATCGCCGCCTAGATCGCGCAAGCAGGACGCTGCGGTGTGTCCGTATGTTAAAAGTGTTGGGTAATAATGCCCCCCCCCCCCCCCCCCCCCAAGTTTGAAAAATATTGAAAGGAAATCGTTCATTTGGGCAGATTATTAATAAACCTTTTTAAATAAATGATTTTAAACAAATACCGTTATTAATTTTTACTCAAGTTAAATGTTTATCGTATCTGCATCGTATCTATTTATTTTTTATTTCGGTTTAGTTTTTGTTGAAACGTAATACGGTTGGCCACACGCATCGCGTGCCCGGTATGTAGGTAGGTAACAATGATTTTTATCGAAGATATGTTTTGTCACACTGTAAATCTATGGCAAATATAATCTTTAAAATACACAGCCTGTTAGCGTGAAGAATAGATACTTTGACTTGAACCCGGAGGTCCCCGGTTTATATCTTAGCCGTGCACCAATGGTTTTTTATGTGCATTCTTGGGTGTTCGTCCACAGGTGGTAATTGGTCATTAAATAATTTTCTGCCTGACTTGCTACCAAAAAGAAGCTGACCACCAAAACCTAACGGTGTTCCAGCAGCACAGCTCTTGGAAGTCAGACCATTCTAGGCCTGGTGTGTTCATCATCCTCGATCACATCATCGCTTATCACCAGACGAGATCGTATAGAGATATATATCGTATACGAGATCGTATACGGTAGCCTATCAGACAATATAAAAAACTCAAGTGTCAAATTTTGCACCCTGCTATCCATCATGGAACTATTTTTACCGATGCATTTGCAAATGTAATTGAGATTAAGAAAGGCCTAAAACCCGTGGCGTTGTGTTTTAATTTTTAACTCACTGTCTACACAAACTTTTAGTTCACTCTAATAAACGATAATAAAACTCACGATACTATAATTATGTGTAAAAATCATGATTTTATTTTCATATAATATCGTTTAAAAACTAAAAAACAACCGACTTCAATGCCGCGCTATTCATTTTCAGTACCAATTTTGAGATGTTTATCTCAATATCTCTGGAGATACTTATCATACCTCGATAAAATTACCATGGTACCACACTTGGGATATCTCCTTTCGAACAAAAAAAGAATAATCGAAATCGGTTCATAAACGACGAAGTTATCCGCGAACAAACATAAAAAAAATATTCATTTTCAGTACCAATTTTGAGATGTTTATCTCAATATCTCTGGAGATACTTATCACACCTCGATAAAATTACCATGGTACCACACTTGGGATATCTCCTTTCGAACAAAAAAAGAATAATCGAAATCGGTTCATAAACGACGAAGTTATCCGCGAACAAACTTTAAAGAAAAAAAAAAAAAAAAAAAAATATACGGTCGAATTGAGAAACCTCCTCCTTTTTTTGAAGTCGGTTAAAAAGAGATGAATTATTAAAGACACTACCATATTAAGTACTAGATTAACAGAGGACGACCTTGCAAAATACACTTGGCTGTACTACACTAAATTATGAAACAGAGAAATTGTATGTCTAAGTCAATGTTACATTGCGATTTTCATATCAATATTGAAATACCCTTACAACATAAAACAAAATGTGTCTGTACCAGACAATTCGCTCGTCAATGGCATATCTATCTCCATTAAATGTATAAAATCATTTGGTGTCCGTTATGTTGGTAACATTAGCTTTTGTTGATTCGACATTCGAACTATGTGGTGTCGTGGCGTTTGTATCAGCAATTGTACAATATAGGTGCCACATTTTAAGCGCTTATGTTTAAATATGCATAATTTTGCAATATATTCTGGGCTGCACTACACTGAATGATGAAGCAGAGATATTGTATGTTTAAGTCAATTTTAGATTGCAATTTTCAGTTCATTATTGAAACACCTAGTAAAACAAAACTTGTCTGTTTCGGACAATTCTTGTTTGTTTCACTTCCAGACAATTTTGCTGTGTCATTTTAAAATTGTCTTATTCAATCAAATATATGAAATCATTCGGTGTCCGTTATGTTGGTAACATTAGCTTTTGTTGATTCGAAAATCGAACTATGTGGTGACGTGGCGTTTGTATCAGCAATTGCACAATGTGGGTGCAATACTGAGACCTAGGATTTCACTTAAAACACTACGTTGTAATCCTTGGTCTGTGGTGCAATATTTAAAGCACTTCTATTTAAATATGCATGTATATTATACAAGCACGTTTTATTCTACAAAAGACCTACTTCGGGGATATAGTCTGTGCAAAAAGAGAACCGTCGTAGAAATTGAGGTCGCGTCGGTCGTCGGTCGTTTTAATTTACTGTTTTTGTTGCATTATTGATAACACTGCTGTCATTACTAGTACGACTAAAATGTTTGATACCTTGGTAGTACCTACTTTTATCATTATTGTGTGCTACTAGATAGGTATGTACCTTCTTTACTTACCTTTGAATGTTAGTTCATCGTAACGCCGCGACGGTTCTCTTTACGCAGACTCTAGATGGGAATAAACCGCAATTTTAAATACTCCTATATAATCGCTTTAGCTTTTTAAAGTGAAACTTTTATAACATCGCCTCAGATTTTTTCATCCATCTGTCGCATGTCGCATTACAGCCGGTGCTTTAACTTGATTGGTGGATATGATGTATATGACATTAAGGTCAAGCTGTGATTGGCGGGCTCAGTGGCGTGACTTGAGAGAGGCCTATGTCCAGCAGTGGCCCGATACCGGCTGATTATGATGATGATGTGATTGGCGGATGCTTCCGCTGCCATATTTGTAAACCATGCTAATGTGTTATATCAACTGCTGTCATAGTAGCTAGCTAGCTACTTTAGCTACACATAAACAAAAGTTTTACTTGCATCGTGATTTCATAAAACCATAAGTACCTACTACACTTTTTTCATAATTCCATGAAGTACTTTTGTGTAACCCACAACAATTAGTTACAATAATTTTAAACTTGATTTGTAATTTGCACCTAATTTCTTAATATATTATTAGCTCCCGTGAAAAATTTAAAAGGGGCTTGCATAGCTGCAAAATGCTTGTACTTGATTTTTGTGTGGCGGTGCAACAAGTAAATAAAAAAATAAGAATAGATGGATAGATAAACACTTTTATTTGCACACTCATTAGGGTTCCGCAGCCGAATGGCATAAAACGGAACCCCTTATAGATTAGTCATGTCTGTCTGGCCGTCAGTATGTCACAGCCACTTTATTCTAAAAACTATTGGGACTGCACAGTTGAAACTTGGTATGTAGATGTATTCTATAAACCGCTTTTAAATTTTTATACAAATATAAAAAAAATAAAAACTAAGGGAGGGCTCAACTGGAACTAAAGAAAATTTTTGTTTAGTGTGTCTATAGATAGGTTTTTAAAAACGAGGTTCCTAAATTACCTTTTTCTCAAAGTCAATTATTAGAAAGATAAACACTCAAGTCGTAAATTAGTCTAGTAAATTAGTTAAGTCCACCCCTGCCCCTATAACTTTTAAATAAGGCAGTGAAAAATCTAAAAAAATATATCTTTTAGATCTCAATAAACCCTCTCAACAAAAATTGTTTTGAATGAGATATAGTCAGCATATTTTTGAGATATAGCACCTTTTCAAAACCGCAAACATAACTTTGTTTTTCATACAAACACTAAGAAAAGCCAAGTTTTTTTTGCCTGTGAAAAATGATAGTTATAAAATACTCTACTGTGTAACGGAACGGAAACCTACTAGTACGAGTCTGATTTACACTTGGCCAGTTTATTTATACAAGAAATAATTATTAACAATAAAAACTCAAATAATGCAACAGGTGATCTTATCACCTAAAGCCATTTCTTTCAGACAACTAAAGTAGTGATATTGAGAGACTGTAACGGACGGCGGTGTATCGATTTTACATTTTATGTATGTATTTTTTTTATATCTGTCTGGCTGTCGTATGACTTATAGATTTAAGACGGGAATTTAACGTGACTTACGCGATGTCGATATAGCGATCGACATATGTTTCGGCCTCATCCGGAGGTCTTCTTCAGGATCTTGAGTGCGGGGCGCTCGCCGACGCGTTCAGCCTCGCACTCGCACTATCGTATGACCACTATCTCACCTGTTGGTAAGTGATGATGCGTTCAAAGATGGTAAGCACGCTAGGCCTAGAATGGGGACTGGCTCTCAAGGATAGCTGCCCAAACACATTAGATGTTTGGCGACAGATTTTATAACTTGAGGGTGGTAGCTGGCCAGGCGGACACTAGATAGTGTCCTATCACAATGCGAGAGTTGTTGGTTTCTTAACGATATTTTTCCTTCACCGGAGGGCCAGTGTGAAAAACGGCGGTTTGAACTCCGTACCTCCGGCATCAAAGCCAACCGTTCTCCCAATTACGCCACCCGGCCCTCAAAATGTATGTATAAAGTTGTAAGTGCCTAGTTATACATAATATATAATTATTTGTGTTGATATTTTAGGACACGGTTTAATACTTCGTATGCGAGTTCGACTCGCACTTGACCTTTTTCTTATACAGCTTCAAAAAGATCAATTATCCAAATCTAACGCATGATATCCAACGATATCTTACCACTTGACGAATGGTTATGAGTTCCATAGCTATTTTAATGTGCTTTTCCCATTACGAGCAAATAGTTAAGGGCCGTAATAGCTGAAATAAGTCTAAGACGGGAGGGTTCAACGTACGTTGCGTACAAATATAGAAGAGCAGGGATCCTTAATCTCTGTGTCTCTTTTCTTAAGAGGAATGGTTGTTACATTTTCGCACGTGCGTTAATTATATTAAATAAGCTTATTCGCCCATTGCTTTCAAAACGTGAATCTCGATTCACCCCCTTTCGGGAAGAAAGGTGATGATGTGGTTAAAGATGGTGAACACGCTAGGTCTAGAATACTCTGACTCTCAAGGGCTGTGTGCTGCCGGAACACCGTAAGGTTATGGCGGCAGATTTTTTCCTTAATGGTAAGTTGTACGTGCGCATTTCACAGTGGCCCTCCGGTAAAGGAAAAACATCGTTAAGAAACCCCAACCACCGCATGGTAGTAAGACACTATCTACAACATCTAGTGCCCGCCTGGCCAGCTACCACCTTCAAGTTAGGAAATCAGTCGCCAAACATCTAATGTGTTCCGGCAGCTATCCTTGAGAGCCAGTTCCCATTTTAGGCCTAGCGTGCTTACCATCTTTGACCGCATCATCAGTTACCATCAGGTGAGATAGTGGTCAAACGCTAGCCTACATGATCGTTTAAAAACTAAAAAAGAACCGACTTCAATGCCGCGCTATTCGTTTTTAGTATCATTTTTGAGGTGTTTATCTCAATATCTCTGGAGATACATATCAGAACTCGATAAAATTACTATGGTACTACACTTGGGATATCTCCTTTCCAACAAGAAAAGAATAACCAAAATCGGTTCATAAACGACGAAGTTATCCGCGAACAAACATAAAAAAATATATATATATACGGTCGAATTGAGAAACCTCCTCCTTTTTTGAAGTCGGTTAAAAAACAAAAATAAAGTTGTTGGTAGCAAGTCAGGCGAAACATCGATATAATATGCTCCTACCATCTGTGGACGAACACCCGTGCTAGGATCTGAACCGGTGACCTCTCGCTTAGAAGTCAGGCCATCTAGCTTTTACGCCAACGGACCTACCACCAATGGTTGCCTATTTAGTATCACCCAGATGCTCGGTGTTTCTCTGAAGGATCGAATTTGAAACGAAGTCATCCCTCAGAGAACCAAAGTTATCGACCTAGCTCAAAGGATTAGCAAGCTGAAATTGCAGTGGCTGGTCACATCTGTCGTAGAAGCGATAACCGTTGGGGTAGACGAGTTCTAGAGTGGAGACCACGGCTCGGCAAAAGTAGCGTAGGACGCCCTCCAGCTAGGTGGAGTGATGATATACGCAAGCTGGCTGGCAGCGGTTGGAAATGAATAGCTGAAGATCGAGCTCAGTGGCGTGCCATAAAAGAGGCCGATGTCCAGCAGTGGACGGAAATGTGCTGATAATAATGGATAGGATGATAGACATAACGAGTAGGACTAAGCTGTATTTACACAAGTGGGTGACTTGACCCACTTGTCACGTCTTCAAATAGGTTAGCTTGTGTGAAAATATCTAATTACCGTCATGTTTTTAGTAATAATAATCCAGTAAAAACTTTCTCCATTCCAGCATATAATTACACTACGGCGTGGACTCAGGCTGTTTTCAGACCAGGATTATTTTAGCTAGAACATTGAGTTATAAATTTTCGAACATCCAATGTGAAATAGGAACTTTTTTTTTAATTCATAATAATTCATTTATTTCTTAATAAATAAAATACAAATACATTATCATAATTAGGCCAACAATTAGGTATTAAGCCGTGCAAAAAAATGCCAACAAAACCACTATTACATTACTAATACATACCATAGTATATTACTTTATTTTGTTCTTCAAAGAATCACTTCTCAATAAACCCATATATATCCTAATTCCTGATGCTATATGACTACCCTTTTTGATAAGATTTTAATTTATGCAGATATCTTGAGAATTTTAAGGGGCGTAAAAGGCGGTGAGAGATTACATTTATGACACGCATTTTAGCTCCTATTTTTATTTCTTATCGTGATACATATGGGCTAGTACTTAGATGACTTTTTAAAAATATAATTCAAAAGCAAGCCTCGAGACAGTTCCGAATAACTAGAAGTAGCAAAAATAAATTAAGCAAAAGCAAATTAATAATTAGTATCAAAAACGTCACTCTACAAAAATACCGATATGTTGTTTTGATTCGTTTTGGACATTTAGGGTATTATATTGACAAGCTAATTAAACAGCTATAATATAGTAAAATAAGTGTAGATTTATTAATGCAAATAAACTATACTCAATGCTATATGCAACTAAATTCAGTAATTTTTAAAAATTACATTGCGTTACTTAGCCGCTAAATCAGTCGGCAATAAGCCGAGTCTAAACGTAGCCTTATTTGATGCGCTAAACTTTTGACTCTACTGTAATTGTATGGGGCGGAAACACAAAGTTTTCGCTAGGTTTAGTACAAAACTAATATAGTTTTATGTGGGTACACATACCTACTAGCTATATAGATACCAACTGGCTTAAACATTTCTCTTGCATTATTTAAGCACAGCCTAAGTTGGAATGAGTTGTTAAGCAAATAGCAACTTAGGACTAAGTTTGGTGCTTGCAGAATAACTAAGGCAGACAATCAAATCAAAATTTGTCTTTTTCAACCGACTTCCAAAAAGGAGGAGGTTCTCATTTCGTCTGTGTTTTTTTTAAATATATATGTTACGTGATTACTCCGCCATTTACTTATTATGCCCACGGCTTCGCCGGCTTTAAAAGTCCTCGTTCTTTGAAGTCTGTCAAAAAGTATCTTGAGTTAATTCAGATTATAAACTATCTGTGTGCTAAATCTCATCTAAATCTGTTTAGCAGTTTCTGCGTGATTGAAATGCAAACATACACACATACAAACTATCACATTTATAGGCTTATTTTATTTTGTTTGGTTTGCCAGTATTACATAGAAATTACGTGGACTCTAGTCCACGGTTCACAGACTCTGGTCTGTCAAAAAGCCCGTCGTGGCGTTACGATGAACTTTCATTCAAAGGTAAGGAAGGTAGATACATAGCTACCTAGTAGTACACGATAATGATATGAGTAGGTACCTACCAAGTATCAAACATTTTTAGTGGTAGTAGTAGTAGTGCAGTGTTAACAATGCAACAAAAACAGTAAATTAAAACGACTGACGACCGACGCGACCTCAATTTTTACGACGGATCTCTTTTTGCACGGACTCTAGTACGAGTCCTTTATCATACAAGGCAGGTTTTTAATTAAGTATCAAATTGAATATCAATCGAATTAGAAGGATAGCAGGAAGATACCAGTTCCCATTCTAGGCCTAGCGTGAGCAGGCCCCCTAGACAAAATCCAATTTCCTGTTTCCATTCACGCTAACGCAAATTCAAAATGTATGGGAATTATATCTTTGTTACGGAAACATAAATGTAATTTCATACATTTTGAACTTGCGTTAGCGTAAATGGAAACAGGAAATTGGATTTTGTCTAGGGGCCCAGGTCATAGTCAGGAGATAGTGGTCAAACGCTAGCCACTATATAGATATTTTTTTTAAAGATTTTGATTAACTTACTACCCATTCTAGACCTAGCGTGTTCACCACCTTCGATCACACCATCTCGCTAAGGCGAGATATTGGTCAAAAACTTATCAGATATATAAAGAATAAAATAATTTCTAAACTCTACCCTTCTTACATATAGGACTAATATTGTAAATTCTACGCTAAAAAGTTTTGCAACCGACCTCATAAACATTGTACGGCATATTTCAGTGGGTATAAACATTTAGGTTAATGGTCACGATGACTTTTTTTACAGAACAAGCTTATCTACCCGGGAACATGACGTTCGAATTATAATCAATAATAACTCTATGAAATTACTATACTTTACCCACCACACAAAAATATTATAGTTTTATTATCACTTGGAAGACGGGTTGGGATAGCTTTTGCTCGACTGACTGTTGTCATGCACATTTCCATATAAGTGCTATGTTAAACCGCATCGTTACTTAACATCAAGTTATAATAATGGCCAAGTGTATGTCTGTCCAATATAAAAAAATTGCAATTTAATGTTGCCAGCCCTCACACATTTTACCAAATTTTCACGTGTTTTCATTTACAGCGCTTAACCTTAAAAGGCATTGCAGCTGTTACAATATTCATTCACACTCAGTTTCGTGTAAATTTAATATTTATTCGAGTTGTAACAACATTCATTTTGAAGTACGAAATTTTCCCTCACGTGCTATGCTTTAAAACAAAGAAAATTAAAAATAAACAACGAGGCTAAGCGCTTCCGGCTAAATGTTTTAAACGTTCTACGTTCCGTTTTCAATAAAATACTTTTTAGAACAGAGCTATAATAGAAACTGAGGGAAACAATTGAAAAAAGAACCACATGTCAGTTTTAGAATCCGAATTCAACGCTCGTGAAAAAGTTAAGCCGTAACTAACCCCACCCCAACTGCGGAATCTAAACTCGGAAATTTGAATTCAAAATCCGCCAAAAAATATATATATCTTGTATTAAAATAAAAACTTTCCACAAACAAAACAAAATAAAAACATACCAGCCGTCAACTTTCAAAAAATGGAACACTAACCGCGATATAAACAAAAAACAAGACGCTAAAGTCACATGGAAACTGCACTGGATATTCGAACGAGTTCAAACACTTTTAAATCATTTTCAATACCGAATTTCGGGATTTTCGTACCGCGAGCGGACGGGGCCGAGACGTGACTAAGCCGGGACGCAATGTGCGTATGATTCGTATTTTTAGAACACGCCCCCTTGTTGCGTGAAGGTCTACATGTGGTGTATCCGGTAAAGTTCAGGGAACTGAAAGATCGAGGGTTTGCTGTCAAATGTCAGATTTCATGTCCAACCCCGTCGGGGTGTCACAGTTCTATCAAGTTCCTTAGAGATTGATGGTTGAGTTAGGACAGTTTTGGCAGTTTATTGGCGTCTTTTAAAAGTGCCGGAAAGAATGGAGATGCAAATATAATAGGGTTGCTGTACACTATTCAGTACAATTTAAAAAAACTCATATAATCACTCCACTATCCATCTGCTTGTTTAGCTGCCTGTCTCTTAAAATCCCTTTCTTAAGCTTTCTCATGGCATATAGGCCCTTAGTTGGTGAGACAGACTTGCCCGATTTTAAGGTGACTTATACCCGCGACTTCGTTCACGTATACCAAGAATTTAGTAGCCTATGTTCATCCTCCTGCTATATATAATAGTATCTCCTTGTTAAAATTTAGTAAGATTGGATCGTCCGTTTAGGCGTGATTAGGTAACAAACAGACAGAGAGACAGAGTTACAAACGTTTTTATCATATTAGTATGGATATTTTGACTACTATCTCACCTGTAGGTGAGTAAGATTGATTTTCTAGAACTAGAGTTGGAACTGTCTCTCATAGACAGCTGTTGGAACAAGTTAATGTTTGGTGACATGACACATTTTCAAACTTGAGGGTAGTTACTGGCCAGGCAAACCCTACCACCAATACCTCCATGCATCTAGTAACTTTTTTGCAAGGTATAATTTTACAATCAAATCCGTAAGTAAGTAACAATCTGTGTGTATAGAATGTTGGAAGGCGGCAGCGAAACGAAGCTCTTAGTTGCCACAGATTAACATCTTAGTTTCTACGTATCGTTACTGTCTAATTATGTCTTGAAGTGGACAAAGGATCATCAGTTATCGAGGTACATTATTTATAGTTACAGATTATATTCTCGTTTGCGCACAAAATTAATGACTACACAAACCAGTGAATTATGAAGCAATGTTTATTATTGCAAAAGAAGTTTACTATACAAAGCTAAGTCAAGTATAGATCGTGTTCAAATACTGTAATCATATAGTACATATAAAATTGGATGTTAAGGCTATGCGTCCACTGTTCTTCTGTTAGAAACGCTTCATCATCATCATCATCATCATCATCATCATCATCAGCCGGTGTCAGTCCACTGCTGGACGTAGGCCTATCCCAAGATGCGCCACTGAGCCCGACCTTTGGCTCTTCTTTTACAGTGAAAACTGGAAGAAAAGCTTATATTAAGGTAACAAAAATAGAGCGCCATTTGCCGGACAAGCTTTTGGTAATCTTCCCCATTGCTGCGTTCCACCAAAAGTGGACGCATACCTTTACAATTTTATAGTATTGCCAGACTGCCAAAATTACTTCAGTCAAAATAACAACATCCAGATGTTATATATTCTCACTGACTCATAATAATATCCCGCATAGTCCTTGCAAAACTAATTGCGGCATAATATTTTTATTTGAATGGCTATTATTCATATATTCATAGTTATTTATATGAGACCAGACAGGGCAATGTACTGTAATTATTTTCGTTCCTTTTATGTCATTCTTCCTGTTGGTACTTGTTCATTCATTTTTAAGATATAGTTCACAACGGATTTTTTTATAGGACTTATTTGCAAATTTTCATGTAGTGCTAACAAAACTAAAATTATTAGTTTTAACATTCTTGCCATCTCCCTTTTACCTTTGAGGTGAGACAATGACAGAACATTTTATAGTGTTGTCAACCTTTTGATTCGTATATTTTAAATTAGCACCAAATTTCGATGTCATAATTACATAAATAAAATGTAATATCACACTATATCAAAATACTTATACACCTAGTAATAGGATACCAATTATTAATTTTTATTCTTATAAAATATTGTTTTCACATTTTTTTAGATATCAAACATAACTAAACATAACTAAAGCACTTCATGTAACATACACAATTTAAAGAGACAGAAAAAGAAAACTATCATTTCTTGTACACGCCAAAAGTCATTTCAGCAGTGCATATCTCTCGTCAGCTTACATTTTTAAAATAAAAAAAATCTTTGAAATGATTGACGACAAATTCAGGCGCCTAAACGTTAACGTAGGCGCCACGAGCGTTCTACTTTAGCAGAAAATACGGTTTAGAAGGAAAAAGTCGTAATGTCATAATATTTTGTAGAAATTTACAACTTTCTTTAAAAAAAAAAATTGCATCCATATATATATTCAGTCACATCTATTATACAAACTGGACAGGTGGCCGTCAAAGTAGCTTAAATGTTATGATTGTTTAATTATCACCATTATTTTTTTTATTTTACTGTAGGCAAATAAGCTGACAGCCCGCCTGATGGTAAGCGGTTACCACAGAACACGGACACGGGCGGTTACCGTCGCCTATGGACAACTGCAACACCATGAGTGCTGTTGATGCGTTGCCGACCTTTGAGGAGTTTGTGGATTTAGGCGATGTCGGCTGTGATACCAGCTTACCGAGTGGCCCTGGAACTAAATAAAAGTAGCGATATTTTCAATCAAACTTATTCAGCCTTATAGATGTTACTTATAAATTTTTATTATTTATTTTTTAATGAATAAGTAATTTACATATGTTTCTATCATTAAGTACCAGTAAACCTTACAAAGGTTTGTCAAGGTACTAAGATCCTCTAAACATTAAACGCTAACTGCGTTACCTTAGGGCTATTTTTTTTATTGTAAGTGCTTATTCGATCATATTATAGGTTAATATTACATGAGGCAACTACTCCAAAAAACGACAGTGTTATATTATACTCTTGGTAGTCAGTAGATCTAAAATTTAGAATCTAAGTGTTTACCTATCTTGTGTTTAAAACGAATAACCGGAGTTTTGGCGGGATCATGAAAAAGTGTGTATTTGTTTTGTGCTAATTGTGTGTTTTCCTTAAACTTGTGGTCTTTTGCGAGTTAATTGTGTAATATAATGTTGATAGTATGGGATGTAAGGGAGCACAAATACCACCTTAGCGCTCCCAGCCAACCTCACCTGCCCGTGGTGCATCCTGCTGACCAACAAACGAGGCTCTGGCGACCGACAAATGGTGGTATAACCATTTTAAAATTATGGCGTAACCAAGTGATGGCGTAGCTAAATACTACAGGCCGGTGACGGGCAGCAGCGTCACCGGTGCAAAGAGCTACGTCCTTCGATCGCCAACCCGCCTGCCCAGCGTGTCGTTTAGGGCATATCCCTCCCAATGAGGCGAAGATCGGGCTCAGTGGCGTATCTTGGGAGAGGCCTACGTCCAGCAGTGGACTGACACTGGTTGATTATGATAATGATGATAGATGTGGCTAGTATCTATTTTTACAACTTAAATTTACAAAAAATGAAACTGTTCTAATACTTTGACACTGCTAAATACCTACACTAATCATGTGGAGTAATAATGAAACTAAAAATAAAAACAATTTACTGAAAAACGATGCTCAAAAATAAATATTTCAGTTAACATTCAAACATAGAATTTTTAACTCTATTCCAAGTACATAAGTGTCAATTTTTTTCATAATTTTCTATGTAGCTAATTAACTTCTACATAGCGCCCTAATATTCTCATAAAAATCTCGAAACAATTGAATGCTGCGTGTTCTAAATTTGAAACAGTAAAAGAAAATAGGTTGTCTATGCCTGTCTCTGACTATTTGTATATGTGGAAAGGAGACAGAAATAGAATGCTTAGACTTCGGTATTTGAAGTTGCATTCGTTTTGGGCTGCCTACGCGTTTGGTCTCGATTTTTGTGTCATTGTTGAAAGATGGACATAAAGCTACAGTTATTTTGGACACGAGTATATTTCTTAGAGATTTTACGTCACAAATACAGATCGCTGTTTTATTATTATATTGTCAATGTATACAGACATGAAAGAAAGATTTAAATAATGAATTTAGTTTAAATTAGTAAACTATTGCAGAAACTGCGATTTAAACGCAATGAACTATGAAGTTTATTCAGCTTTTTATCGTAGGTGTTGGTACACCGAAAAATGTTTACTTACTAAAATGGCAGTAAAATTGTCAAATGGCGTAATACGCTTTGACGTTTTGCTTTTACTCTTTTCAGGGTTCCTCAAAGATACATTAAAAGGAAAAAAGGAATTCTTATAGGATCACTTTGTTGTCCGTCTGTCTGTCTGTTCGTCTGTCTGTCTGTCAGTCTGTCCTTACTCGGGTCTACGGTATCTCTCAGCTGTGAATAAATGAAACTTGTGAGTGAACGCGATCAAAAGACTAAATAATGACCGTCTATGTTGCATATTTTCGAATTCAAAACCTATAAGTACAGTGCCACAAGTATAACTTGGCGGTGGTGGTTTTTGGAACTAATTATTTTAACTGAAACTGTTAGTTTGACGTTTGAGAGATTACCGCGACATTATTGTTGATAAATCTGCTACATTAAAATAGTTCAATAATGCCAAAAGTAATTAAAAGTGGTTTAAGAGAAACTGTTATCAAAGTACAAAGTAAAAGCACAGTGGCGCACAGGCACGCCAAGTTATACTTGCCGGACTGTATAGGATATTTCGGAACAAAAACCTTCAGTCACAGATTAGATAATAGTACACTATAGGAGAAAGGAGCAAGTTCTTGAAGCACTTATAAAGGCAAAAAAACTGAAAACCGTAAATGTAGTTTTAATAACAAAAATATAGTAAAATTTCTATAACAAACTTAACGGTGTCGGTCGAGGCATCAGCCTAGGGATCAAACTGCAAAATTAAGTATGTACTTTAACCTAGTTTGAAAAGTTTGTACGGAAGCCGCGGTGCGCGAGTCATACTCGTACTTGACAATTTTTTTTTGCATATAATTACATTGACTTAGCGTTAAAAACTTTTACGGGTACAGCCTTTAGTAATATTTTAAACATGTTCAAATTAAACCATGTAATGCATAACTGTTTTTTAATGGGAAAAAACATTGTCTTAATACCTTTGCATAAAGTATCGGCGTAATAAAAACAGCTGCCGTGAATTAAAAAATATCAGCTCGTGAGTTAACATGGACATTTCGAAAAGAAAAAAAAACACTTCCATTTACAAAATTCCAGCCAAAATACCCTGCTTCTGATGTACGGGAAATTTACCTTGGCAAAGGGTTGCCAGCGTCTAAGCGTCTAAAGTTTTTTTTACTCTTTTCGCAGTCTCTCGCTAAATTTGTCCGCAGTACATTTTTTTTAACTCGGCAAATGCAGTAGAATACCTTTCAGCCTAATATAAACCTTATTTTGAAGAGCCAAGCTTGACTTTTAACCGTTAAGTTCAGTTACAGAGAAAATTGCACTTTAATATTTATGTTGTTGAGTCGGTATTGCCATGTTTGCGTAAGGATAACTGAATATAGCATGATTTTAGTTTATCCCTTTGGATGCGATTTGGCTAAGCGTTTAATTCTGGTACAGTTTATGAGGTATTCTTGATTGTAACGTGTTAATTCTTTTATTCGTTTCTTAGCTGTCTGCGATGGCTGCGATGAGAGAAATAGAACTATTTGTCTGTAAATTGAACATTTGCTAAACTTTATTTATTTGATTTTTTTAGGCAGGGACGGTGGCGTGTACTTAAGATTTTTATACGGTGTAGAAGTAAACTCTGTTAGATTTCTTCCGGCATTTGTGTCGATCTTTTTTTTTAATATTTAACAATACTTGACTTTTACTTAAAATGTATGTGCGCTTTTCACAGTGGCCCCCCGGTGAAGGAAAAACATCGTTGAGAAACCAACAACCCCCACATGGTGGTAGGACACTATCTAGTGTCCGCCTGGCCAGCTACAACCCTCAAGTTGTTAGAAAATTTGTCGCCAACCATCTAATGTGTTCCGGCAGCTATCCTTGAGAGCCAGTTTCCATTCTAGGTCTAGCGTGCTTACCATCTTCGATCGCATCATCACTTACCAACAGGTGAGATAGTGGTCAAACGCTAGCCTATAAGATATAAAAAAAAATCAAACCCACAACCTTCGGTTTCGTGGTCAGTGTCGCTAATCACTAGCCCACCTCGGTGCACTAGCGTCACTAGCCCAACTGGTCAGTCTGTTAAAAAAAATAATTATATGTATGAAACACATTATTTTTAAACTAGATAGATATATGGGCTAGATTGTAAAGTCTAGATTGTATTGGTAGTGAGATATCTACGCAATGTTTATAATTAATTAATGGAAAAAAAATAACTTGATCCATTTCCCGGCGATAGTTATCGCCTAAGTATAAGTATAAGGTAAAAGCTATCAACGGCCCGCTGTCATATATAAACACTTCCAGAAAAGTAACTTGATACATTTTACCACTTAAGATTTGTTGATACAGCGATAACATGGCTGAGGTAATTAAATTTAATTGGCCATTCGACCAAGTGTAAGTTTTTGTATGGGAGGTAGATTTCGTATAATGAAATATTTGGATCACCCTGTGGTTCACTTTTAACCTGTAATTTCTAGAAAAAAACATGTTATAATACAAATAAATACGTTTCATATTAACATTAGAAAATAACATGTTAATGTTATTTTATAATATAAAAAAATAATCAAAACTGTAAACTACACATATACAATATAAATAAACTTTAATGCAAATATGTATAAACTTTTAATTTAATTTGTTTAGCTTTGTATATTGACTACTTTAAGCTTATTTATTATTGTGTTCAATAAATGTATGATATCTACTCATATCATAAAATTCTAATTATAAACTTCAAAACCAGTTTAAATATTCATATAGTTTATAAACACAATACCTAAATAAAAAAAAACTATAACACATTTTCCCTAGAAAAATAATGCTATACATTTTTTTTCTATTTTATATACACTTTGGATCAACCAAGGAGTTTTTATTTCAAGGCCGCTTGCGCGGTTGACTCCAGTTAGTCACGACATGAGTCAGAACCAACTAGATTTCACCGTACATGCACCCTAGTCTTAACAGAGTAACCAAGTCTGAACTTCTGATTTGGTTAATCCGTAACGGAGCCATTTTGTGTTTGTAAGTTTTTGCAAACAATGGTTTATTATTTAAATGGGTACTGCATGAGTGTAGATAAAGTAGTGTATGAAACTGCACATAACTAGATATTAGAGGGCCCGGTGGCGTAATCGGGAGAACGGTTGGCTTTGATGCCAGAGGTATCGAGTTCAAATCCCACCGTGCACCAATGGATTTTTCTATAGAAAAATTTATGCGCGCTTTTCACAGTGGCCCTCCACTTTTAATAATACTCGTCTCTTTTTAAAAATGTACCTATTATACAAAACCTAGCCTACAGCTCGGTTTTTAAATACACACTCGTGATTTAATACCCCTCATTATGCAACAGTTTCATAAACAATTATTATTTCATTAATCAAGACAAATAAAATAATTCAAATGTGTAGGACTCCAATACATAATAGTTTGCGGTTGTAAGAAATATTTTATTATTATTTACTTGTAGTATTCGATATTACACCACAAATTCTGAGAAAACTTAACTGTCTACAAATATAATACGTTTTAATAGAGATCACTGTCCGATAGACAGACAGGTAAACGTCACATCGTAGATATAATAATAGCAAAACCAAAGTTTTAATACTGTGGTATTAGGGTCCTGTACCTATGGTACAGAATTCTTAAAATGAATGTACTTAGTACTTATATAATTAAATGCCGTACAAAAAAGTTGATACAAATCAACCGTCCACTCAACTTGTTGTAAAAGCTATTTTTGTAGCAGCCCTTCACCATTTACGATTTAATTACACTACTAAATTCATTTATAGCAATTCAGCCCTATTATACCAAGTTTATTACAGACAATGCATTATTATTAACGATAACATTGTTGTACTTCATCAGTTTATTTACAAGTATTATGACATCTTGTTAGACATTTCATTAACGAGTATTTTCTTCTGATAGAGATACTCAAGACTCATCTAAAGTTGTTTTTTGCGTGTAATTGCAATTATGATGCTCGAGTAATAGAAATGATAATGACTGCCCATCACAAGTTCGCCAATTTTTTATATTATTTTTTAGCCAGTTTTATCTATTAGAGTCCCTGATAAGTAATTAGAAACTTACCTACTAGATCTAATAGTCTAATATATAACTTGTTTATGGCGTTATGTTCTATAACTATTTGTAATTATAGAGGGAACCGGTGAAACTGGCCCCTAGAATTGAAATTTCATACGCTTAATTTACTGTCAATTTTCCTGTTTAATCTTTTTTTTATTTTTTATGCGACGCTTGACCATTTTCTCACCTACTGTTAAGTGATGATGCGGTCCAAGATGTAGCGCGCTTACCCAAAAGATACCTATTCAATCGCGACTTAAATACCCCAAGTTTTATATAATCGGAAACAGACTATTATTATTCACGAGAACCTACAAAGTAGTAGCACAGTTTTACAATGTAGTAGTATGCGGAAAACACAAAAGGAAATCTACCATTCCGATCATCGTTTGACATGACTTTTTACGATTCAAAAAGTTTGCGGGCCATTGAGCGCTAATTCGGTAGCATCGCTGAAATAAAACGCCTTAAAGTATTAATTAAAGTATGGTCATATATTTTAATTGCGGAGCTGGTTCGGCTAAATATGTCATTAATATTAAACGAGTGCAATGATAAGGACAGTGCACATTTATTTAAATGTCCTCCTTAGTTGAGCCTCGCGGCTTTGCCTGCGTTAAAAATACATATTTATCCTAAGTATACCGTGATAAAAATCGTTCCAGGATTTAAACTATCTGTCTAGCAAATTTCATCCAAATCCGTTCAGCTGTTTTGCTTGTATATAGCCTTAGATTTTTTGTTGTCCGATCCGAGTAATTAATCATATTGATATTTATTATTAAATAGTAAGACAGCGAATATAAAAGCAAGGTTGGATATCGTTTAAAAAACTAAAGGAACCGACTTCAAATGCCGCGCTAGTAATTTTGAATCGACTCAAAATTCCATATAGGTAATTATTGAACCTGCTCACAAAATTTCACAATAGATGCATTTTTCAATAGATTCTATTGAGAAATGCAATCTTTAGAGAAGAACACACATAATATCGTTTAAAAACTAAAAAACAACCGACTTCAATGCCGCGCTATTCATTTTCAGTGCCAATTTTGAGATGTTTATCTCAATATCTCTGGAGATACTTATCATACCTCGATAAAATTATCATGGTACCACACTTGGGATATCTCCTTTCGAACAAAAAAAGAATAATCGAAATCGGTTAATAAACGACGAAGTTATCCGCGAACAAACATTAAAAAATATATATATATATACGGTCAAATTGAGAAACCTCCTCCTTTTTTTGAAGTGGGTTAAAAATCATCTTTGCCCAAACTGAAACGGAGACGCTTCGTTCACGCTTTCTTTTTTTATTTATTTAAATACAAGAAAACTATAGTACTTCATTATCTCTTTCTTGGTACTCACACTATCTCAAACTTAACAGCTAAGTTTAAATCAAGGTTTGTAGGTTAGGTATTAATGTCAGTTGAAATAAAAGTACGTTTCACAAAATTTCATTAATTGCTATGCACTGCATTTTACACTTTTTAAGCTTCGCGCTCTCTCGGTCAATTAAATCAAAAGAAAACTCACTTCACCCAAGTATGGTCTAAAAATTATATAGTCAATAACCTAGAAAGTATTTTCACGGAAAAGAATCACTCAAAATGGTAAAACAAACATGTTTATTGAACTGTTTCTTTGAAAGTTGAACGACAGTGTATCACGATTTTATAGTTAACACTACAATACTGCCACTTTTGTGGTGATTCACACATCCGTTCTAATATGCAATAGATATTTTGTAATAGGTGTACCTATATTACATACATTCTTGAACCAAACTACTTTAAGGTACGGACACACCGCAGCGTCCTGCGTGCGCAATCTAGGCGGCGATCAGATAACACAGTAGTATTCATACCGACTGGTTCACATTAAACGCGATCAGAAAACAATTGAAAAGTACTGAGATCGCGCCCGCACATCGCAGGACGCCGCGGTGTGGCCGTACCTTTACTTTTTTTTTCTATTTCCAAACTTTTAGTTAACTTGTTGTTTGTATTGTGTGTATGTCTAATGTCTGTACGTATGTTTAGGTCAAAATGTTGCCTAATTTGACCCACTTCCCGGTGTTAGATTTTGCATACCTAAAAGGGGGCAATATTCAATTTAATGTGACTTTTTTAAATATCATATAGACTAGCGTTTGACCACTATCTCACTTGATGGTAAGAGATGATGCGGTTGAGGATAGTAGTAGCACGCTAGGCCTAGAATGCGAATTGATTTGAGATTTTCTAACTTGAGGGTGGTAGATGACCAGGCGGACACTAGATAGTATCCTACCACCATGCGGGGTTTGGGGGTTTCTTAACGATGTTACTCCTTCAATGGCCACTCTGAAATGCGGACATACATTTTTCCATAGTAAAATGCATTGGTGCACGGCCGGGATTGAGCTCGGTCCCTCTGGCATCAAAGCTGACCACTCTACTCACTACCCACAAACACACATGGGCCCTCAAAATTACATACATTACATTAACGTCCTAACCAACTTTGACCGCATCGTCACTTAACAACAGGTGAGATAGTGGTCAAAGGCTAGCCTATAAGATGTATAAATATAAATAAACCTATACTAGTGGACAATCAAGACGCCTCCAACGATACCTTATCTGTCAAATTATGATAAGGAATTAAAAGTTATGAGGGAATAGATTAATATACACATATACATTATACCTATATCGGTAAAAATCATAGCTCTCCTATAGTTGGGTAAAAACAGAAATTAATGATAGCCTCAGAGCAATGTAAAGCTCCCTACACACGTAGACAGCTTCATTCGCCGCAATACTCGTAGAGGATGTACGTTTGTCCGTCTGTTGTTCCGTTAAAAGCATTTACCTAATTGCCTGAAATTTGTCTGAGGCACACCTCCGTTGAGATACGATTACGAGGTAGGTTTGGATTGGACGAGCTACTTTCCTATCTATAGATTATAACTGCAACGCTTTCTTAGTTTAAAGGCTAGTAGCAGTTAGGAACTTAACGAAATAGAAAGTTCAATTTCCGGTAAAGGCTGTTTATGGTTCTGGTATTTTCTTCTATCAGGTTCAAAGTCATCCTAAATTCAATTTAATTGAGTCATAATTAAATACTATGGAGGAAGAAGTAAAAAACAAATTAAAATGTCTTAATACAACAAGGCGTGTATATCAACTGGTTAGATCCCTAAAACAATCCAACTAGCATTAATCGCAATGATTTTGTGGCCAGCATGTGGTGGCATACCACTCTTCGAGCGCTCTAAAGACGGAATTATTCGAGTTTTCGCGCCAAATCTTTCTAGATCGAAAGCTCATAGATAATTATATATGTATATTTTTACCATTCACACACACACACACACAAACACACACACACACACACACACAAACACACACACACACACACACACACACGCGAAAACACTTACACAAACACGCACGTAACCAAAAGCAATCTTTTTTATAAATATGTAACTGTCAATTTTTAGGGTTCCGTACCCAAAGGGTAAAACGGGACCCTATTACTAAAACTCCGCTGTCCATCTGTCTGTCTGTCTGTCTGTCTATCTGTCTGTCTGTCTGTCCGTCTGTCACCAGGCTGTATCTCATGAACCGTGATAGTTAGACAGTTGAAATTTTTACAGATGATGTATTTCTGTTGCCGCTATAACAAAAAAATACTAAAAACAGAATGAATTTAAAAATAATAGAGGGAATACCCCCTTACAAGAAACGTGTTTTTTTCGGCATTTCACGCTATCTATGAACGCTTAGGTAAACGTCCCATAGATGGCGTCATATTGAAATGTCGATCCCTAACACCTTTGTTAGATGTAAGATGGCGTTATAAGAAATTAGATATTTATTAATTATTATTTTTGCTGGCGAAAAATGATAGTGGTATTTTTTGCTCGATCATATAAAATACTGTAGTGTGATACGGAACCCTACTAGTGCGAGTCCGACATGCACTTGGCCAGTTTATTTCTAATTTTTAACCGACTTAAAAAAAAGATGAGGTTTCTCAATTCGACCGTATATCTTAATATATAAAATTCTCGTGTCACAGTTTTCGTTGCCATACTCCTCCGAAACGGCTTGACCGATTTTGATGAATTTTTTTGTGCTTATCCGGTATCTATGAGAATCGGCCAACATCTATTTTTCATCCCCCTTAATGTTAGGGGTTGTCGACCCCTACATTTTTTATTTTATTTTTAGACAAAATTTTTAATTTCTATTTTTTTATGATACAACATACAAAAATACATACAATCCTCAATTTTCACCCTTCTACGATCAACCCTTATTTTTTAATAGCCATTTTAGTAATTTAATCATTTTTCCTCTCCGGTCGAAAACTGATCAATCGTCATGAAATTATTTATATGGCAAAACAACGTTTGCCGGGTCAGCTAGTCTAATCTAATATATAAAATTCTCGTGTCACAGTTTTCGTTGCCATACTCCTCCGAAACGGCTTGACCGATTTTGATGAAATTTTTTGTGCTTATCCGGTATGTATGAGAATCAGCCAACATCTATTTTTCATCCCCCTAAATGTTAGGGGTAGTCCACCCCTAAATTTTTAATTTTATTTTTAGACAAAAATTTTAATTTCTATTTTTTTATGATACAACATACAAAAATACATACAATCCTCAATTTTCACCCTTCTACGATCAACCCTTATTTTTTAATAGCCATTTATTTATATGGCAAAACAACGTTTGCCGGGTCAGCTAGTATTTTATATATCCTTTACTTGTAATCTGTTTTTGGTCATATTCTATAATATCATATTACTCACAAAAATTACATTTGTTAAATCGCTAATAAATAACTGCGTCTTTCGCAAACTTTCCTAGACAAAACGTGTCATAATCTCGGTTTTTAGGGTTCCGTAGTCTTGACAAGGAACCCTTATAGTTTCGTCATGTCCGTCTGTCTGTCTGTCTGTCTTTCTGTCCGATGTTTTGCTAAGAGACCGTTAATACTAGAAAGCTGTAATTTTGTGGGGGTATGTATATAAATTACGGCAACAAAGCGCTGAGATAAAATTGTGAAAAATATTTTTTTTAGGGTAGCTGCCCTATATGAGAAGTGGGGATTTTTTTTTCATCGTTTACCCCATCGTGTGGGGTATCGTTGAATAGGTCTTTTAAAATGATTTAAGGGTTGCTAATACTATTTTTCGATTGAATGCTCCTCAATTTACGAAATATTATAAAACGGCTGGCTTGAAAAATCTGGAAAAATTAATGATAATAGCGTATTTCATGAACTTTAAAGAGAAACTATAGCGGTTAAGATAACTTTATTAGTTTAGCAATAATAGTCGTTGAACTTGGGTGTTGGATAATTTTGTACCAAATACAAAATCCTTAGAATAAATCCTTTAAAGCGACAAAGACGGAGTACCTAGTTGCTTGTTTATAACGGGTAAAGATTTGCATTGAATAACAGGCTACTACGGAACCCTACACTGCGCGTGGCCCGACACGCACTTGGCCGGTTATTATATTTCATTCAGCAAACTGACAAAGGCTTTACTACGATTAAAACTTTCCAATCATAAAACACGGTGCGCTCACTCCATTCTCACGTTGTCATCACAAATAATCCCAGCCGTTACTGGACCAAGCACTGTCCCAAGTTAAACAGATCATCATCACATCAAATAGGGCTCTCAGCACATCACGTACGAGAGCTTTGAGCTCGATGCTACACCGACCGTGTGTTGTTAATTGTGGTTAGATTAATTTACAACATTTATCCAGGGAAGGAAATATTATATTTTCAAATGACAGCGAAGGTAAGTTAGTCTGTTTCTGCGTTAATTTTAAAATCTTTTATTTAACTTGCAATTTGTATGTATATTGTTAAGGTCAAATCTTGAAACTGTGTACTGCGTCGCTCGGAGATGAAATTTAGCTTGTTAACTTTACGGTGTTCGGGCAGCACAGTTCTAAAAGTCAGACCATCCTAGACCTAGCGTGTTCACCATCCTCTACCACATCATCTTTTACCATCAGTTGAGATAATATTCAAACGGTAGACTATATTACATATCAAAATAAACTGGTCAAGTGCAAGTCGGACTCGCACTAGAAGGGTTCCGTACCACACTACAGTATTTTATAAGATCGAGCAAAAAATACCACTATCATTTTTCGCCAGCAAAAAATAATAATTAATAAACATTTTATTTCTTATAACGCCATCTAACGTTTAACAAAGGTGTTAGGGATCGACATTTCAATATAACGCCATCTATGGGACGTTTACCTAAGTGTTCATAGATGGCGTGAAATGCCGAAAAAAACACGTTTCTTGTATGGGGACCCTCTATTATTTTTAACTTTATTCTGTTTTTAGTATTTGTTGTTATAGCGGCAACAGAAATACATCATCTGTGATTTCAACTGTCTAACTATCACGGTTCATGAGATACGGCCTGGTGACAGACGGACAGACAGACAGACAGACAGACGGACAGCGAAGTCTTAGTAATAGGGTCCCGTTTTACCCTTTGGGTACGGAACCCTAAAAACTCGTTCCTTTGACATAAATAATAAATAAAAAATATTTAAGACTTCATGGCAGGCTCCTCCATTTTTAGACCAACTGCAGGTAATCCAGTTTAATCTAGACTAATATTAAAAAAAACCTTTGTAACTCCGTCACACTGTCTGCTTGTTACCAAATCGCACCTTAACGTACGATCTTACTGAAATGTAACAAGGAGATACTTTAAGGATGAGAACATAAGCTACTTTTTGTGAAAAGAAAATCATGATTTTTACAGATAAACAACTCAGATCACACAAATGTTGGTTGACGGAGCTCTACAGTGACAAAATTCTGGCTTACGTGAACAAAGTTGCGGGTATCACCTAGTATTATCTATAAATATAGCCGTGCCGACTGGTAATATTAATAGTAACAGAATAATATCGTTTAAAAACTAAAAAAGAACCGACTTCAATGCCGCGCTATTCATTTTCAGTACCAATTTTGAGATGTTTATCTCAGTATCTCTGGAGATACTATCTCCTTTCGAACAAAAAAAGAATAATCAAAATCGGTTCATAAACGACGAAGTTATCCGCGAACAAACATAAAAAAAAAAAAAAAAAAAAAATTAAAAAAAATACGGTCGAATTGAGAAACCTCCTCCTTTTTTGAAATCGGTTAAAAACCTTTAATAATCATTACTGTCACAGGCTATTCTGTATTCCATTAAATAGTTATCCAGTCCACATTGTGGTTGCATGCTATCTTGACAAATAAAACTATTCTAATAAAAAACTGAAGTGGACCAAGTTATAAACTAAATGAAGAGTAACTTTAGATTGTTGTAAAACGGGACTTACTCGTATCGCGTTAAAATCATCTTTCGATGATGTTGCATCGGTTCAAAAAAATAAACTTATTTTGCACCGAATTGTCTCAGTGCTTATATTTCCATCTTAAAAAAGACACTTAATACAAGCAATTCTTTGCAATAATAATTAACAACATTAATGTTCTTAAGTTGTTTTATGAAATATGGTAACAAGACAAGCACAACGTTGGTTTGGTGGTAAATAAATAAAATAAAATAAAATAAAATACCTAAGTATACAGTTAAAATAATGCATTAAATTAGAGTAGAACAACCCAAGTATTCGCCGTCACTTCATTAACAATTAAAAATAAAACTTTTTCTAAACACACGCTTTTTGTAAAGAAGGTATCTTTTGTAATGAAACGTACTTATCATATACAATCATTCATAGCCCAAATTCGACTATCCTACATTTACCATTACAGAGTTCCAGTCCCCCAGCCCAGCTCCATCATCAGGTCAGCTCGATGGTCCCATATAATATTGCACTGTCACCGAAGATACGCGAGTATTACAATTTTGAGTCCAATCTAATGAGAACCTCAGGAAGAGGTTCTAGTTTGGCTTCCCAGATTTGAACCAAACAAATATACATACATACATAATTACATAAAAATAAATTCATACTTACTAAAACGGTAAAGAAGTGTAAAAAAGTGTTAGCCAATATTACCAATAACATTTACGATACTCACCCATAATTGCTTTTAACCATCTCTGATCGGCACTTGCAACATCCAATAATGTTGAAAAAATATAATTCAATTCAATAAATTGAAATTGAAAGCTACCATAAATCAATCAATCAAGAGTCGCGTCTAAATCGCTGCCAGCCCGTCGCTTAAACCGCTACCCAATTAAATTAAACGTCGTTACTTTGAACTCTAATGTAAGGTCTATAAGGTTTGTAAGGTTTATTGGATTCACTGTATTTTTTGCGGTACTACGTTTTACACCCTTGGAAGAGGACAAGTTATTACTGTCATATCACAGTAATTGTAGCAGGTGGTGGCAATTCGGGATTATTTTACTGAGTCTGGTTTTTTTATTTCTTTTTTTATTGCGGACGAATTTTTTATGTTGGTTTTGGGAAAAATGTTGGCTTTTAGAAAAGATAATAATACTACGCTTTGGGGCCGTATTTTGTTTTGGATAATAATTAGCCGAATCTCAAGGTTCTGAATGTTCCGATGCGAGAACTTCGGTTGCATGCCTCATTTGTTATAGGCCAACTTACGGTGTTCCGGCAGAGTCAGAGAATCCTAGACCTAGCGTGTTCACCACCTTCGACCCCATCATCGCCTACCACCAGGCGAGATTGTGGTCAAACGCTAGCCTATAAGTTATTAAAAACTTCAAAAAGAGTTCTCAATCGGATGTTTATAATTTTTTATGTATGTTCGGGCATAACGCTGTCATATATAGAATACGCAAAATTATTTTTTTGTTCAAAAGAAGTTTATTTCGGGATTCTCCCCTTTAAATTTTGTAAGGATCTGATCTCCAGATATATATATGGAGATAAAAACCTCAAACTTGGTACTGAAAATGAGTAGCACAGCATTTAAAGCAGTTGCTTAAGTATTTAAACGTATATTATAGTTACAAATAAAAAAATAAATAAAAAAAAAATGCTTTGTAAAATGGAAAGTACTCAAAGAAACAAAATAATGGCTTAACATCGCTTGTACAATCTGATAAAATCCGAGTGACATCTTTGTAAAGATTGCAAATAATTACTTTTCATCCCATCTATACGAAAAGTGGTGGTTTGTTCCTCGATAAGTGCGCGCAAAATAGGTCTTTTCCGCCCTAGGGCGGGAAAGTATTTTTTTAATTTTTGGCTTATAACTGTTCTTTTACCATGTCTAAGGAGGTTAAATAATAATATTGTACGGGAAATGTTAGTGTCCCATTAAATATAGAGTGCACGGCACTAATTTAGTTAAAAAAAATGCCGCAGCGTCAAATAGCCGGGGAAACAAATTTAAAAAAAATTAAGCCCGCAAAGTGGCACAATACACATATATTGTGGTGGCCAAGAAGAAAAAAAAAAGCGCTAGAATTATTGGCATTATTAGTCTGTGGTCACAGACTGTCATAATAACACATTTAACCATGGAGTAGGAAATACATATAGACATGGAGGTGCCGCGATACATATGCTTGTATGGATATGACTTAAAAAAAAGTGTCTAGAAGTCATAATGGAACCTAAAATGACCGCCATTGATTGTCCATTGGTCCATTGATGATCTTGATTGACACAACCCTAGCAATGGACCAATGGACAATTAATGGCATACGTTTTAGGTTTAGAAATGCACCTTTTTTTTGTAGGTATTTCAAGTCCTTTTGTATAATATGTCAATGAGTTAAAGGTAAAATGTTAATCGGGTGAAAACTCCAAAAGGTGAGAGAAGTTTTTATCGGAAACTGTATTTATTGGTTTATTACCTTTGTTTATGTTAGTCAGCGTCTTTTACAATATTATGCTCTTGAATTACTATTTTATAGAGCCTTTTAGCTATTCCTTTTTCTCATAGAGAGGGCTGAAAAGCAGAGTGTAAAACTCGACTGCAATATTATTTTCTCTCGACCAATGAATGTACTTTAAATAATCCCTCGCTGCGCTCGGGATTCTACTCTAGATTCCTTCGCTTCGCTCTGGATTTAAATAAAAAACGGTTTCGCAGAAACGTACTATATTGCACCCTTGTTATACAATCTACTATTACGAAAACTCCATATATTAAAACAGTAATTCACAAACAAATAAAAATACCTTAAAAAACAAAATCTGGAATTTGAAAATATCATATTGCGTAAAAAAATTAAAAAAGAATTGTGCTCAAATCCGACCGCAGAGACATTATCTGTACTATCGATCATTTGTCAGTATCGATATCGATACACTTGTATCGGCAATTTATCTATCGATAGATTTTATCAAATCTATCGTCGGTTTACATGTGTTGTGACACTTCTTGATTACGCCTCAGATTAAAATATTTACGATTTCCTTTAGATTTTTTATAGGAGATTCCATTTTGTCTGTTTTTGTGACATTAAACAGGACGTGTAACTGTAAATTAATTTTATTTACAGCTGCTCTTTTTTTAAGACATACAAAAATATTACCACTACAGTACTTACTGACGAAGTGGTTTTGTTATTACATTTATTTATTTACACAAAAAGAGAGAAGGTTCTCAGTTTGTCTACGTATAATGTACAAGTTATTTTTGTATTTGTTCACCGATTTTTCTGTTAAAAGTAATACTCATACGAGTATTACTAACAAATAAAACAAACCGATCATTAAAAAACGAAAAAAAATACTTCTAAAATCTAAAATCTTCTAAAAATGCCGCTTTTCTATGTATCATATTTAGTAGGTAAGTACAATCTGGTAGGTACTTAATTTCTATCGACTACAAACTAACACATGCATTTTCACGTCCCTGCCAAAACTAAGCCGTTTGGTTTGTTCAGTTTTAAGTTAGACCTAATATTCACGTTCGCTGCTGAAAACACACACCGTGCGTTTTTTGATATTTTGGTATCGGAAGTAAAATTAAAAAATAAATATAATAAATTTTTTTTTTAATTAATTTTTTCACAAGGGCTACGTGTAACCTTCTGTTGTTGGATTTTAGTTTTGATTTGATGCCACAGCTACGACAAAAAATTACAAAAAATAATTAAAAAAATATAAAAAATATGCGAAAAAGTGCCGCAGTCAAAGTGACTAATATAAAAGATTAGAATAATTTGTTCAGAACAAATTGACTAGGTACAAATTATGATAACAAAAAAAAGCGTAACAATTTCATTTACTTGGTTTTAATATAATTGACGCTAACCAATACCGGTTGTAACCAATACTGGAATGACAGATACCTTTACAATATTTTTTTATTTTACATTGGGCCTTTACGTAAGACGTCTTTTAAATGTCTTGTAAACTGTATTAGTCTTACAAATTATTTTTATAAACATTAGGCTTTACATAACGTTTTTACAGGCATTGTAGGTAGGTTAGATTTAACTAAAGCACGCTACAAAAACAATTGACACAATATCTAGTCTGTAGAAAACGGAAACTATAAAGTCGTAATGGTTTCCTTGTTTCTGCAACTTCAACATTTTGAACGACCCTGGGATTGTTTTTGTAAGACTTGAGAACCGCATTTTTTATACGACCATATAAAGTTAGAGGTCTTTGAAATTGGATGGGCTTTGCCTCCGATTTGGACACCCTTGGTTAAAGATAAAATGAAATATTGATTGATATGCAAGGATTTATTGCGGTGCGTAGTGTGAAAAAGACGTCGTTTTTATAAACATAGTTATGTTTATATTTTGCAAATGAGATTAACTTTACCTGCCCTAATTTACTTTTTTAATACCGGAAACACAAGCATTTGACCACTTTCTCATCAGATGTTTAGATGGACTCGTGTATGTTTGGTATATTTATTTATTTATTTGAATATATATATATATATTTATAGGTATTTATATGTATGTATATAGATAGATTATTATATTATATATTGTATATTATATATTGATAGATTATTTATTGTATCTTATTTATGTAGGTGTATAAGCCTTATTCTTAGGTGTATGTTTATTTTGATTTATTATTGTTTTATTGGTAAATTTTGTAGTTTATAATATGGTTTCATTTTTCTTAATAATTATTATTTTATTTATCGCCCCTATAATGTTACACCACCGACCTTGCTCAACACGCATCTCCCTTTCTCCATCCCAAGGTTGACTGGAAGAGATCGCTTTTAGCGATAAGTCCGCCCATTGTACTGTAGTTTTAAGTGTTTAATGTTTATTAAGTTAGTTTTAATTGGTGTACAATGAAGAATTTTGTATTGTATTGTATGTTTGGAAATGAAAGAGAAAAATAAACTAGTCGCAGGACAACCGATACTAAACCAATCCACTTATAATAACATTATCTCAATAATCCTGTCTCCAAGATTTACTACTCTGCTCCATCTATATATTTTACTCTTGACTTAAAACTTTTTGCAGCAAATTTTAACGCGCGTGAAAAAGACGTCATACGTAAAGTATCTTGTGTAAAACATGATGTCACGCTATTCAAATCAATAAAAACCTTTTGATTTGTAAGAAGTGTTGAAAGAATTGTTTGTACAATAAATCTAAGCTTTTTGTCTGTATGTTAAGGCAACGAACCGACAGGAGGGGACTTTGTCTTAATAAGTGCTACAAAGCCACGTTATCTTTTTTGCAGTTTTTAACTAAGTGTATTTCTAATTCATAACGACAGAGTTCTAGAATTTAATTTCCTTTCATAGAGGATTATCAGCAACACTTGTTATAAATTGCCTTGAAGATGGATGTTGATGAAAGTTTTTTGTTCTGTTAGAAATCAATATTTTACTGCTTATCTTGCAATAATCTATTTTGAAACACTTATTTTGTTTGTTTATCTTCTTTTGTCATTGATGTGTGAGAAATATTTTTAGCCAGAAAGCCTTGACAGGTTTATAATGAAAATAATCCGAAAATAATTATCTGTTTATGTTTGTTTGCTTGTCCTTTTCACCGTTAGTTATTTGGATTGATTATTATAAATTTTGGTAAGAAGACAGTAAGGATTGAAGATAGGTTGAGAATTGGGGTAGTTGCAATCACAACAACAGTTACAGTTGTCAGTCACAACAACAGCTACAATATTCAGTCACAAGAACAGCTACAGTTGTCAGTCACAATAACAGCTACAGTTATCAGTCACAACAACAGCTACAATTGTCAGTCACAAGAACAGCTACAGTTGTCAGTCACAACAATTGTGACTGACAACTGTAGCTGTTATTGATACAGTGCCTGGGCATATTTCCCAGGAGGCACGGGTTCGAGTCTCGTTAGTACGTTGAAATTTGGATTGTATACACCAATGTACAAATATATAAAGTATATTTAGTAGTAACACTTAAAGAAACATAATATTCAGAACAATAGGCGTGACGAAAGATTTTGGTATCCTCTTCCGTAATGTGGGAACACATTTCGGTAACAAACTTAAGTTAACGAAGTTTACAGCAATTTTTCTAATATTTTTTCAATAGTGCGCGAAAACAGCTCACATGTGTCATGGCGTCGGCTGTGACGCACGCATAGGTAAATGACATACTTAACGTAGTAACTATTATATAATCTGTGACAATGGATACACGTGGGTTTTCCAAAATGTAATAACATTTCTAGAAAACATCATATAAGAGGACCTAAGCGTGACGTCATGCGCTGGGATTGGTGTTTCAATCAAAATGGCCTATTGCAGTATAGTTTTAAATTGTTTTAATATGTATTTTACCCTTAAATCATTAAATCTTCGATTTTTTTATACTGTCGTCATGTCTATTCTATTACACAGTCATAATTAATACTGTTCAAACGGTAGTACTGTCTTAGCTACTGAAAATTATCTACCTTTATCTGCAGGACTATTCTCCAATCATTCGAAAGCAAATTAGGACTCGGAAACTGCCTTTACTTCGACTTGGATATTTGCAATTCACAATGCTCCGATCGGTTACTTTTGTTGATCAATTCGACAAAATCAGTAATTCTAATTGGAAAGGTTTCCGCGACAAAATAGCTGACGGATTTATCAATATTCAAAATTAAAAATAAAGCTTCCAAATCCGAGGAGGTTTTCCAATTATTGAGAATTAATCAATAAAATCAATCAATCAATGTTGGCTGTTTTCTAGTTTCAGCCTAACTAGCCATAATTTTTCTAAACATCTGTGTCGATAATACTATCGATTATTACGCGTAAAACATAGTTTTTGAAACGTCAATAGCTAGGTGTAGCAAACTTGCACAACTAGTCGCGTACACAAGTACATAGTATACTCGTTTTTATCCATATTTTGCAATACATGTTCGTAATTGGCCAACTAAGTGTCCCTGGAGATCTCTGCAATTATATTAATCATATACTAAAGTGACTGCAAAGCGTTGTATGGTTATTCTTCTAGCCATGCCTGTTGCTACTTTTAAGCAATACACACTCTTTTCTTAAGTTTTACTAATAATTATATTTAATTTGAAGCATTTTGAGCGTTGACTCATATTTATGATGTTATATTTTATGAAAGATTGATTGTTTACTATAGTTTAATTGATCCCGCAAAAACATTTTTATGTAAAATGTTGCCAAGACGAATACCACGACGATCTTATGTAGAGCCAAGCTTCTGACTCTTACACGCCATATTTGTACGAGCTTCTAACTTCACAAGCTCTACACCGTAGTTAAAATATGTGGCTTGGCCATTTCTTTTCCATGTATGGTATGTATAAGAACCTTAAAGTGGTTCACAGAGTACATCTACCTACCAAGTTTCAACTGAGTAGTCCTAATAGTTTCGGAATAAAGTGGTTGTGAGATACGGTCGGACAGACAGACAGACATGACGAATCTATAAGGGTTCCATTTTTGCCATTCAGCTACAGAACCCTACAACGTGTTGTGTATATAGAAGTATCGAAATCTTGAAAATAGTATAACTTCACACTATACCATAAAATTGGCTGATAAATCTCCCTTTAGATAATAATATCAACTAAGTTCATGGTATGGTTAAAAATTCTGTCGCTATGGGCGCGCATCACAAGAAAACTCTCGTCATTTTCAACCGACTTCCAAAAAGGAGGAGGTTCTCAATTTGTCTGTATGTTTTTTTTAAGTCACGCGATTACTCCGTCAATTGTGAACCGATTCGAATAATTATTTTTTAAACGATAGGATATATTTTCGTGTTGGTCCCATTGTAATTTCATTGCGATTTGATCATTATCTTCAGAGATATGACGATAAACGTCTCAAACTTGCTACTGAAACTGACTCGCTGGTAAAAGAAGTCCGATGTTTTAGTTTTTGAACTATCTTAATTATTTCCTTATCGCACCATCTTTATCTTTACAATAGAATAGTATTATCTATTCTGTACACGATAGCTAAAAGTACACTCTTTACATAGTATTAAAACGAAGTCGCTCCCACTGCTTGTAGGTATCATAGATCTTTTAAACTACGCAACGGATTTTAATGCAGTTTTTAGCAATAGATAGAGTGATTCAAGAAGAATGTTTATACCAGGATTAAACGCGGGCAAAGCCGCGGGGCGCAGCTAGTAAGGGGTATAACTTTAAAAACCTCACACATCTAAATTTATTGTGCGGAGTGGTTTTTTAGGGTTCCGTACCCAAAGGGTAAAACGGGACCCTATTACTAAGACTCCGCTGTCCGTCTGTCTGTCTGTCTGTCGGTCTGTCTGTCTGTCTGTATGTCTGTCCGTCTGTCACTAGGCTGTATCTCATGAACCGTGATAGTTATTTCTGTTGCCGCTATAACAACAAATACTAAAAACAGAATAAAGTTAAAAATAATAGAGGGTCCCCATACAAGAAACGTGTTTTTTTCGGCATTTCACGCCATCTATAAACGCTTAGTTAGGTAAAAGTCCCATAGATGGCGTTATATATAAATGTCGATCTCTAACTCCTTTGTTAGATGTTAGATGGCGTTATAAGAAATAAAATGTTTATTATTTGTTTTTGCTGGCGAAAAATGATAGTGGTATTTTTTGCTCGATCTTATAAAATACTGTAGGGTGGTACGGAACCCTACTAGTGCGAGTCCGACTTGCACTTGCTTTTTATTTATTGTTTCATCGATTTTTTCGTCGCGGCGCCGTTAATGTCATCGTGTTGTTATATTTATTTACCATAGTATTAATAAACAGTCATTACGATGCGTGGAATCGTAAGACGTGTATAATCTTAATTTCTGTTTAGGCTCATTTCAATGGATAATTTAATTTTATTAAGTTGTTAAGTAAAAAGTGTATGATTGTACTCAAGTACTCGTCGTTGTTATAAAAAGTGGTCGTTAAGTTAAGATAAAAAGTATGAGATATATTTTACTTTAATTTTTATATGGAGTAGAAGCTGTGGTAGGAAGTTTGATGAAAGAAAAGACGGACGGAAACAACACAGCGTCCTGCGTGCGCGAGTTCTAGGCGGCAATTAGCTAGGCTATTCTGTAAGCTATCTCGACAGCGGAATCGGTGAGATTCGAATTTCGTACTACGAAATTCATTAGTATCACGATCGTAATACGGTTGAATTTCGTAATACAAAATTCAAATCTCACCGCGGATTCCGCTGTCGAGATAGCTTACAGAATAGCCCTACAGACAGCGCAGTAGTTGTCTCCTCTGTTTATATCCATATCTCTGGATTTACTTATCAGACCTCGATAAAATTACCATGGTATCACACTTGGGATATCTCCTTTTCAACAAAAAAATAATAATGAAAATCGGTTCATAAACGACAAAGAAATCCGCGAACAATCATTAAAAAAATATATATACGGTCGAATTGAGAAACCTCCTCCTTTTTTTGAAGCCGGTTATAAATAAATCATAACTAATTATGAAGTAAACACCATTCAGCTGTCATCAAATCGTTTACGTCAGACTATTCAAAAATATTAAAGTGGGTTGCCAACCATACTGTATGTAACTGTGTGTTTCAGTACTTCAGATAATTTTTATATAATTTTTTTTTAAACTATATGAAACGCATACCTATTACAGTACATATCATGATCAGCAGTTTTGGAGAAATTAATATATATAAAATAATACAAATATACATACGAACGGGTCGAATACAGAACCTCCTTCTCAGAAATCGGCTAAAAAACGCAAACATGTGTTACCTTGTCCACAGAATAATGAATAGTACAACCTTGTCTTGATTAGGGATGCGTAGCTATGTGGCAGTAGTGTAGTCAACTTACTACAATACTACTTATAGGCAACGTTATAAGACAACTGCCTTATAACGACTTTGCTACTATTGTTATTATAGAAGATTTCATTGTCCACACAGTCTCCTAAAAATGGAAATTAAAAAAACTACACAGCTTGCATACAAACGACACGATTACAGACGGACAAAAGCGTTCTGTCTGAGCATTAATACAACAAATAAAATAAAAATAAACAAAAGGGGAATAATAAAATAGTGATGCATAAAATATCTGAATTGCAAATAATTTAACGGCAAACTCAAATAATAAACCTCACCGTGACACGTTTACCAAATTCTCGATTTTGCGGGTAGGGATTATTTTTGCGAGTAGGTATTATTTTGCGGGTAGGTATTATTTTATTCTCAATGGTAAATTGTGTATATTCCACACGAGCCTTGTTAGTGGTGGCCGTAGACTACAATGGTAGACACCAAATAAATTTAATATGCTACAAAAAATCTTATGAAAGAGATCTTTGTTAGAGCCAGACTAAGATAGATCTGTTTGTGATGCTTCAAAAATCTTAATCGGAATTTAATTTTTTTATAAATGTTTTTGAGGGTTTGTAATATGATTATAAATTTCCAGCTACTTAAACTCACAATAATTTTGTCGACTATTACCTACTCAATTTAGATTTTAAAAATATATAGAACTGTAGACACTGACCTTACTTACCTATATTGTAAATATTTTTAACCGACTTCAAAAAAAGGCGGAGACTTCTCAATTTGACCGTATATATATATATATATATATTATATATATATATATATATATACGGTATATATATATTATATATATATATATATATATATATATATATATATATATATATATATATATATATATATATATATACGGTCAAATTGAGAAGTCTCCGCCTTTTTTTGAAGTCGGTTAAAAAAATTAGAAAAATTGATTGATTGCTTAAAAAAATGTATATATATATATATACATTTTTTTATGTTTGTTCACGGATAACTTCGTCGTTTATGAACCAATTTAGATTTTTTTTTGTTGAAAAGGAGATAGATATCCCAAGTGTGGTACCATGATAATTTTATCGAGGTCTGATAAGTATCTCCAGAGATTTGGAGATAAACACCTCAAAAATTATACTGAATATTAATAGCGCGACATTTGAAGAAGGTTCTTTTCGTTTTTAAAACGATCTTATTAAATAAATAATGTAATAAAACGTAATTATTCTAACTGTATATAAAAAAAATATTGACTCCATGGTAGTGTTTCTCTAATGGAATGTATTATTTGTAAATATCAAAACCGTTGCAAATGCTTTAACGACAAGCATGCCTTTTACACGTCTAGAACTTTTTCGTCTATGGTCTTGACAAAAGTTATTTTATATTGTGTGTAAAAAACAAAATGGGAGCGAACGTTTGTATTGCAATTTGCATAGATACGCTGTGGCACACGGGTTTAAAGAAAAACACATGTCCACACACGGTTTAATAAATTAGCGAGCAATAGGGACAAGCAATAGAGCGCCTGAACTGATATAGATTTGATTAAAAGTCAGTTGTCCAATGCCGCGTTGCACTGCTGATTTCCACTTCCAGACAAGTTCTATTCTACTTTAGACTGCAACTTTACTCAATATAAGATGATATATTGAACAAATGCTGTTCATTCAATTAGCAAAAATCAATTATTAGAGTGGGATCTGGCTGGCTGATAGCTGCTCAAAAAAAAGATGTTTGGCGACAGGTTTTCCTACTTGGGGTGGAAGCTGGCCAGGCAGATACTAGTTAATGTCCTACCGCCATGTTGAGGGTTTTTAACGATTTATTTCCTTCACCAGAGGGCCACTGTGAAATGCGCACATACATTTTTCGACAGAAATATCTATTGGTGCATGGCGGGGATTTGAACCCGCTACCTCTAGCATCAAAGCCGACCATTCCTCCAATGGGCCACTTGGCCCTCAAACTTGATGCAATACTACTAAATATGAAAATCCCCCAAACTTATATTTGGTGAACATGTTATTTCTTCATGAACATATCTGTTGTTCAACTTTTCCGTCCGTGTGTCAACCAAGCTACGTTCGCTGTTCTCTACAATGTGTAAAACACGTGTTGTATTACTTGTATTACAAGCAATGTGTTTTACATAATTTATTTGTTTTGTTTTGTATAATTGACGATGTGGTCCCCATTTCTTTAAGATTATTTTTGTTAACACAACACCTACAAAAAGTTTTATGCCTAAGGATCAGTAATTTACTCGTTCAGTGTTGGTCACTAGTCATCCTAGGTATGTACCATGTGTGTGTACCTAGGATGAGACTATGATTGGTCTGTAATTAAATGTTTTTTAGTTTATATTGTTTTAGTCAATAGCGACTTCGCTTATATATCGCGATAAGACCTGAACTTTGCATTACTTAGTTTCTCTAAGTTTAACTAAGTATGTTGTATTTATTATTTTTCTTACTCATCATCATCATCATCAGCCTGTATCAGTCCACTGCTGGACGTAGGCCTCTCCCAAGATGCGCCACTGAGCCCGATCTTCGGCTCTTCTCTTCCAGTCACTGCCCACCGTTTGCGTATGTCGTCGCTCCACCTGGTCACAGTACGTCCTACGCTACGTTTGCCGATTCGCGGCACTCTAGGACAAGTCTACCCCAACGTAAGACAAGTCTACCCCAACGGTTATCAGTCCTGCGGCAGATAATGACCAGCCCACTGCCACTTCAGCTTGCTAATCCGTTGAGCTATGTCGATAACTTTAGTTCTCTGGCGAATTACTTCGTTCCGGATTCGATCCCGCAGAGAAATACCGAACATAGCTCTCTCCGTAGATCGCTAAACGACTTTAAACTGGTGGATCAGTCGAACTGTGAAGGTCCACGTGTCGGCTCCGTATGTCATTACAGGTAGGACGCACTGGTTAAAGACTTTTGTCTTTAGACACTGCGGTATAGGCGACGAGAAGATTTCGTACTCATTAAAGTAAATTTAGTGTTTATGTAGATATAGTCTGTGTATTTTTTGGCACGGTAATGTTTAGGCGCGTAGGTATGACTGGCGTATCGACCGTTTGTTGAAGATAGAATACTAATAGATAACAGTGTGTTTTTTGGTGTGCAAATAAAATCTATCTATCGGCTGATAATGGAAAGTATTAATCCATAATAAAATAAAATAGAGATTATTTATACGGGCCATTTTTTCGCCTTACATAAATAAAAGAAAAATGCATTATTTTAACTAACTTCATTAAAAGTAGATAGCTTAATGAATATGACACTTATAAAACTAAGTCAAAACAGAGAAACCATCTAGATTTACTTGGTTTAAACTTTGCTAAAACAGTTAAATGTTTATTTATTCAATGAGTTAAAATTTCGAAAAAAAACGCAGAAACCGAAGTTCTCTTCAAGCATAAATCAATAAGTTGACAAACCTGTCCAAGTAACTGTCTTTTCCAGTTCTGTTTAAGGCAGGGCGTATGCTGTCAAGCAAGCTACGCAGTCACACTATGCAAGGCAGAGTTTTTATAATAAATAGTCATGACAAGTAAAGAGCGGCGTAGGATAAATGTGTAAATGACCGCTAAAACTGTCGCTGTTTTGCATTTACTTTTTGGCGAATTTTATTATGATGTTTGTGTTTTGTTTTTGAAGAAAAAAATGTTACTGTTTTGCTTTGAAGGTAGCTACTTCACTACACCAGAACAGAAAAGTTTACAACACTGAAGGTATGCTGCATACCTATAGTAAAATCTTTTGGCGTATCGTTTTTACGGATCGTAAAGTCACTTGTAAAAACAATGCTGCCTTCTTTAAATGTCATAGTGTTGGACTAGATCCGCTTGTATCATTCAAATGATCAGAACTAAAACACATATTGTGAACATTATTGTAATATTTTATAATAAGTATTACTAAATAAATATGATTGTTAATTTAACTGTATAAAATTTGATTATGTATCTACTCTAACCTTTTCACTAACTAATATACCAGCAATTTGCAAGATACTAAAAAATGAAAATGATACCATATTAATGAATACAAAATGCAAAAATTACTCTCAATAAAGAAAAATTCTCTGAACTGATTTAAATTAAAGCTTAACATTTTTGCTCAATACCTCATCACTATTTTAGTTTCATCAAAAATTGGCAATGTTGCTAATATCAAAACACTATTTATAAAATGGGACTATACCGCAGTCTTTGCGCCCTTCCTACCAATGTAGTTCGGTTATAATTGCCTGACGTCGACAGAAACAGATACGCGTAGATAGATACTGTAGGTCCTGTTCTGTGCTACGACACACGCGTGTTAGCATACGCCGAACCTAATACACAGGTTTTGTACAGGTTCCCTAATTACTTGTCTCGAACTGTTCGTAATTAATTCTTTGTGAGGCGAGACTTTAAAATATTATAAATATATTATACGTATTTGTTTTTCTTTTTGAAATTTAAACTTTAATTCCTTTTTTCGCCCACGGGCAGTTAATTAAAAAGCTGTTTTTTAAATAAAAGGATTTAATATATCGCCATTTATGTAACTGAGTTAATGAATGTTATGTGTATTTTGTTTTTTTTGGCGTTCTTTGTGTTCTTTTATGAAAGTAATATTGAAAGAAAATTGTTTAATTGTTGACTTTCATAATTAAAGATCTTATTGATTTAGATGGATTTTGACTTTGATTTTGCTTCTACGTTACTCAAACGCACTGCCAAGGGACAACTACCATCCAGGGTCTTCAAGTCCCGAGCGAATAGATATCTTTTGGGAAAACTTGCTACATTTCGGACCACCTCATCACTTAACCTCAAGTGAGATAGTGCACAATCGCTTGCCTATTGAGCTTAAAAAGCCCCCAAATTGTTTCTAATCGGAAACACAGACTCATACAGGGAATTCTATGTTTGGAGGTACGTACGTATAATGAAAAAGAACTTGTGCTTGATAAAGATTGAGCAACCGTCCCGGTATAAAGTATTGAACATAAGCCAAAATTCCAAGCTTTTTTGTGGCTAGCTGGGCTTTTGACTCAAATATAAGAAGTTGTTTTTATATATAATAGGCTAGCGTTTGACCAATATATGATGATTTGGTCAAATGGTCAAAGATGGTGAACACGCCATGCATGTTTTATTAGTACATAATGTACAAATACGAGTAAACGATTAACTATCAATCAGAGGGACTGTTTAAGCCTTTTCACAGTTAAATGTACATATTTTAACCTAGTAAGTTAGTTTTCAACCGACGTCCACAAAGAAGGAGGTTCTCGATTCATCTGTATGTTTTTTTTCTTTTTTTTTTGTGTGTATGTTACGCGATTACTCCGTCAATTGTGAACCGATTCGAATGATTATTTTTGTAATCGGTAGGGTGCGTTTTCGAGGTTGTCCCATTGTAATTTCATCGAGATCTGATAAGTATCTCCAGAGATATGACGATAAACGTCTCAAACTTGCTACTGAAATTGACTCGCGGCGCATTGAAGTCGGTTGTTTTTGTTTTTAAACTATCTTAATTATATATAGGTAGTTCATTAGTATCTATCTCTACCTTTTTTTATCGAAATTCCCCGTCCTTAGGGCTTGAAATAAGCCGAGTGGACATAATTGCGATTCCGTGTTTAAGTATTGACGATTAAATCGTTACTTATCTTGTTACTCGTTCCCACGGGCGTGGAATAATCGATTTCCTCGATAAACGCTGTTTTCACAGCGCTAGTGATGCGATTCGATGGGTGCCGCTCTGTTTCACGATCAATCGATGATTGAATCGATGTTTCTATTACCTGGGCAATGGGGCGAGACTTTGAATACTTTTTGGGTAAGTTTACTTAATTTGTAGATAATCGATCGGAAATAATGAAATATTTCTAGCGGTTACTTAAGATCTGTTAATAGAAAATAAAAGAAAATAATTTACTTTACGTAAACTTTGTTTAGGTAAGTAGGTATATTTTGTTGCCAAGTGATAGATAAGCACAAAATATATTTACTTTTCATATGCTCCTACCACCACATGCATTCAAATAAAAAATTAAGTACCGTAATTTCATATTTACAAGCATTAAAAAAGTATTTTTAACCGACTTCTCAAAAAGGAGGAGGTTCTCAATTTGACTGTAATTTTGCCTATTGTTTTTATGTTACCTCAGAACTCCGTCAAATCTTAACCGTATACAAAAAAAAAATATTTGAGAGATTATGCCTCCCGTTTTATCGTGATCTGATACTAATCTCCGGAGATATGGAGATAAACATCTTAAACTCGAAATAGATGCATTTGTATACCTTGATGACATGATCCTAACTACTGGCTAATTTGACTATTGCGGCATGTGAAGTCGGTTTTTTCGATTTGTACGATCATAAATTTATTATGTTGAAAACTAATTGTTAGTATTTTTTTACATCGAACTGGGTAGCGCTAGGCCACTATATATAGCATCTGTTATAGGTAGACGTCATCGTTTATCATCAGGCGAGCTGCCTTGATCAGCTGTTACCTTACATCATAAATAAACATATAAATGCTGACTAGTAAAGAGGTAAGTAGCTGTTTATAGGTAAGGCGAAGACTTTCAACAGCACAATCTTATTAAGGAGTAGGAAGCCGTATCAGTTCTGATTGGTCTACACTTTCACTTGATCTTTCTAAGGAGTTTGGAATTACAAAGATAGGTCGTATTGTAGTAGTAGGACTTCTGTTATTCCGCCTGGGGCGGTACCACCACTTTGCCAATTAATTTTCAGTCGTGAAATAGGAATGTTTTTCGGTTGAAATGGCAAGGTGTCCAGTGAAATTACAGGGCATGTGAGACTCGACATCTTCATGTCTCAAGGTAACAGGCGCAGTGTAGAGACATGCGAAAATCTGGCAGTCCAGAATTTTGCATGCTGCTGTATCTGTAATAGGTAGACATCATCGCTTACCATCAGGCGAGCGTCATGCTTTTCGTGTTACCTTAGATCATTAAAAATAAATTTTGGCTAGCGTTTGACCACTATCTTGTTTGGTGGTAAAGGGTGATTTGGTCGAACATTGATAAAGATATAAACTAAAAAAAAGTTATGACATTAAGTATAACATTATTAATAGTATAAGAATACTTAACAAGAGTTAACCCCTGCAACTAAGTTAAATATGCTTGTGTTTAGAGTGGGTTCACGACAATAGTGCAATGGATGGGGATCGAACTCACGATCTCTCGATCGCCAATCCAACACCATATTTATAGGGCTATTGCTGCTTTTTGAACACTGATTTGTATTACATGTTTTTTTTTGTTAGAAAGAGCTATTATTGCAGCTTGAGGTTTTTCTTGTAATAAATTTTATTAAGAATGGCAATATACGAGGTGCATTCAATAAGTACCTAGCCTCATCGCCAGAGGGTGCTGTAGTTTCAAAAGAGTTTTACCACAGTGTAGCACATTTTTTTTTAATTCTTTTTTTCAAATTTTCATTCCAAACCCTTCATTTGTTTTATTTTGACAACTTATGGAAGCGAACGTATCGATTGGTTTTACAAAAATGAAAAAAGAGCAATATCGTTCGGTGATTCGATTCCTTTTTTTGGAAGGGAAAACGCGCATCGAAATCAAAGAGCGCTTGGATGCTGTGTGCGGTAACTCTTCTCCATCGATGGCCACCGTCAAGAATTGGTTCAACGAGTTTGCACGTGGCCGTACGTCGGTTTTTGATGAACCACGTCCAGGTGCACCGAAAACAGCTGCTACGGAGGAAAAAATTAAAAAAATCCATGATCTCGTATTGGCAGATCGCCGATTGAAGGTTCGGGAGCTAGCTGAGACTGTAGGCATTTCAGAAGGAATAGTGCATCATATTCTTCACTGGAACTCGGCATCAGAAAGCTGTCGGCGCGATGGGTGCCGCGTTTACTCACACCGGAAAACAAGTGCAACCGTGAGACCACATCGGAGACGTGTTTGGCGCTGTTTAAGCGGAATCCAGCGGAGTTTTTGCGTCGTTTTGTGACCGTCGATGAAACCTGGATCCACTGGTATACACCAGAGACCAAGGAGCAATCAAAACAATGGATCCAGACCGGGGAACGTGCTCCAAAGAAGGCGAAAACTGTAAAATCGGCCGGAAAAGTTATGGCCACCGTTTTCTGGGATTCACAAGGTGTCATCTACATCGATTACCTCGAGAAGGGTAAAACAATTACAGGGCTTTACTATGCCGATTTATTGGGCCGATTCAACGCCGAATTAAAGAAAAAACGACCCCATCTGACTAAGAAAAAAGTGCTGTTTCACCACGACAACGCACCGGTTCACACTTCTGCCGTTGCCATGGCCAAATTGGTCGAATTACGCTACGAATTGTTGCCCCGTCCACCGTATTCTCCAGATTTGGCCCCTTGTGACTTCTTTCTGTTTCCGAATCTGAAAAAATCTCTCGCCGGGACTAGATCTGGATCAAATGAGGAGGTCATCGCCGCCACGGAGGCCTATTTTGCAGAGTTTGACAAAAACTATTTTTCGGACGGGTTAAAAAAGTTGGAGCATCGCTGGGCTAAGTGTATCGAACTAAAAGGAGACTATGTTGAAAAATAAATTGCCACTTTTCCAAAATTTTCGTTTACTTTTTGTAGGCTAAGTATTTATTGAATGACCCTCGTATATGGCAATATTTTTCAAAAACATGGTAAGATTTTGTTACGCCAACTAAAATTCACGCGCGCGCCCTTTTAAGTCGGTCTTTATTAAATTGTTTAAAGATTTTTTTGAATAGACATAATCAAGAAAGAACAAATCTTTCTGACTGTTTCTTCTAAACACATCGAAGGTAATCTTAATGTCCCGTTTCCTAATAACCTAACCTCTAACAATATTTTTTACCATCATCAAAATAAGCGGGACAGGATGTGGTGACCTCAACGGTATCTCCGAACCGAGATAATTGGAGACCAGTTTCAATATATTGTCATCTAGTACCTACGTCATCTAGGTAGGTTAATTCAAGACAATCATAAGAAATTTTTCGTTTAATTTTTGCATATATTTAATAACTTTTTATTAAATATATGCCTATAAATGAAACGAAGAAAGTCAGAGATTCTCTTTAGTGAAGTTCTATTTGATTAGCAACGCGATGTGGTAGCCTAGAGTTAAATTGATAATGGTTTATGGTATGAGTTGGTCTCAGATTTCAGGGTCAACGTCGCTTTACTCTGTCTATTATGTCGGGATTATGCAGCTGATAGACGAACAATCAATTCCATTCGGAATTTGATTTGGACTGCAATAAGTTTGCGTTTAATTTATTTATTGTGTTTCATTATTTCACAATTTTTTGGATAAAAATTGTCTGAAGTACTGAAACATGCATTGGGGGTGTACCCCCAATGCATGTTTCAGTACTTCAGATGTACACGTAACATGCATTGGGGGTGTACCCCCAATGCATGTTACGTGTACGTAACAGTACGGTTGGCAACCCTATATTATTCAGGGGAATTTTTTAAGTGTGATTTTCGACGTTTATATGAAAGCTGAATGGTTTATTACTTTTTTTTTATTTTTTATTCAAAGCAATAAGTTATGTTTGCATATGGTCAAATTAATAATAGGGAATCTCTGACTTTCTTCGTTTAATTTATGGCATATATTTAATAAAAAAGTTATTAAATATATGCCAAAAATTAATATATTGATATATATTAAATTAATATACAAATTAATATATATGTCTAATATTAGTAGGATAGGATAGGATATGCACAGATTATATAATAGTTACTACGTGGTATAATATACCAAATATTATAAATGCGAAAGTAAGTGTGTGTGTGTGTGTGTGAATGTTTGCTACCACGTATCTCAATAACCACTAAACCAAATATAATGAAATTTAAAAAACGTAGATAGTGTAGGTTCTAACATAAGACATAGGCTAATCTTATTTTTAAAAATCATCCCCTAAAGGGGTTAAATAGGTTGATAAAGTTTCTATGGAAAATTTTATTCCTTGGGCCGATTTACTCAAAACTCCGTACAAATAAACCTTAAAACAAATAATGATATACGTATATTTCATTTTTACAAAACTACCCCTAGGGGGCTTGCAAAAGGAATTTTCTTTGTAAAAATTATAGAAAATTCAGTAATATTTTTTTTTCACGTATTCCTTTGTCCTATTCACTCAAAATTCGGTACAAACAAACCTTAAAATAATATCGTTTAAAAACTAAAAAACAACCGACTTCAATGCCGCGCTATTCATTTTCAGTACCAATTTTGAGATGTTTATCTCAATATCTCTGGAGATACTTATCATACCTCGATAAAATTACCATGGTACCACACTTGGGATATCTCCTTTCGAACAAAAAAAGAATAATCGAAATCGGTTCATAAACGACGAAGTTATCCGCGAACTAACATAAAAAATAAAATAAAAAATGTATACGGTCGAATTGAGAAACCTCCTCCTTTTTTTGAAGTCGGTTAACAAATAATGACACACGGTTTTTTATTTTTAACCGACTTCAAAAAAGGAGGAGGTTTCTCAATTCGACCGTATATATCATCATCAAATCTACCCCTAGGGGGTGTGTAAAATGATTTTGTTTGGAAAAATCATAGAAAATTCTGTAATGTTTGTTTCCACGTATTCCTTGGTCCGATTCACTCAAAACTTAGTACAAACAATCTGAAAAACAAATAATGAGAAAGATATTTTTTTCATATACCCCTAGGGGGTGTGTAAAATGAATTTTTTGTGGAAACATCATAGAAAATCCAGTCATGTTTGTTTCTATATATCTCCATATACCTCCATAAACCTATCTACATAAACCTATTTCAATCGGAATCTTTCTCATCTCAGGAACAATGACTGCACCATGCGTGGTCACTGATTAGAAAAAGCGGACAATTTGAAGGACGGCAACAACGAGAACTCGGGTCTCAACCCATGTAATCCGAGGACTGTGTGTGTGAAATTGTCTGAACTACTGAAACACAGAGGTACGTATGTGTATGGTTGGCAACCTACTTTAATAATTTTTTAATAGTCTGACGTCAACGATTGGATGACAGCTGAATGGTTCATTACTTTTGTTTTTTTTTTAATTCAAAGCGTTAAATTATGCTTTAGCTATGTTTACTTGATAAATTCATTATGATTTATTTTATGATTTTGACGTGTATATGTGCGTATATTAATACTGCCTACATACTGCATATATGCTTTGATTTGATTTGTAACAAACATGATGCATAACAACCCCCAATCCATACAAACCACAGACTGCGACAATCTCGTAGCAATGAAAACAGTGCTCTCAATCCATCCAACTCCGGCTCTCTAAAATACATTTACCTACTTTCTGTGAGCTTATGTGATTAAATAAACAACTTTGGTGAGCTGCAAAATAAAATAAACTGGCCAAGTGCGAGTCAAACTCGCACGCGTAGGATTCCGACGACATTCTCGAGTGCCTAGTAAATGTCAACGCTGCTTGTGGTTTCAACTATAGAAGTAGTTGATCTTCCATATTTGACTGAAAAGTTTCAGATCCCACTGTGGTTTGGAGCAGGGTTGGTCGGAGCCTAGACTTCATCAAAATGACACATTCAAGCTTAAAATTGATATTCAGAGAGCCTCGGACAAGTCGATTATCGCTACCGGTATTAAACCTATTGATCACTGAGACGTCTCTGAATATGCGTTCTTCTTGTCCGTTTTGATGAAGTCTATCTCATTTTTAGGGTTCCATAGCCGAATGGCAAAAAACGGAACCCTTATAGATTCGTCATGTCTGTCTGTCTGTCCGTCCGTATGTCACAGCCATTTTATTCCGAAACTGTTAGGACTACAGAATTGAAACTTGGTAGGTAGATGTATTCTGTGAACAGCTTTCATTCAGCAGCATGGGAGTGAAAAATCTAAAAAAAATATATGCTGTAGATCTTAATAAAAACTAACAACAAAAATTGATTTGAACGAGATACAGTTAGTAGTTTTAGAGATATGGCGACCGCAAAGATAACTTTGTTTTTCATACAAACACTATGAAAAACAAAGTTAATTTTGTAGTTGCGAAAAATCAAAGTTATAGAATCTCTACTGTGTTATGGAACCCTACGAGTGCGAGTCCGACTTACACTTGGCCAGTTTATTTGTCATAGAGTCGGGGCTCTGCCATGTGCACCTACTTCCAGTGGTGCTTTTTCTTGAAACATGAATTGATCAAAAAAAGCCTCTCCTTCTCAAAGGAAAACGACTAGTATTAGCCCCCTTTGATTTCTGCTACCATAACCATGAGATCCTACTACCGGTTCACTGCATTACTGTACTCTCCAACTTTGGCGTTAAAATCCCATATAACAACGTTGTAGTGGGCCTTGGTGGTGAAGTGAAGACTAGATTCTAGATAATAAGAATTTGTAGTTTTTATTTTAATCATAAGTAGTAATCATAGTTCATATTTTAATTTTATTAAGTTAATAAGTTATTTTTCAAAAAAAATAAAACCGACTTCATAACCACAAAAAGGCACTCAAAAGCGAATAATAATTTACTTAAAATTGTTATTAGCGTTACCCACTTCACTATTTGAAGTCGGTGCCAGCCAAGTCTAATAGGTAGTAGATAGATAATACCTACATGTATCTACCTACTTACTAACCTACTTACTACTACTACATACATAGTGTCTATCTAATATCCAATAGGCTTGGCTGGCACCGACATCAAATAGAGAAGTGGGTAACGCTTATAATAATTTTAAGTAAATTATTTTTCGCTTTTGAGTGCCTTCTTGTGGTTATGAAGTCGGTTTTATTTTTTTTGAAAAATAACTTATTTTACCCTTTTTAGTGCAAAAAAAGTTTTAATGAAATTACATGCATCTATTAAATTTCGTGTCTGGGTCGTTATACACTGACGGATATATACTTTTTGAAAATTTCAAGTATGTACCTATAACGGTTAAGAAGATACAGATCTGTAAAGTGCGCACATATAGACACACGGACGGACGGACGGACGGACGGACGGACGGACGGACGAACAGACAACAAAGTCTCAGAAAGTGTTCATTTGGTAGCCTTTGGGTTCGGAACCCTAAAAAAATTGACTTTAAATGCCGCGCTAAAGTGAAAATATTCACTAGTAATAATGATGACATCAAGGTATCAAAGGACAATGTCCAAAATGGCCCTGTACAATTAAAGCATCTGACACACACGATAATTAATTGTCTATTTTATTACAATAATTCCAAATACTTTTATAACACGGACTAGTTGTATTTCAAAATGAATATAAAAAAGTATTATTTGCGATTATTAACATTAATTGCCGCCATATGGCCAACAGAGTACTGAATCACTCTACTACGTTATAAGAGGCACTTCCCTATATTGTGGATACCCGAATTATGAAAGCACTGTGTAGCCAACCTAACAACGGAAAGTATTATTTACGGAGTAACTATTATATAATATGTGGTACAAAGTACGTTCATAATTCTGAGTTATTTAATTATGTATGCAGTGTCGCGGGACTGAAATGGCCGCCATCTTCGCCAAATGTCATGTCACGTCAAAAAATATTAGGTATGTTTAAAAAAGTTTGCACCCTAACAAGACTTTGCCCGGTAGAACATTCCTGTGAAGACAAATTATTTATATTTATATAATTATTTATTATAATTATTAATATATAATTATTAATATATAATTATTTATTGAGGGCCCGGTGGCGTAATTAGGAGAACGGTCGGCTTTGATGCCGTTGTACCGAGTTCAAACCGCCGTGCAGCAATGAATTTTTCTATTGAAAAATATATGTGCGCTTCTCACAGTGGCCCTCCGGTGAAGGAAAATATAGTTAAAAAACCAATAACCCCCGCATGGTGGTAGAACATATCTAGTGTCCGCCTGGCCAGCTACCACCCTCAAGTCAGAAAATCTGTCGCCAAACATCTAATGTGTTCCGGCAGCTATCCTTGAGAGCCAGTTCCCATCCTAGTCCACTTCTCTTTCTTCGACCGCATCATCACTTAGCAACAGGTGAGATAGTGGTCAAACGCTTGCCTATAAGATATAAAAAAAATTATCCCCACCTTTATTTCTATCTCGCTCACAGTTACCGTAAGAATATCTTATATGCAATAGCAACCTCCATTGTGTATAATCTTCTTGGGACTCTTCTACTAAAACTAGTACATTCTCCTATGTTTGAGGTATTTATCTCCATATCTCTGGTGATACTAATCAGATCTCGATAAAATTAAAATGGGACCACCTCGGAAACGTATCCTACCTATTAAAAAAAGAATCATTTGAATCCGTTCACAATTGATGGAGAAATCGCGTAACATACACACAAAAAAAAAACATACAGAGGAATTGAGAACCTCCTCCTTTTTTGTGAAGTCAGTTAATAAATAGTAAACCATAAGAAAGCTGAAAGCTACATTTCAATTAAAATGCAAATGCAAATGCAAAGAATAGTAAAGTCACTAAGCAATAAGACAAATCTCAGTTCGGATGGATATATCGAAGTGATAACTTGTCTACAATTTAAAAAAAAAACAAACTTCAAGGACATTATAAACAAGGTAACACGATAACATAAAAATAAAATATCTATCAGAACACACCAAAAAACTTTTACTACCGGTCAAAAAAGCTTAATCACCAGCAACTACTGACGGAAGAAGGTCATTAACAGACAAAGGAAATGGTTGAAACTGGAGTAAAACAAGTAGAAAGCTGTTAAGTGCATTCTATTTGACACCAAACCGTTCTTCAAACTAGTATGGAATGGGTGACCAGGTTAATTAAACACGTTATTAGAAGTTACCTGGCGCTTCATTACCATAAAGCTTATTCCATTACCTGTTGCTGTTACTATCTTTTCGATGTTTTCTTTTGAGATTACTGGCAATGTTGGTTGCATATTACTAGTAGTCTTGTTAACCCCTCCAACTAAGCTAAATATGCTTGTGTCTAGAATGTGGGTTCACGTCAATATTGCAATGGGTGGGGATCGAACTCACGACCTCTCGATCGATATTATGTTTCTTTATGTATTTTTTACACTTAACATTTTTGTGCATTGTTTTGTTATATCCAATCCTAAATCCCAAATGGTTATATATAATATGTATGTATGTATGTTTATAATGTATGTCTAGTGTATGTATATAATGTATTATATCATCATCAGTCCACTGCTGGACTTAGGCCCCTTCCAAGATGCACTACTGAGCCCGATCTTCGGCTCTTCTTTTCCAGTCACTGCCCACCGCTTTGCATATGTTGTCGCTCCGCGCCTAGTCACAGGACGTCCAACGCTACGCTACGTTTATGTAAAATCCTGTACATCCAAAGGTTGTCTGGTAAAGAGCTCCAAGCGATAAGACCGTCCATTGTATTACCATTGTTTCGTTATGAAATATTTTTCTATTTGTTTTATTTTGGTGTACAATAAAGAATCATTCTATTCTATTCTAAATTACACGTACTTACTGTAGTTACAAGACAAATCAAGAACATTCTTATGCAGATATGATTTATGAACTTATTCGGCGAAATCAAATGGTCAAAACATTGAGACAATTAAAATGCAGACGAACTAATTGAGTGGCGTCCGTGAGTCACACATCCTATTTAAAATTTGGTTATTAGTCACTGTGTCGCAAACATCCTAATGATGCTGTTTTCTAAGTGACGAAACTTGCAGGACATTGCGCCTAACATCAACCCATCAGCAGGATATGTGATACCTAACATAAACTGTATTTTTATCGACTTCTAGACCTTAGTCTTATTTTTTTTAAATTATCTGATAGGCTAGCGTTGGGTCATAATCTTTCCTAATGGCAGCGATGATGTGGTCGAGGATAGTGAACACGATAGGCGAATGGTCAAACTGATTGTCAAGGGCTGTGCTGCCGGAGTTTCGTAAGCCTTTGGCGGCAGATTTTGTCCTTGATGGTGGTAAGCTACTTTTTAGTACCAAGTCAGACGGAACATCGATATAAAAAGCTCCAACCACCTGTGGACGAACACCCGTGCTAGGATTGGAACCGGTGACCTCTCGCTTAGAAGCCATCCTTTACGCCAATGGGGCTTCTAAAAATAACTGTCTTTCTACAAGTATGTTTATCTACCGTTTTGATTTTTTTGAGACCAAATTAGGCTATAAATTTTGAGAAAAAAACACCGATGTATCTTTTAGTATCGTGTTTGAGGTACATTGTACTGATATATATTAATTATATGAGTATAATTTAACATCGAATAATAAAATTGTATGTCAACATTTGTAAACCATATATTATAGCAAAAAACCATTGTTAAATCACAACCGACGGTTTTTGCCATAAAAACAACAATAAAAACCTTGACTTCCGTTTAAGCTAATCTCTTATTTATACCCATAGTTATAAGGTTGTAAATTAATAAAACTAGATTTGTTAATAGTACTAGCATACGCCTACACAAAAATCTTGAAATAGATTTACCAAAAACCAGTTTCACTTGAGCTGTGAATTTGAATAACTTAAAAAGTTTGATGGACCATGTTTTACTGGATATAATACCAGATTATCCAATATATCTTGAGCTCACATTGCAGCCAAGATTCTAGTAATAAGAGTTCAAATATAACTAATCGTAGGTATGTTTAATATTTGAGATGTAGAAATGGGAAATACGTTTTAGGTTCATGTAGGCTATTTGATGAGTATCTATTAAGGAATTTCTCGTAAAATTAGTCTTTATTTTTGTAGGGCTATAAGTTGTTAATAATCTATAGAAAAATGTATGTACGCATTTCACAGTGCACAGCCCTCTGGTGAAGAGAAACATCGTTAAGAGCGACCGTGCAGTTTTCCATACAAACGTATTTCCCTGTTTCCTCCCTGGAAAATGCTTCTAGAGTTAAGTGATGATGCGGTCGATGATGTAGCACGCTTGACAATACCTGTACAAGACCCTGGTGTTTGTACCTACTTGTAGGTTTGTGACGCAATCAGTCCGCCAAGTGGACAATTGTCTCCAGAGATATGACGATAAACGTCTCAAACTTGCTCCTGAAATTGATTCGCGGGGCATGGAAGTCGGTTGTCTTAGTTTTTAAACTATCTTTATTATTGACCTATTAAATAACTTCTCAATACTGATCGATTCACTCGCTATATAAAAAATAAATTAAGATTCAACCCACTGTTATTAAAGGAAATCTACCATTCCAATGTATGATGTAAATTGTAAGGGCTTCAGATATTCCACAAATACTTCCGAAATTCTAAATGTTTTTCATACGGCTTTCATACTGAGGCTAACAGTTTACGAACTGGGGGCCTAGACAAAAACCAATTTCTGTTCACATTCACGCTAACGCTACTTCAAAATGTATTGAAATGACAACTTTGTTGCGTAATTATAAATGTCATTCCAATATATTTTGAACTTGCGTAAGCGTAAATGTAAACAGAAATTGGATTTTGACAACAGAACAAAACAAACAGAAACTAATGGACACATTTTTAAAATACTTTTACCTTCAAAATCAATCAGCGCGGAAAATATACCATGTAAGATAAAAAAAATATGCAATAAAAAATAAAACGGCCAAGTGCAAATCGGATCTCGTACACGACGGGTTCCGTACCACTGTAAAATATTAACTAAAATCGAGCAAAACATTACTGAAAAACAGCATATTTCTTGTAAACTACCTACAGCCCTTATTTTTAATAAAGTACCTGGACAACCGAGGTTTGCTCGTTTTTAGGGTTCGGACTACGGAAGTCCCGACAATGAAAAAACAAAAAAACAAAAATACAAGAACAACCATTTTTATCTCTTTATAATATTAGATAGGCTGGCGTTTAACCACTATCTCACTTGTTGGTAAGTGTCGATGCGGTCGAGGATGGTAGCACGCTAGGTCTGTATTGGGAGCCGGCTATCAATATGACTGCCAAACAATATACTTTCTGATGAGAATGATGTTCGCTATCCCTTACGCACGTGTAGACGCGCCCTTACATTTCATTCAATAGAATCGCGGGAAAATCAATTACGTACATAAAAGCTAAGGTTTTTTTGTGGAATTCTATTGGATTGGCGTATGATTCAATTTTACGAATATGGTATCTGGCTGGTTCACTTTTTTTACTTTATTAGGTTGGGTAAAACATTTTTTTTTTCGTAAATGGTTTGATGGGGACTAGATAAAGCTTTTTTTCCTGGGTAACATAGCGAGTACAATAGCCGAAAGAATGAGGGTTATATTTTAGTTTAGATTAATAAATCTATTAATTAATTATTTTAGTCAAGAATGTAGAAGACGTAAAAAAAAAAACTTATTGGAAGCACACTTAAGTTATTTGTTATTGCATTTCTTTTATAATTTGCAGCGAGCGAAATTTGTTTGCATATAAAAAGTTAGTCGTTTACTTTTTAATTTTTACCGCTTTCTGTGTCACATTGCACTCTATTGGCTGTCTATATGCAAAATTCCGAATAAAGCGGTACCGTGACTGAAAAAATAGGTATACCAAACTGTATTTGTGGTAACATATAGGCAATAATAACACATCATTTCAATTGCAATACATTCCGTATTTTAATGTTAACCAAACCCAAGCGTCGCGTTAGCTTTTGTTTAACCGACTTTCAAAAAGAAGAAAGGTGCTCAATTATCTATTATCAATATATCTGTTTTTTTTTTAAATAATAAACTTTTTCATTTATTTTTGTATTTTATTTATGCTGTATAGGTAAGCCTATAGTGTTCAAGCACAGATTATATAATAGTTACAGTTCAAGTGCTTCTCTCTCTCACCTGGTGTTAAGTGATGATGCGGTCGATGATGTAGCACGCTTGACAATACCTGTACAAGACCCTGGTGTTTGTACTTACTTGTAGGTTTGTGACGCAATCAGTCCGCCAATTGTGAAACGAATAGATTGATTCTCTTTTCATGGGTAGTCTACAGTGATCCCATTATAAAATTCATTGCGATCTAATGAGTATCTCCAGAGATATGGAGATAAACACCTTAAACTTGTCAGTTATAATAAGCCGGTTTTAACCATTCTTGAGGTCTGTCGTTTATTAAATTTTATTAAGATCTGATTCATGGACATATTTATATCTCCAGAGATATAGCTATAAAAATCTTAGACTTATCACTGAAACTGACTTGCGAGGCGCGCGGCATGTGAAACGACAATATTCTAAATAATTAAGATAGTTTATAAACTGAAACAACCGACTTCCATGCCGCGCGAGTCAGTTTCAGTGGCAAGTTTGTGACGTTTATCGTCATATCTCTGGAGATGCTTATCAAATCTCGTTGTTCGCGGATAATGGGATCACTTCGGAACTGTACCCTACCGGTGAAAAAAGAATCATTCGAATTGGTTCACTATTGACGGAGTAATCGCGTAACATACATACAAAAAAAAATATAATAACAAATGAATTGAGAACTTTTTTGAAAGTAGGTTAAAAACTAAAACAACCGACTTCAATGCCACGCAAGTCAGTTTCAGTAGCAAGTTTGAGACGTTTATCGTCATATCTCTGGAGATACTTGTCAGACCGCGATGAAATTACAATGGGACCATCTCGGGAGTATGTATATACCTACCCTTTCGAACTATAGTTTTATTTTTAAAACGGGTTTCAATTGGCAAAAATATCGATGAACATACATAAAAAAATACATACAGACGAAAGTAGTAGTCCTTTTTGGAAGTCGGTTGAAAAGTAAAAGAGTAAACAGTCGAGACCACTTAAGATAAAAATAATTTATTTTATTTCACTAATTCCTATGTCTCTATCAAACCCAAAATCGCTAATAAATATCAATAATAAAAATAAATTCTTAACAAAACTTTGTTTCCCATCTTCATCTAAAGGCATTTCGATGTTATAAAAAAAATCTAGTCCGATAACACAAAAAGGGCTTCACAGAACACCTGTCCTAATTATGGTACCTAAAACTGGTTACAATATAAAAAATAACAACCTTAACTTTGCTTCCCTTACAACACGCCTTAACTCTTATCATATAGGAATAAGGTTTAAAATAGGTAAGTTGTACGTTTTTTAGTTATTTTTATTGTGGTAGTTGCAGCATCAGTTTTTAGGATCGACTACTTTATAATATCTTTTTTATTAAATTTCGTTTTATTTTGATTGCAGGGTTTAGAGATCAAGTGCTGATGGTAAAAACGAGTGTTTTAATATTAATTCAGTTCTTCGTATTAGTTAACTGAATTCACATAGAAGGTTCTCAATTCGCTTTTTTTTAAGAACTCCGTGATTTATTGGATTTGGATTTGGAAATTTTTTTTTTTTTGTTTGAAAGAATAATGCTTCCCGTTTGGTCCCATTGTAATTTTATTGAGATTTAATGAGTATCTCCAGAAATATGGAGGAGATATAAACGTCCTCAAACTTGCTTCTGAAACTAACTCGCGTGGCATTGAAGTCGGTTGTTTTAGTTTTTAACCAACATTCAAAAAGGTTCTCAATTCATCTGTATATATATATATATATATATTTTGTATGTATGTTACGCGATTACTCCGTCAATAGTGAACCAATTCGAATGATTCTTTTTTCATCGACAGGGTACAGTTCCGAGGTGATCCCATTATCCGCGAATAACGAGATTTGATAAGCATCTCCAAAGATATGACGGTAAACGTCACAAACTTGCCACTGAAACTGACTCGCGCGGCATGGAAGTCGGTTGTTTCAGTTTATAAACTATCTTAATAATTTAGAATATTGTCGTTTGACATGCGGCGCGCCTCGCAAGTCAGTTTCAGTGACAAGTCTAAGGTTTTTATAGCCATATCTATCTAATTGTAACCGATTTCCCAAATGGATGAGGTTCTCAATTTTTTTTTACTTATTGGCTCATAGAATATTCAATTTTTTTTTTATTGCTCAATTAGCAAGCGATCTTATGAAAAACTATATTTTGAAAAAGAACTAGACTTTTGCATGCCTTTGTATATGGCATAAGGTGTACATAATCGATAATAACTTATCATCAGGCGATCATTTTGGATATTTGTTTGCAATGAACCACCACTACTCAGTAATTATACATAGATACAGTAGTGGCAGTATGCAGGCAGTAGGCAGTATGGCAGGGCCGGTCACATCTGTCGCAGAACCGATAACCGTTGGGGTAAACGAGTTCTAGAGTGGAGACCACGGCTCGGCAAACGTAGTGTAGGACGCCCTACAACTAGATGGAGCGATGATATACGCAAGCTGGCTGGGAGCTCAGTGGCGTGCCATGGGAGAGGCCTATGTCCAGCAGTGGACGGAAAATGGCTGATAATGATGATGATGACAGTAGTACTTACGAAGGTAACCGATAAATTAGTCTATCAAGAGTATGGTTGGTTAAATTTTTAAATATATGGACCTACCTTGGTAGTTTAATTTATAATTAATTAAGAATTTGATTTATTAATTATTTAACTAGGTAAGTACCAGTGAACATCTTTTTTTTAAGTTGTATTATGGCTCCAAGCGAGTAGTGTATTTAGCCAGTGTCAACATTCTTCAAGTTTTTATGAATGTAAGTCGTAGAGATGGGTCAAAGTCACATCTCAGGTCAATTTTCAAGTAAAAGTCTAGTCTAAGTCATACATTCCGTTAAGATGTGGTGTTTACTGAAGATTTTCAATGGAATTTTGGTGAGAACGCAAATAGCATGTTCTTCAACATTGTGCTGTTTCCCTACACTCATACACATTCACCGGCACTTAATGGTTAATAATCCACATTTATTACACATTAACTCGCGGAAGAACACAAGTTTTAGGCAAAAATACAATGAGATCACACACACTTACTTTTCCACGTTCCCGCCAAAACTCTAATCTTATTTTTAAATTACACTCTAACAAGTTAATAAATTGAGTAAATAAGTTATGTTAAAGATGTTAATTGGTTATATTACAATAATATCGTTTCGTAGCGATAAGTTACTTCTAAAGCTAGTTTCATATTAATAGTGAAGAATAACTCAAACACAATCACTATACTTATAATTTACTCTATGCTTATTATATAGAGCAAGCCTATTATTTTTAAAGAACCAACCTCACTACATCACAGAATAAATAATACTATTGACTATATATAAGATCGTTTAAAAAACTAAATAGAACCGACTTCAATGCCGCGCTATTAATTTTCAGTACCAATTTTGAGGTGTTTATCTCCATATCTCTAGAGATACTTATCAGACCTCGATAAAATTACCATGGTACCACACTTGAGACATCTTCTTTCCAACAAAAAAAGAATAATGAAAATCGGTTCATAAACGAGGAAGTTATCCGCGAACAAACATTTAAAATAAAACATACATACGGTCGAATTGAGAAACCTCCTCCTTTTTTTGAAGTGGGTTAAAAATAAAAAATAATTTTACCTTCCTATAAATAGCCTACCATATGCCTTGTAGTAACTGTGCATAAAAAACCAAATAATCGTATAATATAGCTGTAACTTTTTAAAAACTCATGTCTTAAAATACAACAATACTGTACACAGAAAAAGAAGCAAGTATAATAATATAAACTGCGCCCGCGGCTTTGCCCGCGTCATAAAGTATCCTACAGCTTAATCCATAGTACTGGCTATCCCTGTGCAAAATTTCAGCTAAATCGGTCCAGCCGTTTGGACGTTAAGAAGTCCCAAACAAACAAATATACAAACTGACTTTCACATTTATTATAATGGTGTTGATGGCGCATGGCGCCAATAGTTTTTAAAGCGCCTTGTAGCGCCATCTATTAGCATTTTCTTGAACACATGTTGCAAGTACAAAAAGTTAGAGAGTGTTAAAAAGTTTTCAAAATATTTAAACTGAGCCTATATATACTAGCTAAAATATATGAACATTAATAATCTTGTCATGCAAAATTTAAAAAAAACTACATCATGATATTCTATCAATTTATAAATCTAAATTATATTTTTTTTAGTTAATGACTTACCTTATTCCATTCTCCACAACGATAAACTTATCCAAAAGTTCAACACTTCACTAATTGATTAGGTCTCCACACAAAATACAAACACACAACAATCTATTTTTAAATAATCCACACACCTCAAATCCTTTTTGCTAAACACCACAGTAAGTTAAAAAAATAAAAATGCACACGATATCCGAAAGCACTGGCACAAAAGAAAAGTTTAAAAGAAGAAAACAATTTGACGTTTCGTCGTGACAGTTCCCGCACTCCCGCCAAAACGTCAAAGATTATAGAGAACGTCCGACGCGCCGCAAAGTTGTCATCGGACTGGTTGCCAGTTACCTACAACCTTTATAACGGGTGCAGTGCCTCGGTTACTTTTGAGCTTGTTTGTGGCTTTCGATCTTTTGTTGTCGATTGCCACACAAAAGTTGATGTTATAGAATGATGTTTGTATTCATCTCACATTACATCTCAACGCCTTGCAAAGCTTGCGAAAAATTAAAAAACAGTGTGTTTAACACATACATAACAGATTTGCTTTTTATGAAAAGTTATGTCAAATCAATTTGGCTTCTTAATGACTGTAACGTTTGTGAATTGGTAAATGTAATTAAATTATTTGAGCCTTAATATTAGCCTTATATGTATTATTTTATTCTGAATAGGTACTAAATAGGTAAATATTTGTAAGTAGATACCTACTTACATATTTTTTGTCTTGGGTAGTTGACGTGTATAATTACGATTTATTAGTGCATCTTATATCCAAATAAGTTAAAAGACTTTAATTGACATTTTTACATTTTTTTAATTTGAATAGAAATATTTTCATATCTGAAATTGTCGCAATGTAATTTAAATCTCCACATGATTATCATCTACACCTAAATATTCACTTAGCATTTTACATTTTTACTACATAAGTAGGTAAGCGCTTGAACACTATCTCACATGTTGTTAAGTGATGATGCGGTCGACGATGTAGCACCCTTAACCTAGAAAATTCCTGTTCACTCGCAATTTGACTTACATGAAGCGTTTATCATTTTCTATCACTTTTTCCTTGCATAATACATTTCCATTAAGATCTAAAAACTAAACTTAAGTTTAAAAATTAAAACAACCGACTATCATGCCCCGTGAGTCAATTTCAGACGACACGTTTATCGTCATATCTCTGGAGATACCTATCAGATATCGATGAAATTATAATGAGACCACCTCGGAACGCTACCGATTACTAAAAGAATCACTCGAATCGGTTCACAATTGACGGAGTAATCGCGTAACAAACATACAAAAAAAAAACATACAGACGAATTGAGAACCTCCTTCTTTTTCGAAGTCTGTTGAAAATTCGTATAATTCGTCTGCTTATTATATTTATTGTTATTTTAAAACTACAAACCAAATAAATATAGTCAAAATATATACATTACATATTTTCAAGGGAAAGTAAAAAAATATAACAAATAAATAACGAAAATATTTTTAGCCATTTTAAGCTTAATATATTCTGTAAAAGACAAGTTCGGACTCCAAACTTAGCAATTCAAATCTGGAAGGCTCTGCTTTTACCATGAACTGGCTCTTCATCACTAAATTGCATAAAAATTAAAATTTTGTTAAAATCTCGACATTATTTTTTACAAGAATTATATTATGCAAATATGTAGTTAGCTGGGGTAGGTATTAACTCAAGCTTTGTGAATATGTATGAACCTATACTATTTTTTGATCTTTGTATCATTCAAAAATCGAACAAGATTCTTAAACAAAAAAACTGGCCAAGTGCAAGTCGGACTCGCAATCGTAGGGTTCCGTAATACAGTAGAGTATTCTTTAACTATGATTTTTCGCAACTACAAAAATAACTTTGATTTTCATAGTGTTTGTATGAAAATCAAAGTTATCTTTGCGGTCGCCATATCTCTAAAACTGCTGACTGTATCTCGTTCAAACTAATTTTCGTTGTTAGTTTTTATTGAGATCTACAGCATATATTTTTTTTAGATTTTTCACTCCCATACTTTAAAAGTTAGAGGGGGGGGGGGACACACATTTTACCACTTTAGACGTCTTACCTATCTTTCGAATGGTTGACTTTGAGAAAAAATGATTTTAAGAACCTCAATGTCATTTTTGAAGACCTATTCATAGACACCCCGTAGACACACGTATAGGTTTGAAGAAAAATATTTTTTTTTGTTTCAGTTCCATGTATAGGATGCCACAGCCATTTTATTCCGAAACTGTTAGAACTACAGAATTGAAACTTGGTAGGTAGATGTATTCTGTGAACCGCTTTCCGATTTTTATCTAAAAATAAAAAATATAAAAGTTAAAGGGGGGCATCCTATACATGTATTGTAAAATGGATTCTGTGTTCTCCCCCCCCCCCCCCCTAACTTAAAGTATGGGAGTGAAAAATCTAAAAAAATATATGCTGTAGATCTCAATAAAAACTAACAATGGAAAATTGGTTTGAACGAGATACAATCAGCAGTTTTTGAGATATGGCGACCGCAAAGATAACTTTGTTTTTCATACAAACACTATGAAAAACAAAGTTAATTTTGTAGTTGCGAAAAATCATAGTTATGGAATACTTGACTGTGTTTCGGAACCCTACGAGTGCGAGTCCGACTTGCACTTGGCCAGTTTTTATATTTTTTTATGTAAGTGCCTACAATACGTAACATAAGTCTAAACTGTACAAAATTACTTGTGAGAGAAATAAATGATTATTATTAGTGGTTTGCTAATGTTACTCCTAATAATTAATTTTGCAATGAGAAATTAATAGTTTTTGATTGTTACTCCTCATAATTCCTTCGTAGAAGTCCTTCGTCTGGAAGTTTTGCCTTTAAGCCCGTTCGCGACGATCGGGCCTCGGCACGTAACGTAGTTATTTTTCCGGTTAATATTTTTACGTGATAAGCTACGCGTCCATTGGCCCGCGCTAGACGCACCGCACGCACGGCACACAACGGATTTTAGTTTGCTTTGTATGATTTTACATAGCGCTGCGTCTTGGTAGTCGGTGGCTGCGTCGATCGATCGCATCATCACTGAGATAATGGTCACGTGCTACCCAGTTCGGTGTAAAAAAAGAAAAACCTACGGACGCAGGAAACGACAAAACAACATATCAGCCAACTTCAAAAAAGGAGGAGATTCTATGCTTCACTTTATAGGTATATATTTTTTATTTGGGTGATAATGATTCCCAATAATAAGAATAATAATATCAGAAAAAACAAGATGTTCGTGCGATAATAAGTGATTACTTCTGACATGCCAAACTATTGATTGCATTCACTCAGTTAATTAATGAGAACACCATCAAATCGTGCTATAACTTTTAGCCTCTTTATTTGGTGGATAGCACACGTGCATCAGGATTTCGTCTCATAGTTCAGCCATTAATCAGTTCTAATCCAATTATTCTAGGATCATGGACCATCATCATGTTAATTAGACTTTCTCCACAAATTAAACACGAAAAATACCTCTATAGTGGGTAGGTAAGTTCCTCAAATGTTATAAACTCAATGTACATCTTGTCACAATATAAAACTCTACAAGAACAGAACACAGACATCAGAATCTAAATCTAAAGCATCAACCTTTTTGGCAAATTGTGTCATCATCATCATCATCAGCCTATACTAGAACACTGCAGGACATAGATAGACATTTCCAATTTCACGCTACTGAGCACGAACCTCGGCTACTCTCATCCAGCTCTTGCCAGCCACCTTGCGAATATCATCGCTCCACCTAGTCTGAGGACGTCCGCTACATTTGCCAATTCGCAGTCTCCACCCAATCGTGTGAAAAGTTCCAAATTACCATTGACAAAAAAACTTGTAGACAGCACAAACAAATGTATAATAATTCGCGCAATTCAATTGTATTCGCACAATACCCGCCTTTTCTCATCTTCGCCGGACTACTTAAAAAACGTAACGCCTATCTGACCCTTTTTTTAGAGTTCCGTAACGGAGTGTTACAGCCCCTTTTATAATATTACAGACATAAAAGTTTGATATAAGAATGCTGTTATCTGGATCAAATTGAGGTTTACGAGAGTTTAGCGGTTTTATTAACATTGCGGGACGGTAAGATAAATTTATTGGTTGTGTAATTTTTTATATTAAAAACCGGAGTTTTATCGAGAGTTTTTAGGATGATTGAGGTTCTTCATGTTAGCTGGTCTTATTGGGGTAAATTGGAGATAGTTTGATGAATACTAAAAATCATGAAACATGTTTTTACCAAGTTCAATTCAAAAAATTCTAAGAACAGGGATGAGTGGCCTCAGAAGGAGCTACTGCCCTTCAGTGGGCTGCAACGAGCTGGCAATGATGATGAATTAAAAAAATACAATGTTACTACTGTTTACTGAAGAGTTTGCCTGACAATAACTGTGAACCACACCACCTCGGTTTTTGCGGTAAATTCCTCGGTTCCAATGAATCGTATCTTTGATTGTGGTTAAGGAGGTTTTCTGTTAAAGGATATAATAATAATGTTCTCCGTTATACGAATTCTAATCTTACAATTGCTACAGTAACAAAAACATACATAAAGTACCGATTTTATGAATAAAATAATTTGAACAGCTTAAAAATCTAAAGAAGGGTTTGCGAGGCGACTATATATACACAAGGGTATAAAAACCATTGGAAAAGAACAGCCGAAGATTAAGCTCAGTTATGTTTTATGGCAGATTGCCTGCAAACAACTGACACACGGGATGATAATTTTACTTCTAATGCGCGGCAATCATGACCTATTCTCTAAAGACATTATAATCTTTTTGTTAATCGCATAGAAAAATTGTATAACTTATAAATAAGACGTGCTTGATACCTACGCAGTGCTAAAGGAATCCCAGTGATGGTAGGCTTTGCTGAGGCTAGCACATTCATAGAAAAAATAAATGTCGTTAATCGTCGATACTCAAGCACACTGATCTACTCTAAAGCATGAAGTTAAGGTGCAATTTAACCAATCAAAATGTTTCAATAGGAAAATGCACTGACTTAATGGACAATGCATAAGCCTGAACTGTTATGTTTTGGACAATAAAACTGTGCACAACACTTCCATATAAGCATAGTTCATACGAGTAGTTCCTTAATTTATATTAAAAAATAAAAACCCATCTCATAAAACCAGTTAAATATGTGATAAAATTTCCATTTCCAATAGATAAGCACAACAACATGGCTCGCTTAATAACTAATACATTTTTGTACGGAACCAAATATTATTATAGTCTGTTCAAACTTGAGTTGCTTTATTTATTTAGTGCTGATGCGTGTATCTATTGAATAATCTCAATAGCTATCGGATAGCTATAAAAGACTTTAACGGTGGTTAAAAGTACATTTTTATTGAAATGGTTCTACACTGTTTAATTATATGAGCAATTTTATGTAACTTAGATATATGGGCCTTCATAAGTTATACGTTTGAACGAAGTTGCTTCGATGGTTTAGTTTTTTTAATACCATATAGGCGAATATTTGACCACTATCTCACTTGATGTTAAGTGATGATGTGATGATGATGTAGCACGTTTTCCTAGACGATACCAGTTCACTCGCGTCGTTACCCCGGGTTGTAGTTTTCGGGAAACACAGACAACGGCAAGGAATTGTATTCCTGCGTATGATAAATTATGTAGCAAAACGTTTTGGGCTGGTAGATAGAACGTATACCTTAAAACGATAGCGCACATTGGTACATCTGGTAGTCCGATAATAGAAATGGGACGGCGGTACTAATTCGAGCACTCATGTATCCAAAATGGCTTGATTGATTTTGCTGTATTTTTTTTTCACTTGACATGCAGTTGATTTTTTATATTTATTAGTTTATTCAAAGAATATTTTTAAAGAGAAAGGGTGTTTAACTGCAACGTGATTTTTTTAAAAGCTTATAAGTAACTTGCAGTGTTTGTATGTTTCTTCGGGTCAAATCCTGCTCTGAATTATAAAGCAGTTAGAATTCACATTCTACCGATTGAGCTGAAATTTTGTTGATTTTTTATTCATGTCAGACATGCACTTATCCCTACCTCAACTGATGTTAAATGACGATGTGCTCTAAGATGGAATCGTTGTTGTCTGGAAATGGAAGACAGCAGTGAGATGACGCGCAGAACAACAGTCTTCCATGCGTGCTGTCAATGACCATCATGCTGGAACTCGACGATCCCATAGGCGACATGTTATTGTCCGGTGGGTGGTCCGAGCCACTGCCGAAACGTACCACTAGTGGTCACACACAGATCACGTGTAAGGTGGATAAACTTGTTTTCCTAACTACCATTGCTGAGTCAAAAAGAATATCATTACCTACGTGTCTTATCATATGACATTGAGTATGTACATCATGCGATGATATGAGAGTAGTATCAAAATACCAGATGTCAGGGTAATTAGATACTTCACCATAACATCTGGTTACGTTTTGTAACATTATTAAAATAATGTACCGGCTGTAATTGACGTACCTGTGATCACCAGTGCTCATCGCAATCTCACCGCGTGATTTCACTACCGAGTAAAGCGGCGGACTCGCTCGAAACCTAGGTCGAAAAAATTCGACTAAAGATATGTGAATTATAGCCGGCACATAACATTAGTAATTTAGTTTATTGTTATTTGGTTTTAGATCCTAAAAAACACAGTTATCGGGCCAGGAATTAATTCATTAATTCCTTTCCCGATATCTGTATTTTTCCCGATGATTAATTCACAATACGGGGTCTCAAAATCGCAAGTGAATACTTTAACTAGGTAAGGTTGCTTTCATCGTAGATTGCATTGTCATATAGCACTAAAGCATCGAGGTAGATGTAAACCAGAGGCGCCCATCATAAACTGACTTACGTGCCGACCGGCGCGCGATCGGGCGAGAGGAGTACTTACGCTAAACTAAGCGAGATGTAGATTCAGCACTGCTTTTTTAGGGTTCCGAACCCAAAGGGTACCAACGGAACCCTATTACTGAGACTCCGCTGTCCGTCTGTCTGTCTGTCTTTCTGTCTATCTGTCTGTCTGTCTGTCCGTCTGTCTGGCCGTCTGTCACCTCATGAACCGTGATAGTTAGACGGTTGAAATTTTCACAGATTATGTATTTCTGTTGCCGCTATAACAACAAATACCAAAAAAAGAACAAAGTTAAAAATTAAAGGGGGTCCCCATACAAAAAATGTGTTTTTACTATAGCGCCATCTATGAACGATTATAATAACCTTATTAATAAATAATATGAATTACCTACCTTTATGTTAACGTTCACTTAGTTGGTGTTAGAAGTTCTTTAGACATTCGTTAGATGGCGTTGTAGTTAATAAGCATGTTTGGTTTTGACACAGTAATATAAAATAATATTATACTTATATATTATTATACTGTGGTTTGGAACCCTCCATGTGCGAGACAAAAGTCTGACTCGCACTTGGCCACTTTTATATTTGAACGTAGAGCTTGTTCGCAACGCCACATCTGTTACGTAGTACACATACATCGATGCACTAAAGTGACATAGTGGCCAAGCGTTTATACAGTACAATAAACTGCTGAATTAATTTGTTAACCCGAAATGGGCGAGCGAGACCTTTCCTAATGAAATGAAACAGGTAAAAAATTGTACTTAATTATTCAGGAGTGCAAATATCTATTTTTAATGGTTAAAAAAACGTAATTACTCCTTAAGATTAATGCACTCATATTTTGTAATTAAATCAAACGAGCGCTCGGGAACAAACAATTTAAAACTTTTTATTGTTGATATCAAAATATTATCCATAGACTACATAATTGAAAGACTATTCCTAACGAACGCTCTATAAAATTATAAAAAGTGCCACAATGGTAGCGGCATAGTACTATTATTATTCGTTCTGTGGTAGCGATTAAGACAAAATAACATGTTTTTGAAATGTCCTGGTGAGGTTGGTAGCGAAATTAGAATATATATATTTTCTGTTTAGTTTTAAAAAAGAAATATAAAAAATCAAACTAGCTACCTTGATAGGTAATTAACTTATTTTTAATTTCATATAGGCTAGCGTTTAACCACTATCTCACCTGTTGGTAAGTGATGAGGCGGTCGAGAATGGTAGCACGCTAGGCCTAGAATGGGAACTGGCTCTCAAGGATAGCTGCCGGAACACATTAGATGTTTTGGCGACAGATTTTTCTAACTTGAGGGTGGTAGCTGGCCTGGCCAGGCGGACACTAGATAGTGTTTTACCACCATGCCGGGGTTTGGGGTTTCTCAAAGACGTTTTTCCTGCACCGGAGGGCCACTGAGAAAAAGGCAAATACATTTTTCGATAGAAAAATCCATTGGTGCACGGCCTGGATTGAACTCGGTACCTCTGGCGTAAAAGCCTTCCATTCTCCCACTACACCACTAGGCCCTTTTTGAATTGCATGATATATAGCGTATGTAATGTATTTTCGCAAATGTATGAAAAATTTTCTGAAAGTTGCATTGTATCATATATTTACATACATGTGATGTAATTTAATGCGCCATTTATTGATAGAGTTTTTGCAGTAGCGTAATTAAAAAAAAGTTATTTATTCTCATACTTTATACAAATTCGGAGCTTTATTTTGTTCCTTTCTATGTTTCAATAGGATTTAATAATGCAAATCTTTTTGCGTTGCAAATCGATGAGAGTAGAGCAATATTTATATATCTTTACTGGGTTGCTTAGCGTGCAATATTAATATGCAATCATTCAAAAAAAAAACGTAAATTGCTAAACACAATCCAAAATTTCATCGTACCGACGGGACTCGAACCCGCACCCCCCGGATTACACGTCCAGGTGCTCTGCCCATTAAGCCACGGTTTGATCCATCGATACGACGAAATTAGTGGATTGCATTTGTTAACCCAATTATGCATTAGTGGCGCCATCTATGACTACTTATTACGTAAGTTAATCATTCGGAAGAAATCATTTTAGTTTTCAAATCCGACGAGAGATGTTGCACTGCGTAAATCAAATATTATGTTTCTTTGAAGTGTCACACACTTTATATTTTTGTAAATTGTTAAACACAATCCAAAATTTCATCGTACCGACGGGACTCGAACCCGCACCCCCCGGATTATACGTCCAGGTGCTCTGCCAATTAAGCCACGGTTCGATCCATCGATACGACGAAATTAGTGGATTGCATTTTTAACCCAATTATGCATTGGTGGCGCCATCTATGACTACTTATTACGTAAGTTAATCATTCGGAAGAAATCATTTCAGTTTTCAAATCCGACGAGGGATGTGTTTAACAATTTCCAAAAATATAATGTGTGTGACACTTCAAAGAAACATAATATAAAAAAATGTAGTTTATAGTGCGGTCTATTCACTATGTTGTCTATGGTAGAGCAGAACATTAATTCACATGGAACACCATACAATTACGCTGGAATGCGCTTTGTACTTATTAATTTAGTCTACTTTTTCACAATTATGAATGAAGGTCAATGAGGTCAGAGAATTTATATCATTTTGTACGGTGTCTGTATTACCGACATCACAAAAAAGTTAGTACTTACACAATGTACCTATGTAAATGGTGCTTTATATCTATCTGCCCAAAACGATAGTTGTAATATCATTTATATGCAATACTGAATATTTATAAGTTATACGCAAAGTATACTTATACTTTCCATAAAATCCCCGCCAAGCGAAGCGTATTTAAGTAAATGCTGTTTTTTAGATTTTCAGTTATATTACTTACTCTCACCTATCCAAAACGTAAATATGAAAATAATTATATAAAATCTGTGAGAATATTAAACACATTGTCACATCAAATGTACAAATATAACACTTTGAATAATAGGTGTATTAACCCAATACAGAACGATAACGTTATTATAATTGATTGCACAAATACTTATAACTTACAGTCCAATTTAATTAACCGACTTCAAAAAAAGGAGGAGGATTCTCAATTCGACCGTATATATATATTTTTTTTTATGTTTGTTCGCGGATAACTTCGTCGTTTATGAACTGATTTTGATTATTCTTTTTTTGTTCAAAAGGAGATATTCCAAGTGTGGACCATGGTAATTTTATCGAGGTTTGATAAGTATCTCCAGAGATATTGAGATAAACATCTCAAAATTGGTACTGAAAATATATATAATATAATAGCGCGGCATTGAAGTCGGTTCTTTTTTAGTTTTTAAACGATATTATTTATAAAATCGTTATAACTTTTTATTAAATTAAATGTTATGTTGAAAGTATGTCAGAAGTAATATTATTTTAGTTCAATGAAGCTTATATATAACAATTTATTCGGTATATCAATTTATTTGATAAAGTAATGTTGATAGAGAGTATTTTTAACCGACTTCCAATAAGAAGGAGGTTTTCCAATTCGTCAGTATGTTTTTGTATGTATGTTACGCGATTACTCCGTCAATTGTTAACTGATTCGAAGGATTCTTTTTTTAATCGGTAGTGTACATTTCTGAGGTAGGCTCATTGTAATCTCATCGAGATCTTATAAGTATCTCCAGAGATATGACGATAAACGTCTCAAACTTGCTACTGAAACTGACTCGCGGGGCATGGAAGTCGGTTGTTTTAGATTTTAAACGATATTAATTTCTTATGTAACTACCTGTAGCTAAAACGGCTGGACCGATTCTGATGTGGAAGAAAACTTTTGATTCCCTTGCAAAATATGATAAAATATGCGACATATGGCCGGTTTCTGAGTACATTTATGAAGAGTTTATCTATTCAATAACGGTACAATTGGTTAGATGAACTCTCAATAAATGTACCTCAGAAACCGACCAATAATGTCATATCTTTTGATCGCGTTGACTTACAAGTTTGATTTTTTCACAGCTAAAAGAAACAGTAGATCCGAGTTTTCTTAATAAATTTCTACTTGATACCTCTATGCTTTCAGGGTCTTAATACTGATGGACATAAGAATAACAAAGTGATCCTATAAGGATGCTTTTTTTCCTTTTGAGTTACGGCACCCTAAAGCCCTATAAAACCCTATTTATTTATTGTGTTTCATTATTTCACAATTTTTTGGATAAAAATTGTCTGAATTTCTAAAACATGCACTGGGTTGTGGGTGCACGTAATAGTACGTTTGGCAACCCTACATTAATCAGGGGAATTAAACAATTGTTTTAAGTGTGACGTTCGACGTCTAGATGAAAGCTGAATGGCTCAATACTTTTGTTTTTTTATTGTAAATTCAAAGCAATAAGTTATGTTTCTGTTATTATAGCTATAATATTTTTTATTGAATATGATCTATTTAATGTTATTTGACGTGTGTAAGTGCAAATGTTTAATTTGCCCATATGCTGAATAAATGCGTTGACTTTCGACTTTTGAAAAGAAGCTTTCTTCATCTGAATTAATTGACGCTCTTACTTTTCTAAAGACAGTCAAAAGTATTTATTTATTTTCAATTACACAAAGAATTTGAAAAGGGAAAGTAATTTAAAACCAATGAGGTAATGCATATAGTTTCCTGTCAAAAGTGACTGTTTCCTGTCGATTTCCCCCAAGAATAACAAATGGTGAGATTGAGGGTAGCCGAAAATACCGGAACATGTAAAACAGCTGGGGCAAGTAATGTTGCGACGTACGGAAGTGCGTTTTCAAAATAATTTATTTTAAGTGTGATGATAAGGTAGTAGTAGCGCCCCGTGGTTTCTACTGCAATCCGAGAAATATCTCGTAAATAATCCTCCTTTTCAGCCTTTGATTTCACCATGGAGGTAAATGTAAATGTGTACGTAGTGAATACACTTACATCGATGGATTTCACCCTTTTCGTTAAATAAGCTTTTTAGCCGACTTCAAAAAAAGGAGGAGGTTTCTCAATTCGACCGTATATATATATATATATATATATATATATATATATATATATTTATATATTTTTATGTTTGTTCGCGGATAACTTCGTCTTTTATGAACCGATTGTGATTATTCTTTTTTTGTTGGAATGGAAATATCCCAAGTGTGGTACCATGATAATTTTATCGAGGTCTGATTAATATCTCCAGAGATATGGAGGTAAACATCTCAAAATTGGTACTGAAAACTAATAACGCGGCATTGAAGTCGGTTATTTGTTAGTTTTTTAAACGATATTATTAGCTGATGCTTTCATTCTTTACAAAATCGGCTTGCAAAATTGTAGTTTCGTACATTTTTATAGGTAGTTTTTTTTATTTAAATGGATACCCATCTATAATATTAATGGTATCCTGCATCTCAGACTAAAAGTCTTCTTAGTCCGTCTTAGTTTTACATTAAGAGTTTTTTCTTTAAATCTTATAGGCCACTTTTGACCTTCATCTCTTCTGGTGGTAAGCGATAAAGTTGTCGAAGATGGTGAACTCACTTGTACTATTAATTATTCTGTGCTGTGCCTAGAATACTGCGAGCCCCGCTGGCCTAGTAGATAGATTGACTTCTAAGCGTGAGGTTGCCGGTTCAAATCCTAGTACGAGTGTTCGTCATAGGTAGTAGGAGCATATTACATCGATGTTCCACCTGACTTGCTACCAAAAAGTAACTAACCACCATCAACTAGAAGATCTGCCGCCATAACCGGTGTTCCGGCTGCACAAGGCCCTCGAAAGTCAGAGTATCTATGTATCTAGGTCTGGCGTGTTCACCATCTTTGAACACCATATCGCTTACCACCAGGTGAGATAGTGGTCAAACGCTAGGCTTTGAATACAAAAAAAAGTATACTTATCAAAATAAATGCCTCAATTTTCTATAAATATATAAAATAAAATTGTATATGTTTATCAACCAACTTCCAAAAAGAAGAAGGTTCTCAATTCGTCTGTATGTTTTTTTTTTGTATATGTTACGCGATTACTCCATCAGTTGTGGACCGATTTGAATGATTCTTTTTTTACTCGGTAGGGTATGTTTACGAGGTGGTCTCATTGTAATTTCATCGAGATTTGATTAGTATATGATCTAGAGATATGACGATAAACGTCTCAAACTTCCTACTGAAGTTGACTCGCGGGGCATGGAAGTCGGTTGTTTTCGTTTTTAAACTATCTTAATTATTATAGTATGATATTGTATACGTTTATTAATAAAATAAACACTTTAAATCAAAACAACTCATATCCAATAATGATTTGAAACCGAACAATTTTATCTCAATAGCTGCCCATCTGGCGCCCACTTGTCACAGAATAAAACAACAGTTTCTATCGCAGTCGAGAAATTCCCTGGACAACTTCGATACACCTGTCACCTAGCAAGTTTCAACGGATGTGTCGAACATTCACCCGAAGAAAGGGACAGACGTACTAAGCGTGCCGGCAGAGCGAGACATATCGATTATTGTCCACTAGAAAGAAGGGGATAGAAGAGACGCGTGGCGCGGGAAAGGGATGGAGGTACAACTCGGTTTGTTTTTATAATCCAGTTATTACAAGTAAGGTCGTAAGGCTTCTGGTTGCAAGATTTTTAATACCTTGTTGCATTGCCATAATTCACTTAGCCGATTTATAGCGTTGCTATTTTTGTGCTACATTGTTGAAAGTAGTCAAATTAATTAAATTAAATTACTTTGTAGTATTAACATTATCACAGAATAAAATAAATGTAATAGAATAGTACAACCTGTGGTAGGTACTGCGGTATTATTATCAATTTAATAATATTCAAATGTACATTAAATAATAACTACTAAAATTCAAAATTTAAAACCACCACCGACTGTACTATGTATAAGCTGTTCATTGAGACCGTTACAATGAGCTAAACTCGACATCTCTGATTTAAGTTGGTGAGGAATAGAATATTCTGCAGATTCCAGGCGATGTCCCAGCATCAGGTCAATGCTATCATGTTCTTACAATATCTTTTAAGTAAGACGAATTAATTAGAAACAAAAAGTTGATTTCTTAGCGTCATTAACTAGAAAAAACAATCATGATCTTACAACTGCTAAACGAATTTTGTTGAATCAAAGCTAAGAACTCTCTCGATTTAGATGCCTATTAAACAAAAAAACTATATAAAAATTGGTTTATCCATTTGCGCGATACGATGTTACAGACAGACACACAGATACACAGGTCAAACTTATAACACCCTTTCTTTTTGCGTCAGGGGTTACAAATCGTTTGGGCGCTACGATGCCAGACAATCACACAGATACCCAAACACAAAAACTTATATTTGCCTTAAAATGTATGGTCTACCATACTTTACAACTACAAAATTTAACGTGAGAGCGTTATATTTATACACTAGCAGCCCGCCCCGGCTTCGCACGGGTAGAACATATATGCCTACAAAATTTGCATCAGTTTGTTGCATCGAATATAAAATATGAACATATTTAACAACCATCGTCATATTTCATCCAATTTACACAAAACCTTAACGAATTATGCACCTAAACCTTCCTCATAAACACTCTGGCTATTGGTGAAAACCGCATGATAATCCGTTCAGTAGCTATTGAGATTATTGCGAACAGACAGACAGACGCAGTGATGGTCTTTGTTTTATAATACTTACGTAGTGATATTGGACGGCCCTTTGGCGTAAAGGATAGTTACCCTGATTCTGACCCGACGATCGTTGGTTCTAATCCTAGCTATATACCTACCAATGAAAATTTTATGTGCATTCATGAATCATGGGTTTTCGTACAGAGGTAGTGGGATCATTGAATCTACCAAAAAGTAGCTTACCACCAAGGAGTACATCTGCCGCCGTAACCTTACGGCGTTCCCCGACGCAAAATATAGGGGTAATATACGTTAAACGTGTGTATCTGTGTGTCTGTCTGTAGCATCTTAGCACCTAACCGGATGAACCGATTGTGTTTTTATTATTGATAGTTTTTTTTTGTTTGATAGATGTCTTCATCGAGAGTTTTCTTAGCTTTGATTCATGAAAATTCGTTCAATCGTTATAAAATTATGAGCTTTTTTCTAGTTAATTGCGCTATGAAATCAACTTTCATAGGTCTGATCAATTCGAAAATCTTCTTCTTCAACGATATTGTAAGAACATATATATTATACTATATTGACTTCAAATTGATTGTGATCGGTGGGGATCTACAGCATAGCTAAGCTTATAATATTATTTTTGCAGTAACTATGACCTAATCTGTGGTTTCACTGCAGCTATTTTATTAATTTTGCGATGCGTGTATGTGAAATCCGTGATATCTTCTAGAGTTTTCATTTGAATTATATACTGTAAAGGACAATTTTAATCTATAATATGTGGCCAAGCTTATTAACGTAATTATTTGGATAAGGATTAATACTATATACTTGAAAATAGCCTTGGAAGTTATGTAATATTTTTTAACAAACATTTTAAGATTAAAATGGTTACTGAGAGTCAACCTTAAGAGATAGACATATGCTGTTGCGGACTTTTTTGTAGGTCTTATTAAGTTGTACAACTCTTGTATAAAAAATATTCTTCTATCTATTTTCAATTAAGCAGCGTTCGTAAGAAACGTGTTTTTTCGACCGTTTATTTGCCGACTTAGGTTGCAAATTAGGTCTCCACGAATGTACCTTTGATTTAAACGGGATAATATATAGCCTTTTTTCATTCCGAAAGTCCATTCTATGTATTAGTGAAAGAATTTTTTAAATCGGTTCAGTAGTTTTTGAGCTTACTCATTACAAACATACAAAAATACAAAAATACAAGAATACAAATGTTCTCTCTTTATAATATTAGTATAGATATATTATTATATTTTTATTTATATATAACAAAACGTAACGGATATGTAAATTGTAAATATAGCCCTAAAGAAAAATCACTACGTATTTAAAACAAAGTCCCACGCGTCGGTCTGTCTGTATGTACCCAGTACCTATGTTCGCTATAGTCTCAAAAACTACTGAACGGATTTGCTTGCGGTTTTCATCTATCAACAGAATAACTCCTGAGGAAGATACCTTCCTCAGGTATACACCTATAGGTATATAACTCGTTAAGGTTTTATGTTTATTGATTGAAAGATGACGATGACTGTTGAAGATGTTAACTCATACTCGACGCAGCAAGCTGATGCACAAAATATAGGCATATATGCTCTACTATCCTTGCGAAGCCGGAGAGGGTTGCTAGTACAATATAGTATAAGTCTTATTTTATATTGTACTAGCGACCCGCTTATATTATAAGATATTGTTACCTTCTCAACTGTTGGTAAGTGATGATGTGGTCGAGGATGGTGGCACCCTATGCCTAGAATGGGCACTGACTCTGAATGACCGCTATCGGATCATTTTGTTTGGGACAGATTTAAACATGTGTATAACCGACTTCACAATAATATCGTTTAAAAACTAAAAAAGAACCGACTTCAATGTTCATTTTCAGTACCAATTTTGAGATGTTTATCTCAATATCTCTGGAGATACTTATCAGACCTCGATAAAATTACCATGGTACCACACTTGGGATATTTCCTTTCGAACAAAAAAAGAATAATCAAAATCGGTTCATAAATGACGAAGTTATCCCCGAACAAACATAATAAAAAAAAAAATATATATATATATATATATATACGGTCGAATTGAGAAACCTCCTCCTTTTTTTGAAGTCGGTTAAAAAAGGAGGACGTTCTCAATTCACCTTTTTAATGATTGTTACCTCAGAACTCTGTCATATATAAACCAATTTGAAAAATTGTTTTATTGTTTGAGAAAGTATGCTTTTTTTTTGGTCCCATTGTAGTATTATCGAGATCAGATAAGTATCTCCAGAGATATGGAGATACACACCTTAAACATAGTACTGAAAATTACTGACACGGCATTTAAAGTCGGTTTTTCTCGTTTTGTGAACGATCTTAAATTATATTAATAACTTTAACCGTTAAATATCATGAGGTATCTTCCAGTCTTCCTTATTATTATTACCGATCGTATTTCGCGATCGCCCAGTAACTGAGACAGAACAAAAAACCATACGTAGCAACTCGTTTTAAGCAGATATGGGTAATTGCAAAGAATTGCATTAAAAAAAATCGTTTATCTGCAAATTGCACGCAATATCCGATTGGGAAATGCAAGCGGCCCACATGGTGGCGGTGATTAAGGAAATCGATTTTTTCCTGTTTTGATACTACGTCGATACGTAGCCAGTTGTAGCGGGTAGCGAGTAGTATTGGTAACAGACTAAAGAACTTCACCAATATCTCACCTGATGGGAAGTTAGGATGCGGTCTGAGATGGTGTCGTGCTTCTACGGCATTGTATGGCATTACTACAGGTTGTAAGAGCATTTATATTGCTGTTCCGCCTGACTTGGTGCCAAAAAATAGTCTGCCATCATAACCGTACGGTGTTCCGGCAGCCCTCGATAGTCAGGGTGTTCTAGGCCTAGGCGTCTTCATCATCTTTGACCACATCATCACTTACCAACAGGCGAGATAGTGGTCAATCGTTAGCCTGTAAGATATGAAATATGGCAGTGGAAGACGGCAGTGACAAGAGGTGCTGTGTAGCTCACATTTTTAAATCCACATCCACATAGAGCAGTTATAAATTTCACCCCCTATTCTTTTTTAACCGACTTCAAATAATATCGTTTAAAAACTAAAAAAGAACCGACTTCAATGCCGCGCTATTCATTTTCAGTACCAATTTTGAGGTGTTTATCTCCATATCTCTGGAGATACTTATCAGACCTCGATAAAATTACCATGGGATATCTCCACACTTGGGATATCTCCTTTCCAACAAAAAAAGAATAATCAAAATCGGTTCATAAACGAAAGTTATCCGCAAACAAACATAAAAAAAAAAATATACGGTCGAATTGAGAAACCTCCTCCTTTTTTTGAAGTCGGTTAAAAAAGGAGGAGGTTTCGCAATTCGACAGTATATTTTTTTTTTAATGTTTGTTCGCGGATAACTTTCGTTTATGTAATTTTAATTGAGTATCTCCAGAGATATGGAGATAAACACCTCAAAATTGGCACTGAAAATTAATAGCGCGGCATTGAAGTCTGTTATTTTTAGTTTTTTAAACGATATTATTTTTACCTTGCAGGCCAGCGTTTTTTTATATCGTGTAGGTTAGCGTTTGATCACTATCGCACCTGTTGGTAAGTGATGATGCCGTCGAGGGTGGTAGCATGCTAGGCCTAGAATGGAAACTGGCTCTCAAGGATAGCTGCCGATAGCTGATACACATAAGATGTTTTGCGACAGATTTGGCGTTTGACCACTTTCTAGCTTGGTGGTAAGCAATAATGTGGTCGAAGATGGTGAGCACGCTACGCTAAGCCTAAAATACTTTGACTATCAATAACTGTTAGAACACCGTAATCATGGCGGCAGATTTTCTCCTTGATAGTGGTAAGCTACTTTTTGGTAGCATGTCAGACGGAGCATCGGTATCATAAAAATATGCTCTTACCACTTTTATATACCATGATTATTAACAGCAATCCCGGGATTGCTGTTAATAATGTTATAATCTGGTTGTTTATCATGTCTTTCTATATACAGACTCAATATCAAGCAACTTAAAGCCTAGAAGCTGCTACTTACATTCTATTATAGGAATGCACTAACTCAACGCAGAAACGCTAAAACTAAAACCACAACTTACCCTCGCTAAAATAGCACAGACCTCATTAAAGAAACATGCACTTTATTCCAAAGACTTAAGTGTTAAAGTGCAACGCATTACGTCAGCATTTCTGAAGTTTGCGAGAGGGTAGACGTATCTATTTTCGATTCGCATGTCAAGATTGATTTAAAATGTCTGGGTAAGGCAATAATGCTTGTAAGTCAGCATTCATTTGAACTTGTTTTCATACCGATTACTTTTTTAACGCTGAACAGACAAACACTTGACAATTAACTTATCTGCAGATTTTTAACCCCCGACACAAAAACCTTCCTTTTGTGTGTCATAAGTTTGACGTGTGTGTGTATCTGTGCATGTGCGATGTGTGTGACTTTCTGTGGCATCCTTGCTCCCAAACGGATGAGTCGACTTTGATTTAGTTTTATATTCTTTGATATATGGTGGTTCTTTGTTTCATGAAAATCCATTCAGCCGTCTGAAGATTCTGAGCTCTTTTCTAGTTAATGAAGCTATGAGAGCAACTTTCATATTATAGGTGTGATTAAATTCTTAATTCGGTATTCTGCTACTTCAATGATACATATTTCAAGAACATGGTTACCTTGACCTGATGCTGGGAAATCTCTTGGAATCTGCAGAATATTCATCTCCTTACCAACCTCCTTACCTCCTTATTACAAGATCATTCGGGTGTGGTTTTAAATTTTAGTATTATTCCAGTTGAATAACATAATATTGTGGTACCAAGTGGACAGTGGATAAGCACAGGCAGGTTTTTGAGGCAGGAGGAGCCACAGATTTAACACGAAATTAGTGGTATACGAAATAGGTAAGCGATATTAAGTGCATGCTGCAAAGCCCAAATTCAGGTTCACATTACTTGCAAAACTTGCTCTACCTTGTGTAGATTGAGCAGGTAGAAGCTCAAGCCACGGTCGAGCCTTATATTCACTGGTCACGTTTTAACACAGGTCACAAATCAGATGGATTTACGATCTGTGTCTTTTAATATCACCTAGTGAATACGTTTTAGTTAAAGGTCTATTCAGGTAGGTACCATGGATGTTTTTATCTTGCTACGAACGAAGTTAGCAAACAAGCAAACGACCAATTTTTTTTACTACTTATAGGCTAGCGTTTAACCACTATCTCGCCTGGTGGTAAGCGATGATGTTGTTTAAGATGGTGAACACGCTAGGTCTAAAATACTCTTATTCTCAAGGTAGCTGCCGGAACCTGTGCCGGAACACCGTAAGGTCATAGCGGCAGATTTGCGTGTTCACCATCTTCGACCACACCACCACTTACCATCAGGTGAGATCTTTGAGTACACAGTTGGCTTATTTATCTGAGGGCGAGATAGTTGTCAAACGCTAGCCTATAAGATATGAAAATCCACAGTTACAGATGGTTGACGATACTTTTAAAGACGGACACAAATCCCTTTGATGGAGTCACTACACACATACACACATTAAAAAACGCATAGTATGCGATCATACCATACAAATATCAAATACTTACCTCTGAATAAAGTCGTACAATCTCCAATCTCCAATGTCTCCATAACGCGCAGAATCACGTTAACCCCAAAGATCCGGGATTAAACGCAAACGTGGCGGTTCCGCGATATAATTCCATACGTTTGTTTGTGGACTGCCTGTGTCGTATTTAGTGGTTGTAAGCCTGATAGTGGGGAAGATGGGACACACTGGGAGGGAAATTGCCGCAAATAAAAAATAGTTATGCTTATAACGGCGGGCTCAGTGGTGCACCTTGAGAGAGGCCTACGTCCAGCTGTGGACGGACACCGGCTGATAATGATGATGATGCTTAAAACATTAATTTTTATTTAACTCGACCTTTCGAACAAGTTGCATTGTAGTGTGAATTGAATTGCAGTGTGCGTGTGTATGTCACACGATGTGTTCAAATCGCGAAAGTTTATAGTTAACAAAAATAAAAATAACAAAATAAGATTTTTCTATTAAGAGTGTCGTCGTGCCTCAAAAGGAAAAACCTGTTAGTAAAACATTATATTATCATGTCCCGCCTGACTACCTATAAAAAAGTTACTTACCTCCATCCAGGGGAAAATCTGCCGCCATAACCTCACGGTATTTTAGCAGCACGCAGTTCTCAAAAGTCAGACCATTCAAGGCATTTTTACCATGTTTACCATTTACGACCACATAATCGTTTAGCGAGATAGTGGTCTAATGCTAGCCTATAAGATGCCCAGTGGTCGAAATTTTACCATAATTTATTTAGTTTCTTAATGTATTTCTAATGCATTTATATTATTAAAATAGCTTTATGCACTTCTTGTCCAAATAAACTTTAACTGTGTCAAATTACACGTTCATCTGTTAGAGCAATTTTCTTAAAAAGGGGTACAAAGTTTTCGCATCACGTATTAATATATTAGGTGTAGACACATACATTTATTTACACAAACATACATTTATTCATATTTCTGTGGATGTAGTTATCTAATAGGGGTCAAAACACAGGTTATATAATAGTTACTACGCAACGTACTACTACGTAAGTCAAACGCTTTTGTGTTGTCTTTGACACTTCCAAAATACACAATTTCTCCCAGTGTGTTCCCATTGCGTGCAATAATTTTAGTTAAGCCGGAGCTTTGGGCCGCTCCCAATATATTCAGAGTAAAGTTTCAGGAATGGAGTATCATTAAACAATATCTAGGTATTTGGGTCGGTGTCTGTGCAGTATAATGTACTGGGAGCTTAGAAATAACCAGCTATGGCCATCTTTTGATGACGATGAATGTGCTTTTAGTAATAAGACCGCCTTTTGTGTTTTTATTATTTGAAGGGCTAGCGTTTGACCACCGTCTTGCCTGTAGACAGCGATGATGTGATCGAAGATCGTGAACGCGCTAAGCCTAAAATGGTTTGATTCTGAAAGTATGTGTGTTACCGGAACACAGTAAGGTTTATGGCGGCATATTTTCTCCTTGATCCAAGTCAGGTGTGAAAGCATGGCATACCTAAGATAAAGATAACTGGAATTAGAGAAAATACCTAAGATACCTAAAGAAAGATACCTGGAAGTGGAAGATGGCAGTAAGATGAGGCGTTAGAGAACCGATATTCGGCCATCCAACCTGATCCATCCCGTTTCACCATCATCATAATCAGCCGGTGTCAGTCCACTGCCGGACGTAGGTCCCTCTCATCTTTGGTTCTTCTTTTCCAGTCACTGTCCACTGCTTTGTGTATGTCGTCGCTCCACCTGATCACAAGACGTTCTACGCTACGTTTGCTGATTCGTCTGCACTCTAGGGCAAGTCTACCCCAACGGTTATCAGTCCTGCGGCAGATATTATGCAGGTTATCTCTTTTACTGAACACTAAGTATCATGCAACTAAATTTAAATGCATTATCTAGTTCACACAAAGTTGTAGAACTAACCTTTACATTACCTAGTTATCGATCAGGTGGGCAGACACCTTTAACGGCGCTTCGGTTTTGCGAAATATCACGATTATTGAATGCTAAATGGTCGCTACTATTATGGCTTACGATAATTTGTAATGGAAGTATGTTTGTACTACCAAAACCTAATAACTATCGTTGCTTAACCATCCACCGTACAAAAACGCCAAAATTAGCAACACGGCTCTATCATAAAATAAACTGGCCAAGTGCAAGTCGGACTCGCACTCGTAGGGTTCCGTAACACAGTAGAGTATTCTATAACTATGATTTTCGCAACTACAAAAATAACTTTGTTTTTCATGTGTTTGTATGAAAAACAAAGTTATACTTGCGGTCGCTATATCTCAACAACTGCTGACTTTATCTCATTCAAACCAATTTTCTTTGAAAGTTTTTATTGAGATCTACAGAATATATTTTTTCTAGATTTTTCACTCCCTTACTTTAGAAGTTAGAGGGGGGGGACACACATTTTACCACTTTAGACGCGCCTATCTTTTAAATGATTGACTTTGAGAAAAAATGATTTTAGGAACCTCAATGTCATTTTTAAAGACCTATTCATAGACACCCCGTACTATAAACACACGTATAGGTTTGAAGGATTTTTTTTTTGTTCCAGTTTTATGTATGGGAGCCCCCCCTTAAACTTTTATTTATGTTATTTTTGTATAAAAATCGTAAAGCGGTTTACAGAATACATCTACCTACCAAGTTTCAATTCTGTAGTCCTAATAGTTTCGGAATAAAATGGCTGTGACATACGGACGGACAGACAGACAGACAGACAGTCAGACATGCCAAATTTATAAGGGTTCCGTTTTTTTTCCATTCAGCTACGGAACCCTGAAAACTATTATTATCAACAGTCAAATTTCAATCTCGAAATTTCATTTATAAATTCATTTATGCAGTTTTTAGAATTTGTTGTTAAATCCCCTATTATAGTAATACATAGTTTGTGAAAATGACAAGAATCTACCTACAAACATAGAAAACAAACATATACCTGTCAAACATAGAACATCCCTCTTTTTGTGTCGGGGCACAGAATACTTAGGTCGGGGGTTAAAAATATGCTATATATAACGCTATATGTATCTACTAGAAGTGCCCCGCGGCTTCGCCCACGTTAAAGACTTCTTTTATTTACTTAAAACTTTTATTTTGTATATACCTTTCTAACACAATAGTAGACAATCAAAGAAGTAAAAGCCAAATCGTTTTCAAGTTATTGCGCGACCATATTGATTTTCAGACTTTTTTACCAACCCCTTGCTAAAATCTTGCAACACGTATTTACTTATTTATTTACAGAAGTACTTTAGGAAATCTATAAGTTTATATATATAATTAAAAATAATAAGTTATATCCGGGGGATTTTTTTATAAAATCCTTTCTAAGCGGATACCTATGTCATAACAACTATCTGCATTCTAAATTTCAGCACAATCCGAAACAATATTGATTTTCAGACTTTGTTACCCCACTTCACTCTCTTAGGGGTGGATATCAAAAAAACCTGAAACACGTATTTACTCATTTTTTTACTGAAGCACTTGTGTGAAGTTTCGAATAGAAAATTCTATCTAATCTTGTTTCTCCATACAAACTTTGAACCCCCATTTCATCCTCTAAAGGGGTGAATTTTGGAAAATCCTTTCTTAGTACACCATTACGTACTAAGACAAATATACCCTCCAAATTTCAAGTCTCGACGACCAGTGGTTTAGGCTGTGCGTTGTGTGTCAGTCAGTCAGTCAGTCAGTCAGTATGTCAGGACAAAGATTCTTATAGTATTAGATAGATAGTTTAGCTTTAGCTTCTTTTTGGTGTTATTTATATATAGTAAAATTTAATTAAAAATATTATTAACGTTGTGTACCCAGCATAAGACCGTGCTAGATTAGTTGAGAACCTAATCTAGTACAAGATCTGATGAGTATCTCCAGAGATATGGAGATAAACACCATAAACTTAATACTGAAAATTAGTAGCGCGGCATTTGGAGTCGGTTCTTTTAGTTTTTTAATCGATATCAAATTATTTGTGTAAACAAACAGACAAAACCGAAGACGAGCGCTAAGTTTCCCACCTGACCGTAAACGCAATGATGCAATAGTGCACTCGACTCTGGGTGTGGTCGACATAAAGGGCGCGCTTTAGAAAGGATGATATTTGTGGACTTGTGAGTCATAACTCACAAGTACCTACTACCTACTGTGTCTCCATTGTGAATATTTGTAGTGTACAGCCTTAAATCACTAGTTTTGTAAAAACATTTAAAATTTAAGTTCAATCATAAAAAGTATCAAAAATAAAAAGCGGCAATAGCCCAATGGATAAGGTGTCGGTCTGGCGATCGAGAGTTCGCGAGTTTGATCCCCACCCATTGCACTATTGTCGTAAACCCGCTTCAGAGACAAGCATATTTAGTTCAGTTGGAGGGATTAACAAGAATACTAGTAATTCCATTCCACAATCACATCCAAGCAAACCCACATTGCGAGTAAAATTTAAAAAAAAAAAGAAAAAAAAATCATTGTTTTTTTATATCTTATAGGCTAGTGTTTGACCACTATCTCATCTGTTGGTAAGTAATGATGCGATCGAAAATGGTAAGCACGCTAGGCCTAGAATGGGATCTGGCTCTCAACGATAGCGGCCGGAATACATTACATGTTTGACGACAGATTTTCTAACTTGAGGGTGGTAGCTGGCCAGGCCAATCCATTGGTGCACGGAAATTTGAAATTGGTACCTCTGGCATCAAAGTTCTTCCGATTACGCCACTGGGCCCTCAAACCATCACCATCAGCCTATGTTAGTCCACTGCTGGACATAGGCTTCTCAAACTGCACCTCACTGAGCACGATCCTCGGCAACACTTATCCAGCTCTTGCCAGCCAATTCAAGTTCAAGTAATATCAACATTCATAATTTTAGATCGTTTAAATAAACTGGCCAAGTGCAAGTCGGACTCGCACTCGTAGGGATCGTACCACACTACAGTATTTTTTAAGATCAAGCAATAAATACCACAATCATTTTTCGCCAGCAAAATAATAAATAATAAACATTTTATTTCCTATAACGCCATCTAACGTCTAACAAAGATGTTAGGGATCGACATTTCAATATAACGCCATCTATGGGACGTTTACTTAACTAAGCGTTCATAGATGGCGTGAAATGCCGAAAAAACACGTTTCTTGTATGAGGACCATCTATTATTTTTAACTTTATTCCGTTTTTAGTCATCTGTAAAAATTTCAACTGTCTAACTATGACGGTTCATGAGATACAGCCTGGTGACAGACGGACAGACAGACAGACAGACAGACAGACAGACAGACGGACAGCGGAGTCTTAGTAATAGGGTCCCGTTTTACCTTTTGGGTACGGAACCCTAAAAACTACAAGAACCGACTCCAAATGCAGCGCTAATAATTTTCAGTACCAAGTTTGAATGAAGATGAAGATAAACACCTATTAATCTCCATATCTCTGGTGATACTGAACATACCTGGTAATCATCATCATCTCATCTGGGAAGTATAATCTTTCAAACAAAAAATAATTTTCTCAATCGGTTCAGGCGTATTTGAGTAATCGGGGAATACATAAAAAATAAAAGATTCCGACGAATTGAGAACCTCCTCCTTTTATGAAGTCGGTTAAAAATTTAAAAATATTTTTCACATAAATTACCTACGGTTATAGTAAAGATCTTAAAATAATAAATCATAACTACTGTAATGATCGGATCGGAAGAACGATTGGCTTTGATGTATACATTATTATACAATAATACTTAGGACGAGTATTATAAAACAAAGTCCCTCGCGCGACTGTCTGACTGTTTGCGATAAACTCAAAAACGAATGAACAGATTTTCATGCGGCTTTCACCATTAGACAGAGTAAATCATGAGGAAGGTTTAGTTGTATGATTCGTTAAGGTTTTGTCTAAATTGATTGCAATATGACGATGATTGTTGAAGAATATTCATCGACGCAACAAACTGAAGGCATTTAAGCTATACCCTGACAAAACCGGGGCGGGTCGCTAGTAATCTATACTAATATTATAAAGAGAGAACATTTGTATTTTTGTATGTTTGTAATGATTTGGCTCAAAAACTACTAGATCGATTTAAAAAATTCTTTCATTAATATATAGAATGGACTTTCGAAATGTAAATAGGCTATATATTATCACGTTTAAATCAAAGGTACATCCGTGGAAACCTAATTTGCAACCTAAGTCGACAAAAAAACGGTCAAAAAAAACACGATTCTTTCGAACGCTGCTCAATTGAAAATAGATAGAAGAATATTTTCTATGCAAGAGTTGTACAACTTAATAAGACCTACAAAAAAGTCCGCGACAGTATATGTCTATCTCTTAAGGTTGACTCACAGTAACCATTTTAATCTTTAATTTTTTGTTAAAAAATATTACATAACTTCCAAGGCTATTTTTAAGTATATAGTATTAATCCTTATCCAAATAATTACGTTAATTAGCTTGGCCACATATTATAGATTAAAATTGTCATTTACAGTATATAATTCAAATGAAAACTCTAGAAGATATCACAGATTTCACATACACGCAGCGCAAAATTAATAAAATATCTGCAGTGAAACCACAGATTAGGTCATAGTTACTACTAAAATATTATTATAAGCTTAGCTATTCTGTAGATCCCCACCGATCACAATCAATTTGAAGTCAATATAGTATAATAATATGATCTATTGTGTAAATTAATACTGATCTATATATATATAATATAATATTTAAACCACCACGACCCGACTGATCTGTGTATTAATTTTTTCATTAAAAGCATTCCAATGACTCTAAACACGACATTTAAAATATGAGCTGTAAGTTGGTGAGGATTTGAGTATTCTGTAGAGTCAATGCTTCCATGTTCTTACAATATCGTTGAAGAAGAAGATTTTAGAATTGATCAGACCTATGAAAGTTGATTTCATAGCGCAATTCACTAGAAAAAAGCTCATAGTTTTATAAAAATAGAACGATATTTTCATGAATAAGCTAAGAACACTCGATGAAGACATCTATCAAACAAAAAAAAAACTATCAATAATAAAATCAAAATTGGTTCATCCGACTGGGTGCTAAGATGCTATGCAGACACACAGATACACACGTTAAACGTATAATACCCCTACTTTTTGCGATGCGGCAGATGTTCTCCTTGGTGTTAAGCTACTTTTCAACCGACTTCCAAAAAGAACGAGGTTCTCAATTAATTTTTTTTCTTTTTTTTTGTGCGGATGTTACGCGATTACTCCGTCAATTGTGAACCGATTCGAATGATTATTTTTGTAATCGGTAGGGTACGTTTCCGAGGTAGTCCCATTGTAATATCATTGAGATTTGATAAGTATCTCCAGAGATATGACGATAAACGTCTCAAACTTGCTACTGAAATTGACTCGCGGGGCATTGAAGTCGGTTGTTTTAGTTTTTAAACTATCTTAATTATTGGTAGATTTAATGATCCCACTACCTCTGTACGAAAACCCATGATTCATGAATGCACATAAAACTTTCATTGGTGGGTATATAGCTAGGTTTAGAACCAACGACCGTCGGGTCAGAATCAGGGTAACTATCCTTCACGCCAAAGGGCCGTCCAATATCACTACGTAAGTATCATAAAACAAAGTCCATCACTGCGTCTGTCTGTTCGCAATAATCACAATAGCTTCTGAACGGATTATCATGCGGTTTTCACCAATAGCCAGAGTGTTTATGAGGAAGGTTTAGGTGTATAATTCGTAAAGGTTTTGTGTACATTGGTTGAAATATGACAATGATTGTTAAATATGTTGATATTTTATATTCGATGCAACAAACTAATGCAAATTTTGTAGGCATATATGTTCTACCCGTGCGAAGCCGGGGCGGGCTGCTAGTATTATAAATAAAGTAATAAAGATAGTTTAAACACTAAAACAACCGACTTCAATGCCCCGCGAGTCAATTTCAGTAGCAAGTTTGAGACGTTTATCGTCTACAATGGGACCACTTCGGAAACGAACCCTACCGATTAAAAAAAGAATCATTCAAATCAGCTCACAATTGACGGAATAATCGCGTAACATACAAAAAAAACATACAGACGAATTGAGAACCTCCTCCTTTTTGGGAAGTCGGTTGAAAATAAATAATAACATCATTTCCTGAATCATGTTTCTTATGGGCATGTGAATTATGTTTGTACACGCAGTTTATCTAATCATGTTTTGTTAACCAACTGCCAAAAAGGAGGAGGTTCTTAATTGCTTACTCTGTTTTTAGGTCAAATTTTTGCACCAATTGTCAACCGATTTTAAGGTTTTTTTTATCATCATCACTATCGTTATCATCATCAGCCTATCTCTGTCCACTGCTGGACATAGGCCTCACCTATGGCACGCCACTGAGCTCGATCTTCAGATATTCGTTTAGAACCGCTGCCAGCCAGCGTGCGTATATCATCGCTCCATCTAGCTCAGTGGTTTCCAACCAATGGTCCACGGATCAAGGGTGGTCCTCAAATATGGTCCGCGAAAGAGTTCAAACTGACAAAACATTCATATGACACGAGCCAGTCAGTCAACCGTAAGTTTGAATTGCTCGGCCTATATTGTGGAAGTGATTATAATAACTTGTTCATAATCAGGAAGCGTTTGACCACTATCTCACTTGATGGTAAGTGACAATGGTAAATGCAGGCAAGCGTCTTGCATCTCCCTTTACCTCATGTTATTAAAAAAATTACATAGATAAAGTTTATTTTTTACTTTGTGGTCCCTGCTACTAATAATTCACTTAAACTGGTCCCTGGTCACAAGAGTGTTGGCAACCACTGATCTAGCTGGAGAACCACTGATCCTACACTACGTATCTTTTTTTTATGCGTAGGGTATTATTTATTTATTTATATCAATACTTTAAATGGTCATTTGCCCAATTCGACCATTATCTATATTAATATTATAAAGAGAGAACATTTGTATTTTTGTATTTTTGTATGTTTGTAATGAGTAAGCTCAAAAACTACCGAACCGATTTAAAAAATTATTTCACTAATACATAGAATGGACTTTCGGAATGAAAAAAGGCTATATATTATCCCGTTTAAATCAAAGGTACATTCGTGGAGACCTAATTTGCAACCTAAGTCGGCAAATAAACGGTCGAAAAAACACGTTTCTTACGAACGCGGCTTCATTGAAAATAGATAGAAGAATATTTTCTATGCAAGAGTTGTACAACTTAATAAGACCTACAAAAAAGTCCGCGACAGCATATGTCTATCTCTTAAGGTTGACTCACAGTAACCATTTTAATCTTAAAATTTTTGTTAAAAAATATTACATAACTTCCAAGGCTATTTTCAAGTATATAGTATTAATCCTTATCCAAATAATTACGTTAATAAGCTTGGCCACATATTATAGATTAAAATTGTCCTTTACAGTATATAATTCAAATGAAAAATCTAGAAGATATCACGAATTTCACATACACATATCGCAAAATTAATAAAATATTTGCAGTGAAATCACAGATTAGGTCATAGTTACTGCGAAAATATTATTATAGGCTTAGCTATGCTGTAGATCCCCACCGATCACAATCAATTTGAAGTCAATATAGTATAATAATATGATCTATTGTAAAAATAATATTCATCTATATATATAATAATATAATATTTTAAACCACCCCGACTGATCTGTGTATAATAGCTTTTTCCAATGACTCTAAACACGACATTTAAAATCTGAGCTGTAAGTTGGTGAGGATTTGAGTATTCCGTAGAGTCCAGGAGGCTTCCATGTTCTTACAATATCGTTGAAGAAGAAGATTTTCGAATTGATCAGACCTATAGAAGTTGATTTCATTGTTGCGCAATTAACTAGAAAAAAGCTCATAGTTTTATAACGATTGAACGAATTTTCATGAATCAAAGCTAAGAAAACTCTCGATGAAGACATCTATCAAACAAAAAAAACTATCAATAATAAAAACAAAATCGGTTCATCCGGTTAGGTGCTAAGATGCTACAGACAGACACACAGATACACACGTTAAACGTATATTACCCCTACATTTTGCGTCGGGGAACGCGTAAGGTTACGGCGGCAGATGTTCTCCTTAGTAGTAAGCTACTTTTTGGTAGATTTAATGATCCCACTACCACTGTACGAAAACTCATGATTCATGAATGCACATAAAACTTTCATTGGTAGGTATATAGCTAGGATTAGAACCAACGACCGTCGGGTCAGAATCAGGGTAACTATCCTTTACGCCAAAGGGCCGTCCAATATCACTACGTAAGTATTATAAAACAAAGTTCATCACTGCGTCTGTCTGTCTGTTCGCAATAATCTCAATAGCTACTGAACGGATTATCATGCGGTTTTCACCAATAGCCAGAGTGTTTATGAGGAAGGTTTAGGTGCATAATTCGTTAAGGTTTTGTGTAAATTGGATGAAATATGACGATGGTTGTTAAATATGTTCATATTTTATATTCGATGCAACAAACTGATGCAAATTGTTGTAGGCATATATGTTCTACCCGTGCGAAGCCGGGGCGGGCTGCAATTAGCTTATAAACTAACTACTCAAATGAGGTGCTTAAGAGCTATATACATATTACAAATTAGAAAAGACAAAGTTATTATAATTTATGCGTGGAGGATGCATACGTCTCCACATACGATATTGCCACTCTGCGAAATTCGTGTTCTCTACAGAAAAATATGTCTAGATCCTGGTATTGGTGTACCACGGCGAAAATATGTGTATCACAAAATATTTTGTCCAAATTTAAAGTATCTTCAAAAAATGAATATACTTACATAAGTTTATTACAATACAATACAATACAATACAATAACTCTTTATTGATCACCAGAAAAAAAAACACAACTTAAAGTAATACAACTATACTATGGTAATACAATCGGCGGTCTTATCGCTAAGAGCGATCTCTTTCAGACAACCTTAGGATGGACTGGAGTAAAAATAAAGAATGGACGGCGGTGCACAATAAAAATGACATCTGCTACATATTTTACTAAATGCCTACTTACAATATAATTCGGATTCTAATACATATATAGGCATAATAAAAATATACTAATATATATAGGTATAGCATTACTAAACGGAAAATAAGACAGATCGATAGCTTTCATTTGACAGTGGATAGAAAATAATTCTTTACCATATTTTTAAATATAGGCAAAGATTTTGCACGTCTTATATCTAAAGGCAGAGAATTCCATAAACGTATAGCTTGTACAGTGAACGATTTATCATAGTATTGGGAAGAGTGAAGAGGCATTTGAAGTTCAAGAGTTACAATAATTAGTGCTTCCTTTCCTAGCTATGTCCCGCGGTATTACCCGCGTTGACATTGTTCCCGTGGGGAGTATCGAGATAATAAAAAGTACCCTAGGTATGTGTTATTTCAGGGTCTAGGATAGGCATCTACGTACTAAATTTCAGCTCAATCGGTTGAGTACATAGTTTTAGCGTAAAGAGGTAACAATCCTACTTTACTATCTTTCGACTTTATAATATGTAGGTACATGTTACATTCCTATGGATAAGTCGCTCGCCTAGGCCACTTGTTGATGTTTATTCAATTTACTTATACTTATGTGTAGAATCATGAGGGATTGTTCTCACGCAATTCGTGCGAAACAACATGTTTTTAAATATATGTTTAATAAGCAAGTATTGTGCGGAAGTATTCATTGAATATGTTTCTCAAAATAAATCGCGGTGTGGGAATCGATCTTACCGATGATCTTTTTGGATATTTATAAACAATCGACGGTGCTGCCATATTTTGTATTTTTAACTGAGTTCAAAAACAGGTGGAGGTTCACAATCATCAAAATGTGTTTTTAGGGTTCCGTAGGGCAATAAATAGTGCCAACGGGACCTAATTACTGAGACTCCGCTTCCCGTCCGTCCGTCTGTCATAGGGATGTATCTTTTGAACCGTAATAAGCATTTTTATTTCGTGGCTGAATTATTTGGCAAAGTGGTGGTACCGCCCCAGGCGGACTAGCACAAGTCTTACCAGTAATGGTAGGACTTCTGCATATAAGCATAAGTGTTAATTTTATAATACCGATGTACAAAATAAATGCTTGGACCTTGACTTTGACTTAACTATCTCGACGTCAAACCATATTTTGAACCACAGAAGTCTAAATTATTTAGACATCTGTGTTTTCGACGTATTATTAAGTCCAATTCAAAAGTACCAACCTAACCTACGGCAACACCATTAGTAAAGTTGTATGGTAATCCGAAGTATAGGCGAAACCGTCTAAGTTTGAGTAATTACCTAACACAAACAGACTGTGCTGAACTAGTTGTTACGTTAACAACAACGGTTACTTTGTGTGAGGTAGACGGGCGACTTTTGTCGCTACCTTGCCGATATATGGCTGCAAGTCGTACTTGAATCACGATTTTACGCAGCACGTTATTAATCATGTATCGCTGCAATGGTAGCTTGCAATAGTTACATATAGTTTGGGAAAATAGTTTGGATATAGTTGTTTTTTTTTAACAGAGTGATGACATTAATAAATAGTTAAGAAATTAAACATTTTAAAACAACAAGATATAACATCCAAAACAAGAAGTGACCTTCATATAAGACTGGATTTCAACAATAATACTATCCGAATATACAATACATAAATAATTACGTATATGTAAAAATGAAACAAAAATATCCTACATAACATTAAAACTGGCCAAGTGCAAATCGGACTTCCACTCGTAGGGTTCCGTAACTCAGTACAGTATTTTATAACTATCATTTTTCGCCACCAATAACAAAGTTATCAGTAGCGGTTGCTATATCTCAAAAACTGCAGACTGTATCTCGTTCAAACCAATTTTCGTTGTAAGTTTTTATTGAGATCTACAGCATACATTTTTTTAATTTTTCACTCCCTTACTTTAAAAGTTAGAGGGAGGGGGGGGGGGGGGGGAACACACATATATATATATATAATAACTTTAGACGTACGTATCTATCAAATGATTGCCTTTGAGAAAAATCGTTTTAGGAACCTCTATGTCATTTTTAAATACCTATCTATTATATTTATTTTAGTATAAAAATCGTAAAGCTATTTACAGAATACCTACCAAGTTTCAATGGCTGTGTCAAACGGACGGAAAGACAGACAGACATGACGAATCTACAAGGATTCCGTTTTTTGCCATTCGGCTACAGAACCTAAAAAATGCGAAAGTTTGTGAGTATGTAATTATGTTTGTTGCTTCTTCACGCTATTAAACTACTCAACCGAATGAGCTAAAGTTTGGTATGTAGATAGCCTAGACCCTGGAATAACACATACTTTTTATCCCGATATTCCGACGGGAACAATATCTACGCGGATAAAAATCGGGGCATAGCCAAAAAATAATGTACGCGCAACGCGTATGCGAAGGTTTGATGAGTGGTCGCCTTGCACGCTCTCGCCGCGTAGTTGTTTCCACGGTAATGTTATCCATCCGGTTTCCACACGCCGCCTCAAAGGTCATCCTCCAAAGGAATCCTCAGGCTCTCGCGGGTTCTAATTTTTTTCTTTAGACTGGGTGTTCTGAAGGTTCTGTGTGGGCCTTGTTAATTAAAAGGTTGTAGTTAAACTATTATGAGTTTTTTGAAGACAGAATACTGATGAACTATAATTTTGGCTCCCGGACCGAGGTCGCTCTGAGGAGCAACCTCGGCTCCGTAGTGAAAAAATTTTACGATATAGAAGGAAACTAATATTTTCCCTGATTACGTGAGCTTTAACCAATTTATGAATGACATACTAAAGCGTGAGATAAAGCTACTTAAGTTTACAGCTAGATGTCGCTGGGCGTTCTGAAAGGTATTACTATTTGATTGATAATAATGAATACATGAAATTGAAAAAGAAATATGTCAATATTTCACTATATAATTAGGATAGTTTATAAACTAAGACAACCGACTTCCATGCCCTGCGAGTCAATTTCAGTAGCAAGCTTGAGACGTTTATCGTCATATCACTGGAGATACTTATAATAAAATCAGATCTCAATGAAGTTACAATTGAATCACCTCAAAAATATTCCCTACCGATTAAAAAAATAATCATTCGAATCGGTTCACAATTGACGGAGTAGTAAACGCGTAACATACATTTAAAAAAACACAGACGAATTGAGAACATCTTTCTTTTTGGAAGTCGGTTGAAAATATAACAAATGAAGATAAAAGCAATGAATTAGATATGTAATAAAAAATTATAACAAAAGATCGTCTTTAAACAACAATCGTCTTTTAGTCGCCCGCTCTTGCTTAGTAATTGTATTATTTTTGTCGCACTCTGTCGCACGTCTGCCCGCCCGAATTGCGGGTACCTCGAGGCGCTGAATCACGCCTGTATAATTTCCTGAATGCAATAGAGGATGTTGTGTCGAAGCGATTCTTCATACGACATCGTTATACTAAACTTATTTCATGCCTTGACATATTTTATATTGGAATACCTACGTTTGGATACGTTGTTATGTCTTATAAGCTTATATCGATGTACTATAATAGTGACAACCACTACATTTCTGTGGTCTCAAAGAAGCTATAATCTATACTTTTTTTGACTTTATTTATTTTATGGAAGTATACACCGGTTTGTACAAACAAAATAATAAAAACTGCCCAAGTGCAAGTCGGACTCGCACTCGTAGGGTTCCGTAACACAGTAGAGTATTCTATAACTATGATTTTTCGCAACCACAAAATTAACTTTGTTTTTCATAGTGTTTGTATGAAAAACAATGTTATCTTTGCGGCCGCTATATCTCAAAAACTGCTGACTGTATATCGTTCAAACCAATTTCTCTTGAAAGTTTTTATTGAGATCTACAGAATATATTTTTTGTAGATTTTTCACTCCCTTACTTTAGAAGTTAGAGGGGGGGGGGGACACACATTTTACCACTTCAGACGCACCTATCTTTTAAATTATTGACTTTGAGAAAAAAATATTTTAGGAACCTCAATGTCATTTTTAGGGTTCCGTACCCAAAGGGTAAAACGGGACCCTATTACTAAGACTCCGCTGTCCGTCTGTCTGTCTGTCTGTCTGTCTGTCTGTCTGTCTGTCTGTCTGTCTGTCTGTCTGTCTGTCCGTCTGTCACTAGGCTATAACTCATGAACCGTGATAGTTAGACAGTTGAAATTTTCACTGATGATGTATTTCTGTTGCCGCTATAACAACAAATACTAAAAACAGAATAAAGTTAAAAAAAATAGAGGGTCCCCATACAAGAAACGTGTTTTTTTCGGCACTTCACGCCATCTATGAACGCTTAGTTAGGTAAACGTCCCATAGATGGCGTTATATTTAAATGCCGATCTCTACGACCTTAGACCTTTTTTAGACGTTAGATGGCGTTATAAGAAGAAAAATGTTTATTTATTATTGTTTTGTTGCTGGCGAAAAATGAGAGTGGTATTTTTTGCTCGATCTTATAAAATACTGTAGTGTGGTACGGAACGCTACGAGTGCGAGTCCGACTTGCAAGTGGCCAGTTTATTAATGACTATCCATGATCTATCCATAGACACCCCACCCCACCCCACACGTATAGGTTTGAAGAAAAACATTTTTTTTTCAGTTCCTTGTATGGGATGCCCCCCCTTAAACTTTTATTTTTGTATAAAAATCGGAAAGCGGTTCACAGAATACATCTACCTACCAAGTTTTAATTCTGTAGTTCTAATAGTTTCGGAATAAAATGGCTGTGACATACGGATGGACGGACAGACAGACATGGCGAATCTATAAGGGTTCCGTTTTTTGCCATTCGGCTACAGAACCCTAAAAACCAGGCTAAACAAATAAAAAAAATTATGTACACATTTCATACTGTGAAACGCACTTGAATCCGATTACGGAAAACATCGTTAGGAAACCCCCCATCCACGCATGATGGTAGGACATTGTCCTGGCCAGCTTTCACCCTCAAGTTGAAAAATCTGTCGCCAAACATCTAATGTGCTCCGGAAGCTGTCCATGAGAGCCAGTTCCCATTCTAGGCCTAACGTGCTACCATCCGCGACCGCATCAATCATCATCAGTTTCTTACAGGTGAGTTTGTTGTCAAACTGCAGTCTATACAATATATAATAAATATTCTAAGTAATATTTTAGTCTATACAATACATGTACAGTGCAAGCAAAAGCAGTTAAGTAGCTTTCTATCGAACTATCGATATTTCGGCTCCATTAGTGATGTTCGGATACATTAGCGTGAGTGGTCGGATTGAAAACCAGCCGGGAAATGCAATTATTGTAGGTAGGGATGGACATAAGAAGTATTAATGTTTTGATTTCTATCGGCAAAAATGCCAAGATGTTGCAGTATTGCTGTGCTGAAACGTACATACAATTTTATGATAAAATATTTTTTTATCATCGTTAGTAAATTTTCTTGACTCCTCTAAATTGCTGTCACATGTTGAAGTTTGGCATTTGAAGGCAATAGCATTTGGCAAGAACTTAATTGTGTTTGATATAATCGACAGGTCCGAAAGAGTTTCAACCTATTTCGGACTTCAGAAGTATTTTGTAAATTAAATTATAATCGGGAACAATCACCTACTTTATCATTTCTGTGGTTTAAAAGTTGAATCTAAAACTAGCATAGATTTTGATATGCGTCTTTGGAGTGCAACGTTTTTAAGATTCAGTGGTTTTCTTTTATAGATTAACATTATATTGTGAAATATGTATATTCGACGCACGGTAGAAATTAAAAAAAATATATATTGAAAAAACTTTTTAAAGCTTTTCATGAAGACGACATCATGTTTTATGAAAAGTACTAATGATAAATATACATACTAACCTAAATTCGACTTTCTATTTGCCATTACAGAGTTCTAGTCCCGAAAGCGCGGTTCTTTTATTAAACAGCTCGATGTACATAATATTATTGCATATTATTGTCACCGCAGATGCACAAGTATACCAAATTTGAATACGAGTGCAATCAAACGTCAGACAGTAATTACAATTTAGCTTCCAAGATTCGACCCCACAAATGTGCATACATACATAGATACATACCAACACGGCAAGGTAAATAAAAGCTTGTTATAATCAAAAATATATCTAATAACTTTATCGACAAAACTATCGACAGTATCAAGCACTAAACACGAAGATTTACAAGTCTGACGTCCGGTGGTCGGCTAACCTTTGCCTGCATTAACAAGATATCGATCTGTGGTAGACACCTTCACTGCATCTACACGAATGGTGCATCTCCACATTTACACGGTTTGCGATTCGATACGATTTACATAAATTTTACATCCAGTGTAGATTTGGAGATTATCTTCTCTAATACTATAGAGCAAAAGCTTTGCTAGAGCATAATTAAGATAATAAATGACAAAAAACATAATAAACTAAAACAACCGACTCCCATGCCCTGCGAGTCAATTTCAGTAGTAAGTTTGAGACGTTTATCGTCATATCTCTGGCGATACATATCATATCTCGATGAAATTACAATACGACCACCTCGGAGACGTATCCTACCGATTAAAAATTAATCATTCGAATCTGTTCTAAATTGAAGGAGTAATCGCGTAACATACATACAAAAAAAACATACAGACGACTTGAGCACCTCCTTCTTTTTGGAAGTCGGTTGAAAATAATGAATACGAAGCCTTGTAGCCACAGAACAGAAACTATATCTGTGTTCTGTGCTTGTAGCCACAATATTATGGTTTGACAATGCATGAAATATCGCGTAATGCTATTTATGTATTTTAGCCAAATTATTAATATAAAAAAAAACTACAGGATTAAATTGAAAAAAATATTTAAAGTTTAGTTTCAATATATTTAATGTTATACTTACTGTAAATATTTTTTAATTTATTTTAGAACATCCGTTGAGAATGGTTAAACTGTGATGACGTCGTAAATGACGTCACACGCAGGTAAATAAGCTATCAAATGTAAGATAATTAGCGGACGTGGCATTGTTTTACCTGCTTGTGAGTCTGCATCATCAGATAGGTATACCATCATTGATAGACCGTTGGAGTTAGAATCGCAGATGAAAAAATGCTGTATATTTTCATACAGTTGAATTCTGGGCATTATTTTGTAATTATTTCAATTATAATGGTTTCTAAAAGCTAATCTTTTAGATAATAGCGCGATACTTATTTAAAAATAACCGGCGAAGTGCGTGTCGGGCTACGCGCAGTAGGGTCTGAAGTAGCCCGTTATTCAATGCAAGTCTTTACCCGTTATAAACAAGCAACCAGGCACTTCGTTTTTATCACTTTAAAGGATTTTGTATTTGGTAAAAACACCTAATTTTAACGACTATTACTGCTAGACTAATAAATGTATCTTAACCGCTATAGTTTTTCTTTAAATTTCATGAAATGTGCTATCATCACGAATTTTTACAGATTTTTCAAGCCAGCAGTTTAGCTTTTAGAGGGAGGGGGGACGCTCTACTGGAACAAAAATAATGTAAATGGAGCATTCAATCGAAAAATGGTATTAGCAACTCTGAAGTAATTTTAAAAGACCTATTCAACGATACCCCACACGATGGGGTAGACGACGAAAAAAAATGTATCCCCACTTCTCATGTAGGGGAGCTACCCTAAAAAAAATTTTTTTTCAAAATTTTACTTCACCACTTTGTCGGCAAAATTAATATACATACTCCTACAAAATTAGAGCTTTCTAGTATTAACGGTCTTTTAGCAAAACCTCGGACAGACAGACAGACAGACAGACAGACGGACATGACGAAACTGTAAGGGTTCCTTGTCAGGACTACGGAACCCTAAAATAGGACAAGACAAGTACTCAATTTGTGTAAATGTTGTTTTTAGGATGTCGTTCCATAGTTATGCAGTAACGGAACCCTGAAAATGCTGTCGACTGTCGAGCATGATGAGGGCCCGGTGGCGTAATCGGGAGAACGGTTGGCTTTGATAAAAAACAGTTCAAAAACCCCGCCGTGCACCAATGGATTTTTCTATCGAACATCGAACAGTGGCCCTCCGGTGAAGGAAAAACATCGTTAGGAAAGCAACAACCACCGCATGGTGGTAGGACACTATCTAGTGTCCGCCTGGCCAGCTACCACCCTCAAGTTAGAAAATCTATCGCCAAACATCTAACGTGTTCCGGCAGCTATCCTTGAGAGCCAGTTCCCATTCTAGGCTTAGCGTGCTTACCATCTTCGACCGCATCATCACTTACCAACAGGTGAGATAGTGGTCAAACGCTAACCTATCAGATAAAAAAAATTAAAAAAAGCTCGGAATCTTGCTTCTACCTGATTGACAGACAAACAACACATACTGGCGCTTACCTCAGCCAACGGATTAGCCTAGCAATTCAACGAGGTAACGTCGCCAGCTTTTTGGGAACGTTACCGGCAGACAGCTGCGACCTAGGTTCTGTTTTTTAACCGACTTCAAAAAAGGAGGAGGTTTCTCAATTCGACCGTATATATATTTTTTATTGAGGTATGATAAGTATCTCCAGAGATATTGAGATAAACGTCTCAAAATTGGTACTGAAAATGAATAGCGCGGCATTGAAGTCGTTTTTTTTAGTTTTTAAACGATATTATTATTATTTATAACATTTTACTTATTTAGATCATTTTAATGTTAATAGTTTTTATCTTAATTTAGTTTTCAATTGTATATATGTACTATTTGTAAATATTGTTTAATATTAAAGTAACATGGTTGTAAACTTGTTTAATGCCAAACCAAATCGTAAAACCCCAATAAAATTTAAACTAATAATACTTATAGTTAAATATTGTGTTTATTGTGTCTTAGGGAGGCGTGGGTTCAAGTCCCATTTGTACGGTAAAATTTTGGATTATATTATAACAATGTACAAAAACATAATATACCTGAAACGGACATGTGAAGGCACTGCTACAAAGAAAACTTTCAAAAATAACAGCCTATCATAATATTTAATAATAAGACCTCCAAAGCCTAAGTAAATCGCCACGTACCCTATTTTCGCCGTCCTCCATAAATTGATACAGCCCAAAAGAAAATATTACAAATAAATAAGCCATAAACATAAATGTCCTTTATATAATGCAGAAAATACAGAAAACACTAAACTAAGATTATCTCCAAGATATAAACCCACGGAGGGGTGGTAACCACCCTCGCGAAATTGAATTTATACTTCATTTCCCATAAAATGCCTATACCGAATTTATTTTGTACCATTAGCATATTAAAATGGCATCAGAGTATGTACGGGTAGCAGAAAAATTACATAGTCAGATTTTGAAATCGGAAGTGGCTCTTACTATACCGAAATGTTATAAAAAAGCCAGATGAAACATTTTTTAAGAATAATATTTAATTAATGATTATTTTTGATTTTGATTTTTCTACTGTGTATAAGTTTTTTTTTATGTAATTATCTACTTTAATAAATTCTAGCTTCCTAACTAATATTATAAATGCGAAAGTAACTCTGTCTGTCTGTCTGTCTCACTTTCACGCCAAAACCACTGAACTGATTTAAATGAAATTTAGTACACAGATAGTCTAGAGCCTGAGTAAGGACATAGGCTACTTTTTAATACGAAAAGAGGGTTGTAAGGGGTTGAAGAGGGGGAAGAAAAGTTGTATGGAAGTATGGTTATTTTTAGAGCTGGAGCTTGAAACTGGCTTTAGGCTGTTGATTCGATATAAATAAATATGACTTTCAAAGTTTGTAAAAGTTTTACCCTCAAGGGTGTAAAAATAACAATAGGGGATGAAGGTTTGTATGGAAATATTTAAGGTTTATGTGAAAGGGGAGGGCAGACGGAAGTGAGGGAAGGGGAGTGGGGGGAAGAGCGAGGGGGAGGGGAGGGGGAATTGGGGGAAGAGATAGGGGAGGGGAGGGGAAGTGGGGGAAAAGGGAGGGGGAGAGAGAAGTGAGAAGAAGGGGGTGGAGGGAAGAGAGAGGGAAAGGGGAGCGGAGGGGTGAAGGGGAGGGAGAGGGGAGGGGGATTTGCGCGGCGTGGTACGGTGGGGTGTAGGAGGGATACCCATGTGTCTTTTTTGGAAAATAATTAGCCTAAATATTTAATAATGCTACCCAAAGACACTATTCCACACGGACGAAGTCGCGGGCACAGCTAGTTAATAATAATTTGAGATAATTTAACTTCAAATGCTGCGATAGTCAAAGAAGCCAGTAGTTACGAGTATAACCATGTCATCAAAGTATACAAAGTTGCTTATATTGTTTATCTCCATATCTCCGGAGATAATGGTCTGATCTTGATAAAATTTGAATGGGACTAAACGGGAGGCATACTCTATAAAAATAATGTATTTTGACGGAGTTCTTAGGTTACAAACATAAAAAAAAGAAAAAAATAAAACTGGCCAAATGCAAGTCGGACTCGCATTCGTAGGGTTCCGTACCACACTACAGTTTTTTATAAGAACGAGCAAAAAATACCACTATCAGTTTTCGCCAGCAAAAAATAATAAATAATAAACATTTTATGAAAACAGTTGTAAGCCGCGTGCTTATTTCTTATAACGCCATCTAACGTTTAATTCTTAAAGCTATCTAAGTGAAAGTTAACACAAATGTGTTAGGGATCGGCAGTTCAATATATCGCCATCTATGGAGATTTACTTAAGCGTTCATAGATAGCGTTATATTGAAATGCCGAAAAAAACGTGTCTTGTATGAGGACCCCTTATAATTTTAAACTTTATTCTGTTCTTAGTATTTGTTTTTATAGCGGCAACAGAAATACATCATCTGTGAAAATTTCAACTATCTAACTATCACGGTTCATGAAATACAGCCTGGTGACAGACAGACAGACAGGCAGACAGTGGAGTCTTAGTAATAGGGTCCCGTTTTACCCTTTGAGTACGGAACTCAAAAGTCGGTCGGATTGAGAACCTCCTCCTTTTTTAACCGACTTCAAAAAAAGGAGGAGGTTTCTCAATTCGACCGTATTATTTTTTTTTTAATGTTTGTTCGCGGATAACTTCGTCGTTTATGAACCGATTTAGATTATTCATTTTTTGTTCGAAAGGAGATATCCCAAATGTGGTACCATAGTAATTTTATTGAGGTCTGATAAGTATCTCCAGAGATATTGAGATAAACATCTCAAAATTGGTACTGAAAATGAATAGCGCGGCATTGAAGTCGGTTCTTTTTTAAGTTTTTAAACGATATTATTGTGAAGTCGGTTTAAAATAAAATCATAATTTCTTTAATTAAACTTGCTCTTTCATGTCACTTCTCCCCTATTTATTAACCGACTTCAAAAAAAGGAGGAGGTTTCTCAATTCGACCGTTTTTTTTTTTTTTTTATGTTTTTTCGCGGATAACTTCGTCGTTTATGAACCGATTTTGATTATTCTTTTTTGTTCGAAAGGAGATATCCCAAGTGTGGTACCATGGTAATTTTATCGAGGTCTGATAAGTATCTCCAGAGATATTGAGATAAACATCTCAAAATTGGTACTAAAATGAATAGCGCGGCATTGAAGTCGGTTCTTTTTTAGTTTTTAAACGATATTATTTGATATTGTATTCTATGCAGATCTGCTTATGACAACGTGTGCATTAAGACTTTTTCATTAAATCTTCATCATCATATTCAGCAGAGCCGTATTTCCACCTAGGCCTCCTACCGATTAAAAAAAGAAAGTAATTGCGTAACATACATACATACATACAAAAATAAAACATAGAGACGAATTAAGAACCTCCGTCTTTTTGAAAGTTGGTTGCAATGCTTCGGTATGTAGGGGGAAGGGGCCTCAAATAAAAATTGCCTAGGAGCCCTAGATATCTAAATCTGGCCCTGATTATCAGCCAATTTCCATCCACTGGCCTCTCCTAATCTACTTATATCAATAAATCTTGATGCTTTGTAATCCTACACGCGATACCTACTGATGACTGATGGTACTATTGTGTGACTGCTGTTGATATTACAAATGGATAAACAAATTAAGTTTCGCACGTATGAATAATACTTATGCTAGAATCACCTCGCGGTTTCACTCGCGTAGTTTGAGTTCCCGTGAGAATACGGGGATAAAATATAGCTTATGTTACTCGCTGATAATGTAGCTTTCCATTGGTGAAAGAAATTTTGAAATCGGCCCAGTGGTTTTTGAGTTAATTGTAACAAACATAATAATGACTATCGTTTAAAAACTAAAACAACCGACTTCCATGGCCCGCGAATCAATTTCAGTAACAAGTTTGAGACGTTTATCGTCATATCTCTAGAGATGTTTATCAGATCTCGATGAAAATTACAATGACACCACCTCGGAAACGTACCCTACCGATTAAAAAAAGAATCATTCGAATCGGTTCATAATTGACGGAGTAATCATAGCATACATAAAAAAACATACAGACGAATTGAGAAGCTCCTTCTTTTTGGAAGTCGGTTTAAAAATAAAATCTTTTCTCATTGTAATATTATAGTTTAGGTTATTGGTTGTGATTAGTGAAATACCTTAAACTAATATTCTGATTGTTTTGCTACCACTACCCAATGACATACCAGATACCTATCTGCTGTGCTGCCAAAAAAATGATATCAAGACCAGACCCTACATGTATGTATGTGCAAAATTATTTCCAATTCGCTACAAATTGAGTGACGGGTTGGTATCTTCTAGGTAAGCGTGGTACATTGACTCTTATCAGATGATTATTGATGGTGGTAAGCTACTTTTTGGTAGCAAGTCAGGCAGAACATAGATATAAAATGCTTCTACCACCTGTGGAAAAGTTATCATTTTCTATGTCTTTTCGGTGTTACTAATCAGAAAAACTGTTGAAAAGGCTAAGTATTTGCCAAGGAAAAGTATTTGCCTTCCAAAACTCATAAAATGCATAAGTTCTAATCTAGTCTCTAATGAAGACTATCATCAATGCTCTTCAGGTGAAATAGTGGTGAAGTGTAAAGAGTATTAAGATGCATCCTACCCTACTAAGATGAACTCAATAGGAAAAATTGTATTTAGACTGAAAAATACTTGCTAATCAATGAACTGACATTACGATTCCAGAAGTTAGCAAAATTGAAAGGGTTGCCATACACAATGTGCCAATGTACATCAATTCCTAAGTTTAATAAAACTGGCCAAGTGCGAGTCAGACTTTTGTCCCGCACACGGAGGGTCCCGAACGCCATCTAACGAATATCTAACGAACTTCTAACACCAACAAAGTGACCGTTAACACAAGTTTTGCGGTGTCAGCAATTAATATTATTAAATATCTGATTGACCGAGCTTTGCTCGGTATTTTTTGCCACTATTATTGCCACTTAAACAGTAAATATGACTCTTCCTGACATCTATTGGCAAGTTGATTATCGATAAAGTTGATTTTTGAAAACACGAATAAAACAACATTTTCTGAAAATTAATCCTAGTTAGATCGATTTATCGCCCCCGAAATTCCCTGTATAAATTTTATAAAAGCGTTGGAGCCGTTTCCGAGATTCAGATTCAGATTCCGAGATTAAGGTAAACACGACAGCGCCGCGCCATCTATGAACGATTCATAGATGGCGCTATCGTAAAAAACACGTTTTTTGTTTTAAACCCTTTAATTTTTAACTTCGTTCTGTTCACAGTATTTGTTGTTATAGCGGCAACAGAAATACATCATCTGTGAAAATGTCAACCATCTAACTATCACGCTTCATGAGATACAGCCTGGTGACAGACGGACAGACAGACAGACAGACGGACAGCGGAGTCTCAGTAATAGGGTTCCGTTGGTACCCTTTGGGTTCGGAACTCTAAAAATGACAAATAAACCAGTAATAACCAGTTACATGGGTGGAGGTGAAATTCCTGTGGGTGCGCACAAAGCTGGGTATTACACGGCTTCTGTGAGTGTAAATACCTTTCATATTTTTGCTGTAATAGAAAATTTTGGTTGCAGCTTGAGAATTTTGGAGAAGGCAAATTTTTCGGTTAAATACTACACACGTAATGGCCGTGTCACTCTCCATTTTATATATACTCTTTCTTTATTAATACTTATTTGGAAAATTTTAATAGTGTGAGTTAGAAATGTTAATTTGAGAATAATTAAAATTTTATTAAACCCAACAACACAGCTAAATAAAAGTAGTGAAAATGTATCACGGACTTATTGGTGATTGATAGTAGGGCTGGGCTATTCACAATCATTCGAATGCGGAAACTGCTTACCTTTCGACTAGATCGTCGCAAGTCACAAAGTTCTACTACACTGTACTATACTACAATGTACTATAGACAATTTAAATTTAAACAATCAGTGATTTTAATTGGAAAAGTTTCCGCGACCAAACAGCTCACGGATTTTTCATCAATATTCGAAATTCAAAGTGACGCTAATTGAATTCGAACATGTCCAATTGCAATGAAAATAGCATTGCTATGCTGAACTAGATTATCTCAATAATAGTGCCACATCCATTTTATTTCTTCGTAGGTCGGATCCGTTGTCAGAAGCGTGTAGCGTTTTCTGTGGCTTCTTTGCCGAAGTTTGTGAAGTTGAAAATATGGCAGTTAATTTATATTTTTCAGGATATATTTCAAGTCTGGCGCTTTTATAGGCCACCGAGCTTGCTCGCAATATGTTATGACAGGAATATAAAAATATAACGGAACTTCTATTATTTTGTTACAATTGTGTTCCGAAATAAATTTACTGCTCAAGGCTATGTGTGCGCTGTGAATGAATAGGTATCTTCTACATTGTTACACAAAATGCGAAATTTCATTGTACCGAAGGGATTCAATCCCTCACCTCCTAGGAAACATGCCCAGGTGCTCTGACCAACTTAAGGTACGTCCACACCGCGGCGTCCTGCGATCTGCGGGTGCAATCTCAGTACTTTTCAATTGTTTTCTGATCGCGTTTGGTGTGAACCAGTCGGTGGAAATACTTCTGCGCTATCTGATCGCCGCCTGGATCGCGCACGCAGGACGCTGCAGTGTGTCCGTACCTTAAGCCGGTGCGATCCTATCGATACGACGAAATGAATGGATTACATTTTATTTATAGGTCTCTTCTAGCTAGATGACTTGGATACACGTTAGAACTAAATATAAAGTTATGGTGGCAGATTTTTTCTTTGACGCCTACGAGCATTTACCAATGGAGATGTTAACGTTGTAATCCGCAAACATATTTTTCTGCCGATACTTACGGGGGACGAGGTAAACACGCATTGCACACACACAAATCACTCACTTTAACGATCCCGCACACTAGCTTGAAACACGCACATTGTATTAAAAATACAGCGTAGTTACGCACGCTCATATGGCCAAAAATGGCTATATGGCCAGCAGAGGGGGCCTTAACGCCTTGCGTTAACATCTCCTTTGGTAAATGCTCGAAGTTTGATGCTGATAAGACTATGTCTTCGATCTGTGGTGGTAAGCTACTTTTTTGGTAGCAAGTCAGGCGGATATAGTATTGTGAATGTATATGTAAATATTGAATTGTGATTTAATTAATTTTATTGGTATAATACCATATGTTTATAATTGAGTTTAGCAATAGCTTAACAATAGGTTGAGTTTAACAATAGCTTAACAATAGGTTTGAATAGCTTAACAATAAGTTTTGATTTTGATAATATGCCCCTACGACCTGAGGACGAACACCATTGCTAGGATTTGAACTGGCAACCTCTGAAGCCTTTTATCCTTTATTCCAACGGAATAAACAAATCCAAAACCAAATCAAAACAAATCGTTCTTGAAGTAAATGAATGCATCAATTTCCGATTGAAAAGCGACCAAACAAAACTTATAAAATAAACCAGCTTGGCTGAAGCTATAAGATATGACATGAAATTCCGAAACCTCGAGAAACAGCTCCAGCTGTTAATTTAAGCTGTAATGTGCAGCTGCGCTAACTTAGCTCAAGTACTGCATTGCACCTACTACGGCCGTTCAGTGTTAACTTTATCCTAGTGCGGGGAGTGATTATCCGATTTTAGAAAATTTTGTGCTTTAAAAAAAAATTATATACTTGCTCAAATAATATCGTTTAAAAACTAAAAAACAACCGACTTCAATGCCGCGCTATTCATTTTCAGTACCAATTTTGAGATGTTTATCTCAATATCTCTGGAGATACTTATCATACCTCAATAAAATTACCATGGTACCACACTTGGGATATCTCCTTTCGAACAAAAAAAGAATAATCGAAATCGGTTCATAAACGACGAAGTTATCCGCGAAACAAACATAAAAAAAATAAAAAATATATATATATATATATATATATACGGTCGAATTGAGAAACCTCCTCCTTTTTTTGAAGTCAGTTAAAAAAAGAGAATTTTCCAAATCGGTTTATAAAGAACGAAATCATCAAACATATGTCGATCGCTATATCGACATCGCGTAAGTCACGTTAAATTCCCGTTTTTAAATCTATAAGAACGAAATCCTGAAGAAACTAACATAAAAAAAAAATAGTCAAACCTTCTTGTTTTTTATCCGACTTCACAAAAAAGTAGGAGATTCTCAATTTGTCAGTTGTTTTTTTTATGTATGTCCACCTAAGGATGCCTGAACCGATTTGAAAAATTCTTTTTTTGTTTCAAAGGGTACCCTTCCCAGGGCCGGTAGTCTCTACTTGCATAGCGATGAATTTCGAGCGATAATCGTCGATACGAAAAGAGATGCAGATATCAACTGTCTAGCTGCATCTCATTCTAGGAGACGTTTGCGATGACAAGATGCATTGCTATCAATGTAGAGACTTCCACCTCAGGTGGCCCCATTTAAATTTTAACGAAATCGGCCGAGCCGTTTTTAATATAGGTATCAACATTTGTATTACGTAAGATGCATTTATGTACCATGACGACATGCTACTCACTACCAGTACAGATTATATAATAGTTACTACTAGTCTACTGGCTACTTTGACTAGCGCGACGTTTAAAGTCGGTTCTTTTAGTTTTTTAAACGATCTTAAATTGTTATGAAGTCTGTTAAAAATATTATGTTTTGTATTAATATTAACAATATTACATATGTAAATAAGTACACATATACACAAAATCACGCCTTTTTCCCGTTGGGGCAGGCAGAGGCTACTTTCCACCTGCTACGATCCTGACCTACCCTTGTACATAACATTATCTATATACAACTCAAACAAATAATGATTTATATCTCATGACAATATCAAAAATATCATTCATCCTTGTCAGCCCATTTCTGTCCACTGCTGCACTCTCCTAAAGATACGACCACACTGTGGCGTCTTGCGTCCGTGTGCGCGTTCTCGATCTGATTTTCAATCGTTTTCTCATTGCCGTAGATCGCGTTTGATGTGAACCAGTCGGTACAAATAGTAGTGCGATATCTGATCGCCTACGTAGTATTATTATCTTTTCTATGTCGCCGCCTAGATCTCGCACGCTGGACGCCGCGGTGTGGTCGTACCTTGGGGCACGCCATTGAGCTCGATCTTCAGCTATTGGTTTGCAACCGCTGCCAACCAGCTTGCATATCAAAAATATATAAACCACAATATAATCATGATATCTACCTAAAATGTAAATAAAATAATTAAGATAGTTTAAAAACTAATACCGACTTCCATGCCGCGAAAGTCAGTTTCAGTAGGAAGTTTGAGACGTTTATCGTCATATCTCTGGAGATACTTATCAAATCTCAATTAAAATACAATGGGATCACTTCGAGAGTATACCTTTTTGAATTAAAAATATATTTTTAATTGGTTCACAATGGCGAAAATATCTATGAACATAAACAAAAAGAAATACATACAGATGCACATTGAACCTCCTCCTTTTTGGAAGTCGATTAAAAAACAGAACCAAGGCACTTGTACTATTCATTATTGTGTGACCAATGTCAATATCTGAATAATTATTTCGTTATGCACAAACTCTTTTTTTTTATGGTAAAAGGTAACAGGACAAGCACGACGCTCGCCTGATGGTAAGCGATAACATCTACCTATAACAGATATAGCGGCATGCAACATTCTGAACTGCCAGAATTTTACATGTCACTGCACTGCGCCTGTTACCTTTAGGTATAAAGATGTTGAGTCTCACATGCCTTGTGATTTCACTGGACACCTTGCCATTTCAACCGAAAAACATTCCTATTTCACGGCTGAATATTAATTGGCAAAGTGGTGGTACCGCCCCAGGCGTACCAGCAGAAGTCCTACCACTACAATTACACTCTTATTCCCAAGTATTAGATTACCTAGATGCTCAGGTAGCCTAGGATCACCTACTGGGACTATAAATCTACCGCCGCCGTCTAGGATGCTAATTACTGGCTAGTAGCTGCAGTGCTACCAGATAATAAACTGTTACTTAAATGCAGGCTTTGAAGTAGTATGAGTACCTACAGTAGGTAACTACGGTTAAGTAAGTTAAAATGATTTCTAATCAGCCGACTTCATGACTACCACTATGTCGGCTAGTGGTAAGTGATGATGTGGTCGAGGATAGTGAACACGCTAGCTAGGCCTAGAATAGACTGACTCTGATGAGATGACGGCAGGCTTTTCTTCTTGATGCTGGTAATATTTTGCACATTTTCACAGGAATAATTATTGTATTGTAATATGGGACTAATCGCGCAAAAAACATTGTCTTCTCGTAACCATGGTTAATGCGACTTGATCGAAACGTCGAGGTAAACAAAATTGTGTTTTTAACGTGATAAGTCTCGTATTACATTATAATTCTGATAGTAAGCTACTTTTTGGTAGCAATTCAGGCGGAATATCGATATATAATGTTCCTACCACCCGTGTGACCAACCCTACCTTCACTGAAAATAGTATACTTACTCGCAGATTTCATCATTAACAGCCAGTATTCGTCCACTGTTGGACATAGACCTCCTCTCTATATGGCACGCCACTGAGCTCGATCTCTTCGATCTTTTTGTTTCCAACCGCTGCCAGCCAGCTTGCGTGTATCGTCGCTCCACGAAGATGGAGGGCGTCCTACGCTTCGTTTACCGAGCCGTGGTCTCCATTCTAGAACACGTCTACTCAATCGGTATCGGTTATTGGTTTTACGACAGCCCACTACCACCGTAGGGCTATTCTGTATCTTTTCTGTGCTGCCACTTCAACTTGCACTATGTCATGTCTATGCCTTTGAGCTATGTCAAGTAAGTTGTTCTGTGTCGGATGACTTGATTTTGAATTCGATCCTTCAGAGATATTCCAAGCATTACCCTTTTCATACCTCGCCTTAGATATGATGAATTGAGACTCGTAGATTTCATATATTAATTCTCGTTCTTAAAGCATTTGACGCGTCAAAATTTTGTATTTCTAGTAACATTGACATAAAATGAGTGCCTCGTTCGTTTGTAAACTCGATGAAAAAGATTATCTTGTAAGTCGGTTAAAATCAAGACACAAAACGGTATTGAAATTGATGAAGCCTCCTTTCAAGCAATGTATCGATATCACTCTATCTAGAAGATCCGCCATCAATTTGGGCAAACGTCCCGAATCGCCCATTTAAATTTCAAATTTGTTCTCATTCAAATCTGGAGACGTATAAATGGGAAGTTACCCTCGAGCCGAGAGCAAGGGTGGAGTAAGGGAGACACATTAGGGGTGGTTTTGGTCCTTTAATTTATCGATAATGAGATGTTGTAGTTCCTATTGCGAAAATATAATTGATTTAACTTATAAATATTGCATATGATGTGTATCTGAATGAGAAGTATAAAATATTTTTTGTGAAAATTAAGCTTTTGAATTTTGATATCACTTTTGCGTTGATATCACATTTTAATATAGTGCAACGCAAATCAGTAATTGATTTTAAAATAAGTTGTAGTTTTGTTACCTAGTAAAATATCGAAAAACTACACCCCATTTGTAAAATATAAACTCATCTTTCACGATATTTATTAATATTTTAAAAAAAAACAGCCAAAAAAACTTCCATCAACACCAATATTATAAATGCGAAAGTCAGTTTGTTTATTTGTTTGTTTGTTTGTTTGTTTGTTTGTTTGGGACTTCTTCACGGTCAAACGGCTTGACCGATTTGGCTGAAATTTTGTACAAAGATAGTACATAGGGCAGAATAGGATATAGGATACTTTTCTTTTGGCTATCGAGTCAGGGGGTCCAGATATTTTTAATTGAATTTTGTAAATATAAGACTTCTTCTCGAATAAACGGCTTGACCGATTTGCCTGAAATTTTGTATGAATACATGTCATAAGGCAGAATAGGATATAAGATACTTTTTTTTCTGGCTGTCGAGTCAGGGGGTCCAGATATTTTTAATTCAATTTCGTAACTAAAGGACCTCTTTTCGAATAAACGGCTTGACCGATTTGCCTGAAATGTTGTATAGAGACAGTTCATAAGGCAGAATAGAATATAGAATACTTTTTTTCTGGCTATCGAGTCAGGGGGTCCAAATATTTTTAATTGAATTTCGTAAATATACGATCTCTTCTCGAATGAACGGCTTGACCGATTTGCCTAAAATGTTGTATAACGACAGTTCATATGGTAGAATAGTAGATAGGATACTTTTTTTTTTGGCTATCGAGTCAGGGAGTCCACATATTTTTAATTGAATTTCGTATATATAAGATCTCTTCTCAAATAAACGGCTTAAACGATTTGCCTGACATGTTGTACAAAGACAATTCATAGGGCTGAATAGGATACAGAATACTTTTTTTCTGGCTATCGAGTCAGGGGGTCCAGATATTTTTAATTGAATTTAGTAAATATAAGACATCTTCTCGAATAAATGGCTTGACCGATTTGCCTGAAATGTTGTACAAAGACAGTTCATAGAGTAGAATAGGATATAGGATACTTTTTTTTTGGCTATCGAGTCAGGGGGTCCAGATATTTTTAATTGAATTTTGTTAATATAATACTTCTTCTCGAATAAACGGCTTGACCGATTTGCTTGAAATGTTGTATAGAGACAGTTCATAAAGCAGAATAAAATATAGATTACTTTTTTTTGGCTATCGAGTCAGGGGGTCCAGATATTTTTAATTGAATTTTGTTAATATAAGACGTCTTTTCGAATAAACGGCTTGACCGATTTGCCTGAAATTTTGTATGAATACATGTTATAGGGCAGAATAGGATAAAGGATACTTTTTTTCTGGCTGTCGAGTCAGGAAGTCCAGGTATTTTCAATTGAATTTTGTAAATATAAGACCTCTTCTCGAAGAAACGGCTTGACCGATTTGCTTGAAATGTTGTATAGAGACAGTTCATAAGGCAGAATAAAATAAGGAATACTTTTTTTTGGCTATCGAGTCAGGGGATCCAGATATTTTTAATTGAATTTTGTGAATATAATACTTCTTCTCGAATAAACGGCTTGACCGATTTGCGTGAAATTTTGTATGAATACATGTCATAGGGCAGAATAGGATATAGGATACTTTTTTCTGGCTGTCGAGTCAGAAAGTCCAGGTATTTTTAATTGAATTTTGTGAATATAAGACCTCTTCTCGAATAAACGGTTTGACCGATTTGCCTGAAATGTTGTATTAAGACAGTTCATAGAGCAGAATAGGATATCGGATACTGTTTTTTTGGCTATCGAGTCTGAGTGTTTAGATTTTTTTAATTGAATTTTGTGAATGTGTGGCCTCTTATCAGCTCAACAGCTTGACCGATTCAGCTGAAATTTTATACATATTACAGTTCATTTTGCATAGAATCACATAGGATACTTTTTTTCTGGCAGCCGAGTTCAGGTGTCCAGAATTTTTAAAGTGAACTTTGTAAATGTGTGGCCTACTCTCGGTCAAACGGGTTAACCATTTAAGCTGAAATTTTGTGCACAGACAGTCAAAAAGACAGAAGGACAACGAATACTTTTTTTTGGGTGGAAATTTAGGTTGTCTATATTTTTATTATGGAATTGTGTTAATGTGTGGCCTCTTTTCGGCCAAACGGCTTGACCGATTCTGATGAAATTTTGTACAAAGACATTTAATAGGGCATAAAAGGGCAAAGAATACATTTTTTCGGCAGAAAAGTGCGGGTGCCTATATTTTTTGTTAACTTTACATAGAGTTTGCATAATCATAAAAGTTTGACCTTAGTTTCATCTATAATGACTCAACTTAATAAGTGCCTTAATTAGGCCATAAAACTGTCCGGGTCATTAAAAGCCATCAAAATTTACGCGATGGCTTTGCTTGCCCAACGTGTTTTATCTGTTTTGTGGGAAGTATTTCAAAAACATTCGTGTTTTACCAGCCACATTTAACCTTGGGGTCATCGGTGTTGACTTAGTAGGTTATAAAAACTGTCAGGGTCATAAAACGTAAAAATGTTCGCGCTCACATCGCTCGCGCAGTGATAGCGCTCGCTGCGCTCGCGCAATAATTTATTTGATCTACTTTGTAGGTAATATTTCAGCAACTTTTGTATTTTAATAGCCACATTAATCAAAACGAGCCATAAATTGGAACAGTACAACTATCAATAATCATAATGATTTTTTACCTTTAAATTAGTGGATATCAAGTTTAACCTTAGGGTCATCGGTGTTAAATAAGCAGGTCATAAAAACTGTCAGGGTCATAAAATGAAGTAAAGATTTTCGAGCTCGCTTCGCTCGCGCATTGATAGCGCTCGCTATGCTCGCGCAAAACTTTGTTTAATCAACTTTGTAGGTAAAATTTCAGCATTTTTTGTATTTTAATAGCCACATGCATCAAAACGAGTTTGTAAATTGAAATAGTACAACCTTCAATAATCATAATGATTTTTACCTTAAAATAAGTGGATATCAAGTTTAACCTTAGGGTCATAAAAAGACGTAAAAATTTTTCACGCTCGCTTCGCTCACGCATTGATAGCGCTCGCCATGCTCGCGCAAATATTTCTTTTATCTACTTTGCAGGTAATATTTCAGCATTTTTGTATTTTAATAGCCACATGCATCAAATCGAAGCCATATATAGAAACAGTACAACCTTCAATAATCATAATGATTATTAACCTTAAAATAAGTAGATATCAAGTTTAACCTTTGTGTCATCAGTGTTAACTGAGTAGGTCATAAAAACTGTCAGGGTCATAAAAGGTCGGAAAAATTTTTTGCGCTCGCCTCGCTCTCGCAGTGATAGCGCTTACTACGCTCGCCCAGTAAAAGCGCTCGCTCCGGTCGCGCAAGCATTTGTAATATCTACTTTGTAGGATAACAATTCAATTTCGCTCAATTTCCTGTGCTCCAATCATTCCCCGGCGTTGAGGTCATCTGAAACTTTAGAGTTAGACCATACCATGAGTTTATGCCAGCTCACTCGACAATCTTCTATGATTCTTCTTTCATTATACAGGCAATCCGTCTTTGGAATGACTTACCTGTTACAATTCGACACGCTCCCTCAATTTATACTTTTAAAGAAAAACTAAAAAAAATCTACTTAACACAAACCGGTATTGATGATTATTAAGCTATCTCATGTATTTCTTAAAACTGTTATATATTTGTATGTGTATGTATGTTTATATATTATGCATATTTATTTATATTTGTTTTATTTGTATGTATGTAGATATATGTTATGAAATAAATATTTATGTTTATGACTTTGAAATAGATGTTTATTCATTTTATGATCACAAAATTGTTAAATGTGCACCTTAGCCCTTTACATATTCGTACTGTCCACTCCGTCCTAAGGTTGTCTGGAAGAGATCGCTTTGAGCGATAAGACCGCCCATTGTACTAATGTATAATGTATTTTAAGATGTTTATTATTTAATATTGGTGTACAATAAAGATTTATCATTCATTCATTCATTCATTCATACATTTCAGCAATTTTTGTATTTTAATGGCCACATTCATCAAAACGAGTCATAAATTGGAACAGTAGAACTTTCATTAATCATACTAATTTTTTACATTAAAATAAGTGGATATCAAGTTTAACCTAAGTGTCATCGGTCTTGACTTAGGTAGGTCACAAAAACTGTCAGGGTCAAAAAAGTCGTAAAAAATTTTCGCGCTCGCTTCGCACGCGCATTGATAGCGCTCGCTGCGCTCGCGCAATCCTTTGTTTTATCTACTTTGTAGGTTATATTTCGGCATTTTTTGTAATTTAATATCCACATGCATCAAAATGAGTTTATAAATTGAAACAGTAGAACCTTCAATAATCATAATGATTTTTTACCTTATAATAAGTGAATATCAAGTTTATAACCTTAGGGTCATCGGTCTTGACTTAGTAAGTCATAAAAACTGTCAGGGTCATAAAAAGACGTAAAATGTTTCGCGCTCGCTTCGCTCGCGCATTAATAACGCTCGCTGCGCTCGCGCAGACATTTGTCATCAGTGTTAACTTAGCAGGTCATAAAAACTGTCAGGGTCATGAAAGGTCGTAAAAATTTTTCACGCTCGCTTTGCTCGCGCAGTGATAGCGCTTGCTACGCTCGCGCAGTAATACTGCTCGCTACGCTCGCGCAAACATTTGTTTTATCTACTTTGCAGGTAATATTTCAGCATTTTTTGTATTTTAATAGCCACATCCATAAAAACGAAGCTATAAATTGAAACAGTACAACCTTCAATAATCATAATGATTAATAACCTTAAAAAAAGTAAATATCAAGTTTAACTTTTGTGTCATCAGTGTTAACTTAGTAGGTCATAAAAACTGTCAGGGTCATAAAAAGACGTAAATTTTTTTCGCGGTCGCTTTGCTCGCGCATTAATAGCGCTCGCTGCGCTCGCGCAGACATTTATCATCAGTGTTAACTTAGCAGGTCATAAAAACTGTCAGGGTCATGAAAGGTCGTAAAAATTTTTCGCGCTCGCTTTGCTCGCGCAGTGATAGCGCTTGCTACGCTCGCGCAGTAATACTGCTCGCTACGCTCGCGCAAACATTTGTTTTATCTACTTTGCAGGTAATATTTCAGCATTTTTAGTATTTTAATAGCCACATCCATCAAAACGAAGCTATAAATTGAAACAGTACAACCTTCAATAATCATAATGATTAATAACCTTAAAATAAGTGAACATCAAGTTTAACTTTTGTGTCATCAGTGTTAACTTAGTAGGTCATAAAAACTGTCAGGGTCATAAAAAGTCGTAAAAATTTTTCGCGCTCGCTCTGGTCGCGCAAGCATTTGTTATATCTTCTTTGTAGGAAACATTTCAGGAACTTTTGTATTTTAATAGCCACATTCATCAAAACGAGTTATATTTGGAACAGTTCAACCTTTAATAATCATAATAATTTTTTACCTTAAAATAAGTGGATATCAAGTTTAACCTTAGGGCCATCGGTTTTGTCTTAGTAGGTCATAAAAACTGTCAGGGTCATAAAAAGACGTACAAATTTTCGCGCTCGCTACGCTCGCGCAAACTTTTGTTTTATCTACTTTGTAGGTAATATTTCAGCATTTTTGTATTTTAATTGCCACATGCATCAAAACGAGTTTATAAATTGAAACAGTACAACCTTCAATAATCATAATATATTAACCTTTACATCAGTGGATTAAGTTTAACCTTTTTGTCATCGGTGTTGACTTAGTAGGTCATAAAAACTGTCAGGGTCATAAAAAGTCGTAAAAAATTTTCGCGCTCGCTTCGCTCGCGCAGTGATAGGGCTTGCTACTCTCTCACAGTAATAGCGCTCGCTCCGTTCGCGCAAGCATTTGTTATATCTACTTTGTAGGAAACATTTCAGCAACTTTTGTATTTTAATAGCCACATCCATCAAAACGAGTCATAAATTGAAACAGTACAACCTTCAATAATCATTTTTTTTTTTTTTTTTTTATACGTTATAGGCTAGCGTTTGACCACTATCTCACCTGTTGGTAAGTGATGATGCGGTCGAAGATAGTAAGCACGCTAGGCCTAGAATGGGAACTGGCTCTCAAGGATAGCTGCCGGAACACATTAGATGTTTGGTGACAGATTTTCTAACTTGAGGGTGGTAGCTGGCCAGGCGGACACCAGATAGTGTCCTACCACCATGCGGAGGTTGTTGGTTTCTTAACGATGTTTTTCCTTCACCGGAGGGCCACTGTGAAGAGCGCACATAAATTTTTCGATAGAAAAATCCATTGGTGCACGGCGGTTTGAACTCGGTACCTCTGGCATCTAAGGCAAGCGTTCTCCCGATTGCGCCACCGGGCCCTCATAATGACCTTGGTTAGGTTTACCAAGTACCAAGTAATGATTACTGATTTTAACAATAGACGATATCCAGTTCGTCCTAAGAGTCATCTATATTGACTTGATTATTAGGTCATTACTATCAGGGTTATAAAAAGTCATAAAAAATTTTCACTCGCCCAATAATAGCGCTCGCTACGCTCGCGCAGCTATCCACCTTATTTTCTTTGTAAGAAATGTTTCAGGAACTGTTGTATTGAGTCAAACATTTAAACAGCACAACTTCGTATACCTAACCAAAATGATGAATGACTTTAACAATAGAGGATATTGAGTTCGACTTTGAGGGTCATCTTTGGTGACTTGGCCTAAGAAATCATCGATCTAGACCATTGAGGTCGAGGTCATAAAAACACAAATAACGCGGGCGAAGCCGCGGGTAACAGCTAGTGTATTAATAATATAAAGTTATGTGCAAACAAAGAATGCTCTACAGTACAGTAGCGCACAAAGCCAATAATTAATATTATTCTAATATTATTATTGAAAAGTTAGTACAGTCACGGGTTTAACTATGGATAATTCTCAAGATACGAGGTCAATAATCAAACATTATTCAAATAGTAGCTTGTACTATTCAATTATTCTGTGATTTTGCCTCAATACTATATTTTCTATATCTTTTCTGTTGTATTGTTCTGTGTATTCTAGCAATAAACGTAAAATTTTTTATTCATCATCATCATCATCATCATCAACCTATTTCTCTCTACTGCTGGACATAGATAGGTGTCAAACGCTAGCCTATAAGATAGATAAACTCTTTATTTGCACACCAAAAGAACAGAAACAATTTAAACAAAATATACTCTAAACTTATAACTATAGCTATGCAAAGGGCGGTCTTATCGCTTAGAGCGATTTCTTCCAGACAACCCAATAGTAAAAAAGAAAACGAGACTGTGACGGACGGTGGTGTATCAATATTGAAATAAAATCAATAAATATGCTTACAAACATAAAAAAACAAATGTCATACTATACATTACACATAAATACACATACATACATACCTATCTTTAAATATTATCTTTATATATCATACATATAATAATAAAATACACTGTAGCATAGCAATACAATGATTGAGACTACCAATTATTAACATAGAACACAATATACCTAGCAATTTAGTGGAGACTGGCAAGATAGTGTTTATATAGTCGTTCCTTAAAGGTCTGAGGAGATGGAGATTGTCTGATTTCGACTGGTAAATCATTCCAAAGGCGTGCAGCCTGTACCGAAAACGATTTATCGAGAAAAGATGTTGAATGAGTAGGTATTTGTAACGTTAGATTTTCTAATGACCTCAACGTTAATGAGTGCTGTGAATGTAAATATTCAAAGCGATCTTTAACGTAGCGCGGGGAAGCGGGATTGAAAAGTATACTGAATAAGAGAGAGAGAATGTGAGTATTCCGGCGAAGTCGAATAGGAAGCCACTTGAGCTTATGTCGAAAATACGAGACGTGGTCATATTTGCGTAAGCCAAATATGAACCTTATGCAAAAATTCTGAAGCCGCTCAAGTTTGTTTAGCTGGTCCTCCGTTAAATCTAGATAGCTGGCATCAGCGTAATCAAGAATAGGAAGCAGAAGAGATTGTGCTAACACAACTTTGGTAGCAGTCGGGAGAAAATTCTGGAGGCGTTTCAAGGCGCCCGCAGAAGCGAACATTTTGCGCCTAACGGCTTCTAATTGTGGATATATCTATAAGATACTCGTATATTTAAAAAAATCTTATAGGCTAGCATTTTGGCCACTATCTCGCCTAGTGGTAAGACCACTACTTACTTAGTTATCTTCAGACTAGGTATACCTTTTCAGATCGAGAAGCAGAATACTTTAACCGCATCGTCACTTTATATCAACATTTATTAGTACTGCTGCTTGCAAAGTTAGATTGAACACAAATTAAGAAATATAAAAAAAAAATCTAGCCGAAAAATGTCCTTGCCCCTCAGAGTAACAATTACTAAAGTATAGTAATTGTTACTCTAGCCTTGCCCCTACACGAAGTCCTTATTACGCTGCCATAGAATCGTTACTTCAGTATTCGATGTTTTCGCCTGATGCCTAATACCGTTTAAATAGATCCGCGTTGAATATTCACGGTAGCCGGAGATTTCATTTAGATAACGGCAGAAGGCTTTTTAACTTGACGACATTATTACAGGATGAGAATTGGCTGATTAAAATTGAAAGGATTACTATAATTAGAGCGGGCTACGTAACAACGACGTGGTGCTAATCGGTTTACCGAAATTTGGTGTGATATTCTATCCTTCTAAGTCTATATCTATCTATCCTTCTAAGTCTATATCTATCTATCCTTCTAAGTCTATATCTGCTAAATATTATAAATGAGAAAGTTTTTATTAATGGATGTGGCGATGGGTGAATGTTTGTTAAGGTACAGCCACACCGCGGCGTCATGCGCCCTGCGGGCGCGATCTCAGTACTTTTCAATTGTTTTCTGATAGCGTTTGGTGTGAACCAGTCGGTACAAATGTTACTGCGCTATCTGATTGCCCACGCTGCGGTGTTTCCGTACCTTTACTCCTTCACGCAAAAACTACTGAACTGATTTTGATGAAATATTACAATCTTATAGCTTATACATTAGAATATAGTGTAATATAGATATTGTATTAATTGGCCGAAGTATAACTATAATAAAAAAATGTATTAGGCACAATTTCTTTTTTCAAAGCAGGAGCACACCCCGGATTACCGCTACTATAACATATAAATTACTTAATTTTAAATATTAAGTATAAGTTATATTTAAATATTTACAAATAGTACATTATATACAACTCAATAATTTATGATCGTACAAAACAAAAAAACTGACTTCACATGCCGCGATAGTCAAAGTAGCCAGTAGTACAGAATAAATAATAGTACAACCAGTAGCCAGTATCACGTCATCAAGGTATACAAATTTTTTTATATTGTTTATCTCCATATCTCCGGAGATGATTATCAGATCTCGATAAAATTTGAATAGCGCGGGGCAGTGTGAGTATCGCCTAAGATAGTTTGTTGATGATAGTTCGTACAATTGTAATTTGAGACGTTTATCGACACATCGCTGGAGATACTTATCTCCTTTCCAACAAAAAAGAATCATCAAAATCGGTTCATAAACGACGAAGTTATCCGCGATTACACATAAAAAAAGACATGTGGCACTCGGGGACTGCCGCGGTAATTGCATAGCATTTTTTTATTTATGCAGTAGAACAACTAACTACAACGGTCTCCACGCTCAAGGCCCGCGATGGAAGCTATGCAATAGCTTGATATATATTGTCGAATTGAGAACCTCCTCCTTTTTTATGAAGTCGGTTAAAAAATATGCTAAAAACTATTTTAACTAATAATAAACAAAAGGTTATAAATACATAAAACTGACCAAGTGCGAGTCAGCATCACGTCTCTTATCGCACACTTAGGTAGGGTTCCTTACAATACGAACCATAACAGAGTTTCAACCTCATATATTTGATTATTGATAATACCCAAAATATTTGCTTTGGTCGCAATCTAGAAAGACGGGGCTCGTTTACTAACGCCATCTATGTCATTTTGCCGAAACTAATTAGATAGATGGCGTTTAAAAACACGTTTTTTGTATGGGGACCCCCCTTTAATTTTTAACTTTATTTTGTTTTTAGTATTTGTTGTTCTAGCGGCAGAAATACTCCATCTGTGAAAATTTCAACTGTCTAACTATCACGGTTAATGAGCTCTAGCCTGGTGACAGACGGACAGACAGACAGACAGACAGACAGACAGACAGACAGACAGACAGACAGACAGACAGACAGACAGTCAGACAGACAGACGGACAGCAAAGTCTTAGTAATAGGGTCCCGTTTTACCCTTTGAGTACGGAACCCTAAAAACTGAACAGTCGCTGTCTGCCGGTAACGTTCCCAAATCGCTGGCGACAACCTTATCTCGTTGAATTGCTATACTAATCCGTTGGCCGAGGTAAGCGCCAGCAAATAAGTTGCCTCTAATGGAATGTATAGACATTGAATTGAAATTACCAAACATATCCTAGACATCTACACCGACAGCTTAATACCAACTTAATACCTATACGAGTTAACCCTTACTTAGTCGTAACTTAACCCAGGCTTTCCCTTAATCTTTAAGAAATGGGTTGACGTGAATTAATCCTCTGTCGAATACTTGTTTTTGTTGGGTTTATGGGTATAAGTAGGTGCCTAGATATTGAGAAGCCCGTTTGCATAACGGAGAGGTCGCTGGTTCAAATCCCGGCACGGCTGTTCGTCTACAGGTAGTAGGGGCCATATTATATCGATGTTCGGCTTGACTTGTGACCAAAAAAGTAGCTTGGAGAAAATCAGCCGCCATAACATTACAGTGTTTCGACAGCACAGAGCCCTTGAGAGTCCGAGTATTCTTGGTCAACAGGAAGTAAGTACCCTATTGGTTTTGATTACCTTGTGAAATCTAAAAAATATACAAATACATAGATATATATAATAAATATAATAACATAGATAGTCACATCTTTTGATCGCGTTGACTTAGAAGTTAATTTTTTTCCCAGCTGAAAGAGACCGTAAACCTAAACTTGTTGCGGCGGGGATGAATTTTCCGATATGATAAGGGCTGACCCCTAACAGCTTTTATTATACTTATTTGTGAGGATTTTTGTAAAAATAAAAATGCATTACTTGACATCCGGAAAAATCTGTCTTATTTATTAGGTGTCAAAAATATGAAAAATAAATTTTATATAGAAGGAGTATGCATATCACCAAGGAGTATTTAATATACAATTGCTTGTGGTGGAAATACACCACATCATCCCCCTCCAGAGACCGCCTAGGGCGATTAGATGAATCTCTTTGGGAACCTTACTGTTCGCCCAGATCGGGTATGAATGGCAGGTTCTGGAGAAGGCGATGAAGATATCTTTGGTTGAAAGATAGCGTTGGGTGTTTGAGACATTATGAAGGCCGGTTTTAATCGGTCTGCTGATACTGAAACAGTTTTGCCTTTAAATTTTATTTTGAGGACCTTGCCATCTCTTTCCACAACCTCGTGGACCGGTATACGCTGGCTGTAGAGAACTTCTCAGTGCGTCCTCTCTGAGAAAGACGTGGGAGCAAGATGACCATTCTTTGTATACAAACACCTTGTTGTAGCAATGCTGCGATGTCGGGACAGGTTGAATGTGGTTGGCAAATGATCTGATACGAGCAGAAAAATCTGTTATATCAGTAGTACATTTGTGAACTTTATGGTCTAAGAATTCGCCTGGTAGGCGCAGTGGTTCGCCGTATACCAACTTGGCTGATGAAGTTTGAAGATCCTCCTTGAAAAAACTTCTGATGCCGAGCAATACAAGCGGAAGGGCTTCAGTCCAACTACTGTCTGCATGACACATGATGGCTGATTTCAATTGTCGATAGAATCTTTCTACGAGACCATTACACTGCGGATGATAAGCGGTGGTTTTGCGGTGTCTAAAGCCAACAATTTTTGACAGCTCACTAAATAGGGCGGATGTAAATTGTGCGCCTCGGTCGGTGACAATGTCAGTCGGACAACCGAAGCGTGCTATCTAAACACTTAGAAGCGCTTTAGCAACTGTTTTCGCGTTAATATCCTGCAGTGGAATTGCCTCGGGCCATCGTGTGAATCGATCAACACATGTCAAGCAGTAGCGATACCCCTGTGATTGAGGCATAGGACCAATCAGATCAATATGTATGGTCTGAAATCTGGCTCAAGGCAGTTGAAAAGTTCCAAGTATATTTTTATATATATTATAGACATGGCGTGGACCTTCGACCGCTGACATGCCAGACAAGAACGAGACCATTCTCTACAGTCCTTGCGCATCCCGGGCCATACATAGCGATCTGCAATAAGCTTCGCTGTAGCATTAGCACCGGAGTGACTGATGGAATGCAAGTGGTCGAAAACTTGTTTACGCATTTCCATTGTGACATACGGTCAAGGTGTTGTTGTGCTTTCATCGCAATAAAGTTCAGTGTGCGATCCCAGTAGCTTTATCTTCCTCAGGCGCATTGTAAAAGTTCCTTCAATTCAGGACAATCGAGCTGTGAACTGGCAAGCTCATCTAGGTCGACAGGCTGAGAGATAGCATCAACCCACGATAATGCGTCACCCACAAGATTGTCCTTCCCCGAGATGTGCCTGATATCGGAAGTAAACTGGGAGATAAAGTCTAAATGCCTGAACTGTCGCGGTGAGCACTTGTCTTTCCGTGAGTGGAAAGCAAAAGTTATGGGCTTGTGATCCGTGTAAATTACGATGTCACGTACCTCAACCATATGACGGAAGAATTTTATTGCCTCATAGATAGCAAGAAGTTCCCTGTCATACGGTGAGTACTTCTGCTGGCACGGTGACAATTTACGGGAGAAAAATGCCAAGGGTTCCCACACGCTATCCTTGAGCTGTTGTAGCACAGCACCCATCACTGTACCCGATGCGTCGGCAACGATAGCGAGTTTCGCTTGGCTATCTGGATGCGCGAGGAGAGCGGCTTGGCAGAGACCCTGCTTACAGGCTGAGAAAGCTGAGTGTTCTACCTCTGTGAAATTCACGGGATGTGAACCTTTTACTGAGTCCGTGAGCAGTGCATTGAGAGGAGCCTGATGCTTTGCGGCGCCAGGGATAAACCTCCGATAAAAGTTCAACATCCCCAGGAACCTACGCAGCTCCCTGACGGTCTTTGGCGTTGAAAAGTTAGTGATGGCTTCTACTTTTTCAGCCAACGGTTTAGTACCTGCTGCTGAAATATTATAGCCAAGGAAAGTTATTTCCTGCACTCCGAAAACACACTTACTTGTATTTACTACCATGCCGTATTCCATAAGTTGCCTTATTTTTTTTATTTGCCTTATATTATTAGGCCTGTTGAAAAGAATGTGGAGATGGTCTTCGTGCGATTTTTGATCCTTCGAGAAGACCAGAAAATCGTCAAGGAAAGCAAAGGTGAAATCCTCCAATCCCCGCAGCATTTCATCAACAAAACGCTGAAATGTTTGACCGGCATTCCGAAGACCGAAAGTCATAAATGGAAATTCGTAAAGACCGAATGGTGTAGTGATTGCGGATGTCGTTGCGGATTGGGAATGTCGTCAATAAACACTGGTATTTGATTATAGGCCTTAACAAGATCAATTTTCGAAAATACCTGACAACCAGAGATATTGTGAGTGAAATCGTGAATGTGACGAATAGGATAACAATCTGGCATTGAGTCCCACGGTCCTTGCATTGAGCATCCTATAGTCGCCACACGGACGCCATCCGTTATCCTTTTTGGGCGCGAGGTGTAGTGGTGATGACCAGGGTGACTTAGAAGGTCTGGCTGTACCATTCAACAACATCGCAGCAAACTCGTCATTCGCAATCTTTAATTTATCCGATGCCAGTCTTCGTGGTGTGCAGCTTACAGGGGGGCCTGGTGTTGTCTTGATATAGTACACGGTGAATACCCGATGGTCGCGTTATGTCCGGATATTGGTTCAAGATGTTGTGGTAGATCGAGTTACCCGATGCAATTTTGACCGAAGTGATATTTCCAGTTGAAGGCGCAGGTGAAGCCGGGGACACTAGGCTTGTAGTATTGTCGATTAGGCGTTGATTTCGACAATCAACGATGAGGTTGTAATATGACAAAAAGTCAACGCCTATAATAGCCTTCGTAACGTCCGCTACAATAAATCGCCAGGGAAAGTCACGGCGCAAGCCTAGGTTTAGCGACAGGTGTGCGTAGCCGTAGGTGTAGATCGGTGTACCGTTTGCTGCACGGAGTTGGTAGTTCGTTTTCTCACGGCGTTCTCAGAGTGCTGACCGTGGGTAGACGCATACGTCGCTACCTGTATCGACGAGAAACTGCATCTTGGTGGCGCCATCTGTGACGAACAGGCGACCGATGGTAGAACTGCAATCGGTTGTCGCCTCTACCGACTGCCTGCTGCGTTTCCCGACTGCTGCTTATATAAACCCGTACTGAAGTCGCATGGCTTCACGCACTTACTCGCGTCCGTGCCGAACATAGTGTGGTACCAGCATACCGGAAACTTCCGGTAATCAGACTGAGAACGAGTTGAGCTGGATCGGCGGCGTGATCTATCGCTGGACCCCGATTGGCTCGGCGCTCGTGACTGTCGATTTACCTGCATGCTCAGAGCTTGTACTTGTCTGGTAAGCTCGGCGATCTGACGGTTCAACTCGTCGACAGAACTGCCCGGTGCGCTGCCGGATGCTGATGTGGACGCGACTTGTGACACAGGAACAACTTCGTGGATGCGGTCGGCAAGGTCTGCTAGCATGTCGAGTGATGACGTCTTCTGCGAAGCTATGATGGTCTGCGTAGAAGTCGGCAGGCGGCTGCTCCAAATGGTACGGAGAAAGTCTTCTGGAACTCCAGGCCCGGCCAGGTGTCTCAGATATCGTAAAAATTGAGAAGGCTTACGGTCACCGAGTTCCTCGTGGATCAGGAGCTGCTTCACTTTTTTCTCTCGAGATGCAGACAACCGGCTGACTAACTCTGTTTTTAGCTTCTCGTATTTATTTTGTTCCGGTGGGCTAATGATGATGTCCTCGACCTCGGCGGCATATTGCGGGTCAAGTTGGCCTTTGACGTAATAAAACTTTATGCTGTCCGTCTTGATGTTGGCGATTTCAAATTGGCCTTCGATCTGAGCGAACCAAATCGCGGGCTTCTCAGGCCAAAACGGCGGAATTTGCACGCCGACACGGTACACATTTTCAGACCTTGGAGAGTAATCGCTGTCGCTGGTGGTAGCGCCAGCTTGGCCAGCATCTGCACTGTCACGGTTTTGCGGCGGCGGCATACTAATCCTTGGCGGTGTGCGGTCCATATAGGTCACCAATAAAGCTGTTGCGGCGGGGATGAATTTTCCGATATGATAACGGCTGACCCCTAACAGCTTTTATTATATTTATTTGTGAGTATTTTTGTAAAAATAAAAATGCATTACGTGACATCCGGAAAAAAACTGTCTTATTGATTAGGTGTCACAAATATGAAAAATAAATTTTATATAGAAGGAGTATGCATATCACCAAGGAGTATTTAATATACAATTGCTTGTGGCAGAAATACACCACAAACCCGAGTATTTCATATAATTTTTAACTTGATACCTCTACGCGTTCCCGAGAAACAGGGCCTTGACAGATGAACAGACGAACAGATGGACAACACAGTGATCATTAGGGGTTCCTTTTTAGGGTTCCTGGGTAGTCCTGACAAGGAACCCTTATAGTTTCGTCATGTCCGTCTGTCTGTCTGTCTGTCCGAGGTTTTGCTAAGAGACCGTTAATACTAGAAAGCCGTAATCTTGTGGAGGTATGTAAATATATGACGCCGACAAAGTGCTGAAATAAAATTTTGAAAAATATTTTTTTTTAGGGTAGCTCCTCAATCTACCTATATGAGAAGTGGGGATGAATTTTTTTTTCATCGTCTACCCCATCGTGTGAGATATCGTTGAATAGGTCTTTTAAAATAACTTAAGGGTTGCTAATATCATTTTTGATTGAATGCTCCATTAACGAAATATTAAACTTTAAAGTGCAAATGTTTGTTCCAGTAGGGCGTCCCCCCCTCCCTCTAAAAGCTAAACTGCGGGCTTGAAAAATCTGGAAAAATTCGTGATATTGGCGCATTTCATGAACTTTAAAGGAAAATTATAGCGGTGAAGATACATTTATTCGTTTAGCATTAATAGTCGTTGAACTTGGGTGTTGGATAATTTTGTACCAAATACAAAATCCTTAGAATAAATCCTTTTAAGTGACAAAGACAGAGTACCTAGTTGTTTGTTAATAACGGGTAAAGACTATCATTGAATAACAGGCTACTACGGAACCCTATACTGCGCGTGGCCCGACACGCACTTGGCCGGTTATTTCTTTTTAAGGTATGAAACTCTGAAGATGATTTCAAACATGATGGTTTCTAGGGCACGGTGGCGTAATCATAATAATCATAATCATTTATTTATTCCACAAATAGTAGGTTATGTAAATACAAAATAATTAGGCATACAAATTCAATTAAAATTACAGTACTTACTCTCTAATTAAAGTAAATTGCTTAAGAATATGTCTCTATGGTTGTCTTAATTGCTTTAAAAGACATTGTTTATCTTGGCTTACATAGCATAATCAGATGACGTGCAGATCCTACACTAAGAATATATCTTGTGTCGTAGAGATCTGCATAAACCTTCCAGGTGTACATTAAAGCCATACGGAGTGCAGAAAGAAAATATATATATATATATATTTAGAGGTAAGTAACTCATTAAGATATTTATTATATTATATTAATTATTATTGAATGAAATTTATATTTATTACTAAATCTTAATAGAGTGTGCGTGTGTGTGTGTGTGTGTGTGTGTGTGTGTGTGTGTGTGTGTGTGTGTGTGTGTGTGTGTGTGTGTGTGTGTGTGCGTGTGTGTGTGTGTGTGTGCACGTGTATGTGTTGTGTTAGGTTATTTACGAAATTGGCTATTTCATAATGTGTAGTATATTCTCAGTATCTTCATAGTTTAGGCTTTTAAGCCATTTATCAACTTTGTATTTGATTTCTTTACCTGATAGCAAGATTAAATTTTTTACAACTTTACACGTCTTATTAAAAACAAAAGGAGCAAGAAATGACTCCTGTCGTTGAGCAGATCTTGTGTTGGTATTTGACTGGGCAAAAACTCTGTCCTTTCTTCTTTTCGTTAAAATCTTTGATTTTTCATTGTGGGTCACGTTTTTGCGTTGTACTAAAATGAGACATAGAATATATATTTGCCGTACTGTGAGAACTCCGCAATCTTTGTATAGTTCTGTAGTGGGAAATCGCATAGGCCTACAAGTTGCTACTTTTAGAAGAGCACGTTGAGCACGTTCAAGTTGTAACATATGTGTACCGTATGCTCCGCCCCAAGACGTGATACAATAGGTGAGAAGGGATCTACAAAGGCTTTCATATACACTAATTACCAATGGCCGATCAGCAACATCCCGTAAACTTTTGAATAAATATATTAATTTACGAACCTTACTGCAGAGCGTTTCAATGTGAGGTTTCCAGGTTAATCTAGAATCTAGAATTACCCCCAAATACCTCACACTTGATTCGCGCTGCAGGCTTGGACAGCTACAGTTGCTTGTGTCGGCACAATCACCGTGTATCTTGAGATTCATGGAGGAAATTCTAATATAAGAGTTTGTAAATGTGACAAATTTGGTTTTCTCAACGTTAAGAGAAAGCAAATTATCACTTAACCAGTTAGTTACAATGCCGAGTCCCCGTTCAGCATAGGTTTTCACCTCTTCCCAGTTTTTACCTACAAAAATTAGCGCTGTATCATCCGCATAGGCGAATATTCTACCATTTTGGAGATTCAGGTTGCACAGGTCGTTAATATAAACCAAGAATAGGCTAGGGCCCAAAACACTGCCTTGGGGAACTCCATAGCTAATCGATTCATCTTCACTAACCATCTCACCTATTTTAGTCCTCTGAGTTCGGTTTTGTAGGTAGTTCGCTAAGAGACACAATGTTTGACCGCGTATACCATTTAATTCTAACTTCTTAATCAGTAGTGGAACAGAGACAGTGTCGAAGGCTTTTGCTAGGTCCAGAAATACTCCTATGACTTTGTTTTTGTTATCGATTTCATTAACTATATATTTTGTAAGTTCCGAGACAGCATTTTGAGTAGATTTTCCAGTTCTGAAGCCAAATTGAGCGGATGAAAGGATATTGTATTTTTCTAAATATGAAGTTAAGCGTCTATTAATAATCTTTTCAAGAATTTTGGAAATACAAGGTAAGATTGATATAGGTCTATAGTTTCCGACACTATCTCTGTTACCACTTTTATGAATAGGTGTAATTATTGATGTTTTAAACAAATGTGGGAAGATACCCGAAGACAAACTTAAGTTACAGATGTGTGTAATTATAGGAACAAGTGCTGGAGCTGATTCTTTAATTACCCTTGAAGAAACTCCATCAAAACCTGGTGAGCAACTATTTTTTAGATTTTTAATTATAGCATGCACTTCAAATTCATCAGTTTCTAGTAAACCTATTGAATTTGGCTGAGACAGTATTTTAAGCGTAGGATAATCTTTATCTAAGGAGTTTCTCATGATCGTGGACGCTAATGTTTTTCCTACGTTGCAAAAATAGTTGTTAACATAGTTAATTGATTGGTTGGGGTTTTCCTTAATCTTAAGTAGCGTTTCGTTATTACTTTTTACCTTTACTGTACTGGTTACTTTTCTGATAGTCTCCCATGTTTTCTTTAGGTTGCCTTTGTGTTTTTCAAGTTCCGTTTTATTGTAGTCTATTTTTAGTTTTTTTATCAAATTGGTACAAAAGTTCCTATATCTTCTGTATGTTATTTTAAGTGTTTCGTTATCTGGAGTTTGCTTATGGCGAAGGTGCATTCTGTCCCTGGTACGAATGCAGCGTAATATACCTGGTGTTATCCATGGTTTAATTATTTGCTGGTTGTGTGGAATTTTGAGAATGCGTGTGTTAATTTTGATAACGTTCGTAAGCCAGTTCATTAAAATTTCAGTGGTCATGTTAACGTCTGTTGTCTTCAATAGGTCCTTGAAATTAAAACATTTAATTTGTCGAGTTACTTCTAGAAAATTAGTTTTAGGTATGAACTTTTTAGGTTGAACGGAAAAGGATTTTTTATTACGTATATTCAAAATAATAGGAAGATGGTCTGTGATCAAAGTATTGAGTACAAAGGTCTTACATTTTAGTTTACTCTTTAATAAGGAGTGGTCAAGGCATCGATCGCCTCTGGTTGGGATATAATGTGTGGGCATTAATCCATGACACGCCAGAGTTTCCAAATAAGCAGACGATTTTTTATCGGTACCTTTAGGGTGTATGTCGATATTTAGGTCACCTAAAACAGATACAGTTTGATATTTTTTGATCGATGTAAGAATTGTGTCTAATGATTGCAAAAATGGTTCTATGTTGGCAAAAGAAGGAGATCGGTACAGTGCGACTATAGCAATATTAGAACCGATTTTTATTATTAAGCAGTTTCCATCTTTGATATCGGGTTCTTCAATAAGAACTTCCATATTTGATTTTGAATAAATAATAATACCACCGTTTTGATTAATGCAATGTTTTGTATGGGCAGCGTTGTAGTATTTCAGCATTGGGTAGGGTTTATTGTTTTCGATCCAACACTCAGTGAGTATAATCAGATCACAATTAAAACCCAATCTGTGAAGAAGTATTTCCATAGCAACAAAGTTCATATTTACACTTCTAATATTCAAAGTGAGAATGTTTAGTGATTTGTTATTGGTGTTAATAAACGTTTTGCATAATTCAGGCTGGCAAAGTTTAGCATCGGCAATGGAAAATGCATCAATTAAATTGCACAAGTTATTTTGTTGGCTTTTATCCATTATTTAGACAGATAAAAAGTGGGGTACACATAATTGCAGGTACGATACATTTTAACATGTAAGAATTCGTGATCACGTTTATATGAACTGAGCTTAAGTTTATAATGTTGTTATTTACAGGTTTGATTAGCCATTGAGTATAATTGAGCACGAGGTTAGGGGTGGTGAGGCTGAGTTTGGTGCAGAATGTATGTGTGGTTATGTTTGTAATGTAGGTAATGTATGTGTGATTTGAATGGATAATTTTTAAAAAGTTAATATTTACAATTTTAGTATTTATGGTGAGGTTAATTTCAAAATTATAATTAGTGGCACTATTTAAACAACTTGGTTTTTTTGTTTCAGATCCTGGATTTGCTGCTCGCTCGTGATCAGGATTGGAGATGACCCTTCGGTGCGACGGAGAAATATCCTGCCATTAACGGTCCAACAAAATTCATAATTGCAGGTCTTTGCCACATCTCTTGCAAGGAAATAGAGCCGCTTGGTCTTTGGTGTCAGAAATTCAGACACATACACAGGCATTTTCTTGCCATCTATGCCTAAGGTGTTAGTATTTAACCTATCAGTTGTATTTGTTGCGTTATATTTTTTGATCGCTGAAAGCGTGTTAGTCTTCCTAATAACTGTGGTGTAGTCTACCACAATTGGTCGTTCTTCTTTAGATTTGCCTTTGATTCGATAGACATCCTTGATAACATCAATTGTGGGTAGATCACTTTTTATCTTTGCGTGGAGCTTTGAAACAAGGTCACAAAGTTCCTGTTTTGATTCCATCGGTTTCGAAGGGATGCCTCTGATTTCTAGACATGTACTACGGGCACGCCTGTCAGTCTCTTCTAGCTTATTCTCCAGCATGCGAATGTAATTTTCACGATCAGTTTTCTCATTCTCGAGCGTCGATATTCGGTTTTGCATGTCTTCGCATTGACTTACTTTAAATTGTAGGGTTTGTTGTATATCCGAGTTAGATTTCCGGACTTCAGCAAGTTCCGAAAGCACTTTAGTCAACATTGACAAAATTTCCTCCTGATTGTCAAGACAGTGCTCAGGCGGCGAAGTAGGTGAAGTATTAGGCCGTTGGCGTTTCGTACGTGGCGCCGGCGTAATCACAGTGGTACCCTCTGCCTGTGTGGCTGTAGGTGGTGTGCGGTGCATTTTTAGTGTGTGAGGTACCAGAAGAGCAGAAATACTCAGAAGGTCAGACTTGGTATTGAAGGCAAGCCGTATACTCGCTGTGCAAGCTAGGAGGTTTACTTTAAACTAAACTAAGTACCATGCGATCATAGGTTATTAGAAGGTATTGGGGATGGTGCCTACGCGCAGTTGGTTGATTCGAAATCCAGAGGCGTCGGCGCAGCGCTCGAAGTGGGAGGAGCTACGTCTGTTCCAAAGATGGCCACTAATTTTTTTGACTCGTGGGCGGGGTTTATTTGAAGATGGCCGCTTCTTATCAATTAGTGGGTGGAGCTACATACGTGGCTGACATTCGATGTGTGAGTGCGAGGGTTTTGTAGATCTCCTGTTCACTGATGCACTCCTATTTTTTAGAATGATTTAAACTGATCTAAATTTGAATAACTGCGAATAATATAATAAAATAAAATAAATAATAAAAAGGTTGAGTAATTTTGAGTTAAAAACGGGCTATAACTTGACACGTCTATACGCTTTCGCGGTCCAGGGGGGAAGAGGATCGTAATCGGGAGAACAAGGCACTGAACTGAACTGGCATCAAAGACGACCGGCTTTGATGCTAGAGGTACCGAGTTCAAGCCCCGCCGTGCACCAATGGATTTTTCTATCGAAAAATGTATGTGCGCTTTCCTTAGTAGCCCTCCGATGAAGGAAAAACATCGTTAAGAAACCAGCAACCCCCGCATGGTGGTAGGACACTCTATTGTCCTGTATCCGGACAATCTATTGTGCGCCTGGCCAGCTACCACCTTCAAATTAGAAAATCTGTCGCCAAACATCTAATGTGTTCCGGCAGCTATCCTTGAGAGTCAGTTCCCATTCTAGGCTTAGCGTGCTTACCATTTTCGAGTACTTAATTGATTTTCCCAAGTCTCACCACTAATAAGTCCTATAGAGCTCCTCGCTGCGCCAGATTTTCTGCATCAACAATCTATCTAAATCTAGAATATTGGACCAGCAAGCCTAGCACATAAACAGCGCAGCCTCAAATTACCGACAGACATGTGATGCAGTGCGGCATCGACTCCGTCTAATTTTGATAATGATTGACGTTATGCATGTTTAGTTTGGGAGCTGGGCCTAATTCTATTACGGTATCGATGGGTAATATTTTACCGGGCATGCTCGAACGACCACGAGCGAACACTCTTATTTATTCGACAATATGTTTATTTAATTCCAAATTAATTTGAATGTGTGATTGTGTTTTGGTGCGTGAGTTAACAATTAATACGTTAGCGGTCGCTGCGATTTTGCTGCGAAAGCTAAAAAGCCTAGGCCTATATCTAGTCTACAAAAACAGAAGAAAAGATTGAGAAATTGAGATTCATAATTATGATTAATGATATTTAATGTAATTGTATAAAATCGTTATGCAATCAAAATAATTTGTAAAGTTCAAACATTTGCGATGTAAACATAAAGTTAGTACAGTATAAAATATACAGTTATAAATTATTAAACTAAGACGAAACGTTGAGATAAATAAAATTAATGTTTTACCGCGATAAGTGCATTTCACATTCACATTCGTAATTCTACATTTACAATGCAATTACGCCGCAAAATAAAATCACTCTTTACAAATTATGTTATAATAGGTGTTGTAGATGTATTATTATTTAAATTCAAACATTGTTCACGCACAAAATACCTAATAAGGAATTTGATATATGTATGCATGAGCTCACAATTTATGGCAATAAACGATTTATTTATTTATTCTTATTATTTACTTCAATCTGATTGATTCAATCTGGCTCTTAAAAAGATTGGGAATTTATACAATACATAATTTTTCACTAGGTGCTACTCTTCAACCGACTTCCAAAAAGAAGGAGGTTATCAATTCGTCTGTATGTTTTTTTTTGTGTGTATGTTACGTGATTACTCCGTCAATTGTGAACCGATTTGAATGATTCTTTTTTGAATCGGTAAGGTACGTTTTCGAAATGGTCCCATTTTAATTTCATTGAGATCTGATAAGTATCTCCAGAGATATGACGATAAACGTCTCAAACTTGCTACTGAAATTGACTCGTGGGGCACAGGAGTCGGTTGTTTTAGTTTTTAATCTATCTTAATTATATTTTGATGCGTTGATTTATGAGTGCATAACAGTATGTATAATTATGTTCAAAGCTTACTGCTTACTGCTTTAACTAATGTAACAAATGGGAGAGGTATCTACCCTTAACTTTTCAGGGGAGATGAAGTGTATTGATGAATTATCAATTTAACTAGGTCGCACGAGTTGCGGCTCGATCACGTTGTGCGGCGTCAACACATTTAATGTTACATGTTACATTAAAGTAGATTTAAGAGACATTCAATAAACTACAATCAAACTAGAAACATGTCTTTTTGATAACTACGACGACCCTATAACCACCCTGCATATTGAGAAGAAGACAACATATTTCATAATTTTTTAGCACGAACAAACTAACAAAACAAACCACTAAGTTACAAGCTCGTATGACATTGTTTTCGAACATCCGAACGTTGCAAATTTCGAACTTCGCATCAAGCGACATAGAACATATATCATCACAGTAGATAGAGTTAGAAGAGACCATCATAAAGAATGAGGTGACCTCATTCGTGAATATATGGAACATGCGCTTCTGCACTAGAAACGGGTAATGTATCAACCTGCTGGTTCAATGGCTTTGTTCTCGCTCTGTACAGTTGCTGGGAAATACAGGGCTTTAAATTATGAATGGCCTATCGTCATCAGGTATACATTGCTACTGAACTGAGTAGTTATATCAGACTAGAAATAAACAACGATTCAATATTTGCTTGGCAGTTATTCTGTTGAACTGCCTACCTATCTAGACAATTTTTTTTTAGCGTTCACGCCAAACTCAACTTGTTAAACTTTCAACAAAGACATACTATGTCACGAAAAAATGTAATAACCGTACATTTTTAAGTCGCATTTGGAGTAAAAAGTGTTTTTTTTAGGAGTGACAGTAGAACTCTAAACATTGTCCAATAAAAGATACTGTTCCAAATTGCAGCGCTTAATGTCTTTATTTCTGAATAGCTCATTGCATCCATCAGTGTTATTTATGTTTAGATACTTATCTCTTCTTTAGTCACTAGCTATGCCACAGAATAAATAATAGTACTAAGAAACTGTGACCTTGATTTAACATACGTAAACGACTTACAAACGTATCAAAATCCTATGAAAATCTCTAGAGATATGACGCAAATCATCTTAGACAATCGATAACGTCAGTTGTTTAAAATGGAGTATTAGGTTATAGATTAAGAAGAGAGACAACCTGTTACATTATTACGTAGATTATTAGATCGGTAGTGCCTATTTCAAAAGTAAAACGCTGCTGTACAGTTGCAACTGCCATGCCCATGTCCCATTTTCGGATGAACATGGGACGCAAAATAACGAAAAATTGTGAATCCTACGAATTTTATCAATAATCATTTTGTTTTTTTTTTCATATCTTCTCTTTAGATAAAGATAAAGACAATTTATAGTCTAGATTAACACACAGCAAAGTATGTTTGTCCCGCAGTGTACAGATGTCGTCAATTTGTCGAGATTAGCACCGTGCTTGTCAATAGTGCGTACGTTATGAACCGCTATTACATACCTAGAGCTACGCAGGAACTACATACCTTGAACGCTCTTCATCAATTAGATGCATTAATTATGGATGTTCCTAGTAAACTATCTACAGTAACCAAAACCTTATCGTACAGGGTAAGATTTTATATTATTTGATAGGTGGTCTATCAGCACTTTAATGAAAACAGTGTTTTAGATATTTAACGTAACTTTTCTAAGTACTAATAAATAAATATGAACCTTTATTAGCTTGTTTTGTCCATCTGCCTGTTTGTCTGTCCGTGCGGCAATGTTTGTTCTAGCAGTGCACAGACGTCGTCAATTTGTCGAGATTAGTTAACAGTGCGTTATGAACCGCTAGTGCATACTTAGAGCAACGTAGAGACTGCATGCATTAGATTATATTCATTATTTAGGAGCATTCATAATTATCGTTCCTAATCTACAGTAAATGAAACTTTATCGTATGGGGTAACATTTATAATATTTAATAAATGGTTGACATTATCAGCATCAGCACATTAATTATAACAGTGCTTCAAATATTTAACGTAACTTTTCTAAGTACTAATAAAAAAATATGAACCTTTATTAGCTTGTTATGTCCATCTGTCTGTTTGTCTGTTGGACCAGCAAGCAAAGCAAGGTTCTTTTGTTCCGCAGTGTACAGACGTCGTCAATTTGTCACGATTAGCACCGTGTTTGATAGCAGTGCGTATGTTATGAACCGTTAGTGCATACTTTTTTTTGTGTTAAAAGGTTTTTATGATAACAGGACAAGCACGATGCTTGCCTGATGGTAAGCGATGACGTCTACCTATAACAAATACAGCGGCATGCAAAATTCTGAACTGCCAGAATTGTGCATGTCACTGCACTGCGCCTGTTACCTTGAGACATAAAGATGTTGAGTCTCACATGCCCTATATTTTCACTGGACACCTTGCCATTTCAACCGCAAAACATTCCTATTTCACGGTTGAAAATTAATTGGCAAAGTGGTGGTCAGTGACCGCCCCAGGCGGACTAGCAGAAGTCCTGCCACTACAAGAATACTTAGAGCAACGCGGGGGCTGCATACATTGGACTAATATTCATTAGCAAGGTACTACATTTTTAAAACACCTTAATAACCTGTCTGATTCCAATTTCTAGTAATACGGTTTATTTGTAGTAATACGGTACCCTAAAACCATACTGAAATTTCAGAGCAATTCTTTGAGTTCAAAGATACCTGAAACAATTGGAGGTCATAAATCGGCGCTTAGTTCAGGCTTGGCCCGACCCGGATCAACTGTCGCTCTGATAAGAGAGTAAGTACAATTTCACAGATGTATAACATTCTGGAAACGGTAACGGACAATAAAAGTATATGAAATTTACAATTGACTGACAATCAAATTTCATATAATTTTATTGCCGAACCTACTGACAAAATTTCAAGCGATTAGTTTGAGAAATTGTGACCTGTAGAGGAGAACAGCCCAACATCCAGACAGACATACGAAAGCATTTTACGAGCAAAGAGCCCGTGCCGTCCACCATAAAGCGTAGCGCTCACTGGTACGTCTGGTTTTCCGATAAAAGGAAGGAGATAGTGGTACTTACTATTCGTGCAATTGCACTGATAAACTAGCGACATTGCAGCGATGCTCTGGGCTCAGGAGCCTTTTTTACCTACAAGTTTGTCATCCTATAGATTAAGGATCGAGAATTTAATATGACGACGATGTCAATATAGCGATCGCAAATTGTTTCGGCCTCATTCGGAAACTTATAATCTGAGTATATGTGAGTTTTAACCGACTACCCAAAAAAAAGGAGGTTCTCAATTCGTCTATATGTTTTTTTAATTTTTTTTTTGTTTGTATGTTACGCGATTACTCCGTACTGTGAACCGATTAGAATGATTCTATTTTAATCAGTAGGGTTTGTTTCCGAGGTGGTCCTATTGTAATTTCATCGAGATCTTACAGATAATTTAACAATTTACAAAAATATAAAGTGTGAGACACTTCAAAGAAACATAATATCTTACAGATAGTCACATCCAGATGCTTTATATCTTCATTATCCTTATAGATCTTCGCTGTATTGTGTCCTTTGTTCTCAGGCAACCTGCAGTAAGAACAATGCCTTCAATTTCAGCGTGGTCAGTGTCCAGTTTAGCAAAGCTGATTATATCTTCACTTCAGTGCATACTGTAGTACATCACTCTGGTTATAAGTTAATTTTATTATTTAACCCACTTTACAAAAAGGAGGAGGTTCTGAATTCGTCTTTTTTTTGTGTTTATTACCTCAGAACTCCGTCAAATCTAACTGATTTGAAAAAATATTTTTGTTTGAGAGATTATGCTTCCTGTTTGGTCCCATTCAAATTTTATCGAGATCTGATAATCATCTCCGGAGATATTGAGATAAATAATAGGTAGATATAAACAAAGGTATATGTACCTTGATGACATGATACTGGCTACTGGCTACTTTGACTATCGTGGCTAATCGTGAAGTCGATTTTTTCGTTTTGTACGATCATAAATTATTGTTTTTGAAACAGACAAGGACTTAACCACTGTATCTCCTGACGTTAAGTGATGATGCGAGCCTTCGTGGAGTTCATCTAAGCTGGAACAGTAAGACGACAGTGATACGAGCCGCTGAATTTACTAACTTCAATCTTATTCTTATAGCGCAACTATCCTAGATTACGTTTAGACGTGTTACAATCCTCGAACGCTTCATCATTTATCAACAGATGAGATAGTGGTCAAACAAAACCTTTCAACAATAAAAAACGCAACCCATCATCAATGGGCTCTCTCTCTCTCTCTCTCTCTCTCTCTGGCTCTAATAACCACATCAGAAAATCCGTCAGCTTAGCTGATTGGAGACATGTCTTTGTTTAATAGTTATTTTGAGCTTGGCCGAGTCGGTCAAAGTCAGTCGCTATCAGGTCACCTTTTTAATACCATATAAGCTAGCGTTTGACCACTATCTCGCCTAGTGGTAAGCGATGATGTTGTCGAAGATCTTAGAGCCTAGATCTCAAGTGTTGTGTGCTGCCGGAACACCGTAAGTTTATGGCGGAACATCGATTTATTATACTCTTACCACTCGTAGACAGGTTAATTGTTGGCAAAAAATTACAACCAAAGAATTACCAAGTCTTTCCCAATATGATTATAAAACACCGACTATTATACTCACTACTGTTCGGACGTAGTGAGTATAATAGTCGGTGTTTTATAATCATGATTCAAACTCACGATAACTATAAATCTTTCCCAATACCTAATAGAGCTAATAAATAGATATAAATATGAACAAAAGTATTCCACAGAAGGCCTTCTCAGTGACCTTGTTGCTAACAAATCTATCGTTCCATTATGTCAAGTAATTGGCAGTCGGATTGAGCATTACATAGATATCCCTCTAACCAATATTTACAAGCGGCTGGCAATCTTAAGAGTGGTTTTAGTCAAAAGCGGTTGGCGATTTGAAAGTTCAGATTTTTATTTTTTTTTATGTATCGTATAGCTAGCTAGCTAGCGTTTGCTACCTTACTTATTTAATTGGTATATGATGTGATCGTGGGAAACTCCGTGCGTCTACTCGTCGCATTACCACAGTGCCTAAAGACAAAAGTCTATAATCAGTGCATCCTACCTGTCATGACATACGGAGCCGAGATGTAAACACTCACGTTTCGACTCGTCAACCAGTTTAAAGTTGTCAGCGAGCTATGAAAAGAGCTGCTCGGTGATTATCTGCGGGATCAAATCCGGAACACAGTTATTCGCCAGATAACGAAAGTGATTGATATTGCTCAACGGATTAAGAAAAAACGTATCTAGTGGGCTCACACTCCCCTTAGGAAATTAAGAAACTGGACTAAATGAAAATTTAAATAACAAATTCAATGTTATAATCGTAAGCTTGTAATATTAATTGTACGTGTACTATTTTAAATGTACATACATACAATCACACCTTTTTCCCGTTGGGGTAGGCAGAGACTACTTCTTACCACATGCTACGATCTTTACATACCTCTTTCGCTTCTTCCACTTTCATGAGCGCCTTTATACATGCTCGCCGGTTATAGCTACTTTTGACTTGGCCTTTCCTTAAAACGTCTCCGATCGGTCGTGATACGTTCGCCGAACTGTAATTAATCATTTTAAAATAATAATATATTGCTGCTTCTCACACACACCTAATACCATCAGTATGTTATTGTTGTGTCTCTAATCAGCCCACGGCTGCCTAGAAGAGATCGCTAATTAGCGATATGGCCACCGATTAAATTTTATCACTACTGTACCCTATTCTAAGTTTCTAAGTGCAATAAAGCGTATTCTATCTATCTTGTATCTTGCACCACCGTTAGCTTAATAATATCGTAGACAAGAGTTACGTTACTCGTTACAGCGCAGCAGCTATACTTTCAATTGACATAACTGTCGGTCTAGATAGAGAGATCCGTTAAAAATCAAAATATATATTTCTATTATATGTTCTATTATATGTGCCCCGTTGCTTCATCTGCGTGAGAAGTATCCTGTCACTATTCACCATATTGACTTACGATGTGCAACATTTCAGACAAATCGGACCAGCCTTTTGACTGTTAAGGAGTAAAAAACGGTCAAGTGCGAGTTCGTCTCACGCACTGAGGGCTGCGTACAAACTTGTCAAACTAAGTTTAATAGCCAGTTATTGCACCAATCGTTAATAATATGTTTGTAAAATCGCTTTATACCATTTCAAATATTTTCCTTTTTATTATGTTCTGTAAGACTGTTCGATTTTATCACCTTAAGTCTAATACCAAAATAAATTTACAAATCACAGTAAGTAGTAGATAATATTATCTTCTGTAGTTTGTAATTTTATTTTTAAGAATATTTTTTATAATTATTAAAAAAAAAGAGTACAATATGGTGGGGTGGTATCGGCCCAAGAGGTATAACGCCAGCAGGACGTCGCGGTGTGTTCGTCCCTGTAATTCTGTATCTGTATTCGATAATTATTGCATTGCATTTACAGTAGGTTCTTCATTTTGTCTGTACGCGAGTATCTTTTTATCTACATTTTTGATGACTGATGACAGAATAATACTCATATTAAGTAAGGTTTGAAAAAAGGTGGTGAAAGTGGTCAAAGGCTAGCGTTTGACCACTATCTCGCCTGGTGGTAAGCGATGATGTGGTCGAAAATGGTAAACATAGCTAAGCCTAAAATGGCCTGACTCTTAAGGGCTGTGCTGCCGGAAACCGTAACAGAGAAACTCGCTTACGAAATGTAAACACAGTACTTTGTCTAACCCCGTGTCAACCTCCCCAACTCTGTTAAACATATAAAGCAGAAAGACAAAGGCCCCTTGACTCCAATATTTTTATGGGTAAACTTAGATGATTCACCAGTAAGTGGTGCTGCCCCAGTCCCTTTCAGTTTTAAAACTATCCGCATGTAGAGATAACTGCTTCAAATTTCTCACTGGATGGGTTTATTTACATCATACGATATTTTAGACTGAAGACGGGGGATTTTTTTGGAGACAGATGAGCACTAGAACGTTTTTCAACCGACTTCCAAAAAGGACGAGGTTCTCAATTCGTCATTTTTAAGGTTCCGAACCCAAAGAGTACCAACGGAACCCTATTACTGAGACTCCGCTGTCCGTTTGTCTGTCTGTCTGTCTGTCTGTCTGTCTGTCTGTCTGTCCGTCTGTCACCAGGCTATATATTCTCATGAACTGTGATAGTTAGAGAATTGAAATTTTCACAGATGATGACGTGTTTCTGTTGCCGCTATAACAACAAATACTAAAAACAGAATAAAGTTAAAAATTAAAGGGGGTCCCCCATACAAGAAACGTTTTTTTTCGGCATTTTACTATAACGCCATCTGTGAATATTTGACTGTATTAATTATATTAATTACCTGTGTGTTAACTTTCACTTAGTTGGCGTTAGATGTTCGTAAGATGGCGTTGTACTAAAAATTCACGCGGCTCCATTTTTAATAAATGTTTGGAATTGATACGTTAATATAATATAATATAATATAATATAATATAATATAATATAATATAATATAATATAATATAATATAATATAATATAATATAATATAATATAATATAATATAATATAATATAATATAATATAATATAATATAATATAATATAATATAATATAATATAATATAATATAATATAATATAATATAATATAATATAATATAATATAATATAATATAATATAATATAATATAATATAATATAATATAATATAATATAATATAATATAATATAATATAATATAATATAATATAATATAATATAATATAATATAATATAATATAATATAATATAATATAATATAATATAATATAATATAATATAATATAATATAATATAATATAATATAATATAATATAATATAATATAATATAATAATATCTGGATGACCGAGCTTTGCTCGCAATATTTTTTTTTATGGTAAATCGTGTTTTATGTAAAGTTTTGGCTCCCAATCATTCTCTCACATAACAACAAACTTGGAAAAATTAATCATCTCGTCTGGACTCGATCCGGGTCCTTCTGATCGCCATCCGATCGATTTTCCAATGAGCTATCATAACAATGTAACTATGGCGAAATTTACCTTCATGTTCTAATTATATTGTTAGAGTTTTTCATTACCTGAAAACAGGAGTAAACCAACATTTTCTGAAAATGAAAGCCTAGCTAGATCGATTTATCAATTTATTACATTTTTTCTTTTAGCATTTTTGCTCGATTTTATAAAATATTGAAGTGTGGTACGGAATCGGAATCCTACGAGTGCAAGTCAGACTTGCACTTAGTTTATTTATGTTTGTTACGCGATTTCTCTGCTTATTGTGAACCGATTTTAATGATTCTTTTTTTCAAATGTAGGGTTCATCTACAAAATCGTCCCATTAAAATTGTATCAAGATCTGACATGTATCTCCAGATATGTGATGATAAAGCGTCTTGGACTTATTGTTACTAAAACTGACTCGAGCGGCATTGATATCGTTTTTTTTTTCAGTTTCTAAATCTTAATTATTGTGAAATGTGCTTAGGAAAGGCCTATGTCTAGTAGTGGACAGAAATTGGCTGATAATGATGCTGATGTGGGATGTAAGGGAGCACAAACTACCACCTCAGTGGCCGTAGGACTATTATCTTTTCTGTGTCAGTGCTCCCATCCAACGTCACTTGCCTGTGGTGCATCCTGCTGACAAACAAACGAGGCTCCGGCGAACGACAAATGGCGGTATAACCAATTCAAATTATGGCGTAGCTAAATAATACAGGCCGGTGACAGGCAGCAGCGTCACCGGTGCGAGGAGCTACGTCCTGCGATCGCCATCCCTCCCAATGAGCGGAAGATCGGCTCAATAGCGTATCTTGGGAGAGGCTTACGTCCAGCAGTGAACTGAACACAGGCTGATTATGATGATGATATCAAATCCTTTGCCGTTTGTAGTCCTGGGGCCTTATTCAGTATGACCAATGAGATAACGCGTTCCTTAACGCGCCACGTTACGTTATTCAAAAATTGTATTCTGTATGCCACACGATAGGTAAATTATACAAAACGCGCGCGTTACACGTCCTCATATGTCACGATATTTTGACAGCTTAAAACGCGCTCATAACCTTACCCTACCGCGTTTTAATTGGCATAGAGAATACCATAACGCGGAGATAACGTAACACGGCACGGTAAGACTTTAAAATGGTCATATTGAATAAGGCCCCTGACTAAAATAGTTTAGAAACCATGGCTAGAAGAAAAAAAATCATGTGTAAATAATCGTGTCGTATAACCCTATAACATCCGTGTCGGGTCCAAAATGACTGGGTCCTGTATAATCCCTGCAAGTTACACTAAGTTCAGCAGTTTCTATTTACTAACGGCTTAAACTTGGAGTTAGTTTTGGGAACGTCTTGATGAATTGCTGATATGGGGCATTATAGAAATGTGGAGAGCATGTTCCTTTGAAGGAGGTATAGTTGCCTTTGACTTAAGTTTAACTTAGTGTGCAAAGATGTTATTAAAAGCTTTTATTTAACTTTAAACTTCTCTTCATATCTTACCTTTGACCTCTATTTCACCTCGTCGAAAGCGCTGATATGGTCAAAGATGGTGAAAATGCAAGACTTAGAATTGTTATATAGCTAATTTTTGGTAGCAAATCAGGTGGAACATCGATATAATATGCCCCACCACCTTTGGACGAACACATTCATCATACGCACTGCCTAGGACAGGAATGGCATGCTTTCTCGAGTCTAACTACGATATTAATCATCATCATTATCAGCCAATTTCCGTCCACTGCTGGACATAGGCCTCTCCCATGGCACGCCACTGAGCTCGATCTTCATCTATTCGTTTCCAACCGCTGCCAGCCAACTTGCGTATATCATCGCTCCACCTAGCTGGAGGGCGTCCTACACTACGTTTGCCGAGCCGTGGTCTCCACTCTTGGACTCTAGAACGATATTAATAATTATACTAATTACGGTCTTCAAGCACATGAGTAAAGATTCCGTTTCTTCACTCATGTGCTTCAAGTCACTAGTGAATAATGGTGTCCTATTCATTCGCATTACGTTTTTTGTCCTAAAGTTTTTCGGCATACATCATTTCCATAATACGTTTTAGTCCTATTATTTGACGCGCATATTTTGTCAAAGTCATAATAATTATGCGCCATATTTTTCGCTTGTCATATTATTAATGAGAATAATGGTTATAATTCCAATAGTTTCTTGTTATAATATTTGCTTATCATATTGGTAGTGAGCGTAACGGTTATTAGTCCTAATGTTTGTTGTCATAATATTTTTGTGTTCATACACAATGTATTTTAAAGAAATTGTCAAGAAAGCAAAAACTGTAGGGTATTTTAATATTAAATAAAAACAATATTATATCCACGTAATTTTTTTATTACTGTAACATAAATAATCAGTCATAGGTTTATCCATGCAAATTATTTAATTTGTTCACGCACTCATTTTTATTATAAATTTTACTCAATTTTTTAATGTAATCACTGACTTTATAGGTTGTGTCTGATATAAATGATTTTATTATTGCAGTTTTTTTAAATATCTTATAGGCTAGCGTTTGGCCACTATCTCACCTGTTGGTAAGTGATGATGCAGTCAAAGAATTATATTAATAGTAAATAACAGTAAAATGTTATATACCATGTTGTTCAATAATGTTCAGTGAAGATCGCGAACTCACCGCGTGACCACGCTCCCGAGGAAGAGCTACGGACTCGCTCGAAACCAAGGTCAATAAAATTCGACTAAAGGTACGTGAATTACAGCCGCTATATAACATTTATGTGTAAGTGGCCCGAAATAAAGACATTTTATTTTTTTATTAATAATGTTACAAATTCACGCAAGTTACCTAATTTTAGGGCATTATATTATTATGAGGTGAAATTTTATAATGGTTGATAGTTAGGGCAAGTAAGTTTATGAGTTTCAAGTATTATGGATACTAACTAGGACTAGGATAAGGACGAGTGGTAGTTAGGGCATGATACATTATGAGTTACAAACGTTATTACTACTAAAATTAGGACAAGTGATAGTAGGGGTAAATAATATTATGACTACAGATTATTAGTAACAAGTAATATTAGGATTTGAAATTTATGACTTTCAAAAATAGGGCTTAATATGTTATGCGAATAGATAGGGAATAATATCTTCTAGGCAAGCCAGCAATTTTTTGGATCACATCGTCATATATCATCAGGTGAGGTTGTGGTTAATTGTATGTCTATGATCCGCATAATAAAGTTAAGATCCCAAGCAAACTAGCATAATTCCTACAAAAACAACTACTTTAATATTACCTAGGCTCACAAACAGTTTCTGGGTACGTATATCTTCCCGCACCTATCATTTCAAAATCCATTCAATTTAGATTGCTTTCATCGAATGTGGGCGCAACTGGCATTGTCGCGTAATGGAAACCTACGGATGCAATTTGATACTAGGGTACCAGATATTTCTGGAATTCGTTCTACTTAACACGGGTTTCCACTACGCCAGCAAACTAGCAAACTCTACAGTTACTTGTAAGTATTACAACTTCAAATAAACTGGCCAAGTGCACATCGGACTCGCACTAGTAGGGTTCCGTACCACACTGCAGTATTTTATATGATCGAGCAAAAAATACCACTATCATTTTTCGCCAGCACAAAATAATAATTAAAAAAACATTTTAGTTATTATAACGCCATCTAATGTCTAACAAAGGAGTTAGGGATCGACATTTCAATATAACGCCATCTATGGGACGTTTACCTAACTAAGCGTTCATTATCTATGAACAATTCACGCTATAATACAACATTTCACGCTATCGCGTGAAAAGCCGAAAAAGCACGTTTCTTGTATGGGGACCCTCTATTATTTTTAACTTTATTCTGTATTTAGTATTTATTGTTATAGCGGCAAAAGAAAAACATCATCTGTGAAAATTTCAACTGTCTAACTATCACGGTTCATGAGATACAGCCTGGTTTCAGACGGACAGACAGACAGACAGACAGACAGACAGAAAGACAGACGGACAGCGAAGTATTAGTAATAGGATCCCGTTTTACCCTTTGGGTACGGAACCCTAAAAAGATAGATAAATACTTTATTTGTACACCAATAATACAGAAAATACTTAAGGTAACAGACTTATTCTAAGTAATGCAAAGGGCGGTCTTATCACTTAAAGCGATTTCTTCCAGACAACAAAACTGATAGTGATATTGAGAGACTGTGACGGACGGTGGCGTATCTATTTTAAATCTTAGCTATTTATATAGTTATACATATACATAAATACACGTGTATACACAAACATACATGCAAATATACATATACATTACATAAACATATACATTTACACAAATACTTACATATATACACACATATATACCTATATCTATATCACATAATACATACACTTACATAATTTAATACATTAATACGATATAGAAAATAATTATCTGAATAGTAATTTCCAAATTAATAAACAGTAACAGGATCACTAGTCATCATTACATAAGTACCATTTCCTTAATCTTTCTTTGAAAGTATGGGGAGATGGAGATTGTCTTATTTCAACAGGGATACTGTTCCACAGGCGTGCAGCCTGTACCGTGAAGGATTTGTCGAAGAAGGTAGTCGAATGTGTGGGGATTTGCAAAGTAAGATTTTCGGCTGACCTCAACGTCAGGGAGTGTTGAGAGTGAAGATACTCAAAGTTAACTTTGAGATAGGGTGGGGAAGCAGGATTAAAAAGAATGCTATAAAGAAGAGAGAGGGTGTGTGTATTCCGGCGGAGACGTATAGGAAGCCACTTGAGCTTGTGCCTGAAATAGGAGACGTGGTCATATTTGCGCAAACCAAAAATGAAGAGAGATAAAGAGCGCATAATATAAAAACAAAAACTAGCTTTTGCTTGGGACTTCGCCGGCGTTGAATTAGGTATGAATGTCCTTTTCTATACATCACTTTTCTATTAAAATTTTTGAGGTACGTACTGTTATACCCCTAGGTTTCAGGCCCAATAATGTACACCTTTCAGCTATATCAGCAACTTAGATTATAGATTATTATTCATTACCTTTTTTTAGTCAGTCTTCACTTATCCTCCGTTGCGAAACGTCCTATACCAATCTTTGCAACATATCATAAAATCAATTATTCTATTTTACTATCTCATTAAGATAATTTCTAATATATTATTATTTAGTGAAAACAAGTGTTTTTTAAAAAAGTGTTTTCCCGGAACCCGTATAACATTGGTGGCAGCTTAAGGGATTTTTAAAAATCCTCGGACGCCTCAAAATAAGTGATATTCAAGTAAACTTCATAAATAAGTGTAAATCGCTGTTCCGTGACGTCAAATTATACGCCTTTTAATCTGGGTGTATCTAGACGTCTCGACTCGTCGTGATTGTGCTGCAGTGCCCCTGGTGAAGGCACTACCTTTGGACGTCGAGTGTCCGGAGCCCGAAGGCTCTGGCCCCACTGCTATTCCCAGAAGAAACTGCGCCCAGTGTCTGATGCTGATCCTCGGACCTGGTTCTACTTCGTCACCGTCACCCTGGTTTTTTAATTTTACCATCGAAATGTTCCTGCTAATCCTGTGAGTTACAATTACTTTTATATTAAACATATCAGTGCATTTGTGTTACCGTGAACTTCGCCCACGCACCGCCGGCTCTATTTCTTCGAATCGATAACAAGTGCATACTCCCGAGACTCCGTGCATCTTAGAAGAGCATTTAATTTTGTGTGTATATATAACCTTGATTTATTGTTATCTTATTATTTTGTATCTGTTTTCCTATTTTAGAATTATATATATAGATGTAAGTATATAGATGTCGAGTAAGGATAAAGCAAAGGAATTAAAGGAAGAAGCAGCGCAAATGACACTGACAGACATGGATCTCAATGTGCTTATGAGATTTATCGGTACTTTCGATGGCTCGAGAGAAACCTTAATTCCATTTTTAAACAACTGCCGTAACGCTATTAATTTGGCATCGAGTTCCCAACAAGACATATTGTTCAAATATATTTTAAGCAGGCTTTCGGGAAAAGCGGAAGCAGTGTGCGCCATTAAAGAATTCACAAAGTGGCCACAGTTAGAAGAGTTCTTAAAAAATCAATTCGGTGACAAAAAACATTACGCTCATCTCCTCGCCGATTTGCAGGGCTGTAAACAAAACAACACCGAAAATGTGAGTCAATTTTCGCTCAAAGTCGAGTCATGCTTGTCGAATTTACTAACTGAAATAAATATTTCCATTCCCACTAAAAAGAAAGACGAGTTATCAGGCCGCGTAGCTACCATGCAAGATTTAGCATTAAACGTTTTTATGATGGGACTCGATCCGCGTTTGTCCACAATCGTAAGGTGTAGAGATCCGACAACACTTAACGAAGCTATCAGCTTCGCCTCAGCGGAAGAAAAAATTCTAGGTATTACATATAAAAAACATAATTTTTCATTCAATGGCAATCAACAAACATCATATAGAAACAATGCCCCCTCTTACTCTAGACCCCAAGGTCAATATGCTCTGCCAAGGCCCCAAGGCCAGATCTCTTTTCCAAGGCCTCAAGGTCAACAATGGGCTCTACCTGGGCCTTCTAATTCACAATCTCCTCCTGTTTGCCGATACTGCAAAAACATCGGACATACGATTGAGAACTGCCGCAAGCGTGAATATAATAATAATAATAGGCGGTTTGGTTCACAGAACCAAGATGCACAGCGGCAAAGTCCAAACTCATTCCCTAGGAGGAACCAACCTATTCACGTCATTAACTCAGCTGAGAATCCTGATGATTTAAGCGAGCAGACCTTCCCGACCAGTGTCGTGCGGGAAAACTAGAAAGGAAAATCGACACTACGCCGAATCTTTCCAAATCGTCTCTTTCCCCACAGTATCCACTGAATCGTTCTAAGTCGTCTCGTTCTCCACTGAATCCACTGAATCCACTGAATCCACTGAATCCACTGAATCCACTGAATCCACTGAATCCACTGAATCCACTGAATCTACTGAATCCTCTGAATGCACTGAATCCAGTTTATGCACCTCACTCATCTCTAAATGCTAAGTCGACTCAATTGCCACCGTCTCCGTCAATTGCTATTAAAATGTCTAAGCCGTTACTATATTCTACTGTCCTTAAATCCAAAATCAAAACAACATCTCAAGTAAAAGAAAACGTTAAAGCTGAAAAATCTTGTAATCTCAATCATATCTCCGGCACCATACAAAAAGATAATAATAATGTGATTAAACCACAAAATCCTATCGCTGTTCCATCTCAGATTTTACATACCAATCATGTGAAACTTACTACCAAGTCGTGTCCCTCATGTCCTGCATCTGAAATAAAAAATAAGTTGTTAAAAACATATAATATAATGACTAACCCAACAAAAAAATACTTACCTTTTGTCGAAGTCCAAACTTCCGTCTCTTCCAAGCCTTTAAGGCTCTTAGTCGACAGCGGCGCATCCATTAGTCTTCTGAAAGTTGATTGCGTAGAACTAATGCCTGAAATAATAAAACATATCATAAGTGTTAGTGGCGTAACAAACAACCCAATGCAATCACTTGGACATATACAAATACATTTCAATTCATTGAATAACCACTTTCACATTGTACCAAATTTAGATTTTCCATATGACGGCATAATTGGAAATGATTTTCTCTCGAAATATAATTGTAAAATAGACTATCTTGAAAAAATACTCACCGTGGACAAAACTAAACTCAATCTCAAATTTACGGAGCCAGCCTTTTTTATTCCTCCTCGGACCGAAACAATAATAAAATGTACCGTACTAAATCCTGATGTTGGTGAAGGTGTTATTTTTGATCAAAATCCAAACGATTCCCTCCTTGTGGCAAATTGTGTTGTAAAAGTAAAACCAAACGGTCGAGTAAATGTATCTGTCGTGAATATCTCTGAATCTCCTGTACAAATCGATTCTAATTTCAAATTTGTAATTTCTCCATTAGACAAAACCAACTCCAAGCAAATTTTCCACACAACACACTTTGATACCCAAGTTGACACTCTAACCCGCACTGAAGAAGTACTAAATCTGTTACGGATTTCCCATCTAAATGAAGAAGAAACTAACGCATTATATGATCTTTGTTCCTCATTCTCTGATATTTTTCATCTCCCTGATGACAAACTGACATACACTGACGCTCTACAACATGAAATTACTACGTCCTCCTCAGTTCCAATAAATACAAAATCGTATCGTTTTCCCGAAATTCATAAACATGAAGTTCAATCACAAATTAACAAAATGCTCGATGATGGAATCATAAAACCTTCAACATCTCCATGGTCATCCCCAATCTGGATCGTCCCAAAAAAGGCCGATGCATCTGGTCAGCGCAAATGGCGTGTCGTGATAGACTATCGCAAATTAAATGATATTACTATTGGCGACTCGTATCCCATTCCTAATATATCTGAAATATTAGACCAACTCGGCAAATCTAAATATTTTAGTACACTTGATCTAGCATCTGGCTTCCATCAAATCAAAATTTGTGAAGGAGACGCCTCTAAATCTGCCTTTTCCGTTCCGCAAGGACACTTCGAATTTACCCGTATGCCATTTGGCCTCAAAAATGCACCAGCCACTTTCCAAAGATTAATGAATACTGCACTCTCCGGTCTTCAGGGTATCCAATGCTTTGTGTACCTTGATGACATTGTAATTTATTCATACGACCTTGATACGCACATGAAAAACTTATCCAACGTTTTCAATAGACTCCGAAGTTTCAATCTCAAACTACAACCTGACAAATGCGAATTCCTCCGCAAGGAAGTCTCGTATCTTGGCCATATAATTACCGACCAAGGTGTTAGACCAAACCCTGAGAAAACCAAAGCTGTAGAAAAATTTCCCGTTCCCAAATGTCCGAAAGACATTAAATCTTTCTTAGGATTAGTGTCGTACTACCGGCGCTTTATTCCAGACCTATCTAAAATTGCTAAACCACTCACACATCTATTAAAGAAAGATATCCCCTTCATTTGGAACAACGAGCAGCAATTAGCTTTTGAAAATCTCAAAAGTGCCCTGATATCAGCACCAATTTTGGCGTACCCGGATTTTACAAAACCGTTTGTTCTGTCATGTGATGCATCAAACTATGCCATATCTGCAATTTTGTCCCAGGGGCCTATAGGAAATGACCGGCCTATCGCTTACGCATCCCGAACTTTAAATAAGGCGGAAAGTAATTATAGTGTAACTGAAAAGGAATGCTTGGCCATCATTTTTGGTACAAAAATGTTTAGGCCGTATCTATATGGCCACAAATTTACAATCGCTACCGATCACCGTCCTCTTAAGTGGCTATTTAACTGTAAAGAGCCGGGGTCAAAATTAGTCAGATGGAGACTCAAACTAGAAGAGTATGACTACGAGGTAATTTACAAAAAAGGAAAGGTTAACAGCAACGCTGACACATTGTCACGTTACCCAGTCAATCCAATCATTCAAGAGAATGTAGACCCACAACCTTCAACGTCAGGATTATCCGATAACCAACCCACTTTTGACTCAGAAATTCCTGAAGACATTCTTGACGATTTAATCGACTTGGGCGACTTGGGAATTAGCCCACTTAATCAAAACATTGACTTTTCCCCACTGAATCCTCCGTCTCCCGAGATCACTCTCACTCCACCAGCCCCTATTCCTGCTTTTAATCCTTCTTTTTCGCCAGACTTTCGCACTAACGAAACCAGACAAATTGATGCAACGCCTTCCAGTTCTAATAAAGAATATACCGAATTTCTAAAATCTTTTACGAGCAAAAACGAAACATACAACACATTTATCAAAAAACATAATGAAAGTCTATTTAAAAGTAATGCTAAGACAATATTAATCCCCGTGTCCATAGACTTTGACGACTCAAACCCATACCTTCAAGACATTATCTCCAACGCTGATGACACAATTCACGATGGCGAACGCGAACTGCACTCTTTTAAGAAAGTTAATATAAAAGGCAAAACCTACTATCTCCTCTTTACCAAGGTCTATTATTTCGACACCTGCTCCTACCCTGACATCTTCAAGACGCTAAAGTCAGCCAGAGACGATATTCTTCTAACCGGCAACATAAATGAAATAGCAATATCTGACTTTAAAAATGCATTCGAACAGAATTCCTTTGTCAAAATCTATGGCATGCTCATGTATCTATTTAATAACACTAATGTAACAGTCAATATTCACCATAACACAATTATATATCCTGTCCCGTCTGAAGTGGCTAAAATTTTAAAAGAAAACCATGATATACCTATTGCTGGACACTTAGGATCAACGCGTATGTATAATAGAATCAAAGAAAAATACTATTGGAAAAACATGAGATCTGATATCGAAAATTATGTCAAATTGTGCTCTTTATGTCAATCAAACAAAGCACTGCGCCAAATTAACAAAGCACCTATGCAAATCACAACATCTTCAACACATCCGTTTCAAAGGATCAGTTTAGACATAGTCGGGCCTTTACCGGAAGCCGGTATTCCTAAATTAAAATTTATACTTACAATACAAGACGATTTGACTAAGTATTCCGTGTCCTATCCGATTTCTAATGCAACAGCAGAAGAATCATGCGAATGTTTGGTACACTTTATATCAGTGTTCGGCATTCCCAAAACAATTGTTACTGATCAAGGTACAAATTTCACAGCTGACCTGTTCAAGAGAACGTGTGAATTCCTCAAAATTAAACAGATATGGGCTTCACCCTACCACCCACAAACTCAAGGTGCTCTAGAGCGCAGCCACTCCACACTTAAAGAATATCTAAAATCATTTGTCAACGAAAATCAAAACGACTGGCACAAATTTGTATACACAGCAATGCTAGCTTATAACACCAATATCCATACAACGACGCAATTCACACCCTACGAACTTCTTTTCGGCCACAAGCCTTTTATCCCCGATTCGATCTACGAACTCCGCTCTGATACAACTTACCCTGAATACCTCAAGATGTTACATCACCGTCTTAAATTATCGCGAGATATAGCTTTATAAAATATATATGCATCTAAAGAAAAATCGAAGGAATATTATGACCGACGCACTAAAACAATAAAATATAAAGTAGGTGACCTTGTTTACCTGAAAAACCATCTAAGGTTACGGAAAGCTCTGTCCCCCGTTTGGAAAGGTCCCTTCAAAGTAGTTAAGGTACATGGTAATAACTCGCTGTCTCTTTTAATGAACCGACGACATGTTAAACACCACTTTGATGAAGTCAAACCAGCTGCAGCATCTGAAACATAAATTAATATAATTAGTAAAATGTACATATAAAATAAGTTAGTTTAGAAAAAAATATATAAATATATTGCACTTAACTTTATACTTCTCATTTCAGGCTTATATTTTGTCATTCCACACTGGGTTATAAACAAGAAGAATTCATCCAACCAATTACCAAGAGCCCTGGTATCCTCTTTGACTCTTCAGGAACAGTTAAACTAATTAATGACCATATTCACATACTTATCCCAATCGATATATCGTTTATTTCTGAACATATAGAAAACATTAAAAGCATATTCGGTACTGTGCGTTATACTTGCCAACAAAGTGAATTCATCAACAATATTGAATGTCACAATATGATACAACCTCTTGACTCATTATTTCATGACATCATCCGAGATTACAACTCAATATCACATTGAATACCTGCAAATTCGAAGAGATCAGCTTGGTTTTCTGCCGTCGGAACTATATTTAAACATATATTTGGCACCTTAAATGAAGATGACGCCAATAAATACAATCACGCTATACAAACACTGTATAATACTAATAGAAATTTAAGTTCTAATTTCGCCCGTAGCATATTCGTTTCAAATTCAGCCATTTCTACCTTTAATTCCTCTATTATAGAATTGAATAAAAATCAATTCCTGTTGACAGATGCAATGGATAAAATGTCATTAATTATAAAAAATGTATCCGACATTACAAATGCCGTCAGTTTCCAAAATAATTTAAATCAAATATTGAATGTTCTTGAAGCTACCTTATTAACACTGTCTTATAAAGTTGAGGATCTAGTTAGTAGCATATTGTTCGTTAAGTCAAATACTATTCATCCATCTGTAATTACTCCTAAACAACTGTATGAAGATATTATTATTAATTTTAAGAATATACCTAAACACAAGGAGTTTCCAGTAGAGTTAAGTTTAAATAACATTCATTTATTGATGAATCTAGTTGATTTAGTAGCATATTATCTAGACAATAAGTTAGTATTTGTAGTTAAAATTCCTTTGGTGAATTTGATTAGCTATAATCTCTATAAAAGTGTACCTATACCAGTACCGCATGACGCAAACATGCCAAACTCTTACGCGTTAATAATAACGCCTAAATCTTATGTAGGCCTTAGTGAAGATAGGAAAACTTATTTCAGTATAGATAACTTAGAGTTATGTAAGACTATTATTAATAATCATTTTGTGTGTAATTCATTAGATATTTTAAGTGTAATCAATAACCCAAATTGTGAAATCGAAATCATGACTAAAGCTGTGGAAGTCTTACCAGAAAAATGTACCACTAAATTCATATACGGAAATATTGATATTTGGCATAAATTAAATGGTAATAAATGGATATTTGTTCAATCAAACCATGCAAAACTAACTATCGAATGTAAACACATATGTGTAGATAAAGTTATATCAGGAACTGGAATACTTTTACTGAAACCAGACTGTACTGCATTTTGTAAAGATATTAAATTAGACGCTAGAGAAAACTTTAACTTAACTACGAGCCTTGTCATATCAAATTTTAATATAGTAAACGATTCTTGCTGTAACTTAAAACGATTTACCGAGCTAAGCCTCACCAAATTAGCCGTACCAGAAATAAATAATGTAAATTTAGAAAGCTTAAAACTTTTGAATGACTTACCAAATCAATTTGTAGAAGATACGTTTCTTTATGATAATACTATCCCTAATACTGTAAGTTTATCATTTAGTGTAATTGCATTTATCGTAATCATAAGTTTAATGATTTATAATGTAAAGGTCGGTATATGTTACAAGCGCAAACTTGTTATTAATCCGAAGCAAGAAAATATATCAATGAATCCAAGTCCTGTTGCCCAACCTCGTCTCCGCATAGAATAACAACTTCCGTAAACTTATAATTAATTAAATAAGTTTACTCTTATGCGGGGGGTTGTTATACCCCTAGGTTTCAGGCCCAATAATGTACACCTTTCAGCTATATCAGCAACTTAGATTATAGATTATTATTCATTACCTTTTTTTAGTCAGTCTTCACTTATCCTCCGTTGCGAAACGTCCTATACCAATCTTTGCAACATATCATAAAATCAATTATTCTATTTTACTATCTCATTAAGATAATTTCTAATATATTATTATTTAGTGAAAACAAGTGTTTTTTTAAAAAGTGTTTTCCCGGAACCCGTATAACAGTACGTATTAGTATCACTATTAATCATAGAATGGTAAGCTACTAATCTAATCTATGTCCGTCGTTTATAAAGAGACTATAATATACAGATATGTTTATATATAAATATGTTTTATTGTTTTACTATCATGCCTGGTGCTAAACGATGATCTGGTCGAAGATGGTCAAGGTTAGGCCTAGAAGACTCTCAAGGGCTGTGTGCTGCCGGAACTCTGTAAGGTTATCGTGGCAAATTTTCTTAATGGTGGTAAGCTACTTTTTGGTAGCAAATCACGCGAAGCATCGATATAATATGCTCCTACCACCTGTCGACGAACACCTGTGCTAGGATTTGAACCAGCGACCTCTCGCTTAGAACTCAAGTCATCTATGTTTTGCGCCATCGGGGCTCTCAAATATAATAATATCATCTGCCTGTAACATATTATCATCAGCATCATCATAATCTGCCAGTGTCAGTCAGTCCACTACTGGACGTAGGCCTCTACCAAGACACACCACTGAGCCTGATCTTCGGATCTTCTTTTCCAGTCACTGTCAACCGCTTTGCGTATGTCGTCACTGTAATCTAATACTATAATAATCTTTGTCCTGACATACTGACTGACAGACAACGCACAGCCTAAACCACTGGTCGTAGAGACTTGAAATTTGGTGGGTATATTTGTCTAAGTATATAAAGGTGTAAACCTTTAAGAAAGGATTTTCTAAAATTCACCCCTTAAGGGATGAATTGGGGGTTCAAAGTTTGTATGGAGAAACAAGATTAGATAGTCTTTTCTATCCGAAACTTCACACAAGTGTTTCAGTAAAAAAATAAGTAAATACGTGTTTCAGGTTTTTTTTAATTCCACCCCTAAGAGGGTGAAATGGGGTAACAAAGAAATTTGGCATGCAGATAGCTATCACGAAGTTAGTTCCCCCTGAAAATGATTTTTGTAAATTCACCCCTTAAGGGGATGAAACGAGGGTTCAAAGTTTGTACGGAGAAACAAGATTAGATAGTATTTTCTGATCGAAACTTCACACAGTTGCTTTCGTAAATAAATAAGTAAATACGTGTTTCAGGCTTTTTCAAAATTCAACCTCTAAGAGGTTGAAATGGGGTAACAAAGTGTAAAAATCAATATTATTTTAGATAGCGCTGAAATTTGGCATGCAGATGTTTATTATGACGTTTGTATCCGTTAAGAAAGGATTTTCCAAAATTCACCCCTTAAGGGGATGAAACGAGGTTTCAAAGTTTGTATGAAGAAACGAGATTAGATAGTATTTGTTTCTAATTCTTTATTTTGAGTTTTTATTATTAGTGTGTACCTATTACTTATAATAGTTTATATTGTACTGTAATTAAAGTAAGTGTGTAGTGTATCACAATATCTCTAATAAAATATGTATTTTTATTTCCTTTTTACTAATATATATTATTCGCGATAGGCCAACCCCAGATAGGTCTATCTGAAAATCAGCGTTCAGGCAAACACCTGAACATTCTATGCTGAGATAGACCTTTTTAGCACTACACGTGTGTATTTGATTAATTTAAGTACCGAGATAGGATTATAACTGTATTATTTTCTTGATTGTTTTTTTTTCTCTTTTTTATCTTTAGGTACGTTAAATAGTATAAATTGTGTAATGTGCTAAATAAATGTATTTTTTTCTCTTCTTTCTTCCTATTTTGTATTGAAACTTCACACAAGTACTTCAATAAATAAATAAGTAGTCACGCGGTAACATAAAATCGGGTAAACAGATTTGGCTAATTCTGTTTTGATGTATTTTATGATAGGTTATTTAGAAAAGAAAAGTTTTTAGTAAATAAAATAAGTTTTTAACGCGGGCGAAGCCGCGGGGTACTTCTAGTTTGTTTATAAAATACTAGTTGATAGCCGCGACTTCGTTCACGTACACCAAGAATTTAGTAGCCTATGTTCATCCTCATGCCATAAAGTATCTCCTTGGAAAATTTCAGTAAGACCGAATCGTCCGTTTAGGCGTGATTAGGTAACAAACGGACATTGTGACAGAGTTACAGATTTACAAACGTTTTTATAATATTAGTACGGATAAAATGTTCTCTAACGTCTAATTATCTAAGATCTTACAGCATCCGACTTGAGTAGCTGTTAATATCATGTACTCAGTCCAGAAGTAAAGATGTGCTTAGGTATATTATTACTTTCCATGATATAGGTATTATTACTTACTGATGAAGTTGACGAGTAACACCAGACTCAACCAATAATCATTTGCAGTAGTTCTAGCTATAAGTAATAATACTTATTACAGTTATAACAGCTCCCTACACAATAACTGTTTTTTATGAGCACCTTTATATCCAGCGTTCAAATGACGCGACTGAAGGATGAAAAACCGCGGAATATTATTTTGTAGCAGACTTTATATGTCAGAGCTTTTTAGAGCGTATTACAAAACTCATAATTAAGTACCCTAATTATACCTATTAATATAATATAAATATATAAAAAGTGAAAAATAAATATACAGTTTAAACATGTGAATTATTAAAAAGAACAAAAACCCGACTGCGTGAAAAATGTTTTTTTTTAGGTACGTATCAACATTACAAAGGATATACAGCACTAGGATATTTTAAACCATAAGTGTTATTTATATTCGGCATGGGCTTTTAAAGCACTTTACTTTGATACAAAACACGGTATGGCTTGAGCAAAAAAAAATTTGAACCCCACATTAAGGCATTTAAAAGTCACCATTTTGAATTTTTCAATTATTATGTTCTTGCTGACAACCGCGCTGGCATATGGCGAATCTAATCATGTGTCATTCATCAAAATTGGCCTATGCCTTTGGTCTCTAGGGTGCCACAAAGGAACAAACATACATACATACATTGACTGATAAACACATTAATTACCTCTCTTGCGTTGCGCAGTCAGGTAAAATCATAAAATCACGGCAGCATCAGCAGCAGCCATTCATTTATCTTAGTCTTAAAAACCTTACCACTAAGTGTCTTTATCTCATCTGGCAGTTTATTATAAACTGTGATGCACATATTATACATGTTTCGGTTGTAGATATCTTTATGACAAGGAGGTTGAAATAATAAATGTGTGTACTGCGCTCTTTTTTGTCGTGTACATGTACGTGTACGTGAACGTTCATTCACAACAATATTAGTATATTTCGTTCATTATTATTTCGTTGGATTTGTCTTGACTTACGCTGGTCCCATAGATAATGCAATAAAAGCTTGTTTTTAAAAATGTTTTTAAAATATGACTTATTTATTGTTATTATTATAATATGTTTCATTTCACAGGTCGTACACGCCCCGTCATTTAGAAAGCATTGATGGAGCCGAAGCCAACATAAAGAGCCCCTTTACAACTGTTACTTAACTATGGATAGTGGATGGAAAGATGTAGAAAATTATAAAAAGATGGTACATTGTATAATGATTATTGGATGAGCTGATTGATTTCTGGTTCCTGGTCTATGGGATAAGGTACGGCATCCGCCAATTATTCCGTATTACAAAATATGTAGACGGGTGGTAACTTGCTATACACTGAATGGGCCCCCCATAAAGACGCACCGTAACATTGGCGCCGAGAGGCAACCTTGGCGTGGATAGCTTAGGGTGTCGAGAGGTGTGCTGCACTTTTACTAAACGCTACTATTGACTTTATGCCTTTAACAGTTCCACCCTGGAGCTTAAGTTAAGCGTAACCTAAGCTTAACGGAGCTTAACCGGCCGGCCGGTCAAGGGGGGTCAAAGGGTCTTAATTATTATAAATGTTAAAATATGGGTATTTCAATAAGTCCTTCTTACTAAAAACGCTATGTGTAAATACTTCGAGCGTATAGGCATCGCAGACTTGGGAACGATAAGCTTTTACGATAACCGCGCAAACCCAATCGCAAGGACTAGCTCTTATACACTTGGCGACCAGAAAATAGCACGTTAACCTTTCGTATTTATTTTGTATAATATTGTTAAAATTATAATATATTCCCCGTGGACTATACAAATACAAAAAGTACAACTTTACGAGCTATTAGGAGAATAAATAAATAGCGTTATATATTGCTATTATTTACTTATTTTTAATATTTTATAGGCTAGCGTTGTGCGCGTTGGTGTTACATTTATTTTTTATCACAAGTGCCTTCATAAATACACGCACACACTTTTTTTATTAGCTTTTTATTAGCTTCACCTGTATGTTTGTAACCGACTTCTTTGGGCGCGATTTTGACCCACTTTAAACGGTCAGATTTCGTTCAAACTTTGTAGATTTATCGAGGACCGATGACAATACACTAATTTGATATAAAAATAAAAAAAATTTCAACTAAAAAGTAGAAAATAAATAATAGCTTAATAAAACTAAAATACACGCTTTTTATAGAAAACCAAACTAAAAAATAGAAAATAAATTTTAGTAAATTTAAATTAAGAATAGAGTTAATAATTCCAATAAACATAAATTAATAATAGTGTGAATAAAAAAAAAAATTTAATTTTAAAAAAAGCATGGGGTACTTTTAAGATATTATCAAAATGATAATCACTCTACTCATATCTGTCAATAAAATATTTATAACTATTGACACCATGCACCTAACACTTTTTTTTGTAATATTTTATTTTTATTCACATGTTATTAATTTATATTTATTGAAATTTTTAACACTATTCTTAATTTAAATTTATTAAAATTTATTTTCTATTGTTTAGTTCGGTTTTCTATATAAAGCGTGGTTTTTAGTTTTTTTTAACTATTATTTATTTATTTGATTTTCAAAAAACCACTCCGTACCTATCCTACTCATCCTACGATCCTACTAATATTGTAAAGGCAAAAGTTTGTGAGTGTGTTAGTATGTTTGTTACTTCTTTACGCTAAAAATACTCAACCAATTGAGCTGCAAATTTAGTACGTAGATAGCCTAGATTCTAAAATAACACATAGAGTAAATTTTAAATTTGTAAATTTCTACAATGTCAAACCACGGATTACAGCTAGTGACCAATATATTTGGCACTAAGTGTACACTACCACCAACTGTTTATTCGTCCTTATGACCCCGTTTACTTAAACTACGCCTCTTTTGGAATAGGCTCGAAGGCATTGTTCCTACGCTTGGCATTCAGGCTTTCTTAGTCAATTACAGGGTTGGAGCTAGGGAGTGGCATGGGCGGGATTCGTTAATACAATATACGACTAGTGAATTTACATGGCTTGTAAGGTAAAACGTATCTCATGTTTACAGGTAATAAGCGGGTTTTTTTACTTTTTATTCTGGACAAACAAGCACTTGATCACGATCTCACCTGATGTTAAGTGATGATGCAGTCTAAAACAACACTGAGAAGTAGGACAATTAACTCAAAGCGCAATTATCCCAACTCATCTTCTAGGCAGACTAGCACCGATTCGTCTGATCGTTCTGCAAATAAAGAGTTTTATTTTTGATGCTTCTATATTATCATCATCATCTCATCATCTCGGGGTAGAATTTAAATTTAAATTTTGTTAAGTGCTAAATTATTTTTCTTTTATTTATTAATATTTATATTATATTATATTATTATTTACTTATGTGCTATTTTTTGTTAATTTAGTTAAGTTAGTCTAATTTAATTTTTTTTTGTGTTCTTAAATTTAAGGCATGATTTGCTACGTCATTTAGGTGTGTGTATGTCGCAAATTATTAATTTAATTTATTTTTTAATTTTTAATCATTTTTTAATATGTTATCTCTTTCTCCCTCTCGCTCTCTCTCTCTCTCTCTCTCTCTCTGTCTTTATCCAACGTAGCAATCACGTTTAACACCCGAGTTGGCTCCCTAATTACGCCCACATCGCATTGTCGTTATTTGCACTACTGTATAAATATGTGCTGTGACCGGTTTAGACAATAGCTCTAATGCTGATGGAACGTAGGTAGTGCTTTACGTTTGTAATTAATTATGAGAAGTGGTAGAAGGAATTATATTAGCAGGTTAGTGTGTGTTTATTGATATAACTATCCTAGATATGAAGAGAGGAAAATCATAGACAGCTCATCTTATTACCAAACTTTAGAAAAAAAACTAATACCTACTCCTTTTATCCTTTTATTATTTTTTATATCTTATAGGCTAGCGTGCAATGCGGTTGAAGATGGTAAGCACGCTACGCCTAGAATGGGAACCGGCTCTCAAGGATAGCTGCCGAAGCACATTAGATGTTTCGCGACAGAATTTCTAATTTGAGGGTGGTAGCTGGCCATGTAGACTAGATAGTGTCCATGCCATGCACCACCATGCAATATAATATTATAAATGCGCAATCTTACGTAAGGAGTTCACATTTTAAGATGCTTGATAACGATGTAATTTGATCTGTTTCTAAAATTGCGGAAAACTTATGCATTTCTTCGATCTTATGCATTTAGGCAATATTTACAAGGAGAACTATGCAACCTACTTCAGCGCCATCTAGATGATTTATTTTAAGTTGATAGGTGGATGAACGGATGTGTGTTACTCCTTCACGCAAAAACGGCTGAATGGATTTGGATAAAATCTGGCATTCATATACTTTTTACCCTGAATGAAAACATTAGATACTTTTAAACGCGGAAGAAGCCGCAGCTAGTAAATAGCATAGAACTCAAAACTATTTATTATTAAGGTGTCCAGCCTCGTTATACATAGGTATTTCTGATAATTACTGCTGATGTCTACTGCTGAACATAGGCCTTACATATAAAGGTATATAATATCGTATAATACATACCTTCTAAAACACACGACTACTTTCTTACCTGAGACGATACGACCTAAGGGTCCTGTTGACACCACAGTAGCGCCACCAGCGGATGATTCGGTACCCACCATCGAACTGGTTGCGCAACAAATCGGACACTTGGTGAGATACCCACCAATCAGTATAACATTTTGTTGCTAGCGCGACTGGTTCCACTGTTACCTGGTGGGTGTCCTTGTGAGATGAACAAGTAACAGAATTAAAATTTTGAATAAACACCCATGAAAATGTCGTTTAGAAAATAAACGTCATAACATCTATCTAAGAACCACCACTGATTAATTACGAACCGCTTAAAGACAAAATCAAACTAGTTTTGGAGAAAAATGGCGACATGGATTTGCACAACAAACAAATGTTTACTGCAGCGCCCCCTGGTGAGTTAAAACCGTAACACCTATTTAAGAACATGCACCAATCAAACACAAACTTATAACTGAAAACTGCATCAAAATCGGACTAGTAGTTTTGGAGAAAAATGGCAACATGGATTTGCACACACAAACAAACATCCTCTCACCCCAAATGCATATACATTCTCCGTTCCGTCGTGGGTAAAAAAAGAAAGGAGATGGAATTTAGTACTTGTCTGGAAACAAAAGAAGTGAAGCTTCTTGAAGCTTCACTTCATAAACAGATACTTTTGCTGCAAAACCCCGAAATTATATCTACTGGTGGTAGAATAATTATATCGATGTTCCCTCTGTGTTGCTACCAAAAAGTGTTTTACTATACTTAATCAAGGCAAAAATCTGCTGCCAGAAATGAGTTTTTAAATATTTAAAAACATTAAAAATATGAAGAAAATGTATTTGTAAACCGTACCATATTCTCTCGCTGTACATAGGCACCCGTTACAATAGCGTCTCTATTCTTTACGTTCCCACCTGGGTCTCAACGAGTCTACCTAGATCTGTGTAAAGCTATGTCTAGAGTGGCAAGTGCTCTAGCTAGACTATAGTCTCTAGAGCTGAAAGACTGACAGCTGATGGATTGAAAAACGCTGTTTTCTTATCTGTTTTGTTCTAGACATGCATGCATATTTTACGCTTTGATAGGTACTCTATTTAATAACTGTATGTCGAAGCAGTGTTTTTCTTCTCAATTCGTCTGTTTTTTTTCGTATGTATGTTACGCGATTACTCCGACAATTGTGAACCGATTTGAGTGATTATTTTTTTAATCAGTAGGGTATATTTTCGAGGTGATCCCATTGTAATTTCATCGAGATTTGACAAGTATCTCCAGAGATATGACGATAAACGTTATAAACTTGCAACTGAAACTCACTCGCGGGGCATGGAAGTTGGTTGTTTTAGTTTTTAATCTACTCATATCTTAATTATTAGTAGTATTTGTATGACCCACAGACCTGAGGTTCACTACGAAGTGAATTCTGGGTCTGTGGTATTATGGCCCCTCATATCATTACCGTCTTTTGTTTCCAGACAAGTACTAAATTCCATCTCCTTTCTTTTTTTACCCACGACGGAACGGAGAATGTATATGCATTTGGGGTGAGAGGATGTTTGTTTGTGTGTGCAAATCCATGTTGCCATTTTTCTCCAAAACTACTAGTCCGATTTTGATGCAGTTTTCAGTTATAAGTTTGTGTTTGATTGGTGCATGTTCTTAAATAGGTGTTACGGTTTTAACTCACCAGGGGGCGCTGCAGTAAACATTTGTTTGTTGTGCAAATCCATGTCGCCATTTTTCTCCAAAACTAGTTTGATTTTGTCTTTAAGCGGTTCGTAATTAATCAGTGGTGGTTCTTAGATAGATGTTATGACGTTTATTTTCTAAACGACATTTTCATGGGTGTTTATTCAAAATTTTAATTCTGTTACTTGTTCATCTCACAAGGACACCCACCAGGTAACAGTGGAACCAGTCGCGCTAGCAACAAAATGTTATACTGATTGGTGGGTATCTCACCAAGTGTCCGATTTGTTGCGCAACCAGTTCGATGGTGGGTACCGAATCATCCGCTGGTGGCGCTACTGTGGTGTCAACAGGACCCTTAGGTCGTATCGTCTCAGGTAAGAAAGTAGTCGTGTGTTTTAGAAGGTATGTATTATACGATATTATATACCTTTATATGTAAGGCCTATGTTCAGCAGTAGACATCAGCAGTAATTATCAGAAATACCTATGTATAACGAGGCTGGACACCTTAATAATAAATAGTTTTGAGTTCTATGCTATTTACTAGCTGCGGCTTCTTCCGCGTTTAAAAGTATCTAATGTTTTCATTCAGGGTAAAAAGTATATGAATGCCAGATTTTATCCAAATCCATTCAGCCGTTTTTGCGTGAAGGAGTAACACACATCCGTTCATCCACCTATCAACTTAAAATAAATCATCTAGATGGCGCTGAAGTAGGTTGCATAGTTCTCCTTGTAAATATTGCCTAAATGCATAAGATCGAAGAAATGCATAAGTTTTCCGCAATTTTAGAAACAGATCAAATTACATCGTTATCAAGCATCTTAAAATGTGAACTCCTTACGTAAGATTGCGCATTTATAATATTATATTGCATGGTGGTGCATGGCATGGACACTATCTAGTCTACATGGCCAGCTACCACCCTCAAATTAGAAATTCTGTCGCGAAACATCTAATGTGCTTCGGCAGCTATCCTTGAGAGCCGGTTCCCATTCTAGGCGTAGCGTGCTTACCATCTTCAACCGCATTGCACGCTAGCCTATAAGATATAAAAAATAATAAAAGGATAAAAGGAGTAGGTATTAGTTTTTTTTCTAAAGTTTGGTAATAAGATGAGCTGTCTATGATTTTCCTCTCTTCATATCTAGGATAGTTATATCAATAAACACACACTAACCTGCTAATATAATTCCTTCTACCACTTCTCATAATTAATTACAAACGTAAAGCACTACCTACGTTCCATCAGCATTAGAGCTATTGTCTAAACCGGTCACAGCACATATTTATACAGTAGTGCAAATAACGACAATGCGATGTGGGCGTAATTAGGGAGCCAACTCGGGTGTTAAACGTGATTGCTACGTTGGATAAAGACAGAGAGAGAGAGAGAGAGAGAGAGAGCGAGAGGGAGAAAGAGATAAGAGGCCACACATTCACAAAATTCAATAAAAAAAATCTAAACACTCAGACTCGATAGCCAAAAAAACAGTATCCGATATCCTATTCTGCTCTATGAACTGTCTTAATACAACATTTTAGGCAAATCGGTCAAACCGTTTATTCGAGAAGAGGTCTTATATTTACAAAATTCAATTAAAAATATATGGACCCTCTGACTCGATAGCCAAAAAAAAGTATTCTATATTTTATTCTGCCTTATGAACTGTCTCTATACAACATTTCAAGCAAATCGGTCAAGCCGTTTATTCGAGAAGAGGTCTTATATTTACAAAATTCAATTAAAAATATCTGGACCTCCTGACTTGACAGCCAGAAAAAAAGTATCCTATATCCTATTCTGCCCTATGACATGTATTCATACAAAATTTCAGGCAAATCGGTCAAGCCGTTTATTCGAGAAGAAGTCTTATATTAACAAAATTCAATTGAAAAAATATCTGGACCCCCTGACTCGATAGCCAAAAAAAAAGTATTCTATATTTTATTCTGCCTTATGAACTGACTTTATACAAAATTTCAAGCAAATCGGTCAAGCCGTTTATTCGAGAAGAAGTCTTATATTAACAAAATAGGGAAGATGCAAAAGTAATATTAATGAATAATATGTGAATAAAATCATTATAAAATACAAAAGAAGATCCACTGTATATTTTACTATACATTACATTTATATTATACATTTCTCAAAAAAAAATATTTTTAAGTTACGTGAAACGAAACGTATATTGAAACGCCAATCAGCGCGTAGTGACGTCATCACTGTCCGCTTTTCTGTGTATTGTGTACTTCAGTAACATAGAGTAACATAATATATATTAATACTTCTTTGTTCTGTAACATCTCTTCTATTATCTCTACATTCTCTACTTAGTCTGTGGCTTGCCGGTTCATAGGATTTGTGATATTCGCAAAACGCAAATAAACATAATTATCAACTTAATTGAGATAAAATGGAAGTAGGATTTACCAAAGCATTACATTTATTATCATTATTTATTTATTTACATTCTATTCTATGTAGGCATTCACAATAGACTAATATCACATAATATCATATTATGAATAATATCACATTATTTACAAACTTACATCTAAGTGATCTTCACAGCATCGAATAAAGTTTTAAGTATAGTATAGTAAAAATAATAAGTATAGTATAGTATAATATAGTATGTATATATATTATGTATGTAAGTATAGTATAGTATAAGTATAGTAAGTATAGTAAAAATAAGTTTTAGGAGAATAATTTTCATTCCTCTTTGCAACCTTGAGCGATTTTTTTCTTAATGTTGGGTCACTAGATCCACTTAAAAACAACTTATTTGGAAATGTTGATGAATAGATGGACACATAGGAACAAAACAAAAATCAACACGTAATTTCTTCCTCACTGTGCTGTTATAGCTACCTGAAGTTGATGGATTGTTCATTTCTCCATAAGTACTATTAAATAAACAATACCGAAGATGATTTAGCAATCAATACTTTTAAGTTAATTTGCTCAGGAAAAGATACTTCAGAAAGTTCGAAATTATAGAAATGGCCTAAAATGGCATATAAGCGTAAGCAGGGTGACCAGGTAAAAATACAAAATTAAGCCATCTATGGCTATAGTAGCTAAACGTACTAAAACTACTATATATATTTTTATATTCAGTAAAGCTGTGTCATTAATTTATGTCAAACTACACAGCCGCTCGGTTTTTAAAACGATCTCAAATTATTATTTTGTAAAAATCAGTATTCCAGATGGGAATTCACAAAAAGAATAAAAACCCTGAAGTGATACAAGGTATACACATGAAGAATTTCGCAAGAATTTTTGAAATAAGAACCCATATGTACGGTTTGCACTGATAAATAAACATAAAATAGATTATGGTAAAATTTTGCTAAAAACTTATAATTTTACTAAAGCTGGTCACACTGGCTGAAACAACAAAGAGACTGTTGAGTGACACGATAAATCACATTGACATCGGACCGGATGAAGACAAACATGACGTCATCGGTATAGATGTAACGTTTTCGCGTGTTATAAAAAACGGAGACTTTTAAACCGCATTTCTGGGATAAATTAATAAGATAGAACAAAAATAATTTATGAGTGTACTATTCTACACGTAATTCTTGAAAATAAAAGCAAATTTAAAAATATTGCATCTTCCCTATTCAATAAAAAAATATCTGGACCCCCTGACTCGATAGCCAAAAAAAAAGTATTATATACCCTATTCTACTCTATGAACTGTCTTTGTACAACATTTCAGGCAAATCGGTCAAGCCGTTTATTCGAGAAGAGGTCTTATATTTACAAAATTCAAGTAAAAATATATGGACCCCCTGACTCGATAGCTTAAAAAAAAGTATCTTATATACCATTCTACCTTATAAACTGTCTCTATACAACACTTCAGGCAAATCGGTCAAGCCGTTTATTCGAGAAGAGGTCTTATATTTACAAAATTCAATTAAAATTATCTGGACCCCTTGACTCAACAGCCAGAAAAAAGTATCTTATATCCTATTCTGCCTTATGACATGTATTCACACGAAATTTCAGGCAAATCGGTGAAGCCGTTTATTCGAGAAGAAGTCTTATATTTACAAAATTCAATTCAAAATATCTGGACCCCCTGACTCGATAGCCAAAAAAAAAGTATTCTATATCCTATTCTGCCTTTTGTTATATATTTGTACAAAATTTCAGCCAAATCGGTCAAGCCGTTTGACCGTGAAGAAGTCCCAAACAAACAAACAAATAAACAAACTGACTTTCGCATTTATAATATTGGTGTTGATTGTTTTATTTTATTATATATATTATTGTTTTATATTATTTATTATTGTATATTGTTTTCTTCTCTTCTTCGTTTTCTTCTTCTTCTTGTATAATGTTTTTGCTACCACTACACATAGCAATATAGAATAAAAAACTGTAGTAAGGAAACTGCAAGCGTTCTGTATTCTGGAGTTCTTCGCAGAATGCAGCCTGAGAGTTTAATCATGCGCGGGATAAGCGGCCTTGTAGGGTTGTCATAAAAGCGGAATTAGGTTCATGTAAATAAAATAATAAATTGATTTAGGAGCATTTGTTTTTGTGCCGGAGAGACAAACATTTAATCTGTTTACATTCTATGTCTAGCGTACTATCATCCTTGACAAAAAATATATCTGTATGTACTGATATTATGTTTCTTCTTTGAGTATTCACCAATGTTTCTTTAAGTGTTACACACTTTACATTTTTGTAAACGTGTTACACACAATCTAAAAATGACATCGTACCGACGGGATTCGAACCCGCACCTCCTGGGAAACATGTCGAGGCGCTCTAACCAACTAAGCCACAGTACGATCCTATCAGTACGACGATGAGGGAGGACGCGGTCTAAAATGAGATGATGCTTTTCTGACTATGAATGGCCAGGCGCTGAACAGCTGGTTTTAGTCCAACCCACATCATAACTATCCTTAATCTAAATCCATCTTCTATACTGATTGGCACCAAACATCATGCCGGCACTGGGTGTGAACAATTATTTTTAACCCCGACGGAAAAAAAGGGTCTTATAAGTTTTACGTAATAAAGTAAGTATAGTAACTGGCCGATTTGCCGAGAGTTTCAAGTTAAATGCTATTATTATTATATTTACTGACGTTGTCATAGGCCTCTTGTTTTTCTGTATTAAATATACTTAAAATTAATTAATAGGTATCGGTTTTAGTAGTATAATAACATGAATAAAATAAGTAGGTAAGAGCTATGGTATTGTTGTTTGTTTTGTTGTCCCGCTCATCACTAATAGAAAAACCCGACGACCATCTCAATTCGGGCAATGGGGTGGCCTGAAAATCAGCCCTGCGTAGACCCTCGTCCACGCAGAACAGTGCTGAGGCTTCTCCAATTGTCAAATTATTATTTATAGTTAGAAACGATACCTATGTTTGTATGTAAATGTGTATAATCTAATATTATAAGAATATTTGTCCTGACATACTGACTGACTGACTGACAGACGACGCACAGCCCAAACCACTGGTCGTAGAGACTTGAAATTTGGAGGGTACATTTGTCTTAGTACGTTAAGGTGTACTAAGAAAGGACTTTCCAAATTTCACCCCTTTAGGGGATGAAATTGGGGTTCAAAGTTTGTATGGAGAAACAAGATTAAGAATTATGAAGATTATGAAGATAGAATTTTCTATTTGAAACTTCACACAAGTGGTTCAGTAAATAAATAAGTAAATACGTGTTTCAGGCTTTTTTGAAATTCCACCCCTAAGAGGGTGAAATGGGGTAACAAAGTCTGAAAATCGGTATTGATTCGGATTGTTCGTTTCCGCTGAAATTTGGCATGCAGATAGGTATTTTGACGTAGATATCCGCTAAGAAAAGATTTTTCTAAATTCACTCTTTAAGGGGATGAAACGGGGGTTCAAAGTTTGTATAGAGAAACAAGATAAGGTAGTCTTTTCTATTCGAAACTTCGCACAAGTACTTCAGTAAATAAATAAGTAAACACGTGTTTCGGACTTTTTCGAAATGCCACCCCTAAAAGGGTGAAGTGGGGTAACAAACTCTGTAATCAATATTGTTTCCGATTGCGCTGAAATTTGGCATGCAGATAGTTATTTTGACGTTGGTATTGTTGGTAACCGCTAAGAAAATATTTTTCAAAATTCACTCCTTGACCCCCAAGAAACGAAACGGGGGTTCAAGGTTTGACCCATTTGGCTTTTACTTCTTTGATGTCTTTTTTATGATAGAAAGGTTTTTACAAAATAAAAGTTTTAAGTAAATAAAATAAGTCTTTAACGCGGGCGAAGCCGCGGGAAACTTCTAGTTTTTGGCAATAAATTTATTTTACTTTTACTTTTTTAAATATTGGTTTAAAATGGTGCATCCAAACCAAAAACATGTAAATGCACTCAATAAAGAAGACAAATTGAATATGGACATAATCATTATTTTAACAGGTACCTGACTTAATCACAGATTTTTTTTTCTTTTTCACCACCGACTTTGTTAAGCACGCTTTATCAATACAAAAGGTTGGCTAGAAAAAAAAAATTTAGCAATGGGTCACCAATGTACTGTGATTTTAAAGGATTGCCGCGTGTTCACATCTGTCGGGTGTCGGGTCCGATTTTTAATCGGGTTGTCAAAACAAACGACTAAATCTGGCCGACACGTGTGAATAGCTTCATATAAAATGTTCTGCCACTGGAACATCCGATTAAAAATCGGATCCGACACCCAACAGATGTGAACACGCAGTTACTGTTTTAATACATCGTAAAAAATATTATAAATTTTTTGTATGTTGCACAACCCTAGACATTTTCGAGTGTGACCGGGCAGATCTTTTGTCATGTGGCAATTCAATCAAGTAACGTAGTTAAACAGTTGGAGTTTGATACCTTATAACAAATAAACTGAAATAATAGTTAATTTTAGGCTGAAATACACTGAGAAAGGGTAATTTTTTTTAGGTTTGCGTTTGACCACTATCTCACCTGTTGGTAAGTGATGATGCGGTCGAAGATGGTAAGCACGCTAGGCCTAGAATGGGAACTGGCTCTCAAGGATAGTTGCCGGAACACATTAGATGTTTGGCGACAGATTTTCTAACTTGAGGGTGCTAGCTAGCCAGGCTGACACTAGATAGTGTCCATCCACCATGCTGGGGTTGTTGGTTTCTTAACGATGTTTCTTCTTCACTCGTATACAATTACTTACACGAAAAATCGACTTGGCGCTTATTGAGTACCCTCTACTTTTAAAGTTAGGAAAGAAACAATATTCACACAAATCAGATTAGATATTTTTATCCCCCTGCGCAAAATATGTGTGCTATAAGTTTGACGTGTGTGTCTGGTATGTGTATGTCTGCCTGTGGCATCGTAGTGCCCAAATGGATGAACCAATGTTGATTAAGTTTTTTTTTGTCTGATAGGTGTCTTAATTGAGAGTGTTCTTTATTTTGATTTATGAAAATCCGTTCAACCGTTTTAAGACTATGAGGTTTGTTTAAGCGACTTCAAAAAAAGGTGGAGGTTTCTCAATTTGACCGTATATATGTTTATTTTTTTTATGTTTGTTCACGGATAACTTCGTCGTTTATGGAACGATTTTGATCATTTTTTCTTTGTTGGAAAGGAGATATCCCAAGTGTAGTACCTTGGTAATTTTATCGAGGTCTGATAAGTATCTCCAGAGATATGGAGATAAACACCTCAAAGTTGGTACTGAAAATTAATAGCGCGGCATTGAAGTCGGTTATTTTTAGTTTTTTACGAAAGTTTAGTTTAGTTTTTTAAACAAACTTATTCTAGTTGATGATTTTATGAAATCAAATTTCGTCTGATTGATGATCAATGATGATCAATTTTAAATTCGGTATCCTCTTACTTCGACTTCGATATTGTTAGATGGTAGAATTGACGAGATGCTAGGACATGTGTAATCAGCAGAATACTCCTCGCCACCTAACAGCAGTCATGGCGTTTTGGGCTCAATAAACGGTCTCAGTAAACAGAAGATTAGTCGGAGGTGGTATTAAATTTTGAACTTGAGTATTAGTATTCATTTATTTGCAAAAACAATGTACAATAGTTAGAAAACTTAGTCTAAAACTAATCTAATTATGACTACTGACACGTACCCTGTACTATTTAGGGTGTCGCAAATGTAGTTATTATTAATTAATTACTAAAAAATCCTCGGGACTTGAACCTGCAACCTCCGGAATAACATGTTCCGGTGCTTTGCCAATTAAGCCACGGTGCGAAGTATCGTTACGACGAAATTAGTGGATTGTGTTTAACAATTTACAAAAATATAAAGTGTGAAACACTTATAAGAAACATAATATTTGACTTACGCAGTGCAACATCTCTCGTCGGATTTGAAAACTGTAATGATTTCTTCCGAATGATTAAATTACGTAAAAAGTAGTCATAGATGGCGCCACCAATGCATAATTGGGTTAACAAATGTAATCCACTAATTTCGTCGTAACGATACTTCGCACCGTGGCTTAATTGGCAAAGCACCGGAACATGTTATTCCGGAGGTTGCGGGTTCAAGTCCCGTCGGTACGATGAAATTTTGGATTGTGTTTAACAATTTACAAAAATATAAAGTGTGAAACACTTATAAGAAACATAATATTTGACTTACGCAGTGCAACATCTCTCGTCGGATTTGAAAACTGTAATGATTTCTTCCGAATGATTAACTTACGTAATAAGTAGTCATAGATGGCGCCACCAATGCATAATTGGGTTAACAAATGCAATCCACTAATTTCGTCGTAACGATACTTCGCACCGTGGCTTAATTGGCAAAGCACCGCAACATGTTATTCCGGAGGTTGCGGGTTCAAGTCCCGTCGGTAGGATGAAATTTTGGATTGTGTTTAACAATTTACAAAAATATAAAGTGTGAAACACTTATAAGAAACATAATATTTGACTTACGCAGTGCAACATCTCTCGTCGGATTTGAAAGTGTAATGATTTCTTCCGAATGATTAACTTACGTAATAAGTGGTCATAGATGTCGCCACCAATGCATTGGGTTAACAAATGCAATCCACTAATTTCGTCGTAACGATACTTCGCACCGTGGCTTAATTGGCAAAGCACCGGAACATGTTATTCCGTAGGTTGCGGGTTCAAGTCCCGTCGGTACGATGAAATTTTGGATTGTGTTTAACAATTTACAAAAATATATAGTGTGAAACACTTATAAGAAACATAATATAAAAAATCCTCATTATTTATTATAACATAGGAACCATTTTCTTAAGTATATTATACTTATGTTTAATATATCTTGCCTACTCATAATTTATTAACTCTTAAATATTTATTAGTTTTATAATTTAGTTTTATTTAGTAGTATTTATCTATTCGAGTTTTTTATATTTTATCCTCTAAGTATTCATTTATTTACCTTTACGATTTTTTTTTTCAATTATTTTATCTGTAAAAAATATCAATCATACGAATCCATTATGTTCTTTATTTTTGAAGTCGATCATAAAAAAATACAATAATTGAATTAAAATAATAGTTTTTTGAAGTCAGTCGAAAATAATCATTCTTCTGACCCAGATACTACTACTAACAAAATATTATATCTCGTTCAGCTAAGCAAGCTGTTTAAATGCGGCCCACCTCCAGCCGTAAAGTATCGATACAATAAGATATATCGATAATATCGAGAGTATCGATACAGATACCGATACTAGAACTACTAGAAAAATGGGGGATGTGTGATGGGAATAGTTGTTCATTTATTTAGACTCACGGGATTGCTTGAATTCTGGTGAAACCATAGACGTAATATAAAAGGATGGTGCATTGCAGATGTTTTGACAAATTCAATATAACCCGTATGCTCTAACAATTGATAGCACACCCCGCAAATATTCAGAGAGTAGATGCGGGGCGTGCCACAATCTTTCTACCTACCTAAATTATAGCATTAGCAAGTAAGGGTTAGGGAGGTGAAATAACAACTGTACTCACGTGTGCCATCACATATAGGGTTTTATTTCTCACTTTACTTAATTATATTCTTATTAAATATAACTATAATTATCAATGTAGTTATCAGTCTATAGTTACAAGTGTTGTTATTAACAGTATTACATTATGCGATGCTAGCGCCATCGCTCGACAACTACAGTCTATAGCCAATAGAGTGTCTATTTATTAAGTTTAAATAATATTTAAACTGACATAATAATATTTTAATTAAATATAACTATAATAATTAACAATACTTAACGCCTAAAATATTTATATTAGTGTATAAATATTGTGTTAATAATTTAAGAATTAGCTGTGTAACATAAACATCAATAACTATTTATAAGTATTGTTAACACAATAAGGTTGTTATTGTTTTGTAGAATAAAACGGCCCACTAGAAAGGCACCAGGGTGGGAGTGTGTCCTTCTCTAACAACCTGCTAGTGCTATATATGTTCTATGCATATGTATTGTACAGTATATAATAATATATGGGTCGTCCATACAAAAGAAAGGGACAAACTCTGTTCTAGATCGGTCTCATCAGGGCCGTTTTGCGCAGTCAATTTATATTACGTCTGTGGGTGAAATAGACAAACAAAGAGAAAAAAAACAATTAGCACAGAGAATAATTTTATTTTATCTGAAATGTCAATGTCATTTTTCGTAAAGGAATCCGAAACTGACTTTGAAATAACATGCATTTTGACATTGTATAACTTGACAGCTGTCATCAGTACCATTTGCTCACCAGGTGATAAACGTACGTAGTAAACCACGGATAATATACTAATAACTGTAACTGTAATAAATCGTACTTGTACTATTAAATATTCTGTAACCGTACTAACAATTTTCTATCAAAAAATGTATGTGCGCTTTTCACAGTGGCCCTCCGGTGAAGGAAAACATCGTTAAGAAACCAACAACCCCCACATGGTGGTAGGGCACTATCTAGTGTCCGCCTGGCCAGCTACCACCCTCAAGTTAGAAAATCTGTCACCAAAACATCTTATGTGTTCCGGCAGCCATCCTTGAGAGCCAGTTCCCATTCTAGGCCTAGCGTGCTTACCATCTTCGACCGCATCATCACTTACCAACAGGTGAAACAGTGGTCAAACGCTAGCCGCTAGCCTATAAAGTATTAAAAAAAAACAATTGCAAATCACGTTTACAAACCATAATTTGCTAATCAATTATCGAACGCGTGCCACGTATGCTGAAAATAATAATAAATATTAAAATATTATATAATGAAGTTATTGCCACATTCGTAGCCAGTACTAGGCCAAGTACAGCATGCGCTGCGGTGGACGGCTACCGCTAAGCCGATAGACACTGAAACCAGTTACGTCATCCAAATTTTAGACCACAATCGATACAAAAGCACCAAACTGAAATCCTATTACTGTGCACGAGCCTAATGCAATGTGTTCAAATCGATTGACACAACGCATTAATCGAATCCGATTCAGTACCTACCGTAGTATTTGAATAGATGAATAATCGTAGAGTTGGGATAGTCAAGCATTAATTTGGTCATTGATTGAAGCTTGTGAAGTTAGATAATCAAATAAATCCGATACGTGCACTATAAATGTTACAGCTGATTCCAGGAGATATCCCAGCATCAAGTCAATGCAACCATATTCTTACAATATCGGTGAAGTAAGAGGATACGGAATTGATTAGACTTATAAAAGTCGATTTCATAGCGCCATCACCCTACATCATCATCATCTCATAGTTATAAAATGGCGTAACGGATTTTAATTAATCAAAACTAAGAATTCATTAAGACACTTATCAAACAAAAAAAACTAAATCAAAATCGCTTAATCCGTTTGGGCGCTACGATGCCACAAAGACACAGATACACACGTTAAACTTATAACACGCCTTCTTTATGCATCGGGGGCTAATTAAATATAAAAAAGAATGTACTCAAAGCACCGACATATTTTCAACCACTGTTTCATAACGTGACGTAAATTTTTGACGTTTTAGCATTCGAATGGAGCAGTAACTCGATTGAGTAGTAAAAGTTTCTATTTCAAGCTTCATAAAATTCAGTACAAAATCCACAATAAAACTACTTATACGGTAAAATTTATTCAACGCCTTTAAAATAATAGTTCGGATCGAATAACTCTCGAATGGAAATCCATCTCTATTCAACCCGAAACGTGATCAATTTTAAATAGGTCATTTGGATCCGATACCGATTTATAGATATAAATCACTCGTTGGTTACTGGCAATACCTGGCTGATTTAAAGCAATTGTTTAAATATTTTCTAGCTATTTTTCAATGGAAATTGTATGCTTTGGGACGTTAATTAAGCCGGCTTTTCACTATGGGATATAATATAATTTATAATTATATCTTGAGATATGACATTTAATCGCTTGTCATACATTTTGTATTACACTATGCTATAATATATATATTACATCCCAAGCTATAAATATTTTTTCGACCGACTGAGCGATATTTGAGGGTTTATATTTTACCTCACATCCCCGGAGTCCGGACACCGCGCCTCCCCCTGCCTGGCCATCAGTTTTTTTTATTTCTATTATGTATCCACACAATTAACGTATTTAGCCAGTGTTTGAATGAAACCATAGACAACCAAAGCTAAACTATATACATATTAGTAATATATCTTACAGTGTGAACAGCAATCGCGGGATGTTATATATAGCTCAAGATGAAATTTACATTATATCCCATAGTGAAAAGACGGCTTTAAGGTAATTTTAACCGACTTCAAAAAAAGGAGGAGGTTTCTGAATTCGACCGTATATATATATTTTTTTTTTTTTTTTTAATGTTTGTTCGCGGATAACTTCGTTGTTTATGAATCGATTTTGATTATTCTTTTTTTTGTTGGAAAGGAGATATCCCAAGTGCGGTACCATGGTAATTATTGAGGTCTGATAAGTATCTCTAGAGATATGGAGATAAACACCTTAAAATTGGTACTGAAAATTAATAACGCGGCATTGAAGTCGGTTCTTTTTTTAGTTATTTAAACGATCTTATTTATATCTTATAGGCTAGCGTTTAACCACTATCTCGCCTGGTAATAAGCGATAGTGGTCGAAGATGGTGAACATGCTAGGCCTAGAATACTCTGATTCTCAAGGGTTGTGTGCTGCCGGAAAACCATAATGTTACGGCGGCAGATTTTCTCCTTGATGAGCTCTCGGGAAAAATAATCAATGTAAAATGTAAGGCTTATTAATATAAAAAATAAAAACTTTTGGCAATTAAAAATAAAGCAGGTAACATAAAAGATCGTTTAAAATACGTAAACCGAACCGACGTGAAATGCCGCGCTTTTAATTTTCAGTACCAAGTTTGAGGTGCTTATCTCCATATCTCTGGAGATACTTATCATACTTCGATGAAATTACCATGGTACCACACTTGGGATATCTCCTTTCCAATAAAGGAAGAATATTTAAAAGCGGGTTATAAAAGACAAAATTATCCGTGAACAAACATAAAAAAATATATATATATACGGTCGAATTGAGAAACCTTCTCCTTTTTTGAAGTCGGTTAAAAATAGCGTATTTTCAAATTACTCGACCAAGATGTTAAATATGCCAATGCTAAACTAAAATATAACATACTATTTTATTTTATTTATTTATTTGGTCAACCAGTAGTACTTATAGTTATATTCTTACATTCTTATAAACCTAGCATAACACAGTATATTAATGCCCCATTTAAAATTGATTTATTTTAATTATTATAAAATACATATATATATCTGCGTTTTGTGATATATATAATAACAACGGCCAAGTGCGAGTCAGACTCGGGCACGAAGGGTTCGGTACCATTATCTACAAAAACGGTAAAAAATCACGTCTGTTGTATGGAAGCCCCCTGAAATATTTATTTTATATTGCTTTTTAGTATTTGTTGTTATAGCGGCAACAGAAATGTATCATCTGTGAAAATTTCCACTGGAACTGAAACTAAGGAAAAAATATTTCATCAATCCTATACGTGCGGGGTATTTATAGATAGATCTTTAAAAATGAGTTGAATTAAGTTTCCTAAGACAACTTTTTCTGAAAGTCAGCACGAAAGATAAGCTTCAAGAAAGATAAAAACTTACAAAATGGTAAAATATGTGTCATTTCTTTCTGGTGAAAACAAGTGCGAGTCCGATTTGCACTTGGCCATTTTATTCCTTTTGAGGTACGGAACCCTAAAAACTAAAAAAAACTACTTCAAATACATTTTCAGTAGCAAGTTTATCTCTATATCTCTGGAGATACGTATTAGATCTCGATGCAAAAGGGGTCACTTCCGAGATGTACCTATGCTACTAATTAAAAACTAATAAAACGAATCGGTTCACGTTTGGCGGAATAATCGCGTAACAAACATACAAAAAATAACTAATCAAAAAAACTTTCCGACGGATTGAGAACCTAATCCTTTTTGGAAGCCTTAGTAAGTATTTGTTCGTAACCATAGTAATAAGTATTTTATCGTAGTAATATGTTTTATCTCGTATCGTAACATCCCTTTCCCTCTTTGAGTATTCAGCTTTCCCTAGTAAGTGCGAATTTGACCAAATTCGGACAAGAGTTACTAAAGTAAACCATTGGTAACGTCAAAAAATGTATGATTGAACATTAATTCAATGAACAAATGATGATTTACTCCGTTATCCGAGTTTGGTCAAATCCAGGTTAAAAAAATAAATAATAGTTTAAAAAAACTAAAAAAATACGCTTTTATAGAAAATCCAATCCAAATATTTTATGAACAGATATGACTAGAAGGGTTATTTTGATAATATCCTGAAAAGCACCCCACGCTTTTTTACAATAAAATCATTTTTAATTCAAATTTATTAAAATTTATTTTCTATTTTTTAGTTGGATTTTCTATGAAAGCTTATTTTTTTAGTTTTTTTAAACTATTATTTATTTTTCATTTTTTAGTCGATTTTTTTTAAAAGCGTAATCCTGATTATCCTAGTAAGGATAACGGGTCAAAATGTTTAAAATATTGAATTGTCATCGGTCCTCAATAAGTATGCCAAATTTCGAGTTAATCAGACGTTTTGAAGGGGGTTAAAATCATGTTCAAAGATTCCGTTACATACTAACATACAAACATACATACGTCTGAAGCTGATAAAAGCGTATTAAAATGTAGTTTTACATCTCGTATGCAATGTATTGATTTGTCGCTAGATGGAGCCACAGGAAAAATTAAAACTCGCAAGCGTTTCATTTGAGCCTTTTGAGGTTCAGGATGTTTAGACGATTATTATCTATTTTTATTATTTAAAGATATATAAATATATTAATTTTTGAGGCGCTTTTATCCACAAATTTTAGTGCCAAGCGTATATTATTATATTACATATAACTGTAATATTGAAATATTTATGTTTGTTTTGTTTTTATCATATCACATAGGCTACTTAGGCTAGCGTATGACCACTATCTCAACTATTGTTAAGTAAGTAATGATGCGGTCGAGGATGGTAGCACTGTAGAGATGGTAGAAATGCATACTAACTGTGACCCGCAGCTTCGCCCGAGAATAAAAATACAAAGTACACTACTTACAAGAAGTACTTGTGTGTCAGGCTGTGTGTTTATCCACGTTGTGAACAAACTATTTGTGCGAAAATTTCTCTTAACTTCGGTCACCCGTTTTTAATACCGAGGTCTGTGTTTTTGCGTATGTCACGTATGTCAATACGTACTCTATACGCACGGATCCCTAAAGAGGAACCCATATAGGATCACTAATTGTTATCCGTCTGTCTGTTTAGATCCTTTTTCTCAGGAATGCGTACAGATATCAAGTTGAAACTTATATCAAATATTTGGGTCTATCCTAAGTAGGTATCTTTGAGCTGTGAAAAATAAAACTTGTAAGTTAACGCGATTAAAAGATATGACCGTTTTTCGCATTTTTTGCGATTTTACAAGGGAATCAAAACCTATAGGGTATGTAGTTCCCGTTGACCTAGAATCATGGAATTTTTTTATGGTCTTCACAGACTGACAGACCGACGGACAGACAGACAGACAGACAGACAGATAGACGGACAACAATTTGATCCTAAATGGGTTCCTTTCTTTCAAAAATGTCTTCAAATGCTGCGCAAGATTTTCAGTACCACGTTTTAGGTGTTTAAAGTCTGTGCAAAAAGAGAACCGTCGTAGAAATTGAGGTCGCGTCGGTCGTCGGTGGTTGTAATTTACTGTTTTTGTTGCATAGACAACACTGCTGTCATTATTAGTAGGTAAGACTAAAAATGTTTAATACTTGATAGGTACATACTTTTATCTACTAGGTAGGTATGAACCTTCCTTCCTTACCTTTGAATGTTAGGTCTTTGTACCGCTACGACGGTTCTCTTTTTGCGCAGACTCTACGTCAATCTCTTCCAAGATACTCATCAGATTTTCATACTATTTATCGAATAACTACCCCTGAAATATCTTTTTCCAGAAAAAATAATAATCAAGAAAGAATCGTTACATTAATTCGTAACTTGGTTCACAATTGGCGTAAAAATCGAGTAACAAACTCACAAAAAGTAGATGATTTGAGAACTTCCTCCGTTTAAGCAGTCGATTAAGAGAAATAGGTTTTTCTTATATTATATAGGGCGTTTGACCACTACCTCTCACCTGTTAGTAAGTGATGATGCGGTCGGAGTATATGGTATGGTAAGCACGCTTGGCCTAGGATGGGGAAGACTCTCAAGGATAGCTGCTGGAACACATTCGGGGGTTTTTTCGTCACCGGAGGGCCACTGTGAAAAGCGCTCATAAATTTTTCGATAGAAAAATCTATTGGTGCACGGCGGGGATTGAGCTCGGTACCTCTGGCATCAAAGCCGATCATTCTCCCACTGCACCGCCGGACCCTGATACAAACAGTACAGTAGTGTGCTATATATATAACAAACAGAGTTCATGTGAATGGCCTTGCGTATTAATTTTTTGTATAACGTCCGTTGGTTGGAGATAATCGCCGGATGTACGGCCAAATATCGCGTGGAGAGATGAAAGAGATGATGCTAACTAAGTATGGAAATGGATTCTTAGTCTAGTTTTTTTAGGCAAGATAGACAAGCGTTTGATCACTATATCAGAAAAATGCGGTCAACTACGTATATGGTTAAAAGTATCAAACATCTGAAAGATATGAAGATGCCATGAAGCAAAACAATAAACATTTATTTTTATTTATTTATTTTTATTTTTTATTTATTTTATAGAAAGAAAGACTGGTATTTGACAGCAATCTCGCCTGATGTTAAATGAAGTGTAACTGAAAGACGGCAGCCACGAAGTGCTGGACTACCGAGTTCAAGGAGAGCACACACAGAGAGTAACTATCTCAAGCCCAAAACAGGAGAAATACTACTAAATCTCCTGTTCTGTGAACCCAACCCATAATCCATTCCATACCTCTAAAATTGATCCTATAGAATTGATCATACGGAAATAATTCTATAGAATTGATTCAGGCTTTATTTTGCGGTAATCCATGAACGTATCTCATAATTCCATTATACTCGTACTTAAAAATTGCCTATGACATGGACGCATAGATCAACATTTTGTAGTAGTAGGACTTCTGCTAGTCCGCCTGGGGCGGTACCACCACTTTTCCAATTAATTTTCAGCCATGAAATAGGAATGTTTTTCGGTTGAAATGGCGAGTTGTCCAGAGAAATTACAAGGCATGTGAGGCCCGGGGGGCTCAAGGTAACGCAGTGCAGTGACGTGCAATATTCTGGCAGTTCAGAATTTTACATGCTATAGGTAGACGTCATCGCTTACCATCAGGCGAATGTCGTGCTTGTCCTGTTACCTTTTACCATAAAAAAAAACCTACGTAGCCTTGCAGCCACGCTTAGAAGGTCGATCCAGTTGTCTATCTAGGGTTATATTTATTTATATACATTTTTAAACCGACTTCAAAAAAGGAGGAGTTTTTCAATTCGTCTGTATTTGTTTTTATGTTTGTTACTTCAGAACTCCGTCATTTATTAACCGATTTGAAAAATTATTTATGTTTGAGAGAATATCCTTTCCGATTGGTTCAATTGTAATTTTATAGAGATTTGATAAGTATCTCTAGAGATATGGAGATAAAAATTTCAAACTTAGTACTGAAAATGACTAGCGCGGCATTTGAAGTCGAAAGTTTTTTAGTTTTTTTTTTACAATCTTAAATTATGATATATCATAAATAAGAAAAACTTGTGGAGGAAAAACAAATGCTTACATTTTTTATGCCAACATAGACCTTTTCTTGTATCCTTCTTACTTAATATCAAAAACGCGAAAGTTTGTGAGGATGAACGACCTGCGATCAAGTGGAAATCGCAATAACCCCTTTTGTGGGGTCCCTATTTAGTATTTTCTTAGAGCCCTCTCCACACTAACCAGTAAAGTAACCAACCCAGATCAGAAGCAGTGGGGCAGCAAAAAATGTGACTATATTCCTAATTAAAGGTTTTGTAGCGGTGCTTGTTCAAATTGGAGGCAGTTACTATCGTTAGATACTGACCTCGCGTGAGACGGCCGCAGAGGTACGAAGAATTAGATTATTTATTTTTACACGACTTCGAATAATTTTAAGATCCTTTAAAAAACGAAAAAACCGACACCAGATGTCGCACTAGTCATTTTCAGTACTAAGACTACTTAGTACTGAAAATGACTAGTGCGGCATTTATGTCGGTTTTTTCCGTAGAGAGATGGAGATAGAAACTTCCAACTTACTAAAGTTTGAAGTTTTTATCTCCATATCTCTAGAGATATTAAACAGAAAGCATACTCTCTCAAACAAAAAATAATTTTCTAATAAATGACGGAGTACTGAGGCGACAACGAACAAAAAAATGAAAAATAAAACAACGGGTTGCACTCCGGGAGTGCCGGCAGAAGTAAAAACTTGAACATTAACGTTGTGCATTAGGTCTACTCTCCCTCCGTCTTAATAATTTTCGATCAGGTCACGTGTCCTGACGCGAGGTCCAGTTTAACATTTTTTACCCAGCACAAAAAGTTCACAACGCCGCTTAAAAAAAGTGTTTGAAAACCTCCTTCTTTTTTGTGAAAGTAACGAAAATCAGTTAAAAAGTAACGAAAATCTCCGAATACATGTGTTGTTTTTTGGGCTTTTAACATTAAAGGTGTAAATACATAAAATCTCTGATGATCGCCAGTACTATTTAAAATTCATGTAAGAGGGCTTATTATTTTGCTAAATGTGTAATATGGCTTATAAATTTGCTAAATGTGTAATATGGCTTATTATTTTGCTAACTGTGTAATATGGCTTATTATTTTGCTGAATGTGTAATATCGCTTATTATTTTGATTTACTCTCGATCGTGTTTTGGCTAATCCAATAGACTGTCTGGGTCTGATTATGGAGCCACGAGTCTACTCCTTAGTTTAAGTGTGTTATGAGTTTGTAAAACTATAACTTTTTCAAATATCTGATAGGCTAGCGTTTGACCACTACCTCGCCTGGTAGTAAGCGATGATGTGATCGAAGATGGTGAACACGGTTGGCCTAGAATAATGTAATTCTCAAGGGCCTGGTGCTGCTGGAACACCGTATAGCTTATGGCGGCAGATTTTCTGCTTGATGATTGTAAGATACTTCTTGGTAGTAGCTTACACTGCTTTACTGCTGAAGCAAGTCAGGCGGAACATTGATATAATATGCTCATTTCACCTATAGAAGCCCACTTAAGCACAAACCTCGCGCATGGACTTTAGTTTTTAAAATATCTCCTCGGTATTTTTCGTAACTTCAAGATCAATGAACAGACAAAAGAACAGTGACTTGATTCGGGACTTTAAATCACTATTTGTTTATGTATAATTCGTTTCATACGTGATGGGAAAGGTGGAATACCCAGTTATTATGTTGTAAGGCAAGCATTGCTGAGATTGGTAAGTAGAACTCCCATGACTGGTATGAGTTGAAGACGAATTGACTTGTACATTGTTACACACAATCCAAAATGTCATCGACCGACTGGATTCGAACCTACACCCCCTTGAGAAACATGCCCAGGTGACCAATTCACGATACTATCGATACAACGGCTTCGCAAGGGTAGAGTTAAATGCCTACATTTGTTGCGTCTAGTATGAATTGACATCTTCAACAAACATCGTCATATTACAACGAATTTGCAAAAAATCTTCATAAATTACACTAAAACCTACCTCATGAATCACTCTGTCCATTGAAGAAAACCGCATGAAAATTCGATCAGTACCCAACTAGCAAAAACTACACTTAAAACAATCTCTAGACCACTGTTTTCTTGCTCTTATACCATTTTTATATCATCGTATAAGCCTGGATTTGGGCACCATTTATAAGCGTATTTTGTTTATATCTTTCTAATATCAGTCTTCTTGAATGTTGTTTTCACTTAAATTAATCTTATCAAAACTAATTTAAGCGTACATAGGCTTACATTGTTTTACTGTTAGAGTCCTGTGAGCGTAAGAAAGCTTATTTTGATTTTACATAAGATCACACACAATCGTAAAACAACCGTTGGTATAGTGTTTGTTTGAAAGTTACAACTAATAAAAAAGAAATCGAAAACAGTAAGGATAAAGTTATTTAATCATTATATTGTAATAACCGTACCATTAACAAGTGTTTCGTTTTATGCTTTTCGGTAAGTATTTATTAGTATTGGAAAATATTATATGCGAAGAGAAACGAAAAACGTAATGGGGCAGCAATACAACACAATATGACACAAACAATATGCAAAATGAAACCTTAATTATTTCCTGACGGTGCGCCTCGTCCTTGCTTGGGTTTCTTTGACAGTAGTCTCTGACCTGGCCTGAGTCGCCGGCTCGGGACAATTGATTTTGTCAAGCTCGACAATGGAGCTAATGCAATGACGGACATCATCGATTCCCAATACGAAGACGAAACCATCACGCGTCCAGCATTTGGAGATACCAAACCTTTGGCGACCCGCCATAAACTCATCATGTCGGGCTTTTGTTAGAAACTCCGACACAGTGATGCCGAAGCCCTTCAAACTTGTCTTGGCGTTCCATATCTTGTTCTTCATTTCGGATTCCCGCAACTTGAACAAGATAGGACGTGGTTTGTCAGATGAAAAAATGCGGCCCATGCGATGGCAGCGAGACACATCCTTAACAGAGAACTCGGCCAGCTTCAGATTTTCAGCAACCGCTTTAATCACAACAGCTACTGTATCTTCGTCCTTTGCCTCAGGGATGCCATGGAGTAAAAGAATCTTTCACCGGCTGCGCATCTCCATACTGTCCATCTGTTGTGCCAGCAGGGCAACCTGGTCTTGAAGACTGTGCAGCGCTGTCATCATGAAATCTCTGAATGCTGCAAACTCAGTGTTTAGGTTGGCAGTGATCGCTGTTGGGGCAGCAGCCTGGAGCTCACCTTGATAGATGTCCATGAGGTTATTAAAGTGATAAATTAGTGAATGTGATTTTGGACAGTTGTAGTTGTGCTAAAGAGAGGAAAACACTTTCTGGCAGGTATTTACATTAGTACTTTAGTTTTTCATAATAAATAGGCACATATGTAGCAATTATTCAATTAAAAATTTATTTGTTTGAGAGAGTAAAAAATTTGCGATGTTTATTTCGCATTAATCACTTAATACGTATACCGTATAAACTACCTATAAGCAGTCGTAAAACACCTAAGAATAGTAATTTAGTCTTACAATCCACTGTATTTACCCGTTGAATGGCGATACTCAGTCACTGTGCCTAAAGCAATACAAATAATAGTTTACTTTTTGAGATTCATGAGATGCGGCTGCCTTTTTTGATCAAATCTCTTTGAATATATTCATCTCCAGTAAATGTTTGAAGGATTATGTAATAACTATAATTACACTGTATTCGAATAACCAATGTAATATTGCGGCTTATCAATCTGAATAGGTAGGTAAATGGGAAAAAAAATAATACACCTATCTTATCGGCGCGTGCTGTATTTGTATTAATTAACGAAACCGTAAATATAAGGACAAAATCGCTCAAAATTACATATAATTATACACCAGTAGACATTTGATCATAAGCACAGCGACGCGAGCTGTAATTCACGCTCAATAATGAAAAGCAAGCAAAAAAGCAAAATCCGCGGAAAAATTACACAAGTTAGAAAATCTTGTAACTTGCAGTGATGAAGATTTCGGAGCTTTTGGCACAAAAATCATCAAAAACTTCTTAAAAAATAAAAACATTGAATTGGAATCACCTAAAAAATTATCTGTTGTTGAATAGAAATCATTATTTGAAGAAGTTTTCCTACCCAATGCAGGTAAAAAAGAAAAAGGAATATACAAAAATCTTGTTTTTGAAAACCGCAAGAAAAATTAGGACAAAAAGAGCACAGGAAAAGTGAGGGCCAAAAACTTACTGATTACTCGTCGAGTCAACGGAAAAATTTAATTTTGCAGTTGGAAATCCATCTTATAATTAACAAAGTGTTCAAAACATAGATTAAATTGAAAACACAATGGAAAACTCATTGCAAATAGCCTACAACCATTTTTCAGAGGAATTTTTAACTAAAACCAATGACGAAATGAAAATAATTAATTACGCGTCCTTCATTCTGTTAATAATGCTCACCATTTTTTCAGGATACTGTATAAAAAATTTAAAAAAACCCATAAGAATTTTGCATTTTGCAACTTTGAATCACCTATCGTTAACCTGTCTACACATTTTTTGTATTTTGGTGTACAATTCCCTCCAAGAAAATAAAGTAATTTACTACATTTATACTACTTTGGATTTGTCCATAATATATTCGTCTTCATGTGTTGCAGTTTGTGTGGGATTAAGAGTTTTTATAACGGACATATCTGAAGTGTATAGTAAAAAAGAAATGACGCTGTGCAGTATTATATCCGTTTCAGTTATGTATTTATACGAATATTTACTTAATTTTGTATATCAATTATTCTCTCGAGAAGATGTTTTTCTTAGGTCATCTTTACGTCTCACATCTATGTTTTTACTAATGAGCATATCCATATTAATGATACTGTCAATGTTATTAACTCTAATAATCAGATCCTCTGTTAAAAAATCTGACTGTTTGTTTTTTACCTTATATTTGTCTATATATCTGTGTAGTGATATTTTGTTTGTGACGTATATAATGATATCCAAAAAATATTTTGCCATTTGGTTTAACGTTATTCTTGTTGCCAGACCTATGACCGAAATGTTTTGGTTTGTAATTTGTAACGTTTATTTTAGTGAGTATTTGTATATTGAAATTCAAGAATTTGTTCCACGTATTGGAGATGATGAGGAAATATCTTCTAATAGTTCAAGTGACATTGTACAAGTGACATCTTTTTAATAAAGCTTAAAAGCTCTTAAATCTATTGATCTAACCTAACGTAATATGGCTTTTATTTTTGTTTTATTGTCCACTAGCTGTACCCGCAACTTCGTTGACGATGCCTGCGACATTTTAACAGTTTTGCAGGAATTTCTTGTGGCATATCTTTAATCACCTCATACATGTTTCATATATCATAATATACTTTTACTTTTGTATTAAAACGATTTATGTTTCTTTATGAAACCGTTTCAAAATTTTTGCGGAAAAAAAAACTAGTGTTTATTTTAAATGGTGATATTATATATTTATTGAAGTGATAGTGATCATATAATCCGAATATTATGGTGATAAAAGTGTATTATTTAATACATTGTGATGTACGGAACCATAGGTGCGAAACCAACTCGCACTTAGAATTTAGTTGCTTATTTCAATCTAGTATAGTGGTGAATAAGGTATTCATTTAATATCGTTTTGTGCGGAACCTTAGTTGTGAACCTGGACTTATCCCTCGACGTAGATGGATAATTAAAACGATCTGACATTAAAATAACAATAATAATATGAGAAGGATAAAACTATACAATCACTAGTATGAGTGAGCGAGACGGACAACATTTTTTTTTATCCTTCTCGCGTATGCGATTTTATTGTTTGCCACCAGCTCTGCCCCCAGCTCTAGCGGCGCCTATTGGCTTTCACCGGATGTCATATATAACCCGACCAAATTACGTTGTTAATTATATCTCATAGCTGGCATATGTATCACGTGTTCATCATTTTAGACGAGTTATATCTCTATAGTTATTTCATCGTATACGCCAAATTCTTCTCCATTTAATTTTCCCTCCACGTCCCTCGATGATCAAGTTATGAAATATGTCTGCTGTCAAATATGAAAGTGACAAAATGCAATGAAAATCGTATGAAGGAGTTTGTATTAAATAAGGTTAGTGTACACTGAACACAACGAATTGTTATTTAAGAAATAAAGAGATTAATTTTGAATAAGTCTTTTATTGAAATAAAGGTATATATATGGAGTTGTATTGTTTTAATGAACGAGTCTTTGTGATTTTGGTAAGTGTTCATTCTTATTTTCATGTATGAACCATTTCATGCAAGTAGTTTGTATACTTTTGCGGGAGGATTATTTGTGGCTATTTTATTAATATTAAGGTTGGTGAAAATTTTCTTTTCAACTTAATTTGATGACAATGAGTATAATTGATGAATAATTATAATGAATAATGATGATAATTTTATGAGTTTATAAGAAATTTTTTTGTCAATTTAATCAAAATAAAACATTAAATTAAAAAACCCGACAGCGCAAAAAGATAAGTGTTAAAAAACGAACTGAAAAGAAAAAAACAAGTAAATCTAGTAGTTTAGACTTCTGTTTAGGGATATCAAAAAACTATACCATTTAAATTCTTTCTCGGTCTATACACTCATAAAAGAAATTATACATTGTTATATGGAATATAGAGACTTTAACAGCCGGGACACATTAATTAAGAATTTAAATGGTATAGTTTTTTGATATCCCTAAACAGAAGTCTAAACTACTAGACTTACTTGTTTTTTTCTTTTCAGTTCGTTTTTTAACACTTATCTTTTTGCGCTGTCGGGTTTTTTGATTTTTTAATTTAATGTTTTATTTTACACTTTTTAGTTAAGTAAAGGACGGAAAATTCCGTAATCTGAACAAAAAACCGAAATGCGTGAAATAGATAGGGTATTGCTTTTTAAGCTTACTTACTTTACAGTTGTACTATTAAACGACTATACCAAAAGGAAGAGGTTGTTTGTTACCTCAGAACTCCATCAATTCTTAACCGATATGGAAAATTCTTTTTTTGTTTGAGTTAATATGATTTTCGTTTGGTCTCATTGTAATTTTATTGAGATCTGATAAGTAACTTCAGAGATAAGCACCGCAAACTTGTTACTGAAAGTGACTAACGCGGCATGTAAAATCGTTTTTTTTTCGATTTGTACGATCATAAATTATTTGTTATAAATATATTTTGAATCTCCATTTTAAGACCTTTAATTCGATACCCCACTCGATAGGTTTTGAAAATAAAAATTTTTTTGAACCCCAAATTTTGGCGTCTGAAATCCGCCATTTCGAATTTTTCAATTTTTTATGTTTTCGTTGACACTCGCGCTAGCATGGCGAATCTATTGACGTGCCAATTATCAAAATCGGCCCACGCGTTTGGTCTCTAGTGTGCCACAATGGAACAAACATACATACATACATACTCGTACATACATACATATATAGACTGATAAACACATTACCTCTCCTTTGCGTCGCGCAGTCGGGTAATAAAGTTGTAATAGATTGATTTTCATAACTTGTATCAACAACACAATCTTCCACGCAATACTAGATTTGCGTGGAAGATTGTGCAAAGGGGTCGGACTACCATAATTGCATTGATGACCGTGATTACACTGAAATCATGTTCTTGATAATCATTTGATTATATTAATATAATCAAATGATTAACGATCGAAACGAACAAAATCGTTAACGATTTTATTTAAAAAAAATACGATTAATTAATAATTTTAAATAGGGTTGTCTGTCTGTTCCTTAACATACAGGTATAAGTCACATCCACCCTTTAATTTCCCAGGATATTTTATCCTTCAAACCATTAAATTACTAAATAATTTATGATCGTACAAAACGAATAAACCGACATCACATGCTGCAATAGTCAAAGTACTGGTTAGTTATAAACATGTCATCGAAGTATACAAATTTGGTTATATTGTTAATCTCCATATCTCCGAAAATAATTGTCATAGCTCGATAAAATTTGAATGGGACCAAACGGCAGGCATAATATCTCAAACCAATAATGAATAATTAAATCCGTTAAGATTTGACGGAGTTCCGGGGTAACAAACATAAAAAAAACAGTGAATTGAAAACCTCCTCCTTTTTTGTGAAGTCGGTTAAAAAACATTACTACAATGCCACAGATGAACAACGGTCGAAGTGGTGGTAGCGCAGCAGGGACAAGCAGAATGGCACTGTAATAATTAAGATAGTTTAAAAACTAAAACAACCGACTTCAATGCCCCGCGAGTCAATTTCAGTAGTAAGTTTGAGACGTTTATCATCATATCTCTGGCGATACTTATCAGATCTCGATGAAATTACAATGGGATCACCTCGAAAACGTACCCTACCGATTACAAACAGAATTATTTGAATCGATTCACAATTGACGGAGTAATCGCGTTACATACACACAAAAAAAAAGAAAAAAAAAACATACAGACGAATTGAGAACCTTCTTCTTTTTGAAAGTCGGTTGATAACTCTTATTTAAAATTTAAAGCAACTGACTGATCTATGTATAACCATTGCAGTTCATTGAGAACCTTCCAATGAGCCTAAATGAGACATTTCTGCTGTAAGTTTTTTTTTAAATATCTTATAGGCTAGCGTTTGACCACTATTACACCTATTGGTAAGTGATGATGTGGTCGAAGATGGTAAGCACGCTAGGCCTAGAATGGGAACTGGCTCTCAAGGATAGCTGCCGGAACACATTCGATGTGTGGCGACAGATTTTCTAACTTGAGGGTGGTAGCTGGCCAGGCGGATACTAGATAGCGTACCACCATGCGGGGGTTGTTGGTTTCGATTAACGATGTTTTTCCTTCTATGGAGAGCCACAGTGAAAAGCGCACATAATTTTTTCGATAGAAAAATCCATTGTTGCACGGCGGTTTGAACTCGGTACCTCTGGCATTAAAGCCAACCGTTCTCACGCTACCAGGTCCTCAAAAGTTGGTGAGGAATTGAGTATTCTGCGGATTGCAGTATTTTTCCTACCATAAGATCAAGGCTACCACCATGTTCTTACAATATCATTGAAGTAAGAAGATACCATATTTAGAAGACAGACCTATGAAAGTTGATCTCGTAGCGTCATCAAACAGAAAAAATAATCATGGTCCTAAAACGGCTGAACGGATTTTCATGAATCAATGTAAAAACACTCTCGGTGAAGTCACGCATCACACAAAAAAAAACCTAATCAAAATCGGTTCGTCCGATTGAACGTTACCATGTCGCAGACAGACACACACTTACACAGATACATAACCACACAGATACACTTAAAACAACCCTCTGTTTGTGTCGGGAGTTAAACATAATTGAAAATAAAAATGAATAAAACCGGCCAAGTGCGTGTCGGGCCACGCGCAGTGTAGGGTTCCGTAGTAGCCCGTTATTCAATGCAAGTCTTTACCCGTTATAAACAAGCAACTAGGTACTTCGTTTTTGTCACTTTAAAGGATTTATTCTAAGGATTTTGTATTTGGTACAAAATTATCCAACACCCAAGTTCAACGACTATTACTGCTAAACTAATAAAGTTATCTTAACCGCTATAGTTTTCCTTTAAAGTTAATGAAATGCACTATTATCACGATTTTTTCCAGATTTTTCAAGCCAGCAGTTTACCTTTTAGAGGGGGGGGACGCCCTACTTGAACAAAAATTTGCACTTTAAAGTTCAATATTTCGTAAATGGAGCATTCAATCGAAAAATGATAGTAGCAACCTTTAAGTCATTTTGAAACCTATTCAACGATACACCACACGATGAGGTAGACGACAAAAAAAAATCATCCCCACTTCTTATGAGCTACCCTAAAAATATAATATTTTTCAAAATTTTATTTCAGCACTTTGTCGACGTAATTTATATACATACTCCTACAAAATTACAGCTTTATAGTATTAACGGTCTCTTAGCAAAACCTCGGACAGACAGACAGACAGACAGACAGACAGACGGACATGACGAAACTATAAGGGTTCCTAGTCAGGACTACGGAACCCTAAAAAATGTTTATTTACAGCCAAATTACAGATAAAACTTTAGTCAACTTAAAATTACACAATTAACACAATAAAGTATTTAAAGCTGATAGGATAATCGGAAACCAACAATGATTTGTGGTCTCCACACTAGGCAAGGGTATTGTAAGGGCCTATTACGATTTAGATAAAAATATGGAAGACATTTTATTGTTGACATTTCAAAAATAACGTCTATCAATTTCAAAAATTCTATATGCTAAAAGGTAAGTTATAATTAGTTATTGATTATACACACAATACAATTATATATATTACTATTGTTTAAAATGGCAGAATTAAAGTGGCACAGTAAGTATTTTAAGGGCATAATTCAATGGTAAAAACGATGACAGATATAACAATCATCTTTCTTGCTCTCATATCGTATCATATCATCATCAAGACCAATTTAAGACAATTAATTTGATGTTGACAACATAAAATCATTCTGAAACACGCTTCCTAAGGCCATATATCCAACAAATAATTTTTAAAACTTTTTAATTCTTATCAAACTTAGTAAATTAAAATAGCTAATTTAAAAGTTTCAACATAATTGCTATTTTAATCTCTGTTTACTAATTATTAAACACGATAACAAAAATGTATTTATATGTAGCAACCAATAAATCGAATGTTTAGTTGAAATTGTTTTACCGAATAAAACAAGCGAGTTGTAAAATTGTGTGCAGTGAAAATGTGGGATCTTTGATCTTTGACACTTCGAACAGATAAAATTTTGGACTACTGAAATTTGAACCTTGTGCACGTTACTTTATCTGTGCTACTTTATTAAAGACTTTATTTCATTTCATTCAAATGGTTCGAACATTATCACAATAGATTTAGTGAATCTATGGAGATCTTTTAGCAAATTTTCAATTGAGTATTTTAAAGTTGAGTATTGATTTCAAATGAAGAAACACAAGACGAATCAAATCTAGATCCGAATATGATGAAAATTCAACAGAGTTGAAAATTCTTCTACCTACAAGATTACTTTGCTGCACAATTCCTATAATTAAAGATGGCGCGAAACTCAACGAATGGGACATTTTTCTACAAATTCGTTGACTCGGATTTATTAATCAAGCCTGATGAAGAAATGGACGTCATTGAATTTGCTACTTTAGCTCTTTTGGGAATTTTTATTATATTTTATATTTACTATCAAATATGTATTCCTGGACCGACAAGAATAATGAATTATCTTGCTATGAACCACCTCACTTCAAATTACACCCATCTGATTTGCATTTGTTTATACAATATATTCAAAGATGAAGATTATAAATCAATTTTATATGATGTGTTATATACTTTTTATTCTACTTTAGATTTAATCATAATATTTTCATCGGTGTGTATATCCATGTGTAGTGTACTGAGGATTTTCTTGCCACACTTAGCAGAGTTGTATTCAAAAAAAGATATGACTTTATTCGCTACTTTGTCTTTAGGACTAGTAGAGGTGTATGAGTTCGTTCTTTCTTGTATCTATGCAAGATTTTCTGATACTGTATTCATTGAATCTTCATTAAGATTTATGTCTATTGCAGTTTTCTTAAGCGTTTGTTTATTAGCATTATTAGTAATAATTTCTGCTCTACTATTAACAAACAATAAACCAAAATATGAATTGATATTCTTCATAGCATATTTATCCGCGTATATTGTTAGCGATTTGTTTTTTGTTTTGTATAACTTTTTTACTAATACAGATTTTAGTTTTATTTTCGCTATCATTTTAGTTTTAAGACCAGTTGTGGAGATGATTTGGTTTATAATTTGTAATCATTGTTTTAAGAAATACTTGTTTGTATTAGAAGTACAAGTGACGGAAGAAAGCGATGATGATGGTGATAGTCTATTTTAATTTTTTATTTACAGCATATATTAATGTAGTCCACCTTGACGTTCACTTCATACACGGGATACAAAATGCTCCACTACGTAGCTTATTTAAGGTACAGACACACTGCAGCGTCCTGCGTGCGCGATCTAGGCGGCGATCAGATAGCACAGTAGTATTAGTACAGACTGGTTCACACCAAACGCGATCAGAAAACAATTGAAAAGTACTGAGATTGCGCTCGCAGATCGCAGGACGCCGCGGAGTGGCCGTATCTTTAGTCAGTACTTGGCCAGTACTTAGCAAATTTAGCGAAATTCTGGCCAAGTACTGATAAAATTACTCCTACATCTGCGCCGAGCGCTACACGGGTGTAGTCTCAGACTCGGTTACAGCCAGTGTAAGGACATTTTTTAAGCTTTTTGTTCAGATAAAGCTTAGTCTTGGGGTAAAAACTCAATAGCTAGTATTGAAGCGAAGGAAATTCTTATTATATGCGCGTAATTTTGTGCCATTGTGGATGTTCACCTTTGTAACTGAGTACCTGAGTGCGCTTAGATCATAAGGAAGAGACCCAAATAATTAATCGAAAAGGGTTGTGAATAGGCGGATCTTGACAAGGATCTGAAACTGCCGCCTATAAAATCTCTACTAAATTCTTGACTAGATCTAGTACTCTTCTCGTCTATTAGTGCTAGATACTACTAGATATTCGTACTCCGAGTTAATAATATCGTTTAAAAACTAAAAAAGAACAGACTTCAATGCCGCGCTATTCATTTTCAGTACCAATTTTGAGATGTTTATTTCAATATCTCTGGAGATACTTATCAGATCTCGATAAAATTACCATGGTACTATACTTGGGATATCTCCTTTCGAACAAAAAAATAATAACAAAATCGGTTCATAAACAACGAAGTTATCCGCGAACAAACATAATATATATATATATATATATATATACGGTCGAATTGAGAAACCTCCTCCTTTTTTTGAAGTCGGTTAAAAATAAGAATAAAAACATTGAAAAGTCTTTATTAGACGAGGTGAAAAAATATGTTATTGGAAGTTGATCTAGAATATCAATTAGAACAAACAAGGCTTAATATAAATAATATTATGTGATACTGGTAACTAACACTTAATAAATATGATAACACTGATAACTAACACTAAAATTTAAATGTATTAATAATAATATGAATCAACTTATATGTTTTATTTTTGACTAGAAACTCCACATCTAATGCTGTGATTGCGTCACTGATATACCTTAATTGACCAATCTAAATACTTGGAATTAAAATTTACGTCAAGTCAAGGCTCGGCTGTGTTGAGTTGACGAATTGAGATGTTATTTTACCAGCTTTTATTTAGTTTCACCTGTCCCGATGTTTGTCATCAAATCTTGCAAATTAAATGTGATCCACTTCCCGGTTACCGATTGAACTGAAATTATGCATTCATGTGTAAATCGCGTGACAATGCAATATTATGATGACAGGGTGCTGATCTGATGATGGAGCTGGAAGCTGTGCCGGTGTTTGTCATCACATCTTGCAAATTAAATTGTATACACTTCCCGGTTACCGATTGAGCTGAAATTTTGCATACATGTGTAAATCGCGTGACAATGCAATATTATGATGACATGGTGATGGTCTGATGATGGAGCTGGAAGGTATCCAAAGGAACTTCGCAATGAAACGACATAACCTCATCGAGTTCGGGCTCATTTGAGTCGTCTTGACGAGTCGTTTGTCTTTTAATGGTAACCAGGGTCTTATGATGGAGCTGGAAGGTGGTCATAGGAACTCTGTAATGAAACGACGCAACCCCATCGAGTTTCGGCTTGTTTGATTCGTCTTGGCGAGTACTTAATTTTTATATGGTTACCAGGGTCTGATCTTATGATGGAGCTGAATTGTGGTGTTAGAAACTCGGTAAAGAAATTGATCTGAAATTTTGCATACATATGTAAATCGGATGACAATGCAATGTCGTGGTACCATCAAGCTTGTCGAATGATGAAGCCGGAAAATGGCCGTAGGAACTCCTATACTACACATGTTAAACCCGTCGTGTTTGGGCTCATTGGATTTGTCTTGACTTTTGCTGGCCATGATTATATAAAACAAGCAGCCTGCCCCGGCTTCGCACGGGTGAAATTGATACATAATATTGGACGGGCCGTTTGAGTAAAGGATAGTTACCTTGACTTTTAACCCGACGGTTGCTGGTTATAATCCTAGCCATATTGATTTTCTCAAGTTTTTATGTGCATTCATGAATCATGGGTGTTCACAGGTAATGCGATCATTAAATCAATGTTCTGCCTCACTTGCTACCAAAAAGTAGCTTACCACCATCAAGGAATAAGTCTGCCGCCATAACCTTACGGTGTTCCGGCAACACAGCTCTCGGGAGTCATTACATTCTAGGCCTAGCCTGTTCACCATGCGAAGATGCGAAAGTCAATTTGTATATTTGTTTTTTAGGACTCCTTCATGGTCAAACGGCGGGACCGATTCAGCTGAAATTTTGCACATACTAGGATAGGCAGTACTTTATCATGGATAAAGCCATAGGATACTTTTTATTACTCGGGCGAAACCGCGGGGCACAGATTATCAGTGGATCAAACTGTATTGACATAAAATTGATTTAAATATCGGTTGTAATCTATAGAAATAGTGAAGCTAATAATGTTAACGAAGCAACTATTGTCTAATCTGTGGTTTCGCTGCAACTATTATGATGCGCATAATTTTAAATCTCTGATGTCTATCTAAAGTTTTCATTTAAATTATGTACTGTAAAGAACAATTTTAATGTATAATATATGAGCAAGATAATTAAGGTAATTATTTGGATAAGGATTAATACTGTACAGTAGAAAGTTGCCTTGGAAGTTATGTAATGATTTTTATTAAAAAGTTAAAGATTAAAATGGTTACCGTGAGTCATTCTTAAGAGTTAGACATATACCATCGCGAACTTTATTGTAGACCTTTTTAAGTTGTACAATACTGTAGTACATTATTTTAATCTATGTCGTAGGGTTCAGCCAGCATTTGCAATGTAAGCGCAAAAAAAAAGTGTTTATTTACGACATCACATTAGAAACCTCTTGTCAGTGTTTCTCTACTATATTATGCATATATTATACATTTAAACCTTCCCCTTGAATCACTTTAGCTACTAAAAAAACCGCTTGAAAATCCGTTGAGTAGTTTTAAAGATTTAAGCATACATAGGGACGGACAGACACCGACAGCGACTTTGTTTTATACTATGTAGTGATGATATAAAAGCTAGTTTTTAAAAAAGGTTTTAAAAATATTACTTGTTTAAATCTCTAGTAATAGCCTGTGGGACAACAAAAAAAACGGTTTCATAGATATTATGAGATACAAAAAATAAACTCGCCAAGTGCGAGTCAGACTCGCAAAATAACTATGAGCCAATAGAAAATCTATAAGCATGCCTGTTTCTTCAACTCTTCGATAAATCTTACTTCGCTTTTCGCAACTTTGTATTTCCAACTCTGTGCGTTTACTTTGGACCTTTGGTTATTTGTGTAAGAGCTGTTTTGAGCACCAACTTAATATCTGAATTGTATTGTTTATAGCACTGTGTGACCTAAACCCGCACTTTACGTACGCTTTTCCGTGACTAAAATAGTCGATTATTGCACGACGTTTAGCACACTACGCCGCGCAATAATCTTCTATTTGACGGAAAAGCGTAGCAAGCGTAAAGTGCGGGTTTATGTCACAATGACAGCTATAAAATAATATACGATTCTCGTGACTTAATTTGTCTATTATTATTCATAATAGACTACTTAAGTCACACGTATCGTAATATACTATTATTTATTCACATGCGTTCATGTCAATTTATTAGATATGGATGTTGGAAAGCTATAATATATAGAAAACTATAGCTATAGCTGCATCATGTAGAAATATATAACATAAATAAAATATAATATAATAAAAATATAAAATATAATAAAAGTCCACACAAAGTTGACATGAAGATACCGTTCCTAAAAAGGACGTATTTTTAAGTCAAGATCAAAGGGGCAGTTTTTTTAACCATTGAAGTTACAGTTAAACTTTTTTTGGAGACTATGCATAATATTATGTCAATTGATTTTTTATAATGTTCATAATAAGCGAAAGCGAATAAGCGAAGCGGCAATGGCCCAATAGCTAAGGGTTGATTTCACCATTTATGCTACTAATCGAGATTTATTGAACGAAGTTCTACTAAAACGTGTTCAAACGTCGATGTTGATTTTGGTTTACGCGGACTTGATTTCACCACCTCCCATCAGGCTCCATTTGATCGCGTTTACCAAAACCAAGATTTTATGCTATTACGCACAATGGAACGTAAAAGCCGTCATAGAGCTGTCGTATGTTTTGGCATTGTCAAACTGACAAATTCATATTACCAAATTCATTTCCGTGTCATGGTATATATTTTTGTGTTCAGAATCGTTAATTTCAAATTTTAAAATGTAGTCCAAGGAATTAAAATATTTAAAATTTGAATAACGAAATAATAAGACGTCTCGTCTTGTTATGCCATGCACAGACACGGAAACGAACGCGCAAATACGGGTGACAGTGGCTGTAAACAGTGTAAACGGGATCAAGAGCGCTGAACGCCTAAAATCGGTAGTTCAGAATTAAAACTCGTTTTAACTGTAACCACGTTCAGTTTGTGGTGTTGAAATGCAAAATGCCGGTTTATTCTCAGTTAAGCACGTATACTTAGTTCAAGTCGACCTGGGGCCTTATTCAGTATGGCCATTTTAAAGTCTTACCGTGCCGTGTTACGTTATCTCCGCGTTATGGTATTCTCTATGCCAATTAAAACGCGGTAGGGTAAGGTTATGAGCGCGTTTTGAGCTGTCAAAATATCGTGACATATGAGGACGTGTAACGCGCGCGTTTTGTATAATTTACCTATCGTGTGGCATACAGAATACAATTTTTAAATAACGTGACGTGGCGCGTTAAGGAACGCGTTATCTCATTGGTCATACTGAATAAGGCCCCTGATCGCGTTTATATTCACTGGTGAAATCGGCCCTAAGGCGTCGGCCTGGTAATCGAGAGTTTCTCCCCCATTCCCCACTCATTGCACTATTGACATGATTAACCCACCCTCAGACACAAGCATATTAAGCTTAGTTGGAGGGGTTAATAAGACTACTAGTAATTATTAATTATTGTTTATTAAAATCAGGTAACATGACCCTTTCATTAGAATTATACATAATATACATTAAATTAAATTTAACATAGAGACATATACAACATTATAACAATTAACAACAATTCAATTAAAACAAATGTCAAAGAAAACAAAAATATAAATGTAAAACAATAAAAAAATCAAAAAATTTGTTAAATTCTATAAAGCATATACAATGATATAAAGAATTTGAAAGGTCCAATTAGTTACAATACAAATATAATTAAGATACTGAAAAATGTATGTCATAAAAGCCGCCCAATTGGTAGTGCCGCACTATGAAGATGCATCCAGTGGGAAAACATCGGGCTATCCCATCAGTCGGTCAACGTTGCTAGGATGATGTTGATGCTGCCACGCAACATAATGCACCGCAGATTCCGCTTCCGAGATATAGCTTACAGAATAGCCCTACAGGACACCATTACGTTAGCTTGTGTTTGAAACGAACGCTGCACGACCCGCCGCGCTCGACGTTTCCAGTCATCGATGTCATATTCTGTAATGTCTTTGTTTTCTTTCCAGTATATAAAAGTACTCTGTGGCTCGACGCTCAACTAGAGCGTGCACTCTATTCGTACACTTAGGCTGAGTTGCACCATCTTACTTTAACTATAACAAATGTCAAAATCCATATAAAAACACCGGTTAATAGTTATAGTTACGGTTAAAGTAAGAAGGTGCAACTCAGTCTTAATAGTCAAAGGTTAAAAAATTCACTTCGTAAGTTGGCGTACCTATTCGAAGTTTCGTATGGGTCGTCTGGAGCGCGTCGTTAATGCGGCACTAAGAATTATTGCAGTTGATATTTTAGTTTGTGTCGTTTGCCGTCGTGGCTTTTTAAGTTCGACAATTTTAGTGGTCACCGTTAAAGGTAGGTTTCTGTGATAAATTGCAACGAGAGGTTTTTTTATTAAAGTTAAAACTTCTTAAGGCGCGCTGAACACTTTATTTTGTGGGTATTCATAATAAGACTGAGCCGTAACTGCGTGTTCACATCTGTCGTGTGTCGGATCCGATTTTAAATCGGTTTGTTAAAACAAACGTCGAAATCGGGCCGACATGTGTGAATAATTTCATATAAAATGTGCTGCCACTGGATCATCCGATTAAAAATCGGATCCGACACGACAGATGTGAAAAGGCAGTAAATTCTGCTCGAGTAAGTTCCTAACAAATCCAACAGATGGCGCTGTGCACCGTTAAAACATGCAAGTGTTTTGAATAGTAAGGGAGTGTTTAGGAGTTTGTAGAGGATAACAGACATCTGAACATACGAAATCCAGACATGCTGAAACGGAGATCTTCGCTTCGCTCGGTCAATAATAATCCTGCCTATCCTAAAGTTATATAAAGAAGGTAGCTCTAAGCGATAAGTTACAAGACCGCCGATTGCATTACCTAAATATTGTTATAGAACTTTAATATCGTTTTTTTGGTAATCAAATATCAATAAAGTGTTATTGTATTGTATTGGGATTAATTTTTGACAGATGTGTTCTTACGCTAAGCGTGAGAGAGAAAGAAACAAAGATGGGTGAATTATTGTTAAATGTTTTTACAGCAATATTCTACTCTAGTTCTATTCTAGTTAGGGTGCAACGTTTTTGGTACGATAAGCCACAAAGGTGCCTGTTGCCAAATACGACAAACTTCAACAATAATCGCATTCACCGCAAAATATTAAACCCGCAATTATGCATCAGGGTACCTAATTACCTTGAATTGAATATCGCTCGAATTGATTGAATGTGGGACACACACGGGTGTTTTAATTGCTTTTTTTTTTATTAAATATTTTATGTACGGTGATATAATTTGTTACTTGTTGAATGTTACTTGGTTGAGCTTGGTCAAAGCCTAAGCCAGCCAGCTTAGGTTTAGATTTAATGTACGGACATACCGCAGCATCCTGCGCGCGCGATCTAGGCGGCGATCAGATAGCGCAATAGTATTTGAACCGACTGGTTCACACAAAACGCAAACGATTGAAAAGTACTGAGATCGCGCCCGCAGATCGCAGGACGCCGCGGTATGGCCTAACCTTAAGAAAAACTGACTTCACATGCCGTCTGAGTCAGAGCTGTTGTCTGGAAGAGATCGCTATTTAGCGATAAGACCGCCGTTAGTACTGTGTCTTTTGTATTATTCTTTGTATCATGTTTCGTGTTTTTGTGTGCAATAAAGTGTTATCATTCATTAATTACAGTTGTCAGTTACAGTTGTCAGTTACAGTAGTCAGTTACAGTAGTCAGTTACAGTAGTCAGTTACAGTAGTCAGTTACAGTAGTCAGTTACAGTAGTCAGTTACAGTAGTCAGTTACAGTAGTCAGTTACAGTAGTCAGTTTGAGATGTTTATCGTCTATGGTTTTTTTACTTATCAGATATTGATAAAAAATTAAATGTGACGACCGTGGACATAAACTCTTCGTTTAAAAAAAACATACAGACGAATTGAGAACCTCCTCCTTTTTTGTGAAGTCGGTTAAAAAACTAAAAACAACCTACTTCAAATGCCGCGCTATTAACTTTCATTACCAAGTTTGAGGTGCTTATCTCCATATCTCTGGAGATACTCATCAGATCTCGATGAAAATACAATGGTATTACCCATGGGAAATCTCCTTTCCAACAAAAGGAGAATTCGCGAACTAATATAAAAAAATCCTTTATCTTGACGGTCGAATTGAAAATACATCCTTTTTTTGAAGTCGGTTAATAAAATAATAATTCAAATCGGTCTACAATTGGCAGGTTATCGCCTAACAAACATTAAAAAAAACATAAAGACGAATTGAAAACCGCTTCCTTTTTAACCGACCTTAAAAAAGAAGGTTTCTCAATTCGACCGTATATACTGTTTTTTAATTTTTGTTCGCGGATAACTGCGTCGTTTATGAACTGATTTTGATGATTTTTTATGTCGGAAAGAAGATATTCCTAGAATAGTACCATAGTAATTTCATTGAGATCTGATATCTCCAGAGATAAGGAGATAAAAACCTCAAACTTGGTACTGAACATTAATAGCATGGCATTTGACGGTTATTTTAAGTTTTTTAAACTATCTTATTGGAAATTGCTTGCAAAATACTTATTTCTTCGCTGTCGGTTAAAACAGTTTAATAACTCTCGTGCATCGCCGCCACTAAGCTCCGGTTCAGTAAATGTTCGTTAAATTTCGTTGGGTTTGTTGAATAATGAATGAACTATGGATACAGCCTCCATTGTGAACGAATGCAAATCCGACCTCGGATTGTCCGTAACATGGACGAATTATGGTGGCTTTAATATAGGATAACTGGATAATTATTGTACATAACTATCATATATATCATTCGTTTGGGGTCGAAGCCATGTGCCCGTGGGGTCAACAAGCACGAGGTTTTGTTAAAGAGCTGTCCAGGCGCCTAATCGATGTCTCCCACGACCACAGAGCTGGCGCTTACCTCGGGCACAGAATAATGAATAGTAGAAGTACCTCGGGCAACGCATTAGTTTCGCAATTCAAAGAGGTAATGTTGCGAGCTTTTTGGGTACTCTGCCAGCAGACAGAGACCTGAATTTTATTTTCTATTTGTAGTTTTGATTTTTATTTTTAGGCATAGTTAATATTTTAGTTTTATTAAGTTATTAAATAGTAAATATATGTAAATTATCATATTATATACCTGGAGATTTTGGAAGGTCCAGTGGTACAGTGGGAGAATGATCGGCTTCGACGCCAAAGGTAACGGGTCAAATGACCGCCATGTATCAATGGATAAAAAAATAAACTGGCCAAGTGCAAGTCGGACTCGCACTCGTAGGGTCCCGAAACACAGTAGAGTATTTTATAACTATAATTTTTCGCTTCCAAAGTAAGTTTCAGTTCCATGTATATGACCACTTAATATATATTTTTTTATTTTTGTATAAAAATCGTAAAGCGGTACACAGAATACACCTACCTACCAAGTTTAAGCTGTGTAATCTTAATAGTTTCGGAATAAAGTGGCTGTGACATACGGACGGACGGACAGACAGACAGACATGACGAATTTATAAGGATTCCGTTTTTTGCCATTCGGCTACGGAACCGTAAAAATGTGCGTATTTCGCAGTGAAGGAAAACATCGCTATTCGGCGTTATTTGTAGATTGGACCAAAATCTACAATACACCGCCTCGTCTTACAGCCGTCTTCAAACTCGATAAAAAAAATTATCTATTAGGCTAGCATTTGATCACAATCTCGCCAGCTGGTAAACCATTACGTGGTCAAAGATGGTTTACAGGCAAGGCCAAGATTACTCCAACTCTCAAGAGCTGTGTGCTGCCGGAACACCTAAGTAAGCTTATAGCGGCAGATTTTCTCTTTGATGGTGGTAAGCTATAAGCTACTTTTTGGTAGCAGAACTAATACTTGTGCTAGGATTTGAACTAGTGACTTATCGCTTAGAAGTCAAGGCGTTCTTTACGCCTACGGATCTCTTAATGGGACTAACGGAGCTTGTCTAAAAGTAGATCACGAAATGGTCACGAAGTTGAAACCACATAATAATTACGTGATTACGGATTAAGGACTCAAAGAATCAAAGCATTTATTCAGTATGTAGGCAGTATTAATATACGCAAATATACACGTCAAAATTATAGATCATAAAATATATCATAACCAATTATCATGTAAACATAGCAAAAGCAGAATTTAACGCTATGAATGTTAAAAAAAAAAACAAAAGTAATGAACCATTCAACTGTCGTCCAATCGTTTACGTCAGACTATTAAAACAATATTAAAGTGGGTGGCCAGCCTTTGAGTATTCACCAATACTCAAAGTTGCCAGCCATACATGTAACCGTGTGTTTCAGTACTAAGCATACCAACGCAGGTAGGTAACATTGACCCACCCTTCTGTGGGTGGCATAATAACACGCCTTTTTCCCGTTGGGATAGGCAGAGTTACTTCTTTCCACATGTTTGATCCTGACATACCTTTTTCGCTTCTTCCACTTTCATGAGCGCCTTAATACATGCTCGCCGGTTATAGGTACATTTGATTTTGCCTTTTTGCCTTGCCTCGATTTGCCTCTTTAAAACGTCTCCAATCTAGTCGTGTCGTGGTACGTTCGCCTAGGCACAGAATAATTAATAGTACGCCTAGGTCGGCCTCTACTGGCTGGCCCATTCACACTCGGCTCTTAAATCTGTTTTGTCAATCTTCCTTCGGCCATCCTCTTTAGGTTTCCAAACCATCTAAGCATCCCTTTTGTCTACCTTTGTGTCTACATCTTCTTCCACACCACAACGTTTCCTTATCACGCTGTGCTCCATCTTATCCATCAGAGTCACTCCAATCATAACTTCTCTGACTTCTCATTTCTACAATATTCATAATACTTTCATGCTTTTTCTGACATATACCCAGATTTCAGTACTGTATTGATGATTGTCACATCTGTCGTAGAACCGATAACCGTTGGGGTGGACGTGTTCTAGAGTGGAGACCACAGCTCGGTAAACGTAGTGTAGGACGCCCTCCAGCTAGGTGGAGCGATGATATACGCAAACTAGCTGGCAACGGTTGGAAACGAATAGCTGAAGATCGAGCTCAGTGACGTGCCATATGAGAGTCCTATATCCAACAGTGGACGACTACTGGCTGTTAATGATGATGATTAATGATTGGACATAAATATGTAGGTAAGTACAAAAACGTGCCATGGCTTAACGTATGGGTATTATAGAAAGCGATTAGCTTCCACATTCATCATACGTGCTGCCAGGAAATGGAATTCCTTGCCTTACTCTGTTTTCCGATGAGAACAATTTAAGGGGATTTTAAGTATATATTATTCGAAGCACAGCCTAATTATACAGAATGGATTTTTGGGGTGAGGTGAGACCATAAGGACAGGTACCTTTTCTATTGCAGCTATAGTAAAACTCTCTGGAGGAGTCTGTCCATTCTTTTTTATTAAAATTTAAAGTGCATTCACAGAATTTGAAAAAAAAATACAGTTAGCATATATTCTACTAAAATGTAAATTTAAATGTTTGTACCCTAGGATGTCTGTGTGTATTTTTCTCAATCACGCAAGAACGGCTGATCGAATTTTGATAAGATTTAGCATACAGCTAAGTAGTTATAACCTGGATTCATTCTAATATAGGATAATTTTACGAGCGACGCTGCGTGGCTTTGTTAGCACCTATATAATATTACTAATGTTGAAGTGTCAAATAAACATTTAATTATTAAAACTTGGCCTCTGATTCTTGATTATAATAGCATGTACACATAAGTAATTATTTAATAAACATCTATTATTATTATCCAGCTAGTTGGCAGTTATTTAGTGCCAAGAAATAATTTAGAAATCACATCACAATGATTTGACCTTATTCGGCGACACCCACGCGAAAACGACTGGGTTTTTCGTTGTGTTGATCTTAGTATGGGTACGGCTGTAAGATTTTAATTAACCTATGTATGATATTTTTTTTATTGAACATTATAATAATAAAAGAAATAAATAGATAGATAAATATAATATAATACATAGGTCCTTTATTATACCACCTTCATAAAAGATTTTTGTTTTGTGTTATCATTGTTAGGGGGCAATTTTTGGCATAAAACATTCGTTTATTATATTATTTTATTGTTCAAGCGTTGTTTTGTTTTGTTACTTATTCTTGTTACACTATTACGTACTATTGATGACAATGACGAAGAATAGATGGTATTAATCTGTAAGTCCATTTGGTAGATTTATTATGTCTTTTTTACGGCCTTATTACATACCTAAATTTAAACAGAATCATTTACAAAAGCATACCGTATTTATACATTTTATATGCAATAGTCTTTTCAGTTAAGGTATATTTTTTGATAATCATATTTTATGCTAATGTAAGCTACGACGAGTCTTTTCATCGCCGATACCACAGAGCCTAGAGACAAAAGTCTTTAATGAGTGCGTCTTACCTGTAATGACATACGTAACCGAGACGTGGATACTGACGGTGCGACTGATCCACCATTTACGAGTCGCTCAGCGAGCTATGGAAAAGGCTATGCTCGGAGTATCTCTGAAAGATCGAATTCAAAAAGAAGTTATCCGACAGAAAACCAATGTTATCGCCATAGCTCAAAGGATTAGCAAGCTGAAGTGGCAGTGGGCTGGTCACATCTGTCGTAGAACCGATAACTGTTGGGGTAGATGTGTTCTAGAGTGAAGACCACGGCTTGGTAAACGAAGCGCAGGATGCCCTGCAGCTAGGTGGAGCGATTATATTCGCAAGCTTTCTGGTTGCGGTTCGCGGTTGGAAACAAATAGCTGAAGGAAGATCGAGCTCAGTGGCGTGCCATGCCTATGTCCAACAGTGGACAAATACTGGCTATTAATTATGAATGATGGTGCTAAGGTCAAGCGTTGAGCTTAACAAAAAAATAGGTAGGGTTGGGCTTTATTTCTAGAGACCCTTAAGTATTCAGATAATAATAGCCTATGTATTTTTTTTATATATCTTATAAGTCTAGAGTTTGGTCATTATCTTGCCTGGTGGTAGGTGATTATGTTGTCGAAGATGGTGAACTCTCTAGGCACAATTATAAGTTGCTTTTAAGATAGATAAAGACAAATAGCTAGTACCTACTCTACATTAAAATCGTCTTCCCAATAGATAGATGATGATTTAACAAATTGTCTGTAGGCACGATAACGACAAGATGTTACTCAAAACGGTAGGTATATCCATATTAAGATGATCGTTCCGGCTGCGCGTGCTTTTAGGCGCCAGATTGACGGACGACCGGTTGTCCGTTGCCTTGCAAAGTCGTTTGTTGTTTGTAAGTGGTTCTAGATACCGCTGAGTATTGATACTTTATACTCTTAGTACTATATGGTAATCTTGTCGTGTTTTGGGAAAGGCCTATGTCCAGCAGTGGACAGATACCGGCTGATGATGATGATGATGTGCTAATAACATAGAAATATTAATAAGGCCTCTTCCACCTTCTATCGTGTCAATTGATTTGTTCTTCTTTTATGATAAAAGGTAATAAGACGAGCATGACGCTCGCCTGGTGGTACGCGATGACGTCTCCCTATTACATATACAGCAGCATGGTAAGTTTTGGATAGGCAGAATTTTCTATATAATGTAGTATAGTACATTAATTGCAGCGCGCTGTTATTGCGCGTTGAACAGTATCCTACGTCCTTTTTTCAAAGTTCTGCACCAAATGGATGCCAATGGGCAATTGGACCCAAGGTTTCTGACTTGGTACGACCAATTTTCGATAGATGGCACCACTGTCATTCCAATGTAAATGGAGAGGAAGTGAATGTAGGCACATAGATAAAACTTTTCCGGGCAGCACGACGTCTGCCGGGACAGCAAGTCAAATAATAAAACTATGTACCTGAGTTGAAAATTAAAGGGAACATCATACCAAACACCCCAGTCTACTGAAGCTGCAGTACAAAAAAAAGATCTATGAAAAGGGGGGGCGCGTCCGATGGAAGTCTATATTCGTCTCACTCACTATTTCTTACTATCTCTTTCGTTTGGTTGTCATAATAAATGCCATCAAGTAGCATGATGTGAAGAAAAAGAAATTTCATCTCTACTTAGTCTGTGGCTAGCATGTATTTCTACTTAGCCTGTGGTAGCGTGTTAATCGGCTTTTTCAAAATAATTATTTTATTGTTTTATTTTGTGTTTTACAATAAATAACCTAGTGTGGACTATAGAAAGCATGCATTTAGCATGAATTTAAGGTGTTTGATTATTAACACCTTGCTTGTAATTGATAATGTAACAAAGGCCGGTTAAGAACTGCAAAGACTTACTCTACTAAACGTTATTTTATGGTAAGATTTCCACTTTATGAACCTCAGTTAAAGGAATATCTTAAAACTAGCTGTTACCCGCGGCTTCGCCCGCGTTATTTGTGTTTTTATGACCTCGACCTCAATGGTCTAGATCGATGATTTCTTAGGCCAAGTCACCAAAGATGACCCTCAAAGTCGAACTCAATATCCTCTATTGTTAAAGTCATTCATCATTTTGGTTAGGTATACGAAGTTGTGCTGTTTAAATGTTTGACTCAATACAACAGTTCCTGAAACATTTCTTACAAAGAAAATAAGGTGGATAGCTGCGCGAGCGTAGCGAGCGCTATTATTGGGCGAGTGAAAATTTTTTATGACTTTTTATAACCCTGATAGTAATGACCTAATAATCAAGTCAATATAGATGACTCTTAGGACGAACTGGATATCGTCTATTGTTAAAATCAGTAATCATTACTTGGTACTTGGTAAACCTAACCAAGGTCATTATGAGGGCCCGGTGGCGCAATCGGGAGAACGCTTGCCTTAGATGCCAGAGGTACCGAGTTCAAACCGCCGTGCACCAATGGATTTTTCTATCGAAAAATTTATGTGCGCTCTTCACAGTGGCCCTCCGGTGAAGGAAAAACATCGTTAAGAAACCAACAACCTCCGCATGGTGGTAGGACACTATCTGGTGTCCGCCTGGCCAGCTACCACCCTCAAGTTAGAAAATCTGTCACCAAACATCTAATGTGTTCCGGCAGCTATCCTTGAGAGCCAGTTCCCATTCTAGGCCTAGCGTGCTTACTATCTTCGACCGCATCATCACTTACCAACAGGTGAGATAGTGGTCAAACGCTAGCCTATAACGTATAAAAAAAAAAAAAAAAAAATGATTATTGAAGGTTGTACTGTTTCAATTTATGACTCGTTTTGATGGATGTGGCTATTAAAATACAAAAGTTGCTGAAATGTTTCCTACAAAGTAGATATAACAAATGCTTGCGCGAACGGAGCGAGCGCTATTACTGTGAGAGAGTAGCAAGCCCTATCACTGCGCGAGCGAAGCGAGCGCGAAAATTTTTTACGACTTTTTATGACCCTGACAGTTTTTATGACCTACTAAGTCAACACCGATGACAAAAAGGTTAAACTTAATCCACTGATGTAAAGGTTAATATATTATGATTATTGAAGGTTGTACTGTTTCAATTTATAAACTCGTTTTGATGCATGTGGCAATTAAAATACAAAAATGCTGAAATATTACCTACAAAGTAGATAAAACAAAAGTTTGCGCGAGCGTAGCGAGCGCGAAAATTTGTACGTCTTTTTATGACCCTGACAGTTTTTATGACCTACTAAGACAAAACCGATGGCCCTAAGGTTAAACTTGATATCCACTTATTTTAAGGTAAAAAATTATTATGATTATTAAAGGTTGAACTGTTCCAAATATAACTCGTTTTGATGAATGTGGCTATTAAAATACAAAAGTTCCTGAAATGTTTCCTACAAAGAAGATATAACAAATGCTTGCGCGACCAGAGCGAGCGCGAAAAATTTTTACGACTTTTTATGACCCTGACAGTTTTTATGACCTACTAAGTTAACACTGATGACACAAAAGTTAAACTTGATGTTCACTTATTTTAAGGTTATTAATCATTATGATTATTGAAGGTTGTACTGTTTCAATTTATAGCTTCGTTTTGATGGATGTGGCTATTAAAATACTAAAAATGCTGAAATATTACCTGCAAAGTAGATAAAACAAATGTTTGCGCGAGCGTAGCGAGCAGTATTACTGCGCGAGCGTAGCAAGCGCTATCACTGCGCGAGCAAAGCGAGCGCGAAAAATTTTTACGACCTTTCATGACCCTGACAGTTTTTATGACCTGCTAAGTTAACACTGATGATAAATGTCTGCGCGAGCGCAGCGAGCGCTATTAATGCGCGAGCAAAGCGACCGCGAAAAAATTTTACGTCTTTTTATGACCCTGACAGTTTTTATGACCTACTAAGTTAACACTGATGACACAAAAGTTAAACTTGATATTTACTTTTTTTAAGGTTATTAATCATTATGATTATTGAAGGTTGTACTGTTTCAATTTATAGCTTCGTTTTTATGGATGTGGCTATTAAAATACAAAAAATGCTGAAATATTACCTGCAAAGTAGATAAAACAAATGTTTGCGCGAGCGTAGCGAGCAGTATTACTGCGCGAGCGTAGCAAGCGCTATCACTGCGCGAGCAAAGCGAGCGTGAAAAATTTTTACGACCTTTCATGACCCTGACAGTTTTTATGACCTGCTAAGTTAACACTGATGACAAATGTCTGCGCGAGCGCAGCGAGCGTTATTAATGCGCGAGCGAAGCGAGCGCGAAACATTTTACGTCTTTTTATGACCCTGACAGTTTTTATGACTTACTAAGTCAAGACCGATGACCCTAAGGTTATAAACTTGATATTCACTTATTATAAGGTAAAAAATCATTATGATTATTGAAGGTTCTACTGTTTCAATTTATAAACTCATTTTGATGCATGTGGATATTAAATTACAAAAAATGCCGAAATATAACCTACAAAGTAGATAAAACAAAGGATTGCGCGAGCGCAGCGAGCGCTATCAATGCGCGTGCGAAGCGAGCGCGAAAATTTTTTACGACTTTTTTGACCCTGACAGTTTTTGTGACCTACCTAAGTCAAGACCGATGACACTTAGGTTAAACTTGATATCCACTTATTTTAATGTAAAAAATTAGTATGATTAATGAAAGTTCTACTGTTCCAATTTATGACTCGTTTTGATGAATGTGGCCATTAAAATACAAAAATTGCTGAAATGTATGAATGAATGAATGAATGAATGATAAATCTTTATTGTACACCAATATTAAATAATAAACATCTTAAAATACATTATACATTAGTACAATGGGCGGTCTTATCGCTCAAAGCGATCTCTTCCAGACAACCTTAGGACGGAGTGGACAGTACGAATATGTAAAGGGCTAAGGTGCACATTTAACAATTTTGTGATCATAAAATGAATAAACATCTATTTCAAAGTCATAAACATAAATATTTATTTCATAACATATATCTACATACATACAAATAAAACAAATATAAATAAATATGCATAATATATAAACATACATACACATACAAATATATAACAGTTTTAAGAAATACATGAGATAGCTTAATAATCATCAATACCGGTTTGTGTTAAGTAGATTTTTTTTAGTTTTTCTTTAAAAGTATAAATTGAGGGAGCGTGTCGAATTGTAACAGGTAAGTCATTCCAAAGACGGATTGCCTGTATAATGAAAGAAGAATCATAGAAGATTGTCGAGTGAGCTGGCATAAACTCATGGTATGGTCTAACTCTAAAGTTTCAGATGACCTCAACGCCGGGGAATGATTGGAGCACAGGAAATTGAGCGAAATTGAATTGTTATCCTACAAAGTAGATATTACAAATGCTTGCGCGACCGGAGCGAGCGCTTTTACTGGGCGAGCGTAGTAAGCGCTATCACTGCGAGAGCGAGGCGAGCGCAAAAAATTTTTCCGACCTTTTATGACCCTGACAGTTTTTATGACCTACTCAGTTAACACTGATGACACAAAGGTTAAACTTGATATCTACTTATTTTAAGGTTAATAATCATTATGATTATTGAAGGTTGTACTGTTTCTATATATGGCTTCGATTTGATGCATGTGGCTATTAAAATACAAAAATGCTGAAATATTACCTGCAAAGTAGATAAAAGAAATATTTGCGCGAGCATGGCGAGCGCTATCAATGCGTGAGCGAAGCGAGCGTGAAAAATTTTTACGTCTTTTTATGACCCTAAGGTTAAACTTGATATCCACTTATTTTAAGGTAAAAATCATTATGATTATTGAAGGTTGTACTATTTCAATTTACAAACTCGTTTTGATGCATGTGGCTATTAAAATACAAAAAATGCTGAAATTTTACCTACAAAGTTGATTAAACAAAGTTTTGCGCGAGCATAGCGAGCGCTATCAATGCGCGAGCGAAGCGAGCTCGAAAATCTTTACTTCATTTTATGACCCTGACAGTTTTTATGACCTGCTTATTTAACACCGATGACCCTAAGGTTAAACTTGATATCCACTAATTTAAAGGTAAAAAATCATTATGATTATTGATAGTTGTACTGTTCCAATTTATGGCTCGTTTTGATTAATGTGGCTATTAAAATACAAAAGTTGCTGAAATATTACCTACAAAGTAGATCAAATAAATTATTGCGCGAGCGCAGCGAGCGCTATCACTGCGCGAGCGATGTGAGCGCGAACATTTTTACGTTTTATGACCCTGACAGTTTTTATAACCTACTAAGTCAACACCGATGACCCCAAGGTTAAATGTGGCTGGTAAAACACGAATGTTTTTGAAATACTTCCCACAAAACAGATAAAACACGTTGGGCAAGCAAAGCCATCGCGTAAATTTTGATGGCTTTTAATGACCCGGACAGTTTTATGGCCTAATTAAGGCACTTATTAAGTTGAGTCATTATAGATGAAACTAAGGTCAAACTTTTATGATTATGCAAACTCTATGTAAAGTTAACAAAAAATATAGGCACCCGCACTTTTCTGCCGAAAAAATGTATTCTTTGCCCTTTTATGCCCTATTAAATGTCTTTGTACAAAATTTCATCAGAATCGGTCAAGCCGTTTGGCCGAAAAGAGGCCACACATTAACACAATTCCATAATAAAAATATAGACAACCTAAATTTCCACCCAAAAAAAAGTATTCGTTGTCCTTCTGTCTTTTTGACTGTCTGTGCACAAAATTTCAGCTTAAATGGTTAACCCGTTTGACCGAGAGTAGGCCACACATTTACAAAGTTCACTTTAAAAATTCTGGACACCTGAACTCGGCTGCCAGAAAAAAAGTATCCTATGTGATTCTATGCAAAATGAACTGTAATATGTATAAAATTTCAGCTGAATCGGTCAAGCTGTTGAGCTGATAAGAGGCCACACATTCACAAAATTCAATTAAAAAAATCTAAACACTCAGACTCGATAGCCAAAAAAACAGTATCCGATATCCTATTCTGCTCTATGAACTGTCTTAATACAACATTTCAGGCAAATCGGTCAAACCGTTTATTCGAGAAGAGGTCTTATATTCACAAAATTCAATTAAAAATACCTGGACTTTCTGACTCGACAGCCAGAAAAAAGTATCCTATATCCTATTCTGCCCTATGACATGTATTCATACAAAATTTCACGCAAATCGGTCAAGCCGTTTATTCGAGAAGAAGTATTATATTCACAAAATTCAATTAAAAATATCTGGATCCCCTGACTCGATAGCCAAAAAAAAGTATTCCTTATTTTATTCTGCCTTATGAACTGTCTCTATACAACATTTCAAGCAAATCGGTCAAGCCGTTTCTTCGAGAAGAGGTCTTATATTTACAAAATTCAATTGAAAATACCTGGACTTCCTGACTCGACAGCCAGAAAAAAAGTATCCTTTATCCTATTCTGCCCTATAACATGTATTCATACAAAATTTCAGGCAAATCGGTCAAGCCGTTTATTCGAAAAGACGTCTTATATTAACAAAATTCAATTAAAAATATCTGGACCCCCTGACTCGATAGCCAAAAAAAAGTAATCTATATTTTATTCTGCTTTATGAACTGTCTCTATACAACATTTCAAGCAAATCGGTCAAGCCGTTTATTCGAGAAGAAGTATTATATTAACAAAATTCAATTAAAAATATCTGGACCCCCTGACTCGATAGCCAAAAAAAAAGTATCCTATATCCTATTCTACTCTATGAACTGTCTTTGTACAACATTTCAGGCAAATCGGTCAAGCCATTTATTCGAGAAGATGTCTTATATTTACTAAATTCAATTAAAAATATCTGGACCCCCTGACTCGATAGCCAGAAAAAAAGTATTCTGTATCCTATTCAGCCCTATGAATTGTCTTTGTACAACATGTCAGGCAAATCGTTTAAGCCGTTTATTTGAGAAGAGATCTTATATATACGAAATTCAATTAAAAATATGTGGACTCCCTGACTCGATAGCCAAAAAAAAAAGTATCCTATCTACTATTCTACCATATGAACTGTCGTTATACAACATTTTAGGCAAATCGGTCAAGCCGTTCATTCGAGAAGAGATCGTATATTTACGAAATTCAATTAAAAATATTTGGACCCCCTGACTCGATAGCCAGAAAAAAAGTATTCTATATTCTATTCTGCCTTATGAACTGTCTCTATACAACATTTCAGGCAAATCGGTCAAGCCGTTTATTCGAAAAGAGGTCCTTTAGTTACGAAATTGAATTAAAAATATCTGGACCCCCTGACTCGACAGCCAGAAAAAAAAGTATCTTATATCCTATTCTGCCTTATGACATGTATTCATACAAAATTTCAGGCAAATCGGTCAAGCCGTTTATTCGAGAAGAAGTCTTATATTTACAAAATTCAATTAAAAATATCTGGACCCCCTGACTCGATAGCCAAAAGAAAAGTATCCTATATCCTATTCTGCCCTATGTACTATCTTTGTACAAAATTTCAGCCAAATCGGTCAAGCCGTTTGACCGTGAAGAAGTCCCAAACAAACAAACAAACAAACAAACAAACAAATAAACAAACTGACTTTCGCATTTATAATATTGGTGTTGAGGTGTTGATAATAGCCGTTTACTGCTTCTTTAGGCCAAATATCTCAATATTTCATCAATTAACAATCTTTATAAACTCTTTGTGAAAAATAGTGCGGGGCGCATTGCGGTGCTTGTCGATATCGATAGTGTATATTATTATATAGTTATGATATTATGATCAGTGATCGGAATAAAAGTGTAATTTCGCGAGATGTCATGACGATATTTTAATAGGGATAAACCATTAAAGTGATATTGAGTAATATTAACCAACAATGTCCGCTAGCTCATACTCATCATCGGGCAATGATTTCGTCCTTCTGGTGATGAATACATCAAGACGAACTTCAAGCTACTGCAACATGCACTATATCTAGACCCTTTCAGGCGTCCACTCATAACAATTTTGCTTATGCACAGACAACACTTATTATTCTGTTTTCATTAGGCCAATGACGCTGAATAGCTGATTTATGGTTGAATCTAGCTAAATTTACGTAAAAGTTTAACATGTGATAATATGATAACTCGCGATCCCAGTTAGATACTGAGGAAAGGAAGACTTTATCAGGCTAGGTATGGCATGCACAGTTTAAGTATTACTACACCCTTTTGTTACACCTTGTATAATTTACAGCCAGTGCTGGATTTAGAGGTCTGGAGGCTTTGGGGCAACATAGGAGTGGATGCTTCCTGGCCCCAAATTATTTTCATAATAAAATGAAGATAATTTTTCAGTTGAGTTTTCCAATAAATAATTTATTGTGAAACCAAGTAGTATAGATTCTTTTATTTATAACCAAAAATAATATAAATATAATCGGAAATAAGAATGATCTGAAATGAAATTTTAGCGTTAACGAACGAAACCTTCCGAGCTTTTTAGGGTTTGGTACCTCAAAAGGTTAAGAAAGGAACCCTTATAAGATCAATTTTTGTCCATCTGTCCGTGTGTCTGTCTGTCTGTCCATGTGATGATACTGAGATACTGAAGATGAAGAAGATATTGAGGTCTATAGTCCCTATAAGGTGTATAAAAATCAAGGTCCTGAGGCAACACGATAAAAAGATATGGGCAAATTTAGATTTTCGCAAAACTTGTAAATACCAAAATTTACCTGAATTTTCAACTTCTTTTAATCTTCGGAAATTTTCCTTTACTGGTGCTGTAAGACCTTGCTTTTAACTAAAATGTACAATTCAAGGTCAACTGGAAGTATCCTATAGGTTTTGGGTCGAAAACCTATAGGGTACTTCCCGTTGCCCTAGAATCACAAATTTTGGCAAGAAGCAAGGTCTTATAGCACAATAAAGGAAACATTAAAAAAAAATGTTGTAAATTAAAGGGTGCTCCACATACATAGCTTCGCCAATTAAGATAGGTCTCTGAATTATATGAGCGCTCATACAATTTAGAGGTCTAGCTTAATTGGTACACATCAGAAGCCTCGATGAGCGAGTCCAACTCGACTTGGCCGGTTTTTTTTAACCGAAATATCGTTGATGATTAAGATGTTTGAATTTTTTTATTGTAGGGTGTGTGTAGGCCCCGGGGCTGCTGCCCCGGTTGCCCTCCCCTAAATCCGGCCCTGTTTACAGCATGCCCCAGAATTTAGTGTTAAGCGATAAACTAATAAGTCAATATTACATTACAGGTATATCGTTATCTTAAGCTGCTGATGCCGATGCCGAATGAGCGAACCCTACAGAGCATCATACTCCAAAAATAAAAAACTTGATAAAATTTTATATTTTGTTTTGCTGCCTATCATTTTCTCAAACTGGTTTTGTCTTAGTGGTTGTTAAACCAAATTGTTAAACCAAAATAGGAAAAATATAACTTTCACAATCTAACCACTAAAACAAAATTAACTAATTTTTTTTTATTGGTTTGATTTAGTACAAAATATAACCTTCTAAAGTATTGACAGGTGTCAATATAACCTTCTAAAGTGTTGATAGGTTTTTTTTTGTTATGTTGGTCAATTGGCAGAAGATTATTTCGCTGGTATTTTGGCTACTATAAAAGCCCTGTGTTTTGACATTTCGCTATTTGGTCAGTTTGCTCTATGGGAGTCCCGACTCTTCTTAACGTAGTGGTTATATTCTCTTTGAAACACCCATCCACCACACCATCATACCAAGCGTAACAAAAACAACTTTTGTTTTTGTTACGCTTTTCACTTTTGGTTAAACAAAAAAACCTAAATCAGTTCGTCCGTTTGGGCGCTACGATGCCAAAGACAGACACACAAACACAGATACACACGTCAAACTATAACACCCCATCTTTTTGCGTCGAGGGTTTAAAATAAAAGCAGAGAACTTTAAATGTAACTCTACGGTAAACAAAACCAAGTATTTTTGTATATTATCTGATACACCTCTAAATTGAAAGAATATAACGTATCTAAGCACTGCACATATAGTGCCATGTTAAACTGCCATAGGTGAAGCTAAGAGGAACCTGGGGCCAGACCATGGGCTGCACTACAGATATACAGTGTGGAAATTAAACTCAGGCCCTGGAGGGAAACTACTTTAAATCCTTAAGCTAGCTCATTTTACCTAAAGGAGACATTCCTTTATATTTGAAAAGAAACAAATCTGCATTAAAAGATTTTTTAAAACTCGCTTGCTTCGCCCGGGACTCGAACCAACTAAAATTAAAAAAAATAAACACTCTTTATTTTATTATACTAATCGGTAGTATTAATATTCAGGATAAAGTTTCTCTAAAAAATGTTTGGTTACTGTTCACTTTTAACAAGTAAAAGACACGTAACAGTTCTGTTATCTCTCCAACACTCAAAGACTTCGTATGAAGTACACGCTTGCTAATTAATCGTTAAGTACCTTGTTGAAATCTTCGATAAGAAAATTCTGCCGTGTTACTGAAAAAGGGCACAACTAACATTTTTTGTGAAATTGAGTTATATATATATTCAGAATCAGGAAAAAAAGGCCTAACTGCCTGATTTTTTGTGGATTTATAGCTACAAAATTAACAGAGATAGTATAAGCTTAAAGGGCACAACTGCACCATTTTTTGAGTTTTATTACAAGAAAAGGGCATATTGTGAGATATGACTTTTAGTTTTACCTTTTTACTTTTATATATTTAATTGAATGGGCATAACTGACGTTCATCAAGTATAAAAGGCTTACACCTTAAAATGTTAAATAAAAAGGCACATTGACGTTTGTGCCTTTACCACTTAACATTTCTGAACGGAGATGAAGTGAGCGGGGCGAGGTGAGCAGGGAATGCCGTCAGTTGTGCCTGACTTATTTTTTTTCTCAAAATTTTACATTGATAAGGCATATTTGGTTATATGTGCCTTTTAAACGTAATATTGCTCTAGTAATGTAATTTTTTATGTTAAGTTAAAAATTAATAAGGCAATTATTAATTATATACATTAAAATAAATATATAGTAATTTCTGTCGTTATATACATACTAATCATAGTCAACTTTTAACATTCACACAAGTTTGAAAATCACACTTCAAAGGTATTTTTTTTAAGAAAATTCCCAAAATATTTTAATCTCGATTTTCTGAACATTTGCAAAATGTTAATTGTGCCTTTTTAAATTGTGACGGCAGAATTGTTCAATGGTGGTAATACCTCTATGCACATTTCCTTCTTACATGATCCGAGGCGTTCAGTGGAGAAGTTTAAAAATGGAACGTTTGACTTTGTTTGCAATGCGGGACAATAATTTTAAGTGTTACAAAATTGATAGTAAAATAAAGTTGATGTTAGATTTAACGATTATTTTTATTTTTAAGACCTAATGTTTGTTAGAGAAACTTTATCCTGAATATTAATACTACCGATTAGTATATTAAAATAAAGAGTGTTTATTTTTTTTAATTTTAGTTGGTTCGAGTCCCGGGCGAAGCAAGCGAGTTTTAAAAATCTTTTAATGCAGATTTGTTTCTTTTCAAAAATAAAGGAATGTCTCCTTTAAGTAAAATGAGCTAGCTTAAGGATTTAAAGTAGTTTCCCTCCAGGGCCTGAGTTTAATTTCCACACTGTATATGTAAATAGATAACGCAAGTATCACGATTTGTATTGAAACTAAGCGTGTCAACTCTTTAATACATTCTGTGACAGCACAGTCGAAATGTAGTAACGGAAAAAGTAACAGGAAATATGTCCTTGCCTTTAGGGGCTCGAAATTGTTTCGCTATTGCAGTGAATTATCATTCAACGAGGCATTTTTATAGTTTTGGCGGCAGTCCGGACGCAAAAACAGACACGCGTGGACTTTAAGTATAGGCGGCCAATCTTGACGTTTGGTCGGTTCGGACACGGGTAGTACACGCATTTGCGTTATCTTACTGTGGGCTGCACCGCGGCTGAGGACTAGGGGACACGGCAGGAGAGGGATTCCTGTACTGTGGTGCGCCGCTCCCCCTACCTTCCGAGGCCCCAACGGAGCCGCCACCGTTTGATGGCGGACACGGTGGGGCCGCAGAAGAAGAGGACTGCCGGTAAGACGCTGCACCGCTTTCCATGTCTTCTGCGGCCGAAGTGGCTGGCGTTCGAGCTACTTACCTGACCCATTGCAGGGTACCACGGGCGTCCAGACATGGGATTTCAAATCAAATTAAATCAAATCAAAGCATTTATTCAGTAAGTAGGCAGTAATAATATACGCACATATACACGTCAAAATCATAAAATAAATCATAATCAATTATCAAGTAAACGATTAAAAAAAGAATTATTCCAATCGGTTCACAATTGACGGAGTAATCGCGTAACATACACACAAAAAAAAACATACAGGCGAATTAAGAACCTCCTTAATTTTAGGAAGTCGGTTGAAAAGCAGAATAAATACCATTGTAATGAACAATTCAGCTGTTATCCAATCGTTGACGTCAGACTATTAAAAAAATATTAAAGGAGTGTACCTGTGTGTTTTAGTACTTCAGACAATTTTTATACAAAAAAAAGTGAAACACAACTTAAAGAAACGCATACTGATCACAGTACATATCATGATCCGAATGGAACTGATTGTCCGTCTGTCAGCTGCATAATATTGTTTAAATAAGAATGGCAAGTAGAGTCCTAATAGTAGATAGTTTAGAAACTGTTGCGTAATGAGGGGTATTAAAACACGAGTATGAGTTTGAGAACCAAGCCGTGGGCGAGGTTTTACCTCCTACTTTTTGAAGTCGGTAAAAATACTCACCCCAAGTGCTTACATACTTACAGCCAAAAACATTACATTTCTGCTTGGTAAGTCGGGTAAAAACATAGCTTGACAGTTTTTGCAAAGATATTTATTTACGTTGTCTTTGATCTCCGGTTTATCCCATTGATGTATTGTCGTTTGTAATACCACATACTGTGATAGTGTTGTGCTTGGTACTTTTATATTTGCTTTTAAATATAAATTTTTTATATAAACTAAATGTTAATCGAAATTATAGCTTAAATACATAAACATACTAATCATATTTACTGCATGGTATAAATCAATGTAGTTTCCCGTCGTCTGTGTGTACTTATTACCTATTCTGATTTATTTATTTATTATTTTATTCATTTTTAACACCGATATACCGCCATGTATGTTATTTTTTTCTTTCTCCACGCTAAAGTTGTCTGGAAGAGATCGCTTTAAACGATAAGACCGCCTGTTGTTACACCTTTTGTTAAATGTTTATTTTTAAGTTTTATTTGTTTGGTGTTCAATAAAGAGTTTATATCTATCTATCTGTCCCTGCCTCTGTACGCTTTGATATTTTAAAGTGCGCAACGGATTTTAATTTTTCTATGCGATTTCTAACCGATTTCACAAAAAAGGAGGTTCTCAATTCGACTGTATTATTTTTCTTTTCTTTTTTAAATGACAAACATTTCGTACAAATTGAAATAAAACCGACTTCACATGCCGCTATAGTCAAAGCAAGCACAGGCTAAGTTATAATCATGTCATCTAAGTATACAAATTTGCTTATATTGTTTATCTCCATATCTCCAGAGATAATTGTCAGATATCGATAAAATTTAAATGGGACCAAAAAGGAGGTATAATCTCTCAAACAATTTTTTTTTTTCAAATCGGTTATGATTTTACGGAGTTCTGAAGTAACAAACATTAAAAACAATACATTCAAATTGAGAACCTTTTTTAACTGACTTCACAAAAAAGGAGGAGGTTCTCAATTCGACTTTCGAATTTCGAGTGTATTTTTATGAAGTCGGTTAAAAAAACAGTCGAATTGAAAACCTCCTGCTTTTGTGAAGCCGGTTAATAATATCTCTCTAAGGACAACACTATCCAACCACGGTCCTGTGAGATGTAATCTTGACAAAAACAAGGGTTCACTACAGATATGGCAAAGGGGACGTTGTGGTAAATCCCTGAACTCGCTTCCGTATTGCTAATAATTATAGATTTTGTTTTCTATTGCTATACATATAAAGTAATCTATCTATCTATAGTATCATCATCTGGCTTACCACCAGACGAGATAGTGGTCAAACGCCTATCAGATGTTAAAACAAACCAAAGGGAAACCTACAGGGACGTTCCTCTTAAATAAAATGTGACTAATGTAATGCCAAATTTCGTATTCCTTTTGCGCAATATTATAGCGTCTTGCTTGAAGCTATATCACAGAATAATGAATAGTACTGGCTATGTGATGACACGTTAAATAGAATATAGCGCCATCTAGAGAAAGAGCCATGAACTAAAAAAAATATTGTAGGATGCCGTGTGAAAGGGCTTGTGAAAGGGATCAAAAGTTTTCACTTCACGTATAAATAAATATATTACTAACAGCGCCTCGCGGCTTTGCACGCGTTTAATCCTGGTTATACACCTTCCTATTGAATCACTATGTCTATTGATGAAAACCCCATTAAAATATATTGCGTAGTTTAAAAGATCTAAACGTACAATTCCCTTAGTACGAGTTTTTATCGTAAACGCTTTTGACAAATCTCCTAGACCTGACTTATCTTAGCTTCCTGATTGGTCTAAATTAGGTGAAGTGTAGTAACCACTACAGGCGCTGTACTGTTTTTCATACAAAATTTGTTCGATATACGATATCGAATTTGGTATGAAAACTCGTACTTAGGGTACAGAATATAGAAAAAAAAAAAAAAAAAAAAAATTAGCCGAGACGAAATCGTGATGGCCCTTAAACAACTCAAAAATGGAAAAGCCCCAGGAGAAGACGGAATCACAACGGAGCTTTTAAAAGCCGGAAGAGCTCCAGCAGTTCAACAGCTTCAGCAGCTATTTAATTCCGTTCTTTTTACTGGGAGAACTCCACAGGCATGGAACAGAAGCATGGTGGTTTTGTTTTTCAAAAAAGGAGACAAAACCCTATTGAAAAACTATCGCCCAATTTCGCTTCTGAGCCATGTCTACAAGCTGTTTTCAAGGGTCATCACGAACCGTCTTGCGCGAAGACTCGACGAGTTTCAACCTCCGGAACAGGCCGGGTTTCGAAGCGGTTACGGCACCATAGACCACATCCACACGGTGCGGCAGATTGTACAGAAGACCGAAGAGTACAATCGGCCCCTGTGCTTAGCATTTGTGGACTATGAGAAGGCCTTTGACTCAATCGAAACCTGGTCTGTTCTCGAGTCCTTGCAGCGTTGCCAAGTCGACTGGCGATATATCGAAGTGATGAGATGTCTATATAATGCCGCAACGATGACTGTACAAGTACAGAACCAGCGAACTAAACATGTCCACCTGCGTCGAGGAGTGAGACAGGGGGACGTCATATCCCCGAAACTGTTCACTAACGCCTTGGAGGATATGTTTAAGACGCTGGACTGGAAAGATCGTGGCATTAACATCAACGGCAGGTACATCTCTCACTTACGATTCGCAGATGACATCGTCATTATGGCAGAGACGCTGCAGGACCTACAAAGGATGTTGAATGGCCTAGCTGATTCTTCTCGTAGCATCGGTCTCCGGATGAATTTGGACAAAACCAAAGTCATGTACAACGAGCACGTTGTTCCGGAACCGATTGCCGTAGATGGAATCCCACTCGAAGTTGTCACTAAGTATGTTTACCTAGGGCAAACGCTCCAACTAGGCAAACATAACTTCGAGAAGGAAATCCAGAGAAGAATTCAGCTGGGCTGGGCAGCATTCGGAAAACTCCGTCGAGTCTTCTCGTCGCCGATACCACAGTGTCTAAAGACAAAAGTCTTTAACCAGTGCGTCCTACCTGTGATGACATACGGAGCCGAGACGTGGACACTCACAGTCCGACTGGTCCACCAGTTTAAAGTCGCTCAGCGAGCTATGGAGAGAGCTATGCTCGGTATTTCTTTGCGGGATCGAATCCGGAACGAAGTAATTCGCCAGAGAACTAAAGTTATCGACATAGCTCAACGGATTAGCAAGCTGAAGTGGCAGTGGGCTGGTCATATCTGCCGCAGGACTGATAACCGTTGGGGCAGACTTGTCCTAGAGTGGAGACCGCGAATCGGCAAACGTAGCGTAGGACGTCCTGTGACCAGGTGGAGCGACGACATACGCAAAGCGGTGGGCAGTGACTGGAAGAGAAGAGCCGAAGATCGGGCTCAGTGGCGCATCTTGGGAGAGGCCTATGTCCAGCAGTGGACTGATACAGGCTGATGATGAGGGTACAGAGGGAGAGACAGATAGTAGGAAGCGATTTTGTTTTATACTATGTAAAGACTGCTATTAAAAATAAAACACAATAAATATACATACATAAAATATATAAGTAGGTACCTAGTACTTACCTTCTATTTAATTGATATGTGCCCTAAATTAATTTTCCGGTACCTATATCAAACAGTCTACCACTTCTACATACTCGATACCTATAAGATCCATTATAAGTTATGTAACCCTAACGACCTTAATTTCATTTCATCACCCCTACGCTTATGTAAAATTGCATAAAAAACTAAACCTTATCCCTGTATAAATAAGGTCGTCACACCTTGACAGGTGAATAATGGATTTTTGTCAAAATTTGAGATTCATTCATTACCCACCATGACATACAGGGTGTTGAAAAATGATGTCTTCCTCGACGTTACCTGAATGATAAAATGGATCGCGTTACCCTATGAATATATGTTTACCTGAAAATCTATTTTTAAGCGGGTTAGATTTGATGGAAATAGAACTGTGTCGATCAATTTACGTTTTAGCGTTACTGTTTATTGCAAAATCACATTCTGAGGACCCAAGATCGTGGCTAGTTTGTGACTCAATGTATTTATAATATCTGTAATCTTTTTGGCAAATAAAGTCGTATTATTATTAATTATTTTATTCGTTACATGTCACGGGTCGTACACGCCCGGTTTTTTGAAAGGCATTGATGGAGCCGAAACCAACATCAAGAGGCTCTTTACAACTGTTGCTTAACTGTGGGTAGTGGATGGAAATATATGGAAAACTATAAAAAGATGGTACATTGAATCATGATTATTGTATGAGCTGATTTATGTCTGATTTCTGGTCTATGGGATGAGGCACAAAACACGGATGTATATTAATAACAATATTATATAACACTTTGAAAATGAGAAACTACTAAACAAGAGCTTAGAAAGTTCTACTAGTTCGCCTAAAAACCTTTTCGGATTATTACAAAAATGTAATGCCAAATTGGTCCAGTGATAAACAAAGAGAAACTCACACATACAAACACAAACACACACACACACACACACACATACACACACACACACACACACACAAACACGAACACACACGTTTGTGGTCAAACGCTTGTCTTTGGCCTACAGGAAGCGTAGTCAAATTATAGGCTTCCGTAGTACCAAACACACCTCCTTTCCCAAAGAATATCTTTGATAGAACCTCTGGTAGATCTAATGGAGATGTGGGCACTCAAGGGTATTTTGATGGGTCACGGATGCATTAATGTGACTGATGTTTCCATTCTTTGCATAATGCAGCTCACACAGAGGTGAAACAACATTATGGGTTTTCTGGTAAAAAAAACTATATGTTAAGACCGCCAATATATGCTTCGTTATCAGAGAAAATAAATAAACAAATAAGTATACCTAGTCATACAAAATGTTTTTTTTATCAAAGACCAATCAAAGCCAAACCTAGGTACGTTAATTATTATTATTTATTACTAGCCTGCAGGGTGATCTGACGGACATCATTTTGTCTAGTCCAAATTTTGTTAAATTCTATAGTTACGTATAACTAAAAATAAAACAACCGACTTCCATGCCCTGCGAGTCAGTTTCAGTAGCAATTTTGAGACGCTTATCGTCATATCTCTGGAGATACTTATCAGATCTCGATGAAATTACAATGGGATAATATATATATATATACAATAAACGATAAACATTCAAATCTGTTATGATTTTTCCCAACAAAAAAATTAACTTTGTTTTTCATAGTGTTTGTATGAAAAATCAAAGTTATCTTTGCGGTCGCTATATCTCAAAAACTGCTGACTGTATTTCGTTCAAACCAATTTTCATTGTTAGTTTTTATTGAGATCTACAGCATATATTTTTTTTTCATTTTTCACTCCCATACTTCAAAAGTTAGAGGGGGGACACACATTTTACCACTTCAGACGCTCCTATCTTTCAAATAATTAATTGACTTTGAGAAAAAATGATTTACCATAACCACCCCACACGTATAGGCTTGAAGAATTTTTTTTTTGTTTCAGTTTCATTTGTGGGATGCCCCTTAAACTTTTATATTTTTTTATTTTTGTATAAAAATCGGAAAGCGGTTCACAGAATATATCTATCTACCAATTTTCAATTCTGTAGTCCTAACAGTTTCGGAATAAAATGGCTGTGACATACGGACGGACAGACAGACAGACAGAGAGACAGACAGACAGACATGACGAATCTATAAGGGTTCCGTTTTTTGCCATTCGGCTACGGAACCCTAAAAAACACAGACGAATTGAGAACCTCCTTCTTTTTGGGAAGTCGGTTAAAATGTCACTTAAACTGTATAGGTCCTTTTATTCTGGGCCTGGCGTGTTTACTATCCTCGGCCTCATCATCGCTTACCATCGCGAGGCAAGATCTCAAGTTGTTCCTGTGACCTGTCGTCATTTCATCCATCCTGCATATTTGCATTTATTCACATCACGATTGAGATTGTTAACAGTTCATCGTTCGAATAGTAATTCTACTAATGGCCGGTTTCTGAATACATATATTGAGAGTTTATCTTTTCATTAACGGTACTTTTATAAATGTACCTCAGAAACCGCGATCGTAAGTCAGGTGCCTGGCTGGATTAAATAGGTAGAATACTTTACCAGAACTCACTATTAATGTTACTGTGTCAATTCACAAAAAAGACTTAAATCAGACAAATCTTCGCACACGACGCAGTAAACAACTGAATTCCAATTAACTCTCAATTCATAAGCAACAATTAAAACATTTCTCTGTATCAGTACGTCTTTGTAAACAATAATTGTGATTATAAATGAAGAATTTATAATAACAACAGATAACATCATATAAAGAGGTTTGCAGATAAAACCAAATGCATTAATATCACAGCCGGAGAGAGTAGTAGATGTGTCTGAGTATTATTTGAAATACAGTGAAACTAAACAATATTGAGTGTTACCTATTTTTTAAATACAGCTACATTTGTAAAGATCAGTGAAAGAAAAATTAGTTAAAAACATCACATCGTCCATTTAAACATTGTTTTTGATTGACATAATATTAAAATCAAGGTAAGTTATCAAATTATGTTGTTACGTGTGCCCAATGGAAATGTCATTCCGTATTTAACTGAGATGAACTTCCTATATTTATATTTACCCAACTACAAGAGGGTTAAGATTTTGACCGGTATGTATGTATGTATTCATAATTTAATAAATTAATCTTTCAATAATTAGACAAGTTATATGTCTTTAGAAGCGTGTCGATTATCCGCTGGTTATAAACTATGCGATTCACATTAATTTAAAAAAAAGAAAACTAAAAAAAAATACATAAAATATTTACCAACTTATAATAATGTATGAGTTATCAATATTTCGGATTTTCTACGTTAAAATAATACTGTATCTATTCTAGAATAATTTTTTTTCATAAAAATCTGTCCTGTCCTTCCGTTTAATTTTGATAATACACTTGATTAATTAACAGAGATATGTAGTTGATTTTACATTTATTATATCAATACAGCACAGAAATTCAACTCATAAATTCTCCAAAATCTCAAATAGTAAGTCATCAATAACCTAATAATTTTCCTTAACACTTTCAGATGAACAAATCAATGTTAATATTCCTATCAATCATATCAACAACAATATGCTCGCCAGTCATGACAAGAGTGAGCTTAGAGACCCAAATGCAAAACGAAGAGCTCTGCAAAAGCATCATCAACTTTGATAAGTCTTTTTACACTCTAGATAGCACAAAGAACATAAAAGGCATCCCAGCTGACATGAGTATCGATTGGAAAACCGGAAAGCTCTACTTTACTTTAATCAGTGAGGAAATGAAAATGAAACTTCAAATCTTACACCCAAGCGGAGAGTTTGACACTATCAAAGTCGCAGGGCTAGGTCAATCGACGGCAGTTGATAACCTCAATGATATAGTCTACTTGGCTACTGATAACGGCGTTTATAAATACAAAGAAGACGGCACAATAGAACTTTACTCGGCTTTGGGAGAAGACGTCATGTATATAGCTTTGACAAGCGATGGAGCAACTATGTACATAGCGACTTGGCCTCAAAATCGAGTCCACAGAATCACAAATGATGGACAAAAGCAGGAGATGTTTTCGGCTATTCCAAACGGTCATGGATTAACTATCGATACCAGAAGCAACATTTACTTTGTGGCGACGAAAACGACTTATATTCTGAAAAGTGGATATAGTATTCCTATCAAGATAAAAAATCTTCCTAATGATAGAATGACGGGTATATTCGTCAGTCGCTCGGATGAAGTTTACGCTATGGATGAAAACAGCAATCTATACGCCATAGATTCTGATAGTGCTACTGCCAGGAAACTTGGCTGTTTTGGAGTGAATGGAGTGAACACTTTTGCCTTAGATTCAGCAGACGATGTCCTGATTGGAATCAAAGGAGCAATAGTGAAGTTTAAGTTGTTGGAGCAGAGCCCTTGTTCTACGAATTCGAAGTAAATGAGACTTTTTAGTGTGACTAACATTTTGTAAGTAATTTGTGACTAATATTTCGTACTCTTTATCGATTGATAATGTTGTTTTCTGTAAATTATCGAACTATATTCATAATCATCATTATCAGCCGGTATCAGTCCTCAGCTGGACATAGGCTTCTTCCTAGACACGCCACTGAGCTCGATCTTCGGCTCTTTGTTTCCGGTCACTGCCTACAGCTTTGCGGATGTCGTCGCTCCGCCTGGTCACAGGGCGTCCTGCGCTACGTTTGCCGATTCGCGGTCTCCACTCTAGAACCAGTCTACCGAACTATAGTAACTAGATGTTTTATTAAACAAGCAAAGTATTTAATAGGTTACCTACTAATAAAATATGTCGCTTACTGGCTAATTAGGTAATTACCATACTACATATTAAGTACGTTGTTTATTAACCTTCGAGGTTAGGGAGAGTATGAAGTATACGCAGTAACTTAACCTTCAGAGAAGGATGTAGATCAGTAGATACCGCAAAATACTTATAAAAATAGACCTTCTAATAATTTAGTTTCACAGGTGGTAGCAGCATATTATATCGATGTTCCTCCTGACTTGCTAAAAAGTAGCTTACCACCGTCAAAGAGCAAACCGGCCGCCATAACCTTACGGTGTTCCGGCAGCAAACATCCCTTGAGAGTCAGAGTATTCTAGGTCTAGCGTGTTCGCCATTTTCGACCACACCATCGCTTACCACCAGGCGAGATGGTGGTCAAACATTAGACTATAACATATGAAAAATAAATTAAAAAACTTATGAACGCGGATCGTGTATGGATTTTGAATAAACAGGGAGTCTCCATTTAAGTTGCGACACGCCGTGGTTTGCGGCTTCATTTATCAACTACAAGACACTAATAATTGATGAATAAATGGTTCTGTTCGAAGCAATCTAACAAGGCATAAATATGCAACATGAACAACGCAAACTCATCTATTTTTTTAAATATATATCTTAAAGGCTAGTGTTTTGACCACTATCTCATCTGTTGGTAAGTGATGATGCGGTCGAAGATGGTAAGCACGCTAGGCCTAGAATGGGAACTGGCTCTCATGGATAGCTGCCGGAACACATTAGATGTTTGGCGACAGATTTTCTAACTTGAGGGTGGTAGCTGGTCAGGCGGATACTAGATACTTAGTGTCCTACCACCATGCCATGCGGGGGTTGTTGGTTTCTTAACGGTGTTTTATCTTCACCGGAGGGCCACTGTGAAAGGCGCGCATAATTTTTCAACCGACTTCCCAAAAAGAAGGAGGTTATCGATTCGTATGTATGTTTTTTTTTTTGTATGTTACGCGATTACTCCGTCAATATGTGAACCGATTCGAATGGTTGTTTTTGTATCGGTAGGGTACGTTTCCTAGATGGTCCCATTGTAATTTCATCGAGATCTAAAAAGCATCTCCAGATATATGACGATAAACGTCTCAAACTTGCTACTGAAATTGATTCGCAGGGCATTGAAGTCGGTTGTTTTAGTTTTTAAACAATCTTAATTATCTTATCTCACAGACCGTCGAAGAAAGGCAAACGTCACAGCAAGAAACGTAAGACCCATACAACTACTACCGAAGCAAGCACAACTACTAACGAGGCTGAAGAAGAAGAAGAAGAAGAATGAAGAGAACCAACTAAATAAAAAAATAATAATGGTTATTCAGGTTTAATCTCAGACTAAAGTTCGTCGCAAACTCGATCCACTTGTAAGGCGTCCATTACACAATAGGTTTTGTTGTCAGTTTGCTGGCAGTCACGGCTGTGACCGATGGATAACCTATCGTCTAATGGGGTGATTGTCGGTGATTGACCGAAATTTACATACTTTTGATGGCTGCATCAGCAACCAAAAGTCATGATTGATAGTTTTGATTGACGCATAACCTACCGTGTAATGGACGCCTAATACATACATACATAATAAAATCATACCTTTTTCGCGTTGGGGTAGACAGAGACTACTTCTTTCCACACGCTACGACCCTGACATACCTCTTTCGCTTTTTCGACTTTCATGAGTGCTTTCATACATGCTCGCCGGTTAAAAGTACTTTTCACTTGGCCTTTCTTTAAAATGTCTCCGATCTGATTCAGTTGTATGGTTTGTTTCTAAATATGATTTTCTCTCAGAGATCGATTTCGAAAAGATAACTAAAGGAATGTAAACCCGATGATAACGGATTTTATGAATAAAAGTAGCTATAGTTTGACTAAGCAATTTAATTCAATTGACGCCATATCAGTTAGGGACAATTTTTTTAAAACGGTTCAAGTAGCTAACTTGGTTAGCAGAAGCGATATTAAGGGCCAGTTTCAAAGGCTCCTGATAGCGCTAACATGAAAAAATCTGACAAATTTTTGACAGCTTTTATATGGCGTCATGTGTCAGATAACCGCATTATCAGGTACCACTGAAATAATAACAGTGAACAGCAATATGTCTACGGCGACCTTTAGCTAAAAATCCAATGCAACATGTCGCAAAACTCTCAAATAAGAAGACACGCAACTAAAAATGTGTTTGTATTGTAGTGTTCGATATTATTATTATAATATTTAATCTAATACAGTGAAATAAAAACGTAAAAAATTTATATTTATTTACATTTGTCCTATATCTTAAATCTATGATGACTTTCAAACTATTTAGGTATATAATTTAAATGAAACACATAAGTAAATTGTTTCTTCCTAGGTCCGTTATATAGTATGTTGAGACCTTCCAACCGATGTGCCCCAAAACTGGTTTCATTAGAAAAGAAATAATGGTTATAATAGTTTCATTAGACTACTAATACAATGAACCCCTGTATCAAGAGTATTCATTTTTATACAACTAGATAATTACGAAATAAAGTTTTAAGTATCTAATAAATGAAGTTTTAACGCGAGCGAAGCCGCGGGACACTTCAGCAGGGCTAGCATGGCAAGGGGACTATTTTGTCTTTCCACCTATCCGTGTTTTGTTTAGTGGAGAAGGCAAATTATTAGTAAAGTTTTTCGACAATTTTCAACAAAACACCCGCTGACTTTTAATCAATTATTTTTTTAAACTTTTTAATACGAAACAAAATGAAAACTCGCGGTTAAACTTCACCAAGCGTTATATTGTTGTGTTGATCTCCTGTCAGTGGAGAAAAACAAGGAAAGAATTTTGTCTTTCCCCCGGGGATAAGGCCATGCTAGCCCTGCTGGTAGGTATATCTTAGTATAGATTTATACAGAGCCAGTGCTGGCTTTCCAAACTGACTGGCACCAGCGAAGAGCACCGTGTAAAACCACAGAAAAGATAATAGTCCCACGGAAAAACAGCCTAATTTTCACTTAATGTAAACTAACGTCCGGTGGTGATTAAATAGCGGTCAATACTTGTCGTTCCGGTAGAAAATAAACGGGCCCAGTGCAAGTCGGACTCGCACTCGTAGGGTTCCGTAACGTAGAGTATTTTATAGCTAACTATAATCTTTCAAATTACTTTGAGAATAAATGGTTTTAAGAACCTCAAGACCTATCGATAGACCCCGCACGTATAAGTTTGATGAATATATTTTTTTAGCTTCAGTTCCATGTATTTTTTATTTTATTATATATTATATTATTATAAATACACTTATGTACCAAGTTTCAACTGTATGGTATTAATAGTTTCGAAATAAAATGACTGTGACATACGGACAGACGGACAGACAGATATGACGAATCTATAAGGCTTCTGTTTTTTGCCATTCGGCTACGGAACCCTAAAAAGCAAAGTTCAAAATACTATGTACCGGTCTATATGTTACGAAAGTAATATAACACTACAAAAATAATAGTAACCTTACTACAGGAACAGATAATAATACTACAACGTTACTAATGATTACTAGCTGAGTCCCGCGGCTTTGCTCGCGTTGAATTGTTGTTCCTCTTGAATCAATCTATCTATTGATGAAAACCGCATTGACATTTGACATCCATTGCGTAGTTTAGAAGATCTAACGGAGGAAGCGACTTTGTTGATGTTTTAAATTCGGTATCGGTAATGAGCAATCTATTATTGTTCGATTTTAGCGCCATCTGCTCAGGAAACACTGAATTACGTAATACATTTTACATCACAGCCTGCTTGATTGTAGAATATTGTGAGAGAATGTAAACTCTGTTTTCCTAAATTTACATTAGTTAGAAGTATACTCGGAAGATGTCACTCTCGTAAATAAGTAATGCGTTTTATTATTGCACAATCAAACGTACAAAATATATTAATTATTTTGGTAGTCTTCTTAAACAATTTGTATGCATTTCTTATAACTAAGTAATAATTTTGTGCATCGTACTGTATTAAACCATATAGAACTTATTGTCTTGGCTATGATTTATTAATGATGGTGATTGCCTTATTTGTAAATGTTGGAGTACTATCAATTTCAACTTCAATTCTTGATTGAACAAAACGCAAATAATGTATATTGCCATGCCATAAAAGTACCTGATTGGTGGGGTACAACGGCGAGACGATTGAGGAACTCACTCATTTCGTTGAAAGGTGTCGTTATTTGCATAATATTGGTTTTAAACAAACTGCATCGCAGTGATTTTAATGATATGAGATAAAGTCCTCTAATTACACCTTGGCGTGGATTGCTTAGGGTGTCGAGAGGTGTGCCGTGTGATGCACTTTCACTAAACGCTAACGGCTTTATGCCCTAAACACTTCCACCCTGCAGCTTAGAATAAGAATAATATTAATTGTTCAAAACTGTGTTTACAAAAAGATGTTAAAATTATGTAGTATCAACAGTTTGTTCTTTTCGAACATACAATAATTGCGTAGGGTAATATAACTATAAAACTAAATTATACATAGGTATTAATTATACAATATTACTTATCTTTTTATACCACTATTTCATTCTATTTTTACCAGGGCGAGCGAAGCGAGCCCTAACACTATCCCACTACCTGAGCACTTTTGTGGTACACTTTTCTGAAAAACTATCACGCTTATTGATTTGTGCTTTAACATAGTAATTTAAATTCACATGTAGATGCGTTATCAGTAAAAAAAAAATACCATTTTACTACCATAAAAAAAATGAAGATTAACAATTTTGTTTCTAGGATAGAATATTATTGTACCTACTACTTACGCCATCGTGTAGTTACTAACGCCATCTGTTGGAAATCTAAAGAATTTATATCTGTCATACAAATGACGTCTGGTATCAGTGCGACCATTTGTGGCATTTCTGCCATTTGAGCAGATATGGGACCTAAATTTTAACCGTGTCAGATTAAGCTGACGATTCCAAAAAGTGGCAGTATTCAAGGATCTTTATGAATTTATTTTGAAATATAAATAGAATTTTGTCAATTTTCTGTTTCTATTTAAAGTATAACATTTTTATTATTCATCTATTTGATTGGACATTTGTAAAAGTTTGAATGAGAAGGTAAATAAACTTTTTTTATGCCTTATTTTATGCTATAATTCAATAATATGATGGAAAATTTTATGCATTTGTTGGAGTGGTTGGTGGTTTGGCAGATTTTTGCCAGTGTCGGGCAGATTCGCCATGTAATATAAAAACTACTGCCTTAAAAAATATTACCAGGCAGAAAAACTACGCTAGCCCTCACAAAGCTCGGCTTTTAGCTAGTTAATATTTTACACAATCTATACCATTCTGCTCTTGCGATTCACACCACCGGCCGGCCGGTCATGGCAAGCCGGGGTCCAGAGGAAGACAATGCGGGGTACACGCGGGGTTCGGACGAGAACGAAAGCTGCATAGATGCAGAGCCCCGTTGGCGTACCTATAAGATAGATGGCTTGACTTCTAAGAGAGAGGTCGTCGGTTTGAATTCTAGCATGGATGTTCATTGACAGGTGGTAAAAGCATATTATATCTATATTATCTCTATTTTCTCCTGACTTGCTACCAAAAAGTAGCTGTCCACTCTGAAGGAGAAAATCTGCCGCCATAACCTTACGGTGTTCGTTGTTACGTGATCGTCAGAGTATTCTAGGTCTATCGTGTTTACCTTCTTAGGTGAAATACCACTAGGTGAGATAGTTTAGCCTTTAAACTACAAAAATAAAGTCAGCATATACATCAGTGTATAGATGTCTGTGTTTACTTCCGTTCACCATTCGTTCACCTTCGTTCACCTTCACCTTGTTGGTGTGGACGCGGCATGACTAATTATTTTTAATTTATTGTTCACATAATTAAGTATCAGAATTAGTTCAAATCAGTTAGTATATAATGATGATCAGCTTATGTTGCTTTGTTACAATTATTGTAACCATAGGTAAGTATTTATATATTACTATAAATAGTACGTAGTTTATTATTTTATGCTATTATTCTTAGTCTCATAGCAACTTTATAATTTGAAAACATTCAATATTATGTTGTTTTGTAGAGTAGGCAATAATTATATATAATAATAGCTATAATTTACATATCCTTCGATTGTAGATGTTTGAAAGGGTAAAATCTTAAATCGAGTCACATTAATTTAGGGACTTGGAGGGGAGAAGGGGGGAGGGGGAAGACGTGAAGAACCCCCCTGCACTATTTCCCCCCGCAGGCAATGCATAGTTTTTTTTAAATTAAATATCAAAGTTCATTAACCCTACTCTATTGAAACACTGTCAATTTAGGGGGGGGTAGTGGGGTAGGGAGGGGAAGGGAAAAAGTTAGAACCCACTCCTTGAAGGAAAAGTTGCGAAACTCCCTCCTTTAGGAGATATGAATATTTAAATATTTTGAGGTTATGTACTAAAAAAATTGATGAATAAAATTAGGCTGGAGAGGGGGAGGGAGGGTTGGAGATGGACCACTCCCCTATACGCGGAATCATAGCTGACGAGAAAAATTAAAGATTTATTTTTTATGAAAATTAATTGACTTTTCATTAAATCAAATTAGACGGAAATTTTACAGATAACGTTTTCTGGGCCCCTAGACAAAATCCAATTTCCTGTTTCCATTAACGCTAACGCAAGTTCAAAATGTATGGAATGACATATATGTTTCCGCAACAAAGATGTCATTCCCATACATTTTGAACTTGCGTTAGCGTGAATGGAAACAGGAAATTGGATTTTGTCTGTACCTTAATTGAAACGCTATAGCGTCAGTTCTGGTGACGCGCGGCCGCTGCCGCGGCTCCCCTCCTCGCTACGCTCATCGGCGTACGTCACGTGGTGGTCACTGTTCTCTAGTGTGTTGCCTTAGTGTCAGACTATGACTTTACGTATTACGTTCCATTTCACGCATTAGCAAGTTTTTCATGCAAATTTATAAATAGAAAAAACACTGGCGACTCGTTTTAAGATCCCAGCCATTTCAAAAACATACCATTTATTTTTTAGTCCTACGCACAACCGTTCAATATTTATTTCATATCATTGCAGAGAGAAATTAATTTACTGATCAAAATGTACATTTTACAATTGAAATAATACGTGGTATTTTACCCACGTAATTATTTTGATATTCATAAATTCCGTCATTATATTATAAGCATTCTAAGTTAAGTACATTTCTTACGCTAGCAACACTAATACGTCTTCCAAACAACTGTCACCCGCCGCTCCATTCATCCAATTTGTCAAATTGTCATACGCGTCGGCAATGTGTCAGTGAATGATCGTTGCACCGTGCGAATATTTGTGTCGCAAATCATGTGGAATTGTGCTATTATGAGGAAACACGCGCTCGATTACTTGATTATTATAAAGTGATGAGCGCGTATTGAGTTCAGTGTCGTGTTACAAAACGTTGTTTTGCGTTTGTATGTCAGCAGAGCAGACAACATGGCCGCGGCCCAACGTCAAAAATCACAACAGAAGAATATTTCTTCGATATTTTCCAAGTTGCACGGCGCTTTCTCGGATGCCGTGTGCCCTACAAAGCTGGCGACGGACAAGAGAACGCTGGACAAGACTTGGAAGCTGATGGACAAAGTGGTGAAGTTATGTCAACATCACCGGATGAACTTGAAGAATAGTCCACCGTTCATCCTGGATATTTTACCGGATACATATCAGAGACTGCGCGTTATATATTCTAAATACGAGGACAATATGCAGGCGTTGAATAGTAATGAACATTTTAATATATTTATAATGAATTTGATAAAAAAGTGTAAGCAGGCTATAAAGTTGTTCAAAGAGGGCAAGGAAAAGATGTTTGATGAGAATTCTCATTATAGAAGGAACTTGACGAAGTTAAGTTTGGTGTTCAGTCATATGTTGAATGAGTTGAAAGCTATGTTTCCAAATGGGACTTTTGCTGGAGATCAGTTCAGGATCACGAAGAGCGATGCAGCTGAGTTCTGGAGATCTAACTTCGGTAACAGGTGAGTTTATATACTATTTACTTAACTTTTAGAGTGCCAAAGTTAAGTACATATACGCAACAAGCACTTGCGGGCCCTGTACACCAGAGTCTTTTATAGCAGACAAAAACAAAAACCGTACGGTTTCGTACGGTTTTTGTCTTCTATAGAAGTGTTCTCTTGGTGTACAGGGCACGGGAGTCCGTTACTAGTGTGGCGCTCAATAGGTTAAGTTAACTATAACATAATGACCTTTTCTTCCATATTTATTTGCTAGCAAGGTTCAATAAAACACCAGTAAAGCCTTGGAACCCATATAGCATAAAGCATAAATTTGTAAACACTATGTCTATATAGGATGTCCCGTTGGGATAAAGGATAGATTACTTGCCTCCTAACTGGGAGGTCACTGGTTCAAATCATAGCCTTGCATGAATCGATTTTTTATGTGCATTCATGAGTATTCGTCCACAAATTGAAGGAGCATTATATCGATGTTCCACCTAACTTGCTACTAATAAGTAACTTACTATCAAGGATAAATTTGTCATTATAATCTGTGTTTTAGTAGCACAGTCATTACATTCTAGGCTTAGAATGTTCACCTTCTTTGACCACATTATTTCATTGTTTACCAACTAGTGATTATAGTAGTCTAGCCTTTCAGATATAAAAGGAAAATAAAGTCTCTTAAATATTTTTTTTCTACTACAGATCAGTTGTTGCTATACCTAATCCTTGAAAAGTCAAATGGTTTCAATGAACTAGTATCCTGCGTAGTTATAAATATTGAAATATGGGACTTATCCATGCTAAGACATTTTATTTAGCTTGACGCTACAACCAATTTGCATTGATCGTGGTTACGAGCAGACTGGTAGTATCTGCATTTTTAACCATGTGTACTTCCCAATAGAGTTTGCGTTATCTGTCACTTTAATTTGGCCCATTTTTAACCGACTTCAAAAAAAGGAGGAGGTTTCTCAATTCGACCGTATATATATATATTTTTCATGTTTGTTCGCGGATAACTTCGTCGTTTATGAACCGATTTTGATTATTCTTTTTTTGTTCGAAAAGAGATATCCCAAGTGTGGTACGATGGTAATTTTATCGAGGTCTGATAAGTATCTCCAGAGATATTGAGATGAATATCTCAAAATTGGTACTGAAAATGAATAGCGCGGCATTGAAGTCGGTTCTTTTTTAGTTTTTAAACGATATTATTATTTATATCCTTTTTGATCTTATATGAACAACCTTAATAGCAGGACACGCAAATGGCATAAAATCAGAACAATTTATTGCAGAAAGTACCACTTTGGAAGTGTCTATCTTACAAACTTTGACTTTGAAAAAAAAATTGTTTTAGGAACTTCCATGTCATTTTAAAATACCTATCTATAAACACCCCACACGTTTGGTTTAATAAAAAAATATGTTTTCTAGTTTCAGTTTCATGTATGGGGAGCCCTACCTTAATATATATTTTTTTATTTTTAAATAAAATCATATAGCAGTTTACAGAATACACCTAACTACCAAGTTTCAACTGTGTAGTCCTAATAGTTTCGGAATAAAGTGGCTGTGACATCAGACACACAGACAGACATGACAAATCTATAAGGGTTCCGTTATTTGCCATTTGGATTTATTTTATTTTATTTATTTTATTAGGAGCCCTAAACATAGACCAAGAAAATACTACATACTGCAAGTTAGATAAGTGTACTATTAGAAACAAAAGGTTAGAACATTGGCTATATATATTATAATATATATGTCGGTGGGTTATAATAAGTAGAAAATTCTACACCTTAGTCCAAGAAATCACATCAGTGTCAGTTAAAACAATTTAATCTATTCATTATTATGTTTACGCACCTACCTTACAGTCTATTATTAGCTTTCAATAACTATATATGGTGAAGAGATATCCTGTTACTCAATATAAAATTATGTTTTAATGTAAATTTCAAAAGTAATAAAATTTATTATTGTTTATATACCGGCTGTAATTCACATACCTTTAGTCGAATTCTCTCGACCTAGGTTTCGAGCAAGTCCGTCGCTCTGCCTCGGGAGTGAGGTCATTCGGTGAGATTGTGATGTGCACCGGTATATAAACAATAATAATGTTTCAAATTCACGATAATTTTAAAATAAAAACAATAAAATTTAGCTCGTATTGTCAAGCTAGAATAACTCGTATTATAGAAGACAAATGCACATCAAACTTAGCAAATAAAACAAACAAATGCTTGTTTGCACTAAACATAAGAAGCTAAGATTCTCAAAATATCACTTTAGATACCATGTTGGGAATCAAAGTATATAATATTTCAAAATATAATGCTCCTTAATATATTCAAACTTGACTTCGAGATTTTTATTATCTAAGTAGTTTTTTAGGATATTGCACTTCAAAACGAAAGTTAGTAACGTTGTAGATTAATAACATAATTAAGATAGTTTAAAAACTAAAACAACCGACTTAAATGCCCCGCGAGTCAATTTCAGTAGCAAGTTTAAGACGTTTATCGTAATATCTCTGGATATACTCATCAGATCTCGATGAAATTACAATGGGACCACCTCGGAAACATACCCTACCGATAACAAAACGAATCATTCGAATCGGTTCAGAATTGACCGAGTAATCGCGTAACATACACACAAAAAAAAAACATACAGACGAATTGAGAACCTCCTTTGTTTTTGGAAGTCGGTTCAAAAGGAAAGTGAATTCACTATCACAAATTTATTATTTGCTTTTGGTGCATTATCAGTGTCTAGTCTGTCTAGGCATCGGTAACTGCAAAATTAAGTTGGTCATTTAACCTAGTTAGAAAAGTTTGCATGAAAGCCTCGGTGCGCGAATCCAACTCGTTTTTAGGGTTCTGAACCCAAAGGGTACCAACGGAACCCTATTACTGAGACTCCGCTGTCCGTCTGTCTGTCTGTCTGTCTGTCTGTCTGTCTGTCTGTCTGTCTGTCCGTCCGTCTGTCACCAGGCTGTATCTCATGAACCGTGATAGTTAGACGGTTGAAATTTTCACAGATGATGTATTTCTGTTGCCGCTATAACAACAAATACTAAGAACAGAACAAAGTTAAAAATTAAAGGGCTTAAAACAAAAAACGTGTTTTTTACGATAGGAAACTGATACGAAATTAATTCACCTCGACGCAGCTAGATGGCAGCACAGGAAAAATTAGCAAGCGCAAGCGTTTCATTTGTTAAATTTGTGGGCCTCGGTCGATTTGTTCATTTAGTTAAAGGTTTACCGTAATACATGTAGTGTACAGTATTGAATAATATATCTTCAAATTTAGTACTTAAAGAGCTTCGAATAGCTACAATCAATAGAAAGTTAGTAGTCGTTCGAACACTCGGTATTCCAGATATTTAATTATGTTAATTACCTTTGTGTTAATATTTACTTAGTTGGTGTTAGAAATTCGTAGCGTTCGGATTTCGGAAATTCGGAACCTTCCGTGTGTGGGATAAAAGTCTGACTCGCACTTGGCCAGTTTATTATTTTTATTTTAAAAACTTTGTTGCTTCTTATGCTTAGTGCAAATGGGCACAAATGTTCATTAGACATAATATACTATTTTATTATAGAGTATTCTAGGCCTAGCGTGTTCACCACAACATCATTTCTTACCACCAGGTGAGATAATGGTCAAATTGTAGCCTATCATCATCAATATTATAAATGCGAAAGTCATTTTGTTTATTTGTTTGGGACTTCTTCACGGTCAAAAGGTTGGACTGATTTAGCTGAAATGTTGTATAGGCATTGTTGCCATTACTATGGATTAGGTTAGAGGATACTTCTTAACGCGGGCGAAGCCGCAGGGCAGCTAGTAACAATAAAAAAAAAAAAGTTTTGTATATAACCAGCAGATTAAGAAGGAAGATTAAGAAGGGAGATTAAGAAGAAGGAACGCAGGATGCACTTTTCCATAAAAATGTGTTCCCCCATTTCCTCTCTGGAAAATGCTTCAAAGGCAAAATTTGTTTCTAAAAAAAATCAGGGTCTGCTGTTGCTATGCTCCGCCCCTATTATTTTCTTTATTTGACCAACACCAATGGCTAAAAGAAATATAAGCTTTTTATTCTCCCTTCCTTAAGATTTTTGAAGGGTCATATTTCTATTTGCAATTGGTTGGTTAAAAAAAAGAAAATGATAGGGGCGTAGCAACAGCAGACGGCTGCGAATCATGGGCATTAACAGACAAACATAGAGAAAAATTAGCTTGTGCACAAAGGGCAATGGAAAGGAGCATGTTGGGTATCAGACTTAGTGATAAAATCAGGAATTCCGAAATAAGAAAGAAAACCAAAGTAGCTGATATTGTAACTCGTATAGAGCATTTAAAATGGAGTTGGACCACACCCCGGACACTCGCTAAATCTCCATACAAACTAGCGTTTTAACGACCGACACTGTGACACCGACACAGACACTACACACGGGTCGTTTTTCTATACGTGCATTTGTGTGCGTGATGTCTAAGGTTGTCGCCCGTAATCAGTTACTTCGTACATACGTACTACGTACTGACCGTATGAATATTTTCTGTACACTTACCCAAAAAGCTTTTAACACTAAAAATATTAGTCGCTATTTCGTAAATCATCATCTCCAGGTCCAGTCGACTTGCATAGAACAAACTGCACCACAGTAACTATTTTTTATTCTGTGTTGGGCGGCCAGCCAGAGCTGTACGAAACAATGTCGTGTGTCTTGCTCGCACGTTAGAGCGACATCAAGTAAAGAAAATATAAATACTACGTACCTACATCAAGTTCCCAATTGCTGTGTTATAAAAATTTTTTAACGTGAAAGTTTTTTTTTAAATATTTTACAAATTAAGCGTTATTTACGCACGAGTATATATATATCGCTGTTTCATTTATGAAAATGAATTCTAAAATACGAATATGTAGGTAGGTATACTAATATAATTAAGTGTTTATTATATACCTACGTAATAAGAACCTACGTAAATTTGAACCTCCAGTGTCTACTGGTCCCAACATAAATGTATGAAGTTGATGTTCTTCTCTCCGTGAGTAGTAATTGTTCTATAGTCGTACGCGTGTGGCGTCCTTGCTCAGCGCAGCTCCTCGACAGCTCCAAGTCGGTGGCGGGGTAAGGAAGCCCGGAATTGGTGGGGGGAACAGAGTGTCCGTTCTATACGTAGTATTATTATCTTTTCTATGGTTGGACAGGACATATGTTACGTTGCAAAGCAAACAAATGGAGCAAACAAGTAACTTTATGGTACCCAAGAGAAGACACTAGAAGACAGGGGCGCCCGAAAATAAGATGGAAAGACGATATCCGCCTAACCTTGGGGCCATACTGGACCAGAGTAGCAGATGATAGAGCTCAGTGGAGAGAGCTGGAGGAGGCCTATGCCAGAAGGCACGCCGATTTGCGAGACATACTATAACAAACATAAATAGAATTCAAGTATTGTCAAAGTTGCAGCAAATTCGGAATAAAAAGGCTTTATATTATTATTATAACAGCAGACCATGATTTTTTGTAAAAACATTTTTTTTCTAGAACCATTTTCCGGGGAGGAACACATTTGTATGGAAAAGTGCACTCTGCGTTCGCTCTTAAGACTTGTCACCAATTGTTACTTTCTTGTAACTGACATTGTTAATTATAGCCCAAGCTAAAAAGTGCAAACAGCTCATGGGAGAATAGGCACATGGGAATAAGGAAGTAGAATTATGTGGGAATCACTTATTGTTGCCGTAAAATAGTGGTTTAATTGTGAACAAGGAAATTATGAGAATACTGTGCAATAGGAAAGATGTGACTGACAAGTTTACATGCATAGTCAAAGTGTATGACTTGCATTCAAATAGCCCAATTGATGATTGAGAGGTCGTGAGTTTGATCCCCACCTATTGCACTATTGACGTGAACCCACTCCAGGCACAAGCATAATATTTAGCTTGGTTCAAGTAATGAGCAACCCACATTGCTTTAAGTAAGTAGTAAGTTGATAAAAAATTGACAAATTACGCAACATTTTAAATCATAGTTAAAGATATTATCATGTTATACTTTTCAAATTACTTCCACAAAAGGAGCTGGTTCTCAATTCGTCTGTATGTTTATTTATTATTTAATTTTTTTTATTTTTATTTTTGTATCTATGTTACGCGATTACTCCGTCAATTGTGAACCGATTCTAATAATTATTTTTTTAATCGGTAGGGTACATTTCCGAGGTGGTCCCATTGTAATTTCATCGAGATCTGATAAGTATCTCCAGAGATATGATGATAAACGTCTCAAACTTGCTAGTGAAACTGACTCGCGCGGCATGGAAGTTGGTTGTTTTAGTTTTTAAACTATCTTAATTATTATAAAAACAAAACTAATAGATTCTGCTTGTACCCTTACGCTTAGTGCGCTAGTTAGTTTACCTAGTTTGAGGTGTTTAACTTTATATCTCATCAGATCTCGATGAAATTACAATGGGACCAAACGGGATGTATTCTCTCTCAAACATTCATACCAATTTTCAGCTCTGTGCTAATTATTGTAAGTAAGATTTGTAACCATGTCTATTTAGACCCTACTAATTAGTGTCTAATTCTCTTAAAGCACTTTAAATTAAACCGTAATTGCCTCTCACTCTAGTCACATTAAAATAATAATCCAGCAAACATTCAAGTTGCATATCTAATAAATAAGGCAAATTAATTGCAAAACGTACCTACTCTCCAATGCTCCCCATACAAAGTAACTTATTGACAGTGTAATATAACCGTTATGACATTTTAAACAAATAGTTTACATTTTCTGCCAAGATTTAAATTTAGTACTACATCCTGGCTAATTTACAGAATTAGCCGTGATAAGCATTTATTGTAGGTGTTTTGCCTCTGCTAATCGGCCTTGAGTAGTGGTAACATTTTGTCAGTAATATCAAATACAAAACCAAAATAAATATCATATACTTAAACGAATTGAGGACCTCCTCCTTTTTGGAAGTCGGTTCAAAAGAGACAAAGTTCTAAAAGAGCTTTTTTAAGTACTACTTAAGTAGACATTGATAATGTATATTTACCTTTCCACCTCATGCTTAGACGGCAATTAGTATCATATGTCTTCCATTAGCCATAGTTGACACAGGAATATACTTAAGATGGCATATAGAATGCGGAAAAGTGATACAGTCTATACTAAGATAGGTTATAGATACAACTTTTATATTAGGCCTCATGCTTTTATTTTATACCAGGCAAGATAAGATGTAAAAAAAAATTTAACCAAAATGTAAATCGCTGATCAAAGCTGCTGGCTGACAAGCAGTAAAGAGAAGGAGTCAAGAATAATTATAATAAGTTCATTTTCAGTGCCAACTTTGAGATCTGCATATCTCTGGAGATACTCATCTAATCAAAATGAGATCACCGTGGAGATGTACCCTATCCATTAAAAAAAATCATTTGAATCGTTTCACAACTGGCGGAGTTATCGTGTAACAACCACAGAATAAAACCGGTCAAGTCGAGTTGGACTCGCCCATCGAGGCTTCCGTCCGTACCAACTTCTCAAACTAGGTTAAATAACAAACTTAACTTTGCAGTTCGCTCCATAGAAAATGTATCGCACCAACCGCAAATATCGCACCGCAATAAGGTTATAAATTATTTTTTTGTTATTAAACTAAACTATATATTCACGGTTTTGACATTCCTATGAAGTGGTTCAAGAACTTGCTTCTTGCCAATTTTCATGATTCTAGGTCAACAGGAAATACCCTATAGGTTTTGATTCGCTTGTGAAATCGCAAAATATGCTAAAATATGTGACATAAACGGTCGTATCTTTTGATCGCGTTGATTTATAGGTTTGATTTTTTTTACCGCCGAAAGATACCGTAGACCCAAGTGTTTAGTATACGTTTCAACTTGGATACCTCTGCGCCTTCCGGAGATAAAGGGTCTTGACAGTCAGACAGACAGACAGACGGACAACAAAGTAATCCCATCCCACACGTAAAAAGGGCCGACATACGGCTTAGTTGCGTAAAAGAGCCCGCGCACCAAGTACCAAGATCCCATAAGGGTTCCGTTTTTCCTTTTAATGTACGGAACCCTAAAATATACACGAATTAAGAATTTCCTCCTAATTGGAAAAGTCCACCGAAAAAAATTGCTGTAAATGCTGCTGCCAATAAATTTCAGGTGAAAAATCACACTCCATTCATGAGTTCCACACCCACATTGTACTTATGAATGGACTGATACCGTATCTCGAATACCGATAAGTCTATCAATGACTACCTCCTGATAACGCTAACAATTCCATATCCGCCATTTGAATATGACCTTTAATAACACGCAATAAGGTATCAAGGGCTGATAAAAGTTCACCTGTCTGGGAACGTGTACCTATTATTTTGTCAATGAAAAACTTGGCAAGGTTTCATTGTTCATTTCTATTCTTTGTGTCATAAGATAAGATTTGTTATCGTGTTATTTTGTTGAAAACATGGCTATTAGAGGCTTCTGATGTTTGTAGATATATTTTTATTGGAGAGAAGACCACGATCCATTTAATGGAAAGTGACGAAGAGGTCGGAGAAGAATACTTTTCATGTTTGAGTAAGGGAGACAGACATACGCTCAACCGCAATCTTATCTGACGTTCGATCAATGCTATAATGCAACATACTTACACCATTTAGAAGTGGACGACTAGGCAGTGAGTAGACTCAACAAGATGCTGGGCAATGGAAGCTCCACTTTTTTCCAATACAAACACCACAACTTTTCCTATTGTTGAACTGACTGGCACCGTTATGACAACACTCTTTGTGACGGTATTTCTTCGTTGAGTAGATCGAGCCTTTGGTGGTGCAGACGACCAGTTATCCTTTAGCACCACCCAAGAGTCACGTGTAGGACTATAGTTTAGACCTTCATCAGGGATAATGACAGCTGACATTGTTCCTGATGTAGCGCCAAGTGCAAAATTTCGAATGTACCGAATACTCACCTTGACGTAGATAAAATCCATACACACGTAAATTAAATCCATGATTAGATTACGCATCCTGTGTTTAATGTAATGACTGAAACACAGGAAAACCCACTTGTTAGGCTGATAAGACTGTACAGAACATGAAGGGATTAGGCAGGTACCTATTAAAACTTGAAATCCAACCTAAAAGGTAGCGCGTAACATAAGCGCTCGGTAAAAGTTCAGATGGAGAAAGAAGATCTAGTACTTATATATGATTTTTTATAATTACTTCATGATTAAGAACTTACTCTACATAATTCCAACGGATCTTAAAAGAACCCCAACTAAGTCTTTGATCATCGGCAAGCGTAGCATAGGGCGCCCTTGTTCTAGGCACAGCGATGATCTTCGCACGATATGAATGAGAGTAACCTAGAATCGTACTCACTCAGTAGCATGAGTCCAGCAGTGGATAAGTAAAGCTGGTGAAGATAAAGACACCTTCTTTCAATTGTTTGGTCTGCTTTGGGTATCTTACCACGTTTCTGCTCAAGATGAATTTCTGAGTATTCTACAAAAATGCTTTGTGACAAACCAACCTTAGGATACTGACGGTCCACTATTTTCAGATAGCAAAAAAGATTAATCACCTTCGTCATGACACAATTTGATAGATAGAATAGGAGCTGTGTCGCGTGTGAATTTTCCATTAGAGGCGCTAGTGGACTGGACATTGACATTACAGTGACAATATATTGTATATTTTATAACTTGGCAGCTGTCATCATATCATTTTACTCTAGTGTATTTACCCAGGTGACCGAGAAGGTTTTCTTACGGTAGCCACCATTAGTAGGAGCTATTATTATGCACCTCACAGTATTAAGTTGTAACTAAGAACAACAAAAACAAAGTAGACATGCACAGGTCGACACGGCCTTCCTTTTACGCCGAGGGTTATAACATGAAGAATACATTCAGAAAACCTTTCTGTGACGTAAAACTAGGCGACTTGAAGTCGTTAATGTTTTATCTGCCTCGTACATTAGTCATTCAAATGAGGTCGTTAAAAGCTGTTACTTTTACGCAGAAGACTGAAACGTTTCTGCTGAAATAATGTACTATGTGGCGATAAGAATCTTTCTGCAAATTACCTAACTCGTAAACTAGGTATATACTGAATAAAATAATAGTTAAGTATTTCCTTAATGAACTAGTTATCAAACTGAGAGTTCTGATATGATATTAGGTGTAGCAGGTTAAGATAAAGAGGACTGGATCTTTGTCTTCTTAGTGGCTAAATCCCGTAACAGATAAGACATTTTTTTAATATCTGATAAGCTAGCGTTTGGATACCAATCTTGCCTGGAGGTAAGCGATGATGTGATCGAAGATGATGAACAGGAACATGCTAGGCCTGGAGTGATCTTATTCTCGGGGCTGTGTACTGCCGAAACCCCGTAAGGTTATGTTATGGCGGCAGATTTTATTTTGTTACCTGATGTAGCTTAGTGTATTAATAATTCATTCAAAGTCAACACCTGCTTTAGATATAGGGGTAATGAAATGTGTCTTCCAAACTGATTTAGATGTTTCAAGATAACAGATAATGACTGCTGCTCACCTAATGTCCTGGACAAGTGTCATACAAAATGGACATTGTCCTGTTGGTGTAAAAATTGTAAAAAATATAATCATTCAGTATCAGAGTATCATGGCACTAAAGCGTTATGAGCAGGTGATTCGCAATCACCATTCCCTGCCATATCTTATCGTATGATTTCCGCTTGTTTAGCTACTACAAGTACAAAGGATATCATAATCTAATCTACGTTACTTGCATTTTATTGGCTCTATAACTTAATACTCGATTTCCGACACAATCTAATCTTGGCAGATGACTCAATTTCTGTAAATCTTTCTATATTGCAAGTACCCAGTATCGAAGATACCTACTTAATTCTTAAAGATCGTCTAGCTTCCCAACAGTTGTGTTGTTGCAATATAAGTTGTTCTAAACCTCAAGCAGGTGCACGCAAAATGGTATACCTACGTTATAGTTCGTTCCATATGACCGAATCGGCTATGTTGCGATGATAAGCCCGACCTGTTTCGGAATGAATCTTTATAGTATGTCTAGTTGGGACAAAAGCATGGTTCGCATTAGTTTTTATCCGATTTTAGCTGAATTCTATTAACTGTCTATTAACTGAATTTGAAAACGTGTCAAAAAGAGCTGAGCTACTACCGGCCCTGGTAGTCTCTACATGCATAGCGATGATTTTCGAGAAATAATAGTCGACACGAAAAGAGATGCAGATAACAACTTTCTAGCTACATCTCATTCTAGCAGACGTTTGCGATGATAAGAGGCATCGCTATCAATGTAGAGACTTCCACTCCTGGTCGGCGAAATCTAAATTCAAAATTTTTCATATCCTTGGGATTGTCCACTCATTACATTATTGTCAATTGGTGACTAACCAATAATGGGGGCGCAAGATCCTGCTAAAAATGTCCTGATGATCTCATGATATTTATTAATAATTCTATAAATGTGATACTCTTAGGACCTTGCGATTGAATCACCAGAAGATTTTTTACGTAACTAACGTATTAATAGTTGTAACGATCGAAACTCGAAAGCATGTTTGTTAACCAGCACTTCTTTTAACTACTTACGACTACTACCTTCTTCGTCTTCCATATCCACACAAGCACATTCTATTTCATTGCGTATCGTGGCATCTGTGACAACACTCCTTCGAGTTACGAGGACATCGTGGTTAATACGGTGACTTGCATGAACTCCAAAATGAGTAGCTGGATTAGAAGGCCTTATAAAATCGATAACCATGTTCATGCTGCCAAATGTGTTATAGACATTTTGTCTGTGCAACCGAAAAGAACTTGCCATGTGTTCAGATATTATGACCTTCCAATTAATCCCTCCTGTGCACCGATTTCCTAATAATCTGCATGAGTCATAGTAGGGTCATGAACTTGGCACATCCCGAGTTATATGCGTCTGTAACTCTGGATACTCCAAATCTATACGCAAGTGGTTTGACCTCAGTTCAATGGAATCACTACACCACTGTTAAACAGGAAGTCCGAATCTGAACAGAATTGGCACGTACAAAATAAATACACCGATTTCAACGAAATTGAAACTGACACACAAACCACTGTCTTTCGATCTCTTCATCGCAGAATGAACACCGATGAGAAAATGGCTTAATTAAAACTACTTAATCGTCATATAGTTCAAAATACTATCTTAGTCATCAGAATCATAGTACTGCAGTTAAAATAAGAGCCATTTTACTGGTTCGTTGTTCGAGTTATCTGACAGCAGATGACGGCACATAAAAGTTGTCAAAAATCTATTAGATAGGTTTCTAATAGGGCTATCAGGAACCGGCGAAACTGGCCTTTAGTTTAAGTTGTTAATCGTTCTTAAATAGACAACCCATACAAGCTTCACGATCCAACATAGTTTGTAGATACGAGTAAATTGTAAAGATTCACACGCTTCACTTGTTTAAATTAATATAGAGTTAACAATCACAGTAGTAAATGCAGTAGACAAATTAAATTCATAATCATAGTCAGGTAAATATTGAAAATACATTTTCTGACGTGGAATAGCAGAGTGTACCAACGTAAACCTTTGCTTGAACAAAGACCACAATCGATGACAGACTTCGTTCCTGTTATTGTTCGCGATTACAGCAGTCGAATGCAGGTATGCAGTTAATTGGCATATCGAGTCCAGTAGGCCTTGCGGAAACATCACTTTCATTCATCGTTTGCATCACCTACCCATATAGTGACATCACTACGGATGTGTGGCAGAAAATTTGTGTTTGCTGGTATTGAAATATGTAATTTATACAGTACCTACTAGTTGGGACTTGCGTTAGGGTGAGCATCCACAGGTAGTGGGAGTATTATTTCAATGTCTTCTTCATTTTCTATTCAATGACTTGCTACCAAAAGTTACTCGTAGCCTACCACGACAGTAAATATGTTGCCATAACCTAACAGTGTTCCGGCAGCATAGCCTTCACTAGTCAGACCATTCTAGGCTTAGTGTGTTTACCATCCTCGATCACATCATCGCGCACCGTGCGAGGTATTGGTCAAACGCTAGCCTATCAGACAATACAATACGTTTCTGTTTGGGGTTACACTTCACACCACACCCAACTCCAAAATGTATGGGAAGGTCATATCTTTTTAACTGACTCCCAAAAAGGAGGTTTCTCAATTCGACCGTATGTATTGTTTATTTTGTTTGTTCGCGGATAATTATTTTTGTTTGTGTTGTACCATGGTAGTTTTTTCGAGGTCTGATAAGTATCTCCAGAGATATGTAGATAAACACCTCAAAATTGGTACTGAAAATGAATAGCGCGGCATTAAAGTCGGTTCTTTTTTAGTTTTTAAACGATCTTATTCCACATCAAACGTCAATGCCATTCCCATACATTTAGAAGTTGCGTTTGCCGTGATTACTAACTGCTAGCTGCTTGTATTACGAAATTCAACCGTATTATGATCGTGATACGATTGAATTTCGTAGTACGAAATTCGAATCTCACCGCGGATTCCGCTGTCGAGATAGCTTACAGAATAGCCATACTGATGTATATTTTGTCCAGAGGACTAGACTATCAGGGCCTATCCAGTGACATAAACGAAGTAAAATTAGAATGACAAACGATGTCTTTCTCGATTATTCAAACCTTAACGTACAAAATTTCCATTGAGATCGTTCTAGTTAGTGGTTTATCCGTGCAAAAACATCTAACATACATATATAAATGGGTATTTTAAATTTGAATTTATAAATAAGGGTAAAAGTGACAAAGGCGAAAATAAAGTAAACATGCTCAAAATAGAATGAAAAAGACATTCTGGATGGAATCGCCTTCGTGAGCTATTACACCAATAATGCCGGATTAATCCAACCCAATATTAAGTTAAAATAATGATGAGGACATGAGATTTCCTTTTGATGTATTTTTAGAAAAGAACTCTAATTATGCAAAGCAAAGGTCGCATAAAATTAAACCAATCGAACCCCTGGAAGCCAACATTTCTCAGTGCAAATGAAAAAGTAGAAAGCAATTCCGATCGAAATTATACACGCATCAGCTCCCGCATGCCTGATCAAACCTTCAAAAATCAAGTCATTCGTAAAAAGGTTCATCTAAAAATGTCTCGTTTCACGTGCCAAAGCTGCCGTCGTAAATAGGTACACGGGTCACAAAGTAATTTTTGGATCATGCCGGTTTACATGCCATATGCCATCCGCAAACTGACGAAGGTTGACATGACTTGTAAAAATGGCTCTTTACTTTATTGTATCCAAGACTGGAGTTGGTTCATTTGGAAGTACTGACCCAAAATGACACAAATAGGCATTCGGCGACTATGAGATTGACCCTGTACCTACATACTACCAAGTAGGTACCTAACCTTAGGTAGCCCGGTAACTGCGGGTAAAGCATCGACTCGACATTTAACAGAATTTATCAAATCAAATCATCATCAAATATCTAATGTGTTCCGGCAGCTATCATTGAGAGCCAGTTCCCATTCTAGGCCTAGCGTGCTTACCATCTTCGACCGCATCATCACTTACCAACAGGTGAGATAGTGGTCAAACGCAAGCCTATAAGATATAAAAAAATCCTACAGAGGGTTGGAGTCAGGCAGGTAGACTGTAGTGTCATTTTTTCTGAAAAAGGTTTAGAGCATGAAATGTTGACCAGCCAAATTACTCTAGGGTTACAAAAATATTTGGATAATAATATCGGAACTCCAAAATGTTTGCACAAAAAGATAAAGTTACGAAATGAAAGGTGACATTTTCACCGTTAGGATTGACGGCTCTGGAGTGGACACCGCAAATCAGCAAACGTAACGTAGGATGCCCCGTAACCAGGCGGAGCGACGACATTCGCAAAACGGTGAGCAGTGATTGGAAAGGTAGAGCCGAGGATCGGGCTCATTGGCATGTTTTGAAGGGACCTATATCCAGCAGTGGACTGATACCGGCTGTTTATAATGATAATGATTTTCAAATTAGTTGGAATTCCAAATTGATCGATGACTCCCATCGATCATCGTCTTTGCACTTTTTAACTGGCACGAGAATGCCCGGTGCAAGTGCAAGAGCTAACGAGTTTTTTACTTTCCAATGCACATTCCCCTTCAATTTTAAAGACAAAGGTGTGCCAGCTACACCTGTCATCCTGTTTTCAAGTTCCACGAAAGTCAATTTGCAACGTATTAGCAACGGTTGTTAAACGTTCATGTGCTTATTCGGTTCGGATATACTTTCCACAGTTTCCTGTTTGCTTTAAAATAATTGAACAAGTCGCACTTAAAGTAGCAACCTTTTAAAAGGTCCCAATTGTTTTCGACTCGCTGCTGTGTGGGTAGATTATAAAATATTCATAGAGAAATGACCGGCTTTTGGCGACGGTGATGGAATGGCGCACTTTGTATTATTATTATTGTATTTAATTAATTGATATTACCAAGAATATTTGGTTTGGTCGCGATCTAGAAAGACGGGCCTCGTTTACTAGCGCCATCTATGTCATTTTGCCGAAACGAATTAGATAGATGGCGTTTAAAACACGTTTTTTGTATGGTCCCCATACAAAAAACGTGTTTTAATTTTTAACTTTATTTTGTTTATAGTATTTGTTGTTCTAGCGGCAACAGAAATACACCATCTGTGAAAATTTCAACAGTCTAACTATCACGGTTAATGAGCTATAGCCTGGTGACAGACGGACAGACAGACAGACGGACAGCGGAGTCTTAGTAATAGGGTCCCGTTTTACCCTTTGGGTACGGAACCCTAAAAACGAAAACACGATATTTATGTCGCAAAAACTTAAAACCAAATTAAATATACTTTTATTTATTTTAAACTAGCTGCGCCCCGCGGCATTGCCTGCGTGGAACCTTAAAGAAAGGTTATAAACCTTTCTCTTGAATTGAATCACTCTATCTATTGATGAAAACCGCATTAAAATCCGTTGTGTAGTTTATTATTACAGAGAGCAGAAGCGACTTTATTGTATGCTATGTAAAGAAGTACGTAGTTACGTACCTACTTACGTAGGACCTACTATTAATTATTCTGCGGTTCAAGGTAGAAATGAATTATAAGATAGAAACAAAATTCAAAATATCACATTAAAATAGAAATAAAAGTCACAATATATAGAAAATAATGTCGGTGTTTTTTGATTTGATAGATGATTTACGCTATAATTCGATATAATCGTCATCACACTATTAAGTTAACATGAGCTTTACGAATGATATCGATCACGCCTGGTGGTAAGCGATGATGTGGTCGAACAAGCTAGGCCTAGAATACTCTGACTCTCAAGGGCTGAGTGCTGCCGTGACACCGTAAGGTTATGGCGGCAGATTTTCTCCTTGATGGTTGTAAGCTACTTTTAGTAGCAAGTCAGCCGGAACAGCGATATAATATGCTTCTTCCTGTAGAAGTCGGAAGCCTAAAAACCCAACCGAAAGCCCTTTCGAAAAATGTATGTGTTGCATTGATTTACGTACGGTGAAAGAAAACGTGATAAAACCCCTGGCCTAGGGATGACTATGTCTTACTTGTACAATAATTAGGCTGACTTCTATTGGTAGGTACTATCTTGACAGCAAAGTTAGCTCTTAAGAGCTGGGCCTGGGTAAGCATGTACGATCTCATCATGCTAGGCCAAAAGAAGAGAAGGCCGGCTAGAAGCTAGTCAAATAGATTAAACTTGCGTATGTAATTCTCGTTCTCATTATTCTTGTTGTTAATTAAAGAAACTGACTTATATTTTTGTCCAACATTCACTGGTTGTACACTTGTAACTTTTTTCTAACCGCTCATCTAATTAAGATGTTTTTACCAGACGCTCCATGTTACATAGACCATTTAAAGCCTTTTTGGCGTTCTACCAATTCTAAATATTGCGATTCTTAGAGGTAACAGTATTACACCACGGGGTAATATTAGCTACTACACATTATTAGTTATTCTGTGACTACTCCGACCAATTGAACTTTTTCTCTTGGGATGTGATTTTTGTTTACTCTACATATAAACTACATAAGTATAACATGCAAATGTGTGTTATTAGACATGTATACTTCTATATAATTAACTAAGAAATCGTGAAATACATTGATATTATGGGGAATATGAGACTTCACAATTTGATGTCTCATGTACAGGGTTGGAAAAAGAACAGTTTTTTTTTAAAGAATAAATCGTGTTGTTTTATTCATCAAACAATAAAAACATTTTGTAAATCAAATTTTATGAAATGTTTTAAATTATTTGGTTTAAAAATGTTTAAAACATGTTTTATTTTTTTTAAACACAAGTGTTTGATAATTAAATTGGTTTGTTGAAAAAAATACCACAGTAAAAGTGGAGCGAATTATCTTCATCCTCTTTCCATTTACCTGTAGTAAAATATATGTTATTCATTCACTCACTTACTTATTGAAGTCTGATGGGGTAATTCATCCCCGCACGCCAGACTATTTCGAGTCCAGCAGGCCTAGCATGGCCTTATCCCCGGGGGAAAGACAACATTATTTCTCAGGAGATCATCACAACAATTTAAACGCTGGTTGTAGTTTAACCCCGAGTTTTGATTTTGTTTCGTATTAAAAAGTAAAAAAATAATAATTTGGTTTTTTTTGGACCCGTTTGGTCCCTTTCAAATATCAATCAAGATATGACAATTATCTCCGGAGATATGGAGATAAGCAATATAAGCAAATTTGTATACGTTGATGACATGATTATAACTAGCCAGTACTTTGACTATCACGGCATGTGTAGTCGTTTTTTTTTTTTCGTTTTGTACGATCATAAATTATTATTTATGCGTAGTCGTCATCGCTTACTTTAATAATAGTCATGCGAGGTGTTGCCTCTCATACCCCGTAATTTCAAGCTAAGTTTTTAGCTTGAAATTACGGGGTATGAGAGGCTTCAATTAGCTAAGTTTTTATTCTGCCTAAGATACATACACATTTGGTACTTGTTACTTGTATCCTGTCAGACGGGTGAAATTTGTCAAAGGATATAAAACCAGTCTAGCAGCATTTTGTAAAGCCGCAAAAGCTAAAACTCGCTTCGCTAAATCACTAGCTATGCCCCGCGGCTTTCCCGTCTTAAAAAGTAGCCTGTAGCCTAATCCATGGTACTAGCTATCCCTGTAAAAAATTTTAGTTAAATCGGTCCAGCTATTTGACCGTGAAGAAGTCGCAAACAAATAAACAAACTGACTGTGGAATTAATAATATTGGTTACGTAGTAACTATTATATAATCTGTGATATTGGTGTTGATATCCTTGTTCTTTTTCGTCGTTACTTTTAGTTAAGGATTTATAAAGTGCTTGTCGAAAATGTATTAACATAACGTATTAAATGTATTAACATAGCATAACTTAATATTAATAAATCTTTATCAAAGCCCGTGCGAATTAAATCAACTCTGAAAATTTCTTAGTAAAACTTCCTCGGGGATTTAATGATAATATTCCAATCCTAACTTGAGAGCTTAACGATGCTCTCTGCCAGCGGAAATGAAGTAGTTATTACCTACTCCTACTAAGGCTTCATTTAGATATGACCACTTTAAGTCGGCTGTGCTGTGTCAGACGAGATTTAAAATTTTAAAACACTCAAAATACACGAGATTCTAAACGGAGCAAGATTCTACGACACAGGCACAACAGCATCTCGCTTTTTACGGCAAAGTGTGCCTACCTAAATTAAGAGTGTTTGAGACCCCGTAATTAAGGCACGGTACTTTAAATAGTCTTGTAAGGAAGTTAAGATTTGACACAACGCGGCTTGTGTCGGTTCCCTTTATCATACATAGGTGTATGTAAGTTTAAATACTTTAATAATGTACAAGTCAATAAGGCAACAGTTTCTGAAGCTTGTTTAACGTTGCCGCGTTTACCCAAAGCCTAAATTGGTTTGCGCTTTGAGATAGGACAAAAACCAACTCATTACGTTGCGGTGGATAAACTAAAACTTATGTGATGTGTACTGAAATAGTTGCGGTTGTTTAAACATAAAGTTTAACTTAATGAGATGCTTGTGTTTTGTTCCTGTTTTATTTTAAGATACATTTTGTGATAGATTAAACTTAGTCATCTTTTCGCGAATCCCACTTATGGAGGTAAATTTTGAAGTCACATTTTGTATCATGGTAACTCAGACTACCATAAAAAAGGCAGACGGATTCGTACCGAACATACGAGTGAACGCAAGTTCAGTAATACTAAATGCTTGAGTAATAAGTTTCCGCGCTCAGTCCGGCATATTACGACCGATTACTACTTAAGCAACGCTGCGAAGTAATACCGCACGGACACGTCCGTCCCTGCTGCCGCTTGGTAGCAAACTGAGCGCGGAAGCGTTTAGTACAAACTCAAGCATTTAGTATTAATGAACTTGCGTTCACTCGGGTGTTAGGCACGGCTCCGTCTGCCTTTTTTATGGTAGTTTGAGCATGGTAATTTGTCCTTTTTAGCCGACTACACAAAAAAGAAGGAGGTTCGCAATTCGACTGTATTTTTTATTTATTTTTTTATATCTGATAGGCTAGCGTTTGACCACTATCTCACCTGTTGGTAACTGATGATGCGGTCGAAGATGGTAAGCACGCTAGGCCTAAAATGGGAACTGGCTCTCAAGGATAGCTGCCGAAATAGATGTTTTGGCGATAGATTTTCTAACTTGAGGGTGGTAGCTGGGCAGGCGTACACTTGACAGTGTCCTACCACCATGCAAAATATATATTTTTATGTTTGTTACGTCAAATCTTAACCGATTTGAAATTTTTTTTTGTTTGGTAGATTATGCCTCTCGTTTGGGTTCCATTCTAATTTTATCGATATCTGACAATTATATCCGGAGATATGGAGATAAACAATATAAGCAAATTTGTATTCTTTGATGACATGATTATAACTAGCCATTACTTTGGACTATCGCGGCATGTGAAGTCGGTTTTTTCGTTTTGTACGATCATAAATTATTACTGAGTGAACCTAAGTAAATTATTAAGTAAACATAGCAAAAGCAGAATTAAAAAAAAACCAAAGTAATGAACCATTCAGCTGTCATACAATCGTTTACGTCAGAATATTAAAAAAATATTAGAGTGGGTTAAAACCAACCATACATGTAACTGTGTGGTTCATTACTTCAGACAATTTTTAAATAATAACCGGTCAAGTGCGCGTCGGCCACGCGCAGTGTAGGGTTTAATGCAAGTCACTACTCGTTACAAACAAGCAACTAGGTACTTCGTCTTTGTCACTTTAAAGGATTTATTCTAAGGATTTTGTATTTGGAACAAAATTATCTAACACCCAAGTTCAACGACTATTACTGCTAAACTAATAAAGTTATCTTAACCGCTATAATTTTCCTTTAAAGTTCATGAAATGCGCTATTATCACGAATTTTTCTAGATTTTTCAAGCCAGCTTTTAGCTTTTAGATGGGGGGGGGGGGGGGGGGACGCCCTACTGGAACAAAAATTTGCACTTTAAAGTTTAATATTTCGTAAATGGAGCATTGAATCGAAAAATGGTATTAGCAACTCTAAAGTCATTTTAAAAGACCTATTTAACGATACCGCACACGATGGGGTAGACGACGAAAAAAAATTCATCCCCACTTCTCATGTAAGGGTACTACGAAATTCAACCGTATTACGAACGTGATACGATTGAATTTCGTTGTACGAAATTCGAATCTCACTGCGGATTTCGCTGTCGAGATAGCTTACAGAATAGCCTAGCTGCAGCTGGCTGATATTTCGCCGCACCTCTCCAGAGAAACGAGTAATACTCCACATACGGCCAAATCTGCGCTATATACAAAGTACTTCTGAAACGCTATTTTTGACCGACTTCACAAAAAAGGAGGAGGTTCTTAATTCGTCGGAACCTTTTTTATGTATGTTCACCGATTACTCGAAAATGCCTGAACCGATTTGGAAAATTCTTTTTTGTTTCAAATATTACCCTTCCCAGGTGGTCACATTTAAATTTTAACGAAATCGACCGAGCCGTTTTTTATATATGTATATCAACCTTTGTATTACCACGCATACACTTATCTCAACGACTTACTACTAACTTCTGGTACAGATTATGTAATAGTTATATATTTAGTTATGCTTTCCAAATAATGAACCTCGCTAGATATGTCAACGCCTATTAAAGTGAGAGTCAATTGATCAGTCGAGCATCAGTGGCTCTTTTTCAGGAATGTTCCATGTGATGCTCTATAGTTTTGGAACATTCTCTTATACCCGGTAAGACTAATAAAAATCAAACCTACAATAAAGAATAACTGAATGAAAATACTTATAAAGCGGTAACAGCCAAAGCTACTCGTGCCAAGCGACAACTGAGCTGAAACAATTTATTTCTTGACCGTGGGGGTCTACGGTAGCCCTTTCCACCCCAACCTATCCCCAACTTGGAGTTTTATACAGTAGGTATTACCGCTCTAGATCAAAACGCGTGGGCGTCCCCGCTATGGAGACGTAATATCAGTAACTTTACTTTAACTTGAGAGTCCGGAAACACCAATCACACCTAGCGATACCTTTGAATTGTTTTCTTATAAAAGATCAAAGAAAGGACAAGATTTTACATATCGGAAAATCATAACATTACCTCTACCAAAGAAAAGCCTACATCGCCCAGATAATAATGATCGCATGATTGACACACACACTTTATCGAAACTAATTTGACGTAAACTTAACGCTTTCTTTGGGCTTTGCCGTCATCTTAATCATCATTTGCAGCTCATCTCCGCCCACTCCAGGGTATTGGCCTACTTCCTCTTCCGCCATTCATTCCGTTTTAGGCTTCGATGTAGTCAGGGAAAAGAGTTGTCAATACTAATGTTTACTGTGGTAACTAACAAACTTCGTAATGAAGATCTGACATAGAAGCTAGAAATTTCCAATTACTTTCAAGGAATGTTTATATTAAGTAAGGTGTTAAAACTAAAACCTCAACAATACCTACCAGCAACAACAACGCTGAAAACGCTGCACAATTGAAATAATCTCCAATATATTCTTCTCAGTTGGCAATTTCCATCAACAGTCAGTAAAAAAATATATTCTACCAATCTACTTATAGAGCATTAGGATCTAATGTTGTCTGTATCATCACCTTCAAATTCAAGAGCAATTTGAGTTATAATTAAGAAAGTGGTATCTAATGTTGTCTGTATCATCCACCTTCAAATTCAAGAGCAATTTGAGTTATAATTAAGAAAGTGGGATCTAATGTTGTCTGTATCATCACCTTCAAATTCAAGAGCAATTTGAGTTATAATTAAGAAAGTGGGATCTAATGTTGTCTGTATCATCACCTTCAAATTCAAGAGCAATTTGAGTTATAATTAAGAAAGTGGGATCTAATGTTGTCTGTATCATCACCTTCAAATTCAAGAGCAATTTGAGTTATAATTAAGAAAGTGGGATCTAATGTTGTCTGTATCATCCACCTTCAAATTCAAGAGCAATTTGAGTTATAATTAAGAAAGTGGGATCTAATGTTGTCTGTATCATCACCTTCAAATTCAAGAGCAATTTGAGTTATAATTAAGAAAGTGGGATCTAATGTTGTCTGTATCATCACCTTCAAATTCAAGAGCAATTTGAGTTATAATTAAGAAAGTGGGATCTAATGTTGTCTGTATCATCCACCTTCAAATTCAAGAGCAATTTGAGTTATAATTAAGAAAGTGGGATCTAAAGTTGTCTGTATCATCACCTTCAAATTCAAGAGCAATTTGAGTTATAATTAAGAAAGTGGGATCTCATGTTGTCTGTATCATCCACCTTCAAATTCAAGAGCAATTTGAGTTATAATTAAGAAAGTGGGATCTAATGTTGTCTGTATCATCACCTTCAAATTCAAGAGCAATTTGAGTTATAATTAAGAAAGTGGGATCTAATGTTGTCTGTATCATCCACCTTCAAATTCAAGAGCAATTTGAGTTATAATTAAGAAAGTGGGATCTAATGTTGTCTGTATCATCACCTTCAAATTCAAGAGCAATTTGAGTTATAATTAAGAAAGTGGGATCTAATGTTATCTGTCACCTTCAAATGCAAAAGCAATTTGAGTTATAATTAAGAAAGTGTATGTATTACTAGCTGCGACCCGCGGCTTTGCTCGCGTTTAATCCTAGTTATAAACCTTCCTCTTGAATCACTCTAACTATTGACACACCCCGGACACTCGCTAAAGCTCCATACAAACTAGCGTTTTAACGAGCGACACTGTGACACCGACACAGACACTACACACGGGTCGTTTTTCTATACGTGCATTTGTGTGCGTGATGTCTAAGGTTGTCGCCCGTAATCACCGTATCACAGATTATATAATAGTTATAATAGTGCTCGTTTTAGCTTCTGAAGAAACATGGATAATATTACAACCATGTACTAAGTTTCAAAGGAGTATTAGTTACTGTTACTTTGGAACCTAGCTACTATGTCATACTGATTGAATTTGTGTTTTCGTTTGAATTGACTACTCAAGGATGCAACCGAAGCAGTTTGTGTAAAAATTGTTATTTAGGGTTCCGTTCCTCAAAAGGTAAAAAAGGAACACTTTTTTTTATTTTTTTTTATAAAGATTACTCGCAATGTGGGTTGCACATTATTAGTATTCTTGTTAACCCCTCTAAATAAGCTAAATATGCTTGTGTCTGGAGTGGGTTCACGTCAATAGTGCAATGGGTGGGGTGGGATTCGAACTCACATTTAAGATCACTTTCACTAATAATAATTCACTTATAAGATCATTTTATTGTCCGTCTGTCCGTGTGTCACCACACCACCGATTTTCTCAGGAACGTAGTATGGATCTAGCAAGTTGAAATTTATACCAGATACTGAGGTAATATAATCCCTATTAGGTGTATAAAAATCAAGGTCCAGAGTCAACACGATGAAAAAAAATTAACTTTTTTTATTTTTCGGAATTTTTCCTTTACTTGCGCTGTAAGACCTTGACCAAAATTGACAATTCTAAGTCAACTGGCTTTTGGGTCGAAAACCTTAAGGGTACTTCCCGTTGACCTAGAATCATGTCATGTCTTGAAGCACTTATAAAGAAATAAATCTAATAACCGTAAATTTAAAAATAAAAAAGGTAAATTTACTATAACAAACTTATCATTTGTAGTTGGTGCGTTAAAAAGTTAAGTTTGTGCTTTACCTAGTCTGAGATTAAAGCACAAGTGATACAATTGCATATCGAGGTCTTGCGAAATAGCTAAAGAAATCATTGGCTTTTCAATTTCCTCCAGAACTTCTTTATTAGGGTCGCACAAATAGCTTTGTGCCCATCTTTTTATTTCCATACCGCATTTTGCAAACTTCTGTTACAAATGTGATCCTCAGATCACTGCATTTCGGTTATTGCATATGCCAGGGAGCTGGTGAATAAGTTTCACAGCAAAACAGTAGGTAGTAGATGGTAGTAGTCACAGAACGTAATGGCATACAAATAAATAAATTGCATTTGTTGTTGATGGTCACCTGATTAGCCGATTTCATTTAAATCTATCCTTGAGAGCCAGTTCTAGGCCTAGCGTGCTACGATTTTCGACTGCATGTTCACTTACCAACGGGAACAGGTGAGATTGTGGTCAAACGTTAGCTTTAAGATGCTAAAAAAGTGAAGATGATGTTCTAAATTGGAACCTGTTTGGTTATCAATACTTGACGGCGGTAATGAGACAACTACTGATTTGACTAAATCCAATTGACCTAATTTTCGTCGGCTAAACTATCAACTCTACGATATTTGATCGGAATGATATAAACCTATTAATATAACGTTATTACATTCGCTAATAACGTGGCAACTTCTTGTATTATATATTCGACCTAATTTTGCCGTTCGTGCCAAACAATGAACGCAAGTGAAACTTCGAAGTGTCGAAGTTTGATAACGTTCTTCAAAGAGAGTTCTCTTGACTTAAGCTTGTCGAGGTCAGAATTATGTCTGAATATTTGGTAAATGGAAGTTGCTAATATAAACATGACGTTCGTGATATTGGTAAAAGTTGGGCTTGCGACAATTTGTTAAAGTTCGTTTAGATCATGTTTTAATCTTCATAAGAAAGTTAAAGTTTACTGTTACGAAAACTCTCAAGATCATAATCGCATTTGCGCAAAATGTTGATGACATCTCCATTAACAACAAAATAAATAATGGATCCATAGTGTTATTAAATTTGTAAGATTAGGTCAAAAAATCATATTTTTGAATGTTTTTCATTTCAGCAAAAATATACATTCCGTTAGCAATCTGCTCAAGTAAAAAGTTTTGTTGTTCTTCCAACTGGAACTAACTCGAATGTCTTGGCAAATTTCATCAAGCCTTTGCGAATAATAACGAAACCGATTTAAATAGATGTTTAATATAGCTTCTGTAGATTCTTAGGATTATGTTATGTAACACAGCACTGCTGCTTTCCTTAATTTCCATTTTTATAGTCCTTTATTAAATCTATCACGACTTGGATAATTGTAATATCAATTCAGTCCTTCCATGCCTTCGAGGAGTATGAAAGCGTTCGATATTCTCATGGAGTTGTAAAAGTTCATCAGGTCCCTTCTATTATTGCCTAGGTTTAATGTTAAACCAGTTTGCAACGCACTCCCATAATATCAAATTCGTGATCAGCCAAATGTCAAATTGTGGATTTGGCATTTAAGAGGACTAGTAGAGCGGTGCTTTTACGCTATAATAGATAAATCGTCCTTGGGAATTAGTTTCTTTTGTCAAATTCATTAGTGGTTAGACTTCTGCTTGGCGAGATACAACCTTTTTGTCTCTTATCTTAAGTTACATAACCGTGGAATAAATAAACATTAATTTGATTTGAAGAGCTTCATGTGCAGGGCTTTTGAAACTTAAGATCTGATGTCTTAGAATAACGATTACAGTGCAGTGACACTGTAAAATTCTGAAAGGCTTAGAGTACCTATTAAGTATATAGGTGTACGTCATCGTTTAAAGTTTTCTGCTTATCTTTCCTAACATACTTATGTGAGTATCATATCACCTACTTAATATTCACAAATATATTATTATTACTAAACATAAAATTAAACATTAATGTCTACCTAATAATATTTACAAACTTAATTAATAACATTAGAATAAAATATTTTCATCATCGTAGATTTGAAATATTGTTTATAAGCTAAGAAAATATTTTATTTTAGTTTTAGTAATAATAATATATTGTGTATATTAAGTAGGTGATATGATACCCAAATTCATACCTACTATCATATATTACGAAAATATTTTTCTAAATAAAAGTGCCGCATGTTTCATAGTTCATACAGCTATTGATATAAAAATTTATATTCTGTATAGGTCAGCTGGTCAGGTTTTTACAGGTCAGGTTGGTAATATGTTCGAGAATTAAAGATTTCCATCAAAACTTTTCCTCCTTACCATTAGCTGTTTGATCTTTTCTTAATACTCTTAATATTTTCTATATTTGTACCATTAAAAGAAATCTATTAAATAAGGTTACACAAATATCACTCTTATTTTCCTTATACTTATGATTGAGCACATTTCAGTGTAAGTAATATTTTATATTAATACGTGTTTCATACCTACCACATCTTTGAGTATTTCACAGAACCGTTTCCATGTTTCTTTAAATATCACACGATTGATAAAATCAAAATTTCTTAGCGTACCTAATAGATATTACGCGAACGTTGTTATTTTGCATATTGAGGATTATTGGAAATCTCTGCCTTGTTGCGACTTGTTGAAATTCGCACTTCGATTTCCCATAGAACATACCTAATAATAAAACCAATGGTTCGTAACACAGAATATTGTAGTATAATTTTAAAATGGCTGTAAATAAATTATTATTATTTATATTTTATTATATTATTTATATATATATTTATTATACCGTAATTATTTACAGGAGGCGGAACATGTGCAAATATCAAGGTTAAACTATATTTAATTTACACGTGTTTTATTAAAATCAAACCTAAAAGACCAAACCGGTAGAATTTGTAGTGTATTCTAAATTTGTAGTAAATCTAAATTTTGCAGTTGAGTTCATTCGAAAAAAAACATCATTATCTCAAACTCGGACTACCGCTAACCAATAAACCAATTGATCCCGCTGCGAACTTGACCCCTGGTAAAAAATATGATACGCTTCATTTGCACTTTTAGATCACTCTGAAATTCTTAATTTAACTCAAATTCTTCATTGTAAGGTTCAAAATCGTTTGATATTGCTTTGAGATATACGCTTTTATGTAATGGGTTGGATTTGCACTTTTCCGTCGTCATCTACTTCTAAATTCACCTCTGTAGTATTATCTTAAGCTTCATATTTGTTTGTCTTCATTTCGAGATTTAGGCCCTTCTACGCAAAATGGAGCGATTCTGTCGTGTTGCCAAGTTCGCCGATTGATACCCCGTCCCCACCTTGCTCCTCTTGAATGGATTTATTTTTGCTCTCATTGTGGTAACTTTCACATGTCTCGTACTGGAAATGTGCCAAGGGAGTTTCTGTTACCGATTCTGTATTCAGTCATACACATAGCCATACGTAGCCATGGTAAAACATGCGATATATTTTTGGAACGAGAGCTGATTTAGATTCGAAAATTGGTGACATTTATGATGATTTGTCAGTAACCCCTAAGCCTTTGCTAAATATCTTGAACTATCTAGCCCCCCGTAGTCTTTACATTATCAGCAATGGTTTAACGACTGATGTTTGTTGTATAGAACGAGACGTAGCTATTAATCTAGCTAATATCCCGTCTTTTAGAAAGAAAGCGTCGATAACTGTGTAGAGACTACCAGTTCAAGAATTCCGAAGCCCAGAATAAATATGCTCTCAAACTTGAATCCGCTCGTCTCAATTAATCTTAAGTTCTTCTATAGAATCAGTGTTTTTAGACGATACAGGGATTTCAAACATGAGCTTACTCGACTCAAATTGAACCATTTTAATGTGAACCTTAATAATTATTACAAGTTAAAACGCCATCAAAGCTGCTCCTAAGCCTGCTTTATGGCCAATAATCGTTTTATTGGAGCATGGAACTCCGGTGCTATTTATTTATAGTTAATCAAGTTAAGCAGATATTTATGCTTCATGAGGAGATTAGATAATCTGTGAATTTGTTTAGTCCTATAACCATCACACGCACGTTTTTGGGTTTTGGTTAGACTGGTTTTTGGTGCTTTGGAATTTGTGAGATATGTTCTGTAGGAATTAGAGAAATACATTTGATGTTTAAACTTTAGAACATGTTGAAATGAACATTCATCTATCTAAATTATTGCTGACTTGCATGTGAAAATAACCAACAATATCAAAATTAGTAATACTAGTACCCCACGTGCTATATTTTTGTTTGTAATAGTCCACTACTCTAGCCGTTTGACCGTGGTAACAAACAAACAAACAATTATACTAACTGACTTTCGCATATAATATTTGTGTCGATTTGCGATTTGAACAAACACAGCATGGGATAGAGAGAGCAAGAACGCATTTAAATTTATGCAATGCTATAAATACTGTTCACGCAAAATGCACACATGGAAAAAATGTCAAAGTAATTCCTACCATATGGTAGATGCGTGCATTATCAACGTTTTAAAGGCACAAGGCTCGAGATATAAATACATACAGTACCTACTCAGGAAGCGTCTATCGTATCTTTTACGCCCTTGAAGCACATTCGTGTTTTTGTACGCGCGCGCTATGCATGAATGGAAGCAACTTCATTGATACATCGCGAATGGGTGTGTCGTGGTGTCTCTGCGTTGTATTATTTATCTTACAAGATAAACTTTACCCCTCGCTCTGATTAACTCAGTTCGCTATAGAAGCACTAGGTCTCCGTTACATTAATTATGTTCTGGAAATGTTTTACTACGCTGTCTGAAGGTCATTCACTACCCCCGTTGTGTATCAATGTCTACAATATGTACGAGTTAGCAATTATTTGGCGACCTTTCAAAGGTTGTTGGATGTGATTACTAAGAGTGACAAGCGATGAATCTGATTTTATGTATGTATCGATTATATAAGATTTTCCAATCAGTGTGGAACGGCCCACTCAGGTAACGTCTTTTCATAACATGATAATTTCTATAGAAATTTCATACGCAATGGGCTTATCCGACTATTTGGTTTTCCAGGCAAAAACATCGAGAGAAAGTTGGTTTTGTAATTATTTTTTCTATTCGAGTTTCAACTCGGCTTGTCATGTGCATCCATCTTTTTTCCTGAAACAAAATTTAGAGGGAACGCGGGATGCACTTTTCCATACAAATGTATTCCCCCATTTCCTCGCTGGAAAATGCTTCTAGAGCAAAATTTGTTTCTACAAAAAATCAAGGTCTGCTGTAGCTGTAGGTTGGTCAAAAAAAGAAAATGATAGGGACATAGATAGCTACAACAGATATTGATTTTTTGTAGACACAATTTTTCTGTAGAAACATTTTCCAGGGAGGAAACGTAGGGTCGTACATTGGATAGAAAAGTGCACCCTGCGTTCGCTCTTAATTCGATTAAGGAATAACTCTGATCTAGTACTGGTTGCGGCTGATGATTAACAATTGATAGCTTGTATTCACCCAATGACGGGTATAACAAACGAATGGTATAACCCTCTTTGCCTTGACACCATCCATCTCTTGATTGTGCTGATGATAAAGAAGCGTATTTACCGTTTGCTGTTCTATTAGAAAATTTAATTCACTTTGTATGCTAATCAAGGGAAGAATCGATTCGCCAGTTTGAAGAATATTCTTGTTATTGTTTCCAAAATTTGCGCTAATGGAGCTGTAAACAACGCAAATCAAATTCAAGGTTGATTGAAACTGAAAACTTAACTGCTGTGGCAGATAACAGGTAGTTCCGAAACTGATTCGGAACTACTTGTTTTTTATAATTTGTATATAATTTTGGGCCGTTGGTACTTGAGTTCTCTGTAATTATAGTTTACTTTATAAAAAAACAAGGTGCATCTTTTCATCTCACCTACTTATAAAGTGTCTATATAGGTTTAAAAAAAAAAACGGGGAATTTAACGTGACTTACGCGATGTCGATATAGCGATCGACATATGTTGTGTGACATCGCGTAAGTCATGTTAAATTCCCGTTTTTTTTTTTTTAGTCTATATGTCTATATAGGATTAAAATAAGATAGAAGTGGAAGATAGTAACGGGAATAAGACGAATCTCACCAATACCGACGTAACAATTCCAAGCACAATCTCATACGTGTACCGTTTTCGTAAAATTGGCTGAATTGTTTGTTAGATATTTGTTCCAAAGACACAAAACGTGGAGAAGCATTACTTCCCTTATATTTCTCTCTCTCTCTCTCTCTCTCTCTCTCTCTCTCTCTCTCACATGCAAACATATTCGCTGTCACTTACATGTTCGCTGTAAACTTTAAACTTTCGCGATTTGAACGCATTGTTATAAATATATTAAAATACGCGACTTATTAATATTTATAACTATGTTTCCATACCCATGACCATGGATGGAATGGCAAACCCACTCCATACTTTCTACATTAAAATAAAAAACACGGTTCCTCTATGATCCCTTATTATAGTAGTCTAGTGATCATGGCTTATTAAAAGTTCTTAAAAATACTTTCTACATAACACATTTAATGAAATAGTAGATTATACAACAAGTGAATAAAAAGGCAATTTAATTCGAGGGACTAAGTTGGATCCCAAGAGCAGCGAAGGATTCTAGAGTTGAATCCCGAGCGTAGCGAGGGATTCTAGATTAGAATCCTGAGCGGAGCGAGGGATACAAGGACCGAGATTATTTTTTTTATTCATGAGTCGTGTAATCTTCTTTTTACCATTGACTGCGAGAAAATAAACGGTAGTACCTACTTATAGTATTTATGTTTATCATATTTTATTAATAATGTGCAATAAATGAGGATTATTAACCATTAAGTGCCGGTGAATGTGTGCGAGTGTAGGGAAACAGCACAATGTTGAAAAACATGCTATTTAAATTGTGTTCTCATCAAAATCCCACTGAAAATCTTTAGTAAAGTTCACATCTTTAGTAAGGCGTGGACTAGGCTGTGACTTCAACTTGACTCAGAACTCACAACACAGATATGTGACTGACTCAACATTATGACTTTAATTTATAAAAACTTAAACAATTTTAATACTTGAATCTGACTGAATACACTAATTTTATGGAGCCATAATGAAAACAAAAAAATAATCAGAATTGGCGGGATATTTTTTTAAATTTAATTATATAGCTTCTATCATTTACCTCCATTTAGCCAGCCGGTAGGCACTTTCAGCAAGATTTATTTATTTTTTGACCAGAATTCGTATTTCGTGCTTGTTCCAAATTCAAAATGTTTTTATTCACCGAGTGAGTAAAAGGGCGTTTTATTCACTGCTGTCGATGAATAAAGTGCTTTTTTTTGAGTGGCAATGGTAAAAAATAAATTGCAACTTACTTCAGCCACCCACAATCACTTCCGTCAGTCTGGGCAAGGATTGTATTATCATACAGAGTACTCACAGAGAAATCCTCCTCTTCATTTCCGAGTATTCTATATCTGTTTAAATTATCACATATCTACGTCATTGGTGCTCTGGGATTCCTTTACCCCTCAACTTGGTAATTTTCCGGGAAAATGATACTCTGTTTGATGCTATTAAATGAAAAGAAATGAACTTCGTATTAATTTCAGACTATTTCAGTAAATGATGTGCAATGTCTCGGATTTATTTCATGATTAAATTCAGTCAATCTATATCTATTTCAATATGGATTTTACTGGTTATCTCTGATCTCAAGATAGCCCCTTGATAACGGCTGCACTGAATCGATTTTTTTTTCTGTCTGTGTTTGTAAGGTTTTTTCACCACCAGGCTGGGCTAGCATGGCAAGAGGACTATTTTGTCTTTCCACCTATCCTTGTTTTGTTTGGTGGAAAAGGCAAATTATAAGTAAAGTTTTACTACAATTATAAACGCCCACTGACTATTAATCAATTCTTTTTTTAAACTTTTTAATACGAAACAAAATCAAAACTCGGGGTTAAACTTCACCAAGCGTTTAAACACAACAAGTTGATCTCCTGTCAGTGGCGAAAACAGGGAAATACTTTTGTCTTTCCCCTGGGGATAAGGCCATGCTAGCCCTGCAGAAGGTTGTCCAATTCATTGAAAAGTCCAGTATAAACTGAATCTGATGGACTTTTAAAAATAAAATATACTCTCGTTACCATCTTTTTATCCTTATAGGACCAACGTGAGGTCGGTGCAGTATGTTATTATCTGCTATATATAATTAAAAATTCTCATGTCACCAAACAAAACCAATTTAATTTTTTTCTGAGAGAATATAAAATTTATACTTTGCTTTTGGTTCCATAGTAAATTCATTGAGATCTAATGGGTATCTCCAGAGATATAAAACACCTCAAACTTGGTACTAAAAGTTACTAGCGCGAAATTTGAAGTCTTTTTTTTTATTTTGTAAACTATATTAAATTATAAATGAAAGTGATTTTGGTAGCAAATGTACTGGAAACTGAAAAGTAACCTTTGGTCATCAATAAACCTTTGTAACATAGATAAAACCTATCTTATCTAAGATCATTGAGTAATTTTATCTAAATCAATAGCCGATATTCTTTTCATTGAAACTTACGTACCTACTTATTTGATAAGTGATAACACTTCGTTAAGAAGGAAACAGAAACATAAAGATAAATATGGTTTAGTAGATAACGAGTAGATTTAAAAATTAAATAAATAAATGTGTAAGTAATATGTAACTTATTACTTTCATGCGTTACGCGGAAATATTGAATGTATTTCCGACATAAACCCGCATGACGGCAGACTATAGGTCTATATTGGCAGCATCTACACATGAAGACTCCACATACAGAGTAGCAAATAGATTTGCTTTCTCTTCAGCGGTATGAGCTAGTGATTGGAAAGGTTTCAGTCCGTGTTTTCAGTAGTGGTGGCAGTGAGAGGCGGCAGAAGTTCTCTTCAGTCAACTTTTTCAAGAACCAGAACGCTTTGATACCCGAGGGGTAAGAAGAAAGTTTTTTCCCGGTTCTGCGTATTACTTTTAGATTACTTCGATATTTACAAGCTATTAAACATCTTCCAAAATTAGCGTGCTAGATTTTCAACTGAGTCGTCACTATTAGATCTAGTACCATTATAAGCTATCTGGAATACCTTAATATCGTATCATAACTTTAAAAGGGACTGACTAATATTCTACTTGAGTGAATCTCTGTTTCTCCTTAAGATTATTCGCTCTTCATCTCTGAATTTCCATTGAACCTTGATAAAATATATGTGGTGATAGAGGTGATATATATTTGGATTACTCAGCGGATTTCGAATAGAGGTCACACGGTATTCAAACATTGATTTTTCCTTCCCAGTTTTACTACCGACATTCACATGTCTGTGTTAATTCTCATCTACATATTGTGGATACGTAGTGGTCCACACACACATATTTCCCGATTGTTTTCTTCAAGTTAGTACCTGCTGTGAAATGAACTTCCTCCCGAAGTCTTTCAGCAAAGGTACTACAATTGATACTTGTATCTGAGTCGCTTTAAAAGAAGAGTTAATAGGGTTCCTTTTTAAAAGTGCAGCAACGCACCGCACTGGATATCACTTACTACGTTTGCTGCTTCTCTGTCTATAAATATAAAATGATTGTGAATAGAAATACCATATAAGTCTAACGTTTGACCACTATCCCACATGTGCACATAAGGTTTCGATGTGGTCGCGGATGGTAGCAAGCTAGGCCTAGAATGGGAACTGGCCTTGGACACTGAAGGTCCGTTTGGAAATTGATTTTCAATTAGTTTTAGTACGTAATTAACTAACGAGTGGATCATCTTCTAGTTATTTGCCTGCAAACCACCGCGTCACAATAACAGAGTAAAGTAATAAATAACATTTAGTACCTCATAAATCACCCGGCGTATTATGAAAGTGCCCAGGATATGGCCATTGATAAAGCGCGCTACGGCGTGGGAGACGCCTGATTGTTTACGTCCTTTGCCGCCGCCATTTTTGTTTCCATGAATGAATCGGAAAGCCGATATAAATGAACGAATGGAGTGAGTCATTCGCTTGAGTGAGATTAGGTTTGATTGTGTTATTTTTTTTCTTTTTATTGATGGATGGTTTTGCGGTTTTTGACCTCACATTATTACCCAATATTTGTTAATAGGTATTATTTTATAGTATTTTTTAGGGTTCCGTAGCCGAATGGCAAAAAATCGAACCCTTATTGATTCGTCATGTCTGTCCGTCCGGATGTCACAGCCACTTTATTCCGAAATTGTTGAGACTACACAGTTGAAAGTTGGTAGGTAGGCGTATTCTGTAAATGGCATTACGATTTTTACACAAAAAAATAAATAGGGGGTATCTCCCCATCAAAAAAAATGACATTAAAGTTCGCAAAACACACAAAAAATTATGCCCTATCTGCGTTCTTTGCAATTATTTTAGAATTTAGTCATTTCGGTCAATTGCTTCTATTTCTAAAAGATTGTCGGCAAAACTAACAGTAACAAGTGAAGATAAATCAAAGCTTGTTAATATATAACAAAATATAAAATAATTATAACAAAATCTTTTCATTCAAAGAACGAAACATTACAATGATAAATCTTTCTACAAAAATATAAAAAATACTTACTTTTGGACGAAAATAATACAAAAGCAAGTATACTTACTTTATTGAGGTAAAAAATAGCTGAATAAAAGATATTTTCTATAAACCTCTCTTTTCTATAAGTCTCAAAAACAACTTGATACGATCTAAGCCCTCTAAATTGGCTGAGCCTATATTCTTCCATTTCCTTCTCCACAATCGTGTCTGACTGAATGGACGCTCCAAACAACTGAAATAACAAGCTCTTTGAAATAGGTTCATGGACGCTGTAAGACAGTTTCAGTACTAAAGTTCTAAATAATTTTTCAATAGTTTCCGTTATTACTACTATTATTACTACTAAGATTCCGCTGTCCGTCTGTCTGTCTGTCTGTCTGTCTGTCCGTCCGTCTGTCACCAGGCTGTATCTCATGAACCGTGATAGTTAGACAGTTGAAAATTTCACAGATGATGTATTTCCCTTGCCGCTATAACAACAAATACTAAAAACAGAATAAAGTAAAAAATAATAGGGGGTCCCTGATAATACAAGAACCGTGTTTTTTTTGACGTTTACCTAAGCGTCCATAGATGGCGTTATATTGAAATGTCGATCCCAACACCTTTGTTAAACGTTAAATGGCGTTGTATGAAATCCAATGTTTAATAATTATTATTTTTTGCTGGCGACTAATGATAGTGGTATTTTTTTCTCGATCTTATAAAATACTGTAGTGTGGTACGGAACCCTACGAGTGCGAGTCCGACTTGCACTTGGCCAGTTTATTACTTATGCTGCCGCGGCGCTTAGAGCCAGAACGCTGTTGTTATGCTCGATAGATTAATAAGTGATCACTGTAATGTGTTTCGATTACTGACAATGCATTATTGTCAGTAATTGCCTTGATACAAAAATGCCACTGAAAATCCTTGAAAATTTACTTATCTGGTTCTGGAAACTCATAATGATCTTATTTTTATATCTTATAGGCTAGCGTTTGACCGATATCTCACCTGTTGGTAAGTAATGATGCGGTCGAAGATGGTAAGCACGCTAGGCCTAGAATGGGAACTGGCTCTCAAGGATAGCTGCCGGAACACATTAGATGTTTGGCGACAGATTTTCTAACTTGGGGTGGTAGCTGGCCAGGCGGACACTAGATAGTGTTCTACCACCATGCGGGGGTTGTTGCTTTCTTAACGATGTTTTTCCTTCACCGGAGGGCCACTGTGAAAGCATACATAAATTGTTCGATAGAAAAATCCATTGTTGCACGGCGGGATTTGAACTCGGTACCTCTGGCATCAAAGCCGACCGTTCTGCCGAATACGCCACCGGGCCCTTTCTTATTCTTTTGTAATGGTGGATGGTATTATAGATGGTTATATGGCGCACACACACCGTCGTAAATACTTTTAAAAACTGTTACCGACATCGGGTTCTAGGTAACATACTGAAGAGTTTCTTGATCTCGTTATTTCATAAGCAAAATTACCGATTGAGAGATGTATTCTAATAATCGTGAGCCAAATTACTGTAGATCCACGCAGTACTGTGGCATGAATGGCGGCCCAGACATTCGTTGTTTTGCGCGCGCACAACCTTGCTAGCAGTGGCGGGACTTTGCCAATCGGATGTTACTATTTTAGTTTAGTGGGTCATTAAACGAAGCACTCAGCGCTGCTATAATCAGAACTGTACATGACGATTATTACATTAAAACTTATATTGATGAAAGCCCTTTCCATTTTTGCGAAAATTCCAACGATTCGCATTCACAACTATAGAGCTATGCTCGGTGTTTCTCTAAGGGATTGAATCCCGGACGAAGTAATTCGCCAGAATACTTAAGTGATCGATATAGCTCAACGGATAAGCAAACTGAGTGGCAGTGGGTTGTTCATATCATATATGCCGCAGGACTGATAACCATTGGGACAGACTTATCCGAGTGGAGACCGCGAATCGGCAAACCTTACTATTATTGAATGGAGCGAACAGTGCAAAAGTCTCAACTGTATCACTATGATGACCAAATCGAAACTTTCCTCTCCATTAAAACGTCCACACACACGTATGTGTCCATTTTCAAACCCTAAACTGCGGATTTGATATTACATACACTTTAATAACGGAAAAGTTGATTTAAAACTTTACCCTCTATACACATTCACGAATTCCACGGAACTTCAAAGGAAAAGGAAGTGTACGTCATTTTTGTTAAAATAAAAGTAAGTTTGCTACTGGAACACTTCCGACCTTGCAGAGGAAGGAGTAATGGTTTTAACTGATTGATGGCTACTTGAAAGCGGACCACCGTGGTGCAAAATTACCTTTGAATTATGACACGACGAGATGAGCCAGGAATTTGTGTACTGTTGTAAGGAAAGAAACACGTGCCTGATAAAATCTACAAGAGACATGATGACATGAAATTTTGTCGTCAGCAATTACAATCAATTATGACTGGCACACGGAATCTTTGCGATTTAATGGTTGCCAATTTTAACAGGTTTATTTTTGTGTTATCTTATTTTCTATAGTTTTTAGGCTCCGACCGAATAAGAAGTCGAGACGGCGGCCCGCCGAACAACGCACTGAAGCTGGTAAAAACTACGCCTCGCCGTATATACACAGTTACAAACACGCATACATATAACGAAACTACGCCTTGCCTTGTCAGGCGCGCGGAGTGTCGCGCTATAATAATTCGCAATTTTTGAAGAAAAAAATACCGAATTGTGTTTTGAAAGGGTGTAAACACCAATATTTGAGAAATAATAAACTGGCCTAGTGCAAGTCGGACTCGCACTAGTAGGGTTCCGTACCACACTACAGTGTTTTAAAAGATCGAGCAAAAAATACCACTATCATTTTTCGCCAGCAAAAAATAATGATTAATAAACATTTTATTTCTTATAACGCCATCTAACGTCTAACAAAAGAGTTAGAGATCGACATTTCAATATAACTCCATCTATGGGACGTTTACCTAACTAAGCGTTCATAGACGGCGTGAAATGCCGAAGAAAACACGTTTCTTGTATGGGGACCCTCTATTATTTTTAACTTTATTCTGTTTTTGGTATTTGTTGTTATAGCGGCAACAGAAATACATCATCTGTGAAATTTTCAACTGTCTAACTATCACGGTTCATGAGATACAGCCTGGTGACAGACGGACAGACAGACAGACAGACAGACGGACAGCGGAGTCTTAGTAATAGGGTCCCGTTTTACCCTTTGGGTACGGAACCCTAAAAGGCAGGATAGAATCACATTTCCATCACAAAGTTTTTACTGCACGCCAACACTCACTAAGTGCACACATGTTTGAGAAACCGGACTCAGTGCATTATTCGGCGGTGGGGATCTTGACTTCTTATTCTGAGTTTTTAGGCTCTAATATCATGTTGAATAAAATAATTTGCATGAATAGTATCAAAGCAGAATACCGACGTATATTTAAGTTAATTTGAAGGTAGACTGGTCTAGATAATCGTGCTATGATGATTGAACTGGATGCAATAGTTGCACGCTCCCATCACTTACCTCTTCCACTGCACCCACCACATCATTGCTACTTTGCAACTAGTAGAATCGTTGGCCTATCTAACAAAAGTAAAATATTTTAAAATAATTTTAACACCCTCGACAAATCTAATACTTTTTACCCGACTACAGCGAAGCAAAAAGGAGGGTTATGTTTTTGACCGGTATGTGGGTATGTATGTAAGTATGTAAGTATGAATGTATGTATGTATGTATGTAAGTATGTATGTATGTATGTTTGTATGTATCTGTTCCCTCATAACTTCTAAACTACTTATCATAATTTGACAAATGAGGTGTCGTTAGACGCGTCTTATTTGTCTGCTGGTTATAGGCTATGTGACATTACAACAAATTAAATGTGGCGCCCTCTAGAGGGCACGAAGTCCAGAACTAAAAAAAAAATTCACCACACCCCATTGTGTGTGGTATCGTTGAATAGGGATTTTAAAATGAAGATAGGGTTTAGTACATCATATTTTTATCGGGCGTAGCGTTGGCGAGATATATCCCGCCGAAGTCAAGAAAACTAATTTTTACCCCACGGTGTCGCATAGAAGCAGTTGGGAGGGTTATGTGTTTTTTGATCGCTGTGTATTTATGTAATTATATTGACATGTATACATGTATACAATTATGCAAAAACCCCAAAATGCTTTACATAAAAAATAAGTTCAAAAATTAAAACCCGACTACTGAAAGATCACACTCAAAAAAGTATGTAACAAGAAAATATTCTCACCTGAGTTCGCTATATACAAACTATTCAATATGTATCGTGTATTATATAAACAACTTACTTTTAATAAATATTTTATTGTATATCATAAATATTCTTTCTTAGTGGTGCTCAGAGGATAGCTGTGGTCGTATGTCCGTCCGTCGTGGCTGTGTAACCGTAACAAAACAATACACTCTGCAAAAACCACGGGTATCCACTGAGCACCACTAAGAATATTTATGAAATACAATAAAATATTTATTAAAAGTAAGTTGTTTATATAATACACGATACATATTGAATAGTTTGTACATAGCGATCTCAGGTGAGAATATTTTTTTTGTTTCATACTTTTTTGAGTGTGATCTTTCAGTAGTCGGGTTTTAGTTTTTGAACTTATTTTTTAATCAAATGTAAATCGAATGACGTCTTGCAATGAATGGGACCAATCAGTCTAAAATTACTCTCTGTCAGCGCTTATATTCACCATGCGAGCGAAGCGGCCAGAGTCCGTCCAGTCCAGACATACCTATACGACTGTGTTTCCCGCCAAAAGAGCAAAAAGGCAGGCAAGGGACTTGTAATGATCGCTATCCCGACGATATGTTTGTGTAAGGGCAGTGTTTAAGATGACGCATTACTCTTGTTCTCACACTCAGTGCTCAGTTTTATGGGTTCCTTTTTGTCATTGTTAACACTTGATGCAAACACGTATGTTGTTATAAGTTGGCGCTTATGTTTATTTATAGGATGTGTACCTACTTATTTAAATGTCACAATATTCGAGTCTCTATGAGAGAAGAAATTTATTGATTTTAAATTCAAATAAAAGCTCAAGTAGGTATTGTGTTAACGGAATCTTAATAAGTGCGTTTAATAAAATAGTTGGTTCTATATCTTTTACTTGTAGCTTAAGACTGCACTATTACAAAACTATACCTGTTGGATTATAATTTCCCGCAATTTTTCAAGTTTCTTAACATGCTATTAATAACGAAAGGTCAGATTCTGTCCACATATACAGCGCAATGGTGTTGCCCGCGTCATATGCTCCCCGGTCGGGCATCCGTCACTGTTTCCGCCGCGGCCATCTTGGATTTATAGCACAAAATCGCAGTCGAAATATTTCACGCATTCTTTACGAGTTCACAGTTTTATGGCTTACAAACGTAGGATGTTGTTGTTAGGTTAATTGAATATTGTATGAAATGCGTAGGCACACTAACTTCCGCTAGCTGGCGAATGATTAATAGTTAATGTAACAATGTTTGGCAAACACACGTATTTGTGTAATGTAAGCAGACAATGTGACTGACAGAGTCTTTGAGATGTTAGTTTCTGACTTGTAGATAGCAAGCACTTCATATAATCTTAGTTAAATACAGCGTGCTTGTCTGAGGGCAGGATTATAGAACGAGACCCAAACATATTCTACTTTTAGCATAGAAGGAAAGGAAGCCAGTTTAATAGTTCACAATTTTAAAAAAATCACTATACTGGCTATTCCTGTGCAAAATTTCAGCTAAATCGGTCGAGCCGTTTGGCATTGAAGAGGTCCCAAACAAACAAATATACAAACTGACATTCGCATATATAATACTAGAAGTACCCCGCGACTTCGCCCGCTTTAATAACTGGGTATATTTAATTTAAAACTTTCTTTAATAAAAACACATAAAAATAATTTGCGAAATCGGTCCACCCATTTTCAAGTTATGGCGTGACCAATGTCAATATGGATTCATATATATAAAACCCAAAATACTGTATTCATTTTTAGACTTTGTTACCCCATTTCACCCTCTTAAGGGTGGAATATCGAAAAAGCTCGATACAAGTATTTACTTATTTATTTACAGAAGTACTTGTGTGAAGTCTCGAATAAAAAAAGACTTAACTAATCTTGTTTCTCCATACCCATTTTGAACCCCCGTTCCATCCCCTTAAAGGGTGAATTTCGGAAAATTCCTTTCTTAGCGAATACCTACGTGATAATAATCATCTACATGCCAAATTTCAGCGAAATCCGTTAAGTTGTTTGAGCTGTGTGACTAGATCAGTCAGACAGTCAGTCAGTTACTTTTGCCTTTTATAATACAGAAAAAGAAGAAGATTGGTGTTGATGATGAATGACACACGACAAAAATCACATACCTACGTGTTACATTTACTTAAAAACTACTTAGTACAACTCACGACTGCTGACTCGTCAATTTTTTTAGTTATCAAAAAGGTATCCACAATTATAGCACAATAAAAAAAGAGTTTTTGCGTCAAAACATTTCTATTATGTCAGATGGTTGTTTACAGAATTTCAAAAAGAAACTTTTGCATCCGAATGCTCACGTAATAAAATTTCAGGAAACAGGAAAGGCACAAATTAGAAAAGTAAGCATATTATTTTCTTCAAAGAAAAAGTGGAATTCTTTGTGTATTTTCAACTGTTCAGTTTATTTGACCAGAGTAGAATGACAAGATTTAAATTCAATTTATTTTGTATAGCATTGCATATTATGTACGTAGAACTGAAGTAAAACTAGCTTTATAGATTTCATCATAATTTTTGGGGCCCGGTGGCGTAATCGGGCGGTCGAACAGTCGGCTTTGATGTCAGAGCTACCGAGTTTAAAACCCCACGTACACCAATGGATTTTTCTTTAGAAATAATTATGTGCGCTTTTCACACTGGCCCTCCGGTGAAGGAAATACATCTTTAAGAAACCAACAACCCCCGCATGGTGGTAGGACACTATCAAGTGTCCGCCTGGCCAGCTACCACCCTCAAGTTAAAAGATCTGTCGCCAAACTTCTGTGTTTCGGCAGCTATCCTTGAGAGCTAGTTCCCATTCTAGGCCTAGCGTGCTTATCATCTTCGACCGCATCATCACTTAACAACAATGTGGAAATAATACATATTGGTACAATTTGTATTTCGTTAACCATGGGAACGAAATCGCGTGCTCTTAATGGAAGGATCTGGTAATACTAGTTCTTTGTTCTCGATTAGGGTTTGCACTGTTTAGTTTGAGAAGGCAGTTTGAATTTAAATTAAACAGCCTTCTTATTAAAGTCTACTAATATTTATAAAGAAACATTTGTATATATACGTGCCGGTTACTCTGTGATAGTTATTTTTTTTGTTAGGTGACAAACAAGTAGACACTCACCTGATGGTATATGTAGGATGGTATATGCAATACCATGAGTTTATTTTGATACAATTTCACCATTTAAAGATTTTTTTAAACAGTATCTAAGTACTATCGTTTTTTTAAACATAAGGACGTTTCGTTTCATATAAGAAGTGGTTTTTGTTATTTAACGGACATTAAGACTAAACCGTAAAAAAAATATTGGAAACTATAAAAACTTGTATTTTTTATTTATTTACAGGTACTGTAATACCTACAAGCAAAAATAATGTTTGATTGTATGCAGTACTATTATATCAGTACAATTGTACTTTAGTACTTTGTAGTAGGTATTGTTCAGTTATTATGATTCTACCTTAATTACACCACTAAATTCAAGCAGGAGGAACTATGTACCAACAAACAGTCATGATTTATTATCACATCATCATGTTTGTTTTTCCCACAAACCCTTCGAGCATTTGCCAATGGAGATGTTAACGTTGTGTAATAAAAAAATTTGTGTTATAAAAAATATATAAGTTACTGGTTGTAACATGAAGGTTATAGAGTATAAAAAGCTAAAAATTAATGTTAGGTAGACAGTATTTATGAATATCGAGCGCCCTTGTTCTACCAAGATCTAAAACTTACCAGGATAAATCAGCGGTGTCATTGAGACTTTTAATCTCGGACCGGGGGACAGGCAAATGATAACACGGTTTGGGATTGTATGACAAATTTTAATACTTCAAAACGTCCCTTACCTCCAGAATGAGATACACATTATTTAGTTAAAGCCGGAATACTATGTCTAAACATTTGACTATAAATACCATTCGGTTTTCGTTACTTTTTAGGTTAATTTATTTTACATTTTACTACTGAAATTTGGTTATTGTCTTTCTTGCATCTTGCTAATATGAAATTAAAGTTTTAAGGGTAATAAAAAGAGTTATAATGAAATTGGCTTATCTGCAGCGTCCGGTGGCGTCTGAGCACACCGTTCAAAATAGACGACGACATCTAGCGTCGCTCAAACAGCTCAAAACTACGACGAAATCCAAACGTGGTGCGTCGAACAAACATCTCAAAATAAGGACGTCTTCCGGCGTCGTACAAACAGTTGACGACACCCATCGTCGCACAAACAGTAGACGACAGTCGTCCAAACAAACAGCGCCAAAGGCTGTAACCAAAAATCCGATTGTAAATATATTTGTCGCCATGAAAGATGACGCGAAACATTTTAGGTTATCAAAAATTGACTCACCGCAAAATCACGTCGCTATTGCATACTAGGACACTATATGTACGCCAATTAGCGTCGCATTCGTTATTTAAAAGAAGGATTCATCTGGTTGAATCAGATTTAAATAATTTACCAAAAATGAGCCCTTTGTATGCCTAGGGGCAAGAAAGAAAAGTGACGTCTCCGATCGAGAAGTGACAGATGTCAAAGTCATTTTTTTTTTTTTTGAAAGGTTGTCTATAGGATATTGAATGATCCACAGACCAAGTAATAACTCGATTATTTAAAATCGACTAAAAATGGCTAAATACGAAAATGTTCTAAATTATTTAAAACCAAAAGGTAATTTTGTCAGTCTTAGAAGCTGAAATGTGCTTCCAAACGAAAAATATGTAACGAGTCGAAATACCTCGTTACAGTACATACCTTCCCAAAAAAAAATAAAAGAATGAAACTTCTTTTATTTTTGAGAAGAACTCCCAAAAAATTCCTAATAAAAACTTATTCAAAAAAAATTAATAAACAGAAAATATTCCACCACCAAAATATGAAATTTATTCAAACTAAAAGAAGACACTAATAAAGCATAACGTTAAATCAGTTAAGCTTCTAGCCACTGACTAAGTTGCTCTAGAAAAACAAGTTATAAAAACTTTCTAACCAAGTGAAAAACAATGTAAAGGTTTACCAAAACTAATCCATCAATATGACTCAATCCTAAAATCCATCACAAATTAATTATACTCAAGAGTGGATAAGCACCATAGCCTCCATCTACTTATCTGTATTACAAACCAAATAAATATTTCTGAAATATTTAACAAAAGTGTAGATAAGCACCATCGCCTCTATCTTTTATAATCTCAGAACGATTCTAACTAAATTAAAAGGTAATAACAAAGGTTATCCATATTGTAGTACGGTTAAGCATTAGCTGCCGACTTTAGATAATTATTCACTGCAAAAGATTCAGTGAACAAGTTTTCAATGAAAAAGTTGAACAACAAAAGTTCAAATTATTCTCATAAAAATAGAGAACCAAAAATAATAAGTAGTGACCGGCTCAACTCTACCGACTTTCCGAACACTAACAAATTAATAAAAGGGTTTGTCAAAAAGACCAAAAATTGTATATTGTGACCGGCTCAACACCACCGACATTCCGTGCACAAAAACAAGTTAACAAAAGTTTGTTGGGAAAACAACAAAGTTGTATTGTGACCGGCTCAACACCACCGACTTTCCGTTCACAATATCTAAAGTTTCCAACGCTTGAACCAAAAATGTCAAAGCGAGGAAAAAAATGAAGAGTAAAAAACTTACCCAAAAAGGTTAACTGAGACAAAAGCTCAAAAGAGTCAAATACGAGAGGCAAATCCGGGTAAAAATTATATAGAGCGCTAAGTGTCAAATCCAGGTCTTAGGTCTACAACAAACACAAACTAAATAATCTAAATAATATATAACATGCTTCACAAAGACTGAAACACATTTATATTAAAAATGTATTTACACTATGTGCAGGCTATTTGAAAAGTGGAAAGCTTTTCATAGCAATCTAAAACAATATTTATACTAGAAAAGTGGAAAACTTCTCAAAGTATCTAAAAGAAAGTTGAGTACTTGAAAAGTGAAAAGCTTTTCAAAGTAACCAAAATAATAAAATATACAAAAATATACATAAGATCTTTTGATGCCAAGAAAATTTCTAAAAGAAAATATAATCGTTAGATGTAGTTTTTAAAGTTGGGTAAAAGTTCAAAAGTAGGATAAAAGTTCCAAAAATAAGATGAAGGTATCAAAAATAGACCTAAGTTAGGTTTAGTATATTTAAAGTTGTATTTCAATAAAGTGTTGGTTTCCTTTCAGATAATCATCTTTCATCCTGCGCGTCCTCTTCCATACATCAAACCTCATTCTTCCACATTCAACGCGCTTCCCAAAAAATATCAAAACAAATTTAAATAAAAGTTAAATCCAAAAATGAAAATTTTAATATTTAATTATATCTTTAACATGATAACGTCCAGTACTTGTTTTATTAAATTCCTTTAGTACATAAACGTTAGGAGAAATTCTCTCTACAATTTCACATTTAATAAACTTAGGTGCTAATTTAGCCGAAAAATATGCAGGTGCATTTGACTGTACAAAACTTCTACGCCAAACTACATCACCGACATCAAAAGAAATGACTTTTCTTCCCCTATTATAATAAAGAGCATTACGCTTATAAGCTTTCAAAAGATAAGCTTGAACTTTAACAAAAACTTCACTAAGTGAATTTAAAGAGTGAGCATAAGTATCTCTAGTACCAAGCTCAAGTTGATCTAAGTTATCAAAAGAGTTACTAAAACGGTGTAAAGATGCATCAAAAATAAGTTCTCTACCGAACATCAAAAAGTTAGGAGTGTACTCTGTAGCAAGATTTACACTACTATTTAAAGATAATTGGACATGAGGCAAAAACCTTGACCAAGTTCGATGATCATTTTTAACAAAACAAGAAATACATGTTTCTATTGTCTTATTATATCTTTCTACTGGATTATTCTGTGGAGTGTATAGTGCATTATAAAATATTTTAGTTATGTTGAAATTTTTTAAGAAATCTACAAAATGTTTAGATATAAATTGGGGTCCGTTGTCGGCCACTAACATTTTAGGTACACCAAATTTAAGAAATATTTCTTTTTCAAAGATTTTACAAATTACTTTAGAAGTAGCATTTATCATAGGAAATATCCAACAATATTTAGTAAAAACATCTACAATTGAAAGAATGAATCTATGTCCAGAATAAGATTTAGGTAAAATCCCAATAATATCAACGGATAACATTACCATAGGTTGATCAACTTTCTTAGGGTTAACCATTTTACCAGCAGGAGCAGATGTTGAATGTTTATAAGCTTTACAAATGTCGCAAGAAGAAATATATCTTTGAACGTCTCCGAACATTCCTTTCCAATAATAATGTTGTTTTATTTTATTAAGAGTATTATGTATTCCAAAGTGTCCAGAATTAATATCATCATGATTAGAACGAATAGTATCTAAAACATGTTCTTTAGGTATTACAATTTTCCAATTTAAACGACTATTAGGGTCAAATTTGTTTTTACAGTAACGTTAATTTTATGTTCCACAAGGGTGGTAAGGCCTAAACCTTTTTTCTCATAAGAAATATCTTCAAACAAAGCAATGGTTTCATCTAATTGTTGTTTCTCAGAAGGAGTTAAGTGAACTGTAGAAGTAACAGCGTTCACTTGAATTTTATTATTGTGAACATATTCAATATTTTTCCACAAGTCTTTAGCTAAGTTAAATTTCAACCAAAAATCAAATCCCAATATAATAGGTGGATCAAAAGAGGGTATTATTAAAAATTCTACAAGTTTACAAACATTGTCAACGGTAACCGGTAATCGCATAGAACCGATAACTTTTCTTGATGAACCGTCAGCAGTACAAGCGGAGGCATCAATAGGTTTAATTTGAAATCCTAGTTTAGAAAAATGCAAGTGTTGGTTATTACCTAAAACACAGCTATTTGAACCACTATCTAGCAATCCAGAAAAAGTTTCATTATAAATGGTAAATTTTAAAAATGGTCTAGTATCATTTTGTTTAGTAAAAAGTATAGGAGCTGCTTTATGAACAGAAAAAAATGTTTTTAAATAGTCAAGCCATTCTGAAAATTCTCTCTTACACGTATCATCATCAGGTTTATAATTAGATATCGGAGCACCTGAAGTTTTTTTAAAAAACTTGGGCCCGATGCCTTACAAGTTTTTTGAATTATTATTATTTTTAATATTGTCAGAATGACAAGTATCACAGTTCTTTGTCAAAACGCCTCGTTTATGACATTTAAAGCACACAGGTCCAAGAATCTCTGTACACTCTTTATAAGTGTGGTCAGTCGACTTACACTTCAAACAAGAAAGTTTGGTTTCAACCGCATGAAAGTTTTGTTTAATTTCCTTTACAGGTTTTCGGTTAACTAAAATCTCTAATTCCTTACTAATTCGGATAAACTGTTCAATAGTGTCTATTGATTTTCCAAATAAAAACGGTGTGTAAATAGGTAACATGTTGTGTTTAATTATTATACACAAGTTTTCCCATCAAAAGATATCTTACTACGCTTCAAATCAGGAAGTTTATTTGTTGAAGGCAAATGCTTTTTCAATTGTTCATTGAGTTGAACATTCATCGAGTTAAACGAAGGTAAAGGTGTAAAATTATGCAAGCTACTATGACCAAAGTTAGGTAAGAAAGGGTCAACAGCCTCTAAATTATCCAACGCCGGATTAGAAATAACATCCCTAGAAGTACCAGGTAAATTCTCTTCCAACAAGGGTGGAAATTGAACCTGTTTGTCAGTCATGATGAACAATCAAAAATATTAAAGAAACAAAGACAAACAACCAACTAAAAATTCAAAGAATAGTTAAAACTCATCAAAGTTTATAAGATTTTTTGTTAAAAACGGTTTAAGTTATTATGTTTTAAAGTTTATGTTAATATTTAATAATGTTCAAAAGTATTTAAAGAAATTTGAATGTACAAAGAAACATTCAAATTGTGAAGTATGTAAGATGCAAAAAAGATTCACAATTTATCTTAATTTTCAAGATTATTAACAACGGCTAAGGTTATATCTATTTGTGAAAAGTAAAATCAATAAACTAGTTAATAATTATGTTAATAAGCTAGTATTTTCTAATATGAATGTAGTTTAATGCTTCTCAACAGTAAACAAACGTTATAACTTTATATAAGACAAAGTTATATCAATTCAAACAAAACTTAGCACTTTCAATGTGGTCAAGGTCAGTTCCTTACAAAATGTAAACAACGCATATCTCAAATGTTATTATATAGTAAGTACACACTTAGATTAGTCTATCCAGTACATAAGACATATAAAGAACATTGTATGTTAATTAGTTTTGTTAAAATACAAAAAAAGTTGTAACAATTCTGTTTTCAAAGTACAAAAACTGTAAAAATGCTAAAAATAACAAAAATTGCACTAAATTGTGACAAGAAAAACAAAAATAAGATGCAAGAAAGATTATATATGTGGAGGTAAATCCGGTCCCTGTTCTCGCGCTAATTGTAATAAAAAATTTTGTTAATAAAAAATATATAAGTTACTGGTTGTAACATGAAGGTTATAGAGTATAAAAAGCTAAAAATTAATGTTAGGTAGACAGTATTTATGAATATCGAGCGCCCTTGTTCTACCAAGATCTAAAACTTACCAGGATAAATCAGCGGTGTCATTGAGACTTTTAATCTCGGACCGGGGGACAGGCAAATGATAACACGGTTTGGGATTGTATGACAAATTTTAATACTTCAAAACGTCCCTTACCTCCAGAATGAGATACACATTATTTAGTTAAAGCCGGAATACTATGTCTAAACATTTGACTATAAATACCATTCGGTTTTCGTTACTTTTTAGGTTAATTTATTTTACATTTTACTACTGAAATTTGGTTATTGTCTTTCTTGCATCTTGCTAATATGAAATTAAAGTTTTAAGGGTAATAAAAAGAGTTATAATGAAATTGGCTTATCTGCAGCGTCCGGTGGCGTCTGAGCACACCGTTCAAAATAGACGACGACATCTAGCGTCGCTCAAACAGCTCAAAACTACGACGAAATCCAAACGTGGTGCGTCGAACAAACATCTCAAAATAAGGACGTCTTCCGGCGTCGTACAAACAGTTGACGACACCCATCGTCGCACAAACAGTAGACGACAGTCGTCCAAACAAACAGCGCCAAAGGCTGTAACCAAAAATCCGATTGTAAATATATTTGTCGCCATGAAAGATGACGCGAAACATTTTAGGTTATCAAAAATTGACTCACCGCAAAATCACGTCGCTATTGCATACTAGGACACTATATGTACGCCAATTAGCGTCGCATTCGTTATTTAAAAGAAGGATTCATCTGGTTGAATCAGATTTAAATAATTTACCAAAAATGAGCCCTTTGTATGCCTAGGGGCAAGAAAGAAAAGTGACGTCTCCGATCGAGAAGTGACAGATGTCAAAGTCATTTTTTTTTTTTTTGAAAGGTTGTCTATAGGATATTGAATGATCCACAGACCAAGTAATAACTCGATTATTTAAAATCGACTAAAAATGGCTAAATACGAAAATGTTCTAAATTATTTAAAACCAAAAGGTAATTTTGTCAGTCTTAGAAGCTGAAATGTGCTTCCAAACGAAAAATATGTAACGAGTCGAAATACCTCGTTACAGTTGTTATCCGCAAACATTTTTTTCTGCCGATGCTTACGGGGGACGAGGTAAACACGCATTGCACACACACAAATCACTCACTTTAACTATCCCGTACACTAGCTTGAAACACGCACACAGTATTAAAAATACAGCGTAGTTACACACGCTCATATGGCCAAAAATGGCTATATGGCTAGCAGAGGGGTACCTTGCGTTAACATCTTCTTTGGTAAATGCTCGAAGCACCACAGTACTAGAAATACTTCATAATGTCCAACCTCGTATACGCACTCCATTCATAGAAACGCCCCGCCCATGCCAAAAACCCGATGCGCGCTGTCTCACTCGCTCACACACGCCAAAACCAAAACTATCATAGAGAGAGCGGCGGTACCTGGCTGGCCAGTCGCCGGTACTATTAAGTATTCTGTGCCGCCAGGCGGTAGGTACTCATTGATGAATTATTATCCTTTTGTTGGAATAGGCTATTTCTGTGTTTTAAGTTCTACCTATTTAGATGTTTTCAGTAACTGTGACTAAATAACCCCATTTATTTTATTTAAATTACAATTTAGTGGTGCATATTTATATCACAGAGATACCACTGGATCATTTTCTGTCCTTTAATTAGGTAACTAAACTGCTAGATACTTTATTACAGCTAAAATTAGTGTAGTAAATAGTAAAGCATGGGAACCCTAACAATCCGATTTCTAATTAAGAACGATTCACTGTCGATACATTGCATGGCCGTTCTAAGAACAGAACGATTTGAGGCGCAAATCTTCGATTTTAGCGAATATTTCGCCTTCCTGTTATTTACAGATATTGTATAGATGTTTTTACCTTGAACTAATTTAGTCGATTTTTATCATTATTTGTATTAGTATTTGGAGATTTCAAAGCGTTCCAATCAATGTTTCCGGTTAAATTAAAAGAATCGGAAATTTTGAGACGTCGAGGCGTTGACTGGTTCTGTTATCGGAGCAATTGGTGCGGATTCAAATCGAAAATAATGCCTGAAACCTTTTACAATACAACAATTTGTATTTTGTTTTAATGTTTGCTTGAGGATAAAAACTTACATCGAATTTACTTACGCCTGTACAGGGTCTATCGGGTTTCATTATAGACCAAACTAAAATTATCGATGGAGGGGTCAAAAACATAAAAAAAAACTTCCATGTATGTACCATGAAAGTTTCGTTTCAGTTTTCGAGATAATTGCGTTTCCATGTTTTATAGTTGGTGCCAGAAACGTCGAAGAGAAGAAGTGAGAATACACATTTTTCTTTGATTTTTCATTAGGGAAAAAGTAAGGTTCTAACCAAGTTAAAAAAAAATCGAATATTAGTAGTAACAGGTTTGCGTTTGACCACTATCTCACCTGATGTTAAGTGTGAATGTAAAATATTTTAGTCAGTAAGATAAGGAATAAGGAACTCTTCTGAAATGAAAATCATCACTTAGTTATAAAATGCGAAAGTCATTGTTTTTTGTTCCCTCTCCTCGGTTAAGAGCAAACGCGGGGTACATTTTTCCATACAAATGTATTCCCCATTTTCCTCCCTGCAAAATGCTTCTAGAGCAAAATTTTTTTCTACGAAAAATCAAGGTCTACTGTAGCTATGCCCCTACTATCATTTGCTTTTTTTCATCATACATTTGCAAAAAGAAATATGACCCTTCAAAAACCTGAAAAAAATACCTATTTTACTGCCCTGATCTAGACGGCTACCAGACAAGTTCTAAAAGGTTTTAAGACAAAACAAAATGATAGAAGCACGGATGCACTCATCTGCAAAAATATCGTGAAAAAAATAATTTGATCGGATCAGTTTTCGAGGAGAAAACACGGGAATACAAAACCTTATTTTAGTCAAAATTTTGTAGGCAAAATGGGTCTGAGCTGCAGTTGTCCCTATCGCACTCTTCGGGGGAAGGCTGGAGGCCTGGAGATGAGGGAGGGTGAATTTAACACATATACATTTAAGGAAGTGATAATTGTCGATAATGGGTATCGATAGTCTAGTGATGTCTATCGATATCGATATTTATCGCGTTTTCATTAATTTAATGTTCTACAATGTGTATATGTTACTTTTATCATTGTAGGTAGGTACTTCAAATTGCTCTAGATATCACTTACCACCAGGTGGTATAGTGGTGAAACGCTAGACTGTAAGATATAAAATAAAAATATTACAGACAAATGTTACCTATACATAATGTTTATGTGACTTATGTCCAGGTTAAACGTTCTACTTGGAATTATTATCATTTATTATATTTATATATATATTTATATTATTATATTAATATATATTTTCTCAGGAACGGGTAGTATTGGGTGTATAAAAATCAAAGTCTTGAGTCAACACAATAAAAAGATATGGGCAAATTTAGATTTTCGCGAAAACTTGTTAGTACCAAAATGTACCTTAATTTTCTTCCCCTTCTTTCCCTTCACTTGTGCTCTAAGACCTTGCTTATAACCAAAATTGACAATTCTAGGTAAACCGAAAGTACCCTATAGGTTTTGGGTCGAAAACCTATAGGGTACTTCCCGTTGACCTAGAATCATGAAATTTGGCAAGAAGCAAGGTAGCAGCACAAATTAGGGAAAATTCAAAAAAATAAAAAAGTTGAAAATTAAAGGGTGTGTCCCCATACATACATAGTTTGCGCCAATTAATGTAGACTTCTGAGTTATATGAGCGCTGATACAATTTAGAGGTCTAGCTTAATTGGTTAGTACGGAAGCCTCGGTGGGCGAGTTCAAATCGACATAGCCGGTTTTTTTTTTCTTTGTATGCATGTTGTGAAATGATTCGAATTATAATTAATAAATAAAAAATAATTATTCCTTGTGGACGATATCGTCATCATGGCTGAAACCGTGCAGGACTTGCAATGCATGCTGACCACCCTTGCTGATTCTTCTGCACGCATTGGCCTACGGATGAACTTGGATAAGACCAAGATCATGTTCAACGAACATGTTATTTCGGAACCGATTGCCCTAAACGGAGTTCCTCTCGAAGTTGTTCACGAATACGTAAAACTTGGGCAAATCTTGCAATTGGGTAAAAACAACTTCGAGAAGGAAGCTTGCAGAAGGATACAGCTGGGATGGGCAGCATTTGGAAAACTTCGTCGAGTCCTTGCATAGCCTATACCACAAAGCCTAAAGACGTAAGTAAGTCTTTAACGAGTGCGTCCTACCTGTTATTACTTACGGTGCCGAGACGTGACGGTGCGACTGGTTCACCAATTTAAAGTCGCTCAGCGAGCTATGGAAAGGGCTATGCTCGGAGTATCTCTGAGGGATCGAATTCGAAACGAGGTCATCCGTCAGAGAACCAAAGTTATCGACGTAGCTCAAAGGATAAGCAAGCTGAAGTGGCAGTGGGCTGGTCACATCTGTCGTAGAACCGATAACCGTTAGGGTAGACGTGTTCTAGAGTGGAGACCACGGCTCGGTAAACGGAGTGTAGGGCGCCCTCCAGCTAGGTGGAGCGATGATATACGCAAGCTGGCTGGCAGCGGTTGGAAACAAACCCCACACGTATGGGTTTGAAGATTTTTTTTTATTTTGTTTCAGTTCCATGTATGGGATGCCCCTTAAACTTTTATATATTTTATTTTCTTTATCGGAAAGCTGTTTACAGAATACATCTACCTACTAAATTTCAATTCTGTAGTCTTAATCGTTTCGGAATAAAATGGCTGTGACATACGGACGGACAGACATACAGACAGACAGACATGACGAATCTATAAGGGTTCCGTTTTTTGCCATTCGGATACGGAACCCTAAAAATGAGTCATAAGCTAACATATGTGTACCCTATTGTTTGGTCTTATACATCAATTAACACGATTTAACTGCGAAATATGTGTCACGTGTATATAGAAATATCTGTTACGTAGTAACTATTATATAATCTGTGACCAAACACTGGAGACGCCGGTAATCGCTAAAAGTCGAATGCTGACAACTAACTAGTGGATAGCGAGCACGGGAAGGGTGCGGGTGGTCGTGCTCTCCTAAGTACGCACACCAACACAGTATTCACACACACATTGATTGCTCGGTTGTTCGGGCGCTGCGCGACGGCTATAGTTTCTTTAAATACCTATTTTTGAAATTTTTCGCAGCCCGAGGACGCTCTCAAGTGTCCAAACCGATTTGGTACAGTTTTGCGCTGGTAGAGTGAGTTTATATGGTATACTAGCTGTTCCCGCGACTTCGTCCGCGTGGAAGTGTCTTTGGGTAGCATTCACTAATAAGACACATACATATTCCAACTACACCGCACCGCACCACGCCACGCTTATGCCCCTTCCCCCTTCCCCCACTTACCCTCCCTTCCCCCTTTCCCTCACATCCCGCTCACCTACCCCCTCCCCCCTCCCCTCCCCCCCTCCCCTCCCCCTTTCCCCTCCCCCTTAACATTCCCCTACCTTTTCCCTCACATACGCTACCCTCCCCCTCCCCTCACATCCCCCTTCCCTTCACTTCCACATCCCTTCCACCTCCCATCACCTCCCCTCCCCCTCCCATCACCTCCCCTCCCCCACCACCTTCCCTCCAATCACCCTACCTTCCCCCTCCATTCCCCTTTCCCCTTCACGAACTTCGAATTTCATATTATCCTCCCCCTTCCATTTCACTCTCCCTCCCCTCCCCCACCACTCCCCCCACCCTCTCCTATCCTCCCCCTCCAGTCCCCCTACTCTCCTCCTCCACTCCCCCTACCCTCCCTCTCCACTCCCCCTTCCTTCTCACAAAATTTGAATGTCATATTTATTTATATCGAATCAACGGCCTTAAAATAAAAAGTTTCAAGTTTCTAGCTTTAAAAATGACGGTACTTCCATACAACTTTTCATCCCCCCTTTCAACCCCTTACAACCCTCTTTTCGCATTAAAAAGCCTATGTCAGGCTCTAGACTATCTGTGTACCAAATTTCATTTAAATCGGTTGAGTAGTTTTGGCGTGAAAGCGGGACAGACAGACAGACAGAAAGACAGACAGAGTTACTTCCGCATTATAAAGTAAGTACAAATAAAACCCAGAGATGGTGGTAGCGTAGATTTTAATCGCTCTCCTTTAAATATTGCCTAAATGTATGTGATCCTGCATCACGCAAACGATATTTTCCGCGATATTGAAAGTATTGAAACTGATGGACTTACTTCGTGTAAACTTAAGATCGACGACCATTATTTTTCGTGTAACTCTCATTTTTAGGGTTCCGTACCCGAAGGGTAAAACGGGACCCTATTACTAAGACTCCGCTGTCCGTCTGTCCGTCTGTCTGTCTGTCTGTCTGTCTGTCTGTCTGTCTGTCTGTCTGTCCGTCCGTCTGTCACCAGGCTGTATCTCATGAACCGTGATAGTTAGACAGTTGAAATTTTCACAGATGATGTATTTCTGTTGCCGCTATAACAACAAATACAAAAAACAGAATAAAGTTAAAATAATAGAGGGTCCCCATACAAGAAACGTGTTTTTTTCGGCATTTCACGTCATCTATGAACGATTAGTTAGGTAAACGTCCCATAGATGGCGTTATATTGAAATGTCGATCCCTAACACCTTTGTTAGACGTTAGACGTTTAGATAGTGATAAGAAATAAAATGTTTATTAATTATTATTTTTATTGGCGAAAAATGATAGTGGTATTTTTTGCTCGATCTCTACTGTAGTGTGGTACGGAACCCTACTAGTGCTAGTCCGACTTGCACTTGGCCAGTTTATTTCGTGTCTCTGACTACCCCTAACGCCTTAAACATCTCAAAAGTTGAACTCGTTTAAAAACGTTTTCTCTTTATAATATTAGTCTGGATTTTACCATAAGCATGTTTAGACGCATATTTTACCATAGGTATCTATAGATGCATACCTACCTACGCGGGCTGAGCTACCAAACCAGGCCATCATTTTTAATCATATTTATAAACTATATTGAGGGTTTTCACAAATTTGATAAAATTAACCCATTCTCATTTGTTTCAGGTATGATCAACTTACATCAAAGGAGACGAGAGTTTTCCCGCAGGCTTGTTGCGGCTTTCTTCGCGAAGTATGTAACTTACCGCTATCATAGTTACTGCTATAATAATCTGTGTCCTTAACCGCATCTTCGCCCTTTCTCCCGTTAGCGTCAGATGTGGTGTAGTATCAAATACTTTAAGCTGTCAAAAGATGTACTAGACAACCGCAAATTTCTATATTATATAGGTATACTTTCATAGAGAATTTTTGGTGTACGTTCACTATACCAAGTTACCAACCTTCCAAACCTTTCTTGGATCTTGAGTCCGAAGCGCTAACCGATCAAGCCTAATCTAAATCTTGGTGTACCTAACCTACATTGGAGGAATAGCCAACAATAGTTTCGCGGTTTCTTTTATTACATCGCCTAAAATGTTTTCGTGCAGCTATCGCATGTCGCATTACAGCCGGTACTAGCTTGTAGCTTGATTGATGGATATGGTGTATGACATTTAGGTCTAGCTGTAATTGGCGGACGCTTCCGCAACGATAGTTGTATACATGCTAATGTGACATGTCAACTGCTGTCATAGTAGCTGTTAGCTACCATAGCTTCACATAAACCTAAAATTTCACTTACATACCTAGTGTTTTCATAAAACCACACTACAGTTTTTTTTTATTCTGGGACCTACCACCAGGTTTAAAATATTCTTATTTCAATCATTTAATGCGATGTGGTCTTATAGCAACATCTACCTCGCCGCACCTGGTATTTTGTATTAAAGTTGAAATATTCGGAATGTTTAAGATCTTGTGGTAAAATCCTTGTTCACGCGACAAAGCGTTCGACTTGGTACGAGTTGGGATGCGCGATTGCAAACGTCAATCGCAAACTGTTATTTCAATGATCATACTTGTGGCTTTGTAACGTTTTGGCGGCGCTTCTCTCGAGACTCGTACCTATTGTGTGGGCTGAAATCTTTGATAATTTTGCTATAACAATCGATTGTGGATCACTATCTGCGGCGCTAAATGAACAATACGATGCTACGTAATTTATCTAATTATTTGCACTTCCATCCAATTTGTGAGTAGTCTATTTTGCAGTTTATGTTTCGTCATACTGAGTGCTTACCCATTATTATACTGAGAATTATACCAACTGGGTATTTGATCAAATTCTATGTGAAACAACATGGATGGATGGAACACTGTTCTGTCACTGTCGTTTTGGTCATGTGCCTCTGGTGTACAAGTACGACCTGATATGTTGAAGATAGTCTGTCCACCTAGCAGCTGGTCGTGCATTGCCTACAAATGTGAGCCTTTCCATCTGCTATCACTTCATCGGTCCACGTCTTCTACTCAGTAAATATAACCTAGTGTTACTCGTATTTTTTCATAAGAAATTGCTGCATTTAAAAGCATTCCTTTTCATTTCTATGCACGGTGTATCACACCGGATATTGACATCACCTTCGATTGCTCGAATAGTTAATTTCGCAGCCATGTTGTGCAATATACATGAATCACATTTCTTTTCAACACACGCATCAAAACTTCGTCCTGCGCAAAAATAACATTCCATACCTACAGAAAAAATCCTCCACTGCCCTTAATTTCTTTCAGAGATTTGTTCGACGCAGTCAGTCGAATCGAGAGAAATTTCAATCTTTCCATATTCCAAATGGGGAATATAATTTATATCGAAACGTAGATATGCTCAATTTGGATAGGTATATATTAATGGAATGAGAGATATAAGACATTTGTTTGGAATTTGTTCATCTAAATAGGAATTTATATGGTAAGTTTGAGTTCCGTATATGTTATGGATATTAAAAAATGCCCGAAAATAATTAATAAAACTGCTTAAATGATTAATGCTTCGCAAAACTTTCTCGTTTGTTGAGGTCTTCTGCTCCATATGATTGACGATTTTTATCCTCTCTTGATAGGGCCACTACAGTATTATTATCTGTTCTGTGCCACTACATAGGGTACGTATTTGCTGCAAGTTTAGGATAGAAGCAATCCTGTACAAAACACTGAATTATCTATAGGTATCAATTTGCGTTTGCCTGGAGCATGATTTAACATAGATTTCGTCAAACGAATGAACTATCTTTGAAGTCCGGTTAAAAATCCAATCCAGACGTAGGATAAGTGAATAAACACACTTACAACCTGAGAGCACGTACAAGGGAAGTTTGAGTATCCTCAAATACTCAAATCCCACCTTTGCAAACAAAGACAAGCTTCAGTAGTTTCTAAAGCTCAATTCACACTGAGGTGGCAGCGGCCTGTAACGAATCGGTGAGCAGTTTCGCTGTCAGAAACGTCACTTTCTTTAAAATAATTAAATGGGACTTGGGATTCCATTATGCCGTGCTTGACATTTTCAGTTGCAAAGTATTTATTTCCGTATAGTTACATATCACTGAAGATACTTCATCAGATTTAAATAAGATAAAAAATTTGTATGGAACCATAACAAAATCATCCAATATCAACAATACAGTCGCCAGACTGCCGATGCCGGCCGCTGTCCTCCTAGTGTAAATTGATCCTGAGATGTTAATTAAAAACCTTAAAATAACGCCAAGAATCAGAGAAATTTTATCCCTTTGTTACTGCGTGAATAATTTGACCTTTTTATTCTCATGGACAGGTTTCCTTTTAAATCAGCTCAATATTGTTAATTTCGATAAAGATTGTTGCTTTTAATCGAGTTTGAAGAGATTTGCAATACGACACTGATTGTTTTAAATTAAATGGTTATAATATGTACATTGCTTACGCAGTATATAGGGCGTGTTGCTTGCTAGTAAGGTAGGTACTTATCTTTAAATAGTATACAAACAAAGTCGCTTACTCCCTCTGTACGCTTAGATCTTCTAAATTACGCAACTCATTTTAATTCGGTTTTCATTAATAGATAGAAGTAATTCAAGATTTATATCCAGGATTCAACGCAGCAAAGCCGCGGGTTGTTTCTTATAATCGAACAAACCTAATTATATTATATTATATAACCTAATAAATAGAATTGTAGTGACATTCGACTTGTCGAAACAAGTTCTGTCAATGTTTATCTATCGCATACGCTCTGATTGAAATACTTCAGTCTATCACAAAGAAAAATAGGTACATTTCCTTTCTCTATATAAATACTCTACGTTTTTCTAACCCTACCAGGTAATGTTAAGTTAAACCTTATTGCGGTTGCTTTTCATTTTCCTTTTTATTGTGGGAAATTCCATTTTTCTCGGGAGTACACCGTTCAGTAGATTTCTCCGGGGACTTATGAATGGTAGAATGAAAGACCATGGTCAGACTTGGCTGAAAATGGTAGTGTTTGTTGACTTTCAGCCGTTTCCTAAGCATAAATTATGTCGGTATGTTTTTTATTTGTAAGGTCATATCTAGTTTAATTTACATTCAAATCTGTCCGTTCGTTTCAGCGTCAAGGAGTAACAAACATATTGACTCATTCGAAATAGATAGATTATCGAGAAACGCTAGTGGAGTGGTAGTCTCTATTGACATACTTACAAATTATGTTGGTTGTGCAAACCGCTACTGAAGCCTAAAGTCGTTCCTTTTACAGGTATATTTAGAAAGGCTCCTCTCACAATATAATGATTTGAATATATATAGGCGGCAATATAATATAATAGCCAAATGGATAAGGTGTCGGACTGGCGATCGAGAGGTCTTGAGTTCGTTCCCCATCCCACCCATTGCACTATTGACGTGAACCCACTCCAGACACAAGCATATTAAGCTTAGTTGGTGGGGTTAACAAGAATAATAGTAATGTGTAACCCACATTGCGAGTAATCTTTTATATTAAAAAAAAATCTTATTAAAACAATTCCAGGGAAGCGATTTGTACTTGATTTCTGACGAAATTACTTAATGACTGCCATTGACTGCGAAGTACAAAGCTCTTTTCGTCATAGTAACAAAGCTCTTTTCGTCATAGTACTGGAACATAGCACTGTTACTAATTCTGTAGTATTAAATATTCATCTAAGTTTTACATGACCAGCGTTCCATTATATAAAAGACATAGGCTCCTCTTGCACGCAACTGACGCAATTGAGCACTAAGCATCCTTTCCAAAATTTACCAGCCACAAATTCTCAAATTGTACGCATAATATGAACGCATCTTATAAGTGTATTCACGATATTGTAGGAAAACATTATTTTACGGGCTGACCTAAATCGAAGTTGAAAGGTTGCTTGCCGAGCATTTTGTTAGTCAATAAATAATTGGAAGTAATTGTACCATGTTTTTGGCTTGGCACTGCAACCAACCCTTAGAGAATATAGAAGGAAGTATATTTTTACGCGTTTAGCCCCTGTTAAAGCCGTTAGTGCTACATTGTGCCTTGCACGGTCTTAAGACGGGTGGCATTGAGAAGACTAGCGCTAGGTTATCAATCTAGTAATGATACGGTTCCTACTTTGTGGTTGGGTCTGTCTAGTGTCCGCCGCAGCTGTCCTTGAGAGCCGTTCCTTTTCTAGGCCCAGCGTGCTACCATCTTATATACCAACAGGTAAGATAGTGTTCAAATGCTGGCCCATGTCATATTAAAAAAAAGCGTATTCCCTTTCTAACCGATTATTCTTACGCGTATCTGCAAGATGCATATTAAGATATTCCCGCTGTGATTTTTTTCGTTCATCTCATCAAATCTTCAAAAAGTACTCCCGCAAATTCCTTAAAAGGTGGCAACGCATCAAAAGCACTTTCAGTGCTGCAGATGTGCATTGGTGACGGTAACCACTTACAATTAAGCGAACCGCCTGCTTAATTGACCACTATTACATAAAAATTATATAGTTTACCCAGCAGTGAGATCAGACATGTTATTGACGACGATGAGAGGTTCTTTAAAAATACAAGCAGCATATATTTAATCTAAAGCTCGAAAACATCGCTAAATATTCCTTGTCAAGGCCGGTTAATACATAATAAGGATTTTCTTACCACAGAGTTTCCTTAATCAAATAAAACCTGCTGTATAATTTTGCATTACGACTGAAAGACATCACAAATTGAAAGGTCTGTCATTTAGACGATACCAATCATGTTCAAGGATGCCGCGATGCCGGTGGTATCTCAATGTTGAAGGTATGTTGATTTGGTTTTAACCCTCGATACAAAAAGTGGGTTAAAACCAAAGTGTTATAAGTTTGACGTGTGTATATGTGTGTGTCTGCACCGATTATGACTAGAATTTGTTTTTGTTTGATAGGTGACTTTCGATCGTGGGTATTCCTAGCTTTGTTTTAAGAAAATTTATTCAGCAGTTTGAAGTTTATGAACTCTCTTATCTAGTTGATGAGGCTATGAGAGCGACTTTAATAAGTCTGATCTGATCGGTATCCTGTTACAACATTGACATTGCAAGAATGTAGTAACCTTGACCTGATACTGGGGCGTCTTCTAGAAACTACGTAACTACATGAGCTTTGCTGTATATAAAAACCTTATCTATCCATCCGGTGATTAGTTAAGCAAGCAAAAGACATTATGATAAAAAAAATTAAATCGTAGAGCGATACTTACTATTGACGTACATAACTATGTTGATTGTGCAAAGCACTGCAAATAATAATTACTCAAGTCAAGATTCATAACAATTTACTCCATAACGCTCCACACATATAGTCTACATTACTCAGCAAATATCATTATTTGGAGTGCGAGAGAATATCTTTCCAAATCCCCGTGTCCCAAATACTGTCGCAAACCTATAAGTGCAGAGAAATAAAACGTAGGAAGTAATGGCTTCGCCCTGAATCCTTACAAATAGTAGCAATTAGTCCCAATGGTAATAGATAGTTTTCTTTACGTAATTACAGCAAGCTGATTTACTGGGGACCACCTCAGTGGCTATGCTGATACCTTACACATTTTTGGGTTAAACGACACTTAATTGTTTTGCAACCTGTTTTTTCTTATCTACTCTTAGTAAGTACTATACGTGCTTGGAATTTGTTTTACAGTTGTGGTTACTTCGGATTTGTATTTTTGTTTTAATCTGATTTCTGAACGACAAAAGGATAAGGTTCGATTCGTATGAAGATTGGTTTTGTATGTAGGTATGTATTTAAATCTCAGTCAAAACCAATAAAATTAAGGGTCGCATCATCTTGCCTGGAAATGTTTTAGGATCATTAAGGAACACTGTGCAAATGACGCATAAAAATTTGGCAATCTTTAGTTTAAGCCTACCTTGTTGTCTTGCATCTCCTGTTACCTAATATAGTAAAACAATACATACGTTTAATTTCAAATAAATGCTTATACTCCAACAATCAACTAAAAATACTAAAACATCGTTCACAAAGGGAAACCTCACCAACATAACAGCTGTCTTCGAACAAACATCAAGTCAATACTTTTTTAATTAGCGAACATCAAAGTTGGCCTTTAACTGAAAAACGTAAAAGAGCACGACAAAGCTCTGAAGATAACAAGCCAACAAATAAGTCACAACTTTGCGAGAACTTTTACACGCAAAAACTCGTAAAGTTCATTTTTTTGTGTGGCAGGTATTAAACAACGCCCAACAAGAGAACTGCCTGGAGCTGAAGTAGCCCTGGAAAATTTAACAGAAACGAAGATTTTACTGGTTTCCTTCTAAGTGTGGTAGATATGAGGGTGAGCTTTTTGACGGAATCAAGCAGTACCATAAAATAATGGCAACGGTGGACTTTAGTAAAAAAGCTATACAAAGCATTAGGTACATTATAGAAACAAAAGAAAATACACAGCACCGATAGGTATATCTTCGGAGGCTGAGCGGCTCCAACCCATCGCAGAGCTTCAAGGGTCAACGCAATCTGTTTCGAATTTATAGGTCTTTTGATAAAGGACTGAAATGTAGCCCAAGAATATCGCACTTTCTAGTCTGAGGGGGTTTCGCTACGTTTGTCGATCTGCGTTCTCCACTTAACAACTCGTTTATTTTGATTCTTCGGGTGATATAGCCTGTCCACTGCCACTTCTGTTGGTTCTGGATAGTTCACTGCGTTTGGATCCAAATAGCTCAGTTTTTAGCGGTACCGCGGTACAGAGGTGTATTATGTTATGCTAGGACAATTATTTACTGTCGTCTTTTAAAAATAATAAACAACTCCCAATCATAACTATAAATTTCCACGTGAACCTTAAGTACTGGGTCCTTAACTGGTCTAGTGACTTCTCAGAAATTAATAACATCGTAAAGGAACGTTCAATAATAAACCTCACAAAGGCAGTTTTCCTTTGAGAGGAAATCTCTTGTAATTATTGTTTCAAAACGTTAATGTGAAAGGCTAGATTGAATTTTAGGGAATTGTGATTTTAATCTGGGTGTAATAAAATAACTAATAAACTTTGGACTATTGTTATTGGAAAGATGGGATGGCATTCCACAACTGTCCCGACAGTTGTTCTATGTGGAATGCACAAAATATGTCTGTTTTCAGTGCATCTCGTACTGCTGTATCTCCTGGTAAGCAAGTAGGCATAGTTGCGCTTTGTGAACTCAAGCAGTTGTCCAGCACTTCGTCTGAGTCTTTGCTGCATCTATACCAGAATATCACGATCCCATCTTAAATAGCACCGTCACCATTAAGAGCGAACGCGGGGTGCACTTTTCCATACAAATGTATTCCCCCGTTTCCTCCCTGGAAAATGCTTCTAGAGCAAATTTTGTTTCTGCAAAATATCAAATGCTGCTGTAGGTAAAAGAATAAAGCCTTCTAATCTCCTCGTTAAGATTTTTAAAGGATCATATTTCTATTTGCGATTGGTTGGTCAAAAAAAGCAAATGATAGCTAACGCAGACCTTGATTTATTTGTAGAAACAAATTTTGCTCTAGAAGCATTTTTAGGGAGGAAACGGGGGAGTACATTTGTATGGAAAAGTGCACCTCGCGATCGCTTTGTCAAAAAAAAAAAAACTAATTAACTCATTTCTCTGTCACGAAAATCATTGTTGGCAGAAGCAAGAATTTTTAGGGTGATGGCAAATTTTCAGTACCTACTCGGACAGTAATTAGGAAAAGCGTTTATTTTTATGAAAACACCTCATTGAGGTAGTGATAAATTGCTTGTTGGTTGATTATAAATAGAAAACAAAATATATTTATTAGAGGTATAGACGGAATTGATCAGAATATCAAATTCTCCTCATGGGTAGTAAGTACTAGCTTTGTTCATCTAGTAAAACCTTAAAAATCCGGTTTGAACCGAGATATTCAAGACCTTGAAATCACTCAAGAAACAATGACTTCTTTACACAATGTTGATTGCCATGGGAAAAGAACTGTTCCAAGGCTCATCATTATTTTCAAATCACACCTTTATTAAAATATATAGCTATACGTAGTAAACTATGTTTTTTACAATACCATCATAAATGGATCTTAAACCAGGAACAGTCTTTAGATTTGCAAATTTAGTGTAGTAAGCAATGACGCCTGCTTCCAAAAAATACTGTGGCAATTAATATCTCATTGCACGCACTGCGCCCTTCGCTCTGATATAATATCTAATCTCTATCGAGTGCAATTCATTTGGACATTTTGTCTTACCCCATAAAACATTTCATTACACGATTGATATTTTGTTTAATAAACGTCTTAAAAATGGAGGAGTTTCTCAACTCGGATGTTTATTTTTTTGTTTGAAAGAGGCTTATCCGAAATGGTTCCATTTAAATTTCGTAAATATGAGTATCTGAAGAGTATCTCCAGAGTCCAGAGATAAACGCCTCAATATTGGTACTGAACGTGACAGTGAGACGTTTTAATTTTTGACTTTTCTAAGATTTAAAGTCACCATACATTTTATTTTGATCGAATAAAATAATAAGTATTTATGTAGGTAAGAAAGTAATGGGTAGGTAAGAATATGTAAAAAATATGTATCTAATTTTCTACAGGATTTCATGTAAATTTTTTTCCTTTACATTATTTTTCCATCTTAGTAGTCGCCAAATTGAAAGCCATTTTACTCACGTGTCAGCGTTGAAATAAATTTGCTCTCACTGCCAATAAATTGTGTCCCTTTACATCGGTTTTAAATCTTTCTTCCTCTACTATCACTTATCTTCTAATCACCACTATTTTCTTCAAGAAAGATTAATGCTTATAAAAAGCTAATGTGACGCCGCACGAAATATGGATATGTTACCTATGCAAAAATATAGCCTATGGAGATTATCATTAGTAGATGGCGGATTGCTAAGCTTATCGTAGAACGTCTTCAGACTCAGAGTGGAGGGATAATCCTCGCAAGGTGACTGGCAGGAGCTGGATGAGAGTAGTCGAGGATAGTTTTCAGTGGCTAGGAATTAGACTTTAGAGAGATCTACGTCCAGCTGTGGGCTGGGATAAACAGATGAGCAGTAGTGGTAGGACTTCCATTACCTATCCAACCCTGAAATAGGAATGGTATCGGCTAGTTTGAAAGGCAAAGCGTCCAATCAAATTGAACATGGCATGTGATGGTTGCGATACTATTAAGTAATACTTAGTGTTATAAAAGTTTTAAAACGATTATTATTGTTTCACGTTCTGAATATTTAGATTAGATGAATGCATTATAAATAAAGTGTATAAAGATACATGTGTTGCGTGAGTCTAATCCTTATTGAAATAAGGTTAAAATGCAAATAATTGACGTGCGCACGTGTTAGGAATAATTCCATCCATGCAAGATTTTACCTCTCATATCTTCGAGACACCGAGAAAGAGTCATTATCTAGTACATATAATAGATCCTCAACATCGAAGTACAGTCCTCAATAGTATCTAACCTCCGTATCTAATATTTCTCTACTCTCGACGACACCCACGAGATGCTATGGGGATGTATTTGTTTATTGAGATGCTTTCTACTTTCTTTGGTGACTGCACCAAAATCAATTCATAATAAAAGGCATCTTGCCTTGAATAAAGTGACCTATAAACCTGCAGCCTTTACGACAACGCTGTTCAATTTCAATATCTTCGGCATCGGCATTCTTAAAAGGAATCTATGATATTCCTTCAGAAGACGCTCAGTCGCTTTCATTTGAGCAGTTTTTCATTTTGTGTTATTGCTTATTTGATTTGGATCTTTTCTATTATGTTATATGTCTTTTGATTTAAATACAAGCAAGATTTTGTATATGGTACAAAATTATCCAACACCCAAGTTCAACGACTATTACTGCTAAACTAATAAAGTTATCTTAACCGCTATAGTTTTCCTTTGAAGTTCCTGAAATGCGCTATTATCACGAATTTTTCCAGATTTTTCAAGCCAGCAGTTTCGCTTTTAGAGGGGGAGGGAGGGGGGGGGACAGATTTCTAGTGTTAACGGTCTCTTAGCAAAACCTCGGACAGACAGACAGACAGACAGTCAGACAGACAGACAGACAGACGAACATGACGAAACTATAAGGGTTCCTTGTCAGGACTACGGAACCCTAAAAATGTAGCTAAAACGTCAGTTCGTAACAATTTCATCGCGCAAAATCCGTACCCTATGTGTATTTAGCAGACTCAAAAAACCGGTAAATATAGGACTGTCTGCAAGTATAGAGACAACTTGAAAAGCGATAAGAAGGTAATTTGGTAAAATAAAAAAATAATACGCCCTGTAATTTCACTGGATTTGATTGCCTTTCAAAATAAAAAATAAACAGGTAGCAGAAGAAGCTAGGTAGAACTAGAAGTAGTTTCACGTTCATTTTATTAGAAACCAGTCCTTAATGAGTTTTATGTAATTTCTAGAAGAAATTATATAATACCTATTAAGGGACTTCAGCATGACTCAATTATTCGCACAAGTCTTCACACCCTTTGTTAGGACACGTGGACACCTACAGGCATAATTAATTGTACCATATAGGTGTATTATTTGTGAACTACATACATTCTTAAACACCTACCTACTCTGAAAAGTGGCACAACTAGTGAAGGTAGGTTGTAGTAGGTTTTAACACTAATAACTTTTATGTAGTTTCTATAGGTATGTTCGTATTGACGCAAACATGTGGGTGTCTACGTTACGTATATATACGTATTGAATAATATCTCTTTTACTGGAAATTAAGTTTATTTATTTTCTGTTGTTAAAACAACTTATGTACAATTTATTTAGGCCAAATCTACTGGCACAATTCTGCCAAAGTGATTGCCAAATTGAAACAAATAAACTGGCCAAGTGCGAGTCAGACTTTTGTCCCGCACACGGAGGGTTCCGAATTTCCGAAGTCCGAACGCCACGAACTTCTAACACCAACTAAGTGAATATTAACACAAAGGTAATTAATTTAATCAAATATCTGGAAGACCGAGTGTTCGTACGACTAACTTTCTACTAATTCTAGCTAATTGAAGCTCTTTAAGTACTAAAATTAAATATATATTATTCAATACTGTACACTTCAATTCTGCAAATAAACCTTAACTATGTAAACAAATCGACCGAGGCCCACAAATTTAACAAATGAAACGCTTGCGCTTGCTAATTTTTCCTGTGCTGCCATCTAGCTGCGTCGAGGTGAATTAATTTCGTATCGTATCCTATCGTAAAAAACACGTTTTTGTTTTAAGCCCTTTAATTTTTAACTTTGTTCTGTTCTTAGTATTTGTTGTTATAGCGGCAACAGAAATACATCATCTGTGAAAATTTCAACCGTATACCTATCACGGTTTATGAGATACAGCCTGGTGACAGACGGACAGACAGACAGACAGACAGACAGACAGACAGACGGACAGCGGAGTCTCAGTAATAGGGTTCCGTTGGTACCCTTTGGGTTCGGAACCCTAAAAATTGACGAAATTTTGGGGTATTTAAACAGCGAGCGAAGCGAGCGTCTGTAGGTTTATTTCACTTAGGTAGTGCTATAACAGCGACCACTGGTTCTATGTAATTCATTCGTTTCGGTTATGGCTCCAAATACCGAACGATGACATGCCACCAATTAGCTCACCAAGTTGAGCTACTATTATATTTGTTACTCATTACTGATTACTTACTTATTATGATGCTTAGTATATTCAGTTCGAAGGACAAGTTAGGCATGTGTACTCTTCGAGAGCTCTGTATCTCACTAAAGTCAGCCACTTCTTGTTAAGCACGACTCATCTTCGATTCCATAGTTAAATTCTATTTAATAATGAATACTACAAACTCGGCTTTATCTATGAGCGAGCAAGATGCTAGTAGCTTGCTAATAACATGTCGCTAGATTACAGAATTGGAGCCCAGGTGTTATCTTGGTCAAGGGCTTGCCTGACTCCAACAAAAAAAGCAACAGTAGGTACCTTGTATTGTACCTTGTATTGCCATAGAAAAATAAAACGCAGAAACATACCGTGCGTCTTCATTTGCGTTGTAATTAAGTTAATGCCCGCCGTTGGCGGTTGTAAAACTGTCGTTCCATGTTTTATGTTTGCCCGTAAGTTATACTCGTTCTACGCCCGCAGTAGGAGTGGGAAACGAGCCGTGATTGGTGTCTTGCGGAACATTTTCTTACGTAGTAACTGATATATATCATTCTGTGTCTTTACGCAGATAATTAATTCTAATAAGGACATGACTGATTGCAAATGAACGAAATGACAGATGGAGCTATGCACCCTATTTAGCTGCGTCCCCGTGATTTAGTTCATTTTGTTCATTCACCAGGGCGAGCGAAGCGAGCCCTAACACTATCCCCACAACCCGAGCACTTTTGTGGTACACTTTACTGAAAAAATATCATGCCTATCGATTTGTGCTTTGACATAATAATTTAAATTCACATGTAGATGTGTTATCAATAAAAAAAATATTACCATTAAAAAAAATGAAGATTAACAATTTTGTTTGTGGGATGGTGGATGTGGATATTATTGTACTACTAACGCCATCCGTTAGAAGATCAAAGAATTAACTTCTCTGCGAACATAATGTTTGGTTACTAACGCTATCTGTTGGAAATTTAAAGAATTCACAACTGTCATCTAAATGACGTCTGGTATCAGTGTGACCATTTGTGGCAGATTTCTGCCACTTAGGCAAATTTGGGACCTAAATTTTAACTTGGCAGATTAAGCTGACGATTCCAAAAAGTGGCAGATTTCAGGGATCTTTATGAATTTCTAAATATAAATAGAATTTTGACAATTTTCTGTTTCTATTTAAAGTATAAAATTTTTATTATGCATATATACGGTTGGAACTTTGTGAAAGTTTTAATAAAAAGGTAAACTTTATTTCTTATGCCTTATTTTATGCCATAATTCAGTAATACGATGGCAAATTTTATGCATTTGTTGAAGTGGCTGGTGGTTTGGCAGATTTTTTGCCAGTGTCGGGCAGATTTGCCATTTAATATAGCTAGTTCAATAATTAACTGTGAAAGATCGTGATACGGGGGCAGCACCGCCTCGTCGTTCGGCGTTCACTTGACGTCTATAGGTGGTCCACGAATGGTCGCCGCGTGGTCAACCAGTAAACTTCGCGTGGCGACGAGCTTTAATGCTCGATTAAGAAGAAAATTAAAGGCGCCAGCAAGACTGACACCCGCTATTTCGGTCAGTGCGCGTTCAACGCTAGGCGAGCATGCAAGCAACGGATTGTCAACTTGTCACCGAGTGGTCTACTCGCCGTCCGCGCGTTCGCCAGCTACCTAAGCTGGCGAACGATGCGACCCAGTGACGTTACAGAGTTGATGTAGAGAGCGTATGACAGGAAAGTTCACATGAAGAATAATTAGATACTAACCGCACGAGGCGAGGCGTTGCGGTTCGGGTGCCGGGTAGGTATAGTTGTATGTAACCTTAAACAAGAGGGCTTTGTGGAGCATTTAGGTGGATGCTCGACTTTGTAATACAGAGCATAATGGACCTATGCATATTACTATCAAAAAATATACTTGCATTTATGCCTTCCGGTGTAGGAAAACATTCAACATTAGAAAACTGTTGGGTTAGTAAGCTGGTAAGATGCAGATGTTGGGCAAGCTTGTATAGTCTAATAACACTCTGCTTAGGGCTAGGGTTATTGTTTAGTGATCGCCTCGTTAGCTACGACGTTCATTTTGGAAAAATGTGTCGCCAAACTCGGTGTGTTCTGTTCTGACAGCTCATTGACACTTTGACAACCAATCCTCATTCTAAGCGTAGCGTGGTACCCATAGCAACCATATCATCACTCACCAACAGATAATTTACTTAGTGATGGAACCCTACAGCTAGCTATACTACTACTATATATGATAAGCTATGAAGAAAAAGACAAAATTGAACTAGCGGAGCTTGAGTGAAGCCTCTGCTGCGTCTAAATTAATATATTTTTGATATTAGAAACACCTAAAGCTCCATTGTCCAGATCCTAAATTCCTAGCCGCTTTTGAGATATAATACTAGAAACTTCTTGAATAACTCTCCCAAGTCCATAATATTAGAAAACACGAAATTATAATCAGGTTATTAGACGGTTTTCACAAAGATTTAAATTTACTAAAACTATGATGCACGGTAAATATCGATCATATAAAATCACAAACAAATCTTTTTTCGTCAAACAATCGGTCGTGCGGAAGAAATCAAACTGCAGAATAACCTTTTAATCTCGGACGTACACAAACGCAAAGCTTTTATTTATTTACATTTCAATAACAAATCCTCTTGCATATCCGAAAGGAATAAAACCTTTTGTTTTCTGCGCTTCAAAGGAAAATTCGAGATCCTATTTTTCAAATAAAAATGTTTTCGCAGACGATTGCGAAATACCTTCCTCCCACGCAGCTTTTGTTTTGGACGAAGTAGACAGACCTACCGTCTGGTAAACGACGGTAGGTTTCATAAGTGTAATATGTTAGATATTACACTTATGAAAATTGGTACATTGTAGAAAACCACTACGTAAAACACGTTTATAATGGAAATTATGTCATAAGCATACATATTTATTTGTCTACTCTACGAGCCATGTGCGATATGAACTTTTTCATCCCATACTTGTCATTTGTCAGATAACTATCTGCAACTTTATCAGAATCATTGAAACTGGCCCACTAACTTGACCCTGTAATTTTACTGGCCACATTTTTCAAACGGAAGAATATATTTATTTTCATTATTTTATTAAGTAGACTATAGAACCCTGTGATCCGTGCTGCATTAGGCAATCCATACTTCGACTTCTAATCCCGTGGTAGAAATCCGCCACTGCATATTACATTTCTATAATTTATACCGCATTTAAAAGTTCTCTGACATGGTTGTTATCGGTTATCGAAAGTATTCTGCTCGCAAGATGCAGGCAATTTACTCTCTTGACCACAAATACATCTTGACCACATATTTAAAGACGTGTTCAGTGTTCACACATTTGTAAAATAAATTTAACTTTAATATTAATGAAGCATCAATTATTTAAAGGAGGTTCAAACACGTTTCATGACAACGCATAACAAGTCGCCTGCACTCGTTCTTCAGGTTTTCGTATATCTAGGAAGCTATATAATCTTAAATTAAAATGTCGATAGCCGAAATTCTTCAAGCAGCGAAGTGATTTTTTTATAACCAGTAAAATGTGCACAAGCAAATTAGATCGTAAAGTTGTTGCAATAAAAACTGTATTGGTACGCAAGTTTAACGGTATCGTATTGTTGGAGACAGTGAATTACTTCAAACAAGTCTTCCTTGGAAGCTTTATGTTTATTGGAGAGAGATTAGCATTCAAACACTATCCCACCTGGAGTTAAAAGTTATTCTGAGTGTAGTTCGTGCCTGTCTATTTTATTGCATCTGATAGGCTAGGGTTTGACCAATATCTCACCTGGCGGCAAGCGATAATGTGGTTGATGACAGTAAAAACGCTAGTCTAGAATTGACTCAAGGAAATGAATCTAGGAATCCGTCGCCAGACGAGGCGCTCGGCAATCGATCCTAGTCCTATATATATCGCGCAACTATATTTGCTAGCACTACCAGCTAATTTAGACCACAGGTACCGAGCATAATCACTCAATGTACTATGAAAACCGATTGACGATAAATAGATGCTCATGAATTGTAAAAATATCCGAGATTTCATCACAAAATTAAATGAAAGCCTCACTTTATGGTTTTGCCGCGTCGTTGACGTCGTTATCGATCCGTATGTACTAAGGCTCTTTTCAGCATGTATGTCATATGGCAGACGTGTCGTGAAAATCCCATTTCAACTAAGATTATATTGAAGAGATTGAAGAGGTTAACATTGAAGAGGAACATTGAAGAGGTTAAAAAAATATTGTTGTACCACGTCTTTGTTGTCACACTTTTCAGCATGTCTGTCATATGGCAGACGTGTCGTAAAAAGTCCCATTTCAACTAAGATGATATTAAAGAGATTGAAGAGGTTAACATTGAAGAGGAAACATTGAAGAGGTTAAAAAAATATTGTTGTACACGTACAGGAAAGAAACCAGCGAAAACTTTAGTGACTTGGTGTTATAGTTGTCCATCCATAGACAATGGTGGCTACTTACCATCTGACGGGCGGATGATCAGCTTCTGTGCCGCCTTAGCTTTATAAATAAATATCACTAATATCACCAGTGACATGTTCATCTGTTTTCTGTGAAGCTGAATAACTGTCTCTTCCAGTACTGCGTTGCACAGTTAGCACAAACAGGTATTGCAAGTTGGCCGTTGATGTGACATCGACTGCATCTTGGAATAGATTGAAGGACAGTCAACCTGATTGCGCGTGCTCGTTTTTTAAACTTTTAAAACTAGGCAGGATCTAAGAGCTTAGCTGATTTTTTTTAATATAGAAAACCTTTTATCTATTAACTATCATGCCCTGTTTGTTTTTGTGGGGTCAAATTTAGTAATTGCAATACCACGAAAATCATAAATGTAAAAAGGAGAGCCAAGTTCAATACAAAAATGATGCTTAGCTGTGGGCTTCGTCGCAAAAAGAATGGAGATCTAAATGAGTGCCAAGTTCTATGCAAAATTGAAATATGTATTTATAGGAACAAAATAACAGTATGAACAAGTATACTCGTAAAACACTATTTCTTTGCTTTATTGGATACCTATAACAATAGCTGTTATTTAAAAATGTGATGTGACATCAGTCATTTTATAAAGTTATTCAACATTTTAATTCTGATTAAAACTGGGAAACACGAATGTGGTGTCTAAGGTCTGATGATGGAGCCGGAAGATGGTCATAGAAACTATACTAAACTACACAATACATGATAAAATCGTCGTGTTTGGGCTCGAAGGATTTGTCGTGACTTACTCTGGGTTTAGATTTAAGGTTTTTAAAATATTTCTTGTTTAAGAAATCATTTCGAAGATTTTGTTTACAAATTTTGAGATAGGCACTAGAATTTAACTAATAGAACGTCCATAAATATTTAATGAACCCGAACAGCTGCGAGCTGCACTCGCACACGTAGGGTTCCGTACCACAGTAAAAGATGAACAAAAGTTGCCGAAAAAAACACGGTTCTTGTAAATACATTTTTAACTTTATTCTGTTTTTAGTATTTGTTGATATAGCGCCTATAGTGATGCATACTTAGTGAAAATTTCAAGTATCTACCTATTACGGTTAAGGAGATACAGCCACGGTAATTTAATAATAATTACCGTAATACAGCCATGTGTAAGGCGGACAGACGGACGGACGGACAGACAGCTAGTCTAGGTAATAGAGTTCCGTTCGTAGCCTTTGGGTACGAAACGCTAAAAAAACATCATCAGTAACCTAGTCCTTTACAGAACATGTCTGAAGTTGGTTGGTTTGTTCTCTTCCACCCAGCTCTTAACTGAGCACCGTAGTTACTATCGGCCCGAGAGTGATTCGATTGCGTGATATCACGATGTACGAGGGCTTCAGTAGTAAAATGCTCTAGACAACTTCAAAGAAAATCCCGCAAAGACCTTTCCTTCCGTCTGTCACTGTCTGGTTCTAATTGGCCATAATTTACCCCCTACCGTTAGAAACGATTTGCATACCGTTATGAAACTGCAACTTTACCACGATAACAGCTTTCATATTGAACTTCTTACAGCACACTTAAACTGATTAGTTTTTTCTTGGACGTATCTTTAAGCTTCTTTGAAAGGGAAGAGGATTATCGCATCTCTGGGCGAAGGAAGGATTTACCTTCTTTCGCCGTTGCTTTGTTGGGATTATTTGGTTTTGGTTCCTTGTCAGGACTACGGAACCCTAAAAAGCAACATTCATATGAATTGAGTGACACAAAATGGTCCTTCTTCGAATATAGTCGTTAGTCGTTCGTATAACAATTACTGACCCAGAATGTCTTTAGTACCATAACGAGCCCTAAACATTCTGATTACTGATTGATTTTGTTTTTAAAACACTTTTTTTTTCACAGATTACTAAACATACAGGTGCATTATATTCCTAGCTAATATGCCAATAATGTAACATGGTCCATACAAACATCATGTTCATAAATGTAGAAGACCGAAACTCAGGTCTAGGGATTTTTACTTTCCTTTTCAACTGACTTCAAAAATAAAGGAGGTCCTCAATTAGTCGGAATATTTTTGTTTATGCTTATAAGTCCCAATGTCGAAGTATGTCCCTGATTACTCAAAATCGCTCAGGATTTCGAAACTATAAAAAGGCTTGAGCTTAATCTCAAACCATACAAGCTCGACAATCATGTTGAAATGTGTGTTCCAATACAAACCTCATTCAACAACTTTTTGCACCACGTGAAAGCCTTTATTTGCGACTGTGAGACGACATTCTAACGGCATATGCCATTAATTGATACAGTAAATGGTGTCGACGCGTAACGGAGTATCAGCTCTTTGTTTCGAATGGAATTAGATTCGAAGTTGAAGATTGGAAATGGAAAGATTTGCTTGCTTACGCTTTATGAGGTGATAGGCCGTGGAAGCTTCTTGCAACTTTGCTGACGGAACTTGTTTGGCTAGGTCGTCGCTTTCACGCAAAAGTGCCGATTAGGAGAGATTCTGTTATTTTGAGAAATGGCTCTGTAAGAGTGGCTTGATAGTTCTACAGATTCTAAGCGATGCCCCAGCATCATGTCAATGCTATCATATTTTTACCAGTAGCCGCCAACCAAGTACCAGACCTATGACACTTGGTCTCATAGCGTTAATGAAATGCGCTATTATCACGAATTTTTCCAGATTTTTTAAGCCAGCAGTTTAGCTTTTAGAGGGGGGGGGGGGACGCCCTACTGGAACAAAAAATTCCACTTTAAAGTTTAATATTTCGTAAATGGAGCATTCAATCGAAAAATGGTATTTGCAACCCTTAAGTCATTTTAAAAGACCTATTCAACGATACCCCACACGATGGGGTAGACGATGAAAGAAAAAATCATCCCGACTTCTCACATAGGGGAGCTACCCTAAAAAAAAATTTTTTTCAAAATTTTATTTCAGCACTTTGTCGGCGTCATTTATTTACATACCTCCACAAAATTACAGCTTTCTAGTATTAACGGTCTCTTAGCAAAACCTCGGACAGACAGACAGACAGACGGACATGACGAAACTATAAGGGTTCCTTGTCAGGACTACGGAACCCTAAAAAGCTCATAGTCGTAAATCGGCTGGACGCATGATTATCAATCAAAGCTAAGAACACTCTCGATTAAGAATTTAAGACACCTATCAAAAAAAAAAATCTTAGTCGAAATCGGTTCATCCGTGTGGGCGCTACGATGCACCACAGAACAGACAGACATATAGATACAAACGTCAAACTTATAACATCTTTTTGCGTCGAAGGTTAAATCGTAAATAGGTACTCGTAGGCAAGCACAGTTAAACCAATAGTCTCCTGTTTGAGTTAACACGTCAATCAACATAACAAACCACTCCACAGTAAATATTAACAGAGGTACAACAACTATACAACTATTTAGCATCGTAAATAGCGCAAACATTATTAATGCGGTCACGCCTTCTCAATTATTTGTCAATTAGTCATGAATTTGATGGTGAAAATGGTATGTTAGCTTTCGGCAGTTTCGGCTTTTGTTGGATTGCTATATTTTCTAAAAGATATTTGTTGTACATATGTAATAATGTGATCTCTAAGTGGTATATATGTTTGTAATTGACACTATTTCTTGTGTAGTGAGATTAAATTATTTTAGTATAGTTCAAATTGTAAGATATGAAGCGACGAAGCAAGTAACATCGCGGAGAATGATGTTTGCGCGATGCAGGATCTCATACATTGAGGCAATATTTATAAGCAGAACAATGAATAATGCTTCAGCGCCATCTAGATGCTTTTATATCAAATTATGTTTGTGAGTATGGAAGAAACCTTCAATATAAGAACCGTGCCATCGGCAACAGCTTTACATTTTATAACATAAACACATATCACTCAGATTCCTTTCAATAGATGTCGCATGAAGAACAACAAATGCACATCGATGCAGAGGCTTATGTAAAAACCGTATCGAACCACGGCTTCTGTTTCGATCAAGTCGTATAGGCGATGTATGAATGATTTATCTTCTGCCGTTATGCAGGCTTAGTAAGGCATCCTACATTTAAAAAATAAGTAAATAAAGTCGTTGTTTATGGCGGCGATTAATACTACACCGCTTTTTCAGTTAGTTACACTTACTTAAAAAATAGTAATTGTTTTTGGGCAAAGTTTCACGTAAAATTAAATAAGCAATTATTTGTTACTAAACATCTAGATGTCGCAATGCAGGGATGTGTAAAATGTTGGTACCTACTTAAAATAATCCAGAATTTGGCCAGTGTCGTTATAGGTAGGCAGTGGTCATCGCTTACCACGTTTCAATTGCTGTTTCCTGAAACTACAATAAATATAATATATTTACGTTACGTTTACGTTATTGTACGATGCATATTATGCATCGTACAATAAAGTGTGCTTCTGCAGTTTTGTAACGGTATATATAAGAGGTAATCTGCGAAAACGTCAACAAGAAGCCACAACTCCCGAGAGATTTAACGACAATATTCCTCAGACAATAGATAATATATTTTCTTATCTGTGCCATTGTTTCTCGAATATTTTGTGTATGTGTTATAAAGATTTACGGGAAGAAGACATTTGGGACAGCTCTGTTATATTTTGCGACTTTTAGTCACAAATAATATATATAAGGCCGTAGCGTAGCTTAGTCGCTTGGGTCCCTAACTTCCACTTGTCATACAAGGCAGAAAAACAGAAAAGTAGGTTTTAATGTTGTGTGAATATTATTTTAGTTTTTATCTTTTTCATAGGTGGTAGGAACATTATATCGATGTTCCGCTTGACTTGCTACCAAAAAGTAGCTTACCATTACCACCATCAAGGAGAAACGGTGTTTCGACAGGACATAGCCCTTCAGAGTCATACCATTCTAGGCCTAGTGTATTCACCATCCTCGATCACATCCTCGCTTACCACCAGGCGAGATAGTAGTCAAACGCTAGCTTATAAGATATATATAAAAAATCTATATTATTTTATCCTATGTCTCCGGCATCGATTGATCAATTTGACCTGCGGAGTCCCATATACATAAAATCGAAACAAATAACAGAAATACCTCATGAGCAATTTTATGCAGCCCATCCCTAATAAAAGTTTTTAAATGATATACCTACCTAGTTAATACTTCTTATCTACTCTAAATATAGTAAAAATATTATACTCCTTAAGTTAACTTAAGTTAAGTTATTTTTAGAACCAATATGAAAACAAAAGCTAAGGCATCTCATTGCTCTAAGAAAATTTATTTTAAATGCAAACAGCTTGCTTAGTAGTTTTATTGATCCAATACCTGGAAGCGGAGCAATATAATAATTGCCATTGGTGAATGTAGGTATTGGTTTTTATTTATAAAAACCTAATTAACCTAATTAAGTAGGTCTTCGTCGAGACCCATTATTCTATTGACGTGAACCCACACACAGACACAAGCATATTTAGCGTAGTTGGAGGGGTTAACAAGACTATTAGTACTGTGCAATGCAACCCTCATTGTTAGGTAATATTTTATATTAAAAAAATAATAATAATGTAACTAATTTGCGTCCGTTGGCCTTAGGGGCAGGGCAGGTTGGGAGAGAAAATAAGATTAATTTTAAACCCGATTTTTGCACGTGAACTTTGAGTAATGAGTAGTGCCTTGTACTATTCATTATTCTGTGATAGTGCTAAAAGCTACAGTCTGCCACTCTGTCTGGTGTGATGTTCGGTGCTAGCCAAATCGGAAGATCAGTTACGAGTTATGATTGCTGCCTTCATCATCATCAGCCGGTGTCAGTCCACTGTTGGACGTAGGCTTCTCCGAAGATGCGCCTAAGCTCGATTACTAAGCCCGATTTTCGGCTCTTCTTTTCCAGTCACTGCCCACCGCTTTGCGTATGTCGTCGCTTCACCTAGTCACAGGACGTCATACGCTACGTTTGCCGATTCGCGGTCTCCACTCCATTTCTGGTTGCAGGAATTATATGAATGATGAGAATCACAGAAAAAATACGCGTATAATCTTTCGTCCAATTTTGTCGATACATTCAGGCAACCCTTCGTTTGCTCCACGTTGAAGTTGCATTTCGTTCAAGTTCAAGTTGATCTCGATAAGGGATTTTTTTGGGTATGAATATATTTTACGTAACCTCGTCAACGTGACCCAAACCGCTCCTTTATTTTCTGAAAAACATTGCTCACCTTGTTCATTAAAGTAAAAAATAAACTGGCCAAGTGCAAGTCGGACTCGCACTCGTAGGGTTCCGTACCACACTACAGTATTTTATAAGATCGAGCAAAAAATACCACTATCATTTTTCGTCAGCAAAAAATAATATTTAATAAACATTTTATTTCTTATAACGCCATCTAACGTCTAACAAAGGTGTTAGGGATCGACATTTCAATATAACGCCATCTATGGGACGTTTACCTAACTAAGCGTTCATAGATGGCGAGAAATGCCGAAACAAACACGTTTCTTGTATGGGGATCCTCTATTATTTTTAACTTTATTCTGTTTTTAGTATTTGTTATTATAGTGGCAACAGAAATACATCATCTGTGAAAATTTCAACTGTCTAACTATCACGGTTCATGAGAGCCTGGTGACAGACAGACAGACAGACAGACAGACAGACAGACGGACAGCGGAGTCTTAGTAATAGGGTTCCGTTTTACCCTTTGGGTACGGAACCCTAAAAACTCGCCATTCTACTGAGGCAGTAGAAACCTTAAAAGATAGGTAGGTGCATTATAATACATTACAAAAGAAAATGTTTTGCGTCAGTCGTGCTCGGGGCCTTTGTTCAGGTGCTTTTCAATATTCATGAAGCGCGGGCAAGTGGTCCATTGTTAATTCCAAACTTCGAAATCTAAATATGGCTCTCCTACCTTATTTTTGCGTCGTGCATTAAATATTTTATAATATCGTTTAAAACTTTTGAAAGGACCAAGTTCACGTGCCGCACGAGAGATTTTTGTTGAATATTGATGTTTGACCTCTGAATACTAAAGAATCAATGTGTCATGTAAAATGACAGGGCATGTAAAACTCAGCATCTAGAGCCCAGTGGCGCAGTGGTAAATGGTCGTCTTTGATGAGGTAGTGAGTTGAAATCCCCGCTGTGCTGCCAATGGATTTTTCTATCGAAAAATGTGCATATACATTTTTGCATATCACAGTGGCATGTGAAGGGAAAACATCGTTAAGAAACCCACAACCCTGGCATGGTGGTGGTAGGACACCATCTAGTGTCCGCCTACCCAGACTACACTCTCAATTTGGAAAATCTGTCGCCAAACATCTAATGTCCTTGAGAGCCAATTCCCATTAGGCCTAACGTGCTACTATCGATCGCATCATTATTTACCATCAGGTGTGATAGTGGTCAAACGCTAGCGGTAACGTAATGCTGGTCCAGTTATCTCATATAATAAAATCTATGTAAGAAAAACTTCAGTTCAGATATAGCCTCTCTACAGTCTCTATACTCTCTTCTGTTTGCTGGCCATCACGATTCCATGTTAAATGAGGTGGTGAAAGGCAGTCAGGTCGTAGCCAGTCAGATTGTCAGAGTTTTCAGGCCGCCTGAAGCTACTTATTTTCAATATTACATTTTTGCATCATTTTCAAGCCTGAAATCGTGGTAATATGCATATAAGCGACTCTAATTTAAAATAAACTGGCCAAGTGCAAGTCGGACTCGCACTCGTAAGGTTCCGTACCACACTACAGTATTTTATAAGATCGAGCAAATAATACCTCTATCCTTTTTCGCCCGCAAAAAATAATAATGAATAAACATTATATTTCTTATAACGCCATCTAACGTCTAACACAGGTGTTAGGGATCGACATTTTAAATAACGCCATCTATGGGACGTTTACCTAACTAAGCGTACATAGATGGCGTGAAATGCCGAAAAAACACGTTTCTTGTACCCTCTATTATTTTTAACTTTATTCTGTTTTTAGTATTTGTTGTTATAGCGGCAACAGAAATACATCATCTGAGAAAATTTCGACTCTCCAACTATCACGGTTCATAAGATACAGCCTGGTGACAGACGGACAGACAGACAGACAGACGGACAGCGGAGTCTTAGTAATAGGGTCCCGTATCCCTAAAAAAAGATGCGACGAAACGTGTCTTTTTTTTGGCGCCATTAGCTAAATCGTACAACGTGAAAGGAGTTTTTAAGAAGTATACAGATATAAATATAGGTACTATTACTATTCTAAATAAACAGTGATATGAAATGACCAATGACCATGGAAGTTAAAATATAACTGGAACGATTGGATGGTACAATTGAAGCTAAAATAATAAAACTACAAAAAGTGAGTCTAATTGGTGATCCTTGTATTGAGCTTTTATTACACCGTTTTCCTATAAGTCCACTCTTATACTATAAAGTGTAAAAACATTATTTTAAAATGCATTGTGATCAATTTGGTCATAGGTACTTACTTTGCGGTGGACGGTGGACCGCATCCGCCTCATGACGGCCCAAATCGTTTTGATAAGATACGAAAAAGCGAGCATATCCTCTAAAAAAATTGTTAAATTGTAATTGTATAGGAAACGAATCTAGCAAAAACCTCCTGCACAGCTGTAACATAATTATTTCGCTACAGAAACCGACCCACAATTATGACCGTATGCTCGATCTGGCATGTTCCTTGTTGTAATGTTTTATCTTTATAGGCAGTATAAGCATAAAACCCGCATGGGCCTGTAGATTGCAAAACGTTATTATAATTGAATATAAAAAGTAACTGACTGTATCTTTCGCATCCGGCTTAGTAACCGCAATATGTGAGACGCCCTGTTTTGAGTATGACTGTACGATAATTATAAAATCTCTGCGCTCTTTTTACTATATGAAAAGAAAGTCTTTAAGCCGACTTGTAATGTAATAATAATAATAAATAACAGTCGTTGTGCGGTAACGGCAACAGCTGGTTCAAGGGTCTGAAACAGAGGTAGCATCCTATCACGGTACGCGGACAGGTTAGTTCCTCCCTCTGTAGCCCTGTAGTAGGCGCGCATGCAATTCTCGTTTATAGACTGAGTCCATCGCATGCGACGCGCTACACCACCGGTAGCGGGGGCCGGGCGCGGAGCAGGATGCCCCGCAGGCCCCAAGCGTGCCGGCAGCGGTGGTCGTCCACGTCGCACAGGTGGTAGCGGCGGTCGTGGCGACGGAGGCCCGTCCTCGTTGCTCGACGAGCTGGATCCCTCGGGGGGAGTGGCAAACTCGTCTCCCGATGATGAGCTGGGAGACGTGGGAACGGGCGAGGGTGTAGGTTGCGCGTTAATTTCCGCTTCTTGTCTTCTTTTTGATCTGGTGATCATATTTCTTATTTTCTTTTACAATATTTTTGTGTTATGTTAACTAAACTAAGGTGGACTCAGACTGAACTAGACGCCCTGGATAGAAAAGTTCGAAAGCAATTGACATCACATCGCATGCTTCACCCACGCTCGTCTGTTATGAGACTGTATATCCCACGGAAATGGGGTGGTCGAGGCTTTTTAAATGCCAAGACACTCCACAACCGTGAGGTATGCAGTCTCCGGGAATATTTCCTAAACAACGAGTGTGGGATGCATTGCGATGTGGTGTCAGTTGACAAGACTTTCACCCCTCTGTCCTTAGGCAAAGAGAACTGGCGCAAGCCTCAGGTGCTGAGCACCGAGGACCGCAAGGACGTATGGAAGAGCAAGGAGCTGCATGGCCGGTTCTATCGAGTCTTAACGGGACCCGATGTGGACCTGCTCGCGTCGGTGAACTGGCTACGATTCGGGGACCTCTTTGGGGAAACCGAAGGTTTTGTTTGTGCAATTGCGGACGAAGTTATCAAGACGAACAACTACCGGAAATATATTATGAAGGACGGTACGGTCGACATATGTCGGGCATGCCGCCGTCCCGGAGAGTCACTCAGACATATCATTTCCGGTTGTTCTCATCTTGCTAACTCCGAGTACTTGCACAGACATAACCTCGTAGCCAGGATCATCCACCAGCAACTTGCTCTTCAATACGGCCTTGTCGAGTCTGAGGTGCCGTACTATAAGTACGCACCTGCGCCAGTTCTTGAAAATGGTCATGCTTTGCTCTATTGGGACCGATCGGTTATCACGGACAGGACTATTGTCGCCAATAAACCTGATATCGTGATAGTCGACCGGTCCCAGCGGCGGGCAGTGTTAGTTGACATCACCATCCCGCATGACGAGAACCTCGTGAAGGCTGAAAAGGACAAGATCAGCAAGTACCTTGACTTGTCTTTCGAGGTTACCGCCATGTGGGATGTTGATTCGACTAGCATTGTCCCAATAGTCGTTTCTGCGAACGGCCTAATAGCGAAGAGTCTCGACCAACATCTCAAGAGACTCTCGCTAGACGGCTGGATCAAGGGCCAGATACAGAAGGCAGTACTTCTTGACACGGCACGCATCGTCAGGAGGTTCCTCTCTCTGCAGCCCTAACCACCGGTAGCTTGGGCCCTGCCCCGCTGCTGGCGGCACTCTAGGTTTAGGTTTTTTTATAATATTGTTTATTTGTAATGATTTTTTTCTATTTTTGTTTGGATATCTTTATTGTAAAAAAACCTAAAACTAAGAAAGAAAATAAATAGTGTGAATAATAAATAATAAATTTATTTGCAAAACTTAGCTCATCAGAAACAGAGTTTATAAATAGCTTATGGTAAAACATAGCATCGTATGAGCTCTGAGTCTCACACTAGGGAATCCCTGTGTCGTGAGATTCAGTCTCTTCCAGTTTTGGATTAGATTAGTAACTAGGTGCATACTTAATACTATTTTAAACAAGGTTTTACATTACTTAGTTAGTTATGTTATACATATTAACAAAAGCAAAACACAAAGAAAACAATCACTTGAATTATAAGATACAGCAGGATAAGTTAATTGCATTCACAGAATTATAATAATTAATTAGTAATTTTTCATGTCGTGCATATAGAATGCGGAATATAGTGAATTCCGAGTTTTACTAAATTTAATTAAGTTTATTATAGGTAATATTATTGACGTTAAATACCAGCTGTGATTCGCGTACCTTAACAGGGAACGTGGGGTGCACCTTTACATACAAATGTTTTCCCCTGTTTCCTCCCTGGAAAATGCTTCTAGAGCTTACGCCCTACTGGAACAAAAATGTGCACTTTAAAGTTTAATATTTAAATGGAGCATTCAATCGAAAAATGGTATTAGCAACCCTGAAATAATTTTAAAATACCTATTTAACGATACACCACACGACGGGGTAGACGACGAAAAAAAAATTCATCCCCACTTCTCATGTAGGGGAGCTACCCAAAAAAAAATATTTTTCAAAATTTGATTACTATTATTAGCAAAACCTCGGACAGACAGACAGACAGACGGACATGACGAGACTATAAGGGTTCCTTGTCAGGACTACGGAACCCTAAAAAAAGGTTTGCTGGCTGTAAGCTACAGCAGACCTTAATTTTTTGTAGAAACAATTTTGTCTCTAGAAGCATTTTCCAGGGAGGAAACAGGGGAATATATTTGTATGGAAAAGTGAACCCCGCGTTCCCTCTTAAGTAAAATTATGTCGAACTAGGTTTCTATCGAGTTCTATCGCACTTCTTCAGGAGTAAAGTCACGCGGTGAGATCGCGACGATTCTTATCCCAATGAATTTTAAGTATTCCGTATACCAAACAAAAAAAAATTGAATTCGTTACGGTCATCGAGGTACGTACATAGTACATATACATCGATGGTTACGGTTTTATTTTTATCGACGCCTGGTCATCAACACACCCCCATCACTAGAGCTCTCAACCCTCTTACTAATAAGGAGGTTAGAGTTGACTTGACCTATTTTCACAGGGTGATAATTATTGGAAGTGGATCTTGTACTAGAAACACTCTACTACTAGTAAGTAGTAGTAGACTCACTTCGTAGGGTGCCGTGCTAAAATTGCAGAACTTTTGAACTTTATTTGTCTGATACGTTGGGATATCATCATTTTACTTGTAGTTTTTTTATACAGTGTGGAAATTAAACTCAGGCCCTGGAGGGAAACTACTTTAAATCCTTAAGCTAGCTCATTTTACTTAAAGGAGACATTTCTTTATTTTTGAAAAGAAACAAATCTGCATTAAAAGATTTTTTAAAACTCGCTTGCTTCGCCCGGGACTCGAACCAACTAAAATTAAAAAAATTAGGTCTTAAAAATAAAAATAATCGTTAAATCTAACATCAACTTTATTTTACTATCAATTTTACAAAATTGACACTTAAATTATTTAACTGATAAATTGTTCGAAATGAGCCAGCTAGGCTATTCTGTAAGCTATCTCGACAGCGGAATCCGCGGTGAGTTTTTTTTTTTTTGATATTATTTTTTGATAGCAAAGTGTTGTGGTGTATGCCCCTAATAACATTTAACAACATTTAACAAGATACTTAACGATAAATTAGCAAGCGTGTACTTCATACGAAGTCTTTGAGTGTTGGAGAGATAACAGAACTGTTACGTGTCTTTTACTTGTTAAAAGTGAACAGTAACCAAACATTTTTTAGAGAAACTTTATCCTGCATATTAATACTACCGATTAGTATAATAAAATAAAGAGTGTTTATTTTTTTTAATTTTAGTTGGTTCGAGTCCCGGGCGAAGCAAGCGAGTTTAAAAAAATATTTTTTGTTACAACTAAGTGGCGATGTTAATTATGTAAAAGTGCTTTTATTTTTATCGATGTTTGGTCATATAGTCATTTAAGCTCTTAACCCATATTAAGCAGAAGATGTAAGTAAGCAGGCGGTAAGTAGACTTGACCCACTTACGAGAACACTCAATACTGGTTAATGATTAGAAGTACTTAGATCTACTTATGATATTGGTGTTCTATAAGATAACTTAGTTAAAAATTTGCTAAGATGTAATGACAATTTTTCGTCATATGTTTCTATCGTCAATATTTGTTAATCGCGCACTAATTTAAATCGTTAGGACTGAGGAGAAGAGGAGGTTGTAAAATTCTTGATTTTAATTCTAGAGAGTCATTTATTTTAAAAGTGTATAATTCCCAGGAGGTTCCATTTAAATTTAATCGAGATCTGATGAGTATCTTCAGATAGAGATAAACACTTCAAGCTTGTTATGGTACTGAAAATGACTGGAAAATAACTAGAGCGGCATTTGAAGTCGGTTCTTTTAGTTTTTAAACGAGCTTAAATCATTGAACTGGCATATGCATAAGTTAAATTAGGGAATTTAACTTTTGATGATGTTTCGCCTTACTTCCTGCTTAAAAGTAGCTTACCAACATCAAGGAGATTATCTGCAGCCATAACATATCGGTGTTCTGGCATAATCCTTACAACACCTTACACTTGGTCGTTTGTTCGCCGATAATATACTGCTAGAAGAAATTTCATTTTCAAAATTTTTGTTCTACAATTTCGACGATATTAAATGCTCTTTCTATAGAGAAATCTTCTTCAGCTATAAATAATTTCCTTACATGAAAATTCTGATTTTACTAAATCTTAAGAAAAACCTAATTACCTATGTAGAGGCCTATGCTTGGTGTTTCTCTGAAGGGTCGAATTCGAAATGAAGTCAGAGAACCAAAATTATCAACTCATAGCTCATAGGATTCGCAAGCTGAAGTGGCAGCGGGCTGGTCACATCTGTCGTAGAACCGATAACCATTAGGGTAGACGAGTGCTAGACCACGGCTCGGCAAACGTAGTGTAGGACTTCTTCCAGCTAGGTGGAGCGCTAATCAAGCTGGCTGTCAGGGGTAGGAAACGAATAGCTGAAGACTGAGCTCAGTGGCGTGCCATAGGAGAGGCCGATGTCCAGTAGTGGACGGAAATTTGCTGATATTGATGATAATGACCTATGTAGGTTATGAGGATTAATCCTTCATATGATGATGGTTAAAAACAAAGTCTCTGAAGTACCTGCCAGGGCCAAACTCCCAATTTACTCCGAACTTCGTAAGGATGTCGACCAGGAATTACTCACTATTGTTTATCGAACATAAAACACACCCTTAGCGAAGTTTGTTCCACTAACAAGAACCGTGTGTAAGTAACTACTACTTATCTGTGATCGTGTTGACTTGACCTATTTTTTTATTGGATGTACTTTTAAAAATAATGCTTGCTTCTATCTAAAGAAGAGATGGTAAAGAGGCAAGTTGTGTGAGACTTAAGGTTTAGACTGGAAAGTGTTAATAATTTAAGTAAGTACCTACTAAATGAACACGCTGTGCCTGGAATACTTTGACTCTCAAGAGCTATGTGCTGCCGGAACACCGTAAGGTTATGGCGGTAGATTTTCTCCTTGATGGTGGTAAGCTACTGTTTGGTAGCAAGTCATCGCTATAATGTGCTCCTCCTACCACCTGTGATGGACAAACACACATGCTAGGATTTGAACCGGCGCTTTCTCGTTTAGTAGTCAAGCCATCTATCTGTAACGCCAACGGGGTTCTCAACAATAGTACACACATCAACACTGTCTAGGGATATTCTGATTTTCTCAATTTTTTCCAAACGTGTTACAACTAACATACAACATGTATATATTTTTATAGAGCCCATTTATCAGACTATGCTTTAGAATAAAACAAAGTTATTTATTTTGCGTAAATATTTTTTTTTATGAAATAAAGACAAAAAGTGAAATAATGGTAAACCTAAAGATGAATTTCTTTTTCAGAAAAAAGTGAAAGTAAAGCGGAATTATTAGGTTCTTTGCAGTTACCCGAAAAATTAGTAGTCAGTAAAACCACCCATGACGTTAATCACGGTCCTGCAACGGTTTTTCATGCTTCGAATCAAGTTATCAAAGTCTGCTGCGGGATATTGTCCCAGGTCCTGCTAAGATGCAAAAAAAGTTGCTTTTCAGTCGCAACGTTTGGAGGAAAATTCCTCTAAGCCCTTCTTTGGAGCATGTCCCACGCGTGCTCTATGGTGTTTAGGTCTGGTGAATGCGCGGGTCAGTCTAAGACCGACACGTCGTGCTCCTGTAGCCAGCTGGTGACCACTCGCGCAGTGTGCGGACGAGTGTTGTCGTGCATGAGCGTGAAAGTTTGGCCCATTTGCATTCGATGAGGATAGATTATTGGTGCTAGCTCCTGATTTCGATATTTTTCTGCAGTCATGGTGTTTCTGATCCAAACGAGGTCTTTTCTTCCACCAACACGAATACCCGCCCAAACCATAATTGTTCCGCCGTTGCATGGATGGACTTCCTGAGGGTGTTGCAGACGCTTCTCACGTCCAGGAGCTCGCGATACACGTACTCTTCGTAAATCAGGATAAAAACCGAATCGGGACTCATCGGTAGACAGCACTACAGACTATTGGTTATCTTCCTAGAGCAAATGTTCTGGAGCCCTCTCTAATCTTCGTCCGCGATTTCCTCTGCGTAGTGCTAGAGTACGAAGCGGCCTGCGAGCATGAAGGTTAGCCTCATGCAATCTTCTCCTCACAATTTGGTCACTAACAAGCAACTGGTACTCTGACTAGAGCCTTTGAACCAACTGCATGGCCGTCACATTAAGTTGTCTTCTCGCGGCCACTTGCAAAAATCGATTCTGTCTTTGGGTGGTTATGCCCTTCCCGCCTAGGTGCCTTTCAGCCACTTCACCAGTGGTACGATAATGTGACCAAAACCTTGATATCACGTTTTGTCATGTTCCAATCTCCTCGGCTATACTCCGTTGAGTAGCCCCAGCTTGAAGCATGCTTACTGCCCCTAACATCTCGTCTCTCGTTAAATGGCGCCGCTGCATGATGCATACAGGTACATAAATTCGAAATTAACCGATGATTTTTATTAAAACTTTAATTTTAAACAAAAAAAATACCAAAAACTAGGTTAGGTAAATAAAAACATTCGATCTTCGCTACAGTTATGCCGCGCAAATCTTTTGTTATTAATTTATTTTTCAAATTCAAATTTTGAATCATTCATTAAAACCTACACAATAAGCTTACATTAAAATATTTTTACAAATTTACAAATTTATAAAAACAAGAAATTTTTACAAATTATCCCTAGACAGTGTTGATGTGTGGTAGATTAGTAGCCAAGGGCTGTAAGGCATCAATTGCAGCCCGAGATATTTAGGCAGATTCAGATTGGTTGGTAATTTTACTTTTATTTTGTATGGAATCTTTAATGTAACCTTCAGCCATCTTGCTGGATTTCCACCCACCGTGCCATTTTATAGTGGTTAAGTTAGCCCCAGCATCCGTTCGATATTTAAAATTGATGACTATTATACTCATACGAAGACAAGGCTGAATAGCGAAGCGACCTCTTTTGTCATTGGGCTGAATGCATGTTGTCTATTCCAGTATGATGGTTAGATGTACGCGAACTTTTTTAAAGAGTGAAGAGTTTTTTTTTTAAATTACTTACCGCCCTAGGGCTTTTCTAGCTACATTATTACCCTAGAGCGCTAATTGGTTACCTACAAGCCCAAATTTTGGGGGTAATAAGGACCTACTTACCGAATATGAGAGATGTAAAAGAAAATGTAAATTAGGTAAACCATAGAAACTTGCACTAGGCACTCTGCGAGTAATAACTGCGAGTTTATTTAGATTGGTTATTACCTATAACCGGCGAGCATTTATGAAGACGCTCATGAAAGTGGAAGAAGCGAAAGACGTGTGTCAAGATCGTAGCATGTGGGAAGAAGTAGTCTGCCTACCCCAACGGGGAAAAGGCGTGGTTTTATGTATGTATGTACCTACTATATATATTTGCTGTATGACTATTAATATTGTAATAGTTTGCAGATCAGCAATGACATGTAACGATGGTGTTATGAATAAACAATTTGTATTTGTATTTGTACTCGTTCACGTTAAAATAAACGCAGGAATTAAAAAGCGCCATCTAATGTCCATAATAAGTAACATTATAGTTCCATACAAATCTGCGTTTACTTTAATGTGATCGATTAAGTCAATAAACCTAAATAAGTTCGCGCTAGGCACTCTGTAATATCATTCAATCGAATTTCAGCAACACATTTTCCATCAGTACGGTTGGTACCTAACGCAGATCGGAAATTGAAACGAAATAAACGTACACGCGAAATGGTTTACTCTGATGCAATTGAAATCTTCTTGGTAGGTATAATATTGCCAGCTCTTAGTATTCGTTCTCTATCATATAATCCAGACGAATATTATAAAAACGTTTCAAACATTTGCCACTCTGTCACGTCTGATTTTTACCTAATCACGCCTAAACGAACGGAAATTTAACAATGATTGAAATATTTGTATTAATAAATTTGTGAAAATAGAATCATGAATTTTATCAGATCACACAATTGTTGATTGACACATCTTTACAGTGATAAAGTTCTTGGTGTACGTGAACGAAGTCACAGGTATCAGCTTTTATTATTATAAACGCGAAAGTTTGTTGTATTGTATATTTATTACGCAATCACGTAAAAACGGCTGACGGATATTGATGAAAATTGGCACGCAGATAGGTTATAGACTGGTCTTTCACATACGATACAACAGAGTTTATGTGTTTTATTTCACTTCAAAACAGTGAGGAAGTATTTATCACTCAAACTTGGTACTGAAAGTTACTAGCGCGGCATTTTGATTTGTAATTTTAAATGACATGTATGTCATAGCGGAACCCCTCTTAAATTAACTCCCCCATAATAAAACCTACGACAAAACTCGCGAGCAACCTACGTACAATTTAATTATTTTTAATCCCCAAAAATAACCAAGAAGGGTTTGTTAGCATAAACAATAACATCGTCGTTATCATATCTGTCCTTTTGGCCTGTAATACTTTTCTGTGCCTTTTTGCATTGACTTAACAACTTGTATACCAGCATATTACAGTTTGTTTTTTACATGAAAATAATATGACCAAACTCATGTAGACTATTAAAACACTAATGTTACCTTAAGTGCATGAAACACTGCGGTTTTATTGTGCCTAATTTCTTCACTCTTCAGATTAAGGTCACTCAAGTTATGAAGAGGACTATGCTCTGCATTTCTTTGAAATATCTGAAAAAGTTCTTATCATAACCATTCTGTGGCATAGCTCAAGGAACTAGTTAGCTGTTATGGCAGTAGCCTGATCACACAGATGTATGTGATCAGGTCCGGTATACTAATTGAAGTTGCAATTCTAAACTCAATGTCTACATTGATATGAGCGCTTATATTCACACGCCAGGATATGATCGATTAGTCTCACTGAGTCTAATCAATCATAGGGCTGTAGTGTCACGGTTCTGGACTCTACTCAGCACTCAATCTGAGCATACTCGTTGATATTGATAAAACTATAAACAATATAATTCAGCTAGTTTAAAACTTAAAACAACCGACTTTCATGCCCCGCGAGTCAGTTTCAGTAGCAAGCTTGAGAAGTTTATCGTCATATCTCTGGAGATACTTATCAGATCTCAATGAAATTGCAATGGGACCACCTCGGAAATGTACCCTACCGATTAAAAAAAGAATCATCCGAATCGGTTCACAATTGACGGAGTAATCGCGTAACATACATACAAAAAAAGAGAAAAAATAAACTGGGCAAGTGCAAGTCGGACTCGCACTAGTAGAGTTCCGTACCACACTACAGTATTTTATAAGATCGAGCAAAAATACCACTATCATTTTTCGCCAGCAAAAAATAATAATTAATAAACATTTTATTTCTTATAACGCCATCTAACGTGTAATAAAGGTGTTAGGGATCGACATTTCAATATAACGCCATCTATGGGACGTTTACCTTACTAAGCGTTCATAGATGGCGTGAAATGGCGAAAAAAACACGTTTCTTGTATGGGGACGGTCCCCCTATTATTTTTAACTTTATTTTGTTTTTAGTATTTGTTGTTATAGCGGCAACAGAAATATCATCATCTGTCAAAATTTCAACTGTCCAACTATAACGGTTCATGAGATACAGCCTGGTGACAGACGGACAGACAGACAGACACACAGACAGACACACAGACACACAGACAGACACACAGACAGACGGACAGCGGAGTAATAGGGTCCCGTTTTACCCTTTGGGTACGGAACCCTAAAAACATACAGACGTATTGAGAACCTCCTCCTTTTTGGAAGTCGGTTGAAAATGAAAGATAGAGATAGAGAGAGGACAAAGTAAGAGTGTAGCGGAAATCAGGAACTTTAGAATTGAATCGTTTGACACAACGTTGGGGATCGTTCGATTTTAAATTGCGAAGGGCTCGTAAAACTTTCTTCGTCACGATCAGAGTTTTAAAATTTGCTTATAATTCAAAAGTTGCTCGAATCACATCGATGGCACAGAATATCTAATACTAATAGCATCGATAGTTCTAAAACTGGGTCAGACTTACGACGCGACGCTAGTTTCCGCTTCCGCTTCGTTATTTTTATAGGTTCTTGAAAATGAGGGTAGGTTTACAAGTTTTTGCGATCACCCTCGTATTTTTGTTTGCTTCAGACCGTTATTTATCAAATAGGTAAGTGGCAGAACGCTGTTTATATTTTGTTTTGCTGAATTTTTGATATATTTATCGAGTCCATGAAGCAAAAGTTTTGATGATATTTTTAAGCTCTAGTGAAAACTGAATTATCTCTTATGTGATTGATTATCATATTTGCTAACGTCGCAAGTATCTTAACTAGATAAAATAGAGATGAGATGCTATTCGTCTGACAACTTTTATCTTCTTCTTTTTAACCGACTTCACAAAAAAGGAGGAGGTTCTCAATTCGTCAGTATGTTTTTTTTTTTTTTGTGTATGTTACGCGATTTCTCCATCAATTGTGAACGGATTCAAATGATTCTTTTTTTAATAGGTAGGATACGTTTCCGAGGTGGTCCCATTTTAATTTTATCGAGATCTGATTAATATAACCAGAGATATGGAGATAAATACCTCAAACATAGGAGAATGTACTAGTTTTAGTAGAAGAGTCCCAAGAAGATTATACACAATAGAGGTTGCTATTGCATATAAGATATTCTTACGGTAACTGTGAGCGAGATAGAAATAAAGGTGGGGACATTTTTTTTTTATATCTTATAGCCAAGCGTTTGACCACTATCTCACCTGTTGGTAAGTGATGATGCGGTCGAAGATAGAGAAGTGGACTAGAATGGGAACTGGCTCTCAAGGATAGCTGCCGGAACACATTAGATGTTTGGCGACAGATTTTCTGACTTGAGGGTAGTAGCTGGCCAGGCGGACACTAGATATGTTCTACCACCATGCGGGGGTTATTGGTTTCTTAACGATGTTTTCCTTCACCGGAGGGCCACTGTGAGAAGCGCACATATATATTTCGATAGAAAAATTCATTGGTGCACGGTGGTTTGAACTCGGTACCACGGCATCAAAGCCGACCGTTCTCCCAATTACGCCACCAGGCCCTCAATAAATAATTATAATAAATCTAATATATAAAATTCTCGTGTCACACTTTTCGTTGCCATACTCCTCCGAAACGGCTTGACCGATTTTGATAAAATTTTTTGTGCTTATCCGGTATCTATGAGAATCGGCCAACATCTATTTTTCATCCCCCTAAATGTTAGGTCCCTAATTTTTTTTTTTATATTTTAGACAAAATTTTTAGTTTCTATTTTTTTATGATACAACATACAAAAATACATACAATCCTCAATTTTCACCCTTCTACGATCAACCCTTATTTTTTAATAGCCATTTTAGTATTATATGGCAAAACAACGTTTGCCGGGTCAGCTAGTAATTCTATATAAATATAAATAATTTGTCTTCACAGGAATGTTCTACCGGGCAAAGTCTTGTTAGGGTGCAAACTTTTTTAAACATACCTAATATTTTTTGACATGACATGGCATTTGGCGAAGATGGCGGCCATTTCAGTCCCGCGATACTGCATACATAATTAAATAACTCAGAATTATGAACGTACTTTGTACCAATCAACACAGCAAAAAAAATTATAAGCATAAAACCACATATTATATAATAGTTACTACGTAAATAATACTTTCCGTTGTTAGGTTGGCTACACAGTGCTTTCATAATTCGGGTATCCACAATATAGGGAAGTGCCTCTTATAACGTAGTAGAGTGATTCAGTACTCTGTTGGCCATATGGCGGCAATTAATGTTAATAATCGCAAATAATACTTTTTGATATTCATTTTGGAATACAACTAGTCCGTGTTATAAAAGTATTTGGAATTATTGTAATAAAATAGACAATTAATTATCGTGTGTGTCAGATGCTTTAATTGTACAGGGCCATTTTGGACATTGTCCTTTGATACCTTGATGACATCATTATTACTGGTGAATATTTTCACTTTAGCGCGGCATTTAAAGTCAATTTTTTAGGGTTCCGAACCCAAAGGCTACCAAAGGAACACTTTCTGAGACTTTGTTGTCTGTTCGTCCGTCCGTCCGTCCGTCCGTCCGTCCGTCCGTGTGTCTATATGTGCGCACTTTACAGATCTGTATCTTCTTAACCGTTATAGTTACATACTTGAAATTTTCAAAAAGTATATATCCGTCAGTGTATAACGGCCCAGACACGAAATTTAATAGATACATGTAATTTCATTAAAACTTTTTTTGCACTAAAAAGGGTAAAATAAGTTATTTAAAAAAAAAACCGACTTCATAACCACAAAAAGGCATTCAAAAGCGAAAAATAATTTACTTAAAATTATTATAAGCGTTACCCACTTCTCTATTTGAAGTCGGTGCCAGCCAAGTCTATTGGATATTAGATAGATACTATGTATGTAGTAGTAGTAAGTAGGTACATGTAGGTTAGTAAGTAGGTAGATACATGTAGGTATTATCTATCTACTACCTATTAGACTTGGCTGGCACCGACTTCAAATAGAGAAGTGGGTAACGCTTATAATAATTTTAAGTAAATTATTTTTCGCTTTTGAGTGCCTTTTTGTGGTTATGAAGTCGGTTTTATTTTTTTTGAAAAATAACTTATGTGTTTATGTCTTATATGTTAGCGTTTGACCACTATCTCCCTCTATTCCTCCAGTATCCGTATAGGAACCTGTAGTTTTCTACGTATTGATATTGTATAGTTCTTCTTAATTCTATAGGTGTTCCGGCAGCACACATCCCTTAATAACAGAGAGTCGGAGTATTCTAGGCCTAGCCACAGAATAATTAATACTTGGCCTAGCTTTAGATTGATTCTCTTCGTCTTCTACGATCGATGTGAAAGACAAACTTGCAACACTTAATTATCTTTCTCGTAAACCTACTCCTGATTACTCATCTTTTGTTTTAAATGAATTTACTGCATGTGATGTTAAGAAGAGCATCCTTTCCATATCCTCAAACGCCATAGGAGGGGACGGTATCAGCCGAAATATGATTGTTCCTATATTGGATGAAATATTACCTATTTTATGTCATATATTGAACGGTTCTATTTCGGAAGGTGTCGTACCTTCCTGTTGGAAAGAAGCCCATATCATTCCTCTTCCCAAGAAATCCAACCCCAAATCCTTTTCTGAATACCGTCCTATTTCTATTCTCCCTCTGTTGTCCAAAGTCCTTGAACGATTAGTTCATAACCAACTCAACCTCTTCCTTAATCGTTACAATCTCCTCAATCCCTTCCAGTCTGGTTTCCGTCCTGGCCATAGCACTGTATCTGCACTTGTTAAGGTCACAGATGACATAAGGCTGGGTATGGAAAACGGCAAACTTACTATCCTATCCTTATTAGATTTCAGCAATGCGTTCAACACTGTTGATTTCGACATTCTTCTTGCATTGCTCTGCTCTCTTAACATATCTCCATCGGTTATTCAGTGGTTTCATAGTTACCTATATGGGCGGCGGCAGCGTGTACGCATTGAAGATTTTTTTTCTTCGTGGTGTTACACGAGTGCTGGCGTCCCTCAGGGTGGTGTGCTATCTTCTCTTTTATTTGCCATTTTCATTAATTCTATATCTTTTTCTCTCTCTTCCTCGTACCACCTCTATGCAGACGATCTCCAAATATACTCACAAACATCTGTAGAACGTTTAGATGAAGCTATTGGGACTACCAACGATGACTTATGCCGTATAGCAGATTGGAGTAAATCGTATGGATTAGCCGTTAACCCCACGAAAACTCAAGCTATCATCGTGGGTACTTCTAGACTTCTTGCAAAGGTAGACTCCTCAAGACTTCCTCCAATCGTTTTTAATAATGTGATTGTTCCCTATAGCAATCAAGTAAAAAATCTCGGGGTCATACTTGATAAAAAATTTACGTGGGATCCTCAGATTCAGTCTGTTAGCCAAAAGTTGTTTGCTTCTGCAGCTTCACTCCGTAGACTGCGTAATTTTCTGCCGACTGCGACTAAAGCTGCGCTTGCTCAGTCTCTTCTACTTCCCTTACTAGACTACGCTGATGTCAGTTACTTGGACCTTAGGCAAGACCAATTGAACAAGCTTGAGCGGTTGCAAAACTTTTGCATACGGTTTATTTTCGGTCTCCTGAAATTTGACCATGTTTCAGAGTTCCGCTCAAAACTTAATTGGCTCCCTATCCGTCTTCGCCGGAATACTCATATCCTTTCCCTTCTATATACCATATTGTTCAATCCCTCAACTCCCATTTATTTAAAAGAACGTTTCCAGTTTCTCTCTTCCACCAATACCCTCTCTCTTAGGTCATCGGAAAACTTGGTTCTCAACATTCCAGCACATAATACTAACTTTTATGATGCGTCATTCTCTGTGCAAGCTGTGCGCCTCTGGAATGATCTACCAGTTGATATCAGACGTGCTCAGTCGCTGTGTACTTTTAAAGCTCATGTCAAAAATTATTACTTGTCACTTAAATAATATTATGTTAGTATTAAGTCATTCGTTTCAGCATTAGAAATATTATAATTTGATTATTTATTGTGCATCTATATATATATATATATATATATATATATATATATATCTATATATATAGTAAATTATATATGATATATATATTTGTATTATGTATGTATATGTTTATACATGTAGATTATTAGTAAGTCTATGTATTTTATATTAATTTAAACCCTTTCCTCGTCATACCTATCATGCCACCGTCCATGCTCAACATAATTAAATATAATTTCCATCCTAAGGTTGTCTGGAAGACATCGCTTTTAGCGATAAGACCGCCCATTGTACCAGTAATTTACTTAGTGCAAATGTTTGTATCTTCTTTTTTGTGCAAATTGGTGTCAATAAAGAGTTATTGTATTGTATTGTATTGTAGATTGCGATGTCTGCCTATGACAAAAACTTTGTTACGTAAAACTCAAGATTGACAGAATAATTAGATTTTAAGTCTCTAATCCAATCAAAATCAAATAAAAGACACACTAATATTTACCCATAAATGTAAAGAGGTTACGTTAGCACTGAAATCCTTTACGAAAAAGCAGCTCGAACCAACATTTACTTGGCCGTCGCAACCTCATGATCCTTAATTAAGGCTTACGAGAAGCCTTAAAACGTTATAAATAATAATATAAACTCCCCTCGCTACATTTCGTAATAAAATTTCATTCATCTCAACCACGAAGAAGAACACAATGGAGGTTACATGAAGAATACTCTTTAGACTAACAAATATGAACTTGAATGTCGTCAAATAATGTTTTTGTTCTATGTTTCACGTTGATTTTACAGTTTTGACAGAATATTACGGATAGACTGATCTTACGCTAAGTGAGTGATTGCGATAGAAACAAAATTGGAGGAAATTAATTTGTCTTCACAGCAATGTTCTTTCTACCTTGCAAGCTCCTTTAGTGTATAACCCTTTTGATTTCAACCGGAGCTTGAGTTGTCAAATCATTTCATTTTACATAAAAGCTGAAGTGGAAATCAGACGGCGGAGTTTGAGGAAGCTTTAGTTAAGATTTTAAACATTGACTTTTGAGAGAAAGGATGTCGGATTGTAATTATAGGGTATTTAACTATTTCGATTGTTCAGATTGTTAACTGTAAAATCAACGTGAAACATAGAACAAAAACATAATTTGACAACATTCAAGTTCATATTAAGCTTCCTCAAACTCCGTCGTCGATTGGTGATATGTGATATAACGAGTAGGAAGGAATAAGAGCGAGTTTAAATGTTATATTTAGCTTAATTAGGGATAATTATTTGGTATATTTATTACTGACTGACCTTCGAGTTAAATTAGACTAAATTATTTTTACTGTACTATGATTAATTTTTGGAGTCTTTTTAGGGTTACGTAGCCAAAAGCAAAAAACGGAACCCTTATAAATTCGTCATGTCTGTGAGTCTGTCTGTCTGTCCGTATGTCACAGCCATATTATTCCGAAACTATTAAGACTACAGAATTGAAACTTGGAATATAGATGTATTCTACAGAATACAAAATACAGTATAAAAATATAAAAGTTTAAGGGGGGTATCCCATACACGGAACTGAAAAAAAAATCTTCAAACCTATACGTGTGGGGTGTTTATAGATAGGTCTTTAAAAATGACATTGAGGTTCTTAAAACCATTTTTCTCAAGGTCAATCATTTGAAAGATAGGCGCGTCTAAAGTGGTAAAATGTGTGTGCGCGTGTGTGGTTGTGTATGTGTGTGTGTGTGTGTGTGTGTGTGTGTGTGTGTGTGTGTGTGTGTGTGTGTGTGTGTGTGTGTGTGTGTGTGTGTGTGTGTGTGTGTGTGTGTGTGTGTGTGTGTGTGTGTGTGTGTGTGTGTCCACTCTAACTTTTAAAGTAAGGGAGTGAAAAATCTAGAAGAAATATATTCTGTAGATCTCAATAAAAACTTTCAACGAAAATTGGTTTAAACGAGATACAATCAGCAGTTTTTGAGCGACCGCAAATATAACTTTGTTTTTCATACGAACATTATGTAAACAAAGTTAATTTTTTGGTTGCGAAAAATCATAGTTATAGAATACTCTACTGTGTTACGGAACCCTACGAGTGCGAGTCCGACTTGCACTTGGCCAGTTTTTTATTCTTATTGGTATATCAAATCTGAACCTTATATTAATTATTTATTCACAATTTTTTCGTAACCACTGTTCTGTTGTTTACGTAATGTAGTTATATTGTTACTGCATTGTAAGTTCTACCACAGATTATATAATAGTTACTGCGTGTTCTACTTAATTATATTTGTTCAGTTTAAACTGAATGATTTAAATCAAATACCTTTAACGAAGCTCAAAATCGCACAAAAATATCAAGTGGCATGAGTGCCACAGTTCCAGCAGAATTTTAATACTCGTATTAAGCTTCTGATTGATGAGAGTGCTCAACGGAACTCGTTTATTATCCCCGTGATAAATAATGCGGATTTGTTGCTATATAACAGCCAAGATAAAACGCTAATGGCCTATTGCAAAAATGTTTGAAATTAAATAAATGAAATATCTCTATAAACATTAAATAACTGTAGCCGTGAGAGTCTTGCACTAGTATAGTGAACATAATTGTTCTTTTTTAAAAATGGGATGGTCCTGGGTGAACGGGTATAACGAGCTTTGTATTTCTTGCTTCACTTGGACACAATTATGCAAGCTAGCGAGCAAAAAGCAGAGTCAGCGTGATATCAATGCGCTGCTGTCATAAGTCTACCTACAGACTACGAACGCTGTGAAAATCAGCGAGCAAGATGGGAGTGACTTGCTTATGGTGTCTTTACTCAAGAGCTGTGCCAGGAAAATGAGCACAGCGATGATGCGTTGCGAGGCTGTGCAACTGAGTTAGCGTTTCCACCAGAAATGTGCTGGGAAAATGAGTGGAGTGAGGAGTTAAGCTGCGTGGTGGAATCTTTTCCGATTTGAGAGGGGTGCGGCACGGTTGGCGCGGGAGCCGCCCGAGCATCTGCTTTATAGAGTAGTGTAATGTACTGGAAAAAGAGTGTACACTCAAGGTTTTTCATCCGGTAGTCACTTCTGTTTAGCCTGCATGGTGAACCTTATCAACTGAATGTCAATGTCGTAAGAATAATATTTAATGATAAGCCGACCAAATATGTGTGTATACTTGTACAGTGTGAAGCTTAATCTTGTTTTATATTTTTAATCGTCTTCAAAAAAAGAAGGAGGTTTCGCTGTTTCGCAATTCGACCGTATATATATATATGTATACAACGAACAAACAAAAATATATATACGAGGCTCGTTCAATAAATACTTATTAGCCTACAAAAGAAAAACGAAAATTTTCGAAAAGTTCCGATTTATTTTTCTACATAATTTCCTTTTAACTCAATACACTTGGCCCAGCGATGCTCCAACTTTATTAACCCGTCTAAAAAATACGTTTTCCAGAAGTCTGCAAAATAGGCCTCCGTGGCGGCGATGACCTCCTCATTCGACCTAAATCTTTTCCCGGCGAGTGACTTTTTCAGGTTTGGAAACAAAATGAAGTCACAGGGGGCCAAATCTGAAGAGTAAGGTGGATGGGGCAGCAATTCGTAGCGCAATTCGAATAATTTGGCCATGGCGACGGCAGAGGTGTGAGCCGGCGCGTTGTCGTGGTTGTTGTCCAGTGTGAGCAAACGCGGCACCCATCGCGCTGACAGCTTTCTCATGCCCAGTTCTTCGTGGAGAATATGATGCACCGTTCCTTCTGCAATGCCCAGTGTCAGCTCTCGCAAACTTTCAATCGGCGGTCTACCAACACGAGATCGTGGATTTTTTTATGTTTTCCTCCGTAGTAGCCGTTTTCGGGGCACCTGAGCGTGGCTCATCAAAAACCGACTTGCGGCCACGAGCAAACTCGTTAAACCAATTCTTGACGGTTGCCATCGAAGGAGAAGAGTCACCGTACACAGCATCCCAGCGATTTTTAATTTCACTGCGCGTTTTCCCTTCCAAAAACAAAAATCGAATCACCGAACGATACTGCTCTTTTTCCATTTTTGTTAAACTGACCGACACGTTCGCTTTCAAAGGCTATTAAAACAAAACTAATAGAGGTCATTGTTTAAAACTTTGGCAGTAGGTATCAAAGACATTGCACTGTACTATGGTAAAATTTTTTTGTAATAGCAGTGCCATCGGGCGATGAGGCTACGTACTTGTTGAATGACCCTCGTATATAATATATATACATTTTTTTTATGTTTGTTCGCGGATACCTTCCTCGTTTATGAACCGATTTTAATTATTCTTTTTTTGTTGGAAAGGAGATATCCCAAGTGTGGTACCATGGTAATTTTATCAAGGTCTGATAAGTATCTCCAGAGATATGGAGATAAACACCTCAAAATCGGTGCTGAAAATTAATAGCGCGCCATTGAAATCGGTTATTTTTTTGTTTTTTAAACGATCTTATTAAATCTGTGCATTGCATCTCGCTACATTTGCTAGCCTACAGAAATATTGGAACTCTACTGATATCGCTGGCTCGATATGACAGCTTGGCAAACAACAATACGTACAATTCTCAATTCATACACCCTAGAATACCAACTGATATCTTAATAGAATCTTACATTACCAAATTTACACATAACAATTTCGCTTCACCTAATTGTAATGTAAATCACGGGCTTCAATCATTGTACTCTTGCACAATGCTAATCTCGACCCACTGCGCTGATACGGCATCATACAATACTATTCTACAACCTGTGGTATAGCGCTTTGTCAAAGTTACTTTGACATTAAATTGAATGTGGTCAAACATATAATTTTTTTATCATCAGCTGTTTATGGTGATTGCCGAAGGTGGATTTAAGGTTTCTCGCAAGCCTTATAGATTTAATTAGTAGAACGCATTATTGTTCGAATTCGTGTTAATATTGCTAGTTTTACCTATATTATTATATCGTGGGTCAATACCAACAATATAATTTACAAAAAGACTAGAAGTGACCTGCGAAAAGCAGATGACAGAAAATCAACTGGATATGATCAAGATGGATTACATTATATTATGGCAGTAATAATTTCATTCATTCAAAGTTGGAATTTGATAACATAAACTCTGTTTGATTAGTGATGCTATAATTATTTGTGAAGTAATTAGTTAGGGTGCCGTATTTTTAATGTTAAAGCACTTTAGGTTGTTCGATTTTCTTAAGTGCGTCGTCGGTGTTAAATTATTTTGACAAGGTGATAACAGTATTGCAGTAATGAGTGACTGTAGGTGCCGACATGAATGTCTAATGCTTGCTGCCTTTTACATCGAACAATATGGCATAGTTTCCAGTAGCAGTGACTCATGTATAAGAGAAGTTATGTTCAGGTGTTTATTGGAGTATTCGTAGACGGGATAGAACGAGGTACTTTGGTGTCTTGTCTTGTACTTTGGCGAGAACGTGCTTTATCGAAAGGTAAACTCAGCGGGATGTGGTTTCTCATATACTGCTTTGGAAGCGGAGCGTGTCTTGGAATTGCCAAACACCATATTATACTTTTCAGTCTTTATCATCTCGTCACCGTGACTTTTAGCTCCTGCAACTCGGGATTCATATACGATTCTATTGTTTGTTGGATGCAAACGCGTAGTCCAAAAATTTCAAATAAGTCCAAATGATAAATATTTCAAGTTCATTCCGCACGCGCCAGGTGATTTTCTTCATGTAAATGTGAAAGCGAGGGACGCTTCCGTACGAATAGGTTTGTTATTGAGTAATATTACCATTCGCTGTGATTTTCATGGATTGAGACATATTCTGACACTGTAATTCGAAGACGAAATATTGACGTCATATTCTTGACGTATTTGGAAGTAATCAATCACATCAATGCTTCCTGTAGTGATCTGCGATTCGCCTAGGATAGCCAAGCTGAAGTAGTATTCTTGTAACGTATGACATTATGATTCAAGAGCACGGATGCGAGTGAGTTAGAGAAATATAGAGAAAGAGAGTGAGTCAAAGTGTACTGTCCCACTGGTAACAAGTTGTGTCGCAATTTTACTGACTAGTCGCAAAACTAGACTTTGCGAAGCGTGTCAAACGTAAAATCCATTGCCATCAGATTATATAGCAAAGTCTAAAAAAATATTTGAGATCTGAATATCTCTGGGTTATGCCTGACACGCAAAAATTGTAATCATAAGTTCCCAAATCTAGATGGTCTGCATTTTCATGTTAATTTAATCTTATCGGAAACAGATGAACTATGAGCAAAGAGAATAAAAAAGGTGATCATCTTACAACTTGGTCACCCCAAGGGTAGCTTTGTGGGTAGTGTAGCCACGAAAACTTCGGATAAATCGGTATTTGTCAGATTATAAAGGACGGCCAAAGTTTGTTTCTGATTCGATGTTTCTCCCTGATGCCCACTGGACCAATCGCTATAGTTGGTACTTTCTATCTATAATTCCTTTGAGGCAGAGTAAACGTATAACCTCTTTAGATGATAGAAGCGTAAGGCTGCGTTTTGATGTCGTTTTGATTAAGTATGATCTATATAGGTAGGATATTATGTATAGGTATAGGTTCACATAATAGTCACTATTGAAGATTACGTTTATCAGTCAGCAGAGTCAGAAAGATAAACGTTAAGGAATCACATGTAGGACTAAGGACTAAGGTTACGGTCTTAGGTTGTAACAATAACTCATCTATGGCGGACAGAGACTTTTTTTGTCCCAAACTGTGCAAGTATTTTGACCGCTATCTCACCTGATGGTAAGAACTCTAAATAATGTCACATATTCAGACTCCACTCTGACTCCACTCCACACAGAGCTGAATCTCCAGTTTTTCTTTTCAATCCATTGCCATGCCATGTGTGCCTGTGGAGCGATACTATCCGTATAGGCATACAAATACACAATAGATGACGACTTATATTCACCTAAGCGTGGTTTCCACTTTCTATCCCAACGATAATATAAACATAACATTAATTTAGGTACTGATAGAAAATGAATAGCTATTGGTATCTATTGAGAGACATTCTCGATAAATGGGACAGGATGTATCGATTGCGGTTGCCATTGTTTCACATTTCATAATATAAATTAACACGCTCATATTCACAGTAACAAAACACGCATGTAAATTAAAGCTTCGTTTTAAGGCTCCTGTTAAGTTTCAGATGCAATGATATTTTCATGGTGATAAAACACTGTCTCGTGTCCGCTTGGCCAGCTATCACCCTCAAGTGGGGAAATCTGTCGCCAAACATGTAATGTGCTCGGGCAGCTGTCCTTGAGAGCCAGTTCCCATTCCAGGCCTAGCGTACTTCTACCCTCGGTTGCATCTTACTCTTGGTCTTACTATAATTTATGATCGTACAAAACGAAAAAAACAACTTCACATGCCGCAATAATCAAAGTACTGGCTAGTTATAATCTTGTCATCTAAGTATACAAATTTGCTTATATTGTTTATCTCCATATCTCCGGAGATAATTGTCACAGCTCGATACATTTTGAATGGGCATAATCTCTCAAACAAAAAAGAATTTTTCAGATTTGACAGAGTTCTGAGGTACCAAACACAAAAAAACAATGGGACCTCCTCCTTTTTTGTGAAGTCGGTTAAATTTTTTTGATGATGGTCAAACGTTAGCTTAAACGATATAAAAAAATATTGTAGATGCCATGTTTCTACAAATATGAGAGATTTAATAAGTACCGGATACGGCTTTCAGGTAACGGTGAAACCGAGTCTTAAATGATATTATTGATTTTCCTGGCTCCACTTCGGCACAAAAAATAATTTCTATCTATCGATATCAATACTTCCGATTATAATACCACCGATTGTTTTACAGTGTTTAAAAAAAAATGTATTTTTTGTAATCTTTTACATGGTAATCAATAAAGAGTATTTGTATTGTATTGTATTCTAATACTTCTTGATTGGTCTGTATGTACAATATAACTGCCACGACGTAGCGTAGGACGTTCTGAAACTAGGTGGAGCGATGATGTTCACTAGGAGGCTGGCAAGAGCTGGATGAGATTATCCGAGGATCGTGCTCAGTGCATTGCTCGCAATTGGAAAGGCCTATGTCCAGCAGTGGACTAGTATAGGCTGATGATGAAGACTGACTTACTGACTTCGAATCGCCTCCAGTAGGTTAGCTGTCTACTGTTGCATTAAATTTGTAGCGATTTATCCGCCCGCGTGGTCCAGACTTAACAAGGGTTCCGTATCCGATCTTACGCTTCGAAAGGCGTGAATGAACGCGGCGGTGCTGATAATATTGCCAACTATATTCGTTTTTTGTTTTTATATTATTGTGCCTTGATTATTATTATTGATTTAATTAACTTCATTTTTTTTTTGATAACGCTTTTTTTTTTAACTTGCAACACAACTTTTTGCACGTCACTACACTGCACCTGTTATCCGGAGACAAAGACCTTAAGTGTAAGTCTTAAATGCCCTGTAGTAATTTCACTGAATACTTTGCCATTCAACTCAATGGTGGTACTGCCCCAGGCGGACAAGCAGAAGTCCTACCACACTAAAAGCAGAAGTACTACCACTACAGTATCTATCCCTCTACTCGACGTTAGCAATGCCAACAAGCTTAAATTTGTACGAATTTTATAATATTTCGTGTAAAAGAAGCATGCGTAAGTTTTCCATTGAATCGCCTACTGAATTTTATGTAAGTAATTTTACGTATCGCCACTTGTAACTTCGTGGAACACTCACAACAAAACAACACTTCTACGAAGTCAACATTACCGAAAACAGATGACGTAGATTCATTTTCCTTGTCGAAACCAATATATGTACTCCTGTAGACCCCATGTTTGCATATTAGCCAGTCCTGCCCATCGAATATTGGAAATTAATTCCGTTAATTGATATAAGGTAAACGCTCCTACGTATAGATAGCCAATTACCGTTTTTGACATCGCATGTACTACGAGAACTGGGGCATGTTTTTATGTTACGTACATATAACTCGACTACGGCAAATCCAAAAGGAATAGTTTTGCTCCCCGTAAAAGAGGAGCATTATTGAATAAAAAAATATTTATAAATAATACGATACATTTTCAACGTCGTTATCGCCGCAATTTTCTAGCCCTTAGAAGCAGAAACTTCGACTTAATGTGTTTATCATACATACTGGTTGCCAATCAGTTGCCATATAGAGACAGGATGTCAGTTTAATTAACGATGCATTATTATAGCCAAGGATCGGCTTACATATTATGTACAGTATCGGTCATAATTGGAGTAGCAGTCTCAAAAAGCAATAGCATGACAGCAAAATATGCACATACGACCTTCTTCTATAAGACGTTTCGAATGTAACATAATGAAAGAGAAAGATATACACCCATATATCGCACTCTATCATTATGAACCAATTAGAAAGAGCGCATGTATTAATTAGTAGAATAGCTAGACCAGATTTGCTTCTTTTATCAGTTATACAAATAATGAGGGTAGATTTGAAACAAAATGTATTGATGGCATAAATGAATGAACAAACATTGTCGGTTGGTGAACTTCGGTAGTGGTTGAAGTTTGGTTAATAAATAACTTAAAAAATCAAAATGCAAGCAAATATAATTATTAGAGACGGCGAATAATGAGGCATTGCATAGAAATGGACTAAATAAATTATATTATCTCAAATGTATAGTGAAAGTGGCATAAGTGTAAGTTATTGCTGAGTGATATTAAGTGATGAGAAATCGTAGTTGTGAAAGTAAATTGTTAATAAAATGTGTTAATTAGGTTTGGCGTTTTTAAGAAGAATTTGATACATCATTACGGAAAGTTCGTTCGTTCACACTCTATGGGGTTTAATAATGCAAAGGTGAGAAGTACGAGACGAGAGATGTCCTGAGCAGCTAAGCACCTGTAGTCTCCCTGAATGCAGTTTGGGGAAATTAACGTGGCACCGACATAATATGTGCGAATATTGTGACTTCTTTGCTGCATCGAAAACAATAGAAGTCACACGAAATATTAATTTAAAAGTATCTAAAAACTAGGCGATGTGCCGACTGTGGTAATTTGTAATAAGTTATTATATAAGTTATGATTATAAAAGATTAATCTTCAATCCTCTTTTCCTAGAGAAAATGAATAATTAAGCTTATAACCTAAAATAATCAATGGGTAGGTAAGAGCAGTTCTTAGATGCAACCAAAACAGTGATGTTTTGTCAAAGTAGAAAATTGTCAATATAGGCGATTTCAATTTAATATAAGTATTATGAAATAAAAATTGTAGTATAAAATATTTCGATTTATTGTAAATCAGTTTATTTAAAAACATGTTTTCTGTGTATTCTTATTATACAAATAAATATTTCCTCAAAAAGTATTAAGATAACATCACCGTGTTATTTTTTTATTTCACATATAACATAGATCGTAAATTTACCTTTATTAGCTAAGTTTGTATAAACAGAAATAAAATAATACAAGCTATTAATAATTGATAAACAAAAATAATTCAGGTGACAGAGATTCGAACTCGGGCCTGCCGCTCCTAAAGCAATCTATCTAACCACTACACTAAGATGCTGATACGGTCTCATTCGAATTCAAGCATCCGTTACTTGTTGCGTGGCTTACTCTGCGTTATGTTAATTCAACAAAAAGAAAACGAGTATTCAGTGGAATATTGTTATCTTTATTTGATGTTTACCAAATGTATCTGACGCTACGTTTCACCTTTTTATTCATCTGCGGTCTGGCTAAGCATGCCATCTATGCAGTACTTACTTACGTGTTATTGTTTGCGTTGGAACATTCGACAGAAATATCGTGCAGGCTACTATGAACATTGAGGTGCTGCTGGACTATTGTCCCTCGATAGTACCACCAGAACAGCGTCAGTTTCTTTTCGTATTTGGCTGTGTTTTTATAATTAGTACCAGGTAAGATCGCTGAACAGATTGTTCGACTGTTTTTTGTTTTAATAAATATAATCAAATACTGCGGTACAGATAATTTAGTGTAACGTAGATTAACTATTATGCCGTCACTTCAGTGGAAATCAAGCCTTCCGAAAAAAGACATATTGGTTCATCGAGTTCCAAGCGATAGTCTATCTATATGAAAGACGGATTCGGATAGTTACCTACTCTTTGTGGGCTGGTTAAAAGTCAGTTCTTCAGCGCCTTATCAGACTCATCACACTGCAGTCTTTTAATTAACTACTATTTTTAGTCTAAATTTAACAATTTTGTAATTTATTTTATTATTATATGATTTAACAAGAGGCTTATTATGATTATATACCTTAACCTTTTTTTACTAAAGTTCCTTATTCTCTTGTCAACAGCACGCTGGTGCCATGGAAGATATTCCGCGAGGAGTTGAACAACGTCCATCCCATATCTTCAGGGTTGGAGACGATGGCGTTGAAGACTACAATAGATCTGACCTGCAACGACTTTATATCCAACTTCGAGTTTGACGTGTTTACTAGGTGAGATTCTTGAATTTTGTGATTTTGTTTTATGTCACTGCAATGCGCCTGTTACTTATTTATTTATTTGGTTTGCCAACAGATGACACACATTACATTACAATATATTAAACCCAGGTATTATAGATTACGTGCGCACCCAATTATAGGCAAACACAGCATGCACGTATTATATAAAGTTAAAATGGGTAACTGCTTAGATACCAATTAGTAAGTAAGTAATACAAAATATTATGAAAAAACAAAAATTTATGTTAGCTGCATATTAGGATAGGGATATAGGTAACCAGGCTTAAATATGTTTTGCTAAGCTAAAACAAGGACTGGGTAAAGGAATAATGAAGTGGTAGGTTTACATAGTTACATTGGTTTACGTAAGTATGAAAAGGGAATTAGGTGGACTCATACAAGTACTGTAACATAACACGGCGGATTTTATATAGACTATCAGATTGTATGTCAATATTGTCATAATGGTTGCATATTTTGCAAATACGTGGAATAGGGGAGTTTGCACCTAATACTGTCCGTCTTTGTGGAGGAGCCAAGGGAGTGATTCTTGAACGAGGATAATGGTATGGAACTCTGAAATGAATATTTTTTACCTGTTACCTTGAGACATAAATTTGTTAAGTCTCACATCACATGCCTTGTAATTTTACTGGACACTTTGACATTCAAACATTGCTATATCACGGCTGAGTTAATTGGCAAAGTGGTGATACCGCTCCAGTAGGACTAGCAGATGTTACCCACCATTGCAAAAATGTGGGTACCACTATAAAGGTGTGTTATACTAATAATATAAGCTTTTCTTAATCGACTTCAAAAAAAGCAGGAGGTTTCTCAATTTGACCGTTTTTTTTTTGTTCGCGGATATCTTCGTCGTTTATGAACCGATTTTCATTATTATTGTTTTGTTGGAAAGAAAATATCCCAAGTGTGGTACTTACCATGTTAATTTTATGGAGGTCTAATTAGTTTCTCCAGAGATATGAAAATAAATATGTCAAAATTGGTACTGAAAACTAATAACGCGGCATCGAAGTCGGTTCTTTTTTAGGGTTCCGTACCCAAAGGGTAAAACGGGACCCTATTACTAAGACTCCGCGGTCCGTCTGTCTGTCTGTCTGTCTGTCTGTCTGTCTGTCTGTCTGTCTGTCCGTCTGTCACCAGGCTATAGCTCATTAACCGTGATAGTTAGACAGTTGAAATTTTCACAGATGGTGTATTTCTGTTGCCGCTAGAACAACAAATACTAAAAACAAAATAAAGTTAAAAATTAAAGGGGGTCCCCATACAAACAGCGTGTTTTTAAACGCCATCTATCTAATTAGTTTCGGCAAAATGACATAGATGGCGCTAGTAAACGAGCCTCGTCTTTCTAGATCGCGACCAAACCAAATATTCTTGGTAATATCTATTAATCAAATATATGAGGTTGAAACTCTGTTATATTTCGTATTGTACGGAACCCTCCCTAAGTGTGCGATAAGAGACGCGATGCTGACTCGCACTTGGCCAGTTTTATTTAGTTTTTTAAACGATATTATTTTGTCTAAGATCAAATCTGATTTAAATGGGATTGGGTTGGACTAAAGGCCAATTGTGAATGTCATGCGCCTCTTCTCATTGCCGCTTTCAATTTTCAGACAAGCACAATTCCATCTTCGAACACATCAGATGATAGTGCTTATCTGTCCTGTATAAAAATCTATAGGTAGTTAAAGATGTACATTAATCTAAGCGCTTATTATAAGATTTTCTTAAATTTCCAGATTATTCCAACCATGGAGTACGTTGCTCAGGAACTGGCAACTCCTCGCCGTGACGCATCCAGGCTACGTGGCGTTCCTCACATATGATGAGGTGAAGGCACGGCTACAGAAGTATATACTCAAGGCTGGCAGTTATGTGTTTAGGTGGGTTCAATCTATCTATCTAATACTATAAAAATCTTTGTCCTGACATACTGACTGACTGACTGACAGACAACGCACAGCCTAAACCGCTGGTCGTAGAGATTTGAAATTTGGGGGGTATATTTGTCTTAGTACGTAAAGGTGTACAAAGAAAGGATTTGCCAAAATTCACCTCTTTAGGGATGAAATGGGGGTTCAAAGTTTGTATGGAGAAACAAGATTAGAAAGTCTTCTTCTTATCTATCTCTCTATTCGAAACTTTACAGAAGTGCTTGATTAAGAAATTAGTAAATACGTATTTCAGGCTTTTTTGGAATTCCACCCCTAAGAGGGTGAAAATGGGGTAACAAAGTCTGAAAATCAATATTGTTTCGAATTGCGCTGAAATTGGGCACGCAGATAGTTATTATGACGTTAGTATCTGTTAAGAAAGGATTTGCTAAAATTAACCCCTTAAAGGGATGAAACGAGGGTTCAAAGTTTGTATGCAGAAAAAAGTTTAGATAGTTTTTTCTATTCGAAACTTCACACAAGTGCTTCAGTAAATAAATAAGTAAATGCGTGTTTCAGGCTTTTTCGAAATTCAACCCCTGAGAGGGTTAAATGGGGTAACAAAGTCTGAAATTTAATTTTTCAATATAAATTTTTCAATATTGTTTTAGATTGTGCTGAAATTGAGCACGCAGATAGTTATTACGAAGTTAGTATCTGTTAAGAAAGGATTTGCTAAAATTCACACCTGAAGGGGATGAAACGGGGGTTCAAAGTTTGTATAGAGAAACAAGATAAGATATTCTTTTCTATTCGAAACTTCACACAAGTACTTCAGTAAATAAATAAGTAAATACGTGTTTCAGGCTTTTTTCAAAATGCCACCCCTAAAAGGGCGAAGTGCGGTAACAAAGTCTGAAATTAATATTGTTTCAGATTCCGCTGAAATTTCGCATGCAGATAGTTAATTAGTTATTTTTAAGTAGGTATCCGCTAAGAAAGGATTTTTCAAAATTCTCTCTTTGAGGGGATGAAGCGGGGTTTCAAAGTTTGGATAGTCATTTTATTCAACATTTCACACAAGTACCTACTTCTGTAAATAAATAAGTAAATACGAGCTTCAGGATTTTTCAAAATGCCACCCTAAGAGGGTGAAGTGGGGTAACAAAGTATGAAAATCAATATAGTTTCGGATTGCGCTGAAATTTAGAATGCAGATATTTGTAATGACGTAGGTATCATCCGCTTAGTCGGCAAACGTAGCGTAGGACGCTCCATGAATAGGTGGAGCGACGACATTCGCAAAGCGGTGGGTAGTGACTGGAAAAGAAGAGCCGAAGATCGGGCTCAGTGGCATATCTTGGGGAGAGACCTATGTCCATTAGTGTCTACTAATGGACATAGGTCTCTCATATAGGTAGGACATAGGTATAGTCTTATACTGGCTATATAAATATACTGTATAAATATTTCCTTAGACCATCGCAAATAAAGTTGAGTGCTGGGATCTTGAGATTGTTTGAATTATGCAAAAATCTACTTAACCGCTTCTAGTGATCGGAACATCAAAACCATACTTGACAGAGGCTCTTGAAGGAGTCTATGACGTGGCAGACTTCTATCTACATCAGACATGATACATTCATCAATTTCTATAGAAAATATAAAGAACGTAGGTCTGGAAATGTCGCACTTTCCAAAGAAATTATATACCGCTTGCTTTGACGTTTTGACTTGAAGGCATCTCCATTGATATAATCTCTTGAGATGTATCAAGTAGTCGGTAATCATTGTCATAAAACTTATGTAGGACCAGCTGCCCTGGGACATTATTATCTAAAAATAGAAAGGTTCTTGATGTTAAATGAACTGTCTATAATGGACGTAGTTGTTTGAAAGGAGGGAGTAATCCTCAAATATCCCAGGCTAGGCCGCGCATTGGCGTACCTTTGGTGTAAAAGCAAGGTTACATCATATCTTCTGCTAGTCTTCTGTTTTTGCTTGGATGGGTGTACCCAAAGTATAGGCATTTCTACTCAAATGCTTATTAGTTCTCCAGACGTCTCCAGAGAATTTGAGCGACATTGCATTTAGATCCAAACACACAAATTATAGCAAATAGTTCACGCCGCACTTACAATCGGTTCTTTTCAAAGATTATAAATAATTTTAACCGACTTCAAAAAAGGAGGAGGTTTCTCAATTCGACCGTATATATATACATATATATATATTTTTTATGGTTGTTCGCGGATAACTTCGTCGTTTATGAACCGATTTTGATTATTCTTTTTTGTTCGAAAGGAGATATCCCAAGTGTGGTACCATGGTAATTTTATCGAGGTCTGATAAGTATCTCCAGAGATATTGAGATAAACATCTCAAAATTGGTACTTAAAATGAATAGCGCGGCATTGAAGTCGGTTCTTTTTTAGTTTTTAAACGATATTATTGTTCTTGTTACCAGGTTATCATGTACGCGGCTCGGTCAATGGGCTATAGGCTACGTGACGGTAGACGGTGAGATTCTACAAACGATACCGCAGAACAAGAGCTTGGTGCAAGCGTTACTGGACGGATACAGAGAGGGATTGTAAGTACATGTTTGTGTTCAAATGTTACCGAAGACAAATGTGACGAATGACATAGTAAAGCTTGCCGCAGATACATCATAACGTAATCGCCTCGCCACGGGACACGTGGTCGTCAAGTCGCCGTAGCCGCGCTTGAGGCCAGGCGTCCACGTAAAGTGGAGAGAAAGAGCTGTACAAAGATTTTGTGGGCTATCAATAAAACATATTTTTACGACTATGACATAAGGTTGTTAAGGTTGAAAATACGCTACCATTTCCCCAAGTAACGCCTTGCCGAAAGCGCGGCGTCACCTAGCCGTAGTCGCGGCGATTCGTCGGTGCTGCTCATCCGCTACTGTGACGTTCCGTTTCCTTCACGTATAGTGTGCGATACCGCTAACTTAATCGTATTTTATAGATCGTAATTTTTAACATTTTTATCTTCGGGTGGTGCTAAATGTGTGTTATTGCTAACGTTAAAAAATAACAAAAAATAAAAAAATGCTAAAGAATTTTCCTAGAAAGAACTTACTACAAAAGATTATGGATATTTTTCTAAAGACTATATAACACTGTTTTTGCTTATATTCAGGCAACAAAACGGAGATATTTCTTTTAAGGCCAAATTATAAACGATAAATCAGATTATATTATATTATATTATCAGATAGCGTTTGTCAGTGGTCGCGTCGTTTGTGTGCTGGTGGCAGTTTTCTCCTGTGATGGTGGTAAGCAATTTTTTTGGTAGTAAGTCAGACGGAACATCGATATAATGCTCCTGCCACCTGTGTGCGTTATACACTGATAGCTATAGGTTTACACCCAAAACGAAAGGATTATTACGAATTAGATTTTTCCGTTACTTTACTAATTATTATTTTCCTTGGTAACAGTAACAGGTACTACCGATTTACCCACTGAGATTTGAATGTAAAAATTTGCATTAACGACTTTTCAGTTACCTATACCCCGACGGTAGAGACATCAATCCAGACCTGAGCAGCGCGATAATATCTCCAGCGGAAGATCACATCACTGTAACACAGGAGCAGTATGAACTATACTGTGAAATGGGTATGTTTAAACATCTAAGCATCGCACCTCTAGCCAAAGCTGCGTCTACGCTAGGTGAGCCCATCACGAGCCGAGCACGAGCCGAACACAATTCGTCTAGTGTGGACCGACTTATAAGCCTCGAACGAGCGCGCTTCGAGCGTTCGGTTCATGCTCGACTGTGCTCCGCCTACTGTCGGTTTTTTGACGAACACAAAGGGTTAAAATTACGTTCGAGGATAGTGATAGTTGTAGGTTCGTTGTACGTCCACACTTGACGCCGCGAACGACGAAGCCGAGAACGGCTCCGCTCGTGCTCGGCTCATGCTCGGCTCGCCTAGCGTAGACGCAGCTATGGACAACACGCTCATCCACACATTATCAAGACTTGGACTTCGCACACATCTCGATTCAAGCGGTCGTTTCTCACGTACACCTGTATAATGTGGAACGAGCTGCCGTTTGCTGTTTTCCCGCAGAGCTACAACATGGAGTCCTTCAAAAAGAGCCTTAAAATAATCTTGAAAGGTCGGCAACGCATGAGTGACACCCCTAGTCTTGCAAGTGTTCATAAGCGACGGTGACCACTTCCCATCAGGTTGGCTTGTTTGCTACCTATATCATAAAAAAAGTCAATATTTTCTATACAGGACGACCTGCCGTCATTTGTCAACACAGCGGAACTTCAACGCTCTATATCTTTGCCATTTTTTGTTTAATTAAAAAAAATGTATCCAATATTTTTTGATAATGTAAATGAGAGACAGAAACAATTTTTTTTGTAAACTAGCCTATTGTAGTATAGGACGCTCTCCAGCTAGGTGGAGCGATGGTATACGTAGGCAGGTGACGATTCATCATCATCATTAACAGCCAGTATTCGTCCACTGCTGGACGTAGGCCTCTCCTATGGCACACCACTGAGCTGACACTTGCTTTGACGCTTTTGACAGTGACACCTCAGAAGGTTCGCATTGATAACCACCTACTGAGCGTAGTTCTTTTCCTCAAAAAGGTCCGTAAAATAAGATCGTTTACAAAACTAAAATAACCGACTTTTAATTCCACGCTATTAATTTTCAGTACCAAGTTTGAAGTGTTTATCTCCATATCACTGGAGATACCAATCAGATCTTGATAAAATGTTTATGGTATCACCCCTGGGATATCTGCTTTCCAATAAAAAATGAATCATCACAATCGATTCAAAAACCACGAAGTTATCCGCGAACAAACATAAAAAAGTCTGTTAAAAAATGAACGGTCAGCAAAAAAATATGCAAATACTCAAAAACTTTAAAATCGAATAACAATCGAATCGAATAGCAGCTATTGTTCATTTCTATGCCGGGCATGTAATTATCAAATATTATATAATTGTAAACTAATTTAATACCGTGTAACATTTCAGGCAGTACGTTTCAACTGTGCAAGATTTGTGCTGAAAATGACAAGGATATTAGAATAGAACCGTGCGGACATCTACTTTGTACGCCCTGCCTTACCGCTTGGCAGATTGTAAGTATTCACTTTACTATATAGTATTACTTTACTATATACTAGGTGCGCCCCGCGACTTCGCCCACTTTGAAAAGTATCCTACGTCCTTTTCTAACATATTGGCTAGCACTAACTATATGCAAGATTTCAGCCAAATCGGTCAAGCCGTTTGACCTTTAAGAAGACACAAACAAATATACAAACTGACTTTTATTTTTAATAATGGTGTTGATTGGCATAACCCCGTGGTGAAAAATTATCAATTATAAAAAAATTATGTCACAGTAATTTAGATGTAGGTAAATTTTCATATTGTAATTGTATTATTATAATGAATAAAGAAATCATTGGTTGATATCCATCATGTCTTCGTCATTCAGGAACAATAGTACACATTTGACCATTAAAGTCTATAAAATGTAATAGAAAGCTCTGAACACGAACTATTTATTTATTTATCTATTATTTTATTTACGTGCTTCGATCCTTGACCGCACCATCACCACTTACCAACAGGTGAGATAGTGGTCAAACGCTAGCCTATATGAAATTTAAAAAAATATATATTTGTTGTGTGACGATAAAATGTTTATATCTATTTAATTGAAAAACTAACATACAGCATTTAACATGTTAAGTGTGTATTTTTTTACTGACTTAAATAAAATATTATCTATTTTCTAGGATTCAGAAGGGCAAGGCTGTCCGTTTTGTCGAGCAGAAATCAAAGGCACGGAACAAGTCGTTGTCGACGCTTTTGTACCACCAAGACCACCTAATACCAGTTCAGATTCTAGGTAAGTAAGTACAATACAATACAAAACTCTTTATTGTATACCATTAAATACATAACTAAACTTATAATAAATACATCTAAGGTAAGCATAACCGCATCATCACTTACCAACAGGTGAGATAGTGGTCAAACGCTAGCCTAAACGATATAAAAAAAATTGACAAATTGATATCATCCCTTTTTGAAGTTGGTAAAAAAGGATGAATAAACCGTAGGTTTAAAACGTTCAGTAGATTTTTTTATTTATTGTATATTATTTTACATCAAAAAGTGAAAGTGAAAGTGAAAAAGTTTATTAATGACACTTTATGTATTAAAAAAAGGTACTAACAGTACAAAAAACTTAGGATTAATCCGTATAAATCTTTGACGAAAGTGTCACTAATCGGCCCCACCTCAGCATAACTGTTGGTCTAATGACCAACGCTGGTCTTCCGGTGATGCCGGTCGGCGATCACGGGTCATCACGGGTCGTACATCGCCCGGTCCTTTGAAATGCATTGACGTAGCCGAAGCCAACGTCAAAAGGCCCTTTACAATGTTTACTTATTACTATTATCTGTGGATGGAGAGATATGGGAAAGTATATTATAAAAAGTTGATATATAATATTATGAATATTGGATGAGCTCATTAATGTAGGATTGCTGGTCTATAGGATGAGGTATGGCACCCGCCAATTATGCCTCATTACAAAATATTTAGGTTGGTGGTGACTTGCCATCCACTGAATGGGCTGCTTACCACCAGTCCAGATTGTGGTCAAACGCTAGCCTATGAGATATAAAAAAAAATACAATAAGAGCACACACATTTTACCACGTCGCGTTCCCGCCAAAAACACTTGCAGTTATTTTGTTAATATAATAAGTTGCCATTGTGTTTTGTAGACCAATGAAGACAGCAGTGAAACCAGTGTCATCAAATTCATCCGGATCTTCGGGATCTTCAGGTTGCAATGGCTCAAGTAAGTATACTTATGAAGCGTTTTCAAAAAAGATAGAAATAAATAAATAATGGTTGTGGTACTTCGGTCTTCTGCTACTCTGCCTGGGGCGGTACCCCACTTTGCCAATTAATTTTCAGTCCTGAAATAAAAAATGTTTTTCGGTTGAAATGGCAAGGTGTCCAGTGAAATTACAGGGTATGTGAGACTCAACATCTTTATGTCTCAAGGTAACAGGCGCAGTGCAATGACATGCAACATTCTGGCAGTGCAGAGCACAGCTGTATCTGTAATAGGTAGACGTCATCGCTTACCATCAGGCGAGTGTTGGGCTTGTCCTGTTACCTTGTTTATCATTAAAAAAACCAAAGTCGATTTTTTTTAAAGACAAAGAAAAAATGAAAAGTTAGTTTATCTGTCACTGTCATCGCATTTTTGATAGAAGACCGATTTGGAAAAATATTTTTACTTTGAAAGGGTATAATACTTCCCAGGTGCTCATTTAAATCCCATCTACATATGTTCAGTCGCCTCAAACGTGGTACTGAAAATTACTAGCGCAGCATTTGAAGTAGTATGTCTTATAGTTTATTTTTTACGATCTTAAATTATTAAAATAACATAAATCTTGTCTATTTCAGGTATAGACGTAACAGTATCAAGTAATTCAAACGGCTGGTCGCGGAACGCTACATTCAACGGACTGACAGACGACATCGACGACGGCGAGGTAATCTTACACTTATTTTATAGAGAATAAGGCTCATTATCATTTGTCAATATATTTTGTTTGGTTTGTCTCAACTTGTTGCATGGTGTTTGGGTTTTGAAGATTTGTTCGTATTCTTATTAGTTTTTAGCCGACTTCAAATAAAGGAGAAGTTCTCAGTTTATATGATTTTTTATTGTATTTGGATGTTTTGTTGAGAGGGTTATACTTCCCTTTTGGATTTAATTTTACAATTCATCGAGATCTAATATCTCCTGAGATATGCAGATAACAGATAACTTGCTACTGAAAATGACTAGCGATAATGTAGTTTTCCATCTGTGGAAGAATTTTAAAAATCGGTTCTGTAGTTTTTGAGTTAAATCGTAACAAACAAAAAATCAAATCTTTATAATATTAGTTTAGATAATGCGAATATGAACGAATCTTCAGCCATGTAGCATGTTTGTGTTTTTGAGCTTGTTTTATATATCATGTGTTTGTTTTAGTGGTTTGGTATGTGCGTTTTTATTTGCCTTTAAATGTTGGGTCTTATGTGGTTTATTAAAGGACTTTTTACGTCTGGTGTTATTTTTTATGTACAATTAAATGTATAAGAAGCTTATGCTATACTTGTGGGTAGGTGGCAAAAAAAAAGAGTGCGTAGAAAGCTACGCTTCGGAAGTTAAACTTCCAAGTTCATTCAATGTATTTCTCAACATTACTAATTATTTTTTTGTACAACTCCTTCTGTTGAACTTTAGCTAATGCGTTTCGTAGTTACGCCGTTCTACAATAGAGGGCGCTTATAAATATAACATGACGCTTACGTCACTTCCGCGCCCTATGGACCGTGACGTTACGTTATTTCTGTCAAATTATATCCCAGTGCGCCTAAAAAAAAATTATTTCAGAAACCTTCAAACATTGATGTACTCCTAATGTAATAAGATCGTTTAAAAAACTAAAAAATAACCGACTTCAATGCCGCGCTATTAATTTTCAGTACCAATTTTGAGGTGAGATACTTATCAGACCTCGATAAAATTACCATGGTACCACACTTAGGATATCTTCTTTCCAACAAAAAAATAATAATCAAAATCGGTTCATAAACGACGAAGTTATCCGCGAACAAACATAATATATATATACGGTCGAATTGAGAAACCTCCTCCTTTTTTTGAAGTCGGTTAAAAATTAAGAGCATTTAGGCCTAAAACATACAACATAGTAGATACATTGAATAAATATAAGAAGCCGTAAAGTGAAATGTATTGTCGATAGCGACAAGACATTTTACATTTTTAATAAATACGATTAATATATTTTACGTTTTAAATAATGATCTTTTATTAAAAAGAATTAGAAATACATATGAGACACGAGAGTACAAACACCAAGTTGCGACATATTAAGAATTGCGTTGACTTTCAAAACTCATTAGGGTAAAGCCTCAAGCAAACAGAAAGCTTATACCAGGTTCAGACCTGGCGATTCTAGTCGTTCAACTTCCTAGGGATGGACGATACGAGTTGCACCTAATCGATATTTTTTATCGAAATCGCGCTTGATTAGCAAATCAAATAGTTTTATTCGAAACCTTGTTATCGCTGTATAATGCCAGCCTAAGTGTTCTTCCAAAACAAATAATTGAGTAACGAAACAAGTACTTATAAACGGTACTTACTTAGTATCGATTCTAAAGTATCGATACTAAAAGTACTTGGAATCGAAAGACAAGTACATCCCTAGGAAGTTGAACGACTAGAATCGCCTGGTGTGAACTCGGTATTATCTAGCGCGACGACAAGGCAGAGGTCGCTCGCCACAAAAACGTAATATCAAAATAATTTCTAGTATAGTATATATTATTCGGAATAAGACCGAATGTAAAATTAGAAGAAATCTAGAATATTTCTAAAAAGAGAAAATTTTCCAACATAGGTAAAACAAGAATATTTTTAAAAGTTGTTGACAATTTTAATATATCGTAGTAAGGCATTAGATTATTTACAAAAAATTAAGAAAACATCTATATTTATTTATCTATATATACAAAAATCAATTGCTGTTCGTTAGTCTCGCTAAAACTCTAGAACGGCTGGGCCGATTTTGAAATGTTTGTCGTAGTTCAGGGAAGGTTTAAACGGTGAGGAAATTAGGAAAAAGGTTAACAGTTTATATGGAAAAAAATCATATAAACTGTCTACTTTCCTGTCAAACATTTGACGTTCGTCCCTTCGGTACGGTAGGGTTACGGTAGGGTAGGGCACATTACTCGGATTATCGCGTAGGTTTTAATATTTTGGAGCGGTAAGCGGTGAGAAAAATTGGAAAAATTGCGAGGAAGATAGTAAAAACAACAATTTCATTTTTTCCCATATAAACTGTTCTACCTACTTTCCTGTCAAACATTTGACGTTCGTCCCTTCGGTACGGTAGGTAGGGTAGACTTTGTTCCTCTCTCAAATTGAAAGTGTTTTGAATCGACAACATAATATGTCCACATTACTCGGATTAGTGTCGCGTAGGTATTTCAATTTTAATATTTTAAATATTTGATGGTTGTCCCAGGTTGTTATTGTTGGTTTGTTCAGAAATGTTTGTCATTGTATTGACATATTTTGATAGTTGTCATTATAGCGCTTCCATACATGGGTATTCGCTATTTGTGTATAAAAACAAAATAAAATTAAATAATAAAAGAGATCCCCATACAAGAAACGAGTTTTGAGGCTTTTTATGCTCGATCTTACAAACCTTAATAGATGAAGAAGATTGAAATTTACTCATGGTGTGTATTGCAATGGCTGCAGGATCAAATCATAAAAACTAAAATAAATTAAAAATTAAATGGGGTCCCCATACAAGAAACGTATTTTTCCGGCAGATATTGTTCAATTGGAACCCTGCGTGTGCGGGTCCGATATGCACTTGGACAGTTTATTTATATTCGCGGTACGAAGTTCGCCGGGTCAGCTAGTAATATTATAAAAACGGTCGTAACTTTGTCACTCTATCTGTTTGTTACCTAATCGCGCCTAAACGGACGATCCGATCTTACTGAAATATACTATATAACAAGAAGATACTTTATAGTATAAGGAAGATCATAGGCTACTAATTTTTCGGTGTACGTGAACGAAGTCGCGGGGGTATCAGCTATAGTATATTTATTTCAATCAGAAAATTTGATGTACGTCGGTCGGCCTCTAATTAATTTCTATAAAAATAAAATAGTTTCGATCTTAGCGAATTTTATTTCAGAGAGAGCGCAATACTAAAACTTTAATCTCAAACCTAGTAAAGTAGTAAATTTCCAAATAAAAACGCACATTATAAAGCCTCTAAGCATGTCCGATGTTCATCTAAAACCCGCCATTGTTTTGTTTGCAGAGGCACGCGAGAAAGTCACCGCATGCTTAATGTTGCCCGTTTTGCATTTTTGTACGCACACATCAACGGTTTTTCCTGATCAACTTTCACTCACATCCTTAGTTATTTTCTCGAGTAAAACTCTAATATACTAATGCCCGTTTGCACTTAACTTAAGAATCGCCTTAGCTTGTCAAAATATCTCAAAATAAACAAATCCGGCTGCCATTATCTCAAAATATAGATAAATATAGGATCATCAGCCTGTCTGCAAGATATATTTTGAGATTTTGATTCCCGATGTTGCTTTAATTAAAATATTTTGAAAACTTGGCGATTCTTAAGTTAAGTGTAATCGGGAATAATTTTTTCTCATGTAGAAAGATAATAAGGTAGATGAGAGATAGAGAAGAAATATGTTTATATTGCAACTTAATGTATAAATAAAGAGGCCAAGTGCGAGTTGGACTCACATAGGAAGGTTTCCGTACCACCGTACAATATTTATTTTTTAACCGACTTCAAAAAACGGAGGAGGTTTCTCAATTCGACCGTATATATATATATATTTTTTTTTATGTTTGTTCGCGGATAACTTCGTCGTTTATGAACCGATTTTGATTATTCTTTTTTTGTTGGAAAGGAAATATCCCAAGTGTAGTGTAAGGTACCATGTAAATTTTATCGAGGTGTGATTAGTATCTCCAGAGATATGGAGACATCTCAAAATTGGTACTGAAAACTAATAACGCGGCATTGAAGTCGGTTCTTTTTTTAGTTTTTTAAACGATATTATGTTATAATCGAGCAGAAATGATGAGAAACACGTTCTTCGCCGTACAAAAAACCAATTTCCCTGGAATCCCATTAATTTTTAATGTAATTTTTATTTGTTGTTCTAGCGACCGTAGCAATAAATACTTTCTTCAAAAAAATTAAAATCAAAATCAATTTAATGTTACATTTTATTTAATGTCAATGTCAGTTTGGGCTAAATACAACAGTAAAAATGACATTTGACATTTCTCCGGATTTTTAGTCCACAAGCGCTTCTAAGTGGCAAATTCACACGCGATGGTCCCCAAAAGCTCTCACGTGAAGTCGCGAAAATATTGATGTAGATTTTCCAATTTGAGGGTTGTAGCTAGCCAGACAGACGCGAGATAAAATACCCTACCGCCATGCAAGGCGTAATACATTTTCCATACAAAAGTTTTATGCACAAATATGTATTAGGTAAATGGAGCAAACACTATTATTCTATAACTTTTTTAATCTTCTTTAAGTATAATGGGTAATTATATTTACCTTCTTAATCTGATTGAATAATATGAAATTATTTGGAATAAAAGTCAAAGTAAAGTAATAAGGTTAAGCGGCAATAGCCCAACGGCTAAGGCGTCGGCCTGGCGATCGAGAAATCGCGATTTCGATCCCCACCCATTGCACTATTGACGTGAACCCACTCCAGACCCAAGCATATCACTATTGACGTTAACCCACTCCAGACCCAAGCATATCACTTTTGGTGCACCCACTCCAGACCCAAGCATATCACTATTGGTGCACCCACTCCAGACCCAAGCATACCACTATTGGTGCACCCACTCCAGACCCAAGCATATCACTATTGGTGCACCCACTCCAGACCCAAGCATATCACTATTGACGTGCACCCACTCCAGACCCATGCATATCACTATTAACGTGAACCCACTCCAGGCCCAAGCATATCACTATTAACGTGCACCCACTCCAGACCCCTGCATATCACTATTGACGTGAACCCACTCCAGACCCAAGCATATCACTATTGACGTGCACCCACTCCAGACCCCTGCATATCACTATTGACGTGAACCCACTCCAGACACAAGCATTTTAGCTTAGTTGACGCGGTTAACAAGACAACTAGTAATGTGCAACTCACAGTGCTACTAAGCTTTTATTATTAAAAAAAAGTCAAGTTCAAATATTATCAATTGAATAATATGTTTTATTTCCCATATGTAAAGACTGATTTAAGACCAGCAGATGTGATTTTCGTGTTTGCTTCATTTACTACTCATATATGTGCAATTAAACTTTTCTATGGATATCGTACCACCTTAATGTTTATTTTTGAACAGTGTTCTTCAATGTTCGTGATTTTCATCCAGCTCAAAGTAATTCGCGTTTCTTGTGATATTACATTTCGTAATGTTGCTATTTATGTAAATAGGAATCTGTAATATTTAATAATTAAATTTATTAATAATAAATTGTAATAAAATATAATTAAATAATAAATTGTACTTATTTAATGTTTTTGTTGGATTTCATACGAGTAAAATATATATTTAATACAGCATTTTTTAACTGTACAAATATTTTAAAAAATGTTGTTAATAATATGAAATAAAAATAATGATATTTAATAATGATTTTAACGTCTTATTTTTATTCAGATTAGATCTTAATGAAATTTACGAAATCTCTTAAGATTTCGTAAAATTCGTTTCGAGCTCTTAAGCTGATGTTGTAATAGTTTAAATTTGATTTATTTTAAAACATTTATGTGCTAACGTATGTTTAGGTATTTATTTCATTTGTTAAGATAGTTTTTTTTACTTAGTTATTTAATGATTTAAATTCCATTTTAGTATAATGTTGACCTCAATGCAAATTAGGTATAATTTGTTTATACAATTATTTTGATTAAGTATTATATATTTTTTTTATTGACATTTTGAAGTAAGACATAGCTACTATATAATAACATATTATTTTTTTAGAAACAGGGGCTACAATTTATTCAAATAATATCTATATAACGTCATATGAAACTAACCAGTTAAACTTTGTTATCACTGCACAAATAATGAGAATATACTATTTTTCTTTGTATTATGTTTTGTTTCTAAGGATCTTTGCACAACGACTTTTTATAGTGCGTTATCAGTTTTTTACGTCATAAAAATGAATTTACACACGTGCCTTTAAAATCTTCTAATAAATTAGAGTCGTGAAATAATATGTTTGAATGTTTTAATTTAACATTTAACACACGTCAAAAAGTCGTGTAAAAAGACTTTAGTTTAAAAACATTGGGATTGTGTATGCCTGTATGAATTAAAAATAAAAATTATGTTACTATGAAAGTTTGCGCGGGAATAATTTATAGTTTATGTGAACGTACCGGCTGCAGGCAAAACCAGGAAAAGCAAACGTTCTGGGAACGGTTGGGACCCTAGCAGCTCCCAGATGATGACTTATATTAGAGATCGGTGAGATATATAAAGTCGATACCTGATTGGAGCATATCCGAAATAAACACAACGCGAAAAACAGCTGCTACGTTCACATTAAACTATGTTATTATATTAATAAGTCGCGCCAAACCGGTATTAGTTAATTTTTCAAGACAAGATAGAACTTTTCAAGACAAATTATTTCCTAAAATAGTCCTATCAAAATGTTATGTACAAGGTCGTACAAAATTTACACATTAACCTTAAACAAGGGCCTAGAAAATTATATCCGTACTAGCTCATACCCGCGACTTCGTTCACGTGCACGAAGAATTTAGTAGCCATGTTCATCCTCATGCTATAAAGTATCTCTTTTTGAAATTTCAGTAAGTCCGTTTAGGCGTGATTAGGTAACAAACAGACGGAGCGACAGAGTTACAAATGTTTTTATAATATTTGTCTGGATAAAATAAAAGAACAATACAGATAGCATAATGTTATTAGAGGCCAGTATCTCCCAAAACTGATTTTTGGCGCGACTTATTCTTGATATCTAATCTGTGGTGCTTAATGTTGAATGTTGTGACATTGCTGGGTATTTTATCTGTAATTCTTCTGTAAAATTTTGGACAAATTACGCTTGGGTGCATATTTAGTTACAATTTAATTTTAGACTCGACTTATTATCATTTATTTATCTTAAAGTGTATTTTTGAATGTTGACAATATACGCTTGCTGAATTGTGCTTGTTTGTTTTTCTTTGTGTTCTTTTCTTTTTTTGGAAAAATCATTGGATTTGCCATAATATTTCATTAATACAGCAAACTATAGGGCAAAGTCTACTTAAAGCTATTCTGAACAAATTTCACAAGGGATGATAGCCTTAAAGCCCTTTCAAAGTAGACATTGTCCTTTCTCTGTGTTAGTGTGCGTTCACTTCAAGAAAATAGTCAAATTCGCGTATTTTGTATGAATAGGACCTCAGTGTTGATTTTTAGTTTGGTGTGAACTCACATTAATAAACTGAATATCACAAATAGTAGATACATTTCATTACTGCACGAGAATCCTGTGAATGCAATATTATATTGTAAGTACTTTTTGTTTTTAAGCATAACTCGCTCCTTTTTAACCGACTTCAAAAAAAGAAGGAGGTTTCTCAATTCGACCGTATATACATATATTTTTTTTTATGTTTGTTCGCGGATAACTTCGTCGTTTATGAACCGATTTTGATTATTATTTTTTTGTTGGAAAGGAAATATTCCAAGTGTGGTACCATGTTATTTTATTGAGGTCTGATTAGTATCTCCAGAGATATGGAGATAAACATCTCAAAATTGGTACTGACAACTAATAACGCGGCATTGACGTCGGTTATTTTTTAGTTTTTTTAAACGATATTCTGAACGGTAATTTTGCATCGATATTTAATGCTCGGAGATTATCTGCGTTAGCTGTAACGATACGATATTGTAATTTTCAGCTACTAAGGTGTTTCTATATCCAAACCAACAAGATCGCATCGAGCTTCAGTGTAGCCGCAAAATTGCCAGTTGCCGATGCTAAAAGTAACGTTTGTGCCTTGGCTCAAATTTATATAACTTGTACTGAAACATGAAGGTACTTGCATACGTAATGTAGCGCATGTTGTTATTGCAAAATCATTTCGCGTTTCAATCGAAGGAATAAATCGTTCAACTTGATGTTTTAATTGTATTTAATAATTTATGATTGTACAAAATGAAAAAACCGACTTCATATGCCGCGATAGCCAAAGTACTGGCTAGTTATAATTATGTCATCGAAGTATACACATTTGCTTATATTGTTTAATCTCCATATCTCCGGAGATAATTTGACAATTATCTCCGAAGATGACGATCTCGATAAAATTAGAACAGTACATTTTTGAAGGTATAATCTCTCAAATAAAAAATATTTTTTCTAATTGGTTAGATTTGTCGGAGTTCTGAGGTAACAAACATAAAAACATGAGGCCGAAACATACGGCGTCCGGATGAGGCCGAAACATATGTCGATCGCTATATCGACATCGCGTAAGTCACGTTAAATTCCCGAATATTTTAAATCTATACGTATAAAAAAAACAGTCGAATTTAGAACCTCCTCCTTTTTTGTGAAGTCGGTTAAACATAGACTTTAGTGTCAATCTGGTTTGCTATGTCTTAAAAGTATATTTTGCTTGTAATTCTTTTCCGACTTCTCAATTCGTCTGTATATTACTCCGCCAATTGTGAACCAATTTGAATAATTCTTTGCTATTTTCAGTAGTTTCATAGGTTCCTAGGTGGTCTCCCATTTAAATTTTAGCAAGATCTGATAAGTATTTCCAGAGATATGACTTTTAAATGTATCAAACTACTGTAACTGACTCGCGAGGCATGTAAAGTCGGTTTTGTTTTTAGTTTTCAAACATCTTATTAAACAAATAAAAAAGTTATCACCATTGATAATTCATCGATTGAATTACTTTATAACAATAAAATCTCAAATAATTACTAATCTCGCGTAAATAAATGCTTATTAACAAAACAAACTACAAATCAATAATTATAACACCGACAACATTTCTCCAGGACTGGGCAGAATTCAACGCGGCAACATCAACAATAGACGCGCTCCGGCCTTCAATCCGATCGCCCGTAGCATCCCCGCGTCATTCCCCGCGGGCCAATCGTAAGGCGCCGGCGCCTAATGAAAACGCCTATGGGGAGTTGAGGGCGCCACCGCTGCCACCTAGGAAGAGTTTGTCGCCTGCTGAACCTGCGATCGTAGCGGCATCTAGTGTACAGGATATTGCGACTGCTAGTGCAGCAGGTAAGATATAGCAACGATATAGAAACTGTCCAACTGTCCAACCAGCTCCAGCCTCTGGCCCTAAGCCTTTCTCAACCGAGTTCCAAAAAGGAGGCGGTTTCTATTTTTTTATTGATGGTACATTTCCAAGGTGGTCCCATTGTAATTTCATCGAGATCTGTTAGGTATCTTCAGAGATTTCCATTATTTATCTCCATATAAACACCAAAAACTTAGCAATTTCAACTGAGTTTTTAAACTATCTTAATTATTCTCTTTAGAAAAGGAGCTTAGTTGGCTTGGTAAAGTCGCTGTAAGGGTGGGAATGCATGTACAATACAGCCCAACCAAATTGAAGGTGCTGTCGCCCCTAGACATTATCGAGCTAAGTTTTACAGTTGCAAAGGCATTTAGTTTGTTCTATCCATAACTTTTTCTGATTGGCCAACCGCAGATAATGACTACAGTAAAATCACAGATTATGTAATAGTTACTACGTGGTAAAATGTCCAAATATTGACTTTGGTCCAATTATCAGCACCCGACTTTTAAATGAAAACTGAGTTATGCAGTGCATGGTTTTTGCATTTCCAAGCACCTACCTACAATATACGTCAAATTACTAATTAACTAATTGGAAATGTAAAAATACAAAAAAAAACTCACAACTCATAGTTTTGATTAGCAGGTGGCAAGAACTAAACCAGTGCCTAATTTAATTTACTCTATAACATAATCTGAATGAATAAGCACTAGTGATTTATCAGTGCAAAATCACCTACAACTTGAGCAATCTTTTAACTAATAATCTTGCTACTTTGCGCCGATGATCAAGCCTCTGTAGCCGTTTATTGTCGTCGATGAGTTTCTTAGCTTTACATAAATAAATTTAAAGTATGTTTATAAGATAAAATGTAACTTGTTTTCAGCGGAACCTAGAAGAAGATCATCATTAGAACCAGAGCCTGATTCTCGACACCGTCTGACCTCTATAATTACCGGGTCTACGGAAACTATCACGGGGGTCATTGACACGAGACATGAGGTAAATACTACATTTAAAATTACATAATTATCTTACACTGAGGTAGAATGGTGCTTGTTTGCAAGAAAAACTGTGAGACAAGCCGCTGTATAACTATCCTTAGTCCAATTCATGTAGCGTAATGAGGCGATTAAAAAAACTAACTCGTTTCTCTGTCACTATCATCGTATTTTTTGACAGAAGCAAAAAAGGGTGAAGTGGCTAATTTTCGGTACTTGCCTTTATAACATACGCCGTTATACTATAGATTTATCAATGAAGATATTGCAATTTATATCCCTAACTAGCTGTGCCCGGCGACTTCGCCCGCGTTAAAAACTCTTATTCTATCTCTATAGCTATATCATTTTTTTTAAACCTTTTTCCTTAAAAACCATGCCCTGACAATTACAAACACAACAAAAAAAATTGCCAAATCGGTCCACCCGTTCTCAAATTCTGTCATAATCATATAAAAATAAATCCCCATTTCCTTCGGGAAATTTACTATATATTTATATTATATTATATCTATATATTATATTTATTTTTCAAACCGTAATTTTGCCGTGACCGTGACTTACAAATCCGTCATTTTTCCGACTTCCAAAAACGTTCTCAATTCTCAATTCGTCTGTATGTTTTTTTGTGTATGTTACGCGATTACTCCGTCAATTTTGAACTATTTTTATTATGTATTAGAGATAAAGATGAAACTAAGTATGTGTTGGATTTTTCAGATACCCCCCGACCCAAGAGCCTTCGAAAAGCCCCGTCGCGCGTGCACACCCCAATCAAACAGCCGACCACTTCCCGCCCCTCCCCCCGAAAGATCAGACCAACAGACAGACAGACACGACCGCACAGACAGACACTCCGACACCAGACTAGACAGACACATAGACACGCGACAAGATAGACACGACAGGCAAGAAAGAAATTCGATGCCCATAGACATGAAAACAGATAGACATTCGAACCCCTTAGAACCTCGATTAGAATCACGACACGCTTCCAATGCTTTAGACATCAGACAAGATAGAATAGACAATAGATTAGATACTAGAATGGATCAGAGAGAATCTAGACAAATAGAAAGGCATTTCGCTCACCAAGAGAGACCTGAACGTGTATCAATTCCAAATCAAATTGACCGAATTGAAAGACCGCCTGAAAGACCTGAAAAGCCAGATTTAAAGGGACAGGAAAGATGTAGTTTTGAAGCTAAAGTTGAAAACAGAGCGCCTCCAAGACAAAGGTCTTTGCCAACAACGACTAGTGGGAGCTTAGACCAGCCGACTAAATCTACGACGATGCCTAAATTCCCTTCGGAAGATAAAAAAGATCCGCCGTATGAAAATGTCGCTGTGGAGAAGAATGAATTGGCCGTTGCACGTAAGTCACTTTTTTATTCTTTATGCTCAATAGGCTAGAGATTGACCATTATCTCACCTGATGTTAAGTGACGATGTGGTCCAAGATGTAGTACGCTTGCCTAGAAGATACCTATTCACTCGTAACTTGAAGACCCCTAGGTGGTAGTTATCGGGAAATACAGACTCAGGCACAGAATTCCATTCCTTGGAAGTGCGTATGAGGAATGTAGAAGCAAATCGCTTCGTGCGTATTGATGGAATGTCCACCACGTAACCGTGTCGCATATCCGTACGTCTGTTTTGTCCGATAGAAAAATGAGGATGACGGTATTAGTTCCTGTAGTTGGGTAGCACACTCAGAAATCTAAATTTTAATAATTCGGATTATATATTCTTTACTTTACTAACCAGCTTGCAGAAAGAGGAGATTCTAAATTTGTTTGTTATTTTTTTTTGTATGTTTGTTATTTTAGAACTCCGTCATTTACTGACCGATTTGGAAAATCCTTTTTTGTGACAGAGGCCCCCTTAGCTCTCTTGTTTTTTTGGTCCCATTGTACAATTAATCGATATCTGGAGACCAACAGCTGAAATTTGTCACTGAAACCGATTTTGATTCTTGTAGGTATGGTGCTTTAGTAAATTTTATCATTATATATCTCCTGATAAGAATCTCCTAAGATATAGAGAATAAAACCTCATATTTTGTCATAAGTAAGGATCATTGGAGTCTACCTATGATACGATTTCGTCAAAATCTATACAACAATTATTGTTGATAACTACGAGTATATGACCGAAAGGGGCATCAACAAAAACGACCTATAATTATCCAGCAGTAATTGGAAACAACACTGCATGGTGGAAAGCCACTGTCTAGTCTCTGCCTGGCCAGCTACCACACTCAAGTTGAAAAATTTGTCGCCAAACACCTAATGTGTTCCGGCAGCTATCCTTGAGAGCCAGTTGAGTTCCCATTCTAGCCCTAGCTACCATCTAAGACCACACCATCACTTACTAACAGGTGAGATTGTGGTCAAACACAAGCCTATATACTGGTAAAAGGGTACATTATACTTAGTTAAGTAAAAATGAAACCTTTGATTCTAATTCTTATTCTTATTTATTATTTCAACATCCTTTTTAATAAAGACTAGCTGGCCTGGCGAACTTCGTATCACCTAACAGACAATGAATGTCGTGTTACCTTTTAGATGAACTTGTTTTAGGCTTTTATGAACGTAATAAATGAATACAAAAGAGATATTAAGTTTATTCATGTATTATGGCAATACAGATATAGAATAAAAATTGGTAAAAATGGTTTTTGTAAATATAAACTTTTTTAAGTTGCTAGTAAGCATACATTTCTGAACGTATGCATATTTGACAATCAATATATTTATTGAATATGTCACACAAATATCATTACTGACAATATTTACCATTTTTAAAATCTACATGACTTGAATTCACAAACACTTGAAGATTTTTTACTTGACTTACTACTTGACACGGGCTAAATACACTAATCGTGTGGAGCCATAATTATACCAAAAAAAACGCGATAATCCAAATATTGTAATGCTATCCACACATGGGAAGAATTTTTATACTTGACACGGGCTAAATACACTAATCGTGTGGAACTATAATTATACAAAAAAAAAATACGGCGGGATAAACTATTGAACATCAAATAATCGGCAGTTTTTAAACCCAGGAACATTTTAGCAAAATATTTATTCTTATATAATTTTTTTAGGTCAACTATTTATTGTTTTAATACTTATTATCCTATTCCTGACAAAGACAATTCCAAAAATACAAAAATCATATAAATAGGTCCAGCCGTTCTTGAGTTATAAGTGTAGTAACTAACACGACTTTCTTTTATGTATATAGATACGCTTGTCATAAGAAAAACATGTATAATATGTGTATCACAGTTTATAATAAACTGCTAGATGAGATAAAAGCAATTAGTGGCCAGGTTTTTAGGACTAAGATAAATGAATGGCTATACTTAACCATAGACACTGGATATAGGTATATGTACGTCTGCCTGCAGGCCGAACACATTGACAAAATAATTCATAAGATCCGAAACTAATAATTAATGTAATATGTGTTTGCAAATAAATGATTGATTTGATTTTGTTTAATCTTGATATCTTTTTCCATCCACAGCAAAGAAAATAAATCCACTAACGCACGACAAACATGGTCGTAAGTATGGTGACAACGTTTCATACGAAAACATTAACTTAGACTACATAGCCAGATTGGTCGGCGAAGGATACCCTAAAGACATCGTGGTGAGAGCCCTCGGAATCACCAGAAACGACCTCGAAATGGCGTGTGATATACTACACGAATTCGGAGCGAAACACGCTAGTAAATGCTAGCTTAGTTGTAATTAGTGAATTGACATTTCCAACGGTTTAAATTTCTTTGTAAATTTTGTCTATGCCTCAGATATAGTGGTGAATTGCGGGCTGTTCAATTTTCAACGGTCGCAACTTAAGTCGAAGGACTTAAGTTGCGACCGTTGCATTTTTGGCATTGTCTGCATTACCATACCTCAGAGTCTAATGGACTACAATTGGACTAAGGCTTAGACCAATTATAGTAATATATTCACAGTTTCATTACATCTGGCCTTGAGAGTTTTGCCTCGTCAAATAAAAATATTTTTAAACAATATGTAGTTTATATGCATAGAGTTACTTGAATATAAAAATTGTTTACAGTTTTTTTTACCTTTGATAAACAAATTCACGGTAATTCGATTTTCAACTTTCAAGGTCAGGGGTAATGTAACAGTGACTGGTGACTCGACTATAGCATCTGTCTCTATGATAGATCATAGATTACAGTATTGTCTTTACCACAGACTCTAAATATTGTCAACGTCATAGATAACCAAGCCTTTGTAAAAAAACTAAATAATCCGTCACAACACCTTGTAATAAATTAAAATAAATACATTAAATATATAATATGAACTTAATCATGATCAATTTATTCGAAAATATCTTTAACACAATCATACTTATATTAAAAACAATTTAAACACTATTTTCTAGCACCCAATTTATTTACATTTATGCCATTGCATTTATAAAAATAACTTCTTTATTTAGTTGTTAATTAAGAATATTTTAATTTAAATACACCTAAATCAATAACTATAATTCTTAAATAACAACTAAGTTATGTGTTTTTTGATTGGAATATAACTAGCCCGTATATAAAAAAAAACAAATAAATTATACAAGAGTAAACATCTTTTTCAAACACAAGCCTTTTGTTAAGACGTTTTCATGTGCAATGAGAAGTACATACTATCAATAACAATACATAGTAGCCCAAATTCGACTGTCTTACCATTTGCCATTATGAAGTTCAGCTTGATGGTACCAATATAATTGCATGTCACCGAAGATACACAATAATACTAAAGTCGAGTCCAATCAAACTTCAGGTTGTTCTAATTTAGCTTCAAAGATTTGACGCACACATTTTAACACGGCAGCAAATGAAATAAAAGTCGCGAAGGACTTCACCTCCAGCGGTTACAGCACATTATATTAGAAATTTCATATAACGACCAAAATAATTGGAGCTTAAAAAAGAAAATAATATTCTTGAATATCGTAGCATTAATCCAATTTAAAAATTCTCAAAATTGTCGCGAAAGTTCATCATCATCATCATAATCAGCCGGTATCTGTCCACTGCTGGACATAGGCCTCTCCCAATCATGCCACTGAGCCCGATCTTCGGCTCTTTGTTTCCAGTCGTCGCGATCAAAGTTATTTGAGGTTGGGCAACGTATGCATAGTGCAAAGAGATTTTTGGCAAACATTTTAGACTATCCCAAAACGATGAATTCGCAGCGAATAGTTTAACGCGAATTTCGTATTCGCGTTGGCAAGATACTGGATGACAAAACGAGGCGTAAGGCGCGAAAGGGGCGCTGATGTGGCGTCTATTGAATTTATATTCATATATGTAAGGAAATCTCGTAATGCTAATAAACATTATAGAGAGGGAGGGCGGATGCGGAGTTGCGTCTTTGTCCCTAAGTCTTACGTCTCTTTTGTCTGACTTGTGCCTTAGGCACCGGAGTGCAGATGAGAGCAACTTCCATTGTCGCAACAATCAACTTTCTAACAGCTTCGTTAACAGTTGCCAATTACAGAAACAAGGCGCAGTTTCCGGTTGCCACATTTAAAATAAACTTGAAAATCTGAAATCCGCAAGGTTGACGCGCTACCAAAACGGAGAGGATCCCGTACAGAGTCGGTCTTGCTATTGCGAAATAAAAGGGACTTTTTCACAATTGCGCCTATCCGAAATGATTTTAATATCACTGGTTACAGCCAACGAAAACTACGGTCGATATACTAAACTTACTTATATAAAAGTAATACTTGCACAGTTTTTATGAAATTAATAAAAATTGTCATATGTCTATGACAATTTTTATAATGCTAATTGCGAAATTAAAAGGCGCAGACCCATTCCAGTTACGGACGAGTTACGGCAACTGACATTGTCAGCTCAACGCTATATAGTTTTGACGTTTTGTAATAATATGTCAGTCAGTAGTACTTCCACAGAATAAATAATAGGCAATAATAGTAATAATAATATTCGCTAGGATTACTTCAACTAAAAGCAATAGTAAACGTTCCTACTCTACCCATTAAACTATTAATCGAGTATGATCGTTTAAAAAACTAAAAGAACCGACTTCAAATCTTGCGCTATTAAGTTTCAGTACCAAGTTTGAGGTGTATATCTCCATATCTCTGGAATTACTTATCAGACCTCAATGAAATTACCATGGTACCACACTTGGGATATCTCCTTTCCAATAAAAATAAAGGAATATTCAAAAACGGTTCATAAACGACGAAGTTCTCCGCGAACAAAATAAAAAAAAAATGATATATACGGTCGAATTTACATACCTCCTCCTTTTTTTGAAGTCGGTTGAAAAGAACATACTCATTCTAATCAATATAACGCATTGAAATATGACCTTTAGGTAGTTATCACAGAGTACAATGTAAACTAAACGAATACGAAAGCAATGAAATCACAGAGTAGGTATATTGTTCCACAGTTGCCAAAATTGCTTCCTTAATTTATGCCTGGTTCCTATAACATACAAATGGATCATTTTGCTTACGATCGGTTAAATTTGACACGAGACGTAAACATTCTTGTGTCAAATTTAACCGAACGTTAGCAAAACGATCCGTTCTTATGTTATAGAAACCAGGCATTAGACACAATGTATAATCGTATCTTTCATGGAAATGGAAATGGGTCTTAATCTACGAATAAATAATAAGTCAGGAAGTCTAATTCAGAACAAATTCCACACAAAAAGTGGCCTTCAAACCAAAACGACGTAGATTCAAAATAAGAACCACTTTCGAAGTTACAAATGATTGAGATTGAGATGAGATTCATTGATTTAAATTCGGAACGAAAGCAGGGATTGGTTCGTGCATGTGCTGCAATGTCTGTTATGACAGTTGAGTCAAACAAGACAAATGTCCGACTAATGATGCGCTGGACACGACTTTTAACCCCGCCGGCTTGGACACGACTTTTGTTGGGCCATTTTTTTTAACGCAGTTACATTTCCTGACTTATTATTTATTCGTAGGTTTTAATAGACAGCTGGAAGACAAGATATTTATCTTAAGGGTATCTTTTGCCTTTCATGGTACAAAATCCACAAACAACTATGTGACATTAAAATCTACGAGAAAAGTGTTTCCTTTGTGAAGAATTGATTTCTTACTGAATAATATATTTAGTTTTATCACTGATTGATTAAAACAATTGCTTAAAAAAAATACGGTAAAACATACGCAAGGTATTTAATGATGAAGTATAAAAGACGGTCTTTTTTGCTTTACAGCAATCTCTTGCACACAACTGTTGGATAAATAAGATGTCTAAATTGACGTCAGATTTGTAATGTAGTTTCCGTGGAACAATTTAGACACCAAATGTCACTAGTGACATTGACGTGGTGACGTGAATATACTTTAAAATTAAGTTCAAAGTAATTGTAAAACTAATTTTGATTAAAAATAAACGTTGCTTATGAAGTTATGATTAACTAATGATAGAGTCTTATAAAATCTAGTAAATACATTTGAATATTCTAAACTAAAGTAATGTAAAGCATAGAAAAATTAAGAGTCAAATGTCTTAGATCGACTTCACGAAAGGTTTAAATGTTTTTAACATTAAGTAACTGTTTTTACCTTAATTCAAGCTAACTAAGCTATTTATTTTTCGTCAAATTGTATGAAATTAGAAAAATACAAAGAAAATGAATACATGAAATCAGCAATTTACCCACAGAGTCGTTTGTCTCTATAATATACGGTAACGGGACAAGAAGGCTCCCCTGATGGTAAGCGATGATTATATATTTGCAGATATATTTGCACGCTAAATTGTATTATGCCTTTGTTATTTTGAGCCATATTTTGAGTCTTACTTGTACATGCCCAGGTATTCCACTGGACAGTTTGCCTTTTAACCAAAATAATATGACTGGTCAAAAAAACAAAATTAATAAATAATACCCTTTTATTGGGTAACATACAGTTATTAAATTATATGTCAGTCATGACTTTTAATTTATATGTCATTGGTGACTTTTAATGTATATGTCATTTACGACATAATATATGGAAATATTGTGTCTTCATACAACTAGACACTACTATCCACCAAAGCAGTTTCTGTCAATTTTACTTGATTCAAAGCTCAAAATCAAACAACTAAAGCGGCCCTCTATTGATATCCTTACTAATATTATAAACTCGAAAATTGTGTGTGTGGATGTTTCGTTACTCTTTCACGCAAAACCTACTGAACCGATTGACCTATAATTTGGTATGTAGATAGCCTATACCCTGGTATCACATATATAAACTTTTTATCCCGATATTCCCACGGGAACGATGTCTACGCGGGTAAAACCGCGTGGCACAGTAATACATCAAAAAGAACTAAAGACGAGGTACACGTAAATGCTTCATAAAAGTGTGATAGTATTATCGTTAGGTTAACATAAAGTTTAAGACACACTTATAATTTATTGTTGACCGTTAATTCACACTATATTCCAGTTCATATTATCTTTCTGATCAGTATTCGTAAATAAATGCTTTGTAAATATAAATAATACTTATATTTTCATATAATCCAATCGCTAATTTTAAAATTAGGTATAGTTTTTCACATATATTTTCATATAATTACAATTACACCTTGACTTATGACTTGCAATATTTATTTAGCATAAATATATAGTTAATGTAAATATAATATTAATATTTTGAAGTCTTGTGTGTTGAGTCATAATCTTTTTCATGAAATATAAATAATGTAGATTCGTAATATTTTTATAATAATTTCTTTATATGTCCTCGAAGAGCTTTGGATTGGCACCAATATTTTATTGAAATTTAATAAATTGATATTTGAATGTTACTCTTCGTATATTTGTAGAAAAATAAATTAAATTGTATGAATTATGAAGTGCAATTTGATCCTTAAGGTAAAAACTTTCTCTAACTAAAAAAAAACTTAGAATATCATTGTTATATTTTCTGTTAAATAAAGTGCATTATTTTGCTTTGCCGAATGACTGATTTTTAGATAATAATATATCTAGTCTTAATTCAAACGTTTACTTGTTATATTATCGTCCCAGCATTAACTGTTAATTATAGAATTATGTTAAATTCGGTATTTTTCTTAAAAGCAGCATATTATAGCTTAAAGTTTTTAAATGAAAAATAAACTAACATATCCACCAGATAATGTAGCAATTATTTATTAATTTTATTTATTAAATTAAATAATAATATATAATTACTACAATCAATATGCCAAGTATTTTTAAGTTAGATGACAATTAGTTAGCGATGTTATGTATTACACGAAATATGAATACACTTTTATTATAGAAAAATAAACCCGCTAAATATTTTTTTTATTTTTATAACAAACAACTATAAGAACATAATAAATTTGTACAAATAATATTATGCAAGTTTCATAATGAAGACATAATATAATCATGACGTTTATATGTACATGATTGCATATATGAAACATAATGCATATTTATGTCAAACTTGCTTCTAAACAAATTATCCATAATTAATGTATCATATTCAATTTATTTCTAGTTTTATTTTTGCTAAGTACATGCATATTGCTTAAAATATTAGTTTAAATATTTAAATTATGTAATTACTATTTATGTTTAGTAAAATGTTATAATCTCACGAGAAATATCGTTCCAAATAAATTACAAGACTAGAAATTTAAGGATATTATGAAAATGCACTTAACGTTTTTCAAGTTTAACCGATAATAAGTCCGTAGGACGCTATGGCACCTAAAATATGAAATTATTATAATGTCATAATAATGAAATATTGTATATGAGAATTTGAGAACCAATATATTTATATCCAATGACATGACTTATTTATTTTTAGTTAAATCTAGAGCAAACCTTTGTAAGAAATGTTCGGAAATGTATTTCAGAAAAATATTTGTGCTTTTTGTATGCCTTTGATTGTAAAGTATCGATACTTAAAGAACTTACAATCATTTCAAAGCAATATATTGCTTTAAATCACATGTGATAGCTGTCAAGGGTAACTTATTTTATTTAAAAAAAAATACATTAAAAAAAATGCTAGAATTGCATACCTACAGCACGCATTTTCAGAAAAATGATCTATGTGTGTGTATTGAAAAGTTAAGTTGCTAGCACATATTAAATAACTTTTTAACACTGTTTTAAACATCTCACGAAAGCGAAAAATTGTTGTAGTCATATCATCTGACAATATTTCGTGTTAATACGGTGTGATTGCTCTTATACCAGTGTTAGTTGTTACTAGCAATTATTTGGAAATAATATAATTAAATTGTTTTGATAAAGCAAGCGCTTTATATTATTTATACGCAAGTCGAAGCCTGAAAATATTTTGTGCTGCATCGAGATTATAAATGTTACAGAGTCAATTGACTGAACTCTACAAATCATTTGAAAATACAATAGAATTGAAAACGGCATGTCTCTCTTTCACACGTAATAGTGTGCAAGGAAGATGTAGCGATCGGCGGTGACATTTTCGATTCTTTTTGATTAAACTCTTGCATATATATGCACTGTGTACTAAATATTTATCATATATAAAACTGATAAATAATATAATATTTTATTGTATATACATGATAAACATTTACTTATATTAAACAATTATTATTGGTTTTTTTGTATTATCGGTCAATGGTCTCGTAATAATTTATGTTGAAACATGTTTTATTATTTGACGATAAAATAACTGACGGTGTCTAAGACAGAGTAAAATAAGATTTTTTAATAATGCACACGATTTATTTGTTTTTAATAATATACCCGATAATTACAGACTAAATTAAGACGTGTAATGGGGAGTCTTAGTCTTGTTTACGCTTTAGTAAGAATATGTTGCAATTAAAATTAAGTAAAAATCATAATATATTGTTTTATTGACTCCTTTTTATTGAATTTGCTTACAGTTTGCGCCTTTTATACTTATATCAAGTAGCGACACAGACTTTGCGAATGGAATTCTTTGATGAAATTTTACTTGAATTTATGATAGTTATTCTTCTATAACTTATTATAAATGTGAACGTTTGTATTTATGGTTGTTATATAATCACGTGAAAACATTAACGAATTTGGATGAAATTTAGCAGCTATAGGTATAGTTTATGAGCTCGATTTTCAGGTATTTGTTTCCTACCGCTGCGAGCCAGCTTGCGTCCTTCGCTCCACCTAGCTGGAGGGCGTCCTACACTACATTCACGTAGCCGTGGTCGCCACTCTAGAACAATTCTACCCCAACGGTAACCGATAACAATATAAGATCGAGCTGAATGGCGTGGCATAGAAGAGGCCTATATCTAGCAGTCGACGAATACTGGCTATTAATTATGATAGTTTAAGACCCATACCCTTAGTACGGGTTTTCATCGCACAAACGCTTTTGACAGATCTCACATTCTGGCTCCCTGATTGGTCTAAATTTAGTGAAGTATGAAAACCACCAGAGGCGCTGTACTGTTTTTCATACAAAAGTTTGGTATGAAAGCTCGTACTAAGGGTACTTACTGAATTAACACAAGATGAAGAGCGCATGGGCAAACGTGCTTGCTCGCAGGTTTGCACGTAGCTCCGGGGAGGTGAAGGTGATACTATTTCGAGCGTGCGTGTAAGTCTCCTACTTGCAGCCTTTGGGCTGGCTATACGAGCTTGGCCTATAAGCGCTCTTTGCATCTAGTTCATGATGAAACTTGCTCCCCTACTACAGACAGAGCTTCACAGCCACAGGCATGTTTTTGCAGGATCGCGAGGACTATTTCCACTCGATCGTGCCGCGTCTGGTACGAAGGGTGCGGGCCAGTAACAACATTGTCCTACCGATGATTGCGGAACGAGTAGATTGCCCTTTTATCAGTTAATGTTCTGAAAGACAATGTTCAATACTACCCAATTTATTTTCCAACGGACTTATGATAGTATAGTTTTATTATACTGTTTTTTCGTTGGTGGACTTGATTTAATTTTATACTTGTGGGAAACTTCATGGCCACTCAGGAAAAAAATACATATCTGCAGCAGTTTAAGAACTACTAGTTATCTCATAAATTTTATTACATCATAAAAATGGAATCTCCGACTTTTGTCAAGAAACTATATGAAAACAGTCGTAGCTTAAAATATATTCTAACGTACGATAGCTAGGCCAAATATTCACGATTATTTCCATATAAATTTAATCGGTGATTATTAAAATTTGTAGCCGTAGTAGGTAGGTACCCAATACTGTGATCGAAGGTAACAAATTTCTTACTTTTTTATGATACATAATTACCTGCAGTTTTATCCATTATTTACTGGACACCTTGTATAAAGACTACGAAATTTAGGACCAGTTTCACCGGTTCCTGATAGCCCTTGGGAATGGGAACTTATCTGACAGATGATTGACAGCTTTTATATGGCGTCATCTGCCAGATAGCTATCTGAAACTATATCAGGAACTGTAGTGGTGGGACTTCTGCTAGTCCGTCTGGGGCGGTACCACCACTTTACCAATTAATTTTCAGCCGTGAAATAGGAATGTTTTTCGGTTGAAATGGCAAGGTGTCCAGTGAAATTACAGAGCATGTGAGACTCAACATCTTTACGTCTCAAGGTAACAGGCGCAGTGCAGTGATATGCATAATTCTGGCAGTCCAGAATTTTGTATGCCGCTGTGTCTGTAATATGTAGACGTCAATGCTTACCATCAGATGAGCGTCGTGCTTGTGCTTGTTATACTTTATATAATAAAAAAAGGAATTAGTGAATCTGGCCCTTTAGCCCCCTATTCGTTATCTTAAGATAACGGCTAGCTACTTTTAGGGCCAGTTAAACCGTTAAATAAAAACTGGCATTATTTAGCTCGTACTCCTATCAGTTGGCTACCAAGAATGCATATTGCCGGAACGAAGTTTATAAAATCAATTTACAAGCAAGTAGATATTTGATTGTAAAAGTCTTGTAAAACAATGATTGTAATTCATTTCTTAGTTTTTATTTTGGTAAGTAAATTATTTTTAGTGATATTAGATAACAGTTTAAGTAAAACTCTTGGCTGATGGTATGCGATGACGTCTGCCTATGATATTATGAATACGGGGGCATTATTTTCAATTGTTGGCCTAGCGTGTTCATCATCTTCAACCACATCATCGCTTTGCAACAGGCGAGATAGTGGTCAAACGCTAGCGTATAAAATAAAATAAAAAACTTTCATAGGATTGCACCCGTTACCTTTTGACTTTTAGACTAGATATAGAAACTCACTCAAGCACTTAAATTTATCACTAAACATAATTGCCTTTCATACCTAAAAGCATTTTTAAATCGCGGTTGAATAGTTGACAAAGTCCGCCTAGCTACCAGTAGCGATATTAAATACCTATCTTTTCAGGCGCACAAAACAATAGCACAGTTTTCAGACCACCTTGACTTACAAAAGGTAGGAGAAATCATAATCAAAAATGATAAATACAATATCCTGAGACCCAGAATACACAAAATCACCGACCACTTCGTGGACTTCATGCAAAGACGTGGAAATGTAAATAAAAATGAGAAGATATTGATTGATGATAATGGGCTTAGACATCATTGGACTGGCTTAGGAGAAAAAGTTAAAAACTTAAGAAAAACTGATATTTCTTTATATGAAATCAACAATCAAATAAAAATTAACTCAAATAACGTGCCTGATGATAAAATAGCAGAAGTATCTAATTATAACGCATATGACAAAAAGACACCTGACGGAAATCTATTTGAAAATAATACTCGTAATGAAGGTGATAATACAGAAAATGTGGCGAATGAGGAAACGGACACCAAAACAATTCAGGACGTTCGTGATAATTTTGAATCGACAAAAAAACCTAGGATAAGGCCTAAGAGAGCAAAGACTTCTAGAGAATTAGATGAAATAGAAAATGTTTTAAGGGCAAACGAAGTTAAAAAAGATGATGCTAAGCCGGCTCAGTCAGCAACTGGGAAGAAAAAAGTCAGAGTGTCCTTTTTCTGTCCTTTCTTTGGAGTTATAACTATGACGTCATATATGGATTAAAATTTAATATATTAATTAATCTAATTGTAGCTTTTTAAAATATTCGCTAGTATTTTAAAATTAGATTGTGTATGTGAATAATAAAGGTGCCGATTGCTTCCATCTCTTTATTCACTAACTTAAAAACGAATTATTTAAGTGGTTCTCCCATGAATCTTCTATTAAACCTCATTGTCATATACGGGTCATTTTCTTCAGACGCCTTCTTAAATTTATCAAATGTTCCCATGAAAGAATTTACAGCGGTTTGAAAAGCTCTCCTATAACTTGTCACTGGCATTCTTTTTCTTAGCATGACTACTGGCTCAAAGGGTATGACCATGCCTGCAGCAGATGCTATAAGCGGAATAAGAGGAGCTGGGAAGTAGAAAGTCACAATTTCCATAGCTCCATTGACGATGCAAGTGCCTATATTCCTCAAAACAATATTCACTTTAGGTGTTTCAATAAAAGATATGAACGGTTTCTTAATTGTCAGATAAAGTTTAGCAGTGAAACTCGGTGTTAAGGCTCCGGTTATTTCAGATTCATTAGCTTTAACATTATCTGGTACGATATTAACATCAGGTATGACTATGCGATCAGAAATAGTGACGATTTCTGTAGATGGTGTTTTGTCATCGATAACGGTATTTGTATCAACATGTTGGCCTAATTTTATTTCCGTTTCCGTAAGATTGGGATTGTTTTCTTCAAATTGGTTTATTTCAGGAGTTTGTTGAGGCTGAAATTTAGTAAATGAATTATAATATTATCAGTATAATTCCAGTTATATATCACTGTTACTTACAGCAGAATAGACTAAGTAAAATAATGTTAAAGCAATATTTATTCTAAAAAATATTTTCATTGTAGTTTTGTTGAATGGACATTTATATTCAATTCTAACTTTGAAATATAAAAGTAGAGCGATAGTTATTTAGCAATATAAACAAAAGCAAACAACTTTCAATTTACTTTTTATACGTCCTTTACCGATAGTGTGTTATATGTGTGTTTAGGTATGCATACATCAAAATAAAACCTACTTTATTTTTCATGAATAGATTAGAAGCAATGTTTATGTATTTATTACCTCTCCTGTATGTTTTTGTTTTATTTGATACATTTGAAATATAATAAATTTTTCTTTGACAGCCTTACTGTAACTAAGCTTAAATTATTCTATTTCCAGCCCAGAAATATTTGATTAAAAATTAGCTACCCGGTCTAGCAAGTTTTATACAAAGAGGAAAAGTTTTCATACTTTTTGGCTCATTATTAGCACTCAGTTTTTTCCTTTTTGAATGGTGAGTGATTTTTCAGATCTAGGTACTTTGGTTTATTGAAGTCATCTTAAATCTATGAAAAAGAGTAACTTTTGTGTTAAACATATTTGTACTCTCTGTTATAAAAAAATATTGAAATTAATTGATATATTCCTAAGTCACCTAGGTTCAAAACGTCTTCTGCCTTTATTCAAACTCACGAGATCCTACAATCCTTGCTATTATAAAATATTCAAGCCAAAAATGGCACCAGTTATTTACGCAACATTTAGTTCATTTACTATTGTCATAGCTAAAAAGCCTTGTGTTGATGTTATCTTTTTGTCTATAAATCAATTAACGTTTATTTCCAGGATTTGCAACGGCGAGTGCAATCAGAATAAAAATTCTGATTAAACAAAACCCAATTTGCAGAATGAGTTAAATTGCTGTGACGGCGTATAGCTGGCATTATTGTCAGTTTTGCAGAATGAATTCTCTCTATATTGTTTTATTTTTGGTGGCGATCGTGTTTGTCATCGGAGAGGCGAAGCCGCAGGTGAAGTATAGTAGGGTTTTGACATTGCAGTTAAAACGCTTTGTAATTCGTTTGGAGATAAGGGCAATGTTTATTAATAGAAAATAATTCATCCTACTATAATATTATAAATGCGAAAGTAAGTGTGTGTGTGTGTGTGTGAATGTTTGTTACCATTTATCTCGATAACCACTAAACCAATTTTGATGAAATTTAAAACATAGGTAGTGTAGGTTCTAACTTAAGACATAGGCTAATATTAATTTTGAAAATCATCCTCTAAAGGAGTTAAATAGGGTGAAAAATGATTTTGTTTGAAAAAGTCATAGAAAATTCAGTAATGTTTGTTTCCACGTATTCCTTGGCCCGATTTACTCAAAACTCGGTACATATAATCTATCCAACAAATAATGAGACACGTGTATTTTATTTTTTCAAAACTACCCCTTAGGGGGGTGTAAAATGATTTTGTTTGGAATAGATAGAATATTCAGTAATGTTTGTTTTCACGTAGTCCTTGGCCCGATTCACTTAAAACTCGGTACAAACAAACCTTAAAACAAATAATGAGACACGTGTTTTTTATTTTATCAAATCTAACCTCCCCCCCTCCCCTCTCCCCCTAAGGGGGGTGCAAAATGATTTAGTTTGGAATAGTCATAGAAAATTCAGTAATGTTTGTTTTCACGTATTCCTTGGCCCGATTCACTTAAAACTCGGTACATATAATCTATCCAACAAATAATGATACACGTGAAATGTAATGTAAAAAAAAAAAAAATGTAAAACTACCCCTTAGGGGGATGTAAAATGATTTTGTTTGGAATAGAAAATTCAGTAATGTTTGTTTTCACGTATTCCTTTGTCCGATTCACTCAAAACTTAGCACAAACAAACCTTAACAAATAATGAGACACGTGTTTTTTATTTTTTCAAATCTACTTCTAAGGACGGTGTAAAATTGTTTTTAATTTTGTTTGGAAAAGTCATAAAACTCGTACATACATATAATCTATAAAACAAATAGCGAGACACGTAATTTTTTATTTTCCAAATCTACCCCTAGGGGGTCTGTAAAATGAATTTTGTATGGAAAAATCATATAAAAAATCCAGTCATGTTTGTTTTGACGTATCTGCATAACTAATTAACCGATTTCAATGAAATTTGACACGTAGATAGTGCAAGTTTTAGAATAACATAAAGGGTAATTTGATTTTCAAAATTCAACCCCTGAAGGGGTAACATAGGTTGATAAAGTTTCTATAAAAATGTTATTCCTTGGTCTGGTTCACTCAAAACTAGGTACAAATAAAACTTAAAACAAATAATGAAACATGTATTTTTTATTTCTTTCAAATTTACCCTTAGGGGGAGTGAATATGTAATTTTATCTGGAGAAATCATAGAAAATACATTAATGTTTGTTTCCACGTATCTGCATAACTACTAAATCGATTTTGATGATATTGGAAATGTAGATAGTATAGGTCCTGAAATAAAACATAATAAGGGTACTTTAATTTTCAAAAATCATCCCCAAAATGGTTAAACAGGTAATAAAGTTTCTATTGTAAATTTTATTACATACTTGGTTTGATTCACTCAACATTCGTGTGCAAAATGAAATTTGTAAGTATAGAAAACATGTATTTTCTGTTTCCATTCACTATGTAGGGAAATACAGTTTAACGTAAATAATGAAATCAACACCAATCAACACCAATATTATAAATGCGAAAGTCAGTTTGTTTATTTGTTTGTTTGTTTGTTTGTTTGGGACTTCTTCACGGTCAAACGGCTTGACCGATTTGGCTGAAATTTTGTATAAAAATAGAACAAAAGGCAGAATAGGATATAGGATACTTTTTTTTTGGCTATCGAATCAGGGGGTCCAGATATTTTGAATTGAAATTTGTAAATATAAGACTTCTTCTCGATTAAACGGCTTGACCGATTTGCCTAAAATGTTGTATAAAGACAGTTCATAGGGCAGAATAGGATACTGAATACTTTTTTTCTGGCTATCGAGTCAGGGGGTCCAGATATTTTTAATTGAATTTTGTTAATATAAGACTTCTTCTCGAATAAACGGCTTGACCGATTTGCTTGAAATGTTGTATAGAGACAGTTCATAAGGCAGAATAAAATATAGAATACATTTTTTTGGCTATCGAGTCAGGGGGTCCAGATATTTTTAATTGAATTTTGTTAATATAAGACTTCTTCTCGAATAAACGGCTTGACGGATTTTCCTGAAATTTTGTATGAATACATGTCATAGGGCAGAATAGGACATAGGATATTTTTTTTCTGGCTGTCGAATCAGGAAGTCCAGATATTTTTAATTGAATTTTGTAAATATAAGACCTCTTCTCGAATAAACGGCTAGACCGATTTGCTTGAAATGTTGTATAGGGACAGTTCATAATGCAGAATAAAATATAGAATACTTTTTTTTGGCTATCGAGTCAGGGGGTCCATATATTTTTAATTGAATTTTGTAAATATAAGACCTCTTCTCGAATAAACGGTTTGACCGATTTGCCTGAAATGTTGTATTAAGACAGTTGATAGAGCAGAATATGATATAGGATACTGTTTTTTTGGCTATCGAGTCTGAGTGTTTAGATTTTTTTTATTGAATTTTGTGAATGTGTGGCCTCTTATCAGCTCAGCAGCTTGACCGATTTAGCTGAAATTTTATACATATTAGAGTTCATTTTGCATAGAATCACATGGGATACTTTTTTTCTGGCAGCCGAGTCCAGGTGACCAGAATGTTTAAAGTGAACTTTGTAAATGTGTGGCCTACTCTCGGTCAAACGGGTTAACCATATAAGCTGAAATTTTGTGCACAGACAGTCAAAAAGACAGAAGGACGACGAATACTTTTTTTTGGGTGGAAATTTCGGTTGTTTATTTTTTATTATGGAATTTTGTTAATGTGTGGCCTCTTTTCGGCCAAACGGCTTGACCGATTCTGATGAAATTTTGTACAAAGACATTTAATAGGGCATAAAAGGGCAAAGAATACTTTTTTCGGCAGTTAAGTGCGGGTGCCTATATTTTTTGTTAACTTTACATAGAGTTTACATAGAGTTTGTTAACTTTACATACTTTACGTACATTTGCATAATCATAAAAATTTGACCTTAGGTTCATCTATAATGACTAAACTTAATAAGTGCGTTAATTAGGCCATCAAACTGTCAGGGTCATTAAAAGTCATCAAAATTTACGCGATGGCTTTGCTTGCCCAACGTGTTTTATCTGCTTTGTGGGTAGTATTTCAAAAACATTCGTGTTTTAACAGCCACATTTAACCCTAGGGTCATCGGTGTTGAATAAACAGGTCATAAAAACTGTCAGGGTCATAAAATGACGTAAGAATTTTCGAGCTCGCTTCGCTCGCGCATTGATAGCGCTCGCTATGCTCGCGCAAAACTTTGTTTTATCTACTTTGAAGGCAACATTTCAGCATTTTTTTGTATTTTAATAGCCACATGCATCAAAAAGAGTTTATGAATTGAAACAGTACAACCTTAAATAACCATAATGATTTTTTACCCTGAAATAAGTGGATATCAAGTGGAATCAAAGATTTAACCTAAGTGTCATCGGTCTTGACTTAGGTAGGTCATAAAAACTGTCAGGGTCATAAAAGTCGTAAAAACATTATCCGTATAAACTCATAGACCTACTTCTAAATAAACGCCGTATAAACGCCACACGTTGAGGCATTTCCAGCAATTTAATTTATATCAGTTCAGCGTTGATTCGATGGCGGAATCTGGAGTGTGGAACCAATTTTATGCTCTGGATTTAACAGCTGTACTGAGCATGTTTTAATTCTTTACATTTCGAGCCATTGCAATTCACATTTTATTGAATTATTTCGGCACTAGGTACGCCCAGCGGCTATGTCCGCCTTTAAAAGTAGCTTATGTGTTAATACAGGTTAAAAAGTATCGGTATCCCAAGTTTTATCCGAATACGTTCAGCCGTTTGTGTGTGAAAGAGTTACAAACATCCAACCATTTGTCTATACTCCCCACCTTAACTTAATGTAAAAACATCTAGATGGCGCTGGAGTAGGTTGCACAGTCTTCTTGTAAATATTGCCTAAATGACAATTAACATTCTGCATCGGGCAAAAGATGTCTTCTGCAATGTTTCTGTAATATCGACAGCATATATATTACGGTCGGTTGCTCTCTGTCTATCTACCTGTCAACTGTCAAGACTTTTATCCTCTGGAATGCGTAAAGAAATCAAGTTGAAATGTATATTAAATACTTGGGTCTACGCTCTCTTTTAGCCGTGAAATAATCATTTTTTTTAACCGTCTTCAAAAAACGGAGGAGGTTTCTCAATTCGACCGTATTTTTTTTTTTTTGTGTATTATTATTATTTTTTTTTGTTTGTGTATTAGTATGTTATGTTTGTTCGGGGATAACTTCGTCATTTATGCACCGATTTTGATTATTCTTTTTTTGTTCGAAAGGAGATATCCCAAGTGTGGTACCGTGGTAATTTTATCGAGGTCTGATAAGTATCTCCAGAGATATTGAGATAAACATCTCAAAATTGGTACTGAAAATGAACATTGAAGTCGGTTCTTTTTTAGTTTTTTAGCGGTGCGACTTCACATGGCAAATAAAGCTTGTAGAATTCTCGTTGGCCTAGAATAATAAAATTTAGAAAGAAGTAGATAATATTTCAAAGCACATTAAACAGACAGTTTATCGGAAATATATTTTGTAGTTAAATAATAAAAGATGTTAATTTACCTATTATTATTTGCGGTTGGAAATAAAGTGTCTAGGGATCGAACGGAAGTCAAATGTGTCTTTAAGTTAGAGCAATAATGTCTACAAGTTTGTACGGAACCCTCGGTACGCGAGTCCAACTCGCACTTGACCGTTTTTAGGGTTCCGTACCTCAAAAGGTAAAAAATGGAATCCTTATAATATCACTTTCTTGTCCGTCTGTCTGTCTGTCTATCCGTCTGTCTGTCTGTCCGTGTGTCACCACCGATTTTCTCAGGAACGGGTGGACCTAGCAAATTGAAATTTATACCAGATACTAAGGTTTACAGTCTCTAGCAGGTGCATAAAAATCAAGGTCCTGAGTCAACATAGTAAAAAGATATGGGCAAATTTAGATTTTTGCGAAAACTTGCAAGTACCAAAATGTACCTTTATTTTCAACTTTTTCCTTAAGGTCTTACAGCACATTATAAAGGAAAAATTCAAAAAAATAAATAAAGTTGAAAATTAAAGGGTGTCCCTATACATACATAGTTTACGCCAGTTAATATAGGTATCTGAGTTATATAAGCGCTCATAAAATTTAGAGGTCTAGCTTAAAACAAACTAATGTTGGTACGGAAGCCGCGGTTGGCGAGTCGAACTCGTACTTGACCGGTTTTTTAACTAATTTATGCCTTGTTCCCTTTCCTCTTTCAGGTGCCTTACGACTACATCCCCTTAGGAAAGGACGCTCGTCGTCAAGACGATCTGGCCGGTCATCCATCTGACGTAGTGCTGAACTATGAAAGACTCTTCCCGTCTAGAAGAAAGTGGATCGACCATAACTTCAAGTTTCGAAGGAATCACTAATAAATAAAACCTTGTACTATTGTGTGTTTTCTGCTTCATTGCCATCAATATCATCATCATCATAATCGTCATCATCGGATTGTATTAGTCCACTGTTTGATGTGATGGGTATTTGTTGTTATAGTGCACATAGTAATACATACTTTGTGAAAATTTCAAGTATCTACCTATTACGGTTAAGGAGATATAGCCATGTGAAAAGTGGTTAGACGGACGGACAGACGGACGGACGGACAGACAGCGAAGTCTCAGCAATAGGGTTCCGTACGTTGGTACGCTTCGGGATCGGAACCCTAAAAAGGTGAAATAAAACAATGATAGACAGAAACACTACAATACACTTTATTTTACAACATACATTAATTTATATAAATAAATACTTTAGAATAAATAAATCAACATATTGCGCTGACAATAACCTCAGCACTTCACGAGCTAAAATTAATATAACATTTAATTACAATAAGGTTTTTTTCAATGAGATATGAAGGTTGTTAAAGCATTTAGTGGGCTAACAGCAAACAAAACTTACATTTAGAGTAAAATTGTCGAAAAAGGTTCCGATTTCAAAATCATGTTTTAGATATGGTCCACATTTTTAAACGTTCCCTTACGTTTTGAACACATTTTGTGTTAAATTCCGTGGTCTAAAAATCTGTTATATAATTTCAGTGAGGACATCTTAAATAATCTATACTTAGTTAGGGATAATGATTTTAAACGTGTCCTGTTTGTAACTTCAAGCTGCTTAAAAGCTCGTTTATGTCGACTCCGGCAGGCACTGGCGAGGAAAGCTGAGCGTAACGACTAGTGTAGTCGGGAGCATCGTCAGGGTAAGCCTGGAAGAACGGATCAGAAAATTAAATTACAGAATTAAATAGAGATTTTAATAGGATGGAAGGGAGCACAAATACCATCTCAGTGCTCCTAGCCAACCTCACCTGCACGTGGTGCATCCTGTTGACCAACAAACAAGCCTCTGGCGACCGACAAATGGCGGTATAACCATTTCAAATTATGGCGTAGCTAAATAATACAGGGCGGTGACGGGCAGCAGCGTCACCGGTGCGAGGAGCTACGTCCTGCGATCGCCAACCCGCCTGCCCAACGTGGCGATTAGGGCATCCCCCTCCCAATGAGCGGATGATCGGGCTCAGTGGCGTATCTTGGGAGAGGCCTACGTCCAACAGTGGACTGACGCAGGTTGATTGTGATAATGATGATGAGAATTAAATTCGCCAGTAGCAGGCCGCATAAACAAAATCTAATTTCTGTTTTCATTCACGCAATTGCAACTTGCACCAAAATATATGGGAAAGACAACTTTGTTACGGTAATATTTGTTGCTGAAACTAAATGTCACTCCCATACATTTTGACATTTCGTAAACGTGAATGGAACAGAAATTAGATTTTGTCTAGGGGGGCTGGTATCTATGTAAGCGTACTACATTGTCGCTCGCATCATCACTTAACACCAAGTGAGATAGTAGTCAAGCGCTTACGAATCTAATACTATAAGAATCTTTGTCCTGACATACTGACTGACTCACTGACTCACTGACAGACAACGCACAGCCTAAACCGCTGGTCGTAGAGACTTGAAATTTGGAGGGTATATTTGTCTTAGTACGTAAGGGTGTACTAAGAAAGGATTTTCCAAAATTCACCCCTTAAGGGGATGAAATGGGGGTTCAAAGTTTGTATGGAGAAACAATATTAGATCGTCTTTTCTATCCGAAACTTCACATAAGTGCTTCAGTAAAAAAATAAGTAAAGACGTGTTTCAGGTTTTTTTGGAATTCCACCCCTAAGAGGGTGAAATGGGGTAATAAAGTGTAAAATCAATATTGTTTCGGATTGCGCTGAAATTTGGCATGCAAATAGTTATTACGACGTTAGTTCCCACTGAGAAAGGATTTTCCAAAATTAACCCTCGAAGGGGATGAAACGGGGGTTCAAAGTTTGTATGGAGAAACAAGATTAGATAGTCTTTTCTATCTGAAACTCCACACAAGTGCTTCCGTAAAAAAATAAGTAAACACGTGTTTCAGGTTTTTTTTTAATTCCACCCCTAAGAGGGTGAAATTGGGTAATAAAGTGTGAAAATCAATATTGTTTCGGATTGCGCTGAAATTTGGCATGCAGATAGTTATTACGACGTTAATTCCCTCTAAGAAAGGATTTTCCAAAATTAACCCTCTAAGGGGATGAAACGGGGGTTCAAAGTTTATATGGAGAAACAAGATTAGATAGTCTTTTCTATCCGAAACTTCACACAAGTGCTTCAGTAAAAAAATAAGTAAACACGTGTTTCAGGTTTTTTTGTAATTCCACCCTTAAGAGGGTGAAATGGGGTAATAAAGTGTAAAATCAATATTGTTTCGGATTACGCTGAAATTTGGCATGCAGATAGTTATTACGACGTTAGATCCCTCTTTGAAAGGATTTCCCAAAATTAACCCTCGAAGGGGATGAAACGGGGGTTGAAAGTTTGTATGGAGAAACAAGATTAGATAGTCTTTTCTATCCGAAACTTCACACAAGTGCTTCAGTACAAAAATAAGTAAACACGTGTTTCAGGTTTTTTTGTAATTCCACCCCTAAGAGGGTGAAATGGGGTAATAAAGTGTAAAAATCAATATTGTTTCGGATTGCGCTGAAATTTGGCATGCAGATAGTTATTAATTACGACGTTAGTTCCCTCTGAGAAAGGTTTTCCAAAATTCATCCCTGAAGAGGATGAAACGAGGGTTCAAAGTTTGTATGGAGAAACAAGAATTGATTGTCTCTTATATTCGAAACTTTACACAAGTAGTTTAGTAAATAAATGAGTAAATACGTGTTTCAGGCTTTTTGAAATTCTATTCCTAAAAGGGTGAAGTGGAGTAACAATGTCTGAAATCAATATTGTTTCGGATTGCGCTGATATTTTGCATCCAGATAGAAATTTTGACGTAGGTATCCGCTGAGAAAGGATTTTTCAAAATTCACTCTTCAAGGGATGAAGCGGGGGTTCAAATTTTGGATAGTCATTTTATTCGACATTTCACACAAGTACTTCTGTAAATAAATAAGTAAATACGAGTTTCAGACTTTTTCAAAATGCCACCATAAAAGAGTGAACTGGGGTAAAAAAGTCTGAAAATCAATATAGTTTCGGATTGCGCTTTATTGGGTTTTTCGGGTTTTAAAAATATGAATCCTGATTTGTCTTAGTCACGCGATAACATGAAAATAGGTGAACCAATTTGGCAAATTTTTATTTGATGTCTTTAATGATAGAATCGTTTTTACAAAAGAAAAGTTTTAAGTAAATAAAAGGAGTTTTTAACGCGGGCGTAGCCGCGGGGGACTTCTAGTAAAGTAATAATAATCAAAATCGGTTCATCCGGTTGGGTGCTAAGATGCTACAGACAGACACACAGATACACACGTTAAACGTCGGGGAACGCAGTAAGTTTACGGTGGCAGATATTCTCCTTGGTGTTAAGCTACTTTTCAACCGACTTCCAAAAAGAAGGAAGTTCTCAATTCGTCTGTATGTTTCTTTTTTCTTTCTTTTTTGTGTGTGTATGTTACGCGATCACTCCGTCAATTGTGAACCGATTCAAATGATTATTTTTGTAATCGGTAGGGTACGTTTTCGAGGTGGTCCCATTGTAATTTCATTGAGATGTGATAAGTATCTTCAGAGATATGACGATAAACGTCTCAAACTTTAATGATCTTCAAGATTTAATGATCCCACGATAACCCATGATTCATGAATGCACATTAAACTTTTATTAGTAGGTATATAGCTAGGATTAGAACCAACGACCCTCGGGTCAGAATCAGGGTAACTATCCTTTACGCCAAAGGGCCGTCCAATATCACTACGTAAGTATTATAAAACAATGTCCATCACTGCGTCTGTATGTCTGTTAGCAATAATCTCAATAGCTTCTGAACGGATTATCATGCGGTTTTCACCAATAGCCAGAGTGTTTATAAGGAAGGTTTAGGTCTTAGGTGCATAATTCGTTAAGGTTTTGTGTAAATTAGTTGAAATATGACGATGATTGTTAAATATATTAATATTTTATATTCGATGCAACAAATTGATGCAAATTTTGTAGGCATATATGTTCTACCCGTGCGAAGCCGGGGCGGGCTGCTAGTATATTATAAAAAAAAAGAAAATAATATAGTTTATTTTTATATTGTTGGTGAGATTAGTCATCAACAATATAAAAATAAACTATTGTCAATCCATCATACATACATGTATCGTACATCCTTCCAATATATAAACATAGCTTAGGTGAAATGAATATGATTGGTGGATATCAAACTCATACATAGTAACGTAGCACATCTCTGGTGGAAAGGCAATCTTATTCTGTTTTTCTTATTTGTTATAGCGGCCATAGTAATACATATTCTGTCTTAATTTCGTCTAGTATCTCCTAGTACTGTACGGGCTGTACGGCTGTACGGCTAAGTACAGCCCGACAGACGGATGGGCGTACGAAAGGACAGCGATGACAGCGAAGTCTTAGTAATGGGAACCTTTGGGTACGGAACCCTAAAAATTAACACTAAGGCACAGAACAGATAATAATACTACGTAACTAAGGGCCCATTTTACCAGTGAATATAAAAGCGATCATGTCAACTTGAACTTGGTTTGCGTGTTTAACTGAGATTAAACCGCCATTTTGCATTTCACTACCACAAACTGAACGCGGCAGTTTAAATTCTGAACGCCCGATTTTAGGCGTTTAGCGCTCTTGATCCCGAAGTGACAAACATCATGAACAGAACATGTTGAAGTGAATGAACATCATGCTCAAACTCAAAAAACTGTTAAGCGATGTAACATCGATAAGTTGAAAAGCAAATAAACACCTTTTACCCCAACTTGTAACGTTACGAAAACATTTAAATTTCTGTCAAACTCTTAACGACGGGATCAAGAGCTGTCCCTAAAGTCCCTGTTTGGGAAAGTTTTGTCCTTACACTTAAAGTGTTAATATTTACAGGGTCGGGGCCCTACGGTTCAATGGTGAAGTTACAATATAAACTTTTCTTTTCAATATTAAATAGAATATTGTTATGCATCATTTGCGTGCCTTTTGCTTTCCTTTGCCTTTACCTCGGGCAAATTAGTCTCTGATATTTAAAGAGTTAAGGCCAATTTCACAGGTTCCTGATAGCTCTAACAGGAACGTATCTGACAGATTTTTAACAGCTTTTATATGGCGTCATCTGTCAGATAACTATCTGAAACTTTATCATGAACCGGTGAAACTGGCTTTTAATGTCGTCAGATTTTTGGGTAAGTAACTTTTAGCTCGTACCAGCAGACTGCGATATAAATTCGGTTTTGCTTTCCTAGTTTGTATTTCAATACAAGTCGTAGTTTATATAAGTAAAAAGTAAAAGGCGGCAATAGCCCAATGGATAGGGTGTCGGACTGGCGATCAAGAGGTCGTGAGTTTGATCCCCACCCCACCCATTGCACTATTGACGTGAACCCACTCCAGACACAAGCATATTTAGCTTAGTTGGAGGGGTTAACAAGAATACTAGTAATGTGCATCCCACATTGCGAGTAATCTTAAAAAAAAATATATATAAGTTTTAGAGTTGATTAACACATCGTCTCTTAATGTCAATGAGATAGTGGGCAATAGTTTGCCTGTTGAGCGTAAAAGAAATGAAAGAAATAATTTAATTTAGGTTTTTTTTTTTAATTTAAATTAAATTAACCTAACCTTTTACTCAAAACTGGATTATATTCTTCTGACTCTTAATTAAGATCTGATGATAAGCTGGCTGGCAGCAGTTGGAAACCAGGAGCTGATGATCGAGCTCAGTGGCGTGCAATAGGAGAGGCCTATGTCCAGCAGTGGACGGATACTGGCTGTTAGTTGATGATGATGATGAGAATCTTTCGAGGTATGGAGCAAAACATAACAAGCAACATGTTCAAATTTTTAAGTTTAGTAATTGACCGTCTTGAAATTGGCGAAAATAGCGCTGAAAAATTCCGTTTTATCAACCGACTTCAAAAAAAGGAGGAGGTTGCTCAATTCGACCGTGTATATACGTATATATTTTTTATGTGTGTTTGCAGATAACTTCATCGTTTATGAACCGATTTTGATGATTCTTTTTTGTTGGAAAGGAAATATTCCAAGGGTAGTACCATAGTAATTTCATCGAGAATTGATATGTATCTCCAGAGATATGGAGATAAACACCTCAAACTTGGTACTGAAAATTAATAGCGCGGCATTTGAAGTCGGTTCTTTTAGTTTTTGAATTTCATTTCATTTCATTTCATTTATTTCCACATAAAAACACCCTTACAGCATATGCCAAACCGATGTTAAGGGCACTTAATAAAATATAATAAATTAAAAAATATAATAACACAATTTAACTAGATATTTTAAATAATTATAGATGCTCCAATGCACAACTGAGCTGCTCCTACGAACTTCGGCAGGCTACAGTTAAATATATCAATTTTCATGGATATGATATTGATCAATCGTATAGCGCGCGACAGAGGAGCATTCCTTTGTAGGTTAGTCCTACTCGAAGGCATCTCTAAGATGTGGAGTCGTCGACGCGCGCCCAACATCTTATTACATTCAGAGATCAGAGATCAAGCTAATAAAAGTGTGTTAATAAACTTACCCAGGTTAGGGCCAAAAGGGCCACTAGAAGCAACACTACAGTGAGCCACTTCATGATTACCGACCCCAAGTGTAGCCCTTACATCTGAACGTCCACTTTTATACAGCCTCGATGTACCGTGAACAACCGATTCTATTTAATTTATGTACATTTCTAGTGAAGCGAATTGAATTTTAATATTTAAATAGGACCTGAATTAGTTGCGGGCTTAATGGAAATGTGATTAATATTATATCTGCAATGCGACTGTAACTGTGGACTGTAATAATACCAGTCATACTAAGGTGCTCTATACATAGCGATGCTTTCTATTATTATAATCCTCAAATTACCATAAAAAAGGCGACGGATTCGAGCCGAACACACGAGTGAACGCAAGTTCAGTAATACTAAATGCTTGAGTAATACGCTTCCGCGCTCAGTTTGCCACCAAGCGGCAGCAGCCGTGAGTAATAGTGTTCTGTGGGCAGCAGGGACGGACGCTTCCGTGCAGTATTACTTCGCAGCGATGCTTACGTAGTAATCATGCCAAACTCAAGCATTTAGTATTACTGAACTTGCGTTCACTCGTGTGTTTGGCACGAATCCGTCTGCCTTTTTTTATGATAGTCTGAGTTATAAGCATTGACCTAAAGGAGAAGTGAACTTTTTTCAACCAACTTCTAATAATTTAAGATCGTTTACAAAACGAAGAAAAACCGACTTCACATGCCGCGCTAGTCATTTTCGGTACTACGTTTGAGGTGTTTATCTCCATATCTCTGGAGATACTTATCAGATCTCGATGAAATTGCAATGTAATCAAACGTAAAGCATACTCTATCAAACAAAAAAAAAGATATTTTCAAATCAGTTAAGAATTGATGGAGTTCTGAGGTAACAAACATAAAAAAACATACTTTCGAATTGAGAACCTCCTTCTTTTTGTGAAGTCTGTTGAAAATGAGGAGATTCTGAATTCGTCTGTTTTTTAGGGTGCCGTACCCAAAGGGTAAAACGGTACCCTATTACCACAGTTTTACAATCATACAGTTGAGAATCGCCTTTGATGTCGGACGACACCGCCGCCCGAGTAGGTACATACGCTATCACCCGCAAATATGCAATAGTTGTCAAAAACAAACTACGAGCTAATATTATATTAAGAGACTATGTTTTTTTATTGATTTTGAAAAATAAAAGATCAAGAATGTCTCAGAGATATTCTATACAATAGTACCTTTTTAGGGTTCCGTAGCCGAATGGCAAAAAACAGAACCCTTATAGATTCGCCATGTCTGTCTGTCTGTCCGTCCGTATATCACAGCCATTTTATTCCGAAACTATTAAGACTACAGAACTGAAACGTGGTAGGTATATGTATTCTGTAAACCGCTTTCCGATTTTTGTACAAAAATAAAAAATATAAAAGTTTAAGGGGGGGCATCCCACACATGGAACTGGAACAAAAAAAAAATGTTTTCTTCAAACCTATACGTGTGGGGTGGCTGACATTGGGGTTTCTAAAATCATTTTTTCTCAAAGTCAATCATTTAAAAGATAGGTGCGTCTAAACTGGGAAAATGTGTGTCCCCCCCGCCCTCTAACTTCTAAAGTAAGGGAGTGAAAAATCTAGAAAAAATATATTCTGTAGATCTTAATAAAAACTTTCAACGAAAATTGGTTTGAACGAGATACAGTTAGCAGTTGTTGAGATATAGCGACCGCAAGTATAACTTTGTTTTTAATACAAACACTATGAAAAACAAAGTTATTTTTGTAGTTGCGAAAAATAATAGTTATAGAATACTCTACTGTGTTACGGAACCCTACGAGTGCGAGTCCGACTTGCACTTGGCCAGTTTTTACATAAATAAAATAATCTATCATCACGTGATCAGCCGTAGCCCGTGCGCGAAGCGTTTATAAGGTGTATTTATGGTTATGTGTGTATATTATATATTTATGGTGTGTATTTATATCAAATAAACTTATTAGTAGTGTGAAACTCTTGTTCACACAAGTAGGGCTATTCTGTAAGCTATCTCAAAAGCGGAATCCGCGGTGAGATTTGAATTTCGTATTACGAAATTCAACGGTATTACAATCTCGTGTTACTATTTGAATTTCGTAGTAGGAAATTCCAATCTCACCGCGGATTCCGCTTCCGAGATAGCCTACAGAATAGCCCTAAAGATCATAGCCGTAGCCCGTGCGCGAAGCGTAGTTAGGTAGATACTCGTACCTATATCAAATAAACTTATTAGTAGTGTTAAACTCTTGTTCACACAAGTAGGACTATTCTGTAAGCTATCTCGAAAGCGGAATCCGTGGTGAGATTTGAATTTCGTATTACAAAATTCAACGGTATTACGATCGTGTTACTATTTGAATTTCGTAGTATTTTTAATTTATACAAAATAAGTATTATATCGTATTAATTACTAGTATTAATCTAAATTGGATATTTTTTGCTTTTGTTTTAACAATTTATGTGCTATGTTATGTGCGAAATAATTTTACAAACAACTTTTTTATACTGTATTTCACGTTAAATAAACTCATTTCATTGCAAATAATAGTATTAGACAATATTTGGTTAGATACTCACAGGAATGAAATTCCCTCGCGTCACGGGAAAATCAAATCGTAAGTCCTTGTTGTATTTTGCTGTCGGAACATCCATACACCGAACAAGTGTGCACCATTATAATTCATGTCATCAACTATTCTCGTAATTAAACTCGATCTTACACTGTCGCGGCGACCCGCAAAGTTCGAGTGCCCAAACTAAGCGAGATTGAGGACCGCGATCCACGCCGCCCGCTTCCCCGCGAGTACCCCGCCGTTGGTCTGCACAAGTACATTCGATTCCAAACTGTATGATTGTAAAACTGTGCTATTAATGTCTGTCTGTCCGTTTGTCTCCAGGTTGTATCTCGTTAACCCTAATAGTTAGAAAGTTGAAATTTTCACAGATGGTGTATTTTGTTGCCGCTATAACAATAATATCGTTTAAAAAAAAAAAAAAAAAAAATATATATACGGTCGAATTGAGAAACATCCTCCTTTTTTTGAAGTCGCTTAAAAACTAAAAAACAACCGACTTCAATGCCGCGCTATTCATTTTCAGTACCAATTTTGATGTTTATCTCAATATCTCTGGAGATACTTATCATACCTCAATAAAATTACCATGGTACCACACTTGGGATATCTCCTTTCGAACAAAAAAAGAATAATCGAAATCGGTTCATAAACGACGAAGTTATCCGCGAACAAACATAAAAAAAAAAAAAAAAAATATACGGTCGAATTGAGAAACCTCCTCCTTTTTTTGAAGTCGGTTAACAAATACTAAAAACAAAATTTTAAACAAAAACGTGTTTTTAGGGTTCCGTAGTCCTGACAAGGAACCCTTATAGTTTCGTCATGTCCGTCTGTCTGTCTGTCTGTCCGAGGTTTTCCAAACAGACCGTTAATACTAGAAAGCTGTAATTTTGTAAGGGTATGTATATAAATTACGCCGACAAAGTGATGAAATAAAATTTTGAAAAATATTTTTTTTTAGGTAAGCTACCCTACATGAGAAGTGGGGATGAATTTTATGTTCGTCGTCTACCCCATCGTATTGGGTATCGTTGAATAGGTCTTTTAAAATGACTTCAGGGTTGCTATTATGAAACTTGCCACATTGAATGCTCCATTTACGAAATATTAAACTTTAAAGTGCAAATTTTTGTTCCAGTAGGGCGTCCCCAAAAATTCGTTGTAATAGTGCATTTCATGAAATTTTAAGGAAAACTATAGCGGTTAAGATAACTTTATTAGTTTAGCAGTAATAGTCGTTGAACTTGGGTTTTGGATAATTTTGTACCAAATACAAAATCCTTAGAATAAATCCTGTAAAGTGACAAAGACGAAGTACCTAGTTGCTTGTTTATTAACGGGTAAAGACGCATTGAATGACGGGCTACTACGGAATTCTACACTGCACGTGGCCCGACACGCAATTGGCTGGTTATTGTTGTAGTGTATTGAAAGATGAGTCTGTGAAAAGAGACAGGGAAGGAGGAAGAAGAGGAAGAGGGGAGGGAGTGAAGATGTGGTGAAAGATAGTAGCTTGCTAGGCCTAGAATGGGAACTGACTCGCACTGACAGCTGTTGGACGAGGCATTCGTATAATCTTCTTGGAGCAAATCGATAGGATTAGCATTTCATTAGCCAACTTGAGACATATTCAAGTTGATATTTAAGGGTGATTAAGAGTGTCTGTCTGTTTCTGAATACCAAGACTTTTCATCGCTTACACCACAATGTCTGAGGACCAAAGTCTCTGACGAGTACGTCCTACCTATTATTACTTACAGAACGAGACGTGGACACTAACGGTGCGCCGTTCACCAATTCAAAGTCGCTAAGCGAGCTATAGAGAGGGCTAGGTATGCTCAAAGTTTTTCTGAAGGATAGAATTCGTAATGAAGTCATCTGTCAGAGAACTCATGTTATCGACATAGCTAAAAGGATTAGCAAGCTGAAATAGCAGGGGGCTTTGTCGTAGATCGAGAACCGATGGTATAAAAAAGTTCTGGAGTGGAGACCACGGTTAGGTGGGCGTAGTACGCCCTCAAGCTGGGTGGAGCGATGATATACGCAAGCTGGCTGGCAGCGGTTGGAAACGAATATCTGAAGGTCGAGCTCAGAGTTGCGTCCCATAGGAAAGGTCTATGTCTAGCAATGGAAGGAAATTAGCTGATAATAATGAAGAAGAGTTTCTACGGAAGCCCACCTACAGGGTAGGTATAGTCGTTAGAGGTCAGGATAGCTGAAGCAGTATACTATTCTATAGTAGAGGTTCATTCCAGTACCGGTAGATTCAACAGCCATTCAGTTCTCCCCATTTGTCCGCAGATCTTCTAGGCTTGCCATTTTTATTTAAACGATATTATGCAACTGACAGACGGACAATCAGTTCCATTCGGATCATGATACGTACTGTCATAGAAAAGATAATAATACTACGTATAGAACGGACACTCTGTTCCCCCCACTAATTCCGGGCTTCCTCACCCCGCCACCGATTTTGATTTGTCGAGGCGTCAGTCTGAGCAAGGACGCTACACGCGTAGGGCTACAGAACAATAGGTACTACTCTCGAGGAGAAGAACATCAACTTCATACATTTATGTTAAGACCAGTAGACACCGGAGGTTCAAATTTACGTAGGTTCTTATTATGTAGGTATATTATAAATACTTATATACCTACCTATATATTCGTATTTTAGAATTCATTTTCATAAATGAAACAACGATATATGCAGGTTGGCAAAATAGAGTAGAAATAAATAGGGGCGCCACTATTGCTATATACTAGTAACCCCGATAGCAGAGAGAGTGGCGGTAAACTTTAAAATTACTTCTTTAGTGGAACTACGGTCATGTTAAAACATCTTAAAGTCGCGTAGGTTACGGAAAATATTAAAATACTACTATAAGTTGCACAAAAAAACTTTGTTCATAAATTTTCAGTCACTGACCACAGTTAACATAGACATTTTTATCACAGATTAGATTATTGCCAGGCCAGAAAAAAAATAGTTCCGTTTCAAGACGTTTTTGCCAACCTGTACTCGTGCGTAAATAACATTTAGTTTGTAAGATATTAAAAAAAACTTTCACGGTAAAACATTTTTATAACACAGCAATTAGGAACTTGATGTAAGTACCTGCGTAGTATTTATATTCTCTTTGCTTGTTGAAGTGTTGTGATTTAAAATGTTTCTGTAGACGATGGTTTACGAAATAGCGACTAATATTTTTAGTGTTAAAAGCTTTTTGGGTAAGTGTACAAAAAATAATCATACGGTCAGTACGTAGTACGTATGTACGAAGTAACTATTATATAATCTGTGATACGGTGATTACGGGCGACAACCTTAGACATCACGCACACAAATGCACGTATAGAAAAACGACATGTGTGTAGTGTCTTTGTCGGTGTCAGAGTGTCGGTCGTTAAAACGCTAGTTTGTTTGGAGATTTAGCGAGTGCCCGGGGTGTGGTACTGTGATCGGTATGCGTTTCTTTATGTTGTGTTTCACAATTTCACTTTTTTTAATATATAAACATTGTCTGAAGTACCTACTGAAACACACAGGTACGTGTATGGCTGGCAACCCTACTTAATTTTTTTTTTTATAGTCTGACGTCAACGATTGGTCGACAGCTGAATGGTTCATTACTTTTGTATTTCTTTTATTCAAAGGTAAAATTCAGCTTTTGCTATGTTTACTTGATAATTAATTATGATTTATTTTATGATTTTGACGTGTACGAGTATATGTGCGTATATTAATACTGCCTACATGCTGAATAAATGCTTTGGTTTGATTTGAGTAACAAACCTGTTACAGAAGACTAAATATAAATTCACCACGCTGCGGCGATAATTATTATCAGTAACAAGTTAATGTGATGTGAATTATTCAGCATAAATCCCTTTGACCATATGATGCAGTTATTATAATATGCCATGTCTCCAATCGGTTCATAGAGTTCCAGCATCATTTTCGGTGATAGAGGAAAGGAAGGTAATACCAAATTTGGAATACCAACTAATTGCGCTCTGTTGATTGGACCAGCAACTCGTCTCAGTGTCGTCTTTCAGTTCCAGACAAAGCAGGATTCCACCTTTAACTGCATCATCACTTATCTACAAACTGACTTTCGCATTGATATTATTGGTGTTAATTAGTTTAATGAAATAAAACAAAAGTAAATATCGATTTATTTATAGTTTATAGAGTTAATGTACGTTTACTGATAAATTAATTCATATACAGAAACATTATTTTTTTAAATCAACTAATAATCTATCGAAAAGTATAATACACATCAATTAAATACAAAACAATTTCTGATATTGCTGACAACACTAGAACTACGAAGGCGACGATGCGGCTGTACCGTTTGTAGTGAGTCTCAATGCTTTTTGGTCGATCCAAAGATACTTCGGCGTCACGACGCATCCGAGTTAAGAGAGGGGGCCAGGGTGAAATCTGCAATTAGAAAAAAAAAATAACATTATTTAATATTGTAGTGGTAGGACTTCTGCTCGTCCGCTTGGGGCGGTACCAACACTGGCTCTTGAGTTGGTAACCATAAATCAGCAAAGCGTAGTGTATTCGTAGGATGCTCTTTGACCGGGTGGATCCGTTTTTTTTTGTAGACTGACGCCGACGATGGGATTAGAGTTGTATGGATGAGAACTTTTTTTTTAAATTCAAAGCGTTAGTTTTACGGTTTTTTCTGTCTTTTGATAAAAATTTTATATTATAGTATAGAATAAGTAGTAGCAGCAGATTTTTTTCTAAATATTAGTGAACTACTTTTTGGTAGCACGTCAGGAGGAACTTTGATATATTGCGCAGCAATAGCCCTTGGCTAGGGCGACGGCCTGGCGTTCGAAAGGTCGTTAGTTCGATTCCCACCCATTGCACTATTAACGTGAACCCACTCCAGACACAAGCATATTAAGCTTTTTTTGAGCGGTTATTAAGAACTATTAGTAATGTACAACCCACATTTCTAGAAAGGTTTTATCTAAAAAATAAAAGCAATAACGCCCCTGTAGACTAAAGTCCACAGCGTAGTAGCGTAGTAGCGAAGCATTTTTTTGTGTGGTGTCACTTTACTTGTGTCAGTGTTAACACCCATGAATGCACATAGTAAGATCCACTGGTGCACTCTAGAACTTGAACCGCCGATTTTTGAGTTCGAAGTCAGGGATACATAGGTATCTATCCTTTAAGCCAACGGGTCGTCAGATATTGTTTATAGCAATATTAGCAGTGCATCGTGTTTTAAAATATCCTATAGTCCCTCTACAAAATTTCATCTAAATCGGTCCAGCCTTTTGGCCGTGAAGAAGCCTCAAACAAAAAAATGAACGAACTGACTTTCGCATTTATAATATTGGTGATGATTTGCGATATCACTTCATTATAGCTAAAAACATATATATGAGTACCTACCTGAACAAAATTAAACTAAAAATCTAGATTAAAGTTCCTAACATTACACATTATAGGAACCTATTTCGCATGAATCTACCTCGCCCTGTACTTATATTAAATAAGGTCCCTAAGAAAATTATACATTTTGCGGGTAAAATTCCTTGCCGCACTTGTAACACAGTACGGTCCTAATAGGGCACTAGGGTAACAAATATCTTTCGCGTCCTAACCCTTCATTTGATCCCTGGGTAGTGCTAATGCTTGACCACTAGTGATTGGGCTTTAGCATTCGTGTCAACAATCGTTTTACTGAATTCCAGCGTAGCGCTTGGTATAATCTGGAAGGGTTTTGGAAGGGGCGACTAAATGACTAAAGTTAAAAGAATCTTGACAGGTCGGCAACGCATTAGTGACACCTCTAGTGTTGCAAGTGTTCATAGGCGACGGTAACCACTCCCCATCCGGTGGGCCGTTTGATTGTTTCCTACCTATATCATAAAAAAAAGTTTCGTGTCGTCGTTTATATTTATTGTTTTTTAGCTCTAGACATGTTAACGAGAAGTAGTGAGATAATTGACCGAAAGCAAGCACTTGCTTGCCAACAAAGTAAAAACACAGTTTGATGACAACATTGGCTCATAGAACTTTTTCAAAATTTTAGGAATCACTGGCTGCAGCACTATATAGAGTTCATTATATTGAAGCATCAGCCCCCCTAGGTGAAATCCAATTTCTGTTTCCGTTCACGCTAACGCAAGATCAAAATGTATGGAAATATTTTTCTGCAACATAACGGTCATTCCCATACATGTTGTAGTGGCGTTAGCGTGAATTAAAACAGAAATTGGATTTGTCTAGGGGGCTAGTTTTCATGAAGATTTGACAAACGCATAGTAGAGAACTTCGCTCAAGTATTGAACCTAAATAATGCATTGTGGTTTGAATGGCACTATGCGTTCACCAGCACTGTGAGACCTCGTATCTACTATTGTTTGTAAATACGACCGCTTGAATATTAAATGCCATGTAATTTCTGGACATTTACAAAACTCTCCAGAGCATCTCTGTATCAGGATTAGTCACTCTCAATCCTGATCTAATCAAAACATAAAATAACTTTCCCAATATATCCACCAAAACAACTCAAAGCGGAACTTCTCCTGGGAAATTGCGTATCACTGTACAGAATTAGTTTCCGATAGCAAATACGGAAAGCGAAGTTAAACTAAAGTTCAGGAAAAACGCTGCGGTAGGTGGCAATTACTATTTCGTATTCCTGCTTATATATTTAGAAAAGCTAGGTTTTGTATCAGATTTTGTAAGAAATAGGGTAGGTCATGTTTTTTATTTGTAGTCTGCATTTATTTTTGTTTTTATAAATAAGTTTATAATTAACGTGACTTTTCATAATAGGTTTCTTACTTTTTCCGGAACGAATGCTGGATTCAACTCCTGCGGTATCAGACTTGATTGCAGCTCAGCTTCCGATTGCACTGGATTCTTAAAGAATAAACAGTTAATTTATCAACATAATTACACAATTAACTGTTTTTTTATATCTTATAGTTTGACCACTATCTCACCTGTAAGTGATGATGCGGTCGAAGATTGTAAGCACGCTAGGCCTAGAATGGGAACTGGCTCTCAAGGATAGCTGCCGGAACACATTAGATGTTTGGCGACAGATTTTCTAACTTGAGGATGGTAGCTGGCCAGGCGGACACTAAATAGTGTCCTACCACCATGCGGGGGTTGTTGGTTTCTTATCGATGTTTTCCTTCACCGGAGGGCCACTGTGAAAAGCGCACATACATTTTTCGGTTGAACAGGAATATATACATAACCATTCCTGTAAAACCAGTCAGGGGTGGAATTCTCTACATTGATAGCGATGCGTCCTGTCATCGCAAACGTCTTGTAGAAGGAGATGCAGCTATACAGTTGTTCATTTGCATCTCTTTTCTTAGCGACGATTATCGCTCGAAATTCGTCGCTATTCATGTAGAGACTACCGAGAGAGACTTCTTTGTAGCACTCCACCCCGAAAGATAATTCGTAGACCGCCTCACGTTACCCTGCAATCAGTGGGCCTATTAATAATAGCCTATTAATTAACATAACAGTGATATATTAGGCCTTTCCACCTGTTTTTTTTTTAATTTTTTTTCACAGTTTTTTTTTGTTATGTTACTTCAAAATTATTCTATACAAAGTCGATTTTTTTTTAAGTAATCGTGTCCTCCTAGTTAGGTTATGATATGGTACAGAGCGCGTAAAAGTTTCAAGAGACTTTAATTGCCCTCGAAACCACATTTTTGTAAGAGCATTAACCAAAAATCTTTTTTGCAATTAAAAAAAAAGAAACATTACCTACTCGATCACAACGCAATCAGATAACCTGATACCAAAATGACAAACACATCACAGTATTTATAGTCTTATAATAAAAAAATGCTATTATTTTTTTGGTAGATTGAATGTTGTTTTTGACGAAAATTGCTTCGAGAGATATCTGTAATTGGTATCGAATTATTTAGCTAAATGTTACCGTCACAGAGAGATACTGAGGTCGGTCAAAAACGGAAAGATCGAGTACAAAGGGTGTTGTCTCGTTGACCTACTAATTTGTCCTACTGGTAGGACAATGAGAAAACCCAGTGTGTTGTTTTTATATTAGGAAGCTATCTATGTCTATGACCGATGGAGTTAAATTCAAAATAACTGTTTGCTAATTTAGTAACAGGGGTTCTTGCTCTCAACAACATCAATCGCAAAACGACCATCGTTTAAAAAAACTAAAAACACCGACTTCAAATGCAGCGCTAGTCATTTTTAGTCGCAAATTTGTAATGTTTATTTCCATATCTCTGGAGTTTCTTATCAGATCTCTATGAATTTACAACAAGACTACCTCAGGAGTATTACTTCTTTAAATAAAAATCGGTCCTCAACAATACAATACAATACAAATACTCTTTATTGACACCAATTTAGAAAATACATACTGAATAGGACTTAACTAACTAAAACTAGGTACAATGGGCGGTCTTATCGCTAAAAGCGATTTCTTCCAGACAACCTTTGGATGGACATAACATTATAGATAGAACAAGGACGGTGGTGTGTATTTTAAACATTTTACTTAGAATGATTATATTTATAGACTACATAAAAAAACGTTACATATAATAATATTATATACGAATACATATGCACATCATAAACTTACATATACATAATCAATATACTTATATACATACATAATATATTTGTTGCGAAATGATAGGAAAAGTTATCTGACAGAAGAGAGATAGAATTTGCGAACTGACAGAGATATCGGTAAACATACGTAAAAAATACATGCAGACGAATTGAGAACTTCCTTCTTCTTGAGGATAGCTGTGAGCTGTAATTTTACTCGCGATGAAAAGTATTCTGTGAGTAGGTATAGATGGATGGCAGGATCTTTTTTACCCTTCGTTTAAAATTTGGCATACAGATACTTTTTAGGATACTTTTAAAAGCGGGCAAAACCGCGGGGCTGCAGGTATGTTATATATGTTTATTCTATATCCATAGTATATCCACACTGCTCCCCTGACCCTAATTAATCACCTGTATACAACAGAGATCATTTAGTAGTATCGACCCGCTTGGGAACACGGGCATTTGGTGAAATGTACTAGTTACCTCGACCCAGGTGGTTATTTCATTCTATAAATCATCCATACTAATAATATTATAAAAACGTTTGTAACTCTGTCACTCTGTCTGTTTGTCATCTAATCACGCCTAAAATTTAACAAGAAGATGCTTTATGGCATGATCATGCGCATAGGCTTTTTTGAAAATAAAATAATGTTTTTTACACATAACTTAAATAACTTATATCACACAATGACAGAGCTTTACACTGATAGAATTCTTGGTGTATGTGAACGAAGTCACGGTATCAGCTGGTATACTATAATTTAATTGAGTCAGGTCTGTAGCTGACTGATCATTTATTTAGCTGAAAAAACCGAACACAGCGCTGTAATTTTCAGTAGCTAGTTTAACAACTTATTATCTCAGAAGATCCTTATCAGGTCTTGATATAATTTACTAAGGTAAGTAAGGTAGGTGTATTCTGTAAACCGCTTTACGATTTCTACACAGAAAATTAAAAGATTAAGAACTAAGCTTAGCTTCCCATAGAACTGAAATTAAAATAAATTGCGATATAGCAACCGCAAACATAACTTTGTTCTTACAAACATTATGAAAAACAATGTTAATTTATTGCTTGCTAAACGTTATGGTTATAAAATACTCTACTATGTTTCGGAACCCTACGAGTGCGAGTCCGACTTGTACTTGTGCAGTTTATTTTGAACTAGGTAAATATCACCAAAAAACATTATTGAAAATGAAATAAAAACATTTGCTTAATTTAACTTGAAAAGCATTCCTTGAAAGTTAGGCAAACGGAACCAAACAAATTAAACGGGTGCCTCAGTCTGAATTTAATAATATAAATGTAATAATTTTGAAACGCTTCATAAAACTCTTAAAACAGTCTTTTGTAAAAATATGCAACGAAAGAATTACAAATGATCTTTCCAGCGGTTAATAACTCTAATAAATACTTTGCAAAAGACTGCTAAATACCATGTGAGTGATTATTTCTGGCATTGTTTCTACATATCTCTAAAGATTCATATATGTATAAGATTTTGTTTTTTCTTTAACATTAATCGCAATGTGGGTTGCACAGTACTAGTATTCTTGTTAACCCCTCCAACTAAGCTAAATATGCTTGTGTCTGGAGTGGGGTCACGTAAATAGTGTATAGCAAGTGATGGTGACTTGGGTGAATGTAGAAATACACAAAATATCACCACTGATTAAAATGTTTATTAAAAATGAATTTACGAGACAAATGAAAAGAACGAAACACGGAATAGATTTACAATGGAATTTGGACAATGAGTTAAAATATATCATGTGTAAGATACGTGATTATGAATTATCGAAATGAAAGTACGGGCGGCGTGCGCTTCGCGTGGTTAGGCTTTGCAGACTGGTGCTGCGGCGGATGCATTCCGAGGAGGCCGGCGGCCGCGTGGTTTCTTATCTCGGTGCACCGGCCGGGCTATTGTTCTCGGCGATGCAGGACAGGCTTACATGACCACAGCGCCAGCTGACACGTAAGTATTCTACTTTATTTATTTATTATTCTTGAATGTATTTATTTATTTATTTAATTGATTAATGTATATATAATTATTATTCGTGTTTCTGTTGCAGATGCAGTTGCGGCTCCGCCACATCACTCCCCTCCAGAGACCGTCTACGGGCGATAATAGTCTGGAAATCTGACCTTTCTACCTGATCGCGTTGTGCGTTCTGTTACAGGTGGTGGTACTGCGGTCGGGAGTTTCAGGATCCGGTTCGAGTTTGGCGAGTCTTCCAGTGTGTTTGCTGGCTTAAGCCTATCTATGGTTACAGTGACTGGTTTTCCGTTAACCACAATCTTGAAAACTTTCTCGCCGCTTTCCAGGATCTTGTGAGGTCCTGTGTAAGCTGGCTGCAGTTGTCGTCGGTGAGCGTCGTCGCGCAGGAACACGTGGGTAGCTGTTTTTAGGTCCTCAAAAACAAATATGGACTTGTTACAGTGTCTTGACGCTGGCTGTGGCTGGATGGCGTTTACGATTTCCCTGAGCCGTGCAGTAAAGTCGGTAACATCTGTGGTGGTCTTTGTGCTCGGGCTGGAGTTTTCGCCTGGGAGTCTGAGTGCTTCTCCATAGACGAGTTCTGCGGATGATGCTTGCAGGTCTTCCTTGTATGCGCTGCGAATGCCCAGAAGTACAAGAGGAAGAGCTCCTGTCCAGTTTGCGTTTGCATGGCATGTGATTGCGGCTTTTAATTGTCGGTGGAACCTTTCTACTAAGCCGTTACATGCTGGGTGGTATGCAGTTGTACTTTTGTGCTTGAATCCCGCTATTTCTGACAGGTATTTGAACAGGGATGACTGGAATTGTGTTCCTCTGTCTGTCACTATTTCAGCTGGACAACCGAAGCGGGAAATCCAGCCAGTTAGCAGTGCTCTCGCTACTGTTTCTGCAGTTATATCGGTGATGGGTATTGCCTCAGCCAGGCTATTCTGTAAGCTAGTTTACGCATCTCGCAAGCGGAATCAGCGGTGAGGCGTACTACGAAATTCAAATCGTAACACGATTGTAATACGGTTGAATTTCCTAACACGAAATTCAAAACTCACTGCGAAGTTCGCTTCGAGATTAGCTAACAGAATAGTCCTACAGGCCATCGCGTAAATCTTTCGACTGCGGTGAGACAATACTTGTATCCGTGTGATGACGGTAGTGGTCCATCATCAGGGGCCTTATTCAGTATGACCATTTTAAAGTCTTACCGTGCCGTGTTACGTTATCTCCACGTTATGGTATTCTCTATGCCACTTAAAACGCGGTAGGGTAAGGTTATGAGCGCGTTTTGAGCTGTCAATATAATCGTGAAATATGAGGACGTGTAACGCGCGCGTTTTGTATATTTTACCTATCGTGTGGCATACAGAATACAATTTTCCAATAACGTGACGTGGCGCGTTAAGGAACGCGTTATCTCATTAGTCATACTGAATAAGGCCCCAGGTCGATGTGCACATGCATGAACCTCGCACGTGGTAACTGGAACGTGCCAAGAGGTGACGACACGTGTCTGGTGATCTTCGCTCGTTGGCATGCATGGCAGCTTCTCGACCAGTCTCTGCAGTCTTTGCGTATGCCTGGCCACACATATCGCTGGGACACTAGTTTTGATGACGCGTTAGCACCGGGGTGGCTGAGTAAATGCAGAGTTTCATACACTCGACGTCGTAGTTCTAATGGTACGTAGGGTCGAGTGATGTCCGTAGTCTGGTCGCAGTATAATTTGTGTCAGTACCGGGTATCGATGTTCTGACAAGATTCAGAGATGTTCCTCCGGTGAGTAGTTTCTTCAGCTCTGGGTCGCTCTCTTGAGCTTTAACCAAGCTTGTCATATCGATGGGTTGAGTGATCTCTTCGATCCGGCTCAGTGTGTCTGCGACTACATTGTCCTTGCCCGATATGTGTTGTATGTCGGTAGTAAACTGGGAAATGTAGTCGAGATGCCGGAATTGCCTTGGCGAGCACTTGTCCTTTCGTTGGTGGAAGGCGAAGCACAAGGGTTTATGGTCGCTGAAGATCGTGAAGTCTCGTACTTCGACCATAAATCTGAAGTACTTCACCACTTCGTAAATCGCCAAGAGCTCACGATCATATGGTGAGTATTTTTGTTGTGAAGGGCTCAGCTTGTGCGAGAAGAAAGCAAGTGGCTGCCAGTGTCCATCCTTGTACTGCTGTAGGGCCGCTCCAACTGCTGTGTCTGAAGCGTCCGTCACTAGGGCGAGTCTGCATTGGCAGTCTGGGTGGGCAAGGAGAGTGGCTCGACACAGTGATTTCTTGCAGGCTTCAAATGCTGTCGTGGTCTCATCCGTCAGGTTAATGGGATGGGAACCTTTGTCGGATCCCGTCAATAGAGCGTGAAGTGGAGCTTGGATTTCGGCTGCTCCAGGTAAAAATCGCCTATAAAAGTTAATCATTCCTAGGAATCTGCGAAGTTCTTTGACTGTTTTTGGGGCTGGGAAAGTCCGGATTGTTTCGACTTTAGAGTCCAGAGGCTTTATCCCTTTGGCTGAGATTGTATAGCCTAAGAAGGTGACCTCTGGCTGTCCGAAGTGACATTTTGCTGTGTTTATCAATATCCCGTACTCTTTGAGTCTGTTGAATAGCTGTCGGAGGTGGTCTTCATGCTGGGATTCCGTGGCGCTGAAGATGAGGAAATCATCGACATATGGATACACGAAATCCATGCCCCGAGTGACTTCGTCGACGAAACGTTGGAACGTCTGACCAGCATTACGCAGACCAAACGTCATAAACGGGAATTCGTACATCCCGAATGGCGTGGTGATGCTGGTCTTCTGGATATCCTCAAGATGTACCGGAATTTGATGGTAAGCCTTCACCAGGTCTATCGTTGAGAAGACTTTGCATCCAGCTATGCTCTGCGTGAAGTCCTGGACGTGCCTAATAGGATATCGGTCTGGGATGGTCCGGGCGTTTAACATCCGGTAGTCACCACAGGGTCTCCATCCGTTGTCTTTCTTCGGGGTGAGGTGAAGAGGAGATGCCCATGGGCTATCTGAAGGCCTCGCTATCCCGGCTTTCAGCATTGACTCGATCTCCACCTTAGCAATCTTCAGTTTGTCTGGTGCTAAGCGTCGCAGTGCTGAAGAGACTGGGGTCCTGGCGTCGTCCTTATGTAATGCACGGTGCGGTGCTTGACCTCAGATTGTGTTCCAGATAGGTGGGTAATTTCTGGGTATTCTTTAAGGATCTGGTGGTATCGTGACTCGCCAAGTGGTATCCTTACAGAAGAAACCGTAGTCGACGAGTCAATGGGTTTGCCAGTAACAGAAAGCGTTGTCTTGTTATCTGACAAACGCTTGTTACGGATGTCCACCAAAAGTCCGTAGTATTTGAGGAAATCAGCACCGATGATGGCCTTGGTAACGTCGCCAACGATAAATTTCCAGGAGAAGTCTCGCCGTAACCCAAGATCTAGCTCCGTGCCGTTTGCTGCTGAGAGCTCGAAATCTGTTCGAGGGCGTCGCTGCTTCAGTGCTTGTCGAGGGAAGACGCAAACGTCGCTTCTGGTGTCGACAAGAAACTGCATTTTCGTACGCCAATCGATAACAAACAGACGTCCGGATTCAGAGTGGCGGCTGTCAGTCGCCATTGCAGACTGTTCGGTTAGTTGTTCGCCTTGGAGTGTGGCCTTGAGGTTTGATCTCGTTTTCGAGCGTCTTCTTCGGCTATTTTGGGAGTCTGCGCATGATTCGCGGCTTTTTTGTAGCATTTCAATTTTTTTGTTGAGCTCAGCAATTTGCGTCAACATCAGGCTTAGTTTCGCTACGGAGGCGTGTGACACTGCGGCAGAGTCAGACATCGTCGGCGCGATGTTCGGTAACTCGTCCGGCATCATCGGTGGTATCCGACCACCGGAAAAAAAATTTGCGGATGCCTCCATGTAAACCCGATTTTCTGAGTCGACCGGTTGTTGTTGCGAGTTATTCCCGCTTGACTTCGACATGGTTATTTATGTAAATTGTTAAACACAATCCAAAATTTCATCGTACCAACGGGACTTGAACCCGCAACCTCCGGAATAACATGTTCCGGTGCTTTGCCAATTAAGCCATGGTGCGAAGAAACGGAGGTTGCGGGTTCAAGTCGATAAAACGATACTATAAAAAACGGTACGATACGATGAAATTTTGGATTGTGTTTAACAATTTACAAAAATATTAAGTGTGTAACACTTCAAAGAAACATAATATATGGTTTATTTATGTTCATAAACACGTTAAATTGTCCAATGGAATATTAGATAGTCTTTTTAATTGTTTCACTATTCACTGATATTCACAATAAAATGTTCAATGTTCGGCGGTCACCAGTGATGGTGACCGCCGAATAGCAAGTGATGGTGACTTGGGTGAATGTAGAAATACACAAAATATCACCACTGATTAAAATGTTTATTAAAAATGAATTTACGAGACAAATGAAAAGAACGAAACACGGAATAGATTTACAATAGAATTTGGACAATGAGTTAAAATATATAATGTTTAAAATACGTGATTATGAATTATCGAAATGAAAGTACGGGCGGCATGCGCTCGCGTGGTTAGGCTTTGCAGACTGGTGCTGCGGCGGATGCATTCCGAGGAGGCCGGCGGCCGCGTGGTTTCTTATCTCGGTGCACCGGCCGGGCCTATTGTTCTCGGCGATGCAGGACAGGCTTACATGGCCACAGCGCCAGCTGACACGTAAGTATTCTAATTTATTTATTTATTATTCTTGAATGTATTTATTTGCCACAGTGCAATGGGTGGGGTGGGGATCGAATTCACGACCTCTCGATCGCCAGTCCGACACCTTATCCATTGGGCTATTACCGCCTTTGAATAAATTCATAACGTCATAAAAATAACATTAAGATTGAATTATACGAATTCATATATGTATATATGACCGCGGCTTCGCCCGCGTTCAAAAAATATTTTAGTTACTTAAAACTTTTATTTTGTAAAAACGATTCTATCATTAAAGACATCAAATAAGGATTAGCCAAATCGGTTCACCCGTTTTCATGTTATCGCGTGACGGCAATTCGGGATTCATATTTATAAAACCCGAAAAACCCAAATTTTCAGACTTTTTTACCTACCCCATTTCGAAAAACCCTACACCACGTATTTTATCTCATCTTGTTTCGCCATACAAACTTTGAATTCCCGTTCCGTATCTGGGAGGAAGTTTTAGAAAATCCTTTCAGAGCGAATACCTACATCATAATAATCAATATTGTTACCCCATTTCACCCTCTAAGGGGTGGAATTTTAAAAAAGCCTGAAACACGCATTTAATTTACTTATTTTTTTACTGAAGCACTTGTGTGAAGTTTCGAATATTAAATATTATCTAATCTTGTTTCTTCATACAAACTTTGAACCCCTTTTTCAGGGGTGTAGTGCACCCTTACGTACTAAGACAAATATACCCTCCAAATTTCAAGTCTCTACGATCAGCGGTTTAGGCTGTGCGTTGTCTGTCAGTCAGTCAGTCAGTCAGTCAGTCAGCATGTCAGGACAAAGATTCTTATAGTATTAGATTATAAAAGAGATACCCACCCAAATTGAGTGTAACTACTGACGTAAAAATAATCATAATCATAATCATAATAATTTATTTCATCAAATCACAGATTTACAAATTATGATTATGATAATAAAAAAAAGTGTGGAGTGGTTTTATAAAACCACGATGCAAGTGAAGCTTTTTGTTTATGTGTAGTTATGGTAGCTAGATACTATGACAGCAGCTGTTGATATGACACATTAGCATGTATACAAATATGGCTGCGGAAGCGTCTGCCAATCACAGCTAGACCTAAATGTCAAATGTACCTACATCATATCCACCAATCAAGTTAATTCACCGCCTGTAATGTGATATGCACAGTCCTGCTACATATGAACTATAGTCCGGCAATCTCGTGCGCGACCGTCCCGCGGTGTGTCAGACGGTGGCGGGGACGAGGTACCCAAGATGTCAGCGGGTGTAGCGGGGAAGGGAAGCGTGTGTATCCGTGTCACAGATTATATAACAGTTACTACCGCTACCTCGTCCCCGCCACCGTCTGTCATTCCGCAGGAAGGTCGCGCACGAGATTGCCGGACTATAGATCGCGTACACCGGCCCCCATGAGACCGACCTTGAACGGAGTTTGTCCATTTCTTTTGTATGGACAACTTATATATATACCATACACATAGTATAGAATATATATAGGACACTCAGGTTGTTAGACGAGGACACACTCCCACCCGGGTGTCTCTCAATTGGGCCGTTTTGTTCTACAAAGCAATTACAACCTTATCGTTTAATTAATTTATTTATATTAATTTGTCAAAACATCTGCAGTGCACCATCCTTTTATATTACGTCTATGGCGATATGCGATAGATGGACGAAAAAAAATTAAGCAATGTAATAAAAGTTTCACTTTAAAGTTTAAAAATTAGTTTTTGGTACATTTCTTCTCCTTTTTGCTTTAGTGAAAATCGGGCCATAGGTAAGTACTCTTCTCTCGGCATCACAAAAACCAATACTTCCCTAATTCAGGAATAAGAATTGCAAATTCAATTTTCTTTTGTTTTCCAAGATTTTCTATAATCAGTGATTTCGTATTCTGCCTGTTGGAGCAACTCGCTGGTGGCATATTGGATGAGGATTTTCTTGTAAGTTTCAACATTGAAAATGAATACTTTATGAAACTTGGATTCTCACTAAACTTATGCATTGACAAACTCCTTTTTTGAAGGTGGTTAAAAAACCACCTTCAAAAAAGGAGTTTGTCAATTCTTCGGAATCTATTATTTTTTAAGTATGTTCCCCAATTAATCGAAGACGCCTGAACCGATTAAGAAAATGATTTTTTTTTTGTTTTAACGGGTACATTTCCTACGTGGTCTCATATAAATTTAACTGATATCTCTAGAGATATTTTTTTTCTAGGGATATCTAGAAAAATCTTTTTTTGCGTAATTTTTTTACCTTTTCTGAATTAAAAGTTGAAAAGTGTTTGCCTTTAATTTATTGTCTGCGCATTAGGTATCGAATTTTATGTTTCTAGGACCTAAACACTCATGCTTCGATATCAAAAAACAAAATGGTTGCCATTTTTTATGGTGGATAAAAACTACTCATAAGTAGTTTATCTACTCATAAGTAATTTTTTAAGGCGTAATTTGTCGACAAAATTAATTGTATTTATCATTTAGTGTTCATTTATTTGCAAAACAATGTACAATAGTTATAAACTTAGTCTGTAACTAATCTAATTATGACCCTGTACTATTTAGGGTGTCTCAAATGTAGTAATTATTGATTAATTAATTAATTATAACATCCTTTTTATTTATTATAACATAGGAACCATTTTCTTAAGTGTATTATACTTATGTTTCATATATCTTACCTACTCATAATTTCTTAACTCTTAAATAAATATATACAATGCATGGTATGGTATTATTAAGGAGATGTAAAGTTTTATTTAGTAGGATTTATCAATTCAGGTTTTCTATATTTTATCCTCTAAGTATTCATTTATTGTGTAATAGCCTTTATCTAAAAGAAACTGTCTTAATGTATTTTTAAATGCCTTCTCTTTTGTTTCAACTCTGATATTGTATGGGATTTTGTTATATATTTTTATGGACATATATTGTGGTCTACTTTTATAAATCTCTAATCTAGGTACAGGTAATAATAGTGTGAGAGGTTTCCGCGGGGTTTTGTTAGGTTCGAATAGTGTATGATGTTTCTTTACAAACATTGCCGATTCTAAGATATATAGGCACGGTAGGGTTAGTATATGTTGTTTTATGAAATGCGGCTTGCAGCTATTACGTTGAGTGATATTTACTATTATACGAATAAATTTTTTCTGCATTATGAAGTTTTGCGTCCGTACTGTACCCCATAAAATTATACCATACTTTAACTAAGCAAAAGCATAGGCATAATAGGCTGTTTTAGCAGTCTCTAAGTTGCTGTTTCTTTTTAAAACCGAAAGAGCAAAAATAAACTGTGATAGCTTTGTTTTTATGTGTGCAATATGATCTTTCCAACTGAGGTTGCAGTCAAGTTTGAAACCTAGTAAAGTACACTGTTTAGTTTCTTGTATTTCTAGACTATTAGTAATTCTTGTTAGATCTAGTGGCCGTTTTTGATACGGCATAACTTGTATAAGGTTTGTTTTTTTCGTGTTTATTTCTAGATTCTGTATTTCTAGCCAAGATTTAATTTCATGGTAGGTATTTTTATGTATCATGTTGTGGATGAGATCGGAAAAGTAAGGAGATGTCGTCAGCAAATAGGTACGCATGTGGTTGATGTTAATTTTGGAAGATCGTTTGTGTAAATTAGAAATAGTATGCAACCCAGCACACTACCCTGGGGAATAGAACAGTTTATTGTACGGGTCTCAGACTTGACTTTTTGTATAGTTCCTGTATCCCGGTGGAAGTGATCTATCTATACTAATCGTTTTCTATCAGAAAGGTACGATTTTATCCAGTTAAGTGGTTTTCCTCTTATTCCGATTTGAAACATTTTGTCAATAAGGATGCTATGTGATACCTTATCATACGCTTTTGTCATATCCAGTAAAAGCCCTATGGAGTGACACTTGTCTCGCATATGTTGTAAGGTTTCTTGGACAATTTTATAAAGTGGATAGTGGAGGATTTTTTGCGAAAACCAAATTTTTTTTTTTTTTTTTTTTTTTTTTATTTCAGGCTCATGCCCATATTGGAAGAATTACAATGGTAGGTACACAGCACATTAAAATAAGATCGTAAAACTAATAAAAATGTCACAATCATAGACTAAAGAGATTAAATTATAAAATTAAATTACAATTGTCATACAATGATTAAAAGAAGATTAGATGAATGATTACAATATTTATGTCATATCAAAAATAAAATAAAATAAAATTCTCATACTCCTAATATACTGACACTACTACAACATACATCTGACACTACTAGGAACATGTCTATTGCAGCAGTGACGAATATATGCGCAGTCCAACCTATCTGCGATCATCCTTAGGACGATGTTGGTGCTGCCCCACACCCTGCGCACCAGGGACGCACTGCGTCTGCGCACACTCGCGTGGAAGCAGCTGGTGTGTGCATCCGCGAACATACCTGAAGCGCTGCAGAAGCGGGGCAGCCCCACCACCGCCCTAAAAGCGTTATTATATTGAACGCGAAGGGCTCCATAGGCACGCTGTGTGTAATTGGCCCACAGACTACACGTGTAGAGGGAGGTGCAGTACGCTCTAAAGAGCGTCACTTTCACCTCCCCCGAACAACGTGCAAACCTGCGGGCAATCATGTTTGCTCTTCTGGATAGGGCCCTTCTTTCGCGATCAATATCGTCATTGTCCCTTAGGTCAGACGTGACTATATGCCCTAAATATTTAAAGTGCTCCACCCGCTCCAAAGGGACCCCATTGAGAGAAACGGGTGGAACGTTTCGGAGTTTTTTCGTACGTCCCTCAAAAACCATGTATTGGCTTTTAGCCACATTATATATTAGTCCATGATAAGAGGCGTACTCCTCACACATCAGCATCAACTTCCTTAGGCCACATATCGACGCACTCAACAACACCATGTCGTCCGCGTAACTCAAATTATTGACACATACGCCATCAATGTGGCACCCGACACGTGTGTTACTGAGCCCGTCGATAAGCGCGTTCATGTACACACTAAACAGAGTAGGCGATGTGAGCCCGCCCTGCCTCACGCCGCACTCCATTCGATATGTATCTGACATTGTGCCCGCCCACCGCACGCTGTTGACCTGGTGACCGTACCAAAACTTGAGGACGCTGACAAGTCCCCGGGGTACATCAACATCCTCAAGCTTCTTCCACAGGATGTCGTACGAGACCAGGTCAAACGCCTTGGATAAGTCGAGGAAGCACGCGTATATAGGCGTTTGCCTGTCTGTGTAGTATTTGACGGTATGCTTAAGACACAGTATAGCACTCTCAGTAGATAATCTTGGTCTGAACCCGAATTGATTGTCGTGCAATGTTATGATTTTGTTTAACTGTGTATTAAGCAGACCGTCAAATATCTTGGCAATAATTGTCGCTAGAGAGATAGGCCTGTAGTTCTTTTTATCGGCGAGATCGCCGGTCTTATTTTTAACTACAGGAACGACAATAGTCTGCATAAAGTTATCGGGCAGATATGAATGACTCACGCATAACGAGTAAAACATCGCCAACACTCCAAAGATGTGAGGACCGGCATTCTGTAAATGTTCAATGCTGAGCCCATCATGTCCGGGAGATTTACCTTTAGACATATTTTTAATAACTTTTGCAATATCTTTGGCAAGAAAGGTTATCTCCACTGGACCCTGCGGTAATTCAGCATCGAACATCTTAGCCCTATAACTCAAAGGTGATTTAACAGAGAATTGCTCTTTAAAAGTGTTAGCAACGTCTTTGAGGTCCGTCACTCCATCGACGCTCACGGGAAAGCCAGGCCTAACGTTCGCTTTTTTAGTAGCCTGCCAGAAACCGCGGAAGTCACCATCCGAATGTTTTTCAGCGAGGGCATCCATGTTTATTTGGTCTTGATGATTTTGGCACCATCTCAGCCGCGACTTAAACACCTTCCTGCTTTGACACATTTCGTAGTACATATTCCCCGACCGTGGCCTACCACAACGCACCCATTCAACAAACCTCGCTCTGGCTTCCCCGTGAGCCTCTCTGACATGATCGTTCCAACCCTGCACGCGCGCTCCACCACCACCAGCCCGCCCGCTCCCTCGACTCACCCTGGCAGCCTCACTGAGGGCGAGCACAATATCAGCATATATCCTATCTAAAACGCACCTGTGACCGGCGTCATTACAATAATTATCTGCGCAGTCAATACACTCATCCGGAAAATTTATCATTTTTAATCTATCATGACATTCATTTTTGTAAATTGCAATGCTTTCATCATTTCTTACTCCCCACTGAACGTTCGTATTAGACAAAATATTATGGGGTAATACCTTCGTCAATAATTTAAAATTGCATTCAATAATAAGAGGAAAGTGGTCCGACCACGCGGTGTCATAATTTATATGTATATTAACCACTGACCCCTTAGCTGATTGTGTAATAACGCAATGATCGAGCCAACTGCACGATCCGTACACATCACTAATAAATGTGAAAGTATTAGAGTTCACACCTAAAAAATCGACGTCAATGCATGACCAACTTTGCTCATTACAATACTTCAAAAGTTCTATAAAAAATAACTCGTAAGGATTAGCGTTGTAATCTCCCAACATAAACACAGAGTCAATACCGTAATCGTCTATGATAGCGCTTACCGTGCTCAGACAATCCGTAAAGTCAGAAAGGTTATCCGCTGAGTTTGTCGGCATATACACACTCATTACAATCACCGGTCGCTCTTGTGTCGTTATTTTGATTGCACATACACGCGCGTTATCACAACGTATCACCGAAACATGCTGGAACACAATACTTCTCCATAGTAATGCAACTCCGCCGTAAGGCCGCCCGCGCACGATCCCCGCACTAGTGTCGACCGCGGATGTGCCCGTGTACCCGAAGCCACCGTCGATCGTGCCTAGGTATGATATCTCCTCCGGCAGCAACCATGTCTCTTGCAGGGCTATCAGGTCACAAGTTAGACACAATTCTCTCACGCTGTCCACAGAGCGTTTCACGTTCTTACAGTTGTAACTAGCTAATTTAAATGTACAACTTTCCATTGTGGTTATTTAACGGGCCGCTTATAGGATGATTATCCTGATAACGACGTTTAAAATTGACGAACCGTCTAAATATGATCCCGTTGGGCCATAGGTTTTCATCCAAGTACAGAGATACTTTTGTCTCAGACACATAGAACTTAAATGCTCTGTGACTTTTTTCTTTTTTCATTTTGATTTTTTCCAGTGTTACGGTTTCTTGCGTCTTCTTGCAAATATATTGTATTATGTCCTTCTCATTCGTATCTATATGAACATTCGTGATAAACATTGGTATTTTCCGATCTGCAGCTTTAAAGCTACCTTCCACGTCTCTCGCTACACCTGATTTACCCGTGAAGCGATATTTACGAGGTTTTTTGTGGTACGTTACTTTTTGCCATTTCTCAATGTCATTATTAGCATGGCTACTATGATCATTTTTATTTTCGATTGACAATTTTCCATCTTCCTGTACCGACAAAGTACGTTGCATTCGGCAGCCTCTATTATTGTCATTATTATCAGTTATCAGCTGACTAGTAATCGGAGTAACCGTTCTGTCCGTCCTTGTCAAACCGGTTTCGCATGCCGCCACCCGATGTTGCGTATCTTGTTTATCAACAACGTCGCTCGTGCCTACCGACGACCGTTGCTCTGTATCGAGCGACATTTTTCGTTCTACCCCCATTTGCATATAATGTGGCGTACAAGTTGCCGATACATTAAGTATTGTGCCACTTTCCGAAGAATTATTGGCATGGTATTCATTCATAAGTGATTCATCCAAATGCGATAGTCCGTCCGGTCCGCTGTCCAATACCCAAGCTCCCCGTTTCTTGTTGACACTAAATGGTGAAGTAGGTATTAATGAATCATTTTTGAGATGCACGAATTCCGATTTTAATTCATTCATTTGGTCGATTGTTGCATACGTAGATTTAATGAGTTTGACTTCATGCTGTACACTCAAGAGATCCTTTAGTAGTTTGCTACAATCCAAGTGATCCCAGGTTATGGGTGGTAGCCTTTCCAGCTGTCTAGCTACAAACACTGGGATGTCGTCCGGCTCGGCTGATTTAAATAGGGCGATGATGTCCATCACGTCCCTTTCTTCTTTACCCTTGTTCTTCCGAAGTATTTTACGTAAACCAGTCGGTAAAGAATCAAATAGAAGAGACTTGGACTTCTTGATTTCGTCACTCGTAAAAGACGAAGTACAAATCCGCACTAACGATTGCTCGTCCATTATAGACACCTTGTTTTGAATGTACGAAAGCAACTCGTCTATCACAATATTACAAGTACTGCATTTGATCACACTCGTCATTTTAACTTTTTACGACACGCAAAATTAGCGCAAAATGTCACCCGTTCGTCACGGATGCTCGCGCGCGACTGAAATTGGTTATTGTCAAGTAGTTTATATTTTTCTATCTCCTAAGGGTCACGGTTCACACCGCAACGCGACGCGAGGTGACGAGGCTTTTGGTTACGCGCGGCGCAGCAAGGCGCAGCAAAACGGGCGACGCCACCAAATTATCTCAATGCAATGTGTATCTTATTGTGTAGTTGATAAAGTTCAATTATTACATTTCACGAGTTAGAGTTAGTGATTTATCATGCGGCTGCGGCTAACTCGTGTATTTTTTGTGTAGTAAATAAAGTTTTGTGTAGTAATTAATGTTTTTAATATCATTATCTTAATAAGTGCGCGCCGCGTCGCGTCGCGTCACGTCGCGGTCTGGGCTGACCCTAACAGGCTTTCGACACCAATGATGGGACGGGCTGTATATTATACATAACTACTACTTATTGAAGTTATACTTTATTTGGCGCGATAGAGAAAAATGATGAGAGTGAATTTTTACGATGCGCGCGCACACCGACACCTAAATTCTACACCGTGAAGTTAGTTCTAGGTGGCATGATGTTCAAGTTGTATATGTCATTTCGTATATTCGTTACGTCATATTTTTACGTTAATAAAACCTTTTTTATTTAAATAAAATCTTTTTAATTAATTTTAATATTTATCGTTAATCACTACTGCATTTTAGTTTTTTTTTTCCATACGTCACAGAAGTATAACTTCTAACGCGTGTACATAAGTACACACACGTTTTTATATATATATATATATATATATTTATGTGTAGAGCGTGTGTGAAGGGCTTCCTATACAAGTACAAGTTTATATTATATCTCTCAATTTTGAGTACACTTTAAGATGTAATCTGAGAAAATTTCTAAATATATGAAAAGGTTCATTGATCTGAGACAAAAATGGTCTGTGGGACATAGCTTCGACTTCACAAATAAAGAGGTTTTCTCAATTTACCTGTATTTTTTATGTTTGTAACCTCAGAACTCCGTCATTTATTAACAGATTTGGAAAAAAGTCTCCGAGTCTGTTCATATGGACATAAACACCTCAAACTTGCAAAATTCTGGGTATCCAGATATTTTGCATGTCACTGTATCTGTAATAAGGTAGACGTCATTGTTTACCATAAGCCGAGCGTCGAGCTTGTCCGTTTTATTAGGGTTCCGTAGCCGAATGGCAAAAAACGGAACCTTTATAAATTCGTCATGTCTGTCTGTCTGTCTGTGTGTCTGTCCGTCCGTAGGTCACAGCCATTTTATTCCGAAACTGTTAGAACTACAGAATTTAATCTTGGAAGGTAGATGTATTCTGTGAACCGCTTTCCGATTTTTATACAAAAATAAAAAATATAAAAGTTTAAGAAGGGGGGGGGGGGGGGGGGGCATACATGGAACTGAAACAAAAAAAAAAATTGTCTTCAAACCTATACGTGAGGGGTCTTGAGAAGTGTCTATCTTTCAAATGATTGACTTTGAGAAAAAATTGTTTTGGGAACCTCAATGTCATTTTTAAAGACCTATCTATAGATACTGAACAGGAACTAAAACTAAAATAAAACCAGCCAACTCGAGTTGGACTCGCCCACCGAAGCTTCCGTACCAACGTTGGTAGGTACCAATTAAGCTAGACCTCTAAATTGTATGAGCGCAGAGGACTGAGGACTATCTTAATTACTAACCGAAAAATAAAAAAAGTTGAAAATGATGGAAAATTTTGGTACTTACAAGTTGTCGCGAAAATCAAAATTCCCATTTATTTTTGTCGTGTTGACTCAGGACCTTGATTTTTATACACCTAATAGGGACTATAGACCTCAGTATCTGGTCTAAATTTTAACTTCAAGCTAGTTCCACCCGTTCCTGAGAAAATCGGTGGTGACACACGGATAGACAGACAGACAGACATGGATGGTAGCTTAAGCGGTGGGCGAGTCCAACTCGACTTAGCCGGTTTTTTAAATTTTGTACAAAAATCGTAAAGCGGTTCACAGTATACACCTACCTACCAAGTTTCAACTTTGTAATCTTAATAGTTTCGGAATAAAGTGGCTGTACATACGGACGGACGGACATACAGATATACAGACATGCCGAATCTATAAAGGTTCCATTTTTTGCCATTCGGCTACTTTACACTAAAAAATAGTTCACCAGATTAAAGTTATCTTCAATGTAGTAGTATCAAACCGTCTCTAACCTCACCGTAAGCTACGATAACGGCTAGAGGTCTTTGTCCCACTTTCATATAATACCTACCTACTATCGAAGATCAATATCACGATTGTTTTGTGTCTGTCACCGCTAGAACGGTAGTGAAATGTAAATTTTGTCGACTACCCGACTTTGTATCGAATTCCTTTGTTTAGGTGCTTACTGAAAATGTACTATGAATTTTATTGATATAAAGTATTGAACATGGAATTTAGATATTGCAAACTGAAACAATTTTCATTTGTTCTTTTTGTTTTTGTTTTACATTTTTAAACTTTTTGAATGTAGAAAATGACATGTTTATTTCTTAAATGGATAAGCATGCGTTTTCACTGAAGCAGTATATTTTTAATAAGATCGTTTAAAAAAAAATAAAAGAACCGACTTCAAATGCCTCGTAATTAATTTTCAGTACAAGGTTTTTCTCCATATCTAGTGGAGATACTTATCATATCCCAATAAAATTACTATGGTACTACCCTTGGGATATCTTCTATCCAACAAAAAAAGAATCATCAAAATCAGTTCATAAACGACGAAGTTATCCGCAAACAAACATAAAAAATACATACTGGGTGGGGCAAAAGTAATCGCCCTATTGGAAAACGCTATAAGTTTTGCAAATGGTGCCGTCTCAATTCAGTTTTGACATTTGTGAAGTAAACAAACACAGAATACAAATCGACAAGCCATGAATCGGTTTACTCCGCAAGAACGCGGAATAATTGTTTCCATATTTTTGCGTAATAATTTGTCGGTTGTGTTGGCACAGCGTGAATTTCGTCGCAGATTTCCTGGCCGTCCGACACCAACTGGACAAACGCTGCGGCGTTTGGCCACTCCCCTTGAAGAGAATGGGACAACACGAGATGACCACAAGGCTGGCCGGCCCCGGAGCAACCGTTCTGCTGAGAATATCGCTGCCATTGCCAGGCCTGTCGCACTCCGCGCGGTAGCTGTGAAACTACAAGTACCTCCGCGCACCCGCTAGGGTGCAAGTTCAGTCAGTAAAGTGTCACGCGCGCTCTCGATCAGCCGCGCGCCTTACTTGTACCTCAATATTATATTCCTTGCTTACGATATTAACATATAGTAACTGTAAAGAGTAACTATGTAAAAAGCAAAGAATGTCACACATAAAATGGTAGGTAGGTATAAATCAGCTGAGTTTCATGTTTCAAGGGAATTCATGTTATGATCTTTAGGGAATGTCTATCGATATTACATCTTGCAAAACATTAATTGTAACCTACTTGAAATTGTACTATTCATTATTCTGTGCCATTGCCCAAGATGTCGGAGAGGAGCCCGAAACATCGACCAGACGACGTGCCACGCAATTGGGCATTAGCTGGCGGTCCCTACGCAGAATTCTGGTGAAAGATTTGAAGATGTTCCCTTACAAAGTGCAGACAGTGATGAGCTTTTAGCTGACCACCAAACGCGTCTAACCTACGCTGAAGCCATCCTGAATCTCAACGAAGAGGTGGACGATTTTTCATCGAAAATTATTATGAGCGATGAGGCTCATTTCCATCTTAGTGGTTACATGAATAAACAAAATTATCGTTTCTGGGGCACCGAAAATCCGTGTATCACCCACAAAGAGCTACACCCGCTCAAAGTTACTGTGTGGTGTGTTTATGCTGGAGGTGTCATCGGGCCATTTTTTTGAGAGCGCCGCGTGCCAAACTACTGCTGTGGACGGCGCACGCTACAAAACTATGATTACCGACTTTTTTCTTCCTCAATTGGATGAATTGGGACTGGAGATCATGTTGTTCCAACAGGACGGTGCAACGGCGCACACTGCTCGAGCCGCAACCGATATTCTGACGGAAGCATTTCCGGGTCGCTTGATCTCTAGTTTTGGTGATTTGCACTGGCCGGCCAGATCACCCGATTTAACCGCTCCAGACTTCTTTTTGTGGGGTTTTTTAAAGTCGCGGGTTTACGTCAACAAGCCTGAGACTCTCGAAGCTCTTAAGGAGAATATTTGCCAGAAATGCGAGAACCTGTTGCCCGAAGTTCTGGCAAGAGTGATAGAAATATGTCATAAAACGGGCCCGTATTGTCTTCAACTATGGTGGCAGCCACTTGACCGATATCATTTTCTCAACTTAATATAATAAATTCTAATAGATTAAGTAAACAAATTTTACAAGACGAACCAAAGTTGATTCATTAAAAAAATTACAGCAATAGAACATCGGATGATGACTTTTGTCCCACTCTGTATGTACGGTCGAATTGAGAAACCTCCTCCGTTTTTTTGAGGTCGTTTAAAAATAATTAAAAAATGTTTCTCGGATACATAGTTTTAATCAACTTAAAAAAAGAGAGAAAAAAGGAGAGACTAAAAATAAAAGAGAAAAAGATTTATTTTTAATTGTACGATTCCTCAAACTTCAGAGTTTTTGAGAGTTTTTGTTATGAATAATCAACAGATGCTGGCATTTTATTAATTTTGTTTTAAATGGATGGTTTCATACAAATTTAATCAAGATCTGTAGAGCTGTATCTATAGGGATATGCTCGTCAGAATTAACTAGAATTGCATAAGTGGCAATAGCCCAATAGCTAAGACGACGGCCTGGCGATCGAGAGGTCGTGAGTTTGATCCCCACCCACTGCACTTTTGACGTAAACCCACTCCACACTCAAGCATATTTATCTTAGTTGGAGGGGTTAACAAGACTACTAATTAATATACAAACACATGCTAGGAAGCTTGTTTATAAACAAATAAAAAAAAATAGAAATCCAGAATTGGTTGCCGAAAGGCCGAGATATCAAATAACATAATATACACCAATATAAACATTCACCCATTTAGATCTCAATTCTTTCGTCACGCAAAATCTTAGTATTGAACTTAACTCCCATTTTTAACGGACTCCAAAAAAGGAGTAGGTTCTCAATTCATCTGCATGTTTTTTTTTGTACATTTGTTCATTGAAAACTCCGCCAATTGTGAATCGATTTAAATATTTTTTGTTTAATTGGTACAGTTTATGTCTAAAACTATCCCATTTAAATTTTATCAAGGTGTGATAAGTAAAAAATAATACATTCTTGCAGTCCAGAATTTTGCATGCCGCTGTATCTGTAATAGGTAGACGCTAGCGCTTACCATCAGGCGAAGGTCGTGCTTGTTCTGTTAAATTATACCATAAAAAAAATATCTCCAGAGATATTACGGAAACGTTTTAAACTTGCTACTGAAACTGACTCGAGCGTCATGGAAGTCGGATTTTTTGTTTTGTAAAGGATCGTAAATTATCACATTTATTTTTGATGGGATTTTACTTACAGTATGTCCATGAATAGATGTTAACACTAAATACAAACAGACGACCGGCAACATTTTTCTTAAATTAAGTTGTAAAAGTCATAATCTTCGATATGTTAAAAAGAAACATAAAAATAGCATTAAAATAAAGTGATATTATTGGTATCGCTCTATTTTCTAGTAAAATTGTTAAGGGTGTGTTTACGTGGAACTATCAAAACGATTAATTTTAAATGCATGTGTAAAGAAGTGAATATTTTTAAAAAGTGTTCATCATTTCTGAATGCCTCAAAATTATTTTTAATTTCGGCTTTAAATTATAGTTTTTAGGGTTCCGAACCCAAAGGGTACCCTATTACTGAGACTCCGCTGTCCGTCTGTCTGTTTGTCTGTCTGTCTGTTTGTCTGTCTGTCCGTCTGTCACCAGGCTGTATCTCATCAACCGTGATAGTTAGACGGTTGAAATTTTCACAGATGATGTATTTCTGTTGCCGCTATAACAACAAATACTAAGAACAGAACAAAGTTAAAAATTAAAGAAAAGTTAAAAAAAAGTTTTATACAATAGCGCCGCGCCATCTAGATGATCATTAAAGATGGCGCTATCGTCTTTACCTTAATCTAAATCTCGGAAGCGGCTCCAACGATTAAATAAAATTTAGTATACTTACAGGGGATTTCGGGGGCGATAAATCGATCTAGCTAGGAATCATTTTCAGAAAATGTTGTTTTATTCGTGTTTTCAATAATCAACTTTATTGATAATCAACTTAAAATATTACTCTTCCCGACATCTATTGGCGAGTAGAAGTAGCTTTAGTGTTACTGTGTGGGTAAAGCAGTTAGTTGCTCTCAATTAAAAAAAATAGCATTATTATTCGTCAATAGATGTCGGGAAGAGTCATATTTGTCTGTTTAAGTGGCAAAAAATACCGAGCAAAGCTCGGTCAACCGGATATTTAATAATATTAATTACTATCCAAAATTTCATCGTACCGACGGGACTCGAACCCGCACCCCCCGGATTACACGTCCAGGTGCTCTGCCAATTAAGCCACGGTTCGATACATCGATACGACGAAATTAGTGGATTGCATTTGTTAACCCAATTATGCATTGATGGCGCCATCTATGACTACTTATAACGTAAGTTAATCATTCGGAAGAAATCATTACAGTTTTCAAATCCGACGAGAGATGTTGCACTGCGTAAATCAAATATTATGTTTCTTTGAAGTGTCTCACACTTTATATATTTTTTTGTAAATTGTTAAACACAATCCAAAATTTAATTTCGTCGTATCGATGTATCGAACCGTGGCTTAATTAGCAGAGCACCTGGACGTGTAATCCGGGGGGTGCGGGTTCGAGTCCCGTCGGTTCGATGAAATTTTGGATTGTGTTTAACAATTTACAAAAAAATATATAAAGTGTGAGACACTTCAAAGAAACATAATATTTGATTTACGCAGTGCAACATCTCTCGTCGGATTTGAAAACTGTAATGATTTCTTCCGAATGATTAACTTACGTTATAAGTAGTCATAGATGGCGCCACCAATGCATAATTGGGTTAACAAATGCAATCCACTAATTTCGTCGTATCGATGTATCGAACCGTGGCTTAATTGGCAGAGCACCTGGACGTGTAATCCGGGGGGTGCGGGTTCGAGTCCCGTCGGTACGATGAAATTTTGGATTGTGTTTAACAATTTACAAAAAAAATATATAAAGTGTGAGACACTTCAAAGAAACATAATAATTGATTTACGCAGTGCAACATCTCTCGTCGGATTTGAAAACTGTAATGATTTCTTCCGAATGATTAACTTACGTTATAAGTAGTCATAGATGGCGCCACCAATGCATAATTGGGTTAACAAATGCAATCCACTAATTTCGTCGTATCGATGTATCGAACCGTGGCTTAATTGGCAGAGCACCTGGACGTGTAATCCGGGGGGTGCGGTTCGAGTCCCGTCGGTACGATAAAATTTTGGACTGTGTTTAACAATTTAAAAAAAATATATATAAAGTGTGAGACACTTCAAAGAAACATAATATTTGATTTACGCAGTGCAACATCTCTCGTCGGATTTAAAAACTGTAATGATTTCTTCCGAATGATTAACTTACGTTATAAGTAGTCATAGATGGCGCCACCAATGCATAATTGGGTTAACAAATGCAATCCACTAATTTCGTCGTATCGATGTATCGAACCGTGGCTTAATTGGCAGAGCACCTGGACGTGTAATCCGGGGGGTGCGGGTTCGAGTCCCGTCGGTACGATGAAATTTTGGATTGTGTTTAACAATTTACAAAAAAAATATATAAAGTGTGAGACACTCCAAAGAAACATAATATTTAATATTAATTACTACTATTACTATTATATAATACTATTCTACCTTTGTTTTAACGTTTACTTAGTTGGTGTTAGGTTCGGAACCCTCCGTGTGCGGGACAAAAGTCTGACTCGCACTTGGCCAGTTTTATTTTATTAGAGTCCTTTAAGAATTTTTAATAGGTTTTTTTAGAATTATATAAATTATATTTTATGCACATCATCATCATCATCATCATCATTATCAGCCGGTATCGGTCCACTGCTGGACGTAGGCCTCCCCCAAGACACGCCACTGAGCCCGATCCTCGGGTCTTTGTTTCCAGTCACTGTCCACCGCTTTGCAAATGTCGTCGCTCCACCTGGTCACAGGACGTCTTAGGCTACGTTTGCCGATTCGCAATTTATGCACATATCAGTTAATTATACTTTTATAGCACTTAGGCTATCTTTTGACCACTACCTCACCTGTTGGTTAGTGACGACATAATTGAGAATGGTAGAAAATATATTTTAGTGAGTTAAAATTGCTGTACGCATGAAACATTATTGGTAATTTATTCTATGACTAGCTGTTATCCGCGGCTTCGCCCGCGTTATTTGTGTCTTTATGACCATTGAGGTCTAGATCGATGATCTCTTAGGCCAAGTCACCATAGATGACCCTCAAAGTCGAACTCAATATCCTCTATTGTTAAAGTCATTAATCATTTTGGTTAGGTATACGAAGTTGTGCTGTTTAAATGTTTGACTCAATACAACAGTTCCTGAAACATTTCTTACAAAGAAAATAAGGTGGATAGCTGCGCGAGCGTAGCGAGCGCTATTATTGGGCGAGTGAAATTTTTTTATGATTTTTATAACCCTGACAGTTTAATGACCTAATAATCAAGTCATTATAGATGACTCTTAGGACGAACTCGATATCGTCTATTGTTAAAATCAGTAATCATTACTTGGTACTTGGTAAACCTAACCAAGGTCATTATGATTATTGAAGGTTGTACTGTTTCAATTTATGACTCGTTTTGATGGATGTGGCTATTAAAATACAAAAGTTGCTGAAATGTTTCCTACAAAGTAGATATAACAAATGCTTGCGCGAACGGAGCGAGCGCTATTACTGTGAGAGAGTAGCAAGCACTATCACTGCGCGAGCGAAGCGAGCGCAAAATTTTTTTACGACTTTTTATGACCCTGACAGTTTTTATGACCTACTAAGTCAACACCGATGACACAAAGGTTAAACTTGATATCCACCTATTTAAAGGTTAATATATATTTTGATTATTGAAGGTTGTACTGTTTCAATTTATAAACTCGTTTTGATGCAAGTGGCTATTAAAAAACAAAAAATGCCGAAATATAACCTTTGTACGTATTTTTATGACCCTGACAGTTTTTATGACCTACTAAGACAAAACCGATGGCCCTAAGGTTAAACTTGATATCCACTTATTTTAAGGTAAAAAAATATTATGATTATTAAAGGTTGAACTGTTCCAAATATAACTCGTTTTGATGAATGTGGCTATTAAAATACAAAAGTTCCTGAAATGTTTCCTACAAAGAAGATATACCAAATGCTTGCTCGACCAGAGCGAGCGCTATTACTGCGCGAGCGTAGCGAGCGCGAAAAATTTTTACGACTTTTTATGACCCTGACAGTTTTTATGACTTACTAAGTTAACACTGATGACACAAAAGTTAAACTTGATATTCACTTATTTCACCTATTTTAAGGTTATTAATCATTATGATTATTGTAGGTTGTACTGTTTCAATTTATAGCTTCGTTTTGATGGATGTGGCTATTAAAATACAAAAAATGCTGAAATATTACCTGCAAAGTAGATAAAACAAATGTTTGCGCAAGCGTAGCGAGCAGTATTACTGCGCGAGCGTAGCAAGCGCTATCACTGCGCGAGCAAATTCAAATTCAAATTCAAAATCATTTATTGCGACTAATTTTTCAAGTCATAGATACACATTAAAAGCGAGCGTGAAAAATTTTTACGACCTTTCATGACCCTGACAGTTTTTATGACCTGCTAAGTTAACACTGATGACAAATGTCTGCGCGAGCGCAGCGAGCGCTACTAATGCGCGAGCGAAGCGAGCGCGAAAAAATTTTACGTCTTTTTATGACCCTGACAGTTTTTATGACTTACTAAGTCAAGACCGATGACCCTAAGGTTATAAACTTGATATTCACTTATTATAAGGTAAAAAATCATTATGATTATTGAAGGTTCTACTGTTTCAATTTACAAACTCGTTTTGATGCATGTGGCTATTAAAAAACAAAAAATGCCGAAATATAACCTACAAAGTAGATAAAACAAAGGTTTGCGCGAGCGCAGCGAGCGCTATCAATGCGCGGGCGAAGCGAGCGCGAATATTATTCACGACTTTTTATGACCCTGACAGTTTTTATGACCTACCTAAGTCAAGACCGATGACACTTAGGTTAAACTTGATATCCACTTATTTTAAGGTACAAAATCATTATGATTATTGAAGGTTGTTTGTTGTTCAATTCATAAACTCGATTTGATGCGTCTGTTTCAATTTATAAACTCGATTTGATGCATGTGGCTATTAAAATACAAAAATGCTGAAATATTACCTACAAAGTAGATAAAACAAAGTTTTGCGCGAGCATAGCGAGCGCTATCAATGCGCGAGCGAAGCAAGTGCGAAAATTCTTACGTCATTTTATGACCCTGACAGTTTTTATGACCTGCTAATTCAACACCGATGACCCTAAGGTTAAACTTGATATCCACTTATTTTAATGTAAAAAATTAGTATGATTAATGAAAGTTCTACTGTTCCAATTTATGACTCGTTTTGATGCATGTGGCTACTAAAATACAAAAAAAGCTGAAATTTTACCTACAAAGTTGATTAAACAAAGTTTTGCGCGAGCATAGCGAGCGCTATTAATGCGCGAGCGAAGCGAGCTCGAAAATCTTTACGTCATTTTATGACCCTGACAGTTTTTATGACCTGCTTATTTAACACCGATGACCCTAAGGTTAAACTTGATATCCACTAATCTAAAGGTAAAAAATCATTATGATGATTGATAGTTGTACTGTTCCAATTTATGGCTCGTTTTGATAAATGTGGCTATTAAAATACAAAAGTTGCTGAAATATTACCTACAAAGTAGATCAAATAAATTATTGCGCGAGCGCAGCGAGCGCTATCACTGCGCGAGCGATGTGAGCGCGAACATTTTTACGTTTTATGACCCTGACAGTTTTTATAACCTACTAAGTCAACACCGATGACCCTAACATTAAATGTGGCTGGTAAAACACGAATGTTTTTGAAATACTTCCCACAAAGCAGATAAAACACGTTGGGCAAGCAAAGCCATCGCGTAAATTTTGATGACTTTTAATGACCCTGACAGTTTTATGGCCTAATTAAGGCACTTATTAAGTTGAGTCATTATAGATGAATCTAAGGTCAAACTTTTATGATTATGCAAACTCTATGTAAAGTTAACAAAAAATATAGGCACCCGCACTTTTCTGCCGAAAAAAAGTATTCTTTGCCCTTTTATGCCCTATTAAATGTCTTTGTACAAAATTTCATCAGAATCGGTCAAGCCGCTTGGCCGAAAAGAGGCCACACATTAACAAAATTCCATAATAAAAATATAGACAACCTAAATTTACACCCAAAAAAAAGTATTCGTTGTCCTTCTGTCTTTTTGACTGTCTGTGCACAAAATTTCAGCTTAAATGGTTAACCCGTTTGACCGAGAGTAGGCCACACATTTACAAAGTTCACTTTAAAAATTCAGGACACCTGAACTCTGCTGCCAGAAAAAAAGTATCCTATGTGATTCTATGCAAAATGAACTGTAATATGTATAAAATTTCAGCTGAATCGGTCAAGCTGTTGAGCTGATAAGAGGCCACACATTCACAAAATTCAATTAAAAAAATCTAAACACTCAGACTCGATAGCCAAAAAAACAGTATCCGATATCCTATTCTGCTCTATAAACTGTCTTAATACAACATTTCAGGCAAATCGGTCAAACCGTTTATTCGAGAAGAGGTCTTATATTCACAACATTCAATTAAAAATACCTGGACTTCCTGACTCGACAGTCAGAAAAAAAGTATCCTTTATCCTCTATCCTTCTGCCCTATGACATGTATTCATACAAAATTTCACGCAAATCGGTCAAGCCGTTTATTCGAGAAGAAGTATTATATTAACAAAATTCAATTAAAAATATCTGGACCCCCTGACTCGATAGCCAAAAAAAAGAATTCCTTATTTTATTCTGCCTTATGGACTGTCTCTATACAACATTTCAAGCAAATCGGTCAAGCCGTTTCTTCGAGAAGAGGTCTTATATTTACAAAATTCAATTGAAAATACCTGGACTTCCTGACACGACAGCCAGAAAAAAAGTATCCTATATCCTATTCTGCCCTATAACATGTATTCATACAAAATTTCAGGCAAATCGGTCAAGCCGTTTATTCGAAAAGAAGTCTTATATTAACAAAATTCAATTAAAAATATCTAGACCCCCTGACTCGATAGCCAAAAAAGAAGTATTCTATATTTTATTCTGCCTTATGATCTGTCTTTATACAACATTTCAAGCAAATCGGTCAAGCCGTTTATTCGAGAAGAAGTATTATATTAACAAAATTCAATTAAAAATATCTGGATCCCCTGACTAGATAGCCAAAAAAAAAGTATCCTATATCCTATTCTACTCTATGAACTGTCTTTGTACAATATTTCAGGCAAATCGGTCAAGCCGTTTATTCGAGAAGAGGTCTTATATTTACTAAATTCTATTAAAAATATTTGGACCCCCTGACACGATAGCCAAAAAAAAATATTCTATATCCTATTCTACCCTATGAACTGTCTTTATACAACATTTCATGCAAACTGGTCAAGCCGTATATTCGAGAAGAGGTCTTATATTTACTAAATTCAATTAAAAATATCTGGACCCCCTGACTCTATAGCCAGAAAAAAAGTATTCTGTATCCTATTCAGCCCTATGAATTGTCTTTGTACAACATGTCAGGCAAATCGTTTAAGCCGTTTATTTGAGAAGAGATCTTATATTTAAGAAATTCAATTAAAAATATCTGGACCCCCTGAATCGATAGCCAAAAAAAAAGTATCCTATCTACTATTCTACCATATGAACTGTCTTTATACAACATTTTAGGCAAATCGGTCAAGCCGTTCATTCGAGAAGAGATCTTATATTTACAAAATTCAATTAAAAATATCTGGACCCCCTGACTCGATAGCCAAAAGAAAAGTATCCTATATCCTATTCTGCCCTATGTACTATCTTTGTACAAAATTTCAGCCAAATCGGTCAAGCCGTTTGACCGTGAAGAAGTCCCAAACAAACAAACAAACAAACAAACAAATAAACAAACTGACTTTCGCATTTATAATATTGGTGTTGATTGGTGTTGATATTGGTGTTGATTGCCAAACTTTCTGCTGAATTGCTTGGTATTCTACGGTTACGACTTTGACAGTAAGTTTTTCATAGGAAAAAACTACTGTCAAAGTCTTAACCGTCAGTATAATACGTGCCACTAAAGATCAGATGTCTCACTGAGTAAGTTCTGCTGCTACCTACATGCCGATCGCCGACTATTTTTGTTTACGGCTTGTTATATTCATTTCATCTAAGTTTTGCGATTAATTAGGTAATTGATTATTGTTACTTTTTCATAAATGTAATGTAATGTCTAAAACATGCATAATAATTATATAATGATACCAATTTGTTCCTTACCTTACAATTTAATTAGAAATGTATTTTCATGCAATAAGCTTTTAAAAAGTGTTTAGCTTGTAAAGCGTTGCTATTTGTTATTATTTTATGTCGCTTCTAGGTTTAACTAACTTACACTAGAAATGTACAACTATATAATTATTTTAAATAAAGAATTTTTGAAACTGAACTAAAGATCAGACTTGACAAACAACGTGGTTAAATATTGATTAATTTGTCTCTCCAACGGTAAGAGGTTTGAGGCGGAAAGGAACCGGACGTCATTGAATTGAATCGTAACCAGCCCGTATAAACGCAGCCTTAAAATGTAAACAGCAAAGTCCGTATGAAAACATACCTAGTACATCAACACAACATTACAACGATGTCGAAATGATGGAAAAATACATATTTTTATTGACCTGGCTTCTAGCATTCTCGAGCTATGAAGGAGTAAGTATTTTCTACTAAATTGAAATTGGTGTCGATTTTTTATACGAGTAAAAAGTAAGCAGTAGATTAGCAAGATCCTCGCCTGATGGTAAGTGATGAAGTCTGTTTGTTAACAGATACTGTGGTGTACAATGCAACACAGAACAGCAGATGTAGTGTTCTGCCAATCTGGGGAATTAACAAATTTAAAAATAATAAATGTGGTGCTCTTTTATACTAAAGGCTAGCGTTTGACCACTCTCTCGCCTGGTGGTAAACGATGGTGTGGTCGATGATGGAGACCACGCTAGGCCTAGAATACTCTGACTCTCAAGGGCTGTGTGCTGCCGGAAAACCGAAAGGTTATCGCGGCAGATTTTTACGCAAAGGAAGTTGCATGTGGAATAAGCTCGTGAAATCCATTTTGGATTAAACTAGCTATAGCTAGGTCATAGTCTTCACTATTACGGTGAAAACTAAATATACGACCTTTAATCATGTTTATGATTTTTTCACGTTGGTTTTTTGTTTGACAGAATATTACAGACTGTTTTTACCATAATCATCATCATTATCAGCCCGCTTAGTAGTAAGCCCCTCTGTCTTCAGCTCTTCTCCTCCAGTCAGTGCCAGCTACCCTGTGTATATCGTCGTTCCATCTTGTCACTGGGCGTCCCTACGTTTTTCAATTCGTGGTCTTCACTCTAGAATGCGTCTACCCCAAACGGTTATCTGATCTGCTTCCCGTTTGGTCCCATTGTAGTTTTGTCGAGATTTAATAAATATCTTCAGAGATATAGAGATAAACACCTCAAACTTAGTACATATAAAAAATGACTAGCGCGGCATTTAATGTCGGTTATTTTCGTTTTCTAAACTATCTTGTTAGAGTTGACGTATGAAGTAATTTAACTTTCAATCTACATCATATATTTTCAAAGTTTCAGCAGTTCTATAAAGGTCCAAGGATCAAAAGAGAGGCGTCAGGATCTCTTCAAATAGTGACCAATCACGCGCAGCCGATCCACGCAGATGTCAAGTCTGAAAATGCAGCCATTGGGATTACTGAAAAGGTATTCACAATCTTTTTTGTAAATTTACCCTTTTCTACCATAAAAAATAGGAAAACCTTAAATTCTGTCAATCAATAGATTAAGGGCCAGTTTCACCGGTTCCCGATAATGCGTTAGATAGTTATTTGACACATGACGCCATATAAAAGCTGTCAAAAATCTGTCAGATTAGCTTTTTTCATATTAGCGCTATCAGGAACCGGTGAAACTGGCCCTTAAGTGTCAGTTATTACTCATTTATACTTAATTTTAAATAACACGTTCAATCAAACAGTTTGCGCAATTTAAATTTAGTTTCGTTTACTTCTGTATATTAACTTGGCATCACGAGTTTTTATTTTCAATTTGGCCATCACAGTAACATTTCTCATACAACATAATATAGAATATAGAACATTCATAAGCCAACAGTTAAAAGACTTATTTTGTGCGCACTTAGATAGATAGATAAAACTCTTTATTTGCACACCAAAAGAACAGAAACAATTTACAATTTACATCCAAAATGCCTTTGCATTACTTATGCCCTTTGGCGGTCTTATCGCTTAAAGCGATTTCTTCCAAACAACCGAAATAGTAAAGAAGAAAATTATGAATATTTTATTATTATTAATTACTTACTTACATTATATTAACATATTATCATACCATACACTACATAAACATAATTATCATACCATACACTACCTAAACATATTATCATACCATACACTACATAAACATAATTATCATACCATACACTACATAAATATATTATCATACCATACACTACATAAACATAATTATCATACCATACACTACATAAACATATTAACATACCATACACTACATAAACATAATTATCATACCATACACTACATAAACATAATTATCATACCATACACTACCTAAACATATTATCATACCATACACTACATAAACATAATTATCATACCATACACTACATAAATATATTATCATACCATACACTACATAAACATAATTATCATACCATACACTACATAAACATATTATCATACCATACACTACATAAACATAATTATCATACCATACACTACATAAACATATTAACATACCATACACTACATAAACATATTATCATACCATACACTACATAAAAACTTATTGAAGTGCGAAGTCTTTAAACTGTAACGCTTGTTGTTAACTGATTGGTTCCTCAATTGGAAGCAATCAGCGTTTTTCGAATAGGAGGGATGTAAAGGTACGACCACACCGCGGCGTCCTGCGACCGCATGCGCGTTCGCGATCTGATTTTAATCGTTTTCTGATAGCCGTAGATCGAGCTTGGTGTAAACCAGTCGGTAGGTATAAATACTACTGCGCTATCTGATCGCCGCCTAGATAGCGCACGTAGGATGCTGCGGTGTGATCGTACCTGTGAATTAATAATTATACTTTAATGTACACAAAATAAAAGGAAAGCAACAGAAAATAGTAGATCAGACATCGGTCATAAAATGGTATTATCGTTTAGAGCGATCTCTGCCAGACAATCTTGGAAAGGATTTACAAATTAAATTACCACTATCGTACCACATCACTTATCATCAATACTTTGCAGCCGTGTCCAAAAGATAAAAACGGCCCATCACACGTTGAGGGTGGAGTCGTTTTTCAGGTAAACCGAATTATTCATATTTTTAACATAAAATTTTGAACACTCACGGAATAAAAACGTTCGTTGATTTTCGAAATGATTCATTCAACGTGTCGCGAGCACATAATTACCTTTTGAAACTTTGTTACAGAATAGATTGAGTTAGAGAAAATAATGTTTAACTGTTCGTTAATACAGTTCAAAATTATTTAGATAAAAATTGTCTTAACTATTTATCTTGTCAAAAAAAATTTTCCGTTAAAACTATTGTCGATCGTTCTATGTCATGTCAATGTTATTTTATAGTTGCCATTTTATTGTTGTTTTATTACATTTTGTAACATTGACGGGATGATACACTCCTGCTAGTGTGTATGACGCTTTATTCGATAACAAATGTCATATTTATATAAATGTTAGCAGCACTTATATAAATGTTGGCATAATTGATTCTTGCAGTACTAGCACGGAACTGTGGCTTTTCTTTACTCATGTGACTGTGGTACTAGTGCAAGCGAAGACCAACTCTTAGGGTGCGATTAGACTATGTAACATAACATGTTATAAAATTGTTATTTAATATGTTTCAGACAATGTGGACACGGAATGTTATAAAACATGATATTATAATCTGGACACGGAATTTTATAAAACATGTTATAACATATATTATGTCTCTTTGAAGTGTTACACACTTTATATTTTTTGTAAATTGTTAAACACAATCCAAAATTTCATCGTACCGACGGGACTTGAACCCGCAACCTCCGGAATAACACTGGAACATGTTATATAAAATTCCGTGTCCAGATTATCTAAAACATGTGAAATAACAGTCAATCAAGAAAAATCAAAGCATTTATTCAGTATCTAGGCAGTATAAATATACGCACATATACACGTCAAAATCATAAATCATAACCAATTATCAAGTAAACATAGCAAAAGCAGAATGTTAACGCTTTGAATTAGAAAAAATAAACAAAAGTAATGAACCATTCAGCTGTCATCCAATCGTTTACGACAGACTATAAGACAGTGTTATAATATATTATGTTACATAGTCTGTTAGTCTGTACGTAACGCTGTTCGGTGACAAACTTTTTAATTCCGTGACTGTACTATCTAGTTATATTAACGAATAAATTATTATCATTTTTATATGTATTCATGTCATTTTCATAGTAATAATATACATTGTAATTATTGCGTAATAAAACACTAACCAAATCGTCCAAAAAGCGCCATGCTCAATTTCCTAATTTGATTTTCGAATTCGTTTTCCTGTTTCGGAATTTCAAATGTACAGAAAGTACACATTTTAAACAAAATGTTTTACGTGCTGCATATATTATTCGTCTCGTATTCGTTACTTTTCGTTTGGAAACTATGGGGACTACCGTTTTCTCGCTCACCAAGTGGCCCCACTTATCAAAATGGTCCTGATTACAGCTGTTATTGACATAATCAATATCAGTTTCGAATCAATCGATAACTGGAAATTACATAAATATTTGACAGTCCTTGTAACGTTTCTAACGGAAAATTCGTCGAAGAATTTGAGAGGTCGTAAATTCGATCCCAATCCATTGCACTATTGACGTGAACCCACTCCAGACGCAAGTATATTAAGCTTAGTCGGAGGGTTTAACAAGACTACTCGTAATGTGCAACCCACATTGCTAGTAAGCTTTAAAATGAAAAAAAAGAATTTTCTTTTAATTAATTTCGTTAACAAAGGAACCTCACAGTCTCCCAGAACCTTTTCAAGTCAGTTACAAATTAAATGTGAATATTCATCCAAACTTTTCTGACTACCCTCGCAAAAACAAAACTTTCCATTTTTAGACTTTCCATAGTTTCCTCTTGCGGTCCAAACTTTCGCTTCATCAAAAACACAATTAAAGAGACCCTTCTCAAATTAAACCAAATTTTACTGCCATGGACCCTTAGCCCTTGGTGGTATAAAATCATACTACGTAATTGGGTCATTAATTATGCCACGGAATTAGGCCATGGCCTCGTCTCCAGAGATGCAGTAATTTTTAATAAAGTCTATGTTGTACCTGTGAAAAGGGCACATATAAAAATACAAGTTTATGTAGCATGCATGAAAGTATTCTACTATAAAGCGGATACATTCGAATTTGGAAACCTTAATTTGAATGTATCTACTATTTTCCGTGAGGTATTGTCGTGGAAACCTTTTCGACTGCTCGACTGGAATCACTGATTTTTCGAATAGAAATGTCATGGTTTCACTTTTGAATGCGTAAATATGTATTTCTAAATAAAGTAGTATAATATCTATAAAGATATAGAGAGAGATAGATAGACGGAGAGAGAGAAAGAGAGAGAGAGTGAGCCGTGAGCGGCTGCTAGGCCTTAGTAATTTTTTGGAGTAGTTACATAATGTTTTAATTAATAATTTATCAGGAAGATCTATGTTGAATGAATATACAAATAAAGGAGTTAAACTAATATACATAATTTACCAACCAATGTGAAATTATGGTCTAATGCTAGCCTATATGATTTAAAAACAGGGTAAAAAAAAAAAAAAAACGCGTAGCTTTCTAGGCAGCTACGCGTAAACGCGTTAGAAATGAACCTTTCAAGTCCATACAATTTATTTCTCAACATTACTAATTATTGTTTTTTACAATTCCATCTGTTGAACTTAGCAGGACGAATGCCCGAATGATAGCAAATACGTCTTCGTAGTTACGCCGTTCTACAATAGAGGTCGTTTATAAACATAAAATTCAACACGACGCTTACGTCGCTTCCGTTGATTCGGACCGTGACGATACGTCACTTGCGTCGAATTTTAGCCCAGTGCGTTCATTCATTTCATTTATGCTGTTCATTTTATTGCAGTTCATTAATTAAAAAAAAACTACATACACACAAAAATGGAACTGCTCTCTTTTTAACCGACTTCAAAAAAAGGAGGAGGTTTCTCAAAGCGACCGTATATGTTTTTTTTTTTTATATTTTTTTCGCGGATAACTTCGTCATTTATGAACCGATTTTGATTATTCTTTTTAGGGTTTCGAACCCAAAGGGTACCAACGGAACCCTATTACTGAGACTCCGCTGTCTGTCTGTCTGTCTGTCTGTCACCAGGCTGTATCTCATGAACCGTTATAGTTAGACGGTTGAAATTTTCACAGATAATGTATTTCTGTTGCCGCTATAACAACAAATACCACAGAATAATGAATAGTACAAGTACAAATACTAAGAACAGAACAAAGTTAAAAATTAAAGGGTTTAAAATAAAAAACGTGCTTTTTACGATACGATACGATACGAAATTAATTCACCTCGACGCAGCTAGATGGCAGCACCGGAAAAATTATCACGCGCAAGCGTTTCATTTGTTAAATTTGTGGGCATCGGTCGATTTGTTTACTTAGTTAAAGTTAATTTGCACATATGTAGAGTAGAGTATTGAATAATATATCTTCAAATTTAATACTTAATAAAGAGCTTCAATTAGCTAGAATCAGTAGAAAGTTAGTCGTACGAACTCTTGGTCTTCCACATATATAAGTATAATATTTACTTAGTTGGTGTTAGAAGTTCGTGGCGTTCGGACTTCGCAAATTCGGAACCCTCCGTGTGCGGGACAAAAGTCTGACTCGCACTTGGCCAGTTTTATTTTATTATGTTTCTTTAAAGTGTTTCACGCTTTATATTTTTGTAAATTGTTAAACACAACTCAAAATTTCATCTTACCGACGGGACTTGAACCCGCAACCTCCGGAAAAACATGTTCCGGTGCTTTGCCAATTAAGCCACGGTGCGAAGTATCGTTACGACGAAATATAAAAAAATATTCTTTTTTTGTTGGAAAGGAGATATCTCAAGTGTGGTACCATGGTAATTTTATCGAGGTCTGATAAGTATCTCCAGAGATATGGAGATAAACACCTCAAAATTGGTACTGAAAATTAATAGCGCGGCATTGAAGTCGGTTCTTTTTAGTTTTTTAAACAATTTTATTTAAAATCGATTAAAAAGAAAACTTTAAAAAAAGTACATTTTATAAATAAGTTTATTATTATTATACAACTAAAAATACAACAACTAATACAACTAAATATTCAGGTAACAGCTCCGGAAGATACAATCTATGAAGTGAAGTCGCTTCGAAAGTCGCTCCCGGAGCATCCATCCAAGGTAGAATTGGTCAGAAATATTGGCAGGGTCATCACGCTGGCTGTTCTCCTCGTCTCAGCTGTTCTGGAGTTCTACCCACTGCTGCAGAATGCCTACCACATGGTCTACAAGTTCCTTTATTTGTAATAAACGTTGAGTAACTGTTGTCGTTCGTTCTTAACACCCCCGACGTAGAAAGAAAGGGTGTTATAGGTTTGACGTGTGTATGTGTGTCAGATACACACTTACACACGTCAAACTTATAACAATTATTGTCTATGTGATGTGTGTCTGTCTGTGGAATCGTAACGCCCAAGGAGATTAACCGATTTAAATTCAGTTTTATTTTTAACCGATTTTACAAAAAGGAGGAGGTTCTCAATTTGTCGGAACCTTTTTTTATGTATGTTCACCGATTACTCGAAGATGCTTTAACCGATTTGGAAAATTCTTTTTTTGTTACAAAGGGTACCCTACCCAAGTGGTTTCCCATTCAAATTTTAGCGAAATCGGCCGAGCTGTTTTTAAAATATCAACATTTGTATTACGACGCATTTACTTATCTCGACGACTTACTCGTACTACTAACTACTGGCACAGATTATGTAATAGTTTCTACGTCTACTGGCTACTTTGACTAGCGCGACATTTGAAGTCTGTTCTTTTAGTTTTTAAACGATCTTAAATTATGTTTATTGTTGAATAGATTAACTAGGGCTTAACGAGAGTGTTCTTGCTATGATTAATGAAAATTTGTTCAGCCGTTTTTACCATGATCTGTTTTCTAGTTGAGGACGCTACGAGAGCAACTTTCATTGGATTAATTATAAATTTGATGGCTATGGATGGATAAAAAATCACTGATGTAGGGGACATCAGTGATTTTTTACGAAAATTGCCTTAATAATGTTGGGACATTATCTCTTGGAATTAAAAGAATGGGTATTCTTTACTACTCCTCATCAACTTACAGCATTGATATATCGTGTTCGGGCTCATTTAAATAGTCTTAATTAATAAATTACTTATACCGGTCCTGTCGGTTAACCTTATCAGTCGGTGTAATTTTTAATTTAGAATATTATCTTGTTTTGATAATAGATACTACCTAGGGCTGGGCTAATGTCTAACATTTGTAATTTTCGATGACCTCTGCTTTAAAAATTAATACATATTTTCGCTACAATAAACAAAGATTTGCTTTGTCGCTTAGTCGCCAGTGACAGTAGTAAGTTCGCAACAAGTTATCAAGCGAGTGTATTAAAACAATTATTAACACACGACGCAAAAAAAGGGTTGTTATAAGTTTGACGTGTGTATCTGTGTCTCCATGTATCTGTGTGTCTATATGTGGCATCGTAGCGCCCAAACGGATGAACCGAGTTTGATTTAGTATTTTTTGTTTGATAGGTGTCTTCATCGAGAGTGTTCTTAGCTTTGTTTCATGAAAATCCGTTCAGACATTTAAATATTAGCAGCACTTTTTTTGGTTAATGAGACTACTATAGAAATTTTTCATAGCTCTATGACCGCGGACGTCAAAAAATCAAAATGGCGCTTCTGCGCACTACTTACCCGTCACTCTACTACCGTCTGTTTAGTAAAGTTTACATTTGTCAAGTAGGCGACCGAGTCGAGTAGCGAGCGATAACAAGCAGGCGAACTCGACCAACGTAAACAAAAGGGCAAGTAGAGAGGTCTCGCGCGGAGCGTAATTGCCGACGAGGCCGAGTTGTACCATATATTTTATACATTTCAATAACTGAGCCCGGTACTTTTACCAGAGGTGGGCTTGGTACTTGGGCCCAATTACTTACCACCAATGTAAATGGTGGGAGGCGAGTCGAGTAATGCCCAAATGACTGGGCCCAGTTTGCTAGACCGAGCTACTTGACTAATGTAAACAAACTACACTTTTTATACTTGAACACATATCAAAACTATTATTTGAAATTCAGTATCCTGCTACTTCAATGATATTCAAAGAATATGGTAAACTTGACCTAATGCTGAAACATCTCCTTGAATCTGCAGAATACTCAACTCTTCGTCTAAGATGTCGCGATTAGGTTAATTGGAGTGGTCTCAATGAACAAATTATACAAATATATATCAGTCGGGGGTGGTTTCAAATTTAAGTATTATATTTATCGATTACGGATGAGCTAATGACCAAAAGGATTTTATACCGTTGTCACGTAGCGCGATGACTAAAACAGCTTGAAGACTGTTGGAGTCTGAGCCTCAGCATGGGCTGATTATTATTTCCCTAATATATATTTAAACAACTTTGCTGTAATGTTTTCATTTCGCATAAAATGATTGACAAATCAATTAAACACGCATTAAGTAATTCAAAATATTCTAAAAATGGACCTAATACATTTGTTCAATAGGTGTTGAAATGTCAAAATGAAATGTGCGTTTGGTTAATTTTGAATTATCACAATGGGAAGGTGGTGGAAGAAGGAAGGTGTTGTTTTTATTGGCACTGGTTGTAGGGTCATTTTGTGAGGATATCGCAAAAGCTCAGGTTCGTATCGACCGCAATAACACATAGTTACGATACTTGTTAATTTCAAATTTTTAAATTTTGAGTTCAGACATAGTTACAATACTAATCAATTTAAAAGAGTGAATGACTCTATCAAATTTTGAGTTGAGAGAGAGTTACATGCCCTGTGATTTCACTGGATACTAGTAAAAAAATAGTGTTTATGCTTTTTAGGGTTCTGTACCCAAAGGGTACGGAACCCTGTCCGTCCTGAGACTGTACTGAGACTTGTCTGTCCGTCAGTCCGTCCATCCGTCGGTCTATCCGTCTTTCAGAGGGCTAAAGTAAGGTAATTTTTGTTAGCAAGTCAGGCGGAACGTCGACATAATATGCTCCTACCATCTGTGGAGTGTCGCTACTATGTGTGACCACCATTTTTATGGTTCCGTACTCCTGACAAGGAACCCTTATAGTTTCGTCATGTCCGACTGTCTGTCTGTCTGTCCGTCTGTCTGTCTGTCTGTCTGTCTGTCTGTCTGTCTTTTCATCGTCTACCCCATCGTGTGGGGTATCGTTGAATAGGTCTTTTAAAATGACTTAAGGGTTGCTAATACCATTTTTCGATTGAATATTCCATTTACGAAATATTAAATTTTAAAGTGCGAATTTTTGTTCAGGTAGGGCGTCCCCCCCCCCCCCTCTAAAAGCTAAACTGCTGGCTTGAAAAATCTGGAAAAATTCGTGATAATAGCGCATTTTATGAACTTTAAAGGAAAACTATAGCGGTTAAGATAACTTTAGTTTAGCAGTAATAGTCGTTGAACTTGGGTGTTGGATAATTTTGTACCAAATACAAAATCCTTAGAATAAATCCTTTAAAGTGACAAAGACGGAGTACCTAGTTGCTTGTTTATAACGGGTAAAGACTTGCATTGAATAACAGGCTACTACAGAACCCTACACTGCGCGTGGCCCGACACGCACTTGGCCGGTTATTTTCTTTTCCAATAAATTTTGTTGAAAAATTTAATATTGTTTCATAAATTGACAAACATGTTTGAGACACACATTGCTTGATAGTATCTACATAGATGGACAGTTTGAGGGTTTCATTATCACTTTGATTTGACGAGGAGTGTGTGTAATTTTTATACATACATACATTTCAATTCCAGAATGATCATACGAGTACCCCTCTTATTACTTCACAGGTAAAAGAAACTAGATTCAAAAGAGAATCCGAAGTTGATTGCCAGTCAAGAGGAGCTTATCATGCAAAAGTACCTTCGGATGTAGCAAATAAGCCACTGCTAATTCGAACAATAAAACCTGTAGCTAAACCATTAAATACAATACCTATAATATTACCGAGGCGAAAGATTATTCCAGTGATAAATGTGAAGCCTACGCCTATAAACAATACGTCAAGAGAAATTAAAAATAATCTTCCCAACAACGATGTCAATAAAACAAACTGTACTGACGACATTCTTGAAAACATTATAACACCTAACATTAAAATATCAACAAAATGTCCTCCTGCATCCGAAACCGGAAAATATGATATCGTAAATGGAACTGAAACAACAAATAAAGAAACTGAACAGGACTTGACTAAAAACATAAATGTAGATGAAGAAAATAAGAAAAGTAAAGTACCTGACTATATTGAAGATGAACGTATTGGACAACAAACCAAAGCAGAAAAACGTTTGATGTCAATCAAAAATAAATTCAATACAACCAAAGTGCCTGACAATGTTTCACAAAATGAAAAAGAATCAGAAAATAATGTTGACCCTAACGTTGAATTAAAGGAATATAAGGAAAATAAAATCGTGACTGACTCAACTGATAAAACTGGGTTGCTTAAAAATAATAATAGCACAAAAGTTGCTACATTATGTAATGAAATATCACCTAATTTAATTTTCCCTCCAAGAACATTGAAACCAAAGATAATGAATATATCTTATTCTAAAAAATCTATCAATGAACCTGAAAAAAAGTCTGATACAGAAAAAGCCGTAAATGACAACGAAGATAAAATTGGTTTGAGTAATGATAAAGTTAATTTATCTCGAAGATTGGATAATAATGTAGCAGGTAAGTAGTACATTAACAGATACGAACTTCCTAAAATTGTATACTCATAAAAAAGTAGTTACTACAATTAATATTTCTAGATAGTAAATAACATGCACGAACATCTAGTTCAAGCAGGTTACAGGCCGTTTAAAACGTAATCATCACCATCATTAGCCTTTCTCTATCCACTGTTAGTTCTTTAACACGGTTCTAAAACTTTCTATGCGGAGTTCGTTACGCAGTTTTTTATTAATAATTCAGCTCTTGCGCAGGCGATCACTACTCGAAAACTCTCTACTTTGAAAATTACCGCAGTTAAGAATCATCATTAGCATTAGCCTGTACTTATACCAACTGGATTAAGATCTTTACTACTCGTTATGCCACGCAAGAGACAGACGCAAGACGCCGCGGTGTGGTAGTGCCTTTAACAAGTACTGTCATTACGTTTTTGTTTTCATTTTTCGGTGCTATATAGTCACCAGTTGAATAAACAAAAAGATTTGTAAACTGGTCCGACGTGACCTCCGGAGCTCCAACAAACGCTTAATTAAAGAAGCGATCGAGCAAAACCGGGGGTCAAAAGTCTTTGTCCAACATCTGAGCCGAAGCCATATGACGAAGTTGACCATTTCTAGCGAGATAGTTGTCGCTTCTAAGCCGGAGATTCGTAGGGAAGTAAAAGACTTTGCAGCCAGTTATACACCTCACAAGTGTCCCTACCCCAACCCGATACTGAGGAGCCTAGAGAGAGCCTAAACCGCCACAAAACCAAAGATTTGCCAAACAGCTTAAAAACGGAAAAGCGCCCGGGGAGGATGGAATTAAAACGGAGCTCTTAAAAGCTGGTGGATTTCCTACGCTACTACAGCTTCAGCATATTTTTAATTCCGTCGACTTTTCGGGGAGAACTCCGAAGACATGGAGTAAGAGTGTGGTTCTAAAAGGGAGACAAAACCATATTGAATCGACCTATCTCGCTCTTAAGCCATGTCTGTAGGCTGTTTCCGAGAGTCATCGCTCGTACTCGCGACGAATTTCAATCCCCCGAGCTGGCCGGGTTTCGAGGAGGATACGGCTCTATAGACCAAATTCACACAATGCGGCAGGTTGTACAGAAGATCGAAGAGTATAACCAGCCCACAGGGGCTTTTATCACAGGATTAGCGTTTGTGGAGTATGAGAAAGCCTGACTCTATTGAAACTTGGTCGGTTCTGAAGTCTCTGCAACGGTGCCACTGACCACCCTTGCTGATTCTTCTGCACGCGTCGGTCTCTGGGTGAACTTGGATAAGACCAATATCATGTTTAACGAATATATCATTCCGGAACCAATTGCCCTAAACGACGTTCCTCTCAAAGTTGTTCACGAATATAACTGTATACTATGGGCAAATCTTGCCATTCGTGACAACTTTGAAAAGGAAGCTCGCTTCTGCGAGCTTCCTTAGTAGTCGTCATCGCTTACCATCAGGCGAGATAGTGATCAAAAGCTAGCCTATCAGATAAAAAAATAATTGTAATAACACAATACATTTTTTAATTTAGTTTAGCACGATACAGCTTGGATGGGCAGCATTCGGATAGCTTTGTCGGGTCTTTTTTATCACCCGTACCACAAAGCCTGAAGACGAAAGTCTTTTACGAGTGCGTCCTACCTGTTATTACTTATGGAGCCAAGACGTGGACACTGACAGTGCGACTAGTTCACCAATTCAAATCGCTCAGCGCGCTATGGAGGGGGCCATGTTCGGATTTCTTCTGAAGGATCGAATTCTAAACGAAGTCATCCGACAGAGAAACAAAGTTATCAACATCATAGCTCTAAGGATTAGCATGCTGAAATGGCAGTGGACTGGTCACATCTGTCGCAGAACTGATAACCGTTGGGGTAGACGAGTTCTAGAGTGGAGACCACGGCTCGGTAAACGTAGTGTGGGATACCCTCCAGCTAGGTGGAAAGATGATATACGCAAGCTGACTGGCAGCGGTTGGAAACGAATAGCTGAAGATCGAGTGTAATCACACACAGTGGCACGCCACTGTGTCTGTGTGTGATTATTATTAGCCAATTTCCGTTCACTGCTGGACATCCAGCAGTGAACGGAAATTGGCTGATAGTGATAATGATATGCCTTGCAAAAAGCATCACTCCGACTTACTCTATGTTTGTCTATCTGCAGTTTCTACTCATACCTATCTGTTGTGTTTTTTTAGGTAATACTGAAGAAGTTTTTATCAACAACAGTAACTATGAAGAACTATATGAATCAGCTGCACCTGCAGAGTATTTTTCTCCGCAGCTTATATCCTCAGACCTCCGCCCCGCTCATAGCTGGAACAACTTTAACCCTGTCAATGAAAATGATGACACAACTAAATACGATTCCAAAGATCCCAATGCATATTCTGTTATAAAAATTGGCAATAAATACATTGCTTGGGATAAATCTGGGTCCAATAATAATAACAATAGATGGGTTGAAAGTTATAAATACGTTCAATCTTCACCTAGTTACAGAAATTGGGGAAGCTTAAGCGATATTCAGAGATATATTCCAACAAGAATTTGGAGGTCGTGGAACAACAATCAGATTTTGATAAGGCCTAGGACACCTGTACCCTATAGAGATATTACTAAAGAAGCAAATGTATGGAAGGAAAGTACGCGTGTGCCAGTTATCAGAAGATATGAGTACAAAAACATGGTTCCAGTATTACAGAATCCGATACAGTTCAATAATAGCTACGGGTGTTAAGATAAGAAGTAAATTGCATTTTTTATGTGCGTAATTTTTTTTTTAATCTGCAATGTTGCGTCATTTAAAAGTATTCTTAACATAGCATCGTCAGATCACAGATACGGTTATGAACAAAATTTCACAATGTATATTTCACATGCCACTGTATCTGTAATTAGTAGTAGTCATCGCTTACCATCAGGCGAGATAGTGATCAAAAGCTAGCCTATCAGATTTTAGCTGGCGTTTAATGGCGTCTCTTTAAAAATCCTAAATAGTCGATGTAATTTTCATCGCATTTTTGACAAAGCTAAGCAACTCAATGTAAAAACAATTATTCTTCCTTAATGTGACATTGATGGGGGTCGTTCCAACCCCTAAAGAGTAGCATTACTTTAGTTTTTATTCGTCATTCAGTCCCTTTCAGTAACAGCGTTTTAACGTTTTATTTATGTTTAGTGAAATGAGTTTTATTCATTTGAGCCTTAATTTATAAATGTTACTTACGTTTTATTTAATTTTGTCTCGTTCTAACGCTCAATAATTTACGTTAACAAGAAAGTGACGGAGCGCTTTTAAGCTTAAATTAGTAATCATTTATATGAGTAGTTTCAATTTTTTCTGTACCTACACTTTTTTTATATACCTATAGCTTCTTTTTTATTTATACTAACATGAATAATGGGTTTTTGTAAGCAATTTATGATAAAAATACCATCAGTCTACAATATGAAAATAAAATACATGTTAATTTATAGGTTTTGTTTAAATTTATACAGATTGTTTGGTGGATGGACCGACAAAAATTTTTGGGGGGTTAGGGGAGTCAAACGCAAGTTTTCCTGGATACACCCGAAGTCCTAAGTGTCACGGTGCTTTATACATTATTGTTTTTGTTTTTATTTAAATCACTCAAAATCTTGCCTTTAAAGTTTAACTTGCCTTTAAAGGTAACAGTTTGCTTCGCAGTTTGTCGTATCAAAACCACAAACAAAACAGTGTGCACGATTTAAACTTTAAATCGTGCACACTGTTTTGTTTGTGGTTTTGATACGACGAATTAACTTGTGCTGTATTCTGCAATGTTTCCGTATTCTAAATAAAACATCAGTTAACACATTTCCCTTTAAAAAAATAGTTCAAATATTCAAACAGAATAACGACTTTGAAACTGAGGTTTCAAAGTCGTTAATTTGTTTGTTGTTTGTTTGTCGTGTTTGACTGTTTTCGACAACTTCTTAATTTTGGGTGATTTAAAAAATAAACAAAATTTTTTTTATCTAAACCAGCGTGACACCAAAGTGTCAAGTTTTCCCCGGTAGTTCGAAGTCCTAAGACTTCGTGTCTACCGGAGAAAACTTGCGCATGACCCCCCCGAACCCTTCAAAATGTATGTCGGTGCATCCACCAAACACCCTGTATAGACTAGGGATGTTAATATTTTGATGAACATCAATAAAAAGTCAATTTATAGGCGAATATTATTTTATTTAATGTTATTAATACAGAAAAATAAACCAATGTGATTGTGTACTAAAAGTAATAAAGTAACGGATATGTTGTATAACGAATATTATTTGAATATTTAAAACTATATTAATGCAAATAAAGCTTTTTTAATGGCCACTAATGCTAATAATAATGATATCTTAATACTACGTTAAATTCTTAAAATTATCAACCAACATGAAAGAGTATAACATGGAATGTTAGATAATAATAGTATTAATTATTTAAAAAATAATAACTTTAAGTACAAGAAAGGCTGTGAGAAGGAAAAATAGAAAAACGAATAGACACATATGATATCATTATAAATAGTTTATTTTTACCTCCGAATAGCTTTCCACTCTTGGTTTTAATGAGTCATTCCATGTAAGACATTTAACAATTATTTATTACGGTCGAATTGACATTATTATTAAGAAATTGACGTTGGATTAAATAATATTGTCAGATATGCTGACTTCGTTAGTCATTAATAGAAAATACATATTGCGTCACCTATGTTTATATTATTTTTAAACTATAAACTAAAATAAATCCGAAACGACAAAGAGATCACTTACATGATAATTACATAAATACAAGATGTTAAAGTGTGTACAGACTATGTGACATAACATGTTATACAACATTTTTAAATACCATGCTTCAGATACTTTGGACACGGAAAGTTATAAAACATGTTGTAATAACATTTTTTTAAAAATTTATAACAATGTTATATTAGTCGCGTATACACTAGCTCTGAATAATGGCTATATAACATTGTTATATAACGTAGTTATTCTAATGTCTATAGTATTGTTTTATGTTAAAATGTTGAACAAAGGTTACATAATGTGGACATGTTATAAAACATAAGTTAAATAACATGTTTTATCATTACATTGTCTGTACGCACCTATAGAATACATAACACAATTATGTATTCATGCAAACCAGTTTTTCTTTGGTAATTATTCATTTTTACACGCTCCGTTTTATTGATTTAGGTTCTACATTGTTTTTTCTAAGCATTTTTTGGAATTAGGAATACATTACTTTCTCGGAATACATTGAAATGTTTTTTAGTGTTTTGATGTCATTTATAAGCCTGAAAATTCAACGCAAGATCAAAGCAAAAAAGAAACAAAACCGAGAAATAATTTACCACAACACGAAGTTATAGAAGTCTTCAGTTTATGGCATATTTTAAGTTCTTTTATCAAGATATTTAATTGAGTTTTAAACCATCATTATTCTGGCTATTTTGGGATATTAGGGCTTTCCTATTGTATAAAATCATTATGCGTAATAATTCACGATGGCTATACTTTTATAAGAAACTTTAAAACATTGCGATTAAGTTGCATTGGCCGCTATCAAGAGAAAACTTAAAATTGCGGATATCAGCATTATTATAAATAAGAATTAGGTAAAACTATTTATGATATAATTAAAAATATTACCTAAACATAGAGAGGACCTTTTCAACTGCCTATATTACTGAAAATAATTACATATCAACTTCATATTTCCCAATAATAATGTATCACGTACAAAGCCAGACCTCTTGGCTGATTTAGTTGGTATCCTTGCGCACCTTGTGACCACGGAAGGAGGCCTGAATCTTTGTAGCCGCCTTGTTGAGGTTAGGATCAGCCAGGTCTATCTTTTCTATGTCTTCCTGCAAATAAAGAAATGAAAAACAAATTAGTCGAGACAAATAAGATTGAACATTGTTTGGTAGGAAATCGGTGGCGGTCTTATGGCGAGATTCCACGGTGCGTACCGCGCACGGCCGACGACAATGCACGACAACGCACGGACACTCACGGTACAGAGATCTGTACCGGCCGTCGAATAGATATCCGAGGTTTCAGGCATGCCTCTGGATCCCACGATGCGCCCGCGTGGGCTGCTATGTCTCCGTGTGCGATATTACGCCTCGTGGGATCTCGCCATTAGATGCTTGTCAAGAATTTACGGCAACGATCGATACGTCCAATCTTTATGGCACAACTATGACAACCTGTTTTCCAAGCTGACTAGCACCGAACATCATGTCAGAACTCGGCACACCGATTGGCGAATGTCTTTGTCTATAAGGTGGTTCAAGCTAGGGTGTAAGCCTTCTACCGGTCGTCACCCATTTTGTATCACCCAGGGGTCACACAAGATTTGGATTTACTTGCGATTTAAACTGAACAGTGATTTTGACAATAGATTATAACACTTTAAAATCTTTTTTAAAACGTGTAGCATTGTTTGGTAACCCATACTGACTATTTCTCTCATATGACAGCTATAACATCACTAAAATGCCACTACTCGCTGTCAAAGTTTGAGGCTTCCTATTGATATACCCTTTACCTATTTGTTTGCTACCTACTCGTACCTCTTCAATGTCAAATTGGTCATCACATTTTTGACTGACCAGTTGTTTTAGTGGTTATAGTGAACCTGGCCAGCCGTGGAACCAAAGGTCCATAGGTTTGATTCCCACACGGGACAATTCGTTGTGAGATCTACAACCGATTGTTCCGAATGGGTGTTATTGACAAAAAATTGGGTAGCATTTTATGATATGAAAATAGGCACAGTGACTTGGGTACTTTTAAAGTAGGCAAAGCCACGGAGCATATCTAGTATATATTATAATAAAATATGACAATTCATATAGCTCTTTTCTTTTTCAATAAAAGTTACTTCGACTTATGTAATTGTACCGTGACTTATATAGGTAACCTACATTATGATAATTTGTAAACTATAAATTGGCATGACAACTAACGTGGAGTTGGTAGAGTCACAGAATAATGAATAGTACAAGTAGAGTGAACATTTTCAGCTTTATTGGAACTTTATTTTACAGCAACGTAAATTCAACTAAAGGTACGACCACACCGCGGCGCCCTGCGTCCGCGTGTGCGTTCGCGATCTGAATTTCTATTGTTTTCTGATCGCCGTAGATCGCGTTTGGTGTGAACCAGTCGGTACAAATACTACTGCGCTATCTGATCGCCACCTAGATCGCGCACGCAGGACGCCGCGGTCTGGTCGTACCTTAATTCTAAGGGGCGATGTTAATTCACGCTCTAATTACGCTCCTGAAGAGGGCTTCCGTACAAAGTTGAAAAATTTTGTCTATCACTATATAACGACTTTCAGTGAGTCGTGATTTTAATATGTCATTACAAAATTCTGGAAATAATTAAAATTAAGTGAGCATCTTTCACGGAGTTCAAGTAAAGTGTCAAGTAGATATCCATTATTTTATTGCACATATAATGGAAGACATAAGTAGGTATTCAAATAAAGATATCTCTATACATCTTTACAGCGACACAGCATAAATAATAGTACAAACAACGATGATGGTGACAGTGGCTCTTAAAATAATATTATTGACTGGAGTGTTCTCAGTTTTGCTTCGTCTTTTGTTTAGAAGATTACTCTGGATTACGCTTTGCAAGCCGGAATTATTATTGTATTAATTTTTAAGTTACCATCAAACATTTCCATTTGAGAAAAAAATTCAAGAATATGGAGAGTATTAACTTAAATGTTCTGAGATGGGCAGGTTAGTTTTACACAACGGAAATTACGGCTGGCAACAGTTGGAAACAAAGAGCGAAGGCTCATCGAAGCTCAGGGATCTTCAAGCCATAAGAGGCCGCTCTTATGGCTTTGTCCAGCAGAGGACAGGACAATACAGCTGGCCTGCAGCAAGATGGATCGATGATATTAAAAAAAATCAATTTGTTGGTTGAATGTGGATAAGAAAGGCACAGGAATGAGACATACGGTATGGCGTAAAATAGACTTATTCCTAGCAGTGGTGCAAATAGATTGCGGGTGATAACGATGATTTCTCATTAAGAAAAATGTTTTTACTATAATTGCAGGTTAAGTGAAGTGATTAATTTAAGATTTTCAATGACCAAAACCATAAAATAATAGCAGATACTCCATTTTTAACCCCCCACGCAAAAAGAAGGGGCGTCATAAGTTTGAAGTGTGTATTTGTGTGTCTGTGTATTTGTGTATGTGTGTGTCTGTCTGTGGCATCGCAGCGCCCAAACGGATGAACAAATTTGGATTTAGTTTTTTTGATTGATAGATGTCTTCATCGAGAGTGTTCTTAGCTTTGTTTCATGAAAACCCGTTCAGCCGTTTAATCATTATCAGCTCTTTTTAGGGTTCCGTACGCAAAGGGTAAAACGGGACCCTATTACTAAGACTCCGCTGTCCGTCTGTCTGTCTGTCTGTCTGTCCGCCTGTCACCAGGCTGTAGCTCATTGACCGTGATAGTTAGACAATTGAAATTTTCACAGATGGTGTATTTCTGTTGCCGCTAGAACAACAAATACTAGAAACAAAATAAAGTTAAAAATTTAAGGGGGTCCCCATACAAAAAACGTGTTTTTAAACGCCATCTATCTAATTAGTTTCGGCAAAATGACATAGATGGCGCTAGTAAACGAGCCCTGTCTTTCTAGATCGCGACCAAACCAAATATTCTTGGTAATATCAATTAATCAAATATATGAGGTTGAAACTCTGTTATGTTTCGTATTCTACCGAACCCTCCCTAAGTGTGCGATAAGAGACGCGATGCTGACTCGCACTTGGCCAGTTTTATTTGGTTGATGAGTTGATGTCTACGATTGCAACTTTCGTAGCCCTTTGACCGCCGACGTCAAATAATCAAAATGGCACTATGTACCCGTCACTTTACTGCCGTCTGTTAAGCGCAGTTTACATTGATTTGTATTTAAATTCAGTATACTGTTACTTCAATGATATCGCAAGAATATAGTAAACTTTATCTTACGCTGAAACATCTCCTTGAATCTGCAGAATACTCTCAACTCCTCGTCTGAGCTGTCGTGTTAAGGCTTATTGGAGTGATCTCAATGAACAAATTATACATTGTACAAATCAGTCGGGGGTGGGTTTAAATTCTAAATGTAAGTATTAGTAGCTGCATCACTCGGTTGGAATGTCAGTTGTTCAAACCTTTCTGATTATGTGCGAGTATAGAATTACGTGATAAACATACAAATAGCTCTGAGAAATAGCTGCCAACCTTTGAACCCCACAGCCTCTCGTAATGGTTGTAGACTGGCAAGATGCCCACTTGCATGCCAACAGTGTCCCTACCACATACCAAGTTCAACGATATTTCAGCCAAAATGTACACATCGTTGTAGTTACATATAATACCTATACATATACCATAGCCTGAACCTGCTATTGTCGAATACGTTGCAATGGCTCTTCTTCATTCTGCAGTTCGAATAGTAGATACACAGTTTGGCGAAGTCAAATAATTCTAACTACTTATTACTTTTCAACCGGCTTCCCAAAAAGAAGGAGGTTTCGTCTGTATGTTTTTTTTTTCTTTTTTTTTGTGTGTATGTTACGCGATTACTCCGTCAATTGTGAACCGATTTGAATGATTCTTTCTTTAATCGGTAGGGTTTGTTTCCGAGGTAGTTCCATTGTAGTTTTATCGAGATTTGATGAGTATCTCCAGAGATATGACGATAAACGTCTCAAACTTGCTACTGAAACTGACTCGCGCGGCATAGAAGTTGGTTGTTTTCGTTTTTAAACTATCTTAATTATTGTATTTATACTACTGTCCTCAACATGTGAATTACCTCTAAGTCGAATAATTGTTCTAATAATTAAAATAGTTTAAAAATTAAAATAACCGACTTTAATGCCCCGCGAGTCAATTTCAGTAGCAAGTTTGAGACGTTTATCTTCATATCTCTGGAGAAACTTATCAGAACTCGATGAAATTACAATGAGGCCACCTCAAAAACGTACCCTACCGATTACAAAAAGAGTCATTCGAATCGGTTCACAATTGACGGAGTAATCGCGTAACATACACATAAAAAAAAACAAAGACGAATTAAAAACCTCTTTCTTTTTTGAAGTCGGTTGAAAAGTATAAATGCAGGTAACCAACCTGCATTTAGACTTTTCACTTACTTTTTATGTAAATTTTAAGAAAATTCAATGAATTTGTAGACATTTTCAAATCAAGCTAGGTAGAAGTCGTTTCGACTAAATCAATTTCAATGAAAGTTCAAAGAATAGCTTCAGTATAAATGTAAATGCTCTTTTACTGTAGGTTATCAGTGGAGTATTGAAATAAACAAAACTACCAGTTTTCGGAATTATGCCATTTTTATAAAAAACCTTTCACATTGTGGCATAAGTTTGAGAGAAAATACGCTCATTTTCACGTACCCACCAAAATTCATCACGCTCATTTTCAAGTCACCACCAAAACTCTTTACGCACATTTTCATGTACCCGCCAAAAACCCAGATAGTTTTTTAAAAAATAAATTTGCGTATTTGAGTAGGCCCTCATAATATTACCTTATCCTGCTGTTCCTGCGCCTTCTGCGCCAAAACAGCTGCATCTACCTCCTGAGTCTTGCGAGCCTGATGTCCTCTGAACGAGGCTTGGATCTTGGTAGCCGCGTGGCATAGTTCTGAAACAATTACATACATTTATATTAGTCTAATGAAGCTTAGACGGTTTTAACCCTTATTTTGAATTAAATATGTACCAGTAGTGTCCCGCGGCTTCGCCCGCGTTTAAAAGTACGCTATAGTCTAATCCATAATACTGGCAATCTCTTTGCAAAATTTCAGCTAAATCCATCCAGCCGTTTAACAGTGAAGACGTCCCAAACAAAGATATATACAAACTGACTTACACATTTATAATATTGGTGTTGATATACGCGTTGCATCGATTTTTGGGTTATTTTACTACAAAGGAAATATTGTAGCCATCCGAGCAGATTATTTAGAAGCAAGTACGGTTTTAGAAAGATAATGTCTTTATCAGGTGCAACAAGCAGCAGAAATATATATGGTTTTTGAGAACGAAGAGTTTTGTTATAAAAAATAAGTTCAAAAACTAAAACCCGACTACTGAAAAATCACGCTTTAAAAAGAATGAAACAAGAAAATTTTCTCATCTGAAATCGCTATGTACAACCTATTCAATATGTATCGTGTATTATATAAATAAACAACTTATTTGCACTAAATATTTCATTGTATTTCACACATATTCGTAGTGGTGTTCAGTGGATACCCGTGGCCGTAGTGAACAACGTAATTCTGTGTTGAAAGGGAAGAGCGAGTGCTCGCACGAACGCCACGTGGCATCGAACTCACCGCGTTTCTAATCTTAATGCATGCATGCAAACATGCACTGGGTTGCGGGTGCACGTAATAGTACGGTTGGCAACCCTACATTAATCAGGGGAATTTAACATGTGTTTTAAGTGTGACGTTCGACGTCTAGATGAAAGCTGAATGGCTCAATACCTTTGTTTTTTTTTGTAAATTCAAAGCAATAAGTTATGTTTCTGTTATATCTATAATATTTTTTATTGAATATGATGTTTAATGTTATTTGACGTGTGTAAGTGCAAATTTTTAATTTGCCCATATACTGAATAAATGCTTTGACTTTGACTAATCCATCCGGTTAATCTTTAAACTGATTTTCAATATATTTACGCATTGGTAAAACGTACGATTGTGTTAAGTGTTGCGAGTGTTATTTTGGGTTTTCACAATTTCCGAACACTCAGATAACGAGCCTCCCGAACGAACCTCCGTTATATTTATGTTGTAATCACATAAAGTTACTTGATTATTGACCATAAGACTTTTTTTGAAGTCTTCCACTATGGGTGATCGACACCATGATGACGACGAAGATGGTGACGTCAGCACTGCAAGCAGCTTATAAAAGCCATCGTGGGGTACCTCCCTCGTCATCAGATGTGGGATTGAAAGTCCAATCCAAATCACTGCCTCATCAGCTCGTTCAGCACCTGATATGCTTGGTACTGCCACTACCTAACAAACTTTTACAGTACCTCATTGGGATTCTTATCCCGATCAGGGACGCATAATGAGATACTTCAACGTGGACCTGCACTGTCTATGGGCGGGTTGACAGATTCCCGGATGCACGGGTGCACAGATTCAGTGATGCACGCGTCGGACTTGTAGCACAACTACTGTTCCTGATTTCTATTGTATCGATACGAAAGAAGCGTCCTCATCAGAGTTCAAACACCACTACCTCCAACAAGCGTCAATGCTTTACGGATAATATTCAACCATCTCGGAGCTGTCAGATTTGTAAATCTTTGTCCACTGCTGGACTTGGGCCTCACCTGTGGCACGCCACTGAGCTCAATTTTCAGCTATTTGTTTCCAGCCGTTGCCGGCCAGCCTGAGCGTATGGTCACTCCATCTGGCTGGAGGGGGCCCTGCGCTGCGTTTGCCGAGTCGTGCTCTCCGGTCTGAAACACGTCTGCCCCAGCGGCTGTTGGTTCTGCGACGGATGTGGCCGGCCCGCTGCCGCTTCAGCTTGCTGGTCCTTTGAGCTGTGTTGATGATTTTGTTCTCTGACGGATAACTTCATTTTGGGTTCGATCCTTCGAGAAGGCTCCGCGCGTGGCCCTCTCCGTGACTAGCTGAGCAACTCTTAATTGGTGAGCCAGTCGCACTGTTGGTGTCCACGTATCGGCTCCGTAAGTAATAATAGCTGTATCCTTCTGCGAGCTTTCTTCACGAGGTTGTTTCTACCCAATTGCAAGATTGTCCCAAGGTAAACGTATTCGTGAACAACTTCGAGAGGAACTCCACTTAGAGCAATCGGTTCCGGGATTACATGTTTGTTGAACATGATCTTTGCCTTATGCAAGTTCATCCGGAGACCGTTGCGAACGAGGGTGGTTGGCATGTGTTGCAGGTCCTGCACGTGTCGGCCGTGATGGCGATGTCGTCCGCGGACCTCAGGTGTGAAAGGCGCTCGTCGTTTGTATTTATTCCCCATCTTTCCAATGCGGCATCTTGTAAAAAGACGTTCATCAAAATGTGAGTAATTTGATATTACCTCCTTATAACAATTAACATCAGCGAGAAATCTTCGAGAACCCTTCGAGAACCAACACTAATCCATAAAACTCTAACAGATAAATAATATTCACGTAAGCACAGCCGTGGTACAGTTGTATGGGTGGTGTTAAGTAAAGGTAGCATTACTTGCCTACAGATGCAAATATCAAACAAAAACATTTTATTTCAGATGGAGGACAAGTTATATTCAGGCTGGTGCAGACCGCTCACCACCTATCAGAATGGCCATGTCGGCGCGAACGCTCTATATGTGACGTCACAACAAATTGAATGTGGCGCCCCCTAGAGGGCACGAAGTCAAGAACTAAAAAAAAATTCACCCCAATACATCGTGTGTGGTATCATTAAATAGGGATTTTAAAATGAAGGTAGTGTTTGATACATTATATTTTTGTCAAACGTAGCGTTTGCGAGATATATGTCATCGAAGTCAAGGAAAACTAATTTTTAGGGTTCCGAACCCAAAGGGTACCAACGGAACCCTATTACTGAGACTCCGCTGTCCGTCTATCTGTCTGTCTGTCCGTCTGTCACCAGGCTGTATCTAGTGAACCGTGATAGTTAGACGGTTGAAATTTTCATAGATGATGTATTTCAGTTGCCGCTATAACAACAAATACTAAAAACAGAACAAAGTTAAAAATTAAAGGGGGTACCCATACAAAAAACGTGTTCTTACAATAGCGCCATCTATGAACAATTTACCTTATTAATAAATGATATTAATTACCTACCTTTGTGTTAACGTTTACTTAGATGGTGTTAGAAGTTCGTTAGATATTCGTTAGATGGCGTTGTAGTTAATAAACATAATATAATATTATACTTATATATTCCGGTTCGGAACCCTCCGTGTGCGAGACAAAAGTCTGACTCGCACTTGGCTAGTTTTATTACCCCACGGCGCGGCGTTGCAAAGAAGCAATAGGGAGGGTAATGTGTTTGTTGGTCTCTTTGTTGGTCTATGTTTGTATGTAAGTATGTTGACATGTAAGCATGTTACATTTATACAAAAACCCCAAAATATTTGAATATTAAAAATAAGTTCTCCACGGATATCCACTGAACACCACTAAGAATATGTATGAAATACAATAAAATATTTATTAAAAGTAAGTTTTTTTATATGATACACGATACATATTGAATAGTTTGTACATAGCGATCTCAGATGAGAATATTTTTTTGTGTCATACTTTTTTATATTCCCAATAAATAATAATTCATTAGTAAACGCTGAATGAATAGTTGAATGTCTATTTAAGCAATTCAAGTTTTTTGAGTTAGGTTGAATTCATTTAAGATCTTCATTATTTCTTACCAAAATCACCACTCAACATTATTGTGTCTATATTCATTTTCAGATTAATAATTAAGCTTCAGTCTCATAGGAGCTACTTGTAATATTTATGTTATAATCACATAAAGTTACTTGATTATTGAGCAGAAGATTTTTTAACTGAATTCACAAAAAAGAAGGAGGTTTTCAATTCTTCGGGACCATTTTAAATTTTTATTTTTTATGTATGTTCACCGATTACTCGAAGACGCCTGAACCGATTTGGAAAATTCCTTTTTTTGTTTTAAAGGGCTTACCCTTCACAGGTAGGTTCCCATTAAACTTTAAACGAATTCAGTCGAGCCGTTTATAATATATCAACATTTGTATTACGATACATTTATATACCTGGACGACATACTAACTACTGGCACAGATTATGTAATAGTTACTGAGTCTACTGTCCGCTTTGACTAGCGCGACGTTTAAAGTCGGTTCTTTTAGTTTTTTAAGCGATCCTAAATTATATTTGAAGTCTTCCACTATGGGTGATCGTCACCATGATGACGACGAAGTACCTCTCCCGTCATATATAATGATGTAGTTATTTTGAGCATTAAATAAACCCCGACAGGTCAGTGATTGAACGAACATAGTATTTTGTAACTTTATATTTCAAATCATCCGGATCTGTAGAAGTTGATCTCGCACCCTCTACCAACTAGAAAAAAAGCTGATGCTGAACGCCTGGCAAGATTTTCTTGCATCATGCTTCAAACGACTTGCCCATACAAACGTAAGACCAAAACAATTTCAGGACTTTGCGTGTCTCAATTTATAATAAAGGCAAACGTGCATTGCTCACCATCAATCGAGCCTCTTCACAATCCTGTAACGTTCTATTATGAAAAATCCTAAAGCTAGAAAAATATAACTTACTAGCTGTGTCCCGTGGTTTTACCCGCGTAGATATCGTTCTCGTGTAACATCGGGATAAAAAGTATTCCATAAGTTATTCCAGGGTCTAGGCTATATACATACCAAATTTGAGCTCAATCGGTTGAGTAGTTTTAACATGAAGAAGTAATAAACATACTTACACACTCATGAACTTTCGCCTTTATAATATTAGTTCGGGATAAAAAGTACCCTATGAGTTATTCCAGGGTCTAGGTTATCTACATACCAAATTTGAGCTCAATCGGTTGAGTAGTTTTAACATTAAGTAATAAACATACTTACACACTTAAATACTTTTGCCTTTATAATATTCGTAGGATTTCAAGTCTTTGCTATTGCCTTAATTTTCAAGTCAAGACCTAATAACATTAGAATAGTCTAACAAATAAAAGTAAGTCTAATCCTGCTGTAGACAACAACTTAAACCACTAGAGAAGCTAACTCCCCGCAGTCGAGTTTTGGGATCCACGTAATCTTTGTCGACGGGACGCATCCCGACAAAGTACTATTGGCTTAACGTGGTGCTCGATGTTTATTCTTCAGTTAGGATAATAAGTTTTATAGTAGTTTTTGTTGTTAGAACGTTTGAAACGACTGTACAAAATGAAGAGTTACTAAAATGTGAATGTCACATTTTTATCCTACTTCCTACTAATATTTTTAAAGCCGAAAGTTAAAGTGTGTATAGTACACGCATCGCTATTCTAAATACTTTATTTTAAGTTATAGGTTGTGTTATTATCTATTATGGTAAACGATTTTTTTGAGAAAAAATTATCTTCGACCGTATACCTATACAAGTTGGATCAACCTGCAAAAAGCATGAAAACAATATCGCAAAGGATTTCAAATCCCAACATTTATTTTCCAGAAACGAGCTAAAACAACAATTTAAAATACTTTATTTTAAGTTATAGGTTGTGTTATAATCTATTATGGTAAACGATTTTTTTTGAGAAATAAATAAGTCTTCGACCGTATACCTATACAAGTTGGATCAACCTGCAAAACGCATGAAAACATCGCAAGGGATTTCAAATCCCTAGATTTATTTTCCAGCGAGCTAAAACAACAATTTAGTTGGTTATGTTATTTTCCCATAACTCAAGCGAAGAATTTAGCTTAGCTAAGAATAAACATGGAGTAAATCACACCAGACAGGGAGGGAATTAGACGTCGCCTCTAGCTTGATACCCTGGGAATAGTAACTGGTTGTACTTACATTACTGTTGTATAATATTTTATATACTAACTAGCTGTGCCCGCAGCTTCTCCCGCGTTAAAATTTGCTTTCATTTATTTAAAACTCTTCTATTATAAATACTATTTTTCATAAAACACAAAAAGAATTAGCCAAATCGGTCCCCCGTTCTCAAGTAATAACCTGACCAAGGGAAATGGGGTTTAATAAGCCGATACCTGTTACCTAACCAATGTCACGCATTTAGGGGTTGAATTTTGAAAAAGTCTGTAACACGTATTTAGTTATTTATTAACACAAGAATTTGTGTGAAGTTTCGAATAAAAAAGACTATCACTGTTTCTTTACAAAACTTTGGACCGCCGTTTCATCCCCTTAAGGTACGACCACACCGCTGCGTCCTGTGTCCGTGTCCGCGGGCGCGTTCGCGATCTAATTTTTAATCGTTTTCTGATCGACGTAGATCGCGTTTGGTGTGGACCAATCGGTAAAAATACTGCGCTATCTGATCGCCGCCTAGGTCGCGCACGCGGGACGCCGCAGTGTGGTCGTATCTTTAGGGGGATCTTAGCGGATACCTACGTGATAATAACTATTTGTGTGCCGAATTTCAGCGCGATACTTCCTTCATACGGCCTTCCCACTGGTTTATGTATTTGGATAGCAGATTTCTTGAGGGATCGGTCGATTCGAGAGGTCATCGATGGCTGTTCTTCCGACCAATTGGCCGTAAATGCCGGAGTCCCTCAAGGATCAACACATCAACATAACATAACATCTCTCTGCAACACTTTTTCTGCTGCTTATTAATGACCTACTTAAACCCGGTATCTTTGGGTACGCAGATGACAGCACTGTTGTAGAGAGTTATGAATCCAACGCACGAACCAGTGCATGACAAATCCAGTCTCATAGAGAAGCGATGGTCGAGCGCTTGAACTTTTCTTTGAAGGCAGTCTCCGATTGGGGCGATGCCAATCTGGTCAAGTTCAATGCTGCAAAAACCCAGGCGTGTCTTTTCTCCGCTAAACGGAGCCCATTTCTATTGGCTCCTACTTTCCGGGATGTGTCCGTTCCGATAAGTAACAATCTCGAGCTTCTTGGCATCTCTTTGACACCAACTCTCAATTTCGGCTCTTATATTGAGTCTAGAGCCCAGCTAGCCTCAAAAAAGCTTGGCATTTTGGCTAAGGTGAGACGGTACTTCATACCGGGACAGTTGCTTAACCTTTACCAAGCACAAGTCCGGTCGTGTATGGAGTACTGTTCTCACCGTTGGGATGGTTCTGCCAAATACCAGCTGGAGACACTGGAAGCTATTGAGAGGAGAGCCAAGAAACTCATCAGTGACGTCCTACTAGTAAGCAAGAGACTCCAGTCTCGCGCATCGCCGCAAAGTCGCTTGCTTATCGGTTTTCTATCGGATACATTTCGGAGAGTGTGCAATGGAACTGCATGATTTGATTCCACCATCCCCATTTTATAATCGGATATCTAGAGACACTAAAAGGCGCCACCGATTTATGGTGGATATACCATCTACCCGAACGAAGCGATTTGCTTCTTCGTTCATCATACGAACAGCCAAAGAATGGAATACCCTGCCTGAGTCTGTGTTTCCGGTTAAGTACAATATGGGGGTCTTCAAATCGCGAGTGAATACGTATCTTCTGGGTAAGCACGCTCCATCATCGATCGCATCATCACTTAACATCAGGTGAGATAGTGATCAAGTGCTACCCAGTTCGCTATTAAAAAAAAAAAAAAAGATACGTTCAGTGGTTTGAGCTGTGTGTTGATATTGTTGATAGATCAGTCAGACAGTCAGTAACGTTTGCCCTTTATATATATAGCATAGAGCGAAAAGCTTATTTTATTCAGATGCATTCATCATTTTCAAAATTAAATATAGATTATTCTACATCCCACAGGAACAATTTTAGTCGCGCAGACCTTTCCGATTGGATTCGCAGATTTTTTCAAATTGTTTTTTTTTTTTAAGATTACTCGCAGTGTGGGTTGCACATTACTAGTATTCTTGTTTACCCCTCCAACTAAGCTAACTAACTCTGGTACCTTTATATAATTATAAAAGACTTAAAAGTTCTTTTAAGTATTGGCCATTCTGCACCTAATTTACTTTATTTAAGCGTTTTTCATTATTGTTTTGATTTTTAAATATTGTTTTGATTGAAATATGCTTGTGTCTGGAGTGAGTTCACGTCAATAGTGCAATGGGTGAGGTGGGGATCGAACTCACGACCTCTCTATCGCCAGTCCGACACCCTATCCATTTTAATACATATTAAAAATTTTACGATCGAAACAACTTATGCAAAGATCTAACTCAATTGTAAGGCGTTTTCCGAATCCACATTCGGAATTCATTATTTTGAATGGTTGTGAATAGCCCTGCTGATAGTCTATTACGGTGCGTACACACGTAACGTAGTACGGTGCGTAACATAACATGTTATAACACTTTTATTTTATTTTCACATGTTTTAGATAATGTGGACACGGAGTTTTATAAAACATGTTATAATGTGTGTTATAATATCATGTTTTATAGCATTCCGTGTCCACATTGCCTGAAACATGTTAAATAACAATTTTATAACTTCTTATGTTACATAGTCTGTACGCACCCTAAAAAACTTATCTGCCAGGTAAAATAAAACTTAATAGCGTTATCTGTCAAACTATCTGATACTATAAATATGATGGGCAATCGTTACTCTTTCACGCTAAAACAGCTAAACAGTTTTTGATAAAATTTTGCATTACCACAGATAAGTAGTTTATGAAAATAGGATATTTTTAATAACAACGTTTCGTGATCACGAAATGCAACATTGTAAATGTGTAACGATCTTTTTATCATTTCATTATTATCGTCGTATCATCCTCGGTAAGAATTTGCAAAAAAAATGGACCGCATCATCTCTTCACATCGGGTGAGATAGGGATTAAGTATTTGTCTGTCTGAATACAAGATAATATGAGTATTTTTTATGCAAAATTTTATCCAAAATTTTTGGCTTAACAAAACAAAAAAAAACCCAACCCAACCCCCAATAAAGGCTGGACGGAAGTTTACTACCCCCGTATCCCGTTTTAAAACCAATTAGAGTTCAAAACCCTGTATGCCCCGATAATAGCTTATCGACAATGATTCGATTAGATCGTTTCCGCTCCACCGAGTCGACGCCGATGGGTACCAACACAGACATAGATAGGATTGGATAGGATAGGCGCCGCATATCTGTAGTCATTTATGTAGGACTCGTGTTCTAAATTTGATAGACAACACACACACTCACATAGACAAATTGTCTCTGTTTCCCTACGAAGAAACTATAGTCCCCGTCACGAGAAGCTATAAATTATGTAAACAAACATCTTTTACTAAGTAAACATTTTATACTGCGAGATAATAATAAATTGACCATATTCAATCGACATGAAATATAGACAGGTTATATGAAAGTAACAACCTATTTAATTTAGTCGGATCATATTTTAACGACGCAAAGCGCCATCGTTTGTGTTTCTTGGTACCGGACGCAGGGATTGTAAACTATCGGGACGCCATTTTGAAATAAACGCGTCATTCGAGTTTCGAATGCGTACGAGTACGAAATTCATTTTTTTTGTTGGTCCAAATGTTGTGAACTCCTGAACACTTGTTTACATAATTTATAGCTTCTCGTGACGGGGACTTTAGTCTGTAATCTGTCAATAGAAACCTAGACCTGGGGTGTTTTGGAGGGAAAATACATAAGTACATTTTATAATAAACAAATTTAATTACCAGAAAACAGACCGTCCATGGGGATGGGATGACCTAAATGCTTTTCATGATAATTGGCGTAAATTTGGAACGAACTATACTCGAACATCGAGCCTTCCTCGGCTCAACTTCCTTTTTGGAAGTCTGTTGAAAATACTTGAAATGCTTCTACCGAAAAGTCGTATTTTATCGGTTACCCCAATCGAACCTGCAACTGTCAACATGTGCCGTCTAATTCAATCTACGCGTAGGTGTGTCTGTGGGTACAATCGTTAGGTGCTGATCGATTTCTATTTGTGTGCTTTATCCGGGCGAGATGAGAATATTGATAGTGGTAGGCATGGCTTATAACTTAAAGATTGGAAGAGAAGAGAAGAGCCGAAGATCGGGCTACAGTGGCGCATCTTGGGAGAAGCCTACGTCCAGCAGTGGACTGACACAGGCTGATGATGATGACTTAAAGATTCAATATATATATTTTTATATGTGATAAGCTAGTTTTTCTCGCCTGGTAGTAAGCGATTATGTGTTCGAAGATAGTGAACACGCTTGGCCTGGAATGGTCAGGCTCTTAACCTTTGTCTGTATTGGTATAGGATCCTGACATACATAGTCGTATGAGTATGTTAAGGATCCTTATCATTTATAAACTTGTCTAATTTTACTATTTTAAGCCGTATATGTAATTCAATAAGGTATAAAAGTATGGCCTATGCTGCCGAAATATGGTAAGATTATGGCGGCAGATATTCTCCTTGATGGTGGTAAGCTACTTTTTGGTTAGCAAATCAGGCGCAACATCGATATAATGCTCCTTCCACCTGTGGAAGAACATCCGTGTCAAATCATCCGTGCTAAGGTTTGAACCGGTGACCTCACGCTTACAATTCAAGTCATATCTTAAAACTAGAAGTGCCCCGCGGCTTCGCCCGCGTTAAACCTCCTTTTTAACCTACTTCAAAAAAAGGAGGAGGTTTCTCAATTCGACCGTATATATATATATATATAGAGGTTTAACGCGGGCGAAGCAGCGGGGCACTTCTAGTTTTAAGATATGACTTGAATTGTAAGCGTGAGGTCACCGGTTCAAACCTTAGCACGGATGATATATTATATATATATATATATATATATTTATGTTTGTTCGAGGATAACTTCGTCGTTTATAAACCGATTTTGATTATTCTTTATTTGTTGGAAAGAAGATATTCCAAGTGTGGTATCATGGTAGTTTTATCGAGGTCTGATAAGTATCTCCAGAGATATTGAGATAAACACCTCAAAATTCGTACTGAAAATGAACAGCGCGGCATTGAAGTCGGTTCTTTTTTAGTTTTTAAACGATATTATATATACTTATAACTTTTCTTTTGTAAAAACCTTTCTATCATAAAATACATCAAATAAGAATTAGCCAAATCGGTTCACCCGTTTTCATGTTATTGCGTGACTAAAGAAAATCGGGATTCATATTTATAAAACCCGGAAAACCCAAATTTTCCGACTTTGTTACCTACCCCATTTCGAAAAATCCTGCAACACGTACATACTTATTTATTAACAGAAGTACCTATGTAAAGTTTCGAACAAAACAGACTATATCATCTTGTTTCGCCATACAAACTTTGAATCCCCGTTCCGTATCCGGTGGAAATTTAAAGAAAATCCTTTCTTAACGGATACCATCGTCATAATAACTATCTGCATTCTAAATTTCAGCGCAATCCGAAACAATATTGATTTTTAGACTTTGTTACCCCACTTCACCCTCTCAGGGTGGCATTTTGAAAAAGCCTAAATTTCGTATTTACTTATTTATTTACAGAAGTACTGGTGTGAAATGTCGAATAATATGACTATAAAAACTTTGAACCCCACTTCATCCCCTTTAAGAGTGAATTTTGAAAAATCCTTTCTTACCGGATACCGTCAAAATAACTATCTGCATGCAAAATTTCAGCGCAATCCGAAACAATATTGATTTCAGACTTTGTTACCCCACTTCATCCTTTTAGGGGTGGAATTTCATTTAAGCCTGAAACTCGTATTTGCTCATTTATTTACTGAATTACTTGTGTGAAGTTTCGGATAGAAAAGACTATCTAATCTTGTTTCTGCATACAAACTTTGTACCCCCATTCCATCCCCTTCAGGTGTGATTTTTTTTTTTTTTTTTTTTTATATAATATAGATCGGCAAACAGGCAAGCGGCCCACCTGATGGTAAGTGGTCACCGCCGCCTATTGACATCTGCAAAACCAGAGGTATTGCCGGTGTGTTGCCTACCTTTATTAGTGAGCACTCTCATTACTCATCGTTTGAAGCTACCAAGGTTGAAGGTTTCAGGGAAAGTTTCAGGCGGGAGATCATTCCACATCTTACAGGTACGTGGGAAGAACAGTCGTGTGAAACGAGTAGTACGTGATGCCCACGTATCTATAATGTGCGGATGTGCTTTTTGACGGTGTCGGGAGTTCCGATGGTAGAAACGGGACGGAGGAATGATGTTAAAAAGCTCTTCAGAACATTCCCCGTGATAGTACCTATAGAAAAGGCTAAGAGAGCCAACGTCGCGACGAAGACTCAAAGGTACCAATTTATCAGTTAGCTTGGGGTCGTCGACAAGTCTAATAGCTCTTCTCTGAAGGGAGTCAAGTGGTTGCAGTTGATATTTCGGTGCACCACTCCATAGATGAGAACAGTACTCAATGTGTGGCCGAACTTGCGCCTTATATAACAACAGACGTTGGCTTGGGGTGAAGTACTGTTTGGCTCTATTTAGTACACCGAGTTTTTTAGCAGTAAGTTTTGCTTTGCATTCCAAGTGACTCCCAAACTGGACCTCGTTAGATATGTCGACACCCAATATGCTAATTGACTTCGACAAGGTAAGGGGAATGTTCTGAAAAAGCGGGGCAACAGGAAATTGTGACTTTTTGGCCGAGAAAACGATAGCCTGTGTTTTAGTAGGGTTAAATTGTACTATGTTTCGTAAACCCCAGGCCGAAACATTTTCTAGGGAACGCTCCACCTTAGACACTAGCTCTGATCTCCTAGCATCGATGTCCGCCTTGGAGGCATTTGCTTGACCTGTGTAATGAGCATCACCCGTGCTGTCATCCGCATAGCAATGAATATTACTGATTTGCAATAGGTCATTGATATGCAAGATGAACAGCGTTGGGGATAGCACAGATCCCTGTGGAACTCCGGCGTTAATCGGAATGGTCTCAGAACAAGCACCATCAACGACGGCTTTTATGCTTCGACCATACAGAAAATTGCCAATCCACATACAAAGCCTCTCAGGAAGTCCGTAAGAAGGTAGCTTAGCAAGAAGGGCCTTATGCCATACCCGATCAAACGCTTTAGCGATATCCAAGCTGACAGCGAGAGTTTCACCTCTGCTTTCAACGGTCTCTCCCCAGCGATGTGTGAGGAAGGCAAGAAGATCACCAGCTGATCGTCCATGACGGAATCCGTACTGATGGTCACTAATCAGCTGGTGTTCCTCTAAGTATCCTAAGAGCTGTGAGTTTATGACCCGTTCCATAACCTTGGAAAGAAGTGAGGTTATCGCAATAGGTCTGTAGTTTGATGGGTCAGTTCGGTCTCCCTTCTTGGGGACTGGATGGACGTGGGCTACCTTCCAGCATGACGGTACGATGCTTTTTTCATATGATAATGAGAAAAGACGCGTGAGTATAGGTGTCAATTCAGGGGCACAAACTTTAAGCACGATTGCTGGGATGCCATCAGGCCCACTCGATTTTCGCACATCAAGAGATAACAGCTCCTTCCGTACTGCACGCTGCGATATGCGTAATTCACGCATAATATTTTTACAGTACGGAAGTAAAGAAGGAACTGCATCTCCATCGTCGAGAGTCGAGTTAGAGGCGAATAGAAAACCCAGCAAATCTGCCTTCTCCTTCGCACTGTGGGCCAGAGTGTCATCGGATTTACGTAAGGATGGGAACATGGATTGGCAAAAATTTCCCTCGGCAGCTTTAGCAAGCGACCAAAAAGCACGGCTGCCTGCTGTGAATTGTGGAAAATCCTTTCTTAACAGATACTAACGTCATAATAAATATCTGTATGCCAAATTTCAGCGCAATGCAAAACAATAATGATTTTCACACTTTGTTACTCCATTCAGCCCTCTCAGGGGTTAAATTTCGAAAAAGCCTGAAACATGTATTTACTTATTTCGTTACTGAAGCATTTGTGTGAAGTTTAGAATAGAAAAGACTATCTAATCTTGTTTCTCCATACAAACTTTGAACCCCCGTTTCATCCCCTTGAGGGGTGAATTTTAGAAAATCATTTCTCTGCGGGAACTAACGTCGTAATAACTATCTGCATGCCAAATTTCTGCACAATCCGAAACAATATTGATTTTCAGACTTCGTTACCCCATTTCACCCTCTTAGGAGTGGAATTACAAAAAATCCTGAAACACGCATTGACTTATTTTCTTACTGAAGCACTTGTGAGAAGCTCCGAATAGAAAAGACTATCTAATCTTGTTTCTCTATACAAACTATGAACCCCCATTTCACCATCTGAAGCGGTTAATTTTGGAAAATCCTTTCTTAGTACACCCTTACGTACTAAGACAAATATACCCTCCAAATTTCAAGTCTCTAAAACCAGCGGTTTAGGCTGTGCGTTGTCAGTCAGTCAGTTAGTCAGTCAGATCAAGATTCTTATAGTATTAGATTATATAATGCTTTTATAATTTTCATTATTTCTTTCTAAATTTTAATGTGTACATTTTAATTGGTAATTTTTATAAAATTTTACACGTATGCTCGAGTAGCAGGCCCTATTAAAACTGAAGATATTATTACATATGATATAAGGTATTTGTAGCCTAAGACCGTGAGCTAAATAAATTTAATTTAATTTAATTTAACAAAAATGTCGAAAAACTGTCTCAAATTGAACACCCAAATTACTTTACATAAAAACTTTTACATTTCTCAACACTTATTTCCAGATATATATCATTCTTAATAGTCGGTTGGAACGCAAAAATGGCGTCTTCGACTTCCCGGTCCCTTCCTTAGATCGTTCATTACATTGATAAACTGTGGTACCAGGCCCTTCTTTGGTGAACTTCGTATGTATCACTTCTGAAGAAAATTCTACTAGTCACGCAAATCAGGGAAAGTGTGTCAGTTCAATTGTAGAAATATAAAGTTATCAAAATCATACTTAATATTTATTTAGGTATTCACGCTATTCTTCTTCTTCTTCTTCTTCTTCTTCTTACATAAAAAAAAAACAATTACTGTTCGTTAGTCTCGCTAAAACTAGAGAACGGCGGGGCCGATTTAGCTGATTTTGGTTTAAAATCAAAGAATCAAAGAATCAAAGCATTTATTCAGTATGTAGGCAGTATTAATATACGCACATATACACGTCAAAATCATAAATCATAAAATAAATCATAACCAATTATCAAGTAAACATGGCAAAAGCAGAATTTAACGCTTTGAATTAGAAAAAAAAAATAATGAACCATTCAGCTGTCATCCAATCGTTTACGTCAGAATATTTAAAAAAAATTAAAGTAGGTTAAAACCAACCATACATGTAACTGTGTTTTTCAGTACTTCAGACAATTTTTATATAATAAAAATAAAAAAAGTGAAATAGTGAAACACAACATAGAGAAATGCATACCGATCACAGTACATATCATGATCCAAATGGAACTGATAGTCCGTCTGTCAGCTGCATAATATTGTTTAAATAAAAATAAAAATGTTTGTCGTAGTTCAGGGAAGGTTTTAGAAATTTCATTTTTCCCATATAAATTGTTCAACCTACTTTCCTGTCAAACATTTATTTGACGTTCCTTCTTCGGTACGGTAGGGTAGACTCTGTTCCAGTCACGAATTAAAATTTGAAGTACGTATTAAATTAAGGGTTTTAAATCGACAGCATAATATATCCACATTACTCATTATGGCGCTTCCATACATGGGTATTCGCTATTTGTGTATAAAAACCGATAAAAACAAAATTAAATTAAATAACAAAGATACAAGATACGTGTTTTTGAGGTTTTTTATGCTCGATCTTACAAACTTTGATAGATAGAGACTTGAAATTTGCTCATGGTGCGTATTACAATACAATGGCTGCTATAAGATCAAATAATTAAAGGGGGTCCCCCATACAAGAAACGTATTTTTCTAAATTATTTTGTTCAGTCGGAACCCTGCGTGTGCGGGTCCGACTCGCACTGGAACTGTTTATTTATATTCGCGGTACGAAGTTCGCCGGGTCAGCTAGTTATTAATAAATATAAGCCGATATAATTATTGATTGATTGATTGATTAACACTTTATGGCACATTAGAATACAGAGGTATTTACAAATACTTTAAAAAAACTAAATGTACAATCGGCGGTCTTATCGCTAAACAGCGATCTCTTCCAGGCAACCGGTAGACGATTATTATTCGGGTCAAACCTCTTGTAAGCTTTATGATCATTCACTGCTGGACATAGGCCTCACCTATATCTTCAACTATACGTTTCCAACCGCTGCCAGCCAGCTTGCGTATGTCATCGTTCCATCTACACGCATCTCTCGTCCTACACTACGTTTACCGAGCCGTACCGTATCTTATATTAGCTATATTATATTAGCTGTTCAGTGTGGCTTTGTATTCATCCAGTTGTGTCCAATTTCAACCAAATCTGATCAGCTGTTTTGCGTGATGGAATAACAAAGTTTTACTACTAATATTAGTTCATTATAATATTAGTAGGACTAATATCTACATAATATAAGATGGTTTCAAAAACTAAAAGAACCGACTTCAGTCGCGCTAGTCAAAGTAGCCAATAGACGTAGTAACTATTATATAATCTGTGCCAGTAGTAAGTAGTAAATCGTCGAGATAAGTAAATGCATAGTAATACATATGTTGATATATTAAAGACGGCTCGGCCGATTTCGTTAAAATTACAATGGGACCGGACCACCTCAAAACGTACCCTACTCATTAAAAAAGAATCATTCGAATCCGTTCACAATTGGCAGAGTAATAGCGTAACATACAGACAAAAAAAAGCATACAGACGAATTGAGAACCTCCTCCTCTTTTGTGAAGTCCTGACGCGTGCTTAACATTTTTACCCATCCCAAAAAAGTTCACAATGCCGCTAACAAAGTTTTCACTTTAAAAACTGTAGCAGAAACATGGACATCTAAATTAAACAATGATAAGAAATCAAAAGCCATATCTTACTGTCTTCAAACCCAAAAAAATATTGATATACCTACACAACGATTAAGTTAGTAAGTATTGTCACAATTGCACCAAGATCTTAGTCTATTTATTGAATAAGATCGAATACCTGTAATATACCTATTTATTTATTTTCTTCACAGAAAATTGGGCTGTCATTCACACGCTCTACTAAAAAGCTATTCTTCAAACTGTATAAATAAAGTTGGTGACAAGTCGCTTGAGGTTTGTGGAACGAATCGCTTTATGGTGGCTGTTCAGACACGCTATATTAGTAAGCTGTAATGTGTTGAAATTGTGTTGAATTTTATGGTTATGCGTTTTTTGGGTTCCGTGACCAAAGGTTGCCAACGGGAATGTAACTGAGACTCCGCAGTTCGTCTGTCTGTTGTATCTTCTGAACAGTAAGAGGTAGACATTTGGAATTTTCACAATATATGTATTACTATAATAATAAATAATAAAAACAAAATAAAGTAAAAATTAAAGCGGGTCCCATACAATTAAGAAACTTGTTTTATTCGGCATTTTTCACTTTGTGTTTACGTTCACTAGATGGCGTTAGTAGTAAGATTACCCGGCGGTAGCGTTTCATTAACCGACTTCACAAAAAAGGAGGAGGTTCTCAATTGGTCTGTATGTTTTTTTTTTTTTTTTTTTTTGTGTGTGTATGTTACGCGATTTCTCCATCAATTGTGAACGGATTCAAATGATTCTTTTTTTAATTGGTAGGATACGTTTCCGAGGTGGTCCCATTTTAATTTTATCGAGATCTGATTAGTATCACCAGAGATATGGAGATAAATACCCCAAACATAGGAGATTGTACTAGTTTTAGTAGAAGAGTCCCAAGAAGATTATACACAATGGAGGTTGCTATTGCATATAAGATATTCTTACGGTAACTGTGAGCGAGATAGAAATAAAGGTGGAGAATTTTTTTTTGTAATATCTTATAGGCAAGCGTTTGACCACTATCTCACCTGTTGCTAAGTGATGATGCGGTTGAAGATAGAGAAGTGGACTAGAATGGGAACTGGCTCTCAAGGATAGCTGTCGGAACACATTAGATGTTTGGCGACAGATTTTCTGACATGAGGGTGGTAGCTGGCCAGGCGGACACTAGATATGTTCTACCACCATGCGGGGGTTATTGTTTTCTTAACGATGTTTTCCTTCACCGGAGGGCCACTGTGAGAAGCGCACATATATTTTTCGATAGAAAAATTCATTGGTGCACGGCGGTTTGAACTCGGTACCACGGCATCAAAGCCGACTGTTCTCCCAATTACGCCACCGGGCCCTCAATAAATAATTATATATTAATAATTATAATAAATAATTATGTATAAATATAAATAATTTGTCTTCACAGGAATGTTCTACCGGGCAAAGTCTTGTTAGAGTGCAAACTTTTTTAAACATACCTAATATTTTTTGACATGACATGACATTTGGCGAAGATGGCGGCCATTTCAGTCCCGCGACACTGCATACATAATTAAATAACTCAGAATCATGAACGTACTTTGTACCAATCAACACAGCAAAAAAAAATTATAAGCATAAAACCACATATTATATAATAGTTACTACGTAAATAATACTTTCCGTTGTTAGGTTGGCTACACAGTGCTTACATAATTCGGGTATCCACAATATAGGGAAGTGCCTCTTATAACGTAGTAGAGTGATTCTTGACTGATTCTTCTGTTGACCATATGGCGGCAATTAATGTTAATAATCGCAAATAATACTTTTTTATATTCATTTTGGAATACAACTAGTCCGTGTTATAAAAGTATTTGGAATTATTGTAATAAAATAGACAATTAATTATCGTGTGTCAGATGCTTTTATTGCACAGGGCCATTTTGGACATTGTCCTATGAGACCTTGATGACATCATTATTACTAGTGAATATTTTCACTTTAGCGCGGCATTTAAAGTCAATTTTTTTAGGGTTCCGAACCCAAAGGCTACCAAATGAACACTTTCTGAGACTTTGTTGTCTGTTCGTCCGTCCGTCCGTCCGTCCGTCCGTGTGTCTATATGTGCGCACTTTACAGATCTGTATCTTCTTAACCGTTATAGGTACACACTTGAAATATTCAAAAAGTATATATCCGTCAGTGTATAACGGCCCAGACACGAAATTTAATAGATGCATGTAATTTCATTAAAACTTTTTTTGCACTAAAAAGGGTAAAATAAGTTATTTTTCAAAAAAAATAAAACCGACTTCATAACCACAAAAAGGCACTCAAAAGCGAAAAATAATTTACTTAAAATTATTATAAGCGTTACCCACGTCTCTATTTGAAGTCGGTGCCAGCCAAGTCTATTGGATATTAGATAGATGCTATGTATGTAGTAGTAGTAAGTAGGTACATGTAGGTTAGTAAGTAGGTAGATACATGTACTCGTAGGTATTATCTATCTACTACCTATTAGACTTGGCTGGCACCGACTTCAAATAGAGACGTGGGTAACGCTTATAATAATTTTAAGTAAATTATTTTTCGCTTTTGAGTGCCTTTTTGTGGTTATGAAGTCGGTTTTATTTTTTTTGAAAAATAACTTATTTTGATAATAAAATTAGACTAAGTTGATGATTGATTGATTGATTCTAGGACAGGCAGTTCACGATTATTGTACGATAGAATAGGATGGGACGGAACCCTTCGTGTGCGAGTCCAACCCAGTCAATAAAACTCGAACTTGGCGATTTATTTATTTAAGCTGTATACAATAGTTTGCTTGACCACCCTGTGATTGTGACGAACTCATCATCACTACGGAGATGTTGCACGCTTGCCGAGAAGAAATCTATTAATTTGATGTATTCGAATTGTAATATTGTAAATTATGTTTGCATTTCGTGTCGTTAATCCAAAATGATCCTTGGACTACTTATTTGTATATTCAAAAGATAGGTACTTTTATATATTTTTATATAGCTGCGGTATGGTTCCATATCTTTTATCTAGATTAAATGGCATCTACAGATGTATGTAGCCAAACTCTCCAAGGTACAAAGCTACTGAAAATTACTCTCACCAGTTACATTTACTTTTTTAAACGATATTTTTCCCAACGAAGTGAAACAGATGGTAATATCACAACGCCTTTATATTTTCTGTTGTTCAGCGAATGTTTACCATTACAATATTATCCCCGACTAGGTAGGTATATCTGAGACTTCCTAGCGTAATTTGGAAGACGCGTATTATCTCACACAACCGTGCCGTGACAGTGACGGATTATATTGGATCAACCAATCAGAAGGCGTGAAAATCGCTCCGGTGTCGCCACTAGCGGCCTATTGTGGAACTGACAAATGAAAGCGAAGATTAGATAAATTACTGTTCTAATGGATGTAGTGGCGAGGTTAATGGTTTGAGGACGAAGTTTTTATGCTGAGAGATTTTGTATCATGACAGTTCTTACTGTATTTACTATTACCGTACCTATTATTTTGAGATTGTTCTAAGCTTCTTTAAGCTAAGCTAAGTTGCTGTTGCTTTACACCTGCTTGACTGATTAGTAGGCACTTTCAAAGTTGAAATTATTGTTAGTGCAATTATTTTTTTGTGCATTAAAGTGTTACTGTTTCATTGGTTGATTCATAAATACTGAGGAACTAGAAATCTCTATGCATCTTTTCTATTAAAAATAATATAGAAGAATAAAACTAATAGTAAATGTATGGATATTATTAAAACTTTAAATTGATAGACGGCAAGGGTTATAAATAATCATAATATTTATTGATATTGATAGATTAATATAATAAACTATTTTAATTCCAGCATGAACATTTTGCTGTGAGTTAATAGCAAACTAGGAGTAGCATAAGAGCCTATGAAAATGATCCTCGTATTACGGACATTCTTAATCTATGATATTAACACACTTTATACTACGGACGAGTTTTCATACCAAACTCGATATCGTACATCGAACAAATTTACGCCGCCCTACTGGAACAAAATGTGCACTTTAAAGTTTAATTTTTCGTAAATGGAACATTCACTTAAAAATGGTATAAACAACCCTTAAATAATTTTAAAAGACCTATTCAACGATACCCCACACGATGGGGTAGACGACGAAAAAAAAATCATCCATACTTCTCATGTAGGGGAGCTACCCTAAATAAAAATATTTTTCAAAATTTTATTTCACCATATTGTTGGAGTAATTTATGCACATATCCCTAGAAAATTACAGCTTTCTAGTATTAACAGTCTCTTAGCCAGACTGACGGACAGACAGACTGACGGACATGACGAAACTATAAAATATAACGCTAAAAAGAGCGAGCTCATGGTGTTTAAGGCTCGCTCCAAGTCGTACAAGGTACCTACTGTGACTTTATCTGGTACTGCACTAAATGTCGCTACAAAATTTAAGTATTTGGGACACTGGGTTGATGAGGATCTCAAGGACAATTTCGATATTGAACGTGAGCGCAGGTCGATGTCTGTCCGCGGTAATATGTTGGCTCGGAGGTTTGCTCGGTGTACAAAACAGGTGAAGACGACGCTCTTTAGAGCTTACTGTCAAACTTTTTACACATGCAGCCTCTGGGTTGACTATACGCAGCGGGCATACAGCGACCTGCGTGTACAGTATAACAACGTGTTTAGGATGCTGATTGGGAGGCGGCCATTCTGTAGCGCTTCCGAGATGTTTGCTGAAGCGAGGATTGATGGTTTCCATGCCATTATCCGCAAAAGAAGCGCATCGATGTTAAGTAGGTTACGTGGCAGCACCAACATCATCCTAGCAACGTTGACCGACCGATGGGATAGCCCGATGTTTTCCCACTGGATGCATCTTCATAGTGCGGCATTACCAGTTGGGCGCCTTTTTTGACATAATTATTTCAGTATAACTCAACTATAATAATAATATATTCAGTATACTTAATTTTAATTGTTTTGTAACTGATTGGACCTTTCAAATTCTTTATAACATTGTATTTGCTTTATAGAATTTAACTAATTTATTAATTTTTTTATTGTTTGACATTTGTATTTTTATTTTCTTTAACATTTTGTTTTAATTGAATTGTTGTTTTATTGTTATAATTTTGTATGTCTTTATGTAAAATTCAATTTAATGTATATTATGTATAATTCTAATAAATGGGTCATGTTACCTGATTTTAATAATAATAAAAAAAAAATTATAAGGGTTCCTTGTCAGGACTACGGAACCCTAAAAAACGGCAATAGCCCAATGGATAAGGTCGTGAGTTCAAACCCCACCCATTGCACTACTGACGTGAACCCACTCCAGACACAAGCATATTTAGCTTAATTTGAGAGGTTTACAAGAATACTAGTAATGTGCTCCACACATTGCTAGTATAATTATTAATTAGTATATTATAATAGTATTATCACCAGAACGAATTCCATAAATGCTTTTTAAGACCAATCATAGGGACTTAAAATTTTATAGATTTAAACATTTTTTTTAAATGGAGCTCAACACTTACATCTTCTTCAAAGCTCTTAGTATCTCTCTTCCCTTCACAGAAAACAAATTTGATTTCCTTCAAAGCTCTAAATGATTCTGTATTGATTGTATTATAGCTACAATAAAATATTACCTTACTTGATCGACTGGCAATATATAGAGCATCGTTATTTACTCTTCAACTTTCGTCCATTGCATGTCTGGGAACATTTTGTAAGAGATCTGAGCAGCCATGAAAACGTTAGTGCCTATAAAATAACAACAATTTGGAGTAACGCCTGATTGAAAAGGGAACCAGCTTGAGCTATTGACGTATTGAGGATTCACTAACACACTTCTAAGTAAGTAAGTTCTACTAAGTTAAAAAGAGATAGAGTTCCAGTAAAGAATATATTTTTTATTGGATCTTTTTCACGAGTACCGATCAGTATATTGAAATATATTCGAGCGATAACACTAAATGTATGCATGGTTGACCACTTAATAGTGGTATGAGACAATTTACTAACTGATGCCACCTCACTAATGGAACGTTTCGCCGAATGAATGATAATAGTTAAAGATCGTTTACCAAAACAAACAAAAAACCGATTTGTTTCTTCTTTCATCATACGTCCATAATAATACCCTGCCTGAGTCTGTGTTACCGGTTAAGTACAATATAGGGTTTTTCAAATCGCGAGTGAGGGATATTCTGGGTAATCGCGTTCCATCATCGACCGCATCATCACTTAACATCAGGTGAGATAGTGTCAACAGCTACATCGTTCACTACTCGGTATAAAAAAACGTTTTACGCTAGAATTTAAAAAATAGACTTTAAACTATTTTCCTCGGAAGGCAAAATCACAATAATGATTTTTGTAGGTTCTTATAGGGTAGATATCCGCTAAGAAAATATATGAAGAAAGAGATAGAAACAAGGAAGAAAGAATTATATCAACGCAAGTGGTGCTGGGCATCACAAGTTATTTTGATATTAAGTGGAAAGGATCGAACAAGTTCTTCGGGGAACTCACCTTTATTCCCTGACTGCCTAGAAGGGGTTTTCGTGAATATCTTGAATGTTAGTACTATATTATTACCTTGTATCCAAATGGCTGGATGGATTTCGACAGTTAAGGTATCGTCTTAAAAAAACAAAACCGTATGTGTTCTTAGATAGGTGTTTTAAAAAAAAACAAAATGGCGGATTTTTGCTGCTAAATTGAAAGTCGTAAAAAACTTATTGAGTAGTGTGAGTGTATATATCAAAAAGAAGGAAATTAAAAGGAGATTACAAGTATATATACATATTTACCTAATGTTTAAATTTAATTAGAAGTGAGGAATGTTAAAAAACAAAAAATATTCATTTTTTACGTCGTCGATTTTTTGTTCTTTTCAATAAATAATTCAATCCTTTATCCAATATTTCGCGTCGATTGTAATCGGCGCCGTTCTATAGCCGATTTCATGCCTACGACGGTATCATAAAGCCTCTTTGTCTATTTTACGAGTTTTACAATTATTGTTTGGATAGGCACTTAATTTAAAGGGCACTTTGTAAGCTTTGAGTGTTGTGCTGTTCCCACAAGATTTTCCATTCGTCCAACACCAATGTAAGTTCATATCTACCAGAGATGTGTGTCTTAAGTAAGCGGTAAGCGAAGACAACGTTACCAATAGTTTTTTATATCTTATAGGCTAGCGTTTGACCACTATCTTGCCTGGTGGAAAGCGATAATGTGGTCGAAGATGGTAAACACGCTAGACCTAAAATACTCTGACTCTTAAGGGCTGTGTGCTGCCGGAAAACCGTAAGGTTATGGTGGCAGATTTTCTTCTTAATGATGGTAAACTACTTTTTGGTAGCAAAATAGGCACAACATCGATATAATGTTCTCCTACCATCTGTGGGTAATTAAGTGGTAGTATTGGTGGATGGTTTTCCTCGTTCACCGTTAAGCTGCATCGCCCATTTCCGATAGAAACGCAGCCTAATATTGGCTTGAGAAAAGAAGTGACGAACTGAGAACCTCCTTCTTTTGACGTCGGTAAAAAGCTCGTATATGATATCCAACTTGTATACATAATATAGGATGGATGAACATAGAATGTTAGAGCGGGTTTGGGCACGCAGGATAATGATTGAGGAATAATTTTCCACAGAAATATTCCAATATCGGCTACTTGATTTCTGAGAGCCACTCGCCTTTGGTATGAACCAATTTATTGGTTCGTATTTACGTGTTGTTGTGAAGTTTCGCCAATTATTTACTATTGGATCGTGCTGGGCTATTCTGGAATGTTTTGCATTTCACGTTAAATTAATAAAATAAATTTATATGTACTTATCGTATATTAAATAAATATTTATGTATATAAGGGTGCGTACAGACTATGAAACATAACATGTTATAAAATTGTTATTTAACATGTTTCAGATAATGTGGACACGGAATATTATAAAACACGTTATAATAGCATGTTATAATATGATGTTTTATAACATTCCGTGTCCACATTATCTGAAACATGTTAAATACTTTTTTATAACATGTTATGTTACATAGTCTATACGCACCCTTAGATATTTTAATCCAATATACCAACCAATATATTTTGCACAAAGTTCATTTTTGTATTAAAAGAAGTATCAAAATGTTGAAAGAAAACCATCGGAAAACTAATACTTTTCAATAATTATGAGATAACAGGAAAAACAAAACGCTCACGTGATGGTAAACAATAACTATAACTGAAACAGTGGCATGCAAACCCCACCCAGGCTATGCCACATCCTTATGGATGTGGCATATTTAAAATATCATATAGGCTAGTGTTTGTCCACTATCTCACCTGTTGGTAATTTTAAGTGATGATGCGGCCGCGGATGGTAGCACGCAAGAATGGAAACTGGCTCTCAAGGATAGCTGCTGGAACACATTAGATGTTTGGCGACAGATTTTCTAATCTAAGCATATCATATCAGCGCACTGCGTCTTTTTAGCGTTCAGTAGCCGAATGACAAAAAACGGAACGCTTATAACTTCAATTAAAAATAAAGAATTACTCACTCAATGTAGTATTTTATTGTTATCTTTGTAGTTTGCTTCGTAATAATTAATTAATTTCATTTTCACAATGCGCACACACACCTCTTGTCGTAACTCGTATCGTAGTATCCATAGTGGTCTGTGCTCGTATCTCACAATCCACAGATCACACAACTCTTGCACTCTTACTCACTCTCATATTTAAGTGTCAAAAACTTTTATCTGTCAAATAAACTTACATTCATCTGTCACTGTTATTCTGTAAGGCTACTTTTACACGATCAGTTCTTACTTTCGATCCTACATTTATATATTTTATTTTGTACAATATGGCGTCTGGTTGTCGCAATTTTGATTAGTCTTAATCTAATTTTTTTTTAATTTAATCAAATGTTGCTGACATGTCTTTAGTAACACTTGCAAGATCACAGACCTAGTCTATCAAAGTCTATCCTCCGTGATCACAGATAAATCGATTGACATAAGAATGATGAAATAAAAAATATTATGTACACAAATATATACAAAAGTTTGCGCATTGCGTCTTGCAGTCTGATACAACCTTGTAAGCCCCGTTGGCATAAAGAATAAATGGCTTGACATCTAGATCTAAGCGAGAGGTCACCAGTTCAAATCCTAGCACGGGTGTTCGTCCACAGGTGGTAGAAGCATATTAAATCGATGTTCCGCCTGGTTAGCTACCAAAAAGTAGCTTACCACTATCAAGAAGAAAAACTGTCGTTTTAACCTTACGGTATTCCGGCAGCACAGAGCCCTTGAGAGTCAGAGTATTCTAGGCCTAGCTTGTTTACCATCTTTGAGCACATCATCGCTTACGAACAGGCGAGATAATGGTCAAACGCTAGTAGCTAGAAGTAGTTAGAAGATAAAAAAAATATATACATATATAGGTACTTACTTGGATATGCATTATCAAGGTAATTCCATTTTCTAAAGTTCAGTGTCCCAAAAATTAAAGCAACAAAGTGTATCAAGGCATAAATTCTCAACTAAGTCATTAGCCTAGAAGCAATCAATTCAACTCCAAACAGCCGAGTCAGCAGGTCGTCTATTCAAGCAATTCCAGCTCCATACTTTGGTTAACTCACAATTCAGCATTTCACTGGCTACTGAATCTCCCTCCCCGAAGGAATTTGTTTACACAATTCAAACAGTGATTAAGATCTTGAACTATTTGTAGATTTGGGAAGGGACTGCGGTCTCTGGGACGAAGTTGTCGTTTTGTCATAATATAGTGTCCTGACGTCATGTCCAAACATTTCTATCGATTTATTCTACATTTAAACTGCTATGCTCGTGTTATCGTGTATTATCTATACAAATTATATGTAACTAGCAGCGCCTCGTGGTTTCACCCGCGTATTTCCGGTTTTTGTGAGAATACGGGGATAAAATAGTCGTAGTTACTCGCTGATAATTTGGCTTTCTACTAGTGAAAGGATTTTTGAAATCGATCTGGTAGTTTTTGAGTTAAATAGTTATAAACAAACAAAAATATAATCGTTCTAACATTAATTTAGATAAATATTTTATTGCCTATTTTTGCTGTTATGCCTTTCTGCATGTTATACATATTCATGGTGGTGTTCAGAGGATAGCAATGGTCGTATGCCAATTGTGCCACCTACCGAAACATAACTATTCATTTTCAAAAGTAGCATTTATGTGTATATATGTGAATGTGTGTATCCCAGCCAATGCAGGCAAGACCTAATCTTGTCACTGATATATATGCAGTTCAACCTCACACAGATTTTTCTTGGACTTTAATAACTGTTTTCCAGAGTCCCGACCCCGCTTAATACTCAACGATGTTTTTCTCAAAGGAAACTTTTTCAATTACCCTCAAAGTTGCGGTGCTTTGTCGAACTTATATTTGTAATGGGTCCCCGCCACGCAATCTGCGTATTTCTACGCATAAAAATCAAATGGTAGTTTTAAAAGAGCTATATAGCTGTGATAAGTAATAAAGTGTTGAAAATTAAGACCAGAACTGAATAATAAGTAGGCCAAGAAAACCTATAGAGACATGTAAATAAAAGCCTTGGAATTGGACGGTAAAAATGTCAATAACTTTGCGTTTGAAATGAGACAGAGATCCTTTACGACATGCTTCTGACGTATTTTACTTTGAGGATAATGGTGCGCCTTGTTTGTATTTCTGCTTCCCTATAAGTATAAGCTCTTTACATTGCTTAAACAAGAAGATTACATCTTGTTTCTCACTTTTAGATGACACGAGAGTGTTCAAAATACTCTCAAAAGAACAATATCAATAAAATGTAGTGAATATTTTAATGAAACATAATATTTGACAAATATCGCGTTGGCAGTGCCTTATGCTCCCTTTCAATGTCAATACATTGTAGATATTTGCTGTAAATAGGCAATTTGCTGACATGGACAGAGTTATAACAAAGGTATCCTTTATAAATTGTACCTCTCAAATAAAGTTCAAATAGCCTAGGCTGTAACAAAAATAATATGAACGAATTTCACCAAAAAAATGGTAACAAGTAACAAGCTACTATGTAACATGACCCTTGATAAATTACGACATTTTTATGAAGGTAGCCTTGTTACAACATATGTATTGGCTATTTATTTATGCTAATAAAGGGTGGTACTCTCAGATTTATTTTACGGTAAGGAGACATGAAAAGGGTTTGGTACAGACAATGCTTATATTTATTTTTTTATTAATATTTACGAGCTAGTGGAGAGTATGGGAATTTCTTGCCCGTTGATATAGTACACTATTCAGAAACATATTATTAATCATTGTATAATAATGGTAGGTACGTAATGTTCTTGTACAATATTATATACTGTAGTGGCTCTGTGACCCCTTTAAGCGTGCAATGTATCGGCATTCAGCAACATATAAATATCATATTCATTCATAGTTACCCGGAGACGGTCATTCGTCATTCTTCAATCGGTAAGTGATTGAGATCGACCGTTTTAATAGAAGGTGCGAATGATGGATCTTTAATCGACGCGTCAATTCCTCGCTCACATATGCTATTCTTTTTGCAATTGCACAACGATACGTTCAATTGGCTGCGTCATTCGCGATTGTCATTGGGCTTCAATCAAATTCCCGTCATTCGCCTTCAGTCACGTAGTTGCGAATGACACTTCAATTGCCTCTGTAGACGATCATTTTGGTCTATCATTACCGTAAAAATTGACAATTGTGAATGACCGTCTCCGGGGCACTTTTCTATTTATAACGCATTTATATTATTATATAAGCTGGCTGGCAGCGGTTAGAATTGTTAGAAACAAAGAGGAGGTCAGTGGCGTGACATAAGTGAGGCCTATGCCCATCTATGGACAGATATAGACTGATGATTATAATGATGAACTGAATGCACAACACACTGCTTTATAACAATCTAAAATTTGTCTGAAAGAGAACGCTTTTAGCGATAAGACAACATTTTGTAAAAACATTGTTTCTTTATTTAAAATGTTCGATAAAGTGTTTCAACTATATTATTGCAATAAAAAAAAAGTAGGTTTAGTAATAACATTTTCAGTAAGAGATTAAAAAGCTTTTAGTTCTATGACAGTAACTATTAGCTGTTCAGATTGGACAGGACCTTTACTCTCGCCGAGTATTCAAAATATCAAACCTCTCAACCAAAATTCATAACTTTTCGATAGTTTGTTAAAAGCCGTCAAGCTTTCCAACTATTGCTGAACTAAAATGTCTGGCTTTCTGTAAACTGCAAACTCTGGGCCTAATAGTAGGAGAGATGTCTACTGTTTTTTACAAGCTTTTATTTAACTAGCCGTGTTACGTTTGTGTGGGTCAAATCTTAGAAGTTGAAAGTTAAATTCCATCAGTTATATCAACAATATCGAGCTGACGTGATATAGGAGCCAGAGGGCTGAAGAGACTGAAACTCTGTAATGGAAAATGGTAGGACAGTCGAATTTGGGCTAGTACGTTGGTATTCATTCATAATCATCATCAGCCCGTATCAGTCCCCTGCTGGACGTAGGCCTCTCCCAAGATGCGCCACTGAGCCCTATTTATATTCGGCTCTTCTTTTCTAGTTTCTTGGCTTTGTGTCACTTTTCATCATTTGGTGGGATATGCCCTAATCGCCACGCTGGGCAGGCGGGTTGGCGATCGCAGGAAGTAGCTTCTTGCACCGGTGACGCTGCTGCCCATCACCGGCCTGTAGTACTTTTGCTACACCATAACTTTGAAATGGTTATACCGCCATATGTCGGTCACCAGAGCTTCGTTTTTTGGTCAGCAGGATGCACCACGGGCAGGTAAGGTTGGCTGGGAAAACCGAGGTGGTTTTTGTGCTCCCTTATATTCCTTTACTCTTCACAAAAAGCTTGTGTTTAAAAAAGTGTATATTGGTAGCGTGTATAAATAATGATAAATAACTAATAAACAAAGTAATCATTAATTAGAATTGGTTGACAAGTTACGGAAAAATAAAGTATCAAAAAAAAAAAAAAAACAATTTTAGAAGGCGAGGGCTCTTTTTAAGAAGGTTTAATAATATTGGTGAAGGGGTAAGTGATAAGCTTGGGTGTTACTCAGCCCTTTAGAGGAGTTGAAAAGACAATATGTTGAGGTTCTATTCCAAGGTATCACATTATAGATCAAAATCAGATAGCAGCAAAACCAGCAGGTATAAATGTATGCCACTGACCGCATTTTTGTAACATGCTCCTGTCCATCCAAAGCTTGTCTGGTAGAGAACGGTCAGAACGATAAGACCACCTGTATTATCAAATAATGAATGATCAAAGCGATTTGCATCTTTGTTCATCATACGAACCGCCATGGAATGGAATGCCCTGCCTGACTCTGTGTTTCCGGCTAAATAAAATATGGGGGTCTTCAAATCACGAGTGTATAGGTATCTTCTGGGTAAGCGCGCTCTATCATCGACCGCATCATCACTTAACATCAGGTGAGATAGTGGTCAAGTGCAGTGCAGTTCGATGTACAATAAATAAATAAACGAGTTTTCCTTTCCTAGATTTTATTTTTGTTTAGTATGCAATTAAATGTTTATCTATCTATCAGATGTTCGAACTATACGTATGTTAGAAGAAAGAGCATATCCTACATTGTCCGATGATATCCGAATATTAAATGAATGAATTGTCGTTATTTATTGTAGAATAGATCCAGCCATCGATGTATATGTACTACGTACCAGATCTGGCATCGAGAACTAGCTCAACGTTCAAATAAAAAGCAATGCAGAATCTACATATCGCTTATCTCTCGCATCTTCACATCTTTGCGCCGCTCGGCACGTAAGTCAGTTTGTGATGGATCCAGCCAATGAATTGGGTTTGGTTTGTTTGGTATGCGTACCGTTAGGCTGGCATCGCACGGTTATATGAGTAGTTTTTGTCGTCACCTCTAGGTCTATTATTAATTAGTCGCCAGAAGTACGTTTAAATATTTGGGTACGGTCTGAGCTCGGGGAAATTCGGGAACGTTCGGGAAAACTCGGCATATTTGGGCTAAGTTGGGCACGTAAAGTTTGCAGGTTTGTTTTGGCTTATTTAGTTTGAGAGCTAAAATTACCGGGTTTAGCAGTTGTAAAGAAAATATATGAAGAGTAGGAGACGGAGATAAGCACCCACTCTCATTTGCCTAAATAATCAAGTTTTTTTTTAACGTAAGTGAACAACATTATGTTTTTCGTTATCGTGGATAGATATGATGATGTTGCCTAAGGTATATTGATGCTGCACAACTGAGCTTAGTGCATTCTCAGATTACTTGGCTACGAGTAATTCGTTTGTAAATACATCTACTGAATTGACAGCCGAAAACCAATTTAAAGTAAAAATTATTAGTTACCTACAAGTGTAAATGCTGCTATATCTGAATAAAATCAGACTTGAGTAACTCCCGGCCCCGGCACGGATGTTATACAAATTTTAAATCTGTCTGATTGTAAATTTTAGGTCCGTTTGGTCAAAAGGTCGTGTTTCTATCTCGCTCACACTCACCGTAAAAACCACACAAGTAAAGAAAGGTACAAACAGTCTGTAATATTTAACAAACACTAAAATCAAACAACACAGACAAATGGGTATATACCTACTACATATTTACTAAGTATATATTAATCGCTCCCTTTGTTTGCACATTGCGACATCGTTCTATCCCATTTTCATCCCGTACAGATTACAATAGTCGTACATCATTCCCGCATTATTGGGCACAGTGAGTTATGGTTGTCAATGTCTTTTGCTATCACAAATAACAGATAACGAAAATATCACTCGACTAAGCTTTGATATCTGTATTAATTAATGTGGTAAGCTTTTACGGCAATTGTTATTAATATTACATACACTTCGAGCTTTTATTTTACAAGCTTTTATTTAACTTGCAATGTATGTATGTATGTATGTATGTCACTATGTATGTTCGGGTGGAATCTTGGAAGCTAAATTAGACCCACTTCCCGATGTCCGATTGGACTCTAATTTGGTGTACTTATGTATCTTCGGTGACAATACAATGTATGGTACCATGGAGCTGGTCTGATGATGGAAGCGGAAGGTGGCTACGGCATCTTTGTGATAAAACAACATAACCCTACCGAGTATAGGCTCGATTGATTTGTCTTGAAGAGAAGTTTTCACCTAGATGATATCCAGGGTCTGATGATGAACCTGGAAGGTGGTCACGGCATCTCTGTGATAAATCAACGTAACTCTACCGAGTTTGGGCTCCATTGATTAGTCTTGAAGAGAACTTTACACCTAGATAATATCCAGGGTCTGATGATGAAGCTGTAAGGAAGCCACGGAATATGTGATAAAAAAAACAAAACACGACCGAGCTCGATTGATTCGTCTTGAGGAGCACTTTACACTTAAATTATAGCTAGGATCTGATGATGTAGCAGTAAGGTGGCCATGGCATTTCTGTTGGAAAGCAACATAGCCCCACCGAGTCGATTGATTTTCCTTGAAGAGCACTTTACCCATAATCATATCAAATATCCGTGGAATACTAAAATAAACTAACTAAAATGTTAAAAATAAATTCTAGTAAGTATTTGGCGTGTAGGCAATTACCTATATTTTTAAAAGCTTCAGGCATAGTAAGTATAGTAATTACCTAGCCTGAAAAACTGGTAGTGCTTCAAGCTTTTAAGAATATAGGTAAGTACCTTTACGCAAAATACTTACTAGAATTTATTTTTAACATTTTATTTCATTGTTCCAGATAAAAGCTTGTTTTTAAAAATATATTTTACTTATAATTTATTATATCATGCGTTATCGTTTTTATGATAAAGTGGGGGCAAAATCGCGCAAAAACCACCCGGACAAAAATGTCTTGTATGCGTCCGCATACACATGAAATCATGACCAAAGTGCTGGTTTACATCGGCGAATGAATTAGCCTAGCAATTTAAGAAGGCAAAGTCGCCAGGTTTTTGGGAACCTTACCGGCAGACAGCAACCTAGGTTTTTATTTATAACACTTTATTTTAGGTAATATTTTAATGCTAGTGAAATAGTTTAAGCATTTAATTTTAAGTTATTCATATGTATTGTTAGTGTAATTAATTTTAATGTAGCGGTAACATATTTAAATATTTTGAGTATAATATTGTATCTATTTAATATGTACAATACAATTTAATACCTAATATAACTTTTATGCTTTTAAAATTATAACTTATTACAGTTTACAAAATTAAACACTTTTTTAGGGTTCCGAACCCAAAGGGTATCAACGGAACCCTATTACTGAGACTCCACTGTCCGTCTGTCTGTCTGTTTGTCTGTCTGTCTGTCCGTCTGTCCCCAGGTTGTATCTCATGAACCGTGATAGTTAGACGGTTGAAATTTAACAGATGATGTATTTCTGTTGCCGCTATAACAACAAATACTAAGAACAGAACAAAGTTAAAAATTAAAGGGTTTTAAACAAAAAAACGTGTTTTTCACGATCTAGCTAGCATCATAGATATCATATCATATAGCATCAAAGGCGCTATCGTGTTTACCTTAATCTAGGAATCTGAATCTGAATCTCGGAAACGGCTCCAACGATTAAATAAAATTTAGTATACAGGGGTTTTCGGGGGCGATAAATCGATCTAGCTAGTACTCATTTTCAGAAAATGTTGTTTTATTCGTGTTTTCAATAATCAACTTAAAATATGACTCTTCCCGACATCTATTGGCGAGTAGAAGTAGCTTTAGTGTTATTGTGTTGTTAAAGCAGTTAGTTGCTCTCAATTTAAAAAATAGTATTATTATTCGTCAATAGATGTCGGGAAGAGTCATATTTTTCTAAACAGAAATAATAATACTATTTTTTTTAATTGAGAGCAACTAACTGCTTTAACAAGAGAGCAACTAAACAGAAAAATATGACTCTTCCCGACATCTATAGAAGAATAATAATACTATTTTTTAAATTGAGAGCAACTAACTGTTCTGTTTAGAAAAATATGACTCTTCCCGAGCGATTGGCAAAAAATACCGAGCAAAGCTTGGTCAACCAGATATTTAATAATATTAATTACTAACACCCTTGTGTTAACGCGGAGTATTATTATCTTTTCTTTGGTGAAGGTTTACTTAGTTGGTGTTAGAAGTTCGTTAGATATTCGTTAGATGGCATTCGGAACCCTCCGTGTGCGGGACAAAAGTCTGAATCGCACTTGGTCAGTTTTATTTTTTAATGATTACGTGATATTAGAAATACAACACGGGATATAACGTATTGTATTTCTATTTCTAATATCATGATATTAGAAATAGAAATACAATACGTTTACATTTCTTATTAGTATCTGATTGATAAAAAATTATGTGACAGATATTATATGGTAGCATCTGTCAGACAACTATATGTAACTTTATGGTGAACCGGTGTAATTAACCCTATTTAAATAAATATTTCTCAAGGTTTGAAAACTTATCTACAACCCTATTTTAATGAAGCGGATCGCGCCAACATTCTGACCGGTTTGTAATTTATATTGGATTTCGGTTAGGAATTAATGTTTAATTTAAATTTAGAACGTCTGTAATTTAAATTTGTAATTCCTTACCGGAAATATTGATCGTGTCGAAACCTTAGGTAATCAAATGTTTTGTAATTGGAATTGTTTATCGTGTTAAAATATTTTTGCAACATTATTTTAATAACCTTACTGGGAAATATAGAAATTAAAAATACGCATCATTTCCTGACGTAATAAATAGTAATTTAGTAAGATAATGAATTGATAACAGCTGCTACGAAATTTCGAATGACAGCGGTTGGCGACACTAAATCAGTTAAAATTAGGTTAAAATCGAATGATGCTCAACTATCAAAAATTACCTACAACCACAGAATAGATAATAATATGCTACAACTACATAGAGATCAGTAATTCAATTCTTTTCGAAGTGATTGTTTTCGAAGTGAATAACTTAATTATTTTATTTAAAACTTAAACATTCTCAATATACAGGCAGTTTCCCAAGATAGATAAGGATCCATTGAGATTATCCCAACGCGGGTTACATGTCAAAGTGTCAACAGTGTGAAGTTTGAGATAGGTTCCGATGGCTGGCTTGATCCGTAAAAGCATATCTATTTTCAACCAACACATCAAACAGATACTGAATTCCTTGTATGTTCGAACCAGTGCTATTTGTAGATTGTATTGTAAATACGCTTTCCATTTATATTACACACAAACACACTCACACGCGCATACACACACACACACACACACACACACACGCACACACACACACACACACACACACACACACACACACACACACACACACACACAAATTCTGGATAGGCAACATTTTGCATGCCACTGTATCTGTAATAGGTAGATGTAGTCGAGCGTCCTGCTTGACTTATTACCTTAAATTAAAATAAATAAAAAACACACACACACAAATTGATCCCTGTTGTTCAAGTCACTTATATCAACCTGGTAGCATACTCGGATTCAATTTAACTGACCGAGTTTTTTTTTTTTTAAGTTTTATTATTGCTCCACACGATTAGTGTATTTAGCCAGTGTCAAGTATTGAAATTCTTCAAGTTTTTATAAATTTTAGTCGAAGAGATAGGTCAAAGTCAAGTCACATTTCAGGTCAGTTTTTTTCAAGTAAAAGTCTAGTCTAAGTCATACCTTTAGTAAAAATGTGGTGTTTACTGAAGATTTTCAGTGGAATTTTGGTGAGAACGCAAATAGCATGTTTTTCAACATTGTGCTGTTTTCCTACTCGCACACATTCACCGGCACTTAATGGTTAATAATCCACATTTATTACACATTAACTCGCGGAAGAACACAAGTTTTAGGAAAAAATACAATGAGATCACACACACTTTTCCACGTTCCCGCCAAAAAACCAACTGACCGAGTTGACCGAGATTGAAATACTATGCTCCCTTCTAAAAATAGGCATCACAGGTGCAGTCTTCAAAAGTGCAAAGCTCAATGGGACTGGGCGGTGTACGAAGTCACCATGCATACAGCGATGGGCCAAAATTGTCACTAATTGCTTTCTTGACGGTTGGTAAACCCATGGTCGACCACAAAAGAGATGGCGTGACGATAAATGGCCCCTCAGATTGGATTAATAGACATAGATAGCCCTGGAAAGAGATTCGTGAAAGGCTATGCGGGTTATATCTTAACCTGCACACTATCCTACTAATTATTGTAAATGTGAACAATTGTATCGTTATCACGCAAGCACGCAAAAAGTCTGAACGGATTTAGATGTTCGGCACACTAATAGATTATAAGTTATTATAACCCTTTAGAATCTAAGACATGACAGATAGATCTATAACATATTTACAGACATACACAGAGGTAAAGACTATAGCTACACTCAGGTGTAGAATAGTCTTTACCTTCATACTTTAATAATTCCTTCGAAAGCAAAAATAAACAAACAAACACCGATACCTACTACGTCATAATCACCCTTTTGTAAATAAGTTGCCAGTCTATAAACAGATTTACCAACATCCACTTAAGTAAAGCCTCTACGGCAAAAGGGGTGTGTTCGACCCCAAACGTCCTTGTGACGTCATCGTTTTAGGGGTGAAACGTAATTGATTACTTCCCGCGGTTTTACACCGTTGTTGTGGCTTTGAATTAAATTCAAGGTTTTAGTAACCTGTAATAAAACTTTTTGGAACAAGTGGCGTCATTATTTCACCATTTAATCAATTGAGTGAAGAATCGTGATTTGTTCCTTTTCTACCGATTTCGAAAAAGGAGGACGTTCTCAATTAGTGTAGGAATCTTTTCTTTCAATTTATGTTCTTTTGTTTGAAAGAGTTATACTTTTTCGTGGTCCCATTTTTATCTCATGGAGATCTAATGAGTATCTCCAGAGATATGGGTATTTTATTTATTAAAAATTCAACAATTAGAACGGCGTTAGCCAATTACACTAATTAATATACAGGGTATTAACACTTGGTACTAAAAATGACTAGCGCGTCGTTAGTAGTCGTTCTTTTAGTTTTTAAACGATCTTAAATTATAATTAGCTGACTAATTAATCACAGATTTTTGTCTGAATGTGATAGTTTGGATGTTAATAAAGAAAGTGATCAGACATAGAACAATAGACATATAACAATACATTAAATTCATAATAAATTTCAAATATCTATGACGCCGCCATTTTAAGTGATATCATATTATTCAAATAAACTATAAATATAAAGACATTCATAATCCAAGTAACAAACGTAGCGTAGGACGTCCTGTGACCAGGTGGAGTGACGACATACGCAAAGCGGTGGGCAGTGACTGAAAAAGAAGAGCCGAAGATCGGGCTCAGTGGCGCATCTTGGGAGAGGCCTACGTCCAGCATTGGACTGACACCGGCTCTCATGGTGGTCAGATTTAAATTTTAACGAAATCGGTCGAGCGGTTTTTAATATATCAATATTCGTATTACGATGCATTTAATTACCTCAATGACATGATATAGCTACTGGCTACTTTGACTAGCGCGACGTTTGAAGCCGGTTCTTTTAGTTTTTTAAGCGATCTTAAATTATTTTAACTAAAGAACCGGTAAAACTATTTGAAATCGGTCGCACGTTCCTATCGACTCTCGACCTTATTACGTGAGTAGTTTACCGGTTCTTCAGTTAACATTAATATTCTTGTCAGAAGTGCATTTCGTACTGGAGATCTTTAAAAAAAAATCCTTTAAATAGTTATTATTATTATTAATTATTAGCTTATTTTCTGTAGGAAGTTCGAGATCTTTACATCTATATCTCTGGAGATACTCATCAGACCTCGGCGAAATTTAAACAAGACCACCTAAGAAGCAAAACCCTTTCAAAATAAGAATAATTTCTTAAATCGGTCCAGGCGTCTCTGAAAAATCGGGGAACATATATCAGAAAAAGATTCTGACAAATTGAGAACCTCAACCTTTTTTTGAAGTCGGTTAAAAAAAATGAGTTGTCGTAAACTAAACCCTCTTTGGGAATGCTGCTGTCTATGGCTTATCTACCTACCGTTCAGATTGCCTTCAGATGACTTTAAACCATTAAAGAGTGCACGACTATGTATTTAAAAAAAATCGGTAAACGAAATTAAGGCGCCTTGTCGACAGCCGCATAAATCGACATCGACAAATCAAATCAGCCTTTTTTATTGTTATAGGCTACCCTAAGACCATTATCTCACTTGCTGTTGTGTCGAAGTGCTCGAGGATGGTAGCACACTAGATCTAGAAATAGGAACTAGTTCTAAAGAGCAGCTGTTGGAACACACCGGTGTTTCGGTGACAGATTTTCCAAATTGAGACCAGCCGGGCGGAAACTGAACAGTTTATATATGCTCAATTGGTATTCATTATGATATTTAAATCTAACTAACGTCAACTAGAATCTGTTAGGTGGAGCATAATAGAAGTCAGATTTTTTAAATATTTTATTTGGTAAGTGATGGTGCGGTCGAAGATGGTAAGCACGCTAGGCCTAGAATGAGAACTGGCTCTCAAGGGTAGATGCCGTTACACATTAGATGTTTTGGCGACAGATTTTCTAACTTCTAACTTGAGGGAAGTAGCTGGCCAGGCGGACACTAGATAGTGTCCTACTACCACGCGGGGTTTGTTGGTTTCTTAACGATGTCTTCCATCACCGGATAGGGCCACTGTGAAAAGCGCACATACATTTTTCGGTAGAAAAATCCATTGGTGCACTGCGGGGATTTGAACCTCGTACCTCTGGCATCAAAGCCAACCGTTCTGCCGATTACGCCACCGGGCCCTCAAGCCAAGCAAACTCCAATCAAGAAGACAAATATTAGTTCAGTCAGTTAGTCCGTGCCGGTCGCATTGTGACGCGAATGACTCGATAGAATCCTTGGAAACCGCGTTGCATTATTGCGGGGGTTTCGAAGGATATTGAAAATTGTGTGTTTGAGATTCTTAGACAACATTTTGCACCTTTGAGATCAAATTGTCACTTCTGTTTCTCCTGTTTTCCAACTTTTCAGGAAGAGCATTTAAAGTTTTTTGGTGTAAGGTAATGAAATTAATAATAAAAATTAATGTAATGCTCCCTCCAAACAATGTTTATCAGGCGAATCTCACCGTTTATTTCTGCATACTTATCTTGATTTTGCAAAAACTTGTAAAAGTGACACTATGCTACCAAAGGCGCGTTTTATAAATTATAGACACTCATAAAATAGTTGTAAATACTTGTTTAAAAATGTATAGATAGTACTGACTCAAAATTTATTTTTAGATTGTTAATTAAAATAAAAGGCTTGCTCACAATAATATTTGTCAACTTCATATAGTTTATCAGTTAGTTTTTCATGCATATTCCTCCTCCTCCATTTGAAAGGTTGATCAAAAATCATAGTTATGTCATTGATATATAATATAATATATCCTGGACCGCATCATCACTTACCAACAGGTGCAATAGTGTTCAAATTCTAGCCTATAACATAAAAAATAGTCATTAGTCACTGTTAGATAAATGTTTCACAATATATCGTTTTTCACCCCCGCCACAAAAAAAAGGGGCGTTATAAAAATTGACGTGTAAACTGTATTTCTGTATATAATATACATAACATATATATATGTATATATATATAATATATATAAACCTCCAAATTAACAATTAACGCAAATAACGTCATACAAAAATCTACAAAACTACCTATTGCTTGCAATTTTATTCCGAATGAAAACCCGTGCCCGATTAAAATAATAAGATCCAATCTCAGCCGAGAGAAATTGTCCAACAAGAATTATTCCCTACTGGGAGATTTATATAAAATATAATAAAACTTTGTTAGGTCCGTCGGTCCGCCAATGAGGGTGGAATAATATTATACCCTCAGGAGAAACTTTTATATTAACCAGCTAAAAATAAACGTTCAATATTTAGAATAGCTAATGCTTACAAAAATTCTATCACCCAGAGGCGGGTTTTAGTAATATTAATAGCTGGTGTAAGTATTGGGGGAAAATTGCGGATTAAATAAACAAAAACAGTTATTAATAATACGTTATTTAATTACTGACCGGCAAAGACGTTTAGATTAAAGGTACAGCTACACCGCAGCGTCCTGCGTCCTGCGGGCGCGATCTCAATACTTTTCAATTTTTTTCTGATCGCGTTTGGTGTGATGTGAACCAGTCGGTACAAATACTACTGCGCTATCTGATCGCCGCCTAGATCGCGCACGAAGGACGCTGCGGTGTGTCCGTACCTTTACGGCGTGGGTCCGGTTCTTACAACTATGTGTAGTTTTATTTTTTATGTTATTTATATTTACACATATATATATAAAATCAATAATAAATAGGTATATATACTAGAAGTGCCCCGCCGCTTCGCCCGCGTTAAAGACTTCTTTTATTTACTTAAAACTTTTATTTTGTAAAATCCTTTCTATCATAAAAGACATCAAAGAAGTAAAAAATCGGTTCAAACTTTGAACCCCTGTTTCATCCCCTTAAAGAGTGAATTTTGAAAAATCCTTTCTTAGCGAATACCTACGTCAAAATAACTATCTGCATGCCAAATTTCAGCGCAATCCGAAACAATAGAGGAAAGTCACCAAATATGGCATACCATTTTGTTTTTGGGATATAAAAAAAAAAAAAACTTCATATAATCAGTTAAAGTCAGTTAAATCAGTTTAATGTTTTTACTAATCAGTCATACATTTATATGTAGTAATTAACAGCCTTTAATCAAATATATTAGTTATCAAATTAAAATTTAACACAAAAACCAAAATCACAAATGAGTAACCAAATATGGAATAGGTATCCATATATGGAATATAAGCATAAATCAACATAACAATAACAAAAATGGACATTAATATCTTTGAGATCAATTAAATGAATATAATATATTGTGAAAATGAAAGAAGTTACATAATTACTTGCAAAAGTCACAGATCCAAGTACCAAACTCTGGACCAGCACACTGGACGCACGACGACTGTCCATATTTGGATTTTTATGCTAGTTCAAACTCCTCTAAATATTTTTTAAAGTCACAATATTTTAATGACAAAAGATCACAAAATGGTGAAATAAACATATTACCGATATATTAAATAGTATAACACTTATATAAACAAACATAACAGCTGGTAATACTCGTTTATTACTTATACCTTTAAATTTTTCTGCACGACAACAAAACAAAACACGCCTGCCACACGTGAAGCATTCGCGCAACTGACTCGATGGTGTGTGTGTGGGTGCGATAGTTAGTAGAACGAATGAAACAGAAGATGGTCGAGTGTTGCGTTTCATACTTATATTCTTAGAGAAATTAAGGAATTCCATATTAGGATACTATTCCATATTTGGTGACTTTCCTCTATTGATTTCAGACTTTTTAACTCCACTTTGCCATTTTAGGGGTGGCATTTCAAAAAAGTCTGAAACACGTATTTAACTTATTTATTTAATGAAGTACTTGTTCGAAGTTTTGAATAGAAAAGACTATCTTATCTTGTTTCTCCATACAAACTTTGAACCCCCGTTTTATCTTCTTAAAGAGTGAATTTTGAAAAGTCCTTTCTTAACGGATACTTACGTCAAAATAACTATCTGTATGCCAAATTTCAGCGCAATCCAAAACAATATTGATTTCAGACTTTGTTACCCCACTTCACCCTGTTAACGGTGGCATTTCGAAAAGTCTGAAACACGTATTTACTTATTTATTTACTGAAGTACTTATGCGAAGTTTCGAATAGAAAAGACTATCTAATCTTGTTTCTCCATACAAACTTTGACCCCCATTTCATCCCCTAAAGGGGTGAATTTTGGAAAATCCTTTCTTAGTACACCTTTACGTACTAAGACAAATATACCCTCTAAATTTCAAGTCTCTACGACCAGCGGTTTAGGCTGTGCTGTGACAAAGATTCTTATAGTATTAGATATATATATATACACCTATTTATTATTGATTTTATGAATATTTTATCTGTTATTGTTAATTTATGTTATTCTTCTATTAGACTAGGACTAGGAGACTAGGGTGGAAGCCTCTACATTGATAACGATTCGTCTTGTCATCGCAAACGTCTAGCTATTAGAAGCAGATGCAGCTAGACAATTGTTTTCTGCATCTCTTTTCTTATCGACGATTATCGGTCGAAATTCATCGCTATGCATGTAGAGACTACCGGCCCAGGGCCGGGGCCGGTAGTCTCTACATGCATAGCGATATGCAGATAACAACTGTCTAGCTGCATCTCATTCTAGCAGACGTTTGCGATGACAGGATGCATCGCTATTAATGTAGAGACTTCCACCCCTGGGCCGGTAGTCTCTACATGGATAGCGATGAATTTCGAGCGATAATCGTCGATACGACAAGAGATGTAGATAACTACTGTCTAGCTGCATCTCATTCTAGCAGGCGTTTGCGATGACAAGACGCATCGCTATCAATGTACAGACTTCCACCCTGGTCTGTTTCAGCAGCTCATATTGTATTCCTTTTTTGTTTTTGTTTTTAACCGACTTGTCATAATTGGAGGAGGTTCTCAATTCGTCGGAAACTTTACTTACTGGCACAGATTATATAACAGTTACTACGTCTTCTGGCTACTTTGACTAGCGCGATGTTTGAAGTCGGTTCTTTTAGTTTTTTAAACGATCTTATATTATATTCAGTTAGTTTTTTGTCAAAATGTCAAATATTTTCATATCATCTAAATAACTTGAGGACGGCTGAATAAATGATTGTTCTTCCTTTCTTCTTTTTTATGTTTAGAAAAAAAAAGTGCTTGATATGATTTTTTTTTTCAAGTGTTTTAGTTGGCAAATCAAAAACTAAAACGCTTTTTTCCCGTAAAATACTTGCCGCATTTTACAAAATACGGTAGTTATTACCTCTTAACAGTGTCACGTTTTAACGTAAATAAAAGCGAAGGTAGATTCAAAGAGGACCTTACCCGAGCCTGTGCCATTATCCTAAAGGTCACGCTACGAATAGAATATTTACTATAACAAAAGGTTTAACTTTAACCTGTTATATATTATGTAGAGACTGTATATATTTTATATAGGCTAGCCTTAGGCCATTATCTCACCTGCTGGTAAGTGACGATGTGGTCGAGGCTGTTAGCTAGCTTTCAAGGATCACACTAAAGTTTAGCGACTGATTTTCCACCTTGAGGGTGGTAGCTAGCCAGACTAGTCTAGTCAGTGCCCTACCCCCATGCCGGGTGTTATTGGTTCCAACTTGCTCAACACCTGCATTCGGCCAGCTTACTAAGCCGGGGGAGGTATCTTCACGATTTTTTCCTTCATCGAAGGGCTATTTTGTTCACACATACTTCCATATTGTGTATGGAAAACTGTTCTCACTTAAAGGTGAGGTGGCTCTGCAAAATGCCCCTTTATATCAGCTGGAAGCTTGGCTAAAGATAAATTGTCAGAGAGACCAAATTCTTTGGCGACAAATATCGCGTTATAGAATAAAAATATTGTAATAATGCAGGCATAAAAGGGTTAACGACACGGTATGAAATACACCCTCTATCAATATGTGGGGGTGGGAGACTGATTGCCGCCATTTTTACCCCGTGAAAAGGCGGGAAAGGTGTACGTGTCACTGATGGATTGGGTGATTAATTTATACATTTTAGGTAAGGTATTTTATTCGCTTTTTTATTGTTAGCTATGCTGCGTGTTTCTATCGGCATTGAAGGAATGTGGTGATGATTTTTCTTTAATAGGAATTTAAGCACTTTGGCATTAATCCCACACTTTATCTCTAGCTAGGTAGGTGATGCTAATTGGGTAACAACTGATCATAGGCTTTGACCGTAGATCAAATTGCCTATAAAAAATACATAGTTGAGTGCCGGGTCATCAGCCTGTATCAGTCCATTGCTGGACAAGGGCATCTCCTAAGTCGCGACACTGAGCTTTTTTTTCAAAAAATCTGTCAGATATGTTTCTAATGGGTTTATCAGGCACTGGTAAAATTGGCCCTTTGCCTAACAAACTCTCAGATTTTTATATTCTGTATGAAATGATATGTGGCACGATTCTTCATTACCATAAAAGTAATCCAATTTAACGTAACGCGTTTCCAATAAGGAAATCCGCTTTCTCATAAGATCTAAATCTAATTTGGCCGTACCTTAATAAACGTTCCACTGATCATTGTTACCGAAATTGCATCATAAATATCTATTATCACTATAACTATCCCTTTCTCTCATTAGTAATAGGTTCATGTGTGAGCGAGACAACATACATGAGCCGGGCTTACAAATTAGCTTACGCTATAGTTGTAGAGGTTGCTCTAATTTGTCTCAGTTATGGACGCTATTTACCAATGTTATACAGGAAGATTCGGAATACAAATTGGTTTGTATGATATGAGGTGGAAATTGCCTTGGATATGATATGTTGAGAGATATGATCTACATAATATCCTGGCTGGTGCTAGAGGGTCGCTATAACACACTCTGAACAAATCGATAGACTTCGTTTTTTTTAATTTCCTTGTAGGTAGATTTAAAAGTAAGTAAATTACATATTTGTCTGTAAAAATGTTTTAGGAAGATAATTATCGATGATATGGACTACGTAAGTAATTAGATTAAAGTTACTAAACTATTTCAATAAAATTGGTGGACATTCCACCTATAAGAACTAAGCGTTTCGGTGCTTCAGTTATTGTAAGAACTGCCAAGAAATGGAATGACTTGCCAGCGTCTGTTTTTCCACCTAAATACAACCTCGTTCAAGTCTAGAGTGAATAGGTTTTTACTGAGCAAGCGTGCTCCATCCTCGACCGCATCGTCACTTACCATCAGGTGAGATAGCGGCCAAGCTGCACAGTTCTAGTTACCTAAAAACATTAATTTTATTTACCTGGACGTTCCGATCAAGTTGCATTGACCGTGGTCACGACAAGACTTGAAAGATATCTTGTTTTTTTTGTATGTTTGGTACGATTACACCGCTAATTGTGAAACGAATTAAATAATTCATTAATTCATTGGTAGGGTTCATCTCATAGGTGGTTCCATTCCATTGTAATTTTATCGCGGTCTGATGAAGTATCTCCAGAGATATGGAGATAAACGTCTCAAACTTAATACTGATAATTAAAGATCGTACAAAACGAAAAAACCGACTTCACATGCCGCGATAGTGCACATATCCACTAGCTATAGCTAAAAAACTAAAAACGGGAGGCATAATCTATAAAACAAAAAAAAAATATTTTTCAAATCGGTTAAGATTTGACGGAGTTCTGAGGTAAAAAACATAAAAAAATACAGTCCTTTTTGTAAAATCGGTTAAAAACTACTAGCACTGCATTTAAAGTCGTTTTGTTTTGTAAACGATCCTAAATTATTTAAATAAAGGTCTATAAGAATATTACTATCCTACGAATATTGTTTTTTTTTGTTTGTTTGCATCTTATGCAAAATTTTCTATGTTTGCCATTCAATCTCGCAAACATGGCTAAACGGATTTAGGTAAAAAATTTCAACTTGATACTTGTTTTACACATGATAACTAAGTTAACACATGTTACTTTTTTAAAAGTATTTTTGAGCACGGGCGAAGTATCGGAACATATTATAGTCAGAAATGGTTAATACGTGATAACACCCTTTTCATTGTTATTGCAAAACTTTCTCAGAACATTTACAAAAAATACTACTTCCACAAACTTTGTTTACCCTATTTCCTTTTCTACCCCCTTCTACTTCCCCATTATTTTACCCACATCAAAAGTGGCAACCTACCGGAAGTGAGGTAGCATTTATCTCACTTACAGGCGGTAGCGTTCGCGAATTTCGTATCATAAAAGGTATTAAACTGACTTCCGTTACTTTATATCGGAATGAAGACTGGCTTTTAGTAGACGGTAATTTGGGTCGTGGAGAAAATTTGTGTTACGTTTGTGTGTATTTTAGTAAATTTATTTTAAGTAAGAATAGTATAGATCGTTTAAATTTATGAAAGCGACTTCACATGCCACGCTAGTTATTTCCAGACCAAGTTTGAGGTGTTTCAACCGACTTCCAAAAAAAGGAGGTTACTCAATTCGACCGTATATATTATATACATATATATATATATATATATTTATTTTGTTCGCGAATAAATTCGTCGTTTATAAACCGATTTTGATGATTATTTTTTGTTGGAAAGGAGATATTCCAAGGATGGTACGGCAGTCATTTAATTGAGATTTGATTGGCACCTGCAGAGATATGAAGATAAACACCTCAAGCTTGGTACTGAAAATTAATAGCGCGGCATTTGAAGACGGTTATTTTAGTTTTTTAAACACTCTTACACAGTGAATTGTCAATGGAACCAAGATGTTTACGTACTCCCTCAAACAAAACAAACATTTTTAAAATCAGTTAATAAATGACGGAGTCCTGAGGTAACAAACACTTTAAAAAATACAAGTGAATTTAGAAAAATTCAATAAAATAAATAATAACAATGTATGACATTACTAGCTGCGCCCCGCGGCTTCACCCGTGTTAAAAAGTCCTAATGTCATAATCTACTATGCTGGCTATCCCTGTGCAAAATTTCAACTTCAACTAAATCGGTCGAATCGTTTGACTGTGAAGAAATCTCAAACAAACAAACCAATATGCAAACTGACTTTCGCATTTATAATATTCGTGTGGATGTCTTCTGTGCTTCTTCTATATTCACTTTAATGTGATATCACATAGCCTACAACTAGCTGACGATCAGGACGCTTATTAAGATGGGTACTTCGGAGTTTTGAAGTTATGAGGGAATAGATGAACATACATATGTGCATATAACATATGAACATACATGCAATATGTAATGCTGAGTATAGGGAAAGTTGTAGACCATTGTTTAAAACACTAAAACTATTACCATTGCCTTGTTTTTATATTAAGCAAATCTGTTTGTTTGTAAAAAGGCATCCTAGTTATTTTCCCAAGCATGGAGATGTACTAGGAAGGGAGGAGACGAGGCATACAAATAGACTAATGTTTTCTAATTTTTAATTAAATATTTATGGCAAGAATACTGCATGGCAATTAATATTTACAACAAACTGCTACAATTTTTAAAATAATTTCATTTAAATGAATTTAAAATGAAATTAACAGAATGGCTGCAGAACGCAGTTTTTACAGTGTAGATGAATATTTGACATTGACATTATTTTAATCAAATTTGAAATTGAAACTTGACAAAAAAAAAAGAAAAAAAAAAATTAAATTGACATTTGAAATTTTTTTTTGTTTTTGTTAAAATTTAAATGATTTCATTGTAATTTATTTAATTTAAAAGTACCTATTCAAATTAAGTAATTGTGATATTTGTGACGGTGAAATACAAGTTTTTATTTGCACGCCTGTGTCAGGTAGAATAAGAGAACTAATTTAATTATTTACGACCATATGTACCTTATTTTGGCAAATAAAGAATTATGAATTATACATACCGGTCAAGATCATAACCGTCGTTATGCTTCGCCGTAGTCGGGTAAATAGTCTAAACTTCTATCATATTTTCATCATACGTTACTGTTCGACTCCAATAATATTTTCCCCAAATTATTTACCTGAAACAAAAATATAGCTCATTGCATTATTTCACGTAATTTTCTTTTTAATTGTCCTGTAAATATTAAAATCGGCCAAAATTGTGATAGATTTTATATTTCATATAGCCAAGCAATAGATTTATCAGAAAAATATTGTGTAAACACAAAAAGAAAAAAATCGCAAGTTTTAATACGTGTCACGGGCGCGATATGTTTAGGATCACCCCAAATATCCACACGGTCAAAATATCATCATCATCATCAGCCGGCGTCAGTCCACTGCTGGATGTAGGCCTCTCCCAAGATGCGCCACTGAGCCCGATCATCGGCTCTTCTTTTCCAGTCACTGCCTTCGGATCTTGGCGTGTGTGTGACTTTCCATCTTTGGGAGGAATAAATACGATAATTAATCAACATATTTTATATTGTATTTTTGCTATATCCGCATCATCATAATTATCAGCCAATTTCCATCCACTGCTGGACAAATGCCTCTCCTATTGCACGCCACTGAGCTCAATTATCAGCTATTTTTTCCAACCGCTGCCAGCCGGCGTATCATCACTCCATCTAGCAGGAGGCCCACCGCCCAACACTAGAACTCATCAACCTTAATGGTTATCGGTTCTACGACAGATGTGACCAGCACATTTTGCTCTACAATAGATGTAAAATTGGTAGATTTTATTTTTAACCGACTTCACAGAAAAGGAGGAGGTTCTCAATTCGTCAGAATCTTTTTTAAAATTTATGTTCACCAATTGCTCGAAGACGCGAGAAACGATTTGGATTTTTTTTTGTTTGAATTGGTAAAAGGTACTTAATTTGTGGTCCCATTTAAATTTCATCGAGATCTGATGAGTACCTCCAGAGATATGGAGATAAACACCTCAAACTTGGCACTGAAAATTAATAGCGCGACTTTTGAAGTCGGTTCTTTTATACATTGTAACACACTCCCCAAATTTAAATAAATACCTAAATAGAGTGTGTAACACTTCAAAGAACATATTTATTTGGTTCTTTTAGTTTTTTTAACGATCTTAAATTATTAGAAAACACATTTCTGATTGCTAATCGTGATGTTAAATATTTATAGCCTATTTTTATTTCCTAAAATAAGCAACTGAAGTTTATACAAAGGTAAGTAGCTCGACATCATTAGAAATTCCTTTTGATCTTAGGGTGCTGCCCCATTTATCCGGTCATAAAGAAAGAACTTTCCTTTCATCAAAGCGTTTCTAGATCAATCGAAGATGTAAAACGAAGCCGGTGAAAGATAGATTATCTTACTAATGGAGCAATCTAGATATTATGTATCTTGATTGTCCTATTTAAGGTCGAGAAGTATTTTTGGATATTTTTTTATGTCTTATAGGCTAGCGTTTGACCACTATCTCACCTGTTGGTAAGTGATGATGCGGTCAAAGATGGTAAGCACGCTAGGCTCCCAAGTATAGCTGCCGGAACACATTAGATGTTTGGCGACAGATTTTCCAACTTGAGGGTGGTAGCTGGCCAGGCGGACACTAGATAGTGTCCTACCACCATGCGGGGGTTGTTGGTTTCTTAACGATGTTTTCCTTCACCGGAGGGCCACTGTGGGAAGCGCACATAATTTTTTCTATAGAAAAATTCATTGGTGCACGGCGGTTTGAACTCGGTACCAGGGCATCAAAGCCGACCGTTCTCCCGATTACGCCACCGGGCCCTCAATATGCTGCTATACCACATGTAAAAATATTATATGGATATAAAATTCACAGGAGAAAAATTGTACGGTTCTCTGCGGTTTTACCGTGAACACATTTTATTAAATTTAATTTAAAACAATACTGTCATCATTTGCACTATCATTATCATTCTTATATTATTAAAACTCAAGTTTACCTAAGCGGTAATAGTCCAATGGCTAAGATGTCTTCGTGGCAATCAAGTCTTGAGGTCGATCCACACCCATTTGCTCTATCGATGTGAATCCACTCCAGACAGAAGTATATTTAGCTTACTTGGAGCGGTTAACAAGACTACTAGTAAAGTCCAATCTACATTGCATGTAGGCTTAAAAAAACAGAATTATCTGGCAAAATGCTCTTAATTTTAATTATTTTGTTACGGTTAAGCTCACAGGTGATGGTCGACTGTCTGTGAGACGTCCGACCAGTTTCGAGACAATCAGTGCCTCATCTTCATGGGTCAGTGGTCATGCTCTTAATATTATCAAAAATCTTATTAGCGAAAGCAGGAACCGTAAAATCTTATTTCATTCCAGACAGACAATTTGAGATCAATCAGTGTTCTAAGCAGGTCCATCGATCTGAACAATTACATCTACTTTCACCGTTAAGCCCGCCATTTCGTAAGGATTTCCGACTACCCTGTTTTTTGTCGCGATGGATTTGTTTTTTTAGGGCGAGAACGTCCAGTACTCTCTAAAGGCCGTCACGTGACCTACTTACAGATTTTATGCTGGTACGTCAAAATGGACGTGTTTATTTGAATGTTAGACGAAAAAATAAAGAGGGTTAACAAACTAGATAAACTTCCGTGGTTAGGGGTAAAAAAGATATAACAAAATGTATATTTTAAAAATAAAAATTCTCCGCATGTTTTGATTTTAATTTCTGTTTATTAACGACTACCTTACGTAAATCATCATGAATCGCATCAACATCATCATGGGAGACAAGAGACTGGACAGTATCCTACCAACATGTAAGGAATTAAGGGTTGCTTAACGATGTTATTATTTCTTTACGGGAGGGCTACTGCAAAATGCGCACATACATTTTTCAATAAAAAAAAAAAAACTGTTGGTAGGCAGACGGTGAGGATTTGAACTTACTACCTCTGGCGTCAAGACTGATAATTTTCCCACTGCGCTACTTGGCCCCATAAAGTAAAGCTCTATGCATAGTTCACAATTACATGGCTATACTTGACGACCACTTCAAGATTTGTTTGGCTCAAAAAATATGTACAAAACGTTGTCCTACGAAACTATAGTATAAAAAACTATTGGCTACTTCTCGGTAGACATGTCAATAACCAAATTTCCGACTCATAAATATTGGATTAACCCATGGAAAGGCCCATGGATAAAACCAATTACAGGGTATACGCCATATCCAATAATCCAGCTATTCCGTTATACAGCACAGTGATTGAATTATGCACACCAATTTATTTTCGTCCCTTATTAATTCCGCGACGTTATTCGAACGTTAAAATGAAATATTAGGGTACCCTGTTTGAGAAGCGTTTAAAGTGGGTAGTCAACAATCGCCGTACCTAAGCAGTTTTATTGTGTAGGTATTTTGGATTTTGTTAAAAATATACTTTAACTTGTCTAGATAAGGTGCTTTTGAGCTTGTGTATTTTTATGGTTTAGATGTTATAAATTCTTACTATATTAATCAATAGTTTGCCTTTGGTGATATGTAATGCCCCATCCAGACTCTCCACGAGGCTACGCTAGGGAACGCGAGTGCGAGAGGGAGGACGGTGCGCTTGTCTCCCTTCGTCTTCCCTTGCCTCGCCTCGCTGTCGCTCCGCTTCGTGTCGGTTTTTCGGGCGCGAGTCAATAGACTCGAGGGGGCGAGGCGAGACAATCAACCACACTCTCGCGCTCGCTCACTTAGTTGTCGACGGGTGCAATCTTTTTTTTTGTATTGTAGGTAGACAGGAGTAGACAGAGGAGGAGAACAAAAAAAAATTATTAATGGTGACTTTATTCACCTGAAAAATAAGCTTCATTTGAATCCGGTGCCGGTTACGTCCATTTTGAAGTAGACGTAGCGGGCAACTGAATAAATCGAGAGTGTGGATGGCTAACACTCCTGCCGCCTCCAGTCGCCAAGACTCGTGCCGCTCTCCTGTAGGAGGCGCCTCGCGAGAGTGTGCATGGAGCATTAGACAGTACGCTAATTATGCATTCTCTCCCTCTTGTATTTGTAACTATAAAGCATAGATATTGAAGAAATAAGTGAGTATAGGCTCTCACGATAAGGCAAGTATTGAAGAAATAAGTGAGTATCAAAACCACTGTCAACACACAAAACAAAAACAATCATCATCATTGTATAGGAAAGTATAAGAAAATATCGGATCTTACGATAAGGCCAGGCGCATGTCATGCGAAATTTCTGATCAAAAAGTCTAGCGCGCGCCTGACGGACCGCCAAACACCACGCAAACTATTCAGCCTCCTAGACAAAATCCAATTTCTGTTTCCATTCACGCTAACGCAAGTTCAAAATGTATTTATATTTGTGACACGACGTCACGCGCACCTTTCCGTCTTTCTACGCTAGCACAGAATGGATGGTGCTATTGGCACTGTAGTGTATTTAAGAAGAAAACATTAAAATAGTTGTTTATGATACTAGTGCAATAAGTTGGTTTTTACAAACGAGTAGACGAATGTAAGCCCGAGTCGAAGTCGAGGGCTTACCATAGTCACAAGTTTGTTAAAACCAATATCCGCACGTGTGTCATACAACATTTTTCAGCAAATTTTCAAGAAAACACTACAATTTGTTAAAAATTAAACATAAATTAAATAATCAAAATGTCGAAACAAACATCTTTGACGTTTCTAATGTGAAAATGGCGCCATGTGTGTTAAAAGTTAGAACTACATCTTTCGTCTCATTTACTCATTAGTATTAAAGTGAGACAGATGTACTCGTATTAAGCAAAAGCGCTTTCAAGGAGGTGCTATCATTCAGCTTATTAATTCTCGCAATATGAAACTCTTTGGTGAATTTCTTATGTAGGTTTTAAGAAAATGAAAAATAAACCGTAAAGGATACGCACGGTGCCATACAGATTGTATAATAGTTACTACGTGCCATCAACCGGAGTGTGCGGTAAGTACTTTCCGCACGCTCCGCTGTATAGTGCGTAATTTTTAACTTTCGAACAATGTATACATTTTTATATTTTTATTTATATTATATTATTTTTATTATATTATATTATATTATTATTATATTATTATATTATTTATTTTATATTATATTTTTTGAGCAAATGTTCTGAAAATTAAATAAATCGTCGATATTGTGTGAACTCTCCACGAATTTAATAGCGGTCCAGTAGTATCATGAAAATCTATCAAAACTAGCATCGGATCATTGATTTGGCTAACGGCCATGCCAGTACCGCACGGTCGATTTAACTGATTTAACTTAATGGTTTACAGATATTTTCATTGCAATATGAACGATATAAATTGTCAATACTGTCTGTAATGGTTCTATTAATTCATAATTATTTGTTTTCCAGGCTAGCCTAGGATTGTTTACGATGTTTTCCTTTGTCAACCGAATTCCAATAAAACTGGCCAAGTGCGACTCAGACTTTTGTCTCGCACACGGTGGATTCCGAACCGCAGTATAATAATACAGGGTTACAGGAGAAGTCGTGCTAGATCCGTGAAGGGCGTGGAGTACCCGTCATTTCTGACTTATTTCTCTATGAAACACCCGAGATATACGACTTTAATATTTTTTTTTAAATTGCCTATTTTTAGGCTACTACATTGATTTGTGTTTTTTTTTACGTGTCTTATTATTATTGTTGTTGCATTTTTACTTGTGTAATAAGATGCTTTAACGCGTTAATAATCAAAATAGTGCATAAATTAGTTGAATAGACCGTAGTAGATAAGTGAAAGTTAAGATAATTTACAATAAAAAGTAAAATAAAACAATAGGTAAAGCATGAAATGTCATTTGTTAAATGTTTTCACACAATTTTTCCTTATTTTACAGTTCATGTTCAACATGGGCGCCTCTATTTCGGATACATTGTCGCATCCTGATGACATTTCATGCTTTACCTATTGTTTTATTTTACTTTTTATTGTAAATTATCTTCTACACTGTCGCCTATAAAACTACTTTTTTCCACGAAATGTAATACAAACCCTAGATTGTTATACCTCGTTGGATAGCTGATGAACCGTAGATATTTTAAAAAACATCTGCCGAACAAGTGCCATAAAAATTTTTTTTGATATTCCTTAGAGAAAAATAAACTTGCTAATATTTTTTTTTATTTCTTAACTTTCACTTGTCTACTACGGTCTATTCAACTAACTTATGCACTATTTTGATTATTAATGCGTTAAAACATCTTATCACACAAGTAAAAATGCAACAACAATAATAATAAGACACGTAAAAAAAACACAAACCAATGTAGTAGCCTAAAAACCGGCAATTTAAAAAAAAAAAAAAAGTCGTATATTTCGAAAAGGGTTAAGTTTAGGGTGGGGTGCTTCATAGAGAAATAAGTCAGAAATAACGGGTACTCCACGCCCTTCACGGATCTAGCACGACTTCTCCTGTAACCCTGTATATAAGTATAATATTATATTATATTACCGTGTCAATACCAAACATGCTTATTAACTACAACGCCATCTAAGGTATATCTAACGAACTTCTAACACCAACTATGTGAACGTTAACACAAAGGTAGGTTATTAATATTATTTATCAATAAGTTAAACAATCGTTCATAGATGGCGCTATAGCAAAAACACGTTTTTTGTACCCTTTAATTTTTAACTTTGTTCTGTTTTTAGTATGTGTTGTTATAGCGGCAACAGAAATACATCATCTGTGAAAGTTAAACCGTCTAACTATCACGGTTCATGAGATACAGCCTGGTGACAGACAGACAGACAGACAGACAGACAGACAGATAGATAGACAGACAGACAGACAGCGGAGTCTCAGTTATAGGGTTCCGTTGGTACCCTTTGGTTTCGGAACCCTAAAAAGGAGGAGGGTCTCAATTCGTCTGTATGTTTTTTTTGTATTTTACGCGATTACTCTGTCAATTGTGAACCGATTCGAATGATTATTTTTTAATCGGTAGGGTACATTTCAAAGGTAGTACCATAGTAATTTCATTGAGATTTGATAAGTATCGCCAGAGATATATAGATAAATACCAAAAATGACCAGTGCGGCATTTGAAGTCGGTTTTTTCGTTTTGTAAACGATTTTCAATCATCCTAAGAGTAGGTAACTCCGGATATAATTTTCTACAGAGAAATCCATTAGTGCATAGTTGGACGTAGACAAAAGCTCACAGATAGTTTTTTTTTACAATAAAACGCAACAAAGGCAAAAAATGCTTGCCTATTGTTAAACGATGACGTCTTCACAGTTTTACAATCATGTAAAACTGTGACGTCTTCCTACAATAGATACTGCGGCTCGCAAAGCTCTGAATTCTAGAATTTAGCTCTCAACTGCTTTACTCACATTAAAATAACTATTTATCGTATTTGATAGACCAGAGTTTGACCACTTCTAGTAGATAAATTATAGGATAAAACGTAAATTATACCCTATTAAACAAAAAAAGGTATTATCCAAATCGGTAATATGATGGAGTTCTAAGGTAACCAACATAATAAAATCGAATTCAGAAGCTCCTCTTTTTTTATCGCAGATAAACCTCACTACGTTCGTTTTACGTAAGTACTTTCTATTACTGACCCTAATGCAATAAATCGAATTAGTTAAACTCTATAGAGAGTCCAAACTAACCTAAGGAAACTAATAAAAACAATAGTTTTGCGATAAAACGCCAATGGTTTCAAAGGTACGTACCATTAAAAACAAAACACATACGAGTATGATCGTTTAAAAAACTAAAAGAACCGACTTCAAATTCCGCGCTATTAATTTTCAATACCAAGTTCGAGGTCTTTATCTCCATATCTCTGGTGATGCTTATCATATCTCGATGAAATTACAATGGTACGAAGTTATGCGCGAACAAACATGATTATCTAATACTATAATAATCTTTGTCCTGACATACTGACTGACTGACTGACTGACTCACTGACAGACAACGCACAGTCTAAACCGCTAGTTGTAAAGATTTGAAATTTGGAGGGTATATTTGTCTTAGTACGTAGGGGTGTACTAAGAAAGGATTTTTCAAAATTCACCCCTTAAGGGGTGAAATGGGGGTTCAAAGTTTGTATGGAGAAACAAGATTAGATAGTCTTTTCTATCCGAAACTTCACACAAGTGCTTCAGGACATAAATAAGTAAACACGTGTTTTAGGTTTTTTCGAAATTCCACCCCTAAGAGGGTGAAATGGGGTAACAATGTTTGAAAATCAATATTGTTTTGGATTGCGCTGAAATTTGGCATACAGTTGGTTATTATGACGTTAGTATCAGCTAAGAAAGGATTTTCTAAAATTTACCCCTTAAAGGGATGAAACGGGGGTTCAAAGTTTCTATGGAAAAACAACATTAGATAGTCTTTTCTATTCGAAACTTCACACAAGTGCAGTACATAAATAAGTAAATATGTGTTTTAGGCTATTTTGAAATTCCACCCCTAAGAGGCTGAAATGGGGTAACAAAGTCTGAAAATCAATATTGTTTTGGATTGCGTTGAAATTTGGCATACAGGTGGTTATTATGACGTTAGTAAGCTAAGAAAGGATTTTCTAAAATTCACCCCGTAAAGTGATGAAACGGGGGTTCAAAGTTTGTATGGAAAAACAAGATTAGATAGTATTTTCTATTTGAAACTTCAAACAAGTGCTCCAGTAAAAAATAAGTAAATACGTGTTTCATGTTTTTTCGAAATTCCACCCCTAAGAGGGTAAAATGGGGTAACAAAGTGTGAAAATCAATATTGTTTCGGATTCCGCTGAAATTTGACATCCAGATAGTTATTACGACAATAGTTTCCTGTGAGAAAGGATTTTCCAAAATTCACCCCTGAAGGGGATGAAACGGGGGTTCAAAGTTTGTATGGAAAAACAATATTAGATAGTCTTTTATATTCGAAATTTAACACATGTACTTAAGTAAGTAAATACGTGTTTCAGGCTTTTTCGAAATTCCACCCCTAAAAGGGTGAAGTGAGGTAACAAAGTCTGAAATCAATAATGTTTCGGATTGCGCTGTAATTTGGCATGCAGATAGTTATTTTGACTTAGGTATCGGCTAAGAAAGAATGTTTCATATTACACTCTTTAAGGGTATGAAGCGGCGGTTCAAAGTTTTGATAGTCGTTTTATTCGACATTTCACACAAGTACTTCTGTAAATAAATAAGTAAATACGAGTTTCAGACTTTTTCAAAATGCCACCCTAAGAGGATAAACTGGGGTAACAAAGGCTAAAAATCGATATTGTTTCTGATTGCGCTGAAATTCAGAATACAGATAGTTATTATGACGTAGGTATCCGCTCAGAAATGATTTTCTGAAAATTCCTCCCGGATACGGAACGGGGATTCAAAGTTTGTATAGCGAAACAAGATGGGATAAAGTACGTGTTGTAGGATTTTTCGAAATGGGGTAGGTAACAAAGTCTGTAAATTTAGGTTTTTAGGGTTTTATAAATATGAATCCTGAATAGCCTTAGTCACGCTATAACATGAAAACGGGTGAATCGATTTGGCTAATTCTTATTTGATGTTAGATATAATCGTAATATATTTAATGATAGAATCGTTTTTACAAAAGAAAAGTTTTAAGTAAATAAAAGAAGGTTTTAACGCGGGCGAAGCCGCGGGACACTTCTAGTATATCTATATATATATATACAGTATAATTGAGAAACTTCCTTTTTAAGTCGGTTAAAAAGATAGAAAACAGCGCTTATGGGATAATTGTGTTATCTGTCTGACAAGACCCTTTTGTTACATCGCCTCAACCTTTTCTTCATTACAGCCGGTGCTTTAGCTTGATTGGTGGATATGATGTATGACATTTAGTTCTAGCTGTGATTGGCAGACGCTTCCGCAGCTATATTTGTATACATGCTAATGTGTCATGTCAACTACTGTCACAGTAGCTAGCTACCATAGCTTCACATAAACAATAAGTTTCACTAAAATCGTGGTTTTATAAAACCACACCACACTTTTTTTAAGATCTCGTGCAGGTATCAAAATAACTTGGCACCCTTGGCTGTGAAAATAGAGTTTCTTAGTCAGACGCAATAATATGGTATTGATTATGTTTTTTTTATTAATCAATATCATATAAATATTAATAAAAACGATTATAGTTGCTGCACCTACTTACCATAGCGATTTTTTTTAACCGAACCGGGTAGCACTTCACCACTATCTCACCTGATTTTAAGTAATGATGCGCTAACCCAGCAAATGCTTAAAAAAACAGACGCTGATTTTAGCTATAAATTACTCACTAAACATTATACTTGCTGCAGTATTACGAATCAAAACACAGCATTATTTTGCACTCTCGCCATGACTAGTAAAATAGAAAACCAATTTATATTCGCAAACGGTGAAATAAATCCAGGTTTTCGTTCCATTTCGAGTCAGGTGTTACATTACGATTTAGTCGCCCCCAGGGGCGGCAATGTAGCGATATAATAGACTTGCTACTAGGAAAATAAGTACCTAATAATAGAGGAGTGGTGTAAATTGGAGTATACATTTTATCTTTCGGCGACACGTTCTTAAATTGTCTTTATTATCCGGTACTTAAGCAATATGAATGAATAATAATTAAGCTAGTTTAAAACTAAAACAACCTACTTCCATGCCGCGTAAGTCAGTTTCAATAGCAAGTTTGAGATGTTAATTGTCATATCTCTGGAGATACTTATCAGATGTGTGTGTGCCGGCAGAAGTGAAAACTTGAACATTAACGTTGTGCATTTGGTGTACTCTCCCTCCGTCTTACGAATTTTCGATTAGGTCACGTGTCCTGACGCGAGCTTAACATATTTTACCCATCCCAAAAAAAGTTTCTTCTCCGTCTTACGAATTTTTGATTAGGTCACTTGTCCTGACGCGATTTTAACATTTTTTACCCATCCCAAAAACTACAAAACGCCGTTAAAGAAGTTTTCACTTCAAAAATTTTGATTGGGCACAGTGGCGCGTCCTCTTTTAGTTCAGCAGTGGACTGACACCGGCTGATTACGATGATGAACGTACGTAGTAAACATTGGAAGTTTAATTTGGTAAAAACATGCTCAACACCGTGTACCATGGCGCATTATGTAATAGGCCCATGTCGAACAATGGATTGGAACAGGCTGATAATGATGATTACGATAAATATTAAGACCAGTATAAACATTCGAAGGCTACATACTGAATAACTTTGCATGCCTAAAATGCAGTTCTAACCCCCTAAGATTTCAATGTCCTAGCTAACAGCTTTATAGCCAGTATTTGTGTGAAACTAGCCATATTTTCTACTCCAATCCCCTGGTATTACATTAGGATTTAGTGCCTCAGTGGGATAATACGGCGTTTAAAGTGCGGGAATTTTAAAGAATCTTTTAAGCTATTTGTCAAAGTGCTTTCAGCAGTCAAAGAGCTTTAGATTTTTTACGATGTATTTTTAAATGACATCATTTTTAAAACGATGTTGGAAAATTTGTTGTTGTTTTTTTTTTTTTTTTATGTGATAATGGGTATCGCTTGACCACTATCTCACCTGATGTTAAGTGACGATGCGGTCGATGATGTAGCGCGCTTACCCAAAAGATACCTATTCACTCGCGACTTGAAGACCCCTATGTTGTATCTAATCGGAAACACAGACTCGGGCAGGGAATTCCATTCCTTGGCAGTACGTATGATGAAAGAAGAAGCGAATCGCTTTGTACGCGTAAATGGTATATCCACCATGTAGCGGTGGCGCCTCTTAGTATCCCTGCTAGTCCGATTATAAAAAGGGGATGGCGGAATCAAGTTATGAAGTTCCGATGCACACTCTCCGAAATGAATCCGATAAAAAACCGACAAACAAGCGACCTTGCGACGATGCTCGAGACTCTGGAGTCTTTTGCTTACTAGTTGGTCGTCGTTGATGAGCTTGTTGGCTCCTCTCAATAGCTTCCAGTGTCTGCAGCTGGTATTTGGCAGAACCATCCCAGAGGTGAGAACAGTACTCCATACACGACCGGACTTGTGCTTGGTAGAGATTGAGCAACTGTCCCGGTGTGAAGTATTGTCGCACCTTAGACAAAATTCCAAGTTTTTTGGAGGCTATCTGGGCTTTAGACTCAATATAAGAGCCGAAATTGAGAGTTGGTGTTAATGAGATGCCAAGAAGCTCAAGTTGGTCATTTATCGGCACGGACACATCCCTGAAAGTAGGAGCCAGTTTGGCGGAGAAAAGACACGCCTGGGTTTTAGAAGCATTAAACTTAACCAGATTGGCATCGCCCCAATCGGAGACTGCCTTTAAGGAAAATTTTAAGCGCTGAACCATCGCTTCTCTATGAGACTGGATTTTTACTGCACTGGCTCGTGCACTAGACATATAACTCTCCACAACGGTGCTGTCATCTGCATACCCTAAAATACCAGGTTTTAGCAGGTCATTAATATGCAGCAGAAAAAGCGTTGCAGAGAGTACCGACCCTTGAGGAACACCGGCATTTATAGCCAATTGGTCAGACGAGCAGCCATCAATGACCACACGAATAGACCGTTTCCTCAGGAAATCTGATATCCAGACACAAAAACCAGTGGGGAGGCCATATGAAGGAAGCTTGCTAATAAGGCTGTCGTGCCATACCCTGTCAAAGGCCTTAGAGATATCAAGAGAGACGGCAAGCGCCTCTCCATGATTCTCAATGGCCTCGCTCCAAATTTGAGTGGCATACGCTAGAAGGTCCCCAGTAGACCGGTTTCGGCGGAACCCGTACTGTCGGTCACTGAGTAGATCGTTTGCTTCTAGGTATGTTAGGAGCCTGTGGTTCAGTACACGTTCCATAGTCTTACAGAGTATGGAAGTGACTGAGATGGGCCTGTAATTGGCAGGGTCAGCACGACTACCCTTTTTGGGCACGGGTTGCACGTTAGCTTGCTTCCAAGACATAGGCACTTGACCAGTCGCCATAGACACGCGAAAGAGACGTGTCAGAATAGGAGTCAACTCAGGCGCACACGTCCTTAAGACTATAGCTGGTATACCGTCTGGTCCACTAGCTTTATCCACGTCCAGATCGCGCAACGCTTTGCGCACTTCGGTTTGCCGTATGCGGATTTCCGACATAAACGTCCCGCATGACGGCAAACTAGAAGGTAAAGCATTGCCAGCATCTAAACGTGAAGATTCCGCAAACAGAGTAGCAAAGAGATTTGCTTTCTCTTTAGCGGTGTGAGCTAGCGATCCGTCGGGTTTCAGCAGTGGAGGCAGTGAGGGACGGCAGAAGTTCTCTTCGATCGACTTCGCCAGGGACCAGAACGCTTTACTACCCGAGGGGTAAGAAGCAAGTTTGTTCCCAGTTCAGCGTATGTGGTCGAAGCGAGCCTTCTTGAGAGCCTTTTTGCAAGACTTAGCGGCTTTGTTAAAGGCTTTCTTCTTTTCGCGAACATCTCTAGATTTGCGGGTTCGAGCATCAGCCCAGGTTAAGTAAGCCTTATGCTTTGACGCTTCAGCATTTCTACATTCGGAATTAAACCAAGGTCGAGCTTTGCTGGACAGAGGGACGTCAGAAAAAGGTATGTAATACTCCATACCCTGGCGTAATACTTCTGTCACAGCATCCGCGCAAGTTGAGGGATCGCTCGAAGAAAAGCAAACTTGCCGCCAAGGGTAAGATGCGAAAAAGCCTCGCATCTCATCCCAATCTGCTGACCTGTATCGCCATACCCGCCGAGACCCTTTCGGGCTGGAATCGGGTGGGGAGTAGACTGATACAGACTTTACCAGACAATGGTCGGAGCTACCCAAGGGTGATAAAACCGACACCGAGTAGCGGTCTGGATCTGTTGTCAACAGAAGGTCCAAGCAATTGGCTGTATGGCCATCAACATCCGGTATCCTTGTTGCTTCCTGGACCAGCTGAGTGAGGTCTAGCGTCAAGGCAAGCTTGCGCATCTCTCGACCAGCATGGTCTGTGCTCTGGTATGGGTATAGCCAGTCTTGATGGTGGGCGTTAAAATCCCCCAGAAGCACTAATTGAGCTGATGGATACCGTTGTTGGGCTACGTCGGCCGTCTCACTGAGATAGTTTGTGAGCCTAGTTGCCTCCTCGTCTCCGCTGTGCGAACGGTAGACACCAGCATAGAGAATTTTCTCCATACCAGTGTCAACCAAAAACCACATGGTGGAAAATTTGGGGTCCTCAAGATCACGGAGACGCCGAAAGCAAATGTCATCGCGAGCATACATGCAGATTCCAGCACGCGCCCTGAAGCGATGCTCGAGGACGTAGCCTGGGTAAGCGAGATATGCTGCGTCAGCTGGACATTTAATCTGCGTCTCCGTGAGGAACACAAGGTGCGGTTTTGCAGTTTCGAGGTGGTGGTGGACTGCATTGATATTTGAGTGCAAGCCTCGTATGTTGTATTTTTAACCGACTTCAAAAAAAGGAGGAGGTTTCTCAATTCGATATTTATGTTTCTTCGCGGATAACTTCGTTGTTTATAAACTGATTTTAAATATTCTTTTTTTGTTGGAAAGGAGATATCCCAAGTGCTGTACGAAGATTGCTTACTTTAAGCATGCCTATAATAGTCTTGCGTTTTAAGGTGCGGTTAATATTATAAAAGACTAGAAGTGTCCCGCGGCTTTGCCCGCGTTAAAAGAAGTTTTAAACTTCTTTTATTTACTTAAAATTTTTATTTTGTAAGAACGATTCTATCAATAAAAACATCAAAAAAGAATTAGCCAAATCGGTTCACCCGTTTTCATGTTATCGCGTGACTAAGGCAATTCGGGATTCATATTTATAAAACCCGGAAAACCCAAAGTTTCAGACTTTGTTGCCTACCCCATTTCGAAAAATCCTACAACACGTACTTTATCTCATCTTGTTTCGCCATACAAACTATGATTCCCCGTTCCGTATCCGGGGGGAATTTTTAGAAAATATTTTCTGAGCGGATACCTACGTCATAATAACTATCTGCATTCTAAATTTCAGCGCAATCCGAAACAATATTGATTTTTAGACTTTGTTACCCCAGTTTATCCTGTTAGGGTGGCATTTTGAAAAGTCTGTAACTCGTATTTTCTTATTTATTTACATAAGTACTTGTGTGAAATATCGAATTAAATGACTATCCAAACTTTGAACCCCCGCTTCATCCCCTTGAAGAGTGAATTTTGAAAAATTCTTTCTCCTATGTCAAAATAACTATCTGCATGCCAAATTTCAGCGCAATCCGAAACAATATTGATTTCAGACTTTGTTACCCCTTTTCACCCTTTTAGGGGTGGAATTTCAAAAGAGCATGAAACACGTATTTACTTACTTAAGTACTATTGTTAAGTTTCAAATATAAAAGACTATCTATTTTTATTTATCCATACAAACTTTGAACCCCCGTTTCATCCCCTTCAGGGGTGAATTTTGAAAAAATCCTTTCTTAGTATACCCCTGCGTACTAAGACTAATATACCCTCCAAATTTCAAGTCTCTACGACCAGCGGTTTAGGCTGTGCGTTGTCTGTCAGTGAGTCAGTCACTCAGTCAGTATGTCAGGACAAAGATTCTTATAGTATTAGAAGATATGCATTTTGATGATTTAAAAAACTAAAGCAACCGACTTCCATGCCGCGCGAGTCAGTTTTAGTAGCAAGTTTAAGATATTTATCATCATATCTCTAAAGATACTTATCAATAAAATCTGATTAGATGATCTCGTTAGAATTTAAATAGAACAACCTTGGAGACCAAATTTGCTCACAATTGGCGGAGTAATCGCATAACATACATACAAAAAAAAACAAACAGATTTGAGAATTGAAAACCTCCTCCTTTTTGGAAGTATTTTCTTCGAAAAAAATTTCTACGTTTGCATTTGCGAATGAAAACCAGGCATACTTTACACAAAAAATCTACTTTACAATTAAAAAATTACAAACAAAAATATTGCCACGAAATTCAAGGCTAAAATCCCACTTCTAAAATATCATAAAAATATATTCACGTTAAAAATGTCGAAGTAACTTCAATGGAGGGAAAGTAGGTCAGTTACTAACAAGCCTGTTAGGCTGTCAACGTAACAATGTTTATGGGAATGTAGCCTTTACTGCTCAGGAATAAGGAAGACATAAAGGAAGTTGAGCCTTTGCCAACGTGTATAATTTGTAATTTGTGAGGCGTCACACAGTCTAGTAAAGAATTGTTTACTTCCGAATAGGCAGCATGCTCAAGGTTTTTCTGGAGCGAGTCTTGTAAATATTATCTTATATTTAAAGACCCGCCCCGCGACTTCACCTGCATTAAAAAGTATCCTATGTCCCTATCCACTATACTGACTAACATCATCATAATCAGCCGATGTCAGCCCACAGCTGGACATAGGCCTCTCCCAAGACACGCCGCTGAGCCCACAAGCTTTACGAATATCGTCGCTCCACTTGATCACAGGGAGTCGTACACTACGTTTGCCGATTCGCGGTCTCCACTCTAGAAACAATCTACCCCAACGGTTATCAATCCTAAGGCAGATATGACCAGCCCACTACCACTTCAGTTTGCTGATCCGTTGAGTTATGTTGATCACTTTAGTTCTCTGGCGAATTACTAAGTTCCGGATTCGATCTCGCAGAGAAACACAGAGCATAGCTCTTTCCATAGCTCGCTGAGCGACATTAAATTATTTGCTTGACTGGACATAGACTGACTATGCCTGTGCTAAATTTTAGCCAAATTGGTCGAACCGTTTGACCGTCAAGAGGATCCGAACAATTAAATATACAAACCAACTTTCGCATTGATATTATTGGCGTTGATTTTTGTATTTTGAATTATAAAATGAATGAAATAAAATAATTCAGATATGAACAATTAAGATAATATACGCGCGGCATATGAAGTCGGTTCTTTTAGTTTTTAAAAGCCTACAAAATGTACATCTGTTTATTGCATCAAATATAAAATATTAACATATTTAACAATCATCGTCATATTTCAACCAATTTACACAAAACCTTAACGAATTATGCACCTAAACCTTCCTCATAAACACTCTGGCTATTGGTAAAAACCGCGTGATGATCCGTTCAGTAGCTATTGAGATTATTGCGAACAGACAGACAGACGCAGTGATGGACTTTGATTTATAATACTTACGTAGTGATATTGGACGGCCCTATGGCGTAAAGGATAGTTACCCTGATTCTGACCCGACGGTCTTCTCGGTCTTCTGACGGTCGTTGGTTCTAATCCTAGCTATATACCTACCAATGAAAGATTTATGTGGATTCATGAATCATTGGTTTTCGTACAGAGGTAGTGGGATCATTGAATCAAAATCAATCAAATCATGGGATCAAAGAAGGGGTATTATATGTTTAACTTGTGTCTGTCTGTAGCATCTTAGCACCCAACCGGATGAACCGAATTTGATTTTACTATTTTTTTTTGTTTGATAGATGTCTTCATCGAGAGTGTTCTTAGCTTTGATTCATGAAAATTCGTTCAATCGTTATAAAACTATGAGCTTTTTTTTAGTTAATTGCGCTATGAAATCAACTTTCATAGGTCTGATCAATTCGAAAATCTTCTTCTTCAACGATATTGTAAGAACATGGAAGCATTGACCTGATGCTGGGATATCTCCTGTACTCTACAGAATACTCAAATCCACACCAACTTACAGCTCAGATTTTAAATGTCGTGTTTAGAATCACTGGAATGCTTTTATTGAAAAGATTATACATAGATCAGTCGGGGTGGTTTATATATAGATCATAACTATATTAAACAATAGAATTTTATACAGTAAAAATATATTATTATACTATATTGACTTCAAATTTATTTAGATCGGTGGGGATCTACAGCATCGCTAAGCTTATAATAATATTTTCTCTAGTAACTATGACCTAATCTGTGGTTTCACTGCAGATATTTTATTAATTTTGCGATGCGTGTATGTGAAATCCGTGATATCTTCTAGAGTTTTCATTTGAATTATATACTGTAAGGGACAATTTTAATCTTTAATATGTGGCCAAGCTAAAGTAATTATTTCGATAAGGATTAATACTATATACTTGAAAATAGCCTTGGAAGTTATGTAATATTTTTTAACAAAAAATTAAAGATTAAAATGGTTACTGTGAGTCAACCTTAAGAGATAGACATATGCTGTTGCGGACTTTTTTGTAGGTCTTATTAAGTTGTAAAACTCCTCCATAGAAAATATTCTTCTATCTATTTTCAATTGAGCAGCGTTCGTAAGAAACGTGTTTTTTCGACCGTTTTTTAGTCGACTTAGGTTGCAAATTAGGTCTCCACGAATGTACCTTTGATTTAAACGGGATAATATATAACCTATTTTCATTCCGAAAGTCCATTCTATATATTAGTGAAAGAATTTTTTTAATCGGTTCAGTAGTTTTTGAGCCAAATCATTACAAACATACAAAAATATAAAAATACAAAAATACAAATCTTCTTTCTTTATAATATTAGTATAGACTAGTATAGTCTAGTATAGATAAATGGGAACGAATTCTGTCTTTAAAGGTAAGTCTCGATTGAAAATCCTTATTCTACGTAGGCAATACAAGCACGTGAGTAATGAAACGGATACAAGTATTGCCTACGTAGTCTCAATGAATGTATTTTGTTGTGCGTAGGTTTTTCTGTTTGTTTTTGAGAATAGGTTATTAATTAGATCGACCCATACAAAAAAAGTCTCATTTTTCAAACGTGTATTTTGGAGTTTAAATGTAGGTATGAGCCATTGAGTGTTGGTGTATGTATAGAAGTGTAAGAAAATCACTTAAATACTTGCTATTTTGTGAAAGGTATCTTTAAAACTCCAATAGAAGCCTAAAAGTAAAGCATTCACATCTTTCTTGAAGCATGAATTCGACTCGACTAATACATATAACTTAGTGACATAATATTATTTCCTTCTCCATTTTATAAGAAAAAGGAGGGTTATCGTCAAGTTACATTATAAATTCTCCTCGAGTCAGGAGTACATACCGCGGCTGGCTGGTTGTTCCGCATCGACTAAGTAATGAGGCCATATCCGCATAGAAAGCCCATCCAACAAGTAAGTTACAATGGAGGTTGGACGAACTAAGGATAGCTACGTCGGGGCTAGTCAAGGCTGAGACGTTTATTAAGTTCCGAAACTGAAACTTTTTACAACTCACACCATTGCGGATTATAAAACCATTGTTAAATTGCTTAGTATCACATGATCAAATGCATAGTCAATTTTATGAAGGACATACAGACAAACATTCATTATTATATATAAGATAGGCAAGCGTTTGACCACTATCTCGCATGATGTTAAGGGAAAAAGCGATTGACACGGTAGCATGCTAACCTAGAAAATACCTGCTAGGCTATTCTGTAAGCTATCTCGACAGCGGAATCCGCGGTGAGATTTGACTTTCGTATTACGAAATTCAACCGTATTACGAACTTGATACGATTGAATTTCGTAGTACGAAATTCGAATCTCACCGCGGATCCCGCTGTCGAGATAACTTACAGAATAGCCTAGCTGAACCTGTTATTTTATATTGGTGTTGTGGGTAGATAAATAACGCCCTTCGATTAGTATTTTATTTTAAAATTGACATTTTCCTACGCACCACACAACTTTTAAATCAAACGTCATATCCTAATCCTAATCCTAACTAATATTATAAATGCGAAAGTAACTCTGTCTGTCTGTCTGTGTCACTTTCACGCCAAAACCACTGAACCGATTTAAATGAAATTTGGAACACAGATAATCTAGAGCTTGAGAAAGGACATAGGCTACTTTTTAATTCGAAATAACGGTAGTAAGGGGTTGAAAGGTGGGATGAAATGTTGTATGGAAGTATCGTCATTTTTAGAGCTAGAAGCTTTGAACTTATTTTTTAGGCTGTTGATTCGATATAAATAAATATGACATTCAAAGTTTGTAAAAGTTTTACCCTCAAGGGTGTAAAATAACAATAGGGGATGAACATTTGTATGGAAATATGTAAGGTTTATGTGAATGTTCTACTGAACGGATTTAAATGAAATTTGGTACACAGATAGTCTAGACACTGAGAAAGGACATAGACTACTTTTTAATTCGAAATAAGGGTAGTAAGGGGTTGAACGGGGGGATGAAATGTTGTATGGAAGCATCGTCATTTTTAGAGCTAGAATCTTGAAACTTATTTTTTAGGCTGTTGATTCGATATAAATAAATATGACATTCAAAGTTTGTGAAGAGATAGAAGGTGGGGGAGGGAGGGCAGGGGAGGTGGAAGTGAGGAGAAGCGAAGGGTGGAGGGGAAAGGGAGGTGAGGGGAAGGGGAGGGAGAGGGAAGAGGGAAAAAAGGGGAGGGAGATGGAAGTGAGGGGAAGGGGAGGGGGAGGGGAGGGGAGGGAGTGGGGAGAAGAGAGGGGAAAGGGGAAGAGTAGGGGGAGAGTGAAGTGAAGGGGAGGGGAGGGGGGAAGAGATAGGGGGAGGGAAGGGGTGAGGGGGAGGGTAGGGGAGAGGGGGAGGGGTAGAAGGGGAGGGGAGGGGAGAGAGGGAGGGGGGTTTAGCGCGGCGTGGTACGGTGCGGTTTAGGTAGGATACGAATGTGTCTTATTTGTAAAATAAACAGCCTAAATAATTAAAAATGCTTCCCAAAGACACTATTCCACGCGGACGAAGTCGTGGGTACAGCTAGTTTAAATATAAAATTGATTTATGAGTCAGAAGAATAGATACAATCTAAATTAAAATTAACCCCCTCTACCTTTAATACGAACTTGTAATACGCAAATATGAATATTGTATTACATGCTCAATCTGGCGTAACATCACAATCAGAAACTCGCAAAGTTTTGAACTGATGCCAAATGTATTAGACTTGAAATGAATTTTGCTGAGAAATTATTGCATACCTTACCGATTAAATTTTCTGTTAAGGTATGGCCACACCGCGGCGTCCTGCAATCTGCGGGTGCGATCTCAGTACTTTTCGATTGTTTTCTGATCGCGCTTGGTTCTAACCAGTCGGTACAAATACTACTGCGCTATCTGATCGCCGCCTAGATCGCGCACGCAGGACGCTGCTGTGTCCGTACCTTTAAGCTTGTACTTTACCTTCTGCTATAGTTTATGTCTTGAAATGAAATGTTTTTATTACTGAAAATGTAGTGAAAAATAGATGAAGTAGTTTTGAGATGTTCTGAAGTTGACGTATTATTCCGATTTTTTCTAACTGACTAAACAATCGTTTGGCTGCAATCTCGCCTGATGATAAGTGACGATGCAGCCGAAGGTGTAGCACGACCGCTCAGTAGATACCTATTCACTCTTAACTTGAACACTCTCTGGTTGTATGTCGGAGGAAAGACCTTCAAGATAAAAATATAAATAATAAAATACGAATAATTAAGATTATATAATATTATAAGATATATATATATATATTAGTTTAAAAACTAAAACAACCGACTTCCATGCCGCGCGAGTCAGTTTCAGTAGAGACGTTTATCATCATATCTCTGGAGATACTTATCAGATCGCGATGAAGTTACATTGGGATCACCGCGGTAATATAATAAATACCCTTTTGAACTAAAAACTATTTTTTTAAATCGGTTCATAAATGGCGAACATATCGATGAACATACATAAAAACATAGAACCTCCTCCTTTTTGGAAGTCGGTTAAAAATGAATGACAATACAATAGTAAAAGACATTCTTACCGTTAGCTTTTACTGTATTATTAAATAGTATAGATGCCGATTTCTATAAGAAGAGCCGAATCAAATAGAAAGGGAGGGATGCTGCCACATACATATATCTTCTTCTATACGATCGCTATTACAGCATTGTTTATAAAGACCATAGTTTGACCTGTTTTCCCAATTAAAGATATAAATAAATAAATAAACATACCTAATAATAATACTAATCTAACTATGTACGGTACATTAATTTGTATCTTCGTGGGAACAGTAACGCAGGTAAAAGTGAAGACTTTGAAAAAACACCCTTGAGAGTCAGAGTATTTTAGGTCTGGTGTGTTCACTATCTTCGACATCATCATCGCTTAGCACTAGGCGAGATAGCGGAACACGCTAAAATGTATAAAAAAAGACGTGCAAATCATGGTAGCGTGACCCGCGATCGCCCTTGACCCTTTCTAATCCAGTCGAATTTCTTCTTCAACATGTCATTACACCTTCTATTATGATGCGACTAAGGATTAAATAAGATCGTTTAAAAAACTAAAAATAACCGACTTCAATGCCGATTGCCGCGCTATTAATTTTCAGTACCAATTTTGAGGTGTTTAACTCCATATCTCTGGAGATACTTATCAGACCTCGATAAAATTACCATGGTACCACACTTAGGATATCTTCTTTCCAACACAAAAAAAAATCAAAATCGGTTCGTAAACAACGAAGTTATCCGCGAACAAACATTAAAAAATAATATGTACGGTCGAATTGAGAAACCTCCTCCTTTTTTGAAGTTGGTTAAAAAAAATAGATAGTTAAGCGTTTGATCACTAGGTGATCACTTGATGTTAAGTGACGATACGATATACAATGCAGCACATTTGCCTAGAATGTTTTGTTCACTCGCAATTTGAAATATATATAATGTAAGCATAAACACTGGCAAGAAATTCCATTACTTGGCTATAGATATGACAAAGGATTTTTTAATTTAAACTTCTTTATGCGCACTGAGGTAAAATTTTACGGAAGTTACGTAGCGTCACGGTGCGAACGCAGCGGAAGTGACGTAAGCATAATTTCATATATGATATCTATAAACGCCCTCTGTTGTAGAACGGCGTAACTACGAAGAAGTATTCGCTGGAGGAGTTGTTAAAAAAAAATTTGTGATGTTGAAAAATTAATTTAATAAACTTGGAAGAGTTACTTCTAACGCGTGCTTTCTACGCACCCTCTTTTTTAGTGGTAGAACTTCTGCTAGTTCACCAAGAGTGGGAGTCAGGTAGAACATCGATAAAATATGCTCCTTCCACCTGTATACGAACACTTGTGCTAGAGTTTGAACCGGTGACCTCTTGCTTAGAAGTTAAGCCGTCTATCTTTTACACCAATGGGGCTCAAAGTTAATAAACCGACTTCTATGCCCCGCGAGTCAGTTTCAGTGGCAAGTTTGAGACGTTTATCGTCATATCTCTGGAGATACTTATCAGATCTAGATGAAATTACAATAAAAATATCTCGACAATGTACCCGTGTGTAATGTACTGATTAAAAAAAGAATCATTTGAATCGGTTCACAATTGACGGAGTTAATTGCGTAACATACATACAAAAAAAACATACAGACGAATTGAGAACCTCCTCCTTTTAAGAAGTCGGTAAGTAAGTAAGAATTTCTTTAATTACCTTCAAATTACAAGTATAGTATAGTGACATACTCAAAAGATTTCATATACGTCAATTCACATGTCTATCTCAGATATTAATCCGGGAGCCAGGCTGTAATCCAATGATGAAACGGAGATAGGATGAAATAAAATTGTGTGATGCAATGCACGGTTGCTTTAATAGCCAGATCGGATAAACTTTACTTTAGCATTTAGAATACTTGTAACTTGTTAGATATCGATGTTTATGAATTGTTTTATGATTATAAGAAGTATATTTTGATATGGGTAGTATATACTTTAATAAAGTGCACGTTAAAGAAGAAAAAGTGCCTTTACTCCTGAAACTGCTTTCTATTTGAAAATCGCTGAGCTTCTGTATGAGCTGAAGCGACTTTTTTAAATTATTGTTGAAACCATTATCTATAAATATCTTCAATAAGAGCGAGTGGATTCTTGAAAAGTTTCATTTAACTTGCAATATGTCTATGTTTATATATGATTATTTACATCAAATGTAGAACCTCTTTCTCTCTTTTATTGGACATAGATGAAATTTCTTATGTTGTTCCAGAATAATCAAATGTTCACAACTAGAGTTTACTCCAGACAAGGGTACTCCTCAACGGTCAAATGCACAGACACGAAATTGTGTACTTTTGTACATTCATTCAATTATGCCCTTTTTTCATTATTATTCTTAAGTCTACTATATGAAATTTCTTTGTCAATTTATTTAATATTAAAACTTTGAAACATCTTTAATAATACTGACATAAAAAATCATTATAGTATCAATGAACTAACGTAGCAACTTTTAGAGTCTACGTGTAGAGCTTGCTACGACTAACAGTAATTAAGGCGTCTTGTTCAGTAATAATACGGCGAGGCATCATGCAGCTACATACAAGCGTACAGATTTCTCATTATATAGAGACCCTCAAATAATAGTAATAAATCGTAGTTGTTATTCAAAGCGTAGTACATTAATGTTGGCTATGATGATAGAACCGCAACTCACAAAATCTGTATATATAAAAGGTAAACGTTACTGATTGACTGATCTACAGATACACAGCTCTAACCACTCACACCACCAACGGATTATGCTTAAATTTCGTACGCAGATATTTATCATGTCGTTAATATCCACTAAGAAAGGATTTTCCTGGGAAAAATTGACCAATTAAGGGGAAGAAACGAGGGTTCAAAGTTTTATGGAGAAACAAGATTAGATAATCTTTTTTATTCGAAATTTTACACGAGTAATTCTGTAAATAAATAAGTAAATATGTACGTGTTTCAGGCTTTTTCAAAATTCCACCCTTAAGAGGGTGAAATGGGGTAACAAAGTCTGTAACAATAAAAAAAAATCCTATATCCCTTGGTCATGCCATAACTTGAAAACGGGTGGACCTATACTGTTAATTCTTTTTATGATGTGTTTTTATGAAAAAAAGGTTTTTACATAAGAAAAATTTAAATAAATGCAAAAAGTTTTACACGCGGGAGAAGCCACGGGGCGCTTCTAGTACCTATTATAATAAAATGGCTACGGTAAAATGCACAAGCGTCTCGGGCATAGGCCTCGGGTCAAGGTTATGCGTAGAGCTGCTACGCCAAGCGTAGCAGCGCAACTTACTTTGTCAACTCAAATTTCCATATGATAACATTCCATTGAAGTTATCCCAAATGGCAAATAACCTCTGGCAACGTCAGAGATGCCTCATTATCTAAGGGCGTCTGAAGGCCTGCGATGCACGTAAAAACGTCTGAATAAATACCAAAATAATTTAAATTGGAGTATATTTTAACTATGCCGCTATTCGGTACGTGTATGTACATGATTTTTTCAATACTTATCTTACGCAAAATCGAAGTAAATCTTATATCGTGGTTAATTATGTACTATATACATGAAAAAACCCCACAGTATTCGTTATTGTTTTCTACAAAAATAGAGATAACATTGTCAAGTAACAGGTTATCTAAAATATTCCAGCAACACTGAAATAAAATCATTTATTCAGTCATTTTGGTTGGGTTTTTGATCAAATAATTTATTTATTTTCAATGGCAAGTCTCGCTACTTTGCTTGCTATTTAAAAAAAGATGGCACTACTACGGTTGGTTTTTGCAATTGCTACGAAATATAACTGTCTTTAGTGAAGCGGTAATGTGCCTTGCAGTGCAGCATTTTTTGTGACTACCGTAATTAGACGTAGAGACAAATTTTACTACCTACGCTACCTACCATCTTAAAATACTAGTACCGCCCGTTTTTATGTCTTTCAAGTTAACGTTTCACAGCGTTAAGTACCAATTATAACAACGAATCCTTGTTAGCGTAAATAAAATGGTCTTGTGTTAGTTATTTCTGTAGTAAAACACTGTTTTACAACTATATGCAAAAAATATTCTAAAAGATAAATAACCCGTAAATTTCAATACTAAAAGACTTACCAACCAGGCCATGTGACTGGTTTTCGATCGTATAGATAGTGGTTGCCAATAACTGTTTTTTTTAAGGTTCCGTAACTATAGGTTACCAACGGAACTGAGACTTCGTCCGTCGTTTGTCCATATGTTGGAGAACAGTATCTTCTAAGCCGTAAAAGATAGAACTATTTTAGATATAATTATACTTAAAATGTTCACATAGTAGGTATGTATTATTATGGCAGCTATAACTACACATACTAAAAATTAAATAAAGCTAAAAATAAAATGAGGTCGTCCCACAAGAAACGTATTTAATCGGCAAAGTCCTGATCTTATGAACCGTAATAGAGAATTTTGTAGCATTTAAAGTTACGATTCATAGCGGGGTTAGAATTCACATGTTCTTCTTTCTCTAAGTCGGTTAAACATTATGCTTGTATAAACTAAAACATAGAATTAGCATAGCTATGTACCAACTTCATACATAACCCACAAAAGAGATAGCTCAGATTAGTTCGCGGGACATCGCGTTAGAACTTTGTACAAAACGGAGTTTGCAGTTTGTAATCTAAGGCAAAACTTTGCTTATTAGACACGACCTTTTTTTACACGGTAATAACTAATAATAAATGAATAACTTAACGACAAATTAAACCTAGTCAAATAACCCGCCTCTGAGCGGTCCTTGTGCAAAGGTGCCCATCACACTCGCCGCACTTCTACGCTAAACGGCGATGCTCATCCTCTGCACCAGGAACAAACCGGAGCGGGAGTCACCTGTACTGTCCTTAAACCTGTGACCTACTTCTAACTACTTCTAACTACTTCATAGACAAACTTTTTCTGCTTTATAGCAGAGAAAGTGTATCTGCTATAGCGGAGAGAAAGTTTGTCTATGAAGTAGTTAGAACAAAGAGTTAACGCGATACCAAATTTTGGATCGATGTGACCCGTGGAAGTTACTCTCATACCCTTTTATTAACGAGAAAAGAGGTGATGATGTCCAAATGGCTGAACAGATTAAACTAAGAACTAAGTAATCAGAATCCGTTCATCCGTTTGAAAGCCACGATACTACAGACAGACACACATCACATATACACAGATATAAACGCCAAACCTATCTTTTAAAAAATAGATTGAATGTTTTTTTTATTTATTTATTTATTTATTCATGCAAACCATATAAAAGTGTCCTTATTATAAGTATACATTTACATGGACCCTGTAACTAGGGTATGGCATTTATAATAAACCTTGACATGACAGGTTTATCAGGTATCTAAGTAATAAGTAAGTATATAATTATTAAAAAATAGTGTACATATTAACTTCTATTCTATTACTTAATTAGGTTACTTAATACTAATTAGGAACTATTTTTCAGAACTAAATATGACATTTACTTATTATTTATTTATTATTTAGTATTTATTATTTAGTATTTATTATTTAGTACTTATTAGTTAAGTATCTATTTACAATGCTTCCTTAAATAGAGATATGAACATATTATTTTTAATTGTTTAGGTATGTTACTTTACATTATCGTTCAAGAAATCGTCTATAGTGTAATATGATTTTAGGATAAGAAATGTTTTTAGTTTATTTTTAAAGGATGTATGTTTGGTTTCATTTTTTATGTCTATGGGTATTTTGTTATAAAGTTTTATTATCATATATTCTGGGCCTTTTCTTACAATTTCTAGCTTGGGCTCTGGCAATCTAAGGAGATGATTTCTTCGCGGATTTTTATCATATTCGAATAATTGTGGATGTTTTTTAACGAATATTGCTGCTTCGAGTATGTAAATACATGGCAGTGTTAATATTTTTTGATCGACAAAGAAGGGTCTGCAACTGTTACGTTGTCGGATGTTGTATATTATGCGCATGCATTTCTTCTGCATAATAAACAATTGGTCGGCATCAGTACTGTTGCCCCATAATATTACTCCATATCTTAGCCACGAATATGCGTATGCATAATATGCTGCTAAAGTTGTATTTATGTTAGTATTTATTTTTAATATTGTTAGGGCATATATGAATTGAGATAATTTGGTTTTGATTTTTGAAATGTGTGTTTTCCAGTTAAGGTGCGTATCTATATTTATTCCTAACAGGTTGTAGTTCTTTACTTCTACTATATGGAGGGTATTGGTTATTATATTTAAATCTAAAGGCTTTTTTTTGTATGTCATGAATTGGATAAGTTTTGTTTTTGTAATGTTTATTTCTAGATTATGTGCTGTTAGCCAGGTGTTTATATTAGAGTAGGTATTTATAATATTTGTGAGTGAATTTTCTTGATTGTTGCATTTAAAGAGTAATGATACGTCATCGGCAAAAAGTATGCATGTGGAATCTGTAATTTCGGGTAAGTTATTAATGAATATAAGAAATAGTATACATCCGAGTACACTACCTTGCGGGATGGAATTGTTAGTGGTGCGGATTTCTGACCGAATCTTTGTTATTATTGAATTTTGGTGGTGTTCAATTTGCACGAATTGTTTTCTGTTACCTAAATATGATTTAAGCCAATTAAGTGTTTTTCATCTGATGCCTATCTCGAACAACTTTGAAAGTAATATATTATGTGGAACTTTGTCATATGCCTTCGTCATATCAAGTAGGATTCCAACAGAATTAGATTTATCCTTTAAATGATTTAGTATTTTTTGCGTATATTTATAAAGGGCTAGGATGGTAGATGAATCTTTGCGAAATCCGAATTGATTTTCATTCAATAATTTATATTTTTCTAGGAACTCTGAGATACGATTATATATGACTCGTTCAAATATTTTCGATACTGCTGGGAGAATAGAGATTGGCCTATAGCTATTTATATTTACGGAATTTCCATCCTTCTTTAGAATGGGTCTTATTTTAGCTATTTTCAGGCGGTCTGGGAAGCATTCTTCATCTATTGATAGATTAATCAGTTTTGTTATAGGCGGTATCAGTTCTTGGCAGCAATATTTTATGAGAGTAGGTGGAATATCATCTATTCCACTACTGTGTTTATTTCCTAGTCTCTTGATGATATTATTGACTTCTTTTTCGGTGACTGGTGACAAGTACATCGAGTTTGTGACTAAGGTTTTCCTGTGTTGTATAGATGTTGATTTAGTTAGGTTTGTGCTTCCTTCTCCTATTGATGCAAAAAAGTTGTTAAATACATTTGCAATCTGTACTGGTTCTTCTATGATTTTGTTGTTATCATTTAGGCTTAGTTTAATGTTATGAGATTTTTGTCGTGTATTTTTATTAGTTGTCTCTTTAATGATCGCCCACATAGTTTTTATTTTGTTATGAGATCGTTTCATTTTATTTACATTGTACATTTTTTTAGAGATTTTTATGCAAATTTTTAACTGTCTTCGATACTTGTCGTAGTGGGATTTAAGGACTTTATTTCGAGTTTGATTTAATAATATTTTAAGAGTTCTTTTGTGAAGGCAAGATGTTTTTAGTCCTTTGGTGATCCAATTATTTTTACTTATGTGTCTTATTCTATTATTTTTGTACGGTATACACGTGTCGAGTATTTGTTTAATTTTATCGTCAAATGAATTGTAGTTTTCGTTGATACTCCGATCTACTTTTATCAGCTCGTCCCATTGAACTTTCATTAAAGCGTTATTAAAACGTTCCATATTTGTAGTGTTAAATCGTCTCTGCAATATAAAGGTATCAGGGGAGGGCCGAGTTGAAATGCCAGTACATTCAAATTGATAATTTATAGATTTATGGTCTGATAATCCGTAGTCTTTTATATTTACTGCACACTTTTTTATGAAGTTATTCGTGAATAGTAGATCTAAACAGGTTGAACTTTTGTTGGTATCTCTTGTGGATTCATGAACTTTTTGTATTAAGTTATGTTCTAGCATTGTATCAATAAGTTTTTGGTAGTGAATAGGTTTATTATTTTTATCTAAGTTGAAGTCTCCTCCTATTATAACGTGTTTTTTGTTGTTCAGCATCTTAATTTTTAACAATAATTTATCTATAAATGTAAAGAATGTTTCCATATCTCTATCTGCTCTATAAATATTAACTAATATTGCACTATGATCGGGCACTTCTATTGCACAACACTCTACAGTATGTTCTATAGACAGTTCTTGTATATCAGGTCGTGCTCTGAAGTGGATACCATCTCGAAGAAGAATGGCTACCCCGCCACCTCTATATGACTTGCGGTAGTAGGCTGACGCGAAGATGTAGTTCGGTATTTTAATAAGGTTCTTTTGGTCTTCTGTGATCCATGTTTCAGATAGACATATTGCTTGGATGCAGCTACTCGCTTCTTCTTCTTCTGTTAGTACACTTTCTAATAAGTGAACTTTATTTTTAATGCTTTGGATATTTTGGAATATCGTTGTAAAGTTATTTGCGAAATGTCTTCTTGGCTTCTTTGGGAAATGTCTGGTGTAGGTAATTTTTAACAATTTCTCTCTGGTCTTGATCAAGTTCTCTTTTCTTAGATTCACAGATCGTAGTTTCTAGAAGTGAGATATTCTTATCCTGTGATGGATCCTCTTGTGAGGATAAGGATTTTCTTATAGTGGGTTTTATTTGCAATTGGGCCGTATGTTCTTTACCATCTACGTATAACTTATTGTTGCGGATCACAGCATGTCTTCTATTTTCTCTTTCTAACATCAGCAATTTTGTTAGTGTTTTCCTCTTTTCTATACCGTTGTTGTCTAGGTATTCCGAAATTGCTAATCCGGTGTTCCTAAACCATTGTCCGTTCTGTAATATGTATTTACACATTCTCTTACTAATAAGTTCAATCACTAAAGGCCTTTTATAACCCCTTCTACCTATGCGAGTTAGCTCTTCTACATATCCTGTTAAGTCCACGTTCTGAATTTCTCGGAATACTTTTATTATTCGGCTATGCAGTTCAGTTAAATTTTCACCATGGTCTTCTAATCCATATAGTACGATCTTCTTGATATTGTCGCACTGCTGGACTTGTTCAGTCGGGATAGGGTTGGCGCTTGAGCTTAACTCGATAATCTGTTTTTTAAGGGTTGAATTTTCTTGTTCCAAATATTTAATATTTTTGTTTATTTGATCAATTTCAGTTTGAAAATTTGTTTGAATTTTGTTTGTATTCTGTTTATGAGACAAAAAATCCTGTTCTAAGTTATGTAATACAGTGTATATTTCTTCCCTAATAGACGCCTTCATCTCTGTAATTTTTACAAGTATATGCTCCGTATTCCGTTCCAATTTTTGGTCCAACAGTAAGCTGATCTGTTCGAGTGTTATGCCATTGGTGTGTTTCGACTCTAATAGAGTAGCTTCTAAGGTATTTCCAAGAGCCGATGAGTACCCGTCTAGGATCTGTTCGTCGATCGATGTCTCAGAATCATTGGGTGTCGACGACTTCATTGCAGTTTTTTTGATGCGGCATGTCAGGTTGAGGCATTCTTGACATGTCCAGTAGCGCTCGAGGTCTTGGATGTGGGCTCTAAAATATTCTTTTGTTATATCCACACAAAAGTAGTGGAAGTGGAGTTTGCATTTGGTGCAATCTATAATTTCTGCTATTGCAATATGTTTGGTGCAAACTGTACAATTCCTCGTTTTGATTGAGTATATTTTTGTTCTATTCACAGAATTAGACGAATTTTATCCAAGTAGTAATATATGTGTTGTGTTCTATTTTTAACTAGTGCTGCTATCTGTTGTGTAATATCCTGTACTTTTGCGACTGGGTCGATCCAGGCGGGATAATAGACGTAGCGCGTAGGACGAAGCTCGTAGTAAGCGTAGCAGTAGGAAGGTAGGTACTTAATTAATAAGTACTCGATTAATCACATAGATAGCGTTACCTGTTGTATTTCTCGATTCATTGACCTTTTCTTGTGTTTGTATAATTAGGTTATAATTATGTTATGTGTATTATGATATTGAATTGTTGGATTATATTGTCACTATAAACGTCCACTGCATAGTAAAATGGTTTTACTCTTCGTTTTAGGTAGCTTTTCTTTCTTATTTTGCAGTAATTTTCACAAATCACTTAATTTTTTGTTTCACTTGTTAAGTCTATATCAATAAACATCTTGCTTGTTCTATTATATAACTCAAAGTATTAAATGTTCATATTGAAAATTTAATCACATTTATATCACTTTACACGATTTTACCATTTTTGATGAATATTTTATCACGGAGCGATTGTAATGTTTACGCTGTCATGGCGGAGTCTCTGTAATGTTATTTAATCTCTGATTTTTTTAGGGTTCCGTACCCAAATGGTAAAACGGGACCCTATTACTAAGACTCCGCTGTCCGTCTGTCTGTCTGTATGTCTGTCTGTTTGTCTGTCTGTCTGTCACCAGGCTGTATCTCATGAACCGTGATAGTTATACAGTTGAAATTTTCACAGATGATGTATTTCTGTTGCCGCTATAACAACAAATACTAAAAACAGAATAAAGTTAAAAATAATAGAGGGTCCCCACACAAGAAGCGTGTTTCTTTCGGCATTTCACGTCATCTATGAACGCTTAGTTAGGTTAACGTCCCATAGATGGCGTTATATTGAAATGTCGATCCCTAATACCTTTGTTAGACGTTAGATGGCGTTATAAGAAATAATATGTTTATTATTGATTATTTTTTGCTGGCGAAAAATGATAGTGGTATTTTTTGCTCCATCTTATAAAATACTGAAGTATGGTACGGAACCCTACTAGTGCGAGTCCGACTTGCACTAGGCCAGTTTATTTTACTTTGGCATCTTGATACTCAGATAAATAATGTTTCAAGGGGCTTGATACTTCCATCGATTAAAATTCCAACATGATAAGCTTTGAATATAAATCACTGAAGTTTACCCGGACGCCAATAAAACACGACATCGTTATAAAAGTTTAATCTAGCTTTAACAAGTTCTTCATAATGTGAAATTAATTTACTGCTTGGTCGATATATTTTTTATGTTTGGTAAAAGACGCTTGTGTGATGCGTAAGCGATGATACATTCCTATAGCATAAAATCTGGCAATCTTCGCATGCAAAACTCTGGATTATCTGATGACAGTATAAAGTCGGTTCTAAGTAGAACATCGAATATTTTTTTTGTATTAGATCATTTGAATAGCTAATCTCGGATACAAGAAAAATAACGGTGCGTAGAAAGCTACGCGTTAGAAGTGATACTTCCAAGTTTATTCAATTGATTTCTCAACTTATATTTTTTTTGTACAACTCACAACTCCATCTGTCGATCTTAGCGGGTCAAATGCCCGAATGGTAGCGTATACGTCTTCGTAGTTACGCCGTTCTATAATAGAGGGCTTTTCTAAATAAAATATATACCATGACAGCATTTGTCCACAGCAACGGCACCGGGACGTCACCGGCAACAAAATGCCGGCGCCGAAGTAGCGGTACAAACTATATATGGCAGCTTGTCCACAGCATGATCGGCACCGGGTGACGTCATCCCGGCCGCCGGTATTTCGAGTAGATCGGCGCGACCGCTAGAAACCGGCCAGAGATTCGGCCTGATTTCCGTTGATTCGGAACGTGACGCTACGTCACCTCCGTCAAATTTTACCCCGGTGCGCTTGAAGAACTTTCACTTCAAGAATTCGATCTTACTTTTATTCAATTGTGTACGTCCTGGCGTTGTCGGACAAAAGTCGCTTCATAAAAAAAAATCCATTCGTCAACATTTCTGCGTCTTTTTTAATACAGTGTCATTAATTGGTCCACGTCGCATTTACCAAACGTTAATTTAGTCCGTTTAAGTCCAGTATACTCAGTCACGAAACTTCCTACTTCGAAACTTCAACACAATATTAATTAGGTCTTTCTCCACCGAGAATAAATAGCGGATAAACTTGGGCTCAGTTAAAGTTAATAGTTAGGCAGCTATTGGACAGTGTTGCTACGACTAAGTTTATATTTTATGTAGTCGATCTTTTGTGTAATTGGAGTTAAAACAATTTATCATCTCAATCAATTAGAGGGCCTGGTGGCGTAATCGGGAGAATGGTTGGCTTTGATGCCGTGGTACCGAGTTCAAATCCCGCCGTGCACCAATGGATTTTTCTATCGAAAAATTTATGTGCGCTTCTCACAGTGGCCCTCCGGTGAAGGAAAACATCGTTAAGATACCAACAACCCCCGTATGGTGGTAGGACACTATCTAGTGTCCGCCTGGCCAGGTACAACCCTCAAGTTAGAAAATCTGTCGCCAAAACATCTAATGTGTTCCGGCAGCTATCCTTGAGAGCCAGTTTCCATTCTAGGTCTAGCGTGCTTACCATCTTCGACTACATCGTCACTTACCAACAGGTGAGATATTGGTCAAACGCTAGCCTATACAATATTTTAAAAAAATCAAGAGTATAAAAAAGTCAATGTATCTCAATAAATAATTCCTATTATAAACCAGGAAACGAATGCAGAACTTATAAGGTGGGAAACGATTTAAAAATACCTATATACTTACTTATAAGGGTTGACCAAGGTCAAAAAGTTGAACAAATAATTTATGATCGTTTAAAAAATTAAAAGAATCGACTTCATATTCTGCGCCAGTAAAAAAAGCCAGTAGACGCAGTAACTATTATATAATCTGTGTAGCATGTCATTAGTATCATATATAATAGTTGGTAGCATGTCATCGAGGTATATAAATGCATCGTAATACAAAATGTTGATATATTAAAAACGGCTCAACCGATTTCTTTAAATGGGACCACCTTGAAAGGGTACTCTTTGAAACAAAAATATAATTTTACAAATCAGTTCAGGCATCTTCGAGTATTCGGTAAACATACAAACATAAAAAAAAAGATTCCGACGAATTGATAACCTCCTACTTTTTTTTATGAAATCGGTTGAAGAAGAATTCGGAAGTAGACTTGCGCACGTAAAATCATTTCCGTTTAGAATGTATCCATTAAAAAATGTAAAGCAGTTTTATTTTTACTTAGTAAAAAGCTTGACACAGATATAGAGCGGTATTTTGTTAAAAGTTTATCCTCAAGTGATGTAACAACCCCGCAACTTACAAACTATGACAATATAAGTTCTTTAAGTCATCATATTTTATTCAGAGACCAAGGGGACTTTATGAAAAACTCGAGGACGTAGTGGCGATAAGTTGGGAGAAGTTTTACGATTTACATGGCAACACACATACCAAACTCCGACTTCGAAAGATTTTCTCTTTGATATAACCGGCATAAACCGTCCATATTTTTACCCACATGGTATTAATACTTTATTTTTAGAAACAGTGCTAAAATAATAACGAGCGATAGTGTTTGCCGCGACCACGCTTACGGCTAACACCAATTAAAGATTATAGCGTTTATCATTATCATCATCAGCCAGTGTCAGTCCACTGCTGGACGTAGGCCTCTTCCAAGATACGCCACTGAGTCCGATCTTCGGCTCTTCTTTTCAAGTAACTGCCCACCGCTTTACGTATGTCGTCGCTCCACAGAGCGTCCTACGCTACGTCTACCTACTACGTCTACGTCTACCCCAACGGTATTAAGGCGTTAACAGACATTAAACTAGCCATGACCAAACGCGATTTAATACAATAAAATACAATAACTCTTTATTATTACGGCATCTGACAATGAGATGGTACAGCTCCAAGATATATATATAAGCAATAAAATATTACAATTATTATTTTATAAAATTAATTACCTATACAAAAATCTCGGCGGCAAACGTAGTGTAGGGCATCCTCCCGCTAGATGGACCGATGATATACGCAAGCTGACTGACAGCGGTTGGAAACAAAAAGTTGAAGATCGAGCTCAGTGGCGTGCCATAAGTGAGGTCTATGTCCAGCAGTGGATAAGCTGATTATAATGAAAATGACAAAAATGTACTTCTGATAAAACTAGTTATGAAAACTTTGATCGTAATCACCACATTTATCATTCTTCAACAGATAAAACCATTACCAACAATATTAAATGTGCGAAAGTCAGTTTGTTTCTTCTACTCTCTTAACTATTCTGTCAATTTGGCTGAAATCTTACACGGATTACCTTTTGGTTTAAGTTTGGTTTATGGTTGTAAAGAATATAGGGCACTAGGAAAAGGACACGAAATTGCCACTAATATCTAGCAAACTATACTTTACTTGACAAAGAAAGTGTAAATGAATACAGTTTACTTTGTACCTCTAAGAAGTTCTTACTTCTACTTAATGTTAGTTAAGCTCTCTGAGAACCTAAATTAATTCTCTGTACGTATAACTTAAAAGGATTAACTCTCATTGTCCCAACTTCTTTGTTTGTTGTTGCGTCACAGACAATGATGTTCTATTCAATTGTGGTAGATACGGCTTTATTCACAGTTGCAAGAGTTGAATGGGAGGTTGTCTTGATGTAATTACAGTTTGTGTTTCTTGAAAGAGGAGGAAATAACTTCTATGTAGTTTTGTAGGTAATGTATACCTGTATTTTAAAAGATGGCATAATCTTTAATATACATTTTCAACCGACATCCAAAAAGAAGGAGGTTCTCAATTTGTCTGTAAGTTTTTTTTTGTTTGTGTGTATGTTACGCGATTACTCGGTCAATTGCGAACCGATTCGAATGATTATTTTTGTAATCGGTAGGATACGTTTTCGATGTGGTGTCATTGTAATTTCATTTAGATCTGATAAGTATCTCCAGAGAAATGACGATAAACGTCTCAAACTTGCTACTGAAATTGACTCGCGGGGCATTGAAGTCGGTTGTTTTAGTTTTTAAATTATCTTAATTATATGAGTAACTAGTTGATTGGCATTACTTTGTACAGGTATTGCAGAGGAATAATATGATAAAACCTTCCTCAGTATCAACATTTTTTTAAATATCTTATAGGCTAGCGTTTGACTACTATCTCACCTGCTGGAAAGTGATGATGCGGTCGATGATGGTAAGCACGCTAGGCTTAGAATGGGAACTGGCTCTCAAGTATAGCTGCTGGAACAAAATAGATGTTTGGCACAGATTTTCTAACTTAAGGGTGGTTTTTTAACTTCTTTCACATAATTATTACAGAACACCGTATCAAACTATCTGTTTGAGATCAAAGTGTGCAAACAAACAGAAAGTCTTATGAGATAGTTAGACCTTCCTGTAAACTAAAGCACGAACATAATCAGGTATGAGATAATCAAATGAATAACACACTCATAGAATACTGTAAGTCCGAAAGTTAATCAATGTGATTTGCACTCCCTCTTACTAAAGTAGTACAGATAATAATAACCGGCCAAGTGCGTGTCGGGCCACGCGCAGTGTAGGGTTCCGTAGTAGCCCGTTATTCAATGCCAGTCTTTACCCGTTATAAACATGCAACTAGGTACTTCGTCTTTGTCACTTTAAAGGATGTATTCTAAGAATTGTGTACTTAGTACAAAATTATCCAACATCCAAGTTCAACGACTATTACTGCTAAACTAATAAAGTTATCTTAACTGCTATAGTTTTCCTTTAAAGTTCATGAAATGCACTATTATCACGAATTTTCCCAGATTTTTCAAGCCAGCAATTTAGTTTTTAGAGGGGAGTGGGACGCCCTACTGGAACAAAAATTTGCACTTCAAAGTTTAATATTTCGTAAATAGAGCATTCAATCGAAAAATTGTATTAGCATCCCCTTAGTCATTTTAAAATACCTATTCAACGATGCCCGACACGATGGGGTAGACGACGAAAAAAAAATCATCCCCACTTGTCATGTAAGGGACCTCACCCTAAAAAAAATATTTTTCAAAATTTTATTTCACGAAATTTTGGCGTAATTTATATACATACCCCCACAAAATTACAGCTTTCTAGTATTAATGGTTTCCTAGCAAAACCTCGGACAGACAGACAGACAGACAGACCGACATGACGAAACAATAAGGGTTCCTTGTCAGGACTACTCAACCCTAAAAAGCTAAAATGACGATTCTACTTTATAAAACGTCATAGCATATGAGAGTAAATGTACATGAGACCTATAAAGAGACGCTACGAAGGTACCCGTAGGACAATTTGTACCTTTGTTAGAATGGTAATGTTATCACGCATTACTGACGCTGTGGGTAGATTAGATTAAAGAGTTTTTGTTTATTTTAGGGTGTTACAAAAAAACATTTTAGACAAATATATTTTCTGGAATGATATAGAGAGGTGCAAAATGGATTAGTTGTTCAGCTCTTTGATGCGCTTTTACATGGTTTCTTCTGAAATATTTAATACGCTACACAATATCTTTCGGAGTAAGTTTGAACGCATATTCATAACGACTGGACCGATTTCACTTATAATTTTTTGTTTGTGTTTGTTATTATCAGGAAAATGTTTTTATATTGAGCACAAACAAAATGCAAAAAACACAATGTAAAAAATATTGATAAACAACATCAGACATTTATATTATTAAATAACAAATTATAAATGTGTCAACTTGCAGCAGTTACAGAGTTAAACGCGCTGTGACGAAGTAGAGAAACGATATACGCAAAGCGGTGAGCAGTGACTAGAAAAGAAGACCTGAAGATCAAGCTCAGTGGCATGTCTTGGAAAAGTCCCATGTCCAGCAATAGACTGATAAAAGCCGATAGTGGGCAAGATGTCCACTGTCCAGTAAAATTACAGGGCATGTGAGACTTCACATGTTTACGTCTCGAGGTAACAGGCGCAGTGCGGTGACATGTAAAATTCTAGACAGCGAGAACTTTGCACTCCGCTGTATCTGTAATAGTTAGACGTCATTGCTTACCACCAGGCAAGCATCGTGATTGCTTGGTACCTTATATCATAAAAATTAATTACCAACAGGTGAGGTAGTGGTCAAACGCATGCCTACATGTTATCTGTGTCTTGCAGTTAAATTTACCAGTCAGGGAAAAAAAACTTTCTTATATAGGTATTATAAATGAGTATAAAACTTTTTTGATATAAGAATATGTATACCGTATCTAGACTACGTTAAATTTATTTACGCACCAAAAAATAATTAAAAAAATATTCAAGTAAATCAACTATAGTAGAGTCAATTTAATAGATCACATTTGACACTTCATCAAAATTCAACAACGTGTCCTTGTAATGAAGGGCACATAAAATTATTAATTATTTCAAAGTCAGCACTGCATAATTACTTAACATTTTTGAGTCACAAATACAATTTATTCTAATAATTACAAAAGAAAGCGTTTTTACGATTTACTTTGACTAATAATTCATTTTAAACATAATAAACAATTTTTGTTCTAAAAAACTAAACGTTAGTACAAGGTTACGTCAGTGAACACTTTTTCTTTGTAAAGAATAGGGATGCTGCCCATAAAATCAAAAGATTGATCAGTCGATAGGTTGAATCGAATGCAATGATTGCTTGTGAAGGATGTTTAACTATAAAAATAACTACACTGTGATTGTGATTAACACATAATATTATTATTTGACTAAAAAAATACAAATATAATTGAATAGGAACTAAAATCAATAATAATTAATTTGGGTTAAAAAACTAACGATAAACTACTAAACGTTAGATCAATAGGTACATTTGAGTATGTTTTTTATTTTATTGGGCCATTTTCTATGGACCAACATTCTAATCAATAAATAAATTTAAAATCGTTTAAATATGTAGAATTTTCGATTTATATAATTTGTATTAACGTGTCTTATCAATCAACATCAACACCAATCAACACCAATATTATAAATGCGAAAGTCAGTTTGTTTATTTGTTTGTTTGTTTGTTTGTTTGTTTGGGACTTCTTCACGGTCAAACGGCTTGACCGATTTGGCTGAAATTTTGTACAAAGATAGTACATAGGGCAGAATAGGATATAGGATACTTTTCTTTTGGCTATCGAGTCAGGGGGTCCAGATATTTTTAATTGAATTTTGTAAATATAAGACTTCTTCTCGAATAAACGGCTTGACTGATTTGCCTGAAATTTTGTATGAATACATGTCATAAGGCAGAATAGGATATAAGATAATTTTTTTCTGGCTGTCGAGTCAGGGGGTCCAGATATTTTTAATTCAATTTCGTAACTAAAGGACCTCTTTTCGAATAAACGGCTTGACCGATTTGCCTGAAATGTTGTATAGAGACAGATCATAAGGCAGAATAGAATATAGAATACTTTTTTTCTGGCTATCGAGTCAGGGGGTCCAAATATTTTTAATTGAATTTCGTAAATATAAGATCTCTTCTCGAATGAACGGCTTGACCGATTTGCCTAAAGTGTTGTATAAAGACAGTTCATATGGTAGAATAGTAGATAAGATACTTTTTTTTTGGCTATCGATTCAGGGGGTCCAGATATTTTTAATTGAATTTCGTATATATAAGATCTCTTCTCAAATAAACGGCTTAAACGATTTGCCTGACATGTTGTACAAAGACAATTCATACGGCTGAATAGGATACAGAATACTTTTTTTCTGGCTATCGAGTCAGGGGGTCCAGATATTTTTAATTGAATTTATTAAATATAAGACCTCTTCTCGAATATACGGCTTGACCGGTTTGCATGAAATGTTGTATAAAGACAGTTCATAGGGTAGAATAGGATATAGAATATTTATTTTTGGCTATCGTGTCCGGGTGTCCAAATATTTTTAATAAAATTTAGTAAATATAAGACCTCTTCTCGAATAAACGCTTGGATTTGCCTGAAATGTTGTACAAAGACAGTTCATAGAGTAGAATAGGATATAGGATACTTTTTTTTTGGCTATCGAGTCAGGGGGTCCAGATATTTTTAATTGAATTTTGTTAATATAATACTTCTTCTCGAATAAACGGCTTGACCGATTTGCTTGAAATGTTGTATAAAGACAGATCATAAAGCAGAATAAAATATAGAAAACTTTTTTTTTGGCTATCGAGTCAGGGGGTCCAGATATTTTTGATTGAATTTTGTTAATATAAGACTTCTTTTCGAATAAATGGCTTGACTTATTTGCCTGAAATTTTGTATGAATACATGTTATAGGGCAGAATAGGATATAGGATACTTTTTTTCTGGCTGCCGAGTCAGGAAGTCCAGGTATTTTCAATTGAATTTTGTAAATATAAGACCTCTTCTCGAAGAAACGGCTTGACCGATTTGCTTGAAATGTTGTATAGAGACAGTTCATAAGGCAGAATAAAATAAGGAATACTTTTTATTGGCTATCGAGTCAGGGGGTCCAGATATTTTTAATTGAATTTTGTTAATATAATACTTCTTCTCGAATAAACGGCTTGACCGATTTGCGTGAAATTTTGTATGAATACATGTCATAGGGCAGAATAGGATATAGGATACTTTTTTTCTGGCTGTCGAGTCAGGAAGTCCAGGTATTTTTAATTGAATTTTTTGAATATAAGACCTCTTCTCGAATAAACGGTTTGACCGATTTGCCTGAAATGTTGTATTAAGACAGTTCATAGAGCAGAATAGGATATCGGATACTGTTTTTTTGGCTATCGAGTCTGAGTGTTTAGATTTATTTAATTGAATTTTGTGAATGTGTGGCCTCTTATCAGCTCAACAGCTTGACCGATTCAGCTGAAATTTTATACATATTACAGTTCATTTTGCATAGAATCACATAGGATACTTTTTCTCTGGCAGCCGAGTTCAGGTGTCCAGAATGTTTAAAGTGAACTTTGTAAATGTGTGGCCTACTCTCGGTCAAACGGGTTAACCATTTAAGCTGAAATTTTGTGCACAGACAGTCAAAAATACAGAAGGACAACGAATACTTTTTTTTGGGTGGAAATTTAGGTTGTCTATATTTTTATTATGGAATTTTGTTAATCTGTGGCCTCTTTTCGGCCAAATGGCTTGACCGATTCTGATGAAATTTTGTACAAAGACATTTAATAGGGCATAAAAGGGCAAAGAATACTTTTTTTCCGCAGAAAAGTACGGGTGCCTATATTTTTTGTTAACTTTACATAGAGTTTGCACAATCATAAAAGTTTGACGTTAGGTTCATCTATAATGACTCAACTTAATAAGTGCCTTAATGAGGCCATAAAACTGTCAGGGTCATTAAAAGTCATCAAAATTTACGCGATGGCTTTGCTTGCCCAACGTGTTTTATCTGCTTTGTGGGAAGTATTTCAAAAACATTCGTGTTTTACCAGCCACATTTAACCTTAGGGTCATCGGTGTTGACTTAGTAGGTTATAAAAACTGTCAGGGTCATAAAACGTAAAAATGTTCGCGCTCACATCGCTCGCGCAGTGATAGCGCTCGCTGCGCTCGCGCAATAATTTATTTGATCTACTTTGTAGGTAATATTTCAGCAACTTTTGTATTTTAATAGCCACATTAATCAAAACGAGCCATAAATTGGAACAGTACAACTATCAATAATCATAATGATTTTTTACCTTTAAATAAGTGGATATCAATTTTAACCTTAGGGTCATCGGTGTTAAATAAGCAGGTCATAAAAACTGTCAGGGTCATAAAATGACGTAAGAATTTTCGAGCTCGCTTCGCTCGCGCATTAATAGCGCTCGCTATGCTCGCGCAAAACTTTGTTTAATCAACTTTGTAGGTAAAATTTCAGCATTTTTTGTATTGTAATAGCCACATGCATCAAAACGAGTTTATAAATTGAAATAGTACAACCTTCAATAATCATAATGATTTTTACCTTAAAATAAGTGGATATCAAGTTTAACCTTAGGGTCATAAAAAGACGTAAAAAGTTTTCACGCTCGCTTCGCTTACGCATTGATAGCGCTCGCCATGCTCGCGCAAATATTTCTTTTATCTACTTTGCAGGTAATATTTCAGCATTTTTGTATTTTAATAGCCACATGCATCAAATCGAAGCCATAAATAGAAACAGTACAACCTTCAATAATCATAATGATTATAAACCTTAAAATAAGTAGATATCAAGTTTAACCTTTGTGTCATCAGTGTTAACTGAGTAGGTCATAAAAACTGTCAGGGTCATAAAAGGTCGGAAAAAATGTTTGCGCTCGCCTCGCTCTCGCAGTGATAGCGCTTACTACGCTCGCCCAGTAAAAGCGCTCGCTCCGGTCGCGCAAGCATTTGTAATATCTACTTTGTAGGATAACAATTCAATTTCGCTCAATTTCCTGTGCTCCAATCATTCCCTGGCGTTGAGGTCATCTGAAACTTTAGAGTTAGATATGCCAGCTCACTTGACATTCTTCTATGATTCTTCTTTCATTATACAGGCAAACCGTCTTTGGAATGACTTACCTGTTACAATTCGACACGCTCCCTCAATTTATACTTTTAAAGAAAAACTAAAACAATTCTACTTAACACAGACCGGTATTGATGATTATTAAGCTATCTCATGTATTTCTTAAAACTGTTATATATTTGTATGTGTATGTATGTTTATATATTATGCATATTTATTTATATTTGTTTTATTTGTATGTATGTAGATATATGTTATGAAATAAATATTTATGTTTATGACTTTGAAATAGATGTTTATTCATTTTATGATCTCAAAATTATTAAATGTGCACCTTAGCCCTTTACATATTCGTACTGTCCACTCCGTCCTAAGGTTATCTGGAAAAGATCGCTTTGAGCGATAAGACCGCCTATTGTACTAATGTATAATGTATTTTAAGATGTTTATTATTTAATTTTGGTGTACAATAAAGAATTATCATTCATTCATTCATACATTTCAGCATTTTTTGTATTTTAATAGCCACATGCATCAAAACGAGTCATAAATTGGAACAGTAGAACTTTCATTAATCATACTAATTTTTTACATTAAAATAAGTGGATATCAAGTTTAACCTTAGGGTCATCGGTGTTGAATTAGCAGGTCATAAAAACTGTCAGGGTCATAAAATGACGTAAGAATTTTCGCACTCGCTTCGCACTCGCTTCGCTCGCGCATTGATAGCGCTCGCTATGCTCGCGCAAAACTTTGTTTTATCTACTTTGTAGGTAATATTTCAGCATTTTTTGTATTTTAATAGCCACATGCATCAAATCGAGTTTATAAATTGAAACAGACGCATCAAATCGAGTTTATGAATTGAACAACAAACAACCTTCAATAATCATAATGATTTTGTACCTTAAAATAAGTGGATATCAAGTTTAACCTAAGTGTCATCGGTCTTGACTTAGGTAGGTCATAAAAACTGTCAGGGTCATAAACTGTCGTGAAAATTTTTCGCGCTCGCTTCGCCCTATTAATGCGCGAGCGAAGCGAGCGCGAAAAAATTTTACGTCTTTTTATGACCCTGACAGTTTTTATGACCTACTAAGTTAACACTGATGACACAAAAGTTAAACTTGATATTCACTTATTTTAAGGTTATTAATCATTATGATTATTGAAGGTTGTACTGTTTCAATTTATAGCTTCGTTTTGATGGATGTGGCTATTAAAATACAAAAAATGCTGAAATATTACCTGCAAAGTAGATAAAACAAATGTTTGCGCAAGCGTAGCGAGCAGTATTACTGCGCGAGCGTAGCAAGCGCTATCACTGCGCGAGCAAAGCGAGCGTGAAAAATTTTTACGACCTCTCATGACCCTGACAGTTTTTATGACCTGCTAAGTTAACACTGATGACAAATGTCTGCGCGAGCGCAGCGAGCGCTATTAATGCGCGAGCGAAGCGAGCGCGAAAAAATTTTACGTCTTTTTATGACCCTGACAGTTTTTATGACTTACTAAGTCAAGACCGATGACCCTAAGGTTATAAACTTGATATTCACTTATTATAAGGTAAAAAATCATTATTATTATTGAAGGTTCTACTGTTTCAATTTATAAACTCGTTTTGATGCATGTGGCTATTAAATTACAAAAAATGCCGAAATATGTTATCTACAAAGTAGATAAAACAAAGGTTTGCGCGAGCGCAGCGAGCGCTATCAATGCGCGGGCGAAGCGAGCGCGAAAAATTTTCACGACTTTTTATGACCCTGACAGTTTTTATGACCTACCTAAGTCAAGACCGATGACACTTAGGTTAAACTTGATATCCACTTATTTTAAGGTACAAAATCATTATGATTATTGAAGGTTGTTTGTTGTTCAATTCATAAACTCGATTTGATGCGTCTGTTTCAATTTATAAACTCGATTTGATGCATGTGGCTATTAAAATACAAAAAATGCTGAAATATTACCTACAAAGTAGATAAAACAAAGTTTTGCGCGAGCATAGCGAGCGCTATCAATGCGCGAGCGAAGCGAGTGCGAAGCGAGTGCGAAAATTCTTACGTCATTTTATGACCCTGACAGTTTTTATGACCTGCTAATTCAACACCGATGACCCTAAGGTTAAACTTGATATCCACTTATTTTAATGTAAAAAATTAGTATGATTAATGAAAGTTCTACTGTTCCAATTTATGACTCGTTTTGATGCATGTGGCTATTAAAATACAAAAAATGCTGAAATGTATGAATGAATGAATGATAATTCTTTATTGTACACCAAAATTAAATAATAAACATCTTAAAATACATTATACATTAGTACAATAGGCGGTCTTATCGCTCAAAGCGATCTTTTCCAGATAACCTTAGGACGGAGTGGACAGTACGAATATGTAAAGGGCTAAGGTGCACATTTAATAATTTTGAGATCATAAAATGAATAAACATCTATTTCAAAGTCATAAACATAAATATTTATTTCATAACATATATCTACATACATACAAATAAAACAAATATAAATAAATATGCATAATATATAAACATACATACACATACAAATATATAACAGTTTTAAGAAATACATGAGATAGCTTAATAATCATCAATACCGGTCTGTGTTAAGTAGAATTGTTTTAGTTTTTCTTTAAAAGTATAAATTGAGGGAGCGTGTCGAATTGTAACAGGTAAGTCATTCCAAAGACGGATTGCCTGTATAATGAAAGAAGAATCATAGAAGAATGTCAAGTGAGCTGGCATATCTAACTCTAAAGTTTCAGATGACCTCAACGCCAGGGAATGATTGGAGCACAGGAAATTGAGCGAAATTGAATTGTTATCCTACAAAGTAGATATTACAAATGCTTGCGCGACCGGAGCGAGCGCTTTTACTGGGCGAGCGTAGTAAGCGCTATCACTGCGAGAGCGAGGCGAGCGCAAACATTTTTTCCGACCTTTTATGACCCTGACAGTTTTTATGACCTACTCAGTTAACACTGATGGCACAAAGGTTAAACTTGATATCTACTTATTTTAAGGTTTATAATCATTATGATTATTGAAGGTTGTACTGTTTCTATTTATGGCTTCGATTTGATGCATGTGGCTATTAAAATACAAAAATGCTGAAATATTACCTGCAAAGTAGATAAAAGAAATATTTGCGCGAGCATGGCGAGCGCTATCAATGCGTAAGCGAAGCGAGCGTGAAAACTTTTTACGTCTTTTTATGACCCTAAGGTTAAACTTGATATCCACTTATTTTAAGGTAAAAATCATTATGATTATTGAAGGTTGTACTATTTCAATTTATAAACTCGTTTTGATGCATGTGGCTATTACAATACAAAAAATGCTGAAATTTTACCTACAAAGTTGATTAAACAAAGTTTTGCGCGAGCATAGCGAGCGCTATTAATGCGCGAGCGAAGCGAGCTCGAAAATTCTTACGTCATTTTATGACCCTGACAGTTTTTATGACCTGCTTATTTAACACCGATGACCCTAAGGTTAAAATTGATATCCACTTATTTAAAGGTAAAAAATCATTATGATTATTGATAGTTATACTGTTCCAATTTATGGCTCGTTTTGATTAATGTGGCTATTAAAATACAAAAGTTGCTGAAATATTACCTACAAAGTAGATCAAATAAATTATTGCGCGAGCGCAGCGAGCGCTATCACTGCGCGAGCGATGTGAGCGCGAACATTTTTACGTTTTATGACCCTGACAGTTTTTATAACCTACTAAGTCAACACCGATGACCCTAAGGTTAAATGTGGCTGGTAAAACACGAATGTTTTTGAAATACTTCCCACAAAGCAGATAAAACACGTTGGGCAAGCAAAGCCATCGCGTAAATTTTGATGACTTTTAATGACCCTGACAGTTTTATGGCCTCATTAAGGCACTTATTAAGTTGAGTCATTATAGATGAACCTAACGTCAAACTTTTATGATTGTGCAAACTCTATGTAAAGTTAACAAAAAATATAGGCACCCGTACTTTTCTGCGGAAAAAAAGTATTCTTTGCCCTTTTATGCCCTATTAAATGTCTTTGTACAAAATTTCATCAGAATCGGTCAAGCCGTTTGGCCGAAAAGAGGCCACAGATTAACAAAATTCCATAATAAAAATATAGACAACCTAAATTTCCACCCAAAAAAAAGTATTCGTTGTCCTTCTGTATTTTTGACTGTCTGTGCACAAAATTTCAGCTTAAATGGTTAACCCGTTTGACCGAGAGTAGGCCACACATTTACAAAGTTCACTTTAAACATTCTGGACACCTGAACTCGGCTGCCAGAGAAAAAGTATCCTATGTGATTCTATGCAAAATGAACTGTAATATGTATAAAATTTCAGCTGAATCGGTCAAGCTGTTGAGCTGATAAGAGGCCACACATTCACAAAATTCAATTAAATAAATCTAAACACTCAGACTCGATAGCCAAAAAAACAGTATCCGATATCCTATTCTGCTCTATGAACTGTCTTAATACAACATTTCAGGCAAATCGGTCAAACCGTTTATTCGAGAAGAGGTCTTATATTCAAAAAATTCAATTAAAAATACCTGGACTTCCTGACTCGACAGCCAGAAAAAAAGTATCCTATATCCTATTCTGCCCTATGACATGTATTCATACAAAATTTCAGGCAAATAAGTCAAGCCGTTTATTCGAAAAGAAGTATTATATTAACAAAATTCAATTAAAAATATCTGGACCCCCTGACTCGATAGCCAATAAAAAAGTATTCCTTATTTTATTCTGCCTTATGAACTGTCTCTATACAACATTTCAAGCAAATCGGTCAAGCCGTTTCTTCGAGAAGAGGTCTTATATTTACAAAATTCAATTGAAAATACCTGGACTTCCTGACTCGGCAGCCAGAAAAAAAGTATCCTATATCCTATTCTGCCCTATAACATGTATTCATACAAAATTTCAGGCAAATAAGTCAAGCCGTTTATTCGAAAAGAAGTCTTATATTAACAAAATTCAATCAAAAATATCTGGACCCCCTGACTCGATAGCCAAAAAAAAAGTTTTCTATATTTTATTCTGCCTTATGATCTGTCTTTATACAACATTTCAAGCAAATCGGTCAAGCCGTTTATTCGAGAAGAAGTATTATATTAACAAGATTCAATTAAAAATATCTGGACCCCCTGACTCGATAGCCAAAAAAAAAGTATCCTATATCCTATTCTACTCTATGAACTGTCTTTGTACAACATTTCAGGCAAATCCAAGCGTTTATTCGAGAAGAGGTCTTATATTTACTAAATTTTATTAAATATATTTGGACCCCCGGACACGATAGCCAAAAAAAAATATTCTATATCCTATTCTACCCTATGATCTGTCTTTATACAACATTTCATGCAAACCGGTCAAGCCGTATATTCGAGAAGAGGTCTTATATTTAATAAATTCAATTAAAAATATCTGGACCCCCTGACTCGATAGCCAGAAAAAAAGTATTCTGTATCCTATTCAGCCGTATGAATTGTCTTTGTACAACATGTCAGGCAAATCGTTTAAGCCGTTTATTTGAGAAGAGATCTTATATATACGAAATTCAATTAAAAATATCTGGACCCCCTGAATCGATAGCCAAAAAAAAAGTATCTTATCTACTATTCTACCATATGAACTGTCTTTATACAACACTTTAGGCAAATCGGTCAAGCCGTTCATTCGAGAAGAGATCTTATATTTACGAAATTCAATTAAAAATATTTGGACCCCCTGACTCGATAGCCAGAAAAAAAGTATTCTATATTCTATTCTGCCTTATGAACTGTCTCTATACAACATTTCAGGCAAATCGGTCAAGCCGTTTATTCGAGAAGAAGTATTATATTAACAAAATTCAATTAAAAATATCTGGACCCCCTGACTCGATAGCCAAAAAAAAAGTATCCTATATCCTATTCTACTCTATGAACTGTCTTTTTACAACATTTCAGGCAAATCCAAGCGTTTATTCGAGAAGAGGTCTTATATTTACTAAATTTTATTAAAAATATTTGGACCCCCGGACACGATAGCCAAAAAAAAATATTCTATATCCTATTCTACCCTATGAACTGTCTTTATACAACATTTCATGCAAACCGGTCAAGCCGTATATTCGAGAAGAGGTCTTATATTTAATAAATTCAATTAAAAATATCTGGACCCCCTGACTCGATAGCCAGAAAAAAAGTATTCTGTATCCTATTCAGCCGTATGAATTGTCTTTGTACAACATGTCAGGCAAATCGTTTAAGCCGTTTATTTGAGAAGAGATCTTATATATACGAAATTCAATTAAAAATATCTGGACCCCCTGAATCGATAGCCAAAAAAAAAGTATCTTATCTACTATTCTACCATATGAACTGTCTTTATACAACACTTTAGGCAAATCGGTCAAGCCGTTCATTCGAGAAGAGATCTTATATTTACGAAATTCAATTAAAAATATTTGGACCCCCTGACTCGATAGCCAGAAAAAAAGTATTCTATATTCTATTCTGCCTTATGAACTGTCTCTATACAACATTTCAGGCAAATCGGTCAAGCCGTTTATTCGAAAAGAGGTCCTTTAGTTACGAAATTGAATTAAAAATATCTGGACCCCCTGACTCGACAGCCAGAAAAAAAGTATCTTATATCCTATTCTGCCTTATGACATGTATTCATACAAAATTTCAGGCAAATCAGTCAAGCCGTTTATTCGAGAAGAAGTCTTATATTTACAAAATTCAATTAAAAATATCTGGACCCCCTGACTCGATAGCCAAAAGAAAAGTATCCTATATCCTATTCTGCCCTATGTACTATCTTTGTACAAAATTTCAGCCAAATCGGTCAAGCCGTTTGACCGTGAAGAAGTCCCAAACAAACAAACAAACAAACAAACAAATAAACAAACTGACTTTCGCATTTATAATATTGGTGTTGATTGGTGTTGATGTTGATTGATAAGACACGTTAATACAAATTATATAAATCGAAAATTCTACATATTTAAACGATTTTAAATTTATTTATTGATTAGAATGTTGGTCCATAGAAAATGGCCCAATAAAATAAAAAACATACTCAAATGTACCTATTGATCTAACGTTTAGTAGTTTATCGTTAGTTTTTTAACCCAAATTAATTATTATTGATTTTAGTTCCTATTCAATTATATTTGTATTTTTTTAGTCAAATAATAATATTATGTGTTAATCACAATCACAGTGTAGTTATTTTTATAGTTAAACATCCTTCACAAGCAATCATTGCATTCGATTCAACCTATCGACTGATCAATCTTTTGATTTTATGGGCAGCATCCCTATTCTTTACAAAGAAAAAGTGTTCACTGACGTAACCTTGTACTAACGTTTAGTTTTTTAGAACAAAAATTGTTTATTATGTTTAAAATGAATTATTAGTCAAAGTAAATCGTAAAAACGCTTTCTTTTGTAATTATTAGAATAAATTGTATTTGTGACTCAAAAATGTTAAGTAATTATGCAGTGCTGACTTTGAAATAATTAATAATTTTATGTGCCCTTCATTACAAGGACACGTTGTTGAATTTTGATGAAGTGTCAAATGTGATCTATTAAATTGACTCTACTATAGTTGATTTACTTGAATATTTTTTTAATTATTTTTTGGTGCGTAAATAAATTTAACGTAGTCTAGATACGGTATACATATTCTTATATCAAAAAAGTTTTATACTCATTTATAATACCTATATAAGAAAGTTTTTTTTCCCTGACTGGTAAATTTAACTGCAAGACACAGATAACATGTAGGCATGCGTTTGACCACTACCTCACCTGTTGGTAATTAATTTTTATGATATAAGGTACCAGGACAATCACGATGCTTGCCTGGTGGTAAGCAATGACGTCTAACTATTACAGATACAGCGGAGTGCAAAGTTCTCGCTGTCTAGAATTTTACATGTCACCGCACTGCGCCTGTTACCTCGAGACGTAAACATGTGAAGTCTCACATGCCCTGTAATTTTACTGGACAGTGGACATCTTGCCCACTATCGGCTTTTATCAGTCTATTGCTGGACATGGGACTTTTCCAAGACATGCCACTGAGCTTGATCTTCAGGTCTTCTTTTCTAGTCACTGCTCACCGCTTTGCGTATATCGTTTCTCTACTTCGTCACAGTTAATAGCCACATCCATCAAAACGAAGCTATAAATTGAAACAGTACAACCTTCAATAATCATAATGATTAATAACCTTAAAATAAGTGAATATCAAGTTTAACTTTTGTGTCATCAGTGTTAACTTAGTAGGTCATAAAAACTGTCAGGGTCATAAAAAGACGTAAAATTTTTTCGCGCTCGCTTCGCTCGCGCATTAATAGCGCTCGCTGCGCTCGCGCAGACATTTGTCATCAGTGTTAACTTAGCAGGTCATAAAAACTGTCAGGGTCATGAGAGGTCGTAAAAATTTTTCACGCTCGCTTTGCTCGCGCAGTGATAGCGCTTGCTACGCTCGCGCAGTAATACTGCTCGCTACGCTTGCGCAAACATTTGTTTTATCTACTTTGCAGGTAATATTTCAGCATTTTTTGTATTTTAATAGCCACATCCATCAAAACGAAGCTATAAATTGAAACAGTACAACCTTCAATAATCATAATGATTAATAACCTTAAAATAAGTGAATATCAAGTTTAACTTTTGTGTCATCAGTGTTAACTTAGTAGGTCATAAAAACTGTCAGGGTCATAAAAATTCGTAAAAATTTTTCGCGCTCGCTACGCTCGCGTTGTAATAGCGCTCGCTCTGGTCACGCAAGCATTTGTTATATCTTCTTTGTAGGAAACATTTCAGGAACTTTTGTATTTTAATAGCCACATTCATCAAAACGAGTTATATTTGGAACAGTTCAACCTTTAATAATCATAATATTTTTTTACCTTAAAATAAGTGGATATCAAGTTTAACCTTAGGGCCATCGGTTTTGTCTTAGTAGGTCATAAAAACTGTCAGGGTCATAAAAAGACGTACAAAGTTTCGCGCTCGCTACGCTCGCGCAAACTTTTGTTTTATCTACTTTGTAGGTAATATTTCAGCATTTTTGTATTTTAATTGCCACATGCATGAAAACGAGTTTATAAATTGAAACAGTACAACCTTCAATAATCATAATATATATTAACCTTTAAATAGGTGGATATCAAGTTTAACCTTTGAGTCATCGGTGTTGACTTAGTAGGTCATAAAAACTGTCAGGGTCATAAAAAGTCGTAAAAAATTTTCGCGCTCGCTTCGCTCGCGCAGTGATAGGGCTTGCTACTCTCTCACAGTAATAGCGCTCGCTCCGTTCGCGCAAGCATTTGTTATATCTACTTTGTAGGAAACATTTCAGCAACTTTTGTATTTTAATAGCCACATCCATCAAAACGAGTCATTAATTGAAACAGTACAACCTTCAATAATCATAATGACCTTGGTTAGGTTTACCAAGTACCAAGTAATGATTACTGATTTTAACAATAGACGATATCGAGTTCGTCCTAAGAGTCATCTATATTGACTTGATTATTAGGTCATTAAACAGTCAGGGTTATAAAAAGTCATAAAAAAAATTCACTCGCCCAGTAATAGCGCTCGCTTCGCTCGCGCAGCTATCCACCTTATTTTCTTTGTACGAAATGTTTCAGGAACTGTTGTATTGAGTCAAACATTTAAACAGCACAACTTCGTATACCTAACCAAAATGATTAATGACTTTAACAATAGAGGTTATTGAGTTCGACTTTGAGGGTCATCTATGGTGACTTGGCCTAAGAGATCATCGATCTAAACCTCAATGGTCATAAAGACACAAATAACGCGGGCGAAGCCGCGGGTAACAGCTAGTTTCATATAAACGTAAAACAAACAAGTAAATAACACTGAATAATGTAAATACTAATTGTATTTCTCATTTAGAGCTGCCGGAAAATTGGTTATTTCGAATAACATCAAACTAACATCATTCTTGTTTGTGTTGATGCGTATCTATTCATCAATTGAACCGATGTTTTTTAGCAAGTCTATGAAGCTAAGACTGACAGACGTCAAATGTTGACTACTATAAAATATTCAATTTGAGTTATGAAATATTCATAAGTGATCATCACATCACACATCACAATCAGCCGGTATCAGTCCACTGCTGGACTGATACTGCCTCTCCCAAGTCATGCCACTGAGCCCAATCTTCGGCTCTTTGTTTCCAGTCACTGCCCACCGCTTTGCGAATGTCGTCGCTTCACCTGATCACAGGGCGTCCTACGCTACGTTTACCGATTCGCGGTCTCCACTCTAGAACCAGCCTACCCTAACGGTTATCTGTCCTACGGCAGATATGACCAGCCCACTGCCACTTCAGTTTGCTAATCCGTTGAGCTATGTCGATCACTTTAGTTCTCTGGCGAATTACTTCGTTCCGGATTCGATCCCGCAAAGAAACACCGAGCATAGCTCTTTCTATAGCTCGCTGAGCGACTTTAAATTGTTGGAAGAGTCAAACCGGAGTGTCCATGTCTCGGCTCCGTATGTCATGACGGGTAGGACTCACTGATAAAAGACTTTTGTCTTTAGGCACTGTGGACGAGAAGACTCGACGGAGTTTTCCAAATGCTGCCCAGCCCAGCTGAATTCTTCTCTGGATTTCCTTTTCGAAGTTATGTTTGCCTAGTTGGAGCGTCTGCCCTAGGTAAACATACTTAGTGACAACTTAGAGTGGGATTCCATCTACGGCAATCGGTTCCGGAACAACGTGCTCGTTGTACACGACTTTGGTTTGAAGAATGAGCTAGGCCATTCAACATCCTTTGTAAGCCCTGCAGCGTCTCTGCCATAATGACGATGTCATCTGCGAATCGTAAGTGAGAGATTTACTTGCCGTAAATGTTGATGCCACAATCTTTCCAGTACAGCGTCTTAAATATATCCTCCAAGGCGTTAGTGAACAGTTTCGGGGATATGACGTCCGCCTGTCTCACTCCTCGACGCAGGTGGATATCTTTAGTACGCTGGTTCTGTACTTGTACACTCATCGTTGCGGCATTATATAGACATTTCATCACTTCGATATATCGCCAGTCAACTTGGCAACGCTGCAAGGACTCCAGAACAGACCAGGTTTCGATTAAGTCGAAGGACTTCTCATAGTCCATAAACGCAAAGCACAGGGGCCGATTGTACTCTTTGGTCTTCTGTACAATTTGCCGCACCGTGTGGATGTGATCCATGGTGCCGTAACCGCTTCGAAATCCGGCCTGTTCCGGAGGTTGGAACTCGTCGAGTCTTCGCGCAAGGCGGTTCGTTATGACCCCTGAAAACAGCTTGTAGACATGGCTCAGAATCGAAATCGGGAGGTAGTTTTTCAAGAGGGTTTTGTCTCCTTTTTTGAAAAACAAAACCACCATGCTCCTGTCCCATGCTTGTGGAGTTCTCCCAGTGAAGAGAACAGAATTGAAGAGCTGTTGCAGCTGGCTTACAGCTGGGCTCTTCCAGCTTTTAGAAGCTCCGTTGTGATTCCGTCTTCACCTGGGCCTTTCCATTTTTGAACTTTTTAAGGGCCATCACGATCTCATCATCATCATAAGTGATATTTACTATTATACTAACCGGCATTCAAAATAAACGTGTGAATACCGGTTAGTATAAAACTAAAATATTCAAAGTCAAAACTGGAAGCTACGCTTGATTCTTATTTGCAGTATTGCCATAAGAAACTACAACTTTTCTGTTCTATATCCTTTTCTTCTTTCACTTTCATAAAAATATTTTCTCCGTAAATATATTTCAATTTTGACAAAACTATGTCCCGGAATATTTTAACGAAAATACATTGCGTCCCGGGAAAATGTTCCTCTCGTTTTATTTCCCGGCATTTCGCACCTTTATCCCGACTTAATACAAGTCTATCCACATTTTAATATTTAAGCACTTTCGGACGTCCGTACCCGCAGTTAAATAGACAGTATGGACAAAACAAAAAAACTTGATTTTGGATTTTTGGTTCATCAGTTTTTTTGGGCTTGTAACAAGGAGAATTAAAAATATTTAATAAAATTCTTGCTTTTTTTTATTGCTACACTGACAAGTTTGATCTGACTGGACAAACTTGACTCGACCACTATCTCAAACGTTATAAATTAATTGCGTATCGTCACAACCTTACGCTCCGTTCCTGAAAACTATAGCTTATGGTATAGGTATAAAGAATATATATATGGGTATAAAAAAAAAAGTCCAGAATTAATAAAAGTATGACCACACCGCGGCGTCCTGCGTCCGCGTGCGCGTTTGCGATCTGTTTTTCAATTGTTTTACACAGTCGGTACAAATCTTTAGTACAAATACTACTGCGCCATCTGATCGCTGCCAAGATCGCGCACGCAGGACGCTGCGGTGTGGCCGTACCATACATGTTTTGATATATGTACATCAAAAAATTATTTATACTGGTCCAATTAGTTTTTTTATATATCTCATAGACTTTCGTTTGACCACTATCTCTATGTTGTTTTTTAGGGTTCCGTAGCCGAATGAAAAAAAAACGGAACCCTTATAGATTCGCCATGTCTGTCTGTCTGTCCGTCCGTAGGTCACAGCCATTTTATTCCGAAACTATTAGGACTACAGAAACGAAACTTGGTAGGTAGATGTATTCTGTGAACCGCTTTCCGATATTTATACAAAAATAAAAAAATAAAAAGTTTAAGGGGGGGGGGCATTACATACATACGTAATCATCAAACATACATCAAACCTATACGTGTGGGGTGTGTCTATGGGTAGGTCTTTAAAAATGACATTGAGGTTCCTCAAATCATTTTTTCTCAAAGTCAATCATTTAAAAGATAGGCGCGTCTAAAGTCTAAAAAAAAAATGTGTGTCCTCCACTCCCCCCCCTCTAACTTCTAAAGTAAGGGAGTGAAAAATCTAGAAAAAATATATTCTGTAGATCTCAATAAAAACTTTCAACGAAAATTAATTTGAACGAGATACAGTCAGCAGTTGTTGAGATATAGCGACCGCAAGTATAACTTCGTTTTTCATACAAACACTATGAAAAACAAAGTTATTTTTGTAGTTGCGACAAATCATAGTTATAGAATACTCTAATGTATTACGGAACCCTACGAGTGCGAGTCCGACTTGCACTTGGCCAGTTTTTTTCTGTTTGTTATCTCAGAACTCCGTTAAATCTTAACCGATGTGATGTTTTTTTGTTTGAGAGATTATGCCTCCCGTTTGGTCCAATTAAATTAAATTCTAAAATAATTAAATAATTATTAAATTCTATCGAGATCTGACAATTTTCTCCGGAGATATGGAGATAAACAATATAAGCAAATTAGTATACATTGATGACATGCTTATAACTACTGGCCACTTTGACTATCGCGGCATGTGAAGTCGGTTTTTTTCGTTTCGACGATCTTACGTATCCGTATCGAGACCCCGTAGTAGACGATCCCGTATGCCTACGGGGTTCTCAAACAAATTACTGGTAAATCTCGCATAAAACAGTCCATACTGTCTGAGATTTGTATATCTTTGTATACAGGTATTTAGATATCTTCTACCACCTAAATATGTATAAGCAATGCAAGACTCATACATATTGCATGAGCAATTCAGATTGCTTGTGTTTTATAACGTTTTTTGGCGTAGCTCACGTAATTTTGCATGTTAGAGAGAATTTTTATGTGATAGGTTAGGTACTTTTTGTTTGGTAATTTATTAAAATGTTTTATTAATGTTACCTACATTGAACAGTTTTTTTATATACTTACTTGATGGGCTAGCGTTTGACTACTATTTCACCTAGCGCTAAGCGATGATCACATCATTGTAACATCAGTGACATTCTTAGTACTCGAAGACGTACAGAAATGCGCCATCATTACTGAATACACATATTCCCGCACAAAGCGTTTTGATTCCACATTTTATCATATGTACTGCAAAATATTTTCTGCCAGAATTTGTAGTTTTATAAGAATAACCGTAGTCTTTAAATCGCGAGTGAATAAGTTTCTTCTTAGCAAGCCACGCAGACTAAGCTAGATAGTGGTCAAACGTTGCCTTTCAGGTATTCGATTCTTAAAAAAATACATCTAGAAACCTTGAGAGTCAGACCATTCTTGCCTAGCGTGTTCACCATCCTCGACCATATCATCGTTTATCACCAGTTGAGATAATGGTCAAGCACTAGCCTATTAGACAAAAATAAAGGAGCATAGATAATAAGCAATTAATATTGTATTCTTACTAGATAACATTTTCATTATTCATCTTGGTATTACGAAACGCATATTATACCCCTTAAATTGCAATAGGCATGACGACAGTATCAAAAAATCTATAGTTTGATGATTTTAGGGGACAATACGTATTAAAACCATTTATAAAACTAGCTTAGTTTTATATAAAATAATAAAACTGGTCAAGTGCGAGTCAGACTTTTGTCCCGCACACGGAGGGTTCCGAACGCCATCTATCGAATTTCTAACGAACTTCTTACACCAACTAAGTAAATGTTAACACAAAGGTAGAATAGTATTATATAGTAAAGAAAGAAAGAAAGAAAGAAAAATCATTTATTCAGTAGTCCTCAGGTTACAGTACAGATGAAAAATATATTTGACATTTTGAGCAAAAAAACTTAACTTAATAAAACAAAAATCAAAAAGAAATACAATATGAGGTGCTGAAACAGACCAGTTTCAGCACAAATGTCCAGATTTTTGGATCGTAGACCCCAAAACCAAGACGCTGATTTTCAGAATGGCCTGAGAGCGGGAATAGGACTAACACCGATAACAATAAATTAAATAAAATAGATAAAATAACATAAATTAACAATAACAGGGATGTACAGGGATGTAAGGGAGAACAAATACCACCTCAGTGCTCCCAGCCAACCTCACCTGCCCGTGGTGCATCCTGCTGACAAACCAACGAGGCTCTGGCGACCGACAAATGGCGGTATAACCATTCCAAAATTATGGCGTAGCTAAATACTACAGGCCGGTGACGGGCAGCAGCGTCACCGGTGCGAGAAGCTACGTCCTGCGATCGCCAACACGCCTGCCCAGCGAGGCGATTAGGGCCCCCCCCCCCCCTCCCCACCCATCATGGAAAGTCACAATAAGCCGCGGCCCCCAGTTCCCGGCCGCCCTGCTATTCCTGACCACGGCAGCGGTCATGGTAACGGCAGGGCAGGGGGTGCTAAGAATCCCCGGGTTACGGTAGGCCGCCAAAAGAAACTGACCCTCGCTACGTTTAATGGACGCACGATTCGGCTGGATGAGCATCTGACGCAGCTGAAGGAGGAGCTGGGACACATAAGATGGTACATTCTGGGGTTATGTGAAGTCCGAAGACAGGGAGAGGACACCATAACTCTAGAATCAGGAAATCTTATGTATTACAGAGAAGGTGACCAGCCATCCCAAGGCGGCGTCGGGTTTCTGGTCAACAAGGCTCTCAGTGACAACGTTGTAGAAATCTCCAGTGTATCGACCAGGGTTGCGTACCTTATAATAAGGTTAACCAAGAGGTACGGCCTCAAGGTTATCCAGGTCTACGCACCGACCTCGGCACACTTGGATGAAGAGGTGGAAAGTATGTACGAAGACATCTCCAGAGCCTTACATACCACCGCTAAGGCTCACTACAACGTTGTCATGGGAGACTTTAACGCCAAAGTGGGAGTACAGACCTGCAGTGAATCGACTCTAGGACCACACGGATTTGGGAGTAGTAATCACAGGGGGCAAATGCTCGTCAATTTCCTCGAGAAAGAGGGGCTTTTCTTGATGAACTCGTTCTTCAAGAAAAAGCCCCGAAGGAAGTGGACGTGGCAAAGCCCCGACACTGTGACTAAAAACGAGATTGACTTTATCATTACGGACAAACGGCGCATATTCAGAGACGTCTCTGTGATCACTAGGTTCAATACTGGAAGTGATCACCGACTTGTGCGAGGCTCTCTGGATATCGACTTCAAAGCCGAGAGATTTCGATTGATGAAGTCCACGCTCCGACCAAACCTACTCCAAACCGTTGTTGGGTCTGAAACATTCCAATTAAAATTGGAAAATCGATTCGCTGCCTTGGAAACCACAGATGACGTAGACCAGAAACTTGAAGAAGTTGTGGAAATCCTCACGGAAGAAGGGACGAAGTTTTGTGAGAGCAAGCGTACGGGCAAAAAGTCCAAGCTTTCGGCAGAAACACTTCAACTAATGGAAGAGAGACGAACAGACCCATTGTCAGCTTTGTCAATTAACCAGGTGCGCAACAAAACTATTAAGAAGCTGGTACGACGCGACCTCCGATCCTCTAACACGCTCTTGATTAAAGAATCAATTGAGCAGAATCGGGGGTCGAAAGTGTTCGTCCAGCCTCTAGGTAGAAGCCACCTCACAAAGCTACAACATCAACGGGGAACGTCGTCGCATCCAAGCCGGAGATTCTGACGGAAGTTGAAGACTTCTACAGCAAGCTCTACGCATCGCATGCTTCAAGGCCCGAACCAGATACTGAGGATTGCAGAGCCACCCTAACCCGCCACTTCACAGAAGACCTGCCCAAAGTCAGCCGAGATGAGATCGTGATGGCCCTTAGACAGCTCAAAAATGGAAAAGCCCCAGGTGAGGACGGAATCACAACGGAGCTTCTAAAAGCTGGAGGAGCTCTAGCTGTAAGCCAGCTGCAACAGCTCTTCAATTCTGTTCTCTTCACTGGTAGAACTCCACAGGCATGGAACAGAAGCATGGTGGTTTTGTTTTTCAAAAAAGGAGATAAAACCCTATTGAAAAACTATCGCCCGATTTCGCTTCTGAGCCATGTCTACAAGCTGTTTTCAAGGGTCATCACGAACCGTCTTTCGCGAAGACTCGACGAGTTTCAACCTCCGGAACAGGCCGGTTTCGAAGCGGTTACGGCACCATAGACCACATCCACACGGTGCGGCAGATTGTACAGAAGACCGAAGAGTACAATCGGCCCCTGTGCTTAGCATTTGTGGACTATGAGAAGGCCTTCGACTCAATCGAAACCTGGTCGGTTCTTGAGTCCCTGCAGCGTTGCCAAGTCGACTGGCGATATATCGAAGTGATGAAATGTCTATATAATGCCGCAACAATGTCAGTACAAGTACAGAACCAGCGTACTAAACATATTCACCTGCGTCGAGGAGTGAGACAGGGGGACGTCATATCCCCGAAACTGTTCACTAATGCCTTAGAGGATATGTTTAAGACGCTGGACTGGAAAGATTGTGGCATCAACATTAACGGCAAGTACATCTGTCACTTACGATTCGCAGATGACATCGTCATTATGGCAGAGACGCTACAGGATCTACAAAGGATGTTGAATGACCTAGCTGATTCTTCTCGTCGCATCGGTCTCCGGATGAATTTGGATAAAACCAAAGTCATGTACAACGAGCACGTTGTTCCGGAACCGATTGCCGTAGATGGAATCCCACTCGAAGTTGTCACGCAGTATGTTTACCTAGGGCAAACGCTCCAACTAGGCAAACACAACTTCGAGAAGGCAATCCAGAGAAGAATTCAGCTGGGCTGGGCAGCATTTGGGAAACTCCGTCGAGTCTTCTCGTCACCTATACCACAGTGCCTAAAGACAAAAGTCTTTAATAAGTGCGTCCTACCTGTCATGACATACAGAGCCGAGACGTGGACACTCACGGTTCGACTAGTCCACCAGTTTAAAGTCGCTCAGCGAGCTATAGAGAGAGAGCTATGCTCGGTGTTTCTCTGCGGGATCGAATCCGGAACGAAGTAATTCGCCAGAGAACTAAAGTGATCGACATAGCTCAGCGGATTAGCAAACTGAAGTGGCAGTGGGCTGGTCATATCTGCCGTAGGACCGATAACCGTTGGGGCAGACTGGTTGTAGAGTGGAGACCGCGAATCGGCAAACGTAGAGTAGGACGCCCTGTGACTAGGTGGAGCGACGACATTCGCAAAGCGGTGGGCAGTGACTGGAAACAAAGAGCCGAAGACCGGGCTCAGTGGCGTGTCTTGGGGGAGGCCTACGTCCAGCAGTGGACTGATACCGGCTGATAATGATGAACAATAACAGATAACATATTTATAAATATGTAGTAGTAATAGTAATTTGTAGTAATTAATATTATTAAATATCTGGTTGACCGAGCTTTGCTCGGTATTTTTTGCCACTTAAACAGACAAATATGACTCTTCCCGACATCTATTGACGAATAATAATACAATTTTTTTTAATTGAGAGCAACTAACTGCTTTACCGACACAGTATTTTTACTCGCCAATAGATGTCGGGAAGAGTCATATTTTATGTTGATTATCAATAAAGTTGATTATTGAAAACATGAATAAAACAACATTTTCTGAAAATGACTCCTAGCTAGATCGATTTATCGCCGCCAAAATCGCCTGTAGGTATACTAAATTTTATTTAATCGTTGGAGCCGCTTCCGAGATTCAGATTAAGGTAAAGACGATAGCGCCATCTTTGATGCTAGCTAGATGGCGCTGCGTTATCGTAAAAATGATTAATAATATAAAAAATGATAAATTAATTAGTAAAAAATGATTTATGAGGGTCCGATGGCGTAATCGGGAGAACGGTCGGCTTTGATGCCGTGGTACCGAGTTCAAACCGCCGTGCACCAATGGATTTTTCTATCGAAAAATTTATGTGCGCTTCTCACAGTGGCCCTCCGGTGAAGGAAAACATCGTTAAAAAACCAACTACCCCCGCATGGTGGTAGGAAACTATATAGTGTCCGCCTGGCCAGCTACCACCCTCAAGTTAGAAAATCTGTCACCAAACATCTAATGTGTTCCGGCAGCTATCCTTGAGAGCCAGTTCCCATTCTAGGCCTAGCGTGCTTACCATCTTCGACCGCATCATCACTTACCGACAGGTGAGATAGTGGTGAAACTCTAGCCTATAAGGTATAAAAAAAAACTGTTTTTAAACTTTTCTTTATTTTTTAACTTTGTTCTGTTCTTAGTATTTGTTGTTATAGCGGCAACAGAACAGTTCATGAGATACAGCCTGGTGACAGACGGACAGACAGACAGACAGACAGACAGACAGACAGACAGACGGACAGCGGAGTCTCAGTAATAGGGTTCCGTTGGTACCCTTTGGGTTCGGAACCCTAAAAATGAGATTATTAAGATTTTCAATAAAATAAAACATTAAAATACTGCAATCGGCCATTTTGATTGAAACACCAATCACAGCGCATGACGTCACGCCTATGAGGCTTTCTTAAAAATGTTATTAAATTTTGGAAAACCCATGTGTATTCATTGTCACAGATAATACAATAGTTACTACGATAAGTATGTCATTAACATATGCGTGACGTCACAGCCGACGCCATGACACGTCATGTGAGCTGTTTTTGCGCACAATAGAAAAACATATTAGAAAAACTGCTTTAAACTTCGTTAAACTTAAGTTAATTACCGAAATATAGGTTTTTTCGTGAATAGTAAATGTGTTCCCAAATTACGGAAGAGGATTTCAAAATCTTTCGTCATGCCTATTGAGATCGAATGACGCTGTATTCTTAACAAAAATGTAATTGCCACACCTTTAAAGAAGACAAAAGCCAAAAAGCAATGCATTTAAATGACACATTTTCGAACTTAAAATGAATACCCTAGTAGTTGTTTGGAACATCTAAGTGTGGAGTGTAAGTTATTCATGCTTAAGTTAGATATTGAACTTTGAACTGCTGCACGCCATTCAGTAACTTCAATGCCACTTTTTAGATGTAAGTTTAGTTTAAAATTGTGTCAAAGTTTATTGGAACTTTTATTCGATTAACTTCTCTTTTACTTTTGGCCTAAAGGGTTTTTAGCTCGAAGGTCGCCAGTTCAAACCCTAGTCATGCACGTATGAATTGTATGCGCATTCATCGATGTTCGTCCTAAGATGGTGGGATCATTACATCAATGTTCCGGCTGACTTGCTACCAAAATCTACCACCATAATACGGCGTGCCCGCATTACCATTTCTTGAGCGTCAGACCAGTTCTAGCGTGTTCACCATGCTTGACCACATCATTACCACCAAGCTTCATGTATAGTTAATGTTATATCCGAAGAAAAAACTCTACACCTAACTTAAAGCAACATAAAGCGTATTATTTGAACTCAAACTAAACTTATAGGTAATCCAAGCTATACACAATTCAACGTTACCTAGGGAGCTGTTGGATAAAATAAAAGTTTATTCAGTAGTAAACGGCAAGCTCTATAGCTTCGGTAATATCCAGTAGTTTATTTGTTTGTAGAGATATGAAACGAGTACTCCGGGAGAGAGTGGAATGGACCAAATAATGTTACGGTGTTTTTCACTTCCGACGACTGTTGGAGTTCACAGAATTGTTGTGTATTGCTTAGGTTTATCAACTAATAGGTTTATTGCTTTGTTTTTTTATGATTTAAACATTGTATTTTTTTTCAGCAAGACTTTCAAATCAATTCTTTATGAACATACTGCAAATTATTCTCATATAATAATAATCATACGGTTTATAAATGAAGGAGTTCTGAAGTATTGTTGATTGTTGATTGTTATAGTTGATTTGGCTATGACTTAGGCCTGATAGTAAGCGATGTACATTTATAACTACGAGTAGTAGCTCTGCTCTGTGACCTATGGACCTTGCAAGTCTGTGTTTGCATAGCTTAAAACTGAATAACAAAGCTTGAAGATTATCGGAACATAAAGTTGTTTGGACAAAAAAGTTGCGTCTTATTAAGGGCTAAAACATGTATTGTGACATTTTTATATTCTTCGAAATGGTTTATGTTTATGATTTTCTTTACGTGTTCAAACCCCTCATTGAAAAATTTCCTAAAACTAAATTGACAAAAATAAAAACAACTTGAACATCGTGTGCATCGTTGTGCACTTGGTCTACTCTCCCTCCGTCTTACGAATTTTCGATCAGGTCACGTGTTCGGCCGCGAGGTCTTGACGCGAGTTTAAATTTTTTTACCCATCTCGAAAAGTGCAGAACGCCGCTAAAGAAGTTATAACTTATTTAAAATTCATATGATTATTAACCCGGTCACAAAATTTCACGATAATCGGTTTAGAAATACGACTCGTAGAGGAGAACAGACATCCAGACATCCCGACATATGAAAGCATAGCTCGGTCAAATAGATATAAAGACACGTCACGTCAACTAAATATGATTTACTAGGATTCGAGATAAGAAAGGACTAAGTTATCATGAAAAAAATGTTTGGGAAAGATATTTCGTTACGGCCTTATCGAATCGCAAGCCTATAGAACGAGCTATTCTTACTGCACGCTACACTAAGCAAGCCAACCCTTGATATGTGTCTGTAGTATAACAGTCATTTCTGGCTCGGAACCTTAGATTATTCAGAGATGTCTATTCTATTTCGGGTAACAGAAGATGTCTAAAGAATATATGGATGAAATGTCTTAAGAATTATATAACATAGAAATATACTTATTTCATACTCAATAGTAACGAATTAAAAGGTAAAAGACAGGAAAAATAGAAGGAGACTTTTTAGGGTTCCGTAGTCCTTACAAGGAACCATTATAGTTTCGTCATGTCCGTCTGTCTAGGGTTCCGTAGTCCTGACAAGGAACCCTTATAGTTTCGTCATGTCCGTCTGTTTGTCTGTCCGAGGTTTTGCAAAGAGACCGTTAATACTAGAAAGCTGTAATTTTGTGGGGGTATGTATATAAATTACGCCGACAAAGTGCTGAAATAAAATTGTGAAAAATTTTTTTTTGTAGGGTAGCTCGTCTACATGAGTAGTGGGGATGAATTATTTTTTCATCGTCTATCCCATTGTGTGGAGTATTGTTGAATAGGTCTTTTAAAATGACTTTAGGGTTGTTAATACTATTTTTCGATTGAATGCTCCATTTACGAAACATTAAACTTTAAAGTGCAAATTTTTGTTCCTCCCTCCCCCCTCTATAAGCTAAACTGCTGGCTTGAAAAGTCTGGAAAAATTTGTGATAATAGCGCATTTCATGAACTTTAAACGAAATTTATAGCGGTTAAGATAACTTTATTTGTTTAGCAGTAATAGTCGTTGAACTTGGGTGTTGGATAATTTTGTACCAAGTACAAAATCCTTAGAATAAATCCTGTGACAAAGACGGAGTACTTAGTTGCTTGTGTATAACGAGTAAAGACTTGCATTGAATAACAGGCTACTACGGAACCCTACACTGGGCGTTGCCCGACACGCACTTGGCCGGTTATTTATATCTGACAGTCTAGCATTTGACCATAATCTCGCCTGTTGGTAACCGATGCTGTGGTCGAGGAAGGTGCACACGCTAGGCCTAGAATGGTCAGACTCTCAAGGACTGTATACTGCCGGAACACCGTAAGGTTTTGGCGGTAGGTTTTCTCCTTGATGGTGGTAAGCTACTTTTTTTTAGCAAGTCAGGCGTAAAATCTATATACTGCTCCTACCATCTGTGGACGAACACCCGTGCTAGGATTCAAACCGGCGACCTCTCGCTTAGAAGTCAACCCATTTGCCAATCCTTTATGGGGCCAATGGAGCTCAAAATAAATGTTTCGCTGACCCAAACAAAATAGCCCAAAGGCGAGAATGATGTTGACACTGTTTTTCAGATGTATACTAATATCAACTATTTACTTTATTTTATAAAAATTGCTCCCATAAATAGAGTCAATTAGAACCTTTTAAAAGGATACTGACCTGTATTTCCTCACCATAGCGCACAAAATGTCTATTTAAGTATAAAGTAGAGCTATATTTTTCGTCATAGAATGTTGTGCATGTCATGGCAAAACAAATCCAATTTGCTCATCATCTTTTCGATTGATTTTAAGTACTGCTGCAACTCTACGTAAATTATGTGTATCGATCCTTCGGATATTAGTATTAGGTAGGTACATATTAGAGGTATATAGTAACTTAAATGGTTTAAGTTAAAGGTGTATTACTTATTTACATTATGTGAGTCTAAAGTGTGAATAAACTTACATAAAACATTACACAGTCAGTTATCTAGTTATTGTAATAAGTCAATCAATCAGCCTACACTTTCCTACACAAATTGGTTACGAAAACAGATCCCTGTAGAGATAATCCAAGTCTGAATAGCAGTAATTTCTCGCACGGAAACGTTGAATCGACACGATAGGGAAAATGTATGTGCTTTTTTCGAATGGGTCAGTTAATGACCTCCATTATGTTGAACTGCTAGGTGTATTGAAAAGGTAATTATTGCGCTTTCAGATCTACCATGCCTATTCATATAGTGGTTAAGTGCTTGTCTTCTCATTTTTTAAAGTAAAAACTTTTAATTTTTTGAAGTGAAAAAATCATAGAACTCACGTCATCGTCACCGAACGCTTTCCATGAGCTATATGTAATTATACTGCTTATTTATGGGTACTTTTTGGGTGAACAATGGCGTGAAACTCGCGTCATCGTCACCACACGCTTCCCATGAGCTATGTGTATACTGTGATCTCGACGATACAATTCACAAGTTACTTAGTTTTCACTTCTATCAGCAGTCCCCAAAGACTGCCCCGCATTACTTGTATGATATCTAAGCCAAGTTCTCATGTTTTGACTTTTTATGACAAATCTTTCACTGTCCAGGCTGTTTGTCTCTGGAGCTCAGTTTCCAAACTCTCTCTCTCAATATGTTCAAATACTGCCTTTCATTATAAAATTTTGTCCAGTTATTTTATTGTTTATTAATTAATCTAAGTGATAGTAAGCACGTAAGTTATTGTGTTTATTGGCAGTAAGTAAGCTTATAATTATGTTATATAATTACCGTGATATTTTCGTTTTTAAATTAGATGCACCCTGTTGTTAGCAGTTTTTAAATTCTATCCATTTATAAGTTTTATTTGTGGTGTGACAATTTTTTATCTCTTCTTCAAGTCTTTAAGTTTTTATCTCTCTATCTATCTAAGTTTTACCACTATCTCACCAGTTGGTAAGTAACGATGTAGTCGTGGATGGTTGCAAGCTAGACCTAGAATCAATATCAGCAGTCTTTGTTGGACCACTATGTAGATATTGAGTTTTTCCGATGTATAACCACTGAGCCCGATCTTGGGCTTATTGCATGCACAAAATTGTTATTCCATGTCGTCGTAGGGTGTCATATGAGTACTACGAGTCTACTCTTTTATTTATAACTCGTTTAAACTCGTTAACTTGTTTATATAATGTGACTAAGCCACTGTTGGATTGTAAACGACGTCATATAGATGATAACCCGCGGGAAACTCATAAAGCTTCTAACAAAACTTCGTATATCAAAGTTCGACGAGTTGTTTATATATGTTATGAGGGAACTGGGCCCCAATGTTATAAAGTAGGATGCGAAAACCGCAGCTCAATGTTCATGTGTTGTTGTTATTGGCTTACAGACTATGAACGCTAGCAAAATCAGCGAGACAGATGGGAGTAGCTTGTTTTTAGCACACTAGGTGCGTCCCGCGGCTTCTTCAGCGTTGAAGAGAATCCTATATCTTAATCAACTAAACTGATTATATCAGTGACAAATTTTAGCCAAACTGGTCGAGCCGTTTGTCCGTAAAGAAGTCACAAACAAACAAATATGCAAAATAACTTTTGCAGTTAAAATATTGGTGTTGATATGATCTGATTCATATAGAGCCGGTTAAAATTATAGCCCTCAATTGGTTTTGTCGTAGTTGGTTTTAGATTTGATTTTTGGTTTAGGAATTTTGGTGGGGATTTTTTTTTCAAATTCCTCAACAGTGTGATCAGTCTCACTATCATCACTACATAGTATATAACATAGTCCCCCGCCGTGGCTGTCTGTCTGTCTGTTCGCAATAAATTAAAAACAACCGGCCAAGTGCGTGTCGGGCCACGTGCAGTGTATGGTTCCGTAGTAGCCTGTTGTTCAATGCAAGTCTTTACCCGTTATAAACAAGCAACTAGGTACTTCGTCTTTGTCACTTTAAAGGATTTATTCTAAGGATTTTGTATTTGGTATAAAATTATCCAACACCCAAGTTCAACGACTATTACTGCTAAACTAATAAAGTTATCTTAACCGCTATAAATTTCCATTAAAGTTCATGAAATGCACTATTATCACGAATTTTTCCAGATTTTTAAAGCCAGCAGCTTATCTTTTAGAGGGGGGACCCCTACAAAATAACAGCTTTCTAGTACTAACGGTCTCTTAGCAAAACCTCGGACAGACAGACAGACAGACAGACGGACATGACGAAACTATAAGGGGTCCTTGTCAGGACTACGGAACCCTAAAAAACTACTGACCAGATTTTAATGCGGTTTTCACCAACAGACAGAGTGATTCATGGGGAAAGTTAAGGCTTTGTGTAAATTGGTTGAAATATGACGATGATTGTTGAAGATGTTAATTCATACTCGACGCAACAAGCTGATGATACCCGTGCGAAGCCGGGGCGGGTTGCTAGTTCTATTATAAAATAATGTAAATTCCAGCCAAAGTATAAGTAACCTTATACATACTGATTTACTAACCTTATATAAACTGATAAAAAATTCGCTCATTAGTTACCCGTCGTAAAGTTTCATTTCACTTCAGAGGAGGCGAACTTTTCTTAATATATAAATTATTTCGTACCCCGACTCTGCCGTAAATGAATATTTAAGTTACGTACTTTTAGACAATTTCGACTTAAGCACATTATTGGGAGTTCGGCTTCATCTTTTCTTTTTGGAAGAAAATTATTTTACGATTTTCAAACGACATCCCAAAAAGAAGGAGGTTCTCAATTCAGTTGTATGTTTTTTTTTGTGTGTATGTTACGCGATTACTCCGTCAATTGTGAACCGATTTGAATGATTCTTTTTTTAATCGGTAGGGTTTGTTTTTGAGGTGGTCCCATTGTAATTTAATCGAGGTCTGATAAGTACCTCTAGAGATATGACGACGATAAACGTCTCAAACTTGCTACTCGCGGGGCATGTAAGTTGGTTGTTTTAGTTTTAAACTATGTTAATTATTTTTGAAAGGTTTTATGTGAATAAGTACAACCCGATGAATGAGTACTGATATGCACCATTATTACAATATGTTGGATATTCCATCATAATCGTGCCTACCATCTACGACCGCATCATCACTTACCAACAGGTGATATAGTGGTCAAACGCTAGCCTATAAGATATAACAAATACATATTAAAAAAATAACTACAACGTACCCTACACAGCCTTTACTATCTATTTGTTTACATTATATCTACCTAGATTTAATATATAGTCACAGAAATATTAATAATAAGGTATATTCATATTTCTGTGTATATAGTATACAGTGGAGTCTCGATAACGTATAACAAACAACGTAGTTGATTTAAGAAATGTACTATTCACTAAAGGACAAACATTTTATTTTGTTCTTGACTTCGTGCCCCCTAGAGGGTGCCATATTCAATTCACATACCTTATAACCAGCGGACAAACAAGACGCTTCCAATGACATCTCATTTGTCAAATTATGATAAGTAGTTTAGAAGTTATGAGGGAACAGATGAACATCCATATATAACGGTAAAAAACATAACCCTTCGCTTTGCTTCGCCGTAGTGAGGGAACAGATGAACATACCTATATACCGGTCAAAAACATAACCCTTCCCTTTGGTTCGCCGTAATTGAGGGCCCGTTGGCGTAATCGGGAGAACGGTTGGCTTTGATGCCAGAGGTACCGAGTTCAATCCGCCGAAGGCTCCAGACGAAGGGATTCTTCAACGGCTGACAGTATACACACGACATTTAGTCAACGCATTCAGTTATGGTCATAGACGTAATATAAATTGACTGCGCAAAACGGCCCTGATGAGACCGACCTAGAACGGAGTTTGTCCCTTTCTTTTGTATGGACTACTTATATACATACTATACATATAGAATAGAACATATATAGCACTAGCAAGTTGTTAGACAAGGACACACTCCCACCCGGGTGCCTTTCGATTGGGCCGTTTTGTTCAACAAAGCAATTACAACCTTATGGTCAGAGCATACGGATTAAATTGAATTTGTCGAAACATCTGCAGTGCACCATCCTTTTATATTATGTCTAAGGTTATGGTAATTCATTCTCAGGCCTACCATGACCATTCTAAAGCTTTTTTGAAGTTTTTAAAATTAATATAACTACCTATTTTTATATGTAATATTGAAACAAACACAGTTTCATATTTTTTTTATTTAATACCAAAGCTTACTAGCAATGTGGGTTGCACCTTACTAGTAGTCTTGTTAACCCCTCCAACTAAACTAAATATGCTTGAAAATTATAAAAACCGTTGTGCGCGTATGTAGCACAGTTAAAGTAAAATCTAAATACTGTCCAGAAAAGCTCTTTCTCAATCATGTTCGTCATAAGACCTCCACCTACCTTTATCATCAGGCCGGAACTCTGCCTCCAGCTCAGCCTTGGTCGGCTCCGGTTCCTTCTGCTGCTGCTGAGGCTGTGGTTGTTGCTTCGCTGCCTTCATGCTAACTGACTTTCTGCTCTGGTGACCTCGGAACACTGCTTGGATCTTGGTCGCTGCCTGCTCTTCTGTTGGCTGGGACTTGTTGGAGTTTTGTGCTTCTATGGAAGAGGAAAATTTGGATGTTAGATTGTGTCAGACTCTTAAGGTACGGCCAAACCGCAGCGTCCTGCGTGTGCGATCTCGGCGGCGATCAGATAGCGCAGTAGTATTTGTACCGACTGGTTCACACCAAAAGCGGTCTACGGCTTTTCAGAAAACGATTGAAAATCAGATCGCGAACGCGTCCTGCGTGTGAACCTGCGGCGTATGAACCCTTCGGTACAAATACTACTACGCTATCTGATGGCCGCCTAGATTGCGCTCGCAGGACGCCGCGGTGTGGTCGTACCTTTATGACGGTAGAAAACATGCAGCCCGGATTTCGTGACGCTGTCAAATCACGCAGCGTGACTAACGGAATTCAAGAAGATATTGGCTGATACATAGTGATGGATTTGACATAAGTAATGTTAACTGACCGAAAAAATGCTTTCGTATGTCCGGATGTCTGGATGTCTATTCGACCATGGCTGTTCTTAGAGCATCACTATGCATAATGTATTAAATATATTAACTTATATAACATATAAGTTGTTCATTTAATAGACAATAAGTATTGAATAGTTTGAGCGTAACATCAGGTTAGAATATTTTCTTGTTTCATACTTTTTAAATCGTGATTGTTCAGCTGTGGGCTAGTTTTAGCTTAAGAACTTTATTTTTATTTTTAATAACATTTTTTGTTAAAATGTCAATGTGGGAACCACCTATGATCTAGTTTTGATTATTTGTTGTTACACTTTGTAAACATATTTTCAAGCCTTCTGACAGACGGACGGACAGCGGAGTCTCAGTAATAGGGTCCCGTTGGCACTTTTTGGTTACGGAACTCTAAGTAAAAAATATTTAAGTCGTAATAAATTTGAAGATAGGCCATGTCAAAAGTACCTATAACTGGCGAGCCTGTATTAAGGCGCTCATGCAAGTGGAACAGGCGAAAGAGGTATGTCAGGACCCCAACGGGAAAAAGGTGTGATTGTATGTGATGTATAATAAATTACGAGTAACAGAACAATATTCTAATTACATGTTTCAAATTGTTAAAACTCTTATAAATACAGTTTAAATCGTAATGTTTCTGTTAAATACATACACTGAATATGAATGCTTTCCAACGAAAGCTATATTATAGCTGTGTAATTTTAGCTCTTTTGAATAAAAATCTACTGTGAAGTTAAACACTTTTTGTCGAGTTAATTTTGCGCAGTTTTCATTGTTTGCATAAACCTCCCGTTCCGATCGGTTTATTTGTTAATTATATGAATATTCAAATTATTTCACTGATTGTGTGATGTAGTTTATTTTTATTTAGTTTATTTTGGCTGATTGTGAAAAGGCTTTTAACTGATTTGGCATATGTTAAGATGACTGAAATCCTTGAAATGTAGCCAAGACAAGAAAAATTTAAGGTTGAAACTTTTGGCTCACATCTTCTCGTGAATTAATTTAGCTAGCAGCTTCTTACAATCTTTTCCAAGATTTACTTTTTAAGATTAAGACTGTCGTCATGTATTTAATCATCATCATGATCAGCCGGTATCAGTCAAAGACACGCCACTGAGCCCGATCTTCGGCTCTTTGTTTCCAGTACTGTCCACCTCTTTGCGAATGTCATCGCTCCACCTAGTCACGGGCGTTCTATGCTACGTTTGCTGATTCGTGGTTTCCACTCTAGAACCAGTATTTAATAAATTAGGGAAAAATAAAGTAATTCGATAAACGTGCTTTCTTGTTTTATGGTGGACCAGTCTAATTGTGAGTGTCCACGTCTCGGCTCCGTATGTCATCACAGGTAGAACGCACTGATTGAGGACTTTTGTCTTTAGATTAGACACTGCGTTGTAGACGACGAGAAGACTCGACGGAGTTTTCCGAAGTTTTGGAGATCAGACTGATGTCGATAAATTGAAAAATCAAATGAAAATTAATTAAAAGTCAGAAGTTATAACCCTGTGACAAACGGACAGACAGACAAAAGAGACAGCCTCGGTAATAGGGTCCCGTTGTCACATTTTGGGTACGGTATACCCTAAAAAACAGATGAAATCGATAACCTTGTCTTTTTTGGATGTCGATTAAAACGATATATCAATTGTGATTATAAAAGTACCGACTATCGCACTCACTACTGTTTGTTGTCGACTGTCTCGACCTAGGTTTCGTGCATATCCGATGCACTTCCTCAACTTAAACTCACGATAAATAAAAATCTATGATTTACTAATTCTAATACTACAGTATAAGTACTATTATTTATTCTTTGGTATAAGTCAGAGTATTCTAGGCCTAGTGTGTTCACCATTTTCGACCACGTCATCACTTACTACCAGGCCAGATACTGGTCAAACGCTAGCTATGAGATATAAAAATAAAACTGGCCAAGTGCGAGTCAGCATCGCGTCTCTTATCGCACACTTAGGGAGGGTTCCGTACAATACGAAACATAACAGAGTTTCAACCTCATATATTTGATTAATTGATATTGCCAAGAATATTTGGTTTGGTCGCGATCTAGAAAGACGGAGCTCGTTTACTAGCGCCATCTATGTCATTTTGCCGAAACTAATTAGATAGGTGGCGTTTAAAAACACGTTTTTTGTATGGGGACCCCCTTTAATATTTAACTTTATTTTGTTTTTAGTATTTGTTGTTCTAGCGGCAACAGAAATACACCATCTGTGAAAATTACAACTGTCTAACTATCACGGTTAATGAGCTATAGCCTGGTGACAGACGGACAGACAGACAGACGGACAGCGGAGTCTTAGTAATAGGGTCCCGTTTTACCCTTTGGGTACGGAACCCTAAAAAAACTATAGTATAATCAGGATTCTGCTGTCCAAATGTTGAAGTGGAAACGAAACATACTCGTAGCTTTAATTAGTTTCTGTGAGAAATAACAGATGGACCTCTGATAGGAAATAACCCCTGAAGCACGACTATTGTTATAGCATTTCAAACTAAATTTTGTTTTGGTGTTGTAGAAAAGTACCTTTTTATGGCCTTTTTTGATTATCATAAATTTGATTAACTTTTTATACTTACTACTTATGTTTGATTACAAAGCAATCTTATGTGGACTTGTGTTTTGAAGGTGAAAAGCGGTAGAATAATACTTAAATTTATAAGATGGTTTTAAAAACTAAATAAACTGGCCAAGTGCAAGTCGGACTCGCACTCGTAGGGTTCCGAAACACAGTTAAATATTCCGTAACTATGATTTTTCGCAACTACAAAATTAACTTTGTTATACATAGTGCTTGTATGAAAAACAAAGTTATCTTTGCGGTCGCCATATCTCTAAAACTGCTGACTGTATCTCGTTCAAACCAATTTTCGTTGTTTTATATTGAGATCTACAGCACATATTTTTTTTATATTTTTCACTCCCATACTTTAAAAGTTAGAGGGGGGGGGGACACACATTTCATTGTATACAGACAATTCCAATGAGCCTAAGCCCGACATCTCTGCTGTTAGTTGGTATGAAGTTAAATATTCTGCAGATTCCAGATGATGCCCTAGGATCAGGTCAAGGTTACCATGTCCTTGCAATATCACGAAGTATCAGATACCCAATTCAAAATTGAAGATCTATTTAACTTTAAGAAAAGAGCTCAAAATCTTCAAACGGCTAAACGAATTATCTTGAAACGAAGCTAAAAATATTCTACATTAAGTCACCTATCAAACAAAAGAAACTAAATCAAAATCGGTTTATCGGGTTATTTGGGATATGATGCAGACGCACATCACAGATACTTAGGTGCACAGGTACACAGATACATAGATACAGACGTCAAACTTATAACACCCCTTTTTTGTGTCGGAGGTAAAAAAAGTTTATAGATAGACTTTTGGTTAGACTTTAGGTTGGATAGACTACTGGCTTTATTGTAATACCATTTAATTCCAATATACTCATCCGTCTTTTCTTTTGAATTAAATTATGACAACATTTATGTACCAACTAAAAGTGCCCCGCGGCTTCACCCGCTTTAATAAAACTTCTTTTATTTACTTAAAACATTTCTTTTGTAAAAACGATTATATCATTAAATACATCAAATAAGAATTAGCCAAATCGGTTCACCCGTTTTCATGGTATCGTATATATGACTAAGGCAATTCGGGATTCATATTTATAAAAACCGAAAAATCCAAATTTTTAGACCTTGTTACCTACCCCATTTCAAAAAATCCTACTACACGTACTTTATCTCATCTTATTTCGCCATACAAACTCTGAATACCCGTTCCGTATCCGGGAGGAAGTTTTAGAAAATCATTTCTGAGCGGATACCTATGTAGGCATCTCACTTTATTTCACATTCACTTCCATACTTTTACTTATACGTACTTACACACAAACATTCATTCACACATACATCCTCACATACAAAAACTTATTGTATATATTTAACAGTAATATTATTTCACAAAATAATCATCAGTTGGTCGACATCGGTAATGTCAACATTTATCGACATTGTCTCGTCCCTCGTCTAAACTTATTACATAAGCGGGCTATGTAACGCAGCGCGCAGCGCGCGCGCCGCGGCCAGCCGCCTCAGTCGACAAACCTATGCGACGCGGAACGCACGCTTCTCGCCTTCCCATTACTATCTGGAAATACGCGCTTATATACCTACGCTGATATATTACTTCGCTCATTTCTTACTCTTCATTATTACTCCACGCTGTGAACTATTGTGCTTGTGCTTTTTCATCCTTCTATTGTGCCTTCTGACTTTCTTTATGTGTGAGGATCTGTGTACCACCTACTGGGATAAAATATAAGGATACAAACAAAAGTGAGTCAACTGTATTCATTTATACTTCCGAGAGGAGAACACCCGTCACCCTCACCATATAACTGGTGACCTTCTAAAATGAGTACTGAGAAAGGAAGTTTAGAAACACGTGGTGCACCATCGCGTTCGACATCACCCGCCGCTAGGGATGGGAACATGTCGACAAACGCTCACGATGTTTTCAAAGTTGGAGTACGAGTGCCACCATTATGGGCGGAAGAGCCGGAGATTTGGTTCGCACAGGTTGAGGGCCAATTTGCGATATCTGGCATTACTAATGACGCCACAAAATTTAATTATGTCATTGGACACCTCGACAACGAGCACTCAAGAGAGGTCAAAGACATAATCGTAAGACCACCAGCCACAGATAAGTACGAAAAACTTAAGTCCGAGTTAATCCGAAGGTTAAGTGCGTCGAATGAGAAGAAGATTAAGCAGCTGTTAATGCATGAAGAGCTTGGCGACCGCAAGCCTTCACAATTTCTTCGACACCTCAAAGGCCTTACCAGCGGCGATATTCCAGACGAGTTTCTGAAGACTATTTGGACCAGTCGCCTCCCGCATGGTATCCAGACGGTACTCGCAGGTCAGCCAGCAGTAGCTACGCTCGAGGATCTTGCTGATTTAGCCGACAGGGTCAACGACCTTGCCTCATCATCGCCAAGAGTCGCTTCTGTGAGCAGCGCAGTTCCAAGCTCACTCCTTAGCGACCTGACAAGAGAAGTAGCGGAGCTCCGGAAACAAGTCCAGCAGCTGACAACGGAGAGAAACGGCAGATCACGCTCCCGCAGACCTCAAAGCAGCCGAAATTCATCCAGGCAGCGGTCACAGTCCAACTACAGAAAGTTCCCGGTATGCTGGTATCATAGCAAGTTCGGAGATAAAGCTGAAAGATGCGTCCGCCCCTGCGATTTCAAGTCGGAAAACTCAACGGGCGGTCGGTAATGGCGACGAACGACGGCCCTTCCTCTTCTACTGGTCGCCTCTTCGTCACGGATCGCTCGTCAAAAACGCAATTTCTCGTCGACACAGGCAGCGACTTGTGCGTTTTTCCACGATCTGCGCTACACGATCGTCGTGCGAAGACTGAGTACAGTTTGTGTGCAGCCAACGGTTCCAATATAGCGACTTACGGTTATGTAACTTTTGAATTAGATTTTGGCCTACGTAGGACTTTTTCTTGGCGTTTTGTTGTTGCCGATGTTACAAAGCCTATAATCGGAGTAGATTTTCTAAATTATTATAACCTGATCGTAGATTGTCGTAGAAAACGCTTGATAGACAACCTTACTTCTGTCACTACTACAGCTATATTGGCTAATAATTGTAAAAGCGTGTCCTCCGTTAAGGTCGTAACTGGTGAGACTTGTTTTCATAAAATTCTTCAAGAATTTCCCGAGATTACTCGACCAGCTGGTACACAACACACCACACAACACAACACGGTTCATCACATACGCACCACTCCAGGGCCTCCGGTATCTTCTCCACCTCGTCGTTTAGCCCCAGATAAACTTAAAATCGCGCAGAATGAGTTTCAGTCTATGTTAGCCAGTGGTACAGCTAGACCCTCTGAAAGCCCGTGGTCATCGCCCTTGCATTTAGCGCCGAAGAAGAACAACGGTTGGCGTCCATGCGGCGATTACCGTAAACTGAATGCTCGCACAATTCCAGATAGGTATCCGATTAAACACATTCAAGACTTCACACACAGCATTTCAGGCTCTAAAATATTTAGCACGCTAGATCTTGAGAAAGCGTATAATCAGGTACCTATCAATCCAGCGGACATTCCAAAAACCGCGATCACCACGCCGTTTGGAATGTTTGAATTTCCGTATATGACTTTTGGTCTTCGAAATGCGGGTCAAACATTCCAACGGTTTGTGGACGAAATAACTAGAGGCTTGGACTTTGTATATGCATATTTAGACGATTTTTTGATATTTTCGAGAAACGAGGCAGAGCACCAGCGCCACCTGCGTGAAGTCTTCTTCCGGCTGAAGCAGTATGGCATGTTGCTAAACACGTCTAAGTGTGTCTTTGGCGTCAGCGAGGTAAGTTTCCTAGGCTACTCTATTTCAGAGAGCGGGACAAAGCCACTAGACTCAAAAGTGCAAGCAGTACGTGACTTCCCTGCCCCCACCAACGTGCGCCAGCACAGAGGCTTCCTGGGTATGCTAAACTTTTACAGGAGATTCCTACCCAGAGCCGCTGAGATCCAGGCACCTCTGCATACGTTGTTAACCGGTTCAGTGAAAGGGACGCAACCGATTCATCTTGCTGGAGAAACGTTAGCGGCATTTCAGGCTTGTAAGGAAACCTTGTCCAACGCTGCCCTATTAGCTCATCCCGATTGCACAGCCAAACTGGCCGTTGTAAGTGATGCTTCGGATAAGGCTATAGGAGCCGTTTTACAACAATTCAAGGACAATGCCTGGGAACCATTAGCTTTCTTCTCCCGCAAGTTGAGCCCTTCTCAGACCAAGTACTCTCCTTACGATAGGGAGTTGTTAGCCATTTACGAGGCTATTAAATATTTCAGGCATATGCTTGAGGCGAGACACTTTATCGTCTACACCGACCATAAGCCGATCAGTTTTGCGTTTCACGAAAGGAAAAACAACTGTTCGCCTAGGCAGTACAGACATCTGGACTTCATAGCCCAGTTTACAACCGATATCCGCCATATATCTGGTAAGGACAATGTTGTGGCGGATACTTTGTCACGCATTGAAGAGCTTGAAGTGCCAGTAGGTCTCGAGACATTAGCCAAACACCAAGCATCTGACTCTGAACTCCAGAACCTGCTTAAGGTAGGTTCATCTCTGCAGCTTCAAAAGCTTCACGTTCCCGGAAGCCAAACGCCTTTATTCTGCGATACCAGTACTGCAACTTCAAGGCCTTTTGTCCCAAAATGCCTTCGCAAACAGGTATTTGATAGCCTACACTCCTTGAGCCACCCTGGTGCTAACGCTTCGGCAAAGTTAATTTCCGAACGATTCGTTTGGCCAGGTGTGAGAAAGGACTGCAGAGAGTGGTCACGCGCTTGTATATCGTGTCAGCGGGCGAAAGTCAACCGTCACGTGACTGCGCCGCTCGGCACCTACAGCTTACCACGGTTTCGTTTCCAGCAGATTCATATTGATCTGATCGGGCCTCTTCCGCATTCGCAAGGCTACCGCTATTGTTTAACTGCCGTAGACCGTTACACTCGGTGGCCAGAAGCAACACCTATAGAGGACATAACGGCTGAAACCGTGGCTAAAGCCTTGTTATCCACATGGATAGCTCGTTTTGGCTGCCCATCTGTCATCACAACCGACCGTGGCCGCCAGTTCGAATCGGCTTTGTTCAAATATCTCTCAGAACTAGCTGGATTTGAACATAAAAGAACTACAGCCTATCATCCGGCATGTAACGGTTTGGTCGAGAGGTTTCATCGTCAGCTCAAAGCGGCGATAGTATGCCATGCCAATGAAAGGTGGACAGAATCATTACCATGGGTTTTACTGGGCATAAGAGCCTCCTTTAAGGAAGATTTGCAAACTTCCTCGGCTGAATTGGTCTATGGGGAGTCGTTAAGGTTACCTGGCGAGTTTTTAGAACCAACAGTCAGCACAACTACTGACATTTCCGAATTCTCCGCCAGGCTCAGAAACTTTGCTGAAAAGTTACGACCCGTACCAACCACCCGTCATTGTAAGCCCAAAGTATTTGTTTACAAGGAACTCACAACCTGTGAACACGTTTTCCTACGTGAAGACGCCACGCGTGGTTCCCTGCAACCGGCATACTCCGGGCCACATAAAGTAATCAGTAGGGGAGATAAAGTCTTCAAAATTATCTTTAAAAATAAAGAAATGACAGTCTCGATTGACCGCCTTAAACCGGCCTTTATACTGTCCATTCCTAATGAAGATCCCCCGCAAGAAGTTCCACAACATTATGTTACTCGTTCTGGGCGTCAGGTGAAATTCCCAGATTATTATCGCCCTTGACGGTCTCTGGAGGGGGGTGGTGTAGGCATCTCACTTTATTTCACATTCACTTCCATACTTTTACTTATACGTACTTACACACAAACATTCATTCACACATACATCCTCACATACAAAAACTTATTGTATATATTTAACAGTAATATTATTTCACAAAATAATCATCAGTTGGTCGACATCGGTAATGTCAACATTTATCGACATTGTCTCGTCCCTCGTCTAAACTTATTACATAAGCGGGCTATGTAACGCAGCGCGCAGCGCGCGCGCCGCGGCCAGCCGCCTCAGTCGACAAACCTATGCGACGCGGAACGCACGCTTCTCGCCTTCCCATTACTATCTGGAAATACGCGCTTATATACCTACGCTTATATATTACTTCGCTCATTTCTTACTCTTCATTATTACTCCACGCTGTGAACTATTGTGCTTGTGCTTTTTCATCCTTCTATTGTGCCTTCTGACTTTCTTTATGTGTGAGGATCTGTGTACCACCTACTGGGATAAAATATAAGGATACAAACAAAAGTGAGTCAACTGTATTCATTTATACTTCCGAGAGGAGAACACCCGTCACCCTCACCATACCTACGTCATAATAACTATCTGCATTCTAAATTTCAGCGCAATCCGAAACAATATTGATTTTTACACTTTGTTACCCCCAGTTTATCCTCTTAGGGTGGCATTTTGAAAAAGTCTGAAACTCGTATTTACTTATTTATTTACAGAAGTACTTGTGTGAAATGTCGAATAAAATGACTATCCAAACGTTGAACCCCCGCTTCATCCACTTGAAGAGTGAATTTTGAAAAATCTTTCTTAGCGGATGCCTAACTTAAACTAACTATCTGCATGCCAAATATCAGCGCAATCCGAAACAATATTGATTTCAGACTTTGTTACCCCATTTCACCCTTTTAGGGGTGGAATTTCGAAAGAGCCTGAAACACATACGTATTTCAGGTTCTTTCGAAATTCATACTTTTAACCCCCATTTCATCTCCTTAAGGGGTGAATTTTGGAAAATCCTTTCTTACTACCTTCTTACACCCCTACGTACTAAGACAAATATACCCTTCAAATTTCAAGTCTCTACGACCAGCGGTTTAGGCTGTGCGTTGTCTGTCAGTCAGTCAGTCAGTCAGTCAATCAGTCAGTCAGTCAGTATGTCAAGACAAAGATTCTTATAGTATTAGAAGATTAAACTTATCTCTATTACGTAAGCTCTCTTTTATCTAAGCTCAATACTGGTATATCCAGTTTTCCACATATATATAGGATATTAAAACGTATAGGAACGATATATTCAAAACAACTATTCAACTAAATTCACAATATAATTCCCTGAAACTCTATTATCCATGTTTCCCTTTATAGAACGGATGAACATATCGAATAACGTCTCAGATACGAGCGTACTACCACTTAGCCGTAACTTGATACTGTTAGGATACGTAATACGTGTTTGAATTGGGTATTAGCATGGAATAAAATATTAGTACGTAACTATGTATACTACTTAGGGAATCGATGCTCAGTTGGTCTTTATAAAGTTTAAGTGAAAAATAACAAGAAGATAGTAAGAAAGAAGATAGACCTCGTCTTCTCGCGTGACCCTCGGGTGCGCGGGGACCCGGTTTCGGGGCATTTCTTCCTGACCAGAGTATCATGTGCGCTGTACGTTAATACGCAAAGGTATTGAGGTGGCTATTCCAAGGCCGTGATAGTTTGCCCGATGCTCGGGAACTGAAATTCCAGGCGAGACGCCTATGCCAGGTGAGACCCCGTTAGGGAAAGCCTAGCTAGACGCTTCGCGACTGGCTAAGTTCCCGGGGTCAACCGCCACCGTCCGATTTGTCGCTGTAGAAGATAACCCGTTCTAGGCCTAGCATGCTCACATCCTCGGCCACATCATCACCTACCAACAGGTAAAATAGTGATCAAACGCTTGCCTATATGACATAAAAAAAAGAATACACACTATAATACAGTTAACGCTTGTATATTATATTCCTTATTTAGGGTTCCGTCCGTGAAAAGCAAAAAGAAACCCTTATATGATCACTTTGTTGTCCGTCTGTCCGTATGTATATCTGTCCGTCTGTTAAGACCCTTTTTCTCAGAACGTGGAAAGTTAACAAGTTGATATTTACACCATATACTCGGGTTTACGGTTTCTTTTAACTGTCAAAAAATCAAACTTGTAAGTCTTAGTCGACTCGGTCAAAAGACATGACCGTTTATGTCGCATATTTGCATAAGCCAAAGACGTGCACGCGGATCTGTCTGCCTACGTCGACTAGAGGGGTCGAAGCCGGCCGCAGCGCACCGCCGACTACAATACGCCTGGCGATACATTTTCAAATGCGTTGCGACCCCTCCCGCTAATGTACGTATTTCATACAAAATATAAGCAGGCGCAGTCTTAATCGAGAGTGTACTTAGTTTTGATTCATGAAAATCCGTTCAGCCATTTAAAGACTATGAGATTTTCAACCGACTTCACAAAAAGGAGGAGGTTCTCAATTCGTCTGTATTTTTTTAAAATTGTTTGTTACCTCAGACCTCCGTCAAATCTTAACCGATTTGAATATTCTTTTTTTGTTTGAGAGATTATGCCTCCCGCCTAGTCTCATTTAAATTATATTGAGATATAACAATTATCTCTGGAGTTATGGAGATAAACAATATAAAAAAATTGATACCTTGACGGCATGATTATAACTAGTGGATATTTTCACTATCGCGGCATGTGAAGTCGGTTTTTTTTATTTTGTAAAAAATTTTATAGGTCTAATCAATTCTAATTTTATAGTTCTAAGAAATTCGGTATCCTCTTACTTCAACGATATTATAAGGACGGGGTAACATTTACCTGATACTGGAACATCTCCTGGAATCTGCAGAATACTCAACACCTCACCAACACAGCACAGCAGAGATGTTGAGTTTTGGCTCATTGGTAACCAAATTATACATAGATCAGTCGAAGGTGGTTATAAATTATAAATTTAAGTATGTATTATGTATAATTATTAAAAAGTAAGTCTAATTTTATATAAGTTAAGATAGTTTAAAAACTAAAACAACCGACTTCCATGCCCCACGAGTCATTTTCAAAAGCAAGTTTGAGACATTTATCGTCATATCTCTGGAGATACTTATCAGATTTCAATGAAATTACAATGGGACCATTTCGAAAACGTACCCTACCGGCTAAAAATTGAATCATTCATATCGGTTCACAGTCGACCGAGTAATCGCGTAACATACATACAAAAAAAACATACAGACGAATTGAGAACCTCCTTCTTTTTGGGAAGTCAGTTGAAAAGCTCCTTTTATGTAAAAGCGCAAGCACGAAATTGCCACGCTTCACAACAACCGACCTTCGATCGGAGCTACCCTTGGCTAAGCCTCAACCGAAGTGTAAGTAAATACTTGAACCTTGAATCAGGGCTCAAAACTGAGGGTAAGAGGATCAGTTTCTACGATTACGATATCGTATTGAAAGTTTTTGATCCCTATTCTTTGAGCCTTTTTTGGGTACAAGTACTTTTTGTTTGAGCATTTGGTAATGTTGTTTGAAGTAATTTTTGCTATTGAGTCAATATCATGCGACATAGGCGTAGAGCTTTTGAGATTTTTTGAGGGCCCGGTGGCGTAATCGGGAGAACGCTCGGCTTTGATACCAGAGGTACCGAGAACAAACCGCCGTGCACCAATGGATTTTTCTATCGAAAAATGTATGTGCGCTTTTCACAGTGGCCCTCCGGTGAAGGAAAAACATCGTTAAGAAACCAACAACCCCGCATGGTGGTAGGACACTATCTAGTGTCCACCTGGCCAGCTAGCACCCTCTACCACCAATGATGAGAATTACTAATAATCCAAATTGTGAGTGTTGTGCAACTGTTGAGGATATCCATCATATACTTATGGAATTTGTAAAGGGTGCAAATGAACGTGAATCACTCATAAATACATTCAATACTAATAAACAAAATATAGGTATACATAATAATAATTTAGCATCACCTGCGTGTGATGCTGCCAGATTTTTGTATAATATTGTTAGGCATCATACCTCTTAAGCTGATTTTTTATGTTTGCAAAAGTCCCTAATAATTTGTAGACTAAAAAAAATCTCGATGTTCCGCCGGACTTGGTAGCTAAAAAGTAGCTTACCACCATCAAATAATAGGCTGATGATAATGACGATGATGATGCACGGTTAAGATCTGAACCGGTGAACCACGGGTTTGAAGTCAAGGTATCTATCCTTTACGCCAACGGACCGTCAAAAGATATTTAGGCACCTAAATAAAATTTAAAATTATGGAATACGACGCAATATAATGGAAACGACTCCCTAAGCGTCGCTTAGTACTAATTCTAAATACGTTTCATCCAATTGAAATCCTTATTGTTATTATACATAATAGTACTAATCCTCTGCAGGTTTCTCTTTCAAGTTACAGCTATTGTGTAATATTTAAAGAGCGCATTGCAGTAACATTAGAGGTAGATTTTGTAATGTTGGCGCGCCAACCTCGGAACGGACTGCGCTTGGAGTGAGACTACAAATGATAGTTAGGTACATAAAACTAGTTCTGAAGAGAGCATAGTGGACTGTGCGAAGAATTTCTTTATTTATCTTCGAGAGATACATTAGATAGATAGATAGATAACTCTTTATTGTTACACCTTCTTAAAACTAACTTACATAGTAAACTTAAGAATAATATGTTACAATGGGTGGTCTTATCGCTAATAGCGATTTCTTCCAGACAACCTAAGGATGGAGAGGATAGAACATGTGACTAATGACGGTTGTATCTAACAACTCTAAACACTAATCACTTACATATATACCTATAAATAAACTAACTATCTTATATAAATACCTAGTGGCTCAAATGTTAAGCGTAAATTAATCTTATGCAGCTAGAACAGTATAATACTAAAAAATAACCTTGAAAAAGAATAAATAAATAAATATAACAGGGGACTTCAGTTACAATGACAGATAAATGATCCTTAAATATTTTAATGGATTGAGATGCTCTAAATGTCCTCATTACATATATATATAATAATAAATTTTCTGTAACCTAAGTTTAAATTAGTCACTTATCTTAAATACCTTATTTATAATATCTATGCATATCAAATATATGAATAACTATAATAATCAAAACGGTCTCAAGTATGTCAATTCAAAGAGATCTGATGAGTATCTCCGAAGATATGATGATAAACAAGGCAAAACTGGCTAAGGCGTGGCCTGGCGATTGAGGCATTACATCCCATTCAGCAGAATGGTCTGTAAGAGTGTTTTCAATAACAAGCGTTTGCGCCTCGAAAGATGAACGAACCATCATATGATCTAGGCAGCTATTGCCTCTTGTCGGAGTTGTGTATGCGGGAATTAGACCGTGCATTGCTAACAAATTTAGATATTCGGGGGCGTTGGAGCTACAGTTCTCTTCGGAAATATTTATATTTATATCACCAGTTAATATTACATTCTTCATTTTTTTTAATGTGTATAGTATTTTGTCTAATGATAAGAGAAATGGTTCGATATTTTGAAAGGATGGTGAACGATAAATGGCTATTATAGCAATGTTGTTGCTAATTTTTGTAATAAGGCATGAAGCATTTGCAATAGGTGGTTCATATGTTTCAACAATAAGGCCAGTTCTGTAGTAAATTATTAAACCATCATTTTTATTAATAATTTGCGTGGAGCAACATGAGTTGTACCCCACAATTTGTGGCGTATTAATTTGCGATGCGAGCCAGCATTCGGTTAAGATGATAATGTCAGGCGTTACGGCAATCCTCGTCAGCAATAACAAAAATCCTGGGAGATTACAAGTGACACTTCGTATGTTCTGAGTGATAATTTTTAATTTATTCGTTGGGCATTCTATAAGTGTGCTGCATTGTTCTGGGGCACAATTTTGGGCTCTGGAGCACGTAATGTTGTCCACGTGATTTACTATTTGATCGATCTTATCCATAATTGTGTATTGAAATATTTAAATGACACAAAAATGTGGGTACTTTATTTATGTCATTTTTTTGTGTAACTACATTAAGCTCATTATTATATGTATAGTATTTCATTGCCCATAATTTAAAACATTTAGCAACAATAATATTAATTATAGTCAGTAGCGTTTTCAGATAATTAGGAGTAAAATAACTGTATACCCATAACTCATTATTATAGGTGTACACTTTAAATTTGGTTAAAGTTACCCTTGGGATTTTATAATTAATTATCAAGTATTCGTAGTTGATCAAATTTATTCTATCATAATATAATTCAATAAAATTTGTTGTGTTTATAGTTAAAATTAAAATTAAAATTGCAGCCCCGTTTGTGATCTGCGTTCTCCAAACATAAAAAGAGCACTCTATACAGCAAATAGTCGTTTGTCGAGTGAATGTTTTTATAAGATAACACAATAAAAACTTATGAATATTAAACGTCTTGGAATAAATCAATAATAAGATTGAATTTAGCATAACTTGCCAAATTATTAATTCAAGATACTGCATATACGTTTGAGCAACATCATCAAAACAGTGTTTGTTTGAGGTTGAGTTAGGTATCTTCATTATATGACTAAAGGTTTTGATGTATTGTTTTCTATATAGTGTACTCGGGTCATTGATTTGTATAAACTCGTAAAATGTAATAAGAGCAAGAACTGTTTGTGTAGATAACCTGTATTTATATAAGTTAATGTTCAATTTATTTTTGTATTTTAGAAGATTGAGTTTAATATGAACTTATACAATTTCATCTTTCTTAGGGCTGGTACCCATTTATTTATTGATGCAATGGTCTTGTAGCCGATATCATTTCTTTTGATGATGGTGATGAATGATATAAATAAAGCTGTAAAGTTGTATTAGTTGCATCTCGTTTTAATGTTTTTGATGACAGAATGCATCGGCAACTTATAGAGATTACCTGGGATTAATATAAGATTATATGATCCCCACCGTGCACCAATGGATTTTTCTATTAAAAAATTTATGTTACCCACCGAAGAAAGTGAAGAAAAAACATCGTTAATAAATGACCCCAACATGACCGTAGGACAATGTCTAGTATCTGTCTGGCCAGCTACGTTTGAGTTACCTTACGTTACGTGAGTTTGAGAATCTTTCACCAAAAAGCAGCTGTGTTCCGACAGCTACCGTTGAGAGCCAGTTTTCAATCTAGGCCTAACGTGCTATTTATCCTAGACCGCATCATCAAATACCAACAAGTGAGATAGTGGTCAAACGCTAGCCTATACGATATAAACATAATATATGATTTGTACTTATGCAATATATCCATACACATGTCTGTCACTCACCCATAAAAATGTTCATAAAATGTGGGCAAAAAAGTCAATTTATGAAACCATGTACCTATTTCGAATTCGCAAAACATTTAGCATACCAAATTGCTAATCTACTTTCGCATTCATCATACGTTAATCCAATTAGACATGGTTCCGTGTTGTACGTGTTTTTTGAGACTGTATGGGTGACGACATTTTGCAGCGCCAACTACCTACAAAAATTGCTTTTGAAACATAGATCGCGTTTGAAATATTTGTTACGGAGCATCGATTTTAAGCATCTTGTTATTATTGCTTATTTCTTATCTGATGTTAAGTTATGTAAAGTAAAGTTGATGTATGTACTAGGTAAGGTGAAAAATGTTTGCTCTGACACAGAGATTCTAATAAGCAAATAATATAATTCCTGCACATGTCATTAGTTTGTATGACAAGTTTAGTTGTCGCAGTGCAACATCTCTCGTCGGATTTGAAAACTGTAATGATTTCTTCCGAATGATTAACTTACGTAATAAGTAGTCATAGATGGCGCCACCAATGCATAATTGGGTTAACAAAATGCAATCCACTAATTTCGTCGTAACGATACTTCGCACCGTGGCTTAATTGGCAAAGCACCGGAACATGTCATTCCGGAGGTTGCGGGTTCAAGTCCCGTCGGTACGATGAAATTTTGGATTGTGTTTAACAATTTACAAAAAAATATAAAGTGTGAAACACTTCAAAGAAACATAATATTTGATTTACGCAGTGCAACATCTCTCGTCGGATTTGAAAACTGTAATGATTTCTTCCGAATGATTAACTTACGTAATAAGTAGTCATAGATGGCGCCACCAATGCATAATTGGGTTAACAAAATGCAATCCACTAATTTCGTCGTAACGATACTTCGCACCGTGGCTTAATTGGCAAAGCACCGGAACATGTCATTCCGGAGGTTGCGGGTTCAAGTCCCGTCGGTACGATGAAATTTTGGATTGTGTTTAACAATTTACAAAAAAATATAAAGTGTGAAACACTTCAAAGAAACATAATATTTGATTTACGCAGTGCAACATCTCTCGTCGGATTTGAAAACTGTAATGATTTCTTCCGAATGATTAACTTACGTAATAAGTAGTCATAGATGGCGCCACCAATGCATAATTGGGTTAACAAAATGCAATCCACTAATTTCGTCGTAACGATACTTCGCACCGTGGCTTAATTGGCAAAGCACCGGAACATGTCATTCCGGAGGTTGCGGGTTCAAGTCCCGTCGGTACGATGAAATTTTGGATTGTGTTTAACAATTTACAAGTTTAGTTGTATGACAAGTCAAACAATTGATAAATTTGAATATCGTGAGGTCATAAAATTCTGCGTTTTAAATGGTTTAACTCATATGGGAATACATTTGCAGTTGACCAAAGTTAACGGGGACTCTGTTAGTTCAATGTAAACCGTTAAAAAGTGGGTAGTTGAATTTAAATGTTATCGACCTTGAAGATATCCCACGCAATGCAATTTTTGGCCATTCTTCAAATGGGCAAAAATTGCAACCACAACGGAAACCATCGTAAAGGTGCGTGATATCGTGTTGGACGATAGCATAAAGGTTGGTAGCTCGCTTGCGCTCAGCCTTAGGCAACAAAAAGTGGCAACCCGTAGAGCGGTAAACGTTTCCAGATGTATGTTTTAGCTACGTGTTTCATTAACGTTGTTTATTTCCGTATGGATTCGTATGTTTGAGTTCTAAACAAAAATATTTATCTTTTTGATCAAGTTGACTTGTAGACATTAGACATAACAAATTTTGACAAAGCTTCCGTGTTTAAGTGGTAAATTTAATATTTTACGAATATCTTTCGTGAAATGTTAAATATTTTTGTTACTTTGAGCAATTACTTAGGCTGAGTTGCACCATCTTACTTTAACCGTAACTATAACTATTAACCGGTGATTTTGTATGGATTTTGACAGATTTTTGACGTTTGTTATAGTTAAAGTAAGATGGTGCAACTCAGCCTTAATCATTGCGTACAACGTCTAATCTGGCTTTCTTAAAAGACAGCAGTACAATAAAAAAACAAGAACAAAAAGTTTATACTGAGTTTAGTCATAGAATAAACAAGCCAAGTGTAATTTGGACACGAAGGATTCCGTACCACTGTACAATACTTAAGAGTTCAAACCGCCGTGCACCAATGGATTTTTCTATCGAAAAATTTATGTGCGCTTCTCACAGTGGCCCTCCGGTGAAGGAAAACATCGTTAAGAAACCAACAACCCCCGCATGGTGGTAGGACACTATCTAGTGTCCGCCTGGCCAGCTACCACCCTCAAGTTAGAAAATCTGTCACCAAAACATCTAATGTGTTCCGGCAGCTATCCTTGAGAGCCAGTTCCCACTCTAGGCCTAGCGTGCTTACCATCTTCGACCGCATCATCACTTACCAACAGGTGAGATAGTGGTCAAACGTTAGCCTATAAAGAATAAAAAATAAATAAAAAATTGGCAAAAATGCTAAAAAAAATTACACGTTTCATGGACAATAAGGAACAATAGACATGTTATTTGTTTTTCAGATTTTTGTATGTACAATTAAATGCAAACAATATTTTTAGGCAGTTTATATATTATGTTTCTTTGAAGTGTTACACACTTTATATTAGTTTATATATTTATTATTATTTTATTATTTATATTTAAAAATATATTTTTTCAGTTTATTTATTATTTTAGTTTATTGTTTATGTATTTTTTAGCTTTATTACTCTAAGGCCTCTAACACAGATACATTTAAACATACAAAAGTACAAACCCCTTACATCAGAGGCTAATCAAAATATTACACCAACATTGTCCCGTTCTACTTTACCCGGAACTAGGTCAAACATTCCGGCAAACATAATTTAACTTACAAAACTTTACACAGGTATTATAACGTTGCTGCAGGCCATAGCTCATGTTTCAATAGTTATAATTATTACATAAATGTTTGCACATTGTTATACACAATCCAAAATTTCACCGTACCAACGGGATATGAACCTGCGCCCCCTGGGAAATATGGCCATCGCTGTACTAATTTAACTACAGTACGACCCTACCTTAGTGGGCTAAGCTCACCACTGAGTGGAACCCACGCAACGTTAAACGACGTCGCGGCAGGCCCAGGATGAGATGGCGGGATGAGCTAAACTCTTATCATAAAGACTGACAATCCATAGCTGTCGACCGAGATCATTGGAAAGAGGGTAGGGAGGACTTTGCCCAGCAGTGGGACAAAAACGGCTCAAAATAAATAAATAAAATAACGACCCCGCCGTTAAGACAAAACTAATTGATCCTAGTTGATTACATCCTAGGAGGCGGGGGTTCAAATCCCGTCGGTACGGGGAATTTTTGGATTGTATATAACAATCTACAAAAATATAAAGTGTAGATAACAACACTCATAGAAACAGTATATAACATAAATGTTAATTTAATGTAATAATGTCTAAATGTCTACAATATAGCTTGTAGTAAATGAGAAAGCAGATTTTTTTTCACATCAATGAGGTTGCTCACAGATTCTGTATTCTAAAAGATTTTAACAAATACATAGTGGAGGCTTTCACTAGAGTATTGTCAATAATGTATTGGTTTGACCATATGTTCATACATTGAATAGGCTTGTGTTTGAGTATTATCTCCCTTGGTAATAAGCAATTATGTGGTCGAAGATGGTGAACTCGCTAAACCTAGAATACTCTAACTCTCAAGGGCTGTGTGCTGCGGGAACACCGTAAAGTTATAGCGGCAGATTTTCTCATTAATGGTGGTGAGCTACTTTTTGGTAGCAAGTCAGGCGGATCATTGATATAATATGCTCCTTATATCTGTAAACGATCACCTGAGCTAGGATTTAAACCAGCGACCTGTCGCTTAGAAGGTAAGTCATCAATAATACGCCAATAGGGGGGGCTCTTATGCACTGCGAGACCTTTTCGGCGAGTATTGCTTTTAAATATAGTTTTTTTTTATGAAAAAGGTAACAATTAAAGAAACGGCCCACCTGGTAATGGGTGTTAGAAAATAAGTAAATAATGTATACAGACTCATAACTTGCACCATAGCTGTAGTGGTTGCAATTATTTATCGGCACTAGTCATGCTACGACGTCTACGAGTGCTACAGAAATTGCTACGTAGCGAGCACATTATGGCCGTTCGTAGCACCATTGTTTAACTTCGTTTTTAGGGTTCCGTACCCAAAGGGTAAAACGGGACCCAATTACTAAGACTCCGCTGTCCGTCTGTCTGTCTGTCTATCTGTCCGTCTGTCACCAGGCTGTATCACATGAACCGTGATAGTTAGACACTTGGAGTTTTTACAGATGATGATTTTCTGTTGCCGCTATCACAAAAAATACTAAAAACAGAATAAAGTTTAAAATAATAGGGAGCCATACATGAAACGTGTTTTTTCGGATATTTAATATAACGCCACCTATGAAAGCTTAGGTAAACGTCCCAGATAGTGTTATATTGAAATGCTGAACCCTAACACCTTTGCTAGACGTTAGATAGCGTTATAAGAAATAAAATGTGTTTAATACAATTAATTATTATTTTTTGCTGTCGAAAAATGATAGTGGCAATTTTTGCTCGATCTTGTAAAATACTTTAGTGTGGTACGGAACCCTACGAGTGCGAGTCCGACTTGCACTTGGCCAGTTTATCTGATACAGAAGTCATGGATAAAATTTTAAGCCTATGTCCACATAAGTAAAGAAGGAAACTCATGTGCTATGTCTGCATACATCAATCATTTGGTTCGATTGAAAATGTTGATTCTCAAATTGCAGATGCTCGGACGATGGAAAAAAGTACTGTAATTCTTTACAGTACTTTTTTTACAGTTTACAGTTTCCACTATTTATCAAGTTGCTTATTTACATCACATTGTATTATTTTTGTATGGATTATAGTCTAGCTTATCAAACGTTGAATTGCAAAACTGTATTTACCAGGATTTTTCACGTCCCGAGGTCTATAGCTCGGATTAAGCTATTACATCCTCAATCTATGGTCATACCATTTAACTAGTTTCCATCTAAAAAGAATTATTTTACATCTGTGATTCATCCAACTCTATCCAAGACGTTAAAAAAACCCGATGAGTCACGATTTCTTCCGCTTTCTCCGTGGTTCGTTACTGGTCTCTCTAGCGACACTTGAGACCACTCTAGTGAAGTGTCAGCTTTGTCAGCTATACGCTAGAGCTCCGACACTCCAATAAGCTGAGTTCTCGACACAGGCGATGTGTTTATTTTTTTAATTAGTGTCTTTCTCACGTAGCGGCTCTAATTTCCTACTTTTATATTCTAAACATCAAAACTGTGTAAATTTGTTATTTAATCAAGTAACTACAGCAAAATTTTGCTTTGCGTGCCGCGCGAGTTTTCATTTACAAGTTTGAGATGGTTTTCCCAAATCTTTTAAAATGTATAAGCAAGAAAATTTTCCGTAAAGGTACGACCATCTAATCGCCGCCCAGATCGCGCACGCAGTCCCCCGCGGTGTGGTTGAACCTTAACTAATAATTTAAGATCGTTTAAAAAACTAAAAGAACCGACTTCAAACGTCAAAGTAGCAAATAGACGGAGTAAATATTATATAATCTGTACCAGTAGTAAGTACTAATCGTCGAGATAAGTAAATGCATCGTAATACAAATGTTGATATATTAAAATTACAATTAGACCACCTTTTATTTATCTATTATGTTTCATTATTTCACAATTTTTTTGGATAAAAATTGTCTGAAGTACCGAAACATGCACTGGGTTGCGGGTGCACGTAATAGTACGATTGGCAACCCTACATTAATCAGGGGAATTAAACATGTGTTTAAGTGTGACGTTCAAAATCAAAATATATTTATTGTAAATTAACTGTGTACATAGATGGTATATTTTGTATTTGCGTAACAACAGTTTACCCTTTCCGGGCGTACAATAAGGCTCGAAGCCAATGTTAAGATAGACCTTAATCTATTAGTAAGTAAAGTTAAAACTAAAATTATTTACATTGTTAACTATCATATGTTACACTATCATATTTGATAAGTATACTAACTAATATTATTATCTATTACGGAATATAATAAAACTATATTTTTACACATTACATTTTATCTTGAAAAAACTCATTAATATTATAATAACCCTTACTTATCAACCAAGATTTTAAGTTTTTGTTAAATTGAGGGTTTATAAACGCCTTGATGTCAACTGGCAGATAGTTGTATATCTTGATTGCTGTGAAATAAGAACTTTTATGGAAGACGAGACTAGAGAGACGAGAGATGTTTTGTGCGTAATATGTCTGAACGAATTTATTTGTTTGCAAAAAAAAGGTTGAATTTTCTTTAACAAAAGAACACATTTGGTAGATAAAAATACAAGCTAAGGTTAGAAATTTGCGGTTTTTGAAAATAAACCGAAGTGTGTCCATGCTATCTAAGCAATAAATACATCTAAGACATTTTTTTTTGTAAAAGAAAGGTAGATTCTACTTCCACAGAATTACCCCAGAACATTACACCATAGCTAAGAAGGGGAAAAACGTACCCATAGTATGCATTTATTGCAATTTTTCTGATGATACTGATCTTAGTAATGATATAGCGTAGATGTATTTGGATAATTTAGTGTTGACTTTGCTAATATGAGCTTTCCAGTTTAAGTTGGAGTCAATTACTACCCCAAGGAAATTTGTTTCGTTCACCTTATTTATTTGAATGCCTTTATTTTTAATGTTTAACTGTAGCCCTGTTTTTCTGTAATTTTTAAACTGTATTAATTTGGTTATATCCATATTCACTTTAAGATTTATATTATCAAGCCAGTCAACGAACTTCATGAGTGTATTATTTATTTCCTCTTCAAATACATGAAAGTCATCGTATTGTTTTTTTATGAATATAAATGCATCGTCTGCAAACATTACTCATAAATTCTTAGTGATGAGAGGTAATTCATTGATGTACACCAAGAAAAGTAAAGGTCCCAAAATACTACCTTGAGGAACCCCTACGGCAAGATTTTTGGCTGCTGAAAATACTTTCTCTATAGATTTTGTATCTCGATTATAGATTTCTAGCATAGTAGATTGTTTTCTATTTTCTAGATATGATTTTATTAGCTTAGACGCTAAACCATGGATACCGATATTTTCTAATTTTGTTAACAGTATAGAATGATCTACACAGTCAAAAGCTTTTGACAAATCTAGAAACAAAGCTACACCATCACTTTTATTATTTATTTGGTCCCATACCTGCTTGAGCATATTAAATATGGCTAAAGAAGTGTTTTTCTTCTTTTGAAAACCAAATTGATGTTGACTTAGTGTATTGTGTAAGTTTAAGAATGATATAAGTCTATTGTAAATAACTTTTTCAAAAATTTTAGAGAAACATGAGAGGAGTGCTATTGGTCTATAATTTGCTATATCGTCTTTAGGTCCCTTTTTATGTAGAGGTTTTATTAGAGTATTTTTTAAATCGTCGGGAAAAATACCACACAACATCATTAGATTTGCTATATAAACGAGTGGGTCGATTATATACACTAGACTGTCTTTGATTAGTTCAATCAGAATGGAGTCATGCCCGACTGATTTTTTATTTTTTAAGCCTTTAACTATATGAATTATTTCTGTTTTGTCGGTTGGATACATGAAAATTGAATTGCAATTTGCTGGTGATAAATGCTCGACAGTAGATGTATTATTTTTTGTAGCAGTGAGAAATAGGCTAACATTTTGGTAAAGAAAGTGATTATTATTTTTTTCTGACATAATAATGGAATTCGTAATTTCTTTTTCATTTGTTAATGAAAAATATCGTGAGAATAACACATATAATTATTTAAAACGGCTTTACACTCACGGGTTAAGATGTCGAAATTACTCCGACACGTTTCGGACATTTTTGATGTCCTTTTTCACAGGAGTCAGGCCTACCGCGCGTCCCTCGCGCGACGGGATTAGGCACGTAACTGCCTAGCCGTGTGGGGAGCGGGCGTGGGGACGGCGGCCGGCGGAGTTGGCGAAGATTGTCTCTGTTTGGACGCAGATGGATGATCGATATTGACATTCGAAGAGCTATCACTGTCACTATTATTATTGTCTGTTTGGTTTGTGAACAGACACAACGCACTAATAGTGTCAGACTCACAAGTCCAGGTCTTGTTGGTGTCGGCGGTTAGCACTGGTTTCCAAACTCCACTGGTTCTTCTTCATTTATTTTGAGTTTATCGATAGTGTTGTGTATAATATTTGTACAAGTTGTATATTGTTTTATAACGGTCCATGTGGCTCTTGCTTCGTTGTTACTATTTTTTATATATCTTACGTTAGCTAATTTTTTTGAATGTTTTATTACCCTTTTTAGTATTATTGAATACTTTTTATATTTACTTGTACTATTTTTACAATTCTCGAGCTGTATGTTTTTATACATTTGTCTTTTTTGTCGACTTGATCTAATTATACCTTTAGATTTCCAATTTGGTTTTTTCATATGACTAATTTTGATTTTTTGAAGCGGTATGCTTAAGTTAAATATGAGAGAAAATAATTCAATAAATTTGTTGTAAGCTTCATTCGGTTCATCTTGGTTATATACATCATTGAATTTAATTTGTGATACGTATTTCAGAAATACTTCACGATATTGAACCACTTGTCTTTTCTCTACATACCAAAATTTTTCGCTATAACTAAGGTTTGTCTTCATTTCTTTATATTGCGCCGTATGATCTGATATTCCTAGATTTAATATCTCCGTCTTATATTTTTTAATATTTTTTAATTCGACGTCTAGATGAAAGCTGAATGGCTCAATACCTTTTTTTTGTAAATTCAAAGCAATAAGTTATGTTTCTGCTATATCTATAATATTTTTTATTGAATATGATCTATTTAATGTTATTTGACGTGTGTAAGTGCAAATTTTTAATTTGCCCATATACTGAATAAATGCTTTGACTTTTTGACTTTTGACCGCGGAAACGTACCCTACCCATTAAAAAAGAATCATTAGAATCGGAGTAATCGCGTAACAAACATAAAAAATACAGACGAATTGAGAACCTCCTCCTTTTTTGTGAAGTCGGTTAAAAATATACTTTGATCAACAGATGTCAAAAATGTTCAGTAACATATTTAAATTTTACATTATTATCAAGTGAAATTGACATTTTAAAATGACTCATAAAACACGTTAGAACTAATAATTAAACTAGTATAAAATCTAAAACAACCGACTTCCATGCCCCGCGAGTCAGTTTCAGCAGCAAGTTTGAGACGTTTATCGTTATATCTCTGGAGATACTTATGAATTCTCGAAGAAATTATAATGGGACCACCTTGAAAATAAACCCTACCGATTAAAAAAAAGAATCATTCGAATCGGTTCTCAATTGACGGAGTAATCGCGTAACATACATACAAAAAAAAAAAAAAAACACAAAACATACAGACGAATTGAGAACCTCCTCCTTTTTGGAAGTCGGTTGAAAAATAGACTCCTGGCTTCATAATCATACTATTATTACTAAGCTCAAGGCCATAAAATGAAGATACCAATGATGTTGATTAAAGGGAATGCAAAGGGGATTATCACGTCTGGAAGAGCGGAAGCGCGCTGTGTCGTGATATCCCAATTCCGCTATTTCAACTCTCCGCGATGCGCGGATTAGAAAGTGAGGTTATTCTCACCTGTCGTGGAGTGGCCCGCGATTAGGACACTACATAGGTACAAGGTTTGAAACACTACCAGTGCCGATAATTATCCTTAACTATGCACTTATCTGTATGTGTCCTTGAAGGGCGATTGTTGTCCTTGTTATTTCTCAAATCCAAAATTAATTCAACAAAAACGCCTACGCATTCCAAAAAACCAAAACGGTCACAGACTAGCCGCGCGCTATGTGAACACAGACTAATGTCCCTCGCATTTCATTGCGTCGCGTATGGCGCGATATCAAATTGGCACGAGACGAAACAAATGAAGATACCACATTGTAGTATTGTCATCCAAGCTTCACATACGATACGACAATTAGAAGTAGAATATAATAATTTCCCGTGAATGAGGGTAACAGATGTAATATAACGTACTGAGGGCCCGATGGCGTAATCGGGAGAATGGTCGGCTTTGATGCCAGAGGTACCGAGTTCAATCCCCGCCGTGCACCAATGGATATTTTTATCGAAAAATTTATGTGCGCTTTCACGTGGCCCTCCGGTGAAGGAAAAACATCGTTAAGAAACCAACAACCCTCGTATGGTGGTAGGACACTATCTAGTGTCCGCCTGGCCAGCTACCACCCTCAAGTTAGTTAAATCTGTCGCCAAACATCATTCTAATGTGTTCCGGCAGCTATCCTTGAGAGCCAGTTCCCATTCTAGGCCTGGCGTGCTTACCATTTTCGACCGCATCATCACTTACTAACAGGTGAGATAGTGGTCAAACGCTAGCCTAAAAAATGCTTCTAATGCTAAGAGTTTATTTCATTGTTTGTTAGTTAATTAGTTACAAGTAAAGCTAGTAAAAGTATGTTAAATAACCGGCCAAGTGCGTGTCGGGCCACGCGCAGTGTAGGGTTCCGTAGTAACCCGTTATAAACAAGCAACTAGGTACTTCGTCTCTGTCACTTTAATGGATTTATTCTAAGGATTTTGTATTTGGTACAAAATTATCCAACACCCAAGTTCAACGACTATTACTGCTAAGCTTCTCTTAAAAAAAATATTTTACAAAATTTTATTTCACCACTTTGTTGGCGTAATTTATATACATACCCCTACAAAATAACAGCTTTCTAGTATTAACGGTCTCCTAGCTAAACCTCGGACAGACAGACAGACATACAGACAGACGGACATGACGAAACTATAAGGATTCCTTGTCAGGACTACGGAACCCTAAAAAGGGACACAATTTAATACCTCCTCCTTTTGTTGCGACAGTCAGAAATAGAAATTTATGGTACCATCTTGTAGAGTTATAAACAGCATGAAAACAGAATAGTCTCATTCATTTTACTCTGTTTATTTACTTTCTATTAGAAATATCTCAGTACTTTAATTAATGTTTACAAAATAACCTTTCGAGATACATGATCCATTTACAGAGTGCTCTGTTATATTGTTTGTTTATATTACTGTTTAGATCGTTTTGTTTGAACAATATTAATGTAGAAGGTTCGTTTTGTCTAAGTAATACAAGTAGACTGAAATAAAAAATATAAATAGAGATAATATGACACACGTATATAACACGATTATTGAGAATGGCCTTATATTCACAGGTTTGAATTTTGTAGGATGGGATATTAAAATTACTCCTACTAATTATGTCTGAAAGGATAGAGACAGACAAAGTTTGATGTCCTCACCCGTGAGTGTGAATATATTTTTTTTATTATTCCTGACTGACAAACCCTGACTTCAACCGACGATCACCATTTTCAAAGTCACGATGTATCAATTACGCCAACAGTCCATCTGTAATTTTACGGGGTCACTGCACCCTAAGTCACGTGGCCTGTAAATTTACTGTCCGGCTACATACATAATATAACCGTAGGTACCAGGCATGTGGAAACGTGCAGGAACTTACTATCGCGCACTAGAATGTGCAAAATAAAAAGTAAATACCCTAAGTCACGTGGCCTGTAAATTTACTGGCCGGCTACATACATAATATAACCGTAAGTACCAGGCATGTAGAAACGTGCAGGAACTTACTATCGCGCACTAGAATGTGCAAAATAAAAAGTAAATACCCTAAGTCACGTGGCCTGTAAATTTACTGTCCGGCTACATACATAATATAACCGTAAGTACCAGGCATGTGGAAACGTGCAGGAACTTACTATCGCGCACTAGAATGTGCAAAATATTCACGTTATGAATTTACTATTGATCTGGGCACGGGCACGCTAGGTCGTACGCTGCTATAAGCGGTGACGGAATTGCCCGAAAGTTTTAAAGCCTTTGAGCGATGTATTTTGAAGCAATATTGCATTTATTTGCTGTCAAGTTGAGTGGTGTTGAAAGTGCATGGAGTTCTATTAAAACTTAAAACTACATGTTACCGTAAAGAATAGATTTATTACTCGTTATACATATTTGAATAGAGGTACTCGCAGTAAGACTAGCGTTTGGCTAATATACTTAGTACTATAATTTATTCTGCGGCTACTATCTCACTTGATGGTAAGTGAATATTTAGTCTATGATGGTTATAGTATAGTACACAAAGCAAAAAGATACTGGCTCTCAAGCACAGCTTTCAGTAGTCATAACACTATAATATTTAATTTAATTTGATTAATTATACGAGTATAAACACCAATATTATAAATGCGACAGATAGTTTTTTATTTGTTTGTTTGGGTCTTTTTTACGGTCAAACGGCTGGACTGATTTAGCTGAATTTTCGTACAAGCTCATAGCTAGGACTATGGATTAGGTTATAGAATACTTTTTGACGCGAGCGAAGCCGTGGGGCACAGCTAGTAGGTTAATAAACTGGCAAATTATGTATCTTAAAATTTTATGTACGGCTTTGCAGTATTTTTTTTCTTAGTATCAGTGTTTATAAACTTTAAATATAACAGTAAATTTAGATACTTAAATCGTATAATCAAGGATCGTTTAAAACACTATAAGAAACTACTTCAAATGCCAAGCTAGTCGTTTTTAGGGTTCCGTACCCAAAGGGTAAAACGGGACCCTATTACTAAGACTCCGCTGTCTGTCTGTCTGTCTGTCCGTCTGTCACCAGGCTGTATCTCATGAACCGTGATAGTTAGACAGTTGACATTTTCACAGATGATGTATTTCTGTTGCCGCTATAACAACAAATACTAAAAACAGAATAAAGTTAAAAATAATAGAGGGTCCCCATACAAGAAACGTGTTTTTTTCGGCATTTCACGCCATCTATGAACGCTTAGTTAGGTAAACGTCCCATAGATGGCGTTATATTGAAATGTCGATCCCTAACACCTTTGTTAGACGTAATATGGCGTTATAAGAAATAAAATGTTTATTAATTATTATTTTTTGCTGGCGAAAAATGATAGTGGTATTTTTTGCTCGATCTTATAAAATACTGTAGTGTGGTACGGAACCCTACGAGTGCGAGTCCGACTTGCACTTGGCCAGTTTATTAGTACCAAGTTTAAGGTGTTTATCTCCATATCTCTCGAGAAAATATCTCGTTGCAATTTAAATAGGACCACCTGGGAAGTATATACCCTTCCAAATAAAAATATTGTTCTAAATCGGTTCAGGCGTCTTTGAGTAATCGGTAAACATACATAAAAAATAAATTCTAAGATCCTCCTCGTTTATTGAAGTCGGTTAAAAAGGAAAACACACAATTCAAATCCTTTTCTACGGGCTAAATAACCACAAACCGTTTCTGCCTTGTATGGTATACACAAAGAAGTAAATCCTTTGCCGCAGCCGCATCACAGGCGACCGCAAAATGGCCGGACATTCTTGCAAAGGTTTACGATACATGCGGATTTAAAGTTTAGTTTAAAATACTGGGTTTCCGAGTATTACAGTTTGTTATAATATCAAATTATTACAATACAATAAATCTAATTTAAAAATCTCGATTTGCCCTGGGGTCACCATACAAAAAATGTATTTAAAGACGTCTTCTCACTCGATCTTATGAACCGTAATAGATAGAGACTTAGGGGATGGTTTCACCGGCCCTATCGGTAACTAATCTGAAATATTTTGAGCGCTTTTCTATGGCATCATCTGTCAGATAACTATCTGTCACATTATCAGGATCCGGTGAAACTGACCCTTAAAATTTGCTTAAATTATGTACTAATAATCTTAATTAAATTACAAATAAAAGGGGGCCAAGAAAAATACTTTTTTGTAATTTTTTTTTTTTCATTTTTTCACTCAAATATTGTACTGCGGAACAGAACCCTACGTGTGCAAGCCCGACTCGCACATGGCCAGCTTATTACACTTGTTTTCTTTGTTTAAGCGAAGTTACCACAAACATTACAAGTGTTTGTTGTGGCTACTTCACCACAAACACGCTGACTTTTCAGCTTAAAAGCTTGTTCACTTTGTGCAAATGACCACAGCAAAATGTTTAGCTTAACTTTTTAGACCTTCTGACTAAGTAAACGCTTGCTCTAATTTTATACTTATTTAATTTGTGCAAAAAGTTTTGACTAGATGTTTTGACACGGACCACAGTGAGTTATAGAGACCATTTTTCAGACATCGGTTTTTTATTGTATAATCCGATAGATTTAATAATTTAAAACATCGTAGTAAAACTCCCGCCTGACAAATGTGCATGTACAGAGTTTTTTTTATTTAATTTATTTTAACAATTTTTTCCCGGATAAAGTTAGATAAAAACATTAAACTAAAAGTAGAAGACATGTAAAGGAATGGTATTAGTAGTTCAAAAGTACCTTATGAGTATCACGTTCTAGAGTATTAACGAATCTCGCAAGTTGATTACAGCCAGAGAAATTAAAATATTATGGTATTTCGTTTTTTTTTTCTCAAGTAATCCGTTGTTTTGGGATGGAATATTTATTTAAAAATGTAGGTCTTTTATAGTTTTATTTGGCACATAAAAACCATATTCCAGTCATGTGGAGTTAAGAAGCTATGAGCAATTCATAGTTTTTGTTAGGGTTGTCACTTTTTATGTCCGGAACTTCGGATAGAGACGAGGTTAGTCAATAATTAATTTTCATCATGTATTTGCATTTCTTGTAGTTGGTGTTTGTTGCTCTTACTTAAAAAACCGGCCAAGTGCAAGTTGGACTCACGCACCGAGGCTTCTGACAAATTTGTCAAACTAAGTTAAAGGACAAACTTAAATTTGCAGTTCGATCCATATAAAATGTATTGCACCTACCGCAAATAATAAGTTTGTAAAAGTAAATTCACTTTTTTACGGACGGTGGCAGCGTGTACGTCTTGAAGAGAAGTTCTCTTCTTGGTGCGACACGTCGGCCGGCGTACCGCAGGGTGGTGTTCTTTCTCCCCTTCTTTTCGCTATTTTTATCAACTCCATATCTCAAAATCTCTCTTCTTCCTACCACCTTTACGCAGATGATCTCCAAATTTATTCCCAATCCTCCCTAGCCAACCTTTCTGATGCCATTAACATAATTAACACTGATCTTAATCTCATATCGCTATGGACTAATGGATAGACACTACATTTGGACTTAAAGTCAACGCTGCCAAGACACAGGTAATGATTGTAGGTAGCTCTCGCATGGTTTCAAAAATAGACTGGACCCAACTCCGTAATGTAGTTTTTGACGGAGTTACGATACCGTATAGTAAAGTCGTCAAAAATCTCGGCGTTCTAATTGATCAAAACTTATCTTGGGCTCCCCAACTTGAGTCATTAAATTGCAAAATGTTTGCTGCTGGTTCAGTTCGACGATTACGAAACTTTCTTCGGAAAAAAATATAACACGAGAAATCAAAATATATTAATTTATCTGGTTCTAAGCAAGTTACGACATTCATTAAAGTTCTGAAAAGAATGGCCTATATGTGAATTTTAAACTACATATAACATTAACATATATTGTTTTTAGTTTTAGTGCTAAGATTTTTGTTTACTTTTTCAGGAAACAAAATTGATGAAGGTTCAAAATTTTTTTTACCGCTAAATAAGTATATTTTTCATTCGGGAGTTTTACTCCAATGTTTTATATGATGAAGTTCATCGGATTATATATTAATAACCGGCAACATCATTTTAAAAGACCTATTCGACGATACCCCACGCGATGGGGTAGACGATGAAAAAAAAATTCATCCCCACTTCTCATATAGGGAAGCTATCCTAAACAAAAATATTTTTAAAAATTTTATTTCAGCACTTTGTCGGCGTCATTTATTTACATAATCCCACAAAATTACAGCTTTCTAGTATTAACGGTCTCTTAGCAAAACCTCAGACAGACAGACAGACGGACATGACGAAACTATAAGGGTTCCTTATCAGGACTACGGAACCCTAAAAAACTGATGTCTGAAAAATTGTCTCTATAACACACTGTCGCGGCCATGCGTCGTGGCCGTACCTTAGTAATGTAAGCCAGAGTTGCCTGTTTTTGGTGGTATTGTTATTGTACCCTACAAATAAATAAAAATTTGTACCCTAAAAACTTTTATCAAGCTTAAATTAGAATTAGGTAATACTTTTTTATGTTTCGGAAAGAATTGTTGCGAGTATATTATGACAATCTTAATCCAAAATGAAAGTGGAAGGTGACAGCTTACTGTCTCCACCAGCCTTTAAAATATAAAGTATTTCGCACTTCAAGCAAATAATTTTCCCACTTAATCAAAGTAGTAATCAAAGTATTGTAGTGGTTAGACTTCTACTAGTAGTCCGCCTGGGGCGGTACCACCACTTTGCCAATTAATTTTCGGCCGTGAAATAGGAATGTTTTTCGGTTGAAATGGCAAGATGTCCAGTAGAATTACAGGGCATGTGCGACTCAACATCTTTATGTCTCAAGGTAACAGGCGCAGTGCAGTGACATGCAAAATTCTGGACTGCCAGAATTTTGCATGCCGCTGTATCTGTAATAAGTAGACGTCATCGCTTACCATCAGGCGAGCGTCGTGGTTGTCCTGTTACCTATTACCATAAAAAAAAGCACGAAAAAACCTACATTTTACATGAGGCCACAGAATAAATTAATACAAAATAAAGCCCTACATCACGCTGTTTTCTGGGTCAGATTTTCTAAGGTTAGTGTCAGTATAGTGCAACGTGGTTAGCCTATAGGATATATTATATAAAAATGAGGCTCTAACAAGCTTATAAAAAAATTAACTATAAAAGACTATGCTTAACGCAGAGTAATGTAAAATGCTATAAAAGCAGGGCCGCATTCAGCCGTGCAGTAATAACGTACTAAATGGGGTTACCGAGCATGCAGACTGTGCTTATAGGCTCCATTAAATGAAACACTCTGTAGATAGAGACAGTTGTTAAAACCTCGCGCCTAGTCTATACTATCAAAGCTGCAGGATTTAGGGATAGAGGCGCAGAAAGAACACGTCAATACTGCAAAATTGGTGGGGATTAAACTCACAATCTCTCGATTGTCAGGCCGACGTCTAATCGGGTGCCTGAAATCTGAGGTAACACATAAAGAAAACAACTATCACTCGTATTATTGTAATTGTAGTACCTCATTATTTTTTAAATGCAGTCATTAAAAAACTATAACCCTTGATATTTTCGCCAACTTTTTGTTCTACCCAATATTTCAATGTAACTGAGGCAGAGGCCGCCATTATTAAGGTATTGAGTTGCCAATTTGAGAACAATTATGTTTCTCATAATGAGAATTGGTTTGTACTGGGTGTCTGTGGCTGCCAGAAGTTTGAGAACAACTGATATTATGAAGTTAAAGGGAGTTTGGGGTCTGTGATTAAATTGGGGGTCTTGTAGAAAATAATACATATACGAGTACATATCAAAGGTTATAATATAATATATGAAATATATAAATGTGTGTGTGTAGAGTAGGATAACATTAAATGCCTTAAGCGTGTTTTAGACGATACAATTTTCTTGTACATTCAAGTGCAATTATTGAATGCAATAAATTAAGTGCGTTAATTGCCCTTCAAGAATTGTACGCAACTGTTTACACGTGGATACAAGTAAAAAAATTGAACGCAATTATTGAATGCAAGTCTTGACAAAAAATAGTTGCAAATGTCTTCTGTTTAGACCAATACAATAATGTTTAGGAGATTATTGCTTTAAAATTTTGACTTGTCTAAATAGAGAGTTGTATGTGCGTGTACCATTCATTGGCAGGTTGCTTCAAGTATTGCACGTATTTGCGTTGTCAAATTTTTCATTCAAGTGTTGGAAGGAAGAAATTTTTGTATGTGCTGTTTACACCAAAAAAATTTTGGCAAGCAAAACTTGCGCAAAAGATCAAAATGTTACGTACTGTTTAGACCATGCAGGTAATTTATTGCTTCAATTTTATTGTATGCAACAGGCAAGAAACTTGCATCATGTAAATGGCGCTTTAGATATATTATATACATAAATTTTTCTGTCAATGTCATGCCTGTGCTGTCGATCGTTGAGGAGTTTTCTCTTCTGGAGCCAACTCTTTTTATAAAATTAGATCATACTTTCCCAAAAAAACAATTATTTCAACTTCAGAATATAAAAAATACTAAACTTTTTATTAAATAACAACCGAGCTAACCCTAGAACTAAATTTAAAAAATCTACTATTTTCTTTTCCAAGAGAACAATCATAAAACAAACCAGGTTTTTTACAAAATACTCATAATGTCAAGGCTTTCCTCGGGCAAACGTTCTTCATAATGCATTCCAGTAAATAATTCTACCTCCATTAGCCCTCTCCTACCAATGTCTAACATATTCACACGAGAGCTTAGTTCGGGCTTTGATGTGGTAATTACTCCACCAATACCTATAGGATACCCAATCATGTAGTTACCGAATATGCTAGGCATCGTCCTAATAGAACGCGATTGCGCGATCATTGCGCGAGTAAGCGATGCGACCATCGTGTGTTCGCGCGATTGCAAAGCTGGGGCATAGAAAAGATAATAAATAATACGGGATGTCCTAATAGAACGTTCATCGCACGAATAGGAAATATGCATGTTTTTTTTTTTAATATTTTTATTTCACTCATTACATCGATATAACACAATAAAAAAATATGTGGCGGTATAGCTATTAAAACTACACTTCCAATTAACTCACAGTTTATTCAGTCAATACAGAGTTTGTATAGTTCAATCACACGCGAATCGAAGGGTAAGAACGATAGTTAGGTACAGTACGGGTGATCGTATTAATTAGAGCAAAGGAAATGGAGAAATTCGGAAATGACGAAATATGAGCGCGCGCGATACGACATGGCACAGGTCCAGTGTGTAGGAGCTTCATCGAGCAGTGACCCATAAAGTTTCCGTATATAAAAGGTACTCTGTGCAGTGAGCACTGCGCGGGCGCCGGCCAACTGACTGCAGCTAGGCTATTCTGTAAGCTAACTCGTCAGTGGAATCCGCGGTGAGATTCGAATTTCGTACTACGAAATTCAATCGTATCACGTTCGTAATACGGTTGAATTTCGTAATACGAAATTCAAAACTCACCGCGGATTCCCCTGTCGAGATAGCTTACAGAATAGCCTAGCAGATTCCCGTCTCGCCCCCGCGCGCCGCGGGCTCCTGTATGAGAGCTTGAAAAGGGATGTATGTAGCGGTTAGTGTTGTGCCGCCACAAATAAAATACTGCTGGAATGGGTCTAATTATTTTTTAAATACGTCACACACATACGTCAGATACACGCCACTTTCTCTAAATACGACTCCGCGCGATTATTGTATTTAGCCAATGGCATGTTTTTATAAAATTATGCATTTTCTCTAATCTCGTACTAATTTTAACCTATATTATATGATGTTTCTTTGAAGTGTTTCACACTTTATATTTTTGTAAATTGTTAAACACAATCCAAAATTTCATCGTACCGACGGGACTTGAACCCGCAACCTCCGGAATAACATGTTCCGGTGCTTTGCCAATTAAGCATTATATTATATGGTTAGTAATATACATTTTTGCATAATAATACGCGGAAAATACAATATTTGGAAATAAATGTCTAGCTCATCGGCGTGAAGTTGCGAGCCTGTCTATATTTTACAGACTACACTTTGGCGAATGTGCCCAAGAACTGCACGATCTAATTCCACCGTCCCCATTCTTTAACCGTACAACCAGACGTACTGCAGGTCGACATCCATTTATGGTGGACATTTCACCTATAAGAACTAAGCGTTTTGGCGCCTCTTTTATTGTAAGAACTGCTAAGAAATGGAATGACTTGCCGGCGTCTGTTTTTCCACTTAAATACAACCTCGGAGCGTTCAAGTCTAGAGTGAATAGGTTTTTACTGAGCAAGCGTGCTCCATGCTCGACCGCATCGTCACTTACCATCAGGTGAGATAGCGGCCAAACGCTTGCACAGTTCGCAATTAAAAAAAAAAATACAATAAGACGTTCATTTTTATGTTCCCGCTAAAATTCCGCTCATTGTTTCTATCACGTGACGTAGTGAATTATGACGTCAACTTTCGATTCGACCAATGGTGATCTGTTTTACGAACTTACATTTCCCTCGCTTAAATTTCATTAACCGACTTCACAAAAAAGGAGGAGGTTCTTAATTCGTCTGTATGTTTTTTTTTGTGTGTATGTTACGGGATTTCTCCGTCAATTGTGAACGGATTCAAATGATTTTTTTTTAATAGGTAGGATACGTTTCCGAGGTGGTCCCATTTTAATTTTATCGAGATCTGATAAGTATCTCCAGAGATATGGAGATAAATACCTCAAACATAGGAGAATGTACTGGTTTTAGTAGAAGAGTCCCAAGAAGATTATACACAATGGGAGTTGCTATTGCATATACTTTTGAAGACTAAAAAATATGACCTTGAATAATGTTTTTACATCTTTCTTCTCGTTGATTTTGGTTTTTGACAGATATTCTTACGGTAACTGTGAGCGAGATAGAAATAAAGGTGGGGATAATAAATATTTTTTTATTTTTTAAAATATCTTATAGGCTAGCGTTTGACCACTATCTCACCTGTTGCTAAGTGATGATGCGGTCGAAGATAGAGAAGTGGACTAGAATGGGAACTGGCTCTCAAGGATAGCTGCCTGAACACATAAAATGTTTGGCGACAGATTTTCTAACTTGAGGGTGGTAGCTGGCCAGGCGGACACTAGATATGTCCTACCACCATGCGGGGGTTGTCGATGTTTTCCTTCACCGGAGGGCAACTGTGAGAAGCGCACATATATTTTTCGATCGAAAAAATCATTGGTGCACGGCGGTTTGAACTCGGTACTACGGCATAAAAGCCGACTGTTCTCCAATTACGCCACCGGGCCCTCAATAAATAATTATATAGTAATAATTATAATAAATAATTTGTCTTCACAGGAATGTTCTACCGGGCAAAGTCTTGTTAGGGTGCAAAACTTTTTTAAACATACCTAAGATTTTTTGACATGACATGACGTTTGCCGAAGATGGCGGCCATTTCAGTCCCGTGACACTGCATACATTATTAAATAACTCAGAATTATGAACGTACTTTGTACCAACCAACACTGCAAAACAAAATTATAAGTATAATACCACAGATTATATAATAGTTACTACGTAAATAATACTTTCCGTTGTTAGGTTGGCTACACAGTGCTTTCATCATTCGGGTATCAATAATATAGGGAAGTGCCTCTTATAACGTAGTAGAGTGATTCAGTACTCTGTTGGCCATATGGCGGCAATTAATGTTAATTATCGCAAATAATACTTTTTTATATTCATTTTGGAATACAACTAGTCCGTGTTATAAAAGAATTTGGAATTATTGTAATAAAATAGACAATTAATTATCGTGTGTGTCAGATGCTTTAATTGCACAGGGCCATTTTGGACATTGTCCTTTGATACCTTGATGACATCATTATTACTAGTGAATATTATCACTTTAGTGCGGCATTTAAAGTCAATTTTTTAGGGTTCCGAACCCAAAGGGTACCAAATGAACACTTTCTGAAACTTCCATTCGTCTGTCCGTCCGTCCGTCCGTCCGTATGTCTATACATATGTGCGCACTTTACAGATCTGTATCTTCTTCACCGTTATAGGTACATACTTGAAATTTTCAAAAAGTATATATCCGTCAGTGTATAACGGCCCAGACACTAAATGTAATAGATGCATGTAATTTAAATAAAACTTGTTATGCACTAAAAAAGGGTAAAAGAAGTTATTTTTCAAAAAAAAAAAAAACCGACTTCATAATCACAAACAGGCACTCAAAAGCGAAAAATAAATTACTGAAAATTATTAGAAGCGCTACCCACTTATCTATTTGAAGTCGGTGCCAGCCAAGTCTATTGACATAATAGTTAAATTAATAATTACAATATAATAATTTTATGTAATGCACAAAATAACATTCAAATATATACTAAATTAAATTTAAAAAATTAGCCTTCCTCTGCTCCAATATTGTTGTGCCCGACAGGGTCTCTAATGTACTGAATTTATTTATAAGATCTTTTATAAACACTTAGAGAACGCAATAAGCGAATGAATTATTATGAATTATGAATTTAAATTAGGACACCCATTCGAATTCAATTGGTTTGATACGCGCTCGTACGAACTAAGTTCGCGCGAATAGATTTTGGAAGATTTTAGTCGGGCGACCGCGTTGTTCGATGGTCAGTTAGGACACCTGTTCGAGTTCAATATGTTTGATCGCGCGTTGGTACGAGTAAAATTCGCGTACTCGTGCGATAATCGCGCAATCGCGTTCTATTAGGACGATGCCTTATACACAAGCTCTGATTAACAATGGTACTTTCACTACCGTTCTTTCGCTCACCAGGAGGTGCCACTGAGTAAAGTGGTCGTGATGACAGCTGTCAGCTGTCAACCTATAACATTTAAGGTACGGCCAAACTGCGGCGTCCTGCGATCTGCGGGCGCGATCTCAGTACTTTTCAGTTGTTTTCTGAGCGCGTTTGGTGTGAACCAGTCGGTACAAACACTACTGCGCTATCTGATCGCCGCCTAGATCGCACACGCAGGACGCTGCGGTGTGTCCGTATCTTTATACAAAATGTTTGGAATCATCGTTTTTGGTGTGTTTATTGTTCCGCAGGTTTAGGTTACGGTACAAACTAATAAAGAATTTACTTTTATTTTCGAATAAATGTCATGGACTTCTCAAAAGTATTGTTATATACAATCCAAAATTTTATCTTACCGACGGGACTCGAACGGGGCCTCCAGGAAACATGCCAGGAAAAAACATATATAACGTGTAGATAACATTAAAAAAAATTATACTGAAAATATAAACATATTTTTTGGGTTCTGTACCTAAAGGGTAAAACGGGACTCTATGACTAAGACTCCGCTGTCTGTCTGTCTATCTGTCCGTCTGTCACCAGGCTGTATCTCATGAACCGTGTTAGTTAGACAGTTGAAATTTTTACAGATGATGTATTTCTGTTGCCGCTATAACAAATACCCACTAAAATTGAGCTTGCACAATCTCTTTTACTACCCATACTCGATTATGCCGATGCCTCATATCCAGATTTAACCCAAGAACAGCTAAATAAGCTAGAACGCTTGCAAAATTTTTGTATCCGCTTTATTAATAGTCTGCGTAAATTCGATCATATATCTGAGTTTCGTAAAATGCTGAATTGGTTACCCATTCGTCTGCGCCGGAATGCACACATCCTATCCTTACTAGTAGTAGTAGTGGGTCTTGCGTTCCCTTCTTGGGATTGCGTTGATGAGTCTCGAGGCCTGGCCTCTTTACCCTGGTGGGGCGCCGGGGGCAACTACCCTCGGGGATCTTGCGGGCTTGATATAGCCCTTTCTCGGCATGTTGGCCTTCATGGCGTGGTGGTCATCTTCACCTACGTGGTATGCCGCTGTGTCTCCTCTTCGCTGGATTCCTCTTCCGTCACCGGGATGAGATCGCGTGGGAGTGCACGCCTGGTCGGTCCGCTGTCTGGCGGCCGGGCGTGGAGCGGCGCAACGTTGTGTAGGTGAGGGTGTGTTCCGTTTCAGCGCAGTCATATTGACGGCGCGCTATACAGACCACGAAATCCCTCACTGTTTCAGCTCTCACGTCCCGGGCGATGACGTCGTTGCGCACGTACCGACCGGCTCCCGTGCACATCCGCAGGGTGACGTTTTGGACGATTTGGAGGCGATTTTTCTGTGACTTAGCGCAGAGGGCATACCACGCTGGGGCCGCATACGTCAATCGGGATCGTATGTAGGTCTTATAAATGCCTACTTTGGTCTGCAGGGGCAGCTTCGAGTGCAGGACCGGACGGAGTAGGGCTCTGGCAGCTTTCGCTTGGCGAACAGCGTGGTCCACCTGCTACTATCCTTACTCTATACCGTTCTTTTCATTCCTTCTACTCCGCCTTACCTAAAAGAACGCTTTCAATTTCTACACCAATCACATTTTCTCTCCTTACGTTCCGATGAAAACCTCCTTCTAAAAATCCCAACACACAGTACCGAATACCTCGCAAATACCTTTACTGTGCAAGCTTCAAAACTCTGGAATGATCTGCCTTTAGATATAAGATGAGCCAAGTCTTTATCTATCTTTAAAACTTCGTTGAAAAATTATTAGTTGTCACTCGTGTAAATATAGTATTTATTTATTTATTTAATATTTTGATTTTATTTAATATTATTATTTATTTATTATTTATACAACTTTTTTTTTTTTAATTTGTTCAAGTATGTTTTTTTTCATCGACACGAAGTCATCCGTCAGAGAACCAAAGTAATCGATATAGCTCAGAGGATTAGCAAGCTGAAATGGCAGTGGGCCGGTCACATCTGTCGCAGAACCGATAACCGTTGGGGTAAACGAGTTCTAGAGTGGAGACCACGGCTCGGCAAACGTAGTGTGGGACGCCCTCCAACTAGATGGAGCGATGATATACGCAAGCTGGCTGGCAGCGGTTGGAAACGAATAGCTGAAGATCGAGCTCAGTGGCATGCCATGGGAGAGGCCTATGTCCAGCAGTGGACGGAAATTGGCTGATAATGATGATGATGTTTTTTTTAGGGTTCCGAACCCAAAGGGTACCAACGGAACCCTATTACTGAGACTCCGCTGTCCGTCTGTCTGTCTGTCTGTCTGTCTGTCTGTCCGTCTGTCACCAGGCTATATCTCATGAACCGTGATATTTAGACGGTTGAAATTTTCACGGATGATGTATTTCTGTTGCCGCTATAACAACAAATACTAAGAACAGAACAAAGTTAAAAATTTAAGGGTTTAAAACAAAAAACGTGTTTTTTACGATACGATATGATACAAAATTAATTCACCTCGACGCAGCTAGATGGCAGCACAGGAAAAATTAGCACGCGCAAGCGTTTCATTTGTTAAATTTGTAAGCCTCGGTCGATTTGTTTACTTAATTAAGATTTTTTTTTTTATATCATTGTTGTGTACAGTATTGAATAATATGTTTTTAATTTTAGTACTTAAAGAGCCTCAATTAGCTAGAATCTGTAGAAAGTTAGTCGTACCTACCAACTACGAACACACGGTCTTTCAGATATTTAATTATATATTAATTACCTTTGTGTTAATATTTACTTAGTTGGTGTTAGAAGTTCGTGGCGTTCGGACTTCGGAAACTCGGAACCCTCCGTGTGCGGGACACAAGTCTGCCTCGCACTTGGCCAGTTTTATTTAGTGTTATATGTTATTGTATGGTATGTACGTATATGTAACTATGTGTAATGTGTATTAGTAATATATCATGTTGATATTTATATTTTGTGAATATTGTTTTATATTATTATTATAGAGTAACTATTTATATTTTACATTTTTTTATTGTACACCACCGTCTACTACTTCCTGCAATTCTGTCCATCCAAAGGTTGTCTGTAAGAAATTGCTGTTAGCGATAAGACCGCCCATTGTACTACCTTAGTTATTATTTTCTCTGTACATTGTTTTCTTTTCTTGTTTTCTGTATGTTGGTATACAATAAAGAGTTTTTGTATTGTATTGTTTTGTGGTAAGCCACTTTTTGGTAGCAAATAACGAACACCCGTGCTAAGATATGAACCGGCGACCTGTCTCATAGAAGTGAAGCCATTTATCCTTTTACGCCAACGGGGGTTCTCATTTTAAGTCGTTTGTTTTCAATATTCTATTTACAAAGTACTTGTTGGGTTTTTATCTAGCTTAGGTATCTACGTTCTAAGCTATGTTTAGAACACATTACACAGCGAGATTATTAAGAGTTTTCCACATAATTTCCTTGCGACAAATCCCCGTTCTATTTAAAGGCAACATTTCAATATCCTGCCTTTTGTCCTCGAGCGGAAATTACCGCCGCTGCGGCTGTTTTCTGTCGATTTATTTTCTACAAAATGCTCGCTATTTATAGCTCTTATTGTTGAAAAGAAGAAGAAAAATATCCAATAATATTAATGATATTTTTGAGTATTTCAAGCGTGGCTGAAATTAATGCCTGAATACTAAGGAGACGGCTTTAAAAAACAAAATAGCTTACCAAAACTCTTTTTAAGTACCAACAAAAAAATAAAACGAAAACTCCAGCACTAAACGCCACTTTAATGCTTGCACATAAAAATACCACGTCACATATATTTTACGGTGGCGTTATGAGTGAGTAAAATGTCCTCTTTTATTAGAGTTCCGCAAGTTGTCAGGGAAAACGTCGATGTTTGTGAACGTTTCCATGATAGCTGTTATCAGTGTTTAGACTCCAAGTTGAAACAAACAGGAAACAGGCGTTTACGTTGATGGCTCCTTTTATTAAAGTTTGATAAAAATATTCATATATTTGCGATACGAAAATTAAAAAGATACTTTTTGGTAAGGTTGGTACAGAAAATAATAATTTGTGTTTATATTGATCCATATTTAAGTTGTTGAAAACTGTCCTTATTACAATCATTTAATTAAAAGTAAATTATGAGTAAAAAAATTTTTAAAACAAGCTTTTATCTGGGACTAGGTACTAAAATGTTAAAAATAAATTCTAGTAAGTATTTTGCGGGTAGGTACTTACCTATATTCTTAAAAGCTTGAGGCACTACCCGTTTTACAAGTTAGGTACTTACTATACTTCTGTGCCTCAAGCTTTTCAGAATATAGGTAAGTACCTACTCGCAAAATACTTCCTAGAATATAATTTTAATATTTTAGTACCTTGTCCCAGATAAAAGCTTGTTTTAAAAATTATTTTTTACTTTTAACTTATTTTCAACTTTTTGGTAGGTATAGGTTACTACTACAACCTAAGTATTTTAGAATAGGCGTGATATTTTAAAATATTCTACGGATATTATGATGTGAATATGGGTAAAGTGCTCTTCAAGGCAAATCAGTCGAGCCCAAACTTGGTGGGGTTATGTTGTTTTATCACAGAAATGCCATGGCCAACTTTCAGTTTCATCATCAGATACTAGATATCGCTTAAGTATAAAGTGCTTCTCAGGACGAATCAATTGAGCCTAAATTCGGTGTAGTTACGTTAGTTTATCACAGAGATGCCGTGGCCACCTTTCCGCTTCATCATCAGACCCTGGATATCATTTAGGTGTAAAGTCCTCCTCAAGACGAATCAATCGAGCCCAAATTCGGTGGGGTTATGTTGTTTTATCACAGAGTTGCCGTGGCCACCTTCCGTCTCCATCATCGGACCAGCTCCATGGTACCATATTATTGTATTGTCACCGAAGATACGTAAGTTCACCAAATTTGAGACAAATCGGACATCGGGAAGTGGGTCTAATTTAGGTTCCAAAATTCCACCCGAACATATATAGTGACAACATACATACATACATACAGACATACAAAGCAAGTTAAATAAAAGCTTGTAAAAAAACATAAAACCTACATATTATCACAGTATATTTGCTAAAATCATAAAAATAATTTGGGTCATATTTTTCACCGCACATTTTATTAAAGAGGCCTAGACAAAAAAAATATATTAGCTAGCCAGAACCATGTTAATTATGCTAATAAAATAAATACTCGTACATGTAAAAGAAAATTAGAGAATTTAGCAAACAAATTTGAATTACCTGCTGAATCCAGTTTTGACAAAACATTGTCCTGCAAACTTTTCATACACAATTTTATATTTTATTTTATTATCTGTGTAGGTGGAGTGATCACATCTCGAGTTTTAGGCGGTAGAGAACCTCTTAAAAAGTATTAGGTAAAAGAGTAGGTAAGCTCGACCTCGATTAGAAATGAGACGTGACAAACGAAACAATGAAGTAATAAATAAAATCTTTTTCAAAATAAAAAAAACTGACTTCATTGTCACAAACAGGCACTCAAAAGCGAAAAATAAATTACTTAATATAATTATTATAAGCGCTACCCACTTATCTATTTGAAGTCGGTGCCAGCCCTTTTTAGTGCAAAACAAGTTTTAATTAAATTACATGCATCTATTAAATTTTGTGTCTGGGCCGTTATACACTGACGGATATATACTTTGTGAAAATGTCAAGTATGTACCTATTACGGTTAAGAAGGTACGTCTGTAAAGTGCGCACATATAGACACACGGATGGACGGAAGGACGGACGAACAGACAACAAAGTCTCAGAAAATGTTCATTTGGTAACCTTTGGGTTCGGAACCCTAAAAAATTGACTTTAAATGCCGTGAAAATATTCACTGGTCATAATGATGTCATCAAGGTATCAAAGGATGTCCAAAATGGCCCTGTGCAATTAAAGCATCTGACACACACAAAACTTAATTGTCTATTTTATTACAATAATTCCAAATGCTTTTATAACACGGACCAGTTGTATTCCAAAATGAATATTAAAAAGTACTATTTGCGATTATTAACATTAATTGTCGCCATATGGCCAACAGAGTACTGAAGCACTCTACTACGTTATAAGAGGCACTTCCCTATATTGTTGATACCCGAATGATGAAAACACTGTGTAGCCAACCTAACAACGGAAAGTATTATTTACGTATAACTATTATATTCTCTGTGGTATTATGCTTATAATTTTTTTCTTGCCGTGTTGATTGGTACAAAGTACGTTCATAATTCTGAGTTATTTAATAATGTATGCAGTGTCGTGGAACTGAAATGGCCGCAAGACTTTGCCCGGTAGAACATTCCTGTGAAGACAAATTATTTATATTTATATATAATTATTTATTATAATTAATAATATATAATTATTTATTGGGGGCCCGGTGGCGTAATTGGGAGAACAGTCAGCTTTGATGCCGTGGTACCGAGTTCAAACCGCCGTGCACCAATGAATTTTTCTATCGAAAAATATATGTGCACTTCTCACAGTTGCCCTCCGGTGAAGAAAAACATCGTTAAGAAACCAACAACCCCCGCATGGTGGTAGGACATATCTAGTGTCCGCCTGGCCAGCTACCACCCTCAAGTTAGAAAATCTGTCGCCAAACATCTAATGTGTTCCGGCAGCTATCCTTGAGAGCCAGTTCCCATTCTAGTCTACTTCTCTATCTTCGACCGCATCATCACTTAGCAACAGGTGAGTTATTGGTCAAACGCTAGCCTATAAGATATAAAAAAAAAAAAAAAAATATTTATTATCCCCACCTTTATTTCTATCTCGCTCACAGTTACCGTAAGAATTTCTGTCAAAAACCAAAATCAATGTGAAGAAAGATGTAAAAACATTATTCAAGGTCATATTTTTTAGTCTTCAAAAGTATATGCAATAGCAACCTCCATTGTGCATAATCTTCTTGGGACTCTTCTACTAAAACCAGTACATTCTCCTATGTTTGAGGTATTAATCTCCATATCTCTGGAGATACTTATCAAATCTCGATAAAATTAAAATGGGACCACCTCGGAAACGTATCCTACCTATTAAAAAAATAATCATTTGAATCCGTTCATAATTGACGGTGAAATCGCGTAACATACACACAAAAAAAAACATAGAGACGAATTGAAAACCTCCTCCTCTTTTGTGAGGTCGGTTAAAAATAAGTTCAAAAACTAAAACCCGACTACAGAAAAATCACTCTAAAAAGTATGAAACAAGAAAATATTCTCATCTAAGATCGCTATGTACAAACTAATCAATATGTATCGTGTATTATACAAACAACTAGCTTGTAATAAATATTTTATTGTAGTTCATATATATTTATAGTGGTGTTCAGTGGATACCCGTGGTCGTATGTTACTTTGCAGCGTGTATTGTTTTGTTACGGTAGGTGACATACGACCACGGCTATCCTCTGAAAAAAAGAATATTTATGAAATACAATAAAATATTTATTACAAGTTAGTTGTTTGTATAATACACGATACATATTGATTAGTTTGTACATAGCAATCTCAGATGAGAATATTTTCTTGTTTCATACTTCTTAGAGTGATTTTTCAGTAGTCGGGTTTTAGTTTTTGAACTAGATGTATACATGTTTACATGTCAACATACTTACATACATACACAGTGATCAACAAACACATAATCCTCCCAACTGCTTCTTTGCAACGCCGTGGGGTAAAAATTAGTTTTCTTGTCTTCGGCGGGATATATCTCGCCAACGCTACGCCCTACAAAAATATGATGTAGTAACCCTATCTTCATTTTATAATCCCTATTCAACGATACCACACACGATGAGGTGGGGTGGGATTTTTTTTTAGTTCTGGACTTCGTCCACTCTAGAGGGCGCCACATTCCATTTGTTGTGACGTCACATAGCCTATAACCAGCAGACAAATAATACGCGTCCAACGACACCTCATTTGTTAAATTACGATAAGTAGTTTAGAAGTTATGAGGGAACAGATGAACATACATACAAACATACATACATACTTACATACATACATACCCACATAGCGGTCAAAAACATAACCATCCTTTTTGCTACGCCGTAGTCGGGTAAAAATACCAGTTCAGGTATCTAAGCTGAATATATTAATTATGATGTAGTAAGTTTTATTGTGTTTTTTTTAAACCTAATACTATAAGAATCTTTGTCCTGACATACTGACTGACTGACTTACAGACAGACAACGCACAGCCTAAACCGCTGGTCGTAGAGACTTGCAATTTGGAGGGTATATTTGTCTTAGTACGTAAGGGTGTACTAAGAAAGGATTTTCCAAAATAAACCCCGGATACTGAACGGGGATTCAAAGTTTGTATGGCGAAATAAGATGAGATAAAGTACGTCTTGTAGGAGTTTTTGAAGTGGGGTAGGTAACAAAGTCTGAAAATTTGGGTTTTTCGGTTTTTATAAATATGAATCCCGAATTGCCTTAGTCACGCGATAACATGAAAACGGAATCGTTTTTACAAAAGAAAAGTTTTAAGTAAATAACAGAAGTTTTTAACGCGAGAAAAGCCGCGGGGCACTTTTAGTATGATATAAGGTAACAAAACATGCACACAATATATACTCGTACATATGTAGGCGTAAAGGCATTATTGGCAAAGTGGTGGTACCGTCCCAGGCGGACTAGTAGATAGTTATAAATATTAAAATACGGGACTTATCGCGCCTAAAGCACAAATCTTATTTTTTGACGTTTCGAGCAGTCGTCTCGTGACCAGGATCAATGCAACTTGGTCGAAACGTCGAGTAAATAAGATTTATGTTTTAGGCGCGATAAGTCCCGTATTTAAATATTTATAACTATGTGTTCAAATCGCGAAAGTTTAAAGTTTACAAAAGGACTAGTAGATGTCCTACCACTACAAAAAATGGTTATTTTTGGAATCAAATGTCTAATGCGTTAGTAGGTTTAACCGTGATCCTACATGAGACCACTAGTTAATTCTAACGAGTGAAAACCAATGATTTTATAGTAGGAATGGAACCTCCCATCAAACAAAGATGTGCTGCATCTATTGGTTCGACTAATTCAGGTACATTGATATAGGAGAACGTAGCGTACTCCGAGGTCTATAAAGTGTTCTTCTTCGTTATTAAAAAAGGTATTGCTATAATTGCGTTCACCTCTTTGTGCTTTGTTTAATTTGCCTCGACTTGATATTGACAACAAAATCGTTGTATTAGTCGTTTTCTTCCGACCTACGAATATAAATAACACGGCTTTGATGCCAGAGGTACCGAGTTCAATCCCCACCGTGCAAAAATGGATTTTTTTGTCGAAAAATGTACGCTTTTCTCAGTAGCCCTAGTAATGTGCGCTTTTCACAGTAGCCCTCCGGTGAAGAAAAAACATCGTTAAGAAACCAATAACCCCCCCGCATGGTGGTAGGACACTATTTAGCTTCCGACAAAGAAAATGGTGATACCAGGCTTGTCGCACTCCATGCGGTAGCTATGAAAATGCTAGTACCTAGTAGTACCTACGCGGCAGCTACGCGGGCTACAAGTTCAGTCAGCAGTAGTGTCACGCGCGCTCTCAATCGAACGCGCGCCTTTACTTTACTATTCAATCTGTTTTCTCGCAACACTCCGGCCCGCGAGCTGACCGAGTGATACAGACTCTAGCCGCGCGGACTTACGGTGCATTTTACGGTGCGCAACACACGGTTGCTAGTTCCTATTAGTTTATTCTGTGGCGCAAATTCAAGGTCGCATCCGAGCGTATTTTGAACGATACTGATCTTGTAGCTGTCGCAGAACCGATAACCGTTGAGGTAGACGTGTTCTAGAGTAGAGACCACGGCTTGGTAAACGTAGTGTAGGGCGCCCTTCAGCTAGGTGGAGCGATGACATAGAAAAGATAATTGGCGATGATATACGCAAGTTAGCTGGCAGCGTTTGGAAACATAGAGCTGAAGATCGAGCTCAGTGGCGTGCCATAGGTGAGGCCTATGTCCAGCAGTGGACGGATCAGATAGGCTGATGATGATGATGTTGTAGCTACGTTTAATCTCGCATTTTTGCTCGCAGGAAGTGCATCTTCTGTACGTGTACAATTCAATATTCTGTGGTGATACTGAGTTTGTGGAAGGTGTACGTGGAGTAACAATTGATGTACAATTGATTTTATTGTTTAATGCTTTAAAACGTAATATGATGATACGACCAATACAATTAATAAACGTACCTAAAGTTTTACAAGAAATTTTAGCTAAAAAGCAAATAGAAAGCTATTTCCATTGTAAAATGCTAAAAGAATCTCATTAACATAAATTTTCTCAGCTACATCTAACACTCATATAATCTTCATAAAAATCCAATCCATTACAGACCTGAGATGAAATATGAAAGCCGTCTCGGACATTTTCAGTACATAAAACACACTCATATGTCTGCAGGGTACATTTGTATTTTAGTAAAAGATTTAAGTATTATTATTGAAAGCGGTTGTACACTCACGGGTTTTGTTATTGGAATTGCTCCGTCCAGTTTCGGACATATTTGATATCCTTCTTCTAGGGAAGAAGGAATACGTCTATAAGTGGCTCTAAAGCTACGTCTACAAAGCCCAAGCACATAGCTGCAATAACTCAATGGCTAAGGCGTCGGTCTGGCAATCGCGAAACCAGAAGACCCCGGTTCTAGTCCAGTGGTTGGCTTTCATGCCAGAGGTACCGAGTTCAAACCGCCGAGCACCAATGGATTTTTCTATCGAAAAATTTATGTGCGCTTTTCACAGTGGCCCTCCAACCAACAACCCCCGCATGGTGGTAGGACACTATCTAGTGTCCGCCTGGCCAGCTACCTCCCTCAAGTAAGAAAATGTGTCGCCAAACATCTAATGTGTTCCGGCAGCGTGTGTATCCTTGAGAGCCAGTTTCCATTCTAAGCCAATAGTGCTTACCGTCTTCGACCTCATCATCACTTCCCAACAGGTAAAATAGTGGTCAAACGCTAGCCTATAAGATATTTAAAAAAAATTACGTCATTTTATTTTCTTTTTATTCAAGTTCTTTCTTTTATGAGAAAAACTATTATTGGGAGCCAAAAAAATCCCAAAAACGCGATTTACCATTAAAATAAATTATTTTTCAAAAAAAATAAAACCGACTTCATAACCACTAACAGCCAAGTCTACTGGATAGTAGATAGATACTATGTATGTAGTAGTAGTAAGTAGGTAGATACATGTAGGTAGTTTCTATCTACTACCTATTAGACTTGGCTGGCACCGACTTCAAATAGATTTTTCGCTTTTGAGTGCCTGTTTGTGGTTATGAAGTCGGTTTTTTTTTAATAATTGATTTTACCTTTTTTAGTGCAAAACAAGTTTTAATTAAATTACATGCATCTATAAAATGTCGTGTCTGGGCCGTTATACACTGACGGATATATACTTTGTGAAAATTTCAAGTATGTATTTATTACGGTTACGAAGGTACAGATCTGTGAAGTGCGCATATATAGACACACGGACGGATGGACGAACGGACAGCAAAGTCTCAGAAAGTGTTCATTTGGTACCCTTTGGGTTCGGAAGCTTAAAAAATTTACTTCAAAATGCCGCGCTAGTGAAAATATCCACTAGTGATAATGATGTCATCAAGGTATCAAAGAACAATGTCCAAAATGGCCCTGTGCAGTAAAAGCATCTGACACACACGATAATTAATTGTCTATTTTATTACAATAATTCTAAATACTTTTATAATACGGACTAGTTGTATTCCAAAATGAAAATAAAAAAGTATTATTTGCGATGATTAACATTAATCGCCGCCATATGGCCGCCATCTTCGCTAAACGTCATGTCATGACAAAAACGTTGCACCCTAACAAGACTTTGCCCGGTAGAACATTCCTGTGAACACAAATTAATTCTCCCCACCTTTGTTTCTATCTCGCTCACAGTTACCGTAAGAATATCTGTCAAAAACCAAAATCAATGTGAAGAAAGATGTAAAAACATTATTCAAGGTCATATTTTTTAGTCTTCAAAAGTATATGCAATAGCAACCTCCATTGTGTATCATCTTTCTTGGGACTCTTTTTCTAAAACCATTACATTCTCCTATGTTTGAGGTATTTAGCTCCATATTTCTGGAGATACTAATCAGATCTCGATGAAATTACAATGGGACCACCTCGGAAACGTACCCTACCTATTAAAATAAACTGGCCAAGTGCAAGTCGGACTCACACTCGTAGGGTTCTGTAACACAGTTAAGTATTCCATAACTATGATTTTTCGCAACTACAAAATTAACTTTGTTTTTATAGTGTTTGTATGAAAAACAAAGTTATCTTTGCGGTCGCCATATCTCTAAAACTGCTGACTGTATCTCGATCTAACCAATTTTCGTTGTTAGTTTTTATTGAGATCTACAGCATATATTTTTTATATGCATATACTTTAGACGCGCCTATCTTTCAAATGTTTGTCTTTGAGAAAAAATGATTTTAGAAACCTCAATGTCATTTTTGAAGACCTATCCATAGACACCCCACACGTGTAGGTTTGAAGACATTTTTATTTATTTGTTTCAGTTTTATGTATGGGATGCCCCCCCTTAAACTTTTATATTTTTTATTTTTGTACAAAAAGCGGATAGCGGTTCACAGAATACATCTACCTACCATGTTTCAATTCTGTAGTCCAAACAGTTTCGGAATAAAATGGCTGTGAATTACGGACGGACAGACAGACAGACAGACAGACATGACGAATCTATAAGGGTTCCGTTTATTGCCATTCGGCTACGGAACCCTAAAAAAAATCATTTGATCAATTTTGAATCCGTTCACAATTGACGGAGTAATCGCGAAACATAGACAAAAAAAACATACTGATGAATTGAGAAACTCCTCCTTTTTTGTGAAGTCGGTTAAAAAATACCGGTCATCCAGGTACTTCACTATTATGTCAACAACAATTTTATGACCCAAGCATATTAAAACCATAACAATGTTAAATTAATCTAATTAATCATGGATAACAACAGTTTTTGTGTAGCGGTGGGAGTGCGTCTGGGCATCCCCATAACAGAACCGCATCTCTGTTGCTGCGGTGACCAGGTGGATAGACTGGGTCACCACGGTGTTTCATGTCGTCGCAGTGCGGGACGGCTTTCTCGACACGCCTCACTGAACGACGTCATCCGTCGGGCTCTTGCCACTGTCAACGTGCCGGCTATTTTAGAGCCGACGGTATCACACGTGACGATGGTAAGAGGCCTGACGGCATGACGTTGATTCCTTGCTTGTGCTTCGACACATTGGCAGTTTCCCATCTTCATAATACCTCACGGGCGGCAGGAGCAGCTGCAGACGCAGCAGAGGCTCTCAAACGGAGGAAATATATAAGCATCGGTGACAACTATGCTTTTCTTCCGTTTGGGGTCGAAACCATGGGCCCGTGGGGTCAACAAGCACGCGGTTTTGTTAAGGAGCTATCTAGATGCCTAATCGATGTCTCCCACGACCAAAGAGCTTGCGCTTAGCTCGGGCAACGCATTAGTTTCGCGATTCAAAGAGGTAATGTCGCCAGCTGTTTGGGTACTCTACCAGCAGACAGCGACCTAAATTCCATTTATTATTTGTAGTTTTTATTTTAATTATTAATCTTACTTAATATTTTAGTTTAATTCGTTTACAAATTGTTTTTACTCATAAAAAAAATCTAATTTTAGAACATCTGTCGACAAACATCTACCAAAATCTTCTAGCAGCTGTCCTTGAAGGCCAGATACAAGTATAGCCCTAGGCTGCTACCATCTTCGACCACATTATTTTTTACCAACAGGTGATACGCTGTTCGAAAGTGTTTTTCAACATAATATAGGCTAGCATATATGTTATCAAAACAGAAAAAAAAAATCTAGTAATACCAACCTAAAATTTATCTGCTAAAATTGCAACAATAATTTCTTGGAAGGCTTTAAGGCCTACTCCGATGTATACGACTCAGTCTGCAAGAAGTAAAACAATATACCTTGTCATTCCTGGTGACATTTTAATCTACAAGTCTTACGGATACAGACAGTGCTGGATTAATCCCCTGTCCAACAACCGACCGACCATTCAAACGTCCGACCAAACCGTCCAGTGTCCAGTTAATTCAGTTAACCGGGAACCGGAAGTATGCTTTTTGTCTGGACCTTCTTTTGTATTTATTTAGCTACGATTATCTGCATTTAAAAGATTATATATTTTTTTATTATATCTCTATTTTCTATTTATACATTCAAAAAATTATGACATATAGTTAAGTTTGTCAGCAAATAATAATAATAATTTATTTCAAAATTTGACACTGTTTAAGCTTATGAACTAAAGATAGCTTGTGTTGAGCAATTAAACACACACTAGGACAATCCTGTGTGTTGTGGTTCAGTATCTTTCTAGAAAATGGACACACCAAAAACATTAAAATCCTTATTCTTAAGTCGGATAATAGCATAACATTGCTTTTTACCATACCAGACCTATAAGATCAGACAGATAAAAAATAACACATGGACAACATGTTGGCGTAAAAGATATCTAGCTTACCTTCAAACCTGGGGATCCCCGGATCAAATCCTAGCCGTGCTCCAATTAATTTTATTATTCTATGTGAATTTATGGGTGTTCCTCTACAGGTTGTACAAGATTATATTAATGCGAAAAATGGCTTACCCTCATAAAGGCGAAAATTTGCCGTCATTAGTGTTCCGACAGTACTTACGGCTCTTGAGAGTTAAATCATTCTGGGCCTAGCGTGTGTTCACTATCTCCGACCACATTATCGCTTGCTACCAGGATAGATAGTGGTCTAACGCTAGCCTACCAGATACTAAAAAAATAAAACTTGCTCTACCCAAAATTCTAACTGCTTGGAAACATTTCAATGGAGTGTTTCTGAATAATTCAACAAGCTTCAAATTGCGGTATATTCATGACACTTATTGTTTTGGCAAGTTCGTTAGGGCTTCGCCACGTCGCGTCGAGGGGGATCTTTGTTCGTTATATAGAATTTGTTAACGACTTGAAATGGGACAGTTTGATCCTTGACCTTATTCTCTTTCTACCAACTTCAAAGACGAAGGGGGTTCTTTTATGTTTTGTACTTACGTATGTTTAGGACGTAAAACTTTTTAAAAAAGTTTAGCAACTAGAAAACCTAATTCATATTCCACCCGTGTCAGTTTCAGTAGCAAGTTTGAGATCTTTATCAATATATCTCTGGAGATAATAAGAAATAAGACATACAATTTATTCAAACAATAAATTATATTAAATCAATAGCAATATTATTCAGCATATGCTAGGATCGATCTTCCACTTAGGTGGCTTAGCATGATCATAAATAACAAGGAATACATAAGCCAATCCTACAACGCACTTTATATTGGAGATACTTATCGGATCTTGATAAAATTTAAATAGGACTACCTCAAAGATGATCAATGGAAAACTAGAATCATAATTATCAGACAGCTTTTATCGATCAATATTAAATAATATCCTATGCTCACTAGCGATACGTAACCGTTAGTTAGTTTTACTTCCATCGCGTGTAAAAATTACACGCACACATTTATTTAACGTACAGAGATGACTCTGTTGTTTTTGAACCGAATTCATGTTGTTGTTTTTTTTGTATTTCCATTTAAATATGATGAGAATCTGACGATGGGTTCTGGAGGTAAATAATCTGAAAGTACAGTGAAACTTTTCGAATAAGAAAATAATAATATATATATTATACCTTCCTATTAAAGAAAGGTAATTATAATTTTAAGTGTTTGTTAAGTGTTGATATTATCTATATTACACGTTTAATTAAGTAATTCTTACTTTCTAACCTAGCTCAGCAGAGAGCTTTATTGTACGCCCGAAAAGGGCATACTGTTGATACAAATATAAACATACCATCTTATGTAACACAGTATTTACAATAAATATATATTGATTTTGATTTTGAAAAAAATATTTGTAGTTGGTAACATAAAAATTGTAACGCCATTGTTTATCATCTCAGGGTCTGATGATGAAGTCAATCAACAAAATATATCAACCGCCACAGTTGTAATATTAGCAGGAATAACACTAAAGAACCTACAACATATTTAAATTGCAGGTTTTTTGAAATGTTCATCATCTATTCATTTGAATGGACGAACCAGGACGAACGAATAATTTATGTTCGTAAATAATAAAATAAATTTTACTGAACACAGTTTGTGATTTTTTTTACAACTGCATGCATGCAACCAATCCAGTCTCTTGCAAATTGCAAAAACCATAAAAAATAACAAGTTTGAAAAAAATACTGCAAAAAATGCAGCTTATTCCATTCTCGTTTCGTATTTTTGCAAGTCTCAGCACGTTCAAATAACATACATAATTCTAACATTGACATTGTTGAGAAACGACGTGATTCTATTCAGAAAATAGTGAAAAAACAAATGTGCTTTCGATGAATCCAATATTCTAGACTTACCATCCATCTTCAGTATAGTGTGAAGCGAAATTGTCGAAATTAAGAAACGGCGTATATAATTTTAGTTTACAAAAACAGGTCGCAGGTTTTTGGTATCTTAGCGGCACTTGAGAGTCAAAAAGTCTAGACATTTATTTAGTATATGGGCAAATTAAAAATCTGCCCTTATACACATCAATTAACATTAAATAGATCATATCAATAATAGTTATTCTTAATATAACAAAAACATAAATTATTGCCTTGAATTAAAAAAAAAACCGGCCAAGTGCGCGTCGGGCCACGCGCAGTGTAGGGTTCCGTAGTAGCCTATTATTCAATGCAAGTCTTTACCCGTTATAAACAAGCAACTAGGTACTCCGTCTTTGTCACTTAAGGTGGTTGCTCGTCGTCAGCTAACCACAACAGAGCCAATAGATGGCGCTGATACTCTTATTTGATGAATTTATTTTTTTAATGACTGAAATAGTATTTGGTAAATAAAAAATATTGATTTTGCGAGTAAAGCGTATACATTTTAATTTATTCAGCTAAATTTGAAGTATATATACACTCTCTATATACTTTTATTTGTAAACAAGCGTGGCGTCAGGACTGATCACGCACACACGTGAAAGTATTTTCACATCACAGATTATTACATATACACTATTAAGTATTTGACGTTTACAAAACCATTTGCTAATTTTGTGACTTTGTTAATGAGTAATGTAGCCGATTGGTGAGAACTACTGGATTAAGCGCATCAGGGACCGGGTTCAAACCCTTCCTTACCAACAAACTTTTTTCGTTTTCCATTCTAAACATTACCTTTTTATTTATTGTTATTAGTTTACTGTCTACATTACTCTCGCTAATAACAAAATACCAAATATCATATAGATTTATACCACTTTTTGATGTGAACTGTACCTACTCATACTAACGCTATTGGGTGGTTTTTCGACGAGGTTCAACGTACGAGTACATTTCGTTGCTGCATGCTGGAGTCTGTTCTGTAGATCTCAAAGCACAGAGTACTAAGGACCCAAAGTGAAGCATTTGGCGTACTAGTTGTGCTTTGCGGTTTTACCCACAATCTAATAGAAACTGCTATTTGCGATAAAATGTAGCCTATGTGACTACGAGAGCGAGTAGAAGGCATTTGCTGATTATAAATTACAAACAAAATAAAAACAGTAAGTCATATGTAAGGTATATTAATTACCCGACTACGGCGAAGCAAAAAGGAGGGTTATGTTTTTGACCGGTATGTGGGTATGTATGTATGTATGTTTGTATGTATGTTCATCTGTTCCCTCATGACTTCTAAACTACTTATTATAATTTAACAAATGAGGTCTCGTTGGACACGTCTTATTTGTCTGCTGGTTATAGGTTATGTGACGTCACAACAAATTGAATGCGGCGCCCCCTAGAGGGGACGAAGTCCAGAACTAAAAAAAAATCTCACTCCACCCTATCGTGTGTGGTATCGTTGAATAGGGATTTTAAGATGAAGATAGGGTTTAGTACATCATATTTTTGTAGGGCGAGTGTGTGTGTGTATATGTTTGTTGATCACTATGTATGTATGTAAGTATGTTAACATATATACATGTATACATCTATCCAAAAACCCCAAAATGCTTTAAATAAAAAATAAGTTCTAAAACTAAAACCCGACTACTAAAAAATCACTCTCTAAAAAGTATGAAACAAGAAAATATTCTCATCTGAGATCGCTAAGTACAAACTAATCAATATGTATCGTGTATTATACAAACAACTAACTTGTAATAAATATTTTATTTTTTATTAAGCGGGAGGCATAATCTCTCAAACAAAAAAAAACTTGAAATCGGTTAAGATTTGGCGAAGTTCTGAGGTAACAAAAATGAAGAAAAAATACCGTCGAATTGAGATCCTCCTCCTTTTTAGTGAAGTCGGTTAAAGAGTTATTCCGTTAGTTAGTCCGTTTATTGGTATACAAAGACGTATTTGAGAATGATCTGACAGATGGTCTGACAGGATCGGATCGGTTTATCTATGAATGAAAAGCTGATTTTGGTTTTAAATTGGCCTCTAAAATATCACCATCATCAGGCTATCTCACCTACAGCACGCCACTGAGCTCGATCTTCAGCTCTTTGTTTTCAACCACTGCCAGCCAGCTTGCATATGTCTTCGCTCCATATAGCTGGAGGGCGCCTTACACTATTACGAAAAAGATACCTTTAGTGCGTTTATCGAGCCGTGGTCTCCACTCTAAAACACGTCTACCTCAACTGTTATCGGTTCTACGACAGTTGTGAACAGCCTACTACCACTTCAGCTAGCTAATCCTTTGAGATATGTCGATAACTTTGGTTCTCTGACGGATGACTTCATTTCGAATTTGATTCTTCAGACAGACTCCAAGCATAGCCCTCTTCATAGCTCGCTGAGCGATTTTGAATTGGTGAACCAGTCGCACTATCAGTGTCCACGTCTCGGCTCCGTAAGTTCCGTAAGTTCCGGTGAACATCTTTGAGTATTCAGCCAGAATACTCAAAGATGTTCACCGATTACTCAAAGATACCTAAATCGATTTGAAAAATTATATTTCTTTTTTGTTTCAAAGGCCCTTCCCAGGTAGTCCCAACTAAAAGAAACGATATCAAATGCCGCGATATTAATGTTCAGTACCATGTTTGAGGTGTTTGTCTCCATATCTTTAGAGATACTTATCAGATCTCAATGAAATTACTATGGTACCACCCTTGTTGGAAAGGAGATATCTCCTTTCCAACAAAAAAAGAATTATCAAAATCGGTTCATTAACGACGAAGATATCTACACACATAAAAAATACTATACGGTCGAATTGAGAAACATTTTTTTGAAGTCGGTTAAAATATATCGAAATTTCAAAATTTGGAGTACCTATTAATTTCAATATTACAAAATATGCCAATATGGTCCAAAAATTGTAAATTTCCAAAAAACACTAAGCGATAAGATCCATTAAAAAAAACTTAAAAAAAGAGAACCGCCTTCAAATGCCACGCTATTCATTTTCAATACCAAGTTTGACGTGCTTATCTCCATATCTCTGAAGATTTATCATACATACACCATGTCTCCTTTCCAACAAAAAAATAATCATGAAAATCGGTTCAGAAACGACGAAGTTATCCGCGAACAAACATATAAAAATATATACGGTCAAATTGAGAAACATCCTTTTTTGAAGTCGGTTAGAAACAAAATAAAACTAAATTTGAGTTTGTTAGAGCCTTACCTAACCGATAAACCGACGAAATATTTGAAGGCCACAAACTATAATAATAAGTACTGTAATGCTAATGAAAACTTGAAAAAGTCCTGAAAAAGCGGCGACTCGCATTTCAGCGGTCTGGCATCGTCGCCTTTTCAGCGAGCGCACGCTTTGGCAACGTCTGACGATCGCGGCAATACACACTAATGAGTTTAGCGTATGACACTGTAAAAACTTCACTCACATATTGACAAAAATGAATTAAAATCTCGATCCTAGTTTTCATATTATTTAATCAAATTATGTAGTAAGATTTGATTTCGCGTATGTAAAAAGTTCTATAAAGACCAATAGATGTGATTTCGTTGCAATTTTTTGATCCATTTACTCGTATTTGTCAATATACTTTTGTATGGAAATCGAACCACCTTAAGGATTTATTCTTAGGATTTTGTATTCGGTACAAAATTATCCAACACCCAAGTTCAACGACTATTACTGCTAAACTAATAAAGTTATCTTAACCGCTATAATTTTCCTTTAAAGTTCATGAAATGCGCTATTATCACGAATTTTTCCAAAATTTTCAAGCCAGCAGTTTAGCTTTTAGAGGGGGGGGGGGGACGCCCTACTGGAACAAAAATTTGCACTTTAAAGTTTAATATTTCGTAAATGGAGCATTCAATCGAAAAATGGTATTAGCAACCCTTAAGTCATTTTAAAAGACCTATTCAACGATATCCCACACGATGGGGTAGACGATGAAAAAAAATTCATCCCCACTTCTCATATAGGGGAGCTACCCTAAAAAAAATATTTTTCACAATTTTATTTAAGCGCTTTGTTGGCGTCATTTATTTACATACCCCCACAAAATTACAGCTTTCTAGTATTAACGGTCTCTTAGCAAAACCTCGGACAGACAGACAGACGGACATGACGAAACTATAAAGGTTCCTTGTCAGGACTACGGAACCCTAAAAAATCAAAAGTAATGCGCCGAATTCAGTTTTCAACTAAACTTCAAACGTCACACTTAAAAATGTTTTATTCCCCTGATTAATGTAGAGTTTCCCACCGCACTATAAAGTGCACCCCCAATGCATGTTTGATGATGAGATAATTATTCATTATCGACGTCAGGTGACATAACGGTCAAATAACAGCCTATATGATATGATATGAGGTAGAAATAGCTTTATAATATGACCAGTGTGAAATTCAGTGCGCAATCCACAAAACGCAATTACCTAAAACTGTTTTTTGAAACGTTACCCAAATATAATTGCCCGAAACCAACATTTAACTCTCGAAATAGTATTTACCTTACACCGTTTTCATTTTCTACAGATAAATGAACCCAACGGGTCTAGCTTTCAGAAAGGGGTAAGTTCATTAACACAACACATTCTGTCTATCTGACTGTCTGTCTGTTCGTCTGTCTGTCTGTCCATGTGTCATCACCGATTTTCTCAGGGACGGACCTAGCAAGTTGAAATATATACCAGACACTGAAATCTATAGTTCCTATCAGGTGTATAAAAATCAAGGTTCTGAGTCAACACAATTAAAAGATATGGTCAAATTTAGATTTTCGCGAAAACTTATATGTACCAAAATTTACCTTTATTTTCACCATTTTTATTTTTGAATATGTTTTCTTTATTTTTGCTGTAAGACCTTGCTTTTAACCAAAATTGACAATTCTAGGTCAACCGGAAGTACCCTTTAGGTCAAAAACTACTACATACAATTTAGAGGTCTAGCTTAATTGGTACAACCAACGTTGGTACGGAAGCCTCGGTGGGTGCGTTCAACTCGACTTGGTCGTTTTTAGGGTTCCGTACCCAAAGGGTAAAACGGGACCCTATTACTAAGACTCCGCTGTCTGTCTGTCTGTCTGTCTGTCTGTCACCAGGCTATAGCTCATTAACTGTGATAGTTAGACAGTTGAAATTTTCACAGATGGTGTATTTCTGTTGCCGCTAGAACAACAAATACTAAAAATAAAATAAAGTTAAAAATTATAGGGGGTCCCCATACAAAAAACGTGTTTTTAAACTCCTTCTATCTAATTAGTTTCGGCAAAATGACATAGATGGCGCTAGTAAACGAGCCCCGTCTTTCTAGATCGCGACCAAACCAAATATTCTGGGTAATATCAATTAATCAAATGTATGAGGTTGAAACTCTGTTATGTTTCGTATTGTACGGAACCCTCCCTAAGTGTGCGATAAGAGACACGATGCTGACTCGCACTTGGTCAGTTTTATTTTTTATTTCATATAGGCTAGCGTTTGACCACTATCTCACCTACTGGCAGTGACGGTGCGGTCGAGGATGGTAGCACGCTAGGTTTTAAATGTGAACTGTATCTCAAGGACAGCAGCTGCCGAATCACATTAGATGTTTGGTGACAGATTCTATAACTTGAGGGTGGTAGCTGGCCAGGTGATAGTACCACTTGATACCACTTGATACCACTTGATACCACTTGATAGTACCATATTATTGCAAGTATCGTAGGTCGCGCTGTGAGCAGGTGGAGCGACGACATTCGCAAAGCAGTGGGCAGTGATTGGAAACGAAGAGCCGTAGATTGGGCTCATTGACGTGTCTTGGGAGAGACCTATGTCCAGCAGTGGACTGATTCCGGCTGATTATGATTTTTATCACAATCAAAATTTCATCACCATGTTTTTCACTGCTCAAAAAATCCTAAATACGTGTAGGATTTTGATTCTTCTCGTAGACAAGACCCTTGAATCCACTTTAATTGTATTGTAACAACATTGATAAATAAAAAAGTGAGCTCTCTATTCTAAATAGTTCCCTGAAACGTTCAAGAGAAGGGCGTTAACGATCTTCGAGTGTGTACGTGCTTAGATTAACGATGTACGTAGTTCCTTAGAAATTGTATTCAGTATCAATAAACTGCTAATGTACCTGGGAACGAATTTAGATTGCAAATTGCGGGGTAAATTGAATTTTGTAATATACCTACGATGTTTGTATAATGATTTGCGTTCTGCTGCCGTCATTGAAAATTACTGATAAATAACTTTCTGCCTGTGGCACATGAGTAAAGCTTTACTCATGTGCCTGTGGCTTCGTGCGCGTAGTATTTGGTTTCACCATGAAACCGCGGTAAAAATAACTTTTATATATGTCGTTTACCTTATAAACTATCTCAATGTTGAAGCTAACACGTTCATCATGTTATTTAACAATTTTAGATCCATTTTCCGCCTAAATTTCACCTCTTAGAGATGAAAATCAGTAAAACTTTAAAACAGATCAAATTCTAATAATTATGATTAATAACATGGGTTTGCGATTTTTGAATTTTATACTGACCAGCGTTCGCTCGCATCTATTTTTTTTAGGAAATGCTCTGATGATTTTTTAGCAATTCATAGAGAATTCTTTTGGGAAAAGCTTATATGGCTGTAATCTGCGACACGCACGATTTGGCGCAATCAAAAGGATAATTTTGGTACTCTGAAAATATTTTTTTTTTTTTTTTTATAATATAAGGTAACAACAAAAAAGGACAAGCACGACGCTCGCTTGATGGTAAGCGATGACGTCTACCTATTACAGATACAGCGGCATGCAAAATTGTGGACTGCCAGAATTTTGTACGCCACTGCACTGCGACTGTTACCTTGAGACATAAAGATGTTGAGTCTCACATACGCTGTAATTTCACTGGACACCTTGCCATTTCAACCAAAAAACATTCCTATTTCACGGCCGAAAATGAATTGGCAAAGTGGTGTTACCGCCTCAGGCGGACTAGCAGAAGTCCTACCACTGAATTATATATTTGTATATTTATTATTGATATATGATTTACAAGAAAGACACTCACCTGATGGTAAGTTTACCGTTTGCTTTTAATAGAATTGCCAGAGTTTTGCAAGTTTCTGTCTCTGAGTCTCGTTCACCCTGTAATTTCACTGAATACTTTGTATGATTAACATAAATTTGCTATACACTTGTTTCGAAAAACTCCTAAAAATGCGTAATATTTTCAACAAGGGCAACACGGTATTGACCAAACAGGCGCTCGTCATCACATAAATCAGAATTCATGCCAAAGAAAACTCTTTTCAAATACGCCAGTGAAAAACCCGTCTCATGGAGTGACCTAAATTCACCTAAAACAGTCTATTGTACGCCCAAAATTCCGACAATTCATTGAAAATATATGTAATATACGTATGTATGCTTCTGCGGAACAATGAGGAAAGCGAAAACAGTATGTCGAGTTGAAAAAAAACTTTAACCGTAGAAAGGCAAGCGTTTCACTAACACCTTACTTATAGTGTGATGACGATTTTTTTATACTTAACATTACAAGTACAATGTTTACCTGGTGCAAAGGATAACGTCTATTTATTAAGCCCTCTGACTCCCTCTCAATTGAATATACCTACAAACTGAAAATAGACCTCGAAGAATGTGTAAAAACATCTAGGTAATAAGGAGACAACCAGAAATGGATAATAAAAATTAATATCGCTTTCAACGAAATATACAGGTCCCGCAGTTTTTCGGGACTTATTGCGCTAAAAACATAATTTTATTTTCCTCGACGCTTCGATCAATTTGCTTTGACCGTGGTCACGAAAAGAATTAAAAAAAAATCTATCGCAGTATTTCTTTGTAAATAAATATTTTGTTATCTTTTTCAGGTACTATAATCTGCTGCTGCTCTGTGGGCTTACTCTGAAGCAGTCCACTTTTTAGGCGACCGTGTGAAAAGTAGTTAAGTCTACCCCTGCTAAATTAAGAGTTTGGCATTGAAATTTATGTATGGTCATGGCAAAGCAGGCTTTGAGGGGAAACTGCACTTCTTTGAACTCGATGGGGTAGTTCGATAAAGTCGGGGTAGTCAAAGAATAGTTGGTTAAAATGTTAATTAACAAACGCTTTGGGGATGATTTGAGAAAAATTGTGATACACGTGTCTCCAAACTTCAATTGAAGTATGTGTACCAATTTTCAAGTCAATCGAACCAGAGAATAAAAACTGGCCAAGTGCAAGTCGGACTCGCACTCGTAGGGTTCCATAACACAGTTAAGTATTCCATAACTATGATTTTTCGCAACTACAAAATTAACTTTGTTTTCATAGTGTTTGTATGAAAAACAAAGTTATCTTTGCGGTCGCTATATCTCTAGAACTGCTGACTGTATCTCGTTCAAACCAATTTTCGTTGTTAGTTTTTATTGAGATCTACAGCATATATTTTTTTTAAATTTTTCACTCCCATACTTTAAAAGTTAGAGGGGGCGGGGGGACACACATTTTACCACTTTAGACGCGCCTATCTTTCAAATGATTGACTTTGAGAAAAAATGATTTTAGGAACCTTAATGTCATTTTTGAAGACTTATCTATAGACACCACACACGTATAGGTTTGAAGAAAATTTTTTTTTTTGTTTCAGTTCCATGTATGGGATGCCCCCCCTTAAACTTTTATATTTTTTATTTTTGTATAAAAATCGGAAAGCGGTTTACAGAATACATCTACTTACCCTAAAAAGCTTCACAGAAAATTCAACCTCTCATTTCATCCTCTTTAGGGGTGAAATTATAAAAATTTCTTTTCTTTGTGGATAACTACATTTCAGAAAGAACACAACCTCCAGATTTTATGTGTCGAGAGCCAGGGCTGTACCTTGATATATAAGTCAGTCTGTAAGTCAGACAAACGCTTGGAGGATGATTTTGAAAAAAAACTGTGATACACGTGTCTTATAACTTAATTGAAGAGTATGTGTCTAAATTTTCGATCAATCGATCCACGGAATAAAAAAGTGCACAGAAAGTGTAACCTTCCATTTGTCTTTACCGTAATCAAAAATATAATTTTTGTATTCCTCTCCATATCCGGTTGTCCGGCAGAGATTGCCCACAATTAAAGCGGCAACAGCCCAATGGCTAAGGCCTCTGTCAGGCGCTCGAGAGGTCGTGAGTTCGATCCCTTTGCACTATTGACGTGAACCCACTCTAGACACAAGCATATTTAGCTTAGTTGGAGGAGTTAACAACACTACTAGGAATGTGCTAGTAAGTAGTACATTGCTAGTAAGCTAATAAAGAAAAAATTTGAAATAATTCGTAAATATGCTTCTATTACTCTATATTTTAAAAGTGAGCAGATAAGAAACAATATGCCATTGTGTGGTAGACGAATGGACTACGAGATAAAAATATGCCTAGATCAGGTGGTCCATAAATGAACCTTTATATTTAGGCAGAGTTTATCGCCCATTCTCACCGTGCGATGAAAGCAAGCTAACATACAGCGGGTCTCCATACTGGATATATATTATCGGAGTGCTGTGACGTCATAAGCCAGGTGGAACCCCTACCCTTTTAGCGGCCAGGTGGATCCGAGAAACTGTGGAGGCGGCGAGGTCATCGACTTGACTGAAGTTGAGAACGGTATTTGAGAAGAATGATATGAAAAGGTAAATATTTTGTTGTGTGGTTTGTAGGGTTCTCAAGTACGTACTCGTCGACAAAATAATCATTGTTTATTTTTGAGATTTATTTCTCATGCGAATATACTACGGCTTTGTTAGTTTAGGATCATGTGATAACACCCAATTTAGGTCAAAAACTTTAAATGCCGCGCGAGTAATTTTTAACCGATTTCAATAACGGAGGAGGTTATATCCAGCGAATACCCAGCGTGTACTACTATGCTAAAAAAAATGTGCCTAAGGCATTTGTTTTAGTTGGCTGAAACCATATTCGCATTGTTGCCTTTCTAATGAAACCTGTTTGGGGCACATCGGCTGGATGGCTTCAAAGTCTATAAGGCGTCCATTACACGATAGGTTTTGTTGTCAGTTTGCTGGCAGTCACGGCTGTGACTGATGGATAACTGATCGTGTAATGAGGTGACTGACCGATATTTACATACTTTGATTTGCTGCATGAGCAACCATCAGTCGTGAATTTTGGTTGACGGATAACCTAACGTGTAATGGACGCCTAACGGAGATTGCTAGCTAGATAGATAAGCACTTTCATAAAATTGCGTCGGTCTACACAAATTAGAGGGGACAGTTTCGTCAAAACTTAACTCTCTGGGGATATGGGATTAGATCCGCAAAATGTCACCTCCATGTTTCAAACTCTGCGGTTATGCTAACACCTGAGCTGACCTGATGTAGAGACAGACAAAGGAACAAGATCCCTGGCGTATACCGTACATCGTTGCTAACATGTACAATGTTGGGAAATATGAATACAGTATGTCATTTCTATAGGCGTGTAGGTATACGTCTATGTATAGCAGTGACGTACGAGTATATCAATAAGTTTACAGGTAATAAAGGTAACTATAGGTTTTTTGGCGGGTAGTTACGTCAAAAATGTGTGTGCTCTAATTGTAGTTAGTGTATAATAAATGTGGATTATTAACCATTAAATGCCGGTGAATGTGTGCGAGTATAGGGATTATTCCCTGCTGTTATCAGCACAATGTTGAAAAACATGCTATTTGCGTTCTCACCAAAATTCCACTGAAAATCTTCAGTAAAGTCCACATCCTTACATACTGAGGGTATGACTTGGACTAGACTTTGACTTGAAACTTTACCTGAAATGTGACTTTGATCAATCTTTACGACTTGATTTCTCAAAAACTTGAAGAATTTTAATACTTGACACTTGCTAAATACACTAATCGTGTTATTTAAAAAAAGGTAACTATAGAGCTTTACGCTCTTAATAGGGAGGAATCACAGACCTGCTACATATTAAACTTACACCGGCCGCCATGAGACCGACCTTGAACGGAGTTTATCCATTTCTTTTGTATGGACAACTTACATATATAGTACAGAACATATATGGGACTAGCAGGTTGTTAGACAAGGACACACTCCCAACCTGGTGTCTTTCAATTGGGCCGTTTTGTTCTACAAAGCAATTACAACCTTATCGTTAAAGTATACGGATTAAATTGAATTTGTCAAAACATCTGCAGTGCACCATCCTTTTTATTACGTCGCGTCTATAGGAGGAATAGATTGTGACGCATTGTGTGGGCATCGGTACCCAAGGAGAGGAGCACAGAAGAAAAAAAATCATCATAATACCACGACCGCTCTGCCAAGAGCGTACGACTAAAGAAAACAGAGCTTTAAGGAAATTTTATTTTATTCACTTTTACAACACGAAAGATATAGGAAGGTGGGTATATTTAAGCCAATACCTTACGCTTTGTTACTTCACCCTTATCTTATCTTAATGGCAAGTCTAACCAAAGGCTTACAGAAAAAATATAACTTGAAGCAGTAGAGACTTTTGCACCTAAAATAAGTTTTATTTTTATTTTTTCAAAATCATTTTATGGGACGATATGACGATAATATGTATGTTTTGTATGGAGTATTTTTTTTAAATGTTACTATTCGAAAAGATCAATGTACATTTGCGTCTTAACTGTTCAGTTATTTTTGTATTTACATCGATAAAATTCGCAATTATTTTTGCCTAGCAACACAGATTTTACTATATGATATTTATTTTTTCCTAATCGACCACTGTCACCTAATAGTGAGTGTTGATTTGATGAAAATTACGATGATTGTGCATGTCTGCATATTAGAATTATATTACAAAAATATAAAATTTCCCTACATTATTTTTAGTATTTACTTTTCCATACATTAACTTCAAATTACAGACAAGATCAAACGTCTCCGAAACTTTAAAGCTCAATCGAGGGGCACAAAAATAATCTAAAGCCGCTTATAGTAGAGTATATCCCATTGAAAACCACGTCGTTTATCAGATAGAGCTATAGAACGCCTGTCTCTTCCACATTTCTGGCTCAAAGGGTACACGGTTCGACTGACCTGTTTGCGAGGCTGCGCTCAAAGTTTCACCGAGCGATGTGAATATTAGATCCACCTTGATACGTATACGTTGTTGTATCTATCTACTCGTTTATAACTCTATGATGAAGAATTTTTGATATTAAATCGGAACGTCGTCTAGCTATCTCGTTTTATACTCTATGATATAATAATGAGACACAAGCATATTAAGCTTCGTTGGAGAGTTAACAAGACTACTAGTAATGTACAACCCACATTGCTATTAGGCTTTGAACAAAATATTTATGTAGGTATATAAAACATCGACGCTACATAAACAGTAAATTTTAATGGAGACTAAAGTTTATTTTAAATCTTGACTATTGTTGTAATTTATTAAAGTTTAAATTTGAACATAGGTATTTTATGGGTAAAACGGCAATGCGCAAGCAAACTACATACCTACATACTAGCACGCCAGCTGAAATAACGGTAACTGTTGGGGTAAATGAGATTTTGAGTTAAGTGCATTTTCCAAGCTAGCCAATTATATTTCCACACAAACAAACTCACTCTTTAACTGCCGAATTTGCAGACACACATTTATGTTGTTTTATGTAGAATACTAATATTTGACACAATTCACAAACTGCAAGTTTGTGAAACAATAGTGCTTCAAGAATCTTCAAAATACTTGCAATACTTGAACGGCTTAACTTGGCGACATTCAAATACTCGTACTCTTGAAGGTATTGTTTGTTTTCCAGAGAATAGACGTAAGTGTTGTATTCTGCAATGTAGAATAATAACCCTTGAACAAATCCACAAAAAGAGATACTCAATTCAATGGATATTAATAATATGAGGTAACAAAATGTGTAGTAAGTTACATCGAAAGTAAGTTAATAACTAAAACCCGACTGCTGAAAAGTTACCTCATATTTTAGAAATCATTTTCAACAATCGGGTGCATGCAATAAAACCAAGCAGTAGCTAACAATAATTAACAAAAAAAAATGTTCATATCTTTATGTCCACTAAAGGGGCGCCATATCCAATTTAATGTGATATCACATAGCCTATAACCAGATACCTCATTGTTCAAATAATAAGAAGGATATATTGAGGGAACAGATGAACATACATAACAGTTAAAACTATAACCCTTCTGTCGTTGGGTAAAAATAAATTAAGTACGAGTTGGATTTGCTGGACATAGTTTTGAAAGACCTAGTAAAATATACAGTATATTGCTTTGGTTTACCTGCCTTTAAGTACTATATATTTAGTTTTATTCCATATTTGTTTAGGCTCTGTAAAGGTGTGACCTTTCATATTATTTACTGACTTAAAAAAGGAGTGGGATGCTATATTCGTATGTATATATATATTTTTTACATTCACTTATTGTGCGAGCTGACCCAATCTAGTTATTTTAATGCGTTTTCAAAAATCACCAAAAGGTATATCCATACAAATGTACCTCTCAATTTGATAAAAGCCGTTGAAAAGAAGGCATTAAACTGAATGCATGGGCTGCTAGGCTTCCTATTTTCCTGGTATACCCTGGCGTATGGCGTACCCTATTCAAAAACCATTCTTTCAACTAAAAAAAAATGGTTTTATTATGATCGGTTGAATAGACCCAGAGTTACAGCTTGACCTATGTAACTTTAGAAAGCTTTCGATGTATGTCTTTTTTAACCGACTTCAAAAAAAGGAGGAGGTTTCTCAATTCGACCGTATATATATATATTTTTTTTTTTTTTATGTTTGTTCGCGGATAACTTCGTCATTTATGAACCGATTTTGATTATTCTTTTTTTGTTCGAACGAAGATATCCCAAGTGTGGTACCATGGTAATTTTATCGAGATCTGATAAGTATCTCCAGAGATATTGAGATAAACATCTCAAAATTGTTACTGAAAATGAATAGCGCGGCATTGAAGTCGGTTCTTTTTTAGTTTTTAAACGATATTATTATGCAAAAGTCGTGAGCGCCAACAAACGGTCAGGTAGTTTTAATGCCTTATGGAAAGGGTATTTTCCTTTGCGTAAGCAAAATATTTGTTTTCCCAGAGGGTTCTGCCTCGTTTTAATTTTATTTATTTAATTGAGTACTTTCATAACTTTGTTAAAAAAAACTTTAAAGGAACCTACCTTAAATTTTTGCGCAGGTTTTTTTGTACCAAGATTGAGGTGTTTATTTCTATAAGTATGTCTGAATATACTAATCAGATTTAAATAAAAAGTATTCAATAAAGAACTTCTCTTGAGATATAATATTTTCCTTCTCATGACAAATAAAACATTAAAATTGGTTTATAGTTGGCGGATAAATCATGTAACACACAAACACAGATACATTTTATTGAGACACTCTTCCGTTTTAACCGACTTTACGAAAAATTGGGATGTTCTGTTGTTCAATTTACCTGTTACTGATTTTTCTTTTGTCTTTGTTACCTCAGAACTACGTCATTTATTAATCGATTTGGAAAAATTTTTTTGTTTTTATAGAGTATGCTTTCTGTTTGGTCTTATTGTAATTTTATTGAGATCTAATAACTATCTCCAAAGATCTAGAGATAAACACCTCAAACATAATACTAAAAATTCCTAACATGGCATTTGAAGTCGGTTTTTAGGGTTCCGTAGCCGAATGGCAAAAAACGGAACCCTTATAGATTCGTCATGTCTGTCTGTCTGTCTGTCCGTCCGTATGTCACAGCCATTTTATTCCGAAACTGTTTGGACTACAGAATTGGAACTTGGTAGGTAGATGTATTCTGTGAACCGCTTTCCGATTTTTATACAAAAATAAAAAATATAAAAGTTTAAGGGGGGGCATCCCATACATGGAACTGAAACAAAAAAAAATTTTTCTTCAAACCTATACGTGTGGGGTGTCTATGGATAGGTCTTTAAAAATGACATTGAGGTTTCTAAAATCATTTTTTCTCAAAGTCAATTATTTGAAAGATAGGCGCGTCTAAAGTGGTAAAATGTGTGTCCCCCCCCCCCCCCTCTAACTTTTAAAGTATGGGAGTGAAAAATATAAAAAAAATATGTGCTGTAGATCTCAATATAAACTAACAATGAAAATTGGTTTGAACGAGATACAGTCAGCAGTTTTAGAGATATGGTGACCGCAAAGATAACTTTGTTTTTCATACAAGCACTATGAATAACAAAGTTAATTTTGTAGTTGCGAAAAATCATAGTTATGGTATACTTAACTGTGTTACGGAACCCTACGAGCGCGAGTCCGACTTGCACTTGGCCAGTTTATTTTTTCGTTTAATACGCTCTTAAATTATGCTAAAAATTAAGTAAATTTTTGGCAACATTTAATGATGCACGACTGATTAAAATACAATTTTATCCTAAATTAAATACATAAATGCTTAAACAATAGTATTGCAGCACAATAGACAGCAAATTCGCTTAAAAATAGATTAGATATAGATCTGATATAGATAATTGTTTTTAACAGCTTATTTTCGGTTCAATTCACGCCGCGGCGTCCTGCGTGCGTGATCTAGGCGGCGATCAGATAGTGCAGTAGTATTTGTACCGACTGGTTCACACCAAACATGATCTACGGCGCTCAGAAAACGATTGAAAGTCAGATCGCAAACGCGCCAGACGCAGGACGCCGCGGTGTGGTCGTACCTTCAGACATTAAGGGCCATTTTCACCGGTTCATGATAAGGTGACTGTTGACCTGACAGATGACGCCATGTAAAAGTTGTCAAAATTCTGTCAGATAATTATCCGTATGATAAGTTCCGAATAGTTCTATCTAGAACCGGTGAAACTGGCCCTTAGCCTGTTATAATCTATCCATTAAAAAATGCAGATGTGTATAGTAGAGTCAATTTAATAGATCACATTTGACACTTCATCAAAATTTTACAACGTGACCTTGTAATAAGGGGCACATAAAATTATTAACATAATAAACAATTTTTGTTCTAAAAAACTAAACGTCAGTACAAGGTTACGTCAGTGAACACTTTTTCTTTATAAACCCTAGGGATGCTACCCAAAAAACCAAAAGATTGATCAGTCGATAGGTTGAATCAAATGCAATGATTACTTGTGAAGGATGTTTAACTATAAAAATAACTACACTGTGATTGTAATTAGCACATAATATTATTCTTTGACTAAAAAAATACAAAAATAATTGAATAGGAACTAAAATCAATAATAATTTGGGTTAAAAAACTAACGATAAACTACTAAACGTTCCTTAGGTACATTTGAGTATGTTTTTTCTTTTATTTTGCCATTTACTATGGAGCTACATTTTAATCTATAAATACATATAAAATCGTTTATATATGTACAATTTCCGATTTGTATAATTTGTATTAACGTGTCTTATCAATTTCATATAAGGCAAAACAAACAAGTAAATAACACTGAATAATGTAAATACTTATTGTATTTCTCGTTTAGAGCTGCCGGAAAATTGGTTATTTCAAATAATATCAAACTAACATAATTCTTGTTTGTGTTGATGCGTTTCGATTCATCAATTGAATCGATGTTTTTAAGCAAATCACCTTACTATGAAGCTAAGACTGACAGATGTACTCGTAAAATGTGATCTATTAAATTGACCCTACTATAGGTATTCATATGCAATTTTGCAAACTACATATGGGTGAAGAAGAAACCTAGGGTTGCTAATAATCTCCGTTATTCATATATGCATGGTGGTAGGACACTACTACGAGTAATATCCGCCTGGCCAGCTAAGTACCACCCTCAAGTTAGAAAATCTGTCGCCAAAACATCTAATGTGTTCCGGTAGCTATCCTTGAGAACCAGTTCCCATTCTAGTCCTTGCGTGCTTACCATCTTCGACCGCATCATCACTTACCAACAGGTGAGATAGTAGTCAAACGCTAGTCTATAAGATACTAAAAAAAATATCCAAATTTAAACAAGAAACGAACTCTTGCTTCATTGAAAGCAAAGCACTTCATTACATTACAGTTTCTTTGAAAGGCTAACATCTGCCATAGACTAATTAATTATGGAAACAAAAGACGCGTCGACGTGCAGAAGGGAACAGTAATTAACATAGTTACACTAGGCTATGATGTCGCGTTGTGCTCTGGTACTCGAACTTTGTTTCTGAACCTTTAACAGCGCTCTTTGAATACTTTCTGAGGTATTTTGTCGTAGGATTTTGGATTAAAGTCCAAAAGTTAGCTATGAAGTAAAAGAGTAGAGATTTAATTATTTTAAGTTTAAAGTGCTTAGTTTGTCTTCAAATGTATTTCAACTTTCTGGTATTCTGGTATTTGAAAAGATTAAAATTGAAAAGCAACGCAATTTATTGCTAATGGAAAAGTTCTTTGTATCTAATAGATTCTTTGACTTACCATCACAAAGATAATTCTAGAATAGAATACATTGGAATAACTCTTTATTGAACACCATAAAGAACTTATTATCTAAAATAGCAACAACCTAACTTTGTGATACTATCGGCGGTGATTCAAGTTTGGGTATCAATATTAAAGTAGTCTCATCTATTTAGTAAATAGTTCAACTGTATGTATTAAAGCAAGTACATATGATATATTTTATAAAAGTTGGTACAAAACACCTTCGAATATATTTTTTACCTGTCCATCCACATGGTTCTTCACTCAGGTCATCGGAGAACTTAAGATTAAATTCCTTCACACAGCACTATTTTTGTCGTTGCTCCTTTAATTGTGAACCCGTTGTGCTAAGGATGTTCCTTGCCTGTGTAAATTAGACGCTGCTGTCAAACGATAGACACTTATCAACCGACATTCCAAAAAGAGGGAGGTTCTCAATTCGTCTGTATGTATTTTTTATGTGTATGTTACGCGATTACTCCGTCTATTGTGAACCGATTCGACCGATTCGAATGGTTTTTTTGTAATCGGTAGGGTACGTTTTTAAGGTGGTCTCATTGTAATTTTATCGAGATCTGATAAGTATCTCCAGAAATATGACGATAAACGTCTCAAACTTGCTACTGAAATTGACGCGCGGGTCATTGAAGTCGGTTGTTTTAGTTTTTAAACTCTTAATTATATGTTTATATATTTAAGATCGTTCGTACTAAACTTACTATCATAAAAACACAACAAAAATAATTAGCCAAATCGGTCCATCCGTTTTCAAGTTATCGCGTGACTAAGGGAAATAGGGATTCACTTTTTAAAAACCCATAATACTTTATTGAAAATCAGACATTGTTACCCTATTTCACCATGTTAGGGGTGGAATTCAGAAAAAACGTGAAACAAGTATTTACTTATTTACTAACAGAAATACTGTGTGAAGTTTCAAATAAAAATACTAACTCATCTTAGTTATAAATATGAAAATACGGGACTTATCACGCCTAAAACATTATTTTATTTAACTCGACGTTTCGACCAAGTTGCATTGATCGTGGTCACGAGACGACTGCTAACTCATCTTGTTTCTCCATACAAACTTTAAACCCCCGTCTCATCCCTTTAAGGGGTGAATTTTGGAAAATCCTTTCTAAGCGGATATCAACGTCATTATAACTATTGGCATGCCAAATTTCAGCGCAACCTGAAACAATATTGATTTCAGATATTGTTACCCCACTTCACCCTTTCAGGAGTGGTGTTTTGAAAAATCCTTAAACACATATTTACTTATTTATTTACCGAAGCACTTACGTAAAGTTTTGAATTAAAATGAATACCTAATCTTGTTTCTCCATACAAACTTTAAGCCCCCGTTTCATCCCCTTAAAGGGTGAATTTAAAAAATATATATTTCGTAGTACACCATTAAGTACTAGGACAAATATACCCTCCAAATTTCAAGTCTCTGTGAGGAGGGGTTTAGGCTGTGCGTTGTCTCTATGTCAGTCAATATGTCAGGGCAAATAATTTATTTCATCACATTCCCTGCATGGTTGCCTGGAAGAGATTGTTTTAAGCAATAAGATCACCCATTGATCACCTATTAGATTAAAATTGCAGTTTAGATATTATAAGAAATTCATCTTGTATATATTTTACTAGATATGAAAACTTACCTTACCTACACTAACAATCTGGCACCAACTTCTAACAGCTGCACACTATTAAATCTGTACTACCATAGCTGAGATTATAGTTGACTATTTTTCTTTACATCGACCGTAATAAGTACCTTCCAAACCAATCAACTTTTTCTACACTAATCAATCTTTACTCAATTAAGACTTTTTATTTATTCCCTTGTCCATCAAGAAACAATATAAACACAATTAACCTGAAATGTAAATTAATAATTGTAGGGTTTCTTTTGTCGAGTAACGTTGGCTATTAGAGACGCCATTTTATAAATGTTGCCAGGTGAATGGAGTAAATTAAAAATAAATTTAAACAGAAAAATATTATTATAAACACAAGCTTTTTTTAAAGACGTCAACAATGTAGTGAAAAGTACTAATGATAAAAAATATATACAAACTCAAATTTGACTATGTTACCATTTTTTACTACGCAGTTCCACTCCCTACAGTCCGGTTTCATTATCAGCTCAGCTCTATGGTGCCGTATTATTGCACTGTCATCGAAGATGTGCATATAAACCAAATTTTAGTTTTTTGAGGTTTGTATTCCCATGGGAGTTTTTAAATATGAGTTATAAACGGCCGCAAATTTTTTTTGTTAATTTTTTTTTATAAAAATTTGTTAAGTTTATGTTCAGAGAAGTTTGTTTAGAAGTTTGGTTTTTAACAGGTCCAAAGAATTGCAGCATTGAGTATACAATATACATTTTAACTCCTAAACATGTTAATTTTAAACTTAATTTTAACCTCCACTAGTTACTGAAAAAAAAAGTCAGAGTCAGACAGATGAACCGACAAAAGTGATCCTACATAAGGCATCCTTTTTTCTTTAACACCCTTTGAAATTCTAGTAAAAATCTTTTATGGCCTAGCAACACTGTTTCAAATATAATTTACTAAAATGGTAGGTGACTGGCATTTTCTGGAACACTGATTTATCGAGGTTTTAACAAGGTAGCGCCTGGCTCAGAGTGATTGGATTATGATGAGATTTCTTTTGAAACCTTGGCTAATTATATAGAAGTTTTTGTATAAACATTATAAGTACATTTTTTCTTCTGATTCATTTTCTGATACAAGACTTCTTTCGAGAATTTTCAAACATTGGAAAAGGAAATCTAAATATTGTTTACAGTTATTTTTTCAAAGACACTTTTTAATTATATAAATGTCTATTCATTGTTTAGATTTTTATTTCTATATCTCTGAAGAATTCTATAGATATTTGTAAATATTTATAAGGAACATTAGAGGTATACTTCTTATAAACAATGATATAAATATGGTAATACGACAGTGATTACTAACGTAGATTACATTACCCGGTTAATAATGAACTTCGAGCTAATCGGCTAATTTTAGTATCGTAGAAAGTCGTCTTGAAGCGCATTTTTACCACCGTGTACTGTTTTAATCGACTTTAAAAGGAGGAGATTCTCCATTCGCCTGTATTTCTATTGTTAACTCAGAACTCTGTCCCATTTGATCCCATTCTAATTTTGTCGAGATCTGATTAGTATCCAGAGATATAGATACAAACCTCAAACTCAGTACAGAAATGACTAGCGCGGCATCTGAAGTTGTTTCTTTTTAGTTTTTTAAACGATTTTAAATTACTTTATTAGATAATTATATCATACATACGAAGCTACAGTCAACCTTCACACGAAATGAGTACCTCATTGTTTACGACCTAGCTACCTCTGAATAAAATTGAAGTTAAAAAAAACACAGTGAAACTCAGTATTCATTTATGTAGATCCCATAAAACCTCTTTAAATCAAAAACTAAACAATGCATCTAAAAAGAAACCATTTCCTACCCATATCAATAAAGCCTGACCTTTATCGGAAAGGGGCAAGGCACTCAATGCTATCCGCCAAACACATAAATCTAGTTCAACGTAATTTTGCCTTCACGAAACAATTATTTATTTATATCAGCCTTTGTGGTGCCCTTACCTTTTATAAGGTTGGCGTCATAAAGCTGAACATCACTCGTCGGTCGAATAATGGCACGCTCACCCTATTTTATGACTTACTAGCTTTGGGATTTGATTCTACCCGTAACGGAAACATGCATTTGTAACAAAAATCAATTTTAATTTTTTTTATATCTCATGGGCTAGCCATTGACCACTTTCTCGGCTTGTGGTCAGCAATGACGTGTTCGAAGATTGTGAAAACGCTTGGCCTTGAATACTCTGATATAAAGTTCGTAAGAAATGCCATCTAAATAAATAAATAGCATTGTGAATACATCCATGGAGAATATTCTATACTCATACAGCATTACAATGCAGAGTGAAAATAAATAATAGTGATACGGCTGGACTCCACAGCACTTAAATTATAACATACAACAGTTTTCGTAGAGGTGTCCGTAGCATTGCTACTACATAATGTAAATAAATTATTTTTTACCACAAACAGGCACTCAAAAGCGAAAAATAAATTACTTAATATAATTATTATAAGCGCTACCCAATTATCTATTTGAAGTCGGTGCCACCCAAGTCTATTGGATAGTAGATAGATACCATGTTATGTAGTAGTAGTAAGTAGATATATGTAGGTATTATATTATTATATAATCCAAACGTCATGTCATGTCAAAAAATATTAACTAACTTTGCACCCTAACAAGACTTTGCTCGGTAGAACATTTCTGTGAAGACAAATTAATTCTCCCCACCACCAAACCAAAATTAACGAGAAGAAAGATGTAAAAATATTATTCAAGGTCATATTTTTTAGTCTTCAAAAGTATTTGCTATAGCAACCTCCATTGTGTATAATCTTCTTGGGACTCTTCTTCTAAAACCAGTTCATTCTCCTATGTTTGAGGTATTTATCTCCATATCTCTGGAGATACTGTTCAGATCTCGATGAAATTACAATGGGACCACCTCGGAAACGTACTCTACCTATTAAAAAATAAATATTTGAATCCGTTCACAGTTGACGGAGTAATCGAGTAACATACAAAAAAAAAACATACAGACGAATTGAGAACCTCCTCCATTATTGTGAAGTCGGTTAATAAAAAAATAGAATTTCAGTACGTAAAATGTTTTGGAGCTTTGTGCAAACTGCACTGCGCAGTTTTTCCGGGATACAAGCTATTTATTTAATTGTAATAATACAGGGTATAGGTAACGTAAATCATTCAAAATTTCGCTCAAATTAATATAATATATAGTGTAATGAATACGCACAGACAGATATCGTTGTTTCGTTTACATAAGTCAAGCTTATTGAATTCGTGCTATCGTAGGTAAGGTTACGCAGCCGGATTATGTCAGTACTTACTTGGATGATATTGAATTTTAGCAAACAAGTTTAGTACTACTTGTACTGTAATGCTAAAATAATAAATGGGATTTCTATAGAACTCGTGAAATTTCAATGGAAACAGGTAATGCCCAACTTTTACTGCGTTAAAAAGTAGCCTCTTTTTAACCAACTTCACAAAAACGGAGGACGTTCTCAATTCAACTTTTTAAAAATATTTGTTACACCTGAACTCCATCAAATCTTAACCGATTTGTTCAACAGTATTTTTTTTTGTTTGAGAGATTATGCCTCCCGTGTGGTTTCATTCAAATTTTATCGAGATCGGATAATCATCTCCGGAGATATGGAGATAAACAATATAAACAAATTTGATACCTTGATGACATGATTATGACTAGTGGATATATAGCCGCGATAGTAAATACTATCGCGGCATGTGAAGTCGGTTTTTTTCGTTTTGTAAATGATCTTAAATTATTAATATCTGATGCTGGCGTTTGATCGCTATGTGCCTTGTGGTCAGCAATGATAAATTAATTGTCTAACTCTTAAGGTTTGTGATGCTGCCGGAACACCGTAAGGTTATAGCGGCAGATTTTCTCCTTGATTGTTGTAAGCTACTTTTTGTTAGTAAGTCAAGTGGAACATCGATATAATGCCCCTATCACACTCGAGCCTATGTCCTAGTTACCTATACTGCTGACTTTGTGCACAAATCCAACTAAATATAATGTGATCTCCAGAATTCAATTACCACATCAACTGTTAGTTTATCTCCAAGTAAAAATATTAACAGTGTATTCGAAGACTAAATTGTGCATACGTTTTTAGGGTTCCGTGCCCAAAGGGTAAAACGGGACCCTATTACTAAGACTCCGCTGTCCGTCTGTCTGTCTGTCTGTCTGTCTGTCTGTCTGTCTGTCTGTATGTCTGTCTGTCTGTCTGTCTGTCTGTCTGTCTGTCTGTCTGTCTGTCTGTCTGTCTGTCCGTCTGTCACCAGGCTGTATCTCATGAACCGTCATAGTTAGACAGTTGAAATTTTCACAGATGATGTATTTCTGTTGCCGCTATAACAACGAATACTAAAAACAGAATAAAGTTAAAAATAATAGAGGGTCCCCATACAAGAAACGTGTTTTTTCGGCATTTCACGCCATCTATGAACGCTAAGTTAGGTAATCGTCCCATAGATGGCGTTATATTGAATTGTCGATCCCTAACACCTTTGTTAGACGTTAGATGGTGTTATAAAAAATAAAATGTTTATTTATTATTATTTTTAACTGGCGAAAAATGATAGTGGTATTTATTGCTCGATCTTATAAAATACTGTAGTGTGGTACGGAACCCTACTAGTGCTAGTCCGACTTGCAATTGGCCAGTTTATTATAAAATCTTAGATGTCAGTATCTAAATTAAAGTTTAGGTTTTTAGTAAAGTACTGTCTTGCTCTAGTAAATTGGCTTGTGGTTTCTGCCAACTTATTAAAAACATTATAGACTTGCCTCGAGGAGATATAGTACGGACTCCAAGTGAACCTACTATTACTTATTCTGTTTCTTTTAATGTATCTTATAGGCTAGCGTTTGACCACTATCTCGCCTGGTGGAAAGCGATGATGTGATCGAATATGGTGAACATGCCTAGAATACTCTAAAGGTACGGCTACACCGCGGCGTCCTGCGATCTGCGGGCGCTATCTCAGTACATTTCAATTGTTTTCTGATCGCGTTTGGCGTAAACTAGTCGGTACAAATACTACTGCGCTATCGGATCGCCGCCTAGATCGCGCACGCAGGACGCTGCAGTGTGTCCGTACCTTAACTCTCAAAGACTGTGTGCTCTCAGAACACCGTCTGGTCATTTTCAGTAGCAAGTTTGAGGTATGTTTCTATGGAGAAATATATCAGATCTACATAAAACTTAGTAAATGATCATACCTACTCAATAATAATCATTAAAATCGGGTCATTTTCAGTGACTAGTTTAAAGGTGTTCATCTCCATATATATACATCTCTAGAGATACTTTTCAGGTCTTAATGAATTACATAATATAACTAAATGAAAAGTATAGCCTCTCAAACAATAAAGATTTTTTTTCAAATCAGTTAAAATTTTGGATATCAGAGGTAACAAGCATTTTTCTTAAACTTCAAAAGAAAGAAGGTTCTCAATTTGTTTGTATTTTTTTAATTATCTCACAATAGACTAAAAGGCCTAGCGGTAGAAATCTACTAACATTTGTAATAAAATTAATGCCTTCAAAATATTACTTGATTAATTAATTATTAGATTAATTTAATTAAACTAAAAAAATAAAGACTCTTGCTGCAAAAATAAACATGTTCATAATTTAATTCGTATACACACGAGCAGTGAGGCGACGCAGCGCTTTTCGTCGGCTTTCATCGGTTCAATGCTTTATTGATTTATTCAGTACAGTAGATTGGTCTTTTACATGTTGGAGAGCTTTCCAAAACATGAATCAAACACATTTGGATTATATTACTGGTACTACCGCAATATGATCGTAAGTTTTTTTTGTTACAATGTTCCTTATCGCGCGTTTCATATATTAGGCTAGAAGCTTAAAATTTAAGGGATACACGGATACAGTATATATGCTGTTCAATATTGTACGCCTAAAAGGCATGCTACAGTGTTCTTAATTTTAATATTCCACAATTTGTATTTTTGCCTGTACCTAGTGAAACAATAAATAATTTGAAGTTTGAAGTTTGAAAGATTGAAGGGAAAAAGTGTCCGACCGACACTTTTGTTACAGTGAGTTTCAGCATATGGCGAGTAAATTGCAGGGAGTTGCTAGGAAATAATATACAAGAAAATTAACCATTCTATCGATAAGCTACGATTTTGTTGAACAAAGTCAAACACAAATATGTCGACGTGTTTATTCACGATCACAGAACCGATGATTTTTTCAATACGCTGCACCGCGGCCATTTTTATTTTCAGAATACGTTTTTATTTAAAAGCTGTTCCTGTTTTGTTTTAGTGGATGTCAACTATAAATAAAGTCGTTTGTGGAACAACGATGATTTGATGTTATTGCACGTGTATAGTGAACTCTATTATTTGTATGGGTACTACTATATATATTGTCGCGGCTTGACATTGCCGCTTCTCCAACGCGTATCTGAAGTAAATCCATATTACGTCAAACTTTATAAATATGTTTTCAAATCTACCCTACATAATCTACCCTCAAACTAACAACTTTTATTAAATAAAAAATTTATTACATACATTCATTCCAAATACAACGTTCGACAGGGAACAAGTCTGCATTATAAACTACCATTCAACGCAATATACGAAATTCACCATATTTTACGGGTTTCACTTTATCCAAGAAACTCGCAGTGTCTCTATAAGCCAAAAAAAACTTATTTCTCAGTTATTTTTTTGGCGATAATTATACGACTTCGGAATCGACGTGCCAAGTGGCGAGAAGCTTACGACGTCATATCGAAGAAATCCAACAAAATCAACGGTTATTAGCCAAGAAGAAGAAAGAATATTGCATTAATACACTGGCAGATCTGGCAGCGAATCAACACTGATAAGACTTCGCCACGGTCACGGAACTACAGCAAAAAGAAAGATAAGTGTCCTTCCTTATACCATACCATATTCTAACGATTAAATTCAATGATATTGCTTTTACTGTGTGTTTAAAGTTCATATAATCACGTAAATTCAATTACTCGAGCATTTGCAACGAAATATGTGCAAAATTTAATTTCGTTACCTGCAATCTATGCGAAGTCCAAAGGTCATTCTGACGCAAACTTGCCTTAGAACATCTTAAATTAAAACAAATATCGTTTGATCACTCTAGTTCAGTGGTTCCAAACCAGTGGTATACGGACCACCGGTGGTCCATAAGAGCCTAAATATGGTCCACAAAAGATTTCAACCTGACGAAACCATAATTATGGTGTTTAAATAAATGAGCAAAAATATCCCCCAATACGAACTTGTACAGAAGATTTCAGGTCACAAATCTTATTGATGCAATCTATTATTTTCTCTGCTTATTCTGTCCCACTGCAGTGCAAAGGTCTCTCTTAGAAAACTAAATTATCTACTAAAAATTAGATTGATACAGTTTACTTTTTATAATATAAAAAGTAACAATATTATTGTGGTCCCTGCTACCTATAATAAACATTAACTGGTCCCTAGTCACAAGAAGGTAGGGAACCACTGCCCTAGTTATAAGCTAATACTAAATTTTTGTATGCTTAAAATCATATACTTTCCATTTTCAAAAATATTTCAATTATTTAATCATTTAATACAACATTCAAGCGAGTTTCATTATCATTTCTGTGAGCTACATACCATTTTATTCATCGTCTTTTGTTAATAACTACATACCATTTTATTCATCGTCTTTTGTTAATAACTACCTAAATAAAGCCTGTGTATATCCAAAGATAAAGGGAACTAGTGTTATATGCCTAGTTTTGATCCAATTCGCCGAATATTCCAGATTTAACCGGGGCGCCCCGGTCACGAGTGTTCAGCAAGTCGCGGCACGGGCCGGCTGGCGGCTGTCACCACGGGCCAGGTTCCCGTGGGATCTCGGCACCACTGCCGGGAGAGTGAGACCTTACCCTACAGCAGCTAAGTCAGAAAGAATTTTATCAATACATTCGATATTTTACGAGAATTTTACACATATAGCTTCGACATTGTTTCACAAAATTTAATTCAATCTTAATAAATAATCTAATCATAATTCAATCACTTATCTAATAACAAAAGCCATGGCATCTGATTCATCGAAATCTATGATGTCTCTCATTAAACACAAAACGTTGTTCATTTAAAGGCCAAATGACTAAATTTAAGCATTATCTTACCAATTTAGAGTCAACTGACTTAAGTAGCCTAGAATTAGCCGAACTTAACCTAAAATCAACAAAATTTGAAACATTAGCAAACAAAATCGATTATTTACAAACAGAAATAGAAGTTTTATATTGCGAATTTTTAGATTCTGAGATTGATGAGAGGGAGATAATCGAACAAGACCTAGAAGACCTAGACCTAGACCTGCATGGCAAGGGCTAAGGTTCTTATTGAAAATGCAAACATCAAGATAGAATCTCGCCACAAGTCAGAGGTCGTAGAGGCACTCTGCTCTCACTCTCACTACAATGATCGGAATACTAATTTTAAATTACCTAAAATCGAAATTGCGAAATTTGACTGATATTATTTCCGTTGGGTTCAATTCCGTTTTTAGCTCTCGTCGATAAAAATACACAAATAACTGAAATTCATAAATTTCACTATTTACTCGCCTACTTAGAAGTAGATGGAGCTCGAGTACTATCCAATCTCGAAGTGACATCATCGAATTATGCAAACGCGTGGTCGCTTCTTTGCGACAGATATGATAACAAACAAGTTCTCATCAACCAGCATCTAACTGCAAAATTCAACATGCAACCGATCACATGTGAGTCAGAACGTTCCCTACGAAGTTTTGTAGATCACCTAATGATAAACTTACGCGCATTTGCTAGTTTAGGACAACCGACGGACAAATGGGATATTCTGATTATTATATTATATATATTACATACATTAATTCCAAATACAACGTTCGACAGGCAACAAGTCTGCATTATAAACTAACCATTCAAGGCAATATACGAAATTCACCATATTTTACGAGTTTCACTTTATCCAAGAAACTCGCAGTGTCTCTATAAGAGATATATATATATATGTATAAATATATATATATATATGTATATATAGTAGTACCCATACAACTAATAGAGTAGTAATAGTGGTAAAAGTGGTACATCGACGAGTATTACACTCGTCGATGTACCACTTTTACCACTATTATACTTTATGTTTGCTTATAGTAAGGTCGCATTTTTTTTATAGAAACATTGACACAAAAGAGAGAGGGAGAGTGAAAGTTTGGACAGGACATAGTTGGCTCAAAATATTGTATGCTACGTTGCTACATTGTACTACGAAACCACGTTACGCTACGTATCTACAATGTGCTACGAAGCTACAAAAGCTATGACAGATAGACGCCAACTGAATTCAAAGTCCCGCTTTCGTTTCTACGCGTTGGTATGTTGAGACCCCGTTGAAGCAGATAAGGGTAACGACAAAGCTGGAATGCTGTGACCAAGAAATTACCTATTAGTGACGTCGCTCTGACGTCTTTTACAGGGTTACGAGTAAATACCTAACAATTTCTTAGAAACAACTTCTTTTCATTACAACTCATATATTTTGCTCTACAACTCCTAACAATTTTATATGGCTTTAGATTTTTTCTGAAAGCCATTTTTTTTCCTCCTTTGAACAAAAAAATAAAAAAAAACCAAGTCTGCTAATAACCGAATTCTAAGGTAACACGAATTATATTTGCATAAAATACATAAAATCACGCAATTTTTTTTTGGAAAGACAGAGACTACTTCTTTCCAAATCTAGATTTTAATCCTCAAATTTCGTTGACAAAATAAAGGACGGTATGTTTTATCCTCACATTTCGGTCCAATATGAAGTAATAGCACACAGAATGATCGTAAAAACTTGCATTCTAAAAACTACGACCTAGCTATCTAGTCGTTTGAACACCAGAACCGTCGGTGACGGTTTTGATTGATGATATAGCCTGGCACGGCCTGAATTTAGCACACCACTACACTGTCTATTTGTTGGATAGATTTAAGGAAAGGTTCTGAAATTTTGTGATGCGTTTATACTGTAGGATTATAATTTTTTTACTATATATAGGCAAGCATTTGACCATTATCTCACCTGATAGAAAATTACGATATGAGTAGCATGACGGTAAGATGGACGGATGTGAACTCGTCAATTACCAACAGGTGAGATACTGGTCAAAAGCTATCTTATATTGATAAATAAAATAATTTAAGATCGTTTTAAATAAGTTATTTTTCAAAAAAAAATAAAACCGACTTCATAACCACAAAAAGGCACTCAAAAGCGAAAAATAATTTACTTAAAATTATTATAAGCGTTACCCAATTCTCTATTTGAAGTCGGTGCCAGCCAAGTCTAATAGGTAGTAGATAGATAATACCTACATGTATCTACCTACTTACTCACCTACATGTACCTACTTACTACTACTACATACATAGTATCTATCTAATATCCAATAGCTGGCTGGCTGGCTGGCACCGACTTCAAATAGAGAAGTGGGTAACGCTTATAATAATTTTAAGTAAATTATTTTTCGCTTTTGAGTGCCTTTTTGTGGTTATGAAGTCGGTTTTATTTTTTTTGAAAAATAACTTATTTTACCCTTTTTAGTGCAAAAAAAGTTTTAATGAAATTACATGCATCTATTAAATTTCGTGTCTGGGCCGTTATACACTGACGGATATATACTTTTTGAAAATTTCAAGTATGTACCTATAACGGTTAAGAAGATACAGATCTGTAAAGTGCGCACATATAGACGGACGGACGGACGGACGGACGAAATGTCCAAAATGGCCCTGTGCAATTAAAGCATCTGACATACACGATAATTAATTGTCTATTTTATTACAATAATTCCAAATACTTTTATAACACGGACTAGTTGTATTCCAAAATGAATATAAAAAAGTATTATTTGCGATTATTAACATTAATTGCCGCCATATGGCCAACAGAGTACTGAATCACTCTACTACGTTATAAGAGGCACTTTCCTATATTGTGGATACCCGAATTATGAAAGCACTGTGTAGCCAACCTAACAACGGAAAGTATTATTTACGTAGTAACTATTATATAATATGTGGTTTTATGCTTATAATTTTTTTTGCTGTGTTGATTGGTACAAAGTACGTTCATAATTCTGAGTTATTTAATTATGTATGCAGTGTCGCAGGACTGAAATGGCCGCCATCTTCGCCAAATGTCATGTCATGTCAAAAAATATTAGGTATGTTTAAAAAAGTTTGCACCCTAACAAGATTTTGCCCGGTAGAACATTCCTGTGAAGACAAATTATTTACATTTATATATAATTATTTATTATAATTATTAATATATAATTATCTATTGAGGGCCCGGTGGCGTTATTGGGAGAACGGTCGGCTTTGATGCCGTGGTACCGAGTTTAAACCGCCGTGCACCAAAAAATTTTTCTATCGAAAAATATATGTGCGCTTCTCACAGTGGCCCTCCGGTGAAGGAAAATAACGTTAAGAAACCAATAACCCCCGCATGGTGGTAGAACATATCTAGTGTCCGCCTGGCCAGCTACCACCCTCAAGTCAGAAAATCTGTCGCCAAACATCTAATGTGTTCCGGCAGCTATCCTTGAGAGCCAGTTCCCATTCTAGTCCACTTCTCTATCTTCGACCGCATCATCACTTAGCAACAGGTGAGATAGTGGTCAAACGCTTGCCTATAAGATATAAAAAAAATTTATCCCCACCTTTATTTCTATCTCGCTCACAGTTACCGTAAGAATATCTTATATGCAATAGCAACCTCCATTGTGTGTAATCTTCTTGGGACTCTTCTACTAAAACTAGTACATTCTCCTATGTTTGAGGTATTTATCTCCATATCTCTGGTGATACTAATCAGATCTCGATAAAATTAAAATGGGACCACCTCGGAAACGTATCCTACCTATTAAAAAAAGAATCATTTGAATCCGTTCACAATTGATGGAGAAATCGCGTAACATACACAAAAAAAAAAAAAAAAAAAACATACAGACGAATTGAGAACCTCCTCCTTTTTTGTGAAGTCGGTTAAAAAACTAAAAGAACCGACTTCAAACGTCGCGATAGTCAAAGTAGCCAGTAGACGAAGTAACTATTACATAATCTGTGCCAGTAGTTAATAGTAAGTCGTCGAGATAAGTAAATGCGTCGTAACAGATGTTGATATATTAAAAACGGCTAGGCCGATTTCGTTAAAATTTAAATGGGACCACCTGGGAAAGGTACCTTTTCGGTCGGTAACATCGGTTCAGGCATCTTCGAGTAATCGGTGAACATACAAGGTTCCGACGAATTGAGAACCTCCTCCTTTTTTGTGAAGTCGGTAAAAAAGAGTCGCGCATAAGTTCAAAATCGTACCTACACTAAAATGGTTTTACAAATAAAGACTCTAGCACAGAAGCCTTAGGGCAATTTTATAGCTGTGCGCGGGGCCAATATGGCGTATGCACGAACTTGTTCCAACATTCATCACGTGAAGTGCGTATCTTTGCCAAGAGTTATAAAAGGTACACTCGTAAATAAGAGATAGTGGTTGTTTTGTTAATTAAATTGGTTCATAATGTAGCTTCACTTCCTCTGATTTATGTACATTGAAATATTTGGGAGTGTTTTGCATGTTAAGGCTATAGCTGCAAAGTTGCTTTGGAATTAGTTAACCAAAATTAATATTAGTAAAAATTTCCTTTTAGAGAACGCCATTTATTGCGAAAACGGTAATTATGCCCAAGTACAGTAAGTAATCTCAATCACTATCTATAAAACGAATGTAACCTGAAAACTCGAGCGTCCGTTATATACGGCCTTGAAAGGATTTCGAGCTTAGATCCGCCGATAACTTACAAACGCGGCAAACAAACCTCTATTTTTATTTGGAAAACTTTTTTATCGTAATGGCCTGAATAAATTCGGTAGTTGAATGACGAGGTCGGAAAACATGAAACTTCATATATAGTCACATCTTTATCTGATGATAGAGACTTGTTTTTTAACCGATTTCAGAAAAAGCATGGTCTCGTCTTTTTGTATAATCGGTTCAATTTGTGAGAATGAAGATTGATAAACACATCAATCTTTGTTTTAATGTGTGTTTGTTTCTATATGGCGTTCTAGAGACCAAGCCCGTTGACCTATCTTATTATTAATATTTCTGTGGCGTTGACCGATTTTGATGATTCTTAAGTCAATAAATTTGTCTTACTGGCGAGTTTTGCTAAAGACATGACAGTAATGTAATTTAAATTCACCACAGCGACAAAGAGATGCCTTATTTTCAGTACAACAAGACTAATTTCTACAACTTTTTCAATACAAGTCACAAAATTAAAATTTTGAATAAGTACCCACGACAGCGTCTTTTAGAAAGTTAACGTCATAACATCTATCTAAGAACCACCACTGATTAATTCCACATGGATGGCAACATGGATTTGCACAAACAATGTTTGCTGCAGCGCCACCTGGTGAGTTGTCACCGTAACACCTATCTAAGAACATGCACCAATCAAATTTGAACCCATAACTGAAAACTGCATCAAAATCGGACTAGTGGTTTTGGGGAAAAATGGCAACATTGAATTTGCACACACAAACAAACATCCTCTCACCCCTAACGCATATGACGTCTCCGTTCCGTCGTGGGTAAAAAAGGATTGACAATCTATGTCAAGTGGGGTGTCGTTGAATTTAGAAAGCTAATATTAAGAAAAAAAGTATTTCATTGTTTTATATTATCAAACATCGTTGAATCAATGTTGCAATACTTGTGAGTAAGTAAGCTAATTGGTGACATATCTTTGTTCGGTGTGCGTGCGGTACATATATACACAATACATATCTTCCCTGGAGATAGACCGATCGTAAAAGCTTTGTTCGCTGACATTGACAAAACGAAGGGATCTAAAGGTCTGTAGATTTGTCAGGAAAAGCGAGAATAACATATTTCCTTCAGAAATTTACTTTATATTGTTGTTTACTGTACTTATTTACTAAACATCGAAAGTGTTTCTTTAGAAAAGTGTATTTGTTTAAGGTGTAGTTTGATTCCGGCCGACGGCCGATGACAGTAGTCATCCGTTGAGCACCACTCAGCACATGTAAGATTAACGTCTAGGCCATAGACGTGGGTGGATGTCAAACCCTTACGTAGGTGGCAACGACTTTCCCCCAAAAACCACACTGAAAAGGGATACTGTGATTGAATTAATATGTTGAACTTACGGTACTTAAATGGTGCTCAACCTTTTGCGATAGAACTGTCAATGCCAATAGCATCAGAAAGAAAGTAAATACATTTCAACACTAAACACTGCGAACATTAAAAAACAATATTTTTATATAGTACTAGAAGTCACTTCGCCCGCGTTAAAGACTTCTTTTATTTACTTAAAACTTTTATTTTGTAAAAATATTTCTATCATAAAAGACATCACAGAAGTAAAAGCCAAATCGGTTCACCCGTTTTCAAGATATTGCATGACTAAGGGAAATAGGGATTCATATAAAGATAAAGGAAATATCAAAAATAAAAATCAAATTAAATTTTGACATTCTCTAAATATAATTAAATTAAAATCTATAATTATAACAATTCCAGATATAAAACCCGAAATACCATATTGATTTTCAGACTTTTTTACTAACCCCTTGCAAAAATAAGTATTTACTTATTTATTTACAGAAGTACTTAAGTAAATCTATAAGTTTATATATATAATTAAATATAATACTTAAGTAATATCCGGGGGGAATTACTTATTATTTTTTAGAAAATCCTTTCTAAGCGGATAACTACGTCATAACAACTATCTGCATTCTAAATTTCAGCGCAATCCGGAACAACATTGATTTTCAGACTTTGTTACCCCACTTCACCCTCTTAAATCTTAATCTTAATCTCTTTATCTGAAATTCATATTTACTTATTTATTTACAGAAGTACTTGTGTGAAATGTCGAATTATATGACTATCTAAACTTTGAACACCCGCTTCATCCCTTTTAAGAGTGAAATTTGAAAAATCCTTTCTTAACGGATACGTTAAAATAACTATCTGCTTGCCAAATTTCAGCGAAATCTCAAATAATATTGATTTCAGACTTTGTTACCTACCCCAATTCACCCTTTTAGAGATGGCATTTCGAAAAAGCCTGAAACACGTATTTGCTTATTTATTTACTGAAGTACTTGTGCGAAGTTTGAATTGAAAAGACTGTCTAATCTTGTTTCTCGATACAAACTTTGAACCTTCATTTCATATCCTAAAGAGGTGAAGTTCGGAAAATCCTTTCTTAGTACATCCCTTACGTACTTAGACAAATTTTAATATACCCTCCAAATTTCAAGTCTCTACGACCAGCGGTTTAGGCTGTGCGTTGTCTGTCAGTCAGTCAGTATGTCAGGACAAAGATGCTTATAGTATTAGATTGAAAAGGCCGCAGCAAGGGCAACTTGATATGTTGGGGATATAAAGACCCCCCAGAAGTGATGTGTCTATGCGGCAAAATACCCATACAATGATTGCCCACCTGCTTATTTGCCGTTCGTGACCTGGAATCTTCACAGCACAGGACCTCAGTAAAGCTAACAACAGTAAGAGGTGTCACGGTTTTGGGTTCACAAAATAACTGAAACTATCGATAGGAACGAGAGAAAGAAAGATCAGAAATTTACAGGATCTCTCATATACAATGGTTTAATTTTTTTTTGTTATATACAAGTAACAGGACAAACAAATTGCTTCACGCGCAATTTAATTGTAACTTTACCTCAGGATGCTGTTGTACGGAATTGAACGTTAGATGATACGTTTAATCACAGGTCTCGGTTGTTTGTTCTAGAACAATAATTTATGTCATGTCAGAGACCTTTAGGTGACCATAAGCTCTGGAAACAACACAGCAACTACTTATCTCAAAAGAGTTCTTTAAAAATATTATCGTTTAATAATTTCAGATAGCTTACAAAACGAAAAGAATCGACAAAAAATGCCACACTAGTCATTTTTGGTAGTAATTAAACACTTCGCCATATATTTGGAGTTACTCATCAGATCTCGATGAATTTACATTGGAAAGTATATAACCTCTCAATCAGGAAAAATAAATTTCAAAAGCACTAATAACGACGGAGTTCTCAGGTAACAAACAAAAATTACAAAATAAATTAATAAACAGTCGAATTGATAATCTCCCCCTTTCTTGAAGTCGGTTAAAATTATCAAGAGATAGATAGATACAATTCTTTATTGAACCATCTCTTAATATAGCATAACAAACAGTAGGATGCATATAGTGTTACAATGGGTGGCCTTATCGCTAAACGCTATAACGTGATTTCTTCCAAGCAACCTTTGCCAACCATCCAAGAGACACATTATAAATAAACTGGCCAAGTGCAAGTCGGACTCGCACTCGTAGGGTTCCGTAACACAGTTAAGTATTCCATAACTATGATTTTTCGCAACTACAAAATTAATTAAACATACAAACACTATGAAAAACAAAGTTATCTTTGCGGTCGCCATATCTCTAGAACTGCTGACTGTATCTCGTTCAAACCAATTTTCGTTGTTAGTTTTTATTGAGATCTACAGCACATATTTTTTTTAAATTTTTCACTCCCATACTTTAAAAGTTAGAGGGGGGGGGCACACATTTTACCACTTTAGACGCGCCTATCTTTCAAATGATTAACTTTAAGAAAAAATGATTTTAGAAACCTCAATGTCATTTTTAAAGACCTATCCATAAACACCCCACACGTACAGGTTTGAAGAATTTTTTTTTTTTTGTTTCAGTTCCATGTATGGGATGCCCCCCTTAAACATTTATATTTTTTATTTTTGTATAAACATCGGAAAGCAGTTTACAGAATACATTTACCTACCAAGTTTCAATTCAGTAGTCTTAACAGTTTCGGAATAAAATGGCTTTGACTTACGGACGGACATACAGACAGACAGACAGACAGACAGACAGACAGACATGACGAATTTATAAGGGTTCCGTTTTTTGCCATTCGGCTACGGAACCCTAAAAAGGTAGTGACGTCTACCTATAACAAATACATACTGTATTACGCAAAGCTCTGTATTGTACCCTATACATATTATAAAATCATTAAAAATCGAGTCTCAAATGTCTGCATAACTGCACTGCACCTAGTTACATCTGGCTTTAAGTCTCACACACTCTGTTATTGTCTGGCTAATAGAGGAAAACAACGTATTGGATGCTACGAACATTAATGTAGCAATTATAAAAAAGTTTTATCTACCCTCAAAGACCCTAATAAAAATACAATTAATAAAATTTCAAGCTCTATCAGGAAAAATGACAGGCTGTAAATAAATGAGGAAGATATATCGCTCAAGTATTCAAAAGGGCTTCGGTTCGTAGATATTTTCTGAAAACGCGTTATCATTGCTTAGGGTGAAGCTTAAAAGGTATTTTTTATGTGTATTTTTGTGGATAGATTAACATTTGAGTACATTTTGCTTGTCTGAAAGTTGGTATCGATAGTGACATGAGGTTCTGGACGTATGAGACTAGTCTATTTTAATCTGTCGCCAAACATCTAATGTGTTCCGGCAGCCATCCTTGAGATCCAGTTTCTATTCTAGGCCTAGCGTGCTACCATCTTCGACAGCATCAACACTTACCAACAAATGAGATAGTGGTCAAACGATAGCCTATATAATATTTAAAAAAGAAATCTATATAATATCTATATAATAACTACCTAAGCAAACAGTCAAAGTTTAAAGCATTTATTCGGTATGTGGGCAGTATTAATATACGCACATATTACACGTCTAGAATCATAAAATATATCTTACCAACCATCATGTAAACAACAACTGGCTAAGTGCGAGTCGGACTCGCACACGTAGGGTTCCAATTGAAAAAAATTGACGGAAATATAACTTTTTTGTATAGTGAGGGGGTCCCCCCTTTAATTTTTATTTAACGTTTAGTTTTTATTATTTGATGTTATAACATAAGATATAACATTTGCTCATAAAGTGTTTGTTATAACAAACACTTTATGAGCAAATTTCAAGTCTCTATCTAATATGGCTTGTAAGATAGCGCATAAAACTCTCCCTGTTTTTAGTATTTGTTGTTATAGCGGCTATAGTTATTATAAAATATTATATATAATATATAAAATATTGTAAACTATCTATTATGGTTCATAAGTTCAAGCAAAAAACGCCGACAAATTATTATTATATTATAATATTTAACATAATATTGTTTTTAGTATTTGATGTTAAATCCCCCATAGTAATACATACTTTGTAAAAATGTCAAGTGTCTACCTATTACGGTTAAGGAGATACAGCCCTGACGTAAAGTTAGGACGCACTGACGGACGGTCGGACAGCAAAGTCTCAGTAATAGGGTTCCTTTGGTACCCTTTGGTTACGAAACCCTAAAAAACAAACAAAAGTAATGAACCATTCAGCTTTCAGCCAATCGTCGACGTCAGACTACTAATAAATTATGAGTAAAAAATATTTTTAATAACAAGCTTTTATCTGGGACAATGAACTAAAATGTTAAAAATAAATTCTAGTAAGTATTTGGCGTGTACACACCTTACAGCTTCATCATCAGATTCTGGCTATCATTTAAGTGTAAAGTGCTCCTCAAGACGAATTATTTGAGCCCAAATTCACTGGGGTTACGTTATTTTATCACAGAGATGCCGTGGCCACCTTCCAGCTTCATCATCAATCGACTCCAAACTCGGTAGTGTTTTGTTTTTTTTTTCACAGATATTCCGTGGCTGCCTTCCAGCTTCATCATCAGACCCTGGATATTATCTAGGTGTAAAGTTCTCTTCAAGACGAATCAATCGAGCCCAAACTCGGTAGAGTTACGTTGATTTATCGCAGAGATACCGTGGCCACCTTCCAGCTTCATCATCAGACCCTGGATATTATCTAGGCGTAAAGTTCTCTTCAAGACAAATCAATCTAGCCGAAATTCGGTGGGGTTATGTTGTTTTATCACAGAGATGCCGTGGCCACCTTTCGTCTCCATCATCAGACCACGTCCATGGTACCATATCATTGTATTGTCACCGAAGGTACATAAGTACACCAAATTTGAGTCCAATCGGACATCGGGAAGTGGGCCTAAAACTAAAACAACCGACTTCAGTGCCCCGTGAGTCAATTTCAGTAGCAAGTTTGAGACGTTTTTCGGAAACGTACCCTACCGATCACAAAAAGAATCATTCGAATCGGTTCACAATTGACGAAATAATCGCGTAACATACACACACAAAAAAAGAAAAAAACATACAGACGAATTGAGAACCTCCTCCTTTTTTTGTGAAGTCGGTTAAAAATAAACAGCAGTTGAGAAAAAAATTCTACTGCACTACACTATTTGCCTTTAATCAACTATTGGATGTCAGACTTTTAATTAAAGAACCGAGAAAAAGGAGCAAAACCCACAACTTTAGTTTTTCTTGGGTCGCCAGAGTACAATTTTAGTACAAAATTCTTGTTTCTATACTTACACCGTACTGTTACATAAAGATTTTAATTGGATAAGAAACCTTTTTTAGCTAACTGTTTATGAAATGTCTTGCGTCAAGTCGTTGCTTTTTAGGGTTCCGTACCCAAAGGGTAAAACCGGACCCTATTACTAAGACTCCGCTGTCCATCTGTCTGTCTGTCTGTCTGTCTGTCTGTCCGTCTATCACCAGGCTATAGCTCATTAACCGTGATAGTTAGACAGTTGAAATTTTCACAGATGGTGTATTTCTGTTGCCGCTAGAACAACAAATACTAAAAACGAAATAAAGTTAAAAATTAAAGGGGGTCTCCATACAAAAAGCGTGTTTTTAAACGCCATCTAATTAGTTTCGGCAAAATGACATAGATGGCGCTAGTAAACGAGCCCCGTCTTTCTAGATCGCGACCAAACCAAATATTCTTGGTAATATCAATTAATCAAATATATGAGGTTGAAACGTTGGTATGTTTCGTATTGTACGGAACCCTCCGTAAGTGTGCGATAAGAGACGCGAGACTGACTCGCACTTGGCCAGTTTTATTTTTAAGGTAGTTTTCCACAAAATTTGTGTATTGCTGTCTTAGTACTTATCACGTTAGAACGTGAACTTTGTTTATATGTACTTATTTTATTTTCGTTCTCTTGACTGCATGAAAAACGAGTAGAGTTTTGTATTCCCAGCAAATGCTTAATCTATTTTTTTGGGATAGTGAATAGTGATACATACAAAATTCTTTAGATTTTCAGTTTTACTCGAATTGTTCAATTTTTACAGTGAGCTACTATTTATCTTTTTAAAAATCTTGTTGAAAAACATGTTACTCCTATTAAAAACTTAAAAAAAAAGGTCCAGCAGTTCTCAAGTGATGCAAATAACAGCATTAACTTTTTATTTATATATTAGCTGATACCCGCGACTTCGTTCACGTAAAACAAGAATTTAGTAGCCTTTGTTCATCCTCATGCTATAAAGTATCTCCTTGATAAATTTCAGTAAAATCGGATCTTTTTAGGCGTGATTAGGTAACAAACAGACACAGTGACAGAGTTACAAACGTTTTTACAAATGGGTTTAATATATACTCATATACATAAAGTTCTAAATTGTTTTATGCGTTTTATATGTATTCATAGTTTTGAAGCCAATTTTTTCTAAGTGTAAAAAATGTCTTAAAGATTTTCTAGCGTTTGACCACTATCTCACCTATCTCAAGCGTTGATGTGGTCGAACGATGGTGAACACGCTAGGCCTAGGTCAACTGAGCTAAGAATGCTAGAAATGTCAGAAATTGCAAAAGTAAGTTCGCTTAAGTAATAAGGCAATTGGCACCAAAAACGTTTTGGTTAAAATTTATAATTTTTCAAGAAAGGTTTCGTACCCTTACAGTCCCAACTCAAAAATCCAACCTGTATATCGACTGTACCTCACCTCAATACTTTTTAATTTTTTACCCGAATACGGCAAAGCAAAAGTGAGGGTTATATTTTTGACCGGCATGTGTGTATGTCTGTTTATCTTTTCCCTCGTAACTTTTAAACTACTTATCATAATTTGATAAATGATTTTGATTTCGTTGGAAGCGTCATGCTTGTTCGCTGGTTGTAAGCTATGTGACGTCACATGAAAATGAATATGGCGTCCTCTGGGGGCACGATGTCAAGAATAAAATATATGCTTCGCCTCACCCCATCATGTGTGGTATCATTGAACAGGGATTTTAAAATGAAAGTACCTAGGTATTTTTTATTTGTAAATTTAAATAACAACATTTTGTTTCCAGAAATGAATATGAGTAAGACCGTTAGCGTTAAAGTAGAATAAAATCATCTATTTACCTAAAAGCATTCAGAAGGGCTCGATATAAACAAAGGACGACATTTGAAGGTCTCACGCGAGCGGGAAAGGGTAGGCCGGCCCTCGCCCTTTACGTTACGTTCTACGTGATAGGTAAACAGCTACCTTGCTACATTTCACGTGAATAAAGTAAACATTTGTGATTATGTTAAAAGTAGCTTACAATCAAGGAGAAAATCTGCCACCATAACCTTACGGTGTTCCGGCAGCACACAGTCCTTGAGAGTCAGAGTATTCGAGGCCAAGCGTGTTCACCATCTTTGACAACATCATTGCTTACCACGAGAGAGCTTGGTGAGAAAGCAGTCAAACGTAAACTAATAGATAAGAATAAACTGGCCAAGTGCAAGTCGGACTTGCACTCGCACGGCTCCGATTCCGTACCACACTACAATCTTTTATAAAATCGAGCAAAAAATGCGAAAGAAATCACGTTTCTTGTAATAAATTGATAAATCGATCTAGCTAGGTTTTCATTTTCAGAAAATGTTGTTTTATCCATGTTTTCATGTAATGAAAAACTCCTACAATATAATTAGAATATGAAGGTAAATTTCGCCATTGCTACAATTGTTACGATAGCTCAGTGGGAGATCGATAGGATGGCGATCAGAAGGACCCCGGTTCGAGTCCAGACAAGATGATTAATTTGACCAAGTTTGTTCTTTTGTAAGAAGACTATTATTGGGAGGCAAAAAATCAAATATAAAACGATTTAACAAAAAAAAATTGCGAGCAAAGCTAATATTATTATATTACATCCAGATATTATTATATTATATTACCGTGTCCATTCCAAACAATAATTATAACAGGAGCCGCGTGCTTATTCAGTACAACGCCATCTTACGAACACTAACGCCAACTAAGTGAACGTTAACACATAGGTAATTAATATAATTAATACAGTCAAACATTCATAGATGGCGTTATAGTAAAATGCCAAAAAACACGTTTCATGTATGGAGACCCCCTTAATTATTAACTTTATTCGTTTTTTAGTATTTGTTGTCATAGCGGCAACAGAAATACATCATCTGTGAAAATTTTAACTGTCTAATTAAATACATAGGTAATTAATAAAATTAATACAGTCAAACATTCATAGATGGCATTATAATAAAATGACGAAAAAACACGTTTCTTGTATAGGGACCCCCTTTAATTTTTAACTTTATTCTGTTTTTAGTATTTGTTGTTATAGAGGCAACAGAAATACATCATTTGTGAAAATTTCAATTGTTTAACTATCACGGTTCATGAGATACAGCCTGGTGACAGACGGACAGATAGACAGACAGACAGACAGATGGACAGCGGAGTCTCAGTAATAAGGTTCCGTTGCTACCCTTTGGGTCCGGAACCCTAAAAACTATAACAAGCCAGGCAATCTATGGCAGCCTAAACACGACATCTCTGTTGTTTGCCGGTAAGCAAGTTGAATATACTGCAGATTTCAGGATATGCCCCGGTTCTACAGAAATATTGATAATTTATTAATAATTCTGTGCCCAGCATCAACTGGTGAAGGTTTTTTTTAAAACTTACCAGCTATTTGTGTAGCACATTATTAGTATTCTTGTTAACCCCTCCAACTAAGATAAATACGCTTGTATCTGGATTGGGTTCACGTCAATAGTGCAATGGGTGAGGATCGAACTTACGACCTCTCGATCGCCAGTCCGACACCTTATCCATTGCCGCTATAAAAGGTTACCATGTCCTTGCAATATCATTGAAGTAACTGACACCAAATTTTAAATTGAATATACCTATGAAACTTGCTCTCATAGCCTCATGAACTAGAAAAGCGCTCATAATCTTTAAACGGCTAAACGAATTTTCTTGACACATAGCTAAGAACACTCGATTACCACATAGCAAACAAATGGAACTGAATCAAAATTGGTTCATCCATTTAGGAGCTACAATGCCACAGGTATACACACTTAGAAAGAAACACAGACACATACGTCAATTATATAACAGCCCTCTTTTTGTGTCAGGGTGTAAGAAAAGAACGAGAAATTTTAGCGCTTTCACTGTACAGTATTCATAATAAACTGGCCAGTTGCAAGTCGGACTCGCACTCGTTGGGTTCCGTACCACACTACAGTATTTTATAAGATCGAGCAAAAAATACCACTATCATTTTTCGCCAGCAAAAAATAATAATTAATTAATATTTTATTTCTTATAACGCCATCTAACGTCTAAAAAAAGTGTTAGGGATCGATATTTCAATATAACGCCAACTATGGGACGTTTACCTAACTAAGCGTTCTTAGATGGCGTGAAATGCCCAAAAAAACACGATTATTGTATGGGGACCCTCTATTATTTTTCACTTTATTCTGTTTTTAGTATTTGTTGTTATAGCGGCAACAGAAATACATCATCTGTGAAAATTTCAACTGTCTAACTATCACGGTTCATGAGATACAGCCTGGTGACAGACATACAGACAGACAGACGGACAGCGGAGTCTTAGTAATAGGGTCCCGTTTTACCCTTTGGGTACGGAACCCTAAAAACTACACATCCCGTTTGCACTAATCTTAAGAATCGCCTTAGCTTGTCAAAATATCACAAAATAAACAAAGCCGGCTACCAAAATCTTAAAATATAGATAAATATAGGATCATTAGCCAAGATATATCCGTCCCGTCGGTTCGATGAAATTTTGGATTGTGTTTAACAATTTACAAAAAAAATAAATAAAAAAAAAAATAAATAAATAAAAAAAAAAAAAAAATAAAGTGTGAAACACTTCAAAGAAACATAATATAAGATATATTTAGATTAGAGATTTTGATTCCTGATGTTGCTTTATTTGAGATATTTTAAAATCTTAGGCGATTCTTAAGTTTTGTGCAATCGGGCAATAATAGACTAATATATTTCTTTACGTGTTCCTACACTTTATATTTTTAACCGACTTCACAAAAAAGGAGGAGGTTCTCAATTCGTATGTTTTTTTGTGTGTATGTTACGCGATTACTCCGTCAATTCTGAACCGATTCGAATGATTATTTTTGTTATCGGTAAGGTACGTTTTCCAGGTGGTCCCATTGTAGCTTTATCGAGATCTGATAAGTATCTTCAGAGATATGACGATAAACGTCTCAAACTTGCTACTGAAATTGACTCGCGAGGCATTGAAGTCGGTTGTTTTAGTTTTTATTATTGTACTTTGTTATCTACAATCCAACATTTCACTGTACTGACGGATCTTAAACCTGGATTGTATATAACAATGTACAAAATATATAGACTGCTAAACAAATAACCGTTCCTTTTGGCTTTACCGTAGTCGGCTGTCTTTGTTTTGTAATTAGAGCGTATAACAGCTATTTAACGATGCTATATTTGACTTTATATGCTATTTGCAGTGATGTGGTCGTTTCGACGAAGATTTTATCCACTGTTTTACCCGTGATTTACGTCCATTTATAACGTTGACAGCATAATTTTGGTAGTTAATTGAATAATGAAATAGCGTGTAGTATCGAGGGTTTAATTAAAATTATTTTAGTAGGTACACAATGTTTGATGTGTTTCCATCGTACCTACCTACAATATAAATGAGTAAAAAATGGTTTGGTGCATAATATGCTGTTTTGTTATGCTGTTAAACATATTTGTATAACAATTCACATTAAGGATTTTAGGGAAAAATGTTTAAAAGTTTACTAGAACTATGAATATTAGGGAAACATTGATAGTTGACTTATTTCTATGAATTTCATTATTTATTTTATTTAGAATTACGTACAATAATATATATACAGTATAATCGGCGGCCTTATCGCTAATTAGCGATCTCTTCCAGGCAACCGTGGCTGATTTGAGACACATTTATATCATACAGATGGTAGGTAGGTGTGCATGAGAAGCAGCAATATATTATTATTTTTAAATTGTCATTGACATATGTCATTCATTCGTTAAGTCTTTACATGGTCTTTACCACATTTACCAAAAGTTTAAGTGTTTTTTTCTTCTTGATAGCATAGGGCTTTTAAACAGTAGTGCAATTACAGGTACTTAAAATGTTGCACTATGACTTCTTTAAATGTATATATTCTTTTTTAAATATTTTAAATTCTTAAGGATTAATACTAAAGGACGGACTTTACTAATACAGCGGAATGTAGGCTATATATTACTGTCGCAGTTAGTTAAAAAAAAACCGCAAAGAGACATGAAATATTCAACTGGAATCCTAATCCTACATTTTTCAAAAGCAGAGTTAAAGCGGCTCACAAGCGTTAGTTATTTGCATTTGGTGGAATATTTTATTTTACACTCCGACCGGAAGAACTACGAATAAGCTTTGACGGTAAAATAATGCATATTTCTGAAGTAATAAAGTATATTTTTGGTTGACAGACAGAAAATTTACAAGCACGTAAATACGTGCTTGTAAATTACGTAAGAAATTTAGGTGAGCCAAATGGCTTACCTAAATTTCTCAACGTAATCAAGAACATGTTGCAATTTTGCTCAAAATGTTGATTATCCTATCAACAGGGCCAACCAAAGTACCTATCACTTGGTATTGTATAACATTAATATAAAATGCGCGAGTTTGTAAAGTGTGTGTTTAAGAGAGTCGGTGATAAAATGGTGAATTCTTCTTTTGCGGCTTTGTGCACTTTTGTTGGTATGGGTAAACAATTTTAAACTTGCGTCAGATCACGTGTCCTGATCGAAAATTTTGTAAGACGGAGCGCAGGGTGCTTGTGCGAGGTGTCATTCCAAAATATTCAAAAATGACGTGTTCAAGTTTTCACTTCTGCCGGCACTCCCGGAGTACAACCCGTTGTTTTTTTTAATATAAATAAAGCTTACGAGCGATGTGGGTTGCACACACTGACTAGCAAACCTAGTCAGTGGTTGCACATTACGAGTATTCTTGTTAACCCCTCAAACTAAGCCAATAATGCTTTTGTCTGGAGTGGGTTCACGTCAATAATGCTAACTAAAATTTTGATTGGTATCAAAATTTTAGTTAGCAAACTGAAGTGGCTTTAGGCTGATCGCATTTGTTGTAGAACCGATAGACGTGTTCTAGAGTGGAGACCACGGCTCGGTCAATGAAGCGTAGGACGCCCTGCAGCTAGGTGGAGCGATGATAATACGCAAGCTGGCTGGCAGCGATTGGAAACAAGGAGCTGAAAATCGAACTCAGTGGCGTGCCATAGGAGAGGCCTATGACCAGCTGTGAACGAATACTGGCTGTTAATGATGATCGCATGTCGTCACAAGCATGCTTCGCCGGTGCTTATTGGTGGATACCAGACCACCTCTGTGGCTTCTCCCATTGTATGATACTGCTTATTGTAATCAATATAACTTTCTTACACTTAGGTCAATATTATATTAAACAAAAATCGCTACGTATAGGAAAACAAGTCATAACAAAACTACTTGAAAGACGAGATAAAGAAAGCAAGTTCCAAAGTAATTTTGCACTCTATAGTAAGATATATACAAAGACCTTTTTTGTTTGTAATTATTCGCTCCATATTTTTATTTGCCCATAGTTAACTTGCTTCGTTCGTTTGATTATGATTGCCTCATCAGTTGATTTCGTTTTTGCTAGTTTGGAGAAACATATAGTAGATTCCACGATAACATACGACTGAAATTACGAGCAATATTCGTTTGCATACTTTAATTGAATAAATTATTAATCTTTTACTGTTTTATGCCGCTTGATTATATCACGTTGTTGATTTTGCGAATGTCGTATTTTTAGGGTTTCGAAAATTAAAGGTTATGATTTAAATAATAAAAGTTTTAAATATTTGGAAAACCTTTTAATTTCGCCCAAATATCTTCCGTCAGGGAAATATCTGAAAATAGAGCTTTCCTTCTCCTCATTTCCAAAACTACAAGATCCAAAAAATTTGAAAAATTACTGGAGAAAAGACTTCACTCAAGAGGACAGAAGAACCCAACAAAATGGTTAACAATGCAAAATTTTGCCGTCTAGCGGGATTCGAACCCACGTCTCCTAGATTTTAATAACTTAGCCATGGACGACGCCCACTGAAGCGACGAAACTAACAGAGCCCACTACTTTATTGGTACAAGATAAATGGAAGAATTAAAGAACATTGACAGTGAACCTAAAACACACACTAAACCTATACTTTGTAAAAGGGTCACGATATCACGAGCTACTTTTATAAATAATTTTCTCCTACATCCGATTCAACGTATACAAAACAAAGGAACGCAAAGGTATCATCAGGCGATTAATATTGAATGAGACCTTCCTTTAAAGCTGCAATGTACATTAATATTTTAGTAGAATCGATTCCTTTTGTGTCACAGTGGGAAAATACCGTTCCTTGAAGGCTTGAACTCGGGATTAAGTGAAGATTTTGCAGGATTAGAACGTTATTGTGGTAATATTCTGCTAATCTGTCTGGGGTGGTACCATAGCTATAATAGTTACTAGATGTAATCCGTGACTTCGCCCGCGTTTAAGAGTACTTGTAAGATAATATAGTAAAAAATAGAAAAGTGAATCCAAGTTATAAACTATTTGTGTGTCCATTCAGATCCTTTGAGTAATTTTTCCCGTAAAAGAGTAAGAACATCCTATCTTTTCTAACTATTTTTTGTATTTATAATATAAGTAGAATGTTTTTCGGTTAAGAAGACATAAATAGGATGGGCAACATTTAAAAAAACTTCATCAAGTCTTTTCATCACCCATACCCGAGTGCATCCTACTTGTTACTTACGGAGCCGGGACCTGGACTCTGACGGTGCGACAGGTTCACCAATTCAAAGTAACTCGGCAAGCTATAGAGAGGGCTATACTCGGAGTCTCTCTGAAGCATCGTATTCGATATGAAGTCATCCTTCAGAGAACAAAAGTCACCGACATAGCTCCAAGGATTAGCAAGCTGAAGTGACAGTGGAATAGTCATAATCTGTCGTAAAACTGATAACCATTGGGGTAGACATATTTTAGAGTGGAGACCACGGCGTTGCCCTCTAGCTAGGTGTAGCGATAATATGCGCAAGCTGGCTGGCAGCGGTTGGAAACAAAGAGCTGAAGATCAACCACAGTGGCGTGCCATAGGTGAGTAGGGACTATGTCATGACAGAGATAGGCTGATGATGATTATTTGAGTTCGAAGAGCTAAGTAAAGTAAACTAATAAGTACTAGACTAGTGAGTCATCTAGATGTCTCAAAGTAAGTGACGCACTGCATTGATGCACAAATGGTAATTTGTATTTTTAACCGATTTTAAAACAGGGAAAGAATTGAGTGCTCAATAGACTTTTAGGTACTCAGTTCCGACGACTTTTTACCTCAGAACAAAAAAAAAATCCATAGTAAGGATTTTTTTTAAAAAATAATTTCATCGAGATTTGAAAAAATAAATTATTTATTTCAATTTTTTTATTAAAGTCGTTTTTTTTTTTCGTTTTGTTATTGATCGTTAATTGCTGTATGTTGTAATATGTTTTGAACTATATTCGACAGTACAGCAAAGAAATTAAGGTGAATGCGTGATAATGGTGTGAAAAATGGTGATAACAGAACATTTCAGTATGTAAGGACCACCGAGGCTATGAGTGGAACACACACACACAGTAAAACTATACACATACTTACCACAATATAGCGACCGTAGCGACCGTAATTCACTGGTATTCATGACCACAGGAAGCCTTAACCACAGTTTAGTCTAGTTATCCATATGTTTAGATCAGCATACTATCTTACTATATAGTTAAAATATAAGCGGTCGAGTTGTATGACCATCCATGAATAGAGACAAAACGCACTAACAGACTTTTGAATTTGTAGAACAGAATTTATAACATTAAAATAAAATAAAATAAAAAATAAAAAAGCCTTTATTCAACTACACCATCATACATATTACATAATTCACTGTTTTTGTATATTTCTTCTCATGATATAAAAACATTCATTCATTTAAATTCGTAAATAGTAGTTTTTATTATTATACTTTTAATTGTCCACGTATAGTTAAATTTTAAGTCAAGCAGGTTTCTTAATGTCAATGTATTATTTATAGTAAAAGTCATATTTCCTATTATTACTTGTCATCATGTTGTTATTTGGTCAGGTATAATTGTCGCCTCTTTGGCGTAGGCCTCCCCCAGGCTTGCCCATTTTTTTCTGTCTCTTGCAATCCTCATCCACTCTTGTCCATGTCTTTGTATAAATATGTCTTCCCATCGTCTATTCGGCCTTCCTCTGTTTCGTTTGTCATCTCGTGGTATCCATTCTATAATTTTCTTTGTCCATCTATTATTATCCATTCGGCATATATGCCCCGCCCAGTTCCATTTCAATGTCCTGATTGTGTATATTATGTCTCTTACCCTAGTTTTTTTTCTTATTGTTATATTGCTAATTTTGTTAGATAGTTTTATTCCTAACATACTCCTTCCCATCATTCGTTGACAGATAGCTAGTCTTGTCTCATCCTCTTTTCTTAGGGCCCATGTCTGGCAACCATATATGAGGCAAGGTAGTATGGCCACGTCATATACTTTTCTCTTTATAGATATATCTAGGTCTTTGTTTTTCATTATTTCTTTTAACCCCCAATATTTTTTAATTTATAACATTAGTATTGATTATTATATTTTTCTAGAGGTACCCCGTGGTTTCGCCCGCGTTAAAAACTTCTTTAAGGTACGGACACCCCGCAGCGTCGTGTATTTGTACCAACTGGTACATACCAAACGCGATCAGAAAACAATTTAAAATACTAAGATCGCGCCCGCAGATCTCAGGACACCGCAGTGTGGTCGAATCTTTAATTTATTTAAAACTTTCTTTCGTAAAAACCTTTCTTTCATAAAATCACATAAAAAAGGATAAGAAATTCGATCCACCCGTTTTCAAGTAACGGCGTGGCGTAACCGAGGGAAATAGGGATTCATTTTTATAAAACCCGAAATAAATAAAAACAATATTGATGACTTGACTATGACTATATGACTTTGTCGGTGCTATTTAACCCTCTTAGGAGTGGCATTGTGAAAAAGCCTGAAACACGTATTTACTTATTTATATATAAAAGTACTTGTGTGAAGTTTCGAATAAATAATACTATAATTAAGATAGTTTAAAAACTAAAAAAAACGACTTTAATGCCTCGCGAGTCAATTTCAGTAGCAAGTTTGAGACGTTTATCGTCATATCTCTGGAGATACTTATAAGATCTCAAATAAATTACAATAGAACCACCTCGGAAACGTACCCTACCGATTGCAAAAAGAATCATTCGAATCGGTTCAGAATTGACGGAGTAATCGCGTAACATACACAAAAAAAATGAGAACCTCCTCCTTTTTGTGAAGTCGGCTACAAAGACAACCTAATCTTGTTTCTCCATACAAACTTTGAGCCCCCGTTTCATCCCCTTAGCCGGTGAATTTCGAAAAATCCTTTCTTAGCGGATACCTACGTCAAAATAACTATTGGCATGCCAAATTTCAGCGCAATCCGTTAAGTGGTTTGAGCTGTGTGTTGATAGATCAGTCAGTCAGTCAGTCAGTAACGTTTGCCTTTTATATATACACACAAGAAGATTACTCCAGCAGTCCAGCAGTCCAGCAGTGGACTAACAAAGGCTGATGATGATGATTACTTAAATATCTAATGTCTTAAAAAAACATGTTTGTGTATCGTTAAGTAATATAATGAGTACATACATATACATACATATTATCTATGTATATGTATTAACTTACACAAAACAATCTCCATCTACAATCGTCCTGGCATCCATTATTTATTTTCCCAAAATAGAACACTATATTTATAATAATGGTATATCTACTCAACTCTAATGTTATTTATTTGTATTCGTATATAGCATTGACAAATGGGACACCAAAATACACTAATACACAAATAAAACAACTTGATTGCTTGTTATTTATATTGATCGTAATATCCTTGAAATTGTCGTATGTTTATTTTACCTAATTGATGTTGAAGCCATAGAGAAAAGAGTATCTTAAGTACGCTTGATTCATATTTTTTAAAGGAATTTCGTGCGAGTTGAATTTTTTTAGATGTAAATTCAGTTAACAGAATAATTCGTGAGTTTGATGCCCACCCATTGCACTATTGACGTGAACTCACTCTAGGAACAAGCATATTTCGCCTAGTTGAAGGGGTTAACTGTTTCGGATTCAATCTAAAAAAATATATAGGTATTTTCTCTTTAAAAGTCGATAGCTTTTTGGAATTGACGCTTTATTTCAAGAGCCCAAGGGTCGTATCACAAGGTGTAAAATATTCTTATATCAATCTACGCCAGAGACAGAAGAACTAACGTCTTTACGACCGTATTGCTGCATCTGGCTCTCCCAAGCGTAATAAAACTGAAATAAGAATAAGTTGCACCTGATATAAGCGCTGAGGGAATCGAATCCCAACCGAGGCATACTTTTCGCGACAATGATGTTACATTACAGGGGTGGAAGTCTCTACCTGAATAGCGATGAATTTTGACCGATAATCGTCGATAAGAAAAGAGATGCAGATAACTACTGTCTAGCTGCATCTCCTTTTACTAGACGTTTGCGATGACAAGACGCATCGCTATCAATGTAGAGACTTCCACCCCAGGTCATGGATATTTATAAGTGTGGTGTGGCCTTAAATGTCAATATATTTTATACGATGGAGAGCAAACAAGTAGGTCCGATAAATTATATTAGGTTAAAGTGCCCTATAAATATCTGTAACGCCATGTATGATTGATTGATTTATGATGAATAATAAAAATCTTAGCACGGAGAAATGTCCATTTTAGGACAACATAAGCAAGCTGCTCAAAAAATCTTACGCATTAATTTTGACTGAATCTTTTAACTGTAAAGGTAGGAACACAGTTTTTTTTCAGGATATTTTATTTATAAAACCCATTTTAAACACTAGCACACATAGCGGTTTTCTATGCATGGCATATTGGTCCATACAAAGTAGAAAATGTATTTGTCTATGTAATTTAAGTAGATAATAATACCACTCTTCATTTTTTAGTTGATTAATTTATGAATAAAACAATATCAAATGTTAACATGTTAAAATTGTAAACAGCAAAACGCAAAGGAACCTAGCAGTTAAAATATTTTTGAAGTGGTGGTTTTATACCAACTTAGTACAGGATAAGCTTAACACCTAAGTCTAGTCAGTAACTGAACAATCTAGATGAATAATCAACTCTATCCCTTTGTATCTTATATTACAACAGTTACAAAGCCTTGCTGATAATAGCCCCATCACACCCTTCTCACATGCTATAAATATAAACAAAGCGAAACCTCCCGACTAATTAGTTCTAACCTAATTAGTCCTCGGACCTTCTTTGAAGCGACCTTAGAGGTGAAATGTTCATGATTACTTAAACCGCAATCGGCTTAAAAATATCAGCTGACATAAATACCTTTAGCTGAAAATACTGGCTGAATTTCGCCACAAAAAGTCATTTTTTAAATTGAGAACGATATTTGTCGTATAGCTTAAAAACACCAAGGATTATTACACAAATAAGCTGACTCTGTTCAAATAAAGAATGAAGTATAATCGATTTAATTAAAAAAACGACCTGTTACATATAGATTTATGAATAAAATTCAAAACTAAACTCACCGTAAGAATTTTGAAATTCGCGCTCCAAAGGTTAGTAGGACGTTTCACCGTTCAAATGGTTCAATGGTTCACGAATTTCACGAAACGCGACGTGCGAACCCCACGGCTCCCGAAGCAACTGTGCCCCAGCGGTTGCGCTGCGATAGGGTTGTAGCCCTTACGATGACATTTATCGATAATATTTTACGACAAAATTGTGTTAAATTGTAATGAGATGACGGTGATTACGGATAAAAGGGGAGATGTTTAGATGATTTGCTTAGAAAATAGATTAGGTTAAGTAGATGGTGAGTAAGAATGTCTATCTCGCAGATCGCTGTTTTTCTTGTTTTTTTTAATGGTAATATGTGTGAGCTATTCATTAAACACAGTCACAGAGGCTAAATTTTTGAATATGTACCATGGCTTTTCCCGCGTTAAAAAGTATGCTGCATATCCAGTAGGTTATATTATATGTTTCATGTACGCCATTTCTATTTTTTTACCGATTTAATCATAAAGGAGGTTTCTCAATTCAACCGTATATATATGAATGAATGAATTTATTTTTGCTTGTGGTCCTAGGTTACAGAGTTGTATAATTACATTGATGTCAAAACGTGTCTCTAGGTCCTACTTAGGCAGTATACAAGCACAAATATAATTAAAAGATAATATAAAATAATAATTAAAGTATGTCAAAAGACTAAACTTACGTTATTGTCTTTAAAAAAAATCTTTAACTGAATAGTATGCCTAGATAATAACCCTGTATACCCTGTATATACATACATACAGGGTTATTGGTAATTCGACGTATTCCCGGCAGGCGCATATAGGGGGGGCTAAAATGCGAATGCAAGGGATGCATGTAACATGGAAAGTCACATTAAAAAAGAAGAGCCAAAGATCGGGCTCAGTGGTGCATCTTGGGAGAGGCCTACGTCCAGCAGTGGACTGACACCGGCTGATGATGATGCTGCATAGACGCACAGACAGACAACAGAGTGATCCTAAAAGAGTTCCTTTTTTTCTTTTGAGGTACTAGACTGAAAAAGCTTAATTTTAAAACGGCTGAACGAATTTTTCATGGATCAAAACTAAGAACACTCTCATTAAGACACTTAACTAAACAAAAACAACTAAATCACCATTGGTTGATCCGTATGACACACACATACACAGATACACATGTCAAACTTATATCACCCCCTTTATTGCGTCGGGGCGGCGGGAGGGGAGGGACAGGGGAGGGGGGGGGGGTAAAAAAACCGGTTGCCAGTTACTGATTATTGCTGCGTTGTTAATGTATGTTATATGTAAGGTCTGACTACTTTTCGTGGTAGTTTAGACTTTGATAATACTGTTTTAGTAAAAAATACCAACTGTTATACCTTTTTGAAAAGCTTAATTAATAAATAATTTTTTTAAAGAAAATATACATTGTTTAGCAATAAATGTAAAAATTGTAAAAAAAAACATGTTATAAGTCATTGTTACTTCTCAGTATTTTTGGATATTTTGTTACTTTTTATACTTTGGCACAAAGTTCCCTACGAATAAAAAAATAATTGAATAACATTTAATAAGTAATTTTTTTTTATTTTGTTAAATTCCTTCAAAATTTTGCTATTTTTACATAAATTGTTAATATCCAAATATCTCGTAAACTATTAATTTTCGGCTATAAGGCCATGAGGGGGCTAAATGTATCGCATTTTAGCCCCCTATCTACTCCTGCCTACGTATTCCCATACGTCGAATTACCAATAACCCTGTATATTTATGTTTGTTCGCGGATAACTTCGTCGTTTATGAACCAATTTTGATCATTCTTTTTTTATTGGAAAGGAGATATTCCAAGGGTGGTAATATTGTAATTTTATTGAGATCTGATTATTATCTCTAGAGATATGGAGATAAACACCTCAAACTTGGTACTGAAAATTAATAACGCGGCATTTGACGTCGGTTCTTTTAGTTTTTAAAAGATCTTATTTTACATTTGATAGGTTAGCGTTTGAACATTATCTTTCCTGGTGGTAAGCGTTTATGTGTTCTGAAGTAGTTAATGGTAACTATTGGAATGGTCTGACTCTCAAGGGCTGTACAACCGTAAGGTTATGGTTATATATATAATTTTCCTTGATGGTGGTAAGTCATAAACAGACAAGGAAATAATTTATTTTGCATTTCTAATATTACAAATGAATGCTACAACAAAATTTAAAAATACTATACTTTCAAAGCAAATAATTAAATATAAATACGTTCTGCTAAACCAGAACAAGAGGCATTAGTTATTAAATATAAAACGTAAATAGAAATATCGATAAAATAATATTTCTACCCTTTTCCAGCTTGTTCACTCCACCGCACATCGATAGTGGCCGGTTCACCTCGGTGGCTAATTATAAATCAGTTGTGTCGGCGGCTGTCAACGGCGATATCGATAGCTTTGTCGACGCGGTGCTCGACAACTCTATTGATTTTAGCTTTAATTATGACGTGCTCAATGCTCTGTTCAATGTTGTTTGTATATACATAAAATAGATGATATAATCTTAAACTTAAAATATTATTTATATTTAATTAATACGTTAGTAAATCTAAAAGCCTAAAAGAGATAAAAGTTTTCGTTAATATCAACTTTTGGGTTACTTTAGTTAGAGAACCGAATACTGCAGATGTTGAGTATTGAAAAACGAGTCGATAGATTATCGATATTTTTCAATTCTAGGCAAATATATTTTAATAATTAAATTATTTAACTTAACAGGAAAAATGGAATTTGGCAATAACAAAACCAATTAAAATCTAAGAGAATCTCAAATGATGAATTCATTTGAGATTGTTAGACTTCAACTTAGAATTCTCAAATAGATATTTAAATTTATTAATCTAGCCTTTCATCATCATCATCATCATCAGCCGGTGTCAGTCCACAGCTGGACGTAGGCCTCTCCCGAGATGCGCCACTGAGCCTGCTCTTCTTTTCCTGTCACTGCCCACCGCTTTGCGTATGTCGTCGCTCCACCTGGTCACAGGACGTCCTACGCTACGTTTGCCGATTCGCGGTCTCCACTCTAGGACAAGTCTACCCCAACGGTTATCAGTCCTGCGGCAGATATGACCAGCCCACTGCCACTTCAGCTTGCTAACCCGTTGAGCTATGTCGATAACTTTAGTTCTCTGGCGAATTACTTCGTCCCGGATTTGATCCCACAGAGAAATACCGAGCATAGCTCTCTCCTGAGAGCTCTCTCTCGCTGAGCGACTTTAAACTGGTGGACCAGTCGAACAGTTAGTGTCCACGTCTCGCCTTTAATAATGCATTATTATTTATTGGGAGTGTAATAATGCCTTCGCGCCGATATATATAATATTGTATTGTATCAACTGTAACAACTATTAACTCATTAGCTTCTCGAAAAAACCATGTAGCATACAATATCTATCAAAAAAATAATATCCATATTAGAATAACTATGATAAAAGCAATACATGATTATATGATATTTTTGTAGTGGCAAGACTTCTGCTAGTCCGCCTGGGGCGGTACCACCACTTTGCCAATTCATTTTCAGCCGTGAAATAGGAATGTTTTAGAGCCCCCGCACACTGGCCACTTAGTGGCGGCCACGCTTCAGCCACTAGTGGCCGCCACAACCTGCGGACGCGTTTCTTCATACATTTTATATAGAATCGGCGCACACTGAGCGCTTGAGTGGCCGCGTCCGAGCCACAAGCTGCGAGAGTCGAGCGCGCTCGCTACTTGTGGCTGCGTTTTGTCGTTCGACTCGTGCGCATACACGGCCACAGTTGCCGGCTTCTTCCCACCCCTGCGCGCCGCTCCCCAATCCCGTCTCCCGGGTCTAGTCTTGTTGTAAGCTGCGTACTGAATGCACGTGCATGATGTCCACGGATCCGATTCCTCATTTTGATGTAGACGACAATAGCGAAATCAAGAGTGCGTCCATTCTTGGGCAACACACGTCTACCTCTGTCGAGATACTTGCAGCTAGTGTCTGACGCAAGTGGCAGCCACTGGTGGCTTGATGCGGCCACTAGTGGCTGCCACTGGTGGCGTGGTTGACTGGTGGTTACTTCGTCCCGGATTTGATCCCACAGAGAAATACCGAGCATAGCTCTCTCCTGAGAGCTCTCTCTCGCTGAGCGACTTTAAACTGGTGGACCAGTCGAACAGTTAGTGTCCACGTCTCGCCTTTAATAATGCATTATTATTTATTGGAAGTGTAATAATGCCTTCGAGCCGATATATATAATATTGTATTGTATCAACTGTAACAACTATTAACTCATTAGCTTCTCGAAAAAACCATGTAGCATACAATATCTATCAAAAAAATAATATCCATAATAGGATAACTATGATAAAAGCAATACATAATTATATGATATTTTTGTAGTGGCAAGACTTCTGCTCGTCCGCCTGAGGCGGTACCACCACTTTGCCAATTCATTTTCAGCCGTGAAATAGGAATGTTTTACGGTCGAAGTGGCAAGTTTTCCAGTGAAATTACAGGGCATGTGAGACTCAACATCTTTTTGTCTCAAGGTAACAGGCGCAGTGCAGTGACATGCAAAATTCTGGCAGAATTTTGCATGCCGCTGTATCTGTTATAGATAGACGTCATCGCTTACCATCAGGCGAACATCGTGCTTGTTCTGTTACCTTATAACATAAAAAATGAATAAATTAAAATAAATAATTAGACAGACGTCATGTAGTAACTATTATATAATCTGTGACGTCACGTTGATTTAAGTACACTCTTTTTTTGTAAAATTAGATACAGAAGGTGAAACTGATTTCCTCTCCATTTTTTTTATATCGATAAATTATATCTCATCTCTGGTTGCAGATTAGGGTGGCGTGTGGCAAAAATAATGTATACCTTTAGTTTTCTTGTATTAAAATGTGATTAATTATAACATTGCATGAATAGTGAATAGTGAAGGAAATGTATTATGCCTCAAAATAGTTAAATTTATTACCTGATATAATGTAAACGGAAAGCGGAGACGTAAAACTTGCGTATTAAATCAAATCAAATCAAAATAATTTATTGCTGAAAGTTAAGATAAAAAGCATGATCTGGGGTGGAAGTCTCTACATTGATAGCGATGCGTCTTGTTATCGCAAACGTCTGCTAGAATGAGACGCAGCTAGACAATAATTGTTATCTGCATCTCTTTTCGTATCGACGATTATCGCTCGAAATTCATCGCTATGCATGTAGAGACTACCGGCCCTGAAATGTTGTGTTTCCGTCGGGTTCTGAAATTGATTACATCTTCTACATTATCATGATTCTTCAGTTACAAATATGTGAAATTCTTGCTTGGTCGTTTGGGTAGGACGCACTGCTGGGAGAATTTGCAAACCACTCCGGTGGAAAGAAGGACACGCAACTTGGAGGAGGAGGAAAGGAGACACAATGTGTATATAAAAGATTACATTCTTTATATTTGCGATCTAAGGGTTGGAATAAAGGCAGTTAGTTTTCCAGTGCCTCGCCTCTACTTTTGTACATTCTGTTTGTTTTGTTTATATTTACTTATCTTTAAGACGAGTTAAATATTTCGCATGGAAATAATTTTGATTACAAAATCGGCTAAAAAAGAGAGATGGCTTAATACGATTTTATTTTTATGAAGCCAGTGCAACACTTCATTATAAAATCAATTTAAATCAAAATCTTTATCCAGCATATAGGTAGTAATTATTATACGCACATATACACGTCAAAATCATAAAATAAGTCATAATCAAATTATCAAGTAAACATAACAAGAGCAGAATTGTACGCTTTAAATAAAAATAAACAAAAGTAATGAACCATTCAGCTGTCATCCAAACGTTGACGTCAGACTATTAAAAATATTAACAAGTAGGTTTGCCAACCATACACGTACCTGTGTCTATGAGTGCTTCAGACAATATCTAACATTTCAATCTATCCACATTCCACTGTCTTTTCAACAAACACTAACACAACACAATTCATTCACACTTTGGTCTGACTTTCTGTCTTTTTGTGTCACTCTAAATAGCCTTATCAAAACCAAACTTAGAAGGCCCGTTGGCATAAAGGATATTTAAGCCTTTGAACCGGGATATTGCCAGTTCAAATCTTAGCCGTATCTATGGATTTTTCTATGTGCATTCATGTGTTTTTCTACAGGTGGTAGGAGCTTTAAATCAATGTTCCGCCTGACTTGCTCAAAAAAGCTTACCACCACTAAGAAGAAAAACTACCGGTATATTCAATTAAGTTTATTTCAATTCAATTATTCAGTTTCAAAAATTACAAATTTAAATTTATACTAAGACATATAAAAATAAAAATAAAAAGCATAGTCAATTACACAAATTTAACATGTCGGGGATTATCAAGTATATATTCTACTCTATCTTACTACCATGTTTTCTTTCAAATTCGACAGCAACAATTCTTTATATATAGAACCTGTCTTTTATGTTGAATGTTTTTGGGAAGCCTTTAAAATAAAACTACGATATACATTGTATGTACAATATGAAACAGATGTTTCGTTCATAATGTACTGTTATTTATACTGTGGCTCAGTCGTAACTTCATACAACTATACCTTTGATTATCTGTTAAAGGATCTGTTTTGGCACTGTTATGATCAATACAAATCAAAATTTGCTGATCAATACTTGTTTTTTTGGCTGATTAGTTCAACCTCAGTTAGTCCTATTGATTATATGATTTTTATTAGGATTGTTTATCATTAAAAATAGTTTATTGAAGTTATACTTCTTTTGGCGCGATAGAGAAAAATGATGAGAGTGAATTTTTACAATGCGCGCGCACACCGACACCTAAATTTAACATCGTGAAGTTAGTTCTAGGTGGTACGATGCGCGCGCACACCGACACCTAAATTCTACACCGTGAAGTTAGTTCTAGGTGGCATGACTATGTTCAAGTTGTATGTGTCATATTTAACGTCATATTTTTACGTTAATATAACCTTTTTTATTTAAATAAAATCTTTTTGATTAATTTTAATATTTATCGTTAATCACTACTGCATTTTAGTTATTTTTTTTCCATACACCACAGAAGTATAACTTCTAACGCGTGTACATAAGTACATACACTCTTTTTTTTAAATATTACATCTTATAGGCTAGCGTTTGACCACTACCTTACTTGTTGGCAAGTGATGACGCGGTCGAAGATGGTAAGCACGCTAAGCCTAGAATGGGAACTGGCTCTCAAAAGATTTGTATTTTCTTGCTGTGTCTACCGTTTAATCCAAAAACTTTAAATAAATGCTTCTTACACGTGTTCCATATTTATGGACCGTCTCTTAAGAACGTTTACAAAAGCTACAACAGATGAGGTATCTGCCCTAACGGTTCCATCACAAACATCCTTCAGAAAATTACTTTAAAAAAAAAAGCTTACCAGCAATGTGATTTGCACATTACTAGCATCTATCGTCATATATATATATATATATATATATATATATCATATATCCAAATGTTCATATACCTGTAGCAAAATAATTTGAATGTTTGCCCTAAATAACCAAAGCGCCTAAGAAATGCCTTGACGTCGCGCTGTCTACGAAAACTCGTAGCGCTACGATGGCTACGAGAGTTGTAGGCATTTGAAGAGTTTGCAGAAGTCGTCTACAGTTACGAGTAGGTAGGTACTCAAATGTTGAGTGCCTATGTACTTATTATGCTATACTTTGCTCCAATGCCAAGTAAATACTGTCTCAACAAACGTGAAGGAGAGCATTTTTGCTACGGGAGAAAATACGAGTATCTGATACGATTTTTTGCATGCTAATTTTGAGAATCTGTCTACGGCATTTAAGCTGCTTTGGAAACAACAAATTTGATGCATTCTTAGAAAACACAAATATTTATGTGACAAACATTAGGCACGGCTTATTTATAAGGTATAGCATGTTATTTTAGACTATACGTTAAATAATAACAGACAAGAGTCTTAGGCTAATTAAGTCACAGTCAAAGTCAAAGCATTTATTCAGTATATGGGCAAATTAAAAACTTGCACTTACACACGTCAAATAACATTAAACAGATCATATTCAATAAAAATATTATAGATATAACAGAAACATAACTTATTGCTTTGAATTTACAAAAAAAAAACAAAGGTATTGAGCCATTCCGCTTTCATCTAGACGTCGAACGTCACACTTAAAACACATGCTTAATTCCCCTGATTAATGTAGGGTTGCCAACCGTACTATTACGTGCACCCGCAACCCAGTGCATGTTTCAGTACTTCAGACAATTTTTATTCAAAAAATTGTGAAATAATGAAACATATTAAATAAATACAACGCAGACTAATTGCAGTACAAATCATATTCCGAATGGAACCGATTGTCCGTCTATCAGCTGCATAATATCGTCTCCACAGGCAACCCTGGATCTGCAAACAAAAGATGAAAACTGATTGACTGTTGAATCTACTGGTGTTTCGGAAGTACTCCCATCAGAGAAGAAACACTAAGAAACTCTATGGGGCTTATCACTTATTTTGATTCATTTTTTTTTTTAATTCATATTAAATATTTTTTTAAATTTACAACAAATAATTATGTTATCATACAATTTATATTATATCTTGGAGCTTGGGGCATTCAGGCAAAGCATTTTTGTCATTCATATAGTCATTTGATGTATAGTACGATTTCTTCATTAAATTGGATTTTACAAAGGTTTTAAATCTGCTCATAGACAGTTGATCAATATCTTTAGGAAGTTTATTATAAAATCGTATACAGTTCCCCAAAAAAGAACCACTAACTTTCCACAACCTGAATTGAGGTAAAATTAATCTATTTTTGTGTCTTGTATTGAAATTATGTACATCGGACCTCTTATCATAATCATTCAAATTTTTGCGTACATACATAAAATTTTCATATATATATTGACATGCCACTGTGAGAATTTTAATCTCCTTAAATTTTTCACGAAGTGAGTCTCGCGACTTCATGGTATATATAGATCGAATAGCTCGTTTTTGTAAAACAAATATAGATTAGATTTCGGCGGCTTTCCCCCACAATAAAATGCCATAGGACATTATACTGTGGAAGTAGCTAAAGTAAACCAATCTAGCAGTGGATTCGTCAGTCAAGTTTCTAATTTTACGTACTGCGTATGCAGCGGAGCTCAATCTACCTGCTAGAGCCGATATTTGAGAACCCCATTGTAGCTTTGAATCCAGGGTGATGCCCAAGAATGTAGCGGATTCAACAAATTCTAGTGGTACATCGTTTATTAATATCCTGCTATTAATGACACCCTTTCTTACATTTGGCAGCGAGAATTTAATACATTTAGTTTTTTTGGCGTCCAGTAATAAGTTATTGGTTGTAAACCAATTCAAAACATGTATGATTGATTTGTTAACATCGTCAAATTTAGGCGCAATCCTATCTATTTTGAATATTAAGGATGTATCATCCGCGAACAAAACAATGTCACATAAGTTTTGCACGAAAGACGGCAAGTCATTAATATAAACTAGAAATAAAAATGGTCCTAAGATCGATCCCTGCGGAACTCCCATTTTTATGAGGGATCCAGATGACCTGAAGCCATTGACCTCAACCATCTGTATTCTATTACAGAGGTAGGATGAGACCAGATCAAGTGCTTTTCCGTTAACGCCGTAGTGTTTTAATTTGCAAATTAACGTTTTGTGACAGACGCAATCAAACGCTTTAGATAAGTCACAGAAAACGCCGATAGCATCTTGTGCTTTCTCCCAGGCATCAAATATATGTTTAAGTAGATCTATTCCAGCATCAGTAGTGGAACGCCCCATAGTAAAACCATATTGTTTGTTATTTAAAAGATGATTAATATTAAAATGTGCCAAAAGCTGGTCTAATATAACTTTTTCAAAAACTTTACTGAGCGCCGGTAGTATATAGATTGGTCTATAGTTTGAAGGGTCATTTTTGTTCACTGATTTGAATAGGGGAATTAATTTACTTTTTTTCATTACATCAGGAAAGACACCTTCATCGACGCATCTGTTAAAAATAAACGCTGAGTGAGGGCTAATTACATTAATAATATAACTAAGTACTTTGGTTGATATACCCCACAGATCCTCGGTTTTCTTTTGATTGAGCATTTTAAACGTTTTAATAATTGATATTGAAGTTATGTGTCTGAATTCAAACATAGAATCACATTCATTCACACACTTCGATAGTAAAACAAAAGCATCCTTTGGGGAAGAGTTTAAAGGCTGAGTAGTAATAATAGGTACTTGTGAGAAGAACTCAACAAATGTGTTAGTGACATCATTATTATCTATGAAGAATTTATTATTAACTTTTAACATAATTTTACCGTCCCTCTGCTTAATTTTTCCAGTTATGTATTAATTACTTTCCATGTTGATTTTATTTTGTCATCGGCATGCTTAATTTTTCTACTTAGATGCAATGATTTTGCTGTCTGACAAACAACTTTAAAAGTTTTTGAATACAATTTTAAGTGATTTATGAATTTAGTATTATGTAAATTAATGGTTTTTTGTGAGTACAAGTTATACAAATTGTTTCTACTTTTATAAATACCAGGAGTTGCCCAGTCATCGAAACGAACCTTCGCACCTTTTCTAACCATTTTAATTTTAAAAATATCATTGAACTCTGCATCTAACATTTGAAATAAAGCACTGCATAGGTCATCAGGATCCTCAGAAAATCTTAGGTTCATTGATTGCTTGTCAATGATATCCACAAACTGTTTAACCCGTTTGGTGGTGAAAAAATGGTCTCGGCCTTTGGTGGGTAATTTACATGAAAAAATGACACATTGTCCCACATGGTCCGAGCCAAGTTTATCAAAAATTGCAATTTTTTCGGGTTCACAGTTGCAGAACACATTGTCCAAGCAGGTAGCTGACGAGCTAGTGATTCTTGTTGGCTGATTAAAAAGATGCTTTAGATTGAAGCTTAGAAATATTTTTTTTAATTTGTCGCTGAGCGGAGACTGCTCAATTATATTAACATTGAAATCGCCACAAACTATCAAAGATTTAGAGGTGTTGAAGACTTTGCTCATTAAGGACGGTCTTAACACTTAAAACGAGCTATTGTACACAACCTTTATATATTTATACTGATATATAAACCATGTACATGTATAAACCTTTGTATGTACTGCACGATAGACTGACTGACATACTTTTTTTATAAATCGATAATATTATTATATACAAGAAATGTGTAGAAAACGCTGGTCCAACTTTCACTTGACCGGCATATTGTATTATTTTATTTTATTTTTTATAGGCTGGCATTTAATTACCTGGTGGTAAACGATGATGTGGTCGAAGATGGTGAACGTGCTAGGCCTAGAATACTCAGAATCTCAAGGGCTGCTGGAACACCGTAAGGTTATGGGGTAGATTTTGTCCTTGATGACGGTAAGCAATTTTTGATAGCAAGTCAGGTGGAATCTCGATATAATATACTCTACTACATCCTGTGGAAACAAGTACTTATTATATATTTACTAATATCTACTAAACTATTGAGTGAAATGAAAACAAATGAAACTTGTTTTGCTTTAATTACAGTTTTGTGAGGTACGATCATTCTATTTTCAACCGACTTACAAAAAAGAGAAATTTCTCAATTCATCTTTATGTTTTTATTTTCATTTTTGAAGAGTGTTCCGTGATGAATCCGTCAATTGTGAACATTGAATAAATGAAACTGAATAGCGCGTCATGTAAAGTCAGTTTAGTTTTAAAACATCTATAAATCTTAATTATCACTAAATTGGATAAAAAAAAAAAATTCTACTAATCAGTTTGGTTTAACGCACACCGCAGCGGTCTCAGACAAAACTAAACATAATAAATACATAATACATAAAATCACGCCTTTTTTTCCCGTTGAGGTAGGCAGAGACTACTTTTTTCCACATGCTAAATTGAACATAATTCAGTAAATATTTTCGGTACCGTACTGAAATCGAGATGTAATATATAACATGTCGACGCGAGAGATATGAAAAAGTCAAGTTTCAGACAAGTGAGTGATATAACGCGCACTGTATTAAATTCTCACAGCCTTCTGTGAAATGAACATGATTCCAGTTTCAAAGAATTTATTAGTAGCCCTCCATTAACAAAAAGATCGTTAAAAAACCGGCACGGTGGTAGGACACTGTCTAGTGTCCGCCTGGGCAGCTACCACCTTAATTGGCTTAATTGGAAAAGCACCGGAACATGTTATTCCGGAGGTTGCGGGTTCAAGTCCCGTCGGTATGATGAAATTTTGGATTGTGTTTAACAATTTACCACCTTCATGTTAAAAAAACTGTCGCCAAACATATAATGTCTTTGATAGGTAGTTTCTGTTCTAGGCCTATCGTGCTGCCATTCTCGACCGCATCATCATTCACCAATAGTTGAGATAGTGGTCAAACGCTTACTTAATGCTAGCTATTAACTGCTTTAAAAATATATAGGTGCCCCAATGAAATCTAAGCACAGAAAGCTGAGAGCTGATCATTCATGCAACAAAATATAATTAATAATATTAATAACCAAAATTTATAAATAATAAATTTATGATAAATAAACATAATATTTGATGTTGGTACAACGAGCATCTACTCACAAAGTCTAAAAAAGACAAGTTAATTTCCTGTGACTCCAGCAACGCTTCTAATATCCGGACAAACACGACTGTAAGAAGGAAAATCACTAATTAAGCGCGTACTTAATTACAGTGTTATTCACGATTCAGTACGTAACTACCTAATTGATTAGTTTGTAGAAACTCGACACAAAGATATCGCTAAATATTATTGGTACCGATTGTTAGGAGATATCTAATAAATTATAGTTTAAAAACGAATAAAACACGCTTAGCTGGAAAATGGCTCCAGTTTTTGAGATTCTGTGTTCCAAATTATACCACAAGTAAATAATTAAAATTTTGAATAAATACCCACGACAGTCCTTTGGAAAATTAACGTTATAACATCTATCTAAGAACCACCACTGATTAATTACGAACCGTTTAAAGACAAAATCGAACTAGTTTTGGAGAAAAATGGCACCATGAATTTGCACAAAAAAATGTTTACTGCAGCGCCCCCTGGTGAGTTGACACCGCAACACATATTAAAAAACATGCACCAATCAAACACAAACCCATAACTGAAAACTGCATCAAAATCGAACCAATCGTTTTGAAGAAAAATGGCAACATCGATTTGCATCAACAAATGATTACTGCAGCGCCCCCTGGTGAGTTGTCACCGTAGCACCTATCTAAAAACATGCACCAATTACACCCAAAGCCATAACTGAATTCTGCATCAAAATCGGACTAGTAGTTTTGGAGAAAAATGGCAACATGGATTTGTACACACAAACAAACAAAAAAACAAACAAACTCCTCTCACCTCTAACGCATATACAGTGTCCGTTCCATCGTGAGTAAAAATGAGTTCAGCCCTTTTTGCGTGATTGAACAATAAAGAAACATACACATGTTAGTAGGACGGGGCTGTTTTAAAAAGGCATTTCGTAATATAAATAATTAAGATAGTTTAAAATCTAAACATACATACATACATACATACATTGCAAGTTAAATAAAAGCTTGTAACAACCGACTTCAATGTCCCGCGAGTCAATTTAAGTAGCAAGTTTGAGACGTTTATCGTCATATCTCTAGAGATACTTATCAGATCTCGATGAAATTACAATGGGACCACCTCGGAAACGTACCCTACCGATTACAAAAAGAATAATTCGAATCGGTTCAGAATTAACGGAGTAATCGCGTAACTTACAAAAAAAACATACAGACTAATTGAGAACCTCCTGCTTTTTTGTGAAGTCGGTTAAAAATATGCCAATAGTGCCAAGTGCATTATTGTCATATTTTTATTTAATACTTTCCATATTATTAGTATTGTTTAGGGTAGACTTGTCCTTGAGTGGAGACCACAAATCGGCAAACGTAGCGTAGGACGTCCTGTGACCAGGTGGAGCGACGACATACGCAAAGCGGTGGGCAGTGACTGGAAAGGAAGAGCCGAAGATCGGGCTCACTGGCACCTTGGAGAGGCCTACGTCCAGCAGTGGACGGACACCGGCTGATAATGATGATGATGATGATGAGTATTGTTTACGGGATATTTACCATGTTTCTCATTTAATAATTGTTTCCGATATTTCGGTGCTGTTACAAGCGCCATGTTGACTAATTGTGATTGCGGGCGAAGAGGGTATCACGAGCAAACGAAGCGATCTACCTGCTTTCGTACTCGTTTCGGTAGTTCGGCGCCCCTACCATTTGTTATCGATGAAACTCGTTCACGACACACAAAACTCACAGTTTGTTTTGGACTACATTTGAATGAGACTTACACAGACCTTATACTACATGTTAAGATTCGAACGCTATATAAGAAGCTTAGCATTTTCCAAAAGTCACAGACTCTAATAACGAACCTACTATTTATACCTATAACACGGGATAAAGCCTTAATAAAGTCACGGAAACAATAATGGCAACACAGAAAGATAAAATGACGGCAGATGGAGTCTCGCGTTTATGCTCAGTAAAGCAAGGAAAAGGATGCCAAAACAAAACAATGATGTCGTAACACGATCAGCCGGAAAAATAAGACTACTAAGTTCATTATATTATAATCTTTATTACGATTATAGTAGTCTTTTTAAGCCCTACATATTATGTAGGGTTTTGAGGGTCTATTCGAGCCGTCATTCGATTTCAGAAAATCACGTATCAATGCTAGATCGCATCTTCACTTAACATCAGGTGAGACTGTCAAGTGTTTGTCTGTACCCCTAATAAAAAGAAAATAGCTTCGATGGATATATTGTAAATATATCTAGGCAGGAGTTTTGAGATGGGACCGGAAAGTTATGTTAAGTTACGAGTAAGTTATACCATTTCATTTCCGTTAGCTGCATAAAAATCTTTTTAGGAGATTAGCTCATATTACATATATTATATACTACATTTAAAGCTTATTCACAAATTGCTGCTGATTAAAAAAAAATTAATTAGCATGAAAATGGGCAATTAACATGATTTTTTTTAGGATGTCAATCGGTCACCCTATACTCTGTTATTTTGGGTTCACGGCCTGAACGTGAGCCGATGCTCTGCTCGTTCTACATTTTTTGTTCTTTCTCTATAATGGAAAAATAATAATGTTTATGTTCGGGAAATCTCCAGAAGCGAGACTTCTATTATGGAAGGATATTTATATCCATTTGGTATTACGGTTACCGTAAATCATATTTTGGTATTTGGGTTTCATTATTACGGTTTTATACGGTTATTTCGTTACTTTTTTATCGAGACTCAGTTCACAGAAAAGTTTTTTTTACAAGCTTTTATTTAACTTGAAATGTATGTATGTATGTATGTATGTATGTATATCTTGGAATCTTGGAAGCTAAATTAGACCCACTTCCCGATGTCCGATTGGACTCCAATTTGGTGTACTTATGTATCTTTGGTGACAATACAATAATATGGTAACTTGGAGCTGGGCTGATGATGGAGACGGAAGGTGGCCACGGCATCTCTATGATAAAACAACATAACCCCACCGAATTTGGGCTCGATTGATTCGTCTTGAAGAAAACTTTTCACCTAGATGATATCCAGGGTCTGATGATGAAGCTGGAAGGTGGCCACGGCATCTCTGTGATAAATCAACATACCCTACCGAGTTTGGGCTCGATTGATTCATCTTGAAGAGAACTTTTCACCTAGATGATATCCAGGGTCTGATGATGAAGCTGGAAGGTGGCCACGGCATCTCTGTGATAAATCAACATACCCTACCGAATTTGGGCTCGATTGATTCGTCTTGAAGAGAACTTTTCACCTAGATGATATCCAGGGTCTGATGATGAAGCTGGAAGGTGGCCACGGCATCTTTGTGATAAATCAACGTAACTGTACCGAGTTTGGGCTCGATTGATTCGTTTTGAAGAGAACTTTTCACCTAGATAATATCCAGGGTCTGATAATAAAGCTGGAAGGTGGCCACGGCATATCTGTGATAAATCAACGTAACTCTACCGAGTTTGGGCTCAAATGATTCGTCTTGAGGAGCACTTTACACTTAAATGATAGCCAGGATCTGATGATGAAGCTGTAAGGTGGCCATGGCATTTCTGTTATAAAGCAACATAGCCCCACCGAGTCGATTAATTTTACTTGAAGAGCACTTTACCCATAATCATATAAATAAAGAATATTTTAAAACATCATGCCGTCTCTTAACTACTTAGGTAGTAGGTAGGTATTCGGTATCTATACCTACCTACTAAAAAGTTAAAATTAAATTATATGTAAAAAATATTTTTTAAAACAAGCTTTTATCTGGGACAATGAACTAAAATGTTAAAAATAAATTCTAGTAAGTATTTGGCGTGTAGGTACTTACCTATATTTTTAAAAGCTTGAGGCACTGAAGTATTGTAATTACCTAGCCTGAAAAACGGGTAGTGCTTCAAGCTTTTAAGAATATAGGTAAGTACCTACACGCAAAATACTAGAATTTATTTTTAACATTTTAGTTCATTGTCCCAGATAAAAGCTTGTTTTTAAAAATATTGTTTACATATAATTTATTTAAATTTAACTTGAGATGGTGGTAGAAAACTTACGTTCTGTTTTGAACACATAAGAGTCTCCGGAAATTTGCCCGAGATTTGTATATGCCGTGGCAACCAAAATAGAAATAAACTGACAAAGTGCGAGTAGGATTCGCACACATAGGGTTCCGTACCACCCAGTAGTGGAACGTCGGTATTACCTTGTTGTATTGGAAGTATTTCTATACAGTGCATTCTAGGACCACCTGGAAGGGTTATTAGACACAGTAAGATTGAACAAAATTTAACGAAAAAATACGATTATTTGTATTTAATGTGTAACTTTATTATTTTTTTTAGTAATAGGTATATTGTTTTTAGTAGTATAATATTCCTATAGCAGCTGTAGTAAAATACATATTTTGTAAGAATTCCAAGTGTATTACGTTATTTTATATATATATTTATTATATTATGTCTATTACGGTTCATAAGATCGAGCAAAAAACGCATAAAAACATGTTTCTTGTATGGGGACCTCTTAAGTTTTAATTTTATTCTTATATTTAACCGACTTCAAAAAAAGGAGGAGGTTTCTCAACTCTACCGTATATATGTATATATAAAGGCGGCAATAGACCAATGGGTAAGGTGGCGGCCTGGCGATCGAGAGGTCGTGAGTTCGATCCCAACCCCACCCATTGTAATATTGACGACACGTGAACCCACTCCAGACACAAGCATATTTAGCTTAGTTGGAGGGGTTTACAAGAATACTAGTAATGTGCGACCCACATTGCGAGTTATCTTTTATTAAAAAAATATATATACAGTAGAGTCCGTTTATAATGACATCGAAAGGAACTGACAAACAAGTCATAATAAGCGGACGTCATACAAAGCGTTTTGTGAAATGAAAAACCATTTTTATGTAAATATGAATGTACTTAAGTAGTTTAATACATAAACATAGTTCAAAACAAAAACGAGCAACGTGCCGAACGTCGTCGGGAATCAACGAACATTACCGAAGGTGTACAGAATCATGTCGGTCATTATAAAAAAAATGGGTCATAAGAAGCGACATGTCACTGTAAGGGAAGTGGGAAGTCATTATATCCGACTATTTATAAAGAATTTCATATGAAAACCAAACTTCGTAGTATAGTTACGTCATAATAACCGGTTGGTCAATATAGGCGGAGTCATAATAAACGGATTCTACTGTATATATATAAATATATATATATATATGAATTATATATTTTTTATGTTTGTTCTCGGATAACTTCGTCGTTTATAAACCGATTTTGATTATTCTTTTTTTGTTGGAAAGGAAATATACCAAGTGTGGTACCATGGTAATTTTATCGAGATCTGATAAGTATATCCAGAGATATGGAGATAAACACCTCAAAATTGTTACTGAAAATTAAAAGCGCGGCATTGAAGTCGGGAGGTCTATGCCATCAGACAGGCGGCCGACTGCAGGTATATTATTTCGTTTATTGACAGATTTAAGATTAAACACTGTCTTATGAAATAAAATTCAACAGGTTGTTAAGAAACATTGGTAGATAATTTTTACAAATAGCACCATTCAATATCAATATTCAATTACTTTGGAAAAAATTAAAACGCCACCTCTACGATTTGATTGTTTACGAAGAGCCACCTATACAACATTGGATTACTCCGTCCACGAAGAGTATAACTATACAAAAAACTGTCGAGAGCCCTCTACGAAAATAGTTGCATAGTTTCAAAAAGTTTTATTTCAGCGCCATCTATCCATACTCGTACGAACCACTTTACTAGGTGAAAAACTACTGGAATGTTCAGGCAGTTTTAGTGGCCTTAGTCAGTAGCTAGTCAGTAACTTTGTTTTCATAAAGTTGTAACCTTATTTTCGTAGGTGGCGCTGTAAAAAATATGGCAGAGAAAATATAATTGGCAAGGCCTTGTTAAAAAGTAGGAGTGGAGTCATTATTTTCGGCAAGGGCTTGTTTCAGATAAATATGTTTTGATCCCAATTAAATTTGATCCCCTTGTGTGTTTAAAATATGTAAAAATATGCAACATAAACGGTCATATCTTTTGATCGTGTTGACTTGCAAGTTTAATTTCTTCCAGCTGAAAGAAAGTATAGACCATTATTGTTGTATTTGATGACAGGTTTACAGGCAGAAGATAGACGGACAAGAAAGTGATACTAAAAGCGTTCCTCTATCCTTTTGAAGTACGGCACCCTAAAAAAGAAGTTGGCTATTATAATGACTTACCTGTCGCAGCATTAACATTATTATCCTGAGCATTATTCTTCTCCTCCTTGGCTGGCTTCGTTTCAGAACTAGTGTTGCAGCCCATTTTGTTACACTTACGTCACTTACACTTAAATGTTACACAAAGTTTTACAGAAGCACTACTTCCACTTCGTTACACTATAACATAGTTTTAACTTTAATTTCGAGGTAACTTATTATAATAGTGACTTTAATGTTGGCAGTTTTGTGATCTGTAACAAAGAAAACTGCAATTAGATACATATGAATGGTTTTACACAAAACATGCGTAAAACTTAAAACTTATATTGTGACATATAACAAATAGCTTGTCTTGATTTTAACATACATTATTTAAAAAAAAAACATACAAACAAACTAAGAACCTCATCTTTTTTGAAGTTGGTAAAAAATCGTGCAAATCTGTGAGTAGACGACAGATTTTATTGACTTTAAAAATACTGCACATCGGCAATAATTCCGATCGTAAAATTATAATAAATCTGTCGCCATTTTTTTTAAATTTATTTTTCACTTATTAATGCGTTATTCACCTACTTTGCGGGACGTTTTTGAAAGCTACCTTAATAATAAAGTAGAATAAAACGATTATGTTTTGTACTTAAAATAAAACATCCCACCAAAAACATTTTCATATAAAATGTTGCCAAGGCGAGAGCATGCGGCTCGCACTGTCAAAAAGTTATCAGATCTCATTTAGAGCCAAGCTTCTAACTCTACACGGCCTAATTGTACAAGCTCTAACTTCACAAGCTCAACACCATAGACAAAATATATGTAGGTAGGTAGTGCCCTTGGGCTTCGTTTAGCTCCTCTTGGCGGGTCAGTAGCGTGCCCCCATATAACAAAAAACAGTAGATATAAAAAGAAGTCTGTAGAATGAGCATTCATATTGCTACCAGATAACCCTATGATTCTTATAATAGACATTACATGGCACAAAATGAAGATCGGGATTAAAAAAAAAACATTCTATAGTTGAGTATAGTATACACAGTAATAACTCACTCAACAGTACCTATAGAATTTCCAAAATAGATACAATCAGGGAGCAAAAAGCCTCCCTAGAGACGCAGTAACTAGTACATAGTCCCCTCGCAGACTGATCCTTTCTGAATAAGATTCATTAGCACCCGGCGTCAGCCCTTTGTTTCATTCGATTGCTACTGGCTACTGACTCACTGTGCATACAGTTTTACGGATATATAAATAAAATAAATACAATGCGACCACTTCGGAAACGTACGATACCGATTAAAAAATAATAATTCAAATCAGTTTGCAATTGACGGAGTTATCGCGTAATATAAACACAAAAAAAACATACAGACGAGTTGAGAACCTCATTTTTTTGGAAGTCAGTTGATAAAGTAGGCTTGATAAAAAGGTCTGATAATGAAGAAGTAAACTTATTAGTTAATTTTTTTTTTTTAATATATATCTTATAGGCTAGCGTTTGACCACTATCTATCCTGTTGGTAAGTGATGATGCGGTCGAAGATGGTAAGCACGCTAGGCCTAGAATGGGAACTGCCTCTCAAGGATAGCTACGGGAACACATTAGATGTTTTAGTGACAGATTTTCTAACTTGAGGGTGGTAGCTGGCCAGGCGGACACTAGATAGTGTCCTACTACCATGCTAAAATACATTTATTTTCAAAATTGACACATTTGAATCGTTTAACTAGTCCAATAATAGGCTTGATATTGATAATAAGGCTGATAATGGGGCTAGGAGTTAACTTATCAGTTTAAGCCTATGCAATTTTTTTTAAACTAAAAATTATCATACATAATATATATATATATGTATATATATATATATATATATATATATATTATGTATGATATATATATATATATATATATATATATATATATATATATATATATATTATGTTATACTTTCCGAATGCAAATATTTGAATTGTTGTAGAAATAATACCAAATTTGTTTTAAGAATGCCTCTAATACTTTTGGAGGTCCCTTAATTCTTAATGGAAATATATATAATTATATACCCTAATATATACTGTATATACTGAAACCGCACTGATACTGACCACCAGGCTACTACTTTGGGTACTTACTACCTTGGGTATAAGGTAGTTTCACATTGCCAAATGTTTAGGTGACTTTGCTAAATATTTTTAAGTGAGTGATGTTTGGACACCCTATTTGCTGCACCCCAATGATAAAACCGCTTCAATGCCCTATTTACCGATGTATATTCATTGATATGTACTCGTATTTGTGTACATGATTTTCTATTATTGTTTTTATTCGTTGTTTTATGTCTTTATGATGTTGTGTTATTTTTTGGGTTTCCTACGACAAAAAGGAAGAAAGAACACTTGATTCGTTGTCAATAAATTCGCTTTTTGATAGTCCCACGATTAATGTCATCCTTTCGTGTACTTTCTCGCCTTCATCCTATAGGCACGTGATGGTTGGCTAGTCAAGTTTATGGTTGATTTTCGAAGCCAGCCTATTCAATAGATGCGTTTGTATCGATGCACTATGTAGATTCTACAAGTGGTAAAAATTAATGTTTAGCCTGTCTAGCTACCAAAAAGTAGCTAACCATACGGTGTTCCGGCAGCACATAATCCTTGAGAGTGACTAGGTTCACCATCGACACACCATCTTAGACCACAATACATTATTGCTTACCACCAGGCGAGATATTGGTCAAACGCTAGTCTATAAGATAAAATAAAAATAAAAAAAAATGATTGGAAAAAATGTCAGTTTTCCATCCCCTCAACTCACTGCCTTCTTCCAGACAAGCGCAATCCCCCTTTAAACCAGACCCTCCATTTAATTTTTACGTTATATTGTAGCATGAAAACCTCCAAGAAGATCGATTTAGTTAGCAAGTACCAAATATGCTCCAAATCAACAAAAATAATAAGCTTAGCCTTAGCTCCATTCCTTTGAACAGTAATGCTTGCATTTTTCCATAGAAGCTTGAAGGTTTTACAAGGTTATTATACATATGAAACACAATCCATGTGTCCAATCAAGATCCCGTTACACGTAGCCGAGATCACACACTGATACGGTTAGCATCGTGATGAGATCGAATAGGAGCGTATTCTGTAGGCTTGGCCGGGTAAATGATCGCTTGCCATCTGTCTTATCCATGTGTAGTAAAGATCGTTTTGTTTGATATTTTAAATATAGGTAATACTTGAATTGAAAATTTAAAACCACCCCTGACTGATTTGTATATGTATAATTTCTCCATTGAGACCATTCCAATAAGCCCAAATACGACATCTCAGAGTGGCGAGTAAGTAGTGCGCAGAAGCGCCATTTTGATTTTTTTACGTACACTGTCAAAGGGCTACGAATGTTGCTATAGTAGTCTCATCAACCAAAAAAGGACTGATAGCATTTAAACAGCTGAACGGATTTTCATGAAACAAAGCTAAGAACACTCTCGATAAAACACCTATAAATAAAATAAAAAAACTAAATCAAAATCGGTTCATCCGTTGGGCGCTACGATGCCACAGACAGACATATATAGACAGATACAAAAATACCCACGTCAAACTTATAACACCACTTCTTTTTGCGTCGGTGGTTAAATGGACCGATGTCACGTACGCTCAATCAAATTATGTAAAGAAATACTGGTATATATAGTCTCCCATGTGTAAAGCCTTATATAAGACCAGTAGATGTGATTTCAGTGGAAGTTTTTGCTCCATATTTCTGCACTAGCAGCGCCTCGCGGTTTCACCCGCGTTCACGTTTCCGTGATAATACGGGGGTAAAATATAGCTGCTTGTGTTACTGGCTGATAATGTATGTATAGATCTTCTACGATAACATGGCCCGCCCCTCCAAATTACTGTTTTAATGTGTGTAGTCACATCCTTACGAAAGAGTTTATAAGTAGTTGTAATGATTCGTCTTCAGTAGCAGGCCGGCAGCGGTCTGAGACAGTCAAGTTGTTGAATCTACGTCGCTCAGTGACACGAAAGTACTGATCGCAAGACAACTTCCAAGGTCATGGAAAAGTTACGAAAAAAAATGCGGATTCAGGTAATTTTGTAAAATAAATGTGCATTCGTTTTATTTTGCAAAATAATATTTATTATATTTTAGACAAGAAAAGTGATAACTACAGTATACCAACATATGAAGCATGAGGCTGAAAATGGAGTGAAGCGCTTGACAGACACCACATGGAGAACTTCATGAGCTGTGGGAGTTAGCGAAAAGACTATAACAAGAATTCTCAAAGAAAAAGCGAAATGTAATGCAATAGGTACACAAATGAGCTCACCACATAAAAACAAAAATCCTCGCAAACGTTTGAAAATGATTTAGATGTCGTAGTAATTAAAAGTGATTTTAGTGATTGAATTTATATGTCGAATTAAATGTGTTATAAAATACATTAAAAATGTTTTATTTTACTGAAATCGTTTAACATGCAAAATATTTCAATATTTGTACACAATAAAATTTATTCATAGTTTTTGTGCAATCAGTACTCATAATATCTCAATTGTTATCAGATTTGTTGGTCGACTTACTATAATTGGTACTGACTGACCTACATTGTTGACAAATTATGAACGTACTTTGTAGCCAACCTAACATAACGGAAAGTATTGCTTATAAATTTCATAGAAACTTTTATTGCAGTGTTGGTTGGTACAAAGTACGTTCATAATTATGAGTTATTTAATCATGTATGCAATGTCCCGGAACTGGCAGTACCAGTATACATGCGTGGTGGTGTGCGTTGTAAATACTTTCACAAATACTCTCAAACGTTTTTAAATTGTGGAGGGGCGGGTCATGTTACTGTAGAAGATCTCTAGCTTTCTATTAGTAAAAAAAAATTGAAATCGGTCTAGTAGTTTTGGAATTAAATTGTAACAAACGAACAAGAAATCAAATATTTCCTCTTTATATGATCTTTATTTTAAATTTAGATTTAGCCATTTCGCTAAATTCACATGGGTGTAAGGTGAAACATTTATACACTGTTAATTACTTTTTTGTTATAAAGTTATTCTTGTTATAACGAAATGACCAAGCAACTTATTTTGACTCAGGTGTAGAGCTTGTGAAGTAAGAGCTTATACAGTTAGGGCGTGTAGAGTTAGAAGCTTGGCTCTAAATGAGATTTGATAACTTTTGACAGTGCGAGCCTCACGGTCTCCTCTTGGCAAAATTTCTCATGAAAATGTTTTTGGTCGGATAAAGTTGCCTTCCTTCGTCTGTAGGCTCAGCAATCAACCCTACACGTGATCCCTGGGTGCAAAAAATTACCACTGCTCTACCAGCAGTGGCTTCGGTTGTAGCTTTAACCACCCATCGGACAAAGACATGTCGCTAATTATTTTGGCGAGTTCCAGTTCTAGCATGATGATCAATGCCAGCTAGTATGGAAGACGGATTGGGATAGTTGCGATCAGTGGATTGGGCTTAAGTCAGTTTTCCAGTATTTCCAGTTTCTCATCTCAGTGCCGTCATTCAAAACCAGACAAACAAGCTTCTTTATTAGACGGCTTCTTCACTTGACATCAGGTGAAAAAGCGGTCAAGTGCTTGCCTGTCAGACATAAAAAAACTCGCAGAGCCATGCGATTAAATATATTTGATTATCGTCGATCACATCTTCACTTAACATCAGGTGAGATAGTGGTCAAACGTTGGTTATCTTCAGTAAAAAAAAAAAAAAATTACGTACATAGATTTAAACGCTATAGCGTTGACCATTGTTCTTTGGGAGAGCGAATTCAACGATCTCCCCGACATAACTTTCTATGTACAATCGTTTTACAGAATAGGCCTTCTAGTTGAAGCGAGACGGTCATAAAGCATTTAGGTATAGGCACTTTTAGTATAAGCGTATCTGTAGCACAGAATACATAATAGTATAACGTATCTGTAGGTCGAAGTGAACTTTGTGTAGGTCGTATCTATTTAGGGTGTAGTACAAAGTGAAAAGGAATACGCGTTACGCATAAATAGACCCTTTCAGATAAAGTTTTGGCTTGTTTTGTTGTGCGAGTGTACTTAATTATTCTTTGAAGACTTGCCTTTTATTGACTGACTTGATGAAAGAAGGAGGTACCATATTTGTGTTTAGCATGACACGTCATAAAGCTATACTATATAGCATGGCGTTCTCATTACGCGATATAATCGCAAGCAAGTATGACATATGACAAGCTCAGTTGATTTCAGAGAGAGTGCCATCTAATTGCACAAATTAGTCCCACCAACCCCTTTCCTCTATCGGACAAACAGACGTATCGATGTGCACCATCGGGTTAATGGTGGACATTCTATTTACCCGTACAAAACGTTTTGCTTCATCTTTTAGGCTAGATTTTAACGGTAGTGAGATATCTACGTCATGTAGATAAATCATTATAAGACAAAAATAAAACCGGCTAAGTCGAGTTAGACTCGCCCACCAAGGCTTCCGTACCAACGTTGGTTGGGACCAATTAAGCTAGACCTCTAAATTGTATGAGCGCTCATATAATTCAGAGGTCTATCTTAATTGGCAAAACTATGTATGTATGGGGACACTTCAAAGTAAAAGAAAAATTCCGAAAAATAAAAAATGTTGAAAATTAAGGTAAATTTTGGTACTTCCATATTTTCGCGAAAATCTAAATTTTTCCATATCTCACTCTCACTCCTCTGACCTTGACTTGACTTGACTTGACTCAGGATTTTGATTTTTATACACCAAATAGAGACTATAGACTTAAGTATCTGGCATAAATTTCAACTTGCTAGATCCACCCATTCCTGAGAAAATCGGTGGTGACACACAGACAGACAGACAAGAAAGTGATCTTATAAGGGTTCCTTTTTTTTACCTTTTGTGGTAAGAAAACCTAAAAAGTTTGAAAACCCTCAAATTTGGGGAGAATTCCTCAATCAGGCTTGTGCGCGATATAGCACAGCACATCGCTCAATTTCGTAGCTAATAGCAACCCAATAATATAGAGTATAGCAACGTACTCATAAATGTATGGTGAGCGATATTGTTGCGCTATAAACTACATATACGCTATTAAGCTATATATTATAGCGTAGTCTGAAATGAGCTTAATACTTAAGTTTATCATTAAATAAAAATACTCAAAAATGAACTTCGTATATACCAAAGACGTCTAGACCAACAATGGAATTGGCAAACTTTAGAACTTTGTCTCAATAAGGCCCACTTGCACAGACCAGAGTTAACACATATTTTTATAACCCAGGGTTATGCAATATCTACAATCGAATTTTGTGTGAGAAATTGCAATGTTTTTCTCTATTTCTCGTGACATTATTGTAGATAAGTCATTCCTTTTTATTAATATTTATTTAGAAATATCTTATTTTGTCGCTCTATGTTGATTTGTGGCATTCTTGTGTATTGCTTAACCCTGGGTTATAAAAATATGTGCTAACTCTGGTCTGTGCAAGTGGGCCTAAGAAGTGCCAGTGCTCTTACAAAATTTATTCTCACTGTTGAGTTATTTATTATGACAAAGTTATTGGATGCGATCGATCGATCAAGCGACGTCTAGTCTCGTCTACGGCGTAATCTTATTTCACTGAGATTTCGAGGAAAATCCTATTGGAAATGGCCTCTTTGACTTATTGAAGAGTAAAACGTAGCAAAGTAATAATATTATGAAATCGTAATAAAGCTGTAATGATGAGGGGCCTGGTGGCGCATTGGGAGATAGCCAGAGGTAGCGGGTTCAAGTCAGGATACGCATTTCATATTGGCCCTCCGGTCAAGGAAAACATCGTATTGAAACCCCTGGCATGATGATGGGACTCTATCTAGTCTCGACCTGGCCAGCTACCACCCTCAAGTTAGAAAATCTGTCAACCGAACCGGTTTACTTAGAAAGGCAGTTAATGCAAAGATGATTTTAGACTACTAAAATAATGCATGCACATTTATTTATTTTTAGTGTAGTAGCATACGCCGGGTATCCGTAAGTTACAACAACAAAATATTCTAGATTTAATAATTTCAATGAGATTCCGTACTTTTTACGGCCGACTACGGAACTCTGAAAGCACTAACCATACCTAATAATTACATTACAAAGTTAAGCATGAGTCATATTAGACGCCACCTATATTTATTACACTAAGGTAAAAAAATGGCATTGTTCCATCAAATTAACATAATGGCTGTCCTATTGTTCTAAATGGCGTAATAGGTTGACTTATACCAATTAGCATGGCTGCTTGCGTGAGAGCCTACAGTTTGTGATGGGCAGGGCTTGGGCACGGGGATAGTGGGAGCTAGGCTATAGCTACTAGATTTCTGAAGTGAAAACTTCTTTAGCGGCGTTGCGAACTTTTTTGGGAAGGGTTATGTTAAACTCGCGTCAGGACACGTGATTACCTGATCGAAAATTCGTAAGATGGAGGGAGAGTAGAAACTTTTTTTGGGATGGGTAAAAAATGTAAAACTCGCGTCAGGACACGTGAACTAATCGAAAATTCGTAAGACGGAGGGAGAGAAGACCAAATGCACAACGTTCAAATTCGTTGACCAAATGTTCAAGTTTTCACTTCTGCCGGCACTCTCGGAGTGCAACCCGTTGTTTTTTTATATTCATAAGTATGCACTTGTGACTATCATCTCACCTGATGTTAAGTGACGATGAGATCGACTATGCTGCACGCTTACCTAAAAGATACCTGTAAACTTGCGATTTGAAGACCCTCGGGTTGTAGTTAACGGGAAACACAGACACTAGCAAGGAATTCTACTCTTTGCCTAAACATATGATGAATGATGAAGCAAAACGTTTCGTCCGGGCATATACTATTTGTATATGTGTCTCAGTGCCGTACGTCACCGTATTGAGCTGATAAACTTTCAGAGGATCAATCGGTTTATCTCACCAAAGGACAAGTTGTAACGCTCTTTGATCCGCTTGTATGAATACTTGTCGAAAAATTTTTTCTACGTCGGCGCATGCTACGTATTTATGTTGCCGAAAGCGTAAAAGAATAGAAAAAATGTCGTTTTGAAGAGCTGGTCCCGGTAACTGAATATCATTAAGTGATTTTTCGGACGAAGTAACCGCGCTTGCGTCAAACACTACCCGTAACTTAGTCGTGTTACTATTTTCTTTAAATACCCCATGATGCGGTAGAAAATAGTGCGGGCTGTCGACTTTATCTAAAGGACTCATATGACCTAAAGCCTCGTACTCATTCATAAAGTCACAGTACATGCGTTTATACTCGGTAGAACGTTCCAATTTTCGTTCTAGCGAGAGAAATCTATTTTTCGCTAAATTGTATGAATCACCCAACGCCTCTGGTGACTCCTTGAGTGGATTCGAACAGAAACCTACCATCGGCTTCTCGTTTAGTCGTTTTTGAAAATAATTCTTCACACAATCGCTCGTCATGCGTGAGAATGTTTCGCACTTCCGGTACGTTTTCTAGTTCCCAAAAGCGTTTAAGATTTTCATCTATCGTTTGGGTAAAATTACAAGTAGCGGAATTGTAATGATTATTTAATCCGTTTGTGTATAATGGCACCGTGAGTAACCACCCTAATTTCGAGTTCTGTAGGTATGGTCCGTTTTTTAACCGAATTTTAGTTTCGTCTATAATTTCCCAATATAGATCCGCACCTATTAATATATCGATATCCGACGGAAAATGATAAGTAGGATCAGCAAGCTGGATGTTATTTGGTAGCCGTATAAGATCAGTATCAATGTTTGTAGACGGTAAACTGGCTGTAATACACTGCAACACAAAACATTGCACCTTTCTATGGTAATCGTTTACTTTAGAACGTAGGATAATTTCGCATGATTCGTTTGATTGCGTCACCGATTGTGCGACGCCTGATATACGTATAGTGGACTGTATTGAAGACGCATTTAATCGTTTCCTAAGCGAATCCGATATAAAACTGTGTTGACTACCGTTGTCGAGCAACGCCCGGGCTGTGTAAACTCGCTTATCTCTGTCTACAATGTCTACGAGCGCCGTGCATAGCAAAACCGGTTGCACTGACTGATTATTATTTAGCGCGCTTCCTAGTGTGCTGTAGGTATCTATAGCTAAAGAATGCATAGAAGTGGAAGGGCCGTGTTGAGACGTAATGTTGAAATTAGTTGCGCCCGCGCGTTCATTAGTCGTAGATATGTCGTACGGGACTAGAACCCGCAACCTCCCGGAATAACATGTTCCGGTGCTTTTGAAATTTTGGATTGTGTTTAACAATTTACAAAATATAAAATTGATTAGGCATTGATTATTATTGTCTCGATTGCTTGTAAGCATACATTTTTTTTTAAGTTTCATTATGTCTGCACACGATTAGTGTATTTAGCCAGTGTAAATAGTGTCAAATATGAGGTTCTAGTCCCGTCGGTACGATGAAATTTTGGATTGTGTTTAATAATTTACAAAAATATAAAGTGTGAAATACTTCAAAGAAACATAATATTTAATTTTATATTTTGTCAGAATGTAGGTAAATACAGAGATATGCAAGAATGTGATAGCCAAGTTATGAATGTCGTATGTATACAGTCCTATCCATAAGGCAAAAAATATTAGACAGTTATTCATTAAGTAAGTACCTATACTTATTCAGAACTAAAATTAAATACTGGTGATTATATTTTTACAATCAAAATTAAACTCAATCGAACAAATTTCAAGTAAATAACCTTATCTATAATAACATTGTTTCATTGCTATACTAGGCTAGAACTTTGTGCTGCGCTAGTAGGTGCAAGACTTTATAAAAAAATAATCGAATCATTACGATTAACTTTCACCGAAGTCCACTTCTGGACTGACTCGACCATAGTTATTGGTTGGCTCAGCATGATTCAAAATCGAGTCACGGAAATAAACGAGCTTACAGGCGATTCTAGATGGCATCATGTCGCAAGTAAAGACAATCCAGCTGATCTATTGTCTAGAGGGCTTTCAGCTGACTCATTAGTGAGCTCTAAACTTTGGTGGAACGGTCCGTGCTATATTCAAAATCGTGACTTTTATAATGAATTATGTAATGATAATAATCGAAATAATGCAATTAATGTGAATAATTTACCGGAACTAAAATCGAATATAACCAATCTTGTTTGTGTTCGTCCGTGCAACTTAATACATTTTGATAAATATTCGTCTGTCAATAAACTTAAACGAGTATGGGCTTACGTATTGCGTTTTATAGCTAATTTGCGCAAAGTCAGGGGGCGCTCTGATGTTTTGAAGCGAGAAACCGGTCAGTTGACGGTGGACGAGTTGAATGCATCACAGTGCTTAATAGTTAAGTCCGCTCAGAGACAATCGTTCCCTGATATTTACGAGTGCTTATAAAATAACTTGCCGATAAAAACAAGCGCGAAGGAAATGAATCGTGTTTCAGGTTTAAACGTATTTTTAGACGAAAATAAATTAATTCGTGTTGGAGGTAGACTTTGCAATTCTACCAACTTTGATTATAATAAAAAACATCCGATTCTTTTGTGCAGTAAACACCAGTTTTCAGTGCTATTGATAAGACATGAACATATGCGATTACTCCACGCGGGTCCTCAACTTCTTCTTTCCAGTTTGCGCGAAACCTGGTGGATATTGAATGCGAGAAATTTATCACGGAAAATAGTGCGCCAGTGTGTTAAGTGTTCGCGCATGAAGGGGAAGACGTTATCTCCGATCATGGGTAACTTGCCATCTGAACGTTTGGACCCTGGATTTTCCTTCATGCGGACGGGGGTGGATCTGGGAGGTCCGCTGATGATGCTAAATCGAAAGGGGAGAGGATCACGGTTAGTGAAATGTTACGTGTGTAAAGCTGAGTGGGATAAAGTCGTGTAAACACTTTCTTCGGCGTAGTGTTGCAAATGCGAATTCGACATACGAGGAGTTGAGCACGGTTTTGGCACAAATCGAAGCCATCCTTAATTCCCGTCCCATGTCTCCCTTATCTTCTGATCCTTCCGACCTCACTCCGCTGACCCCAGCCCATTTCCTCATCGGCCGACCGTTCACTGCACCACCTGAGAGAGACTTGGTAGATACGGCTACTTCTCGTCTGACACGCTATCATCGAATTGAGCGGCTGCGCCAATCTTTTGGAAACGATGGTCCAGAGAATATGTCTCGGAGCTTCAGCAGAGGACGAAGTGGAAGACGAAGCAGAGTGACATCACTTTGGGGAGCATGGTGCTCATCAAGGACGACAACTTGCCGCCTCTCAAATGGCGGTTGGGACGCGTCGTAAAAATATTTCCGGGTGCTGATGGAGTCTCCCGCGTCGCCGATATTCGCACTGCAACAGGGGTCAACAGAAGGGCATTCTCCAAGATCTGCCCCTTGCCTCTGCAGCCGGAAGAGGCTGGAGACGCCTGACACCTCATACGTATATTATGATCTTGGAAGCAGGTGCTTCCAAGGCCGGGGGCATGTCGCCGCTCACGGACAGAGTACGACATCTAGCGGCGATCAAGCGACACCCTCCCTTTTAAACGAAACCATAGACGAAAATGTTGGCAGCAACAGCTGTCAAAATTCAAAATTCGACGCTTGACTTCACGCGATACCACCTTTGAACAACGTCTCATTTTTAAATACAAGGTACCTTTTTTGAAGTTCTTACTAAAATCCACATAACATTGTAATAAACAAACCGAAGACCACCATCATCATCAGCCTGTATCAGTCCACTGCTGGACATAGGCCTCTCCCAAGATGCGCCACTGAGCCCGATCTTCGGCTCTTCTCTTCCAGTCACTGCCCACCGCTTTGCGTATGTCGTCGCTCCACCTGGTCACAGGACGTCCTACGCTACGTTTGCCGATTCGCGGTCTCCACTCTAGGACAAGTCTGCCCCAACGGTTTCAGAAGACCACCGTGCCGCCACAATTACTGAACTTAATATCTCTTTTGTATTCATTGTATTACGTTCATAAAAGCCTAAATTAAGTTAATCTAAAAGGTAACACGACATTCGTTGTCTGTTAGGTGGTACGAAGTTCGCCGGGCCCGCTAGTATCATTTATATGTATAGTGAAATCCTAGATCTGTGGATGCATCGGGCCACTGAGTAAATGAACGTGAGTTTTGACAATAATAATGTCGTATGTTAACAGTGTGCACCTTTTCCAACCCGTCTTCTATTCTGGCTCACACCGAACATCATACTGGAACTCGGCGAACTGATTGGTGACATATCTTTGTCCGTTAGGTGGTGGAAAGTAGACAGCCATTTAGCACCACCCAGGGATCACGTTTAGGGTAGTTTAGGTCTAAGCTTGCGGCCGTAGAATGGCGACAATGACCTTCCCATGGGTGACAATGACGATAAATTGAGTAAAACAGTCCAAATCCAGCAAATAGTACATCTATAAATAGTGCTACATTGTCACTTAACATCAGGTGATACATCAAACGCTTGTTTATCTCCAACAAAAAAATCTATCGCTTATCTCTGAGCTCCTCTACCAGGCTAATCGATTGTCCATGGTGAAGCATCGATTCATTAGTAAAGTACTTGTGTTCCACGAGATTTATTCTAGTTTCGTGACAAGTGCCCTTCTTGCCAGCCGGGCCCAGCGTTGGGCGTATTGAACTCTAATCAATACTTTGCTACACTTGACTTGCCCAGTTTAAGGTAGATGGAAAAGTTGCTTATTTTATTATTTACTAGTTGCGCCTCGTGGCTTTACTGGAGTTTAATCTTGTAATAAACCTTTCTCTTGAATCTCTCTATCTATTGATGTTTAAAAGTCGTACAGAGTGAGGGACAGAAGGCGGTAAGCGACTCTTTAAAAAAAAGTTACATAGAGTAAAACAATATCGTCAACCGCTTGCCTAGATATTTTTTTTGTATCTGATAGACTAGCGATTGACCACTATCTTGCTTGTCTGGTTGGATGTGGTTGAACATGGTGAACACGCCAGGCCTGGAAAGGACATTTCCTGAGCACATATAAACATTTATTTGTTTTGTTCAAGATCGCGAATAATTCGGTTGAGCGGCACATTCTTACCAAGATATGTATTGGTTTGTGTCTCTGATATAAAATTAATAAACCTTGTTAACGCCTGCCTTCATTGTAATGCTTAAGTAAATCGTCATAATGAACATTCGTCGTTTTTTTGTAAGGACTTTGCCATATAGATTCGGTGCGCTTCCAACCATCGAAAGACGAGCATCTCATCACCTCCCATATTGAAGATTTTGTATAAGAAAGCAATAAACACTGTAAGAAGTGATTCAGGGACTTTCTTTTTACGTCCACACTGGCGTATTCAAACCTCGATGTTCAAACTTACCTGAAAAGCACAGAGAAGTGGAGTGCAGAAAAGAGACAGGGACCGTTTTACCAACAATTATAAAACCATTAACCAAAAATGTTTGGCCGAAACAAGAGGTCGAAAATTTGTCTTCGAACGGATAATAAACTCATGTTAAAATGAATGAGGCGATCTGAGTAAGATCGTATGGTTTTTGCCAAGTTGTAAGAGAAGGTGCAATGTCACATAAAACGTTTTTGCACGCTCTCAATTCTGTTTCTGTAAACATTTAAAAAGGATTCCGGGCAACACTGCAGTACTTTGAATGGCTACGGACTAATGAAGCAGAATCTTCGTTTATGGCAACTTGAAGTCTTTATACAATTATACAAGACAAATCCTATGCTCTTGAATCATAACTCACTTAATTATCAAAAAAATGTTGGATTGAGTGACTCTATGCGTTCGCGAGCACTGTGAGATCTCATAGTGTTGTTTATGAATACGGATGTTAGATCCTTGCTACTACTACTACTTGCCATAACCAGGTCATTGCACCCTCGCTTACAGAGAGTAAGTTGACTATAACATTATGTTTGTAAGATGCCAACGGGACAACAAAGCACGATTTACCCATTAACCCAATGTTACTTGGCAACCTTACCAAGGATATAAAAATAAATATTCTTTATTCTTTCGCCCGACTATGTGACTCCTAAAAAAGCAGATGGTGTAATATTTAAGTCGATGGTTTTCTGCGTATGTACTCGTACGAATATAATATTATCTACGTGTTACGGTCATCAGTGCTTATTCGTTATTTTTTATACCAACTTGACAGAAGTAAAGTATGAGGTATTCTTTTATATGGTTTCATATTTTGAAAGAAAAAACTTTTTATCTTGAATTCTTTATCTGTCTAATTGTTTGTCTGTACACCCAAAAGAGTAAACTGTTGATACCATACATATTGTGCATATGACCATGTACCTACACAGTTATACAATAAAATATTTCTATTCTATTCTGTCAAGCTCTCTGGGAAGCATTAAAATCAAATGCGTCTACTATCCTTTGTGGCTGTAAAAACATCAAGCTTCTAAGGCAACGCAAATAACATTTATGCTGCATATTTTGATGATTTTTTAACCAACTTCACAAAAAAAGGAGGAGGTTCTCAATTCGTCGGAACCTTTTTTTTAATGTATGTTCACCTGTATGTTTGTTCACATGTATGATTACTCGGAAATGCGAAAATTCTTTTTTTGTTTCAAAGGGTACCCTTCCCAGGTGGTCCCATTTAAATTTTAACGAAATCGGCCTAGCCGTCTTTAATATATCGACATTTGTATTACGACGCATTTACTTATCTCGACGACTTAGTAGTTACTGCTAACTACTGGCACAGATAATGTAATAGTTACTTCGTCTACTGGGTACTTTGACTAGCGCGACGTTTGAAGTTGGTTCTTTTCGTTTTTTAAACGATCTTATAAACGATACTATGTATAAAAATTTAATTATGTATAAGGAACGTGTCGGAATCATTTCAATATCTTAACCGTGAGTGTGAAGTCCATTTTAAATAACTATTTATACATATAGTTATTTAAAATGGACTTCACACTCACTGTTAAGATATTAAAATTATTCCGACACGTTCCGGACATTTTGACAGTGTTACGGACAGAATTAGGGTGCGACAACAACAAAATCCGAAACGTGTCGGATTAATTTCGATATCAGTGTAAAAGTCGTTTTAAGTACAGTACAATCTCACTAATCCAGCACATGAATAGACCGATACGTTGTTTTTTTTATAGTAAAAGGTAACAGGACTAGCCTGACGCTCGCCTAATGGTAAGCAATGACGTCTACCTATAACAGACCGCGTTAACCGCGTATGTGCTCCGTTGTCAAGTATAACCTCAAAACTTTCGCGTGCACAATCTAATAACCATGCCCTCTGGCAAATATCAGATTAATTCTGAAGAATGCCATCCTGCAGGGCTAGCATGGCCTTATCCCCAGGGGAAAGACAATTTTTTTTCCCTGTTTTCCGCCACTGACAGGAGATTAACACAACAATATAAATGCTTGGTGAAGTTTAACCCCGAGTTTTAATTTTGTTTCGTATTAAGAAGTTTAAAAAAAGAATAGATTAAAAGTCAGCGGGCGTTTATAATTGTCAAAAAAATATACTTATGCTGGCGCCTCACATGCGCTATGTTGGCTCCAAGTTATACTTTTAGATCCAACACACCAATGTGAGGATCGATCTTGAAACGTTATTGGATAAAAACAGAACATTGCGTCCAATAGCCAATGTCAACCTGACTTGTGTCGGTTTTTTGTACAAGTACAAAGGCGAAGGGAGTGAAGTGTGTAGGCGGGGGGGCAACTTGGGTCCAAAGTCGCTTCTCGATCCACACATTGGTTGCATCCACACATTGGCCATTCTATTCGTAGCCAACGTTGGAACCAAGTCATAAGCACATGTGAGGCGCCGCCATTACTATTTGCCTTCTCCACCAAACAAAACACGGATAGGTGGAAAGACCATGCCATGCTAGCCTTGCTGCGCTGCCACATAGTAAACTTGCGGTGCATTCCAAATTCGAATAATTTCAAAATTTTAAACTCGAGTCACTTATCATTGTAAAATGAAGTACATGAACCAAACCCGGTGGAATAAATTTGTGTTATTGCATTGTGCATACAATGTAATAACACAAATTTATTCCACCGGGTTTGGTTCATGTGTGCAATCCCCTTCCATTTTAATTACGAACGGATTTCAAACGTTAACAAGCTCGCTAGGCATGTGTGGAGAGAGAACGACAATTTTTTTTTTTAAATATCTTATAAGCGTTTGATTACTATACACCTGGTGGTGTATAAGTGATGTAAGTGATGATGTGGTCGAAGATGAGAACACGCTAGGCCTAGAATACTCTGACTCTCAAGGACTGTGTGCTGCCAGAACACCTTAAGGTTATGGCGGCAGATTTATGACTTGATGGTGGTAAGCTACTTTTTAAGTCAGGCGGAACATCGATATAATATGCTGCTACCTCGTGTGTACAAACACCCATTCTAGGATTTGAACCTATCGTTCAGAAGTCAAGCATCAAGCAGTCATCTATCCTTTACGGGGCTTTCGAAATATCTAGTTTTTTTAGGGTTCCGTAGTCCTAACAAGGAATCCTTATAGTTTCGTCATGTCCGTCTGTCTGTCTGTCTGTCAGTCCGAGGTTTTGTTAAGAGACCGTTAATACTAGAAAACTGTAATTTTGTAGGATGTTTGTATATAATCGTAAATTACGCCGACAAAGTGGTGAAATAAAATTTCGAAAAATATTTTTTAGGGTATGAGAAGTGGACATGATGTTCGTTGTCTATACGTCCCATCGTGTGGGGTATCGTCACAGTAAATGTATCGTTGTATAGGTCTTTTAAAATAAAGGGTTGCTAATACCATTTTTCGATTGAACGCTCCATTTACGAAATATTAAACTTTAAAGTGTACATTTTTGTTCCAGTAGAGCGACCCTACCCCCTCTAAAAGCTAAACTGCTGGCTTGAAAAATCTGGAAAAAATCGTGATAATAGCAGTTTATGAAGTTTATAGGAAAACTATAGCGGTCAAGATAACTTTATTAGTTTAGCAGTAATAGTCGTTGAACATTCATGTTGGATAATTTGGTACCAAATACAAAATCCTTAGAATAAATCCTTTAAAGTGATGAAGACGAAGTTTATAATGGGTAAAGACTTGCATTGAATAACGGGCTACTAAGAAACCCTACACAGCGAGTGACCCGACACGCACTAGGCGGTTTTTGTTGGATGGAGACAATTTAGTCGATGTTAGAGAAGATTATTTCATTACCTCAATTTGCTAAGGGCCAGTTTCACCGATAACGCTAATGTGAAGATATCTGACAGATTTTTGACAGTTTTTATATGGTGCCATGTGTCAGATAACTATCTAACGCATTATCAGGAACCGGTGAAACTGGACCTAAGTCTGTCAAAATAGCTTCAAAACAAAAATCATACTTATTGGGCGTTTTCAAATTGGACGATAACTGTAACTACATGATAACTGCACGATATCGTCGGACTGGTAGTTTGATACAATCTGTCGACGACACGAGACGACATAGTGTGAAAGCATTTAGTAGTGATTGTATCAAACTACCAGTCCGACGATATCGTGTAGTTACAGTTATCGTCACATGTGAAAACGCCCATTGGTAGCATTAGTATATAACGTGACTAACTGTTGACACAACTACTCAAAAATCCACTTCAAAGCTAAATGAAATTTAATACCACTAGCTCTTAAACTAAAAGGGTATTTATATAAAAGAGCTGCAAATTACTCCTGTACTATATCAAGTATGCATGTGTGCGGTTTTTCACGGTAAGCAGACTGACCGTATGAAAGTGATTGTTTTCGTTCAAATATGGACTCTACATGTAACGGAATAAAGTTAAATGTTTGCATTGATCGTTTGATCAAACGAAACTTAGTGGTAAACCTTTTCCTAAATGAAAATGAGGGAGTGAAAATGAAAAGCAGTCTAGAATAATTAAGATAGTTTAAAAACTAAAACAACCGACTTCCATGCCGCGCGAGTCAATTGCAGTAGCAAGTTTGAGACGTTTATCGTCATACCTCAGAAGATACTTATCAGATCTCGATGAAATTACTTATTAATGAGACTACCTCGGAAATGTACAGTACCGACTAAAAAAGAATTATTCGAATCTGTTTACAATTGACGTATTTACCGCGTAACATACATACAAAAAAATCAATATACAGACGAATTGAGAAAAAAGGAGGAGGCTCCTTTTTTGAAAGTCGATTGAAAACATTGGCACCAATCGATAATGCTACAAATCGTTTCCAATTAAATTTGGTAACAGTTCAAGCAAAAAGCTCGGTTGATGGTAAACGATGACAATTTATTAACTGACTTACAAAAAAAACATACAGACAAATAGAGAACCTTCTTCTGTTTGGAAGTCGGTTGATAAGCTGACGAGCTTGTCATGTTATCCTAACAGAAAATTTCATGTTTGTTATAATTATTAAGATTCAAGAACCTACGAATTCATATGTTACCTATTTGACGAGATATTCATTAAATGATGTTACTTTAAGCCCTCAGACTACCATAAAAAAGGCAGACGGAGCCGTGCCTAACACCCGAGTGAACGCAGGTCCAGTAATACTAAATGCTTGAGTAATAAGTTTCCGCGCTCAGTCCGGCATAGTCAATACGGCATGATTACTACGTAAGCAACGCTGCGAAGTAATACCGCACGGACGCGTCCGTCCCTGCTGCCGCTTGGTAGCAAACTGAGCGCGGAAGCGTATATACTACTCAAGCATTTAGTATTACTGAACTTGCGTTCACTCGGGTGTTAGGCACGGCTCCGTCTGCCTTTTTTATGGTAGTTTGAGTTTAAGTGTTATCTACACTTTATCTTTTGTACATTATTATAAACAATCCAACATTCCACCATTGAAAAAGACTCGAACCAGCGTCTCCTGGATAAGTAGCTCTAGCGCTTTAACCAACGTAGCTGGACGACTCGCAACGAAGCGACGAAACTTCTAGATTGCGTTTTAATCAGCGAAATTTAATTAATTTAATCAATGCTTTAAATGATTAAATTGTGGTAAAATCGAGCTGAGCTTTTTTTTATTATAAAGATTACTCGCAATGTGGGTTGCACATTACTAGTATTCTTGTTAACCCCTCCAACTAAGCTAAATATGCTTGTGTCTGGAGTGGGTTCACGTCAATAGCATAGAAAAGATAATAATACTACTCTATAGTGCAGTGGGTGTGGTGGGGATCGAACTCACGACCTCTCGATCGCCAGTTCGACACCCTATCCATTGGGCTATTGCCGCCTTTTTAGGATGACTAGGATGAATTGTTATCATGAGCTCTTTCTAGTGTACAGGATGGTGGTAAGCGATGTTGTGGTATATCAAAGACTAGCAGCCCGCCCCGGCTTCGCACGGATAGAACATATATGCCTACAAAATTTGCATCAGTTTGTTGCATCGAATATAAAATATTTCCATATTTAACAATCATCTTCGTATTTCAACCAATTTACACAAAACCTTAACAAATTATGCACACCTAAGACCTAAACCTTCCTCATAAACACTCTGGCTATTGGTGAAAACCGCATGATAATCCATTCAGTAGCTATTGAGATTATTGCGAACAGACAGACAGACGCAGTGATGGACATTGTTGTATAATACTTACGTAGTGATATTGGACGGCCCTTTGGCGTAAAAGATAGTTACCCTGATTCTGACCCGACGGTCGATACCTACCAATGAAAGTTTTATGTGCATTCATAAATTATGGGTTTTCGTACAGAGGTAGTGGGATCATTAAATCTACCAATAATTAAGATAGTTTAAAAACTAAAACAACTGACTTTAATGCCCCGCGAGTCAGTTTCAGTAGCAAGGTTGAGACGTTTATCGTCATATCTCTAAAGATACTTATCACATCTCAAAGAAATTACAATGGGACCACCTCGAAAACGTACCCTACCGATTACAAAAATAATCATTCGAATCGGTTCACAATTGATGGCGTAATCGCGTAACATACACACAAAAAAAAAAGAAATGTGTGTCTATCTGTCTGTAGCATCTTAACACCCAACCGGATGAACCGATTTTGATTTAAAGTAGTGGTATTATACGTTTAACGTGTGTATCTGTGTGTCTGTCTGTAGCATCTTAGCACCCAACCGGATGAACCGATTTCGATTTTATTATTGATAGTTTTTTTTTATAGATGTCTTCATCAAGAGTGTGCTTAGCTTTGATTCATGAAAATTCGTTCAATCGTTATAAAACTATGAGCTTCAATCAACTTTCATAGGTCTAATCAATTCGAAAATCTTCTTCAACGATATTGTAAGAACATGGAAGCATTGACCTGATGCTAGGACATCTCCTGGACTCTACAGAATACTCAAATCCTCACCAACTTACAGCTCAGATTTTAAATGTCGTGTTTAGAGTCATTGGAATGCTCTTAATGAAAAGATTATACATAGATCAGTTGGGGTGGTTTAAAATATTATATTGTATATATAGATCATTATTATTTGAAACAATACATCATATTATTATACTATATAGACTTCAAATTGATTGTGATCGGTGGGGATCTACAGAAAAGCTAAGCACTATGAAAGTAACTATGACCTATTCTGTGGTTTTACTGCAAATATTTTATTAATTTTGCGATGCGTGTTTGTGAAATCCGTGATATCTTCTAGTATTCTATATAATTCAAATGAAAACTCATTTGAATTATATACTGTAAAGGACAATTTTAATCTATAATATGTGGCCAAGCTAATTAACGTAATTATTTGGATAAGGATTAATATAACTTCCAGGGCTATTTTCAAGTATATAGTACTTGAAAATAGCCCTGGAAGTTATGTAATATTTTTTAACAAAAAATTAAAGATTAAAATGGTTATAGTGAGTCAACCTTAAGAGATAGACATATGCTGTCGTGGACCTTTTTGTAGGTATTATTAAGATGTACAACTCTTCCATAGAAAATATGCTTCCATCTGTTTTCAATTGAGCAGCGTTCGTAAGAAACGTGTTTTTTCGACCGTTTTTTTGTCGACTTAAGTTGCAAATTAGGTCTCCACGAATGTACCTTTGATTTAAACGGGATAATATATAAACTATTTTCATTTCGAAAGTCCATTCTATATAAAAATGAAAGAATTTTTAAAATCGGTCCAGTAGTTTTTGAGCCAAATCATTACAAACATACAAAAATACAAAAATACAAAAATACAAAAATACAAAAATACAAAAATACAAAAATACAAAAATACAAAAATACAAAAATACAAAAATACAAAAATACAAAAATACAAAAATACAAAAATACAAAAATACAAAAATACAAAAATACAAAAATACAAAAATACAAAAATACAAAAATACAAAAATACAAAAATACAAAAATACAAAAATACAAAAATACAAAAATACAAAAATACAAAAATACAAAAATACAAAAATACAAAAATACAAAAATACAAAAATACAAAAATACAAAAATACAAAAATACAAAAATACAAAAATACAAAAATACAAAAATACAAAAATACAAAAATACAAAAATACAAAAATACAAAAATACAAAAATACAAAAATACAAAAATACAAAAATACAAAAATACAAAAATACAAAAATACAAAAATACAAAAATACAAAAATACAAAAATACAAAAATACAAAAATACAAAAATACAAAAATACAAAAATACAAAAATACAAAAATACAAAAATACAAAAATACAAAAATACAAAAATACAAAAATACAAAAATACAAAAATACAAAAATACAAAAATACAAAAATACAAAAATACAAAAATACAAAAATACAAAAATACAAAAATACAAAAATACAAAAATACAAAAATACAAAAATACAAAATACAAAAATACAAAAATACAAAAATACAACAATACAAAAATACAAAAATACAAAAATACAAAAATACAAAAATACAAAAATACAAAAATACAAAAATACAAAATACAAAAATACAAAAATACAAAAATACAAAAATACAAAAATACAAAAATACAAAAATACAAAAATACAAAAATACAAAAATACAAAAATACAAAAATACAAAAATACAAAAATACTAAAATACAAAAATACAAAAATACAAAAATACAAAAATACAAAAATACAAAAATACAAAAATACAAAAATACAAAAATACAAAAATACAAAAATACAAAAATACAAAAATACAAAAATACAAAAATACAAAAATACAAAAATACAAAAATACAAAAATACAAAAATACAAAAATACAAAAATACAAAAATACAAAAATACAAAAATACAAAAATACAAAAATACAAAAATACAAATATACAAAAATACAAAAATACAAAAACACAAAAATACATCGAACCGTGGCTTAATTGGCAGAGCACCTGGACGTGTAATCCGGGGGGTGCGGGTTCGAGTCCCGTCGGTACGATGAAAATTTGGATTGTGTTTAACAATTTACAAAAATATAAGGTGTGTGACACTTCAAAGAAACATAATATTTGATTTACGCAGTGCAAAATCTCTCGTCGGATTTGAAAACTGTAATGTTTTCTTCCGAATGATTAACTTACGTAATAAGTAGTCATAGATGGCACCACCAATGCATAATTGGGTTAACAAATGCAATCCACTAATTTTGTCGTACAGATGGATCGAACCGTGGCTTAATTAAATTATTTTATTTCAAACTATACCTATAACTTTAAAATAATTTAACCTTCATACCTAATGATAATATCTAAAATATATATAAACTAAAATATACAATAAATAATACCTAATCTATAAGTAAATATATAATATTATATACTAACTTAATATCATTAAGATATATATATAGTATATATATTTGTAATTGTTTTGAGTTTTTAACTAAAAATAAAAACTAAGTTCTTAAACTAACGTAAGTATGTATACCTAAGTAATTTAGAGTCGGCGCCAAACAAGCAAATTAATTAATTACGTGAAGCGTGATACGCGGCGGAGGCACGGCGCGACACGCCAGTTCACCAGGAAATGCCGAGTGTTGACGAAGGTAGTGTCATCGAGACAGCAACCCGAACGGGCACCACATATAATAATCTGTGACGGCCCGTGACGGGCACACACGTGAGGGCACACGTCGTTGCGAGTGGTCGTGCATCTCTACGTAGTCATCATGGAGTTCATCGCTGGAAATTTCACGTTGCATTGTTAATTTGTGACTGGAAGCAAAGAGCCGAAGACCGGGCTCAGTGGCATGTCTTGGGGGAGGCCTATGTCCAGCAGTGGACTGATACCGGCTGATAATGATGTTAATTTGATGTGGTTATTTCTTTAAATTTAAGGTTGTTTAGTGATCTTTGCTTATTTATTGTATGGCGCCGACTCAAAATTACTTAGGTAAACATACTTACATTAGTTTAAGAACTTAGTTTTCATATTTAGTTAAAAACTAAAAACAATTACAATTATATATACTTAGGTATACTTACAGTAGTTTAAGAACTTCGTTATTAAGGTTAAATAAAAAAGGTGTATTATTTTTGCTTTTTAATTTTTTTCAGCGGTTTAATTTTTATCATCATAATCATAATCAGCTGGTATCAGTCCACTGGTGGACATTTGCCTCTCCCAAGACATACAACAAAGTAACTGAGTCCGATTATATATATATATATACATATATATATTATATAGCAACTGAGCCCGATTTTCGGCTCGTTTTGTTTTTCCAGTAAGTTTATTGATATACATTGATGATACGATAAAATCATCAATATAATGTTGCTTTTATCCATAACTTTAGTTGATTTCTTAAAAACCGCTCGACCGATTTCGTTAAAATTTAAATGGGACCACCCTTTCTAATAAAAAAAAATATCTAAATCAGACTATTCTGTAAAAAAATAACAGGCCAAGTGGGTATCGGGCCACGCGCAGTGTAGGTAGCCTGTTATTCAATGCAAGTCTTTACCCGTTATAAACAAGCAACTAGGTACTCCGTCTTTGTCACTTTAAAGGATTTATTCGAAGGATTTTGTATTTGGTACAAAATTATCCTACACCCAAGTTCAAAGAATATTACTGCTAAACTAATAAAGTTATCTTAACCGCTATAATTTCCCTTTAAAGTTCATGAAATGCGCAATTATCAATAATTTTTCCTAATTTTTCAAGCCAGCCAGCGTCCCCCCCCCTCTAGAAGCTAAAAGCTTCTAGAGGGGGGGGGACGCCCTACTGGAACATAAATTTGCACTTTAAAGCTTAATATTTCGTAAATGGAGCATTCAATAGAAAAATTGTATTAGCAACCCTTAAGTCATTTTAAAAGACCTATACAACGATACCCCACACAATGGGATAGACGATGAACAAAAAAATTCATCCCCAATTCTCATATAGGGGAGTTACCCTAAAAAAAATATTTTTTAAAATTTTATTTCAGTACTTTGTCGGCGTCATTTATTTACATACCCCCACAAAATTACAGCTCTTTAGTATTAACGGTCTCTTAGCAAAACCTCGGACAGACATACAGACAGACAGACAGACGGACATGACGAAACTATAAGGGTTCCTTGTCAGGACTACGGAACTCTAAAAATATACGCGTCGACTTGAGAACCTCCTCCGTATTTTTTTCGTCGGTTAAAAAACTGAGCGGTACTCAAATACCCTATAATTTCCCTTCTTGTCATAATATCAAAACAATCCCAAAGATCTCGTTAAACAATTTCACACCTACCCTCACACATCTACCGTTAAGGTTAAAGACAAGCCCTCACAAAGATTTCATCATTGTTCTGACACTTTACTGGAAGGGACAGTCGACGTGTCATAGGTATGCCTTACGCTGACTTTTATTGTCTATGCCAGTTGAAAGAGACAATAGACCGGATATGTTGGACCCTTTTCACTTTGCTATTATGTGGGGTCTCTAAATATAGAATAGTGGTCATATGGTGGTATTTATTTGGTAAATGTTGGTAAATGGTTATGTAACGCTGCAGTACTACTGGTTTTATAGGTACAGTAGGTACATTTTGTACAATAACTCATTAAAACTCGACGAATTGTATAATTTTAGTATAAAACTCACGTTAATTTTAAACTTATAGATTTGAGACGGGAATTTAACGTGACTTACGCGATGTCGATATAGCGATCGACATATGTTTTGATAAATATTCGACATATATATCGACATCGCGTAAGTCACGTTAAATTCCAGTCTCAAATCTATAAGAATTGTATAATGTGACGACCTCAAAGATAACCTGTACACATAAAAAAAATCATTCAAATAAGTTCTCAATTGGCGGCAAAATCACGTAACATACACAAAAAACACAGACGAATTTGATAACCTTCTCTTTGAAAGTCGGCTAATAACCATAGTCATCTATGAAACTATGATCTATAGAACAACTTACATATTATTGTGCTATACGCCCACTCACATAGAACTCTACTCCCTCGAGTCTCATACCCACTACTGTTTTATTAAATAAAGCACTTCCCTAGAGCATTCATTCACAGACCTATAACAGTTAGTTTATTTTGTAAAAGTAGAAATATATGTTTGAAAATTTCCGGCTCAACAGACTAGCTCATGTTAAGCAATGAAACGTAGTTTATCTACACATATACCGTAAAGTTGTGAATTCTGATTATTAATTAAAATAAATTATAAGTAAAAAATATTTTTAAAAACAAGCTTTTATCTGGGACAATGAACTAAAATGTTAAAAATAAATTCTAGTAAGTATTTGGCGTGTAGGTACTTACCTATATTCTTAAAAGCTTCGGGCACTACCCGTTTTACAGGTTAGGTACTTACTATACTTCTGTACCTCAAGCTTTTAAGAATATAGGTAAGTACCTACCCGCAAAATATTTACTAGAATTTATTTTTATTATTGTAGTTACTTGTCCCAGATAACAGCTTATTTAAAAAAATATTTTTTACTCATAATTTATTTTTAACTTTTTAGTAGGTAGGTATAGATACCGACTACCTGCCTACTACATATGTATTTAAGAGAAGGCATGATGTTTTAAAATATTCCACGGATATTTGATGTGATTATGGGTAAAGTGCTCTTCAAGGAAAATCAATCGGCTCGGTGGGGCTATGTTGCTTTATTACAGAAATGCCATGGCCACCTTACAGCTTCATCATCAGATCCTGGTTATCAATTAAGTTTAAAGTGCTCCTCAAGACGAATCATTTGAGTCCAAATTCACTGGGGTTACGTTATTTTATCACAGAGATGCCGTGGCCACCTTCCAGCTTTATCACCAGTCGCTAAATATCATCTAGGTGTAAAGTTCTCTTCAAGACGAATCAATCGAGCCCAAACTCGGTAGTGTTTTGTTTTTTTATTTGTATTGTTAAGTACACCAAATTTGAGTCCAATCGGACATCGGGAAGTGGGTTTAATTTAGCTTCCAAGATTCCACCCGAACATACATACATTCATAGATTACTTAACAAAATATCGCTATAATTACAACGTGTAACATAATAAGCGCAAACTCGGACACCTCAATTAGAATATCAAATCCTAATTTATTACCAAATGCGTAAACTCATTTCCAGACATGTAATAATTTAATAAAATATTATGTTTCTTTGAAGTGTCTCACACTTTATATTTTTGTAAATACACAATCCAAAATTTCATCGTACCGACGGGACTCGAACCGGTGCGGGTTCGAGTCCCGTCGGTACGATGAAATTTTGGATTGTGTTTAACAATTTACATGTAATTATTTTTTTCATAAGATATTAGATATACCAACTTAACACAAAATATATGGACGCACCTTTGGACGCGCTAACAAGTTACTTAATAAGTATAACTTTTCTGTCACTCTCGTATCTCACTTCGCACGCACACAATAAAAATAAAAATGTTCGCCTCTCACAAGCACGGATAATGGGGGTTTCGCGATTACGGGAGAAAACTTATTAATTAGCCGATTGTTTGCTAATTTGCTGTGAATGAATAATTATCTTTATTTACGCTGAATTTAATATCGAAATAAAACACTGTATACCAAAACATGTCACAATCGTATGACGTCACCCAGAAGATTTGATTGTTGTCTATTCGTGAAAACCCTAATGAAACTTTTTACTTAAGCTAACACCACAGTTACTTAATAGTTACTTCGAAACTAACACAAACAATTTAGTACAAGTGGAAATGAGTCTTATGTGTTTGAAATAAGGTTCAGTTTTCTAGTCCAACCAACCGATGGAATCGTAAGCCCAAAAATAAATATAATTTCAGAAAAATTATGGATTAGCTAAACATTAAAAATTAATAACAACCACCATATCGGATTCAGTAGTCGATTCTGAACAAATTACTTTCAGGTCTTGCGTTTAATATGTTACACGTTGTATATACTATTACTATTATATATAATATATACCTACTATTATTGCGTTATTTTGTTAAGAAATATTTGTATCGTAATAAACATTTTTCATTTTTCATTCGCATAATAAAAAATAAAAAAAATTGACACCGCTCAGACGAGACGTCTTTTAGATTTATTTTTTTCTTTTATATTACTTTTATTTATGAATTTTGCTATTTCAACCTTGATTATACCACAAAAACAGTAAATACAATAAATAAATAACCATACATCAAGAAAATAGTGTTCAAAATTCAGTATACATTTAATTTCATCTACATCGTTTTTCTTATGTGACGTATCATGTCATATATCAACAAACCCAAAATAATGTGCAAGCAAAATAACTACCATAAAAGTGATAAAAAATGATAACGAGATCTCGAAGATGTCTAGCGGAGACAAGAAGCGCGCACCCACCACCTCCGCCCGCCGCATCATCTCCGAGCACATCGTCGGGAGACGAGTTTGTCACTCCCCCGGAGGGCAGCTCGTCGAGTGATGACGACGGGTATACGCCGCCGCCGCCGCCACCACCATCTACGCGACGACGAGGACGGCCACCGCTACCGGCACGCTTGGGGCCTGTGGGGCATTCTGCTCCGCGCCCGGCCCTCGCTACCGGTGGTGTAGCGCGTCGCATGCGATGGACCCAGTCTTTAAATGAGAACTGCATGCGCGCCTACTACGGGGCTACAGAGGGAGGAACTAACCTGACCGCGTACCGCGATAGGATACTACCTCTGTTTCAGACCCTTGAACCAGCCGTCGCCGTTACCGCACAACGACTGTCAGATCAGGTGCGGGCCATCCAGCGGCTCAAGCTGTTGGACGACTCTGCGCTTAATCGGCTGCGTCTGGAGGCGTTACCTAATATTCCTACTACTTTTGCTTTAGCGCGGGACCCGCCCAGTGTGTCGTCGTCGCAGGGGCCGACAGGCTTGGCTTCGACGTCTGCCCCGGCGGATGCTGCGCTAGACGCAGACGTTTGTACGAATACTAACGTAAGTACCCAGACTAATGAGCATTTGAGGAGGGCTTTGGAAGACGCGATTTTGGAGTATCGCACTACTCCTGACTCTAGGCCGCGACTACCACGTTTGCCAATGAATAAACGTAACCTGGCGTTAATGGGAGCCCTAAACGTTTTGCTAGTCCCATATATGCAGACTAGCGAAAGATTAGTTGATACACACTCGATTCTTTAATGCGCGGCTATAGCGGCGTGTCGCGTTGTTCGCGTCAAGTTTCCGGATACTGGCCGAATACCGCGACGCCCCGCTATCCCTGCGTGGCAAGAACGAATCGAGTGTCTCATCAATATGTTTAGGACTCTTATTGCGAAGTTGATCTGCTTCAGAGGGGGTAATCATCGCCCCCGAGTCATGCGTTTTGTGAACCAGGCCTTTGCTGGGACCGGGATTAGACCCCGGGACTACATGACTTGTGTCACGGAACGCATTGACTTTCTGAAGCAGAAAGTTTATGCATTGGCAAACCGTATTCGTCGCTATAGAGCGCGTGTAGATCGCTATTATCAAAATCGCCTCTTCCAAAGTGACCAAAGGAAGGTATACCGAGGTTGGGAAGGAACCAATCAACGTGTGAATGACGAGCAGTGTCCGGATGCTACTACAATGACTTTCAGATCTCTCTCCGAAGCCGACACCTATAAATACCTTGGTATGTCAGAGTCATTAGGTATCGAGAGTGGGGGGATAAAACAGTCGGTGAAGGAGCGTTTCTTCGGTCGCCTGACGAAGGTACTTAACAGTCTTTTGTCAGGAGGCAACAAGGTGCACGCCTGCAACGGCTGGGTTATGCCTCTACTTATATACACATTTGGCATACTAAGGTGGACTCAGACTGAACTAGACGCCCTGGACAGAAAAGTTCGAAAGCATTTGACATCACATCGCATGCTTCACCCACGCTCGTCTGTTATGAGACTGTATATCCCACGGAAATGGGGTGCTCGAGGCTTTTTAAATGCCAAGACACTCCACAACCGTGAGGTGTGTAGTCTCCGGGAATATTTCCTAAACAACGTGTGTGGGATGCATTGCGATGTGGTGTCAGTTGACAAGACTTTCACGCCTCTTTCCTTAGGTAAAGAGAACTGGCGCAAACCTCAGGTGCTGAGCACCGAAGACCGCAAGGACGTATGGAAGAGCAAGGAGCTGCACGGCCGGTTCTATCAAACCTTAACAGGGCCCGATGTGGACCTGCTCGCGTCGGTGAACTGGCTACGATTCGGGGACCTCTTTGGGGAAACCGAAGGTTTTGTTTGTGCAATTGCTGACGAAGTTATCAAGACGAACAACTACCGGAAATATATCATGAAGGACGGTACGGTCGACATTTGTCGGGCATGCCGCCGTCCCGGAGAGTCACTCAGGCATATTGTTTCCGGTTGTTCTCATCTTGCTAACGGCGAGTACTTGCACAGACATAACCTCGTAGCCAGGATCATCCACCAGCAACTTGCTCTTCAATATGGACTTGTCGAGACTGAGGTGCCGTACTATAAGCACGTACCTGAGCCAGTTCTTGAAAATGGTCGTGCTTTGCTCTATTGGGACCGATCGGTTATCACGGACAGGACTATTGTCGCCAATAAACCTGATATCGTGATAGTTGACCGGACCCAGCGGCGGGCAGTGTTGGTCGACATCACTATCCCGCATGACGAGAACCTCGTGAAAGCTGAGAAGGACAAGCTTAGCAAATACCTTGACTTGTCTTACGAGGTTACCGCCATGTGGGATGTTGACTCGACCATCATTGTTCCGATAGTCGTCTCTGCCAACGGCCTAATAGCGAAGAGTCTCGACCAACATCTCAAGAGACTCTCGCTAAATGGCTGGATCAAAGGCCAGATACAGAAGGCGGTACTTCGTGACACGGCACGCATCGTCAGGAGGTTCCTCTCTCTGCAGCCCTAACCACCGGTAGCTTGGGCCCTGTCCCGCTGCCGGCGGTACGCTAGGTTTAGGTTTTTTATAATATTTTATGTTTTACAGTAAATTTGTTTATTTTTTTGAATATTATATTGTAAAAAACCTAAACTTAAGATAAAAAATAAATATGTGCATAATAAATAAAATAAAATTCATTTATTACGAGTAACTTTGACTCATATAGGTACCATAACTTAAAATACATCAAAACTAATAAATCATAATAAAGTAAATATAACAAATAAAATTAAAAATAATTAAAAATTACTATGCATTAACACAATCAAATCAAAGTTCAACATTAAACCAAACTTATCAAATCAGTCAAATAAATAATTTAAAATCAATTAGTTATATTATTAAATGTCAAATTTAAAATATGTTAAGTAGGTACTATTAAAGATGTCTTTTAGAACATTGCCTAATAAAAGGGCAATCCACTCGGTCCGCAATCATCGCTAGAACGATGTTATTACTGGCCCACACCCTGCGTACCAGAGACGCGGCACGCTTGCGCAGGGTCGCGTGGAAACAGTCGACGCGAGCCTGCGCAAACATGCCTGAGGCACTGCAGTAGCGGGGCAGTCTCATCATCGCTCTGAATGCGTTATTGAACTGGATACGAAGAGCGTTATAGGCCGAACTGGTATACCCACGTCTGTCATGTGGACAGTGGAACTCCATTTAGGTAAACAGGCGGCACATTTTTGGGTCGTTTTGTACCGGCCTCAAAGACCATGCACTGACTTTTTGTCACATTATATTTTAGTCCGTGACCAAGGGCATACTTCTCACAGATCTGCACTAATTTTATTAAATAATGATAGGTATTAAAACACGAGAGTGTGTTTTAATATTTGTAATAGTATCGCTCGTGTTTTAATACTTATTATATTTTTTTACTTTACCTAGTTATGTCCAGTTTCATACACTACCTTAACTCCACTCGTGTAAAAGGTAGTTACCAAAAATGCAAGTCTCTAAATATTTTATAGATAAGATCGTTTAAAAAACTTAAAGAACAGACTTCAATACCGCGCTATTAATTTTAGAAGTGCCCCGCGGCTTTGCCCACGTTATAAACTTCTTTTAATTACTTATAATGTTTCTTTTGTAAAAACCTTTATATCATGCGAATGTAACAACAAATAGGATGATAAGTGGGAAATGGTACAAAGGAATCGCCTTAGAAATAGATTTGTTGGCACACAGTGATGGTCTAAGGATCCTACTGGCAAATTTAAGGCGGCAGATATAAAAATCCCTTTGTTTATCAATAACTAGCTGACCCGGCAAACGTTGTTTTGCTAAAACCCAAATATCTTACGGAACCCTATTTTTTTCCAAATAGCCTATGTTACTCGTGAATAATGTGGCTTTCGAATGGTGAAAGAATTTTTAAAAACGGTCCAGTAGTATTTGAGCCTATTCATTACAACCAAACAAACAAAGTTTTCCTCTTTATAATATTAGTGTAGATCAATAATGTAAATAAAGAGTCAACATCTAAGGATATTAGCGACTACATAATGAAGAAAACGAGCGTGGAGGTGCAGTTGTTTGAAATTAAAATGAACCGTCAGAGAAGTTACAAGGCGTATAAAGTATTCGTACCTAAAAATAAGTTAAGCTTATTTCTAGAAGAAAGTTTGTGGCCGAAATCAATAAAACGCCGAAACGAGATCGTTTCGGCGTTTTATTGATTTTAATGAACGAAGACAAGAATCCTAAGAGGTTTCAGAGGCAAGCAGAAACAATAAATAATTTTATGGGTTATACACAACATCAAATCGAACACAAGATTAAGCTTGTTAGCTTTAAGGTGGTTCGATTTCCATACAAAAGTATATTGACAAATACGAGTAAATGGATCAAAAAATTGCAATGAAATCACATCTATTGGTCTTTATACAACTCTTTAGATACGCGAAATCCAATCTTACTACATAATTTGATTAAATAATATGAAAACTAGGATCGAGATTTTAATTCATTTTTGTCAATATGTGAGTGAAGTTTTTACAGTGTCATACGCTTAACTCATTAGTGTGTATTGCTGCGATTGTCAGACGTTGCCAAACCGTGCGCTCGCTGAAAAAGCGACGTTGCCAGACCGCTGACATATAGTTTGTGGCCTTCAAATATTTCGTCGGTTTATCGGTTAGGTTAGGCTCTAACAAACTCAAATTTAGTTTTATTTTGTTTCTAACCGACTTCAAAAAAGGATGTTTCTGAATTCGACTGCATATATTTTTTTATGTTTGTTCGCGGATAACTTCGTCGTTTCTGAACCGATTTTGATGATTCTTTTTTTGTTAGAAAGGAGACATGATGTATGTATGATAAATCTTCAGAGATATGGAGATAAGAACGTCAAACTTGGTATTGAAAATTAATAGCGTGGCATTTGAAGTCGGTTCTCTTTTTTAAGTTTTTTTTTAATGGATTTTATCGCTTAGTGTTTTTTGGAAATTTTGGACCATATTGGCATTTTTTGTAATATTGAAATTGATAGGTACCCCAAGTTTTGAAATTTCGATATTTTTAACCGACTTCAAAAAAAATGTTTCGCAATTCGACCGTATAGTATTTTTTTATGTGTGTGGATATCTTCGTCGTTAATGAACCGATTTTGATAATTCTTTTTTTGTTGGAAAGGAGATATCCCAAGGGTGGTACCATAGTAATTTCCTTGAGATCTGATCTCTAAAGATATGGAGACAAACACCTCAAACATGGTACTGAACATTAATATCGCGGCATTTGATGTCGTTTCTTTTAGTTGGGACTACCTGGGAAGGGCCTTGAAACAAAAAAAAAATAGAATTTTCCAAATCGATTTAGGTATCTTTGAGTAATCGTTGAACATCTTTGAGTATTCTGGCTGAATACTCAAAGGAAAAGGCTTCTTTTTTTACCATTCGGCTACGGAACCGTAAAAATGAGATTGATTTTATTATAACGGACAAGAAGCGTATATTTAGAGATGTCACAGTGATCACGATCACTAGGTTCAACACCGTAGTATTCACCGACTGGTCTTTTCATCGCTCTTATACGAATACGAAATAGCCTCAATACGAAAGTATTTAACGTGTGCGTCCTGCCTGTTATTACTTACGGAGGCGAGACGTGGACACTGATAGTGCGACTGGTTCACCAATTCAAAATCGCTCAGCAAGCTATAAAGAGGGCTATGCTTGGAGTCTGTCTGAAGAATCAAATTCGAAATGAAGTCATCCGTCAGAGAACCAAAGTTATCGACATATTTCAAAGGATTAGCTAGCTGAAGTGGCAGTAGGCTGTTCACAACTGTCGTAGAACCGATAACAGTTGAGGTAGACGTGTTTTAGAGTGGAGACCACGGCTCGATAAACGCACTAAAAGTATCTTTTTCGTAATAGTGTAGGGCGCCCTCCAGCTATATGGAGCGAAGACATATGCAAGCTGGCTGGCAGCGGTTGAAAACAAAGAGCTGAAGATCGAGCTCAGTGGCGTGCTGTAGGTGAGATAGGCTGATGATGGTGATATTTTAGAGGCCAATTTAAAACCAACAACAGCCTTTCATTCATACATAAACCGATCCGATCCTGTCAGACCATCTGTCAGATCATTCTCAAATACGTCTTTGTATACCAATAAACGGACTAACTAACGGAATAACTCTTTAACCGACTTCAAAAAAAGGAGGAGGATCTCAATTCGACGGTATTTTTTCCATGTTTGTTACCTCAGAACTCCATCAAATCTTAACCGATTTCAAAATTATATTTATTTATTTTTTGTTTGAGAGATTATGCCTCCCCCGTTTGGTCACATTTAAATTTTATTGAGATCTGATAATCATCATGGTAATATTAAAATATTATCGTGTAATCATCTCTGGAGATATGGAGATAAACAATGTAAACAAATTTGTATACCTTGATGACATGTTTATGGCAACTGGCTATTTTGACTATCGCGGCATGTGAAATCGGATTTTTAGTTTTGTACGATTATAAATTATGTTGGCTATATTACCGAAACACACATGACATCACTATTCTCAAAATTTAACGCGACTAAGATTTTATAACAAACATGTTACCAAAATTAGTGACATTTTATGAAAAATGTGTTTTACCAGAGATTGTACTGAGAAGAGTACGACTAATTGACTAAATTGTTTAGATATTTTATTTGTGGTAGGACCAAAGAAGTAGTAACAGGCATATAATTTCCTGATGTCCGGATTAGCATACTGAAATGGCAGTGGGCTGGTCATATCTGCCGTATAGGAGCCATAACCGTTGGGGCAGACTGGTTCTATTGTGGAGACCGCGAATCGGCAAACGTAGCGTAGGACTTCCTGTGACCAGCCCCCCTAGACAAAATTCAATTTCTGTTACCATTCACGCTAACGCAAGTTCAAAATGTATGGAATGACATTTATGTTTCCGCAACAAAGTTGTCATTCCCATACACTTTAAAGTAGCGTTAGCGTGAATGAAAACAGAAATTGGATTTTGTCTAGGGGCCCAGGTGGAGCGACGATATTCGCAAAGCGGTAGGCAGTGACTTAGGAAAGCCCTATGTCTACCAGTGGACTGGTACCGGCTGATTTTGATGATGATGATACCAGCGCCAGATGTCGAAAATGGTCATGCATTGCTCTATTAGGACCGCTCCATTATCATTTACGGACAGGACTATTAGCGAATAGCCTCGATCAACATCTCAATAGGCTCTCGCTAGACGTTTGGTCAAAGTTTACAGCGCCTGCTGTGTCTAAACATGGACACGGCACATATTGTTAGGCAGAACTCCTCACTCTGCAGCTCTAACTATTGGTAACTTGTTGCCTGCGCCGCTGTTTAGGTTTTTAATTATATCCATTTATTATTTTTATATAAATATTGTAAATGAAACTAAAATATTGTCGTGTACAATATTTCTGAAATACTTATAAAAGGAAAGTATACCTTAGTAAGTAAATGAATATACCTTACATATGACTTACTGTTTTTATTTTGTTTGTAATTTATAATCAGCAAATGCCTTCTACTCGCTCTCGTAGTCACATAGGCTACATTTTATCGCAAATATCAGTTTCTATAAGATTGTGGGTAAAACCACAAAGCACAACTAGTACGCCAAATGCTTCACTTTGGGTCCTTAGTATTCTGTGCTTTGGGATCTACAGAACAGACTCCAGCATGCAGCAACGAAATGTACGTTGAACCTCGTCGAAAAACCACCCAATAGCGTTAGTAAGAGTAGGTACTAAAGTTCACATCAAAAAGTGGTACAAATCTATATGATATTTGGTATTTTGTTATTAGCGAGAGTAATGTAGACAGTAAACTAATAACAATAAATAAAAAGTTAATGTTTAGAATGGAAAACGAAAAAAAGTTTGTTAGTAAGGAAGGGTTCGAACCCGGTCCCTGATGCGCTTAATCCAGTATTTCTCACCAATTGGCTACATTACTCATTTTTAAAGTGACAAAATTAGCAAATGCTTTTGTAAACGTCAAATACACTATTAAATAATCTGTGATACGAAAATACTTTCGCGTGTGTGCGTGATCAGTCCTGACGCCACGCTTGTTTACAAATAAAAGTATATAGAGAGTGTATATATACTTCAAATTTAGCTGAATAAATTAAAATTTATACGCTTTACTGGCAAAATCAATATTTTTTTATTTACCAAGTACTATTTCAGTCATTAAAAAATTAAATTCATCAAATAAGAGTATCAGCGTCATCTAGTGGCGCTGTTGTGGTTAGCTGACGACGAGCAACCACCTTAACTGCAAGTCTGCGATTAGGTAAGTGGAGGGGATTAGAGAACTATGTAAAACGTCCCATGTCATCGCGCTTCAGGAGACCTGGCTCTTACCCCACGATGTAGCTTACATTGGTACGATAGACAGGGACTTTGAGTACACTAGTAAGTCGGCGGTAGACACAGGGGCCGGGATACTTAGAGGTCGACCTTACGGTGGTGTCGCGCTAATGTGGAGGAAAGGACTGTTCTCTTCTGTCGCTGTAATACCGTGTCAGAGCGTGAGGTTGACGGCTGTTAAAGTATGTGTTAATAATAAATACTGTCTCATATTCTCAGTATACATGCCTACTGACTTTTTTTTTTTTAATATACAGAACTGGGTAGCAATTGATCACTATCTCACCTGATGTTAAGTGATGATGCGATCGATGATGGAGCGTGCTTACCCAGAAGATACCTATTCACTCGCGATTTGAAGACCCCCATATTGTACTTAAACGGAAACACAGACTCAGGCAGAGTATTCCATTCTTTGGCGGTTCGTATGATGAACGAAGAAGCAAATCGCTTCGTTCGGGTAGATGGTATATCCACCATAAATCGGTGGCGCCTTTTAGTGTCTCTGGATGTCCGATTATAAAATGGGGATGGTGGAATCAAATCATGCAGTTCCATTGCACACTCTCCGAAATGTATTCGATAGAAAACCGATAAGCAAGCGACTTTGCGGCGATGCGCGAGACTCTGGAGTCTCTGGCTTACTAGTAGGTCGTCGCTTATGAGTTTCTTTGCTCTCCTCTCAATAGCTTCCAGTGTCTCCAGCTGGTATTTGGCAGAGCCATCCCAAAGGTGAGAACAGTACTCCATACACGACCGGACTTGTGCTTGGTAAAGATTAAGCAACTGTCCCGGTGTGAAGTACCGTCTCACCTTAGCCAAAATGCCAAGCTTTTTTGAGGCTAGCTGGGCTCTAGACTCAATATAAGAGCCGAAATTGAGAGTTGGTGTCAAAGAGATGCCAAGAAGCTCGAGATTGTTACTTATCGGAACGGACACATCCCGGAAAGTAGGAGCCAGTAGAAATGGGCTTCGTTTAGCGGAGAAGAGACACGCCTGGGTTTTAGAAGCATTGAACTTGACCAGATTGGCATCGCCCCAATCGGAGACTGCCTTCAAAGAATACTTCAAGCGCTCGACCATCGCTTCTCTATGAGACTGGATTTGTAATGCACTAGTTCGTGCGTCGGATGCATAGCTCTCTACAACAGGGCTGTCATCTGCGTACCCAAAGATATCGGGTTTAAGCAGGTCATTAATATGCATAATGCATGCATGACTGTATGGATAATTTAACAGAATTCACGGAAGTATTATAAATTAATGCAGTAATTGAAAGTTGTGACATTGACTCTGTTGTTATTCTCGGTGATTTTAACTCTCATCCTAATGAATTGTTTTTTAAAGAACTTTTAATATTATGTGAAGAACAGAGTTGGCTCTGTGCTGACATGATCAAGTTAAATATAAAATCTGACACCTATACATATGTAAGCGAAATACATAACGATCATTGTCTAACAACAGAGGCAGCCTGGAGCTGTTTTTTCGATTTTAAAGTACGGTATGATGTTTATTGGTCAGATCACTTGCCGCTGGAAATTGATTATATTATAGGGCGGTTACCCCTTAAGAGGACGCTCCCTGCAGAATGCTATACTTTGCCTAATGACAGTAAATCAACCAATAATATTAATGAAGTCAAACTTAAATATTAGATTTTTCAATGTTTTTTCTTTCGTTTCACAGAACAGAAACATAATTGAAAATAATTTGCTCGATAGTTTATTTTTTTGAAAGTTATGCCTTTTTTTTCATTTTTCTTGTTTGTCTCTCAAACAGATTTAGTTACATATACAAAATAAATACTATCAAATGTTTATAAGAATATCCCAGGACAATTTTCTTCAAAACCAATTCATATTCTCATAATTAATTAAATTAGTTTTGCGACTTACGTCCTTTACATCTGTGCAAGAATACGGTCAATAGGTTGATTGCGATATTGTACCATATTCCAGGCGCGTTACGTATAAAAATATACTTGCAAGTGAGCAGCACTCGAAACATTGAATCTAGAGTCAGTCGGCCGCGAGCCTCTCCGAGGTGAGGACGCGCGCGCCGACTTCGCGTGTATCTGCGATCTTTCGAGATTTTTTAATAATAGTAAATAAGGCCTTACAAGGATAAGATTCAAGACAGACCTTCAAGATTCGAAAATGTACCTACTATATTTTTTTGGAGCCAAACAAGCACCTGTCATTTACCTAAATATGTTTACCCATAGTAACTATGAAGTAAGCAAGGCATCGACCTCTGAGGTCACAGATTAGAACATAATTACATGACCGATCGTGTTGATGTTTCGCGCGATTATATGTGGGTATTGTTTTGGTTGTAGGAACCAAACGGCTGGACCGATTTCAATGAATGAGGTATTGAACTACTGAGTTTTATCCTGAGAAATATAATATAATACATATAATGCGAAACCGTAAGGCAGTTTCTTATTTGAATTTAATACAACATAAAGATTGTTTTATTACAACTGGATTATAATTGTTCTCTCACAAACACTATGGGTATTTAGACGTTTTTAATTTTATTAGTATTTCGTTATTGTAGTATTATCATAAGTAAGATAAAAACTAACAACGAAAATTAGTTTGAACGAGATACCTACAATCAGCAGGTTTTGGGATATGGCGACCGCAAAAATAACTTTGTTTTTCATACAAATACTATGAAAAACAAAGTTTATTTTTAGGGTTCTGTAGCCAAATGGCAAAAAACGGAACCCTTATAAATTCGCCATGTCTGTCTGTCTGTCCTTCCGTATGTCACAGCCATTTTATTCCAAAACTATTAAGACTACAGAATTGAAACTTGCTAAGTAGATGTATTCTGTAAACCGCTTTCCGAATATTGTACAAAAATAAAAAATATAAAAGTTTAAGGGGGGGCATCCCATACCTGGAAATGGAACAAAAAAAAATTTTTTTCTTCAAACCTATACGTGTGGATAGGTCTTTAAAAATGACATTGAGGTTCCTAAAATCATTTTTTTTTAAAGTCAATCATTTAAAAGATAGGCCCGTCTAAAGTGGTAAAATGTGTGTGTCCCCCCCCCCCCCCTTTAAATTCTAAAGTAAGGGAGTGAAAAATCTAGAAAAAATATTATCTGTAGATCTTAATAAAAACTTTCAACGAAAATTGGTTTGAACGAGATACGGTCAGCAGTTGTTGAGATATAGCGACCGCAAGTATAACTTTGTTTTTCATACAAACACTATGAAAAACAAAGTTATTTTTGTAGTTGCGAAAAATCATAGTTATAGAACTATAGAACTACTGTGTTACGGAACCCTACGAGTACGAGTCCGACTTGCACTTCGTCAGTTTAATTAGTTTCGAAAAATCATGGTTATAGAATACATTACTGTGTTACGGAACCATTACTGTGTCGTATGTGATGTACCGGCGATTTGAGAACCTCCTCCATTTTTTTCCTCCTCGTTTTTATGGTTCCGTAGCCGAATGGCAAGAAACGGAACTCTTATAGATTGGTCATGTCTATCTGTCCGTATGTCACTTTTTTCATCTTTAAAAATAACATGAAGGTTTCTAAAACCATTTTTTCTCAAAGTCAATCATTTGAAAGATAGGCACGTCTAAAATGGTAAAATGAATGTCCAACCCCTACCCCCCCTCCCCTCCTCTTACTTTTAAAGTATGGGAGTGAAAAATCTAAAAAATACATATGCTGTAGATCTCAATAAAAACTAACAACCAAAATTGAAATTGGCTTAAACAAGATACAGTGAGCAGTTTTGAGATATAGCGACCGCAAAGATAACTTTGTTTTTCATACAAGCGCTATAAGAAACAAAGTAAATTTTTTGGTGGCGAAAAATTAGTGTTATAAAATATTCTACTGTTAGGGAACCCTACAAGTGTGAGTCCGACTTGCACTTGGCCTATCTATCTAATACTATAAGAATCTTTGTCCTGACATACTGACTGACTGACTCACTGACAGACAACGCACAGCCTAAACCGCTGGTCGTAGAGACTTGAAATTTGGAGGGTATATTTTTCTTAGTATGTAAGTTTGTACTAAGAAAGGATTTTTAAAAATTCACCCCATAAGGGGATGAAATGGGGGTTCAAAAATTGTATGGAGAAACAAGATTAGATAGTCTTTTCAATCCGAAACTTCACATAAGTGCTTCAGTAAAAAAATAAGTAAATACGTGTTTCAGGTTTTTTTGAAATTCCACCCCTAAGAGGGTGAAATGGGGTAATAAAGTGTGAAAATCAGTATTGTTTCGGATCGCGCTGAAATTTGGCACGCAAATAGTTATTACGACGTTAGTTCCCTCTGAGAAAGGATTTTCCAAAATTAACCCTCGAAGGGGATGAAACGGGGGTTCAAAGTTTGTATGGAGAAACAAGATTAGATAGTCTTTTCTATCCGAAACTTCACACAAGTGTTTCAGTAAAAAAATAAGTAAATACGTGTTTCAGGTTTTTTTGAAATTTCACCCCTAAGAGGGTGAAATGGGGTAATAAAGTGTGAAAATCAATATTGTTTCGGATCGCGCTGAAATTTGGCATGCAAGTAGTTATTACGACGTTACTTCCCTCTGAGAAAGGATTTTCCAAAATTAACCCTCGGAGGGGATGAAACGGAGCTCAAAGTTTGTATGGAGAAACAAGATTAGATAGTCTTTTCTATCCGAAACTTCACACAAGTGCTTCAGTAAAAAAATAAGTAAATACGTGTTACAGGTTTTTTTGAAATTCCACCCCTAAGAGGGTGAAATGGGGTAATAAAGTGTGAAAATCAATATTGTTTCGGATCGCGCTGAAATTTGGCATGCAAGTAGTTATTACGACGTTAGTTCCCTCTGAGAAAGGATTTTCCAAAATTAACCCTCGGAGGGGATGAAATGGAGCTCAAAGTTTGTATGGGGAAACAAGATTAGATCGTCTTTTCTATCCGAAACTTCACACAAGTGCTTCAGTAAAAAAATAAGTAAATACGTGTTTCAGGTTTTTTTGAAATTCTACCCCTAAGAGGGTGAAATGGGATGGAATGTGATAGACACAAAAAAAAACTGGCCAAGTGCAAGTCGGACTAGCGGTCGTAGGGTTCCGTAACACAGTAGAGTATTCTATAACTATGATTTTTTGCAACTACAAAAATAACTTTGTTTTTCATAGTGTTTGTATGAAAAACAAAGTTATACTTGCGGTCGCTATATCTCAACAACTACTGACTGTATCTGGTTCAAACCAATTTTCGTTGGAAGTTTTTGTTGAGATCTACAGATATATATAATATATTTTTTCTAGATTTTTCACTCCCTTACTTTAGAAGTTAGGGGGGGAGGACACATTTTACCACTTTAGACGCGCCTATCTTTTAAATGATTTACTTTGAGATAAACTGGCCAAGTGCAAGTCGGACTCGCACTCGTAGGGTTCCGTAACACAGTGGAGTATTCTATAACTTTTATTTCTCGCAACTACAAAAATAACTTTGTTAGGGTTCCGTAGCCAAATGGCATAAAATTGATTCGCCATGTCTGTCTGTCTGCCCCCCTTAAGCTTTTATAATTTTTATTTTTGTACAAAAATCGGAAAGCGGTTTATACATCTACCTACCAAGTTTCAATTCTGTAGTCCTAATAGTTTCGGAATAAAATGGCTGTGACATACGGACGGACAGACAGACATGGCGGATCTATAAGGGTTCTTTGGAACCTCAATGTCTTTTTTAAAGACCTATCCATAGACACCCCACCCCACACGTATAGGTTTTAAGAAAATATTTTTTTTGTTCCAGTTTCATGTAACGGATACCCCCCCTTAAACTTTTATATTTTTTATTATTGTTAAATATAAAATTATTGTATAAAAATCGGAAAGCGGTTCAAGAATACATTTACCTACCAAGTTTCAAGTCTGTAGTCGTAATAGTTTCGGAATAAAATGGCTGTGACATACGGACGGACAGACAGACAGACATGGCGAATCTATAAGGGTTCCGTTTTTTGCCATTCGGCTACGGAACCCTAAAAAAGACGATTTGAGAACCTCCTTTTTTTTGGAAGTCGGTTGCAAATAAATTCGTTCACAAAAGGAATAATACAGACTTCAAATGCCGCGCTAGTCATTTTCAGTACTAGGTTTATGGTGTTTATCTTCATATATCTGCAGAACTAAACATATCTCGATGAAATTTAAATGGGATCATCTGTTATACTCATTCAAATAAAAAAACGATTTTCCAAATCGGTTCAAGCGTCTTCGAGTAATCGGTCAACATACATAAAACAAACAAAAAATCCGACGAATTGAGAACCTTCTCCTTTTTTGTGAAGTTGGGTTCTCAAATAAATACAAGTTTACAAAAACAACGCAAGGAGTGTTGTACGAAAAATAAGACTATACTATTTTTAACCGACTTCACAAAAATGGAGGAGGTTCTCAATTAGTCAGAATATAAATATATATTTATATATATCTTTTCTATGTATGTTCGATTTGGAAAATCCTTTTTAAGCCGTAATACGTAATTTTAAACCTTAAATGTACGTATTTATATATAGTATAGCTCTGTAGGTAGTAAGTAACTTCGGCTGCCGCGCCACGGGCCACGCGGTCATTACCGTCCCGCTCGGCTCGGCGTGTCCGCTAGCAAACGAGGTCGCAAGTCGAGTGTGGAGCGCGCATGCGCGAAATTACAGCGCGTTCCCCCGCGCCTGTATCGTTACCGGGGGTGCCGCGGCGTGTGTAGGCGGAGCAAGCGTGGGAAAAAAAATCTCAAGCGGGCTCTTAAAATTAATAATCTGAATAATAATAATTATAATAGAGTAAAGTGGAGAATCAGAGATGCTGAACAAATTAGTAAATATAATTTAATTTGTAATAATGAATTGAAATATTTTGACTTTCCAAAGGAATTTAATCAATGTGCTGATAATTTTTGTTATAATATAAATCATAGGTTAGTGCTTGATGACATGTATAGTAATATTATTAATATCTTGAGAAATGCATCGACAAGTTGTTGTGACAAATTTAAGGGTAATAATAGACGAAAACATGTAGTTGGATGGAACAAATATGTTAGAGAGGCGCGACTCTGCTTCCAATTGTGGATGCTTTAGGGCAAACCATCGTCCGGTGTGTTTTATAATAAAATGTGTGCTAGCAGGAGGCTCTTCAAGTCCCGATTGAAATGGTGCCAAGATAATGAGGAGCAAATAAAAATGGATATCTTGGTGACTCGGCATAGGGAAAAAGATTTTAAGGGTTTTTGGAAGCAAACCAAAGGTTTGGCAGCAGAGTGTTGCAGGATTTTTCGAAATGGGGTAGGTAACAAAGTCTGAAAATCAATATGGTTTTTCGGGTTTTATAAATATGAATCCCTATTTCCCTTACTCACGTGATAACTTGAAAACGGATGAACCGATTTGGCTAATTCTTTTTTGATGACTTTTATCATCATTCATTCGTTTTATTTAATGTTAAAGTTGGCAACTGGCCTATGCACAGTATTCCAGTGCCGCACGATCGGACAGTTCGTTCTCCAAAGTATCGAATTTAGGAGGCTGTTGCTACTATCGCGCACGCGATGCATCAGGGAGGCAATACGTTTTCTAATAATTGTTTTAAAACATTCTGTGCGGGCCTGAGCAAACATGCCTGATGCACTACAGAATCAAGAGAGTCTCAACAGCATCCTTAGTCCATTATTGTATTGGATCCGTAGGGCATTTAAAGCCTTCTGCGAATAGTTAACCCATAGACTGCATGCAGGTGTACATGGTCTGACAGTATGCCTTAAAAATAGTTACTTTTACTTAATCTGTACACCGTGCTCTTTTGTTTTGATTTTTGGTAAAATCCTTTTTTAACAGATACCAACGTCATAATTACTATCTACATGCCAAACTTCAGCGCAATCCGAAACAATATTGATTTTCAGACTTTGTTTCCCTATTTCACCCTCTTAGTGGCATTTCAAAAAAGCCTGCCACACGTGTTTACTTTTTTTTTCCTGAAACACTTATGTGAAGTTTCGAATAGAAAATACTATCTTATATTGTTTCTTCATACAAACTTTGAACCCCCATTTCATCCCTTAATGGGTGAATTTTAGAAAATCATTTCTTAATTCACCCTTACGTACTAAGACAAATATACCCTCCAAATTTCAAGTCTCTACGACCAGCGGTTTAGGCTATGCGTTGTCTGTCAGTCAGTCAATCAGTATGTCAGGACAAAGATTCTTATAGTATTAGATAAATGCCAGGCAAGCTTAGAGGTAGTCTCAATAAAAATATCACTACAATATAAAACAAAGTCCCCCGCCACGTGTCTGTCTGCTCGCGATAAAAGCAAAAACTACTGAATGGATTTTCATGCGGTTTTCACCAATAGACAGAGTGATTAATGAGAAAGGTTTATTTGTATAATTGAATAAGGTTTTGTGTAAATTGTTTGAAATATTACGATGATTTTTGAAGATGTTAATTCATATATACTCGACGCAACATACTGATGCAAAAAATGTAGACGTATATACCCGCGCGAAGTCGGGGCGGGTCACTAGTAAATAATATAAGTAACATGACTCCGTAATATAAAAGTGGTACATGATAGTGCTTTTTAAATTGAAAAAACCATTCGTTTAAATTACTACAGAGGCGTAAATTGAGAGCGGGGCATATTTATCGACATAATTTAAACCCACGGTCAAGTTTGGTTGCTGGAAAATTGCTTGATTACTTATACCTAAGGTTTCTTTACCTAAGGTAATAAGTAACCGCAATGTTTTTTATTCATTTATGGTAAACATTTTATAATTTTTTTATTTTAAAATAATCGTGAATTTGTAACATTATTACTGTTATATATCGACTGTGAACATCGTGATCTCACCACGTGACCTCACTCCCGAGAAAGACCGACGGACTCGCTCAAAACCTAGGTCGAGGAAATTCGACTAAAGGTACGTGATTTACAGCCGGTACATAAAATTAATAAATAATTAAAAAATAAAACACACAACACTTTTTTTAACATCACAAGAAACAATTAACAAAAGAACCGACTACAATTCCCCGCGAATCAATTTCAGTAGCAAGTTTGGGACGTTTATCGTCTCTAGACGTTTATCTCTGGAGATACTTATCAGATCTTGATGAAATTACAATGCGACCACTTCGGAAACGTATCCTACTGATTACAAAAAGAATCATTCGAATCAGTTCACAATTGACGGAGTAATCGCGTAATATACACACAAAAAAAACATACAGACGAATTGAGAACCCCCTTCTTTTTGGAAGTCGGTTGAAAACCGAAAAAAAAACAAAATAAAATAAAATGATAAAGGAACAACCCCATACAAGAAACGTGTTTTTAAGGCTTTTTATGCTCAATCTTACAAACCATAATAGACGAAGACTTGAAATTTAAACAAAATTAAATTAAAAATTAAATACAACAAACGTATTTTTCAGGAAAATATTGTTCAATTCCGATTGAATTTATATATATTTGCGTATACCCAGCGTGTATATATACGGTCGAATTCAGAAACCTCCTCCTTTTTTTGATGTCGGTTGATAAATTCACGTAAAATTTAAATTTAAAACCTGCCTGACTGGTTTATGTATAATCTGATCAAGTAGACCCTCCGAGTGAACCCAAACACATCTCCGCTGTAAGTTGGTACAATCATCAAATGAATCATAATAATTTATCATGTAATTATAGCAAAAGCATAATTTTAACGCATTAGGAAAAAAACAAAAGCAATGTATAAATTCACCTTTCCAATCGTTGTCCATTGACGTCAGACTATTAAATAAAACCGGCCAAGTCGAGTTGGACTCGCCCATCGTGGCTTCCGTATCAACTTCTCAAACTAGGTTAACTTTGTAGTTCGATCCATAGAAAATGTATTAAACCAACCGCGTATAATAAGTTTTTAATAGTAAATTCACTTTTTTTGTTATCAACTAAAAACAAAACCTGAAACACGTGTTTACTTATTTTTTTACTGATGCACTTGTGTGAAGTTTCGGATAGAAAATACTATCTAATCTTGTTTCTGCATACAAACTTTGAACCCCCATTTCATCCCCTAAAGGGGTGAATTTTGGAAAATCCTTTCTTAGTAGCTTTAGCTTTAAGACAAATATACCCTCCGAATTTCAAGTCTCTACGACCAGTGGTTTAGGCTGTGCGTTGTCAGTCAGTCAGTCAGTCAGTATGTCAGGACAAAGATTTTTGTAGTATTAGAAGATAGATAGAGATAGATAAGAGCTTCAAGACCTTGCTTTTTGCTAAATTTTGCAGTTAGTACCAGGTTTTGATTCCCTTGTGAAATCGCAAAATATGCGAAAATATGAGACATAAACGGTTATATCTTTTGATCGCGTTGACTTACAAGTTTGATTTTTTCACAGCCAAAAGATACCGTAGACCCAAGTATTTGTTATAAGTTTCAACTTGATATCTCTACGCGTACCCGATAAAAAGGGGTCTTGACGGATGGATAGATAGAAAGATAAGGGTTCCGTTTTTCCTTTTTAGGTACGGAACCCTAAATATGATTTAAGTGGGGGTTGCCAACCATATCTTTATTAATCGCTTCTCTGTTTCAGCAGTAGATACGGAGTTAATAATAAACATACAGTGACGTATTTACTTTAGCGTTTTAATGTAATTTTTATCATTGTAGTTGTTTACGTGCACTCTACACAACACGTCGTGAGAATGTTTGCGAAAAATAAATTCGTCACACCGAAATGTTTTACGAAATTTACAAAGAAGGACAAATATGGAAACATATTGAAATTTCGTATAGAACCACTTCCCAAGCATCGTTTTAACGAATTTATTGATTTCAAGTTAAATCATTTTGTTAAATATGAATTGGGGCATATAGTTTCAGGTATGGTTTTATTTATTTTTACTTATCTAAAGGTACGGACACGCAGCGTCCTGCGTGCGCGATTTAGGCGGCAATCAGATAGCGCTGTAGTATTTGTACCGATTGAAACATTGGTTCACACCAAACGCGATCAGAAAACAATTGAAAAGTACAGAGGCCGTGCCCGCAGATCGCAGCACGCCACGATGTGCCCGTACTTTTATGCAGTGTATGTGTAGTATTTCACTGACGGGCAAAGAAAGGCCTTCCACGAATATTATTGTCTGTAATTTGCTTGGTTATCCTCTACACACTATATATTAATGATATATCGTCAAGATATCTCACACTCATCACGTCTCGCTGCCGGTGGCACTCAAAAATTAGGTTTTTTATATATCTAGACTCCCAGGCTAATATTAATTTCAAACAGAAGTTATTTACATAATAGTATATACATTAAAATATTTTTAAAACTATATATGCTATAGTTATATATATATATAACATAACTATATATATATATATATATATATATATATATATATATATATATATATATATATATATATATATATATATAGTTATGTTATTTTTATAGTTTAACGTTATAAGTTAACAAACAATTATTTGTTTGTTTATTGTTAGTTATAAAATACCCTAATCAAAATCAATAAAATTAAAATTTAGTCTACCAAACCACTACCAGTAGGTAAAGTTCCCAAAATGCTGGCTGTATTACCCCGTTGAATGGCAATGCTGTCTCTGAGCTAAATACATGCCAGCATTTTGGTCCCGTGTCGTTTCAACCAGACGTGCGGAGAGATCTTTAAAAATGCTCTGTGCACCTGGTCCCCACGGTCCTAGAGTCTCAACCCCAAAAGGCACAAATAGGTAGCAGCTGTCTAAACTACTATATTTGCGCCTTTTGAGGTTCTCAGCTGCTTCTGCGGCACACCAGCCTTTTTCTGTGTACCGGGAAGATGTGACGGTGCCAAAGTGTCGACGCAAGTAGCGTCCCATACCAAGGGCCGCCCCATCTTCCGTGGTATTAATGTCATACAGTCAGGTCTTTTACCACCATTACGCATTAAGCCGTTTGGTTCTAAAACGGCTGCACAGTTGATGGTGGTAAAAGCCCGACGGATGATGTCATTAAGGCTAGCGTAACGAGAAATCCTGCCTGCACTCTTAATGCAGGAGAGACCGTGGTGACCAAACCGGCTGGCGGCACTACCGCACTGGCTAATATTATAAAAACGTTTGTAACTGTATCACTCCGTCTGTTTGTTAGCTATTCACGCCTAAACGGACGATCCGATCTTAAATAGATACTTTACAGAATGAGGATGAACATAGGCTACACTAAATTCTTGGTGTACGTGAACGAGGTTGCGGGTATCAGCTAGATATTATAAAAAAGCTTTTATAGAAAAGAGTAACATATTTCATTGATAAAAAAATATTTTTAACCGACAAAAAAAAACGGAGGAGGTTCTTAAGTCACCGCATTTTTTTTTTTTTTTTATTGTGTGACCGCGCATAACTTTTTACAGAGTAGTCTGATTTTGATTTTTTTTTTTATTGGAATGGGTATACCCCCAAGGCGGTCCCATTTAAATTTTAACGAAATCGATTGAGCGGTTTTTAATAAATCAACAAAAATTATGGATAAAAGTAACATTATATTGACAATTTATCATATTATCATCAATGTATATCTGCAAACTTACTGGAAAAACAAAAAGAGCCGAGAATCGGGCTCAGTTGCGTGTCTTGGGAGAGGCCTATGTCCAGCAGTGGACTGATACCGGCTGATTAAGATGATGATGATGATGATGATATTATTTCACAGGTGGTAGTAGTAGGTAGTTATTAGGTAGCATTTAAATTTTATCGAAATATGTTTAGTATCTCCAGAGATATGAAGATAAACACCTTAAGCTTGGTATTGAAATTGACTAGCGTGACGTTGGAAGTCGTTTCTTTTAGTTTTTTAAGTGATTTTAAATTAATTTTATTATTATTATAGAGCATAAATTAATAATAGAAAGAATCGTGAGTATTATTCATTTTGATTATTTTTACGGTTTTACTTACGTGCAATAGTCGACTGTCTTATAGACGTCCGACCGGTTTCGAGGCAATCGGTGCCTTATCTTCATGGGTCAGTGCGCGTACTCCACCATGACCGATGAAGTTTTTTTTTAAATATAATATGTAAGATATTGAAAAAAAAACATCATCGGCGTTTGACCACTATCTCACCTGTTGGTAAGTGATGATGCGGTCGGAGATGGTAAGCACGCTAGGCTTAGAATGGGAACTGGCTCTCAAGGATAGCTGCCGGAATACATTAGATGTTTGGCGACAGCTTTTTCTAACTTGAGGGTGGTAGCTGGCCAGGCGGACACTAGTTAGTGTCCTAACACCATGCGGGGGTTTTTGATTATGTTAATATGAAAAACATGGTAAATATCCCGTGAGTAGTTCTAATAATATTGTCAGTGACCATGAAAACCTAAAAACTTATATATGTTAATGATGTTTTAACGATCCATCCTTCACCGGAGGGCCACTGTGAAAAGCGCACATACAGTTTTCGATAGAAAAATCCATTGGTGCACGGCGGTTTGAACTTGGGACCTTTGGCATCAAAGCCAACCATTCTTCCGATTACGCCACCGGGCCCTCAAGATGAGAGACCTAACAGACAGTCGACCATTGCACGTGAGTCAAGCATAAATGTTCCATAAAACGTTTGTCTAGGCCGAAGGGGAAAGCAATGACGCCTGCTAATAACATAGTAGGTTAAGGCCACAAAAAATTAAAAATAAACCTTTTTTACAAAAAATTAAACCGCCGGTCAATTATCTTTATTCTCACGATCAATTTGTTAGTAATTATATTATCATAATCACTATTGAAAAACCTACGGACATTGGCAATCTGAGAGCAGAGTTATATGTAACACAATTTCCAAGAATGAGGATATATTCATGAGTGATCCGTAGATTTTCCAGAGAGTCGAAAGCTGTCATTATCATCATCATTATCTGCCGGTGCCCGTCAACTGCTGGACGTAGGTCTCTCCCAAGGTCGCCACTGAGCCCGATCTTCGGCTCTTCTTTTCCATCATATTTTTACATTTTTTTATCATTGCTGTATTTTAAATAATAAGTAACTAATAATAAGTAACAAGCGACTTCCATGCCCCGCAAATCTATGCCCCGTAGCAAGTCTAGTCAATTTCAGTAGCAAGTTTGAGACGTTCATCATCATATCTCTGGAAATACTTATCAAATCTCGATGAAATTACAATGGGACCACCTTGAAAATATACACTACCGATTAAAAAAAGAATAATTTCAATCCGTTCACAATTAACTAAGGAATCGTGTAACATACACACAGAAAAATCATACAGACGAATTAAGAACCTCCTTTTTTTGGAAGTCAGCTGAAAACAGAACGATGATAAAACTTTTTAACAAAAAAATTAAACCGCCGAAAAAACTGAAAAGTAAAAAATAATAAACCTTTGTAATTTAACCTTAATAACGAAGTTCTTAAAATACTGTTAATATACCTCAGTATATATTTTTGTAATGGTTTTGAGTTTTAACTAAACTTAATAACTAAGTTCCTAAATTAATGTAAGTATGTAAACCTAAGAAATTTTGAGTCGGTGCCAAACAATCAACAAGCACAGATCACTAAATAAATTATTTAAAAAAAAAAAAAACGACTTTATAACCACAAACAGGCACTCAAAAGTGAAAAATTAATTACTTAATATAATTATTAAAAGCGCTACCCACTTACTTATCTATTAGAAGACGGTGCAAGCCAAGTCTATTGGATCATCATCATCATCATCAGCCTGTATCAGTCCACAGCTGGACGTAAGCCTCTCCCAAGATGCGCCACTGAGTCTATTGGATAGTAGATAGATACTATGTTTGTAGTAGTAGCAGTAGTAAGTAAGTAGATACGTGTAGGTAGCATCTATCCACTACCTATTAGACTTGTCTGGCACCGACTTCAAATAGTTAAGTGGGTAGCGCTTATAATAATTATATTAAGTAATTTATTTTCGCTTTTGAGTGCCTGTTTTTGGTTATGAAGTCGGTTTTTTTTTTAAATAATTTATTTTACCCTTTTTAGTGCAAAACAAGTTTTAATTAAATTACATGTATTTATAAAATTTCATGTCTGGGCCGTTATACACTGACGGATATATACTTTGTGAAAATTTCAAGTATGTACCTATTATGGTTTAGAAGAGACAGATCTGTAAAGTGCGCACATATAGACACACGGACGGACGGACGGACGGACAACAAAGTCTCAAAAAGTGCTCATTTGGTACCCTTCGGGTTCGGAACCCTGAAAAATTGACTTTAAATGCCGCGCTAGTGAAAATATTCACTAGTCATAATGATGTCATCAAGGTATCAAAGGACAATGTCCAAAATTACCCTGTGCAATAAAAGCATCTGACACATACGATAATTAATTGTCTATTTTATAACAATAACTCCAGATACTTTTATAACACGGACTAAATGTATTCTATAATGAATATTAAAAAGTATTATTTGCGATTATTGACATAAATTGCCGCCATATGGCCGATAGATATTACTGAATCACTCTACTACGTTATAAGAGTTGGCACTTCCCTACATTGTTGATAACTACCCGAATTATGAAAGCACTGTGTAGCCAACCTAGCAACGGAAAGTATTATTTACCCCGTAACTATTATATTATCTGTGGTATTATGCTTATTTTTTTTGCAGTGTTGGTTGGTACAAAGTACGTTCATAATTCTGAGTTACTTAATTATGTATGCAGTGTCGCGGGACTGATATGACCGCCATCTGCGCCAAACGTCATGTCATGTCAAAAAATATTAACTAACTTTGCACCCTAACAAGACTTTGCCCGGTAGAACATTCCTGTGAAGACAAATAAATTTTCCCCACCTTTGTTTCTATTTCGCTCACAGTTACCGTAAGAATATCTGTCAAAAACCAAAATCAACGTGAAGAAAGATGTAAAAACATTATTCAAGGTCATATTTTAGGGTTCCGTACCTCAAAAGGTAAAAAAAGGAACCCTTATAAAATCACTCTCTTGTCCGTTTGTCTGTCTGTCTGTCTGTCTGTACGTCTGTCTGTCCGTCTGTCCGTGTGTCACCACCGATTTTCTCAGAAACGAGTGGACTTAGCTAGTTGAAATTTATACCAGATACAGAAGTCTATAGTCCCTATTAGGTGTATAAAAATCAAGGTCTGAGTCAACACAATAAAAAGATATTGGCAAATTTAGATTTTCGCGAAAACTTGTAAGTACCAAAAGTTACCTTAATTTTCAATTTTTTTTATTTTTCGGAATTTTTCCTTTACCTTGCTTTTTACTAAAATTGACAATTCTAGATCAAGCGGAAGTACCCTATAGGTTTGGGTCGAAAACCTATAAGGTACTTTCCGTTGACCTAGAATCATGAAATTTGGCAAGAAGCAAGGTCTTATAGCACAAATAAAGGAAAAAATCCAAAAAATAAAAAATGTTGACAATTAAAGGGTATCCCCATACATACGTAGTTAATGCCAATCAAGGTAGGCATCTGAGTTATATGGGCGCTCATACAATTTAGTGGTCTAGCCTAATTGGTACCAACCAACGTTAGTACGGAAGCCTCGGTGGGCGAGTCCAACTCGACTTTGTCGGTCTTTATTTAGTCTTCAAAAGTATATGCAATAGCAACCTCCATTGTGTATAATCTTCTTGGGACTCTTCTTCTAAAACCAGTACATTCTCCTATGTTTGAGTTATCTATCCATATCTCTGGAGATACTAATTAGATCTCGATAAAATTAAAATGGGACCACCTCGGAAACGTACCTACCTATTAAAAAATTATCATTTGAATCCGTTCACAATTGACGGAGTAATCGCGTAACATACACACAAAAAAAAGAAAAAAAAACATACAGACGAGAACCTCCTCCTTTTTTTGTGAAGCCGGTTAATAACCTTTAATTTAAAGAAATAATGAAATCAAATTAACAATGAATGTAATAATAAACATGTGAAATCTCCAGCGATGAACGTTAACATTCCAAAAAATGCGCTTTATTTATTTATTCCACACAGAACAAAAAGCAATTAAAAAGAAATAACATAACAATGTAATGCATCAGACCTGAATTGCAGTTCAGATACCTGCGTGTTACAGCAAATGTTTATGGTAAACGTGTTTGAGTAATGATTAATGTTAATGTCAAATAAAGTAATCGACATAGCTCAGAGGATTAGCAAGCTGAAATGGCAGTGGGCCGGTCACATCTGTCGCAGAATCGATAACCGTTGGGGTAAACGGGTTCTAGAGTGGAGACCACGGCTCGGGAAACGAAGCGTAGGACGCCCTCCAGCTAGGTGGAGCGATGATATACGCAAGCTGGCTGGCAGCGGTTGGAAACGAATAGCTGAAGATCGAGCTCAGTGGCGTGCCATGGGAGAGGCCTATGTCCAGTAGAGGATGGAAATTGGCTGATAATGATGATGATGATAGTTTTGGGTACGGAACCCTAAATATTCTCCTGTCTAATAGTTAATACTTATAAAGCGTACAAGGTAACGTAATTTTCTTTTCAGGAATTCCCAAAAATCCTAACGCGATGTCGGAATACAAACAGCTAATAACCGAAGCATATAAGGACCCACTTATACATTTCACTATTTGCTGCAGAGAAGATGATAATAGTGATGAAATTGTGGGCTTCTCTGGTATGAAACTGATAAACAGAGGAGATACACTGTCTGATGCCCTTGATAATGTACGTTTTAGTATCTGTGTATTTATGTGACTGCCTGTGGCATCTATATACTTTCTCTATGGTTTGGGCGCTACCATAGAGAAAGTATATATATTAGAGAGAACATTAGCGTGTGCGAATGAAATAGCTATAGAGATATAACCCGACTAACACGATGAACACGCCATACATATGCCAGCTATAAATTAAAATGAACAACGTAATTTGGTCGGGTTATACATGACAACGGGTGAGAGCCAATGGGTGCACTAGAAAATGGTTCCATACATTGCTGGAGCCAGTTTAATCGCTTACGCAGGTAAAGGATAAAAAATTGTGATACATCTCGCTCTCTCAGACCAGTGATTGTTTATTTTTATCCTTCTCATATTGTTATTTAAATGCCATATTCCATCCAAGGCCCAAACGGATGACAAACCGATTTTGATTAAAGTTTAGGTGTCTTAATTAAAAGTGTTCTTTGAAGCTTTGATTCATGAACAACCGTTCAGCCGTTTTTGGACTACGAGCTTTTTTCTAGTTGATGACGCTATGAAATCAACTTTCATAGGTCTGATCGTGATCAATTTTAATTACGGTAGGTACTCTCGTAAACGATGTAAGAACATGGTAGCATTTACCTGATGCTGGGACATCTCTTGGAATTGGCAGAATACTCAACTCCTCACCATTAGAATGGTTTAAATAAAAATATTAGTATCAATAATATTATAATAATATAAATATAATAATTTAAATAATTTAATTAAATTTTAATTTTAATAAATATAATAATCCTACTAATATTATACAGGCGAAAGTTTGTGAGTGTGTGTGTGTGTGTGTAATGTTTGTTACTTCTTCACGCTCAAACGACTGAACCAATTTTCATGAAATTTGGTATGGAGGTAGCCAACACCCTGGATTAACACATAGGCTATAAGTCATCATCATCAACATCAGCGTTTTTCATCAGTACGATAAAAACTTTGAAAAAAGACCTCATTTTAGTTCTTTCTCCAAAAACATGTTAAGATACAGACTATGAAGAACAAGTCATCCTTAATGACGTTAAGTTCTGAATTCAAGTATTATTCATTGTGAACAGTTTCTGCCTGACTGATAATATTGATCAGGTCAAACGCTAGCCTATATGATACAAAAATAAATAATTTTTCAAAAAAAAATATTAAACCGACTTCATAACCAAAAACAGGCACTCAAAAGCGAAAAATAAATTACTTAATATAAGTATTATAAGCGCTACCCACTTATCTATTTGAAGTCAGTGATGTCTATTTGATAACGATTGGATAGTAGATAGATTCTATGTATTTAGTAGTAGAAAGTAGGTAGATACATGTAGGTAGTATCTACCTATTTGACTTGGCTGGCACCGACTTCAAATAGATAAGTGGGTAGCGCTTATAATAATTATATTAAGTAATTTATTTTTCGCTTTTGAGTGCCTGTTTTTGGTTATGAAGTCGGTTTTTTTTAAAATAATTTAGGTTAATAATAAGTTAGGTAATAATTTAGGTTTAGGTTAATGCCTATCTTATTTAATATTTACCTCATTTTCAACCGACTTCCAAAAACAAAGGAGGTTCTTAATTCGTCTGTATGTTTTTTTTTGTGTGTATGTTACGCGATTACTCCGTCAATTCTGAACCCATTCGAATTACTCTTTTTGTTATCAGTAGGGTACGTTTTCGAGGTGGTCCCATTGTATTATTTTATTGAGATCTGATAAGTATCTCCGGAGATATGAGGATAATCCTCAAACTTGCTACTGAAATTGACTCGCGGGGCATTGAGACTTCAGACTTGTTTTAGTTTTTAAACTATCTTAATTATATTATAATGAAGATTGCGATAATGTACGCGGTGCTTGCGTACGTAGATTTCAACACCACTAACCAAGCATTAAACTTAGCATAGTTATTCCATTTTTATTTTCACAAAGTATGCCAAATTTGTAATTATCTCATCTTTTTTCAGGCTAAGTCTACTGAAATAAGAGATCTTTTGAGACTTCGCCAAGTCAGGAACAGTTTATATTCTGCTATAGATGTCATGGCCGAGTACAATATCGATTGTTTCTTTGACGACGAAGGAATGGCGGTGCATGACAAATATCGACAATTTAACATTTCAGGAGGATTAGGCGTTTCAAGGTATGTCAGATTTTTAAGAAGTGCTGGAATATGACGTGCTTATCTGAAAGAAGACTTATCTGAAGATTGTCAATATATTCGTCGATTTATTCCTACACTTCCCTAGCAGGTCCCTACAATTGGCCAAAATTATTCAAATATGTAGGTAGTTCCTTCAGTATCTTTATATACAAGTACATAGATTCCTTCTGTACGTGTATTTGGTTTCTTTTTAAAGCAGATATGCAAGCGTTTGACCACTACCTCACCTGATGTTAAGTCACGATGCGATCGACAATTTTACTCGCTTACCTAGTAGATACCTGTCCACTCGCGATTTGAAGACCCCCGGGTTGTAGCTATCGGATAACACAGACACCGGCACGGAATTCCATTCCTTGGCGGAACGTATGATAAAAGATGAAGCAAAACGTGTTGTGCGACTAGATGGAACGTTCACCATGAAGCGATGCCCCACAACAGTATGTCCGGTTGTCCGATAGAAGAAAAGGTTGTTCTGTATGGTGAATTTATCACAATTAGATGCTTGGATTAGATTGGTGGCGCTGCGATCTGGCAGGGCAATGTCTGATGTAATCACTAGTCATATAGAAAAATTAAGACTTTTTATTTGTTTTAATTTTTTATTGCAAATAGTCAAGCATTTAGCCACTATCTCACCTGATGGAGAGTAACAATGTGATCAAGGATGTAGCATGCTTCTCTAAAAGATACCTGTTTACGCTTGAATTGAAGAGACCCAAGTTATAGCTACTCGGAAACAAGTCAGCCAGCACCGTGTTCCATTCTTTTGCGGTTCGGATGATGAACGTCGAATAATGATGTTTAGTGCGGATTGCTGGAATATTCACCATTTACGAATATACCACATCATTACTTCATATTAGGTGAGAAAGTAGACTAGCGTTTGTTTATCTCCTATAAAAAAAGAAACAAGGAAATTAATAAGTTAAGTCTGGCGGCCCTGCCCCTCAAGACAAGCTCTGTAAGCTTTCGTGCCAAATGCAACTACAAAATGTATGGGAATTACTCTACTAGTCTATCCTCCGCGGGAATGACATTTGTTGTGGTAAAAGAAATGTCATTCGATTTCCATACATTTTGAAGCTGCATTTATTTTGAAGGGCGTTTGGACCGTTTATCATGCGAGCGTAATTTTTCTCCTGTTACTTTATAATTAACAAAAACTTGTTTCTTTTAGGCGTACTGTAAGCCAATTATACAATGTACCTATGGCCGGTGCTTGGATAACCGCAGTGGGCACTCAGAAAACTGCACATAATGTAGGATGGAAACTTGTCTATGAGATCAGTTTCGAAGAGATTGGAAAGAGAATGGGAAGAGTGTTTGAGAACCTTCCATTGAATGCAACTGCTCAATACATGCTTGCGGTTATGTAGCTTATTGTTTAGTTGAAATAAATGGATTTCTATTGAAATAATTTAAATTCTATCGTTTAAAAAACTAAAAGACCGACTGCGTGAAATATTAATATTTTGTTATTTTTTTAATGTCTTATTTCAAATAACAATTATAAATATATTAAGTTGTATATATTTTTATAAGCTAATTTATAAATTTTTTTTTTTTTTTAACTATTTTTGAAATTCTAATTTTGACATGCCCTATGTCAGTCTCACAAAATTAAGACGAAATTATCGACCTCTCCATCCATTTAGGCTACAGAGCGAGCCAAAGCACAGAATAATAAATAGTACCAAAGGCATATACATACAATATACATACTTTTGAATCTTTGTCCTGACATACTGACTGACAGATTGACTGACTTATACTAGGTTCAGACCAGGTGATTTTTGTCGTCTAACTTCCCAGGGATGTACGATACGAGTTACAAAAAATATCCAATTGATATTTTTTATCGATTAAACCGCGCTTGATTAGCAAATCAAATAGTTTCGCAAAATTATTATCGCTCTATAATGCCAGCCTAAATGTCTATCCAAAACAAATAATTGAGTTACGAAACGAGTACTTATAACCAGTACTTACTTAGTATTGATTCTAAAAGTACTTGTAATCGAAAGACAAGTACATCCCTAGGAAGTTGAACGACTAGAATCGCATGGTGTGAACCCGGTATTAGAGACAACGCACAGCCTAAACCACTGGTCGTACAGACTTTAAATTTAGAGGATATATTTGTCTTAGTACGTAAGGGTGTAAACTAAGAAAGGATTATCCAAAATTCACCCCTTAAAGGGATGAAACCGGGGTTTAAAGTTTGTATGAAGAAACAAGATAAGATAGTCTTTTTATTAATTCTAAACTTTACATAAGTACTTCTGTAAATAAATAAATATGTGTTTCAGGATTTTTAGTAATTGCACCCCTAAAAGGGTATGATGATGTTTGAAATCAATATAGTTTCAGATTGCGCTGAAATTTGGCATGCAAATAGTTATTATGAAGTAAGTATCCGTAAGATAATGTAAGCGAGCACAATATCACCTTAGTGCTCCCAGCCAACTTTACCTGTTCGTGGTGCATCCTGCCGATCACCTAACGAGGCTCTGGCGACCGACCAATGGCAGTATAACCATTCTAAGTGGCATTAATACCACTGGCTGGTGACGGGAAGCAGCATCACCGGTGTGAGAGTTACGTCCTGCGATGACCTAACATTATGGGTATTTTCTTTTATGGCAGACACGCTCATACAACGGCCAAGAGGTATAGTCTTAAGCTTATTCAAGTTAACGCACCGACTTCGGTACACTCAGATGATGAAGTGGAGGAAATGTATGAGGACATTTCCAAGGCTTTGCACACCACCCAAAAGGCTCACTTCATCGTTGTCATGGGAGATCTCAACGCTAAAGTGGAAGTACAAGCAAGGAGCGAATCGGTAGTAGGACCACATCGAACTGGAAGCAGGAATAGGAGGCAAATGCTCGTCAACTTCCTGGAAAAAGAGGGCTTTTCCTGATGAATTCTTTCTTTCAGAGAGACCCCCGGCGGAAATGAACGTGAAAAAGCCCTGACTCTATGACCAAAAATGATATCGATTTCATTATGATGGACAAGAAGCGTATATTTAGAGAAGTCTCTGTGATCACTAGATTTGAAATCGGTAGTGATCACCGACTATTCTGAGGCAAACTTAAACCCGTCCGTCTAATGAAGTCCACGCTCCGACCTAACATGCTCCAATCCGTGGTTGGGTCTGAAAAGTTCCAGCTGAAACTGGAGAACCGGTTTACTGCCAGGAAAAAAATAAAATAACACACAACAGAAACATAAAACATTTACCTAACAGTAACAAATAAAAGCTTATAATAAAAAAAACTTTACAATAGTGTTTCAAAGGGCGGTCTTTTCGCTAATAGCCAACTCTTCTAATGAAGAAACATTTTACGTAATACGGCGGTGTTTGGTTAGGAATAAAAAATATTCGAACCAAAGAGATCACCTTACCAACAGGTAAGAAGAGGTCAAAAGCTACCCTATACGCTTAAAAAACAATAAACGTATTTAAGGTAAACTACGTACACGAACTATAATCAATTTTAACTGTGTTGTTTGTATTTTTTGTTCCGCTATTTGTTCATGAAATGTTATAAAAAAAACGCTATTATAATGAAGATACAATGGATGCATAAAATGAGAACTAATTATTGTAATTTGTTTTCTTTGACGTAAATATACACTATTTTAAACGATGTGACGCACAGAATAGAATCTTTAAATTATTTTTAAAGACATTGTAAAGTAAATATACATTTATTCACATGGATAAAAACAAAAATCAAGTACATTAAAACAAAAATATTACGACATCCACGTGTAATGGCTACGAATAAAATGTAAATTATCTAATGGGCCATTGTGTCTACGAGTATAAACATCATAAAGTTAAGAAAAAAAAATTTCAGAAGATTCCATAGTTTTTGCATTTTGATATTTATGTCGTTTTTATTTTAATTTTAACTTTCTTCCAATAGTACTTACTTCCCTGTCGGTTCCACTGTTTCTCCAGAAGCTAGAAGAGGCCTTCAATTGCCGTTATTTGCGCAATACTTAATAAATTATTTTTCTGAAAAATAAAACCTACTTCTTAACCACAAACAGGCACTCAAAAGCAAAAAATAAATTACTGAATATAATTATTATAAGCGCTACCCACTTATCTATTTGAAGTCGGTGCCAGCCAAGTCTATGTTTGTAGTAGTAGTAAGTAGGTAGATACTTGTAGGTATCTATCTACTACCTATTAGACTTTGCTCGCACCGACTTTAAATAGATGGGTGGGTAGCGCTTATAATAATTATATTAAGTAATTTATTTTTCGCCTTTGAGTGCCTGTTTGTGGTTATGAAGTCAGTTTTATTTTTTTTGAAAAATAATTTAATATACCCTTTTTAGTGCCAAACAAGATTTAATTAAATTGCATGCATCTATAAAATTTCGTGTCTGGACCGTTACACACACACACACACAGATATATACTTTGTGAAAATTTCAAGTATGTACTAAACTAACTATTACGGTTAAGAAGATACAGATCTGTAAAGTGCGCACATATAGACAGACACACGGGCAGACGGACGGACGGACGGACGAATGGACAGCAAAATCTCAGAAAGTGTTCATTTGCTACCCTTTGGGTTCGGAACCCTAAAAAATTTACTTCAAATGCCGCGCTAGTGAAAATATCCACTAGTCATAATGATGTCATCAAGGTACACTAAAGTTACTCAAATGACATACATAGTTTGTCATTTGAGTAACTCTATAATAATAATAATAACAATTTAATTACAAGCTTTTAAAAACGTAATGTACAGGTAATGGTAGTTGGTAGTGTTATTGTACTATTCATTATTCTGTGGTAGTGGTAGTTTTCATACCAAACTCGTTATCGTATATCGATTTTTTTTTATGAAAAACAGTACAGCGCCTATAGTGGTTTTCACATTTCACTAAACTGAGAACAATCATGGAGCCAGAATAAGTCGAAAAATATGTGAGATCTGTCAAAGGCGTTTACTATTAAAACTCGTCGTACTAAGGGTACTGTAAAATCATCCCAATAATCACGTAACGCGCATGTATGTGTTACATAGACTAACGATCAAAGTTTTGGGAAACTTTGCATACTTTCCGGTGAAAACCGGGTCAAACTAGTAACAGACCGTTCCCGTGGTTTATCGAACCAACAGACAGATTGCAAACACTAGAAAACAGTGCTGGAATTCAACCTCTACTACCGAGACCTCGTGTGAGAGCCTCGTTGACATAAACGTAAAGGATGAATGACTTGAGTTATAACCGAGAGGATGCTGGTTCAAATCCTAGTATGGGTCCTAGAACGGTTTGTCCTTAGGTGGTAGGAGCACATTATGTCAATGTTACGCCTGACTTGCTACAAAAAGTAGCTCACCGCGATCAAGGAGAAAATCTGCCGCCATGACCTTATGGTGTTCGGGCAGCACACAGCCCATGAGAGTCAGAGTATTTTCTAGGCCTAGCTTATAAACAATTTTCGACCACATCATCGCTAACCACCAGGTGAGATAGTGGTCAAACACTAGCAGGACATAAAATAAATACTTCTAATGTATTTTAGTTATTACTGGTACCTACTACTTTTTTGGTTTACCTAAACTATACTAATATTATAAAGAGAGAACATTTGGATTTTTGTATTTTTGTATGGTAAAATTAATCACAGAAAATATAAATAATGGTAGTCCAATGGCATCATTGTTCTTAGACATGAGCAAGGCCTTTGATTTCATAAGCCACACAAAACTGCTGCATTAATTAGATCACTATGGTATAAGAGGTACTGCATACAAAATGCATATAAAAATGGCTATCAAATTATTTAAAAGATAGAGAACAATACACGGAGGTTACAAAAACTGTAACGTCTCTAAGAGATAGTCTTACTAAAGAAAATTTTCGTTCAAAAACGGTAATTAACAACATTGGCGTTCACAAGGTAGCATTATAGGTCCACTGCTCTTCTTAATTTACATAAATGATCTCCCTAAAGCTACGCTACACAAGTGCATTCTTTTTGCAGATGACACTACCATAGTTGTAAAATGCGATAAAGGGAAAACCCAACAATTCTTAAACACAGCAATAACAGAAGTGATCCAGTGGATGGAAAATAATAATTTAAATATAAATATAAATAAAACTAAACTTGTACATTTTGACTCATATAACACAAATCCAATTTCATTTGACATAAATTATAAAAATGACAAAGTAGAGCTACTAGATAAAGTAAAAAATTTAGGTATAGTAATAAACAGACACCTAAACTGGAAATCTCATGTCGATGAGGTGTGTCACAAACTTGAGCTCACGGCTGATATCACGGCTATGTAGCATCCCTTATTAGTTACGGAATTATTATATGGGGAAATGCAGTTGAAGTGGAGAGTCTTTAAAGTGCAAAAGCATTGCTTGAGAGTTATTAGTAAGGCATGGTTCCTGGGTTCATGGAGACTCCTTTTTAAAGCATGCAATATTCTTCCTCTGCCGTGCCATAGAAAAGATAATAAGCCGTGCGTATACATCAGAGATTTGTGCCTTTTTGTAAAGACTTATCCAGAGGACTTAGTGAAACGAAATGATATATTTACTAGACAAAATAGAAAAAAGTTCAAAAATCTACTATATCAGCTACCTTGTCACAAATATATTTATCAAAAAGATGTATTCAACATGTGTATACAAGTATATAATTTGATCCCTAACAACATTAAATTGTTAGAAGGTATAAAGAAATATAGAAATAGCTTTTGTATTATACGCTGACTTATTTTATAATTGGAATTATTGTATATGTATGGATAAATTTAAATATTTGCGCGTCTGCTTGCAGGCAGAATACTTGCACAAACCATATTTATTATTACGAGCTTTTATTTAACTTGCAATGTATGTATGTCACTATATTGTATGTTCGGGTGGAATCTTGGAAGCTAAATTAGACCCACTTTCCGATGTCCGATTGGACTCAAATTTTGTGTACATATGTATCTTCGGTGACAATACAATGATATGGTACCATGAAGCTGGTCTGATGATGGAGATGGAAGGTGGCCACGTCATCTCTGTGATAAAACAACATAACTCCACCGAGTTTGGGCTCGATTGATTTGTCTTGAAGATAACTTTACGCCTAGATGATATCCAGGGTCTGATGATGAAGCTGGAAGGTGGCCACGGCATCTCTGTGATAAATCAACATAACCTTACTAGAATTTATTTTTAACATTTTATTTCATTGTCCCAGATAAAAGCTTGTTTATAAAAATAGTTTTTACTTATTATTTATTTTAAGAACCTAAATTTTAAACTGTATTCTTGCAAATAAATACTTTATTATGATTATGATGTTTGTATTAATTTGGCTCAAAAACTACTAGACCGATTTTAAAAATTATTTTACTAATATATAGAATAGACTTTCAGAACAAAAATAGGATATATATTATACGATTTAAATCATAGGCACATTCACGGAGACCTATTTTCCAACCTAAGTCGACAATAAAAAGGTCGAGCAAACACGTTTTTACGCGATGCTGCCTAAACGGAAATAGATATAAGAAATGTGTCTATGTAATATTTATAGAACTTAATAAGACCTATAAAAAATCCGATAGCATATGTCTATCTCTTAAGGTTGACTCACAGTAACCATTTTAATCTTTAATCTATCTTAATACTATAAGAATCGTTGTCCTGACATACTGACTGACTGACTGACAGACAACGCACAGCCTAAACCGCTGGTCGTAGAGACATGACATTTGGAGGGTATATTTGTCTTAGTACGTAAGGGTTGTACTAGGAAAGGATTTTCCAAAATTCACCCCTCATGAAACGGGGGTTCAAAGTTTATATGGAGAAACAAGATTAGATAGTATTTTCTATTCGAAACTTCATACAAGTGCTCCAGTAAAAAAATAAGTAAATACGTATTTCAAAGTTTTTTTGTAATTCCACCCCTAAGAGCGGTGTAATGGGGTAACAAAGTGTGAAAATCAATATTGTTTCGGATTGCGCTGAAATTTGGCATGCATATAGTTATTACGACGTTAGTTCCCTCTGTTAAAGGATTTTTCAAAATTCTCCCCTCAAGGGGATGAAACGGGGGTGCAAAGTTTTATGGAGAAACAAGATAAGACAGTCTTTTATATTCGAAACTTAAAACAAGTGCTTAAGTAAGTAAATACGTGTTTAAGGCTCTTTTGAAATTTCACCCCTAAAAGGGTGAAGTGGGGTAACAAAGTCTGAAATCAAAATTGTTTCAGATTGCGCTGAAATTTGGCAAGCTAATAGCTATTATGACGTAGGTATCCACCCGTGCGAAGCCGGGGCGGGCTGCTAGTCGGATATATTTCGAAGAGAGTGCGACCCAACTACACGAACTTATTACCCCATAACTTTTATTTATTCAGACAACCAGAAGTTGGTAGTATTGAAAGGCGCCACCGCTACATGGTAGACATTCCAATAATCCGCACGAAGCGATTTGCGTACACATTCACGATTATGTACTTACACTGTGAGCCAGGGAGACCAGGGAATGGAACTTTAAGCCTGCGTCTGTTTCCAGAAAGGTTCCATCGAAGACACAACGTCATTTAACATCAGTTAGAGTGTGAAGTGTCAGTGAGTGGTCAAACGCTCAACTACCATTAATTAAAAAAAAAAGAAAAAAGAAAGATAATACAATCACTTGTCCACAATATCACCAGATGCTAAGGGAAGATGTGCTCGAAGATGAAATCATTCTTGTCTGAATTTGAAAAGACAGCATTAAGACGAGGCATTGAACTTTATCGAACTATATTAACTAGAGCTGATGATCTTCAAACGGCTCAACAGATTTTCTTGAATCATAGCCAAGAACACAGCCGATCAAGTCATCCTAGAAAATAAAAACTATATGAAAAACGGTTTATCCGTTTGGGAGCTACGGTGCTACAGACAGTCATACTGCAGAACCACTTTTGCGTCAGGGGATTAAAATAAGACAAGCTCTTAGATGAGACTAATCGCCACATTTACTCTATACATTGTTAAGATGAAAGTGTTTCTGATTTTTTTTTTTTAGTTGTCAATAAAGTGTTTATCTATCTATGTATAATTTACTATCAAAGCTTACGTACTGCAATATCAGTACATAAAAAATTGGCGAACCTTGAATTTATCTGATAACGGCTTGTATTCAAACAAAGGATTTTTCAACCCAATGCTTTATGGCTCAGCGTTTATATGGAATCAGATTAGTCGCCACATTAATTAGAAAAAAAATGCCATAACAAAAATTAGGCTTGTTGAAACATTTTAGAGTTTAGTCCTAAGTAATATTGTTAGATTGTAAGATATAAGGGGAAGCCTGAAAGTGGCACCAGTGACAGAAAAGTTAAGAAGCAATAGGCTAGCCTGGTATGGGAACATATTATGAGAAGAAGTGAAATCTACGTGACTAGAAAGGCAATGGATATGAAGGTGGAGGTTATAGAGGAAGAGGAAGACCGAAAAAGTGTTAATTCATTAAATAGTTTATTTCACAGGTAAACAATTTACATACAGATGCGCGCAGAACCAATTATAAAGAAGAAATTTTAATAGCTACACAAAAAGCAACATCGGCATTTATCGGCGGGTCCCAAGATACAGGCTATGCCTTAGGCATAGCCTGTATCTTGGGACAGCTAAATTAATATTATCTTATGTAAGCATTAACTTAACAAGAATTTTACATCTCAAAGTGTGAGCATCTGAACCCCGTACTAGTTAAAAACTGTGTTACAGGGTCAGAGCCTTCCCGTATTGTTGACATAATTTGCATTGTTGATATTTTATGAATACTAGTATTTATAATTAAAATAATGAAATGCACAAGTACATTTTAATATTTTATAATATTAATAAAGTGTGTGTGTGTGTTGGTTTATGTGTGTGTTGGTGAGTGAGGGTGTGTGTTGGTAAGTATGTGTGTGTGTGTGTGTGTGTGTGTGTGTGTGTGTGTGTGTGTGTGTGTGTGTGTGTGTGTGTGCGAGGGTGTCTGCGCATGTTTGTATGTGTAGGTAGAATTTTCGTATCATAATTTAAAAAGATTGTGAAATTGTTAAACTACTTTAAAATGACAAATAGGTTTTCAGTCTCTCTGTACGATTTTTCCATCAACTAACTTTGGACTTTGTGTTTGCATTGTTTTCATGTCAAGGAATAGATTTCAATTGTTTTGCTAATGTGATTATATAAGCGTGGACCAAGTGCTATGAAGTGACGCTCAGCTACATGAGTTCTACATGACACCAACTGATATATTCTATCCTGTCTTCTTTTCAGTTTCTGTTTTTATATTGTTCTATTACATATTCCTATAACAGTTTTATCTAAATATATATAATATATGTGGTAAGTCTTGTATTTATAGCTTTTAATAAACAAGAGGAATTGAATACAGATCCGGTCCATCACCTATTACATTATCCAATAAAGTATGTTTCAATTATTATATAATATGGATTTATTCTAAATTATTTATCATAGCTAACACACGTTAACCTTAATAACTAATAACATTGTACTATTTGCCTATACGTTGATCTCGATATAAGTACAAGATCAGTTAAATTTCTGTAGATATGTTATACTATTTGACTTCGTTTATGCAATCACATAATCAGGATAAATAATTCATAGACCAGAGTCAAAGTATAATAGTAGAAAAGATAATAATACTACGCAACGTAGTATTATTATCTTTAAATTATCTTAAAATATTAATCTTTTCTATGGCGCAAGAACAATATTGTAGGCCTTGTTTAGGCATAAAAAGGTATTATTAGGACTATTAGTGGGAGATATACCAACCTAACATGAATGAAATTGTAATGATTATAAATTAAATAAGAAGTTTTAAAATAATTATACTTAAATCTAAATTAATAATTATGATGAACTGAGACTTTAGCATAATGAAGGAAAGTAAAGTTGTACGTGCGTGCGTGTACCTATGTGTGTGTGTGTGTGTGTGTGTGTATGTGTTTGAGTGTGTGAGAGGAACTTAATATCTATAAATTAAGGATTTATGTTTGTTGTAAATGGTAATTTATCATTAAAGTAGGCTACAAGCTCATATTTCTCTGTATATAACAAGTCTCTCTGTTTTTTCATAGTTGAGAGACAGTAACCACTTTTTAGGGTTCCGTAGTCCTGACAAGGAACCCTTACAGTTTCGTCATGTTTGCTGTCTGTCTGTCTATCTGTCTGTCTGTCTGTCCGAGGTTTTGCTAAGAGACCGTTAATACTAAAAAGCTGTAATTTTGTAGGTATATGTATATATAATAGGGTCAGTGGGACCAAAAAACAATGAGTTTGGGCATCTATTGGCATTATCAAAACAGTTTGCCAATGTATCTTCCGTTGTACTCAATTTGTCGATAATTTTTGCCGCCAGTTTTTCTCCCTCAGTAGCAAAGTGCTTGTTACAGTCTTCTAATAATTCTACAGGGGTTTTTGATGCTATAATAAGTTCTTGGCAGTTTTTTTCTGGTCTTGAAAAGTCGCAGACTTCTATTATCTTATAATCTTCTTCTTCTTATCTTAATCTTCTTCTTCTTAATCTTATAATTATTTATCTTATAAAATATATAAATGTTAATGATAAATAATAACAAATGGGTACTCTATAGTAATATAATATTCATAAAATATAAATATCAACACGATACCATCCCCGACTGATCTATGTATATTCTGTTCATCAAGGCCATTCCAATTAACCCAAACACGACATCTCTGTTGTGAGTTGGTGAGGAGTTGAGTATTCTGCAGATTCCAGGAGATGCCCTAGCATCAGGTCAATACTAATATATTTAATTGAACAGACTTATGAAAGTAATTTTTTTTACGTCATCAACTTGAAAAGAGCTCTTACGGATTTTAACTAAACAAAGCTAAGAACACTGTCGATAAAATCACCTATCAAACAAAAATAATTTAAGATCGTTTAAACACTAAAAGAACCGACTTCAAACGGCGCGCTAGTCAAAGTAGCCCGTAAACGCAGTAACTATTATATAATCTGTGCCAGTAGTTAGTAGCATGTCGTCGAGGTATATAAATGCATAGTAATATAAATGTTGATATATTAAAAACGGCTAGTCCGGTTTCGTTAAAATTTAAATGGTACACCAGGGTAGAGGTACGTCCCCCTTGAAACAAAAAAAAACAAATCGGTTCAGGCATCTTCGAGTAATCGGTGAACATAAATTAAAATAATAATAATAATAATAATAAAATCGTTTAAAAACTAAAAAAGAACCGACTTCAATGCCGCGCTATTTATTTTCAGTAGGTACCAATTTTGAGATGTTTATCTCAATATCTCTGGAGATACTTATCAAACCTCGATAAAATTACCATGGTACCACACTTGGGATATCTCCTTTTGATCAAAAAAAGAATAATCAAAATCGGTTCATAAACGACAAAGTTATGCGCGAAAAAACATTTAAAAAAAAATATATACGGTCGAATTGAGAAACCTCCTCCTTTTTTGTGAAGTCGGTTAAAAACACTAAATCAAAATCGGTTTGGGTGCTACGATGCTACAGACAGACACACACAAACACAGACACACACGTTAAACTTATAATAATACTCTTTATGTTTCGGGGGTTTAAAATAAAAACAATAAAATCTAATCTACAGCTTTAATGATTGTCAGAGTTATTATTAAAATAGTTTAGACTCAAGGACATTAAAAATGAAAACCCGTCCTTCGTATAATATTAAAGCTCATCCTTTGACTATACAGCAAAATTAAATTTTTACAGTGCTTGTACAGAGCCTTTTTTATTTAAAAATCTCTTTAGGTTTCATGTTTTACTTAATAACATATTTAATCACAAAGTATAAAGTCTTACAAAAGGTTCTCATTGAAATTGGAAAAATTTAATTTAAAAAATTTACAAGAATATTGAGTTACAATATGGTTGCTTGAGAAGCAGTTTATCTCTGATCTTATTGACAATGGCTTAAAAACAGGTCGCGTGTGCGAGTCGTACTCGCCGACGAAGGATTTTATACCACGAAACGAAATATAATTGTGATAATGTCGAAATCATCACGTTTCTTATATGGGTCCTCCTGGCCAGCTACCAACCACCCTCAAGCTAGAAAATTTGTCTCCAAACATCTAATTGTTCCAGCAGCTATCCTTGAAATCCAGTTCCCATTCTAGTCCTAGCGTGCATCACTTACCAACAGGTGGTCAAAAGATATATACCCATTTTTTAGGGTTCCGTAGTCCTGACAAGGAACCCTTATAGTTTCGTCATGTCCGTCTGTCTGTCTGTCTGTCTGTCTGTTGCTTCTGCTGTAGTTTTGTAGGAGTATGTATATAAATTACGCCGACAAAGTGGTGAAATAAAATTGTGAAAAATATTTTTTTTAGGTAGCTCCCCTACATGAGAAGTGGGGATAATTTTTTTTTTCTCGCCTACCCCATCGTGTGGGATATCGTTCAATAGGTATTTTAAAATGACTTAAGGGTATCCAATACCATTTTCCAATTGAATGCTTCATTTACGAAATATTAAACTTTAAAGTGCAAATTTTTGTTCCAGTAGGGCGTCCCCCCCCGCCCCCTCTAAAAGCTAAACTGCGGCACACCCCGGACACTCGCTAAATCTCCATACAAACTAGCGTTTTAACGACCGACACTGTGACACCGACACAGACACTACACACATGTCGTTTTTCTGTACGTGCATTTGTGTGCGTGATGTCTAAGGTTGTCGCCCGTAATTACCGTATCACAGATTATATAATATTTACTTTGTACATACGTACTACGTACTGACCGTATGAATATTTTTTGTACACTTACCCAAAAAGCTTTTAACACTAAAAATATTAGTCGCTATTTCGTAAACCATCATCTACAGAAACATTAAATCACAACACTTTAACAAGCAAAGAGAATATAAATACTACGTAAGTACTTACGAGTACATCAAGTTCCTAATTGCTATGTTATAAAAATGTTTTACCGTGAAAGTTTTTTTAAATATTTTAAAAACTAAATGTTATTTACGCACGAGTATATATCGTTGTTTCATTTATGAAAATGAATTCTAAAATACAAATATATAGGTAGGTATATAAGTATTTATAATATACCTACATAATAAGAACCTACGTAAATTTGAACCTCCGGTGTCTGGTCTTAACATAAATGTATGAAGTTGATGTTCTTCTCCTCGAGAGTAGTACCTATTGTTCTGTAGCCGTACGCGTGTAGCGTCCTTGCTCAGACTGACGCCTCGACAAATCAAAATCGGTGGCGGGGTGAGGAAGCCCGGAATTGGTGGGGGGAACAGAGTGTCCGTTCTATACGTAGTATTATTATCTTTTCTATGACTGCGGTTTGAAAAATGTGGAAAAATTCGCGATATATATATATATGTGCAATTGTTATGGTAGGTTAGTAATATTATGTAGGTTTAGAACAATATTAGTATGGTTTATAGACTTTTTGTATCACTATTTATTTAAGGAACACCTCCGTCTAAAGTATCTTTTAAAGTCCAGTCCCATCTAAAGGTTGCCTGAAATCGCTGTTAGCAATAAAGCCGCCCATTGTTACACTATAACTATTACCTATTTATTGTACGTATGTAGTTTTAGGATAAGAGTAATTTATTGGCAAGCTACAAAATATGTACAAAAGAAAATATTGTGCATAATAATAGGATTTGGTTACAATATATGTCTCACAGAGCTTACACCAGGCAACTAGCCTGTGCTGTGCATTGTTAATTTAATTTGTTTTTTTTTTAATTAATGATTGTTTGGCGCCGACTCCAAATTACTTAGGTATACATACTTACATTAATTTACTTACTTAATAACTCTGTTATTAAGTTTAGTTAAAAACTCAAAACCATTACAAAAATATATACTGAGGTATAGTAACAGTACTTTAAGAACTTCGTTATAAAGGTTAAATAACAAAGGTTTATTATTTTTTGCTTTTTAGATTTTTCGGCGGTTTAATTTTTTTGTTAAAAGTGTTATAACTATAATGCCTTGGCAATTATAAAAGCATTTCACATTTTAAAATATTAAACTCACTTACATAGAAAATCGTCCGACGATTCCTCACACAAGGACATTAAAAATGGAAAACCGTCCTTCGTATAATATTAAAGCTCATCCTTTGAGTATACAGCGAAATTAAATTTTTACAGTGCGTCTACAGAGCCTTTTTTATTTAAACCGACTCTTTTTAGATTTCATGTTTTACTTAATGAGATATTTAATCACAAGGTAGAAAGTCTTTTAATGAAAATACAAAAGGTTCTCGTTAAAAAGATGTCATACAACAATATTGAGTTACAATATGGCTGCTTGAGAAGCATTTGAACACTGATCTCATTGACAATTGCTTATAATAAACAGGCCAAGTGCGAGTCGGACTCGCAAACTTTGGGTTTTATACTACGGTCAAAATTTAATTAAATTTGAGCTGAAAGAAAATGCCAACATCACCACATTTCTTCTATGGGTCATCATCATCATCATCGACTGTCCACTGCTGGACGTGGTCTCAAGATGCGTCACTGAGCCTGATCTTCGGGTGTTACATCATGTCTATCTTAACAGAAATAACTTCACATAAAATTGCTTTTAATGTCTATTATGGATATACCTATACTCAATTTAGTTACGAAGTTATATTTTGGGAAAATTCTGTGGACATAGACTCTAAATTCATTCTACAAAAACGTTGTTTACGTATGATTTTCAGAAAGCGAAACACAGAAACATTACGAAATATATTTAAAGGCTTTAAGATTCTCACTCTGACAGATATTTATATAAGTATATGAAATATGCATCTTTGTTAAAAACCAATATAAACTTCTTTTCTGAAATAAAACCATGTCGTGCTGATAACTTCGGGGATAAATATAAGTATAATTTATGTATACCACAAGTAAATAATAATATGTACCAAAAAAGTGTTTGTACGTATAGCGGCAATTAAAATTTATAACAACCTACCTTTAGGCCTCAAGATTTTGGACGGAAATAGTCGTACTATTACTAGCTCGACTAAAAATGACAGATATAAAAAGCGATCCCAATTTCTACGACGTTTCTCTTTTTGCACAGACTCTAGAAGAATTATTCAAATGTTCTACCTGACTTGCTACCAAAAGTTAGTATACCACCATCAAGGATAAATTCTGCTGCCACGTGCTGCCACGGTGTTCTGGCAGCACAGCCCTTGAGAGACAGACCATTTTAGCTTTAACGTGTTCACCATCTTCGACCGCATCATCGCTTACCCCCAGGCGAGATAGTTGCCAAATGCTGGTCTAATCTACTAGTACCTTATGAAAAAAAAGATATGTTGATGATGACAGGTAAGCAGCTTATTTTTTTTAATCTAATTCCTACCAGACCCTCAGTTTAATAGAGATATAACATTTACTGGCTTTCATAACTTAAATGTAAAATGTAATTTCTATTCAGCTTGTCGCTCCGAAGTCGATGAGTGTGAATATATAATCAGTTTACATTCAAACGAGGTATCAAACTGTATGCGGTGTTGTGTAGATCCCTAAATTTATTGCCTTCGCACAAGATGGTACTTACTCAATCCGTGTCCAATATAATTTCCTATATAGTGGTTATAAAGTATCCCAGTAGGTCATATTTCATTTATACTGACATAATAATCTATATCTATAAAAGAAAGTCGTGTTAGTTACTACACTTTTAACTCAAGAACGGCTTGACCAATTTTTATGATTTTTGTATTTTTGGAATTTTCTTTGTCAGGAATAGGATAATAAGTATTAAAAACAATGAATAATTGACCTGAAAAAATTATAGAAGATAAAATATTTTGCCAAAATGTTCCTGGGTTTAAAAACTGCCAATCATTTGATGTTCAATTGTTTATCCCGCCGTATTTTTTTTTGTATAATTATGGCTCCACACTATTAGATTATTTAGCCAGTGTCAAGTGTAAAAATTCTTCCCATGTGTGGATAGCATTACAATATTCGGATTATCGCGTTTTTTTTTTTTGTATAATTATGGCTCGACACGATTAGTGTATTTAGCCCGTGTCAAGTAGTAAGTCAAGTAAATATTCTTTAAGTTTTTGTGAATTCAAGTCGTGTAGATTTTTAAAATGTCAAATATTGTCAGTAATGATAATTGTTTGACATATTTATTGATTGTCAAATATGCGTGCGTTCAGAAATTTATGCTTACAAGCAACTTAAAAAGGTTAATATTTCCAAAAACCATTTTTACCAATATTTATTCTATATCTGTATTGCCATAATGTATTGATAAACTTAATCTCTTTTGTATTCATTGTTTTACGTTCATAAAAGCCTAAAACAAGTTCATCTAAAAGGTAACACGACATTCATTGTCTGTTAGTTAGGTGGTACGAAGTGCGCCGGGCCAGCTAGCTACGAATAAATCATAAGTCAGGAAAAGTAATTGCGTTATAAAAATGACCCAACAAAAGTCGTGTCCAAGCAGGCGGGTTTAAAAGTCGTGTCCAGCGCGTCATTAGTCGGACATTTGTCTTGTTTGAATCAACTGTAATAATAGACATTGCAGCACATGCGCAAACCAATCCCTGCTCCAATCCGTCTCCAAGCCAATCATTTGTAACTTCGAAAGTGATTCTTATTTTGAAGGAAGGCCACTTTTGAGTGGAATTTGTTCTGAATTAGAGTTTCTGACTTATGATTTATTTGTAGCATAATAATACTTAAATTCAAAATTTAAAACCACCCCGACTGATTTGTATAGGTATGTACAATTTGTAAATTGAGACCATTCCAATGAGCTTAAATACAAAATCTCAGACGAGGAGTTGAGAGTATTCTGCAGATTCAAGGAGATGTCTTGTCTCAGCATTAGATCAAGTTTACCATATTATATTCTTGCAATATTAAATTGAAGGCGGCAGTAGCCCAAAGGATAGGGTGTCGGACTGGCGATCGAGAGGTCGTGAGTTCGAATCCCACCCCACCCATTTCACTACTGACGTGAACCCACTCCAGACACAAGCATATTAAGCTTAGTTGGAGGGGTTAACAAGAATACTAGTAATGTGCAACCCACATTGCGAGTAATCTTTTAAAAAAAAAAAAAAAAAAAAAAAAAAATCTTTGTAGTAACATGATACTGAATTACAAATTTGACTAATGTAAACTACGCTAAACAGAGCAGAGTGTCAGGTAAGTAGGGCGCTAATGCGCCATTTTGATTTTTTTGACGTCCGCGGTCAAAGGACTACGAGTTTACGAAATTTGCTATCGTAGTCTTTTCAACCATGAACGAGCTTATAATATTTAATCGGCTGAACGGATTTTCATGAAACAATGCTAAGAACACTCTTAATGAAGACACGTATCAAATAAAAAAAAACCTAAATGTAAATCGGTTTATCTGTTTGGGCGCTGATGCCACAGACAGACACACAGATACACAAACACACAGATACACACGTCAAACTTATAACACTCGTTTCTTTTTGCGTCGGGGGTTAAAAAAGTATCATATGTGGGAATCCAGGTTATAAACAACCTGTCTTTTAAACATCAAATTCCTTTCAACCGTTTTTGCATAATTGAATAGCCAACATACAAACTTTCATATTTTTGAGAGAGTAAGTGCAAAGCGTCTCCGTTTCAGGGTCGGTAGTCTCTAAAATGCATAGCGATGAATTTCGAGCAATGATTGTCGCTAATAAATGAGATGGAAAAATATAACTGTCTAGCTGCATCTCCTTCTATTTTTAACCGACTTCACAAAAAGGAGGAGGTTCTCAATTCAACTGTTTTTTTATGTTTGTTACCGCTGAACTCCGACAAATCTTAACCGAATTGAAAAAATATTTTTTTGTTTGAAAAAATATGCCTTCCGTTTGGTTCCATTTAAATTTTATCGAGATCTGATAATCATCTCCAGAGATATGGATATAAGCTATATAAACAAATTTGATACCTCGATGACATAATTATTGGTAGTGGATATTTTCACTATCGTGACATGTGAAGTCGGTTTTTTTCATTTGTACGATCATAAATTATCCGATAACAGGACGCATCGATATAAATGTAGATACTTCCACCCTTTCTTCCACCCCATCTAAGGCAAAATGTTTTCGTATATGTCCGGATGTTCTCGTCTACAGTTCGAATTTCTCAACCGAATCCAGTGGAATATTGTTCGATACACAGAAATAGGAATAATAAGACGTATTCCTATTTCTGTGGTTCGATAACTATATGGTTTTTTTGTCAATTCCGCCATATAGGGGTTGAAAACGTACGAAAAATCATAAATCATCCATTCAATTTTAAGCTATGCAAAAACAGACTCGCGTCGTCTACAGCTCACCAGCTCACAGAGCCACAAGTAAGTATCTATTATGTAAAAGGCGACAATAGCCGAATGAGGTGGCAATAGCCCAATAACTAAGGGGTCGTGAGTTCGATCCCCCCCCCCCCCTCCTCTCTTCCATTATCCACTCCAGATACAAGCATATTTAGCTAAGTTGGAGGGTGAACAATACTACTAATAATGTGCAAATCACATCGCTAGCATGCTTTAAAAAAAAATTAAGTACTAGGACAAACAAAACCACTAATCGTAGATTAGTGAGACCGGCCCAGGACCGGTTCTGGTGAGACTGCGTCAAGAGTCTACACGCCAGCAGCTTATCGCAGCAGCGCGGGATATTACCGTTGTGGGCAAAGATCTAATGCCAAATTTGTCAGGAGCTCCAGGGACAGAAAAGATCTACATCCGAGAAGCACTAACACCTTATCACAAAAACTTGCTGTGGCAGGCGAAACAGGATCTTAAGGGCGTATTTAAGTTTATTTGGTTCCGAGAGGGAAGAGTACTAGTTCGCAAAACTGAAAACGCAAAGGTATATAAACTAAGAACGAAGAACGACATTAAATCGCTTTTAGTATCTAATAAGTAAGCAGTTATATTCTACACCGTAATTTTTAATCTTAATTAATATCTTAATTTTATGATAATGATTCCCTTCAATGATAGCATTAAAGAAATTCGCGACTGTGAAAATGTATACTGCTACAAAAATCTCGTACCAAGTAATGCGCTTAATCTGATATTTGTCCACGTAAACATAAGATCTATGATTAAGAACTTTTGGCATATAGAACAAATGATTAGCACGTCGGAGCATACGGTAGATGTACTTGTAATCACTGAAGCGAACATATCTAGTAATATCGAATCTCTGTACAACATCAAGGACTTTACAATGTACACTGAGCTACGTAAAAACCGAAAAGGAGGCGGAATAGTCGTTTATATTAAAAATAAACATAAATTTAAACGCAACAAAATCATTTCGTATCACTTCGAATGTCTTACTGGCCAAATAACAACAAGTAACAGCAAAGTAGCTCTGTGTGCAGTGTATAGACCTCCAAACAATAACAAACAATGTTTCGTAGACGAGATAGATAAATATCTGAATAAACACACGAACACGGACTTAGTATTGTTAGGCGATATCAATATCGACTTGAAAACGGATAACCCGGTAAAAAAGTAATACTTGAATGTAATAAGCGGGCACGGTCTGTCATGCGGCATCACTGATTACACTAGAATTGAAAAGCTAAACAATAAAGTAACGAAAAGCTGTATTGACCACATATTTGTTCGATCTCGCATGAAAGACGTGTACACCGCTGCGCTCTGCACCGTACTGGCTGACCACAGAGTGACTGTGGCAACGCTTGCCAACGACTCCATTGTACAGGATGCTCCAGTTTACGTGACTCAGTACAACACTCATAAATTAAATAATTTGTTAGACAGTACTGACTGGAACCCTATTCAAGACATGAATTGTCCAAACGACATTTACAATCATATATATACAAATTTTAATAATTGCTATAATCAATCAAAATATATTAAAAAAATATCTAATTCAAAAAGTACATGGATACATGGATGGGTCAATAAAACGATTATTAAATTATGTAACTCAAGAGATACTCTGTATCTCCAATGGACTAAAGACACAAATGATAAGGAACTAAGAGCGAAATATAATAAACTTAGAAATAAAATAGTTCATAAAAACCGAAATAATTACTATAAACACCAAATAAATAAAAATAAAACAAATAGTAAAAAACTGTGGCAAATTATTAATAACATATCTGGAAAAATATCAAATTCCATCGACAGCGTTATTAATAAAGCGTTTAGCGCTGAACCTAATGATAAAGATATAGCAGATAATTTTGCATATCAATTTCAAGAAAACGTAAAGTCAATAATACCAAATTGTACTCGCAAAATTTTGAATGAAAATGACTATACACAGTATATGGATAAATCAATCTTTTTTCCAAAAGCAATTGCTCCCGACGTTTACAAAATTATCAAAAACCTTAATCCCAACAAGGCTCCTGGAGCAGATGGGGTTAGGGCTATTGACATTATCCGTCTCTCTGATAAAATTGTAAACATAGTAGCGAAATTAATTAACTCATGCATTGCAACTGGAAGCTATCCTAAAGATCTTAAAACTGGTATTGTCAGACCGATCCACAAAAGCGGCAGCACACAAGACTACAGTAAGTACCGCCCTATCACCATTCTCCCAGTAATAGATAAAATCGTAGAAAAGTATGTGTGTAGCATTATACAAAAATTCTACTCATTAAACAATATACTTTCAGCACAGCAATACGGTTTTCAACCCAAAAAAAGTACCTCACTACTTTTGTCCCGCTTTACGGATGATGTAAACTCTTACTTAAATGCTAAAAACCACGTTATCTTAGTCTTTATAGACTATAGTAAGGCGTTTGACACACTTAGACATAGTACTCTGATACAAAAACTAGATAACAGTGGAATAAGAGGCAACTTGTTAGATTGGTGTAAGGATTATATTAAAAATCGCAGCTATCGTGTCAAAGTGGGCTCGACGCTCAGTGATAGTGTAAATATCACTGAAGGAACAGCCCAGGGCTCAGTCCTTGGACCTTTACACTACCTTACATATGTAAATGACATTATAAATGTCATCAAATATTGCACAGTTTACCAATTTGCTGACGATACATGTTTGGTTGCTGCTCATAAAGATATTAATATTGCAGAGAGGTGCATACAGGAAGATTTCACAGCTATATGTAGGTGGTCACATGACGCAGGACTCGTACTAAATGCAGAAAAAACTAAATTCATGCACGTTCACTCCAGTCGTAACAAGAATGCGAATCACAGATCTGTAACAGTAATAGCCCATAGTCACGAATGCCTTCACAATCATAATGCAGCATGTAGCATAAACTGTGTGCCCTTAGAGAAAGTAATAAAATAAAATAAATAAAATAAATAAAATAAAAAAATAAGATCTAGTAGGCTCGCATACTTCATCTGTTATGAGCAGAATGATGATATTTCAGTTCTTATCAATACCATGGAACTTCTAAAAATCACGTTTTGTATCTTTAGTGATTTAAATTACAAATTAAGCGCAAACAGCCAATCTAATTAGATTTATGCAAATGTTACTCTTGAAAAACAATAACTATTTCTTTAAATAGTAGAGAGGCACATAGTGTGCCTCTTTCATTTATTTGTTACTAGCAGTGCCCCGCGGCTTCGCCCGCGATAGTAACTTCATTCATTTATTTGATTTTTTTCGTAAAAACGTTTTGTTTGAATTAGCTATATCGGTCTACCCGTTTTCAAGTTATGGCGTGACCAAGGGACTCATTTTTATAAAACTCATAAAATCATATTGATTTACAGACTTTGTTTTTTTTCTTTGTTTGTTATCCCATTTCACTCTCTTACAGGTGGAATTTCTAGAAAGCCTGAAACACATATTTACTTACTTATTTATAGAAGTACTTGTGTGAAGTTTCCAATTAAATAAGACTATCTTATGTTGTATCTATATACAAACTGTGATCTCCCGTTTCATCCCTTTATGGGGTGAAGTTCGGAAAATCCTTTCTTAGCGCATACCTACGTCATAACTCATAACAACTATCTGCATGCGAGTATCAAATTTCGCCTAATCCGTTAAGTGGTTTGAGCTGTGCGTTGATAAATCAGTCAGTTAGTCAGTCAGTCGGCCCGTCAGTCACGTTTGCCGTTTATATATACACATTTCATTATTTACTTTAAACTGTATTTTCCTACATAGTGAATAGAACCAGGGAATACATGTTTTCTATACTTATAAATTTCATTTTGCACACGAATGTTGAGTGAATCAAACCAAGTATGTAATAAAATTTAGCATAGAAACTTTATCACCCTGTTTAACCATTTTAGGGGATGATATTTGAAAATTAAAGTACCTTAGTATGTTTTAATTCAGGACCTACACTATCTACATTTCCAATATCATCAAAATCGATTTTGTAGTTATACAGATATGTGGAAACAAACATTGATGTATTTTTATGATTTCTCCAGATAAAATTACATTTTCACTTCCCCTAGGGGTAGATTTGAAAGAAATAATAAATACATGTTTCATTATTTGTTTTAAGTTTTATTTTTACCGAGTTTTGAGTGAATAATAACAATGGACAACCAAGTAATAACAATTTTCATTGAAATTTTATCACGCTATGGAACTCCTTCAGGAGTTGAATTTTGAAAATGAATTTAACCTATGTGTTATTTCAAAACTTACACTACCTAAGTTTCAAATTTCATTGAAACTGGTTAATTAGTTAAGCAGATACGTCGAAATAAACATGACTGGATTTTCAATGATTTTTCCAAACAAAATTCATTTTACACACCCCCTAGAGGTAGATTTGGAAAATAAAAAAATACGTGTCTCATTATTTAATTTATAAATTATATGTACCGAGTTTTGAGTGAATCGGACCAAGGAATACGTGGAAACGAACATTACTGGATTGTCTATGACTTTTGTGTCATGTCATGTCAAACAAAATCATTTACACCCCCCTTAGGGGTACATTGGAAAAAATAAAAAATACGTGTCTCATTATTTGTTTTAAGGTTTGTTTGTACCGAGTTTTGAGTGAATCAGACAAAGAAATACGTGAAAACAAATATACTGATTTTTTTATAATTTTTACAAAGAAAATTCATTTTTCAAGCCCCCTAGGGGTAGTTTTGTAAAAATTAAATACACGTGTATCATTATTTATTTTAAGGTATATTTGTACCGAGTTTTGAGTAAATCGGCCCAAGGAATAAAATTTTCCATAGAAACTTTATCACCCTATTTAACCCCTTTAAGGGATGATTTTCAAAAATAAGATTAGCTTATGTCTAAGTTAAAATTGGTTTAGTGGTTATCGAGATACGTGGTAACAAACATTCACACACACACACACACACACACACACACACACACTTACTTTCGCATTTATAATATTAAGTAGGAAGTAGGATAGTAGGATTTTTGTCTATTTCAGTCGTGTAATTACTATACAGTTACCCATCCAATCCAATGTCGTCTAAAAGCTTGTTAAGTTTTTATAAGACCGATAAACTGGGGAACACTTTACGATTTCGGGTAGAACGGTTGCCGGAACATCGCATAAGTGAATTTATTGATTTTAAAATAAACTATTTTGTTAAATATGAACTTGGACATATTGCTACTGGTAAGAATAGTTAATATTTGACCGACCCGACTTCCGAGGATTTTTTCTTAAAAACGTGTGGCATCTTCGACCACATCATTACTTACCATCAGGTGAGATAGTGGTCGAACGCCTATCTAATGCTAGGTTATCTTTACATAGTATAAAACAAAGTCACTTACACTGTCTGTACGCTTCGATCTTTTAAAGTACACAACGGATTTAAATGCCAGCAATAGATAGAGTAATTCAAGAAAAAGGTTTATAACTAAGAATAATAGGACTAGGGTTGATTTCACCATTAATGCTACTAATCGAGATTTACTGAACTAAGTTTTACTAAAACGTGTCAAACGTCGATGTTGATCTTGGTTTACGCGTACTTGATTTCACCATCTCCCATTGATCGCGTTTACCAAAACCTAGATTTTATGCTTTTACGCACAATGGAACGTAAATGTCGTATTCATAGTATTAGATTGTTTTGGCATTGTCAAACTGACAAATTCATATTACTAAATTCGTTTCCGTGTCCGTGCATGGTATACATTTTTAACCGACGAAAAAAAAACGGATGAGGTTATCAAGTCAACGTGTATTTTTTTTTATGTGTGATCACGCATAACTTTTTACAGAGTAGTCTGATTTTGATAATTCTTTTTTTATTGGAAAGGTGTACCTCCCAAGATGGTCCCATTTAAATTTTTTGTGTTAAGTATCATGAATTTCAAATTTCAAAATGTTGCCTAAGGAATTAAAATATTTATAATTTTAATAACGAAATAATAAGACGTCTCGTCTTGTTATGCCATGCACAGACACGGAAACGAACGCGCAAAATACGAGTGATAGTGGCTGTAAACACTGTAAACGGGATCATGAGCGCTAAACGCCCAAAATCGGTAGTTCAGAATTAGAACTCGTTTTAACTGTAACCACGTTCAGTTTGTGGTGGTGAAATGAAAAATGCCGGTTTAATCTCAGTTAAACACGTAAACCAAGTTCAAGTCGACCTGGGGCGGTAGTCTCTACATGCATAGCGATGAATTTCCAGCGATAATTGTCGATACGAAAAGAGATGCAGATAACCTCTGTCAAGCTGCATCTCATTCTAGCAGTCGTTTGCGATAGACAAGACGCATCGCTATCAATGTAGAGACTTCCACCCCAGATCGCGTTTATATTCACTGGTGAAATTGGCTCTAAACCGCGGGGCGCAGCTAATTAAATATATAAAATAAAATATAACATAAAATAAAATAATACATAAAATAAAATAATACATAAAATAAAAGAAATTGTGTTGCTCGAATAAATTTCAGGAATAACCAGAAACCCAGAAGCAATGTTGGAGTATAAGCAGATTATGACTGAAGCCTACAAGAACTCTGATGTTTACATTTATGTAGCATTATGCAGTCGTGACAACAGTTGCGATGAAATTGCGGCGTTTAGCTGTGAAAAGATGGCGAGAAAAGGTGATATCATCTTCGATTATCTTGAAAAGGTAACGAAATGTTTAATTCGAAAAACAGTGATTGATTTCATAGCAAGTCAGACGGGACATCGATATAATATACTCCTACCATATACCTACGAACGGTACGTTAATTTTCAATTTTAAATGTTTTATTATATAGGGTCAAACGGAAGAGGTGCAAAAGTTTTTCAAACTTCGACAAATAAGAAACAGCTTATGTTCAACCTACCATGTGATGAAGAAGTATAATTTGGAGTCGTTCTTTGATGATGAAGGAATAGCAGTACATGAAAACTATAGAGGATACCATCTTGCTGGCACAATGTTAGAAACACGGTGAGATACGTTTTTAATTTTAGAGAATATAAATTTCTGTACATATAAAGCATCAACATGATTATCAGCTATTTTTCGTCCCCTGCTGGACATAGGCTTCTCCTATGGATATTGCTTACATTCGTGTATTTAGTTGAGTCTTTCATCATGGCTGATAATGAAAGCATCAACTGCATACACGAATGTAAGCAGGAGCCACCAAATGAATAAAAGAAAAAATAATAATAAATCGGTAAACGTTGTGTAGTTGGATCATGGAGTTGATCTGATGATGGATCCAGAAGTTGGATAGTGGAAATCTTCAGTAGCTACCAGTAAACTCCTCTAGTTTGGGCTTATTAAAATCGTTTTGGCTAGACCAAAAGATTGGGCTTGGTAATGAGGCTATTTGTAGTTTAAGCATATTTTATGAGTTTTTTTTTAAGCTATTGCATAGCTTCTATCGCGGGCCTTAAGCGTGGAGACCGAATCCATAAATTCCGTAACGAAAATAAAAACCTAACACCCCAATGAACCTCATTCTTTAAGCCTTAGCGTAGTAGAGATAAGGTCGTCTTTGGTTTCACACATCATTCAATTTAATGGTAAAACTTGATAAAATGCTTAGATAATTTACTTGTCTAGATAGAGGGTTGCGCTGCAGTCGCAATTAAACGTCAGGCCAGGTTTGAAGCGCACGTGAGCGTGTCACGTCATTGTTGACAAGCGCGGTACGTCACTGATGGCATTCTGAGTGATACCAGCTCTTGAATAAATTCCATAAAAGTAGGGAAAAAACATGTTTTGGTTTTGAGGCATTAGTTTGTTTGATCTATATTTAAATTATGGTGTTATAAATTAAAATATTTTTGAAGTTAGTGAGTGCATTTGGTTAAATATAATTTTATTATGAGAAGAAAGCTATAATTTTAGATTAATTACATATATTTTGTAATTTGTGACTTCATTTTTGTACTTAACTATATATTTTATGTTACAATTTACAATGAAATACTTTTTAAATACTAACTTGCTGTGCCCCGTGGCTTTACCCTCGATAAAAAATACTACTAACAACATGCATTTTATTGGCACAAAAATGATAGGAGCACATAACTGTTGCTTTAGCTAGATGCCAGATATCCTTTTGCGGCTTTTTAGGGTTCCGTAGCCGAATAGAGATAAATATATAGAGCATAGAGATAAATCTCCGGAACATGTAGAGGTGTCAAGTTGAAACCTATACTAAATACTTGGTTGTACGGGTATCTTTCGGCTGTGAAAAAATTTAACTTATACATAAGTCAACGCGATCAAAAGATAATGACCGTTTATGTCGCATATTTTGCGATTTTACAAGGAAATTAAATCAAAACCTATCCATTGACCTAGAATTATACAATTTGGCAAGAAGCAGGTTCTTGAACCACTTATATAGGAATGGATCTGAAAACCGTGAATATGTAGTTTATTAACAAAGACAAATTTAGTATAACAAACTCATGATTTGTATTTTACGCAGTACATGTCCTGTGGATCCAACTGCAAAGATAAGTTTGTCATTTAACTTAGTTTGAGAAATTGGTACGGAAGCCTCAGCTCCAACTCGACTTGACCGGTTTTCTGTGTTTCCGGTTAAATATAATTTATGGATCTCAAGTCGCGAGTAAATAGGTATCTTCTAGGTAAGCGCGCCACATCATCAATTACATCGTCACTTAACATCAGGTAAAATAATCAAGCGCAAACCTATTATTATTAGTTACTTTCTGTAGCAAGTTTAAGACAATATATATATAATAATATATATATTGATAGAATATAATAATAGAATAGAATAGAAAACACTTTATTGAACCACCATAATAAATAATTTAATAATATATATAATAATTTATTTCAAAAACACAAATGAAGGGTTTTACACAGTTTAAGCTTATGAACTAAACATAGCTTGTGTTGAGCACTGAAACACACACTAGGACAATCCTGTGTTGTGTGGTTCAGTATCTTCCTATAAGTAATGATACATATTATAAAATATTACACAGTTTTGATTATTATCTACCAGTAATAGTAGTGCTAATTATAAGACAAAATTTGAAAAAAATAGGCATAATAATAGTAGTAAAATGTTTAAATTATACAAAAAAAAAGCGATTTTTATCATTTGTAATAACAAAGAAACAGATAAACATAAACAATCCCTTATTAAAAATGCATTGTAGTGAGATGTGTAGGTATGTAGATCGCATACATGGTTGAGTCATCATTGTGGAATGTGAGTGTTGTGCGAATGAGAAAAAAAGAGAAAAAAAAAAAAAAAAAAGAGTTAGGTTTATTAATTTACTGACATTTGATAATTATATGGTATGGATTTTAGATGAATTGAATTATAGTTGGTACACAATATCTAAGTAAATAATGCGACGTGAGGTAGGTAATTAAAAAGTGAGAATTTAATATTTATAGGTAAAGTAGGTATACGTAGCTTCTACGTAAGTGTAAATTTAGATTTTTAAAGGGGCCTGCTTCCGTCAGGTACACATGGCGCATAGGAGAATAGTTGGCGAGTTTAATATAAGACGGTAATTGTAACAAAACACTATTTATTAAACTCATTAGTCATTACTCACCCGTAAAGTGCCGCCATGAGCCTACAGGAGCAGGCCCCCTATTGTTATCTATCTGCTCGGAGTAGTTTCTCCGTCGCATCGTAGCCCAGTGACATGAGCCACGTAGTGACTATGCGTTTGCAAATAAAGCGTGTTGTGTATAGTATGTCGGTGAGCCTATCTAGGTATTTGTATAAGTATGCACCTTTATATGCAAAAGCACGTCTAGCAAATATAGTGTTCGTTTTTGGGATATCCCAATTATTTCTACGCGCTGACTCTGAGCTAGTTAATGTTTTGTGAGCAGTTTTATGAAAACGCAGTATTGTTGCCAGAATATAAAGCTGCCGAACTCGAAGACAGTTTGTCTCTTCGTAAAGGTTGTTTGTCGGATAACGGTAAGGTTTACGGTATGCGACTTTTAAAACAGATCTCTGAGCTCTTTCCAATCTTAAAAAAAGTGTTTTACCCGCAGAACCCCAACAAACTATACAATAACTTAAGACAGATTGACATAAAGCTAAGTATATCGTTTTAACGGTATCAAGATCAGCAACACGTCCAAGTTTTTTGAAGATATGCGTCATCTTGCGGAGTCGTGTGTAGAGATTATTTATTTGTACTTCCCAATTAAGTTGGTGATCGATATCGATGCCAAGGTATTTTATTTTATCTACAATCTGGAGTTCTGGACAATTGTGGCATGGTTGAATTTGATTACTATTGCAAGAATGTAGTCTTAGTTTAATAGCAGTTGGTTTAGTGCGCTCTGAGATACGAAATGCTAAACACTTAGTTTTTGCAGTATTTAATGTAAGAAGATTAGACTGCAACCAGCTTGCCACATCTGACATGCCCTTCTGGGCTACATCAACGACCTCTTCCCAACTAGAACCGTGAAATATAAGTGCCGTATCATCGGCGAATGTAAAAATATTAGCTTGGTTTATGTTAAGCTGGCAAAGATCGTTGATGTATATCAGAAATAGTGTAGGTCCTAATACTGATCCTTGTGGAACTCCGAAAGAAAGCGATGAAAAGTTACTATAGTATTTATTAATCCGGACTCTTTGTTTTCTTTCGCTTAGATATGATGTGAACCAATTTAGTGTAACGCCGCGAATACCCATCAGTTCTAGTTTTCGCAGAAGTATTGGCCAAGACACTGTATCGAATGCCTTGGCCATATCCAAGAAAACACCTAAACATTTATTGCCTTTATCTAGTTTCTCAGTAACGAAATCAACTAGAGCAACGACAGCATCTTCTGTTGACTTCTTAGCCCTAAAACCAAATTGGTTATGCGCCAGTAAATGTTGTTTGTCCAAAAATCCTAGTAAACGTTTATTGACTACCTTCTCTAGAATTTTAGACAGCTCCGGTAAAAGTGATATGGGCCGATAGTTGGATACTACATGTTTATTACCAGATTTATGTATCGGACAAACATCTGCAATTTTCAAGGCACTAGGTACTATACCTAAATTCATACTAAGATTGCAAATGTGTGCTATAGGTAGGGCTAGATTCTGTTTTGCTTGCTTTAGAATATTATTACTGATTCCATCGAAACCTGAGGCTGATGAAGTTACAATAAAGAAACAGTACAATACAATATATAAAAATAAAACAAGTGTAACAGTAGGCTCTCTCTGGAGGTAATTATCTGATCTGAATAAAATTTAAATAAGACCATCTTAGAGATGAACCCTACCTGTGAAAAGGGAATCATTTAAATCGGTTCACAATTCGCGGAGTAATCGGCTAACAAACATACAAAAAGAAAACACAGACGAATTTGGAACATCATCCTCCTTTTTGGAAGTCGGTTAAAAATACACCAATATAAATAATTTTAATTGATTCGTTCAATTTATTGTTGTAAATATATTTTTTTAGGGTTCCATAGCCGAATGAAAAAAAACGGCACCCTTATAGATTCCTCATATATATATATATGTGTCTGTCTGTCTGTCCGTCCGCATGTCACAGCCACTTTATTCCGAAACTATTAAGACCACACAGTTGAAACTTGGTAAGTAGATGTTTTGAGGGCCTGGTGGTGCAGTAACCGGGAGAACGGTCGCCTTCAACGCCAGAGATACCGAGTTCAATCGCCGCCGTGCATCAATTGATTTTTCTATCGTATGTATAAAAAAATTTAAATGTATGTTCGCTTTTCACATTGACCCTACGGTGAAGCATAACATCGTTAATAAACCAAACCCCCGCATGATGGTAGGACACTATCTAGTGTCCGCCTGGCCAGCTACCTTGAGGGTTCAAGTTAGAAAATCTGTCGCCAAACATCTAATCTGTTCCGGCAGCTATCCTTGAGAGCCAGTGTCTATTCTACTTCGTGCTTACCATCTTCGACCGCATCATCACTTACCAACAGGTGAGATAGTGGTCAAACGCTAGCCTATAAGATATATATAATAAAACTGGCCAACTGCGAGTCAGACTTTTGTCCTGCACACGGAGGGTTCCGAACGCCATCTAACGAATATCTAACGAACTTCTTACACCAACTAAGTAAACGTTAACACAAAGGTAGAATAGTATTACAGTAGAGTCCGTTTATAACGACATCGAAAGGAACTGACAAACAAGTCATAATAAGCGGACGTCATACAAAGCGTTTTGTGAAATGAAAAACCTTTTTTATGTAAATATGAATGTACTTAAGTAGTTTAATACAAAAACATAGTTCAAAACAAAAACGAGCCACGTGCCGAACGTCGTCGGGAATCAACGAACATTACCGAAGGTGTACAGAATCATGTCGGTCATTATAACCGGACATAATTTACATTTTTGTATTAAAAATGGGTCATAATGTCATGGTCACTGTTAGGGAAGTGGGAAGTCATTATATCCGACTATTTATAAAGAATTTCATATGAAAACCAAACTTCGTAGTATAGTTACGTCATAATAACCGGTTGGTCAATATAGGCGGAGTCATAATAAACGGATTCTACTGTATATAGTAGTAATAGTAATAGTAGTAATTAATATTATTAAATATCTGGTTGACCGAGCTTTGCCACTTAAACAGAAAAATATGACTCTTCCCGACATCTATTAACGAATAATAATACAATTTTTTTTATTGAGAGCAACTAACTGCTTTACCGACACAGTAACACTAAAGCTACTTCTACTTGCCAATACATGTCGGCATGAGTCATATTTTAAGTTGATTATCGATAAAGTTGATTATTGAAAACACGAATAAAACAAAATTTTCTGAAAATGAATCGTAGCTAGATCGATTTATCGCCCCCGAAATCCCCAACATACTAAATTTTATTTAATCGGAGCCGTTTCCGAGATTCAGATTCAGATTCCGAGATTAAGATAAACACGATAGCGCCATCTAGATGCTAACGTAAAAACACGTTTTTTGTTTTAAACCCTTTAATTTTTAACTTTGTTCTGTTCTTAGTATTTGTTGTTATAGCGGCAACAGAAATACATCATCTGTGAAAATTTCAACCGTCTAACTATCACGTTTCATGAGATACAGCCTGGTGACAGACGGACAGACAGACAGACAGACAGACGGACAGCGGAGTCTCAGTAATAGGGTTCCGTTGGTGGGTACCAACAACTTTGGGTTCGGAACCCTAAAAAAAGATGTATTCTCTAAACCGCTTCATGACTTTTATACAAAAAAAAAAGATCAAGGCGGACTCCCCATATATGGAACTGAAAATAATAAATCAAAATATCATCAAACATATACGTGCGCGGTTTCTATAGATTTAGATAGGTCTAAAAGACCGGCCAAGTCAAGTCAACTCGCCCACCTCGGTGGGCGAGTCGACTTGACGAGTTGAAGTTACCAATACCAACTTCTCGTTCTCAGTTCTTGCGCTTCTTTACTGTATATTTTTTTCTTTAATCTGTGGTTCTAGGATAAAGCACTAAAACTTTGTAGTAAGTTTCGTGTATTTCCCAAATAAAGCAAAGATAACAAAAATGATTGACATTATGATTGTAACGGTCACATGGGTAATTTTAAATGAAGGACTCAGGAAACCCTGAAAACGGCGATGTATCTCAGAACAAAATTACATTTCGTTATTATAATTGTTTCTTTAGAATAATAGTTATTTAATGTGTACCTATCTACAAAAGCTCACTTTTTTAATGGTTTCCAATCGTCCTTTGTAATTTCTGCACACTTTTATCGCACATTTAGTAATTTTGAAATGGCACAGAACCAATGTTGACTGCTGAATGTCAGTGACACTACTAAGTAGGCGGAATGAGCTTACAGGGCTAACAGTTAGCCGTTACTTTTTTTGGCCCTGACTGTCAGACTGTACATCTAGACAAGTAAATAATCTAAGATAAAATGAAACTAATTTTGATTTTGTCTTCTCGTTCCTTTTTCAAATATAAATTCCGAATTCTATTTTCAAATTATGTCAAGGGTGAACAAGTCCTCGGAACTTTACATAATTCCTCCTTGTTAAACGCTCACTGCCTTGTAGCCGTGACACAGATAGGTATTTATCATCTACTAGCTGGCCCGGCGAACTTCGTACCACCTAACAGACAATGAATGTCGTGTTACCTTTTAGATGAACTTGATTTAGGCTTGTATGAACGTAATAAATGAATACAGAAGAGATATGATGTGCTACATCGTCGACCGCATTGTCACTTAACATCAGGTGAGATAGTGGTCAAACGCTTGCCTATAGCAGCATAAAAAAAATATATTAAGTTTATTAATGTATTATGGCAATACAGATATAAATGTTTTTTGGAAATATAAACTTTTTCAAGTTGCTTGTAAGCATACATTTCTGAATGCACGCATATTTGACAATCAATAAATATGTCAAATAATTATCATTACTGACAATATTTGACATTTTTAAAATCTACATGACTTGAATTCACAAAAACTTGAAGAATTTTTAATTGACTTACTATTTGATACGGGTTAAATACACTAATCATGTGGTGCCATAATTATACCAAAAAAAAACCGATAATCCGAATATTGTAATGCTTTCCACACATGGGAAGAATCTTTATACTTGACACTGGCTAAATACACTTATCGTGTGAAGCTATACCTAATTATACAAAAAAAAATACGGCGGGATAAACAATTGAACATCAAATAATTGGCAGTTTTTAAACCCAGGAACATTTTGGCTAAATATTTTTTCTTATATAATTTTTTTAGGTCAATTATTCATTGTTTTTAATACTTATTATCCTATTCCTGACAAAGACAATTCCAAATTTACAAAAATCATAAAAATTAGTTCAGCCGTTCTTGAGTTATAAGTGTAGTAACTAACACGACTTTCTTTTATATATATAGATGTACAACAACGAATATCTGTACTCTGTCTCTATGTGTAAATATGAATAAACAAAGTGCATTTATTAATGAAGAAAGTCACGAAAAAATAGTGAAAGAAAATGAGTGAGTACTCTATATACATACATTTTATTATTATTAATTTGAAAATAAATAATGATCCACAAGAATCCACAACAAAATATGGGACCACCATTGACGCGGTATTTTCCAGATATTTAGAAGATATCAAGTCTCAAACTTATGTTTCTTATTTCAGTTACCATAAACCTATAGTTTCAATGATAAATATTCCTGAATAACCTACACGTATTGTAAGATAATAAAAATATTTTGAACAATATGAACTTCTCATTTATTTAATAAAAGAAAAAAAATTGTATTCTTATCGGTCACCACACTCAAAAAGTCTAACTTGAATTAATATCAAAGAAAAAAAATAATGCATAAATAAGAAATGCAATATGCAATAGCTTTACCGCGGCAGTCCCCGAGTGCCACACGTCTTATTTTTATTTTATTTTTTTCAGGCGGGCTGTATGCAAACAATACAACGTGCCTTTGAGTGGATGTTGGACAACAGCACCACTAATACAAAAAGCAACTCATAATAGAGGCTGGGATGTGATTTCTGAAATCAGTTTCGACGATATCGCGACAAAAATCGGGACAACCTTTGAAAACATTCCAGCCGACACAACATCCCAATATAGATTGTTGGTTGTTTAAATTAATTGACAAAGCTGTTCGTTTCGTTTATGATAAAGACATATTTTCAACTGACTTTAAATAAATAAAAGCTTGTAAAAAAGGAAGAGGAGTGTGAATGGGCCCGTCGGTAGAGGCCGATCTAGGTGAACGTATCACGACAGATCGGAGACGTTCGGAGAAAGGCCATTTATGAAGGCGTTCATGAAAGTGGAAGAAGCGAACGCCGGCGTTCATGAAAGTGGAAGATACGACATTACTTCCAATTTGTGTATGCTGATGATTTATCTCGAATTGTGAAAAAATTATTGACATAAATACTTGACAGAAATAACTGTATTATATCTATTATTGAATTTTCTGAAAATAATCTTCATATCAATTTAACAAAAACTAGTTTTGTACAATTTTGTACATATGGTAAAAAGTACATATGGTTTTAGGAATCACTATTGACAAGCATTTAAACTGGAAAGCTCATGTTGATAAAGTTGCCAAAAGCTAAACCGGTTTGTGTATGTCTTGTACAAACTACGAAAAACCTCTAACCGAGAAACAGTAATGAAAGCCTACCCGGTTACGTTGCGTCTGTGGTAAATTATGGTATTCTATTGTGGGGGAACTCCACTGACGTACAGTATCGGTCATAATTGGAGTAGCAGTCTCAAAAAGCAATAGCATGACAGCAAAATATGCACAAACGACCTTCTATAAGACGTTTCGAACGTAACATAATTAAAGAGAAAGATATCAACACCAATATTATAAATGCGAAAGTCAGTTTGTTTATTTGTTTGTTTGTTTGGGACATCTTCACGGTCAAACGGCTTGACCGATTTGGCTGAAATTTTGTACAAAGATAGTACATAGGGCAGAATAGGATATAGGATACTTTTCTTTTGGCTATCGAGTCAGGGGGTCCAGATATTTTTAATTGAATTTTGTAAATATAAGACTTCTTCTCGAATAAACGGCTTGACCGATTTGCCTGAAATTTTGTATGAATACATGTCATAGGGCAGAATAGGATATAAGATACTTTTTTTCTGGCTGTCGAGTCAGGGGGTCCAGATATTTTTAATTCAATTTCGTAAATAAAGGACCTCTTTTCGAATAAACGGCTTGACCGATTTGCCTGAAATGTTGTATAGAGACAGTTCATAAGGCAGAATAGAATATAGAATACTTTTTTTCTGGCTATCGAGTCAGGGGGTCCAGATATGTTTAATTGAATTTCGTAAATATAAGATCTCTTCTCGAATGAACGGCTTGACCGATTTGCCTAAAATGTTGTATAAAGACAGTTCATATGGTAGAATAGTAGATAGGATACTTTTTTTTTGGATATCGAGTCAGGGGGTCTAGATATTTTTAATTGAATTTCGTAAATATAAGATCTCTTCTCAAATAAACGGCTTAAACGATTTACCTGACATGTTGTACAAAGACAATTCATAGGGCTGAATAGGATACAGAATACTTTTTTCTGGCTATCGAGTCAGGGGGTCCAGATATTTTTAATAGAATTTAGTAAATATAAGACCTCTTCTCGAATAAGCAGCTTGACCGATTTGCCTGAAATGTTGTACAAAGACAGTTCATAGAGTAGAATAGGATATAGGATACTTTTTTTTTGGCTATCGAGTCAGGGGGTCCAGATATTTTTAATTGAATTTTGTTAATATAATACTTCTTCTCGAAGAAACGGCTTGAGCGATTTGCTTGAAATGTTGTATAGAGACAGTTCATAAGGCAGAATAAAATATAGAATACTTTTTTTTGGCTATCGAGTCAGGGGGTCCAGATATTTTTAATTGAATTTTGTAAATATAATACTTCTTCTCGAATAAACGGCTTGACCGATTTGCCTGAAATTTTGTATGAATACATGTCATAGGGCAGAATAGGATATAGGATACTTTTTTTCTGGCTGTCGAGTCAGGAAGTCCAGGTATTTTTAATTGAATTTTGTGAATATAAGACCTCTTCTCGAATAAACGGTTTGACCGATTTGCCTGAAATGTTGTATTAAGACAGTTCATAGAGCAGAATAAGATATCGGATACTGTTTTTTTGGCTATCGAGTCTGAGTGTTTAGTTTTTTTAATTGAATTTTGTGAATGTGTGGCCACTTATTAGCTCAACAGCTTGACCGATTCAGCTGAAATTTTATACATATTACAGTTCATTTTGCATAGAATCACATAGGATACTTTTTTTCTGGCAGCCGAGTCCAGGTGTCCAGAATTTTTTGACCGATTCAGCTGAAATTTTATACATATTACAGTTCATTTTGCATAGAATCACATAGGATACTTTTTTTCTGGCAGCCGAGCCCAGGTGTCCAGAATTTTTAAAGTGAACTTTGTAAATGTGTGGCCTACTCTCGGTCAAACGGGTTAACCATTTAAGCTGAAATTTTGTGCACAGACAGTCAAAAAGACAGAAGGACAACGAATACTTTTTTTTGGGTGGAAATTTAAGTTGTCTATATTTTTATTATGGAATTTTGTTAATGTGTGGCCTCTTTTCGGCCAAACAGCTTGACCGATTCTGATGAAATTTTGTACAAAGACATTTAATAGGGCACAAAAGGGCAAATAATACTTTTTTTCGGCAGAAAAGTGCGGGGTGCCTATATTTTTTGTTAACTTTACATAGAGTTTGCATAATCATAAAAGTTTGACCTTAGGTTCATCTATAATGACTCAACTTAATAAGTGCCTTAATTAGGCCATAAAACTGTCAGGGTCATTAAAAGTCATCAAAATTTACGCGATGGCTTTGCTTGCCCAACGTGTTTTATCTGCTTTGTGGGAAGTATTTCAAAAACATTCGTGTTTTACCAGCCACATTTAACGTTAGGGTCATCGGTGTTGACTTAGTAGGTTATAAAAACTGTCAGGGTCATAAAACGTAAAAATGTTCGCGCTCACATCGCTCGCGCAGTGAAAGCGCTCGCTGCGCTCGCGCAATAATTTGTTTGATCTACTTTGTAGGTAATATTTCAGCAACTTTTGTATTTTAATAGCCACATTCATCAAAACGAGCCATAAATTGGAACAGTACAACTATCAATAATCATAATGATTTTTTACCTTTAAATTAGTGGATATCAAGTTTAACCTTAGGGTCATCGGTGTTAAATAAGCAGGTCATAAAAACTGTCAGGGTCATAAAATGACGTAAAGATTTTCGAGCTCGCTTCACTCGCGCATTGATAGCGCTCGCTATGCTTGCGCAAAACTTTGTTTAATCAACTTTGTAGGTAAAATTTCAGCATTTTTTGTATTTTAATAGCCACATGCATCAAAACGAGTTTATAAATTGAAATAGTAATACCTTCAATAATCATAATGATTTTTACCTTAAAATAAGTGGATATCAAGTTTAACCTTAGGGTCATCAGTGTTAACTGAGTAGGTCATAAAAACTGTCAGGGTCATAAAAGGTCGGAAAAAATTTTTGCGCTCGCCTCGCTCTCGCAGTGATAGCGCTTACTACGCTCGCCCAGTAAAAGCGCTCGCTCCGGTCGCGCAAGCATTTGTAATATCTACTTTGTAGGATAACAATTCAATTTCGCTCAATTTCCTGTGCTCCAATCATTCCCTGGCGTTGAGGTCATCTGAAACTTTAGAGTTAGATATGCCAGCTCACTCGACAATCTTCTATGATTCTTCTTTCATTATACAGGCAATCCGTCTTTGGAATGACTTACCTGTTACAATTCGACACGCTCCCTCAATTTATACTTTTAAAGAAAAACTAAAAAAATTCTACTTAACACAAACCGGTATTGATGATTATTAAGCTATCTCATGTATTTCTTAAAACTGTTATATATTTGTATGTGTATGTATGTTTATATATTATGCATATTTATTTATATTTGTTTTATTTGTATGTATTTAGATATATGTTATGAAATAAATATTTATGTTTATGACTTTGAAATAGATGTTTATTCATTTTATGATCTCAAAATTGTTAAATGTGCACCTTAGCCCTTTACATATTCGTACTGTCCACTCCGTCCTAAGGTTGTCTGGAAGAGATCGCTTTGAGCGATAAGACCGCCCATTGTACAATGTACATTGTACATTGTATAATGTATTTTAAGATGTTTATTATTTAATTTTGGTGTACAATAAAGAATTATCATTCATTCATACATTTCAGCAATTTTTGTATTTTAATGGCCACATTCATCAAAACGAGTCATAAATTGGAACAGTAGAACTTTCATTAATCATACTAATTTTTTACATAAAAATAAGTGGATATCAAGTTTAACCTTAGGGTCATCGGTGTTGAATTTGCAGGTCATAAAAACTGTCAGGGTCATAAAATGACGTAAGAATTTTCGCACTCGCTTCGCTCGCGCATTGATAGCGCTCGCTATGCTCGCGCAAAACTTTGTTTTATCTACTTTGTAGGTAATGTTTCAGCATTTTTTGTATTTTAATAGCCACATGCATCAAATCGAGTTTATACATTGAAACAGACGCATCAAATCGAGTTTATAAATTGAACAACAAACAACCTTCAATAATCATAATGATTTTGTACCTTAAAATAAATGGATATCAAGTTTAACCTAAGTGTCATCGTTCTTGACTTAGGTAGGTCATAAAAACTGTCAGGGTCATAAAAAGTCGTAAAAAATTTTCGCGCCCGCTTCGCCCGCGCATTGATAGCGCTCGCTGCGCTCGCGCAAACCTTTGTTTTATCTACTTTGTAGGTTACATTTCGGCATTTTTTGTATTTTAATAACCACATGCATCAAAACGAGTTTATAAATTGAAACAGTAGAACCTTCAATAATCATAATGATTTTTTACCTTATAATAAGTGAATATCAAGTATATAACCTTAGGGTCATCGGTCTTGACTTAGTAAGTCATAAAAACTGACAGGGCCATAAAAAGACGTAAAATTTTTTCGCGCTCGCTTCGCTCGCACATTAATAGCGCTCGCTGCGAGCGCAGACATTTGTCATCAGTGTTAACTTAGCAGGTCATAAAAACTGTCATGGTCATGAAAGGTCGTAAAAATTTTTCACGCTCGCTTTGCTCCTGCTCCTCATTTTTCCCCACAGTACCTTATACGAGACGAGATCGAAGGTCTTGGAGAGGTCCAGGAAACAGGCCTACACCGGAGTTCTGCGATCGGTGTAATATTGAACAGTATGCTTGAGACTTACGATTGCGCTTTTAAGAGATAGTCCGGGTCGGAACCCGAACTGTGCGTCATGTAGGTGCATATATTTATCGAGGTTTGTATCAAGCACACCGTCCAATATTTTTGCTGCAGTCGTTGCAAGGGAGATTGGCCGATAGTTACCCTTTTCAGAAATATCTCTTGTTTTGTTCTTGCATATTGGAACTACGATGGTTTTCATTAAGTCGGCAGGAAGATATACATGACTCAGGCAAAGAGTATACAACATGGACAGTACACGAGGAAGTTGAGGCCCTGCGTGTCTGTAGTGCTCTATACTGAGCCCATCGTGTCCAGGGGATTTACCTCTGCTCATTTGATTGATGACCGACTTTATTAGCTTGGCAGAAAAATGAAGTATTGGTTCATCCCCCGCACAGCAATAGTCAGGAGTATGCATAGCGGTTGGAGTCCCGAGTGAAGATTGTACCCTAAAATGAGTTTTGAATAGGTCAGCAATTTCTACTGGCTCAATCATACCACCCACACTCGCAGGGAGTCCCGGCCTGATATCCAACTTACTCGTTGATTTCCAAAACTTGCCAAAATTTTTATCTGAGAGATGATAAGGTAACTGATCCATTTTTATTTGATCTTGGTGTGTTTGACACCACTTAAGGCGAGCTTTGAAAATCCTACGAGTCTCGACCATGCGCTTATAGACCTTACCTGATTTGGGTCTATTGCTATTGTGGTGTAGGCTAGTAGACATAGTTTAGATAATAGGTAGTATAACATTTAGCTCTAAGATCTATTATCGATATGATGACAGTAATAAACCACCTTCGATCGTATACAGTTGTCTTACTCATGTAACATCCAAGCTCCCCTCATGGCGACCCTGCCAGGATATGGGCGCGATTCGCGAGAAGTGTAAACTACAAAACATTTAATTAAAATCTTCAATACAACATTTCATACAACTTGCAATAGTCACCATATATTTTTTTTTTTTTCTTCATAATGTGTCGTTCGTCGGTAGAGAAAGAGACTCTACTTATTAATCAAAATTCTGCATCTGGTTCCAACAACGCCGCTATTGAAGATGTGAAGACACATATATCGTCTATTAGTATTCTGCTCACTGTACTCTGTGTTTTTCTGCTGTTGGGTATATTATACTTTTTGTGGAAGACATACAAGAAGTGCCACCATGGTTGGATTGCGGAGCAAATTAACTTAAATAATGTTCGTCGTTCTTTTCGCCGCGTAAATAGCAGAGTTAACGTTTAAGTGCAGAGAAGTGATTTAAATAAAATGTGAAATAAAATAAATATTTTAATTGTGCGTGGACAATAAAATATAAGTTTATAAAAAAATCGCGGACAAATTACAAATAAAATGGTGACAAATCAATATATTAAAAACTTTAAGTTTAATTAAAAACATACATAAATAATAATGTAGAAACTTTAAATACATATTAACTCTAATCAGTGTGATGTTTGTGAATCTGTTCAATAAGGAAAGTGGCCGCATACCAATGTAGGTATCGACTTACGGTAGCCCCTACCATTGTAACTCACTATGAGGATTAATCTGGTATGTATTTTATTATTTTTACTATAGTGTTAATGGAATGGAAAATGAATTAATTAAATGTTTAGAAGATATTAAATTAATAAGGAACTATTTAGTAAAAAAAAAGACAATCTAGATTTAAGGGTAATGTTATTAAAAATAAATTATCGGAAACGGAATTTATATATAACAAGAGCAATGAAATATTTCAATTGTTAATTTCAAAAATAAAGGATTAAAATCTGAAATTGTGACGTCATTGAATTTTTTTAAAGACAAAATAAGATTATATTATGTAGAAATTTGTAATTCATGTTCAGAAACTAACGAGAGTAGTGAGGATAGTGATTGTTATTTGGATATTTCAAAGTCAAGTTTAGAAAAATCAATCATGGAGTTTGATTTGAAAACGGCATGTAACTTGATTCCTGTTATGAACAGCAATGAAAATAACACCAAAAATGCTATTGATTCTGTGGAAATGTACTCAGAAATGTTGTCTGAAGCAGGTAAAAAATTATTAATTACATTTGTTTTAAAAAGCAGGTTGAGTGAAAATGCTAAACTAAGTCTGTCAACTGAATACCAAACTGCAAGTGATCTTATCAGAGATTTGCGTAACATTCTGTTACCCAAAAAATCATGTACAGCAATACAATCGCGATTGCAAACCGCAACTCAAGGTTGGCGTACCATCGACCAGTACGGTACAGAATTAGAAAAAATATTTAGTAATTTGACAAAATCGCAGGCAGACGGCAATTCTCAAAATTACGCCGTATTGAAACCGTTAAATGAAAAATTGGCTATTAAACGTTTCGCAGATGGATTGAGAGATACTAGAGTGAGTACGATAATTGCTGCAAGTAACTACGACAGCTTAACTCACGCAATTCAGGCAGCCAAGGACGAGGAGTTGACGGCCTCATCGACGTCCACAGGTGAAAATGTCATGCAGTTTTCACGTCGTGGTAGAGGTAAGTCTCAAAATTTTTACAATAACCAGTCACGAGGAGGACATCGAGGCCATCGAGGTTACCCAAATTCGACAAATAATTACCAAAGAGGTAATTTCAATAATCGGAATTTCTCCAGAGGAAATTTTAATAATTCACGTGGTAGATCATTTAATCAGTCTCGTGGTAATGTTCGAGATTCGTATAACAACCATCTTAGAGGACGAGGTTACCAAAGTTCGAGTGAGAATCGAACGAATATTGAGACTCGTGGTAGTGGTAACGGACAACGAGTATACAGTTGTACAGAACAAAGTGATAGGAATGTTAAGAGAACAAAAATACAAACGGACTGCAGTTTTTTCGATCTTAAACATAACATCTTAGCATTCATGGTCAAGCAAAATTTTTATCATTGTACATAAACAATAGAAAATACTTTTGGTTGATTGATACCGGAGCTTCTTTGTCTGTAATTGAGAGAGATGCATTACCTAACAACAGTTGTATTGTTAGAGATGAGACAACCATAAATGGTATTGGAGGACAGATCCGGTCAACAGGTTTTGTTCAGCTTAGTTTGACTCACCGTAAGAACATTGTGTTGAATTCGAAACCAAGCTTCATGTTTTCGAGAACATTCCTTTAATGGCAGATGGAATTTTAGGTTTAGACTTTAGGTGTCGTTATGCTTCAAATATCAACTTACAAACTAACATCATCACCTTATCTAATTATGGAATGGAATATTCTTTAGAGATCTGTGATACTATAAACTATTCAAATGAAACTATTCACATTCCAGCGCGAAGTGAATCAATTCATTACTTACTTCTGAATTACAACTCAAATGACGATTACGTTGTTCAAAGTCAACAATTAGCAGAAAATGTTTTTCTTGCAGGTTGTATCGGGCAAATAAAAAATAATAGATTACCAGTAAAAATTTTAAACACAAGTGAACATGATATCAACTTACCAATGTTTCAACCAGAACTACATTCAATACAAGACTACAATATATGTAATTTTAAACAAAATTCGAATTATTTAGAGCAAGCTAAAACTTTAATAGATACTTTGGAGTTAGGCCATCTTAGTTCAGAGGAAAAGAAATCAATTCAAGAGTTTTTTATTTTTATTTTTTTTATTTTTTTATTAGGTTACCTAATTCTATGAAAAATGAAGTTAATCAACAAATTAGAAAAATTATTGACAACGATATTATAGAAGAAGCGAAAAGTGAATGGTCAAAGTCCAATATTATTAGTACCAAAGAAAAGCGTAGGAAATGATAAAAAAATGGAGACTTGCAGTCGATTATCGCAAACTTAATGACTGCATTACAGATGATAAGTTTCCTTTACCCAATATAACGGATATTTTAGACTCACTATCTGGTGCTGTTTACTTCTCACATTTAGACCTAAATCAAGGATATTATCAGGTAGATGCCAATGGGATTGAAGACAAGTCCAAGTGTTTTTAGTAGAGTTATGTCGGTAGCAATATCTGGATTAACGTACGATAATTTTTTTATATATTTAGATGATTTAGTTATTTTTGGACGGAATTTGGACCTACATAAGAAAAACTTGACAGATGTTTTAGAAAGACTAAGAAAAATTAATTTAAAATGTACCTTCTTAAAGAAAAAAAAAATGTATTTAGGACATTTAGTTTCGAAAAACGGAGTCCTACCAGATCCAGCAAAAATTGAAGTATTGCAAAAATATCCTATACCAACTAATACATATGAGATAAAAAGATTTGTAGCATTTTGTAATTATTATAGAAAGTTCATTAAAAATTTTGCAAATACAACTTATCCGTCAAATAAATTAACTAGAAAAAATGAGCCATTTATTTGGACTAATGAGTGTCAGTATGCATTTGAGAGTCAAAGTCAAAGTCAAAGTTGAAAAGTTTCAAGTGAAAAAATTTCCAGATTTTTCAGATAACAACGAATTTGTTATACAAACAGATGCATCAGGCAAAACTGTAGGAGCAGTGTTATGCAACAAAAATATGAAACCTGTAGCATATACTAGCAGACCTCTTAATAAAGCCGAAATAAATTATTCAACTATTCAGAAAGAACTAGTAGCAATAGTTTGGGCTGTAAAATATTTTAGACCTTACGTTTACGGTAAGACATTCACAATCATGACTGACCACAAGCCTTTGATATATTTATTTTCAATGATCCATCAAGTAGTGACTCTTCTTGGTGTGACACGTTGGCACACGGCTGGCGTCCCTCAGGGTGGCGTTCTCTCTCCTCTCCTCTTCGCTATCTTCATAAATTCTATTTCTGACCACCTAACCTCTTCCTATCACTTATATGCTGACGACCTTCAGATTTATTTCCAATCTCCTTACCCTGATCTAAATGATGCCATACATCACATTAATAATGATCTCCTTCGCGTAACAGACTGGAGTACGACCTTTGGCCTAACAGTGAACCCCAGCAAAACGCAGGTCATAATTCTAGGTAGCAGACAAATGATCTCCAGGATAGACTGGAGTAACCTATCACCTGTAGTTTTTGATGGGGTCAACATTCCATTCAGCAATGCTGTCAAAAACCTTGGTATCATGAAGGATCAGCACTTATCATGGACTCTGCAGATGGAAACCGTTAGTCGGAAACTGTTTGCTGCAGCAGGTTCACTTAAACGACTGCGTAATTTCCTACCTACGGCTACTAAAATTGCGCTTGCACAATCTCTTCTCCTCCCTATCCTAGATTATGCCGACGCCAGCTATCTTGATCTTACTGAGGAGCAACTAAATAAGCTTGAGCGGCTTCAAAATTTTTGTATTAGGTTCATATTTGGCTTGCGCAAGTATGACCATATCTCACAATTTCGTTCTAAGCTCAAGTGGCTCCCAATTCGCCTTCGACGGAACTCTCATATCCTGTCTCTACTGTATTCTATTCTCTTTAACCCTTCTTATCCACGCTATCTCAAAGATCATTTTAAATTTTTACACACCAATAATACTCTGAATCTTAGATCTACAGAGACCCTTCTTCTTCAGGTTCCCATACACAAGAGCTCCTTCTACGATAAGTCGTTTACCGTAGAAGCCGTAAGACTTTGGAACTTATTACCATTGTCAGCACGACAAGCTCAAACACTGAACATGTTTAAAAGTCGAGTCAAACATTTTTACCTTTCTTCACTTTCGTAACTAACTGCTGTATGTTCTTATGTTATTTATTATTAAGCTATATTATAATCTGATATTTTTCGTGTATGTATACATATCTTCCTATATGTATCTATGTACATATTTTATGTATGTTTATATATGGTATATATATATATATATATATATATATTGTATCTATATATGTGTGTATTTTGTATATATTTATAAGTATGTATTGGACAAAGAGAGTATTTATTATTGTTTAATTATTTTTTTTTGCAATTTTGCTTGTGTATTTTCTTTTAGTTTTAATTTTTATTAGAGTTAACTGAGATGTTATTCTTGCACTCTACCGTATAGTTATGAAATAGTTCCTAGCAATACACGGTTGTCTGGAAGAGATCGCTACTTAGCGATAAGACCGCCGCTTGTACTTTAGATTTAACATTAATGTAATTACCATTGTCATTTTTATGTGCAATAAAGAGTTATCATTCATTCATTAATTCAAGTAGACTTCTTAAATTTAGACTAGCTTTAGAGGAGTATAGTTTCAAAATCGTTTATGTAAAAGGAAAAGAAAATAATATCACAGACGCATTATCTAGAATTAGTATAACATCAGATACCTTAACACAAATGAATGAAGAAATTATGACGGTTATGACGAGAGCACAAAAGAGACGTTTAGATGAACAGCAAGGGAATAGACTTAAATTTAGCAAATCAGATGATTTGTGGCCTGATCAACCACATGTTGTCGAAGTGCTTAAAATACCAAATAGTTCAGTGACAATGACTTTTGGAAGAGATGAAGAGTTAGAAAACTTAAAAGAGAAAAATGAAGAATATATAGAACATGAATGTTTTATTTACAGTAAAAAGAGAAATATATTGTATATTAACCTTAACTATAGGGCACAATTTACGCGAGACGAATTTGTGACAAACTTAGGTAAATTTTGCAAGAATAATAATATAAATGAATTATGCATAATAAAATGTGAGGAAAATTGAAGTTTTATAAAAGATGTTTTAAAAGTTATTGGAGATAAAAAAGAATGGACTCGACCGCGAATTTGCGTATTTCGAGGAGTGAAATCAATTGATAATGAAGAAGAAAAGAATAATATTTTAAATGATTTTTATTTACTACCAACCGCAGGTCATGCAGGTTTACGGAGAATGACTAGTAATATTAAAAGGAAATTTTACTGGCCAAACGTAGATAGAGACGTAAAAGAATTTGTCAACAAATGCATCAAATGTCAAAAAATGAAACATTGCAGATATGTTAAGGTGCCCATGGACATAACTATAACTGCTTCACATGCATTTGAAAAAAATTATCTTGACATTGTAGGATCAATAGAGAGAGACGTTGCAGGTAATTGTTACATACTTACCTTGCAATGCGAACTTACTAAGTTTATTAAGGCATATCCATTGCAAAATAAGGAAACGGTAAGTGTAGCTAAAGCATTAGTTAATAATTTTATTTTAAGATTTGGAGTGCCAAAAACAATTGCGACTGATCGTGGAACAATTTGTATCTTCAGTAATGGAACAGTTATGTAAATTGTTAGAAATAAACAAGTTGACATCCACAGCTTATCATCACCAATCTATCGGTGCGCTTGAAAATTCACACAAAAGCTTAGGTGCGTTTTGAGAATACATTGTGATGGACCAGTGATGGATGGTAACCAGTGGCTCCACGTTTGTTTTTACAAACGTGGAGCCACTGGTTACCATTTTGGTGTTACAGTTTCAACAATACTGTTCGTACAGAAACTAAGTACACTCCATTTGAACTAGTTTTTGGTCGACCTAGTATTATACCATGTAGAGTAAGTCAATATATAGAACCTTTGTATAATCCGGATAGTTATCCTTTAGATCTTAAGTATAAGTCACAAGTAGCATACCAAGATGCTCGTCATAATTTAATTTTAAGTAAAGAAAAACGTAAAAGCAATTATGATAAACATGTAAACAATGTAACATATAATAATGGACAATTTTTATTTGTTAAAAATGAAACCGCTAGTAAATTAGATACTTTGTGGAATGGACCTTTTCTTGTTATTGAGGACTTGGGTGTTAATGTAAAAATTAAAAAAAATAATAAAGAATATTTAGTGCATAAAAATAGAACTAAGCCATGTGTAATGTAAAAAAAATACAAATTTGTATTTTTTTTTTCTCTCACCCCTGTGGTGTGGTGTAGGCTAGTAGACATAGTTTAGATAATAGGTAGTATAAAATTTAGCTCTAAGATTTATTATCGATATGATGACAGTAATAAACTACCTTCGATCGTATACTTGTCTTACTCATGTAACATCCAAGGTCCCCGCACTATTGGTCCATGATTGGAAACTAAGCCTGGCCTCCCAGTGAGCGTCCCGCACATGCTGATTCCATCCACACAGGGGCTTACCCTTCCTTCTACATTGGCTGCGCGTCTCTCTGGATTGTACAACTGCATCCTTTAAAGCACTTACAATTTTAGAATAAAGCTTATCTAATAATAAATGATGACCTTTATGACTGCAAGCACTAAAGCTGCACTTAACGAGCTCCGTGGGAAAATCAATTTCACGTAGCTTAGAATTACTTAAATAATAATAGCTTATTAATTCTGAGTTTGTACAGAATAGATTGCAAACGAGTGTCCTCAACGCGTCGCTTTGCAAAGAGACGTGGTCTCACTCTGGTGGTTGACTGATTTGCCAGGTACATTCGCCTTCATTTGTGCGTATCCACCTTAAGGAATAATTTCCTGTGCACTCCTTATTGAATTGGCATCTCGCTTCTGTCTATGTTGACATTGTTGACCGATGACAAGAAGGCACAAAGCCAAAAATTATGTTTTGTTTTTGATTTTGGCTCTTCTGATTGGTTAGAAAAATAATCGACACTTGCAACCGAAAATATTTTGAAACTGGATACGCACAACTGTACGCGATGGTACATTGCGTCGCGTATAAATTCAACATTGCGCTTCCATAGAAATAATGTATGGAGAAACTTTTTTTTTTTATATCTTATAGGCTAGCGTTTGACTACTATCTCACCTGTTGGTAAGTGATGATGCGGTAGAAGATGGTAAGCACGCTAGGCCTAAAGTCCCCGCCACGAGAAGCTATAAATTATGTAAACAAACATCTTTTACTAAGTAAACATTTTATACTGCGAGATAATAATAAATTGACCATATTCAATCGACATGAAATATAAACGGGTTATATGAAAGTAACAACCTATTTAATTTAGTCGGATCAAATTTTAACGACGCAAAGGGCTATGTTTTTCTTGGTACCGGACGCAGGGATTGTAAACTATCGGGACGCCATTTTGAAATAAACGCGTCATTCGAGTTTCAAGTTTATTTTCACAAATTCTTTTTTTTTGTTGGTCCAAATGTTGTGAACTCCTGAACACTTGTTTACATAATTTATAGCTTCTCGTGACGGGGACTATAGAATGGGAACTGGCTCTGAAACGTTACGTATTTTACGGATTTTTGTAAAATGTATAATTAAACTATCGAACAATATTTTGCAAATATAAAATATACATTCGGAAGTTTTAATATTAAAGATTACTTTGAACTAAAGTTTGTATAAAAATTCTACCGTTAATTATACAAATATGTAATAACGGTGAAATGCCATTTTCGGATAATCGCTTAGGATAATCAGTATTATCTAACTATTTTTTACATATTAAATAACTTGTTATTATTTACTTTTGTTCAATGTACATTGTAAATGAGTTCTTTGAGACATTTTTTTTAAGTCAAATATGGTAATAGTTTTAATGCTTTCGTAATAACCATGGCTACCGTTTTGCATGATTTTACACGATAAGAGTCTTAACTTCAGTTTCACATTTTGTAATGACTCCGTAAATGTTACATCAGAATAGCTCATATATTATGTCTCTTGTCGCAAACTTATAAAACATTAACATAAACCTTACAAATTTCCATACTAACTTTCATTATACCCCTATTCCCTATTGTCATTTTACACCCATGAGGGTAAAAATTTACTTTGAATGTCATATTTATTTATATCGAATCAATAGCCTAAAAAATATGTTAAGTTAATTATAAGTTTCTAGGGCTATAAGTGACGATACTTCCATATAAATGTTCATCCCCTTCTTTCAACCTCTTACAACCTTTTTTTCGCATAAAAAGTAACCTATGTCCTTTCTCAGGCTCTAGACTATCTGTGTACCAAATTTCATTTAAATCGGTTCAGTAGTTTTGGTGTGAAAGCGCGTCCGACAGACAAGAGTTACTTTCGCATTTATAATATTACTAGCTGTGCCCGCGACTTCGTCCGTGTGGAATAGTGTACCCCTCCCCCTTCCCCTCACATCCACATCACCTCCCCATCCTCTCCCCCTCCGCTCCCCCACCTCTCCCCCTCCCCCTCCACTCCACCTACCGTCCACTCCCCCTACCGTCCCCCTCCACTAATCTATACTTCTATACTAATATTATAAAGAAAGAAAATTTGTGTTTTTGTATGTTTGTAATGATTTGGCTCAAAAACTAGACCGGACCGATTTAAAAAATTCTTTCACTAATATATAGAATGGACTTTCGGAATGAAAATAAGCTATATATTATCTCGTTTAAATCAAAGGTACTTTCGTGGAGACCTAATTTGCAACCTAAGTCGATTAAAAAACGGTCGAAGAAACACGTTTCTTACGAACGCTGCTCAATTGAAAATAGATAGAAGAATATTTTCTATGCAAGAGTTGTACAACTTAATAAGACCTACAAAAAGGTCCACGACAGCATATGCCTATCTCTTAAGGTTGACTCACAGTAACCATTTTAATCTTTAATTTTTTGTTAAAAAATATTACTTAAGTTCCAAGGCTATTTTAAAGTACATTGTATTAATCCTTATCTAAATAATTACGTTAATTAGCTTGGCCACATATTATTGATTAAAATTGTCCTTTACAGTATATAATTCAAATGAAAACTCTAGAAGATATCACGGATTTGACATACACGCATCGCAAAATTAATAAAATATCTGCAGTAAAATCACAGATTAGGTCATAGTTACTAAGAAAATATTATTATAAGCTTAGCGATGCTGTAGATCCCCACCGATCACAATCAATTTGAAGTCAATATAGTATAATAATATATTTTTACTGTATAAAATTCTAATATATAATATAGTTATTATCTATATATAAACCACCCCGACTGATCTATGTATAATCTTTTCAATAAAAGCATTCCAATGACTCTAAATACGACATTTAAAGTCTGAGCTGTAAGTTGGTGTGGATTTGAGTATTCTGTAGAGTAAAGGAGATGTCCCAGCATCAGGTCAATGCTTCCATGTTCTTACAATATCGTTGAAGAAGAAAATTTTCGAATTGATCAGACCTATAAAAGTTGATTTCATAGCGCAATTAACTAGAAAAAAGCTCATAGTTTTATAATGATTGAACGAATTTTCATGAATCAAAGCTAAGAACACTCTCGATGAAGACATCTATCAAACAAAAAAAAATATCAATAATAAAATCAAAATCGGTTCCTCTGGTTGAGTGCTAAGATGCTACAGACAGACACATATACACACGTTAAACGTTCTTTGATCCTATGATTCCCCTTCTTTGATCCCATTATTTGATTGATTTTGATTCCATGATCCCACTACCTCTGTACGAAAACCCATGATTCATGAATTCACATAAAACTTTCATTGGTAGGAATATAGCTAGGATTAGAACCAACGACCGTCGGGTCAGAGGTCAGATCAGGGTAACTATTGTAACGTCTGCCACGATTACAAGCGCCGAGCGCGGTCAAACCAGTTGAGGGGAATGACAGAGGCGCGCGGGGCTAACCACCCGAAGCTCTCGGGACGGCCGGCAGCCGTTGGCTCTGATACCACGGTGAACCGTCTAGTGCACGCCCGCGTGTTTACCTCTACTACAACTAATTCATAAAGCTCTCAAGTAGCATCTAGTTTACAATTATTAAATTATCGTGCTTAGTGCCTTGTTCCCCAAATCGGGGTCCACCCACCAGGCGAGACCTGATACTGCACGTCTTACGCGCCGCTGCCCTACCGACGTACTAACCGTCGAGTCAGCACACAACTTGCTGCCCTGCCTGACGTCCTGGAAGACTGCATCAACCACCAGCGCGGACCGCGGATTCCAAGGCCAGTAGTGGTTGTCGTCAGAGTGAAACGATAGAACGGTTACACGAACGATTTCCACGACCCATTTCTTCCATCTACCTACCTTTATTCTGAATTCAATATACCCTTGTTAACCTGACTGCTTTTTTATTTACCTTGCGACTAAGTAGGTAGGTAGAAAGTTGCCAGCGTTACATTGGCGCCCAACGTGGGGCTTTGTGCGTAACCGTTTTGTATCGTCTAACTCACTGCATGAAATAGGCTTTCACGGGTGTAGGCTATTATCTAGCCTTAAGATTCATTGACTAAATTCGCATAGTGTGTAGATAGTGCCGGTATCATTTTTTTTACCGAAAAAAAAGGAGGTTCTCAATCACATTGTTTTTTTTAATATAATTGTAAACTGCCTTGTTGAATTATTGTTCTAGAAGTTCTTTGGTATTTAACTCATTATTTTTCATTAGATTCATATTCGTTCCAAACCTACCTACACGCTAGGCAATTTTTCTAAAATTCTTTTCAATTGTGTTATTGTTTGTCTGATTGTTATTGTTCCATTAGAATACTCACCTCAATAATAATTATGGCATATATTATACAATTCTTGTCATTACAAAAAGCCGAACTTCAATATGAAGTAGAACTTCGTGGCGGTTCTGGTGACTCAGTTCTGGAACTGAGGAAACAGATCGTCAAACTTTCTGAGCTGCAACCCTCCGACGATATCTTGGAGTCTCACCTTGAACCCAGTGAGGATGTAAAGAGGGCTACATGAATCCATGGTGAAGTCGTACGGTAACTTAAAAAGTCTTAGACAAAAATTTGATAAAAATTTGTTTTTACGTACGGAAACTCTTTTAAACCATGTTTACCATAGGTTGAACCGTATAAGCAATACGGCGGAAGTTGCGGACGAGTACAAAACCTGCTTGACAAATTTTAATAGCCAGTACCGAGAATTGATAAATTTGGGGCCACAAGTTACGAATGCTTCAGCGACTGCTATTGCTTCTACCTCTCAAGGTGCAGAGCTTACTGCGCCCACTATTGCGGTAAGTTGCGAACGCAATTTGTCTACAGATATTTTAAAATTGAAATATTCTGGAAAAACTTGTGTTCGCTCTTTTATACAAAGAGTAGAAGAATTCGTTACTTGTAGGGGTATTTCTTCCGAGAAAATCTTGTCCTTGGCATACGAGCTGTTTACGGACGATGCTTTGCATTGGTATCGTTGTAATAAAGGTAGGACTCAGACATGGGATGAACTTGCCCGTCTATTAAAAGAAGATTTTAGTAGTAGTGACTATGACTATAAACTGGCCGCAGAAATTCGGTCACGAACTCAAGGCGAAACAGAGAACATCGTTATATATATTTCTATAATGCATGGAATGTTCTCAAGACTAGGTAAACCATTTTCCGAGGAGGAAAAGTTAGATATTCTACTGCATAACATTCGTCCATGCTACGCAAACACACTAGCTGCGCTACCGGGGATTACGACCATCGATGCCTTAAAATCTGCCTGTAGGCACTATGAGAGTATTCAGGCTCGATGCTCTCAATTTCATGAACCCCCAAGCATCACTTACAATACTCTTGCACCTGAATTTGCATACAAACCTACCGGTCATGACAAACCTAGCACTAAGTGTATTGCGGTCGCGGCTGTGTCTGCCAGTCCTTCTAAGCCTTTATTTTGTGTCAGATGTAGGATGGAAGGCCATACCTTGAAGAATTGCAGACAAGAGCGTTTTCCAATATGCTTCAAGTGCGGGAAGAAAGATGTTATCTTCCCACAATGTCCTGCGTGCAATTCAAACGTAACTCAAAAAAACTAGTGTGTCGGGATTGGAAAGGCAGAGTTAATGAACTGTCTAGCAAGAGTAAGTCTGATAAAACTGAGTGGCAAGACTGGCTCAGTTTTGTATCGAAGTTCTTTGCTTTTAACGCTGTTTCTTCAATCCACAACACTAAAAATTTAAAAACGTCGCGGCTCTACGTCTCGGTCAATATTAATGACAAGCCGTTGACTGGACTCTTAGACACTGGATCCTGTGCGACTATTTTAGGCAATGGCTGTCATGATGTCTTAATGAAATCAGGTTTTGGGCTGGAAAGTGGTTCTTCTACTCAGTTCATCGCTGCGGGTGGTGCCAGGCTCGATTCTATTGGAGTGATGCTGATTCCGGTAACTTTCGAAGATCAAACGCACATCCTCAAGGCGTATGTCGTTCCTGATATAAGACATGGTCTCATACTAGGAATGGATTTTTGGCGATTTGGGCTACTTCCAAAAAATCTAGATAGCATCGCTACATTAGAATCGAGTGATAATTCCACTGCATATTTAGAAGACGATAGTCCCAAACTTCTTCATTCCTACGATCATCTTACCGGGGATCAGAAGTCTACCGCGGATCAGATCATATAACAGTTCCGTGACATTTCGTACGAAAAACGAGGATTAGGTCGTACTTCCTTGACTACTCACTCAATCGATACTGGGGATGCTGCCCCCATTTGACAACGATACTACAGAATGTCACCGGAAAAGCAACGTGTTCTGGTCGAACAGCTGGATGAAATTTTGGAAGAAGATGTTGTGGAACCGTGCGAGAGTCCATGGTGGTCACCAGTCCTTCTGACCCCGAAAAAAAATGGAGAGTTACGGTTTTGCTTAGATAGTAGGAAGTTGAACTCAATTACTAAAAAGGACGCATATAGTCTACCCTATATCTCCGAGATTCTAGACAACCTCCGCGAATCCAGATACCTTTCGAGTATCGATCTATCCAAAAGCTTCTGGCAGATTTTAATACGTGAAGAGGACAGACAGAAGACTGCATTTTATATTCCAACACGCGGAACCTTCCAATTTAAATCTATGCCCTTCGGGCTCACTAACGCTCCTGCTACACAGCAGCGATTGGTGGACTCCTTGTTCTATGGTCCTGAATTCGAACATAGAGTGTTTGTTTTTGTTGATGACGTCATAATCGCATCAAATAACTATGACCATCATATTTTGCTACTGACGCGCGTGTTGGAAAAACTCAAAATGGCTAATCTAACAATAAATTTTGAGAAACGTCAATTTTTTCGGTGTCAATTAAAATATTTGGGATATATCGTAGATTCTAACGGATTGCAGGCTGACCCTGAAAAAGTTGAAGCCATTTTAAATTATCCTACTCCTACTAACCGCAAGGAAGTAAGAAGATTTTTAGGTACTGCTTCCTGGTATCGCCGGTTCATCCCTAATTTCAGCAGTTTAGCTACACCTCTGAACAAATTGACTTCTCAAGGCAAAAATGCTCCTCCTTTTAACTGGTCCAACGAAGCTGAAGAAGCCTTTCAAAAATTAAAAGGACATCTGGTCACCGCCCCTATCCTTTCGTGTCCGGACTACACTAAACCATTCGAGGTCCATACCGATGCGAGTGACTACGGCATTGGAGCAGTGCTTACGCAGATTCTCGATGGCAAGGAAAAGGTCATAGCGTACATGAGCAAATCCCTATCACAACAAGAGCGAAATTACAGTGCTACAGAACGCGAAGCTCTAGCTGTACTCGTTGCCATCGAGCATTGGCGTTGTTACTTAGAGAATGGGCTCACATTTACGGTCTATACTGACCACTCTTCTCTTAAGTGGTTCCTCAATCTAAATAATCCAACAGGACGATTAGCCCGATGGGGTGTCCGTCTATCAGTCTACAATTTTGTGATTAAGCATCGCAAGGGTTCAGAAAACGTAGTTCCGGACAGCCTTAGTCGCTCCGTTTGCATAACCACCATAGATGATGTACCAAATGCTACTCCTAACTCTAGTGATCCTTGGTACCTGAACATCTACGAGGGATGCCAAAAATCACCAACCTCTTTCCTAAATTATCGCGTCACGAATGGTAAACTATTCCGATACATGAAATCGATCAACCCTTTAACAAGGGAGTTCGAGTGGAAGGAAGTTATACCATCGGAATACCGACGCGATATTATTGCTAAAAATCATTGTGAACCTACTTCTGGGCATTTGGGCATTTTCAAAACGCACAAGCGCCTGACCTTAAATTATTTCTGGCCTGGATTACTCAAAGACGTAAGTGACTTCGTAACAAGTTGTGACACTTGTCTCTCCTATAAATACCCCAACCACGCTACCCTTGGTACTATGGGAAGACCTAAAGATTGCTCTCGTCCCTTCCAGATGATAAGTATTGACTTAGTTGGAATTCTCCCGGTCACTAGGAAGCAGAATACCTTTCTACTAGTAGTAACTTGTTGCTTTTCAAAGTATTGCTTGCTATTTCCCATACGACGTGCTACAGCAGCAATCATTACAAATATATTAGAAGAAAAGATTTTTCTCGTCCATGGAGTACCAAGTACGGTATTGATGGACAATGGAAAACAATTTACTAGTAATTTAATGCACGATCTTTTGGCTAATTATAATGTACCTAACGTTTTCTTCACACCTTTATATACCCCGCAAGTTAATATGGTTGAACGCTATAATAAAACCATCATCACAGCAGTATCTACATTCGTAAATAATGATCACAGATCTTGGGATGTCAATATTCCAAAAATTCAATTTGCTTTAAACAACTCAGTGAACGAGGTGACCGGATATACACCATCCTTCCTAGTGTATGGCCGGGAGCTGATTAATGACGGATCCCATTACCTCGATACAGACTTAAAGGACGATATCATATTTGCCCCAAGGGACAGTTACGCTGAAAATGTTGGTGCGCTCCATAAGATTTTCGACAAGGTGCAACTCGCTCTTTTAAAGGCACACTCTCGAAACAGTACAAATTACAACTTACGACGGAAAAATGTCGAATTCAATGTCGGAGACACCGTATGGAAGCGAACCTTCTACTTGAGTGACAAGGACAAGAGGTTCTCAAAGAAATTGGCTCCCAAATTTATCAAATGTCGCGTAATTGGAAAAAAATCCAAACTCGTATATGAACTGGAGGATATGGCAGGTCACAACATCGGTATGTGGCATGTCAAAGATTTCAAACTAACCTAGCCTAGTTTTCTGTAGATGGATTTTTTTTTATAGGAAAAATCCTATCCTAAAAAGGGGGGTATGTAACGTCTGCCGCGATTACAAGCGCCGAGCGCGGTCAAACCAGTTGAGGGGAATGACAGAGGCGCGCGGGGCTAACCACCCGAAGCTCTCGGGACGGCCGGCAGCCGTTGGCTCTGATACCACGGTGAACCGTCTAGTGCACGCCCGCGTGTTTACCTCTACTACAACTAATTCATAAAGCTCTCAAGTAGCATCTAGTTTACAATTATTAAATTATCGTGCTTAGTGCCTTGTTCCCCAAATCGGGGTCCACCCACCAGGCGAGACCTGATACTGCACGTCTTACGCGCCACTACCGACGTACTAACCGTCGAGTCAGCACACAACTTGCTGCCCTGCCTGACGTCCTGGAAGACTGCATCAACCACCAGCGCGGACCGCGGATTCCAAGGCCAGTAGTGGTTGTCGTCAGAGTGAAACGATAGAACGGTTACACGAACGATTTCCACGACCCATTTCTTCCATCTACCTACCTTTATTCTGAATTCAATATACCCTTGTTAACCTGACTGCTTTTTTATTTACCTTGCGACTAAGTAGGTAGGTAGAAAGTTGCCAGCGTTACACTATCCTTTACGCCAAAGGGCCGTCCAATATCACTACGTAAGTATTATAAAACAAAGTCCATCACTGCGTCTGTCTGTCTGTTCGCAATAATCTCAATAGCTACTGAACGGATTATCATGCGGTTTTCACCAATAGCCAGAGTGTTTATGAGGAAGGTTTAGGTGCATAATTCGTTAAGGTTTTGTGTAAATTGGTTGAAATATGACGATAATTGTTAAATATGTTAATATTTTATATTTGATGCAACAAACAGATGCAAATTTTGTAGGCATATATGTTCTACCCGTGCGAAGCCGGGGCGGGCTGCTAGTATACTTATATGTATATATAGATAGACCTTACATACACGTATTATAAAGAGAGTAAGGTATGTGAATATAAATAGGATGCAAAGGTTGCTTCAGTATCTTTTGTGATTCAAAATACAGTTTAGTTAATGAAGGAAATTTAAATTTGGCATGTTAATTTGTTTTAACAATATTCTAGCATGGATAATTTATTCAAATATTTACAATAGTGGTTATACTTAAAACATAAATTATAGATGACGCCTAAAACTATAATATTCTAACTAACATTACAAGCAATTTGTTATATTATGTCTAGTTGTTATGTCTCTCAGACGTGTAATTATGCGTCCTCTAATGGCATCTAAAGTATTGTTAAGGTTTTCTAAAAGCGACAAAATGGGGAACGTTTTACATTTTCGTATAGAACAGTTGCCAAAACATCGCCTCAATGAAGTTATTGATTTTAAAATGAATCATTTTGTTAATTATGAAGTGGGGCACGTTGCTACTGGTAAGTTTTACAAATAATTTTGACCCATATTCAGAAATGTATGGTGGTAAGACACCGTCTGGTAACCAGTTGGCCAGCTACTACCCATAAGCTACTATCATTTCATTCAACGGTGAGTTTCAACAGCTGTCTCAGCCAGCTTCCATTGCAAGCCTTGCATGCTAACGATGAGACGCTAGACAATTGTCTGTAATCCCATCTACAGAGTGCAACTGTCCCTCCCAGAGGTCCTTCCCAGCCTTCCATAGTAATTGATACTGCACATTATGCTGGAACTAGGTAAACCAATTGGTGACATGTTTTTGTCCGGTGGATACTTCGAGCCAGTAGGGCTATTCTGTAAGCTAGTTTACGCATCTCGCAAGCGATGAGATTTGAATTTCGTATTACGAAATTCAACCGTATTACAATCGTATTACGATTTGAATTTCTTAGTACGACTCACTGCGGATTCCGCTTGCGAGATGCGTAAACTAGCTTACAGCCTTACAGCAGCTTAGCCCTACAGGGCCGAAACTTACCACTAGTACACCCATTTAACACAACCAGGACCACGTGTAGAGTAGTTTAAGGCTAAAAACTCAGAAAAGTGATTATAACTTTCCCTTGGATGACAATAACATAATAAATTATAAGTAAATATTTAAAAAAAAAAGCTTTTATCAGGGACAATGAACTAAAATGTTAAAAATAAATTCTAGTAAGTATTTGGCGTGTAGGTACTTACCTATATTTTTAAAAGCTTGAAGCACTACCCGTTTTTCAGGCTAGGTAATTACTATACTTCAATGACTCAAGCTTTTAAAAATATAGGTAAGTACCTACACGCCAAATACTTACTAGAATTTATTTTTAACATTTTAGTTCATTGTCCAAGATAAAAGCTTGTTTTTAAAAATATTTTTTATTTATAATTTATTTTTAACTTTTTAGTAGGTAGGTATAGATACCGACTACTTACCTACTACCTAAGTATTTAAGAGAAGGCATGATGTTTTAAAATATTTCACGGATATTTGATGTGATTATGGGTAAAGTGCTCTTCGCGGAAAATCAATCGACTCGGTGGGGCTATGTTGCTTTATAACAGAAATGCCATGGCCCCCTTACAGCTTAATCATCAGACCCTGGCTATCATTTAAGTGTAAAGTGCTCCTCAAGACGAATCATTTGAGCCCAAATTCACTGGGGTTACGTTATTTTATCACAGAGATGCCGTGGCCACCTTCCAGCTTCATCACCAGTCGCTAAATATCATCTAGGTGTAAAGTTCTCTTCAAGACGAATCAATCGAGACCAAACTCGGTAGAGTTACGTTGATTTATCACAGAGATGCCACTGAAAGGTGGCCACGGCCACCTTTCAGCTTCATCATCAGACCCTGGATATCACCTAGGTGAAAAGTTCTCTTGAAGACGAATCAATCGAGCCCAAACTCGGTAGGGTTATGTTGATTTATCACAGAGATGCCGTGGCCACCTTCCAGCTTCATCATCAGAGCCTGGATATCATCTAGTTGAAAAGTTCTCTTCAACACGAATCAATCGAGCCGAAATTCGGTAGGGTTATGTTGATTTATCATAAAGATGCCGTGGCCACCTTCCGTCTCCATCATCAGACCAGCTCCATGGTACCATATCATTGTATTGTCACCGAATATACATAAGTACACCAAATTTGAGTCCAATCGGACATCGGGAAGTGGGTCTAATTTAGCTTCCAAGATTCCACCCGAACATACACACATTGCAAGTTAAATAAAAGCTTGTAATAAATAACCTTGTCTTGTAATTAATAACTTCTTAGGAATAACCAAAAATCCGAAAGCGATGTTGGAATATAAGCACATTATGACGGAAGCCTATCAAAACCCTGATATCAACATATCTATATGCTGTCGGGAAGACAATTGTGATGAAATTGTGGGATTCTCCGCTATAAAGCTCGTTAAACGAGGTGATTACATCTACGATCATTTGCAAAAGGTTATGTATTTATATATAAATAATTAGCTGCGCCCCATGGTTTCACCCGTGTTTAAAAGTATCCTATGTGTTAATCTAGGTTATAAAGTACCTATCGGTATACCCAATTTTATCCAAATCCGTTGAGCCCTTTTATAGTGACTGGAAAAGAAGAGCCAAAGATCGGGCTGAGTGACGTATCTTGTGAGAGTTCTACGTCCTGCTGTGAACTGACACTGGCTGATTATTGTAAGTTAGTGTTCAAAATAGTTATTACGACGTTAGTTCCCTCTGAGAAAGGATTTTTTGGAATTCACCCCTTAAGGGGATAAAATGGGGGTTCAAAGTTTGTATGGCGAAACAAGATTAGATAGTCTTTTCTATTCGAAACCTCACACAAGTGCTTCAGTAAAAAAAATAAGTAAAAACGTGTTTCAGGTTTTTTTTTTAATTCCACCCCTAAGAGGGTGATATGTGGTAACAAAGTTTGAAAATCAATATTGTTTCGGATTGCGCTGAATCTTGGCAGGCAGATAGTCATTACGACGTTAGTTCCCTCTGAGAATGAAGAAAGAATTTTCCAAAATTCACCCCTGAACGGGATGAAACGGGGGTTCAAAGTTTGTATGGAGAAACAAGATTAGAGAGTCTCTTCTATTCGAACTTCACACTAGCTCTTAAGGAAATTAATAATACATGATTCAGGTTTTTTTCGAAATTCCTACCCAAAGAGGGTAAAGTGGGGTTGCAAAGTCTGAAATCAATATTGTTTCGGATTGCGCTGAAATTTGGCATGCAGATAATTGTTTTTTGACGTAGGTATCCGTTAAGAAAAGATTTTTTAAAATTCACTCTTTAAGGGGATGAAACGGGGGTTCAAAGTTTGAACCGATTTGGCTTTAACTTCTTTGATGTCTTTTATGATAGAAAGGATTTTACAAAATAAATGTTATAAGAGGTCTTTAACGCAGGTGAAGCCGCGGGGCACTTCTAGTGCAATATATGGCGACAAACTGACTGCTGTCAAAACGTCATCGATAATTAAAAGCGAGGTGAGCACAGACTATCGTCATCCGCTCATTAAGCCCGTTACATACGCGGTGCAGGACGCAATAGATACTATCCTCAAGTTAGAAAAACTGTCGCCAAAACATCTAATGTGTTCCGGCAGCTATCCTTGAGATCCAGTTCCCATTCTAGGATTAGCGTGCTTACCATCTTCGACCGCATCATCACTTACCAACGGGTGAGATAGTGGTCAAACGATAGCCTATAAAATATTTAAATAAAAAAACTGATTCGCGTTGTATGTGAAGTCAGTACTATTTAAAGGCATTATGACCATCAACAGTCCATCTCTGAGAACTTCCGCCCTTTGTTTTTAACAGCTGCCATCCAGCTTGCGTGTATCATTGCTCCATCTAGTAAGATTCTAGTTACAGAGCGATGTACACTACGTTTGCTGAGCCGTGGTCTCTACTCAAAAATACGTACAACAGAATGGTTTTGGGTTGTACTACAGATTTGACCAGCTCACTGTAAATTTAGCTTGCTTTGAGCATGTTTATAACTTTAGTATTCTGACGGATGGCTTTATTCCAAAATCTATCCTTCAGAGAGACACGTTAGTGTTCACGTCTCAGCTCCGTTGTTTTTACTGGCATGATGGACTCGAAAATCCTTTTTGTCTTTGGACTTCCTATTCAAAGTATGTATTAAAACGATATTATTACATTTTTATCCACAGGGTCAAACGGAGGAGTTGAAAAAGTTTGCCAAACTTCGGCAAGTAAGGAACAGATTATGCTCAGCCTCTAATATGATGGAAAAATATAATCTGGAGAAATTCTACGACGATGTCGGAACAGCAGTGCATAAGAACTATCAAGGATACAATCTTGCTGAATTATTGATTGACATTCGGTAAGAATAATAACTTGAATATTAAAGATAATAAGAATAAAAAATAAGGAGGAAAAACACAATAAGAATGAGAATAATCGGTAAATATGAAAAATAGAAAATTCACAGGAGCATATTATATGGATGGTTCAAAATCTTGCTTCCAAAAAGTAACTTATCGCTATCAAAAATAAATCTGCCAACATATAATACAGTGATCCGGCCTTTAAGAATAAGCCTATTTAATTATAATTCTAGGCCTATCGTATTTACCAGCTTCCTACCAGGCGAGATAGTAGTCAAACGCTAGCGGCTAGCCTATAAAACATTAAAAAACTATGAGATTTGATTTCCATACTGGACAGCTGCAGGTCTATACGAAATACATTTGCTTGATTAGGAACCAACCAACAAACTTAATATTTATAAATATATCATTTAATGTTTATAATACTATAATGTGTATGTTTGTTGCACAATCACGCAAAAATGGCTAGCAAACGCTTGATTAGTATCTATAGACAAAAAAATGTGCACAAAGGTGTACGATTGGAGAAGCCAATGTCCAGCAGTGAGCTAGATTTAAGCTGATGAGATCCTAGATGTAGATAAATGTGTATTTGATGGGATATGTAAACATGTTTTTTTCAATGTTGTATCTTGAGAGTATTTGAAGTCCAGAGTTCAGATTAAAGTTCAGAGTTCAAAAGAACAGACTGAAAAGTCAACGTTTTAACGTTAAGAGAACAGAGTAATATTTAGTACAAAGGTAAAGTTTTAAATTATAAAATTGCTGGGTACTTTGCTACCAGCCGCTGTTATCACAGTCCGAATTATTGAGTTCAGGACTGCCAAAAGCCCTGTGAAGAGAAATACATTATCATACGCAATATCTCGCAATATGCTCATTATAATAAACCAAATATTTTTAGACAAGAAATGTGCAAACAATTCGACGTACCAATGGCTGGTGCTTGGGTAACTGCTGCATCTTTAAAAAAAATGTGTGATAAAAAAGGCTGGATACTTGTAAGAGAAATCAGTTTCGAAGAAATTGCTACGAAAATGGATATCTCTTTCCAAAACCTACCACCAAACGCTACATCACAGTATAGATTGTTAGTTGCTTAGATGGACATTTTATAACACACACGCACACGCCCACGCCCACGCCCACGGGTACGTCCACGCACACGTACACACAAATGCACACGCACTCGCAAACGCACACGCTAACGCACACGCACACGCCCACGCCGACGGGTACGTACACGCACACACACACACACATGCACACGCACTCTCACACGCACACGCACACGCTAACGCACACGCACACGCACACGCACACGCACACGCACACGCACACGCACACGCACACGCACACGCACACGCACACGCCCACGCCGACAGGCACGTACACGCACACGCACACACACACACGCACACGCCCACGCCCACGGGTACGTATACGCACACGCACACGCACACGCACACGCTAACGCACACGCACACGCACACGCACACGCCCACGCCGACAGGCACGTACACGCACACGCACACACACACGCACACGCCCACGCCGACGGGTACGTACACGCACACACACACACACATGCACACGCACTCTCACACGCACACGCACACGCTAACGCACACGCACACGCACACGCACACGCACACGCCCACGCCGACAGGCACGTACACGCACACGCACACACACACACGCACACGCCCACGCCCACGGGTACGTATTCGCACACGCACACATACATGCACACGCACTCGCACACGCACACGCACACGCACACGCACACGCTAACGCACACGCACACGCACACGCACACGCACACACACACGCACACGCCCACGCCCACGGGTACGTACACGCACACGCACACACACATGCACACGCACACGCACACACCCACGCCCACGGGTACGTACACGCACACACACATGCACACGCACACGCACACGCACGCACCCACGCCCACGGGTACGTACACGCACACACACATGCACACGCACTCGCACACGCACTCGCGCACGCACTCGCAAACGCACACGCACACGCATATCGAAAGTCACATTTGGTTAGTAAAGAGTAGACAACACACCAGTGACATCCTTGTTATTTCTTACATAGGCCCCTAGTTTCACCGGTTCCTGATAGCGCTAATATGAAGGAATCTGACACATTTTTGACAGCTTTTATATGGTTGCGTATGTCAGATAACTATCTAACGCATAAGGAACCAGTGAAACTGGCCCTAATTGTGTAGTTTTATTAAATAAAAACGTAGATACTAAAATCATTAAAATGTTTAATTTCTGTTTGCGGTATCTATAGTTTTATCTTAAACCGGCTTCTAAAATGTAGAACGATCTCAATATTACTCGATTTATCTTTCAATTGTCAACCCTAACCAAATCGCATACTATGCGTAAAGGAAAAGGCACGTTACCGCAGAAGATCAGCAGATCCGGCATATGTCACCAGTCGCCACGTTTACGGCTAGTTGACGCCACGCTTATGGCAAAGCGTAGCCGCGCTTACAGCTTTACTCTCATGTGATGGTCAATTATAGTCTGCAGAAATTCTACGAAGACGTCGGGACAGCGTTGTATAAGAATTATCAAGGATACAATCTTGCTGAATTATTGTTTAACATTCGGTATGAATTATTAAAAGACTAGCAGTTACCCGCGGCTTCGCCCGCGTTATTTGTGTCTTTATGACCATTGAGGTCTAGATCGATGATCTCTTAGGCCACCATAGATGAACCTCAAAGTCGAACTCAATATCCTCTATTGTTAAAGTCATTAATCATTTTGGTTAGGTATACGAAGTTGTGCTGTTTAAATGTTTGACTCAATAGAACAGTTCCTGAAACATTTCTTACAAAGAAAATAAGGCGAATAGCTGCGTGAGCGTAGCGAGCGCTATTATTGGGCGAGTGAACATTTTTTATGACTTTTTATAACCCTGATAGTTTAATGACCTAATAATCAAGTCAATATAGATGACTCTTAGGACGAACTCGATATCGTCTATTGTTAAAATCATTAATCATTACTTGGTACTTGGTAAACCTAACCAAGGTCATTATGATTATTGAAGGTTGTACTGTTTCAATTTATGACTCGTTTTGATGGATGTGGCTATTAAAATACAAAAGTTCCTGAAATGTTTCCTACAAAGTAGATATAACAAATGCTTGCGCGACCGGAGCGAGCGCTATTACTGCTAGAGTAGCAAGCCCTATCACTGCGCGAGCGAAGCGAGCGTGAAAATTTTGTACGACTTTTTATGACCCTGACAGTTTTTATGACCTACTAAGTCAACATCGATGACACAAAGGTTAAACTTGATATCACCTTATTTAAAGGTTAATATATATTATGATTATTGAAGGATGTACTGTTTCAATTTATAAACTCGTTTTGATGCATGCGGCTATTAAAATACAAAAATGCTGAAATATTACCTACAAAGTAGATAAAACAAAAGTTTGCGCGAACATAGCGAGCGCGAAACTTTGTACGTCTTTTTATGACCCTGACAGTTTTTATGACCTACTAAGGCAACACCGATGGCCCTAAGGTTAAACTTGATATCCACTTATCTTAAGGTAAAAAAATATTATGATTATTGAAGGTTGAACTGTTCCAAATATAACTCGTTTTGATGAATGTGGCTATTAAAATACAAAAGTTCCTGAAATGTTTCCTACAAAGTAGATATAACAAATGCTTGCGCGACCAGAGCGAGCGCTTTTACTGCGCAAGCGTAGCAAGCAATATCACTGCGCGAGCAAAGCGAGCGCGAACATTTTTTATGACTTTTTATGACCCTGACAGTTTTTATGACCTACCTAAGTCAAGACCGATGACACTTAGGTTAAACTTGATATCCACTTATTTTAAGGTAAGATATCATTATGATTATTGAAGGTTTGTACTGTTTCAATTTATATACTCGTTTTGATGCATGTGGCTATTAAAATACAAAAAATGCTGAAATTTTACCTACAAAGTAGATTAAACAAAGTTTTGCGCGAGCACAGCGAGCGCTATCAATGCGCGAGCGAAGCGAGCTCGAAAATTTTTACTACATTTTATGACCCTGACAGTTTTTATGCCCTGCTTATTCAACACCGATGACCCTAAGGTTAAACTTGATATCCACTAATTTTAAGGTAAAAAATCATTATGATTATTGAAAGTTGTACTGTTCCAACTTATGGCTCGTTTTGATGAATGTGGCTATTAAAATACAAAAGTTCCTGAAATGTTTCCTACAAAGTAGATATAACAAATGCTTGCGCGACCAGAGCGAGCGCTATTACTGCGCAAGCGTAGCAAGCAATATCACTGCGCGAGCAAAGCGAGCGCGAACATTTTTTATGACTTTTTATGACCCTGACAGTTTTTATGACCTACCTAAGTCAAGACCGATGACACTTAGGTTAAACTTGATATCCACTTATTTTAAGGTAAGATATCATTATGATTATTGAAGGTTGTACTGTTTCAATTTATATACTCGTTTTGATGCATGTGGCTATTAAAATACAAAAAATGCTGAAATTTTACCTAAAAAGTAGATTAAACAAAGTTTTGCGCGAGCACAGCGAGCGCTATCAATGCGCGAGCGAAGCGAGCTCGAAAATTTTTACATCATTTTATGACCCTGACAGTTTTTATGACCTGATTATTCAACACCGATGACCCTAAGGTTAAACTTGATATCCACTAATTTTAAGGTAAAAAATCATTATGATTATTGAAAGTTGTACTGTTCCAATTTATGGCTCGTTTTGATGAATGTGGCTTTTAAAATACAAAAAATGGTGAAATATTACCTACAAAGTAGATGAAACAAATTATTGCGCGAGCGCAGCGAGCGCTATCCCTGAGCGAGCGATGTGAGCGCGAACATTTTTACGTTTTATGACCCTGACAGTTTTTGTAACCTACTAAGTCAACACCGATGACCCTAGGGTTAAATGTGGCTGTTAAAACACGAATGATTTTGAAATACTCCCCACAAAGCAGATAAAACAAGTTGGGCAAGCAAAGCCATCGCGTAAATTTTGATGACTTTTAATGACCCTGACAGTTTTATGGCCTAATTAAGGCACTTATTAAGTTTAGTCATTATAGATGAACCTAAGGTCAAACTTTTATGATTATGCAAACTCTATGTAAAGTTAACAAAAAATATAGGCACCCGCATTTAACTGCCGAAAAAAAGTATTCTTTGCCCTTTTATGCCCTACTAAATGTCTTTGTACAAAATTTCATCAGAATCAGTCAAGCCGTTTGGCCGAAAAGAGGCCACACATTAACAAAATTCCATAATAAAAATATAGACAACCGAAATTTCCACCAAAAAAAAAAGTATTCGCTGTCCTTCCTTCGTTTTGACTGTCTGTGCACAAAATTTCATTCAGCTTAAATGGTTAACCCGTTTGACCGAGAGTAGGCCACACATTTACAAAGTTCACTTTAAAAATTCTGGACACCTGGACTCGGCTGCCAGAAAAAAAGTATCCTATGTGATTCTATGCAAAATGAACTGTAATATGTATAAAATTTCAGCTGAATCGGTCCAGCTGTTGAGCTGATAAGAGGCCACACATTCACAAAATTCAATAAAAAAAATCGAATCACTCAGACTCGATAGCCATAAAACAGTATCCGATATCCTATTCTGCTCTATGAACTGTCTTAATATAACATTTCAGGCAAATCGGTCAAACCGTTTATTCGAGAAGAGATCTTATATTTACAAAATTCAATCAAAAATATATGGACCCCCTGACTCGATAGCCAAAAATAAGTATTCTATAATTTATTCTGCTTTATGAACTGTCTCTATACAACATTTCAAGCAAATCGGTCAAGCCGTTTATTCGAGAAGAGGTCTTATATTTACAAAATTCAATTAAAAATATCTGGACCTCCTAACTCGACAGCCAAAAAAAAATTCCTATATCCTATTCTGCCCTATGACATGTATTCATACAAATTTTAAGGCAAATCGGTAAAGCCTTTTACTCGAGAAGAAGTCTTATATTTACAAAATTCAATTAAAAATATCTGGACCCCCTGACTTGATAGCCGAAAAAAAAGTATTCCTTATCCTATTCTGCTTTTTGTTTTTTTTTTTGTACAAAATTTCAGCGAAATCGGTCAAGCCGTTTGACCGTGAAGAAGTCCCAAACAAACAAACTGTCATTCGCATTTATAATATTGGTGTTGATTGATGTTGATAACAAGAATAAGAAAAAAGGTAAGAAAAGATTTGTAAGAGTGAGAATAATCGTTAAAAATTAGTATAATTAAAATGAATTCCACAGGTGATAGAAGTATATTATATAGATGTTTCGCCTGACTTGCTACAAAAAAGTAGCTTACCACTATCAAGGAAAAAATCTGCCGCCATAACCTTACGGTGTTCCGGCAGCACCCTTGAGAGTCAGAGTATTCTAGGCCTAGCATGTTCTCCATATTCAACCATATCATCGCTTGCCGCAGGCGAGATCGTGGTCAAACGTTAACATATAAAATTTAAAAAATTGAACCTATATTTAATTATCGTTTCGAAATGAAACTTTGTGTGTAGAGATGCGATGCTATAATTTGGTATCTCAGAGCTAAACTAATGATATAGTCAAGCGTGTAGTGTCAAGCGTGTTTTATAAGTTTTTAAAACTACAACTTTTTATTTGATTATCAACTTTTGTTTTAACTTTTTATCAACAATTTTTTTTAGTTATTATGATGAATTTATGAATTTTTTTTTTTTACTTTCATCAACACCAATCAACACCAATATTATAAATGCGAAAGTCAGTTTGTTTATTTGTTTGTTTGTTTGGGACATCTTCACGGTCAAACGGCTTGACCGATTTGGCTGAAATTTTGTACAAAGATAGTACATAGGGCAGAATAGGATATAGGATACTTTTCTTTTGGCTATCGAGTCAGGGGGTCCAGATATTTTTAATTGAATTTAGTAAATATATGACCTCTTCTCGAATAAACGGCTTGATTGGTTTGCCTAAAATGTTGTATAAAGACAGTTCATAGGGCAGAATAGGATACAGAATACTTTTTTTCTGGCTATCGAGTCAGGGGATCCAGATATTTTAAATTGAATTTTGTAAATATAAGACTTCTTCTCGAATAAACGACTTGACCGATTTGCCTAAATTTTTTTATAATTACACGTCATAGGGCAGAATAGGATACAGAATACTTTTTTTTCGGCTATCGAGTCAGGGGGTCCAGATATTTTTAATTAAATTTTGTTATTATAAGACTTCTTCTCGAATAAACGGCTTGACCGGTTTGCCTGAAATGTTGTATAAAGACAGTTCATAGGGCAGAATAGGATACAGAATACTTTTTTTCTGGCTATCAAGTCAGGGGGTCCAGATATTTTTAAATGAATTTAGTAAATATATGACCTCTTCTCGAATAAACGGCTTAAACGATTTGCCTGAAATATTGTATGAAGACAGCTCATAGAGCAGAATAGGATATAGAATACTTTTTTTTGGCTATCGAGTCAGAGGGTCCAAATATTTTTAATTGAATTTAGTAAATATAAGACCTCTTCTCGAATAAACGGCTTGACCGATTTGCCTGAAATGTTGTACAAAGACAGTTCATAGAGTGGAATAGGATATAGGATCTTTTTTTTTGCTATCGAGTCAGGGGTCCAGATATTTTTAATTGAATTTTGTAAATATAAGACTTCTTCTCGAATAAACGGCTTGACCGATTTGCCTGAAATTTTGTATAATTACATATGATAGGGCAGAATAGGATACTGAATACTTTTTTTTCGGCTGTGGAGTCAGGGGGTCCAGATATTTTTAATTGAATTTTGTAAATATAAGACTTCTTCTCGAATAAACGGCTTGACCGATTTACCTTTAATTTTGTATGAATACATGTCATAGGGCAGAATAGGAAACAGAATTTTTTTTTTCGGATGTCGAGTCAGGGGGTCCAGATATTTTTAATTGAATTTTGTAAATATAAGACTTCTTCTCGAATAAACGGCTTGACCGATTTGCCTTAAATTTCGTATGAATACATGTCATAGGGCAGAATAGGATATAGGATAGTTTTTATTTGTATATAGAATAGGATATATATAGAATAGGATATAGGATTGTTTTTACAACTATGAACAAGCGTATAGATAAATGTCCTGTTCCATCTTACCGTAGCGCTATAGCGTGGAGACACTACTATCACCTGTCACCTATGTTTTACAACACACTTAATGGCAAACAAAAAATAAAATCACTAAACAACTACAATCTTTAAAAAAAAAATATTTTACTGGCTACAAACTTGTGATTATGCAAATACGGAAAAATTACTAGAAAAAATAGTATAATACAGCATTTATAATCTTCAAACACAAACACACACACACACAAAGAGTCACACACACACCCACACACACACACACACTTACAAACACACACACACACACACACACACACACACACACACACACACACACACACACACATACTCACACACACACACACACACATACACATCTCAAATCACTTACCTATGTTTAACATACTAATCATATACAGTAGTAGTTTAACTAAGTAACACTGCTTATAATTAGAAATTGCTTGGTAATCTATTTTCTATATAGTATTTTGTTAAGTAGTTCATATTTTGGGTTAACACTGTCTTTTGCAACACAGTCTCAAAGACTACAGCAAAAAGGCAGGGTACCACATAAAATTGTCACAACATACATATTTTTTTTTAAATAAAGCAATTTTGTATTTTATTTGTATTTGGCTGTCGAGTCTATATATTTTTGATTGAATTTTGTAAATATAAGATCTCTTCTCGAATAAACGGTTTGACCGATTTGCCTGAAATGTTATTTTAAGACAGTTCATAGAGCAGAATAGGATATCGGATACTGTTTTATGGCTATCGAGTCTGAGTGTTTAGATTTTTTTCATTGAATTTTGTGAATGTGTGGCCTCTTATCAGCTTGACCGATTCAGCTGAAATTTTATACATATCACAGTTCATTTTGCATAGAATCACATAGGATACTTTTTTTCTGGCAGCCGAGTCCAGGTGTCCAGAATTTTTAAAGTGAACTTTGTTAATGTGTGACCTACTCTCGGTCAAACGGGTTAACTATTTAAGCTGAAATTTTGTGCACAGACAGTCATAAAGAAGGAAGGACAACGAATACTTTTTTTTGGGTGGAAATTTCGGTTGTCTATATTTTTATTATGGAATTTTGTTAATGTGTGGCCTCTTTTGGCCAAACGGCTTGACCGATTCTGATGAAATTTTGTACAAAGACATTTAATAGGGCATAAAAGGGCAAAGAATACTATTTTTCGGCAGTTAAGTGCGGGTATGAAGACGCTCATGAAAGTGGAAGAAGCGAAGGAGGTATGTCAGGATCGTAGCATGTGGAAAGAAGTAGTCTCTGCCTACCCCAACGGGAAAAAGGCGTGATTGTATGTATGTATGTATGTAAGTGCGGGTGCCTATATTTTTTGTTAACTTTACATAGAGTTTGCATAATCATAAAAGTTTGACCTTAGGCTCTTCTATAATGACTATACTTAATAAGTGCCTTAATTAGGCCATAAAACTGTCAGGGTCATTAAAGTCATCAACAGTTACGCGATGGCTTTGCTTGCCCAACGTGTTTTATCTGCTTTGTGGGAAGTATTTCAAAAACATTCGTGTTTTAACAGCCACATTTAACCCTAGGGTCATCGGTGTTGACTTAGTAGGTTACAAAAACTGTCAGGGTCATAAAACGTAAAAATGTTCGCGCTCACATCGCTCGCGCAGTGATAGCGCTCGCTGCGCTCGCGCAATAATTTGTTTGATCTACTTTGTAGGTAATATTTCACCATTTTTTGTATTTTAATAGCCACATTCATCAAAACGAGCCATAAATTGGAACAGTACAATTTTCAATAATCATAATGATTTTTTACCTTAAAATTAGTGGATATCAAGTTTAACCTTAGGGTCATCGGTGTTGAATAAGCAGGTCATATAAACTGTCAGGGTCATAAAATGACGTAAAAATTTTCGAGCTCGCTTCGATCGCGCATTGATAACGCTCGCTGTGCTCGCGCAAAACTTTCTTTAATCTACTTTGTAGGTAAAATTTCAGCATTTTTTGTATTTTAATAGCCACATGCATCAAAACGAGTATATAAATTGAAACAGTACAAACCTTCAATAATCATAATGATATCTTACCTTAAAATAAGTGGATATCAAGTTTAACCTAAGTGTCATCGGTCTTGACTTAGGTAGGTCATAAAAACTGTCAGGGTCATAAAAAGTCATAAAAAATGTTCGCGCTCGCTTTGCTCGCGCAGTGATATTGCTTGCTACGCTCGCGCAGTAATAGCGCTCGCTCTGGTCGCGCAAGCATTTGTTATATCTACTTTGTAGGAAACATTTCAGAAACTTTTGTATTTTAATAGCCAAATTCATCAAAACGAGTTATATTTCGAACAACCTTTAATAATCATAATAATTTTTTACCTTAAGATAAGTGGATATCAAGTTTAACCTTGGGCACATGAGTAAAAAAGGTACAGAGACAAACCTTTTTAGGAACGGAAAAAATCTTTACCTATTCTTGTAGGGTTGGTACAAAAAAAAAACAAGAAAAATCTTCATCGTAATAAAATCCTCCTTAAAGTAAACATGACCTGCTTTTTAATTTTTCAAGCTTCATCATTGTCGACAACGATGTATTTCGATCATGATCATGAGATGTCACGAAATATCATTTAATGTACATGATGTGCCATAAATGTCATGAAATGTTACGAAATGTCACAAAATATAAATACAAAACATGCACTGGGTTGCGGGTGCACGTAATGGTACGGTTGGCAACCCTACATTAATAAGGGGAATTAAACATGTGTTTTAAGTGTGACGTTCGACGTCTAGATGAAAGCTGAATGGCTCAATACCTTTGTTTTTTTTTTGTAAATTCAAAGCGTTATGTTTCTGTTATATCTATATTTTTTGTTGAATATGATCTATTTAATGTTATTTGTCGTGTGTAAGTGCTAATTTTTAATTTGCCCATATACTGAATAAATGCTTTGACTTTGACTTTGACTTTGACTAATGAAATGTCACTAAATATCATGAAATTTCATGAAAACGTCATTTTATGTCATGAAATGTCACAAAATGTCACGAAATATCATGAAATGCCACGAAATGTCATAAAATGTAACACAATGACATTAAATTTCATAATGTGTCATGAAATGTCCGAAATGTCATGTCATGTTATGAAATAAAAGAAATTAAAAAATCGAGATTGAACGATTATCTACAAGGTAAGCGTGCCACATCGACCGCATCGTCACTTAACATCAGAAGTGACAGTGGTCAAATGCTTGTCTATCCAGCTTCAAAAAAAATGTCATGAAATGTCAAGGAATTTCATTGAGCCTCCTTAGACCGGGCACTATAGAAGAACATTCATAAGCCAAAAATTAAAAAATACTTTCCCGCCCCAGGGCAGAAATTACCTACTTTGCGCGCACTTATCAAGGAACAAACCATCATTTTTCGAATAGATGGGATGAAAAATAATATAATATAACACACGCGTCGCGAGCGACAGCTCTGTGTTAAAGCACCAGCCGAGCCGCTATAAACCGGTTTCACTCCGTACGTGACAGGCGGCACACGGGCGGCTGGTGCTCACGCACTCGCGTGCGTCTACGTCATCATCAAAGCGCAGTTGTATGAAGCTTTGTCTCTGTACCTTCTTTACTCATGTGCTTTAGGGCCATCGGTGTTGTCTTAGTAGGTTATAAAAACTGTCAGGGTCATAAAAAGACGTAAAAAGTTTTGCGCTCGCGACGTTCGCGCTAACTTTTGTTTTATCTATTTTGTAGGTAATATTTCAGCATTTTTGTATTTTAATAGCCACATGCATCAAAACGAGTTTATAAATTGAAACAGTACAACCTTCAATAATCATAATATATATTAACCTTTATATAAGTGGCTATCAAGTTTAACCTTTGTGCCATCGGTGTTGACTTAGTAGGTCATAAAAACTGTCAGGGTCATAAAAAGTCGTACAAAATTTTCGCGCAGTGATAGGGCTTGCTACTCTCTCGCAGTAATAGCACTCGCTCCGGTCGCGCAAGCATTTGTTATATCTACTTTGTAGGAAACCTTCCAGCAACTTTTGTATTTTAATAGCCACATCCATCAAAACGAGTCATAAATTGAAACAGTACAACCTTCAATAATCATAATGACCTTGGTTAGGTTTACCAAGTACCAAGTAATGATTAATGATTTTACAATAGACGATATCGAGTTCGTCCTAAGAGTCATCTATATTGACTTGATTATTAGGTCTTTAAACTGTCAGGGTTATAAAAAGTCATAAAAAATTTTCGCTCGCCCAATAATAGCGCTCGCTACGCTCGCGCAGCTATTCACCTTAATTTCTTTGTAAGAAATGTTTCAGGAACTGTTCTATTGAATCAAACATTTAAACAGCACAACTTCGTATACCTAACCAAAATGATTAATGACTTTAACAATAGAGATATTGAGTTCGACTTTGAGGGTCATCTATGGTGACTTGGCCGAAGAGATCATCGATCTAGACCTCAATGGTCATAACAAATAACGCGGGCGAAGCCGCGGGTAACAGCTAGTACATAGCGTAGTTCATGGCAAGCATTTTTCAGTGACATACCTTAGTGATATACCATAATAAATGTTTTTACACCAGGCGATGCAGTGGTCAAACGGTAACTTATAAGATAAAAAGAAAAATTTTGCATACTCAAGACATTTCAACCCATGTTGTGCCTTCGTAATTTATTCTCGTTGGTGTGAGGTAAGCCACATCAAAGGTAATATTGCGACGTCGTGAGAATTATCTCGATTGAGTCATTTGTGAGTTGGGGTTCAATGTGGGGGAACGAGGTCAGGGGTAGAAGCGTGTTATTTAGGGGAAAGTAATGGAATAAGGGTCTGTGTCATCTTCTTCTTGTTAAATGTTTAACTTTGTTGGTCTTTTTCGGTGAATGTGGCTAAATAATGCGGTTCGGGTAAAGTTTGATATTATTTACCCGCTATGCAATTAAGATTAAAAAAAAACTAAAACAACCGACTTCCATACCACGCGAGTCAGTTTCAGTAGCAAGTTTGAGACGTTTGTCGTCATATCTCTGGAGATACTCATCAGATCTCGATGAAATTACAATGAGTTCACCTCAGAAACGAACCCCTTCCGATTAAAAATCATTCAAATCGGTTCACAATTGACGGAGTAATCGCGTAACATACTCACAAAAAAAACATACAGACGAATTGAGAACCTCCTTCTTTTTGGGAAGTCGGTTGAAAAGAAGGGGTGGCATCGTAGCGCCCAAACTAAATATATAGTTGAATTATTAAATAAAAAAATGATCACTCTACTTCAGAGTATTCTGTAGTACCTCGGATAAACAATTTGCACAGCATTTTCTAAAATTTCCATTTAGTAAAACTTTGCCGGATCATCACCGAAGTTTTCCGATGTGAAAACTTTTCACTGATTTTTAACCGACTTCAAAAAAAGGAAGAGGTTTCTCAATTCGACCGTATATATATATACTAGAAGTGCCCCACGGCTTCGCCCGCGTTAAAAACTTCTTTTATTTACTTAAAACTTTTCTTTTGTAAAAACGATTCTAGCATTAAATACATAAAATAAGAATGAGCCAAATCGGTTCACCCGTTTTCATGTTATCGCGTGACTAAGGCAATTCGGGATTCATATTTATAAAAACCGAAAAACCCAAATTTTCAGACTTTGTTACCTACCCCATTTCAAAAAATCTCACAACACGTACTTTATCTCATATTATTTCGCCATACAAACTTTGAATCCCCGTTCAGTATCCGGGAGGAATTTTTAGAAAACCTCTTCTAAGCGGATACCTACATCATAATAACTATTTGCATTCTAAATTTCAGCGCAATCCGAAACAATATTGATTTTTGGACTTTGTTACCCGTTTATCCTCTTATGGTGGCATTTTGAAAAGTCTGAAACTCGTATTTACTTATTTATTTACTTACAAGTACTTGTGTGAAATATCGAATAAAATGACTATCCAAACTTTGTACCCCCGCTTCATCCACATGAAGAGTGAAATTTGAAAAATTCTTTCTTAGCGGATACCTAAGTCAAAATAACTATCTGCATGCCAAATTTCAGCGCAATCCGAAACAATATTGATTTCAGACTTTGTTGGATGAAGGATGAAGTGGGGTTCATCCTCTTAGGGGTGAAATTTCGAAAAAGCCTAAAACACGTGTTTACTTATTTATATCCTGAAGCACTTGTGTGAAGTTTCGAATAGAAAAGACTATCTAATAATGTTTCTCCATAGAAACTTTGTACCGCCGTTTCATCCCTTTAAGGGGTGAATTTTAGAAAATCCTTTATTAGCTGATACTAACGTCATAATAACCACCTGTATGCCAAATTTCAGCGCAATCCGAAACAATATTGATTTTCAGACTTTGTTACCCCATTTCAGCCTCTTAGGGGTCGAATTTCGAAAAAGCCTAAAACACGTATTTACTTATATATGTATTCAAGCACTTGAGTTAAGTTTCGAATAGAAAAGACTATCTAATAATGTTTCTCCATAGAAACTTTGAACCCCCGTTTAATCCCCTTTAGGGGTGAAATTTGAAAAATCCTTTTTCAAAGGTAACTAACGTTGTAATAATTATCTGCATGCCAAGTTTTAGCGCAATCCGAAAAAATATTGATTTTCACACTTTGTAACCCCATTTCACCCTCTTAGGGGTTGAATTTCAAAAAAAACCTGAAACACGTATTTACTTATTTTTGTACTGAAGCAGTTGTGTGAAGTTTCGGATAGAAAAGACTATCTAATCTTGTTTCTCCATACAAACTTTGAACCCCCATTTCATCCCCTTAAAGGGTGAATTTTGAAAAATCCTTTCTTAGTACACCCCTACGTACTAAGACAAATATACCCTCCAAATTTCAAGTCTCTACGACCAGCGGTTTAGGCTGTGCGTTGTCTGTCAGTGAGTCAGTCAGTCAGTCAGTCAGTCAGTATGTCAGGACAAAGATTAGGTATTAAAATAGATATATATATTTTTTATGTGTGTTCGCGGCTAATTTTGTCGTTTATGAACCGATTTTGATTATTCTTTTTTTGTTCAAAAGGAGATATCCCAAGTGTGGTGCCATGGTAATTTTATCTCGGTCTGATAAGTATCTCTAGAGATATTGAGATAAACATCTCAAAATTGGTACTGAAAATGAATAGCGCGGCATTGAAGTCGGTTCTTATTTAGTTTTTAAACGATATTATTAACAAGAAGCTTTGACATAAAGTGCTCCACTGTTGGTGTATTTAGACTTGCTGTTTTGGACGGTATTGTTTGAGGTTTCCAAAATAAAAATCAATAAAAATCAATTATGCTGCAGGAACACCGTAAGGTTATTTCAGATTCAGATCAGCGGCAGATTATCTCCTAGATGGTGGTGAGCTACTTTTTGGTGGCAAGTCAGGCGGAATATCGATATAATATGCTTCTACCACCTGTGGAAACCTCAACTAGAAGGCTTCAGTCGTAGTGAGATTAGCCTACAGGTCGACACGCCAAGGATATGTCCTTCCCAGTTCCACTTTAGGCTCACACCTATTCACCTAAATCTGCGCTTTGTGTTTTGTAGGTTATAAGCGTAGATAGAGTAAAAAATAGACCGTGGATAGCTCTGTCTCTTTCCCACATGAAATAGGATATACTATGGAGTTCTTCTATGTAACGGAAAAGGACAAAGCTATAATATTTCCCTCTCTCAGTGCATGCCGGCTTTTAAAGGGTCAGTAACGTAGCTAGCCGTTTTTAGCTTAACGAACTTTGACCTTTATTGCTATGTATCACTGGGTTCTAAATACATATATGGTTATGTCACAGATTATATAATAGTTACTACATGTTATGTTAAATCTTCTATCTCATGTGGCCACGCTACCCAAATCTCTATAATTCCTTACTTAATGGTTATAAGTGTTTAATATTCTTATGAAACCGTTGCAAGTTTACTAACGCTGACGTATTCGCCATTACATCTGTTTATGACTGTGCTGCTACAGATATAGAATCGAATAAATCATAACCATCATACATGTTTGTACAGTTTTCGTTGCAAGTATTTTGGGTAGGTACATTGATGTATTTACATCAATAGGCGGCGGTGACCACTGTCCATTAGGTGGGCCGTTTGCTTGCTTGCTAACTAATTTTACAAAACGAAAAAAATAAAACTGGCCAAGTGCGAGTCAGCATCGCGTCTCTTATCGCACACTTAGGGAGGGTTCCGTACAATACGAAACATAACAGAGTTTCAACCTCATATATTTGATTAATTGATAATACCAAGAATATTTGGTTTGGTCGCGATCTAGAAAGACAGGGCTCGTTTACTAGCGCCATCTATGTCATTTTGCCAAAACTAATTAGATAGATGGCGTTTAAAAACACGTTTTTTGTATGGGGACCCCCTTTAATTTTTAACTTTATTTTATTTTAGTATTTGTTGTTCTAGCGGCAACAGAAATACACCATCTGTGAAAATTTCAACTGTCTAACTATCACGGTTAATGAGCTTTAGCCTGGTGACAAACGGACAGACAGACAGACAGACAGACATACGGACAGCGGAGTCTTAGTAATAGGGTCCCGTTTTAAATTAGCCAGTAGTATCATGTCGTCAAGGTATACAAATGCGTATGTCGTCAAGGTATGTAATGTGTTTGAGATGTTATCTCTATATCTCCAGAGATAATTGTCATACCCCGATAAAATTTTAATAGGACCAATCAGGTGGCGTAATCTATCAAATAAAAAAAGAATTTCGAAATCGGTCAAGATTTGACGGAGTTCTAAGGTAAGAAACATATATATATATTTTTATATTATAATAAATACAGTCGGTAAAAAAAGTACAGTATTTGTGAAGTCAGTATTAGGTGAAAGGTGTACCGTGTACAACTATGAGAAAATCTGCTGAAACTATTTTTATTATATCTGATAGCGTTTGACCATTATCTTGCCTAGTGGTAAGCGATGAAGTGATTGGGGATCGTGAACGCACTAGGCTTAGAATGGTCTGACTCTTGAGAGTCAAACCATTTTAGGTCTCGCGTGTTTACTAGCAGCCCTTGATGGCTGTGTCACCGGAACACTCCAAAGTTTCTTTTTGAGGTGTGAACCTATAAATTATTTACAAAAATGTGGTATCTTTGCTAGATGAATAACAGGGAAGTCTAAAATGGATGACCACTGGTGATAGGCTTCGGCCGTGGCTCGAACCACCCACTGAACAAAGATATTACGCTAATCTGTTCACCGAGTTCTGGCATGGTATTCAGTACAGCCAGCAAGTACAAAAGTGGGGTTTTTTTTGTTCCGCTATTTATACTCCTCCGACATGGGGCCGGAGACTTTTTCGAGCGGGTTTTAATATGTAGTATCATGTGCAATTGACTTCGTTGAGGTTTCATGCAATTTTATTCATAGTGTATATTGTTTTTTAACCGACTTCACAAACACGGAGGAGGTTCTCAATTCGTCTGTATGTTTTTTTTTGTGTGTATGTTACGCGATTACTCCGTCAATTGTAAAGCGATTCAAATGATTATTTTTTTAATAGGTAGGGTACGTTTCCGAGGTGGTCCCATTTTAATTTTATCGAGATCTGATTAGTATCTCCAGAGATATGGAGATAAATACCTCAAACATAGGAGAATGTACTGGTTTCAGAAGAAGAGTCCCAAGAATATTGTACACAATGGAGGTTGCTATTGCATATACCTTTGAAGACTACATAAAGACCGGCAAAGTCGAGTTGGACTCGCCCACCGAGGCTTCCGTACCAACGTTGGTTGGTACCAATTAGGCTAGACCTCTAAAAAGGTCAACGGGAAGTACCTTATAGGTTTTCGACCCAAAACCTATATGGTACTTCCGGTTGACCTAGAATTGTCAATTTTGGTTAAAATTAAGCTCTTACAGCAAAAGTAAAGGAAACATTCCAAAAAATAAAAAAAGTTGAAAATTAAGGTAAATTTTGGTACTTACAAGTTTTCGCGAAAAGCTAAATTTGCCCATATCTTTTTATCGTGTTGACTTAGGACCTTCATTTTTATACACCTAATAGAGACTATAGACTTCTGTATCTGGTATACATTTTAACTTGCTAAGTCCACCCGTTTCTGAGAAAATCGGTGGTGACACACGTACAGAAGGACAGACAGACGGACAAGAAAGTGATCTTTTTTAATTAACAAGGGTTTCTTTTTTTCCCTTTTGAGGTACGGAACCCTAAAAATATAACCTTGAATAATTTTTTTTAATCTTTCTTCGCGTCGATTTTGGTTTTTGACAGATATTCTTACGATAACTGTGAGCGAGATAGAAACAAAGGTGGGGAGAATTAATTTGTCTTTACAAGAATGTTCCACCAGGCAAAGTCTTGTTAATGTGCAAAGTTTTAAGCATACCTAATATTTTTGACATGACATGACGTTTGGCGAAGATGGCGGCCATATCAGTCCCGCGACACTGCATACATAATTAAATAACTCAGAATATGAACGTACTTTGTACCAACAAACACGGCAAAAAAAAATTATAAGCATAATACCACAGATTATATAATAGTTACTGAGTAAATAATGCTTTCCGTTGTTAGGTTGGCTACACAGTGCTTTCGTAATTCGGGTAGGTATGTGGGAATAGGAATATATATAATGTAGGGAAGTGCCAACTCTTATAACGTAATAGACACCGACTTCAAATAGATTGGACATTTTTGGGTAGCGCTTATAATAATTATATTAAGTAATTAAATTTTCGCTTTTGAGTGCCTGTTTGTAGCTATAAGTCGTTTTTTTTTTTTTTTTAATAATTTATTATTCTCGTGTATTACGTCGTGTATGTAAGTTTTTTATTACAAAGTGTGTATGTACGTGCATGATTTTTTTGTCCCTTTTTTGTACATTTTTTGTTGTTCTCATTTCAATTTTTTTTTTCTGTATTTGTTTTTTCTTTTTTTCTCTCCTTAAGTCTATAATACAATGTAAAAAATCATAATAAAATCAATATTAATTAAAACATAATAATTTAAACATTACAATTAAAAAGATTAGAAGTGGGGTTGGAATGATTTTGTGCGATTGTGCGGATTGGACTAAAGTTGGTTTTCCAGCGCCTCGTCATAGTCTTTCAATTCCAGACTACCATGATTTAATTTTAGCCTGTACCTTTGTGAGATTGCTGTCAAGTGCTAAACGTGTGAGATTGCTGTCAAGTGCTAAACGTGTGAGATTGCTGTCAAGTGCTAAACGTGTGAGATTGCTGCAGCAAGTAATTTATTGGTATCTTATTACTATTTTGCACTCATTGACATCGTTATTTGAAATTTGTATTATTTTTTTATTGCAACTGTTTTGTTTTTTGTTTTTTGGGTATTGTTACTCTTCTGTTCAACTTTTTTTTTTGTGTATTGTTGTTATAAGCTACTTATGTATTTAATGTGTGATTTTCTGGATATGTTTTTTTTGTTTGTTTTTGCTATTTTGTTGATGTAAACAAAGTTGTTACATTTACATTTCCTATACAATAATTGTTTTTGGAATAAAGATAATTAAATGAATAAAAAATAAACTGGCATAGTGCAAGTCGGACTCGCACTCGTAGGGTTCCGATTGAACAAAATTTAACGGAAAAATAAGTTTCTTGTATGGGGACCTGAGCCGAAGATCGGGCTAGATGAACCAAAGATCGGGCTCAGTGGCGTATCTTTGGAGAGGCCTACGTCCAGCAGTGGACTGACACCGGCTGATGATGATGATGGGAGCCTCCTTTCATTTTTAATTAATCTAAGTTTTAATTATTTTATGTTATAACATCAACTATACTGCTATAGCAGTCATAGTATTATACATACTATGAGCAAAATTGAGAAATAGGGTTCCGTTGGTACCTTGTGGGTCCGGCACCCTAAAATCAACAAACAATATTTTCACATATGTGTATTATAATATTTATAATTGTAGTAGAGATAATAAAAGTGACTCTGAACTTTACCACAAACAATGTAATTTAAAAGCTGTTCATATCATGAACAAATACCACTCCTACCTTGAAACTACTTTGATGATACTAAAAATATCTCCCAGTCGTCTAATGGCGGGCGAACATGAACATGCTATATACATTGTAATGTAAACTATATTTTATGCACTAAAACTGTGTGTTTATCAATGAAGTCATTAACCGACTTCACAAATAAAGAGGTTTTCAATTCAACGGAAACGGAATCTTTTAATTAATACGCTTTTATTAGCTTCAGACGTATGTATGTTTGTATGTTAGTATGTAACGGAATCTTTGAACATGATTTTAAACCCCTTCAAAACGTCGGATTAACTCGAAATTTGGCATACTTATTAAGGACCGATGACAATAAATAAATAAAAAAAAATTAAAAATGTAAAATAAAAAATAGTTTAAAAAAACTAAAAAAATACGCTTTTATAGAAAATCCATCAAAAAAATAGAAAATAAATTTTAATAAATTTTAATTTAAAATAGTGTAAGAAAAAATGATTTTATTGTAAAAAAAAGCGTGGGGTGCTTTTCAGGATATTATCAAAATAACCCTTCTAGTCATATCTGTTCATAAAATATTTGGAACTATTGATACCATGCACCCCATGCTTTTTTTACAATAAAATCATTTTTTCTTACACTATTTTTAATTCAAATTTATTAAAATTAATTTTCTATTTTTTAGTTGGATTTTCTATAAAAGCGTATTTTTTTAGTTTTTTTAAACTATTATTTATTTTTACGTTTGACCACTATTAGCACCTTTACATAGAAGATAGATCTTTTCACTTGGGATTTGAAGACCCCCGGGTAATTGTTACTAGGAAACACACACCGGCAAGGAATTCCATTCCTCGGTAGTACGTATGATAAATATAGATATAAATGAAGAAGCAACACGTTTTGTGCGGGTAGATCAAACGTCCACCATAAATCTGGTTGTCCGATAGAAGACAGAAGATGGACGGTGGGTATTTTTGGGTAAGTTCACCGATTGCTCGAAGACGCCTGAACTGATTTGGAAAATGATTTTGTGTTAAAAGGGTATACTTCTTAGGGGGGCATTTAAATTTCATTCAAATATGTTCAGTATCTCCAGAGATATGGAGATAAACACCTCAAACTTGGTACTGAAAATGACTTGCGCGGCATGGCCACAATCTCACCTGTTGTTAAGTGATGATGTGGTTGAGGATGGTAGCACGCTAGGCCTAGAATAGCAACTGGCTCTCAAGGATAGCTGCCGGAACGCATTAGATGTTTAGCGATAGATTTTCTAATTTCCAGGTAGTAGTCACGTAGGTAGCTGGCCAAGCGGACACTAGATAGTGTCCTGCCACCGTGCCGTGATGTTTTTCCTTCACCAGAGGGCCACTGTGAAATGCACACATACATTTTTCGATAGGAAAATCCATTGGTGCATGGCGGGGATTTAACCTCTGTTGTCAAAGCCGACTATTCTCCCACTACACCACTGGGCCATCTTATAGTTTTCTAAACGATCTTAAATCGGTAAGCGTAGCGTAGGACGCTCTAAGACTAGTTGGAACGGTGATCTTTGCAAGGTGGCTGGTAGGAGCTAAATGATAGTTGCTGAGAATCGTGCCACATGAGTAAAGAAGGAACTCATGTGATCGTGCTCAGTAGTTTACTCATGTGGTAGTGTGCAGTTGAAGAGACGTATCTCCAGCTGTGGACTAGCATTTATACGCTGATGATGATGATGGTGGTGAGGATGATGATGATTATGGGTTTATTTATAAAATACGTGATACGTACGTAATATTGGTTTATCCCTGTCTGCTACCTACTATTTTACGATTATAATGTTTTTCGATCACTAAAGGTGTGAGGAAGGGGTGAGGCTGACTGAGATACAATAGGGCCTCGATAATCCGAACCCAAGCTAATCCGAATGCCTCTATAAACCGAACGATCCTCTGCCCCCGCGCGTCTGCCGTTTCTAAGTAACTTGCTATACCACACTCGTATTTTAGTGCCGAATTTAACATTTTAGACGCTACACGTATCGTACTTGAACGCTTCGCGCGCCATTCCGCCATTTTGTTGTGCACAATCTACTAACGTGTTTGTGTGTTTTGACATGTCTTCAACATCTAAGAAGAGAATATCTTTTAAAAGGTCTACATACTGCTATCGAAACGCTGCGTAAATTTGAACAGGGTATATATACATTCCGGGCGTTCGGATTATCGAGGCCCTACTGTAATATCAAAGACGGTAAAACGATCTGCGATGTATCGCAACATAAGTAACTTGATTGATCCATTGCCATTAACGATCCCACTAAATCTGAAAGAGTCAAAGGTAGTAAGATTGATATTTAAGTATATATCTTAATCACAGGGAGTTATTTGGCAACCTCTACATAGAGCGGTCACAGATCATTTTAAAAAGTATCGCATGTTTTTATTAGCGCTCTTACACACATTAGAGAGTCGTTTCTAATGGCACGTCCATGGAACTCCCATTAAAAGTCATTGTGTTACTTTTTTGACATTTTAATGTACACTTGGGTATGGAGGTGAGTTAAGGCACGGCCAAACCGCGGCGTCCTGCGATCTGCGGGCGCGATCTCAGTACTTTTCAATTGTTTTCTGATCGCGTTTGGTGTGAACAGATACTACTGCGCTATATGATCGCCACCTAAATTGCGCACGCAGGACGCTGCGGTGTGTCCGTACCTTTAACGTGATTGGGATTTACTCTAAAATAACGCCACCAATCACAGATAATTATTATCATTTTTAGCGCGTATCAGTCTCTGAAACTAGGGATTTCGCAAAGTATGCCTTCTTCAAAGTATGCTTTCTTCTTCAGGTAATAAACAAATAGGTGAGGTAAAATGTACTCCACAAATTTGCATCATGAATAAGCGTTAAGTTGAACGATTTTCGTGCGACAATGTCGTTTTGTGTAGAGGACAGCTAGTGGTCAAGTGGTAGGGGTGCTAATGAAGATCGATTTATATTAATGTGCTATTTTATGTCTAGTATAAATCAAAAGTTACTTCTGCTTGTGGCCCTGATTTCTTATTAATGAAAATGGAATGTTAGGGAGTGCCTAGAAATGTTAACTGCTTATTTATATTTATGATCAAAAAAACTGTAGTTGAAGAAATGTGTTGAACCTATGTTTATTATAGCTAAATGAGGTTATGGACCTATAGAGGAGTGATTTTTGACACGGCACCGTAAAGACAGGTACTTTATCTATTATAAACAGATAAAATATGTAGAATTTGGGTTAGTATGTATTGTTATCATTAGTAGGTACTTTTCATTATACGTGATAAAACTTTTACAAAGAGCTTTTTTAACGTTTCATTTATTTACTGTTGATCACAGAAATATGAATAATACCTTATTATTCATATTTCTCCGCTGTTGATGTTTTAATGCGGATTTAATTAATTTTAAAAGTATATTTTTAGTATTACCACTCTGAGTCTGCCCTCTCTGGTGGTTATTTAATTTTTATTTTATTTTCCATCATTGCTTTCCAAATTCCAATCTTGCTACGACATTAAAATTAGGAAAACATTAGAGATAGCTTACATGTCACGACAGCGGCTATAATACTTAAACAAGACATAAAACCACCCTCGACCGATTTTTACATGTATAAGGTGTTCATAGAGACCATTTTAATGAGCCTTAGCACGACATCTCAGACGAGGAGTTGAGGAAATTTCTGCTGATTCAAGGAGATGTCTCAGCATTAGGTCAAGTTTACCATATTCTTTGAATATCATTAAAGTAACAGGATACTGAATTTCAAATATATAAATTTGATTTGACTAATGTAAACAACGCTAAACAGAAAGCAGCAGAGTGACGGGTATGTAGCAAAGAGAATATAAATACTACGTAAGTATGTAGTGCGCAGAAGCGCCATTATAATTTGTTTGACGTCTGCGGTCAAGGGCATAGTGAAAGTATATATATATTTATTTGTCTATTTATATATATATATATATATATATATATATATATATATATATATCTTTGATAATATACATGTCCAGATACCGTATTAAACACACGTAACTTTCGAAATAAAGATCTACTATATATAGTAGATCTTCTGTTTACTTACGACAGTGACACTTGAACAACCGAGCGCGCGGAGCTCGTCAAAAAAAAAAAAATGCCGGTTTGTGCAGTGCTGCTATGCCACAATCACGCAGGAAAGCGTGACATTAATATGAAGATTAGTTATCATCAGTACGTTTTAATATTTCTCAATCGTTTGAGTATAAAAACACGATTATAATTATGATTTTTTTGTTGGTTAGTCGGACTGGTCAGTGTTGTCAGTTTAGTAATGGGGTAATTATCCAAATATTTGGAAACTTTTTTCTGCGTATAACATTAGTAGTTCAACAGGTCACAACTATTAAACAATCGTACTTTAACCGACTTTGAAAAAGGAGAAATGATCGAAGAGTATGTTTATTTTATTTTGTTGTTACATCAGATCGTAGTAAAATCTGAACCGATTATTATTAAATTAGACTAGTTGTGTACCGCAGCTTTGCCCATGTATATAAGTATTCTATGTCCTATTCTACCCACTGGCTATGATATGACGTTTGCCCTCACGCGTTTGCTCGTGTTCGGGGGCAGACACCGTGCGCCACGCAGCTCTCTCTGACGCGTTCTATGTACCATAATTCTCACCGTAACTTTTAAATTATTTACCCGAATTACTTATTGTAAAAAACAAAGATTTATGTACTTTTATATATAGTTTGTCAATTCACTATTAGATTTACACTGTGCAATGTAATTTTACTAATATTATTATATTTAGGTTTACTACAGACCCTGTACAATCCAGCCTTTAAAATATAATAAATTAAAAGTAAAAAATATTTTTTTAAACAAGCTTTTATCGGGAGAATGAACTAAAACGTTAAAAATAAATTCTAGTAAGTATTTTGCGGGTAGGTACTACCCGTTTTACAGGTTAGGTACTTCCTATACTTCTGTGACTCAAACTTTTAAGAATTTAGGTAAGTACCTACCCGCAAAATACTTACTAGAATTTATTTTTAACATTTTAGTTCATTGTCCCAGATAAAAGCTTGTTTTAAAAAATATTTTTTACTCTTAATTTATTTTCATTTTTTTGGTAGGTAAGGTAACAAGGTAGTATTTTAGAGTAGGCGTGATGTTTTAAAATATTCTACGGATCTTATGATGCGATTATGGGTAAAGTGCTCTTCAAGACAAATCAATTGAGCCTAAATTCGGTAGAGTTACGTTAATTTATCACAGATAAGCCGTGGCCACCTTCCAGCTTCATCATCAGACCCTAAATATCATCTAGATGTAAAGTCCTCCTCAAGACGAATCAATCGAGCCCAAACTCGGTGTGGTTATGTTGTTTAATCACAGAGATGCCGTTGCCTCCTTTCAGCTTCATCACCAGACCCTTAATATCATTTAGGTGTAAAGTCCTCTTCAAGACGAATCAATCGAGCCAAAATTCGGTGGGGTTATGTTTTTTATTACAGAGATGCCGTGGCCACCTTCCGTCTCCATCATCAGACCAGCTCCATGGTACTATATTATTGTATTGTCCCCGAAGATACATAAATTAACCAAATTTGAGTCAAATCGGACATCAGGAAGTGGGTCTAATTTAGCTTTCAAGATTCCATCCGAACATACAGACATACATACATACCTATATTGCAAGTTAAATAAGAGCTTGTAAAATGGGTAGCTGCCACTTTAACAGCTGGCATTCCTAAACAGGCACGTATTACCAATATTTGACAGCTTTATGACAGAGTCACGTACACACAGAGCAAAGTTTGGACCGTTTTTTGAGTGACTTTGAAATGTCATGTTCCATCTGGACGAGTATATAATCAAAGATATATATATATATATATATATGTATATATATATAGGGAGCCTTAGCGTATGCGAATGAAATAGCTATAGAGATATAACCCGACTAAAATGATGAACACGTGATACATATGCCAGTTATAAGATAAAATGATTAACGTAATTTGGTCGGGTCATACATGACAGCGGGTGAGAGCCAATGGGTGCACTAGAACTTGGTGCCAGTGCTGGAGCCAGTTTATAAAATCGCATTCGCAGAGAAGGATAAAAAATTATCGTTCATCTCGCTCTCCCATAGTAGTGATTGTATAGTTTTATCCTTCTCATATTATTATTGTTATGTAAATGCCAAATCCATTTAATACTCCATCCACAAGTCAGGGGCTACGAAAGTTGCTAAATAAAAAATTTAAAACCACCCCCAACTGATTTGTACCTATATGTATAATTTTATTCATTGAGACCATTCCAATGAGTTGAGAGTATTCTGCAGCACAGAGTACTGAATCACTCTACTACGTTATATTCTGCAGATTCAAGGAGATGTCTCAGCATTAGGTCAAGCTAACCATATTTTTGCAATATCATTGAAGTAACAGGATACTGAATTTCCAAGTAATACATATGATTTGACTACCGTTATTTATATTTCTGTGGATTTGATCACAGAACAAGGATATGATTTGACTAGTAGCTACGCTAAACAGACGGTAGCAGTGTGACAGGTAAGTAGTGCGCAGCAGCGCCATTTTGATTTTTTTGACGTCCGCAGCCAAAGGACTACGAGTTCACGGAAGTTGGTATCGTAGTTTTTTTAACCAAATAAACTGGCCAAGTGCAATTCGGACTCGCACTCGTAGGGTTCCGTAACACAGTTAAGGTATTCCATAACTATGATTTTTCGCAACTACAAAATTAATTTTGTTTTTCATAGTGTTTGTATGAAAAACAAAGTTATCTTCGCGGTCGCAATATCTCTAAAACTGCTGACTGTATCTCGTTAAAACCAATTTTTGTTGTTAGTTTTTATTGAGATCTACAGCATATATTTTTTTTAGATTTTTCACTCCCATACTTTAAAAGAGGGCGGGACACACATTTTACCACTTTAGACGCGCCTATCTTTCAAATGATTGACTTTGAGAAAAAAATATTTTAGGAACCTCAATGTCATTTTTAAAGACCTATTCATAGACACCCCACATGTATAGGTTTGAAGAAAAAAAATGTTTCTGTTTCAGTTCCATGTATGGGATGAGGATCCCTTAAACTTTTATATTTTTTATTTTGGTATAAAAATCGGAAAGTGGTTTACAAAATACATCTACCTACCAAGTTTCAATTCTGTAGTCCTAACAGTTTCGGAATAAAATGGCTGTGACATACGGACGGACAGACAGACAGACAGACATGACGAATCTATAAGGGTTCCGTTTTTGGCCATTCGGCTACGGAACCCTAAAAAGAGCTGTTAATATTTAAACGGCTGAACGGAATTTCATGAAACAAAGCTAAGAACACTCTCGACGAAGACATCTATCAAACAAAACAAACTTAATCAAAATCGGTTCATCCGTTTGGGCGCTACGATGCCACAGACAGACACACACATACACAGATACACAGATACACAGACACATAGATACAAACGTCAAACTTACAACACCCCTTCTTTTTGCGTTAGCGGTTAAAACTATAATATAATATTAATTAAATGTTATCGTCATTCTAATACTTCCACCAATTCAGTTGCCTCAGTTCTTGGTAGAATATCCGGTAGTATAGCCTATTAGGAACTTTAATCTTAAATTTTTTGTCCATAACCATCGGATTAACTATCTGAACACAATCGGTAACCAGTGAAACTGACGCTAAGGCTAGTCTAAATAGAGTTTATAGGTCGGCTGAAGTCCTCTAACGTGACCTACGATTGTTTTACTAGCACAAATAACCAGAACGTGTGGATACGAAGCACGGTAGCACTCTGTTGTAAATGCACGTTCAAATACTAGCAGGATCGTGGCACGTAGTAATTGTATTCTCTTTGGGTCGTAGATGAGCGGTTACAACTGCCTAGATAATTTCTTTATACAGTACCCTTAGTACGAGTTTTTATCGTAAACGCTTTTGACAGATCTCACATAGTTTTCGACTTATTCTGGCTCCCTGATTGGTCTAAATGTAGTTAAGTGTAGTAACCACTAGAGGCGCTGTACTGTTTTTCATACAAAATTTGCTCGATATACGATATCGTTTTTGGTATGAAAACTCGTACTAATTAAGGGTACAGAGTAGTCCAAATGCAAACGACACAAATTTTCTGCCTGACCACTATTTCATCTTGTTGATAAGTGATGATGTGGTTGAGAATTGTAGACTCTCTAAGGCTGTGTTGCCAAAATACCATAAAGTTATGGCGGCAAATTTTCTCCTTGATGGTGCTAAGCTACTTTTGGTAGCAAGTCAGGCGGTATACAGTGTGAAAATTAAACTCAGGCCCTGGAGGGAAACTACTTTAAATCCTTAAGCTAGCTCATTTTACCTAAAGGAGACATTCCTTTATTTTTGAAAAGAAACAAATCTGCATTAAAAGATTTTTTTAAACTCGCTTGCTTCGCCCGGGACTCGAACCAACTAAAATTAAAAAAAATAAACACTCTTTATTTTAATATACTAATCGGTAGTATTAATATTCAGGATAAAGTTTCTCTAACAAACATTAGGTCTTAAAAATAAAAATAATTGTTAAATCTAACATCAACTTTATTTTACTATCAATTTTGTAACACTTAAATTATTTAACTGATAAATTGTTCGAAATGAGCCCCGTCGTTCCGGTTACACAACATTAGTCGCCGTTGAAATTCATTTCTTGTAGCCTTCAGCAAAGTGTTGTGGTGTATGCCCCTAATAACATTTTCTATCGCAATCCTTAGCTCTTGAACGGTTTCATAGCAAGTTTCATAAACAATATTTTTTACATGACCCCATAAAAAGAAGTCCATGGGCGTCAGGTCTGGACTTCTTGCAGGCCATCTAATCGTCCCGTTTGTACCTATCCAGGCATTGAAATTTTCATTAAGGTATGCCCTGGTAATTCTGCTGTTGTGGGCAGGTGCACCATCTTGTTGAAAAATGATATTATTTCGTTCCTCTTCTGGCAGAAGGTTTAATTGATTTTGTAAAAGCTCCAATATTTCAATGTATTTTGCTGCATTCAGATGTCCTTCGTAAATGTGCATCAAAACAACCATGTTACTTTTGATTCCACACCAAACATTAAACGAAAATCTGACCTGATTGTTCGTTTCACGGACACGGAATGGATTTTGACGAGACCAATAATGATTGTTATGTCTGTTATACATTCCATTATTACTAAAATTTGTTTCGTCAGACCATACAATACAGTCCAAGAAATTTGGGTTGCGGGCTATTTCTGTTTGAATATTTTCACAAAACTGTAATCTCCTGTCACTATCTCCGGGATGTAGTTTCTGCACCAATCGCCCATCACGATAACATTTGTATTTGTATTTTTTCAGAACTTTAAGTATACTAGTATGGTTGATGCCTATCTCTTGAGCAGCTTCCCTGCTTGAAGCCTTCGGGTAACACTCAAAGTATGTCAAAATGTTTAACTCAACATCGCTATAGTCCAAATTTTGTTGCTGTGGGCGTCCAGTCTTCTTTTTAAAACTTCCAGCGGTCAGTAAATTATTCACAATTCGAGACAAAACTTTTCTAGATGGTAGTTCTCTGTCTGGATACTTCTCGCGATACCACTGCAGAGCTAAATCGTAGCTCTTGTTGCAAACAAAGTAAGCTTCTAATAACTCGAATTGTTCTTGATACGCCATTATGAGATAATTTAATTACGTAAGGAAAGCAACACTACTTAAATAAAATCTGTTGATAAAAATCGTTCGAATTTTAAAATTATTGTCCCGCATTGCAAACAAAGTCAAACGTTCCATTTTTAAACTTCTCCACTGAACGCCTCGGATCATGTAAGAAGGAAATGTGCATAGAGGTATTACCACCATTGAACAATTTTCTTATCGAAGATTTCAACAAGGTACTTAACGATAAATTAGCAAGCGTGTACTTCATACGAAGTCTTTGAGTGTTGAAGAGATAACAGAACTGTTACGTGTCTTTTACTTGTTAAAAGTGAACAGTAACCAAACATTTTTTAGAGAAACTTTATCCTGAATATTAATACTACCGATTAGTATAATAAAATAAAGAGTGTTTATTTTTTTTTATGTTTAGTTGGTTCGAGAGTTTAAAGTAGTTTCCCTCCAGGGCCTGAGTTTAATTTCCACACTGTATAATAATACTACTACCACCTGTGGATGAACATCCATGAATGCTCATAGAAAATCCATTGGAGCACAGGATAAGGATTTCAGACAGAAGGATTTCAACCCATGACCTTCCGGTTAGGAGTCGAATCGAGCCATCTATCCTGTATGCCAACGCGTACGTCCTTTACGGGTACGTTCGATCTCCAGCAGTTCTTTCAAATCTTTCTAAACTTCGTCCTTTCTTCTAAGTTTGACTAATGGCCGCCGATCAGTTGGTCGTCCCATCATGACCTTCTCGCACCACGACTCTTATTCGCTCAACATGACCGAGCGAGCAATCGGAGTCTATGAGCTTCTATTTAACCGACTTCACAAAAGGAGGAGGTCCTCAATTCGTCGGAATTTTTTTTTTTTAATGTTTGTTTACCGATTACTCGAAGATGCTTAAACCGATTTGGAAAATTCTATTTTTGTTTCAGAGGGTACCATTCCCAGGTGGTTCCATTTAAATTTTAACGAAATCGGTCGAGCCCTTTTTAATATATCAACATTTGTATTACGATGCATTTATTTACCTCGACGACATGCTACTAACTACAGGCTACTTTGACTAGCGCGACGTTTGAAGTCGGTTCTTTTAGTGTTTTAATTGTTTATTTTCCAATAACATTTGACTCTGATATTAGCTGTTCGATATTTTAACAATGTTGTTTAATAAAAATATAAATTATACATTGAATAATGAATATTATACAAGTACTAAAACTTGATTATTCTACTTTTAGTGAGGACAGGGCGGTAAATTTACCTCGTTGCGAAGGCCATCGTAATATTTTATGACCAAAGTTCACGAAGTTCATTTGAAAAACATACAAGGATAAAAAAAGATTTTTTCAAATGTAAAGAAGTACCTACCTATTTAATATTTAATGTGACTTTTACTTGTTATTGACCTATAAGTTTATTATTTGACGTATGCTTTTTTGTTTTTGAGTACGAAATGTCACAAACAATGTAATAAAATCATAGAGAAAGTATATAATATGTAAAGAAAACATTACCGTATGCGAATGAAATAGCTATAGAGATATAACCCGACTAAAACGATGAACACGTGATACATATGCCAGCTATAAGATAAATGAACACTACTTACTTAGGTCGGGTCATACAAAAAACTTTAAAGCTAAAGCTAGCCTTATTTCTAATAGTAACTGCTCTGAAATACAGACCAGAAGACTATATAGCAACAATATTTACTAAATTTATAAAGATATAATTGCATCAACACGCTTACTTACCGGTGAAAGGTTATTCTTTCATCGTAACGGTCAGGACGGTTTTAACACTCTTTTACACAACAATGCCCCAGTAATATTTCTACACAAATGCAACTTTATCAGAAAAATAGTGTTTTACCACAGAAAAATTGAAAACTTCCCGTAAACGCAGTCAAAACACTATTAAGACTATTTACCTCTCACACAGTGACAGCTGTTTGTTTGGAAACATTTGAATGTATCCAAGAGATCGCATATGCAAGAGAAGGATAAAAAATTGTTATCCGTCTCGCTCTCTCATACTAGTGAGTGTATAGTTTTCTTCTATATTATTATTATTATTTAAATGCCATATCCGCTTGATATTTAATTCATGAATAAAATCTAAGAAGTCAGTTATTATTCTACTTCTAATATTCGTATCGAAATGAAATTGTATTTATATTATGTAGTTGGGATGAGAATACTATAATTTGGTAAGAATTAACGAATATTTATGTATATATAATATATATATAATAGTATATATAATATCTTATTAATATCTATGGAATGATATCTTGGAGTTCATCTCATGATGCAGTCAGAAGGTGAATAGTTGAACTCTTCAGCGGCAACTGGCAAACTCCCGAGTTTGAGCTCTCTTTTTAGTCTTTTTAGTGCAAGCGTGTTAAAAACACAAATTTTAAATGATTTATTTTCAACCACCTTCAAAAAAGAAGGTTCTTAATTGACTGTATTTTTTGTTACTTCAGTACGTACGGAGTACGTACATGTAATAACCGATATGGAAAATTATTTTTTGTGTTTGCTCCCGTTTGCTCTCCTTGTAATTTCATCGAGATCTGATAAGCATCTCCAGAGATATGGAGATAAACACCTCAAACTTGCTACTGAAAATGACTAGCACGTCATTGATGTCGGTTGTTAGCGTTTTGTTAACAATCTTAAATTATTGACGTTTTGATTTGGCTTTTTTAATCGCAGCAAAGCTTTCCCTCTACGGTGTCATTCCCTCTTTCTATATTTAACTGACTTCCCAAGAAAGGTTCTCAATTCGTCTGTATGTTTATTTTTTTATTTTTTTATTTAAGATTATAAATTAAGATATTAAGTTTAAAATCTAAAACAACCGACTTCCACGCCCCGCGAGTCAATTTCAGTAGCAAGTTTAAAACATTTATCGTCATATCTCTGGAGATACTTATCAGATCTCTATGAAATTACAATGGGATTACCTCGAAAATATATCCTACGGATTAAAAAAATAATCATTCAAATCGGTTTAGAATTGAAGGAGTAATCGCGTAACATACATACACAAAAAAAAAGCTTTTATTTTCCTTCTCCCTACATGGTGTCATTCCCTCTTTCTTAATTTAAGTAATTGGTTGCACCTGTAATCAATTCCACATCCAAATGATTACTACAGGAAGAGACTCAATATTACAACACATGGTTTTCTCTAGTGTGAGATTCAGAGCTCACAAGCTTTGTTTTAGAATACGAGCCTTTCGAAACTATGTTTTTAATGTGTTAGGTTGCAAATAAACAATTATTAATTATTATTATTTATTTAACAGTAGCCTTAATCCAAGTAGGTACTGTGTTGTTAGACTAAAGTCCTATACATAAAAAAACATCATCCCTTACTGTACTCACAAGTATCTAATAAAAGCTCCATCGCAAATACCTATAAAAAATATTACCTTACATGATAAACAAAGTAAAATAAACAAGCACCGGTTGCTTTTCCAACTCTGTTGGAAACAACAGAAGAACAAACGTTTTCTTAAAACCTGTTTAGTTTGTATAGTTTGAAAAATCGATTCCAGACAAAAAACTTACCGGCACACTGGCTGGTTTTCTGTTGACAATCCAAGAAAAAAAGCACACGCACTGTCACTTCAAAACGTCAGTTGAATAGAGAAAAGCGCGCGTAATTTTCCGCGGGAAACGCGACCGTTCGCTTTGCTAGGGTAGTAGCTACTGGCCCGGGATTGGTAGCCCAAGATCCCACTGTGGCTATGCCCTCATCTTTAATTATTGTAAAACCGTAACAGGGGCAACATTTTCGAAAACCGCTCGGTATTTGTTGTATTTCTGTGTCTTAATATAAATAGATTCTAATTAAATTTTGGATTAATTTGCCAGAATATTGTAAGTACAAAAAATACGTCAAAACTACATAAAACACTATATATAATACAAAACTATATATAGCAATATAAGCCCACTAGCTTATAAATAAGCGTATGTTTTATAATCAGATAATACAGTCATAGTTAAAAACCTGAAAGAAAGTTCCTTAAGACCAGAAGTTCCTAAAGAAATTAGATACGTTACGGTACATCAGCCTTCACTCCGATGATAAAAATGTTTTAGAGTTTTAATTATCCTTTAAGGTTCAATTCATTAGTTCTTATGTATTACTAAACATAGAGGAGTTTAATGTGACGTAAATTTAAGAGGTACATATAATTTATGTCGGTGGACATCAAATTACTGATAAAAACAAACAACTAAGTTTTCGAATTCCAGACAAGCATGATTCCATCTAACATCTTCACCTTAAACATCAAGTATCATAGAGGTTAAGTGCTTGTCTATTCTGCTATGACCACACTAACGGAAAACGCCATTAATTATGACGACGATGGACGTTTGACGTTAGTGAAGCCACGATTCATCGCGAAAATGTTACAACGGAATTCACATTACTGTTTGACTGTGATAGCTCGAGTGGTGCTACATCAGATTTCGCGAGACTTAATACGTTGAAGAGGCCACACTACGTTTGTCATTGCGTGTTAATAATTAACGCAATATTTATTGCGCTGACGGACATTGAAGTTTACCGGTAGTGTAGGGTAGGGCCACACTTACGGTAAAATTCAATACCAATCGGAAGCAGCGTCGGAAATAAAAACAAATAAAAATCTGAAAGCAATTAAGTTAATTTATACGCTAGTATCCATGACTATGATTGTTAAGGACCTTCTAAATCTAGTACCTATAGTCTGAACGGCTCGCTGGACTTATGCATCTAATACTGTAAAGTAGGTGATCAATTTATTTTTGCTTCAAGTCTTGGGGTAATAAATAGCTAGACGAGATTTCTAATTTGTTTTTTAGAAGTTATTTGATTATTCATACCTACTAATACATTTCAGTAGGTATTTAGATGTTTATGTATTTGTTACCCAACCACGCCAAAATGGGTTAACAGTTTTGGATGAAGGTATTCAGAAAAGTTATAACCTCAGAAAATGTATAAACCTTGAGTGCAGTAGGAAATAGGTCGGATTTGACGACAGAGATAGCGAGTTCAAATCCCGGCCTGGCCCGACCAATGGATTTTTCTATCGTGACCATTTCACTGTGGCCTTATGGTAAAGGAAAACATCGTAAAGAAACTCCCGACATAGTGGTAGGACACTCTCTAGTGTCCGCCTGGCCAGCTACCACCCTCAAGTTAGAATACCTGTCGCCAAACATCTAATGTGTTCCGATCCGAGAGCTGTCCTTGAGAGCCAGTTTCATTCTGGGTCTACCATCCTCAACTGCTTCATTACTTACCAACAGGCGAGTTAGTGGTCAAAAGCTAGCCTACACGATATTTAAAAAAAAACCTGGATTAACAGAAAGGATACGCGAGCGAAACTATGGGGTACAGCTAGTATTAGAATTATTGTTTTCGAAACAATTTATTTTTAATGTCCTCCAGGCAAATCTCGTTAAAAAGACTAACATAATTGACTTCAAAAAATTTAAGTACCAACAAACACCTTAGTATTTATTTTCTCCATATATCTGGAGAAACACATCGTATCTCAAAAAATGTTACAATGCAACCAAACGGGAAGTGACCGACGAAAAAAAAACGAAGGAGGTTATCAAGTCGACGCGTATAAATATATTTTTTTATGTATGACCACGCATAACTTTTTACAGAGTAGTCTGATTTCGATAATTCTTTTTTTTATTGGAAAGGGTATACCTCCAAGGGGGTCCCATTTAAATTTTAACGAAATCGGTCAAGCCGTTTTTAATAAATCAACAAAAATAATGGATAAAAGTATAATTTTTGGATGATTTTATCATATCATCAATGTATGTCAACAAACACTGGAAAAAATAAAGAGCCGAAAATCGGGCTCAGTTGCGTGGTTTGAGAGAGGCCTATGTCCAGCAGTGGACTGATACCGGCTGATTATGATGATGATGATGATGATGATATTTTACAGGTGGTACAATTTAAATTTCATCGCTCCACTCAAACTCCAGAGATATGAAGATAAACACCTCAAACTTAGTATTGAAATTGACTAGCGTGACGTTGGAAGTCGGTTTTTTTAGTTTTTTATGTGATCTTAAATTGTTTTTATTATTATTATAGAGCATAAATGTTCTATATAAAGTTTGTCTAGGCCAGGGGTAAGCAATGACGCCTGCTTTTAACATAGTAGATTATGGCCACAAAAAATTATAAAATAAAACTTTTTAACAAAAAAATTAAACCGCCGAAAAAACTGAAAAGCAAAAAATAATTAAACTTTTTTATTTAACCTTAATAACGAAATTCTTAAACTACTCTTAGTATACCTAAGTATATAATTTCGTAATTGTTTTGAGTTTTTATCTAAACATAATAACTAAGTTCTTAAACTAATGTAAGTATGCATATCTAAGTAATTTTGAGTCTGCGGGCGAAATTATATTTGGATTAAATAAACACTACTAATAAACGGATAAAATACAATGCTTTATTTGAAGTCAAGTTGGTTTATAGCGATTTGTTATACGGGTTTTGGGAAATCACTTTTAAAAAAAATGAACTTGTTTTCACTAAATGATAATATATTGGAAATTAACTTAATGAAATAGTAAAATAGAATTATTGACTTTTATGATTTGTTGCAAAGTTTATTTCGTGCAAAGACGTTTCGCAACGGAGGATGAGTGAAGACTGACTTAAAATAGATAATGAATAATAATCTACAATCAAAGTTGCTGATATAGCTGAAGGTGTGCATTATTGGACCTGAAACCTAGGAGTATAACGGAGTGTAGTGTACGGTGCCCTTTACTCTGCCTAAGATCCCAGATGTCAAGCTGGGCATCGTCGCCTTTTGCAAGGATACAGCGAGGCTTACACTATTATTATTTATTCTGTGGCAAGGGTACGTCCCGTTTATAGATATCGATTAAAGCTCTATTTTTAAACGAATTACGGCTTCGAACGCTGCTTTGATTTTTCAAGGGCGTTTCAAAATATAGTGCTTTATTTTTGCTTGCAGGTTGCATGTTTGGAAACTAGTGGCTTAATACAGCTTTATATTGTACTAATTTAGCAATTATTATTAAAACATGTTTAGGAAATTAATTTAGTCTAAGCATGAGTTTAAAATATGAGATGTGTAGGTGTGTTGTTATAAACCTGAATTACTAAGAAAATATTCGCAATTCACGTTTTGGACAAGAATTCTGGAAGTTTTGTTTCAATGTTTTTACAAGCAAACAAATATGATGTACTTAGTCCTTTCCATCGCCAATACATATATAACTTTCAGATTATATTAACGCTGTGGACGTAGGACGTTTTGTTGCCCAACAAACTGCCAAAAGAAAGAAGGAGGAGGGAAGACACAATTTATTTTTAAATTATAGCTTTCCTTGCTTAACAATGGACTAAAGTATTTACTTTTGAAGTTCAATTAGATTTAATAGATTGTCTATGCTTAAATTAACTAAGTTTAATGTTCCATCAAATAGCGTTTGCCACTGTTAAAATGTACAATCGCCTTAATTTGTGCGTATCCTTAAGGAATAATTTCCTGTGCACTCTTATTGAATTGGCTTCTCGCTTCTGTCTATGTTGGCATTGTTGACCAATGACAAGAAGGGACAAAGCCAAAAATTATGTTTTGTTTTTGGTTTTGGCTCTTTTGATTGGTTAGATTTTTTTTTGTTTTCGGTCTTCTGATTGTTTAGTAAAATAATCGACACTTGCAACCGAAAATGTTTTGAAACTGGATACGCACAACTGTACGCGATTGTACATCTTATACCACAGAAATATTAATACCTTATTATTAATATTTCTGTGTCATATACAGATAATTAAGTAGTAAACTAAAAAATCAACTTCACGTGCCACCCGAGTCAGTTTTAATAGCAAGTTTGAGATGTTTATCACCATATCTCTGGAAATATCTCTCAGATTTTGATGAAATTTAAATAGAACTAAAACTACCTTGGAGATAAAATCTACCAAAAAAGAGAATCATTCAAATCGATTAACTATTAGCGGAGTAATCACGTAACAAAAAAACTACCTTCTCCTTTTTAGGGTTCCGTACCCAAAGGGTAAAACGGGACCCTATTACTAAGACTCCGCTGTCCGTCTGTCTGTCTGTCTGTCTGTCTGTCTGTCCGTCTGTCACCAGGCTGTATCTCATGAACCGTGATAGTGAGACAGTTGAAATTTTCACAGATGATGTATTTCTGTTGCCGCTATAACAACAAATACTAAAAACAGAATAAAGTTAAAAATAATAGAGAAACGTGTTTTTTTCGGCATTTCACGCCATCTATGAACGCTTAGTTAGGTAAACGTCCCATAGATGGCGTTTTATTGAAATGTCGATCCTAACACCTTTGTTAGACGTTAGATGGCGTTATAAGAAATAAAATGTTTATTAATTACATAATATTTTTTGCTGGCCAAAAATGATAGTGGTATGTTTTGCTCGATCTTATAAAATACTGTAGTGTGGTACGGAACCCTACGAGTGCGAGTCCGACTTGCACTTGGCCAATTTATTTTACCTACTTTACACTTCACTCCTTTTTACCTACTTAAAAACGACCGTCTCTTTATACCAAAATAACCGGCCAAGTGCGTGTCGGGCCACGCGCAGTGTAGGGTTCCGTAGTAGCCCGTAATTCAAGGCAAGTCTTTACCCGTTATAAACAAGCAACTAGGTACTCCGTCTTTGTCACTTTAAAGGATTTATTCTAAGGATTTTGTATTTGGTACAAAATTATCTAACACCCAAGTTCAACGACTATTACTGCTAAACTAATAAAGTTATCTTAACCGCTATAGTTTTTCCTTTAAAGTTCATGAAATGCGCTATTATAACGAATTTTTCCAAATTTTTCAAGTCAGCAGTTTAGCTTTTAGAGGGGGGGAGACGCCCTACTGTAACAAAAATTTGCACTTTAAAGTTTAATATTTCGCAAATGAAGCATTTAATCTAAAAATAGTATTAGTGACTCATAAGTCATTGTAAAAGACTTATTCAACGATATCCCACACGATGGGGTAGACGACGAAAATAAAAATTCATCCCCATTTCTTATGTAGGGGAGCTACCCTAAAAAAAAAATATTTTTCAAAATTTTACTTCACCACTTTGTCGGCGTAATTTATATACATACCCCTACAAAATTACAGCTTTCTAGTATTAACGGTCTCTTAGCAAAACCTCGGACAGACAGACAGACAGACAGACGGACATGACGAAACTATAAGGGTTCCTTGTCAGGACTACGGAACCCTAAAAACGACATTCTCCTTTTTGGAAGTTGGTTAATAAATATGTTTGTAATAAGGCTACAGAGCCATACAATCAAACATGTTAGAATGAGATAGAGTATCTATACCTCGTCATCTCATTCTCATTCATCTCTGCTACTTCTTGCACTACACACATCTGTATTACTACTACATAATTGATTAACAACATTTATAATATAAGATAAAAAACCAACTTCACATGCCGCTCCAGTCATTTTCAACCGACTTCCGAAAAAGAAGGAGATTCTCAATTCGTCTGTATGTTTTTTTTTGTATGTATGTTACGCGATTACTCCGTCAATTGTGAACCGATTTGAATGATTATTTTTTAGTCGGTTGGCTTCGTTTCCAAGGTGGTCTCATTGTAATTTCATCGAGATCTGATAAGTATCTCCAGAGATATGACGATAAAAGTCTCAAACTTGCTACTGAAATTGACTAGCGGGGCATGGAAGTCGGTTGTTTTAGTTTTTAAACTATCTTAATCATTAGTAGCGAGTTTGAGGTGTTCATCTGCATATATCTGCAGATACACCTGCCTCCCAGATCTCGAAACCGTCGCAAAGATATTTTCTACCTAAAATAATAAATAATCATTCCTATCGGTTCACAAATCGTTTAACATAACCACAAAAAAACGGGGGGGGGGTCTGTGTCGAGCCGGGTTACACAGCCTTTGGTTTAATGGGAAACGTCGCGGTCACATGACAGTCTGTGATCGCGGTGTCGGTGTTGTTTAAACTCAGCAGTTAGCAGCTTCTACAGAAGTATTGGTTGTATCTTCACTGGTTATGTCCTGACTTAACAGGGCTATTGGTAATTCGACATCTTCCCGGCAGGAGCAAATAGGGGGGCTATATTATTACTTCTTAAGCTTCACCACTAAGTTCCCTACGAATAAAAAAATAATTGAATAACATTTACTTTGAATTTTTTTTTTATTTTGTTAACAACCTCCAAAATTGGGTATTTTTCCGAAAATTGCCAATTACCAAATATCTCGTAACTATTAATTTTCGCCCAAAAATTGGGAAGTCTAAATATTTCGCATTTTAGCCCCCCCTATCTGCTCCTGTCGGGAATACGTCGAATTAACAATAATAAAACCCTGTTTAAGCTAAACAATGAGGCTGGATATTTGTTTCTAAGATTAACAGTTTTGTAGTTACTAAGAGAATACCATATAGACTATTTCGTTACGATCCACTTTTCTAATCTGCAAAACTGCTGTTTACCTTACCTCTATGTTTCTGGTCATAATTTAAAAACAGACGGACGCACAAGCTCGCGATCGTGTAGACCTTGTTCAGGGTTGAAAGTGGTATTTGGTGTAATGTAATCGGTCAATACAATCAATCAAATACAAGCGTATTTGATTAATTTTAAAGACCTACCACCTCAAAAAATGTACAAAGTGACATCTCCTATTTTTAGACGTTGGTAAAAAAAACTATATTCAAATATATACCCTAGCTAGCACATCATTTTAAGTCGAACTATACAGGTCAGCAAAGTTCACAAGAAGTGCACAGTCAATAAGCCAAATAACCAGGGATTTCCGTGTTTCAGAGCCCGCATCATAAATATGTGTCCACGTCACAATACTGGGAATCGGGTATGACAGCCCCAAAGGGGGCTGTCATACCCGATTCCCAGCACACACACAGTCACACACAGTCACACACACAGTCACAGCACTTGCTTCCCTGTGGAAGCAAGTGCTGTGACAAGGGAAACCAATATTTCGACGGAATTATTGGTACAATTCCGAGAAACCACGTACCACTTTGCGAGAGGGCCATTGAAGCCTTCAAGTTAAAGTTGACTTATTTCAAGTTTTTATTTAAATATCTAAACTAACTGTGCCCCACGGCTTCGCTCGCGTTAAAAGTATCCAATAGCAATACTGGCTATCCCTGTGCCAAATCGTGAAGAAGTCCCAAACAAACAAATAAACTGACCTTCGCATTTATAATATTGTTGATAATTCAGACTTCTGTTAGAGTGACTGATATTCAACGCACAGCCCAAACCGCTGGTCCTGTGAGACATGAAATTTGGAGGGTGTTTTCTTTGTGAAGTGTAGGTATTCACTAAGATTTTTTTCGAGATTTCAACCCTGAGGTTCAAATGATAAATTTCACAGAATATGTTCCTTTACAATTTGCTAACACTTTTTCCTGCTGAATAATTTAAGATCGTTTAAAAAACTAATAAAACAGACTTTAATTGCCGCTCTAGTCATTTTCAGTAGCAAGTTTTCTCCATATGTAAAGACACTAATCAAATCTTAATGGATTCACAATGTGACCACCTCAAGGTTCAATCTATTCTTCTTTGAATAAAAATTCTTTGAATGATTTAAAAAAATCGGTCCACAATTATTGACATTAACAAACAAATCGGGGATAATACTGATCATACAACAACAATAAGATCGTTTAAAAACTAAAAGAACCGACATCATTTTACGCAGTGCAACATCTCTCGTCGGATTTGAAAACTGTAATGATTTCTTCCGATTGATTAAGTTACGTAATAAGTAGTCATAGATGGCGCCACCAATGCATAATTGGGTTAACAAATGCAATCCACTAATTTCGTCGTATCGATGGATCGAACCGTGGCTTAATTGGCAGAGCACCTGGACGTGTAATCCGGGGGGTGCGGGTTCGAGTCCCGTCGGTACGATGAAATTTTGGATTGTGTTTAACAATTTACAAAAATATAAAGTGTGTAACACTTCAAAGAAACATAATATAAAGTTTGAGGTGTTTATCTCCATATCTCTGGGAATACTTATCAGAGTTGAAATTACTATGGTACTACTACCCTAAGGATATTTCCTTTCCAACAAAAAAAAATCCGTGAACAAACGAAGTTATCCGTGATCAAACATTGTTTGTATTTAGAAACATTCTTCTTTTTTTTTAAAGTTGGTTAAAAAAAAAACAAATTAACATACATACACAGAAGTCAATACAAACATAGAACATCCTCCTTTTTGAAGTCGGTAAAAAGGATGATGATTTTATGCACGGTGGATAGATAGATCCTCCGTGATTTTATGAATGAGCTGAAACATGACAAGAAAAATAAGTAAAACAACAAACATTTATGAATGCATTTTAAACTGAAAACAGTATTAAAAAGTCAAAGAACATGGCGCTATTCAGACATTACTATAAAATTGCGGAGCTGCGGCCAAACGTGAACAAATAAAATTATGATACTATCTTCCCGGTACCACGAGACAAAACGACAATGGACGCATTTGTCGTAAACTAGCTGAAAACAATAAAAACTCTCATGTTCTATTTAATCTCGTATCAAGTCAAGCGGAACATCGATATAATGCTCCTAGGTCTACCACCTGTGGAATAAACTTATTTTTTTAATTATGGTTGGAGAGAGTCTCCTTGACTAGCAAAACAGTCTCAAAAAACTTAGTGCACAGACACAGAATAATTAATAGTACAAGTACAAGCACAGATCACTTTAATTATGCTCAAAGATAATTATGTTGCAGATATGAGGTTAACTAATGAATGAATAAATGAATGGATGAATTTATTCAGCTTGTGTCCCTAGATTACAGAGGTGTTAGTGTTAAAATTACAATTTTAGTGTCACTAGGTCCTACTTTATCAGTATATAAGCATTAAAGTGTTAAGTTCTATAATAATATAAATCCTTTTTACGAAATCGTAGATATTAATTGCAACATTAATTTTACATCGATATGTCAAAAATTGAGAAAGGAATAGCGTTATAGATCAATGGTATGTAATGCCTAACATAAACGTATTAGGTATACTAAAGTTTGCATATAAACTATTTGCATTATACCAACACTGTACATTGAAACCAATAAACAACTTTATCGTTTATATTTTTTTAGTATAGGTGAATATTAATAATCTCTATGTAGGTATATAAGTGTAGTGGGGATCGTAGTAGGGGAACTTCGGAGAGTGAGTTCACGCGCCGGCGACGTGTTGTCTGCCGAGTACACAGAGTAATGAATGGTGCATTAAATGTCACAGAGTGTCTTAAATATATATTTTTATTTTTTTGACGAGGTAACGTCTTATGAATCGATGAACGGTGGCTGCACGCACGAAAAAATGTCACGTTCCGCGTGCAAGCGAGAGCGAACGTCAAATTTACGTAATGTCCGTAAACCGACTTTACGGATAACCAATTTTTTATAGTTGATTTGCATGAGTTTGACTTTTGATAATATGCTTTTGACCAATAAATATTCTGATTTTGTCATTAAAGGCGGGATTCCGCAGGACGCGGCAGACGGCAGTCGGCAGCGGTATACTCGTACGGCGATGGCATGTGCCGCGGCATTAATTTTCAGTATTAATTTATATGAGATCGATGCTGGCATACGACTGCAACTGCCGCACGTCATGTCGTGAATTGATTGCACACATTTGCTGTCGGTCGTCTGCCGCTGCCGCCTGCCGTCTGTCTACCTTTACAGGCCCTCTAGACAAAATCCAATTTCTGTTTTTTCCACGCTAACGCAGCTTCAAGATGTATTGGAATGACAAGTTTGTTGCGGAAAAAATAATTTTATTCCCAAACATTTTGAAGTTGCGTTAGCGTGAATGGAAATAGATATTGGATTTTGTCTAGGGAGGCTGGTTCACAAAACTGAAGTAAGCGTAAAAGATATCCAAATATACGTTGGATCTAACATGATTTAATTTTTTTTATAGTTGATAAACAAGCGTTTAACCACTATTTCACCTGATGTTAATTGAAGATGTAATTGACGATGTAGCACGATTTTCCTCGAAAAAGTTAAAAAAAATTTAAATAACAATTAAAATAAATTACAAACCTTGTGTAAGATCTTTTTCTAAATAAGATACTAGCGTGTTCCCCATCTTCGACCACATCATCGGTTACCACCAGGAAGTAGTGGTCAAATGTTAATCTATATAGTCTATGAAACGACACTACTCGCTGATAAACAAAACACAGCCAATAGTAACGAACACATTTTAGTTCCCAAACAAACTATTGTTCAGGATGCAGTACGAGCATTAGCATAATGTGCTCAAATTATGCTCGCTCAGAGTACTTATATTGATCCACCTCATGAACTGTATTATCTCTGTTAAGTGCAGCCACACGTAGGTATGGTATATATATGGTAGGTATTATTAGAATTTCAAATCGATTATTTGTATCGGAAAACGATAGAGGATTAAAAACTAGACTTCGATATCGAAGACGAAAGTCGATGGTGTAAACTTAGTCGCATGCCAATATTTTTACTATCGAATATTGATTGATTCCTCTGCTCGTCTGCTACTCTCAGTTTAAAGAGGCCAATGTGTGTTCCGCAATATTATACATAATTAATGAAATCTTATTGTTTCTGCAGTATGTTTTCATTCTATCAATTAAAAATAAATTGCATAATGCGATAAAACAGCTAAATCTATAAAGCGTTTTTGTACTGTATTGTATATGTTATGTTCTTCTAAATGTAATTATTATGTCTGCTAAAAAAATATATTTATTCTTAAAAATTGCGTGAAATGTAATTAGACATTATTTTCTATTAAGATGCCTAAGTTATAAATAAGAATAAATTGTGAACGAAGATAAATATTGTCTGAATAAAGATAATGTAATCGTACAAAAAAATATATGTAATAATCTTCGTATAAAAATAGTTTATATTAATAATAATATTTTTCTACAAATGTTCTTGAAATCTCTGATGCCCGCTACTCTGTGAAGGAGAGGCGGTTGCTAGGCAACCGATCGTGGCCCACGCTCCAATTTCATTGCGATCTGTCAAAGAGTAAGCTGTCTGCACTAGAAGTGACACACGATTGTGAAATATTAGAACGAACACTAACAATCATAAAGCAGTTGTTAATGAAGAAGTGTTTAATTACAAGTAGGCATTTTAATAGAATGGTAGAATGGCTAGTGGCTAGAATGATGAGTGGCGGGTGCAGTGTAGTTAAGTGAAGAGCAATAGCATCTCTTACCTATATCAGATGCATAAATGCAGAGACTTCATTGCTTACTATCAAACGAATATATGACTTGTATTGTTTGCAAATATCTTTAAAATGTATAGAGTTGTATGATATAATAAATATAAAACAATTACCTAACACTTCCACCCACCATTGCTAAAGAAATTCCTCTAATTGAAAACAGAAATACTTTTACAAAATTATGTATATTTTATTATTTTGCCTATTTTGAATGTACTTATTGCGCCGTAGCTTAACCCGCGCTAAAAACACACAATAGTAATGTATTGTTCCCTATGCTCCCTAATCTGCCTTGTTGGCGATCTCTATACAACATTTCAGCAACGTTATTGGTTTCTGGCCTTTATTACTGAACTATAAAGCCATTAGGAAGTTGCAAACATTTAAAACACAACACAGTCTATCAATTATTTAATTAAAAAGAAAGAAAATTATTTATTTGCAACAATGCAAGTAATACACATGATGCAACACTCATTTAAATATTTTACGTCAATTTCTGCATTAACGGTAACCTGTTGCTAATGCAATAATGCAAAACAAGACCCCAGTGCATAGGTACTGCTGAGCCTACTTGTTTTGCATTTTTTTGTCTATATTAGTTCAACATTATAGTGCCAGCAATAACTTAGTTTGACCAACTTGCATTTATAATATCAGTGTTATATATTTCACAAACGATAACCTTTAACAATCAATCAAACATTAAGCAAATATATAATACACACATCCATCTGAGATCGTTATCATAGAGCATCAAATTTCCCACTTAACTCGGCGATGCAACCAATACTGGAGAGTAGCAGTCTGTCTGGTTGCTAGGCAACACTCGATCGTTGTGGCCCGACAGTCTCGAGCTGTGATTCGACTACGTTGCATAGAACAATATGTAGATGAGACAATTTTATTACCTAACTACAACAAAGTCAAAAGCATGGGCTATGGTTTTACTATCTGCAACCCGCGAATTCACTGACGTTAAAATTAGGTATTCTGTGTGTTAATTCAGGTAATACACAATATGTAGGTGTGTTTCCATTAAAATCCGTTCAGCCAAAAAAGAAAGAATATCCATCCTCACAAACTCTCTCATTATAAAGTTATAAAAGCGAAATCACTAAATATTATAAAACGAAGTCCCCTGCCGTGTCTGTCTGTCTATCTGTCTGTTCGCGATAAACTCAAAAACTTCTGAACGGATTTTCATGCGGTTTTCACCAATAGACAGTAATATAGTAATAGTGATTCATGAGGAAGTATAAAAAAAATTATACTCTAAAGGAGTATAATTTTTTTTTATACTAGATAGGCAAGCGTTTGACCACTATCTCACCTGATGTTAAGTCTATTTCTTAAGATTTTGTGTAAATTGGTTGAAATATGACAATGATTCTTGAAGATGTTCATTCATACTCGACAAAACAAACTAATGCTAAAGATGTGGCATATTATATGCTATACCCGTGCGAAACCGCTAAATTACTGGAAACAACATCTAGATGGCGCTGAATAAAACTTTCCGCGACAATAGTACCTAAGTACCAGATGCACTTGTTTCTGTCAAATATCTGAAAATGTGAAGTCTATAGCAACCACAACACGGATAGCAACGTTTCGCTTAGGTATATACAAAGAGTAGAACATAATATAGTATAAGCAGGTTCTTTAAATAACCTTCTTTAAATGACCTAAAAATAATTTAAGGAACCCTACGAGTGCGAGTCCGACTTGCACTTGGCCAGTTTATTTATCTTCGATTGTTTTTGTAATTTATTTTTGTTATTCTGTTTTTATTCATTTTAATTTGTTGTTTAATTTTTTTTAAGCTATTGCCATAGAAAAGATAATAATACTACGTATAGAAAGGACACTCTGTTCCCCCCACCAATCCCGGCTACCTCACCTCGCCTACGATTCTGATCTGTCGAGGCGCAAACGTGAGCAAGGACGCCATACGCGCACGACTACAGAACAATACTACCTCACAAGGAGAAGAACATCAACTTCATACGGGTATGAATATAAAACACAGAAATACATACAGTACTTTAGAAACCATAGCGAAGTACTGGCTAGCAAGTCTAAACCGACTTCAAAATACAGTAGGTTCTTACCGTGACATCCTTAGACTTCACGCACACAATTGCGCCTGTAGAAAAACGACATGTGTGTAGTGTCTGTGTCGGTGTCACAGTGTCGGTCGTTCAAACGCTAGTTTGTATGGAGATTTAGTAGAGTGTCCGGGGTGTGCTATTGCATAGCTTCTATCGCGGGCCTTGAGCGTGGAGACCGAATCCAGAAATTCCGTAACGAAAATAAAACCTAACACCCCAACGAACCTCATTTTTAGGGTTCCGTAGTCCTGACAAGGAACCCTTATAGTTTCGTCATGTTCGTCTGTCTGTTTGTCTGTCCGAGGTTTTGCTAAGAGACCGTTAATACTAGAAAGCTGTAATTTTGTGGGGGTATGTAAATAAATGACGCCGACAAAGTGCTGAAATAAAATTTTGAAAAATATTTTTTTTAGGGTAGCTCCCCTATATGAGAAGTGGGGATGATTTTTTTTTTCATCGTCTTACCCATCGTATGGGGTATAGTTGAATAGGTCTTTTAAAATGACTTAAGGGTTGCTGATACCATTTTTCGATTGAATGCTCTATTTACGAAATGCAAATTTTTGTTCCAGTAGGGCGTCCCCCCCCCCCCCTAAAAGCTAAACTGCTGGCTTGAAAAATCTGGAAAAATTCGTGATAATAGCGCATTTCATGAATTTTAAAGGAAAATTATAGCGGTTAAGATTTAGCAGTAATTAGTTAGTTTACTTTAATTAGTTTAGCAGTAATAGTCGTTGAACTTGGGTGTTGGATATTTTGTACCAAATACAAAATCCTTAGAATAAATCCTTTAAAGTGACAAAGACGGAGTACCTAGTTGCTTGTTTATAACGGGTAAAGACTTGCATTAACAACAGGCTACTACGGAACCCTACACTGCGCGTGGCCCGACACGCACTTGGCTGGTTATTAAGCCTTAGCGTAGTAGAGATAAGGTCGTCTTTGGTTTCACACATCATTCAATTTAATGATAAAACTTTGATTTTGTCTTCTCGTTCCTTTTTCAAATATAAATTCCGAATTCTATTTTCAAATTATGTCAAGGGTGAACAAGTCCTCGGAACTTTACATAATTCCTCCTTGTTAAACACTCACTGCCTTCATACATGTAGCCGTGACCCAGATAGGTGTATAGGTATTTATCATCTATGTACAACAGTGAATATCTGTACTCTGTCTCTATCTGTAAATATGAATAAACAAAGTGCATTTATTAATGAAGAAAGTCACGAAAAAAATAGTGAAAGAAAATGAGTGAGTACTCTATATACATACATTTTATTATTATTATCACAAATGCAGTATTATTTTTTGTTTTGTTAATTTATATTATAATACTGCTATAAAGATAAAATGAGCGATATTAAAAGTAGCTCACTTCTCATTTATTTAATAAAAGAAAAAAAAAATGTTACCGGTCACCACGCTCAAAAAGTGTAACTTGAATTAATATCAAAGAAAAAAATACTGCATAAATAAATCAATGCTATGCAATAGCTTTACCGCGGCAGTCCCCGAGTGCCACACGTCTTTTTGTTTTGTATGCAATGTTTCTTATTGTAATTTGTTGTGGAATAAAAAAATGATATGATATGAAATATTTGGACAAATTTTGGATTTTGGACAAAAACATGTCGCCAATCGGTTTGCCGAGTTCCAACATGATGTTCAGTGCCAGCAAGGATAGAAGATTATGTAGAAATAGTTGCGATCTGTGGATTGGACGGAAGTTGTCCAGCGTCTCATCTCTTTCAATTTCAGAAAAGTACGATTAAAACTTAGACAACCTCATTTTGACATAACATCAGGTGAGATCGCGGTCAAGTGCTTGTCAGACATTAAAAACTAATTTAACTCTGTGTATCTGTGTATTTCTGTCTGTGGCATCTTAGCTCCCAAAAACGATTTCGATTTAGTTTTTCAACCGACTTCCAAAAAGAAGAAGGTTCTCAATTCGTCTGTATGTTTTTTTTTTGTGTGTATGTTACGCGATTACTCCGTCAATTGTGATCCGATTCGAATGATTATTTTTATAATCGGTAGGATATATTTCCGAAGTCTCATTGTATTTTAATCGAGATCTGATGAGTATCTCCAGAGATATGACGATAAACGTCTCAAACTTGCTACTGAAATTTACTCACGGGGCATGGAAGTCGGTTGTTTTAGTTTTTTAACTATGTTAATTATTTTGTTTTATAAGTGATATTATCAATAGTATTCTTAGCTATATGTTTCAATAAAATCCGTTCAGCAGTTTGAAGATTTTTACTAGCTATTATGAGAGCAACGAAATCATAGGTCTGATAAACTTTAGATTCGAAATCCTGTTACTTCAATGATATTGCAAGAAGATGGTAACCTTGACCTAATGCTTGGGCTTCTCTTGGAATCTGCAGAATACGAAACTCCTCACTATATATGTGTTCTATGCTCCTCACCAACTTTTTTTTATATCATATAGGCTAGCATTTGACCACTGTCTTACCTGTTGGTAAGTGAAGATGCGGTCGAAGATGGTAAGCACGCTAGCCTAGAATGGGAACTGGCTCTCAAAGATAGCTGCCAGAACACATTAGATGTTTGGCAACAGATTTTCTAACTTGAGGGTGGTAGCTGGCCAGGCGGACAGTAGATAGTGTCCTACCAACATGCACAGAGATAGTAACTATCTGGAGAGATGTCGTATTTAGAGTCATTGGAATGGTCTCAATTTAAATTATACATAGATCAGTCGGGGTGGGGGTGGTTTTTAAATTTAAGTAGGTAGGTACTATTTTTATTACTAATTTAATTTTCAATTTGATTTCTTGTCATTAAATAATATGCGTAAATATACTGCGAAATAGCGACATAGTAAGGCTTTTAATCTGTAATGAAAAGAGTTCTATTATGAATTGTAGTGTGTTTTATTATTTTGATAAAAAATATAATTACCTATATTGAATACATGGCTGCCATAATTAAACAATTAAGTTAACACGGCACTTTTTAAGGTTCGATAGTACAAGAATACAGTCTCCAAGTTCGTCATGGCTGTATGTCTGTCCACTTAATTTCATTGACCTTCCATCAACCGACTTTTAAAAAGGAGGACGTTCTCAATTCGTCCGTATGTTTTTTTTGTTTTTTTTTGTATGTATGATACGCGATTACTCCGTCAATTGTAAAGCGAGGTGATCCCATTGTAATTTCATACGGATCTGGTAAGTATCTCCATATATCTTCATATATCTCCGATATGATGATCAAATTTGCTACTGAAACTGACGCGCGGGGCATGGAAGTCGGTTGTTTTAGTTATTTATCAATCAAATCAATTTCATGTAAAATGATGTTTGTATCAATCAATTAAACATAATTAAGATAGTTATCTTAATTATTTTATTTTCCTCCTAAAAACAGTGTTTTAGTTATAACTACGTTAGTGTGTTTATAAATAAATAAATAAATAAAAAGTGTCCGGCGTATGATACTAATTAATGTGGCGTAAGCTGCACTTGACCATACTTGGTCAGGTATTAATAATAAGAGTCTGGCTTCACATGCGGGGGGAAGCCAGTAGTGCAACGAAAGAGCTAGAAGACGAATGTTCCCCTGGTTGGCTTAGAACCCGGTGTTACGAAGGTAAATGTCTGATTAATCTGTGCTTGGTTCAGGTGATATACTGATTACAATGCCTACGTTATAAAATTATTTTTATTGTTTTAAAACTTTAATTTGAGTTTCGTATGATGCTTTTGGGTTATAGATTCGTGTAGAAAAATGTAATCGCTGAAGTCTGTATGTATGATGAGTTATGCATGATTGTTGGCTAAATCCTGATTCATCTGTGCCTGATTCACATTGTCCAAACCCTATATGAATCATGGGATGGGATCATCATTGGGATGTAAGGGCGCACACATACCGTCTAAGTGCTCCTAGCCAACCTCACTTGCCCATGGTGCTTCCTGCTGACCAAAGAACGAGACTCTGGCGACCGACAAATGGCGGTATAACCATTTCATATAATGGCGTAGCTAAATACCACAGGCCGGTGACGGGCAGCAGCGTCACCGTTGCGAGAAGCTACGTTCAGCGATTACCCAACCCGACTGCCCAGCGCTTGGTGATTATTTGGGCAAAACCTATAGTCCCTATATATATAAACGCCAGTTCCCAGTCACCTTGCTATTCCTAACCAAGGCGGTTACGGTAAGGGTGGGGCAGGGGGAGCTAAGATTCCCCGGGCTACAGTTGGCCGCCAATACCGACTGACACTGGCTACGTTTAATAGACGCACGCGACGGCTTGATGCACACTACACACTACTATAAGAAGAGCTGAAACACATAAGATGGCATATTCTGGGGTTATGTGATGTCCGAAGAGCGTGGGAGGACACCGTTACCTCAGAATCAGGCCATTTTATGTATTTCAGAGAGGGAGTACAACCATCCCAATGCGGCGTCGGGTTTTTGGTCCACAAGATCTTCTCCGACAACGTTCTAGAAATCTCCAGTGTGTCGACAAGGGTAGCGTAACTTGTGATCAAGTTCACCGAGAGGCAAATCCTCAAGGTTATCCAAGTATACGCACTGACTTCGGCACACTCGGACGATGAAGTGGAAGAAATAAACGAGGACATTTCCTTGCACACCACCCAAAAGGCCCACTTCAACGTTGTCATGAGAGATATCAACGCTAAAGTGGGAGTACAAGCAAGCGGCAAATCGGTAATTGGGAAGCAGAAATCGTAGGGGGAAAATGCTCGTCAACTTCCTAGAAAAAGGGGGCTTTTTTGATGATTTCCATCTTTCAGAAAGACCCTCAGCGGAAGCGGACGTGGCAAAGCCCCGACGCTATGACTAAACACGAGCGAGATTCATTATGTCGGACAAAAAGCGCATATTGAGAGATGTCTCAGTGATCACTAGGTTTAAAACTGGCAGTGATCACTGAGATCTAGAGATAAGCTTTTAGAGGATTATCTACAGCTAATACAGAAGCAAACGTGAAAACCCTGCAATCACTTCGTCAGATCAACGGTCCCTAAACAAAAAGATTTTTAGACTGGTACGACGGGATAGCATAGAAGAAGCGATCGAGCAAAACTGGGGGTCAAAAGTCTTTGTCCAACAGTTGGGCCGAAGCCACTCAAGTGGCTTCGGCCCAACCCCCCCCAGTCCCGCTAGAAGTGATAAACTTCGTCAACGAAGTTTATCACTTCTAGCGGGACTGTTGTCGCTTCTAAGCCGGAGATTCTTAGGGAAGTCAAAGACTTTTACAGCTAATGAAACACCTCACAAGCGTCTCTTCCCCAACCCGATTCGGAGGATCCTAGAGCCACTCTAACCCGCCAATTTACCGAATATAATAAAGATTTATATAAATGTAACAAGTTTTAAACGCGGGAAAGGCACGAGGTATTTCTAGTTTTTTATATATATTTACTTAGCTACAAGCTCTTGAATAATTTTTAAAAAATCATAGGAGTGTAAACCTTTGCATTAATACAATAATTATTTTACCGTAGTTAAAAAATTGTTTTACAATAATTATTGTTGAATTCGCCAGATTTTCCCATAAAATGTATGATCTCTGATATAATTATTATAATAATTTCAGCTCGTTCACAAAACGAAAAAAACCGACTTCAAATGCCGCGTTAGTCATTTTCAGTACTAATTTTGAAGTGTTTATCTCCATATCTATGGAGATACTTGTCAGATCTTGAAAAAATTACAAAATGAATAAATGGGAAACATACTCTGTCAAAGAAAAAATGAACCAAATCGGTTAAGAAATAGCGGTAAAAAATAGCTCTGAGGTAAAAAACATAAAAAAATACGGGCGAATTGAAAATCTCATCCTTCTTTGAAGTCAGTTAAAAACAGATTATTGTTGTTGTAAAAATATAAATATTTTCATAATATAGAGCCGATCTACATAAAGTTTTTCATTTCTGTTTCTGATTCATCTGTTACAAATTCTGATTCATTTGGGCACAAAATATTTGAACGACGATATCTTGAAAACTACATTATAAAAAAGTGTCCCTCATTAAAATAATTGTTATTTGGCATACCTATTTTCATAAGAACATGTGTTACAGAGCTGAAAGTGTAAATAAATTTGGCCATATGAATCAGCCTAAGAATGAAATTTCGAAGAATCACCCATAACCGTTGGGGTAGAAGTGTTGTAGAGTGGAGACCACGGCTCGGCAAATGTAGTGTAGAGCGCCCCCCAGCGAGATGGAGCGATGATATACGCAAGCGGCTTGAAACAAAGCGCTGAAGATCGAGCTCAGTGGCGTGCTCTAGGAGAGGCCTATGTCCAGCAGTGGACAGAGATAGGCTGATGATGATAAGTAGTTTGGTAGACTAAATTTTAGTTTTGATTGTTTTTGTTTAGGTTTATTTGTTTGTTTATAGTTAGGTAGTTTTAAATTTATATTGATGTATGTACTGTACGTAAAAAACAGTCACAAAACACTTATACCTAACCCTAATATTCAATTGTTCAATGACGATAATTACCTAATTAAGTAAAATCAGTTTTTACAAATTCATTGCTAGTATTCACAATAAGCTAATCAATAATAATAATCGATTAATGTATTTCACGGTCGATAATTAGTATCGATTAGTCACAGTGATCGGTAAATAATATAAGAGGTTTTTTTTTCTATGAGGATTGCCTATTTCTGTGCTGCAGTGAAAATGAGGTCTCTAATCTTATTTTGTCTGCTGTTTGCTGCTGTAACAGCTGCACCATCGGTAAGGCTATTAAGATATTTATTTACCATCCTCGACAGCATCATCGCTTACCATCAGGCGAGATAGTGATCAAACGCTAGGCTATCAGAAATAAAAAAGTAAGGAAACCGTGATTTGTTAACGATTCGAATGATTCTTTTATCATGGGTATAGTAAGTACATTTCTATGGTGGTCACATTATACAATTTATTAAGATCTAATGATTACCTTCAAAGATATGGAGAAAACATCTGAAATGTGGTACTGAAACTGACTCGCTAGCCATACTAAATAGTTTTTTTTTAGTTTTTAAACTATCCTAATTATAAAGCTAGTTAACTTTGTTTAAAGACTCATGTCATCAAGTATAATGGAGAGTACACATGTTAACGGTTAACTGTTTTGGAGTGTAGACCATGGCTTGGCAAACGTATGATGTTCTCCAGCTAAGTGGAGCGATTATAAAATGAGTATACAGGATGTAGAGTAAACAGTAGTTAGTAGCCGTCACCTGGGGTGGAGGGCTTCATAACTGATCAGAAAATCAAAATTTGTGTTTAGTAAAAAAGTTTCATAGTTTTCGAGTGTTTGACCATTTTCAAAATTTCATAATAATTACACCCTTGGTGACTCATTTTGATGGCATGTCCACAAAGCACGGTAATTTCTGTCTTATTTTTGAGACATAGTACGCTTGGATAAATGGGCTATCAAATGTTATTTTTATACCGTTACCTTGATTTTTGTATTATTTAAAATTCTAATTCAAAATTTACTGAAAGGTAAAAGAAAATTGAAACTTTCAGCGCCAGCGGTGTAAAAAAATGTATGGAAACATGTGCAACCAAGTTACAATAAATTTGCGTATTTCATTGAAATTAAAAAAAACTGGCCAAGTGCGAGTCAGCATCGCGTCTCTTATCGCACACTTAGGGAGGGTTCCGTACAATACGAAACATAACAGAGTTTCAACCTCATATATTTGAATTATTTATATTACCAAGAATATTTGGTTTGGTCGCGATCTAGAAAGACGGGGCTCGTTTACTAGCGCCATCTATGTCATTTTGCCGAAACTATTTAGATAGATGGCGTTTAAAAACACGTTATTTGTATGGAGACCCCCTTTAATTTTTAACTTTATTTTGTTTTTAGTATTTGTTGATCTAGCGGCAATATAAATACACCATTTGTGAAAATTTCAACTGTCTAACTATCACGGTTAATGAGCTATAGCCTGGTGACAGACGGACAGACAGACAGACAGACAGACAGACAGACAGACAGACAGACAGACAGACAGACAGACAGACAGACAGACAGACAGACGGACAGCGGAGTCTTAGTAATAGGGTCCCGTTTTAGCCTTTGGGTACGGAACCCTAAAAACGATATAATACATGGTATCATCATCTTTTAGTACAAGAAAAATGCCTGTTAAAGAGACCAATAGCTAATTTTGTTTTCTTTTTATTCTAAATTATTAAATTAAGAAATAAAATGAGTTTTGGCAAAGGAATTGTGGATATTAAGACAATAAGAACGCTACCAGCCGAGATAGTGTGGTCAAACGCTAAGCCTTTCGGGTCAGAAAAATCAATAATAGACAGTTTTAATTCAAATTCATAAAATCACAATAACTGCTCAAAATGCGCACCACGACTCCTGACGCAGGCTCTGCATACCCCGCCTCATTTATTCTTTCGCACTGCTGTCTCCACTCACTGTGTAATTGTTCGATTGAAGTAATCGGCTTCTTGTACGACAGGTCCTTTAGGCACCCTTAGTAGAAGGTTTACATTTGATAGCGCATTTATCCAAGAGTATTTCTCAAAAATCAGACTGAGAAAATACCTTAATTTATGGACATGTCATCGAAAAGAGTCACCAAGGGTGTAATTATTATGAAATTTTGCAAATGGTCCAAAATCAAAAACAATGTAACTTTTACTAAACACAAATTGTGATTTTTTGATCAGTCATGGAGCCTTCCACCCACAGGTGACGGCTTGACTACTGTTTATGCCACATCATGTATACGCTGGCTGGCAATGGTTAGAATCGAAGAGCTGAAGGTAGAGCTCAGTGGTGTGCCATACTAGAGGCTTATGCTTATCCAGCAGTGAGCTAATGTTGGCTGTTAATTATGATGAAAAATGGCAACAAAATCTACCAGCCCAAATCCGGCTGTCCTTTGCTATCAGAGAGTTCCAAAACCCTAAATCCTGTCCAACATTCATGCGAACTCCGAACATAATTTTAATTTTATTTGCAGGCAGATAAATCACAGCCAGATAAAGAAAACAAAACAGATGTAAGCTTCTATGAAATTTATAAATATTCTTATACTACATGCACCCCGTGGCTTCGGCTGCGTTAAACGGTATCTATCCTATGGTAATCCAGGTTATAACACCTTATTCCATACAGAGTATAACAATTAATAATTATAGTGTTAGAATACGACAGTCTTATCGCTAAAAGCGATCTCTGCCAGACACCCTTTACATGGAGAAATATGTAAAATGATTCGGCGGTATATGTTGTATCAGTAAATAAGACAATAGGGATGGAATGTGTTGATTCTCTGATGATCTAAAGGAACGTCGACACCGCGGCGTCGTGCGATCAGCGGGCGCGATCTCAGTACTTTTCAATTGTTTTCTGATCGCGTTTGGTGTGAACAAATACTACTGTGCTATCAGATCGCGCACGCAGGACGCTGCGGTGTGTCCGTGCCTCTAATGAAAGGGAGTCAATTTTGAAGAAGTTTGGAGAGGCAATTTGTATAGCTAGGAGAAATGGGATTAGATAAGTTGATAGGATTTGATATTATAAAAAGTGATAGAAAATATATTCTGGAGGAGGTGAATAGGCAGCCACTTGAGTTTATGACGGAATTCTGAAACATGGTAATATTTATGGCCAAATATAAACCTTTAAACTAGTCAATTTCTATTAGATATGTTGATAGAGTGAAGAAATGCAAGGAGAATGTAAAAATCGACGGTATTGAAAGCGTTGCTAAAGTCCAGAAGAACTTACACAGCTACTTTCCCGTTGTCGAACACAAAACGTATATGATCCGTTATTTCAACAAGGGTAGTAACCGAGCTATGTCCAAAGTGAAACCCAGACTGGAAGGACTTAAGGAGTTGATGGGAGATTAGGAAAAAATGTCGCTGATTATGGACACTACACTCAAGTACTTTGGAAAGGAAAGGTAGAATGAAAATAGGACGGTACTCGTTGACAGAGTTAGGATTGAGTTTTTTGGGCAAGAGAGTTATTTGATTTAAAAATTTGATTATATCAAAAAATTTAAATTAATCCTTGTTCAGATCAAATTAATAATTTCAGTTCAATATTTAAGTCAAAACAAAAAATAATAATAAATATTATACTATCTTATACTACTTCATACATTTGACACTACTGAGCACATGTCTATTGCAGCAGTGACGGATATAATGTACAGTCTATCTGTCTAGCCTATCATCATCAAGACGGTGTTAGTTGTGCCCCACACCCTGCGCACCAGGGACGCACTGCGTCTGCGCATGCTCGCGTGGAAGCAGCTGGTGTGTGCATCCGCGAACATGCCTGAAGCGCTGCAGAAGCGGGGCAGCCTCACCACCGCCCTAAAAGCGTTATTATATTAAACGAAGGGCTCCATAGGCAGAAAGGTGCTATTCAAATATTGATATATAAAACAACGAAAAATGAAAATATTTCTTGCCAGAACAAAACATATAATTTAAAGTTACAGAAATGCACATGGAATGGTAATGGAATACAAGAGAACTGAGAAATCCAAACTTGGCTCGAAGCCTGTATCTTAGATTTCCGAGTGTGTAACAAAATAAATAATCTAAAATTTATTACGAGAGATGTGCATATCAAGCTAAGTTGAGCAAAAGTGGTGATGAAATTTTAAATGCTTTTATTTATAATAATTTAACCGACTTTCAAAAAGGTTCTCAATTCGTCTGTGTGTTTTTTATGTTTTTTACGCGACTACTCCGCCAATTGTGAACCGATTTGAATCATTATTTTAGTCATGGATAGGGTCATATCCAAGGTGGTCCAATGAAGGTTTTTTTTCAAGAGTTCATAAGTATCTTCAGAGATATGGTGATATTCATCTCAAACTTACTACTAAAACTGACTCGTCTGGCATGTTATGTCGGTTTTTTGTCTGATCCTGACTGATAAATATTTTATTCAACAGACGCGCAGACGCTTTCAAACTCTCAACGTAAAGGTAAGCAATGTTTTTTTAATTGGTTTATGCGCAGAATGCCCAATTGTCAAAACGGCATACGAGTCTTAAAGGGGCTAATTCTCAAAATGTCAAATTCTACAAATACCAAATTATCTCAATGGCACATTTTAATAACCTGCCAAGTGCGTGTCGGGCCACGCGCAGTGTAGGGTTCCGTAGTAGCCTTTTATTTAATGCAAGTCTTTACCCGTAATAAACAAGCAACTAGGCACATCGTCTTTGTCACTTTAAAGGATTTTGTATTTGGTAGAAAATTATCTAACACCCAAGTTCAACGACTATTACTGCTAAACTAATAAAGTTATCTTAACCGCTATAATTTTCCTTTAAAGTTCATGAAATGCGCTATCATCACGAATTTTTCCAGATTTTTCAAGCCAGCAGTTTAGCTTTTAGAGGGAGGGGGGACGCCCTACTGGAACAAAAGTTTGCACTTTAACGTTTAATATTTCGTAAATGGAGCATTCAATCGAAAAATGGTATTAGCAACCCTTAAGTCATTTTAAAAGATCTACTTAACGATATCCCATATGATGGGGTAGACGACGAAAAAAAAAAAATCCCCACTTCTCATGTAGGGGAGCTACCCTAAAAAAGTCAAATGTTTTTCAAAATTTTACTTCACTACTTTGTCGGCGTAATTTATATACATACCTAAAAAATACAGCTTTCTAGTATTAACGGTCTCTTAGCAAAACCTCGGACAGACAGACAGATAGACGGACATGACGAAACTATAAGGGTTCCTTGTCAGGACTACGGAACCCTAAAAAGGACTAATTATAAAAATGCCAAATTCTCAAAATTGCAAAATAAATTCAGTTAGAAAATGTATATGTATAATTTTTTAGGGTTCCGAACCCAAAGGGTACCACCGGATCCCTATTACTGAGACTTCGCTGTCTATCTGTCTGTCTGTCTATCTGTCTGTCTGTCCGTCTGTCGCCAGGCTGTATCTCATGAACCGTGATAGTTAGACGGTTCAAATTTTCACAGATGATGTATTTCTGTTGTCGCTATAACAACAAATACTAAAAACAGAACAAAATTAAATTAATTACAAAAAACGTGTTTTTTACTATAATCTAAGATAAGATAAGATACATTTATTTGCCACAAACATGAAGGTATTACAAGCATGTAGAAATCTTAAGAATAGTCCGTTACACATGTTTTGCCTTATAATGGCGTGCAAATAGAGAGATGGTCGTTTACCTATTAATCACATAAATTACATTTCACATTAATCACATCTAATTAGAGAAATAATAGTGACTGTTTAAACATTCGTTTAAACAGTCACTCATTATCATAATACAGCAAACAAATATAAAATACGAAATAAAATAAAAATGTCATCAATTAGTTCGTTAGTTGTAGTTATTGGATTCATCATGTCAGTTTCATAGTTTCAGTGTCATATTATAAAACTTTTAGTCATCAAAGCATTAAGTGTATAAAAGCATTTGTCCATTAATACTTTTTTTAATATATTTTAAATGTGTGAATTTAATTGCATTAAATTAAGTTAATTGCATTTCTCTAAGAACTTTGGGGATTTTATTGAATATTATTAGACCCATACATATTATGCTTTTACTAGTGATCGTCTTTTTAACAGATTGCAGCTGAAGTCTGCCTTTGTCGCGTCTGTTTCTCTGTACCGCCTCTGATAGGCGTGGAAATAATTGAGGATTAGATTAAACAAATAAAAAATAAGTTCAATAACTAAAACCCGACTACTGAAAAATCACTCTCCAAAAAAGTATGAATCAAGAAAATATTCTCATCTGAGACCGCTATGTACAAACTATTCAATATGTATTGTGTATTACACAAACAACTAAGTTGTAATAAATAATTTATTGTATTTCACATACAGGGTGTCGGGTTTCATATGATCCAAACGAAAACCATCGATGGAGAACACCAAGGGCTACCCAGAGAAGGCTATCCCTATGTATGTTCCGCGAAAATCTATAGTTTTCGAGAAAATTGCGTTTTACTTGTTTTCGAGTTAGTCCCCGAAATGTTGCAATTTATTTAAATTTTCTCCCAAACTATAAAGGCCACAGCCCTAGTTTTTTTTGTGGGACTATGAACAATAAATAGGTCTTTCAGGGAAAACCACATTTTTTTATTTAGGCTTATTATTTTCTGAGAAAAAAAAATAATATCACATTTTTTTTATTTAGACGATATTTGAACTTTTACTTCGGGCAGGCTTTTCTCCAAAAAAAACACAAAATAAAAAAGTTACAACCGATTTTAAAAACTTGTCTGTTTTATGGACCTGCTGCTTGAAAATTTCTTAACGGCTACGACAAGAGGTACAGGTCTAAAAACATAATTAACGAAATTAAGAATGGATTTTAAATATTCAAAGTATTTCTTCTGAAATACACTATGGTAATCTCTTTTTTACAGAATTAAAAAAGAGTGTTTTTTTAACTCGAATGAAAAGATTTTCTTGTCAAGTTTGTAATAAAAGTTCAAAGTGACCCTTTACAGCAATGCACATTATTGCACATACGATAACGCTTTATGAAGTTTCTTATGATATGATGAGAGAAGTCATCGTCTTCACTTCTCTTCTTGTGTGCATCTCTTAGCTAAAGTTGATATTTTTTTTTATACTGTTGCCACTATAACAAGAAATACTAAGAACAGAACAAAGTTAAAAATTAAAGAAAAGTCTAAAAAAGTTTTTTACGATAGCGCCGCGCCATCTAGCTAGCATCAAAGATGGCGCGCGCTATCGTCTTTACCTTAATTTGAATCTCGGAAGCGGCTCCAACGATTAAATAAAATTTAGTATACAGGGGATTTCGGGGGCGATAAATCGATCCAGCTAGGAATCATTTTCAGAAAATGTTGTTTTATTCGTGTTTTCAATAATCAACTTTATTGATAATCAACTTAAAATATTACTCTTCCTGACATCTATTGGCGAGTAGAAGTAGCTTTAGTGTTACTGTGTGGGTGAAGCAGTTAGTGGCTCTCAATTAAAAAAAAAAGTATTATTATTCATCAATAGATGTCGGGAAGAGTCATATTTGTCTGTTTAAGTGGCAAAAAATACCGAGCAAAGCTCGGTCAACCAGATATTTAATAATATTAATTACTACTATTACTATAACTACTATATAATACTATTCTACCTTTGTTTTAACGTTTACTTAGTTGGAGTTCGGTTCGGAATCCTCCGTGTGCGGGACAAAAGTCTGACTCGCACTTGGCCAGTTTTATTTTACCTTTCGAGGTACGGAACCCAAAAAAACATACAGACGAATTTAGAACCTCCTTCTTTTTGGAAGTCGGTTGAAAATGGATGGTATGTGGTCAAAAAACAATTGATATGGTAAAATAAAAAATATGTATCAGTGAACTCTCAAATTAGCTACTCTTAAAAATTGATTTACATGCAACTAACTTGAACATTAACGTAGTGCATTTGGTCTACTCTCCCTCCGTCTTACGAAATATCGATCAGATCATGTGTCCTGACGCGAGTTTAACATTTTTTACACATCCCAATAACAGTTTCTACTCTTCCTCCGTCTTACGAAAATAAATATTTCATATTTAAGGATTTTTTCTCCATATCACTGAAGATGCTCATCATCATCAACAATAGCCAGTATTCCTCCACTATTGAAAATAGGCCTCACCTATGGCACGCCACTCAATTTTCAACTCTTTGTTTCCAACCGCTGCCAGCTAGGTTGCGTATATCATCGCTCCACTTAGCTGGAAAGCGTGGTGACGCGACGTGACATGACGAAGCTTCTGGTTCCGCGCTGCGCAGCGGGAAGCCACGTGATAAAAAATTTTACTTTATTAACTACACAATAAGACACACATTGAGATATTTCAGCCGCGACGCACGTCTCGCTGCGTCGAGGTGCAGTGCGGCGCAGCCTGAAGCCGCCGAATTAACTCAATGGAAAACAATCTATAATAATAAATCTTTAAGTGTAGTAAATAAAGTTCTCTTCTGTATCACTCTCTTAAGAGGGAACGCGGGATGCACTTTTCTATACACATGTATTCCCCCCCGTTTACTCCCTGGAAAATTCTTCTAGAGAATAATTGTTTCCACACAAAATCAAGGGCTGCTGTAGCTACGGCCCTATTATTTTCTTTTTTAGATCAACCAATTGCAAATAGAAATATGACTCTTCAAAAATCTTAAACAGGAAATTAGAAGGCTTATATTACATAGCTGTTAGTTGCGAATTTAAAACGAATCAGATTTTGATCAAATGTAGCAAAGACCAGGCACAATACAAGGCGATAATGCAAATTCTTTGCGTAGGGCATCTACGCCCGTAGCACTCGTAGAGTAATGCTACGACTAATTTGTAGAAGTATTCGTAGCATGGCTAGGAATCGTAACTAATTAGACACTATGACCACTACAATCGTAAAATTTGGCGAAATATTAGGCTAGAAATAAGATATTTCCTAGTTATTAAATTATGAAATTTGTGACAGTAAAAAGCGTAATTGATGTCCAGTCCAAAGTATGTGTAGAAGGCTCAGGAAACTTGAGACAGTTTTGTATGAGAAACGGATCACTCAGTATGACCCCAATGTGGCTTTAGAAGGCACTCCAAGAATTTGAATGAGTTTCTTTAGTAGGAAAGTCTTGTTAAGAGCAAATGCGGGGTACATTTGTCTATACAAATGTATTCCCCATTTTCCTCCCTGGAAAATGCTTCTAGAGCAAAATTTTTCAAGCAAAAAATCAAGATCTACTGTACCTATGCTCCTATCATTTGTTTTTTTTCATCATACATTTGTAATAAGAAATATGACCCTTCGAAAACCTGAAAAAATTACCCATTTTACTGCCCTGATCTAGACGGCTACCAGACAAGTTCTAAAGGGTTTTAAGACAAAACAAAATTATAGAAGCACGGATACACTCATTTGCAAAAATATCGTGAAAAAAATAATTTGATCGGATCAGTTTTCGAGGAGAAAACACGGGAATACAAAACCTTATTTTACTCAACATTTTGTAGGCAAAATGCGTCTGAGCTGCAGTTGTCCCTATCGCACTCTTCGGGGGAAGGCTGGAGGCCTGGAGGTGAGGGAGGGTGAAATTAACACGAATACATTTAAGGAAGTGATAATTGTCGCTAATGATTAATAATGATAATGATAATATAATAATTCACGTTATTTATTTTCTTTCTTAGTTTTAGGTTTTTTTACAATAAAGATATCCAAACAAAAATAGAAAAAAATCATTACAAATAAACAATATTATAAAAAAACCTAAACCTAGAGTGCCGCCAGCAGCGGGGCAGGGCCCAAGCTACCGGTGGTTAGGGCTGCAGAGAGAGGAACCTCCTGACGATGCGTGCCGTGTCAAGAAGTACTGCCTTCTGTATCTAGCCCTTGATCCAGCCGTCTAGCGAGAGTCTCTTGAGATGTTGGTCGAGACTCTTCGCTATTAGGCCGTTCGCAGAAACGACTATTGGGACAATGCTAGTCGAATCAACATCCCACATGGCGGTAACCTCGAAAGACAAGTCAAGGTACTTGCTGATCTTGTCCTTTTCAGCCTTCACGAGGTTCTCGTCATGCGGGATGGTGATGTCAACTAACACTGCCCGCCGCTGGGACCGGTTGACTATCACGATATCAGGTTTATTGGCGGCAATAGTCCTGTCCGTGATAACCGATCGGTCCCAATAGAGCAAAGCATGACCATTTTCAAGAACTGGCGCAGGTGCGTACTTATAGTACGGCACCTCAGACTCGACAAGGCCGTATTGAAGAGCAAGTTGCTGGTGGATGATCCTGGCTACGAGGTTATGTCTGTGCAAGTACTCGGAGTTAGCAAGATGAGAACAACCGGAAATGATATGTCTGAGTGACTCTCCGGGACGGCGGCATGCCCGACATATGTCGACCGTACCGTCCTTCATAATATATTTCCGGTAGTTGTTCGTCTTGATAACTTCGTCCGCAATTGCACAAACAAAACCTTCGGTTTCCCCAAAGAGGTCCCCGAATCGTAGCCAGTTCACCGACGCGAGCAGGTCCACATCGGGTCCCGTTAAGACTCGATAGAACCGGCCATGCAGCTCCTTGCTCTTCCATACGTCCTTGCGGTCCTCGGTGCTCAGCACCTGAGGCTTGCGCCAGTTCTCTTTGCCTAAGGACAGAGGGGTGAAAGTCTTGTCAACTGACACCACATCGCAATGCATCCCACACTCGTTGTTTAGGAAATATTCCCGGAGACTGCATACCTCACGGTTGTGGAGTGTCTTGGCATTTAAAAAGCCTCGACCACCCCATTTCCGTGGGATATACAGTCTCATAACAGACGAGCGTGGGTGAAGCATGCGATGTGATGTCAATTGCTTTCGAACTTTTCTATCCAGGGCGTCTAGTTCAGTCTGAGTCCACCTTAGTATGCCAAAGGTGTATATAAGTAGGGGCATAACCCAGCCGTTGAAGGCACGTACCTTGTTGCCTCCTGACAAAAGACTGTTAAGTACTTTTGTCAGGCGACCGAAGAAACGTTCCTTCACCGACTGTTTTATCCCCCCACTCTCGATACCCAATGACTCTGACATACCTAGGTATTTGTAGGTGTCGGCTTCGGAGAGAGATCTGAAACTCATTGTATCAGAAAGTTGTAAATTCATTGAATTAACAACTTTCCCCGCTGCACGTGCATGACCGCGCACTTATCTACACCGAACTCCATGTTGATGGCGTTGCTGAAAGTCTCAGTGACTTTCAATAACTCCATCAAATCATGGCGCTTCGGTGCAATAAGTTTGAGGTCATCCATGTACAGCAAGTGTGAAATGACTTCACCCTCTCTCCTAAGCCGATAGCCTAGCCCTGAATCCTCTAATAATGTGCTTAGAGGATTTAGGGCTAGACAGAACCACAACGGACTCAGACTGTCACCCTGGAAGATGCCTCGCTCAATCCTTATAAAGTCCTGCGGACCAGAGAGACTGTCCCAACCACCCGGTTGACGAAGGACTGTGGTCCACTGCCTCATACAAGAACCTAGAAAAGACCTCAGAGTTGTATCAATTTTATACAACTCCAAGATCCTCTCCAGCCAGGTATGAGGCACTGAATCATAGGCCTTCTTGTAGTCAATCCAGGTGGTGGAGAGAGCACCTTTGTTCCGTCGGACTTGTTGGCAAATGGCCGTGTCGATGAGGAGGAGCTCCTTAGTACCACGGGACCCAACCTTACATCCATTCTGAGAGGGGGCCAAAATATTGTGCGCAACAATGTGCGAATTAATTTTAAACCTCAGAATAGATGTAAGAAGCTTGTACAGCGTTGGCAAGCATGTAATGGGTCTATAGTTCTTCGGTTCCGTGGTACTACCGGACTTGTGGAGCAGGAAGGTGACACCGGTTGTCATGAATGTTGGCAAGGAACCGACCTCGAGGGCTTTTTGGAATTGCGCCGCTAAGCAGTCGTGTGAGCATCGAATCCACTTTATCCAAAAGTTGTGTAATCCGTCCGGTCCTGGACTTTTCCAGTTCTGGGCCGTACGGATCGCACAACTAACGTCTTCGGGGCTAATACTAATAGCCCCCATGGATTCGATAGGCTCACACGCGCGCTCAACGACGCTCATCCAATCGCCCTCCGTGTGTTCGACGGGCACCGACCAGATACTACGCCAGAAGTTATTCATGGTAGTAGTATCCGGACACTGCTCCTCATTCACACGTTGATTGGTTCCTTCCCAACCTCGGTATACCTTCCTTTGGTCACTTTGGAAGAGGCGATTTTGATAATAGCGATCTACACGCGCTCTATAGCGACGAATACGGTTTGCCAATGCATAAACTTTCTGCTTCAGAAAGTCAATGCGTTCCGTGACACAAGTCATGTAGTCCCGGGGTCTAATCCCGGTCCCAGCAAAGGCCTGATTCACGAAACGCATGACTCGGGGGCGATGATTACCCCCTCTGAAGCAGATCAACTTCGCAATAAGAGTCCTAAACATATTGATGCGACACTCGATTCGTTCTTACCACGCAGGGATAGCGGGGCGTCGCGGTATTCGGTCAGTATCCGGAAACTTGACGCGAACAACGCGACACGCCGCTATAGCCGCGCAGTAAAGAATCGAGTGTGTATCAACTAATGTTTCACTAGTCTGCATATATGGGACTAGCAAAACGTTTAGGGCTCCCATTAACGCCAGGTTACGTTTATTCATTGGCAAACGTGGTAGTCGCGGCCTAGAGTCAGGAGTAGTGCGATACTCCAAAATCGCGTCTTCCAAAGCCCTCCTCAAATGCTCATTAGTCTGGGTACTTACGTTAGTATTCGTACAATCGTCTGCGTCTAGCGCGGCATCCGCCGGGGCAGACGTCGAAGCCGAACCTGTCGGCCCCTGCGTCGACGACACACTGGGCGGGTCCCGCGCTAAAGCAGAAGTAGTAGGAATAATAGGTAACGCCTCCAGACGCAGCCGATCAAGCGCAGAGTCGTCCAACAGCTTGAGCCGCTGGATGGCCCGCACCTGATCCGATAGTCGTTGTGCGGTAACGGTGACGGCTGGTTCAAGGGCCTGAAACAGAGGTAGTATCCTATCGCGGTACGCGGTCAGGTTAGTTCCTCCCTCTGTAGCCCCGTAGTAGGCGCGCATGCAGTTCTCATTTAAAGACTGGGTCCATCGCATGCGACGCGCTACACCACCGGTAGCGAGGGCCGGGCGCGGAGCAGAATGCCCCACAGGCCCCAAGCGTGCCGGTAGCGGTGGCCGTCCTCGTCGTCGCGTAGATGGTGGTGGCGGCGGCGGCGGCGTAGGCCCGTCGTCATCACTCGACGAGCTGCCCTCCGGGGGAGTGACAAACTCGTCTCCCGACGATGTGCTCGGAGATGATGCGGCGGGCGGAGGTGGTGGGTGCGCGCTTCTTGTCTCCGCTAGACATCTTCGAGATCTCGTTATCATTTTTTATCACTTTTATCGTAGTTATTTTGCTTGCACATTATTTTGGGTTTGTTGATATATGACATGATACGTCAAATGAGAAAAACGATGTAGATTAAATTAAATGTATACTGAATTTTGAACACTATTTTCTTGATGTAAGATTATTTGTTTATTGTATTTACTGTTTTTATGGTATAATCAAGGTTGAAATAGCAAAATTCACAAATAAAAGTAATATAAAAGAAAAAAAAAATCTAAAAGACGTCTCGTCTGAGCGGTGTCAAATTTTTTTTAATAATAATATTATAATAATTATTATATGATATTAATAATGATAAATAATTGTCGATAGTCTAGTGTTGTCTATCGATATCGATATTTATCGCGTTTTCATTAATTTAATTTTCTACAAAGTGTATATGTTACTTTTATCATTGTAGGTAGGTACTTCAAATTGCTCTAGATATCACTTACCACCAGGTGGTATAGTGGTGAAACGCTAGACTGTAAGATATAAAATAAAAATATTACAGACAAATGTTACCTATACATAATGTTTTTGTGACCAGGTTAAACTTTCTACTTGAAATTTTCACAAAGTATGTATTACTATGGGCGCTATAAAAGCAAATAATATTTTTTTGAAAACTTATTAGTAAAAACTTCTTTAGCGGCTTTGTGAACTTTGTATAGGATTTGAATGGGATGGGTAAAATATTTTAAACTCGCGTCAGGACATCGCGTTGGGAAACGTGACCTGATCGAAAATTCGTAAGACGGAGGAAGAGTAGAAACTGTTATTGGGATGTGTAAAAAATGTTAAACTCGCGACAGGACACGTGATCTGATCGATATTTCGTAAGACGGAGGGAGAGTAGATCAAATGCACTACGTTTATGTTCAAGTTAGTTGCATGTAAATCAATTTTTAAGAGTAGCTAATTTGAGAGTTCACTGATTCATATTTTTTATTTTACCATATTAATTGTGCTGTTTTTCGACCACATAACATCCATTTTCAACCGACTTCCAAAAAGAAGGAGGTTCTAAATTCGTCTGTATGTTTTTTTGGGTTCCGTACCTCAAAAGGTAAAATAAAACTGGCCAAGTGCGAGTCAGACTTTTGTCCCGCACACGGAGGGTTCCGAACCGAACACCAACTAAGTAAACGTTAAAACAAAGGTAGAATAGTATTATATAGTAGTAATAGTAATGGTAGTAATAGTAATAGTAGTAATTAATATTATTAAATATCTGGTTGACCGAGCTTTGCTCGGTATTTTTTGCCACTTAAACAGACAAATATGACTCTTCCCGACATCTATTGATGAATATATTTTTCCTCTTCTAGCGCATGGGATGGTTGGTAGGGACCTCTCAGTCGCACACATTAACTCGGAGCAAAATTTAATCTTTTGAAATTCGGCTACCGGTATTCAGGACTGATTTTTCGCAGGCAACCCTATATCACCGTGTTCGTAATGAAATAAACTTTATTTTTATTTAAGTTTCATTCATTAACCAGACCGGTGCAAATTCTAGTATCGAGTTCATACCTGGCAACCCAAGGGTTGTGACAGGAAAAAAAATAGGCAACCTAACTTTTTCGTATACAATGGGCTGCATACTCGACATTTAGATTGGTATTGAATTTATCTATTAACCAAACCGGTGAAATTTTTAATTTTTTTTTTATTAATTAAAAATATCCTGGACTGAAATTTGCTAGGCATGCATATGGGTATATGCAATATATTTTTTGATATATTAAATTACATAAAAATGTGTTTGATCCATTAACCAGCTCGGTGAAGGTCGTCGTATGACGGGATCTTAGACCACCAGAAAGGTTACTTTTATGACGGTCGGATGTTTTATGACCCCCATTTAGTCTATTTTTTCCCCTCGACTATTTTTATTCCCTCGAAGTTTCTATCAGACAATACAAAGGCCGATAAAACAATATCAAAGTCTACCCCCGTCTTTCTTATTTTGTACTATAAGATAAGAGAGAGTAGTGAGAGGTTCGTCATGACATTATGGAGCCGAAATAATAATTTTGCTTTAGATTAGATTAGACGTAATACGATTGATTTTATTATTTTTGTATTGTAAAAGTGCATAAATTAATACTGCCTACATACAGAACAAATACTTTGAGTGTTGACAAAATATATTTTATTATTTATGCAATGTTTTATTTCTTTCAGGTCGAAAACAGAGACAACGATGACGATAAAGACGTAAGATTTAAGATTTATGTATTTCTTACAGAAATGTCTGATGGCTAGCAAATATTTAGAGGCCTACAGACTTAATGAAATAAATTAGATCTATCCAATCTGCGACTAAAATGCGAGTGGATTGCATACAATTTTTGCTTCAAAGCAGCTGGCTGGCTTACATTTTGCTTAAAAGCAGTTGGCTGGCTTACATTTTGCTTTAAAGCAATTGGCTGGCTTACATTTTGCTTTAAAGTGGTTGGCTGGTTTACAATTTTACTTCTCAATTCGTCTGTATGTTTTTCTTATGTAAGTTACACGATTACTACGTCAATTTTGTACCGATTCGAATGATTCTATTTTTAATTGGTAGGGTATCGAGATTTGATAAGTATCTCCAGAAAAATGAAGATAAACACCACAAACTTAGTACTGAAAATGACTGGCGCGGTATTTGAAGTCGGTTTTTTTTCGTTTTGTAAAAGATCTTAAATTAATATAGTTATTGATTCTACATACAATGGCAATGGAGGCAAAACGCTGATTTGATGCTCCAGCTTAGATATCCATTACAGTACTCTGGAATACAAATTTAATTAAAAAAATTATTCCTCACCAGAGATGTCGAGTTCAGGTTCGTTGGAATAGTCTCAATAAACAGTTTATACATAGATTAGCCGGGGGTGGTTTTAATTTTTTAATTTTAGTATTGTTTTTTTCAAAAATTATAACTCAATTTTTTTTAGGGCGATTATAAAGCCAAGTATAGTGACCGAGTAGACAGATATTACGACTATGTAAGACGTGAAGATGACAGATACGATACTGATCGAGAAGATAGAAGGTATAGAGACAGAAGGATTGATGATAGAGAAGATAGAAGATACGACGACAGAAGAGATAGAGATAGGGATGATAGAAGAAACGACGATAAACGTTACAGAGAAGATAGAAGGGACGATGACAGACGAGATGACAGAGAAGATAGAAGAGATGATGATCGAAGAGACGACTATAGAGAACAAAGATATTACGACGATAGAAGAGATGACGATCGAAGAGACGACGATCGAAGAGACGACGATCGAAGAGACGATGATCGAAGAGACGACTACAGAGAATATAGATATTACGACGATAGACGGGATGACGATCGAAGAGACGACGATCGAAGAACCGACGATCGAAGAGACGATGATCGAAGAGATGACTACAGAGAATATAGATATTACGACGATAGACGAGATGACGATCGAAGAGACGACGATCGAAGAGCCGACGATCGAAGAGACGATGATCGAAGAGACGACTACAGAGAATATAGATATTACGACGATAGACGAGATGACGATCGAAGAGACGACGATCGAAGAGACGATGATAGAGAAGATAGAAGGGATAATGAGAGAGAAGATGACGACAGAGAAGATGACGATAGAGAAGATGACGACAGAGAAGATGATGACAGAGACGATGACGACAGAGACGATAGTACTTGGGAACAGCTTGATGAATTCCGTGTTGAAAGGGTAAGTTCTTCCTTCGAAATACTCTGTTATCATGTAATTATTAGTAATAATCAAATCGGCTAGCGTTAGATCACCATCTCGCCTGGTGGTAAGCTGAAGATGGTAAATACGCTAATTATTATTATTAATTCATTTATTTCAGATTCATTCCATAGCTTAATTACACATTATCATAAATTATCATATATAATGATATAATGATCTGACTCTCAAGGGCTGTGTGCTGCCGGAACACCGTAGGGTTTATAAGCTATCACGGAGTATATCTATTACTCCGTGATAGTGGTAAGCAGCGACATCCTGCCAAAATGTCACTGGTGGTAAGCTACTTTTTGGAAGCAAGTTATTATATTATAATGATCCTACTACCTGTGAACTGTATATGTATGTGCAAACGTAATACTAAAATAATTTATAATTTAGTTCGATCCAGAGGTACAGAGTTCAAACCGCCGTGCACCAATGGATTTTTCAATCGAAAAATGTATGTGCGCTTTTCACAGCATGGTGGTAGGACACTATCTAGTGCCTGGCCAGCTACCACCCTCAAGTTCAATGAAAAAATCTGTCGCCAAAACATCTAATGTGTTCCGGCAGCTATCCTTGAGAGCCAGTTCCCATTCTACGCCTAGCGTGCTTACCATCTTCGACCGCATCATCACTTACCAACAGTTGAGATAGTAGTCAAACGCTAGCCTATAATATATTTAAAAAATACATAAAAATACTTAGGTATAAATCAATTATTGCATATTTCATTCCACGCATATTTCTAGTTTATTATGGTTTTAATATTATTCTTATCTGACTACGGCGAAACTAAAAGGAGGGTTATGATTTTAACCGGTATGTTTTTGGGCCAATTTGTAAATTCTTCTTTTTACTTCCTCCCGTTTAAATTTCATCGATATCTAATGAGTATCTCCAGAGATATAGAGATAAGCACTTCAAACTTGGTACTGAAAATGACTAGCGCGGCATTTGAAGTTGGTTCTTTTAGTTTTTTAAACGATCTTAAATTATAAGGTGTGACAATAAATATTTTTCTATATATCTATCTATAAGTAATACATTTATTTAGAGTGATGTTTTTTGTGATGTTTATAATATACTAGTTGGTCCGGCGAACTTCGTACCACCTAACAGACAACGAATGTCGTGTTACCTTTTAGATTAACTTAATTTAGGCTTTTATGAACGTAATAAAATGAATACAAAAGAGATATTAAGTTCAGTAATGTATTATGGCACTTTGATTATCAAGTAAATAATAAAGTTGTAGCAATACAGAAATAGAATAAAAATACAACAATCAAGTACTTCAACCGCGTGTCAGCAAGACATGATGCGATGAAACAATGTTATTATTGTTATAGATAAGTTATTAACTTGAAATTAGTTTGATTGAGTTTAATTTTGATTGTAAAAATATAATCACCAGTATTTAATTTTAATTCTGAATAAGTATAGGTACTTACTTAATGAATAACTGTCTAATATTTTTTGCCTTATGGATAAGACTGTATACATACGACATTCATAACTTGGCTATCACATTCTTGCATATCTCTGTATTTACCTACAGTTAGGCATTAGGATTAGGCATTGATTATTATCGTCTCGATTGCTTGTAAGCATACATTTTCTTTAAGTTTCATTATGTCTCCACACGATTAGTGTATTTAGCCAGTGACAAATATTAGATTTTTTCAAGTTTTTATCAATTTTGGTCGTAGAGATGGGTCAGAGTCACATTTTAGCTCAGTTTTCAAGTAAAAGTCTAGTCTAAGTCATACCTTCAGTAAATATGAGGTGTTTACTGAAGATTTTCAGTGGAATTTAGGTGAGAATGCAATTAGCATGTTTTTCAACATTGCGCTGTTTCCCTACACACGCACAAATTCACCAAAAAAAAATTAAAAAAAAAAATCACCAAAATAAATAGTATCCTATGTCCGTCTCCTGGCTCTAAGCCACCTCCTCACCAATTTTCAGCCATATCGGTAAAGCCGTTCTTGAGTTATAAATAGTGTAACTAACACGACTTTCTTTTATATATATATAATCTTCTAATACTATAAGAATCTTTGTCCTGACATACTGACTGACTGACTGACTGACTGACTCACTGACAGACAACGCACAGCCTAAACCGTTGGTCGTAGAGACATGACATTTGGAGGGTATATTTGTCGTAGTACGTAAGGGTTGTACTAGGAAAGGATTTTCCAAAATTCACCCCTCAAGGGGATGAAACGGGGGTTCAAAGTTTATATGGAGAAACAAGATTAGATAGTATTTTCTATTCGAAACTTCATCAAAGTGCTCCAGTAAAAAAATAAGTAAATACGTGTTTCAGGTTTTTTAATTCCACCCTTTCTTAGGGGTGAAATGGGGTAACAAAGTGTGAAAATCAATATTATTTCGGTTTGTGCTGAAATTCGGCATGCAGATAGTCATTACGACGTTAGTTCCCTTTGAGAAAGGATTTTCCAAAATTCACCCCTGGGATTCAGGGGATGCAACGGGGGTTCAAAGTTTGTATGGAGAAACAAGATTAGATAGTCTTTTCTATTCGAAACTTCACACAAGTACTTAAGTAAATAAATAATAAAATACATGTTTTAGATTTTTTCGAAATTCCACCCCAAAGAGAGTTTTGTTTCGGATTGCACTGAAATTTGGCATGCAGATAGTTATTTTGACGTAGGTATCCGCTAAGAAAGGATTTTTCAAAATTCACTTTTCAAAGGGATGAAGCGGGGGTTCAAAGTTTGAATAGTCATTTTATTCGACATTTCACACAAGTACTTCTGTATATAAATAAGTAAATACGAGTAACAGACTTTTTCAAAATGCCACCCTAAGAGGGTGAACTGGGGTAACAAAGTCTTAAAATCAATATTGTTTCGGATTGCTGAAATTTAGAATGCAGATAGTTATTATGACGTAGGTAACCGATAAGAAAGGATTTTCCAAATTAACTTCTTATGGAGACGGAACGGGGATACAAAGTTGAATGTTGATGAGATAGTCTGTTTCATTCGAAACTTTACTTAAGTACTTCTGAACATAAATAATTAAATACGTGTTATAAGATTTTTCAAAATGGGGTAGGTAACAAAGTATGAAAATTTGGGGTTTTCGGGTTTTATAATTATGAATCCCGATTTGCCTTAGTTACGCGATAACATGCAAACGGGTGATCCAATTTGGCTAATTCATATTTAATGTTTTTATTTATATTGTAATATTATATATTTATTTTATATTATTTCTTTTATAGAAACATTTTTACATAAGAAAAGTTTTAAGTAAAGGAGTTTTTAACGCGGGCGAAGCCGCGGGACACTTCTAGTATATATATATAAGATATGTAGTTGTATTGTAATGATTGAGTTTACATACTTTTGTTTTAATTTCAGGTGGATAGCACCGGCGATATTGATATCGTAAGTAATACGAATAAGAAAAATAAATCTATTATATTCATACAAATATATTAACGCATTATGTTTTTTTTAACTCGAGCTTTAAAACTAAATTTAAAATGTCATACCTGGGAGAGTCATCGTTACCAATCAGCGTATGGAGGCGGGATCCTTTTTATTCGCATAATTTTTTATTCCTAATTTTCTTAGGCATTACGGGTTACGCATTATTTTAAATGGCATAATAGTACTAATGCATATTTTTTTTTGGCATATTGTATAAATGGACATAACCTTCATTTGGACTATATTGTTTCGGCCTAATTTAGAAGCGCATAAAGTTATAAGGCATATTTTCTATTGGCCTAATTGTTATTAGACATAAAGTCATAATTGAATGTAGACACTTATGTTATGCTGAATGATTCTAATTAAAATAAAAAAGTTTTCTTAATTACACAATTATGATTACAAATTAATACAACGACGATTGTATTATACATTTTCATTAAAAAAAAATAACATTTCCAAAGTCAGAATTAAAGTAGGACTGCGTCATATTTAGTTGAGATATGTTTGGCTCAAAAAATAAAAAGTTTGTGGTTTCAAGTTTCAAAAAATTCATATTTAATAATATATGAACTTCAAGTTAAGCCAAATTAAGGTTATTAAATAAAATAGTATGAAGTTATTAATACAAATAAAAATTTGGTACTAGACTGTGACAGTAGGTTAAAGTTCGGTGGGGGTTGCCCTTGGGCCACCCCTACGCCGCGATTATTTTTATTCTAGAACTGAAAGTTATTTGACCCAACGCAAACATTAAATTAACATAACTTACCGAATCGTAGTGCATCTATCTAATGACTTTGGTTCTGCATTTGATTAATGATTTTGTTTGGTAACTAGTACGTAATTTGCTTAGGTAGTATAATAAGTCAATTGTTACTATTATGCGCATCTTAACCTTATTCACAGATATAAACCACAAACTGAGCCTCGCAGCTTCGTCGGCGTAAAAAAGTATTCTATGTCCTATTCCATAATATTAGGTATACTAAAGTAATATATAAACAAAATCAGTCTACTGAGATCGATCTACTAGATTGATCGTGAAGAGATTAATATTTAAAAAGTACTATTTTATAATTATTTTATAAACTAGCTGTAGCCGCGACTTCGTCAGCGTGGAATAGTGTCTGGGTAGCATTTTAAATTATTTAGGCTAATTATTTTACAAATAAGACACATGCGTATCCCACCTACACCGCACCGTACCACGCCACGGTAATCCTTCCTCCACCCTCTCCCTACCCCTCACTCCTCCCCTCCCCTCCCCTCCCCCTCTCTCTTGCCTTCACTCCCCTCCCCCTCTCCCTACCCCTCACCCCTCCCCTACCCTCCTCTCCCCTCCTCTCCCCCCCCTCTCTCTTGCCCTCACTCCCCTCCCCCTCTTACCTTCACTTTCCTCTCCCCTCTCTCTTCCCCCACTCCCTCCCCCTCCTGTTTCCCTCACTTTCCTCTCCTCCTCCCCTTTCCCCTCACTACCCTCCCCTCCCCCTTCCCCTCACTTCCCTCTCCCCTCCCCTTTCCCCCCACTTCCCCTCCCCTTCCCCTTCCCCCTCCCCTTTTCCCCTCACATTCCCCAAACTTTGAATATCAAATTTATTTATATCTAATCAACAGCCTAAACAATAAGTTTCAAGCTTCTAGATTTTACAATGACGATACTTTCATACAACTTTTCATCCCCCTTCGCATTAAAAAGTAACCTATATCCTTTGTCAGGCTCTACATTATCTGTGTACCAAATTTCATTTAAATCCGTTCAGAAGAAAATTCACATAAACCTTACATATTTCCATACCAACTTTCATCCCCTATTCCCTATTGTTATTTTACACCCTTGAGGGTGTTACCTTATTTATATCAAATCATCAGCCAAAATAAATTTCAAGCTTCTAGCTCTAAAAATGACGATACTTCCATAGAACATTTCATCCCCCCTTTCAACCCCTTACAACCCTTTTTTCGCATAAAAAGTAGCCTATGTCCTTTCTCAGGCTCTAGACTATCTGTGTACCAAATTCCATTTAAATCGGTTTGGTGGTTTTTGCGTGAAAGTGACACAGACAGACAGACAGACAGACAGCCTGAGTTACTTTTGCATTTATAATATTAGTTAGGATTTTAAAAATATTATGCTAGAAATGATTATGAATATTATGGCAAGAAAAATATACCTAATAACTTTATGCCAAGTTTATGTATGCTTAAATATAATAAGAAGAAACAACATTATTTTAAACTATATTATGACAAAAAATGTTATGCGAAACAATAAGGAACCTATGGAGGCTTAGAAAACGACCACACCGCGGCGTCCTGCGTCCGCGTGTGCGTATGCGATCTGATTTTCTAATGTTTTCTGATCGCCGTAGACCGCGTTTGGAATGAACCAGTCGGTACAAATACTACTACGCAATCTGATCGCAGCCTAGATCGCGCACGCAGGACGCCGCGGTATGGTCGTACCTTTCCGTAGGTACGATTTCCATTGTTAGTTGGTGAACTAACAGCAAAGATATCGTGTTTAGGCTCTTTGAAATAATCTCAATGAAATGATTATACATAGATCAGTTGGGGTGGTTGTAAATTTAAACTTTAACTATTATTAGTTTTTTAAATGATCTTAATTACCTACCGTGTAAATTTTCAGAACGTAGTCAATGATTCCGATGAAAAACAACGCAATTTGAGGGTAAGTAAAGCTGGAGATTTATGAATTGATAGAGTGATAGCGTATGACCACTATTTTGCCTGATGGTAATCGATGATGTAGTCGAATATGGTGAACACACTAGTTCTAGATTGGTCCGAGTCTATAAATAATATTTTGTACTGTGAACTTTTAATTTTATGAAACGTATCAATTAATATTGCATGCACCTGATATTGGGAACTTCTAATATTAGATCGTGATTTTTCTGTAGTAGAGATTTTTTTTAACTTACTGTATCAACTTGTTCATTGTTTTGTAGTATTGACAAGAACATTCGTAAACAGTATTTGTTTAGGAACGTAGATTGGGTATAAGTATTGTAATTTAGTGACGTTTTAAACCCCTGATGCAAAAATAAAGGGTGTTATAATAAATAATGGTTACGTGTGTATCTGTGTGTCTGTCTGTGGCATCGTAGCGCGGATGAACCGATTTTGATTTTTTTAAGCTATTGTATAGCTTCTGTCGCGGGCCTTGAGCGTGCAGACCGAATCCAGAAATTCCGTAATGAAAATAACCTAACACCATATAATTATGCCTTCTCTTTTATTCTACTTGATTCATCACGTTCAAAATAGAGACAGAGCTAATATTGGCTATAGCCATAGTTACCATTACTCAGTAACATTTCACTATTATTGATGAAACCAAAGACGACCTTATCTCTACTACGCTAAGGCTTAATAAAACTGGCTAAGTGCGAGTCAGCATGGCTAAGTGCGAGTCAGCATCGCGTCTCTTATCGCACACTTAGGGAGGGTTCCGTACAATACGAAACATAACAGAGTTTCAACCTCATATATTTGATTAATTGATATTACCAAGAATATTTGGTTTGGTCGCGATCTAGAAAGACGGGGCTCGTTTACTAGCGCCATCTATGTCATTTAGCCGAAACTAATTAGATAGATGGCGTTAAAAAACACGTTTTTTGTATGGGGACCCCCTTTAATTTTCAACTTTATTTTGTTTTTAGTATTTGTTGTTCTAGCGGCAACAGAAATACACCATCTGTGAAAATTTCAACTGTCTTACTATCACGGTTAATAAGCTATAGCCTGGTGACAGACGGCCAGACAGACAGACAGACAGACAGACAGACAGACAGACAGACAGACAGACAGACAGACAGACAGACAGACGGACAGCGGAGTCTTAGTAATAGGGTCCCGTTTCACCCTTTGGGTACGGAACCCTAAAAAATGAGGTTCGTTAGATCGAACTGTATTGGACAGTTGGTTTTTGCAGTTGCACTTTGCTTTGCGCATGCGCGAAACCGAAAAGCGTTCATTAAAGCTTGACCTTTGACAGGTTTTTATAGTTACAACTTTGCACCTTACCGCTTTCAAAATAAGGTCGTAATTACTTTTTTACGATAACTAGATAGAAGAAATGTAGAATTGGTTTTTGAATGCGCGCGCAGGTGGCGGTTGGCGCCAAGACGCGTGTGTTTGTTTTCAAACATTTGAATCACTTTTTACAGTTTTTACTTCGTTCGATCCGTGGTTCGATTGCTTTGAACGATTTGTGCGTGCGGTGAATTCCATATTTTTTGTGTTAATTGCTGTGTTGTGTTTTAGCCCCTAAGTGATTTAATTTAGGATTGAGTGTGTTATTGATTATTGACTAATTAAAAATGCAATTTAGAAGAGAGATTTTAAGAAGATACAGCCCTCTGACAGACGGACGGACGGACGGACGGAATGGACGAACAGGAGGTAAAATTTGTAAATAATTTCTTAGGGAAGGTAGAGTTAGAGAAGTTGTTAGCGCGCCTTGTATATAAAATCATTCATCATCATCATATAAAATCGCCACAATTTTTGCACTACAGGTAAAAATTGTGCTAGTCCTAAGTCCTAAGCCTAGAAAATCATGAAGGAAAATCGCCAATATTATACTAATCTTTTTAGTAGTTGTAGTTAGTAGTTCTACTGCATAAATAAAAAAAATGCTATGCAATAGCTTTACCGCGGCAGTCCCCGAGTGCCACACGTCTTTTTTTTGTTTAAATCAAAAGTTGGTTAGTTGTTATATATAATAATTTATATTGTGTATTTTTGTTCTTATTTCAGGCCGATGGCGCCGGGGATATTGATATCGTAAGTACTAAGATTTTTTTTTTTATATTATTTCAAATGTGAGTATTTAATAGACTTCGACTTCTAATTTATTATTCGAGCTTTGCAACTAAATTGGAAGTGTTATCCCTGGGGCCCTGGGAGAGTCATCGTTACCAACCGATGTTACCAACCAACCAACTAAGCATATGTAGGCCTTTAATATTACACGTGATCAAACCCTGGATACTTCACTGTAAGATCGTTTAAAAAACTAAAAGAACCGACTTCAAATGCCACGCTATTATATAATTTTCAGTACCATTTTCTTTCGTTTATCTTCATATCTCTGGAGATACTTATCAGATCTCGATGAAATTACCATGGTACCACACTTGGGATATCACCTTTCCAAAAAAAAATAATAATCAAAATCGGTTCATAAACGACGAAGTTATCTGCGAACTAACATAAAAAAAATATAAATATATATATATATATATATATATATTTATATATATATATATATATATATATATGTATACGGTCAAATTGAAAAATCTCTTTTTTGAAGTCGGTTAAAAACTTCATACAAACGCTGCGTTGTACTTATGTACATCACACATTGACGTATTTGTACACGTGTAACTGTGTGCGTAGCGTCTATTGTATTCATTTCCATCGTCATACGATCGGTGTGAGCCGAAGTTTTTTTTTTTTTATTTATCATATAGGCTAGCGATTGACCACTATCTCACCTGTTGGTAAGTGATGATGCGGTTGAGGATAGATCGTAGCACGCTAGGCCTAGAATGGGAACTAGAACTTAGGGATATCTGCCGGAACATATCAGATTTTTGATGTCTTCTAACTTGAGTGTGGTAGCTAACCAGATGGACACTAGATAGTGTCCTGTCACCATGCGGGGTTAGGGGTTTCTTGACGATGTTTTTCATTCACTGGAGGGCTCTGTGAAAAGCGCACATACATTTTTCTATAGAAAAATCTATTGGTGCAAGGCGGAGATTAAACTCAATACCTCTCGCGTTAAAGCTTAGTATTAGCTAGTTATTATTTGCTCAGTTTTTACTCAGTTACTATAAAATAAAAAGTCTAAACAAACGAATACATACGACCTAAGTTCTGTCTTTTATTTATAGTTTAGGTATTATATATTGTTGTTTATATAGTTTTGATTTTGCTTAAATATATGTATTTTATGTTAAATATAATGTATACTGTTTTCAATTATTTTATTTATATAAAGATAAAAATGTTTCCTAAACAAAAAAGATAATGCATATTATATATTTTGTATACATATGATATATTTTTAATTCAGGCATATATTATGTCTAATCACATATTTTTACGTTAACCGGTGGTTGCTTCATGTTTATAAACTTATCACTGTTATTATATATAAACACTGCGCACTGCGCACTGTGCATCGGAACTTCAAAACTTGATTCCCCCATCCCCTTTTTATAATCGGATGAGCAGGGATACTAAGAGGCGCCACCGCTTCATGGGGGATATACCATTACGCGATTCGCTTCTTCTTTCATCATACGTACTGCCAAGGAATGGAATTCCCTGCCCGAGTATGTGTTTCCGATTAGATACAACATAGGGGTCTTCAAGTCGCGACTGAATAGGTATCTTTTGGGTAAGCGCGCTACATCATCGACCGCATCGTCACTTAACATCAGGTGGTCAAGCGATACCCATTATGACATAAAAAAAATACTACTTGAAATAAAACAAGTTATAGAAAATGAGGCGATTTTTGTAAAAACTCTGTGCAAAAATAGAACCGTCGTAGCAATTGAGGTCTCGTCGGTCGTTACATAAGCGTCATGTTATATTTTATATTTATAAACGCCCTTTATTGTAGAACGGCGTACCTACGAAGGCGTATTCGCTATAATTCAGGCATTCGTCCCACTAAGTTAAAAAGATGGAGTTGTACAAAAAAATAATTAGTTATGTTGAGAAATAAATTTATTGAACTTGGAAGTTTCACTTGTAACGCGTAGTTTTCAATGCACCCTCTATTTTCATTTACTAACTTCCAAAAAGGAGGAGGTTATCAATTCGTCTGTATGTATGCTTGTGTTTATTATGTGCCTCATAGAATGTTGGGAGCTCCGTACTGCTCGACGGTCCGGGCTCGAATGAGGTGTGGAGTAGGGATGGACATTATACATCGATGTATTTTAAACAGTCCATGTATAGTAACGATGCATCGTATCGATGTGTTGTTAATACTTCAGCGTCGAATATATATCGATGTTTTTATTCGATTCATCGAATACGCAAATTATGAGATGAATGTACTAAGAGTATGACCAACACTGACTGAGGACTGCAGAAGGGAAATGCGATTCAAGATCGATTCCTATTGAATCGATCTTTCCGAGTCATCGATTTGATTTTTTAAATTGATTAATTTTAGCAAGACAATGAGAGAAATCGATTCTTCAGGGAGAAATTGTATACATATTTTTCCTTGTACTTACCTAGTCTTCTTTAAGGCCTAAACATGTCATTGCGAAAACGAATTTCTAAAACATTGATGTATTTCTCAATACATCGTATTAACATCGATGCAACCAATCGATGCATTACATCGGAAAAAACATCGATGTATGTTTTAAATGTCCATCTCTAGTGTGAAGCGTCGGGCGGCCATATTTATTTATACCAAACTTCAGCTCGTTAAGTTTACGTTTAAAATGTTTGTACGCTTAAAATGTTTCTATGAGCCTGAAGCCATAAAATGAATTTAGAAATAATAAAGTAGTGATTTTGGTAATAAATAATTAAGTAAGTGAATTTCATATTTTAACAAACTCAAAATTTCAATAAACTTAAAATTCTCAAATATAAATTCAAATTAATTAATCTAGCTTGATATATTTAATTAATTATTATTTATTGGGGGTTTAATAACACCTTTGTGCCGATATATATATTTTTTTAAAGTATGTTCGCGGATAAATTAATCGCTTTTCATGATTATTTTTTGGTTGGAAATGAGATATCTCAAGGAGATATCTCATTGTAATTTCATTGAGATCTGATAAGTATCTCCAGAGTTATGTTGATAAATGTCACAAGTTTGCTACTGAAACTGACTCGCGCGGCATGTAAGTCGGTTGTTTTAGTTTTTAAACTATCTTAATTATTCTATAATTACTGTGACAATTTTCAGGACGTAATCACTGATTCTTCTGAAAAATCAAGCTCTTTGAGGGTAAGTAAAGTCGGAGATTTGATTTTTTTTTATTGATAGAATAACGAATAACCACTATCTTGCCTGGTGATAATCGATGATGTTGTCAAGGATAGTGAACACACTAGGCCTAGAATGACTGGATGGACTAAGTATAGAGATGGATTATGAGATGATGATGATGATATGAGAGATGGATTAAAGGTACGGACACACGCGGCGTCCTGCGATCTGCGGGCGCGATCTCAGTACATTTCAATTGTTTTCTGATCGCGTTTGGTGTGAACCAGTCGATACAAATACTACTGCGCTATCTGATCGCCACCTAGATCGCGCACGCATAACGCCGCGGTGTGTACCTTAAGTATAAGAACAAAATAAATAGTTGTTTTATAGCATTGATCTATATCATAATAAAACTTTTCAATTTCATTTTAGTTGTACATGTATAAAAACTGTCATTATGCTACTATTTTTCAACCGACTTCCAAAAATAAGGAGGTTCTCAATTCGTCTGTATGGTAATTTTTTTGTATGTATGTTACGCGATTACTCCGTCAATTGTGACGATCTGATTTGAATGATATTTTTTTAATTGATAGAGTACGTTTCCGAGGTCTTCCCATTATAATTTCATCGAGATCTGATAAGTATCTCCAGAGATATGATGATAAACGTCTCAAACTTGCTACTGAAACTGACTCGCGCGGCGTGGAAGTCGGTTGTTTTAGTTTTTAAACTGTCTTAATTATTATTTTAACTACAGACCATATTGTAGGATATCATTCGATAGGTTTTTGCTCAAACCATACCTAGTTTGGTATCAAAGTAAAGCCCATTCAGAATGTATATAACACTTACGGTATAAAATGTCTTAGTGCTCTGAAATTTTGATTAAAAAAAAAACATTTTCACGCAGTTGAGCATCACGCAGTTCAATAATATTAATTATATAGCTTTATTGTCTGTACCTCTTGTGTGTGGTCTGTACCTCTCTATGGAGGGCTCGCAAAATGAAGATATTATTTGGTACTTTAAAGACACATGGAGAGGCAGCAACGGAGGCACAGAATCTTGCATGTCACTGCACTGCGACTGTTAGCTTGAGTAAAGTCTCACATGCCCTGTAATTTTACTGGACACTTTGCCATTCAAACTGTAGACATTCCTACTTTACGACTGAATTAATTGGCAAAGTGGTGGTACCACCCCAGGCGGACTAGAGGAAGTATTAGCACTAGCAAAAGATTTTTCTTTAATAAACTTTTATTTAAGAGATTTTGGCTAAGCTTTGAAAAAAATCTGTATGATCTATAGGTTTAGGGTACGAAAACCTATAGGGTACTTCCCGCTGACCTAGAATCATAAAATTTGGCAAGAAGCAAGGTCGTACAGCACATATAAAGGGAACATTCCAAAAAATAAAAAAAGTTGAAAATTAAAGGGTGTCCCCATACATACATAGTTTGCTCCAATTAATGTAGACCTCTGAGTTATATGAGCGCTGATACAATTTAGAGGTCCAGCTTAATTGGTACCAACCAACGTTTGTAGCCTCGGTTGGCGAGTCCAACTCGACTTGCCCGGTTTTATTTATAGTTTTAAACGATCTTAAATCTATTAAAATATCGATAAATAAAGTGCTATTTTGACCTAGGTTTTTTTTATGATATAAGTTAACAGGACAAGCATGACGCTCGCCTGATGGTAAGGGATGATGTCTACCTATTACAGATATAGTGGCATGTACAATTCTAAACTGCCAGAATTTTACATGTCTCTGGACTGCGCCTTTTACCTTGAGATATATAATAAAGATACCTTGAGACATAATAAAGATGTTGAGTCTCACATGCCCTGTAATTTCACTGGACACCTTGCCATTTCAACCGAAAAACATTCCTAATTCACGGCTGAAAATTAATTGGCAAAGTGAGGGTACCGCCCCAGGCGGACTATCAGAAGTCCTACCACTACAAAAACGACACCTACTAGAAGCTATACGGATAGGTTTAATATCGGATACCCATAACCCCACTTTATTATTATTTCAACTTTCTATAACACGTTATACTGACGAATTAAGAATCTCCTCCCTTTGGTCCTTTGTAAGTCGGTAAACCTACATTTGTGCTTTTATGTTTATTTATTAATTTGTTACAGAGTTCTTACAATTACCTTTATGAAAGGCCGACGGAGAATGTTGTAAGAAATATCAGATTTATTTTTTTTATTTTATTGTATTGATCTGGCATAAATCAACAAATTGGCCCATACCAGAGGTGGGAGTCTATATTGATAGCGATGCGTCCTGTTATCGCAAACGTCTATTAGAGGGAGATGCTATACAGAACTATACAGAAATATATCTGCATCTCTTTTCTTGACAACAATCGTTTGAAATTCATCGCTATTTTTGTAGAGACTGGCTACCGGCTTAGTTCTTATAAACTATTTGCGTTGTACGGTACCTTTCACGCGATAAACGTTTGTTTTCCCTTTTGATCGTTCTGTAGGCATTTAATGTGTTTCCTAAAGGTACGGCCACACAGCGGCGTCCTGCGATCTGCGGGCGCGATCTCAGTACTTTTCAATTGTTTTCTGATCGCGTTTGGTGTGAACCAGTCGGTACAAATACTACTGCGCTATCTGATCGCTGACTAAAGTCCGGCAATCTCGTGCGCGACCGTCCCGCGGGGTGTCAGACGGTGGCGGAGACGAGGTACCCAAGATGTCAGCGGGTTGCGGGTGGTGTAGCGGGGAAGGGAAGCGTGTGTAGCCGTGTCACAGATTATATAATAGTTACTACCGCTACCTCGTCCCCGCCACCGTCTGTCACTCCGCAGGAAGGTCACGCACGAGATTGCCAGACTATAGATCGTGCACGCAGGACGCTGCGGTGTGTCCGTACCTTTACAATAAAGTATGCTATTATACAAATATCTTTACTGACATAATTTCTGGTACGGGTTTTTTTAATTCATGGGCTCCCGAACCAGTCATACTGTTTTGTCCGGGAGCTAGTGGCTTTACAACCATCTTTTTTATCAATGCCAATATTATATAAGCAAATGTTTAGTAATTTTTTTGTTTGTTAGCTCTACGCGGTCAAACGGCTAGACCATTTTGACTGGTATTTTTCACACATAAAGTCAATAGGAAGGAATAGGACATAGGATACTTTTAAATGCTAGCGAAGCCGCGTGTCACAATAAGTTATAGTCATAGCCTATATTCGTCCACTGCTGGACATAGCCTTTTCCTTATGAACACTACTTCGCACAATTTTAGCTAGTTCCATTTTGTTTGTTTATTGGTCGAAACGAAGACATCCAAATTTGAGATTAAGGAACCCAAGGGAGTTTTGTCAAGGGGTATCCAAATAAGTTATAGTTTCATAATGCGCTTGAACATACAAAAGTACACTTCTGGCTCCATTATCAGTCCATCGTTACTAAGCCCAATTTATTGAACTCGTCAAAACAATGCATATGAGCCTAAACTCAAGGGGGAGGTAGTAACTGAAGAGTTCTACTATCTACCTCCTAGTTCCATCATCGGATCATCGGTTTAGTTAAAAAGCTTTATAATGTCGATATGACAATTAGATATGGATTAAAATTGAAAACGAAAATTTGATTACATTGTTTGTTTGTTTGTTACAAATTAAACTTATATGCTTGTGTTTATAGCCTATGTATGTTGCCAATTTTGTTTTTTTTTCTATAAGCTCTTTTAGTACTTGTTGCTCAGTTATTGTCTAACGAGAAAATTCTATGCCTAACATGCTACCATCCTCGACCGCATCATCACTTACTATCAGGTGAGACAGACAAACGCTAGCTTAAAAGACGCCAAAAATAAAGCACTTTTTGTCTTAATTTATTAATGGCATATTTTTAATTTATTCTTGAAAATTCAAGCCTGCTCTAAAAAACATATTTCTCTTTCTAATTTTGGGAGTTTAGCTCAGTGACGATGTCATTATGGTCTAAGATGGTATCATGCTTGTCTGAAAGTGGAAAACGCTAGTAAGGCATGGCGCTGGACCACTGACATTTTACCCTTGTAAAAACAACAAACACTATGACACCACAGACCTCGGATTGGCCTGTGTTTATACCAATACATTATTAATTATACTTGAGTCAAATCCATCCCTATGCACCGCGTCAAAGTTATAGTTCTTTGTTCGAGCCACGACCGAAGACTTCCAGTGATCAATACGCAGAGATCGCGTATATAGGATTTAGGACTAAGTTTGACGCTATGAGTTAAATGGCAGTGTCTATTTCAAACTATCCCGAAACCAACTTGTAATTTCAACTACAACATTCGAACTAGAAATTGTCCTTTAAATATAGACATTTATTACACATACACATTAAATGAAATATAAACATACTTTGAAAGTTGTTCGGACTATAAATGTAGTGTATGTACTAATTAGTACTGTCTTTATATGTATTTGGAAATGCGAACTGAAATCGTAACTGCGCATGGAGTTACTAACTTTACGGCACGCTAGACGTCGTAATGTTTGTCTTACTACACTACAACTCTACAAGTTTGCGTGTACTTGTAATGAAATGCTTGAATTTTATTTACAAAGAAATATTCTTCTATTAATATTTACAATAGTACATATGTCTATACAACTTAAAATTAACTACCTAATGACAAAATAAAAAATGTATAAACCACAGTATATATTATATAATAAAAAAAATCTATTAATAAATAACAAAAAATTGACTTGCAGGTACAAGATTCTGCTTACGTGAACTCCTTGGCGAATCAGATGGAAATTGCCGCATCGGTAAGTCACGATCATCATCATAAGCTTATTTACTTTGACATAATATGGCTCTCCAATTAGATGCCGCTTTGCCCAATCCTCAGCTACTATCAAACAATATGTATTACATGGCTAAATACAATTTAGACAATTAATTCATTGAATGGCTGCATGAACGCAACTTTTCTAGTATAGATGAGTTTATGACGTATGGAACATTTTTATACTATCTGACATTAGCTTTAAATATTGACAATTGACATTGACAGTTTAGTTTTGTTTTAGATTGAGTCACAGAGTACTTTATATATACGGAAAAATTGAGTGAAAAGAATCTTATTTTTTTATTTCAATTTTATTAATATTTTAAATGATTTCTTTAGTTAGTTATACTTCATATTATTAATAATAATGGTAAATTCAAATTGTCTAAATAGAGGATATATTATATGGAGGAAGTTTTGCACGCCCGAAAGGGCACAAGAAGTGGACCTATTATTTTGCTCAGTACAACTTTTGTAACCTTCTTTTAAGCAAATAAATTATTTTGATTGATTGATTGATTGATTGAATACATTATTTCTTGAAGTGTTACACACTTTATCTTTTTGTAAATTGTTACAACTATCGGACCATGGCTTAATTGGCAGAGCACCTGGACATGTTATCCGGGGGCTGCGGGTTCAAGTCCCGTCGGTACGATGAAATTTTAAATTGTGTGTAACAATTTACTGTCAATACAATACATCGTCATCATCAGCTGAACATTCTGTTCTATTGCCGGGCATGGCATAGGCCTCCCTAATTATACGCCACTGAGCACAACCCTTTTTTTTTTTTTGCCCCAGGAAAATCCTTTATGGATACCAATCGCCCGGGGGAATAGTTATGTGGGACTCGCTATGGGGTTGCGCTAGCATTCACCAACTTGCCCCGGTGGCAGACCCAAATGGGCCTCTGCTGCTGCTGACCCTGCTCACCAAGGTCATCACCTCAACCGTCATGTGGGGAGTGCAAGCCGTTGGAGAGTCCCCCGACCCTCCAACAGTTACCCCACAATGACAGAGGAGTGTGGCACCTGGCCTCACATCTTCCGTCTCTCTGATGACATGTGTGCGAAAAGCAAATACCCCTACTCGCACACCGTCCGCTGTTCAACTCGCATGCCAGTGCCAGTGGCATGCGAGACCCCACTCTTCGGCCCGAGCATGTCGGACCCACAGCCTAAGAGGAGTGTGGCTCGTCTTCTCCTCTCACCCTTACACTCACAACTCACCACACCCTCTGTCCCTCAAATGACAGGTGTGCGAAGGGCAACTACCCCTACTCGCACACCGTCCACCGTCTGGCTCACATGACAAAAGCATGCGAGCAGCCCTCATGCAGCCCTTACCGGCCCCACCACTTAGTCCGAGCATTCTGCTTAGACCCACCACCGGGCGGCTCCCACCACCGAGCCCGCCCTGCCCCGTCACGCTGTACCCTCTGCTAAATATCAGAGGGACACGCGGAGTAGCCCCTCACGTCGGAACTTCGCTATAGGTCGACAACGTAACCCAGTTAACTGGGGAAAAGTTGTCGGCCTATACCCAGGGTACTGTTACAATATCCTACCTACAGACACGGTGCATAGGGTAAACTGCTTTGCTTGCAGTACTTATGCATTGACGTCATTCTAGTTTAGGTTTGCAATTATGCAGATTCCATTTTATTATTAACTTCTTTAGACCGATTTTAGACTTCGTTGTGGGCACTTGGTTTTTGTTTCTATTTCCGATTTTCATATACAATATACTATCTTCAAAAAGTCATTTTAGTTTTTTTTAAAAAGCTATTTCTGAACCCCGCTGTAACAGTGGTGTCAGAAGTGGGATCTCAGGGGTTGTTCATGTCAAATACATGATCCTGAGATCTCCTTTATTTGTTAGCCAGTGCCCACATCTTAAAACTATTACCTACTAATCTCAACGCTCGTGCCAAATCTTTCATCACTACTACGATACACCAACATATTCGCCGTGCCGCCCGCTCGCTGCCATATCACTGTGTCTCGCTGCAACCAACTTGTGAGACTTCGTTCTACACAAGATCCTACTCCGTCATCGACCGAGAGGGATACTCTGGTCTCTCTGCGCTGTATCCTGTGCTGAAATCCCGAGGCCTACCAAGAAGGCCTCCCGTCAACTACACCGAGTCCTCTACGAAGATCTTCTGCTAGCCTGCTATCGTCCTGCCCAGTATGCTCGTCCCGTGCTCGATATTACTGTGAGTACTTTATTCTTTTCACTGTTATTGCCACGCGTTAATTCTATAACTATTCTGTGTGTGTGTCTTTTTGTCATCTATTATATATCAGATCTGTAAAAATGTCGAAAGGGGATAAATCTGAGTCCACTCAGCCCTTATTGGTGTCACAACAGTTTCCAATACAAGTTCTCTGTAATTTTATAAGTGAATATACCGGAGAGAGAGAAACGCTCCCTGGGTTCTTAACAAACTGCAAAAACGCATTAGATCTTGCGTCAGAGTCCCAAAAAGACCTCCTTCTGAAGTTTATTATATCTAAATTAAGAGATAAAGCTCAAATCGCATGTTCCAATAAGATTTTTGAAAATTTCGATGACTTGAAGGACTTCCTCAAGCAAAATTTTGGTGAAAGGAAGCATTACAATCATCTCCTTTTGGACCTTCAGTCATGTAAACAACAAAGTAACGAGTCTGTTGCTCAATATGCCTTGAGAGTGGAAACATGTTTGACAAGTTTACAGTCTGAAGTATATAACTCTGACTCCCTAAAGAAAGAACTTGCAGGTCGAATTGCTATGACTGATGACCTAGCTCTTCATACTTTTACTCTGGGATTACACCCTCATTTTGGTAACATTGTGCGATGTCGAAACCCTCGGACTCTGAATGCCGCCATAAATATTGCTATGGAAGAAGAGAAAATTTCAAACTTAAACAAAAGCACGCAAATAAAATCTAAATTTTGTAAAAACTGCAATAAGCCGGGGCATTCAGAAGCCGAATGTTTCAATAAACCTAAACGTGATATGCAACGTTTTCAATATCAACCGCGAGTGCAGAACAATCAAACACCTTTTAAATCTAATAATTTTAAAAATAATGCGACGCCAATTGTCTGCAGATACTGCAAAAATATAGGTCACGATATTTCGCAATGCCGAAAGCGTCAGTTTAATAATTCAAGATCGTTTAATAACAATAATCAGCCTAATCATCCGAGAGGATATCACCAAAATTTCGTTGACACGGCTTCTGAAATATCGTCGCCTCCTCAAATTCAAGAACTAGAATCAGGCAATTGTTTAAACTAAGTGTTGGGCCTGCGGAACGGTACCGACGCAAGTCCCAACCCATAGGTACCAAAAATACGAAATCCACTGTTTCCAAAAATACTATTTCCACTGTTTCAAAATCTACTATTTCCACTGATTCAATGTCTACTAAATCAAAAGTTTATAATGCTGTTATTAATACAGATTTAAAAAATACAAACGTCTCTGTTTCCAAAAGTACTAACTCTACTGTACAAAATATTACTAATTCTACTATTTCAAAACCTAAAACTACTTGCACTGTCTCAAACCGAACTTATGCCGCTGTTCTCAAATCTGGAGAACCCTCTGTATCTAAACCTACTAAATCCACTGTATCTCAACCTACTAGTTCCTCTGTTTCTACTAAATCGTATAATACTATTTCTCATAAAAATACTATTTCCACTGAATCTAAAACATCTCCATCCTCTGTTCCGGCTAAAAAGCCCTTTGATCTAAGAGATTCAAAATTGTTGCAAAATCCTATATCAGACAAAAAAATCACTGAAAACAAGAATATTACTATTTCTGTCACTGAGCCACATTCTAAGTCTAAAAATAATAATGAATTTGTTTCTAAATCTCAACCTCAATCGAGCCATTTAACTAATACTACATCCCATCGCGATTTAATTGACGAATATTGGAATGAGCCCGAAGAGTGTCCTATGGTATACGACATATCACAACATAAAAAAACGTCGTTACCATATGTCGAAGTATATACGTCTCACTCAGAAAACACGCTAAAACTCCTGGTAGACACTGGTAGTTCTATTTGTTTAATTAAGGACACTAGCTTGTCAAAAACACCGACTCTCGAGCCAAGTATCCTTAAATTCAAAGGAATTAATGACGTCGGTTCATATGCCGAAACTAGAGGCAGATTTTTACTAACGATCCTTTCTTCCAAGGCGAGTGATGTTTCGATACCATTCCATTTCCACGTAGTGTCTAATGTCAACCTCGATTATGATGGTATAATAGGTACTAACTTCTTTTCCGCGCATAACGCGTCAGTCTCATATCCTGAAGCAAAACTAATAATTTCAGGCGAACAACCTGTGCGGTTTGACTTAAAATTCCAAGATCTAACATACGTTATCCCCGCACGCAGTGAAATGCTTCTTGAGTGCTCCGTAACCAACCCCGAAATAAAAGAGGGTTTAATTTTGTCAACAAAATTACATGGTTACCCGAAGCTTATATTTTCGAAGTGTTTGACTCGAGTGAAACACAATAATAAGATCACCGTTTCTGTTTTAAACACCTCCGAAAACGAGATTGTCCTAAATCCAGTCAGACTGACACTAGAACCTGTCTCCTACGTCCTCGAGCCAAACGCATCTAGTTAGTCAACCTCTCCATCTCCAATTTCAACTACCGAATCATGTTTTAATACCAACCTTTCCGACATAGATCGTGAGAATCGAATTCAAACCGCACTGAGGTGCGATCACCTAACTCAAGAAGAAGAATTTAATTTGCGCAAATTGTGTTCCGAATTTAATGATATTTTCTACCTTGAAGGTGATATCCTAACCGCTACCCAGACAACCCAACACGAAATTCGTACTACGTCCGAAACACCCATTCATGCTAAAAGCTATCGTTTTCCGGAATGCCACAAAGAGGAAGTTAGTAAACAAGTCAAGAATATGCTAGACCAGGGTATCATAAGTCCCTCTGTATCACCCTGGTCGGCTCCAATATGGGTAGTGCCAAAGAAACAAGATGCGTCTGGGAAACCAAAGTGGCGCATCGTCATCGATTATAGAAAACTTAATGAAGTTACTATTGGTGACGCCTACCCAATTCCGAATATTTCTGATATCCTAGATCAACTCGGCCATAGCAAGTATTTTTCGACCCTTGACCTTGCCTCCTCGTTTCATCAAGTTAATATGAAGGAGTCTGATGCTGAAAAGACAGCATTCAATGTCCCAGGTGTTTCTGGTCAACCGGGACACTACCAGTTCAATCGAATGCCATTTGGGCTTCGAAATGCTCCATCCACCTTCCAAAGACTTATGAACGTAGTTCTTTCTGGTCTCCAGGGTCTTCACTGCTTCACCTACATGGACGATATAGTCGTTCTAGGGAGTTCACTGCCAATTCATATGGCTAACCTCAGATTAGTCTTTGATAAATTTAGGGAACACAATTTAAAACTACAACCCGATAAAAGCGAATTCCTTCATAAAGAAGTTCAATACCTAGGCCACATAATCACCGACAAAGGTGTGAAACCTGACCCTAAAAAGGTTGAATGCGTTCAAAGGTTTCCAGTGCCAAAAACTCCTAAAGACATTAAGTCATTCCTAGGGTTAGTAGGTTATTATAGACGTTTTATAGAAAACTTCTCCCACATAACCAAACCACTAACCAGTCTTTTAAAAAAGGATGTAAAATTCTCATGGCTATCTGACCAACAAAACGCATTTGACACTTTGAAGGATAAGATAACCACCGCTCCTATTTTACAATACCCTGACTTCTCGAAACCATTCGTCTTAACCACCGATGCCTCAAATTACGCCGTGTCTGCCATTTTATCTCAAGGTGAAATAAATAAAGACCTTCCCATCGCATACGCGTCCCGTACACTTAACAAAGCCGAAGGTAATTACTCCACTACAGAAAAAGAGTGTCTTGCAATAATCTTCGGCACTAAAGTGTTCCGACCATACTTGTACGGTCGTAGGTTCAAAATCGTTACAGATCACAAACCGTTACAGTGGCTTTTCAACATAAACGACCCTAGTTCAAAACTAGTCCGCTGGCGCCTCAAGCTAGAAGAGTTCGATTACGAAATCGTACATAAAAAAGGAAAAATAAATTGTAACGCTGACTCTCTATCTCGAAACCCTGTTCTCGCCGTCGACTCAGACCCGTCACCTTCTACATCAGAAACATATGAAAAATACCTTAAAATTATGCAACAACATCCAACTTCTTACAACACAATAATAGAAGAACACAATGACTTATTGTTAAAAGCTAAATGCAAAATGATCGCGTATCCGTCTGCAATCGACCTAGACGACTCAATTCCTTACTGCTCTGATATTATTGAATCATCAGTTTTCAACGAAACCTTACCAGACATACGTCTGTTAGAACGAGAACTCTTTACTTATCAAAGTACTTCTAATGACAAACATGTATTCACCCATTTATACTTACGAGTCCACCACTACGACGAAATATCCTACAAAGATATATTTAACATACTGAGAGATTATCGTGATATGATATCGACTTGGTACCTGGAAGAGAAGGAGTTCGCCATCTCTGATTTTAGTGACCCTTTTAACAAACTGTCTTTCACTAAACTCTATAACATTCTGGCGTTCTTATTCCATGACACCGGTATCAAAATACATATCTATCACAATAATATTCTGTATCCAACTCCAACCGAAGTCTCCCACATCCTACGAGACAACCACGACTCACCCTCTGCGGGTCATCCGGGTATATCCCGTATGTACGACAGGCTCAAGGTCATGTATTGGTGGAAAAACATGCGCCAAGACATTGAGAATTATGTTAAAAATTGTAAATCCTGTCAAGTCAATAAACCACTTCGTTGCACAAACAGAGCTCCGATGATAGTTACTTCGACCGCTACACGTCCTAACGAAAAACTTTTCTTAGATATCGTAGGGCCTCTTCCGGAAACAAGAATCGACAATTACAAATTCATTCTAACACTTCAAGACGATCTCACAAAATATTCTCAAGCCTACCCCATGCAGTCATGCTCAGCTCAAGAAACAGCCCAACGCTTGGTCCATTTCATTTCACATTTAGGTATTCCAAAAATCATTGTAACCGACCAAGGTACAAACTTTTGCTCAGAAGTGTTCAAACAATTAGAGAAGTTATTCGGCATAAAACACATTTATGCTGCCCCGTATCATCCTCAAACCTGTGGCGCATTAGAACGCAGTCATTCCACGCTGAAAGAATACCTACGGTCTTATATTGAAGACAACGCCCATACTTGGGATCTCTATCTCAATACCGCCATGTTAGCATATAACTCTAACATTCACTCTACGACGGGCTTTGCCCCGTTCGAACTTCTACTAGGCCACAAGCCCTACATCCCCAAGTCCATAGATACTCTCGAAAATAATACTTACACAGACTACATCCGAGCACTGAATCACAGATTATATTATAGTAGGCAAAAAGCATTACAAAACATTCAAAATTCTAAAGAACGTTCTAAACGATATTATGACTCACATTCGCGTCCTATAACCTACAGTGTAAATGATATGGTATATGTACGATGTCACCATAAACAAAACAAAGCGTTATCGCCGGTGTGGAAAGGACCTTATAAAATCATCAAGGTCAATGGTAACCACACGGTTACGTTACAAATAGGCAGAAAACATTTACGTCATCACTATGACGAAATAAAACCTGCCTTCTAGGATAAAATATGCGTCTTTCAATTCATTCCAGGTACCTGGCAACGGTGTCTGGGAGCCAGTTCATCACCAAAATAACAGGCAGTCCCGGTCTTTATTTTGACCAATTACTAGATCTTAAGTTTACTAATGATTACTGGAACGTTATTACTTATGTAGATGTAAGTCATATCCAGCCTCACTTAGAAAGCGTCGAGTTTTTATTCGAACGTGTAACTAAATATTGCGATTCTAATCAATCTACCAAACTAAAAACTGATTGTATAAATTCTTTAAACTCTTTAAAAGCTCAACACAATAATAATATTAAAAAGTTTTCTTCTATATCTTATCTAGTTCAAGTAAGAGAAACTAAACGTTCTAAACGCGGCTTATTCGATGCCGATGGCTCTTTATTAAATACATTCTTCGGAACCTTAGATTCCGATGACGCCGCTACATTTACCGATGCTATAAATAGAGTACAGTCAGATGAAAAAGAATTGACTATTCTCATGAAAGATAATATCCACGTTATTAAGTCTACTATAACTAATTTTAATAATACTATGTCTAAGGTAAAAGAAAATGAAATTAAGTTAAATAAAAATCTAGTAGCTATAGAAAACGCGTTTGATAAGTTAGTTCAGACTACCGATAAGTTAGAAGTTAAGTCTCAGTTATCGCTATTGTTAAGTTCCGTAGAAAGTATTATTATGACTCTATCTTTTGACATTAATGATATTAACGATGCAATATTATTTAGTAAAATGAATGTTCTGCACCCGACAGTACTTAGTCCCATTCAACTGTATAAGGAGCTCGAGTTACATATGAATCGTATACCTAAACACTCGGAACTACCTATCTCTTTATCGTTGCATAACATTAACGAGTTAATAACCATTTGCGACATCGTATCATTTTACCAGGATGATAAGCTCATTTTTGTTTTAAAGGTGCCGCTTGTTCTTTCTCAGGTATACACTTTGTATCATAATATTCCATTCCCTGTACCTTTCGATATTTCTACACCAGACACATATGTTTTAGTTGCACCGAATAAACAATATATGGCAATAACTAGGGATAGACTATTCTACTCACAGCTCGCGAGTGTCAGTGAGTGCAAAACGATAATAAACAAGTGTTACGTGTGTCCTTTGGAGAACGTTTACTCCACCATCGCGAATCCTACGTGTGAAACGATTTTACTGACAGAAGTAGTAGACAAGCTGCCGAAATCCTGCCAGACCCGAATTCTTAGAGGCTCTATCGACTTATTCCAGAAGATTACCAACAACAGGTGGATATTCGTGCAGTCCGACCCGGGCAAGTGCCACCTCGTGTGTAATAAGGACACAAACAGTGCCGACGAAATTCTATTTGGTTCAGGTATTTTACATCTACCTAAATTGTGTAAAGCGTATTATAAGACTTTAACTTTTACTCCTAGTGATACATATTCTTCAAATATTACCAATTCAATTTCTAACTTTAATATTGTAAATAAGTGTTGTGATGATATACATAAGTTTAACAATACTTTAACGCAAATTCCTCTCATAAAATTAAATGAGTTTAATAATATGGAATCATTGTTAAAAGCTAGCACGCAATTAAATAGCTTCGAACAACAACTAAACAAGATCTCGGAGCCTTCTCATCTTGAGAGATATTCCACTCATTACCTATCTCTTACATATACTATTTCCTTTTTATTCTTTTTATTTGTAAATTATAAGTGCAGAAGCTTGGTGTGCCGTAAAAGGTCAGGCTGTTGTATTACAATTTATAATAAAAATCATTCGAGTTCTGCGCATAAAAATAGAATCAATAATACTATACAATCTGTTGATTTTACGTGTGACTCCTCAGAGGAGCATGAAGACGATACTAGAGTATCGGTCAAGTCCTTGCCAGATTTAAGACGTAATATAATTTCGTAAATAGTAAATTTTCCTCTATACTCCTATTTTAGTCTTAAGTTAATTTGAATTTATTAATTCTATTCTATTTCTATAAATAACTTAAAGTTGGTTGTATATCATTTTATATAACATTTATTCTAAATCATGCTAAACAGAATTATAGTTATTCTGTTAATATTATAAAGTTAATATATAACCTTACATAAATCTATGTAACTGAAAGTTAATTATATTGTCTATGTCGTTAGTTTACTTCTTTGTTGTAATCTTTTGTTCTAGTTCATAAGTTTTGTTTTTGTTCATAAGTTTGTAACGCAATGAAGTCTAAATTAATTTAACTTTTTCAATTGATCATCCCTTCATCCGAGATGATCAATCTTAACGGGGGGGTTGTTACAATATCCTACCTACAGACACGGTGCATAGGGTAAACTGCTTTGCTTGCAGTACTTATGCATTGACGTCATTCTAGTTTAGGTTTGCAATTATGCAGATTCCATTTTATTATTAACTTCTTTAGACCGATTTTAGACTTCGTTGTGGGCACTTGGTTTTTGTTTCTATTTCCGATTTTCATATACAATATACTATCTTCAAAAAGTCATTTTAGTTTTTTTTAAAAAGCTATTTCTGAACCCCGCTGTAACACGAGGAGGTGTTCCGACTCGCACCCCACTGAGCACAACCCTCGGCCAACTTCATCCAGCTCTTGCCATCCACCTTACAAATATCATCGCACCACCAAGCCTGAGGGCATCCTACGCTACGTTTACCAATTGACAGTCTCCCCTCAAGAACTCGATCATTATAATACATTATCCATTTGTCATTGATCATAAAATAAAAAAAAATCATCCAGCTCGTGCACGCCATGTTGTTTAATCGTTCTAGATATTCTAGTTCTTAAATATGTTTGTCAATTCGTGGTCTCTAATCCAATCAGAAACTTATTTATAGTTAACTTCAGAGGTTGTTTGTTCATCGGCTCGTAAAAATATAGACAAACTAGCTCATACCCGCTATACGATTCACATACTATAAGAATTGTAACACTGTAAAGCTCTTTAAGCAACATTTGTGTAATCTGAGTTAATTAAGTTTTCTGCAAAAAAAACAATTATATTTTCACAAATAGTAGCCTACGTTCATCGTCGAGCTATAAACTAACTCCTTGTTAAATTTCAGTAAGATCGGATCGTCCGTTTACGCGTGATTTGGTAACAAACAGACAGAATGACAGAGTTACAAACGTTTTTATTATAATCTCGTAATAAATTATAATCTCTAAATATAAAATTCTCGTGTCACAGTTTTCGTTGCCATACTCCTCCGAAACGGCTTGACCGATTTTGATGAAATTTTTTGTGCTTATCCGGTATCTATGAGAATCGGCCAACATCTATTTTTCATCCCCCTAAATGTTAGGGGTAGTCCACCCCTAAATTTTTTATTTTATTTTTTAGACAAAATTTTTAATTTCTATTTTTTTATGATACAACATACAAAAATACATACAATCCTCAATTTTCACCCTTCTACGATCAACCCTTATTTTTTAATAGCCATTTTAGTAATTTAATCATTTTTCCTCTCCGGTCGAAAACTGATCAATCGTCATTTAATTAGTTAATCTAATACTATAAGAATCTTTGTCCTGACATACTGACTGACTCACTGACTCACTGACTCACTGACAGACAACGCACAGCCTAAACCGCTGGTCGTAGAGACTTGAAATTTAAAGGGTATATTTGTCTTAGTACGTAAGGGTGTACTAAGAAAGGATTTTCCAAAATTCACCCCTTAAGGGGATGAAATGGGGGTTCAAAGTTTGTATGGAGAAACAAGATTAGATCGTCTTTTCTATCCGAAACTTCACATAAGTGCTTCAGTAAAAAAATAAGTAAAGACGTGTTTCAGGTTTTTTTGGAATTCCACCCCTAAGAGGGTGAAATGGGGTAATAAAGTGTAAAATCAATATTGTTTCGGATTGCGCTGAAATTTGGCATGCAAATAGTTATTACGACGTTAGTTCCCACTGAGAAAGGATTTTCCAAAATTAACCCTCGAAGGGGATGAAACGGGGGTTCAAAGTTTGTATGGAGAAACAAGATTAGATAGTATTTTCTATCTGAAACTCCACACTAGTGCTTCCGTAAAAAAATAAGTAAACACGTGTTTCAGGTTTTTTTGGAATTCCACCCCTAAGAGGGTGAAATTGGGTAATAAAGTGTGAAAATCAATATTGTTTCGGATTGCGCTGAAATTTGGCATGCAGATAGTTATTACGACGTTAGTTCCCTCTGAGAAAGGATTTTACAAAATTAACCCTAGAAGGGGATGAAACGGGGGTTCAAAGTTTGTATGGAGAAACAAGATTAGATAGTCTTCTCTATCTGAAACTTCACTCAAGTGCTTCAGTAAAAAATTAGGTAAACACGTGTTTCAGGTTTTTTTGAAATTCCACACCTGAGAGGGTGAAATGGGGTAATAAAGTGTGAAAATCTATATTATTTCGGATTGCGCTGAAATTTGGCACGCAGATAGTTATTAAGACGTTAGTTCCCTCTAAGAAAGGATTTTCCAAATTAACCCTCGCAGGGGATGAAACGGGGGTTCAAAGTTTGTATGGAGAAACAAGATTAGATCGTCTTTTCTATCCGAAACTCCACACAAGTGCTTCAGTAAAAAAATAAGTAAATACGTGTTTCAGGTTTTTTTGAAATTCCACCCTTAAGAGGGTGAAATGGGGTAATAAAGTGTAAAATCAATATTGTTTCGGATTACGCTGAAATTTGGCATGCAGATAGTTATTACGACGTTAGATCCCTCTTTGAAAGGATTTCCCAAAATTAACCCTCGAAGGGGATGAAACGGGGGTTGAAAGTTTGTATGGAGAAACAAGATTAGATAGTCTTTTCTATCCGAAACTTCACACAAGTGCTTCAGTATAAAAATAAGTAAACACGTGTTTCAGGTTTTTTTGTAATTCCACCCCTAAGAGGGTGAAATGGGGTAATAAAGTGTAAAAATCAATATTGTTTCGGATTGCGCTGAAATTTGGCATGCAGATAGTTATTAATTACGACGTTAGTTCCCTCTGAGAAAGGTTTTCCAAAATTCATCCCTGAAGAGGATGAAACGAGGGTTCAAAGTTTGTATGGAGAAACAAGAATTGATTGTCTCTTATATTCGAAACTTTACACAAGTAGTTTAGTAAATAAATGAGTAAATACGTGTTTCAGGCTTTTTGAAATTCTATTCCTAAAAGGGTGAAGTAGAGTAACAATGTCTGAAATCAATATTATTTCGGATTGCGCTGATATTTTGCATCCAGATAGAAATTTTGACGTAGGTATCCGCTGAGAAAGGATTTTTCAAAATTCACTCTTCAAGGGATGAAGCGGGGGTTCAAATTTTGGATAGTCATTTTATTCGACATTTCACACAAGTACTTCTGTAAATAAATAAGTAAATACGAGTTTCAGACTTTTTCAAAATGCCACCCTAAAAGAGAGAACTGGGGTAAAAAAGTCTGAAAATCAATATAGTTTCGGATTGCGCTTTATTGGGTTTTTCGGGTTTTAAAAATATGAATCCTGATTTGTCTTAGTCACGCGATAACATGAAAACAGGTGAACCAATTTGGCTAATTTTTATTTGATGTCTTTAATGATAGAATCGTTTTTACAAAAGAAAAGTTTTAAGTAAATAAAAGGAGTTTTTAACGCGGGCGTAGCCGCGGGGGACTTCTAGTTATTTATATGGCAAAACAACGTTTGCCGGGTCAGCTAGTAACAATATATTAGTCTAGGATTATTACTTCAGCTTGCTCATCCGGTGAGCTACGAGCACAAGCACGCTACGAGTATGTCGATTACAATTATTATTTTGATAATGCAGAAAAACTCTTTCATCGATAAGTATCTAAGCTATTGTTTTGTTTTTTTTTTTAGTGGAAGGACTCATTTTGGCTTTAGCTTAAGCATCTTTTAGTAGATTTCTTATCTGTGTAAAGGAAAAAGGGGTTTCAGGACGTTTGAGATTCCAGATCTAAATGCGTCAAGGTGCAGTGACACGAGCTATTCTTTTCTTACCTAATATATGCGCTCGTTATCGCTTAGTTGACAATACTTTCCTACTAAAGAAACTCATTCAAATTCTTGGAGTGCCTTCTTAAGTCACATTGGGGTCATACTGAGTGATCCGTTTCTCATACAAAACTGTCTCAAGTTTCCTGAGCCTTCTACACATACTTTGGACTGGACATCAATTAACACAGCTTTAATTACGCTTTTTACTGTCACAAATTTCATAATTTAATAACTAGGAAATATCTTATTTCTAGCCTAATATTTCGCCAAATTTTACGATTGTAGTGGTGATAGTGTCTAATTAGTTACGATTCCTAGCCATGCTACGAATACTTCTACAAATTGGCCGTAACATTACTCTACGAGTGCTACGGGCGTAGATGCCCTACGCAAAGAATTTGCATTATCACCTTGTATTGTCCCTGGTCTTTGCTACATTTGATCAAAAACTGATTCGTTTTAAAATCGACACTAACAGCTATGTAATATAAGCCTTCTAATTTCCTGTTTAAGATTTTTGAAGAGTCATATTTCTATTTGCAATTGGTTGATCTAAAAAAGAAAATAATAGGGCCGTAGCTACAGCAGACCTTGATTTTGTGTGGAAACAATTTTTTCTCTAGAATAATTTTTCAGGGAGGAAACGGGGGGGAATACATTTGTATAGAAAAGTGTATCCCGCATTCCCTCTTAAGAGAGTAATACAGAAGAGAACTTTATTTACTACACTAAAAGATTTATTATTATAGATTGTTTTCCGTTGAGTTAATTCGGCGGCTTCAGGCTGCGCCGCACTGCACCTCGACGCAGCGAGACGAACGTCGCGGCTGAAATATCTCAATGAAATGTGTGTCTTATTGTGTAGTTAATAAAGTTGAATTTTTTATCACGCGGCTTCCCGCTGCGCATCGCGAAACCAGAAGCTTCGTCATGTCGCGTCGCATCACCACGCTTTCCAGCTAAGTGGAGCGATGATATACGCAAGCTAGCTGTCAGCGGTTGGAAACAAAGAGTTGAAAATTGAGCTCAGTGGCGTGCTATTAGGTGAGGCCTATTTTCAATAGTGGATGAATACTGGCTATTGTTGATGATGAGCATCTTTAGTGATATGGAGAAAAATCCTCAAATATGAAACTGAAATAAATAACTTGCATGACATGTAAAACGGTTGTTTTGAATGTTTTTTAAGCTATATTATTAACATGAGTAATTTATGTTTCCAGAAATACGGTTCTCAAGGCGTAAGTAAAACAGTATATAAAACAGTATTATGTGGGCTAAGTTAGACTATTTTAGTCGATACATGTTTTTTTATACTTGGCAGACTTGCAAACACCTGACCATTATCTCACTTGAAGATAAGTGATGGTGTGGTCTAAGATAGAAACGTGACCAAGAAGATCACAGTGGCTTAAGGCAATGGATTGACTTTAGTGCAATTCACATCAGCATCTTCTTATCCTTATTACCACTTAAGTGGGGTGGGTACAACATGTTATTTAGTGCAATTCACATAATGGAAAAAAAACAACAAAAAACTGAGCTACCAGAACACCGTAAGGTTATATCAGCAGATTTTCTCCTAGATGGTGGTAAGCTACTTTTTGGATATCATGCCGGTACTCTTGAATTTCTTAGTTCAAGCCACGGAGAACTTACTAATACATGTCTTATCCCGTGCAGTACAAACCCCCGTAAGATTCACAAACAACACTACTATATAAGTCTCACAATACTGCGAACGCTATAGTGTCGTTCAAACCAAACCAATTATTATTGACATTACTTGTGTCACGTCCACCTATGCGTTCGTCTAATCTTGCAAAGACGTGCATGCATAACAATGAACCCCGTTTTCAACAGACTTCCTAAAAGGAAAAGATTCTCAATGCGTCTGTATGTTTTTTTATGTATGTTACGCGATTACTCAATTAATTGAGAACCGATTCAAATGATTATTTTTTTACTTGGTAGGGTACATTTTCAAGGTGTTCCCATTGTAATTTCATCGAGATCTCATAAGTATCTCCAGAGATATCACGATAAATGCCTCAAACTTGCTACTGACACTGACTCGCGCGGCATGGAAGTCGGTTGTTTTAGTTTTTAAATTATATTAATTATTCTCCTCTCTTTTTCTTCTCTACAAGTGCCAATTTAATATCGTTTTTTGTAACAATGATTTTAAAGCATCGATTTATATCATCTTTTGTCAATTAATGTAATGTAAACTATTTGAAGAAAGTAAAATCAAATCAATAATTAATGTACATTTTTTCAGAGAGTTGTAGTAAGATATGTAAGTATTCGAATTATTTTTACCAGATGCTCTAGGAATGTTGCCTCTCGTGAATATTATTTAAAAGTGGTGATGATGTAAAGAGTATCCGATGATATTACCTACCCTGTGTAATACTTTGATAATTTAATTTGTAGATGTATGCGAGTTGTATCGCAGGTCCCAAATGGATGAACCGATTTTGTTTTAATTTTGTGTGTTTGAAGATACGCATGGCTGACAACCACGCACATCCCCACGCCTCTTTACTATCCTATACCCGCTCCGGATTTACCCGCACTTTCACGAACAGTCTTTCCTCGGTGTGTTGGTTCAAGCTGGTTCGTCTCTGTCCACAATATCACAAACCGTGGGAATCCAGCCATAGCTATGATATGGTTTTCTTGTGGCGAAGGTGTTTTTATTTCATGGTCGTAGAACGAACAAGACACACGTCTGATGATAAACGATGACGTCAGCCAATAACAGAATTATTACAATATAATTCTGTTATTGGCTGACGTCATCGTTTATGCTGCAAGAAAAGCCAGAATTTAGCGAGTCACTGGACAGGCGATATCTAGTAGATGTTGGGACTCACAACAAAACATCTAAATGTGAAACTATCGATAATAGTATTGTTTTCTGTCTAAATCAATGTTTTTATTTTGAACATATCTGACAGGCCTCTATCAGGCCTGGTGGTAAGCGGTGATGTGGTCGAGGTTGGTAGACAAGCTAGGACTAGAATAGTCTGACTCTCAAGGGCTGCCAGAACACTGTAAGGTTTTGGCGTCAGATTTTTGCCGTAGTAATCTCATTTTTTTGGTAGCAAGTGAGCCGGGACATTGATATAATGCTCCTACCACCTGCAGACTTACACCCATGAATGTACAGAGAAAAATCTATTGTTGCATGGCTAGGTATGAACAGGCGACCTCTGGGTTAGCAGTCAATGTATCTATCTTTTACACCAATGGGCCGTCCATAAACATGATGTAAAATGACGTAATGGTTATTGCAGATGATGCACGTAACTTATTTAATACCGATTCACTTTTGATTTAACTTGTTCTAAGAAGGTAAAGGATAGCTAGGTAAAACTTTATTTGACACCATATTAGTAAAATAATGTACAACATATTTACAGTACAATAACAAGCGGTATTATAGCTTAAAGTGATCTCTGCCAGACCACCTTGGGTGAAAAGGAGTTGCTAAACATACCTAAATAAAAACATAGGTATCTACATAATATAAATGTTTGTAGAGTTTGGAGGATATATGTTTTTTTTTTTTGTAGGTTCCTCCCTCGTCTGCACGGTCTACTCTATACTCACAAGATCTTGGAGTAAGTATTCAAAATGAATTAAAAATATTTATTTACCTATATACTGGGTGGCGCAAAAGTAATGACCCTATAGAAATTCCTTATATTTTATTTATGACATATCCTGTCATTCTGATATTAAAAATTATGTAGAAATTCACAATTTTACATTTGATTACTACATAATTTACAAAAATAATCATGGACCGTTTTGCTCCCCAAGAATGTGGAATAATGGTGTCAATATTTTTACGGAATAATTAATCAGTGACAAAAACACAACGAATTAATTTCGTCGACGATTTCCTCACCGTCCGGCACCGGTTTGTCGCACTATTCGACGCTTTGCCACACGCCTCAAAGCAACTCGCTCAACATTGGATAGACTTATCCTGGCAGACCTAGAAAAGGTCGTTCAGCAGAAAATATTGAAGCAGTGCGCGAAGATGTGAAAGAGTGTCCAGAAACATCAACGAGGCGACGTGCCACGCAATTGGGGATCACCAGGCGGACTCTGCAGCGTATTTCGGTCAAAGAATTGGAAATGTTTCCGTATAAAACTCAGACGACTGATCAGCTGCTGCCTACTGATCACCGAGCTCGTCTAGAGTACAGCCAGTGCGTCTCAACCTCAACCTTGAAGAGGATAATTTTTCTTCAAAATTGATTATGAGTGACGAAGCGCATTTCCATCTCTCGGGGAATGTCAATAAGCAGAATACTCGCTTCTGGGGCACTGAAAATCCGCGCATTATTCAACAAACACCTTTACATCCACTAAAAAATACGAAATAGGAAACATATCACAGGAATTGTTGCGGCTAGTTATGGAAAATGTCATAAATAGTGCTCAAATGTGCTTCAACTCTGGAGGTCAACATTTAATAGACATCATATTTAAATCATAATGCAACTAGATTTCATGGCACAAATATATATATATATTTAAAAAACTAATTCTAATTCTCTAATTTAGAAAAAATGTTGTAGCTGAACCAAATAGGGTCATTACTTTTACGCCACCTGTATAACATATAGAGATTACACAATTAGCGATGGGTCGTTGACGTATTTTTCGTAAACGCAACTAGACCGTTGAGTTAACCTCCGTCAACTAGTCGATTAACTAGTTGAATTGATTAACTAGTTAATGCTTTAACCATAGTCCATTTCGCAGTGCTCGTATGAATTCAACCGTTATCGTAGTATTGGTTCATTCAATCGTTTAAATCCCAATAGCGATTTTATTTTAATTAATTCAGCAATAAATATATTTTGATTTTAAGTAGGTTTGTTTTAGTTTTACATCATGACGTAAATTTCTAAGAAATTAAAATACTAAGTCTTTGCATGTAGAGCTATTAATGTTACTAAATACGTACATTAAATACATTATTTCCAGCTTTTTTTTAAATAAAAATTATCTACGTAGTTGCAATTCCCTTTTCTACTATCGAATTTAGCCGTATAACAATGAATGTTACCGTTCGAAATCAAGTTGACAGTTAATCGCGCCTCCGTTCGTTGCGTCAACTGATACGTTTCTCTATACTCTTGAATTTTGCCGTCTATGGATTCAACTAGTTGATCGGTAAACGATTAACGGTCGAAACGTTGACAGTCGGTGGACGGTTTTTTTAACTAGTTCGTTTAATCAACGCCCATCTCTAATACGCATACAACATATCCTACTACCTACTAATATTACAAAGGCGAAAGTTTGTGTGTATGTTTATTACTTCTTTACTCTAAAACTAACTGAAATGTGCGATGTAGACCCTGGGATAACACATAAAGTACTTTTCATCCCGATATTCCCACGGGAACGATGTCTATGCGGGTAAAACCGCGGGGTACAGCTAATTATATATGCAGTGAATTTCAAATGTCGTTCTGTGTTTTTCTTATACTTTGAGTGATGCATAAACCGATGGTCAACAGCAAATCGATCAGCTGTTTTTTTATGTCTGACAGTTAAGCACTTCACCGCTATCTCACCTGATGTTTAGTGAAGATACGGTCGAAGATGTCCTGGTACTTGACTGAAATTTAAAGACGGCACTTTAGTCCAATCAACAGAGTGTAACTATCTCAACTTATCTTCTATCATCATCATCATTATCAGCACACGTCCCCTGCTGGACATAGGCTTCTCCTAATGTATGCCACCGAGCTCTGTATTCAGCTCTTCTATACCCATTATAATATTTAAAATAGAGGACTCATTCTTGTAAATATTTGTTTTATTTTGGGTTCTTTAAATCCCTTATTTACCTCTTTATCTACTTTATTACTGAAAATATGCTAGATATGTATCTAATGCAAATACTATTTCACTTTTCTAGTCGCTCAGCTTCCGATACGTAAGTATGATCGGTTTTAGAAAAGAACGGCAGATCATGCCAGTTTAAGTGCACAGACACTTCAGCAAATTTTGGCCCCATTTTGATTTGTAAACAAATGATTATTCCCACTAGTACAGCCGAATTATTATTATCCGTTGTTATGTGGTTTAGCGTAAGTACTACTCACAACCGATCGCGCGCCGCTCGGCACGTAACTCAGTTTATCATGGGTGCCTCTGGTTTACATGTACCTCGATGGTTGTGAATGATTTGTCACAGTAATGCAATTGTGTAAATACGATACGAATTGAACTCAGCCAAATTCCAGGTGTTAATTTCTTAATGTGTTCAACGCACAGCAGGTGAAGCATTTATCTGCACTATCTCCGCTGATGTTAAGTAAAGATGCGATCTAAAGAGGAATCGTGCTTGACTTTTTTATATCTTATCTATATAAGTAGATATATCGCTCGCATAATCTCGCTTGGTGGTAAGCGATGATGTGGTCAAAGACGGTGAACACACTAGGCCTAGAATACTCTGACTCTCAAGGACTGTGTGCTGCCGGAACACCGTAACGTTGATGGTGGTAGTTACTTTTTCGTAGCAAGTCAGGCGGAACTTCTGTCAAATTCAGGAACCGAAATATCAATCTCAGTTTTTTAGTAATAATTTTTTAATCATAAAATAGAAATGAGCTATGTGTATAGAATAGTTTGTTTATTATTCTGCATAAATGTCGTAATCACTCTTTTCATATTCCGCGTCGCTCAAATCCGATAATATTTTGCGAAAATATTATACATAGATAAAGAAATTTAGTGGTTTTTCAATCTGCTGAGATCTGCGTAAAGATACGTACTTAGTTTGTTTCTACAAAAAATCAAGTTCTGATGAAGCTACGCCCCTATATCATTTGCTATTTTTGGCGAACCAATTGCAAAAATAAATATAAGCCTTCTATAATCTCCTCTTTTAGATTTTTGAAGGGTCATTATTTTTATTTGCAATTAGTTGGTCAGAAAAAGAAAATTATGGGGGCGTAGCTACAGCAGCACCTACGCGGGGTGCACTTCTCCGTACAAATGTATTAAACCCTATATATATATTATATATCATCTTAGAGGTTAACACAATGAAGATTAATTTTAGCGAATTAAAATTAAACAGACTTCAAAAAAGGAGGTACTAAATTCGAATGTTTGTTAACCTCAGAACCCCGTTATATATTAACGGATTCGGATTTTTTTTCGAGATAGAATAGTTACCTATATTTCCCGTTTGGTCCTAATGTGATTTCATTGAGATTTAATGAGTATCTTTTTTTTTTATTGTAGATAAGCAAGCGTTTGACCACTATCTCACCTGATGTTAAGTGAAGATGTGATCGACGATATAGCACGCTTTCATAGAAGATACCTGTTCACTCGCGATTTGATTGTACTTAACAGGAAACACAGCTCTGGCAGGGAATTCCATTCCTTTGCTGTGCGTATGATAAATGTTGATGCAAAGCGCTTTGTGCGACAGAATGGAATATCAACCATGATCATCCAGAGATATGAAGATAAACACCTCAAACTTGGTACTAGCGTGGCAATTTGCGTCGGTTTTTCTTTCGTTTTGTAAACAATTAAACATTCTTAAATTATTTTAGGTTCCCGTGAGACAACAGGTAAAAACAATATGAACTAACTTATACTTAATTTAAGTGACTATTATAGATTTGCATTTGCCAGGGCATTAGATGGTACAGGCTTGCCCAGCACCCATACCATCATGCTAGCCAAGACAGTACAGAATAAAACGTAATCTAAAGGAAAAATACAGTCAATACACACGTATTGACTGTATTTTTCCTTACTTCTTCTTTACAGCTGACTACAAAATATAGTCAATACGTGTAGAGCTGACTGCAAAATATAGTCAATACGTGTAGAGCTGACTGCAAAATATAGTCAAAACGTGTAGAGCTGACTGGAAAATATAGTCAATACGTGCAGAACTGACTGGAAAATATAGTCAATACGTGTAGAGCTGACTGCAAAAACTGCTAGCCAAAAGTTTCCTTACGATGTTTTCCTTCACCATAGAGCACCTGAGAATGTGTGAATCTTTACATCAATTTTTCTTTTTTATATCATCTGAGTCTCTATTAGAGTTAGAGTTAGAGTTTCTATTTGTAACTTGTTTGTGTTTTAATTATTAGTCATAGTTAATATTTTTAGGTTTATTTTTACGTTAATCTAATTGTTGTTCATTAATAATTATAGAATATCATAAATAAACATTATCCAAAGATAAAACTTTAACATCATAGTCTATCCTGAAAGAGCTTACAAAAAAAACAAGGAATTTTGATGGACCATTAGGACCATAAGTAATTTGAAAGGATTTCGATCTGCTGGGGTCTGCGTATCAATACGTACCTCCTAAACTAAGCACAATATGGCGACGTACGTTCACCCCCCACCATACCTCGAACAACATTAAAATACATGAAAGTCTTTATTACGTTTAAAAAAATAGTAACTAATCATGAAAATATATTCGATAAAGGACTCAGCCTCCCTGTGGTGTTAAAGACTTATTTTAGCGAATGAATGTTATTTATCATCTTTAGGTTCCCGTGAGACAGCAGGTAAAAACCAAAAAAGTATGTTTTTTTTAAATATCATATAGGCTAACGTTTTGACCACCATCTCCGCTGTTGGTAAGTGATGATGCGGTCGAGGATTCGGTACAACGCTAGGCCTAGAATGGGAACTAGCTCTCAAGGATAGCTGCCGGAATACATTAGATGTTTGGCGACTTTCTAACTTGAGGGCTGTAGCTGGCCAGGTGGACACTAGATTGTGTCCTACCACCATGCGGCGGTTGGGGGTTTCTTAACGATGTTTTTCCTTCACCGGAGGGTCTACAGGGAGGGCCACTGTAAAAAGCGCACATAAATTATTTTTGCCTACTATGTGCTAACTAATACTTAATTTAAGTAACTGCGTGTGCATTTTCCTGGGCGTTCGTTAGATGGTACAGGCTTGCCCAGTACCCATACCACAGACCTAGCTAGGGTAAAAGGACCTAATTTCAGCACACTTAAATGCAGTTATTAGCACCTGAGTTTTAAATCAAAGCAGTACCTAAGCTTTTGTGCATGATTTTCGCATTACCAAATAGAGTATGTTTAAAAAGGTAGCGTCGGTCATTTTAATTTACTGTTTTTTACTGTTATCATTATTGTGTGCTACTAGGTAGTAGGTATTGTACCTTCCTTTCCTTCCTTTGAATGTTAGTTCATCGTAACGCCACGATGGTTCCCTTTTTACACAGACTCTACTACAATATTTCCAGCACTAGCTCCAAGTTCTAGTGCACCCATTGGCTTTCACCCGCTGTCATGTATGACCCGACCAAATTACGTTGTTCATTTTATCTTATAGCTGGCATATGTATCACGTGTTCATCATTTTAGTCGGGTTATATCTCTGTAGATATTTCATTCGCATACGCTAATGTTCTCTCTATATACTTATACATACTTTCTCTATGGAGCAAAGAAAAGAATAAAATGATTATTCATTGCACACCAAATAAAAGATAACGAGACATATTTCACATGAAATGGTAATACAATGGACGTCTCATCGCTTGGAGCGATCCCTACCAACCTCTAAATAGACAGGATTTCAGGAGATTCAGATTCAGGAGTACAAATTATTCAAAATATAAAATACACACACAAAATATATAAACCTACATTTTTTTAATTTATTTATTTAGGGCCAGTTTCACCGGCTTCTGATAGCGCTAATATGAAGAAATCTGACAGATTTTTGACAGCTTTTATAGGGCATCATGTGTCAGATAATTATCTAACGCATTATCTAGAACCGGTGGAACTGGCCCTTAGTAATGCAAACCATATAATATACAAGTGTCCTTATTTCTCAGTAACATTAAGACCCTGTCACAAGGTTATAGGATTATATTACCATAGGTAGATATACATGTATATTATTATATACATAGCAAAGATTAAGTATTTATTTTTATTTTAGGTTCAGACTCTTACCTACTCCCCTACCTACCAATATCCGGCCCCGTGGTCAGTGGTAAGTGTGTTAGTTAAAACATATATTTTTAACATCTAAGTCTAAACTTATTTCGTTTATATGACGAGTAGTACGCCGGCCTTAATGTCCAATCGGTCAACACAAAACTTTTCCGACTCGTCTTCCAACGTGGCCTACATCGAACCTCAGACCAAATAAGAAGTCAAGACGGAGCACTGTCAACGAGGTCAGTTTCGTAAACATGTATGCACTTAGACACTGAAATGTGATTAAATACTTATAATGTGAATCCATCCTGCTTTTTATTTCTCAAAGATTGGTTTTTACACCTTTCCGCATCACAATTCGGCATTTTTCTTTAAAAATTGCGAATTATCATAGCGTGACAATTCGCGTAAGGTAAGGCGCAGTTTCGTTATATGTGTGCGTGTAACTGTGTATGAGCATGGCGTGGCGTAGTTTTAGCCGGCCTCAGTGCGTTGTCCGGCGGTTGTTGTCTTGACTTTTTGATTTTTATTTGGTCTGAGCACCGAATAAACTCAGCGAACCGAATGGCGAGATGTCTTATTATATCTATTTTTTTATTAATATTGGTAGCTGTATTATTATTATGTTGTTTTTGCTAAAAAAAAATATTTTTCTGCTTTTTAGTATGAGGACTAGAGAGGTAAGTAAACTACATTAATTTCTCAAAATGCGAACGGTTAGTTGTAACCACAGATAAATAGACGAGAGATATGGCGTGGGAGCCTAGGCATGTGGTAGTAGTACTAACAAAAATCTTTTTTACGGTCCCGGAAGAAAGCATGAAACTTTGCATGCATGTAGCTCCCATATATGTGGTGTAGGACTAGTGTTTGTAAAAACATAAAAAAAGAGTTACATTGTTTCGTGGAATCAAGCGCGGTGAGCTGTATCTCAGGAACCAATCCATCCACCATAGTGAATTTTGTGTCATATTGCAGCCAAATAAATAAGGTATTTAACCTCGTTAGTCCATTTCATCACAACTCTTGTCATTATCCTTTAAATGGAGCAATAAAGAAAAAACTGTACCTGTTTTCATAATTTTATTTTATAATTTTTAATTTAATTTTATAATATGTTGATTGATGACTGTATTCAAAAAAATATAACCACTAACCACTATACATTTCGTATTTTTTTGTAGGTAATTTATCGAATATGATTGAGTACTAAGAAAGTAAACACATCTGTCCTACCGTTTTTGTACAAAATTAAGAAAACCAGAATGCGGTAGATAAAAGGGGGGAAAGTGGGGGGAATCAGTCATTTCTCGGCTTGTTTCCACATCGTAATTGAATCACAGATATGAAAGGTGTGCGTTCGCCCAGCAAAATGTATCGGCTTTTCAAGAATTGAATGATGCAGATAATTAGTGCCTTATGTCGTGTAAATGTGCCCGAAATTTTAAATTTGTGCCTCCAGCGGCTTCGGAGTTATTTAGGAAAAACGGATTTTGCTGCACGAACGTTCGCCCAGCAAAACTTTTTTTTTAAATGGGTCTAGCTAGGTCTAGCTTTAATATACATTAAATATGCACTAAATAGTACTACTAGCCACATGCATGCAAAGTTTCAAGCTTTTTTCCAGATGGGACCGTATTTCAAGTTAAGGACCCGTACTATATAAGCGACGCCAAAAAGCGGAATAGTAAAAAGTAATAGCAAAAAGAATAGTAGCGGGCCAAAACTCGAGATGTCTGTAGTTGCAGGTCTTTCCTGGCTTATTAGTACATTCAAGTTATAAACTAAAAACCAGGTTAAACTACTTGTGTGCCAAATTTCATCCAAATCCGTCGCGTGGTTTTTGCGTGGAAGAGTCACAAAAATCCATACATCTATCCTCCATCCACGCTCAGGCTTTCGAATATATAATTTATCATTAGTATATATTATTACAAATGAAAATTATATCAAACAATATTTACAAATAGTATGTGGTACATGTATACAACATAAAAATAAATCAAACTATTTTAACTGAGAATAAATAAAATGTTTTAAATAAAAATTATTTATAAACAAATAAAACCGGCCACGTCGAGTTGGACTCGCCCACCGAGGCTTCCGTACCAGCTAGGCTATTCTGTAAGCTATCTCGACAGCGGAATCCGCGTTGAGATTTGAATTTCTTACTACAAAATTCAACCGTATTACGAACGCGACACGATTGAATTTCGTAGTACGGAATTCGAATCTCACCGCGGATTCCGCTGTCGAGATATCTTACAGAATAGCCTAGCTGCGTTGATTGGTACCAATTAAGCTAGATCTCTAAATTGTATGAGCGCTCATATAACTAAGAGGCCTATCTTAATTGGCTTATACTATGTATGTCTATACATACTTAGTATTATAGTAGGACATCCTTTAATTTTCAACTTTTTATTTTTTGGATTTTTTCCTTTGTGCTGTAAGACCTTGCTTCTTGCCAATTTTCATGATTCTAGGTCAACAGGATGTACCCTATAGGTTTTTGACCCTAAACCTAAAGGGAACTTCCGGTTGACCTAGAATTGTCAATTTTGGTTAAAAGTAAGTAAGGTCTTACAGGAAACATTTCGAAAACGTAAAGGAAACATAAAGGAAAAAACTTAACGTAAAGGTAACATTTCGAAAAATAAAAAAGTTGAAAATTAAGGTAAATTTTGGTACTTACAAGTTTTCGCAAATATCTATATTTGCCTATATCATTTTATCGTGTTGACTCAGGACCTTGATTTTTATACACCTTATAGGGACTATAGACTTCAGTATCCGGTATACATTTCAACTTGCTAGGTCCACCTGTTTCTGAGAAAATCGGTGGTGACACACGGACAGACAGACAGACAGACTGACAGACAGTCAGATAGACAGACGGATAGACGGACAAGAAAGTGATCTTATAAGGGTTCCTTTTTTTACATTTTGAGGTACGGAACCCTAAAAACAGAACCTAGGTTGCACCTGTCTGCCGGTAACCAATTCCCAAAAAGTTGGCGACGTATTATTACGACTCATTAGTATTGATTATCGGGTTTAAATAAGTGTTTATTTAATTTTCAGGGACCATGACGCTCGAAAAACAACGAAAATTGCGTGCGAAAATCAACACCTGTATAGAAACACTTAGCTTTTTTTATTACTTATAAAATCAATTTTTAATACGTGACTATGGATTTAGTTTTTGATGTAATAGTTATATAATGTGTTACTTTTTAATTTAACTACGCTATTAAATAATGTAGATAAATAAGCTGCAGCAAATCAGTTTCTGTTTTATTTAACCTATAAGTAGGTCCAATAAGATATCACAGGTTGTTTTAACCCCCGACGCGAAAAGAAGGGGTGTTATAAGTTTGACTTGTGTACCTGTGTATGTGTGTGTCTGTCTCTGCCATCTTAGCGCCTAAACGGATGAAACGATTTTTTATTTCGTTTTGTTGTTTGATAGGTGACTTATTCGAGAGTGTTCTTAGCTTTGATTCATGAAAATCCGTTCAGCCGTTGAGATGATGAGAAGACGATGAGATATTTCTAAATGAAGACGCTATGAGATCAAGTCTTATAGGTCTGACCAATTCCAAATTCGGTATCTCACTTCAATGATATTGTAAGAACATGGTAGCGATCTTATAAAACCTTAAGACACTTGGGCACTTTATTGAAAGTCAAGAATCAGCTAAATTTTTTATTAGATATTAAAACGAATGCGTCTCCAATTTTGTTAGCAGCCTGTGCATATAATAAAGAAGCTTCAGCCTGGGCTTTGGCCGCCTCTGCTTGGACTTTAGCCGCTTCGGCCTGTGATTGAATCGCGGCTGACAACATCTGTAATTAGACAAAGACAGTCTTAGAGCAACAGAGAGAGCAATAGAGATAATGAAGTCGATTTAATACTAATGTGTAAAATACTCGCTGGCTGCTGCGACCTTGTACCCTTAGTACGAGTTTTCATACCAAACTCGATAGCGTATATAGAACAAACTTTGTATGAAAAACAGTACAGCACCTCTAGTGATGTATGGGAGCACACATACCATCTAAGTGCTCCCAGCCAACCTCACCTGCCCGTTGTGCATCCTGCTGACCAACGAACGGGGCTCTGGCGACCGACAAATGGCGGTATAACCATTTCAAATTATGGCGTAGCTAAATACTACAGGCCGGTGACAGGCAGCAGCGTCACCGGTGCGAGAAGCTACGTCCTGCGATCGCCAACACGCCTGCCCAGCATGGCGATTAGGGCATATCCCTCCCAAGGGATGAAAGAAGTAGTATGGAAAGTCACAATATGCCGCGGCCCCCAGTTCCCGGCCGCTCTGCTATTCCTGACCACGGCAGCGGTCACGGTAACGGCAGGGCAGGGGGTGCTAAGAATCTCCGAGCTACGGTAGGCCGCCACAACAAACTGACCCTCGCAACATATAATGGACGCACGATTCGGCTGGATGATCATCTGGCGCAGCTGGAGAAGGAGCTGGGACACATAAGATGGCACATTCTGGGGTTATGTGAAGTCCGAAGACAGGGAGAGGACACCATAACTCTAGAATCGGGCCATCTTATGTATTACAGAGAAGGAGACCAGCCAGGCCAACAAGGTTCTCAGTGACAACGTTGTAGAAATCTCCAGTGTGTCGACCAGGGTAGCGTACCTCATAATTAGGTTAAACGAGAGGTACAGCCTCAAGGTTATCCAGGTTTACGCACCGACCTCGGCACACTTAGACGAAAAGGTGGAGAGCATGTATGAAGACATCTCTAGAGCTTTACATACCACCTCTAAGGCTCACTACAACGTTGTCATGGGAGACTTTAACGCCAAAGTGGGAGTACAGACCTGCAGTGAATCGACAATAGGACCACACGGATTTTGCAGTAGGAATCACAGGGGGCAAATGCTTGTCAACTTTCTCGAGAAAGAGGGGCTTTTCTTGATGAACTCGTTCTTCAAGAAACAGCCCCAAAGGAAGTGGACGTGGCAAAGCCCCGACACTGTGACTAAAAATGAGATTGACTTCATCATTACGGACAAACGGCGCATATTCAGAGACGTCTCAGTGATCAGTAGGTTCAATACTGGAAGTGATCACCGACTTGTACGAGGCACTCTGGATATCGACTTCAAAGCCGAAAGATCCCGACTGATAAAGTCTACGCTCCGACCGAACCTACTCCAAACCGTTGTTGGATCCGAAACATTCCAATTAAAATTGGAAAATCGATTCGCTGCCTTGGAAACCACAGATGACGTAGACCATAAACTCGAAGAAGTGGTGGAAATCCTCAGGGATGAAGGGACGAAGTTTTGCGAGAGCAAGCGTACGGGCAAAAAGTCCAAACTTTCGGCAGCAACACTTCGACTAATGGAAGAGAGACGAACAGACCCTTTGTCAGCTTTGTCAATTAATCAGGTGCGCAACAAAACCATTAAGAAGCTGGTACGACAAGACCTCCGATCCTCTAACACGCTCTTGATTAAAGAATCAATTAAGCAGAATCGGGGGTCGAAAGTGTTCGCCCAGCCTCTGGGTAGAAGCCACCTCACAAAGCTGACAACGTCAACGGGGAACGTCGTCGCATCCAAGTCGGAGATTCTGTCAGAAGTTGAAGACTTCTACGGCAAGCTCTACGCATCGCATGCTTCAAGGCCCGTACCCGATACTGAGGATTGTAGAGCCACCTTGACCCGCCACTTCACAGAAGACCTGCCCGAAGTCAGCCGAGATGAGATCGTGATGGCCCTTGAACAGCTCAAAAATGGAAAGGCCCCAGGTGAAGACGGAATCACAACGGAGCTTCTAAAAGCTGGAGGAGCCCCAGCTGTAAACGAGCTGCAACAGCTCTTCAATTCTGTTCTATTCACTGGGAGAACTCCACAGGCATGGAACAGGAGCATGGTGGTTTTGTTTTTCAAAAAAGGAGACAAAACCCTCTTGAAAAACTACCGCCCGATTTCGCTTCTGAGCCATGTCTACAAACTGTTTTCAAGGGTCATCACGAACCGTCTTGCGCGAAGACTCGACGAGTTCCAACCTCCGGAACAGGCCGGATTTCGAAGCGGTTACGGCACCATGGACCACATCCACACAGTGCGGCAGATTGTACAGAAGACCGAAGAGTACAATCGGCCCCTTTGCTTAGCGTTTGTGGACTATGAGAAGGCCTTCGACTCAATCGAAACCTGGTCTGTTCTGGAGTCCTTGCAGCTTTGCCAAGTCGACTGGCGATATATCGAAGTGATGAGATGTCTGTATAATGCTGCAACGATGAGTGAACAAGTACAGAACCAGCGTACTAATCATATCCACCTGCGTCGAGGAGTGAGACATGGGGACGTCATATCCCCGAAACTGTTCACTAACGCCTTGGAGGATATGTTTAAGACGCTGGACTGGAAAAATTGTGGCATCAACATCAACGGCAAGTACATCTCTCACTTACTATTCGCAGATGACATCGTCATTATGGCAGAAACGCTGCTGGACTTACAGAGGATGTTGAATGGCCTAGCTGATTCTTCTCGTCGCATCGGTCTCCGGATGAATTTGGATAAAACCAAAGTCATGTACAACGAGCACGTTGTTCCGGAACCGATCGCCGTAGATGGAATCCCACTCGAAGTTGTCACTAAGTATGTTTACCTAGGGCAGACGCTCCAACTAGGCAAACATAACTTCGAAAAGGAAATCCAGAGAAGAATTCAGCTGGGCTGGGCAGCATTTGGAAAACTCCGTCGAGTCTTCTCGTCGCATATACCACAGTGCCTAAAGCCAAAAGTCTTTAATCAGTGCGTCCTACCCGTCTTGACATACGGAGCCGAGACGTGGACACTCACGGTTCGACTGGTCCACCAATTTAAAGTCGCTCAGCGAGCTATGGAAAGAGCTATGCTCGGTGTTTCTCTGCGGGATCGAATCCGGAACGAAGTAATTCGCCAGAGAACTAAAGTGATCGACATAGTTCATCGGATTAGCAAGCTGAAGTGGCAGTGGGCTGGTCATATCTGCCGTAGGACCGATAACCGTTGGGGTAGACTGGTTCTAGAGTGGAGACCGCGAATCGGTAAACGTAGCGTAGGACGCCCTGTGACCAGGTGGAGCGACGACATTCGCAAAGCGGTGGGCAGTGACTGGAAACAAAGAGCCGAAGATCGGGCTCAGTGGTATGACTTGGGAGAGGCCTATGTCCAGCAGTGGACTGATACCGGCTGATTATGATAATGATGACCTCTAGTGGTTTTCACACTTCACTAAATTTAGACCAATCAGGGAGCCAGAATAAGTCGAAAACTATGTGAGATCTGTCAAAAGCGTTTACGATGAAAACTCGTACTAATGGTACTGGCCGCTATAGACAGCGCGTTATCAACTGAGTCGTGAGGCCGTAAATTTCCATATTCCTTCCATCTATATCGCTCGCACATACACACACCATCGACAGGTAGCCGTTTACCGATATCCTTATCTCTATCGACGTTTATGCGGTTTATACGGCCTCACGACTCAGTCGATAACGCGCCGACTATAGTACGCGCCAGGAAGCCAACTCCGAACATTTCGACACATCCGAATGTTTGGGCCCGACCGAATTTTCCGAAGACGTACTACGAAAAAAATTCGGCTATTTTGGACATAAAATGACGAGAAAACTCTTATCATATTATCGGTCGAGATTTTTCTATTTAGTAGGATACGATTTAATAGGGTAGTTTTACGATACAAGAAAATTTTAAATGAATTTCGGTCGGGCTGAATGATAATCTGAACCGACCGACCGAACCGAATGTGATTCGTAGTTGGAAACGCCCGATAATTTCGGCGGATACTTCGGATTACCACTTCGGAGTAGTCTTAGTGCCAGTTTCACCAATCCCGAATAAAGTTTCAGCTAGTTATTTTACATTTCTTTTCTACAGGTGGTAGGGGCACTATGTTGATGTTACGCCTAAATATTTTCTAACATATAAAACAGTTTTTCAAAATTTGTCATCATGCCTATTATGCCACATACCAACGGATACGGAATTACGAATTGAAATGGAAATATCGAATCGGGATTTCGTTAGTGGCCACAAACATTCTGAATTCAGTTCGAAGAGAAAACTTCGAACAGAAAACTACCGTACCGTGTATGTTATAGGTATGTGGAAATTTGGACGAATTTACTGCGTTCGAAACCGAATTCCGTTTTGAAATGTCGAATGCAGTATATCCATACAAATTTATGGACCTACCACACACGTACGGTAGTCATCCGTTCGACAGTTTCTCTTCGAACTGAATTCCTAATTTATAAAACCACTAACGGAATCCTGACTATCTTGACTATTATATTGATATATACTCGTATTTATTATTATATTATTCGGAATTCCAAGATGGAATTCCGAAACAGAATATCGGATATGTGTATAAAACCAGTAACGGAATCCTGACTATCCTGACTATTATATCAATATATTTTTATTATTATATAATAAGGAAGATGTAAATTTATAAAAATCGCAATTTCTTAGTCTTAAAAAAACTATAGCTAATTTTAATAACAACTGCGAAAAAATCAAGTCGATATCATTAAAACTGATATTTTTATTAAATAAACAAATTCGCGGCTCCCGAAATCTTTTTCTGCCGCCCGAGAAATGGCTGTGACGTCACATCGCCGGACTGGACCGGACTACGTATATATTTTTTTATTATAAAAACTCACGTTCATTTTAAACTTATAGATTTAAAAACGGGAATTTAACGTGACTTACGCGATGTCGATATAGCGATCGACATATGTTTCGGCCTCATCCGGAGGCCTTCTTCAGGATCTTGAGTGCGGGGCGCTCGCCGACGCGTTCAACCTCGCACTGCGGGCCGCTGCTCGTGCAGCGCGGGCGGACGGAGCGGGCGGCGGCGGCGGCGGTGGTCGTGTTGGTGGCTTTATTTTAGCTTTGTTACCTTAGAACTCTCCGTCCGCTCCGTTAAATATTAACAGATTTAAAAAAAATCTTTTTATGGTTCCGAAGCCAAATGGCTAAAAACGGAACCCTTATATATTCGTCATGTCTATCTGTATATCTGTCCGTCCGTATGTCACAGCCATTTTATTCCAAAACTATTGGGACTACAGAATTGAAACTTGGTAGGTAGATGTATTCTGTGAAACGCTTTCCGATTTTAATACAAAACAAAAAATATACAAGTTTAAGGGGGAGGCTTCCTGTTAACACAGCTGTCAGTGTCACCTGCCATTCTTACTTACATCAAAGTTAGTTCCTAAAATGACCGCAGGTGGCGCTGACACAAACCAATATAAAGGCTGACGCGCCGGGGCTCGGCCTCTCTCTCTTTTCCTAATTCTTCCCATTATTGTCAACAGATCGATAACATTAAAAATAGATAAATCAAGCGAAAAAGGATCTTTTATTATAAAGATACATTTTGGTGACCCCGACAAATAAGAAAAAAAGAACAGCGGCAAAGTACGACCGTCGTGCCTGCCGGTATTATTCACCGACTGAAAAGGAGTTTGGCGAGCCGACTACCGACCGCGTGGATCGATCGCGTGGATTTCAGCCAGGCGGCCAAAAGCGGGCCCTACAGTGCGTGGACACGAGGGAGACACCTACGCCCACCGCGTGGACCTCCATGCAATAAAACCACGAGGGAGGCAGCTACGCCCACCGCGTGGATCTCCGTGCAATAATACCACGAGGGAGGCAGCTACGCCCACCGCGTGGATCTCCGTGCAATCAAACCACGAGGGAGGCAGCTACGCCCACGGCCCACCGAGTGGGCCTTAGCGGGTCAAACTCGCGCCACGAGGGCGGCAATATAGCCGACCGCGGTTACATGCCCACGCAGCAACCACAGCATGAAGAAAAAGCAAGATCGAAACGGAGAATAAGATGACAACAGCTATCTACGAGCACATCAGCACCTGACGGACGGCATGGGAACATAACCTAAGTATCTACCATATCAAGTAAGTGAGCCTGGAATAATACCTATCTAATCTAATGTTCATCTAATCGATTCGCCCATGTTATAATTATTCTGTCCGTCTAGGTCAATGCAGTGGGGATTTCCTATCTCTCATTTATATAAGCGATACTATATCGAATGTACTATATCGAATGTATTTAATGTAACATAATCTTATCTAATCTAAACCAACCCTTAATTCTGTAATTTAATTCTGAAATTTGATATCCAAATCCTAATCCTTTGGTTCTAAGACGCGTGACCACGAGGGCGGCAATTTTACCCACCACGCGGTAGGCAAATTTTCTCTTATCTGTAATCAATCTAAATTTAGTCTATAATAATACCTTAAATTTTAATCTGTGACTAATTGCATTCAAGAATAATTGTTGTAAAAAATGACAACAACAAGTGAATATTCGCAATTAGAGTCGATGGAGCTCAAAGAAATTAAGAAAAAACGTGCCATTTGCAAAGGAAAATTAACTCTATTCAAAAAATGGGTGAGTGCACTCGCTACTCCACTAACTGCGGAGCTTTGTATAGATTCAGAATTAAGAGTTGAAAAGATAAACGATACCTTCAAAGAGTTTGAGTTAATTCAAGATCGAATCGAAACTTTATGTACCGACGTAGAAAACCAATTGTCAGAGAGGGAATTGTTTCAAAATACATATTATGAATCTGTGTCACATTGTAAAAGGTTAGTAAGCGACGTTGTGAATAAGGACTCCAACAATACAATACTCGATGTGTCAAATAATTCACAACATATAGAGGAATCTATCAAGTATCCGGAGATAGCATTACCAATATTTGATGGATCTCTTACCGAGTGGTTAGAGTTCAGAGACACATTCGACGCTCTCATAAATCAAACTAATCTAAAATCGATTCAAAAGTTTAAGTATTTAAGAAGTTGTTTAAAGGGCAATGCGCTCAATGTTGTGAGTTCATTGGAATTCACTGAGGAAAATCATTCCATCGCCTGGCAACTTCTTTGCGAAAGATTTAATAACCCTAAAAAACTAGTCACACATCACCTAAGGGCGCTACTATCTATCGAAAATATCCCTCAAACCTCAAGTGCACTCCGAGAACTGGTTGACAACATCACCAAGCACTTAAGGACACTCAATGCCTTGAACGTAGCGACTGACAACTGGGATATTTTGTTAATCTATGTTTTAATACCGAAACTAGACCCTCAAACTCAACGAAAATGGGAAGAGAAAACCAACTCATGTGAATTACCTTCGTTACAGACCTTCAAAGCCTTCCTCCGATCACGAGCAGATCTAATCGAGTCAATTGGACCAGAGCCTAGCGAGCATCAAAGGACGAGCACGTTCCGGAAGGCACTGGTGACCACGTCCTCTCCAAATACAACTCCAAGTAAGGTGAAACAGACTATTCATAATCGATGTCCGTATTGTGAGGAACAACACTATTTAAACCTATGTCCTAAGTTTCTAGCTCTCCACGTAAAGGCGCGTATTAATGCAATAAGAAAACTACGGCTTTGTACTAACTGTCTACGAGGTAACCACGTTTATCCAAACTGCCGAGCTGGCCAATGCAAGCTCTGTGCAGGTAAACACCACACGCTGCTTCACATAGCACAAACATCTAATCCAGTAACTAATACTCAACCAACGACCCTGTATAACCCTCAACTACCTACCGAACCGAAACAAACGGTGAACTTGCATACTAACAAATACACAGCCGATGCTGTAACTAATCTTGATTCTAATCTAATACAGTCTACCTTATCGAGTGAAGGCAAGACAGTAATTTTATCTACTGCCTTGGTGAACGTGATTGACAACAATAACCAATCACATACACTTCGGGCACTTTTAGACTCAGGCTCACTCCTTTTGGGGAGAGGCAAACAATACAAAACCTCCACATGATGAGATAAATGAGTGCGAAAGAACATTTCAGAACCACACTCGAACGTCTGATGGTAATTTTGTAGTAAGCTTACCCTTAAAAGAACCTCCATCTACTCTTGGCCAATCGAGACCTATAGTATACAAAAGATTCAAAACATTAGAGTCAAAATTTGAGAAAGATCCTAACTATAAACAACAATATGTAGAATTTATAAGGGAGTTTGAACAAGCAGGACACATGATGAAGGGCCAACCAAGGTCTGAAGCCTGCAATTATGTCGCACACCATGCGGTTATCAATGTTCAGAAACCCACTACACCAATACGAGTAGTAATCGATTGCTCAATGCGAACTAGTACAAACAAATCATTAAATGACATACAATACAAAGGGACAATAATGCAAGATGATTTATTTGACATATTATTGCGATTCCGAGAACGTAAATATGTAATTTGTGCTGATATACAACGTATGTACCGAAACATATACATCTATCCTCACCAACAGCATCTACAATGTATATTATGGAGGGAAAATCCTACTGATCCATTATTAACCTACACTTTAACAACACTAAGCTTTGGGTTAAAAAGTGCACCTCATATCGCTACTCGATGTCTATTTCAGCTAGCAAAGGAGAACGAACAGCACTACCCGGAAGCAGCCAACATAATACTCTCATCCTTTTATATGGATGATTTACTTCATACCGAAAACGACAAGCAAAAGGTAATCGAGTCAGCAGAGCAAGTCGACAATATCCTGCAAGGGGCCGGCTTCAAGCTGCGGAAATGGAAATCTAACTGCAAGGATATCCAAAGAGCCGTGAGTAATGACGATACACACACCATACAACAAACAACACCAACACAAAATTGCTCAAAGATACTAGGCTTAATGTGGAATCACAATGAGGACTACCTCACCTTTGCAGTAACAATAAAGCCGTTGCCAAATAATGTAACAAAGAGAAAAGTCTTATCCATGGCATCAGAAATTTTTGACCCGTTAGGACTATTGACCCCAGTACTGATTGTTGCAAAGCTATTCATCCAAAACCTCTGGAAAACAAAGTTCAGTTGGGATGAAACATTACCAGCAATATTATGTAGACAATGGCAGGAATATTACAACAATTTAACCTGTCTAAAGTCTCTGCAAATACAAAGACATGCTGCACTACATGAGCATGTAGAAATAGAGTTGCATGCCTTTGCAGATAGTTCAATCAATGCATATGGTACTGTATTTTACATCAGATCAGTAAATAACGAAGGAAAAATCAAAGTACAATTACTGTGCGCACGATCCCGATTGGCTAGAAAGGAAACTATCCCTAGATTAGAATTAAGGGCAGCAACATTACTAGCGAATCTATATAAAACTGTGAGAAAAGCATTACGGGGCGAATATAATGTCTATTTCTGGTCAGACTCAAAAATTGTATTGTCATGGATAAAAACTTCAAGTAAACTTAATACATTTGTAAAAAATAGAGTACAAGAAATACAGAGTTTAACAGAAATAAAAAATTGGCACTGGACGGGAACTAATTCCAACCCAGCAGATTTTATAACAAAGGGTATTCCAGCACACAAAATTTCAAACACAAAAATGTGGTGGCATGGACCACCATGGCTTTCAAAACCTAAGAATGAATGGCCATTACAACAAGAACAAATACCAAAACACCAACCATTGACAGAACAATCAAATGAGACACTGTAATGTCATCAATATTTCAGAAAGAAAGAAATTTTTTACCCTCCTGTATGAGCGATGGTCAAATGCTACAAACCTTATAAGAGTACTCGCGTTAGTACTCAGATTTATTAACAATTCAAAGGGCCAGAAAACTACAGGCCCTCTGAGTGTAATGGAACTAAATAACTCATTACACAAACTAATAAAAAACGCACAAATGGAATCCTTTCCAGTAGAATACAATTTATTAAAAAACAACAAAAAACTTCCACAGACCTCAAATGTTTTGTGCCTTAATCCATTCATGCATGAAGGAATTATAAGAGTAGGAGGTCGATTAGCACTTTCCAGTTATAATTTTGACAAAAAACACCCCATGCTCTTACACCATAAACATAAACTCACTCAACTCATCTTACAAACAGAACACACAAAACTACTACATGCCGGACCACAATTGCTGCTGTCCACGGTGAGGGAGAGATTCTGCCCTACGCATGGTAAGTCTCTAGCTACAAGTACAGTACACAAGTGCGTCACCTGTTTCAAAGCAAAGCCCGGTATGTACCAACCAATAATGGGCAACCTGCCCACCGCAAGAATAACACCATCCCCACCTTTCCTCACTGCGAATCTCGATTATGGGGGTCCGTTCACACTTAGGACTGGCAGAGGACGTAGATACCATACCTATAAAAGCTATATAGCACTCTTTATATGTGCTTCGACGAAGGCTATTGAGTTGGTTTCAGGTCTAGAGTCTCAAATGTTCCTGGCTGTGCTGCGGAGATTCATCGCCCGCAGAGGTAAACCCCGGACCTTGGTGAGTGACAATTCTACAACTTATCATGGGGCTAATAACGAATTAATCGAACTTTCTACATTTCTTACTGAGCACTCTAGTGAGCTCACGGCATTGGGCGCAAACGAAGGCATCAATTGGAAATTTTTGCCTGCATATACGCCCCACATGGGCGGCCTACATGAGGCAGGTATAGCCAGTTGTAAGTACCATCTAAAACGCATAATAGGGAAAGCATTGTTAACATACGAAGAATTTTCCACTGTATTGATCCAAATCGAAGGAATACTAAATTCACGCCCGCTATGCCCCTTATCAACCGATGATACTGATTTCTCAGCCTTAACACCAGCTCACTTCTTGATTGGTAGATCTATAAACTCCCTTCCTGACTACGAGTACAAGGATGTTCCCACCCACAGACTGAACCACTATCAGCAGCTGCAACAGCTTCAACAACATTTCTGGCGGCGCTGGGCGAGAGACTACGTCGGCAACCTGCAGCAGCGCACCAAATGGCGAGCGTCAAAGGGACCCGGCCTGGCAGTGGGGACAATGGTGATCGTGAAGGACGACCGACTTCCACCATGTCTATGGAAACTCGGCCGGATAATTAAAAACCACGACGGTCAAGATCAAGTCACTCGAGTCGCGACGATCAAGACGGCCAAGGGGACCATCAAGCGAGCTTTTAACACAATATGCCCACTACCAATGGCATCTTAAATTACGTTACGTTTATTAATAAATCTAATCGCCTACGTTTACTTTCATGTATGTTTATTAAATTCATAACTAAGTCGTACATTAGTTGTACATTTATATAGTTCTACTATATATTGTAAAGGTCTGAGTTCGGGCGCGTCAGCATGTTAACACAGCTGTCAGTGTCACCTGCCATTCTTACTTACATCAAAGTTAGTTCCTAAAATGACCGCAGGTGGCGCTGACACAAACCAATATAAAGGCTGACGCGCCGGGGCTCGGCCTCTCTCTCTTTTCCTAATTCTTCCCATTATTGTCAACAGATCGATAACATTAAAAATAGATAAATCAAGCGAAAAAGGATCTTTTATTATAAAGATACACTTCCCATATGATAAAAATAAAAAATATAAGAGTTTAAGGGGGGCCAAAGCTATACGTGTGGTCGTGTTCATTCGTCGTGTTCATGGATAGGTCTTTAAAAATAAACTGGCCAAGTGCAAGTCGGACTCGCACTAGTAGGGTTCCGTACCACACAACAGTAGTAAACTTTAGCTCCCAACTCGTTTCAATTTAATATTTTAGTTAGATATTTATGTTGAATGTTTTAGTTGAATATTTCGGTTGAGTGTTTCGGTTAAATATTACAGTTAAATATTTCAGTTAGATATTTTATTTATAAACACACAACAGTATTTTATAAGATCGAGCAAAAAATGCCACTATTATTTTTCACCAGCAAAAAATAATAATTAACAACCATTTTATTTCTTATAACGCCATCTAACGTCTAAGAAAGGAGTTAGGGATCGACATTTCAATATAACGCCATCTATGGGACGTTTACCTAACTAAGCGTTCATATATGGCGTGAAATGCCGAAAAAAACACGTTTCTTGTATGGGGAACCTCTATTATTTTTAACTTTATTCTGTTTTTAGTATTTGTTGTTATAGCGGCAACAGAAATACATCATCTGTGAAAATTTCAACTGTCTATAACGGTTCATAAGATACAGCCTGGTGACAGACGGACGGACGGACGGACAGACAGACAGACAGACAGACAGACAGCGGAGTCTTAGTAATAGGGTCCCGTTTTATCCTTTGGGTACGGAACCCTAAAAATGACATTGAGGTTCGTAAAACAATTTTTTGTCAAAGTCAATCATTTGAAAGATAGCCGCGTCTAAAGTGGTAAAATGTGTGCCCCCCCCCCCCCCCTCCCTAACTTTTAAAGTAAGGGAGTGAAAAATCTAGAAAAAAATATATACTTTAATCTCAATAAAAACTTACAACGAAAATTGGACTGAACGAGATACAGTCAGCAGTTTTTGAGATATAGCGACCGCAAATATAACTTTGTTTTCCATACAAACACTATGAAAAACAAAGTAATTTTTTTAGTGGCAAAAATTATAGTTATAAAATACCCTACTGTGTTACGGAACCCTTCGGTGCAATACAACTCTGGGTAGTATTAGCTAATAAGACACATACGCATCCCAACTACACCGCACCGTACCACGCCACGCTAATCCCCCTTCCCCTCATTTACCCTTCCCTCCCCCTCACTTTCACCTACCCTCACTTCCCCCTTCCTCCCCCTCCCCTTCCTCTCACTTCCACTTACTCTAACCTCCCCCTCCATTCCCCTACCCTCCCCCTCCACTCTCCCTCTATTCCCTTACCCTCCCCCTAACTTCCCCCTCCCCTCCCCCACCACTCCCTCTACCCACCCTCTCCACTCCCTCTTCCCCCTCACAAACTTTGAATGTCATATTTATTTATAACGAATCAATAGCCTTAAAATAAGTTTCAAGCTTCTAGCTCTAGAAATGACGATACTTCCATACAACTATTCATCCCCCCCTTTCAACCCCTTGCAACCCTTTTTTCGCATTAAAAAGTAGCCTTTTTATTATATTAGTTAGTTAGTTTAATGGTAGTTAGGACAGTAAGGATTTTAGATGTAAAATCAATACACCACCGTCCGTTACAGTCTCGCAATATCTTTCTCTGATTGGTTGTCTGGAAGAAGTCGCTTTAAGCTATAAGACCGCCCTTTGCATTATATAGCTAAGTATTTTATTTTTTAGGTCTTTGGGTTTAGGTTATGTTTATTTAAAATTGGTGTGCAAATATAGTGTTATCTATCGATCTATCTTGTTTTTGTACGTAACAGCTCCTCCCTTTTCATTACTTTACACCATTTATTTCTCTTTTTTTTTCATTTGGGACAATAATTTTTTTTAAGCATTGCTAACAGTTGTATTTGCACATAGAGGTACTATACAATATCTGTACGGTATTTTTTTTCCATATTCACAGAATAACTACGAAAATACCACGAATAAAGCAAAAACACTGCATACGATAGTACGCGCGGCTGCGCAATAGAGCGATGTGACGTCACACGTCAAGTCAGCTCTGGATTTAAGAACTCTTAACTTTAAAAAATTGCTAATAATACAGTTTTTGAGATATCGCTAAAATTCTTTCACTGATATTTATCTTATTTTTAGCTTGATTTTTTGAGATAATAAAAAAATTACACTCATCTTCCCCATAGGGACATACCTTCATTGACTCCGCATTAGTTTTGACAACATACTGAAAATATCTTCGACTAGTATTATGATGTTCAGCTATTCTTCTGCGAGCGTTCAGAGCTGAAAAACAAAACTATATATGAATATACATGATATATTTTAGAGTTGGGACCGTAAGAGAGGTACCTCTGGAGCTATAAGTAGGGTAAAATGGCTTTAAAATCTGTCCATTATTTCTGACCACATTTTGAGCTAGATTTGTGTTTTTTTTACCCGACTACGGCGAAGCAAAAAGGAGGGTTATGTTTTGACCGGTATGTGGGTATGTATGTAAGTATGTACGTAGGCGGGAGGATAAGTAACTAGCCCCTGCTATTTAAAAAGTTAAAATTAAATATATATATATATATATGTCATTTTTAAATTCGTATCTCTGGCCACCTGTGTTCTAAATTTGAATTTGGTGGCGTTAAAATTTTATTGATTTTGTGTCATTTGAAAATATATTTCGTCAACTGTTTTAAAAATGGATTACATTGAACAAAGAGCGGTTTACATTTAAAAATCAACGAATTGATGTATGATTTGCTGCCCCACCCACCTTATTCACCTGATCTAGCGCCATTAGACTTCCACTTATTCCCTAAGCTCAAAACTTTTTTGGACGGACAGAAATTAGCCACATATGATGAAGTCATAGCCGCTGTAGGAGTATTTTGCAGGCCTCGAAAGAAATCATTTTATGGAAGGCATTACTGCTTTAGAACGAAGATGGAATAAGTGCGTAGAGGTTCACGGAGACTATGTCGAAAAATAAAATTAATTTTATCGCGGAAAGTTAAGTGTTTTGTTATTAGGCTAGTTACTTATCATCCCGCCCTCGTATGTATGTTCATCTGTTCCCTCATAACTTCTAAACTACTTATCATAATTTGACAAATGAGGTGTCGTTGGACGCGTCTTATTTGTCTGCTGGTTATAGGGTATGTGACGTAGTGACGTCACATACATACAACATTTATTGTGGCGCACTCTAGGAGGGATGAAGTTGAGAAGTAAAAAAAAATTCACTACACCCCATCGTGTGTGTGGTATTGTTAAATAGGGATTTTAAAATGAAGGTAGGGTTTGGTACATCATATTTTTGTCAAGCGTAGCGTTTGCGAGATATATCCCGTCAAAGTCAAGAAAACTAATTTTGACGCAACGGCGTCGCACAGAAGCAAAAGGAAGGGTTATGTGTTTGTTGATCGCTATGCATGTATGCATATAGATATATATGCATGTATAAATTTATGCAAAAACCCCAAAATACTTTAAATAAAAATAAGTAATAAGTTCAAAAACTAAAACCAGACTACTAAAAAATCACGCTCTAAAACAGTGGTTCCCAACCAGTGGTCCATGGACCACCGGTGGTCCGCAAGAACTTAAATATGGTCCGCAAAAGATTTTCAACAGACGAAACAATAATTGTGCTATATAAAATGAGCAATATTGGCACCCCAATTCATGAACTTGTACAGAAGATGTCAGTATTCTCAGCCTGTTCTGTCCCACTGCTGTGAAAAGGTCTCTTCTAAAAGAAACTGTAAATACTTAAATATTTTATTGTACTAAGAGGGTACGTAGAAAGCTACGCGTTAGCAGTGAATAAAACGCTCTTTTACTCACTCGGTGAATAAAAACATTTTGAATTTGGAACAAGTACGAAATACGAATTACGTACAAAAAATAAATAAAACTTGCTGAAAGTGACTAGCTGGCTAAATGGTGGTATACCATAGACGCTATATAATAGATTAAAAATAAAAATCCCGCCAATTTTGGTTACATTTTTTTGTTTTCATTTTGCTGTACAGCATTAGTGTAATTCAGCCAGAATAAAAAAAAAATTATTCAAGTTTTTGTAAATTCAAGTCATAATATTGAGTCAAAGTCACATTTCTGATGATGTTAAAGTCACAGTCTAGTACTTGGACTAAGACTTGTAAGGGTAAGACTTGTCTTACCCCTAGTAAAGATGTGAACTTTACGGAACATTTTCAGTGCAATTTTGGTGAGAACACAAATACCATGTTTTTCAAGATCGTGCTGTTTCCCTACACACAAATTCACCGGCACTAAATGGTTAATAATCCAGATTTATTACACATTAATAATACCATAAAATAAATATAAATAGGTACTATAAGTAGGTACTACTATTTATTTTCTCGCAGTAAATTGTAAAAAGAAGATTACACGACTCGTTAATAAAAAATTTAATCTCGGTCCTTGTATCCCTCGCTCCGCTCAGGATTCTACTCTAGAATCCTTCGCTGCTCTCGGGATCCAACTTAGTCCCTCGAATTAAATTGCCTTTTTATTCACTAGTTGTATAATCTACTATTTTACCATTGCCACTCAAAAATGAGCACTTTATTCATCGATAGCAGTGAATAAAACGGTCTTTTATTCACTCGGTGAATAAAAACATTTTGAATTTGGAACAAGCACGAAATACGTATTATGTACAAAAAATAAATAAAACTTGCTGAATGGTCCGGGCCTTCTAACTAGCTTAATGGAGGTATACCATAGAAGCTATATAATTAATTAAAAATAATGGGGCCAATGGGCGGGATTTTATTTTTAAATGTTGGTTAATTTTTTTTGTTTTTTTTTTTTTATTTTGCTCCACACGATTTGTGTATTCAGCCAGAATAAAGTATAAAAATTATTCAAGTTTTTGAAAATTCAAGTCTTAAAGTTGAGTCAAAGTCACATTTCTGATCAAGTTGAAGTCACAGTCTAGTCCAAGTCATACTCTTAGTAAAGAAGAGATGTGGACTTTACTGAGGATTTTCAGTGCAATTTTGGTAAGATCGCAAATACAACACAAATAAATTCAGAGAACACAAATACCATGTTTTTCAAGATTGTGCTGTTTCCCTACACACACACACACACACACACACACCGGCACTGCATGGTTAATTATCCACATTAATAATAACATATGGAAAATATAAATAGGTACTATAAGTAGGTATACTACTATTTATTTTCTCGCAGTCAATGGTAAAAAGCAGATTACACGAAACGTGAATAAAAAAATTAATCTCGATCCTCGTATCCCTAGCTCCGCTCAGGATTCTTATCTAGAATCCTTCGCTGCTCTCGGGATCCAACTTAGTCCCTCGAATTAAATTGACTTTTTATTCACTTATTGTATAATCTACTATTAATTTATTTTCCAAATGTTGAACTTTAGCGAATACGTCTTTGTAGTTCTCGAATAAATGGCGTTTATAAATATAACATGACACTTGCGTCACTTCCGTTGATTCGGACCGTGACGCTAATATTACCCCAGTGCGCCTATAGGAGTTTCACTTCAAAGAACCTAATTTTAAGCGACGATTTTAAGTGATCTACGCTTGGCTAGAAGATACTGTTACAACGTTCGGTTTGTTCGCGTAAACTTTAGAAAGAGAGCGAGACAGCGCAAGTATGAATTCGCCGCGCGGGACGGTTTATTGACTCATATGCAGTAAGAAACTCGTAGTTCGTAATACATTGAACCTTATTAAACGTCTTTAAAGATCAAAGTTGTAAGTACCTATTGTAAAAGCTAATAGTAGTGGTGTTTTGGTAGAAATTAACGTATACTTTATCGGAATGACTTTTTTTATGTACCCCGCACGTACCAATACTTATATACATACTACTAAAAAGTTTTTAGTTGTTTAAACGATATTAGCTTAACGGATTAGCAAACTGAAATGGCAGTGGGCTGGTCTTATCTCCGTCGAGTCTTCTCGTCGCCTATACCGCAGTGTCTAAAGACAAAAGTCTTTACCAGTGCGTCCTACCTGTGATGACATACGGAGCCGAGACGTGGACACTCACAGTCCGACTGGTCCACCCGTTTAAAGTCGCTCAGCGAGCTATGGAGAGAGCTATGCTCGGTATTTCTCTGTGGGATCGAATCCGGAACGATGTAATTCGCCAGAGAACTAAAGTGATCGGCATATCTCAACGGATTAGCAAGCTGAAGTGGCAGTGGGCTGGTCATATCAGTAGGTGGTTATTGGGTGTTCTACTCCACCCACAGGGTGGTGGGTGGAGTAGAACACCCAATAACCACAAATTGATTATCTCTCGCCATTTGTGTTTTAGAACTCTCAACGACCCTGGTAAGAACAGGCAAAAAACAGATACAGAAATAGAAATAAAATAACAGAAACGAGCAAACGCAGTTGAGTATATAATTTTGATCAACATGTTTTAGAACTCTCGAAGCCTCCGGTGTAATAATTTTAATAAACATGTTTTAGAATTCTCAAAGCCTCCGGTAAGATCAGGCAAAAAACAGAAACAGATACAGAAATAAAAACAGAAACAGAAACGAGCGAACGCAATTACTAGTTTGCTTATTTGGTAACCAAAAAAAACTCAACCGTTCCGCTCATAAGGTATATCGTTCGATCAACTGATGTGTTGTGGAACCCTCAATATATTTAAATTGGTCTGTTATAGATAGAAAAGAACGGAGAAAAAACTGAATTGGTGTTAAAATAACAGAAACGAGCGAACGCAGTTGGGTATATAATTTGATCAACATGTTTTAGAACTCTCAAAGCCTCCGGTGTAATAATTTTGATCAACGTGTTTTAGAACTCTCAATGACCCTGGAGTAATAATTTTGATCAACGTGTTTTAGAACTTTCAAAGCCTCCGGTGAGAACAAGCAAAAAACAGAAACAGATACAGAAATAGAAACAGAAACAGAAACGAGCGAACGCAATTACTAATTTGCTTTTTTGGTAACCAAAATCCCAACTGTTCCGCTCATCAGGTATATCGTTTGATCAATTGGTGTGTTGTGCACCCTCAATATATTTAAATTGGTCTGTTATACATAGGAAAGAACGGAGAAAAAACTGAGTCAGTGTTAAAATAACAAAAAACGAGCGAACGCAGTTGGGTATATCGTTTTTAATACACTTGCTCATGAAGTGGCTTTTATTTCACTGCAATCAGGCACACAATGACGCCTGTTATCAAACTGTGACTTTTTAATTACTATTATTCGCAAGTGAGTTATAGATATTTTTTTTTAATTTTATTGGTTGTGTTGCTTTGTTCTTAAAAAAGTTTCGATACAAAAAAGATCGTGTGCAATAGCACAAATAAATTAATATACCTATTGCTTGCTCATTTTAAACAACTTCGTGTTTAAATAGATAATTTTAACTTGTACGTGTTTAATAAACAAAACTTTTATTTAATTATAACTTTTGTTTTGTCTGTAAAAACTATAATTCCCCATTCTGTACGTGGCCAAAACGCTAACCGCGTCAAACAAAAAAATAAATAAATAAATAAACCTCATTCTTTTAGTCTATGGCCGATCGTCATTGTTAGATGCGCGCGCATTGGAAAACTAATGAATTTTTTCCCACCATTGCGAAACATTTTTCACAACTCGTTTTCGCTGATGAAATTATAGTTATTTATTAATTGAAATGTCTAAAAGTACTAGTTATAAAGAAAATGATTTATGTTGTACAACGCCCAATATAAGATGTGAAGCCCTTTGAACGTTATGGAAAGTTTACTACCTGAAAACTCCAAGGTAAAATATCTATAATTGTCTACTATATAACATGATTTTTTTGTATTATTTTCTTCACAAGTGTGTTAAAAAACGTCGTATGATACACGTGTGTATTGATGAATACCGTCCTCGGCTCTCTTAAGACCTTCACCTAACGGCTCGGATCTCAATGGCGCCTCAGCGGTAATCACCAACATTACACACTTGTACCGTAATGTACTATTAATCAACTCGTTTGTTATATCATTTTATCTTAAAATTGATTATATCTCATGTGGTGCCTAAACACAATCGGCTGAGTGGTCCATGGTAAGTCTCACTCTGGAAGTCTGAGGTTAGATTATCTTCCACCAACTATGTTTCTAACACAAATGTATTTTTTTTTTTTTTTTTTTTTTTTTCGTCGGAGGGGGAAATCCTCATTGGATGCCGTTGAGCACAGACTCTTCGGTTATGTCAGACTCCTACTGACTAAAACCCCCTCCCTTATGTCATCCTGAGAGTCCAAGGCAGGATTATCTCTCGCCGCATGCGATGTATAAACACAATCGGCTGAGTGAGCAATATAAGTATAAACTGAGAGTCCAAGGCGGGATTATCTCTCGCTGTATATGATTAACTCACTCTGGAAGCCTGAGGTAAGATTATCTCCCACCAACTGTGTTCATAAAACATACGGTTGGATGAATTGTGTAAGTGTCATTCTGAGAGCCCATGGTAAGATTATCTCTCGATGCTCAAACACATACGGTTGGATGAACCATGGTAAGTATCATCCTGAGAGTCCGAGGTAGGATTATCTCTCGTCGTATGTGATGAACTCACTCTAGGAGCCTGAGGTAAGATTATCTCCCACCAACTGTGTTCATAACACACAGGGTTTGATGAATTGTGGCAAGTGTGATTCTGAGAGTCCAAGGTAGGATTATCTCTCATTGCCTAAACACATACGGTTGGATGAACCATGGTAAGTTCATTCTGAGAGTCCAAGGTAGGATTACCTCTCGCCGAATGTGACGGTTTACCAATTGTTCCACGGTTTTATAGCACATATTTTTATGTGTCAGCAAATAATATTCCAATCTAAAAGGTATTAAGTACTGATATTTTAACAAAACAAACGAAGTCTCGAGTTACGGCTTCATCGACATTAAAAGCTAAGGGTTTGTACATACGTTTTAACTCTACGATTAAAGTTTTCAATATATACATGAACTATCCAATGCTATTTTAATTTAAAACATTTAGTTAAAACGCGCAGCTAAAACTCTAGGTGAATATATAGATAGTTGAAAATGAATAGGCTGTAACGACATCATTTATGGGTACAGGAACGTTAAATCTTTGATCTAGCTACTCCCAGAAGATGGTCTACTCATTAGTAAAATAAGTACTTACAAATCCAAAAAATACAACGTGAAAAAAAGCCTATACATTCACATTCAATATGAATAAACGAAAACTTTCAAACTAAAATTAAATCGTAGAGTTAAAACGTATGTACAACACCCTTAGCCTTCAATGTTGTCGAAGCTGTAACTCAAAACCTTTTATCAACCGTGTGAAGAAATAAACTGGCCAAGTGCAAGTTGGACTAACACTTTACCATGGTTCCGTACCATCGAGCAAAAATACTGAATGAAAAATCGAGTTTTTTGTATACGCTCCCTAACTTAAACTTACTAGTTACTTAACTGAAAATATGATCAGTGATTCTGAATTAGTGATCAGCATTTTTAATTAAACAAGTAAGTAGTAACACACTTAATTTGTTTATATTGTTTATGTGAAATAAGTCTAAATTATAGTAAGTAATTTGTATTAAACATGAAAATATAGTACAGACCTATTGTTTTATTTATTATAGTTACATAAGCAAATAAACACTTTTTTCCTACAAAACATTCTATAACTTTTAATGTTTTAAAAATTTGGCAGACCTACATTTTAACACTTGAGCTATTAAATCTTTACCATAGACTAGATATATACTTCAAGTACTGGACAATCAAAGGTATTTTTGTACCAAAACCACAGAATAAGTAAAAAAGGTGATTTTTGTCTGTGTCGCGGACTGGTTGTATTCGACAGTGGTGCTTCAAGACGTTTTTTCCTACAAACCATTGTATATTATAATAACTAAAACAAAATCACAATAAAATATATAATACTAAAAATATATTATTATAACTTTTAATGTTTAAAAAATGTAAAAGTATGTTTATATGTTATTTATCCTTTCACGTCAAAACAGCTCAACAGATTTATGTGAATTTTGTATAAAGTTGGTCAGAGGACTTCGAGAGTGACATAGGCTGCAGTTTATCCCAATAGCATGTTACAATAATATTTTCTTAAAATGTTATTTGTACTTTAATTTTTATTTATCGATATTTTATTGATAAATGTCATGGAACGCACAAGGTAACCGAACTATAAACCGGTTACATGAAGATTTGTACGCCAAGTCGATTGCAGTGTCTTGTCTTTTTCTATTGAACTAATAAGTAATATTTGATGAAAGAGTGCGTACTACATACAAAACGATCAATGTAATGGTCGTCCCCCAGGCTTGCTACTAGCTCCGAAGATTGCGTTGACTCAAATGACATGAGAGAACCCTATTATTTTATCCGTCTCAGTAGAATACCTATTTGTCAGCAAATAATATTCCAATCTAATAGGTATTAAGTACTGATATTTTAACAAAACAAACGAAGTCTCGAGTTACGGCTTCATCGACATTAAAAGCTAAGGGTTTGTACATACGTTTTAAATCTAAGATTAAACTGTCATGTAGAGATAAATCATGTTCTTATAGTTTATTCATTTTCAAATATCTATAAACTCAAGTTTTCAATATATACATGAACTATCGAATGCTATTTTAATTAAAAACATTTAGTTAAAACGCGCAGCTAAAACTCTAGGTGAATATATAGATAGTTGAAAATGAATAGGCTGTAAGGACATGATTTATGGGTACAGGAACGTTAAATCTTTGATCTAGCTACTCCCAGAAGATGGTCTACTCATTCGTAAAATAAGTACTTACAAATCCAAAAAATACAACGCAAAAAAAGCCTACATGTTCACATTCAATATGAATATACGAAAACTTTCAAACTAAAATTAAATCGTAGAGTTAAAACGTATGTACAACACCCTTAGCCTTTAATGTTGTCGAAGCTGTAACTCAAAACCTTTTATCAACCGTGTGAAGAAATAAACTGGCCAAATGCAAGTTGGACTAACACTTTACCATGGTTCCGTACCATCGAGCAAAAAAATACTGAAAAATCGAGTTTTTGTATACGCTTCCTAACTTAAACTTACTAGTTACTTAACTGAAAATATGATCAGTGATTCTGAATTAGTGATTAGCATTTTTAATTAATCAAGTAAGTAGTAGCACACTTAATTTGTTTACATTGTTTATGTGAAATACGTCTAAATTATAGTAAGTAATTTGTTTTAAACATGAAAATGTAGTACCTACTGTTTTATTTATTAAAGTTACATAAGCAAATAAACACTTTTTTCCTACAAAACGTTGTATAACTTTTAAACATTTACCAGACCTAAATTTTAACACTTGAGCTATTGAATCTTAACCATGGAGATAGTACACTTCAACTTCAATTCAATTTTTATATATCGGTATTTTATTGATAAATGAGATGGAACGCACAAGGTACCGAACTATAAACCGGTTATATGAAGATTTGTACGCCAAGTCGATCGCAGTGTAATCGCCTTTTTCTATTGAACTAATAAGTAATATTTGATGAAAGAGTGCGTACTACATAAAAACGATCAATTTAATGCTCGTCCCCCTGGCTTGCTACTAGCTCCGAGGATTGCGTTGATTCAAATGACATGAGAGAACCCTATTTTTATCAGTCTCAGTAGAATACCTATTTGTCAGCAAATAATATTCCAATCTAAAAAGTAGTAAGTACTCGTATTTTAACAGAATATTTCACCTTTGCAATAGGCTTGGGTATCTGACAGAGGAGTGGAACTATCGTATATCCTTCCATATAATAATAAATTTTGATCATAAAAGGATATTGATCCGCTTGGTATAACTGCTTCTGATATATCTGAAACTCACTCAAAAAGACACATTATATCCGTTAGTATATTCCATATCCAAAATTAAGCATAGTCGAGATTTAAAACCTATATTATTTAACATTATTAGGTCGTAACTTGCATTTTTTTAAATTTTTTTTTCTTACCTGTTGTTATTGATGATGTGATCCAAATAATTATATATCACGGTTGAAATTGAATAATAAAAAAATCTTCATTAAGATATACCGGATATATAAAGGTTTTGGTAAGAGGAAGGAACGATCTAAATCTATATATCCGCTTAGAGATACATAACTGAAGATATAGGTCAGTTTATTTCCCTACACTGTTGATAAAAGGTGACTGGGTATCGACTTACGGCTACGTCGACATTCTATAATTAAGGCTTGATTTATGCTGTAGAGACAAATATTACATTTTAACCGACTTCAATATATGGAGATACGTTCTCGATTTGATTTTATGATTTTTTGTTTGTTGCCTCATAACTCCAGGTATGTTTCCAGATATGTTCCAGAGACAAAGATTACTTTTTTAACCAACTTCAATAAACAGAGATACGTACTCCATATGTATGTACGATTAACTCATACCTAACTGTTGTTTATGAACCAAATACTTCCTGTGTGCATTATTAGGCCTGCTTACATCATTACCTAACCACATATAAGTGTTTGCAATTAACAAACGCTGTTTCATAAAATCTTCGACCACGAAACGAAACATCAGGTGAGATAGTGAATAATGAAGACTGTTTTCAAATGTTAGATTTGATGATTAATTGACTTTTTTACTTGTTGTATATTTGTATATTTTTTTTATTATTAGTGTGTGTAATATTTTATACATTCACTTTTAATTCTATCGTAGTCGGGTAACAGAAAAGGTTTTTCTCATGTTATTTGAGTGCGACCAGTAGGTAGCTTTATGCTATAGATTAAGTTCAAATTTGTTTATTTTAATAAAATACGAATACTTATTGCAATTAAAACTCCATGTGTGTAGAGGCCTTCGGCAAAGATTACTATTTAACCGACTTCAATAAACAAGATACGTCGTACTCGATTTGTATGTATGATGTTTTTGATTGTAAACTCATATTTAACTGCTGTTTATGAACCGATTAGGTTTTTTTTTTGGTAAATTTATTTTTTATTACTCCCTAAAATCCACTACAAATAAATAAATTTGAAAGCGCATAATAATAATACAATAATTTTAATCTGTCGGCACTATTACAAGTTAGGGTCTTATAAATTTATAAGACTGAACTGACTGAAGAAGAATTAAAAAAATATTCAATGATAACATACTTATTGTAATAGTTACGTCGTTTCTCAAAGAGGGCACAAATCTTTAGCTAATTAATTAATAATATAATTATAAATTAATAATAGCTAATTTTTCATGTAACTGGGATTTGCAATGGTTTAAAATCTGCTCACAGACAGTTAATCATGAATATATTTAAGAAATTTATTATATAATCGTATACATTAACATCGTTGTTTTGAATTATTTCATTTATTAACACTTCCTAAAATCTTACCAACAAATCTAGCATAAAACTAATAAAAGTACCATAATTTAAATAATCCAATACATCCTTTTATACTAGTCCCACCATCTAACGGGAACACTAATAAACTCACCAATAACTAAATACTATAAATATATCTAAATAATTGCTCTCCAATAGGTAACTCAATAAATAAATTCAATCTAAATAACTCGATCAATGGATCCAATAAACTCCTCGTATATAATAATCAATATCGAACGGCTTCCTTATTTAAATTTCACGCTATCTGTCGAAATCATTACAAAGTTTTGGTCTAATCAAAAATTGATAAAATCTTACGGTAAATACTCAATGATAACCTACTTATCGTAGTAGTTACGTAGTTTCTCCATAGAGGACGCTAATGAATTAAAAATATACAGTGGTCGTCTCGCGACATTGCATACATTATTAAATAACCCATAATTATGAACGTACTTTGTACCAACTAACCCTGCAAAAAAAGTTTCTATGAAATGTATAAGCAATACTTTCCGTTAAGTTAGGTTGGCTATAAAGTACGTTCATAAATCGGGTATCAACAATGTAGAGAAGTGCCTACTCTTATAACGTAGTAGGGCTATTCAGTATCAGATCAGTACTCTGTGCACTGTGCAGTGGTCAATGGCACGCCTTGACATCCATTTTGTTTTTTTGTTCAAAGTTTTGAGGGACACTGAAACTGTGAGTTATCATATTTAACTTGTTATGCACGAAGTGTCCAAATTATATCGATGTTATATTCTAGCTTAAGCTTAAAGCTAGATCTCTGTCTAACGCCGAGATACAGGTATAATTTCATTGAAATCAATCCACCTTTCCATGCGAATCCGTCTAACAAGATGGGCGCATAAATTGTACATTTCATCCAAAATCTTGTTGTGTAGTGTTATATTTCTTACCTAAAAACCTTCCTTTAGACCTAACGGTCATGTACGTGGCATATTTATTAACATATAATAATACCATATATATTATAAACTTAAAAGCAGTGAGATAGCGACTATAACTTCCACTTTTCTACTCTCAAATCTTTCCCTAATATTATTAGTAAGGGTCAGGAAAGGCTTCTCTTAAAATGCTCAAACTTGTCCCCCGCGAACATACCCTTTAAATAATCTAATGATTACCATACATTGTAACATGTTGTGGTGTTTACCAGGTGGAATGAGGGGGCAGAGTAGCCCTAAGGCTGCACCAGGCCGGGTGTAAGACCCAGGCATCTAAGGTCTTAAGAACATGCATGCTGCAAACTCCGCCTAAAACGCCTCACTCACAGGCTTTCTTCCCCTATTTATTCTCCTAAGTATTCTAGTATCAGGTAATACTTCTATCTCATATAATAAACCTTGCCCCATAAACGGCAACGGTGTGCTTCTTTCTACCATATCATCGTGAACAGCGAAGAAGATGTTCCTCGCTTACTACAATTTAAATTTCAATTCTACATCCTTGCTTAAATATGCTAAACTGAAACATCTCTAATTACTAATATTACCTAGATACATAATCATGTAATGTAGAAGAATGGTACGGTAGTCATTTTTTTATCATATGGTTCTGCGTTCGTTACCCCACTAGAATTCCATTAGAATAAAACATTAAGCAGCTTTACATGCAAACGCAAACCTATTCTAGACGTCAAATAAAGTAATTTATCATGGCTGAAGTAAGCCTACTATAGTGTGCAAGAATATTAATTGACAAATTTAAAATTTTAACTATTATAACTAATATAAATTATAACATTAACTATTACCTTTCAAATAATTTAATTTTAAAATTAATGTCAAGTTGTATATGGCTGAGTACAGAGGGCTTTGTTAATCATTATAAAACGAACATTTTTTATTGGTATATTCTTAATAAATAAATTAATTGATTGATTGTTTTTCATTATAAAACCCCACAACAGGCACTCACATTATTAAAGTTTATTTTGATATACTCTTTGGTTGATCAACATTAATAATCTAATTAGGTAGGGTAAACCTACATTTACGGAATATTAAACTAAATCAAAGTCCGAGACGCCTTAGAAATAAAATATAAACGTTAGATTGAAACCTATAGTTTGGTTCGTTAACTTCATAGCAGCGAAGTATCATATCCTTAAGTGTATGTTTGTATACTGGAAAAGACCATTCAATTAATTCGAAAGTAATACTGAACTTTGGTGCAGTTTATTAGTTCGTGAGTGTATATTCTGTCAGATGATATTAAAGGGCAACATGCATTTACCAAAAATACTACGCCGCCACGACTTGGTAGTGAGCGATGCGCCTTATATTTTCTCTATTTTAACTCTATTTTAGCTCAATTTAAACGAACATTCTGATCAGCTACATTTCATTATTTAGCATTACAATACATCCTGTATACTACTATTAAAGCACCTAATCATGCAACAGCATGATTATTTTGAAAAAAATTAACATCATCGGTTCTGGCAACGGATTTGGTAAATAGGTAGGGGGCCCGGTTGTCCGGATTGCCTTTAATGTTTTACGTAAAATTAAAAGTCAGTGCATAAAATATTGCAATCATATTTTATGTGTTTAGATAATAAGACGGTATCTAATTATTTGAACTGTACAATACACCACACGGAAAGTATTACTATTTACATTTTTACATAATTTAAGATCGTTCACAAAACAAAAAGCCGACTTCACATGCTGCGCAAGTCATTTTCAGTACTAAATTTGAGGTCTTTATCTCCATATCTCTGGAGATACTTATCAGATCTTGATAAAATTAAAATGGAACTACACTGTAAACATATTCTATTTATAAAAAATAAAAACATTCTCCAAATCCACACACAGTTAATTAGTGATGAAGTTCTGAGGTAACAAAAAAATACAATTATACAGACGAATTGAGTACATCCTCCTTTATGTGAAGTCGGTAAAAAGAAAAAAACAAATCAGTTCATAAATGATTGATATAACAAACAAAAAAGTAATTCGTACAAACGCTATCTGTTAAGTCTGTTTAAAAATAATTTGTCGTAAGGCCGCTACACACCTTGAGTTTTAACTGCTCGTTTTCACTAAATAGTTTTGACTATACATATGAATGATAGTTTAACTGAATGGTTATAATTATAATTTAAAATCGTTAATAAACTAAAAGAACTAACTTCAAATGTCACGCTAGTCATGTGCCAAGTTTGATGTGTTTGTCTCCCGATATCTCTTGAGATAGTCATCAGATCTCGATGAAATTTAAATGAAATTACTTGGAAAGTGTGTCCTTTCAAACAATATAAAAAATATTCTAAATCGGTACGGCCATCTTTGAGTAATCGAGAAGCATACATAAAAAAAGATTCCGACGAATTCAGAACCTACTCCTTGGTTAGGTGTCGGTTAAAATAGCATTCAATTAACTGTACAGTGCAAACTTAATGGTATAAACATTTACAGGTTATAGGGACATGATTTATCTGTACCTACAGAACAATTCAATCGCAGAGTTAAAAACGAACGTGTATGCGAACCCTTAAAAGAAATGCTTACGATGTACATGTAACTCAATCCATCCTTCGTACGTTTGTACCTACTATCGAGCGTGTGAACAAGACCATTCATTCTATACTAATTAACTATTTGGAATTAACAAGTAAGTACCTAGCTTTTATTGTATAATACTTTGCAACGTAAACTTTTTTGATTGATTCGAAAATAAAATTACAAACAAAGTTTCTGTCGTATTATATAATAAAGATTTTCTCAATAACTAGAAATCGAAAAAATAAAATAGGTCTTCATACGACAAAAAGCCCTACTAACCGACTTAAAAAAAAGGAGGATGTTCTATGTTTCACTGTGAAATATTTATTATTTTTGTTCTCTGTCAATTGTGGTCCGATTTTTTAAATTATATATTTATGTCAAAGATTATACTTTTGTAGTGGTTCCCATTGTAAATTTATCAAGATCTAATGAGTATCTCCAGAGATATGGAGATAATAACTGCAAACTTGCTACTCAAATTAATTACAGTGGCATTTGAAGTCGGTTTTTTAAACGATCCTAATTATTTTGAACATGTTATGTAAATGTTAGGTAAAGAAAATAATAGTAAAAAATTACATAAAAATGATTATTTTTCGATTGCTATTTATATTAACTACACACTGATTTAATGTTTAGTTATTTCCAAGTTTAATTTGATTTATTCTGAGTAATATGGAGATAATAACCGCAAACTTGCTACTCAAATTTATTATAGTGACAGTTGAAGTCGGTTTTTTAAACGATCCTAATTATTTTGAACATGTTATGTAAATGTTAGGTAAAGAAAATAATATTAAAAAATTACATAAAAATGATTATTTTTCGATTGCTATTTATATTAACTACACACTGATTTAATGTTTAGTTATTTCCAAGTTTAATTTGATTTATTCTGAGTAAAGATTTTTAAAAATAAAATTGTGTATTCTTAGTTTTAAACTAATGTGTACCAATTTCTATTTTACAGGAGCGACAAGCAGCAGGAACAATGAGATCTTCATGAATTTAATAAATTAAAATCCTTTAGATGAAAATGGTGAGTGACTACGCTTGAATTTTAATTTACGTATATACACACATTTCTTTAAAGCACAGAAAATATAAATGTTGGTGCTTTAGGGGTAGCAGATTTTAATTTTGTAATATTTTTTATATTGTTTCAGATTTCCAGTATGAACACCTACGCTCTGGAATTATACAAATGTATCTTGTTTGATCTAATAAATATTTCGTCATACAAAATTAGTTTGTAAGATTTAAGTAAGTAAATTGTCAGTTACTACTAGTGAAAAACACCAGACGATATACCTGATGAGCGGAACAGTTGGGTTTTTTGGTTACCAAAAAAGCAAATTAGTAATTGCGTTCGCTCGTTTCTGTTTCTGTTTCTATTTCTGTATCTGTTTCTGTTTTTTGCTTGTTCTTACCGGAGGCTTTGAGAGTTCTAAAACACGTTGATCAAAATTATTACACCGGAGGCTTTGAGAGTTCTAAAACATGTTGATCAAATTATATACCCAACTGCGTTCGCTCGTTTCTGTTATTTTAACACCAATTCAGTTTTTTCTCCGTTCTTTTCTATCTATAACAGACCAATTTAAATATATTGAGGGTTCCACAACACATCAGTTGATCAAACGATATACCTTATGAGCGGAACGGTTGAGTTTTTTTGGTTACCAAATAAGCAAACTAGTAATTGCGTTCGCTCGTTTCTGTTTCTGTTTTTATTTCTGTATCTGTTTCTGTTTTTTGCCTGATCTTACCGGAGGCTTTGAGAATTCTAAAACATGTTTATTAAAATTATTACACCGGAGGCTTCGAGAGTTCTAAAACATGTTGATCAAAATTATATACTCAACTGCGTTTGCTCGTTTCTGTTATTTTATTTCTATTTCTGTATCTGTTTTTTGCCTGTTCTTACCAGGGTCGTTGAGAGTTCTAAAACACAAATGGCGAGAGATAATCAATTTGTGGTTATTGGGTGTTCTACTCCACCCACCACCCTGTGGGTGGAGTAGAACACCCAATAACCACCTACTCATATCTGCCACAGGACTGATAACCGTTGGGGTAGACTTGTCCTAGAGTTGAGACCGCAAATCGGCAAACGTAGCGTAGGACATCCTGTGACCAGGTGGAGCGACGACATACGCAAAGCGGTGGGCAGTGACTGGAAGAGAAGAGCTGAAGATCGGGCTCAGTGACGCATCTTGAGAGGCCTACGTCCAGCAGTGGACTGATACAGGCTGATGATGATGATGATGATGGTCTTATCTGCCGTAGGACCGATAACCGTTAGGGTAGACTGGTTCTAGAGTGGAGACCGCGAATCGCCAAACGTAGCGTAGGACGCCTGTGACTGTGGAGCGACGACATTCGCGAAGCTGTGGGCAATTACTGGTAACAGAAAGCCGAAGATCGGGCTCAGTGGCGTGTCTAGGGAGATGCCTATGTCCAGCAGTGTACTGCTGACATAGGCTGCCGGCTGATTATGATGATGATGAAACGATATTACTAAGTATGACTTACTTTTATTTCTGGTGGTAGGTTCTACATCTTCAGGCGAGGCGGGCGGTGGAGTGAACTCTCTGCTGTCCTCATCTTCAGCTGGGATGTCGTCAGATGGAAGGGACACGAAAGCCATGGCTTCTGTGTCGCTGGCTGAAAAAAAAAACATTTAGATTAAATTTTTGTAGGCTCAGAGTTGGACTCGCGTGGATAGGGTTTCGAACTAAGTAAACTGACTGACAAATGCGAGTCGAACTCGCACATGTAGGGTTCTGTACCACAGTAAAACATTCATTATTTCATAATTTTTTAGATACTAATTGTCTAAAGTACTGAAACATGCACTGGGTTGGGGGTGCACGTAATAGTACGGTTGCCAACCCGACATTTATCAGGGGAATTAAATATTTGTTTTAAGTGTGACTTTCGACGTCTAGATGAAAGCTGAATGGCTCAAGTTTTTTTTTTTTTGAAAATCCAAATCAATAATTTTTGTTACTGATAAATTTATAATAATAATTATTGATATGATCTATTCAATGTTATTTCACGCGTGTAAGTGCAAATTTTTAATTTGCCCATATACTGAATAAATGCTTTGACTTGACTATTTATTAAAATCGAACAATATTGCCGAACAAATACATTTTTTATGGGGACCTCCATCAATTTTTCGCTTTATACTGTTTTTAGTATTTGTTGTTAGTAGGTGGTTATTGGGTGTTCTACTCCACCCACAGGGTGGTGGGTGGAGTAGAACACCCAATAACCACAAATTGATTATCTCTCGCCATTTGTGTTTTAGAACTCTCAATGACCCTGGAGTAATAATTTTGATCAACTGTGTTCGTAACACATACGGTTGGATGATCCATGGAAGTATCATCCTGAGAGTCCAAGGCAGGATTATCTCTCGCCACATGCGATGCCTAAGTACAATCGGTTAAGTGATGGTAAGTTTCACTTTGGGAGCCCAAGGTTTGCCGATTGCGATTCCAAGCCTACCTGTGTTTTGAGCATATCGTATAGTCAGATAAACCTGTTCTACTACTTCTGCTAAAGCCGTAATGACTTTTTGACGGAATACTTACGATAAATTACCGCGCACTATCCAGTGTGACTTATTACCTTTACCGTGCACCAGTCAGTGCAATTAAGGATAAAAGTATAGTGTGACTTAACCATATCGCACACTATATTTCAAGATGATAGTATAGGAACAGTTTTGGGTTCAGTTAATTAATAACACAATGTCAAATTCTCAGGTTGTTATCTCTCATCTGAGAATTAAAAAAAATATAATTTTACTTACATCATCTTACAAACCATAAAACCAAATGAAATTTTCAGTTGTTACTGGTGTTTTTCACTGGTAGTGACTAAACATTTACTTACTTAAATCTTACAAACTAATTTTGTATGACGAAATATTTATTAGATCAAACAAGATACATTTGTATAATTCCAGAGCGTAGGTGTTCATACTGAAAATCTGAAACAATATAAAAATATTACAAAATTAAAATCTGCTACCCCTAAAGCATCAACTTTTATATTTTCTGTGCTTTAAAGAAATGTGTGTACATACATAAATTAAAATTCAAGCGTAGCCACTCACCATTTTCATCTAAAGGATTTTAATTTATGAAATTCACGAAGATCTGCTGATGAGATGCTGCTTGTCGCTCCTGTAAAATAGAGATTGGTACACATTAGTTCAAAACTAAGAATACACAATTTAATTTAAAAAAATCTTTACTCAGAATAACTCAAATGAAACTTGGAAATAACTAAACATTAAATCAGCGTGTAGTTATATCGATATAAACAGCAATCGAAAAATAACAATTTTGATTTAATTTTTTAATATAATTCTCTTTACCTAACATTTAAATAACATGTTCAAAATAATTAGGATCGTTTAAAAAAACCGACTTCAAATGCCACTATAATCAATTTGAGTGGCAAGTTTGCGGTTATTATCTCCATATCTCTGGAGATACTCATTAGATCTTGATAAATTTACAATGGGACCACTACACAAGTATAATCTTTCAAATAAAAATATAATTTAAAAAATCGGACCACAATTGACAGAAAAAAATAATAAATATTTTTACAGTGAAACATAGAACATCCACCTTATTTTTAAGTTGGTTAATAGAACTTTTTGTCGTATTAAGACCTTTTTTATTTTTTTGATTTCTAGTCATTGAGAAAATCTTTATTATAGAAACTTGGTTTTTATTTCCGAATCAACTAAAAAAGTTTACGTTGCAAAGCATGCATGCAAATAAAATATCTGAATCTGAATCTGAAAGTATTATACAATAAAAGCTAGGTACTTACTTGTTATTTCCAAATAGTCACAGAACTACACTCACCAATAACTACACCGATTACTTATAGAATGGTTTTGTTCACACGCACGAAGGTAAATAGGCACATAGGTTGAGTTACACATGTCAGCATTTTTTTAATTAAGGGTTCGCACACACTTTCTACTTTAACTCTGCGATTGAACTGTTCTGTAGGTACAGATAAATCATGACCCTATAACCTGTAAATTTTTATACCATTAAGTTTGCACTGTACAGTTAATTGAATGCTATTTTAACCAACACCTAACCAAGGAGTAGGTTCTGAATTCGTCGGAATCTTTTTTATGTATGCTTCTCGATTACTCAAAGATGGGCGTACCGATTTAAAATATTTTCATATTGTTTAAAAGGACACACTTTCCAAGTAATTTCATTTAAATTTCATCGAGATCTGATGACTATCTCAAGAGATATGGAGATAAACACATCAAATTTTGGTACATGACTAGCGCGACATTTGAAGTTGGTTCTTTTAGTTTATTAACGATTTTAAATTATAATTAGAACCATTCAGTTAAACTATCATTCATATGTATAGTCAAACTATTTAGTGAAAACGAGCAGTTAAAACTCAAGGTGTGTAGCGGCCTTACGACAAATTATTTTTTAACAGACTTAACAGATAGCGTTTGTACGAATTACTTTTTTGTTTGTTATATCAATCATTTATGAACTGATTTGTTTTTTTCTTTTTACCGACTTCACATAAAGGAGGATGTACTCAATTCGTCTGTATAATTGTATTTTTTTGTTACCTCAGAACTTCATCATTAATTAACTGTGTGTGGATTTGGAGAATGTTTTTATTTTTTATAAATAGAATATGTTTACAGTGTAGTTCCATTTTAATTTTATCAAGATCTGATAAGTATCTCCAGAGATATCGAGATAAAGACCTCAAACTTAGTACTGAAAATGACTTGCGCAGCATGTGAAGTCGGTTTTTTGTTTTGTGAACGATCTTAAATTATGTAAAAATGTAAATAGTAATACTTTCCGTATGGTGTATTGTACAGTTCAAATAATTAGATACCGTCTTATTATCTAAAAACATAAAATATGATTTTAATATTTTATGCACTGACTTTTAATTTTTCTATCTTTTAATCTATCGTAGTCGGGTAATGGGGTGATTTTTTATATTGTCATTCGAGTTGGCGCATTTCAAAGGTTTGATCCGATTTCAAAGGTGGTGCGACCATTAGGTTAAAATTTGCTTGTTTTGTAAAAGTACGAGTACTTATTCAGTTAAACTATCATTTATATGTATAGTCAAACTATTTGTTCTATTGTTTTCTTAAGTTACCTGAATTAAATATTTATTATTATTATACTCTTTATTCAATTCACATCACGGGCTGCAAATCGCCCGGTCCTTTGGAAGGCATTGACGGAGCCGAAGCCAACGTCAAGAGGCCCTTTACAATATTAAATTAAATAAAAATATGATTTGTGGATGGAGACATGAAAAACTATAAAAAGATGGTACTATAATTTATTATGGCTATGAATGTGTGCTGCTTGATGACTGTTTTCTGGTCTATGGGATGAGGTACGGCACCCGCCAATTATGCCTCATTTCAAAATATTAAGGCGAGTGGTGACTAGCTATACACTGAATGGACCCCCCATAAAGGCGGACCGTTATGTCGGCGCCGAGGGGCAACATTGGCGTGGATAGCTAAGGGTGTTGAGAGGTGTGCTGCACTTTCACTAAACGCTACTAGCGGCTTTATGCCTTTAACACTTCCACCCTGGAGCTTTGGTCTTAGCTCTTGCGATTCCCACCACCGGCCGGCCGGTCAAGGCAAGCCGGGGGTCAGAGGGTCTCATTTAGCCCTCACGGGATAGGGGTCCGCGGTGTCGCCACTCACCGTCGGCTCGCCACAAAGCCGCCCCTGCGGGATTATTATTATTATTATTTATTATTATTTAGTGAAAACGAGCAGTTAAAACTCAAAGAGGGTGTTTTGGCCTTATTTTATAGAAATGCTAACAAAGTTCTTGGAACTGACTACAGAATAAATCATAGTCGAGCTATAACGATACCTATCGGAGCGTGGGAAAATAATAACGTAAGACATGAAAAGGGATTGCAATCCGGACAACCGGGTCCACTACCTATGTACCAAATCCGTTGCCAGAACCGGTGATCTTAATTTTTTTCAAATAATCACGCTGTTGCATGATTAGGTGCTTTAAATGTAGTATACAGGATGTATTGTAATGCTAAATAATGAAATGTAGCTGATCAGAATGTTCGTTCGATAAAATCAAAATTAATTTCTCTGACAGAATATACACTCGCGAACTAAGGAACTGCATCAAAGTTCAGTATTACTTTCGAATTAATTGAATGGTCCTTTCCAGTATACAAACATACACCTAAGGATATGATACTTCGCTGCTATGAAGTTAACGAACCAAACTATAGGTTTCAATTTTAATTTGTGTAATGAAATTTGAAATAATATTTAACGTTTATATTTTATTTCTAAGGCGTCTTGAACGTTGATGTAGTTTATTGGTTCATAAATGTAGGATTACCCTACCTAATTATATTATTAATTTTGACCAACCTACTTTTTAAACCAACCTAATTTTGACAGATGAATAATAACCAAAGAGTATCTCAAAATAAACTTTAATAATGTGAGTGCCTGTTGTGGGGTTTTATAATAAAAAACAATAAATCAATCAATTTATTTATTAAGAATACAGGTATACCATAATGATTAATAAAGCTCTCTGTACTCAGCCATATACAACTTAAAATTAATTATAAAATTAAATTATTTGATAGGTAATATAGTTAATGGCAGTTAAATTTTTGTCAATTAATATTCTTGCACACTATAGTAGGATTTGTTAACTAAAATTAGTTTTAGCTTCGATTTTAAAGCATTACAGTTAGTACAGAGAAGCAGCAGTTTCTGAAAAAATGTATCTATGTACCTATATTATTTATTGATTAATATACTTGTAAACAATTTTAATAGAAAACAAAAATAATCATTCAATTTTCTTATCAAATAATTATCATATTATAATATATTATTTTAACATTCTACCATAAATATCATTTATTACTACTAAAATGTTCAAGTTGTACACCAAAAATTTACAAAACTACATAAACATTATTATTACAGTTAGTACAGAGAAGCAGCAAGTTTTGATTAATATACTTGCACAAAAATTTCAGAAGAAAATAAAAAAGAATAATAAAATATTCTTATTATTTAATTTTCCGGCTCTACAATTTAAGTATGTAATATTATAATATTATTTAAACATTCTATCACACAAATCATTTATTGCTACAAAAATGTACAAGTCATACACCAATTAATTCAAAAATTAACAAAACTGAATATACAATATTATTACAGATAGTAACAGAGAAGCATACATTTTTGAACAATGTGTCTATGTACCTTTATTATTAATTGATTGATATACTTACAAAAATGTTTAATAGAAAATGAAAAAGAATCATTCAATATTCTTATTACTGCTACTAAAATGTTAAAGTCATACCTCAAACAATTTACAAAACTAAATATACATTATTTATCAAAACATGTTTCGTTAATAATATAAATACGTTAATGATTAAACTATTACTTCATCATCATCATAATCAGCCGCTATCAGTCCACTGCTGGATATAGACCTTTCCCAAGTCACTGTTCACCGCTTCTTAACTTTTACTTATCTAAACATAATTTTGCGAAACGTTCACCACAAACATGAAATATTTTGCTATCGGGACGATACGTTTTTAGTCGCCACTTCCACACCAACATATGGGCCCGAGATAGATATTCTTTTTTAATATTAGCAAGCACTGCAGAGTTTTTGTGTGACAGATATTTCTCACACCAATATAAATATTTATGGATCACACTATTTAATGTCATTAACCACAATGACGGAACCGTTTCGTCGATTTTGGAAGATAATTTTAATTCCACACACATCCACTTACGTCTCTCTGCTTGTTTGTTTATGTACCATATAGGTACCTCTAAACAAAGTTGTTCTTCCATCGTGGTATTTTTTTTTTTTCTAACCAATTATTCATAATAGTCACATCTCCGGCCAGATCTAGTATCCGGGATGTGATGTTATTAATCTCTTCCATAACAATAATCATTGCTGCTATAGTGCCTTTTTCCATCACATCAGCTGAGATGATTCCTACTTTAATAAACGAATTTATTACATTGTCACTAAGCACATATTCATCACAAACCATATTGTGTCGGATTACAAATTTCTCAATCATTTTAATAAATAATTGGTTCAAAAGCACTTTTACTTCCGCCATGATAAATTACTTTATTCAACGTCTAGAACTTTGCATGTAAAGCTGCTCAATGTTTTATTCTAATGGAATCCTAGTGGGGTAACGGACGCAGAGATTACTACATAACTCGTGTCTACGAACAAGCAGAAATAAACGCTCGTAAGTATGGTGGACGTGGAGACGAAAGACAGCACATTAACCGACTTGATAAATATTATTTTTTGTTTGAGAAGGTATGCTTTCGGTGTGGTCTGATTGAAAATTTATCGAGATATGAAGATAAGCCTCCGTAACAGTCTCACAGTGTTGGTGATTTTTTAATTCTATAAGATTGTATGAAATTTTCTATTAAATTCTATAGAAAATAATACATCTGTAATAGTGTTGTAAAGTTCAAGAAAGTAAAAACTGTCATGTCACCAAACAAAACCGACTAGGAATATTCTTTTTATTTTTTATTACTTTTATTTGAGAGAGATGATGGACCGATGAAATCATAAATAAATTAATGGTGATGATGATGATGATGGTATCGTACCTAGTAAGTATCATATTTTATACTTCGACTTTTATTATATCACAATCGAGCACTTAATGGAACGATTTTATAATAAACTAGAAGTCCCCCGCGGCTACGCCCGCGTTAAAAACTCCTTTTATTTACTTAAAACTTTTCTTTTGTAAAAACGATTCTATCATTAAAGACATCAAATAAAAATTAGCCAAATTGGTTCACCTGTTTTCATATTATCGCGTGACTAAGACAAATCAGGATTCATATTTTTAAAACCCGAAAAACCCAATAAAGCGCAATCCGAAACTATATTGATTTTCAGACTTTTTTACCCCAGTTCACTCTTTTAGGGTGGCATTTTGAAAAAGTCTGAAACTCGTATTTACTTATTTATTTACAGAAGTACTTGTGTGAAATGTCGAATAAAATGACTATCCAAAATTTGAACCCCCGCTTCATCCCTTGAAGAGTGAATTTTGAAAAATCCTTTCTCAGCGGATACCTACGTCAAAATTTCTATCTGGATGCAAAATATCAGCGCAATCCGAAACAATATTGGTTTCAGACATTGTTACTCCACTTCACCCTTTTAGGAATAGAATTTCAAAAAGCCTGAAACACGTATTTACTCATTTATTTACTAAACTACTTGTGTAAAGTTTCGAATATAAGAGACAATCAATTCTTGTTTCTCCATACAAACTTTGAACCCTCGTTTCATCCTATTCAGGGATGAATTTTGGAAAACCTTTCTCAGAGGGAACTAACGTCGTAATTAATAACTATCTGCATGCCAAATTTCAGCGCAATCCGAAACAATATTGATTTTTACACTTTATTACCCCATTTCACCCTCTTAAGGGTGGAATTTCAAAAAAACCTGAAACACGTATTTACTTAATTTTTTACTGAAGCACTTGTGTGGAGTTTCGGATAGAAAAGACTATCTAATCTTGTTTCTCCATACAAACTTTGAACCCCCGTTTCATCCCCTGCGAGGGTTAATTTGGAAAATCCTTTCTCAGAGGGAACTAACGTCTTAATAACTATCTGCGTGCCAAATTTCAGCGCAATCCGAAATAATATAGATTTTTACACATTATTACCCCATTTCACCCTCTCAGGTGTGGAATTTCAAAAAAACCTGAAACACGTGTTTACCTAATTTTTTACTGAAGCACTTGTGTGAAGTTTCAGATAGAAAAGACTATCTAATCTTGTTTCTCCATACAAACTGTGAACCCCCGTTTCATCCCCTTCGAGGGTTAATTTTGGAAAATCCTTTCTCAGAGGGAACTAACGTCGTAATAACTATCTGCATGCCAAATTTCAGCGCAATCCGAAACAATATTGATTTTCACACTTTATTACCCAATTTCACCCTCTTAGGGGTGGAATTAAAAAAAACCTGAAACACGTGTTTACTTATTTTTGTACTGAAGCACTTGTGTGAAGTTTCGGATAGAAAAGACTATCTAATCTTGTTTCTCCATACAAACTTTCAACCCCCGTTTCATCCCCTTCGAGGGTTAATTTTGGGAAATCCTTTCAAAGAGGGATCTAACGTCATAATAACTATTTGCATGCCAAATTTCAGCGTAATCCGAAACAATATTGATTTTACACTTTATTACCCCATTTCACCCTCTTAAGGGTGGAATTAAAAAAAAACCTGAAACACGTATTTACTTATTTTTTTACTGAAGCACTTGTGTGGAGTTTCGGATAGAAAAGACTATCTAATCTTGTTTCTCCATACAAACTTTGAACCCCCGTTTCATCCCCTGCGAGGGTTAATTTGGAAAATCCTTTCTCAGAGGGAACTAACGTCTTAATAACTATCTGCGTGCCAAATTTCAGCGCAATCCGAAATAATATAGATTTTTACACTTTATTACCCCATTTCACCCTCTCAGGTGTGGAATTTCAAAAAAACCTGAAACACGTGTTTACCTAATTTTTTACTGAAGCACTTGTGTGAAGTTTCAGATAGAGAAGACTATCTAATCTTGTTTCTCCATACAAACTGTAAACCCCCGTTTCATCCCCTTCGAGGGTTAATTTTGGAAAATCCTTTCTCAGAGGGAACTAACGTCGTAATAACTATCTGCATGCCAAATTTCAGCGCAATCCGAAACAATATTGATTTTCACACTTTATTACCCAATTTCACCCTCTTAGGGATGGAATTAAAAAAAAACCTGAAACACGTGTTTACTTATTTTTTTACGGAAGCACTTGTGTGGAGTTTCAGATAGAAAAGACTATCTAATCTTGTTTCTCCATACAAACTTTGAACCCCCGTTTCATCCCCTTCGAGGGTTAATTTTGGAAAATCCTTTCTCAGTGGGAACTAACGTCATAATAACTATTTGCATGCCAAATTTCAGCGCAATCCGAAACAATATTGATTTTACACTTTATTACCCCATTTCACCCTCTTAGGGGTGGAATTCCAAAAAAACCTGAAACACGTCTTTACTTATTTTTTTACTGAAGCACTTATGTGAAGTTTCGGATAGAAAAGACGATCTAATCTTGTTTCTCCATACAAACTTTGAACCCCCATTTCATCCCCTTAAGGGGTGAATTTTGGAAAATCCTTTCTTAGTACACCCTTACGTACTAAGACAAATATACCCTCCAAATTTCAAGTCTCTACAACCAGCGGTTTAGGCTGTGCGTTGTCTGTCAGTGAGTCAGTGAGTCAGTGAGTCAGTCAGTATGTCAGGACAAAGATTCTTATATTATAATAAATTTCCTAAATATATTCATGATTAACTGTCTATGTGCAGATTTAAAACCTTTGCAAATCCCAGTTACATGAAAAAGTCATACTATACATTAAATGACTATATGAATGTCAAAAATGCATGGTCTGAATACCCCAAGCTCCAAAATATAATATAAATTGTGTGTTAATATAATTATTTGTTGTAAATTTAAATAATATCTTAATAAACAAGATTTTTAAACAAGCGACAAGCGTCATAGAGTTTCTTTTTTTTAACCGACTTCAAAAAAAGGAGGAGGTTTCTCAATTAGACCGCATATATATATTTTTTTTTAATGTTTGTTCGGGGATAACTTCGTCATTTATGCACCGATTTTGATTATTCTTTTTTTTTGTTCGAAAGGAGATATCCCAAGTGTGGTACCATGGTAATTTTATCGAGGTCTGATAAGTATCTCCAGAGATATTGAGATAAACATCTCAAAATTGGTACTGAAAATGAACATTGAAGTCGGTTCTTTTTTAGTTTTTAAACGATATTATGTTGTTTTTTTTTTTTATTTCTTCTCTTTTGTTTGCAGATGTTGTCTATTACGACAGTATTATGCAGTCGATAGACGGACAATCAGCCCCATTAGAGTAAGATTTGTAATGTGATTAGTTTGCGTTTTATTTATTTATTGAGTTTTATTATTTCACATTTTTTTGGATAAAAATTGTCTTAATTACTAACACATGCAATGGGGGTGCACGTAACCGTACTATCATCAGAGGAATTATTATTATTATTTTTAATGCAACATTCGACGCTTGGATGAAGGCTGAATAAAATAAATAAATAAATAAATTCTTTATTTATGTCTACAACTGGTGTTGGTACATAGCAATAGTTACAGTACAAATTATAATTTCATTGCAATATGGGTAGTACCTAGCTGACCTCTGTACCCAGCACTGTGTCTCCTAGGAGCCTGTATTGCTAGTTACATGAACCTTCTCTGATCCTTAAGCATTTGACAAATGTATGCTATAATAATGTATATAGTAAGCAACTTTGCAATCTTATGTAATTCTTATTTACTGTTTAATTTAATGAATAGAATAAGTGACAAAATCAGATTATAGATAATTTACATATATTTTGTTATTCTCTTAGTGCATAAATTTGTTGTGCCTTTTACTAAACAATATTTAATTTTTTAACTCAATAGATACTTAACCTAATTGGAATGATTGGATGGAATTAATTAAAGAATGGATTCAAACAGATGCCTATAAAAAATGTGTTTTTTGATTGTGTGTGAGCGTGTGTAGTGTGTTTAAATGTGATGTTACCTACTTTAATGATACTATGAAATTCTCTGTGACCATATTATTATTATAATCAAGTGTATAAAGGAAATTGGAAATAACTTTATTGCAATTATACCTTGATGTACGCAGTATATTAACGTGTTTACTTACACGATTTTCAAATAGTGGTCCTAGCGAGTTTAGACTGTTCCAGCCCAATTATTTTCTCGCGACTTTCATATTAAAGATCTTATCTTTTCTTCGCTGTAGTACGTTTCCTTCAATATGACACCTATTTACAAGAGAATATTGTTTGATAATTACAGCTCTAATAAATAGTTGTCGTACAGTAAGTACTCCGCATTGTTGATAAAGTTGACAGGTGGTAAGTTGAATGCTGAAAGGCTGATTATTTTTTAATTCAAAGCAATAAGTTGGTTCCCGGCGTGCATATATTTTGTACTTTATATACAACACTTTGTTAAGTAACATAACATATTTTAATCTAGTACGTATCTCGTTTATTGAAGTAGGTTAAATAGTAATTTTTGCCGAAGGCCTCTAAACAACGGAAGTCTCCTCTAAAGAACAAAAACACACGGAGTTTTAATTGGAATAAGTACTCGTATACCAAAAAAAAAAAAACCTAATCGGTTCATAAACAGCAGTTAGATATGAGTTAACAATCAAAAACATCATACATAAAAATCGAGTACGACGTATCTTGTTTATTGAAGTCAGTTAAATAGTAATCTTTGCCGAAGGCCTCTACACACGGAGTTTTAATTGTAATAAGTACTCGTATTTTATCAAAATAAACAAATTTGAACTTAATCTATTGCATAAAGCTAATAAATGTACCTACTGGTCGCACTCAACTAACATGAGAAAAACCTATTCTGTTACCCGACTACGATAGAATTAAAAGTGAATGTGTAAAATATTACACACACTATTAAACCAAATATACAACAAGTAAAAAAGTTAAATAATCATCAAATATTTGAAAATAGTCTTCATTATTCACTATCTCACCTGATGTTTCGAACGATTTCGAGTTTACGATCGTGGTCGAAGATTTTATGAAACAGCGTTTGTTAATTGCAAACACTTATATGTGGTTAGGTAATGATGTTAGCAGGCCTAATAATCCACACAGGAAGTATTTGGTTCATAAACAACAGTTAGATATGAGTTAATCGTACATACATATCGAGTACGTATCTCCGTATGTAACAAACAAAAAATCATAAAATCAAATCGAGTACGTATCTCCATATATCGAAGTCGGTTAAAATGTAATATTTGTCTCTACAGCATAAATCAAGCCTTAATTATAGAATGTCGACGTAGTCGTAAGTCGATACCCAGTCACCTTTTATCAACAGTGTAGGGAAATAAACTGACCTATATCTTCAGATAATATGTATCCCTAAGCGGATATATAGATTTAGATCTTTCCTTCCTCTTACCAAAACCTTTATATATCCGGTATATCTTAATGAAGATTTTTTTATAATTCAATTTCAACCGTGATATACAATTATTTGGATCTCATCATCACTAACAACAGGTAAGAAAAAAAAATGCAAGTTCAAAACACAACAGATACGACATAATAATGTTAAATAATATAGGTTTAAAATCTCGACTATGCTTAATTTTGGATATGGAATATACTAACGGATATAATGTGTCTTTTTGAGTGAGTTTCAGATATATCAGAAGCAGTTATACCAAGCGGATCAATATCCTTTTATGAGCAAAATTTATTATTATATGGAAGGATATACGATAGTTCCACTCCTCTGTCAGATACCCAAGCCTATTGCAAAGGTGAAATATTCTGTTAAAATACGAGTACTTACTACCTTTTAGATTGGAATATTATTTGCTGACAAATAGGTATTCTACTGAGACTGATAAAAATAGGGTTCTCTCATGTCATTTGAATCAACGCAATCCACGGAGCTAGTAGCAAGCCAGGGGGACGAGCGTTAAATTGATCGTTTTTTATGTAGTACGCACTCTTTCATCAAATATTACTTATTAGTTCAATAGAAAAAGGCAAGACACTGCAATCGACTTGGCGTACAAATCTTCATATAACCGGTTTATAGTTCGGTACCTTGTGCGTTCCATGACATTTATCAATAAAATACCGATAAATAAAAATTGAATTGAAGTTGAAGTGTACTATCTCCATGGTTAAGATTCAATAGCTCAAGTGTTAAAATTTAGGTCTGGTAAATGTCTAAAAGTTATACAACGTTTTGTAGGAAAAAAGTGTTTATTTGCTTATGTAACTTTAATAAATAAAACAGTAGGTACTACATTTTCATGTTTAATACAAATTACTTACTATAATTTATACGTATTTCACATAAACAATGTAAACAAATTAAGTGTGCTACTACTTACTTGATTAATTAAAAATGCTAATCACTAATTCAGAATCACTGATCATATTTTCAGTTAAGTAACTAGTAAGTTTAAGTTAGGGAGCGTATACAAAAAACTCGATTTTTCAGTATTTTTTTGCTCGATGGTACGGAACCATGGTAAAGTGTTAGTCCAACTTGCACTTGGCCAGTTTATTTCTTCACACGGTTGATAAAAGGTTTTGAGTTACAGCTTCGACAACATTAAAGGCTAAGGGTGTTGTACATACGTTTTAACTCTATGATTTAATTTTAGTTTGAAAGTTTTCGTATATTCATATTGAATGTGAACATGTAGGCTTTTTTTGCGTTGTATTTTTTGGATTTGTAAGTACTTATTTTACGAATGAGTAGACCATCTTCTGGGAGTAACTAGATCAAAGATTTAACGTTCCTGTACCCATAAATCATGTCCTTACAGCCTATTCATTTTCAACTATCTATATATTCACCTAGAGTTTTAGCTGCGCGTTTTAACTAAATGTTTTTAATTAAAATAGCATTCGATAGTTCATGTTTATATTGAAAACTTGAGTTTATAGATATTTGAAAATGAATAAACTATAAGAACATGATTTATCTCTACATGACAGTTTAATCATAGATTTAAAACGTATGTACAAACCCTTAGCTTTTAATTTCGATGAAGCCGTAACTCGAGACTTCGTTTGTTTTGTTAAAATATCAGTACTTAATACCTATTAGATTGGAATATTATTTGCAGACAAATAAGTATTCTACTGAGACGGATAAAATAATAGGGTTCTCTCATGTCATTTGAGTCAACGCAATCTTCGGAGCTAGTAGCAAGCCTGGGGGACGACCATTACATTGATCGTTTTGTATGTAGTACGCACTCTTTCATCAAATATTACTTATTAGTTCAATAGAAAAAGACAAGACACTGCAATCGACTTGGCGTACAAATCTTCATGTAACCGGTTTATAGTTCGGTTACCTTGTGCGTTCCATGACATTTATCAATAAAATATCGATAAATAAAAATTAAAGTACAAATAACATTTTAAGAAAATATTATTGTAACATGCTATTGGGATAAACTGCAGCCTATGTCACTCTCGAAGTCCTCTGACCAACTTTATACAAAATTCACATAAATCTGTTGAGCTGTTTTGACGTGAAAGGATAAATAACATATAAACATACTTTTACATTTTTTAAACATTAAAAGTTATAATAATATATTTTTAGTATTATATATTTTATTGTGATTTTGTTTTAGTTATTATAATATACAATGGTTTGTAGGAAAAAAACGTCTTGAAGCACCACTGTCGAATACAACCAGTCCGCGACACAGACAAAAATCACCTTTTTTACTTATTCTGTGGTTTTGGCACAAAAATACCTTTGATTGTCCAGTACTTGAAGTATATATCTAGTCTATGGTAAAGATTTAATAGCTCAAGTGTTAAAATGTAGGTCTGCCAAATTTTTAAAACATTAAAAGTTATAGAATGTTTTGTAGGAAAAAAGTCTTTATTTGCTTATGTAACTATAATAAATAAAACAATAGGTCTGTACTATATTTTCATGTTTAATACAAATTACTTACTATAATTTAGACTTATTTCACATAAACAATATAAACAAATTAAGTGTGTTACTACTTACTTGTTTAATTAAAAATGCTGATCACTAATTCAGAATCACTGATCATATTTTCAGTTAAGTAACTAGTAAGTTTAAGTTAGGGAGCGTATACAAAAAACTCGATTTTTCATTCAGTATTTTTGCTCGATGGTACGGAACCATGGTAAAGTGTTAGTCCAACTTGCACTTGGCCAGTTTATTTCTTCACACGGTTGATAAAAGGTTTTGAGTTACAGCTTCGACAACATTGAAGGCTAAGGGTGTTGTACATACGTTTTAACTCTACGATTTAATTTTAGTTTGAAAGTTTTCGTTTATTCATATTGAATGTGAATGTATAGGCTTTTTTTCACGTTGTATTTTTTGGATTTGTAAGTACTTATTTTACTAATGAGTAGACCATCTTCTGGGAGTAGCTAGATCAAAGATTTAACGTTCCTGTACCCATAAATGATGTCGTTACAGCCTATTCATTTTCAACTATCTATATATTCACCTAGAGTTTTAGCTGCGCGTTTTAACTAAATGTTTTTAATTAAAATAGCATTCGATAGTTCATGTATATATTGAAAACTTTAATCGTAGAGTTAAAACGTATGTACAAACCCTTAGCTTTTAATGTCGATGAAGCCGTAACTCGAGACTTCGTTTGTTTTGTTAAAATATCAGTACTTAATACCTTTTAGATTGGAATATTATTTGCTGACACATAAAAATATGTGCTATAAAACCGTGGAACAATTGGTAAACCGTCACATTCGGCGAGAGGTAATCCTACCTTGGACTCTCAGAATGAACTTACCATGGTTCATCCAACCGTATGTGTTTAGGCAATGAGAGATAATCCTACCTTGGACTCTCAGAATCACACTTGCCACAATTCATCAAACCCTGTGTGTTATGAACACAGTTGGCGGGAGATAATCTTACCTCAGGCTCCTAGAGTGAGTTCATCACATACGACGAGAGATAATCCTACCTCGGACTCTCAGGATGATACTTACCATGGTTCATCCAACCGTATGTGTTTGAGCATCGAGAGATAATCTTACCATGGGCTCTCAGAATGACACTTACACAATTCATCCAACCGTATGTTTTATGAACACAGTTGGTGGGAGATAATCTTACCTCAGGCTTCCAGAGTGAGTTAATCATATACAGCGAGAGATAATCCCGCCTTGGACTCTCAGTTTATACTTATATTGCTCACTCAGCCGATTGTGTTTATACATCGCATGCGGCGAGAGATAATCCTGCCTTGGACTCTCAGGATGACATAAGGGAGGGGGTTTTAGTCAGTAGGAGTCTGACATAACCGAAGAGTCTGTGCTCAACGGCATCCAATGAGGATTTCCCCCTCCGACGAAAAAAAAAAAAAAAAAAAAAAAATACATTTGTGTTAGAAACATAGTTGGTGGAAGATAATCTAACCTCAGACTTCCAGAGTGAGACTTACCATGGACCACTCAGCCGATTGTGTTTAGGCACCACATGAGATATAATCAATTTTAAGATAAAATGATATAACAAACGAGTTGATTAATAGTACATTACGGTACAAGTGTGTAATGTTGGTGATTACCGCTGAGGCGCCATTGAGATCCGAGCCGTTAGGTGAAGGTCTTAAGAGAGCCGAGGACGGTATTCATCAATACACACGTGTATCATACGACGTTTTTTAACACACTTGTGAAGAAAATAATACAAAAAAATCATGTTATATAGTAGACAATTATAGATATTTTACCTTGGAGTTTTCAGGTAGTAAACTTTCCATAACGTTCAAAGGGCTTCACATCTTATATTGGGCGTTGTACAACATAAATCATTTTCTTTATAACTAGTACTTTTAGACATTTCAATTAATAAATAACTATAATTTCATCAGCGAAAACGAGTTGTGAAAAATGTTTCGCAATGGTGGGAAAAAATTCATTAGTTTTCCAATGCGCGCGCATCTAACAATGGCGATCGGCCATAGACTAAAAGAATGAGGTTTATTTATTTATTTATTTTTTTGTTTGACGCGGTTAGCGTTTTGGCCACGTACAGAATGGGGAATTATAGTTTTTACAGACAAAACAAAAGTTATAATTAAATAAAAGTTTTGTTTATTAAACACGTACAAGTTAAAATTATCTATTTAAACACGAAGTTGTTTAAAATGAGCAAGCAATAGGTATATTAATTTATTTGTGCTATTGCACACGATCTTTTTTGTATCGAAACTTTTTTAAGAACAAAGCAACTCAACCAATAAAATTTAAAAAAAAATATCTATAACTCACTTGCGAATAATAGTAATTAAAAAGTCACAGTTTGATAACAGGCGTCATTATGTGCCTGATTGCAGTGAAATAAGAGCCACTTCATGAGCAAGTGTATTAAAAACGATATACCCAACTGCGTTCGCTCGTTTTTTGTTATTTTAACACTGACTCAGTTTTTTCTCCGTTCTTTCCTATGTATAACAGACCAATTTAAATATATTGAGGGTGCACAACACACCAATTGATCAAACGATATACCTGATAAGCGGAACAGTTGGGATTTTGGTTACCAAAAAAGCAAATTAGTAATTGCGTTCGCTCGTTTCTGTTTCTGTTTCTATTTCTGTATCTGTTTCTGTTTTTTGCTTGTTCTCACCGGTGGCTTTAAAAGTTCTAAAACACGTTGATCAAAATTATTACTCCAGGGTCATTGAGAGTTCTAAAACACGTTGATCAAAATTATTACACCGGAGGCTTTGAGAGTTCTAAAACATGTTGATCAAATTATATACCCAACTGCGTTCGCTCGTTTCTGTTATTTTAACACCAATTCAGTTTTTTCTCCGTTCTTTTCTATCTATAACAGACCAATTTAAATATATTGAGGGTTCCACAACACATCAGTTGATCAAACGATATACCTTATGAGCGGAACGGTTGAGTTTTTTTGGTTACCAAATAAGCAAACTAGTAATTGCGTTCGCTCGTTTCTGTTTCTGTTTTTATTTCTGTATCTGTTTCTGTTTTTTGCTTGATCTTACCGGAGGCTTTGAGAATTCTAAAACATGTTTATTAAAATTATTACACCGGAGGCTTTGAGAGTTCTAAAACATGTTGATCAAAATTATATACTCAACTGCGTTTGCTCGTTTCTGTTATTTTATTTCTATTTCTGTATCTGTTTTTTGCCTGTTCTTACCAGGGTCGTTGAGAGTTCTAAAACACAAATGGCGAGAGATAATCAATTTGTGGTTATTGGGTGTTCTACTCCACCCACCACCCTGTGGGTGGAGTAGAACACCCAATAACCACCTACTGTTGTTATGCAGCCATACTCCATAGTATCACATATTTGTGAAAATTTCAAGTCTCTATCTATTACAGTAGTTTATAAGCATAACGGCACGGCAATCAACACCAATATTATAAATGCGAAAGTCAGTTTGTTTATTTGTTTGTTTGTTTGTTTGTTTGTTTGGGACTTCTTCACGGTCAAACGGCTTGACCGATTTGGCTGAAATTTTGTACAAAGATAGTACATAGGGCAGAATAGGATATAGGATACTTTTCTTTTGGCTATCGAGTCAGGGGGTCCAGATATTTTTAATTGAATTTTGTAAATATAAGACTTCTTCTCGAATAAACGGCTTGACCGATTTGCCTGAAAATTTGTATGAATATATGTCATAAGGCAGAATAGGATATAAGATACTTTTTTTCTGGCTGTCGAGTCAGGGGGTCTAGATATTTTTAATTCAATTTCGTAACTAAAGGACCTCTTTTCGAATAAACGGCTTGACCGGTTTGCCTGAAATGTTGTATAGAGACAGTTCATATGGCAGAATAGAATATAGAATACTTTTTTTCTGGCTACCGAGTCAGGGGGTCCAAATATTTTTAATTGAATTTCGTAAATATAAGATCTCTTCTCGAATGAACGGCTTGACCGATTTGCCTAAAATGTTGTATAAAGACAGTTCATATGGTAGAATAGTAGATAGGATACTTTTTTTTTGGCTATCGATTCAGGGGGTCCAGATATTTTTAATTGAATTTCGTAAATATAAGATCTCTTCTCGAATATACGGCTTGACCGATTTGCTTGAAATAATGTATAGAGACAGTTCATAAGGCAGAATAAAATATAGAATACTTTTTTTGGCTATCGAGTCAGGGGGTCCAGATATTTTTAATTGAATTTTGTTAATATAATACTTCTTCTCGAATAAACGGCTTGACCGATTTGCCTGAAATGTTGTATTAAGACAGTTCATAGAGCAGAATAGGATATCGGATACTGTTTTTTTGGCTATCGAGTCTGAGTGTTTAGATTTTTTTAATTGAATTTTGTGAATGTGTGGCCTCTTATCAGCTCAACAGCTTGACCGATTCAGCTGAAATTTTATACATATTACAGTTCATTTTGCATAGAATCACATAGGATACTTTTTTTCTGGCAGCCGAGTTCAGGTGTCCAGAATTTTTAAAGTGAACTTTGTAAATGTGTGGCCTACTCTCGGTCAAACGAGTTAACCATTTAAGCTGAAATTTTGTGCACAGACAGTCAAAAAGACAGAAGGACAACGAATACTTTTTTTTGGGTGTAAATAAAGGTTGTCTATATTTTTATTATGGAATTTTGTTAATGTGTGGCCTCTTTTCGGCCAAACGGCTTGACCGATTCTGATGAAATTTTGTACAAAGACATTTAATAGGGCATAAAAGGGCAAAGAATACTTTTTTCGGCAGAAAAGTGCGGTTGCCTATATTTTTTGTTAACTTTACATAGAGTTTGCATAATCATAAAAGTTTGACCTTAGGTTCATCTATAATGACTCAACTTAATAAGTGCCTTAATTAGGCCATAAAACTGTCAGGGTCATTAAAAGTCATCAAAATTTACGCGATGGCTTTACTTGCCCAACGTGTTTTATCTGCTTTGTGGGAAGTATTTCAAAAACCATTTAACCTTAGGGTCATCGCTGTTGACTTAGTAGGTTATAAAAACTGTCAGGGTCATAAAACGTAAAAATGTTCGCGCTCACATCGCTCGCGCAGTGATAGCGCTCGCTGCGCTCGCGCAATAATTTATTTGATCTACTTTGTAGGTAATATTTCAGCAACTTTTGTATTTTAATAGCCACATTAATCAAAACGAGCCATAAATTGGAACAGTACAACCTTCAATAATCATAATGATTTTGTACCTTAAAATAAGTGGATATCAAGTTAAACCTAAGTGTCATCAGTCTTGACTTAGGTAGGTCATAAAAACTGTCAGGGTCATAAAAAGTCGTGAAAAATATTCGCGCTCGCTTCGCCCGCGCAGTAATACAGAATACTCAACACCTTAGCAACATACAGCAGAGATGTCAAGTTTGGGCTCATTGGAAGGGTCTCAATGAGCAGGATCTATGTGTACCTACATAGATCAAGTATTATATATAAATATATAATGTATAATGTACGAGTAATCATCAACACCAATATTATAAATGCGAAAGTGAGTTTGTTTATTTGTTTGTTTGTTTGTTTGGGACTTCTTCACGGTCAAACGGCTTGACCGATTTGGCTGAAATTTTGTACAAAGATATTACATAGGGCAGAATAGGATATAGGATACTTTTCTTTTGGCTATCGAGTCAGGGGGTCCAGATATTTTTAATTGAATTTTGTAAATATAAGACTTCTTCTCGAATAAACGGCTTGACCGATTTGCCTGAAATTTTGTGTGAATACATGTCAAAGGGCAGAATAGGATATAAGATACTTTTTTTCTAGCTGTCGAGTCAGGGGGTCCAGATATTTTTAATTCAATTTCGTAACTAAAGGACCTCTTTTCGAATAAACGGCTTGACCGATTTGCCTGAAATGTTGTATAGAGACAGTTCATAAGGCAGAATAGAATATAAAATACTTTTTTTCTGGCTATCGAGTCAGGGGGTCCAAATATTTTTAATTGAATTTCGTAAATATAAGATCTCTTCTCGAATGAACGGCTTGACCGATTTGCCTAAAATGTTGTATAAAGACAGTTCATATGGTAGAATAGTAGATAGGATACTTTTTTTTTGGCTATCGAGTCAGGGGGTCCAGATATTTATTCTTTTTTTTTGTCTATCGAGTCAGGGGGTCCAGATATTTTTAATTGAATTTCGTAAATATGAGATCTCTTCTCAAATAAACGGCTTAAACGATTTACCTGACATGTTGTACAAAGACAATTAATAGGGCTGAATAGGATACAAAATACTTTTTTTCTGGCTATCGAGTCAGGGGGTCCAGATATTTTTAATAGAATTTAGTAAATATAAGACCTCTTCTCGAATAAACGGCTTGACCGATTTGCCTGAAATGTTGTACAAAGACAGTTCATAGAGTAGAATAGGATATAGGATACTTTTTTTTTGGCTATCGAGTCAGGGGGTCCAGATATTTTTAATTGAATTTTGTTGACATAATACTTCTTCTCGAATAAACGACTTGACCGATTTGCTTGAAATGTTGTATAAAGACAGATCATAAGGCAGAATTAAATATAGAATACTTTTTTTTTGGCTATTGAGTCAGGGGGTCTAGATATTGTTAATTGAATTTCGTTAATATAAGACTTCTTCTCGAATAAACGGCTTGACCGATTTGCCTGAAATTTTGTATGAATACATGTTATAGGGAAGAATAGGATAAAGGATACTTTTTTTCTGGCTGTCGAGTCAGGAAGTCCAGGTATTTTCAATTGAATTTTGTAAATATAAGACCTCTTCTCGAAGAAACGGCTTAAGCGATTTGCTTGAAATGTTGTATAGAGACAGTTCATAAGGCAGAATAAAATATAGAATACTTTTTTTGGCTATCGAGTCAGGGGTTCCAGATATTTTTAATTGAATTTTGTTAATATAATACTTCTTCTCGAATAAACGGCTTGACCGATTTGCCTGAAATTTTGTATGAATACATGTCATAGGGCAGAATAGGATATAGGATACTTTTTTTCTGGCTGTCGAGTCAGGAAGTCCAGGTATTTTTAATTGAATTTTGTGAATATAAGACCTCTTCTCGAATAAACGGTTTGACCGATTTGCCTGAAATGTTGTATTAAGACAGTTCATAGAGCAGAATAGGATATCGGAAACTATTTTTTTGGCTATCGAGTCTGAGTGTTTAGATTTGTTGAGCGGTATTAACGCGCTCGCTTCGCTCGCGCATTAATACCGCTCGCTGCGCTCGCGCAGACATTTGTCATCAGTGTTAACTTAGCAGGTCATAAAAACTGTCAGGGTCATGAAAGGTCGTAAAAATTTTTCACGCTCGCTTTGCTCGCGCAGTGATAGCGCTTGCTACGCTTGCGCAGTAATACTGCTCGCTACGCTTGCGCAAACATTTGTTTTATCTACTTTGCAGGTAATATTTCAGCATTTTTTGTATTTTAATAGCCACATCCATCAAAACGAAGCTATAAATTGAAACAGTACAACCTTCAATAATCATAATGATTAATAACCTTAAAATAAGTGAATATCAAGTTTAACTTTTGTGTCGTCAGTGTTAACTTAGTAGGTCATTAAAACTGTCAGGGTCATAAAAAGATGTAAAAATTTTTCGCGCTCGCTTCGCTCGCGCATTAATAGCGCTCGCTGCGCTCGCGCAGACATTTATCATCCGTGTTAACTTAGCAGGTCATAAAAACTGTGAGGGTCATGAAAGGTCGTAAAAATTTCGCGCTCGCTTTCCTCGCGCAGTGATAGCGCTTGCTACGCTGGCGCAGTAATACTGCTCGCTACGCTCGCGCAAACATTTGTTTTATCTACTTTGCAGGTAATATTTCAGCATTTTTTGTATTTTAATAGCCACATCCATAAAAACGAAGCTATACATTTAAACAGTACAACCTTCAATAATCATAATGATTAATAACCTTAAAATAAGTGAATATCAAGTTTAACTGTTGTGTCATCAGTGTTAACTTAGTAGGTCATAAAAACTGACAGGGTCATAAAAAGTCGTAAAAATTTTTCGCGCTCGCTACGCTCGCGCAGTAATAGCGCTCGCTCTGGTCGCGCAAGCATTTGTCATATCTTCCTTGTAGGAAACATTCCAGGAAATTTTGTATTTTAATAGCCACATTCATCAAATCGAGTTATATTTGGAACAGTTCGACCTTTAATAATCATAATAATTTTTTACCTTAAAATAAGTGGATATCAAGTTTAACCTTAGGGCCATCGGTTTTGTCTTAGTAGGTCATAAAATCTGTCAGGGTCATAAAAAGACGTACAAAGTTTCGCGCTCGCTACGCTCGCGCAAACTTTTGTTTTATCTACTTTGTAGGTAATATTTCAGCATTTTTGTATTTTAATTGCCACTTGCATCAAAACGAGTTTATAAATTGAAACAGTTTAACCTTCAATAATCATAATATATATTAACCTTTAAATAGGTGGATATCAAGTTTAACCTTTGTGTCATCGGTGTTGACTTAGTAGGTCATAAAAACTGTCAGGGTCATAAGAAGTCGTAAAAAATTTTCGCGCTCGCTTCGCTCGCGCAGTGATAGGGCTTGCTACTCTCTCACAGTAAAAGCGCTCGCTCCGTTCGCGCAAGCATTTGTTATATCTACTTTGTAGAAAACATTTCAGCAACTTTTGTATTTTCATAGCCACATCCATCAAAACGAGTCATTAATTGAAACAGTACAACCTTCAATAATCATAATGACCTTGGTTAGGTTTACCAAGTACCAAGTAATAATTACTGATTTTAACAATAGACGATATCGAGTTCGTCCTAAGAGTCATCTATATTGACTTGATTATTAGGTCATTAAACTGTCAGGGTTATAAAAAGTCATAAAAAAATTTCACTCGCCCAATAATAGCGCTCGCTAAGCTCGCGCAGCTATCCACCTTATTTTCTTTGTAAGATATGTTTTAGGAACTGTTGTATTGAGTCAAACATTTAAACAGCACAACTTCGTATACCTAACCAAAATGATTAATGATTTTAACAATAGAGGATATTGAGTTCGACTTTGAGGGTCATCTATGGTGACTTGGCCTAAGAGATCATCGATCTAGACCTCAATGGTCATAAAGACACAAATAACGCGGGCGAAGCCGCGGGTAACAGCTAGTTTAATATAATTTAAATAAACTTTGATGACAATGATCTTTACACAAAGCTTGTTTTTAAACATTATTTATGAGATAATATTATATTTTTCTGATTAAAACTTAGATACCTATAAGTTTTAATCTCACCTCTTGTTTTTAAACATTATTTATGAGATAATATTATATTTTTCTGATTAAAACTTAGATACCTATAAATTTTAATCTCACCTCTTGTTTTTAAACATTATTTATGAGATAATATTATATTTTTCTGATTAAAACTTAGATACCTATAAGTTTTAATCTCACCTCATGTTTTTAAACATTATTTATGAGATAATATTATATTTTTCTGATTAAAACTTAGATACCTATAAGTTTTAATCTCACCTCTATCTCAATATTGTAAGTACCCGAATTTGAAAGTTCATGCTAGGTGGGTTGCGGTTCAGTTAACTTTAAGAACCACTTTTGTCTGTTCTAGGCTACAAAATGTAATATAAAATAGATGTACTACAAACTTACATAATTCTAGCGTTGGCTCTTCCTTCACGTCGAGGACATTTGATTCATTACCTGTCAAAAGTAATGGGGTATTACACTTATTTTTGAAAGTGTCTCAATTAGATTCTATAGTGCTAAACCACTAAAAACATCACAATTTTTTTATTCAATCGTTAAGTCGTAATCGTCAAAGTGCCATAAAAATGCATTTAAATTTTTCATTTTAAAATTTCGCACGTAATTTTTTTTTAATATCTTTTAGGCTAGCGTTTTGACTATTATCTCACCTGTTGGTAAGTGATGATGCGGTCGAAGATGGTAAGCACGAATTAATAATTAATGAATTAAACGAAAACGCTGGACGCAGTGGACGCCATATTGTTTTGTGGTCAAACGTCAGTGTTCTAGTAAACAAATGGAGTAATATGATAGTTTACAGTTGACACTTCTAAGTTTCCATAACCGTATGACGTAATAACATGGCGACTACTGGCGACTACTATTTAATGGTGGTATTAGACAGACCTTTGAATTGAATTTTAAAATTTAGTTTGCTATTTTATGAACTAAACTAATAACGTTTTCCGACTGCTTTTTGCCTAAACTATATCAATAATATATTTTTAAAGTATTTCTCATATAGAGTAAAATACCCTATTTATAATTAATTATTCCTAATCAAAAGGTGTTTGATTCAACGACAAACAATGAAATATTATTTGTTCTGATTAGAAAAAATATATATGTTGTACTTCAATAGACATTCTTGATTATTTAATTATTGAAATCTCGATATTTACGACTTCAGTCGATCTTAAAAAATTACGAAAACAAAGAAAGTTAAATATGTATGTATATATGTTTGGGTACAACTTAGAGTACATTAAACTCTATCTTACAAAAACTATGCCATAAAAATAGGAAAAGATGTTTAAAATGCAATTTAACGGTTAGTTTTTTCAGAATAGTTATTTATTTTAAAACAATATTATATAACAAAGCGGCCAGCGCGTCTCACTTCAGGAGGAGCCTGCGAGGCGTGTTCAAGGTAGGACCTGCGTCGCTTTTTGCTAGCTCGCTGACAATTTCCCGCTACGTGACTGGACGGACGGAGGTATCGCTAAATACCTACTGCGCTGAAAAATAATGGACTAAAGACAGACTTATATAGGGAAAGTTAATGAAACAGCAGAGCTAGCATGGCGAGGGGACTATTTATCCCGGGGAATAGATAAAAATCTTTTCCCCATCTGTCATTTTGTCCACATTCAGAGCATGGGCGCACAGGTGGATATATTTGTCACGGTGGATATGGAGGGAATAGCCTTGTCCCCTTCATTGTTGCCATACATAGAAAATAAATTAAAATTGTATTATCAGTCATCATTATTTGATTCAAGTCGTCAGTTTTGATGTTTTGTTTTTATTTTTAGTTTAATTATGACTCCACACAGTTAGTGTATTTAGCCGGTGTTAAGTACATTATTATCTCTTCTCTATCTTTATGTATATATGTAATTCTACTGTACGTGTGTATGTCACTGAACTTCTCCCTAAACGGCTGGACCCATTTAGATGAATTTTGGTATGTGTGTTTGAGTTAGTCCGTAGATGGTTTAGATACACAATTGGACCCGATAGGTGGCGCTGCGAGACAAAGTCTGCCGGATCTGCTAGTATATATATAAAATTCTTATGTCACAGTTTTAGTGTTTATACTCCTTCTAAACGGCTTGACCGATTTTGATGAAATTTTATATGTATATTAAGTAGGTATGATATAATAGTTTTACAACGTTGTTGATATTGATCTGCACATTTTTTTGTAATTATATATATTTTTTTTTATTATTATAAAAAAAAAATATATAATTAATTAAATATTAAAAGGTATGTTGTCATTGTGTCCTAGATACGCACTCAGAAGTCCAAAATACAGGTTCATCGCCTAGTTTGGTCTTCGCTGTAAAACTCCCTTTTCTGGCATCTTGTAAAATACTGTTATATGTGCATTATTCTTTCTTGGTAAATAAATATATTTTCATTTTCATTTTCAACTAATTTTTAATACCCCTAAGTGTTAAGGGTGGCCCAAACGCGGGCAAAGCCGCGGGACGCATCTAGTATATATATAAAACTAGAAGTGCCCTGCGGCTTCGCCCGCGTTAAAAACTTCTTTTATTTACTTAAAACTTTTCTTTTGTAAAAACGATTCTCGATCTTAATTACATAAAATAAGAATTAGCCAAATCGGTTCACCCTTTTTCATGTTATCGCGTGACTAAGGCAATTCGGGATTCATATTTATAAAAACCGAAATACCCAAATTTTCAGACTTTTTTACCTACCCGATTTCAAAAAATCCTACAACACGTACTTTATCTCATCTTATTTCGCCATTTTGCCAACATTGAATCCCCGTTCAGTATCCGGAAGGAATTTTTAGAAAATCCCTTCTGAGCGGATACCTACGTCATAATAACTATCTGCATTCTAAATTTCAGCGCAATCCAAAACAATATTGATTTTTGGACTTTGTTACCCCACTTCACCCTTTTAGGGGTTGAATTTCGAAAGAGCCTGAAACACGTATTTACTAACTTAAGTACTTCTGTTATGTTTCAAATATAAAAGACTATCTAATCTTGTTTCTCCATACAAACTTTGAACCCCCGTTTCATCCCCTTCAGGGGTGAATTTTGGAGAATCCTTTCTCAGGGGGCACTTACGTCGTAATAACTATCTGCATGCTAAATTTCAGCGCAATCCAAAACAGTATTGATTTTCACACTTTGTTACCCCATTTCACCCTCTTAGGGGTGGATTTTCAAAAAAACTGAAACATGTATTTACTTATTTTTTTACTGGAGCACTTGTGTGAAGTTTCGTATAGAAAAGACTATCTAATCTTGTTTCTCCATACAAACTTTGAACCCCCATTTCATCCCCTTAAGGGGTGAATTTTGGAAAATCCTTTCTTAGTACACCCCTACGTCTTAAGACAAATATACCCTCCAAATTTCAAGTCTGTACGAACAGCGGTTTAGGCTGTGCGTTGTCTGTCAGTGAGTCAGTATGTCAGGACAAAGATTCTTATAGTATTAGATTGTTTGTGTTTTCGAAAATGCTCTTAATGTATTTTTTCCTGAAACTTGTGTTCTTCCGCGAGTGATAAGTGTAATGAGAAAAAAATCTACTAAATTGCAATATATTTTTCAGTTACGAAAACGTTCACAGGGTTGATTAGTTAGTTTGAGAATCGTAAGATTAAGATTATTTCGATTTATTTGTTAATTTTTAGGCACTGTTCTAACTTACTCTTTGGCACTGCTTTCCGTGTCTGGCAATTTATTCGGCATACCTCGCGATTAAAAGAAAAAAGTATTTAAAAGAAATGCATAGATCGAGTGGAAAAATGTAAGTAAGTATTGTGTTATATCTTTTACAGGTCCATGTTACGGTAAAATCCGAAAATATGTAATTTACGTTCCATTTTGTGCGTTTCTAATAAAGAAAAAATGTAGATTTAATACGCACGCGACATTTTTAGGCAAATGGCGGTGATAGATAAACATAAACCCACCTCTTATGATAGTTGATAAATTTGTCCTCTTTAAATGTCAAATATCGCAGTTATTCCCTTTCCCTCTGTCGTCCATGCTCTACAAGGTGGAAATACTTAAACGTCAAATGATATACGGGGATAAATATTGTCTTTCCACTTAGCCATGCTCTGACAGGTAGAGAAAACAATTTTATCTCTTTTCAGAGGAGAAAAACAAGGGACAAAAACTTTATCCCCTCGCCATGCTAGCCCTGCAGGAGCAGGCAATTATGATAGGCAAACTTCGTTAAGTGTGCTCGTATTCTATGCAGTGCTTCAGGACAAAAATCTTCAATCAGTACGCTGTGCTTCCTACCCGTGGTCATGACCACGGGGGTCACCAGTGAAGTCATCACCTACGGAGCTGATACGTGGACTCAGCAGAACAGCCTTTGAGTGTCAGACCATTCTAGGCTTGGCGTGTCCACCATCTTCGACCACATTATCCTTTACCACCACAAAAGATAGTGGTCCAACGGTAGCCTATACTTAACACATATAAAAAAACCTTTGAAAGACTGGATGAGAAAATAGCGTTATGTGATCGGACAAAATATTGCTTGTTCAGCGCCGAATAAATTTTTACACTTTTTATATTTTTTGTCAATTTTAACAGGCTTCAAAAAAGGAGGTTTCTCAATTCGACCGTATATATATTTTTGTTTGCGGATAACTTCGTCGTTAACTAACCGATTTTGATGATTCCATTTTTGGTGGAAAGGTGATATCCCAAGTGTGGTACCATAGTAATTTCATCGAGATCTGATAAGTATCTCCAGAGATATGGAGATAAACACCTCAAACTTGGTACTGAAAATTAATAGCGCGGTACTAGAAGTAGGTTATTTTAGTTTTTTAAAAGATCTTTATATATCAATTTTTAGCGATACGTGTGACTTATGTAGTCTTTTATTGCACGGCGTGAACTTAATCGTATATTATTTTATAGCTGTCAGTGTGACATAAACCCGCACTTTACGCTTGCTACGCTTTTCCGTCAAATAGAATATTATTGCACGGCGTGAAGTTGGCTGCTTAACATCGTGCAATAATCGACTACTTAAGTCAGGGAAAAGCGTACGTAAAGTGCGGGTTTAGGTCACACTGTGCTATAAATATTAATTAAATTAAAAAAGCAAAGGTTGTTGAAAACTACAAATGAAAATGATGATGAAAAGAAAACATGAGATTCATCGGATTTGCAATTTCAGTCCAATGCGTTTAACATTTTTGTCCTTTATACATGTCCTTTATACATTCGTCACGCTGTCTGTCTGTCTGTATGTCACAGCCCCTCTATTCCGAAACTATTAAGACTACACAGTTGAAACTTGGTAGGTAGGTGTATACTGTGAACAGCTTTACGATTTTTATACAAAATAAATAATTTTTATATAGAATAAAGGATTAGGGGGGGCTCCCCATACATGAAACTAAAACTTATAAAAAAATCATCAAACCTATACGTGCGGGTTCGTCTATAGATAGGTTTTTAAAAATGAAATTGAGGTTCCTAAAATCATTTTTTCTCAAAGTCAAGCATTTGAAAGATAGACACTTCTAAAGTGGTAAAATGTCCTCCCCCTCTTACTTCTTAAAGAAGTGAATAATTTTAAAAAAATTAGGCTGTATATTGGTTTGAACGCGACACAGCCAGAAGTATTGGAGATATAGCAACACCCAATATACATTTGTTTTTTATACAAACACTATGAAAAACAAAGTATTTTTTTAAATTATATAGTTATAAAATATTCTACTGTGTTACGGAACGCCCGACATAAACTTGGCCAGTTTATTAAATTAAACAACAATGATTAAGGGACCACTATAATTCCGTCGCTATATCTGAGAGTCTCTAAATACAGGTAGAAAGAGAAGATAAATATTATAGCTGTATTACTTATTTAGAAAGCGCCTATGTATTTTTCTCCTTTAAAACTTAAATGTTCATTTAGGAGACAACTAGAAAAACAAACCTGTCTCGTCACCGTTCCACATTTGATTTACGGTATATTCCTCAGTTAGTTTCGGCACAACTCTTTTCTGTCCATTGTCAGTATTATCACAGTCATTTTTCGATATACTAGCTGCTTCTCCATAAACTTTACTGACTAGAATATTGTTACGTTTGCGAAATCGGTATATCCAGCCTTCAGAACATATAAAGTCTGTATTTCCAATGAGTTTGGCAAAATGTTCAGCTTTTTTTTGTAACAGTCGACCGCTTATAGTATTTTTTTGGCTTTTTTGATCTTCGATCCACAATAGAAGAGCACTTTCGATGTCTGGATGTGTTGGTTTGCGATTTCTTTTCATATTCAAGGATTTTGATTCAAAACACTTTATTATTTGAGAGCGGTTTCTCCACATTGCTGATATTGTAGAATGTGGAACATTGAGTTCTTTGCACAGTTTAGTATTGCTTTCACCGTTTTTTAATCGCGAAATAATATCCACTTTTTCTTTAACACTGAACGCACATCGGAGGGGTGCCATGATAAACACACAACACAAGTTGACACACCGACGACTACTAAGTAACTACGGGATAGCTAAATTTAACTTTGCCTACCTGACTATTCATAAGCTGCTGACCACCTGTGCATGTAGACAAAAGATATTATGATGCTATAAATGAATCTTTGTGCGTTTGTTGATAACCGCGTCTTTGTGTATTGTGTAGACTCGTTCGCAATACCTGCATGAGATTTCTAGGAACTTACAAATGGTTCAATAAAACTACACTTAAAACCGTTTATGGCGACATCGGTTAGAACAACATATACCGGTAATATTGACCAAAATCAAAGGTCCCGGCTGTATGCTTTAAGACCGTCTTAACAAAAACATTGCTTTTTACGACATTGCGTATTACTTACTACATACTTACTTAAGCGATTACATTTGATTAAAATTTTCAAAGAATTACATTTGTTAGAACGACTAGCTCATCTGTATTGTAAACAATTTGAGTACCTATACATCCGGCACGGTATAATGTTCAATTGCTATTACCTACTATCGAAAAAGTAATCAACGCGTCGGGTTTATTTTAGGGTATTTGTAATTCTTAGAAACAAAACACGTGCATGCAGTAGAGTCGAATTCCGCTTCTTCATATCTCTTCAGTCTGTTTGTTACTTATCTGTTACGTTTCTATACTACGAATGATAGTTTTTTTTAATGAATAGTTTCCCATATAGGAAAGGAATGACAATACTCTTAAAATACAACTTAAAAAAAATGTGTATGCACGACAGAAGTGTTCCATAAGTTCACTTTTGTAATTCCATATCCAATTCAATGTAGGTACTCTGTGATCCACATCAATATTCCATCAGTGCCACAGAACAGATAATAATACTACGTATCCGTGCATCACCTATTTGTTTCAGAAAGATAGTGTGGTGCCATGATATATTTATTAATTTAATATCGATAGTCGATGCTGTTCGATCATTTATTATGTGTAAGAATGGGTGAACTGGCAAGTAATGAAGACTTAGCGTATATACCAATCGAACAAATCAAGAATTAAAATGTGTGTACGTGTTGTTACGCTATAAATATGATCAAAATTTGACTTTTATCGTAAAATGTATTTAAAATATTATTATTTTATTTCAGGTCATAATTTTATCAAGTTTTCACTAAGAAGTGGAAAAATAAAAACATATTTAGAAATAAAATATTAAGTTTCACTTAAGTTTTTGATAAGAGTAATAGACCTAACCTTATGTTATGCCGCTGGTTTTGTTTTAGTAGTGCTAAACATATAAAAATATTACTTTCACTAGTTTTATTTTAGCAGTACTGAAATAAAATCAATGACAAGAATATTGTCCATATATATAAAAGAAAGTCGTGTTAGTTACTACACTAATAACTCAAGAACGGCTGAACCAATTTTTATGATTTTTGTATTTTTGGAATAATCTTTTTCAGGAATAGGATAATAAGTATTAAAAACAATGAATAATTAACCTAAAAATAATTAACCTAAAAAAATTATATAAGAAAACATATTTTGCCAAAATGTTCCTGGGTTTCAAAACTGCCAATCATTTGATGTTCAATTGTTTATCCCGTCGATACGTTAAAAGCACAAGCTCTACACAATTAGTGTATTTAGCCAGTATCAAGTGGGATTTCTGTTTGAGTTTTATATATATTCGTGTGAGAGTATACCATCGCCTCCACGAATCTCCAGAAATCACAGCCTTCCCTGTACCCGCTGCTCCCCGGTGGCGCGGTTGAGGTTATACTCCCCCACCTCTCAGTGAGCAGCGCCCAGCGAAGACGCTTCCGCCGCTGTCCGGCCGGACCCGACCAGCCGCCCGCGCTCCAGCAACCGCTGTTGAGCGACTGGGGACCGCCGACAGTCAAGTGGTCGCAACCCCGTCGGGCTGCTTGCCGCTGTCTGCGAAGACACGCGGTGTAGTGCCCCCCCCCAATCCCTCGCCCTTCTGCTGACTGGACCGTTCGGCCGCGCAATACTCCGACACCATTGTCGTCGAGCGTGTGTGACCTGGAACCACCAGCAAGAGGACGCCAACTGCCTTTTTCAGCGACTGCGAGAGCGACGACCGCCACTACTATGACCACAACAACTACGCGACCCAAACCCCGCTATGTGACCACTACGGCCGGCGCGCCGCCGCTGCCTGGGTGGAGCGCACGCGCTCCCCGGGCGCAACCGCCGCCGCACATCCGCGCAGTACAACGCCTTTACGGCATTACCAAGAAGAGGAAGAGCGCAGATGAAACCCATTGCCGCCGTCGTGGAGGCCATCATGGGCCTACTGAGTGCCATCGCCGCAGGTGAAGACCTACGTATAGCGGCGATGCACGGGCTAGCCTCGCTGGCACAATATGCATAGACGGGGTCCGAGAGCGAGATAGCAATCGGACCTCGCTCTTGTGGGCGTGGCCAGACAGCCCCCCGAGCGCGACAACATAAATACCTCGACGTGACATAGAAGGCGGTAGTGGGAGTGCTCATTAGCGTCGCCGGTCAACAATTGAACGTGTGCGCTATATACAAGCCTCCAAGAGAAGCACTAGATACAAATGAGCTAAGAGAGTTACTAAGCACAAATACTCCAACAATTATAGCCGGCGACCTGAACACAAAGCACACACACTGGAACTCAAGCGGCGTGTGCAACAATGGTAGAAGACTCTTCCAAGACTCGGTGGACCACTCGTACGAAGTCGCGGGTCCGACGACCTAGACGCACTACACACCGGATGGACGCGGCGATGTCATCGACTTAGTGGTGTACAAAAACCTACGCACAGCCCCCACACTTGATGTGCTACACGATCTGCCATCGGACCATAGACCGGTGGTCATAACAATTCAAGAGACACCTGGAGCAATTGCACCGCTCAGAACGAGGCGCAAAATAAACTGGGAAATATTCACCAGCGAAGTGCAGGAGAGAACCGAGACGTTACCCATAAAATCAGCGGAGGACGTAGAAGAAGCCACTCAAAAACTAACTCAAGCCATCCGGGACTCCCTAGAAGCAGCGACTCACACCTCCTCGGCGGGACAGAGGCCTGATCCTCTGCCCGCCTGGATAAGGAACTTAATAAAAGAGAAAAGGGAGAACCGGAAGTTATGGCAGAACACCAGATGCCCGACTACGAAAAAGAAGGTTAACGACCTAGTGGCTAGAGTGAAAGCCGCTCTCGACGACCATGCAGCTGAATCGTGGGAGCAACACATCTGCGACATCACTGACGACATACCGTCAACCCACAAGCTATGCAAGCAGCTCGCGACTTCCAAGCAGCCAACACGACCGCTGGTAGACAAAGACGGCAACCTGAAATTTGTCGCAAACGACAGGACATAACATCTTCGCCGAGGCCCTTGAAGTACAGTTTACCCCGAATGACACCTCAAACACAGAACATGTGAACATGGTTGAGACATACCTAGAAGAGTATTTCAGGGCCCCCGAAGAAGAAGGAAGCGAAGCCGCAGAAAACATCTTTGTCACCCCCGGTAGGGTACAGAGACTTATACAACACCTGCCAAGGAGAACAGCTCCAGGTCTCGACAACATCACGAACGAGACACTAAGAAGACTCCCTCCGAAAACCATCGCAGCCCTAACCAGGATATACAATGGGATACTCAGAGCAGGACACTTTCCCACAGATTGGAAAAAGGGAAAAGTGATCATGCTGCCAAAAGCCGGAAAAGATGCCCGAAAAGCTGCTTCATACAGGTCGATAACGCTTCTAAGCACACTCTCGAAGCTATTCGAGAGGGTGTTAATGCCGTTCCTGATGAAGCACATAGAGCCCAGAAAAGAGCAGTTTGGCTTCAGAGCGGAACTCTCAACCACTCTGCAAGTAGGCAAGTTGCTCAACGAGATGGCCCGCTGCTTCAACAGAAAAGAAGTCACAGTAGCGGTGATGCTCGATATGGAGAAAGCCTTCGACCGCGTATGGCACGGAGGCCTCCTGTACAAGCTCGCGAAGGCAGAGACAGACAGGAAAATAGTCGGCATCATGAGAAGCTTCCTCAGCAACAGGCAAATTACTGTATCAGTAGAAAACGAGCTGTCCAACTTCAAGATGGTCCGTGCCGGCGTGCCGCAAGGAAGCTGCATCTCCCCTATATGCTACGCCTGGTACACCGACGACATCCCAGTCGTCGGGCAGGCGCAGATCGCGCTCTATGCGGTGATGCAGCTTTCCACATAGCATCCAAAAACCCAAATCACGCCGTCATGCTGCTGCAGAGAACATTAGATGCCCTACCGGAGTGGCTACAGCGCTGGCGGCTAACGGTGAACGTGGGAAAAACGCAAGCCATCTGTATGGGTAGAACGTGGCTGCCAACCAACCTCAAGCTGCTAGGAGAAGAAATACCGTGGCAAAATAGTGTTCGCTACCTAGGTATCGAGATCGACCGAAACCTGACATTCAAGAAGCACACTGATTACGTCATCTCAAACGCGAAAAGAACGAGAGCCCTCCTAGCAGCAGTATGGTACTCCAGACTGCCGACGAGGACAAAAATGCTGGTCTATAAGACCTATGTAAGGACGAGACTTACATACGCTGCCCCTGCATGGTTCCCGTTTCTTAGTGGATCCAACATGAGGAGAATCCAGTCACAAGAAAATTACACCATTAGGAGCATTGTGGGGGCGCCACGGTTCGTAAGGAATTATGTTATCCGGAGAGATTTAAAACACGAGGACCTAAAAACCTTCGCGAGGCGCCTGAGCAGGCAGATGTTCAAGAGAGCGGACAACTCGCGGCATGAACACATCCGCGGGATAGCACCGATGCACACGAGGCCACCCGACCGCCCAGGAAGGAAACAAGAACACATGAAGCCCTACATAAGAGAATACATGAAACTGGAAGAAGAAGAAAAAGTAGACGAAGACACCAATAATCAGACAGACGCAAACAGCGTCAAAGATTCTATCGACGAAAGGAGGGATCCGCCCGAGGCCGCTGCCGTGGTAGCTGATCGGTCCGCTGGGCTTCCCCGAACGGGGATTAACCTGGCGCGACCTGATCGCGCCGGCAACTAGTGGTCACCGCGGCACCCCTCCCAGAGTCTTAGGATCTAAACAAGAAAAGACGCGCCCATCGTCATGGGCGCAGAAGAACGCCAGAGGAAGAGGGCAACGCCCTGACCCCCTAACCCTGCACCAGCAGGTGTAGGAAGAAGACCACAGACGGAAGGCGGTAGTAACCGCCGCGATCTCCCTGGAGACAGTTGTCTCTAGCGCCCTACTCCACTAATGAGGTCTACCTCGAGGGTGATGTACACACCGTCCTAAACGGTTCGGTGTAGGATAGAGATTCAGTATCAAGTATAAAAATTCTTCAAGTTTTTGTGCATATAAGTCGTGTAGATTTTTAAAAATGTTAATACATTTTAAATACTGTCAGTCATGACATATTTATGGATTATCAAATATGCGTGTGTTAGCTTACTCATAGATAACAAGATGGGTGGTAGCCGGTAGTCTAGTAATCTACCATTAACTTAATATGTCTGGAGCTAAATATTCACTTGGAACTACTTCCAAAACTACCTGCCTATACTTCAGCTAATAGGTAGGACTTATTAATAAAATATAAAAGTCAGGACATCACCGAGAAAGCATTTTATTTGTACCTTCATCATTATAACAACAGTTTATGTACCATCAGGAGACTCAGGACCATTATAATAGACAATAGCACAAAGAGAACAGCAATATACCAATAAGTATTTAATGTTAAGTCACAAGGCTTTATGACAAGTTTCAACAAGACATAACACATGAAAATCACTACCGATTTAGACAATTTTACAAAATATTATGGGGTTTCCCCCCAAAAGGCCTCCACCACCCCTCATAGCCTTTCCTTACCACCCTCAACGAAGCTAAAACACTATCATCACCATTCCTAGGTGAAACCATCATTACTATAAACATATCCTAGAAAACCACATTCTAGCCATAATTATTCTATACATTTTGTAATACAAATACTTAGCTTCATTGAGTTGGACAGCACTTTGTCGTCTGAACGATATTCCCAACAGAGTAAAGGTGACGATGTTAGCCCGAAGGCTGCTCGAGCAAAAGTGTCTCATCTAACGTTTCTACCGCCCTTTTAAAGCATCAGTCAAAAAGAAAACCAAGATAGCGGCCCTGGCACATCTTGTAAGGTTTAGACCCTCAAAATGTATCTATCACTGTATAAACACCCTTATTTGAGGCAACATTATTAATTTATAAATTAAATCATCATTAAACATTGGAAATAGGTCGTATATCGGTATGTACTATGAAAATAATCTAACACGGCCATACTGACAATACTTCGTTCTCGAAGTAACAAACATCAGTAACCCTGACCTCGTCACATTAGTCCTTTTATCTACTGTATGAAATCTAGACTACATGTCAGATCAGTGACCAGCAGTTAGTCTCTGACCTAGCCATACTATACCTATCACTTGCTGCCATGAATAATTAGTATAGTACCAAGACAGACAGACCGCCCAGCAAGAAAACAAAATAGTCCTCTGGCCATCACAACACTATATCTATCAGTTTGCCACTTTTGAATTACGATATAGTATCAGGGCAGAGACCGAACCAGCAAACCCCGATTCCGCAGAATCCATCTAACTATGACATATTAGTCCAGCCATTTGCTCCCCACAAACCCTAATATCTAGCTAGACATAACAAGTTACTTTTGTAATCCTTGTTGTCACTATAACTCGTTATAGCCCTTATATTATGAACAACATGTCCAAAATACTCCATCGTAAAGTTATTAGCCATTTTCATATCAAGTACATCCATATTTCCAATACCTCAAAAATAATCAACATGCCTTGTAATAAACAAGATAAAAATATTCCAACCGAATCAATATACCAGCTGCAAATATCATTGCAAGCTGCATAAAAACTGTCCAATTTAAAATATTGTACTTTCCCATACTCAAAATATAGCCCAGTGCCTTAAAACCGGATAATATAATGTCAAGTAAACATTACTCCAAATTTTATTCAAATTTCTCAAAGTTTATCAACTTTCACTACAATTTACTGAATCATACTAACACTACAACATATGCGACACTAACTGTGCTACCCGCATTAATCTATTTTTAACCACGTGTACTCTGCCCAACTCAAGTCAAGCTTATCTTTAAAAACTTACAAACATAAAAACATAAAAGCTCTCAAAATATATACATTGCAACAACTCTAACGAAGAGTTAATAAAATAACAGCTTACGTAACAATAACTTCAAATAACAGTTATCAAAATATTGCCAACTATAACAGTTTTCCAAATTTTGCAATTCAATACTTCCCAAGCTTCTTACCAATACCAAAGCATTATAGCTTAAACAAGACAGCTCAATTACTTTTTAATTAAAAACAACTTAAGGTCGATTCACACATATCAGTGAACCCACAGTTCCGGCACAGTACCGTTACAGTTCCGTATCCGTGCTACAGTGCTTCAATTCACACACCAGGCACAGTACAGTTCTCTGCGGGTCTTCGTGCACGACGTTCCCTTAAGACTAGCGTTGACGTCGATTGTTTTGATGGCACTCTTCAATAACACAGAATTAGCCATGATAGCCATTGCTTTAGACGAAGAAGAAGAGAATCGAGGAAAAAAAGAATTCCATTTTGTTTTCGATGCAGCGGCGTCAGTGATCCGTGATAAAATATCGTCGTCGCCGATCACGTCCGTGATGGCCGGTGCCGGCACTGACACTGACGGTACTGAGACGACACTGACACTGACAAGTGTGAATACATCCATAGAGAATGTTTGAAAGAATAATTATCACTGATGCGGTACTGTGCCGGAACTGTGGGTTCACTGATATGTGTGAATCGACCTTTAAAAAAACTTAAAAGCTTCACGTATGATTTTACTCACTTCAAACAAACAAACTTGATCTTTACACATCAACAACAGATGAAATTCAACGATAGTTACTTTAAATACTGTCCCAAATCTATCGGGGTTTATTTCAATATACAGACGTACATTATTGTTATAATATAACCTTCAAATTCGATCAGTGAATACATCAAACATAACTGTACCAAATATTCAACACATTCATTTTACAAAGCCATCGACATGCCAAGTGAAACTGTCAGAAAAAATATCTCTCTCATAAACCATGTAACCAAACCATAAACTAAACCGTAAATAAGTGACCGGTACAAACCGTATTTAAAAACAAACTTCACTACACAGTACACATTAATTCGTGTGTCCATAGGACAAAAACTTTAATTTGCATCTTATTTTAATTTCATCATCATCATAATATGTTCACTGCCACTTTGTAACTTGTTACTTTATATATTACCGCCATGTACCGTGTACACTAGTGGTATACATAACTATGTAAAATATACCTTACATGAACATTACGCAAATCAAAATGAAATTCACTATAGATAGATCATGTGCCGTACCCATGTAAGCTGTACCTTACATAACGATTGCCAGTCAAACTAAACCGCGTACCAAACTATTATAATCTTTATAAAACAACGTTTTCAGCAACTTTAAAATAAACTTGACTGTAAGTAACACAACATGGAAATAAATACCTCTTCAAGGTGAGCAACGTTACCTTTTACTGAATATACAACAAACATGAATTAACCAGCTTTAGAATTTTGAATCATCAATGTGGGGAACCCTAAGCCCAGCGGTGGAGCAGTGGACTGTATTTCTTCGTTATAGGACTCCGGGTTCCCACACTTATACTGTGAAGCTTTGGAGCTGGGATGTAAACACGTCTTCAAGCCTTGAAACGCTAATTTATTCTTTCTTCACAATTTCTTCTTAGCTACTGAGCTATTCACTAGTCACTTAGTCACTATTCTTCCTAGTTTTCTTTCTTTTTACTAGTAGAGCCGCCGTTGGTGAACTGAACAGTTTTGCACTGTAGCGACGCTCTATTTATACTGTTGTTGGTACTTGCAAAAGAGCGAGAGGTCGAGGAGTCTGGGAGCGCGCGCACTCTGTCTCGCGGGGCGTGTCCATGTGCGGGCGCACGCACGAGATGCCGACTTTACGGAGATATACTCTCCTGAGATGCTGTTTAGTCGAGCGCTAACCATCAGAGAGTGCGGAGCTCTCCCAGACCTATGCTATTTGCAAGTACCAACCCTATTCCTAAACCTAACCTGGTCTAGGTTGACTATCTGTTACATCTGTCTATTAAAGCCGGACATGCTTTAGTTCTATCTAGTACCTATCTACCTAGGTTGTACGAATGACCTGTCTGTAGTCCTATAAGACCTATTATACTGTTACAAACCTTATACGAGTTATATTCCTATGTTCTAATAAGAATCTATCTATAATAAGGCTGTTTACGAATGCGATACAAATACAAACTATGTCTATCTATCTATACGAATATGAACGTTATACATTGCAAAGTGCCCTACCTATCCTAGAGTACTAGCTTAAATTATCTTTATTATATACAACTTATAATTAACTATACATAGTGCGTTCATATCGTCGGTGTACGTCGTTGTCCGGAACATTCTCCCGCCGTATGACCTTGCCTCGGAGCCAGACGTTACGGGGTCGACGAGCTGGATCAGGTTGCCGGTCTTCACCTTAGCTCCTTTCCCCTGGGGCTCCCGCCGATGTTTTAGCTCGGGAAGCGCCTCCTTCAGCCACCGCGCCCAGAATGTGTCGGCGAGGCGTTGTGCAGCGCGCCAGCTGGAGATGGAGACGGTGCGCTCAATCTCCCCCAGGTATGGGAGACGAGCAGGGCCGCCCAGAAGGAAGTGGTTCGGAGTCAGGGCCTCTGGGTCCTCGGGGTTGACCGACACGTGTGTGAGTGGTCGGCTGTTGACGGTGAACTCCACCTCGGCGAGTAGAGTGGCGAGAACTTCCTCTCGCGGTCGGGTCTCGTGGAGCGTAGCGGCGAGTGCAGTCTTCACGGAGCGAACCATTCGCTCCCACGCGCCTCCCATGAACGGCGCGCCCGGTGGGATGAATCGCCAGTCGATGGTACGCTTGGCTGCTTCCTCTGCTGTCGCTGCGTTGATCGTCTGTCGCAGCTCTCTCTCGGCGCCTCGGAGGTTGGTCCCGTTGTCAGACCAAATTTGAGTCGGACAGCCCCGTCGCGCCATCATGCGTCGCAGCGCCATCACCGCGGAGTCGGTGCTGAGCGATGCGGCGATCTCGAGGTGGATGGTCCGGGTGGTGAGACACGTGAAGATCGCCACGTATCTTTTCTGGTTGGTGCGGCCGACAGTCACTCAAGAAGAATCAAGAATCAAAGCATTTATTCAGTATGTAGGCAGTATAAATATACGCACATATACACGTCAAAATCATAAATCATAAAATAAATCATAACCAATTATCAAGTAAACATAGTAAAAGCAGAATTTAACGCTTTGAATTAGAAAAAAAAAGTAATGACAATCACTGTCACCGGCCCGAAGTAGTCGACGCCAGTGCAGGAGAAGGGCCGCTGATGATGAGCCAGCCGGCACGCCGGCAGGTCTCCGGTTCTCGGGTATGGTGGTGCTGCGCTGCGAAGTCTGCAAAATAAACATCGCCTTACAATGGTTCGGGTTACTGGGCGTAAGCGTAGCACCCAGTACTGTTGACGACACTCGTTCACCGTCGCTTCGACTCCGGCGTGATGCAGGCGGCGGTGTACGTGTAGAATCCAGAGCTTGACTGTCGGGTGGCCGCCGTCCAAAATCAGCGGGTTGTCTCGGAGGTTCGGTAGCTCTGAAGCGATGAGTCGATTCCGCAGTCGTAGAGTGTCGTCTTCATACACGACGCTCAGCTGTTGTAGGCGGCTATCTTTCCGAAGTGGTTTTCTTTTTTGCAGATCATCGATGTCGTCCGCGAACGATTCTTCTTGTGAGGCGCGCATAAGTAGCGCCTCCGCGGCCCTCAGTGTGTGCGCAGGAACAGGCAGGAACTATTGTTTCTTCCTTTTTCGGTTGTTGTACCAGTGCGAGCTTCTTAGCGGTTTTCTTTGAAGTCCAGGCGGGGTCATCGACCTTGTTCTGTTTGGTGCGTTTGTAGTACACCCGTTGAGCGCCCCTGCAGAGGTCAATGAACTGTAGTACTCGGGCCGCAGTGTAGCGAAGTCGGTCCCAGTTGGAGAAGCGGGACACGTCGGGTAGGGCTTCGCTCAGCTTCTGTCGGCGCTCGATGAGGTGATAAACCCGTTCTTCACCGGTGTCTGTGTTCTGTAGGGGTACGTTCTCGACGTACTCTTCGATACTGTTGAGCGCGTCCGCGTCCGGTGGTCCATCGACCTCACGCCGCTCGTTGCTGTCTTCGATGGTGAGCGCGTCCGTGTCCGGTGGTCCGTCGACCTCACGCCGCTCGCCGTTGAGCGCGTCCGTGACCGGTGGTTCGTTGACCTCACGCCGCTCCGATTTCGATGTGTACTGCGGGTTGATATACATGACGTCAGTCTCGAAGTAGTCGCGCATCATCACGTCCAGGACTGCGTCTTCAGGTGACTCGGTGACGTAGGACACGAAGTCGACGCTCTTCCCGAGCGTCCTGCTGTGGCCCCCGTGTAGCACCCACCCGAGCGGCGTCAGCGACGCCACCGGCTGGTCTCGGGCGCCTCGGCGTGTCTTCGAGGCTAGCAGCAGCTCCCAGTTGTCCTGGCCGATCAGGATCTTCGGTGTCACGTGCTGGTAGGTCACCAGCCCGCTGATGTCGCGCAGGTGTTCGCAGCCTTGTAGCGCAGACTTGTTTACTTCTTGCGGCAAGACGTGTAGACGCTGTACTGTTCTTGCTTGAATTTTCATTTCTTTCTTGTTCGGCCCCCGTAGTGTTAGCTTCACTCTTCTGGAGTCGCTTGTAGAAGTCTTCAGTCGGTTATTGCCTTCTATATACAGCGGGTCGATGGGTCCCTCGGCTCCGATGTCGCTGACGATGCTCTCGTCGATCAGGGTGACTGTAGAGCCGTCGTCCAGTAGCGCGAAGGTGTCGACGGAGCCTGCTGGGCCCACAACTCGAACCGGGATGATCTTCAAGTAAGAACTCTTGCGTTCCGTTGTCCATGCTGAGTTGATCGCTTCTGTTACTGCATCTTTTTCTTTTTTCTCATAATGCAGCATGTGGTGGTGGTGGGTTTTGCAGCCGTTGACCCCACACACCTTGGCTCGGCACTTGTGACCCATTCTTCGGTACCGCAGGCATCTGAAACATAATCTCTGTTTTTTCGCTATGTCCCAGCGCCCGTTTTCATCAGCCCTCTTGAATTTGTCGCAGTCGTCGGCGAAGTGTCCCGCTTGTTCACACGCAGGGCACCGTACTGTAGATTGCTGCGATTTCTGTTGAGGCTGCTGCTGCTGTTGGGTCTCGGAGACGTTGTGTACTCGCTGCATCCTCTTCTGAGACCCCGGAGCTGACGAGTTCATTTTCGAGTCAGGTTTCGCGAACGGTCCGCAAAACTCGGCTTCGCTCTTCAAGTAGCTTTGTATCTTGATCAGGTCCGGCGTGTCACGTGGTTGAGTTGAGCTGCGAACTTGTAGTAGTTGCGCGCCAGCGTCGGTGGTAGCTTCTCCACGATGGCCGCCACTAGCTCCGGATTGAAGAGGTAGTAGCCGAAGTCGAGGGCTCGCAACATCGCCACGGCGTTGGTCACTTTGCAGACGAACTGGCAGATGTCCGACGGTGACTCGGTGAGGCGCGGCAGAGACCGAAGATTCTCGATCTCGACCATCGCCAACGTTTCAGGTCGACCGAAGCGCGTTGTGAGTGTTTCCATGACCTCTTCCGGTCTCGCGTTAGCGATGAGCAGGTTGCTGACGGCTTCTCGTACTTTTCCCTTCAGGTTCCGGCGCAGGCGGTTAATGTTTTCAGTTGGTGAAAACATCGGTGCAGATTCGATGTACGCAGCGCGGAACGGCAGCCAGTCGAGGTGCGACCCGTCGAACATCGGTAGCTCGGCGAATCTCGGGCGCTGTGCGGCGATGACAGCTTGTGTGATGGCAGTCGACAGCTGAGATAGGCTCCCGCCGGTATGGACGGTGGCGGCGCCTGCCCTCCCATCGGTGGTTGATGCACGTAGCTCGGCTTGTCGCGTAGTCCGTAGCTCTCTCGTGGCGGATGATTTCGTAGCTCCTGGCTACGCCGTAGCGGATGTAGCTCGTAGCTCTCTCATAGCTCCTGGCTACGCCGTAGCTGATGTAGCTCGTAGATCTTTCGTAGCTCCTGGATACGCCGTAGTTCGTAGTCTCGTAGCTGTTGGTAGCTTCTGTCTTGAAGCTCGGGTCCCACTGGTAGCAGCGCGCGTGGAGAATCACGTGGCACAGGCGGTGGCAGCGGCGGCTGTGGCACGGAGAGCAGCGATCCACGCGGCTCAGGTGGGCACGTCGAATGGTAGCTCAGCTCGGCGCGGAGCTCGAAACCCGCTGGCGGCGACACACGTGGGTGATCACGTGACACGGCGGCGGTCGGCGGCGGTGGCACGGAGGGTAGCGGCTCACGTGGCGTCTCAGCTGGGCGGAGGGTCTCACTGGCCATGGCCAACAAGACCGGCGGCGGCGGTGGTACCTGGTCACTCAACCAGGTGTCGACTCGATGTTGGGTGTCGGACTCGGTGACGACAGAGCCCCCTTCGGTGTCTTCTTCACTGTCGGATTGTTCGAGCGCGGCGAGACGACTCGTCGCGTACTCGATCTGTCGAAGAAGTTCTTGTTTAGCTGTAGCGTTGCGGTGTGACTTCTTCGAGCGGCGAGATTCCGCACGTTGGCTGCGTGCGCGCTGCTCCGCGAGACTGTTCGTGTCCCGTGGCGGCCTCTCTCGACGCTCGGAGTGATGCTCGATGTGTCGCTCGAGGTGTTGCCCGAAGTGTTGCGCATGTTGCTCGAAGTGTGGCGCATGATGCTCGTCGTGCGGCGCGGCGAATGTTTCAGTCCCCAACGGCGGTGTCCGCGGCGTCACGGCGGCGGTGTGTGACGCGGCGGCGTGTGGCGCGGCAGCGCGCGGCGCGTGCGGCGCGGCGGCGTGCGGCGCGGCGAATGATGCGTAGGTCGGCGCGGCGGCGGGGTGCAGCGCGGCGGCAGGCGGCGCGGCGGCAGGCGGCGCGGCGATCGATGCGGAGGTAGGTACCGGTGGCGCCATCACGGCGGCGGGGGGCGGCACGGTCGCGGTGTGAGTCTCCGGAACCGCAGTCACGGCGGGCGCGGAGGTGTAGGATGCTCGTCGTGTTGAGACCACAGCCACTGACGCGTAGCCGCTGGTCGAGGCGTGCTCCTCCGTGATGATGGTTGCCCCGGTGCACAATGTTGAAGCCGATGTACCCGATGTCGTCGTGGTCTCGGCGGATGACTCTTGCTCGGAGGCCGGCACTCGTCCTCTTCCTGTAGAGCGGGTGACCGGCATGGTAGCGTTATCAAATCGAAGAGTCAACGAAGTCTTGAAAAAGACTATTAGCGGCGTTTGTTATCGAAGTCGACGAAAAGTAGTCTTAAAAAAGACTGTTTTAGCGTTTAAATTAGCGTTGAGTCTTGAAAAAGACTGTTTTAGCGTTTAAATTAGCGTTGAGTCTTGAAAAAGACTGTTCCGGCATTTTAACTTATTATACCGACAGGTAACTATTCGCTTTGTTTCCAGCGTAACTCAGCTGATAGGTACAGGCAAACGATACTGTATTTCTCGCAGTACTCGTTTTTTCTAACTACCCACATATCGCTCGGTCTATCTGACATTGTAAAATACACTAAAGACAGTATTGGCACATCGAAACGAATGGAAAATTTACTTGTACAGCATCGCTAAATGTACATTAGTACATACAACACGCCATACATTTGAAAATTGTAACAGCATAACAACGCGAAAAATTAAACAAAAACCGAATAAACAAGAAAATAAAGCTCTTACGTTTCTCTTTACAGTTATTATCTTAATCTTAATCTTCTGATAAGTAATGCCCAATGGCCGTTTTTAACATTCGCAATTATCATAATTTTAAACACTTATCACTTCACTATATTATCACTGTATAACTTAAAATATCAAGCCACTAGGGCCTTACCGTACATTAACGATCGACTGGGGAGGGACATTTACATCAGGTAGCCGTAGAGGGTACTTCTACGTAACGCTGCTTCATCACGCTGCTAGACCACGTGATACCATGTGACTCGAACCTGGAGCCTGGAGCCGATGTCGCAGCTCAGTTTTCTCAACCAGAGTTCTCGTCCACAGCCAAACTGAAACACATCAAATATTAATATGTGGAGCCAGAATTCAATCCCACTTCTGATGTTAGCTTACTAATAGATAACAAGATGGGTGGTAGCCGGTAGTCTAGTAATCTACCATTAACTTAATATGTCTGGAGCTAAATATTCACTTGGAACTACTTCCAAAACTACCTGCCTATACTTCAGCTAATAGGTAAGACTTATTAATAAAATATAAAAGTCAGGACATCACCGAGAAAGCATTTTATTTGTACCTTCATCATTATAACAACAGTTTATGTACCATCAGGAGACTCAGGACCATTATTATAGACAATAGGACAAAGAGAACAGCAATATACCAATAAGTATTTAATGTTAAGTCACAAGACTTTATAACAAGTTTCAACAAGACATAACACATGAAAATCACTACCGATTTAGACAAATTATACAAAATATTATGGGGTTTCCCCCCAAAAGGCCTCCACCACCCCTCATAGCCTTTCCTTACCACCCTCAACGAAGCTAAAACACTATCATCACCATTCCTAGGTGAAACCATCATTACTATAAACATATCCTAGAAAACCACATTCTAGCCATAATTATTCTATACATTTTGTAATACAAATACTTAGCTTCATTGAGTTGGACAGCACTTTGTCGTCTGAACGATATTCCCAACAGAGTAAAGGTGACGATGTTAGCCCAAAGGCTGCTCGAGCAAAAGTGTCTCATCTAACGTTTCTACCGCCCTTTTAAAGCATCAGTCAAAAAGAAAACCAAGGTGGCGGCCCTGGCACATCTTGTAAGGTTTAGACCCTCAAAATGTATGTATCACTGTATAAACACCCTTATTTGAGGCAACATTATTAATTTATAAATTAAATCATCATTAAACATTGGAAATATGTCGTATATCGGTATGTACTATGAAAATAATCTAACACGTGCGTTCAGAAATGTATGCTTACAAGCAATCAAGACAATAATAATCAATGCCTAATCAATTTTATATTTTGTCAGTTTTTTTTAATACAATCTTTTAGGCTAGTGTTTGACCACTATCTCAGCTGTTGGCAAGTGATGATGCGGTCGAAGATGGTAAGCACGCTAGGCCTAGAATGGGAACTGGCTCTCAAGGATAGCTGCCTGAACACATTAGATGTTTGGCGACAGATTTTGAACTTGAACGGCGAACTTGAGGGTGGTACCTAGCCAGGCGGACACTAGACTACTACTAGTGTCAACACTAGTGTCCTACCACCATGCGGGGGTTGTTGGTTTCTTTTTCGATAGAAAAATCCATTGGTGCACGGCGGTTTAAATTCGGTACCTCTGGCATCAAAGCCAACCGTTCTCCCGATTACGCCGCAGGGCCCTCATACGGGCCACAGGCGCTAGAATGTAGGTAAATACAGAGATATGCAAGAATGTGATTGCAAGAAGATGCCAATTTATGAGTGCCGTATATAGTCTTAATCATAAGGCAAAAAAAATAGACAGTTATTCATGAAAAAAGTATACTTATTCAGAATTAAAATTAAATACTGGTGATTATATTTTCACAATTAAAATTAAACTCAATCAAACTAATGTCAAGTTAATAACTTATCTATAACAATAATAAAATTGTTTAATTCCATCATGTCTGGCTGACACGCGGTTGATATACTTGATTATTGTATTTTTATTCTATTTCTGTATTGCCATAATACATTACTTAACTTAATATCTCTTTTGTATTCATTGTATTACGTTCATCTAAAAGGTAACAAAACATTCATTGTCTGTTAGACGGTACGAAGTTCGCCGGGCCAGTAAGTAGTTTTTTATAAATTCAACAGGTCATCGATATCGAGTTTTTAAAGAACTGGCCGCTCATCACTATTTCATTAATAAGTTGACAAGACAATACTAATTGTTTTGACATTGGTCAGGTTGCTTTTTTTTCAGTTTCATTACGGCTCCACACAATTAGTGTATTTAGCCACTGTCAAGTGTCTAAAATTTTCAAGTTTTTGTGAATTCAAGTCATAATGATGGTTCAGAGTCACATTACAGGTCAAGTTGAAGTCAAAGTCTAGTCCAAGTCATATACCCTCAGTAAAATGCAGACTTTGCGAAGGATTTTACCAGTTTTACAAAATTGTGATTTTACAGTGGAATTTTGGTGAGAACGCAAATAGCATGTTTTCAACACTGTGCTGTTTCCTCGCACGCATTCGCCGGCACTTAATGGTTAATAATCCACATTAATTGCACATGAACTCGCGGAAGAACATATGGATATAGGTATATATGTGTGTATATAAGTATTTGTGTAAATGTATATGTTTATGTAATGTATATGTATATTTACATGTACGTGTGTGTATACACATGTATTTATGTATATGTATAACTATCCAAATAACCTACAATTAAAAAAGATACACCACCGTCCGTCACAGTCTCGCAATATTACTCTCATCTAGGTTGTCTAGCAGAAATCGCTTTAAGCGATAAGACCGCCCTTTGCATTTCTTAGAATAAGTATTTTCTTTAAGTATTTAATTTCTGTAATTATTGGTGTGCAAATAAAGTGTTTATCTATCTATCTAAGAACACAAGTTTTAGGAAAAAATACAATGAGAGCACAAACACTTTCCCACGTTTCCGCAAAAACTCCAGGTTGCCTTTTAAGGTAGCCCCCTTATGACGTTTAGCTAAGATTTATTTTGCTTTATTGAGTCCCGTCTCGTATTCTCTTTGGTGTATATACCGCTCAGTGACAACCAAGCGACCCGTCTTGAATTCTTCACGAATATTCTTACAACAATTATTGCCTCACATCCTAGCGATAATTTACCAACCGACTTCCAAAAACAAAGGAGGTTCTCAATTCGTCTGTATGTTTTTTTTTAATTTTGTGTGTATTTTACGCGATTACTCCATCAATTCTGAACCGATTCGAATGATTCTTTTTGTTATCGGTAGGGTACGTTTCCGAGGTGGTCCCATGGTAATTTCATCAAGATCTGATAAGTATCTCCAGAGATATGACGACAAACGTCTCAAACTTGCTACTGACATTTTTAAACTATCTTAATTATTGCTAAAGATTTTAACCTGCCTAACACGGCACATCTACATCAACAACAAACGGTTCTATTCTATTGTTTAGTATGCAATAAAGTGTTCAATTGTTTATCTAGGATGTATATTTTTTCTTATTCTTGACAGACTAGCGCTTCACCATTATCTCACCTGTGACCTGATGTTAAGTGACGATGTGATCTAAGATGGCACCGAGATGTCCGGAAATAGAAGGAAACATTTTACTCACATTCAGTTTTATCCCAGCTAATATCTACTTCTGCTGCCTCGACCTCTAGTTCCGTTTCATTTTGTGTCTGTAAAATTAAATAACAATACTCACATATATTTTTTTACTTTTTAAAAGCTTACTAGTAATGTGGGTTGCACATTACTAGTAGTCTTGTTAAGAGCAAACGCGGGGTGCAGTTTTCCATACAAACGTATTCCCCTGTTTCCTCCCTGGAAAATGCTTCTAGAGCAAAATATTTTTCTATAAAAAATCAAGGTCTGCTGTAGCTGTGCTATGCTATGCATTTGCTTTTTTTGATCAACCAGTCGCAAAAAGAAATATAAGCCTTTTTATCTCATCTTTGAAATTTTTGAATGGTCATATTTCTGTTTGCAATTGGTTGGTCAAAAAAACCAAAGTAGCTACAGCAGACTTTGATTTTTTGTAGAAAAACATTTTGCTCTAGAAGCATTTTTCAGGGAGGAAACGGGGGAATACGTTTGTATAGAAAACTGCACTACGCGCACGCTCTGAACCCCTCCAACTAAGCTAAAATGCTTGTGTCTGGAGTGGGTTCACGTCAATAGTACTCGACTCTCGAGGGATCGAGCTCACGACAACTTGATCGCCAGGCCGGCGCCACGTAGTATTACGTACGTACGTAGTATTATTATCTTTTCTATGCCGGCGCCTTTGCTATTGGGATTGGGCTATTGCCGCTTAAAATTATACGAAAAATGTAATAAAATTCTATAAATGATACAAGTTGTGCCTCGCAGCCTTGCCTGCATTCAATTAGTTAATCCAGTTGTAAACTTTAAACTTTCGCGGTTTGAACACAGTTATAAATATGAAAATATCGCGCCTAAAACATTAATTTTATTTAACTCGACGTTTCGACCAAGTTGCATTGATCGTGGTCACGAGACGACTGAATGTTGTGAGTGTCCGCACTGCTATTTATAGGAGAGTTCGTTGGAAACTACCCTCAATTTATTTTTAATTTTTATCAGAGTTGCCATTGCGACACACAACACTGACAATATCGGCAGATTTTTGGTGCTTTGATTTTCGATTCGAACACTTGCTAATTACTGGGTTCCAAGTTGCGGCCAACCTAAATCCATCCTCTCGGTTGAAATTGGGATGCTTTTTTATTTCTACCGCTTCACGCACAATACGGGAGTAATAGTAGCGGTTGGTCGAGAGAGTCTTAGGGTCATGAAGTTCGATCCAGTGATTAGGTCCGGATTCCAGTAAGTGCTCGGCGATAGCAGATTTATTGACCTGGCGGTTTTTTACAGCTGCGATGTGTTCTTTGACCCTTTCTGCAATAGTACGCTTGGTCTATCCGATGTACGATTTACCGCAGCTGCAATCGATTTTGTACACACCAGGTATCTGAAAAGGAATCACATCCTTCGGCAAACGGACCTGCGTTGTTATCTTCGATAAGGGAGTTAATACTGTCTTGATAAAGTATTTACGTAGTACAGCACCGATCTTGTCCGTCACTCCCTTCACGTATGGCATGAACGCCGCCTGCCGTTCAACGTCAGTGGTCCTCTCCTTACATCTGCGTCTAGAATGGCTTCGTCCAACCTTGTAGCCGTTTTTTATCAGAACCTCCTGAACATGTGCAATTTCTTCCTACAGGTATTCAGGGTCACAGAGGTCACGAGCTCTGTCCATCAATGACCTGGCTACAGATCCCAGGTGACGGGGGTGATGGTGCGACGAGGCATTCAGATACCTATCAGTATGAGTCGCTTTCCTATAGACAGAATGTGATAATGAACTATCAGATCTCACCATAATTTGACATCAAGGAAAGGCAGTGTTTTGTTCGATTCCAGCTCATAAGTAAACTTTATGTTGGCATGGTTGAGTTCAGCTTCTTTGCCAGAGCGACTACTGCCTGCTCATCACCCGTCATGATGCAGAAGACGTCATCAACGTACCGCTTCCACACCTTTATTGATGACGACTGTAGGTCTATGGCTTCTTCGATAAATTCCATCCAGATGTTGGCAAGGACAGGTGCCACTGGACTTTCCATGGCAACACCGGACTGGAGGTAGTGCTGCCCGCTGTAAAGGAAATAGTTTCCTTCCAAACAGTTGTTCAACAGCACTATAAAGTATTCTGGAAGGTCATCACTGAACCTTGTCCTTATCACCTCGATGCACTCCTTCACTGGAACGTTGGTGAAAAGTGATTCTACATCGAAGCTCACCATGGTGTCGTCTGTTTCCAGTTTAAGTTCACCGAGGATTTGAACAAAATGGCGAGAGTCTTTTACAAAAGACGGAGTTTTACCCACTAATGGTTGTAACACCGACGCAACATGCTTTGCCAGATCGTAGGTTGGGGAGTCAATCTGACTCACGATGGGACGCAGGGGCACGTTTGTCTTGTGTATTTTGGGTAGGCAGTTTAGGTGGTGTAACGATCTTAGGTCTATATAATTTGTCGTACACGTCTTCTGCGAAAAGAACTTGGTTATCCCTTATGACGGCACGGATGCGACGAGTTACCCAACTGTTGGGTCATATGACACTGGTTTATATATACGCCTGTCATCTAACGTCGGTGTTACAACCATTAGTGGGTAAAACTTTCCACTTCTTCTTGGCATCCCGGTGTTTTCATGGAGACAATTTCTCAACAAGCTTTCTAGTTCCCTTTTCTTTTTTCTTAAGGTACTGAAGGCGTTCTTTTTCTCTGAGTTCTTTTCTTTTCTCAAGGTCGTTTTTAATCTTTTCATGTCTCTTTCGCTCTGGTTCCCTTTTTTGTAGAATCTCTTCTCTAGTGGTTTTTGGTTTCTTTGGCGCCGTTCTCAAACAAATCTAAAACAATAACAAATACAATTTTGACAGTCCCCTGGATGCGGAAATAGTCAGCTGTCCTGTAGAGTAACAGGGTAACTGACTGTTGCCAGGGGACTGTTTAATTTAATTTTATTGATGAGAAGTACAAAATGTTATTGATCCATGCTATTTTGCTGCACATAGGAAATATGTATATATTTTAACAATTTAAACATTAAAAGGATTCATTGAAATCCATAAATAATATTCTTAAAAACAAGCTTTTATCTGGGACAATGAACTAAAATGTTAAAAATAAATTCTATTTTTAAAAGCTTGAGGCACTGAAGTATAGTAATTATCTAGCTTGAAAAACGGGTAGTGCTTCAAGCTTTTCAGAATATAGGTAAGTACCTACACGCCAAATACTTACTAGAATTTATTTTTAACATTTTAGTTCATTGTCCCAGATAAAAGCTTGTTTTTAAAAATATTTTTTACTTATAATTTAATTATAACTTTTTAGTAGGTAGGTATAGATACCGACTACCTACCTACTACCTAAGTATTTAAGAGACGGCATGATGTTTTAAAATATTCCACGGATATTTGATGTGATTATGGGTAAAGTGCTCTTCAAGGAAAATCAATCGACTCGGTGGGGCGATGTTTCTTTAAACCAGAAATGCCATGGCCACCTTACAGCTTCATCATCAGATCCTGGCTTTCATTTAAGTGTTAAGTGCTCCTCAAGACGAATCATTTGAGCCCGAATTCACTGGGGTTACGTTATTTTATCACAGAGATGCCGTGGCCACCTTCCAGCTTCATCACCAGTCGCTAAATATCATCTAGGTGTAAAGTCATCTTCAAGACGAATCAATCGAGCCCAAACTCGGTAGGGTTGTGTTGATTTATCACAGAGATGCCGTGGCCACCTTCCAGCTTCATCATCACACCCTGGATATCATCTAGGTAAAAAGTTATCTTCAAGACGAATCGATCGAGCACAAACTCGGTAGGGTTATGTTGATTTATCACAGAGATGCCGTGGCCACCTTCCAGCTTCATCATCAGACCCTGGATATCATCTAGGCGTAAAGTTCTCTTCAAGGCAAATCAATCGAGCACAAACTCGGTGGGGTTATGTTGTTTTATATTGAGATGCCGTGGCCACCTTCCGTCTCCATCATCAGACCAGCTCCATGGTACCATATTATTGTATTGTCACCGAAGATACATAAGTACACCAAATTTGAGTCCAATCGGACATCGGGAAGTGGGTCTAACTTAGCTTCCAAGATTCCACACGAACATACATAGTGACATACATATATAGAACATACATACATGCTTGTAAAAAGAATACAATTTGAAATTTAATTTTCATACATCTATCAAGATTTTTTGTCCTGACATACTGACTGACTGACTGACAGACAACGCACAGCCTAAACCGCTGGTCGTGTAGAGACTTGAAATTTGGAGGGTACATTTGTCTTAGTACGTAAGGATTTTCCAAAATTCAACCCTTTAGGGGATGAAACGGGGGTTCAAAGTTTGTATGGAGAAACAAGATTAGATAGTCTTATCTATTCGAAACTTCACACAAGTACTTAAGTAAATAAATAAGTAAATGTGTGTTTCAGGCTTTTTCGAAATTCCACCCCTAAAAGGGTGAAGTGGGGTAACAAAGTCTGAAAAACAATGTTGTTTCGGATTGCGCTGAAATTTAGAATGCAGATAGTTATTATGACGTAGGTATCCGCTCAGAAAAGATTTACTAAAAATTCCTCCCGGATACGGAACGGGGATTCAAATTTTGTATGGCGAAACAAGATGAGATAGTCTGTTTTATTCGAAACTTTACACATAAGTACTTCTTGAAATAAATAAGTAAGTACCTGTTGTAGGATTTTTTGAAATGGGGTAGGTAACAAATTCTAAAAATTTAGGTTTTTCGGGTTTTATAAATACGAATCCCGATTTGGCTTAGTCACGCGATAACATGAAAACGGGTGAACCAACCAGATCGTGGGAACGGTGAGGCCGATGAGGCCTGTGATCGCCTGTCGTCGCCCCTCCGATCCGTCGGGAGTCGGTAAGTTCAAAGGCGCGGCGCGGCGATACATTTTCGCCCATTTTCAACAGGCTTCATCGTATGCGACCGTTCCCACGTCCCGTCGGTCCGGCGCGGCGCGGACTGGCCCGCTATACAACGCGCCGTGGGACCCGGGCTGCACGGGTATCAACAGGTATCAACAGGCGTGGTACTATCCGGTCTGGCCTGTGATAACACGGGCCGTGGGAACCCGGCTTAAGGGTTCCTTATCAGGACTACAGAACCCTTAAAAAGAATTTTCAATTTCAAATCGGTTAAGATCTGACAGAGTTCTGAGGTCACAAACATTTAAAAAACCGTCAAATTGAGAACCTCCTCCGTTTTTGTGAAGTAGATTAAAAACCAAACCACCGACTTCCATGCCCCGTGAGTCAATTTCAGTAGCAAGTTTGAGACATTTATCGTCATATCTCTGGAGATACTTATCAGATCTCAGTGACCTGAGATCTATAAGTACTTAATTACATTAACTCTCGGATTATAAAAATCTGACTATCGTATGACACGACAAAATCATTAAGAAAGAAAAAAGGAAAATTGAAGAAAACTTTAGTAGGTACCTACCCTATTTATTTATCTTAGAACTAATCTATATACTTTTAAAAAATAATAAAATAAAACCCCAAGTAAATATTGGTAACCGTACTTATTTATCTAAGTACAAATCTTGCATCAGCTATACAACTCTCTGACTATACAACTCGTTTGTCTCGACAAAATCGTACTGTAAGGTTCGTTAGTCAAAGAAAAGGCTAAGTCAATTCAAATAAGTAGGTAGGTAGGTATAACTTTGTTGGTTTCAGCTGATATGTCAGTCGATCAGTCAGTCAGATTTATCTTTTTTAGGTATAGGATCTACGTAACATACCTACAGTAAATAATAAAATAACCTACCAATTTCGAGTAGGTTACAAAAGATGTAATGTCGATAGAAATTCCCTAAAGATCATAACGTGACTTCTCTTGAAACATGAACTGAGGTGATTTATACCTACCTACCATTTTATGTGTGACATTCTTTTCTTTTTACAGAGTTACTCTTTACACTTACTATATGTTTATATCGTAAGAATGGAATATTATATTGAGGTAGGTACAAGTAAGGCGCGCGGCCGATCGAGAGCGCGCGTGACACTTTACTGACTGAACTTGCACCCGAGCGGGTGCGCGGAGGTACTTGTAGTTTCATAGCTACAGCGCGGAGTGCGACAGGCCTGCCGCGGGGCACTTCTAGCACTATACGGGGCACTATATTATTCTAACAATAATGTCATACCATCTAATTCTAATTGTAATTTGAGGTTGGGGCGATATGTCCTGCACTGACGTCCCGCTTGGGGTGTTTTGTGCATTCCCCCCTGACAGCGACTAACCAAGCCAACCCAGCTCTTTTATGAAGCGATATTTTAGGCCCAGGGTCGCTGGCATAGTGCTCCTAGTGAAGTAGATGGTCATACCATCATGTACATACATAGTCAGGCACCATGATGTTATTTTTCAAGTACCTATATAAAACGGAAGACACTGGTATCCTATACCACGGGTCTGAGAGCCTAGTTAAGGTACCAGAGATTTTTACTTGATAATTTATACTACGAATGCCTTTTTATTATTAATTATTAACTATAAAAAAATCTAAAATTTATTGGTGAGTATATTACTGTGGTCGTCGCGATTTTGCTGGGTAAACTCCCGAGGAAGTGCATCGGACATGCACGAAATATAGGTCCAGAGAGACAACAACAAATAGAAGTGAGCAGTGCCGGATTAAGCAAGCTAGCGCGGGGCCCGTAGCAAATTCTTTCAAAGAGCCCTTGATCTACTATGGGTTCTTAAGTATAAAGTGGTAAGAAACAATTCAATACTCAATACGTTTATTTGCTATCTGTAGGTTACAATTTTATGGGTTATAAATAGTCTGGGTTTAAATTGCAAGGGCCTCCTTTCACGCGGGGCCCGTAGCTATTGCTACTCTTGCTACGTGGTTAATCCGGCACTGGAAGTGAGTATATTACTCGGTACTATTCTAATATCCTATATTCTAATATACTATCCTAGTAATATTATCCTAGTAATGTTATAGTTTGTTTGTTTTTCGATTGAGCTGAAATTTGGTATGTAGATAGCCTAGACCCTGAAATAACACAAAGGGTACATTTTACCCCGATAAGTAATATTATAAAGGCGAAAGTTTGTGACTGTGTATGTTTGTTACTTTTCACGCTTAAACTACTCGACCGATTGAGTAGAAATTTGGTATGTAGATAGCCTAGACCCTGAAATAACACATAGGGTACTTTTACCCCGATATTCCCAGGTGAACGATGTCTACGCGGTTAAAACCACGAGGCAGAGCTAGTAATCAATATTATTAATAAGACGTTTTAAGGAAAGGTCAAATCAAAAGTACCTACCTATAACCGGCGAGCATGTAGGTATGAAGGCGCTCATGATAGTGGAAGAAGCGAAAGAGTTATGTCAGGATCGTAGCATGTGGAAAAGAGTAGTCTGCCTACCCCAACGGGAAAAAGGCGTGATTTAATGTATGTATGTATGTATTCACGTCGCACCTTTGAATTTTCACAGCATAGAGGTTTTGTTTGAGCGAGTCCATCGCTGCTCCTCGGTCCTAGAGACCACGCGGTGAGATCGGGATGAAAATTTACGATAATTTTAAAACAAATAATTTTAAAATCGTTTACAAAGCGAAAAAAAAAACCGTCGCCCAATGCCGCGCTATTCATTTTCAGTAAAGTGTCAAGTGTGAGGTGTTTGTTGCCATATATATCGGAAGATACTCATTTGATCTGATATAAATACAATGGAACCAAACGGGAAGTACCTATACTCTCTCAAACAAAGAAATAATTTTCCAATCGGTTAATAAATGAAGAAGTTCAGAGGATCAGAGGTACCAAACTTTTTTTTTAAATAAGTAAGTACTTACATACAGTTGTACTGAAACCTTCTCTTTTTTGGGAAGTCGGTTTAAAATTATTATATTTATGGGATGATGAGTAACAAACGGCAACACCGCGTGGGTATAGGTACCATATTCAGTATGGTCATAGAAAAGATAATAATACTGCAATAAGACATATACATATTTTTAACGCGGGAAAAGTCGCGAGTGCAGCCAGCTATCTATACTATAATATACATAGATATTGTATTTATACAATGACGTTGTGTTGTAGCTGTAGTAAAATACGAGTAGGTGTGTAATACAGTCACTTTTAAAAGCTTTTATTTAACTTCCAGTATTTGTATGTATTTTTAACCCCGAGGCAAAAAGAAGGGGTGTTATCATTTGAAGTGTGTATCTGTGTATGTGTGTGTCTGTCTGTGGCATCGTAGCGCCCAAACAAATAACCGATGTTGATTTGGTTATTTTTATTTTCGTTTAATTTCAATTAGGCTAGATGGTCGAGGATAGTAGCACGCTAGGCCTAGAATGGGAACTGGCTCTCAAAGATAGCTGCCGGAACACAATAGATGTTTGGCGACAGATTTTCTAACTTGAGGGTGGTAGCTAGCCAGGTGGACACTACATAGTGTCCTACCACCATGCGGGGGTTGGGGGTTTCTAAACAATGTTTATCCTTCACTGGAAAGCCACTGAGAGAAGCGCACAAATTTTTCTATAGAAAAGTCAATTGGTGCACAGCGGGGATTGAACTATGTAGGTACCTCTGCCGTCAAAGCCGACCATTCTCCCACTACACCAACGGGCCTTCAACAAGGTGTCTTAATCGAGAGTGTTCTTTTTTTTTTTTAATAGATATTAATATATAGGCTAGCTTAGAAAAATCCATTGGTGCACAGCGAGGATTGAACTCGGTACCTCTGGCATCAAAGCCGACCGTTATCCCGATTACGCCACCGGGCCCTCCTTCATAGCCTTTATTCATGAAAATCAGTTCAACCGTTTTAAGACAATGAGCTTTTTTCTTGTTGATGACGCTATGAGAGCAACTTTCATATGTCTGATCAATTCGAAATTCGGTATCCTCTTACTTTAATGATATTGTAAGAACATGTTAGCATTGACCTGATGCTGGGGAGGGCTCCTGAAATCTGCAGAATTATCCACTCCTTTTATTTTATGTTTAATAGGCAAGCGAAACTTATAAACTAACTCCTTACCAACTTACAGCAGATATGTCGTGTTTAGGCTCATTGGAATGGTCTCAATCTATTTCAATCTATGTGAAATCATACGAGTATTATAGATTAGTCGGGGTCGAATCTAAATTTAAGACTACCCAGTCTTAAATTTAGATTTATTTTTTATATCTTATAGACTAGCGTTTGACCAATATCTCACCTATTTTTAAGTGATAATGCGGTCCAAGATTGTAAGCACGCTAGGCCTAGAATGGATAATTAAGTATTGTATGTTTGTTAACAATCGCAAACACGCCTGACCACCGTGGCGAGCAGGGCATATCCCTCCCAATGAGCCGAAGATCAGGCTCAGTGACGTATCTTGGGAGAGGCCTACGCCCAGCAGTGGACTGAAACTGGCTGATTATGATGATGATGTTTGTTTAGGTTTAGGTTTAGGTGTATATAGACACTTTGGCCGGCATTATTGTACAATGCTGAAGCGTAGGTTTGCTCTAAGCATAGAATATGGTCATTAGATAGATTTCATCGCTCCTATTTAACCAATCCAATGATCTTTTCTAAGCCTTTGTATTTCAACTTACGTTTTCCTCGGTGTCTCTTATGTTTGCATATCTGTGGCCACGGACTAGAATTACTATTCGTTTCTCCAATGCTGTCATATACGCAGCGTGTATCTTTTTCTTTCCAGTCAGCGTTGCTTCATTCCTTTTCTTGTCTGCTTTACTACACGCTCGGCTTTTTAAATCTCTCCAAACCTATAAATAAAAGGATTTATTGCTAGCACTGTGTAAGGTAAGCGTCTTTTCTTTGTAGAGGTCTAGTGTATGACCATTATCACAACTGTTGGTAACGATAGTGTAAAGACATACATACATACATACAATCACGCCTTTTTCCCGTTGGGGTAGGCAGAGACTACTTCTTTCCACATGCTACGATATTGACATACCTCCTTCGCTTCTTCCAATTACATGAGCGCCTTCGTACACACTCGCCGGTTATAGGTGTTAGAGGTTGCATTATAATAAGTATGTATTGGATTAGAAAAAACATTTGTGTTGTCAATATATATATAGATTCGTCAGTGAGAGAAAAAAAATCCCATGGTTCAAAATGAAATAGTAAAAGTACAGTTAATCTGGAAGGAAAAGAAGACTGGGCTACATGGAAATATAAGATTTCCATAATGCTGAGAGGTGTAGAAGGCGCTATGGAAGCAGCTGAAGGTACCCTTATCGAGCCCATCGCACCTACCAGAGGGGCTGGTGACGCTGAAATCGGCAACTATAATGCAGCTATGGCTAAATTTAGAAAGACCGAATGTAGCGCTCTGCTCATAATTACCACTAATATATCTGAAGACACACTGAAAAAAGTGATGAGATTTAAGACAGCAAAAGAAGTCTGGCAAGAATTGCATCGATTATTTGATGGACAGTCAGATGATAGGGCGTACAATCTGTGTGCTGAATTTTTCAGTTTTCAATACAACAAAGAGGATGATATATGAAAACTAAAAAATATATGGAACAGTCTTAATATAAAAATCACAAAGATGGACCCCACAATAAAACTCCCTGATTTATTCCTGATACGCAAAATTCTGGACACGAGCAATACTTTGCGTTTAAGTCAAGCTGGTTATTATTGAACTCGGGAGAGAGAACAGTTAATAACTTGACGAGTCTATTATGCTCATTTGAGAGGGCTTGGGGCACAAAGATGCACAGCAAGAGGCCTTAGCGACAATCAGTATAGAGAAGAAGACTGTTATGCAAAAGAAACAGCTGATCTGCAACTACTGTTCCGGCAAAGGACATATAGTGCGGAAGTGCAAGAAGTGAATAAAGGACGGAAAGCCACCTAAGCCCACACCAGGCACATCAGTTGCTTCAAGCTCTAATCAAGTGCAACATATATCTCTAATGGTAAATGCCTGTACCAAAGGACACATTCAAGATAAAGAAAGTTGGTTTGTCGACAATGGCGCCACAACCCACATTGCTGTGAGGAGTGATGTTTATCAAGAATTTCACGAATTTGATTCGAAACACACCATATCGACTGCAGATGGAAGTATCATTCCTGCTATTGGAAAGGGCACTGTAGAAGTTGAATCAAATGTCAGTGGCAAGACAGAACGAATCACTCTGAACAATGTGTGGTTAGTACCATCTCTAACGAAGAATCTTTTCTCACCACTTGCTGCACAAGACCGGATGCAGAATAGCATCTTCAGTTCTACAACAACAGAATGCAAATTGGACATTAATGGCATTACGAGAGATGTTGGAAAAAGAGTCCAATACGGAGGACTATATAAATTGGATATGAAGGCGATCATTCCAATGAAACCAAAGACCATAGAAGTCAATGCTGTGACCGGCTCAAACATGTTACATGTTACAGTTATACCATGAGCGTTTTGCTCATCAGAATAAGAAACATGTTATCCGCCTTGTAAAGAGAGAGCTTGGAATACAGTTGAGTCCTGACAACGTTAAATGCGAGGGCTGTATTTATGGAAATTCACACAGAAAACAGTTTGGAACAAGAGAAAGAGCAACAGCCGTAGGAGAGCTGATTCATACCGATGTTTGCGGCCCTTTAATAGATAGTATCTCGAAATTTAAATACTACGTACTTTTCAAGGATGATTACTCTGGATATCGCATGGTTTACTTCATCAAAAACAAGTTTGAGGTTAAAGACAAACTTCTTCAAATGCTACAAGAAGCTAAAACCACTGGATATGATATCAAGATGGTTCTATGCGAAAACGGAGGCGAATTCGATAACAAAGATGTACGTAATATTCTTCAAAAACATGGCATTCAACAACGGATTACAATGCCTTACACTCCTGAACAGAACGGATGTAGTGAGCGAAAACCGTACTTTAGTTGAAGCAGCGAGATCTATGCTACATACGAGAGAGGAACTACCACAAATACTTTGGGCAGAACTTATCAACACAGCCGCGTATGTGCTGAATAGGACTGGTCCAAGTAGAGTTGATGGTAAGGTGCATTACGAACTCTGGCATGGGAAGAAGCCTAAGATAAGCCACTTAAGAATTATCGGAAGTGAATGCTTTGCTCATATTCCAAAGCAAAAACGAAAATAGCTTAGCAAAAAAGCAGTAAAAGGCAAGCTTATAGGATATGAAAATGATGATGGTTATCGCATTTGGGACGGAAACAAAACTTTGCGATCTAGGGACATCACGTTCCAGACCGATGTCGAGTTCCGAATATCCACACTACCTTCAAGGTCAGAGGGAGATGACCACACTTTCATGGAAGAAACTGGAAAATATCAAAGTAGAACAGGAATCTAATAATGATCATGCTCTTGAGGGAGACAGAACATGTACAGATCACGTTCATGATGAGATTTCTGAACAAAGACATGAATTCAGAGACTACGAGAGTGCAAACGAAGAGTTTGTAGATGCTGATGAGCAGATGGAAATAGTTGAGCCAACGTTGTCTGATGGAACGCCTCGATACAACTTGCGCGACCGAACTAATCTCTCACGTCCTGAAAGTTTGAAAGATTACGTGTGTTTTGTAGACACAGAGGTTTTTCCTGAAACTTACAAAGAAGCAGTTGGAAGGAATGACAGAGCTAAATGGATTAATGCGATGTTGAGTGAAATTAACTCTCTTAAGCAAAATGATGTCTGGACGCTCTGTGAGTTACCCAAAAACAAGAAAGCTCTTCCTTATAAGTGGATTTTAGTAGTGTCGACAAATATAAGGCAAGGCTTGTCGTTAAAGGATTTAAGCAACAGAAAGGAGTAGACTATGATCAGACTTTTAGTCCAGTTGCTAGAATGGCTACAGTTAGAGCATTAATAAGTGTTGCTGCCAAAGAAAACTTACATGTGGTACAATTTGATGTCTCGACCGCATTTCTGAATGGCAAGCTGGCAGAAGAACTTTATATGCAGCAGCCAGATGGATTCAATGATGGTACATCAAATGTATGTCGGCTCAAAAGAAGTTTGTACGGACTTAAACAGGCTCCGAGATGCTGGAATTCGTGCTTTGAGGAGACTTTACTGGAAAAAGATTTTGTACAAAATTCAGCTGACAGTTGCCTTTTTACGAAAAAGATCGGAGATAAGAAAATTCTTATAACTTTGTACGTAGGTGATGGGCTCGTAGCTGCGACAGATGCAGAACTGGCATATCAATTCCTAAAGGAATTGGGTGATACGTTAAAGATCACCACGAAACCCGCATCATTTTATCTGGGGCTTGAAATTACACGATCAAAAGATTCCATTACTATCAAGCAAGAAGCTTATGCCAAGAAGATGCTAGATCGTTCTGGAATGACTGAGTGTAATCCTGTTTCAACACCGATAGAAAGAAGTACTGAACTAGGGAAAAGTTCAACAGAATACATTTCCATATCGAGAAGCAGTGGGTTCACTGGCTTACCTCATGACAGGAACGTGAACAGATATTGCATACGCAGTTGGTGTTGTTTCGAGAAAATTAGAAAACCCAACTTATGAAAACTAGCTCCGCTTTAAACGGATTATGCGATATATTAAAGGCACATGCTCTTACGGAATAACATATTCAGCAGGACATGTATCAGATTATCTGCAAGGCTACAGTGATGCAGATCACGCTGGAGATGAGCAGACAGGACGTTCCACAACAGGAATAGCTTGTTTATTTGCTGGAGGGATTGTCTCCTGGTTAAGCCAACGTCAACCATCAGTTGGTCTATCAACTACCGAAGCAGAGATAGTAGCAGCTAGTGAAGGAGCTCGGGAACTAGTGTGGCTTCAAAGAGTGTTTAGCTCACTTACTACCATAAGCGGAATTCCTACAATAAAAGTGGATAGAAGAGTTTTTTTTGTGAGAGAAACGGTTCAGGAAGGACTTGTTAATGTGCTAAGGACCAACACCACAACACAATTGGCAGACATCATGACAAAGGCGATTCCTAAGCCAAGACTTAATACTATGTGCAACGCCTTAGGTCTGAAACCAACTTATTAAATGAGGGAAAGTGTTAGAGGTTGCATTATAATAAGTATGTATTGGATTAGAAAAAACATTTGTGTCGTCAATATATTATATAAATTTGTCAGTGAGAGAAATGTCTCATGTGTCAAAATGAAATAGTAAAAGTAATTTAATCGGAAATAGCTATTTATTATTCACCCTCAACTCTGCTATATATACAGGGTGTAGGGTTTCATATGGTCCAAACGAAAACCATCGATGGAGGACTCCAAGGGCTACCCAAGAATGTTCCGCGAAAATCTATAGTTTTCGAGAAAATTGCGTTTTACTTGTTTTCGAGTTAGTCCCCGAAATGTTGCAATTTATTTAAATTTTCTCCCAAACTATAAAGGCCAGAGCCCTAGTTTTTCGTTCCCTAGGTTCCCTAGGTTTTCGTTTTAGTTCCTATTTTTGTGGGACTATGAACAATGAATAGGTGTTTCAGGAAAAACTACAATTTTTTAAATACGCTTATTATTTTCTGAGAAAAAAAAATAAAACCACATTTTTTTATTTAGATGATATTTGAACTTTTACTTTGGGCAGGCTTTTTTCCAAAAAAACACAGTATAACAAAAGTTATAACCGATTTTAAAATTTTGCCTGTTTTATGGACCCTCTGCTTGCCAAATTTCATACGGCTACGACAAGAGGTTCAGGTCCTAAAACATAATTAACGAAATTAAGAAAGGATTTTAATATTCAAATTATTTCTTCTGAAATACACTCTGGTAATCTTTTTTTGCATAATTAACGCATTTCATATGCGTTCATTATGAAATAATTAAATAGGAAATAAGATGTAATAAAGCCCAACATCTTTAAATTAAGGAAATTTAAGAGTAAAAATTGAGGTTTAATGTAGAAAAGGAAATTGACAATATCAATTTTCCTAGCCTATCTTTTGCCATTTTTGTTATAAGTTACAGTTACAGCACATGATATCGCTTAATAATGTTTCTTTTTAGATGATAAAAGAAGTGATCACTTTTAGTTTTCTTTTTCTATGATTATTATAGTTCGATGTTTAACCACTATCCACCACTATCTCACTTGATGATAAGTGACGATGTAGTGATCGACCATGATGCTCGCTTTCTTAGATGATACTTTTACACTCGCGAGCTTGGGTCTTTCTCCCATATAAAAAATCAAATAATTTGAGGTGAAATGAATAAGAATAAATATCAACCTAAGAGATGCACACAAGAAGAGAAGTGAAGACAAAGACTTCTCTCATCATATCAGAAGAAACTTCATAAAGCGTTATTGTATGTGCAATAACGTGCATTGCTGTAAACGGTAACTTTCCTTGCATTGCTGTTAAGGGACATTTTGAACTTTTATTACAAATTTGACAAGAAAATCTCTTCATTTGAGTTAATTCTGTAAAAAAGAGATTACCAGAGTGTATTTCAGAAGAAATAATTTAAATATTAAAATCCTTTCTTAATTTCGTTAATTATGTTTGAACCTCTTGTCATAGCCATATGAAATTTGGCAAGCAGAGGGTCCATAAAACAAACAAGTTTTTAAAATCGGTTATAACTTTTTTTATTCTGTGTTTTTTTGGAAAAAAGCCTGCCCAAAGTAAAAATTCAAATATCATCTAAATAAAAAAAAGTGGTTTTATTTTTTTTCTCAGAAAATAATAATAAGCCTAAATAAAAAATTGTATTTTTCCTGAAAGACCTATTCATTGTTCATAGTCCTACAAAAAAACTAGGGCTCTGGCCTTTATAGTTTGGGAGAAAATTTAAATAAATTGCAACATTTCGGGGACTAACTCGAAAACAAGTAAAACGCAATTTTCTCGAAAACTATAGATTTTCGCGGAACATACATGGGGGTTCTCTGAGTAGCCCTTGAAGTCCTCCATCGATGGTTTTCGTTTGGACTATATGAAACCCGACACCCTGTATATAAAACTAACTTAACAAAGTGCTGGTGAGTTTCCCAGCTATAATAATAGGTACTTTTGACTGTAAATATATGGTAATATGGTGTAAATATTGGAATATATTAGTTAAAACATCTGCAAGTTTGATAATGAACTGACTATACAAATTAATTTTATTGCTAACATTAACAAGATTCAAAACAATATAATTGACTAATTAAACTAAAATATTAACTAGGACTAATAATTAAAATAAAAACTACAAATAATAAATGGAATTTAGGTCGCTGTCTGTCAATTTCACTGACTATTAAATTGTAGGTACCTTGTTTGGAAAACAGGTTGAGATATTTTTGCTCCATGGAATCATCATCAACCTATGTTATTCCACTGCTGGACATAGGCCTCTCCTACTGCACTCCGCTGAGCACGATCCTTAGCAACTCTCATCCAGCTCTTTCCAGCAACCTTGCGAAGATCATCGCTCCACCTAGTCTACACTGACCATGGATCACAAGGAAGATGAAAATGGAAAGAGGACTTCAATAGCTGCGCAACCAATAAAGCATATGTCTAAGATTTCAATCTATAAAGACACGCTTTCATTTATCAGGAATCTATACCCCCCAAGGGTTATGCCACAAATGCCCATTGACATCTAGTAGAGCTCATAATGGGAATTTGTAGAAAAATTATTCCACTAATTCCCATTGATGGGGAACGTCAATAGGGATTGGTGGAACAACCCCCAAATATTCCATGGAGCACAAATATCTTAACCCATCTTCCATACTAGGTAAGTAGTATACTAGGTACGTACTACAATTTAATAGTCAGTTCTTTACAATCAAAGTTGGAGATGTAGTAATTGCTAAAAACTTACAGTCATCCATTGCTCTGGCCTCTTGACAGATCCATGAGGGATACAATTAAGTTCGTCAGCAACTCTCTTCCATCCTGCTTCGTAATCACCCTTCATCCTGCGTGTTAAGAGATACGGCCGATTTTCCAATTTGTTCAATAGTGCTATCATTTGACCATTTGAGACCCTTTGTGCACGTTTTGGCCTGCAACTAAATTATACAGATTTTTATGTTTTTATTGTAAAATATATGAAAAAATAAGAAGTAGCATAGTAATAGAGAGAAAACTATAGTATCTAACATAATAACAAAAATGGGGATTTTAAGGATCCTTTGACACGATTTGATGGCGGATTAGACGAAATAAGACGAAAAGTATGAATTCAATTTTTCTATATCTGTCTTAGTTTTCGAGAGAGAGGCTCCAAAATCAAATATACCATCAAAATTTGAGTTGGACTCACACGCTATGGTTCCACGCCTCTGTACAATCTATACTAATATTATAAAGAGAGAACATTTGTATTTTTGTATGTTTGCAATGATTTGGCTCAAAAACTACTGGACCGATTTAAAAAAATTCTTTCACTAATATATAGAATGGACTTTCGAAATGAAAATAGGCTATATATTATCCCGTTTAAATCAAAGGTACATTCGTGGAGACCTAATTTGCAACCTAAGTCGACAAAAAAACGGTCAAAAAAACACGTTTCTTATGAACGCTGCTCAATTGAAAATAGATAGAAGAATATTTTCTATGCAAGAGTTGTACAACTTAATAAGACCTACAAAAAAGTCCGCGACAGCATATGTCTATCTCTTAAGGTTGACTCACAGTAACCATTTTAACCTTAAATTTTTTGTTAAAAAATATTACATAACTTCCAAGGCTATTTTCAAGTATATAGTATTAATCCTTATCCAAATTATTACGTCAATTAGCTTGGCCACATATTATAGATTAAAATTGTCCTTTACAGTATATAATTCAAATGAAAACTCTAGAAGATATCACGGATTTCACATACACGCATCGCAAAATTAATAAAATATTTGCAGTGAAACCACAGATTAGGTCATAGTTACTACGAAAATATTATTATAAGCTTAGCTATGCTGTAGATCCCCACCGATCACAATCAATTTGAAGTCAATATAGTATAATAATATGATCTATTGTATAAAATAATATTCATCTATATATATAATAATAAAATATTTTAAACCACCCCGACTGATCTATGTATAATCTTTTCATTAAAAGCATTCCAATGACTCTAAACACGACATTTAAAATCTGAGCTGTAAGTTGGTGAGGATTTGAGTATTCTGTAGAGTCTAGGAGATGTCCCAGCATCAGGTCAATGCTTCCATGTTCTTACAATATTGTTGAAGAAGAAGATTTTCGAATTGATCAGACCTATGAAAGTTGATTTCATAGCGCAATTAACTAGAAAAAAGCTCATAGTTTTATAACGATTGAACGAATTTTTATGAATCAAAGCTAAGAAAACTCTCGCTGAAGACATCTATCAAACAAAAAAATCTATCAATAATAAAAATAAAATCGGTTCATCCGGTTAGGTGCTAAGATGCTACAGACAGACACGCAGATGCACACGTTAAACGTATATTACCCCTACATTTTGCGTCGGGGAACGCGTAAGGTTACGGCGGCAGATGTTCCCCTTTTTTTTTATATCTTATAGGCTAGCGTTTGACCACTATCTCACCTGTTGGTAAGTGATGTTGCGGTCGAAGATGGTAAGCACGCTAGGCCTAGACTGGGGAACTGGGTCTCAAGGATAGCTGCCGGAACACATTAGATGTTTTTGGCGACAGATTTTCTAACTTGAGGGTGGTAGCTGGCCAGGCGGACACTAGATAGTGTCCTACCACCATGCGGGGGTTGTTGGTTTCTTAACGATGTTTTCCTTCACCGGAGGGCCACTGTGAGAAGCGCACATAAATTTTTCGATGGAAAAATCCATTGGTGCACGGTAAGGTTTGAACTCGGTACCACGGCATCAAAGCCGACCGTTCTCCCGATTACGCCACCGGGCCCGGGCTCCTTGGTGGTAAGCTACTTTTTGGTAGATTTAATGATCCCACTACCACTGTACGAAAACTCATGATTCACGAATGCACATAAAACTTTCATTGGTAGGTATATAGCTAGGATTAGAACCAACAACCGTCGGGTCAGAATCAGGGTAACTATCCTTTACGCTAAAGGGCCGTCCATTATCACTACGTAAGTATTATAAAACAAACTCCATCACTGCGTCTGTCTATCTGTTCGCAATAATCTCAATAGCTACTGAACGGATTATCATGCGGTTTTCACCAATAGCCAGAGTGTTTATGAGGAAGGTTTAGGTGCATAATTCGTTAAGGTTTTGTGTAAATTGGATGAAATATGACGATTATTGTTAAATATGTTCATATTTTATATTCGATGCAACAAACTGATGCAAACTTTGTAGGCATATATGTTCTACCCGTGCAAAGCCGGGGCGGGCTGCTAGTATTTCATAAGATTGGAAATAAATCACCACATGCATCCACAACAAAGAGGTGTCATGTGTTCATTATCACTTAAAATCAGGTGACACAGTAGTCAAACATTTTATCTTATATGAAAAAAAAAGGTGTGATAGTGTACATGCTTGCCTATCATATATACAATTAATATACTTTAAAAACTAAAACAACCGACTTCAAAACCCCACGAGTCAAATTCAGTTGCAAGTTTGAGACGTTTATCCTCATATCTCTGGAGATACTTATCAGATCTCGATGAAATTACAATGGGACTACCTCGGAAACATACCCTACCGATAACAAAAAGAATCATTCGAATCGGTTCAGAATTGACGGAGAAATCACGTAACATACATACAAAAAAATAAGAAAAAAAACACATTCAGACGAATTGAGAACCTCCTTTGTTTATGGAAGTCGGTTGAAAAGCTGAAACAAACTACTACCACATTCTAAAATATAGCTACCGAGTGCTGTCGACAATAATTATGAGGAGATATAGATAGAAACTATGAGATAAATGTTATTTTTAAATATTTATTAAGCTTTTAAGTACACAATTAGACATTTAAAAATAAAAAATTTTGAAAGCAATATTATCTTTATCTGTCAAAATATTTTTTTTTATTTTATTTTGCTAACACCAGTCACTTTTAAAGCTACTGAGTACTAATGTTTTATAAATCACTTACTTGGTTATTTGTTTTTCCATTATTGGACAAGGCACTGAACAAATAAATTCAGATGTACTTTTACAGCTTGAAAAGACGCTGAATTACTGGGTTCGTAGAATAACTTCTGTTATAATTTCAATTTGTTATTCACTGCTAATAATGCTCGGATGCAATCCTGCTTCAAGGCCTTCAATCAAGTCTACGATCCGTTTTTGTGTTTATGCTTTTCCATTATAAGTAATAAATATCTTATTTATTTGATGGTTTCGCGGAAAAAATCTTTGGAACTCAGTGGCCAGGAGAATTCCTAGATACGATTGATTTATCGATTAGTTTGAAGAGTTTTCTTTTATTGTAGTTCCATTTCACTTGAGTTGTAGGTAATTTGATGTTATTGTTATCGCAGAATATTGATCTTATAATATATTGATTATTATTATTATTTTCTTTGTTTTTGGCAATAATTTATTGATCAAATCACAGATTACTTATATATATATGTGTCGATCAAAACAAACCAAGATTTGAAATTTTAAATTCTGGGCTGCGTTCACGACCTTCGCTCGGAGTGTACCCAAACGCTCTAACCCCGTTCACGACCTCAGAGCGTTGCACTCGGTTGTAGCAACTGTGTCGTTCACGACCTTAGTTGTTTTACTCCGGTTGCAACGCTCTGACGTTTGTGACAGTAAATTTGGCGGGAAAAGCTGTAATTTTTTTTACAGTTTAAGGGGATCGGAAGAAATTGGCATTGTCGAGACCAAGACGTGACATGACGAGACATTAATCGTAAAAACAAACGGAAAATATTCAGTACAAGAAAAATAAATGAACATAACCTTGAAATTTGAGTCTGCGCAAAATGTCAAAGTCACAATTGTGACTTTGAGTGAAACACACCCGTGGTCGTTCAGGACCTTCGAGCGAGTTACAAAACAACCAAAAACTTTCTCCGGAGGACGTGAACGAAGCCTGCACTCTGCAGCACAGATTACTATATGAGTCAGAGAGCTCTGCAGCAAACAAGAACCACAGATTACTATATGTGCACACAGAACACAGATTACTATATGCACAGAAAACTATTCAAAGAGTAACATAATATATACTGACTATACTATTTACTCGGGGAGGGTTACTATATGGGTATACTATAGACGTAATATAAAAGGCTGGTGCACTGCAGATGTTTTGACAAATTCAATTTAATCCGTATGCTCCAACTGTAAGGTTGTAATTGCTTTGTAGAACAAAACGGCCCAATCGAGAGGTACCCTGGTGGTAGTGTATCCTGGTCTAACAAATTGAGATTGGTAGAAATTTAAATAAAACTGGCCAAGTGCGAGTCAGACTGTTTTCCCGCACACGGAGGGTTCCGAACGCCATCTAACGAATATCTAACTAACTTCTAACAGCAACTAAGTAAAATAACACTAAAGCTACTTCTACTGGCCAATAGATGTTGGGAAGAGTCATTATGTTAAGTTGATTATTGAAAACACGAATAAAACAACATTTTCTGAAAATGAATCCTAGCTAGATCGATTTATTGCTTCCAAAATCTCATGTATACTAAATTTTATTTTATCGTTGGAGCCGTTTCCGAGATTCACATTCAGATTCCGAGATTAAGGTAAACACGATAGCGCCATCTATGAAGATTCATAGATGGCGCTATGGTAAAAAACACGTTTTTTGTTTTAAACCCTTTAATTTTTAACTTTGTACTGTTCTTAGTATTTGTTGTTATAGCGGCAACAGAAATCATCTGTGAAAATTTCAACCGTCTAACTATCACGGTTCATGAGATACAGACTGGTGACAGATGGACAGACAGACAGACAGACAGACAGACAGACAGACAGACAGACAGACAGACAGACGGACAGCGGAGTCTCAGTAATAGGGTTCCGTTGGTACCCTTTGGGTTCGGAACCCAAAAAAGAACGACGTCATTCACTAGACTTGGAAGTATATTCTTTTTTACTTCGACATTGATTTTTAACAAGATTAATATAATCTTCATCAGTAATAATTAGTTATTTACGTGCTTGGCATGTGAATACCTAACTTTGTTTACGCGGTAATATCAATTTACAAGTACGATTTATTTAATCTGATCGGGTAACACTAAGTATGGCGCGATAATATTTTTATTGACATAACAATATCAGGGTTTTTGGCGGAAACGAGAAAATGTGTGTGTGCTCTCATATTATTTAATTATAATTGATAATTATACTAATTATTGAAGATTGTTAGAAGAGAATAGTATTTATTATTGACCATTAAGTGACAAAGAAGTAGTATCTGCCTACCACAACGGGAAAAAGGCGTGATTTTATGTATGTATAAGTATACATACATACATACATAAAATCACGCCTTTGTATAAGAGTTTAGGGTAACAACACAATCGACGAAAATTCGTTCATAACAAAATTCCTATATTCTATTGACATAAAGCGTATCCAAAATTTTAACGATACTCGACGAGACTTGACGAGACTTGACGAAAATCGATGAGACTCGACGAGACTAAGCAAGACTCGACGAGACTTGACGAGAATCAACGAGACTCAACGAGACTTGACGAGACTTCACGAGACTCGACGAGACTTGATGAGACCTGACGAGACTTGACGAGACTCGACGAGACTAGACGAGAATTGACGAGAATTGACGAGAATAGACGAGACTCGACGAGACTTGACGAGATTTGACGAGACTTGATGAGACTCGACGGGACTTATCGAGACTCGACAAGATTTGACGAGAATTGCCGAGACTCGAAGAAGGGGGATGAAAAGCAGAGTGTATAACTCGGCCGCAAAATTATTTTCTCTCGGCTGACGTACTTAAATTCCCTCGCTCAGGATCGTCGCTACGCTCGGAATACAAAATAGCGGCCTCGCAGAAACGTAGGTACTATTTTATTAGATATTTTTTTTAGGGTTCCCAAAGGGTACCAATGGAACCCTATTACTGAGACTCCGCTGTCCGTCTGTCTGTCTGTCTGTCTGTCCGTCTGTCACCAGGCTGTATCTCATGAACCGTGATAGTTAGACGGTTGAAATTTTCACAGATGATGTATTTCTGTTGCCGCTATAACAACAAATACTAAAACAGAACAAAGTTAAAAATTAAAGAAAAGTTTAAAAAAAGTTTTTTACGATAGCGCAGCGCCACCTATCTAGTTGCTAAGATGGCGCTATCGTCTTTACCTTAATCTGAATCTCGGAAGCGGCTCCAACGATTAAATAAAATGTAGTATACCTACAGGGGATTTCGGGGGCGATAAATCGATCTAGCTATGAGTCATTTTCAGAAAATGTTGTTTTATTCGTGTTTTCAATAATCAAATTTATTGATAATCAGCTTAAAATATGATTCTTCCCGACATCTATTGGCGAGTAGTAGTACTGTATCAGTAAAGCAGTTAGTTGCTCTCAATTAAAAAAATAGTATTATTATTCGTCAATAGATGTCGGGAAGAGTCATATTTGTCTGTTTAAGTGGCAAAAAATACCGAGCAAAGCTCGGTCAACCAGATATTTAATAATATTAATTACTACAATTACTATTACCACTATTACTATTACTACTATGTAATACTATTCTACCTTTGTGTTAACGTTTACTTAGTTGGTGTTAGAAGTTCGTTAGAAATTCGATAGATGGCGTTCGGAACCCTCCGTGTGCGGGACAAAGTCTGACTCGCACTTGGCCAGTTTTATTATAATAAAAGTTCAAAGTAACAGCTATGCTCATGATATCGCATAATACAGTTTCTTTTTAGATAATAAAAGGAGTGATCACTTTTAGTTTTATTCTGCTATGCTTCTTTTAGTTTGGTGTTTAATTTTTCGCCATTATTATACCTGATTTTATAATTTATTTTGATAAATTAACGTAATAGGCAAGCGTTTGACCACTGTCTCACTTGATGATAAGTGATGATTTAATGATCGACCATAAGGCACGCTTTCCTAGACGATACTTTCACACCTGCGAGTCAGAGTCGTTCTCGCATATAAAAAATCAGTGTTTTTTCAAAAAAATGTTGATGGCCAGAGACAGATCCACATACAACACAGATACATCAACCCGTGTAAGTGTCACCCTAAAGAATTCACTTCTCCAGCGAAATTAATAAGAATAAATATCAACTTTTTAAACACCAAACTAAGAGATACACAGATGAAGAGAAGTGAAAACAATGACTACTTTCATTATCGTATGTGTAATTATGGGCATTGCTGAAGGGAGACTTTGAACTTTTATTATAAAGACAAGAAAGTGTTAAAAATTGATGATTTTTTTTAAATAAAACCTTAATTTGACTCATAAAATTCCTTAATTCAAAGATATTGGCTTTTATTATAACTTCTTTTCTTTATATGATTTAATTCTGTAAAAAAGATATTACCCGAGTATATTTCAGAAGAACTAACTTGAATATTGAAATCCTTCCTATTTCGTTAATTATGTTTTTAGACCTGAACCTCTTGTCGTAGCCGAAATGTGCATGTGCAAAGCATGAAATTTACCAAGCAACAGGTCCATAAAACAGACAAGTTTCTAAAATCGGTTGGAACTTTTTTATTGTGTGTTTTTTTTAAAGAAAAGCCTGCCCTAATTAAGAGTTAAAATATCGTCTAAATAGAAGTCATCTTTTATTTTTGTTTCTGAAAATAATAAGCTTATATAAAAAAAATATTGAATGACCTATTTACCCGAAATGACCTATTCATTGGTCATAGTCCCACAAAAAAACTAGGACTCTGGTCTTTATAGTTTGGGAGAAAATATAAATTGAAATATTTCGGCGACTAACTCGAAAACAAGTAAAACGCAAATTTCTCGAAAACTATAGATTTTTGCGGAACATACATACAGAGGGTTCTTTGGGTAGCCCTTGGAGTCCTCCGTCGACGGTTTTCGTTTGGACCATAATGAAACCCGACACCTGTATAAGTAGGTTCTAGACATTCTTAAACTTGTGGTCACCATAAAAGAAAGGGACAAACTCCGTTCAAGGTCGGTCTCATGTGGGCCGGTTTTGCGGTTTAGTACGCAGTCAGGTTTAATATATGGTAAAAATATATATAAAATATATTATAGAATATATATTCTAAATTCCATTTATTATTTGTAGTTTTTATTTTAATTATTAGTCATAGTTAATATTTTAGTTTAATTAGTTTTTTTAATTGTTTTGACTATTGCGTTATGTTAATAAAATTAAAATGCTTTTCGATATATAGTATTACTATTATATTTAAACTTAAAATATATTCAACTCAAAAGCATGGGGTATACATACGAGGGTATCTAGAGGGAAAATTATATAGAGAAGACATTAGCGTATGCGAATGAAATAGCTATAAAGATATCGTCGATGATACTACAATACCGCGTAACGAACAATGATCAATACCGCGTAACTGATATGGGTCACTTTTTAGAGGAGAGTTAAATTAACTAAACATCTTCGTATTAATTGACGTTCGACTTGTCTAAACTCTAAACACATCAGTTAATAACATGATTTGACTATTGTGAGCATTTATTAGCCATTTTTTCCAGAAGTTCTTTAGAAATGCACTTACGCGGTTTTACTTTAGTATTCACTTTATATTTTTGATATTTCAATGCATTTACGTGGAATTGTGCAGTAACTAAATCACAACTTAAAATAGAGAACTAGTGTAGGGTACATAATATAGCATAGTTATAATAAATCAACATAAAAATAGTAATAAAGGAATGATAATCAGACATTTATTTACCAGCTAAAAAATAACACACTAAATAAGCCTACCAGGTAAAGTAGACCTTATCATTAATAGTGCAGATTCCATCTGACATACTATCCATAAATTTTGAGTTGGCTATTGCACTCGTTAGAATAAAGGTTAGAACAAACATTGTTGAATAATGTAGAACTGTTAATTACAAGTAATCATAACTTTGTACATTTATCTCCATATAAGTAAAACTTATTTCTTCTTAAATGGTAAATTATTGTAATATGGATGACAATCTGCAGGAATCACTGCTTTCAACTGTTGTAAGTGGTCATACTCGTATTTACTTTCCAGTATTGGTAGTCTCGATGAATAAAGCAATGGCACGTCGCTTGTCAATGTTGCAATGTTTCTTGGTCTTCGAGGCAGTGAGCTGAACTCATGTTGGAAGTGTTTTTTGTTCTCAATTGTTCCGTCAGGAGTATATTTCAAAACTCGTAGGTAAACAACACAATCATCACCTGAACTGCGGCCAGGTCGTATGGAGTCATATATTTGATATTTTTTGTCACTGTAATTTTTGAAGAATGTGTGATCTGGATGTATGACTTTGTATAGAAACGGTTTCTTCCTAGCTTCTTTGGTTAACGAACCATGCTGAGATGGCAGAAAAATCTCAGTGTTTTTCGCTCGATAACGCAATGAACAGAGTCCACTTCCATTTGGGTGTGTCCCTTTTCCAGATACTTTTGAGTCACAGTCACTTGCTTTTCCATTGCCAGTCTAAAAAGAGCGTTAGAAACAGTACTATTTCTGTTTTGAGCCGTGCATCCATCTGTCCATATAACCACGTCTTTACAGTCTTCGTCTAACAAATGTTGTAAGAAATCTATGTATAGAGAAGCATACGTATTGGCTTTCAGATCACAGGCAGTTTCATCAAACCAATAACAATTTACTTGGTCCGTTCCAAGATTATAAACAGTAAAGTTATGTACTGCTAGTTTTGTTTTGAAATATAAAGCGCTGGCTGATAAAGAAGGACATAACTTCACAGCTTGTAAATCTGCGGTTACTGCGTGAATATTTCCACTTTTAGCGCTTACTTTATCTTTGGTTTTTTCTTCTCGAGCCATGTTTTTAGGGTGCCGAACCCAAAGGGTACCAACGGAACCCTATTACTGAGACTCCGCTGTCCGTCTGTCTATCTGTCTGTCTGTCTGTCTGTCTGTCTGTCCGTCTGTCACCAGGCTGTATCTCATGAACCGTGATAGTTAGACGGTTGAAATTTTCACAGATGATGTATTTCTGTTGCCGCTATAACAACAAATACTAAAAACAGAACAAAGTTAAAAATTAAAAAAATGTTTAAAAAAAGTTTTTTACGATAGCGCAGCGCCACCTATCTAGTTGCTAAGATGGCGCTATTGTCTTTACCTTAATCTGAATCGCGGAAGCGGCTCCAACGATTAAATAAAATGTAGTATACCTACAGGGGATTTCGGGGGCGATAAATCGATCTAGCTAGGAGTCATTTTCAGAAAATGTTGTTTTATTCGTGTTTTCAATAATCAACTTTATTGATAATCAACTTAAAATATGACTCTTCTCGACATCTATTGGCGAGTAGAAGTACTGTATCAGTAAAGCAGTTAGTTGCTCTAAATTAAAAAAAATAGTATTATTATTCGTCAATAGATGTCGGGAAGAGTAATATTTGTCTGTTTAAGTGGCAAAAAATACCGAGCAAAGCTCGGTCAACCAGATATTTAATAGTATTAATTACTACAATTACTATTACCACTATTACTATTACTACTATGTAATACTATTCTATCTTTGTGTTAACGTTTACTTAGTTGGTGTTAGAAGTTCGTTAGAAATTCGATAGATGGCGTTCAGAACCCTCCGTGTGCGGGACAAAGTCTGACTCGCACATGGCCAGTTTTATTGTAATTGGTTGAAGGTAAGTTTGTGTATGTCCAGGGTCTGCACACTTTTGTGGAGTGTACTTATATGGAATAACGCCTGTTGATGATAATACTATTGGTACCGTTTTCACCGTCTGTACTTTCCACTGTGTTTTTAACTCGATAGCTAGATCTGCGTATTTACTAAGTTTGTCTGTGTAGGTTGTTGCTAAGTTGTGCGTATTGGGGATAGCAATATCAATTAGGAAAACTGTTTTAGTATTTTTGTTATATAATGTGATGTCCGGTCTATTATGATGTATCGTATTATCAGTGATTATCGTTCTGTCCCAAATTATTATTATTATTAACTTGCTGACTCGGCGAACTTCGTACCGCGAATAAATAAATAAACTGTCCAAGTGCGAGTCGGGCCTGCACACGCAGGGTTCCGATTGAACAAAATTTGCCTGAAAAATACGTTTTAGTTTTTATTATTTGATCCTATAGCAGCCATTGTAATACACACCATGAGTACATTTCATGTCTCTATCTGTTAAAATTTGTAAGATCGAGCACAAAAAACCTTAAAAACATGTTTCTTGTATGGAGACCCCCTTTATTATTTAATTTTATTTTGTTGAACAATGACAAAAATTTCTGAACAAACCAAAAATGACAACCTGGGTTCCCCGTATAAAAAAGTACTATGTGAACCTGGGGCAACCATCAACATTCAAAATATTAAAATTTAAATAGCTATGCGGCAATCTGAGTAATGTGGATATACAGGCTGGACCAAAAGTCCGTTTATATTTGAATCGGTTGCCGCATCGAGCAGAGGCGGGCGGGGTGGGGCGGAGGGTTACGCAAGAGCGGCCAATGGGGATTTAGTACCATGGCGTCGTTCAACGGTAGCCAACGTGCTCTCTGCGTACGCGAGTACTATCGAAACAACGATTCTGCGACCTTAGCGTAACGAAAATTTTGCGCTCATTACAACATACGGCATAAAATTGAAGCTCCATCAATTCAGTTGATAAAAAAATGGGTTTTAAATTTAAAAAAGTTAATTAAAACTTTAGCACCCATTTTTTAACAAAGTATTAAAATCAGCGATACCAGTACCACCGATATCCGTTAGCACAATTTTAGATTGGTCAGAGATTTCTTCAGGAAGTTTTAGTTCTGCAGGTGAGATTTTATTATGCATTGTGTCTATAGCTTTTTCTATTGGTCGCAAGTTGGTATTATCAGTTCGTGGAACGTAAATTGTGTCGTGAGTAGAATAATCAGCAGAAAAATCCAGATTCGAGAGAATAGTTGGCGAATTGTTGGATCGCCAGGTTCAAAATCTGTCCTCAGAGTATCAAGATCAGCAATACCTGTACCATCAATATCCATCGGTACAATTTTTGATTGATCACAAATTTTATCCGGCTGTTTTTGTCCAGGAGACTTTCTATGCGTTGCATCTAAAATTCGCTGCTGAAAGAAGTTTTTGTCGCTCTTGTAAAGTAACAACATTACTATTGACGTCGGCGTTTTTTAGTATTTCAGAATCATCTGCGCTTTGATCTGCCTCGATGCTTGTTGTCGCTGGAATAAAAAATATGTTATAAGGTGCTATGGCTACTTCACAATACAATTGAGTACATTAATACACACACACAGGCACAGACACACGCACGAACGCACTCACTCTCTCTTTCACACACACACACACACACATACATACACACACACACACACACACACACACACACATTTTTTTTTAATGACTTAACATGAAGTAAATAAACTATGTTTGGATGGAATAGACGAACAACGCTTGTAAAAAGTATTGTGTTAATCCAGGCTTTAAACTATCAATGTGCCAAATTTCATCTAAATCTGTTGAGTAGTTTGTGCGTGAAAGACAAACACACATCCATTCAACCATCCAATCTCACAACTTACGCTTACTTACATAATAAATAGTAAAATTACATTAAAGTGTATTTTTTGGTTCATACAATATTATTAATTTACCTACATACATAAAAAATAAGAATGTTAGGTTGATGTTAATATAATAATCAAGTTATTGGTAATTCTTTGCATTCTGTTGCTTAAAAACCGTTTGAGATTTAAATGACAAAACCGTGAAACTACGGAAAAAGGCAAAAAAAAAGAGATCTAAAACCGCGTAACTGCTGGCAAAATAAGTAAATAATCTTTTTACTTTATAAACCATGTAATTCATAAAAAAATTATGCTTTGTTAAGCTATACGTACAATAAAAAATCAAATAATAATAATTACTTACCGTTTAATGCACTTTGGACACAAAAATATTTTTTATCCAACAACAACAGTAATTCGAACAATTTTTTAATTGCAACTGCGTACATACGCGGCATTTAGACATAAAACTTTCGGAGACGCGCTCTCGCGGAATCGACTTGTTATGATTTTGTCGCTTTCTGATTGGATACTTATTTGGCTGTCGAATGCGTTCGGAACCAATCAGCACGGTTTGTCTATGACTGCGAAATTTCAACAACGTGTTTACTAAGAAAGAATTTTCCAAAATTCACCCCTTAAGGGGATAAAATGGGGGTTCAAAGTTTGTATGGAGAAACAAGATTAGATAGTCTTTTCTATCCGAAACTTCACACAAGTGCTTCAGTAAAAAAAGAGTAAATATAATAAAAAAAACATGAAACACGAGGTTAAAAACGAAATACGTGTTTCAGGTTTTTTGAAATTTCACCCCTAAGAGATTGAAATGGGGTAGTAACAAAGTCTAAAAATCAATAATGTTTCGGATTGCGCTGGAATTTAGAATGCAAATAGTTATTATGGCGTACTCAGAAAGGATTCTATAAAAATTCCTCCCGGATACGGAACGGAGATTCAAAGTTTGTATGGCGAAACAAGATGAGATAAAGTACGTGTTGTAGGATTTTTCGAAACTATAGATTTTCGCGGAACATACATACAAGAGGTTCTTTGGGTAGCCCTTGGAGTCCTCCGTTGTCGGTTTTCGTTTGGACCATATGAAACCCGACACCCTGTATAAGTCCCTGTCCCAGATAAAAAAGCTTGTTTTAAAAAATATTTTTTACTTATATTTTTTTTTTAGGGTTCCGAACCCAAAGCGTACCAACGGAACCCTATTACTGAGACTCCGCTGTCCGTCTGTCTGTCTGTCTGTCTGTCTGTCTGCATGTCCGTCTGTCACCAGGCTGTATCTCATGAAGCGTGATAGTTATACGGTTGAAATTTTTACAGATGATGTATTTCTGTTGCCGCTATAACAACAAATACTAAGAACAGAACAAAGCTAAAAATTAAAGGGTTTAAAACAAAAAAACGTGTTTTTTACGATATGATACGATAGGAAATTAATTCATCTCGACGCAGCTAGATGGCAGCACAGGAAAAATTAGCACGCGCAAGCGTTTCATTTGTTAAATTTGTGGGCCTCGGTCGATTTGTTTACTTAGTTAATGTTAACTTTTAGAAATGTAGTGTACAGAATAGAATAACATATCTTCAATTTTAGTACTTAAAGGGCTTCAATTAGTTAGAATCACTAGAAAGTTAGTTGTACGAACACTCGGTCTTCCAGATATTTAATTATATTAATTACCTTTATGTTAATATTAGCTTAGTTGATGTTAGAAGTTCGTGGCGTTCGGACTTCGGAAATTCGGAACCCTCCGTGTGCGGGACAAAAGTCAGACTCGCACTTGGCCAGTTTTATTTATGTTTGTTCGCGGATAACTTCGTCGTGTATGAACCGATTTTAATTATTATTATTCTTTTGTTGGAAAGGAGATACCCCAAGTGTGGGTGGTGGTATGGTAATTTTATCGAGGTCTGATAAGTATCTCCAGAGATATGGAGATAAACACCTCAAAATTGGTACTGAAAATTAATAGCGCGGTATTGAAGTCGGTTTCATTTTAGTTTTTTTAACGATCTTATATTTAACCTAAAAGTAGGTACAATAAGATATCACAGGCACAGAATAATGAATAGTACAATCATAGGGTATTTTACACCCGACGCAAAAAGAAGGGGTTTTATAAGTTGGACTTGTGTATGTGTGTGTCTGTCTCTGGCATCGTAGCGCCTAAACGGATGAAACGATTTTTTATTTAGTTTTGTTGTTTGATAGGTGATCGAGAGTGTTCTTAGCTTTGATTCATTACAATCCGTTTTAAGACAATGAGATATTTCTAGATGAAGACGCTATGAGATCAAGTTTTATAGGTCTGACCCATCGATATAAAAAGGTAGATGCGGTACTCAATCTTATGCCACGTAAATATAATGGAACTAGAAACAACTACACGAAAACACGAATTTCTAACGTCGAGCTTGATGTTCATAAAGAACGGAGGAAGGCATTGTTGCTTATTATTTAAATGGATCTGCGATAATTGCACATGTAATTCTGTACGTGCTACACATACGCTAGTTCGATTGTGACTAAGGTGAAATTAGGTTCGCGAACCTAATTCATACGGTACACATTGAGAAGCGGGGTACCATATCTCCGTTTTTATATCGATGGTCAGATCAATTCCAAATTCGGTATCTTACTTCAATGATATTGTAAGAACATGGTAGCATTTTTATAAAACCTTATGACACTTGGGCATTTTGTTGAAAGTCAAGAATTAGCAAAATTTTTTATTAGATATTAAAACTAATGCGTCTCCTATTTTGTTAGCGGCCTGTGCATATAATAAAGAAGCTTCAGCCTGGGCTTTGGCCGCCTCTGCTTGGACTTTAGCCGCCTCTGCTTGGACTTTAACCGCTTCGGCCTGTGATTGAATCGCGGCTGACAATATCTGTAATCAGATAAACAAGTCTTAGAGCAACAAAGAGAGCAATAGAAATAATGAAATCGATTTCACACTAATGTGTGTATCTAGGGATGCGATTTTTTTAAGCTCGATCCGATATTATGGATCGCAACGTCTAGATCCGATCCGCGGATCGGATCTAAATGCATGCGATTTGATCCGATTTTCAAGAGATCGATCCAAAAAAATCGTATGAAAATACAACATTTATTTTAAACCATAAAAGGGTTGCTTGGTTCGACAAGGCATTAGGCAACATAAATTACATTAACCTGGGGGCTGATCACGAAAACTATTGAATGAACGAAATGAACGATATGACGGGGACGCAGCTATGTAGGCCGTATAGCTCCGTCCCCGTCATTTAGTTCATTTCGTTCATTCAACGGTTTTCGTGATACGGGTGCTGAAAAGACTAATGTCTAATTAAATCATATTAAAATTAACTTTCTATAATTTAAGGTATACGAGTACATTTGTATGTCTATGAAGTATAAAAACCTCACAACGAAACAATAAATTATGTAAGAATATTCGTAGTTGTTGATAATATACTTTTTGTGCAAATTAAAATACATTACATTGTGTGCAAACCACACAGTTTGGATCGCGATCCGATATTTGATAGAGTTGAATCAATCCGCGATCGGATCGCATGGTTTCGATCCGATCCGAAAATCGATTGGATCGGTATGCCTTCGATTCAAATGTCACCCTGGATTCCGCTTGCGAGATGCGTAAACTAGCTTACAGAATAGCACTACCCATAGCTGGGCACCGTTAATCAAATAGTTGACTTCGTTAATCGTTAATCCGCCACAAAAAAAGTTAGCTTCGTTAAAAGTTAAAGCTAAGACATTTCGAAAGAATTAACGCAAGTTAACGTTAGTCGTTAATCCGTTAATATGTGTAAGATTGCATCTTTATATCGTTATCTTATAAAACCTGATGGTTTAGGTTCTGGAAGTTAACAGGTGAACAAAACAAAATGCTTGTATAATTCAAATGTGTAATTTAATCGTCGGGCATAACTGCCTAAGGTGCATATTCCCCTTTATGAACATTAACATGTAAATTGTTAAACACAATCCAAAATTTCATCGTACCGACGGGACTCGAACCCGCACCCCCCGGATTACACGTCCAGGTGCTCTGTCAATTAAGCCACGGTTCGATCCCGTCGGTACGATGAAATTTTGGATTGTGTTTAACAATTTACAAAAATATAAAGTGTGAGACACTTTAAAGAAATATAATATTAACATGTAAGTTCTCGTCTAAAAGCGAGGCTCGTTTTGGTGTTGAAATGTCTTTCCCCGTGGAAAAAAGACGTTCAACTGCACCGCTTGAGCAGCGCAGCAAACAAGCAAACAAAACACTCGTCACTCTAAGCACCGGCGCTAAGTAATGAAATGATCAAACGACACAAATTTCTTCGCAGTTTTCTTTCTCATTCGCACGCGCCGGCAATATCCTAACTAATATATAAAATAATATATAATATATAAAGCCGAATAATATATAAATCCGAAAGTAACTCTGTCTGTCTGTGTCACTTTCACGCAAAAACCACTGAACCAATTTAAATGAAATTTGGTACACAGATAGTCTAGAGCCTGAGAAAGGACATAGGCATGCGAAAAGTGGGTTGTAAGGGGTTAAAAGGGGAGGAAAGGTTGTATGGAAGTATCGTCATTTTTAAAGTTAGAACCTTGAAACTCATTGTTTAGGCTGTTGATTCGATATAAATAAATATCACATTCAAAGTTTGTGAGGGGGAAAGGGGAAGGGAGAGGGGGAAAGGGGAAGGGAGAGGGGGAAGGGGGAGGGAGGGGAGGGGAGGTGGAAGTGAGGGGAAGGGGAAGTGAAAAGGGGGAGGGGAAGGGGAGGGAAGAGGGAAGTTAGGGGAAGGGGAGGGGAGTGGGAGGAAGAGAGAGGGGGAGGGGAGTGGAGGGGAAGGGGAGAGTGAAGTGAGGGGAGAGGGAGGGGATTGGGGAGGGAGGATTAGCGCGGTGTAGGTGGGATACGCATGTGTCTTATTTGTAAAATAATTAGCCGAAGTAATTAAAAATGCTACCCAAAGACACTATTCCACGCGGACGAAGTCGCGGGCACAGCTAGTATATCTATAATTGTTTTTATTTCACTCGCTGCCACGCGCCGCCCGGCACTTGTTGGTGCCGTGCGGTAAAGGCATTGGATTAACGATTAACGGACTTCTGCATATTAACGGAAGTTAACGTGTCCGTTAACATTTTTAAAAGTCAACTTAAAGTTAATCCGTTAATCAAAATGTTAACTTCGTTAATAAACGATTGACGGATTGACGAGTTAATGCCCAGCTATGGCAGTACCCTTAGGCTGGCTCCATGCACATTATAAGATTTTTTCTTGTCTATGCCAGACAAAAAATTTCTTTCTGGCTTACCGTACACATACATGCAAGACGTCTTATTCACCGGAGCCACAATAGGGAATATGCGTTAAGCTCAGATTTATTGGAAATATTTATTTTTTTCGATTCTTTGTTGTCCTGGAGTTATATGTAAAACCTTTTTTTTTATTTAATTCCATTTTATTTGCTTAAAATAATAAATTAAAAATGCAATTTAAGCGAGGGAAATTTAAGTTTGTAAAACAGATCACCATTGGTCGAATCGAAAGTTGATGTCATTATGCACAACTCCACGTGATAGAAACATTGAGCGCGAGAACATAAAAATAAATGTATGGTGTGGTCTTATTGTATTTATTTCCAAATATTGTGTTTGCCGCGAATTATTGTGCAGAAATGTATATTACTAACCATTTAATATAGATAAAAATGAGTACGAGATTAGAGAATCTGTATAATTGAATAAAAACATGCCATTGGCTAAATACAATAATCGCGCGGAGTCTTAGTTAAAGAAAAAAAAGCTAGTTTGCTTCAAGTGGCGTGTGTCTGACGTAAGTGCGTGACGTCACAATGTATTACCAAAGAGACCGGGAAATGATGGCGTTTAAACTGCTCAAATTTATTTGTATATTTAAATGTTTATTTAAAAAATAATTAAACTAATTCCAGCAGTATATTTTATTTTTTTATTATGTCATATGGATGTAATGAGTGAAATAAAAATATTAAAAAAAACATGCATATTCCCTATTCACGTAGGATACACGTGTACAGAATGGACAGACGACAGCGTCTATTATTGATTAGATACTTGTACCATAGAACAAAACGCCGTAATTTGTAGGCGTCATTGGATACATCCATTAAATATGACAAGAATCAATGATGGGGCATAGACGAAGTTGGTATCAGAATTACCTAAAGACGAACGAAAGTTAATAATTACTTCCGTATGTCCAAGACTACTTTTGACGAGCTGCTAGTACATTTCAATTCGTTATTATTTCGTCAAAATACACCATTTAGAGAAAGTATTTCCCCACGTGCCAAATATGGTCACACTATTGTCGTGTCTAGACAAGACGTCTTGTGTAGGCACGACATCGAGCCGACAAATCGACGTGTCTTATCAGACATAAGAAAAAATATCTTGTAATGTGTATGGTCTCATATAATAATGAAGGCGACTGAATTTCTCATGTCTCATCAGACACAAGACACAAGAAAATATCTTATAATGTGCAAAAGGCCTTATTGCCAGTTTCACCGATCCCGAATAAAGTTTCAGATAGTTATTACATTTATTTTCCAGAGGTGGTAGGAGCATTATGTTGATGGTACGCCTGAATATTTCTGAACATATAAAACACTTTTTCAAAATTTGTCATCATGCCTATTAAGTATGCCACATACGAGTACAATCCGTTTCGGAATTCCGAATTGAAATATCGAATCGGCATTCCGTTAGCGGCCGTTTTGTTCCGTTCGGGATTCTGATTTGAAGAGAAACCTTCGAACGGAAAAATACTGTATGTGTGTGGTAGGTCCATAGTTTTAGATGGATTTACTGCTATCGAAACTACAAATTGAAATATCGAATCGGAATTCCGTTACCGGCCATATACATTCAGAATAGGCGTGACGAAAGATTTTTAAATCCTCTTCTATAATGTGGGAACACATTTACTATCCACGAAAAAACCTTTATTTCGGTAACCTTAAGTTTAAAGCAATTTTTCTAATATTTTTAAATAGTGCGCGAAAACAGCTCACATGTGTCATGGCGTCCGCTGTGACGTCACGCATAGGTAAATGACATACTTAAGGTAACTATTATATAATCTGTGACAATGAATACACATGGGTTTTCCAAAATTTTATAACATTTTCAAGAAAACCTCATAAGAGGACCTAGGTGTGACGTCATGCGCTGTGATTGGTGTTTCAATCCAAATGGCCGATTGCAGTATTTTAATGTTTTATTTTATTGAAAATCTTAATAATCTCAATTTTTTATATAAAACTAAACTAGTGTTTTAAATTGTTTTAATATGTATTTTCTCCTAAAATCATCAAATCTTCGATTTTTTGATACTGTCGTCATGCCTATTCTGTTTAGAAGATAAAACTACTGTACCTACGTATGTGATAGGTCCATTGATTTGGATAGATTTACTGTGTTAGAAATTTCGAAATGGAATTCCGTTTCGAAATTCGTATACCTATATGTGGCGGGCCATAAGGTCAAACAAAGTGACATAGGTACCTTCATTGACTCCGCATTCGTTTTGACAACATTCTGAAATCTTCGACTACAATTATGATGTTCAGCTATTCTTCTGCGAGCGTTCAGAGCTGAAAAAATACTCTATATGAATATACAGGATATATTTTTGAGTTGGGACCGTAAGAGAGGTACTTCTGGAGCTATTACTAAGTTGGGTAAAATAAAAAAAAATAAAAAAAGGACCGATAACCGTTAGGGTAGAGTGGAGACCGCGAATCGCCAAACGTAACGTAGGACGCCCTGTGACCAGCTAGGCTATTCTGTAAGCTATCTCGCCAGCGGAATCCGCGGTGAGATTCGTATTTCGTACTACGAAATTCAATCGTATCACGTTCGTAATACGGTTGAATTTCGTAATACGAAATTTGAATCTCACCGCGATTTCCGCTTCCGAGATAGCTTACAGAATAGCCCTACCTACAGGTGGAGCGACGACATTTGCAAAGCTGTGGCCTTTTAATTTTTTTTTTATTTAATTTAATTACTGGAAACAAAGAGACAAAGATCGGGTTCAGCGGCGTGTCTTGGGAGAGGCCTAAGTCCAGCAGTGGACTGATACCAACTGATTATGATGATGATGAAACGATATTACTATAGTAGAGTCAAATTAATAGATCACATTTGACAATTCATCAAAATTCAACAACGTAACCTTGTAATGAAGGGCACTTACAATTATTAATTATTTCGAAGTCAAAACTGCATAATTACTTAACATTTTTCAGTTACAAATACATATTTATTCTAATAATAACAAAAGAAAGCGTTTTTACGATTTACTTTGACTAATAATTCATTTTAAACATAATAAACAATTTTTGTTCTAAAAAACTAAACGTCAGTACAAGGTTACGTCAGTGAACACTTTTCTTTATAAAGGTTAATCCGCACTAAGCGACACTGCACAGCAGCGGCGCGACGCGACACGTAGCGACACTTTTAGGTATACCGCACTTGAACTGCAGTGCCGCGACAGTTTGCAGCACGGAGAATAGACTATCTGTCTTTATCCGTGGTTAAAGGGCCTTATTCACGATCCATCCCGGCTGTACGTCAGCTCAAGGCCGCGGCGCTGGATGTAGCATACTGACTGTCGTGCGCGCATCAAACGAGCAGAGTAAATAGAACGAAAAATGTTTTAAATTACAAATGTATATTATACGTATATGTTAAATCGGCTGTACAGCAAGTCTATACACCATCAGCCGCACGATGCTGGACTGCTCTGACGTACGTCCGCGTTATTCACTGTCCATCTGCACGACGCTCGCGGTGGTGGGGGTGCTCGCTGGATGCAAAATCGGTCATGCAAGTCCAGCAAACAATTAATAATAATTATCGACGTACGTCAAGCCTATTCACGGTACTTTTGCATCGTGCATCGTGCATGTCCTTGAGCTGACGTACAGACGGGATGGATCGTGAATAAGGCCCTAAAGCCCGTCACAGACTTAGCTATAATATATATTAATATTTTTATACCTAGGCATATTACTATATATTTTCTATACTAATTTTCGCGTGACCGCACACTCAGCTATAATATATATTTCTGTGACGTCACCAAGCGATACCGTAATATACATTATTGCATATTACTATACACTAAGACGACCATCAATTATGAAGGCATTATGAAGGCTAAATATATATTTCTCAGTGTGTGGTAGCTTGCTATAATATATATTATAGTACGGTATATTAATATATATTATAGCTAAGTCTGTGACGGGCTTAAACGTAGTTTAGGTATACCGCACTTGAACTGCTGTGCCGAGACAGTTTGCAGCAAATGTTGTCTGTCAGTCGTTCGGCAACCTCTGAGGAAGATGGAAGAAACAGCTAGGCTATTCTGTAAGCTATCTCGATAGCGGAATCCGCGGTGAGATTCAAATTTCGTACTACGAAATTCAATCGTATTACGTTGGTATACGGTTGAATTTCTTAATACGTAATTTGAATCTCACCGCAGATTCCGCTGTCGAGATAGCTTACAGAATAGCCTAGCAGATTTGAACGTTATTTTGAGTCAGGTGGACGAAAATGACTTGGATATTGTAATAGTATCTTTGCTTTGTGAGGAAGAAGAAAGAATGGAACAAGAGCAAGCAAAAAAGAAGGTAAAAATATGGGTTCATGACGTTCCATATTCACGAAATGAAGAAGGGAAATATCACACACTTTTGCCGCGGCTTAAAAAGGATCGGAAAAGGTTTCATACATACTTTAGAATGTCTCAAAATAAATTCGACGACTTGTTACAAATTATGAAGCCCCAATTAGAAAAACAAGATACACTTTTCCAAAGCGATAGGTGTGGAAGAAAAACTCATGGTTACAAAGTTTTATTTATTTCTTAATAATAATAATATAATAATAATAGCCTTTATTCAGACATCATTTACAATGAGGATTACAATTTGATTCATTATTATTTTAATTGAATAAAATACTAATAATTTATCTACCACTATGTATATATATATATATATATATATATTATGAGATTCGGAATCAGTATCAGATTTTGGTATCAGATTTGGAATATGAAAACCTACGGACGAACCTACGAACGGCGCGGTGTAGTTGGGATACGAATGTGATTTATTAGTTAATGCTACCCAAAGACACTATTCCACACGGACGGAGTCGCGGGCACAGCTAGTAGTAAATAAAGTTCTTTTTTGTAATAATCTCTTAATAAGTGCGCGCCGCGTCACGTCGCGGTGTGAGCCGACCCTAACTTGAATAAAATGAAGTGTCGCGTCGCTTGCTATACCGCACTAGCGGCAGCGGAACTACACGACGCGACACCACTCTGACACATATAGTAATCTGTGCGCGACACGGCGCATCAGATTTGATGAGTTGGTCAATTTTGTCGCGACGCGTAGTTCCGCTGCAGCAAAGTGCGATATACCTCATACAATTTCTTACAAAGAATATTTTGCCGCTATGTGTCGCGTCGCGCCGCTGCAGTGAAGTGTCGCTTAGTGCGGTCTAGCCTTAAACACTAGGGAAGTAGGGATGCTAACCAAACAAATCAAAAGATTGATCAGTCGATAGATTGAATCGAATGCAATGATTACTTGTGAAGGATGTTTAACTATAAAAATAACTACACTGTGATTGTAATTAACACATAATATTGTTCTTCTAAAAAATACAAAAATACAAAAATAATTAATAGGAACTAAAATCAATAATAATTTGGGTTAAAAAACTAACGATAAACTACTAAACGTTAGATCCATAGGTACATTTGAGTATGTTTTTTAGTTTATGTTTATTGGGCAATTTTCTATGGAGCTACATTTTAATCCATAAATACATATAAAATCGTTTAAATATGTACAATTTCCGATTTGTATAATTTGTATGTGTAACGTGTCTTATCAATTTCATATTAACGCAAAACAAACAAGTAAACAACTCTGAATAATGTCAATACTAATTGTATTTCTCATTTAGAGCTGCCGGAAAATTGGTTATTTCGAATAACATCAAACTAACATCATTCTAGTTTGTGTTGATGCGTATCAATTCATCAATTGAATCGATGTTTTTAAGCAAGTCACTTTACTATGAAGCTAAGACTGACAGATGTCAAATGTGATCTATTAAGTTGACCCTACTATAAGTATAACTTACTGTTACTGCTGGTGGCAGGTTCCACATCTTCAGGCGAGGCGGGCGGTGGCGTGAACACTCTGCTGTCCTCATCTTCAGCTGGGATGTCTTCAGATGGAAGGGACACGAAAGCCATGGCTTCTGTGTCGCTTGCTGAAAAAAAAACATACATTAGAGTACATTTTTATAGGCTCAAAGTGCGAGTTTGACGCGCGTAGATAGGTAGGTATGAAGACTATGGGCATAGAAAAGATAATACTACCTATGGCATTATTATCTTTTCTATGCTATGGGCATGCTCGGAGATAGCATATTAACATGACACAGCACGTGAGAATTACGCAGGGGCAATTTAAATAAATATTGATGACAAGGATCTTTACACAAAGCTTGTTTTTAAACATTATTTTGAGATAAACATTATATTTTTCTGATGAAAACCAAGATATGAGTCCCGAAATTGAAAGTTATTGCTTGGTGGGGTCACATGAGTTAAGAAGGAACAGAGACAAAGCTTCATACAACTGCGCTGTGATGATGACGTAGACGCACGTGAGTGCGTGAGCACTAGCGGCCTGTGTGCCGCCTGTCACGTACGGAGTGAAACCGGTTTATAGTGGCTCGGCTGGTGCTTTAACACGGCTGTCGCTCGCGACGCCTCACGTTATATTATATTAATTTTTATCCCATCTATTCGAAAAGTGATGGTTTGTTCCTCGATAAGTGCGCGCAAAGTAGGTCATTTCTGCCCTAGGGCGGGAAAGTTTTTTTTTAATTTTTGGCTTATGAATGTTCTTCTATAGTGCCCGGTCTAAGGAGGCTCAATGAAATTCCTTGACATTTCATGAAATTTTTTTTAAGCTGGATAGGCAAGCATTTGACCACTGTCTCACCTGATGTTAAGTGACGATGCGGTCGATGTGGCACGCTTACCTTGTAGATACCCGTTCAATCTCGATTTTTTATTTTCTTTTATTTCATAACATTACATGACATTTCGTGACATTTTGATGAAATTTCGGAAATTTCATGACATACTATGAAATTTAATGATATTTTGTTACATTTCATAACATTTCGTGACATTTTATGAAATTTCGTGACATTTCGATACTTATTATAACATTTCATGACATTTATGACATTTCGTTACATTTGATGACATTTCAAGATATTTCATGACATTTAATATCATCTTGTAACATTTCATGACATTTCGTGACTTTTCTTGACATTTCGTGCCATTTAATGACATTTCATGACATTGAATAATATTTCATGACATTTCGTGACATTTCGTAACATTTCATGACATTTATGACATTTTATGACATTGAATGACATTTCGTGTCATCCCCCCCTTAAACTTTTATATTTTATATTTTTGTATAAAAATCGGAAAGCGGTTCACAGAATACATCTACCTACCAAGTTTCAATTCTGTAGTCCTAACAGTTTCGGAATAAAATGGCTGTGACATACGGACGGACAGACAGACAGACAGACAGACAGACAGACATGACGAATCTGTAAGGGTTCCGTTTTTTGCCATTCGGCTACGGAACCCTAAAAAGCAGGTCATGTTTACTTGAAGGAGGATTTTATAACGATGAAGATATTTCTTGTCTCTTTTGTACCAACCCTCCAAGAATAGGTAAACATTTTTTCCGTTCCTAAGAAGGTTTGTCTCTGTTCCTTCTTTACTCACGTGGTGGGGTCTGGGAACTATTATAATATTAACTTTTGTCTGCTCTATGCTACAAAAACATTTAATAAAATGGATGTACTACAAACTTACATAATTCTAGCGTTGGCTCTTCCTTCACGTCGAGGACATTTGATTCATTACCTGTCAAAAGTAATTTTACAATTAAGACAGGCTTATATAGGGAAAGAAAGTAAATGGAATAGGAGCAGGCAATTATGATAGGTAAACTTCTTGTATTCTATGCCACAGTGCTTCAGGACAAAAATCTTCAATCAGTGCGCCGTGCGTCCTACCCGTGGTCATGACCGCGGGGGATTAAAGTCATGACCTACGTAGCTGATACGTGGACTCAGCAGAACACAGCCTTTGAGTGTCAGGCAATTCTAGGCTTAGCGTGTCCACCAACTTCGACCACATTATCCTTTACTACCACGAAAGATAGTGGTCAAACGTTAGCCTATACTTAACTTCCTTACTATATATATACAATTATATATAAAATATATATGTATATATAATACACATATATAACGAAAGTAACTCTGTCTGTCTGTCTGTTTCACTTTCACGCCAAAACCACAGAACCGATTTAAATGAAATTCGGTACGCAGATAGTCTAGACCCTGAGAAAGGACACAGACTACTTTTAAATGCGAAAAAAAGGGTTGTAATGGGTTAAAGGGGGGATGAAAAATTGTATGGAAGTATCGTAATTTTTAAAGCTAGAAGCTTGAAACTTATTTCTTAGGCTGTTGATTCGATATAAATAAATATGACATTCAAAGTTTGTAAAAGTTTTACCCTCAAGGGTGTAAATAACAAATGGGATGAAAGTTTGTATGGAAATATATAAGGTTTATGTAAATGTTCCAATGAACCGATTTAAATGAAATTTGGTTCACAGATAGTCTAGAGCCTGAAATAGGACACAATCTACTTTTTAATGCGAAGAAAGAGTTGTAAGGGGTTGAAAGGGGGGGGATGACAAGTTGTATGGAAGTATCATCATTTTCACTCGAAGCTTGAAACTTATTATTTAGGCTGTTGATTCGATATCAGTCAAACCTGGATAAGCGAGAGTTCAAGGGAGCACAATTTCATTCTCGCTTATAGAGGTTCCTCACTAACCCGAGTTGCTCGCTAATGCAGGTACATGGGCAGCGTTTCTCTCTTATAGAGGTAACGCAGCAATAACAAGTCAGAGCAAGTACGAATGTAGTAAATATGTAATATGATAAAATGATGTGCATAATATGCCCAACATATAGTATGTACATAATATATTTTTAATAGTGTGTATATGTTACGTTCATTCGATTTCGACATATAAGTACTTTATAAGGCTAGGTATCAAGATGCTTACGAAAACAGATTGGCAGATCTTCAGTCCAGTGGTTGCACACACCTTGGTCTACAGATTTACTTTCCCCAGCTGTTTTGCTGTTGTTATATAGAGTTTCTAGCAACGCAACAAGATGTTTTGGCACTCCAAGCTCCGAGAGAACCCTCCACAAACATTGCCAGTTCACGCAGTCGAATGCTTTGCTATAATCCACAAAGCATAGAACAACCGGAGTGTTGTATTCGTAGGCCTTTTCGATTAGCTGCCTGATGTTCAATATTTGTTCACGCGTACCTTTACCCTTCACAAAGCCTGCTTGCTCCTGGGGGATTTGCCAATCAAGATAGTGGCGGATTCGGCGATTAAGGACGTGAAGCAATATTTTGCTGGCATGTGAGATAAGCGCTAATGTACGGTAGTTGTTACATTTCCTTGTTGACCCTTTCTTGTGTAAGGGGAGGATTATAGATTCTGTCCAGTCCTGCGGCCACTGACCGTTGATCCACGTGTCGTTACAGATGGTGTGTAACGTGTCAATTCCAAGATCTCCAAGGATCTTTAGTATCTCGGCTGAAATATTGTCTGGACCTGGGGCTTTTCTGACCTTCAGCGAATCAAGTGCCGCAACAATCTCAGAGCGCAGGATGTCTGGTTCAAATTCAAAGTTTCCCCATGTTTGTAGGTGAGTTGACGTGTGTATAGAGTCCTTATAGAGGTGTTCACAGTAGCAGCGCCAAGTGTCAGCAATTTTATCAACTTCTTGCATTACTTGCCCACTGGAGTCTTCGATTACCCAAGTCTTAGGTTTGAATTGTTTGGAGAGGAGGCGTACTTTCTTAAACAGATCTGCGGTTTGGAATTTCAAGGAATGTTGTTCAATTTCAGTGCATATGTTATCGATGAATTGGTTTTTGTCTCTTGCGCAATATTTGTCTATTGATTTTGAGAGCTCACCATATTCTTTAAGCACCCTTGGATTTTGTAACCCCAGTATTTTAAGTTCTTTCCTTCTTTTAATCAATTCCCAAGTGCTATCTGTTATCCACACTGATTTTTTGTGCTCTGTCTTGGTGTTTACACTTTTCAGATTCGTCAACGATTCGTTAATAGTATATTTTAAGGATTCCCACATCGCATTAGCGTTTTTTTGGTCTACTTTAGACTCTGCAAGTGACTTTTCAATATATTCTCTGAATATAGGAATCTCTGGTGGATCTAGCTGCCTAGGTTGTGGCGCCGAACGTTCTCTGGGTGCTTTTAGACGTAGCGCAAAATTAGCCACAAGTAGGTTGTGATCAGTGCCACACTCTGCACCAGGAAATGTTTTTACATTAGAAACAGATGATCTCCAGCGAGCGTTGATCATTATGTAATCGATTTGGTTCCGAAATCTGTCACCTGGAGATTTCCATGTGTAAAGACGCCTTGCATGATGTTGAAAGCAGGTGTTAATTGTAGCTATAGTTCCTCCTAAATAATATAAATAAATAAAGCTAAACTGTCGCTTATAGAGGTATAGATAAGTAGCAGTCTCACTTACGGAGCTCCATGAGGGAAAAACGACTCTCTCTTACAGAGGTTTCTGTTTCTCGCTAATAGAGGTTTTGGGAGCTTAAAATGACGGGTCCTGGCTATTGCTCTCACTTATAGAGTTTTCTCACTTATCCAGTTCTCACTTACCCAGGTTTGACTGTAAATAAATATGACATTCAAAGTTTGTAAAAGTTATACCTTTAAGGGAGTAAAATAACAAAAGGGAATATGGGATAAAAGTTTGTATGGAAATATTTAAGGGTATGATTGATTGAGTAGTATATCTCGTTCAAACCAATTTTCGTTGAAAGTTTTTATTGAGATCTACAGAATATATTTTTTCTAGATTTTTCACTCCCTTACTTCAGAAGTTAGAGGGGGGGACACACATTTTACCACTTTAGACGCGCCTATCTTTGAAATGATTGACTTTGAGAAAAAATGATTTTAGAAACCTCAATGTTATTTTAAAAGCCCTATCCATAGAACCCCACACGTATAGGTTTGACGAAAAATTTTTTTTTTTTGTTCCAGTTCCATGTATGGGATGCCCCCCTTAAACTTTTATATTTTTGTATAAAAATCGGAAAGCGGTTTACAGAATACATCTACCTACCAAGTTACAATTCTGTAGTCTTAATAGTTTCGGAATAAAATGGCTGTGACATACGGACGGACAGACAGACAGACAGACAGACATGGCGAATCTATAAGGGTTCCGTTTTTTGCCATTCGGCTACGGAACCCTAAAAACGCTGAACTAATATGTTAGGCAGATAAAACGGCGGCAATTTTTCATGGTGATAGTTGGGATTCCACGGTGTCAGCTACAGAAAAAGGATTGGCAGACCTGGCCCGATGGCTTGATGGCAATCTGCTGACGCTAAACGCGAAAAAAACTAATTACATTCCTTTTCACATAACACGAGCCACCAAACCAGATAGATTGAATATTCGTTTTCACAACTTTTCATGCGAAAACCTCAACGGGCATGCTAGAAATTGTCAGAAATGCCAATGCACAACTATTGACAGGGTTGAGCACACCAGGTACTTAGGCATTATAGTAGATCAAAATCTATCGTTTAAACAACACTTGAACTCGCTTGCAAAACGGATTCGTAGACAAATCTACGTCATGAAGCTATTACGACATATTGCCACAATGGAAATCAAGAAACTAGTGTATGTCTCAATGTGTCAGTCCCTTGTACAATATTGTATAGCGGTCTGGGGTGGAGCGGCCAAATCATACATGATTATTTTAGAGCGTGCTCAGAGAGCGGTTCTTAAGGTAATGTTGGGAATGCCTCGGCGCAAGCACAAACGAGCTCTATAAGAACACAAAAGTCTTAAGAGTAAGGTAACTCTTCGTTTTACGGGCGGTTCTTAATAGACACTCGCATCCAACACGTCAACTTAGCGAGCATTCCAGATACAAACCAGCCAGACAAGAGTTGCCTAAGATAAACACCGTGTTCGCCACACGCCTAGCACCATATGTTCACATTTTCACATTGAATGCCGTAAGCAGAGAGTTGGAAACCCAAGACTCCAATTTTTGGGAAGCAAAATGCAAAATAAAACGCTGGTTGCAATCCCTGACTTATGAGGAAACAGAAAGACTTGTGAAAGTCATTGATAAGTAATTTGTTGAAACTAGCGCAAAATAAATGAATGTATATCAGCTACGAGCACAAACGAACTCTCACACATACATGCACAAACACACACACACACAAACACACACATACAAACACACACACACACTGTTTATTATTGTATGTAATTAATCTAATTCGGAATTCAGTCATCCATTCAAAGTAATTATACATTAATAACTTAACTGATAATTAAATTGGAATATTCATTTTAAATTGCATTGCTAATAATTATTTACCTAAAACAATTAAACCTAAAATAAATAGTTTTAGGAATTAAGTTTAAAGTTTAATGAAATAAGGCATCTAACCTAGTGAAACACAACAGCATGAGTATAGGTAATAATTAAAGTATTGTAAATTTGATTCTACAATTTTATAATCTACTAGCAGCCCGCCCTGGCTTCGCACGGGTAGAACATATATGCCCACAAAATTTGCATCAGTTTGTTGCATCGAATATAAAATATGAACATATTTAACAACCATCGTCATATTTCATCCAATTTACACAAAACCTTAACGAATTATGCACCTAAACCTTCCTCATAAACACTCTGGCTATTGGTGAAAACCGCATGATAATCCGTTCAGTAGCTATTGAGATTATTGCGAACAGACAGACAGACGCAGTGATGAACTTTGTTTTACAATACTTACGTAGTGATATTGGACGGCCCTTTGGCGTTAAGGATAGTTATCCTGATTCTGACCCGACGGTCGTTGGTTCTAATCCTAGCTATATACCTACCAATGAAAGTTTTATGTGCATTTATGAATCATGAGTTTTCGTACAGTGGTAGTGGAATCATTAAATCTACCAAAAAGTAGCTTACCACCAAGGAGTACATCTGCCGCCGTAACCTTACGGCGTTCCCCGACGCAAAATGTAGGGGTAATATACGTTTAACGTGTGTATCTGTGTGTCTGTCTGTAGCATCTTAGCACCTAACCGGATGAACCGATTTTGTTTTTATTATTGATAGTTTTTTTTTGTTTGATAGATGTCTTCATCGAGAGTTTGGTCTTGAATTTTCATGAATCAAAGCTAAGAAGCTTTGATTCATGAAAATTCGTTCAATCGTTATAAAACTATGAGCTTTTTTCTAGTTAATTGCGCTATGAAATCAACTTTCATAGGTCTGATCAATTCGAAAATCTTCTTCTTCAACGATATTGTAAGAACATGGAAGCCTCCTGGACTCTACAGAATACTCAAATCCTCACCAACTTACAGCTCAGATTTTAAATGTCGTGTTTAGAGTCATTGGAAAAAGCTATTATACATAGATCAGTCGGGGTGGTTTAAAATATTATATTATTATATATATAGATGAATATTATTTTATACAATAGATCATATTATTATACTATATTGACTTCAAATTGATTGTGATCGGTGGGGATCTACAGCATAGCTAAGCTTATAATAATATTTTCGTAGTAACTATGACCTAATCTGTGGTTTCACTGCAAATATTTTATTAATTTTGCGATGCGTGTTTGTGAAATTCGTGATATCTTCTAGAGTTTTCATTTGAATTATATACTGTAAAGGACAATTTTAATCTATAATTTGTGGTCAAGCTAATTAACGTATTAATTTAAAACAATCAAACACAAACTAATAAAAATCAAATCGAAATTAAGTTCTCTTACGGGTGCACTACGCGGTATAGTGCGATGTCTTCCTCTCCAAGTAAGATATACTATATACAACTCATTGGTGAAACCACATATTGACTATCTAATAGAAATCTGGGGAACATCTTACAAAACAAATCTAAAATTACTCCAAATAGCTCAAAATAAACTAGTTAAAACATTATTTCATTACGATTATATGACGCCAACCGACAAAATATACAAAGAAACCAAATTACTTAACATCCCTCAAACATACATTTACAATAAATTGTTAAACACAATCCAAAATTTCATCGTACCAACGGGACTTGAACCCGCAACCTCCGGAATTACATGTTCCGGTGCTTTGCCAATTAAGCCATGGTGCGAAGTAACGTTACGACGAAATTAGTGGATTGCATTTGTTAACCCAATTATGCATTGGTGGCGCCATCTATGACTACTTATTACGTAAGTTAATCATTCGGAAGAAATCATTACAGTTTTCAAATCCGACGAGAGATGTTGCACTGCGTAAATCAAATATTATGTTTCTTTGAAGTGTTACACACTTAATATTTTTGTAAATTGTTAAACACAATCCAAAATTTCATCGTACCAACGGGACTTGAACCCGCAACCTCCGGAATTACATGTTCCGGTGCTTTGCCAATTAAGCCATGGTGCGAAGTAACGTTACGACGAAATTAGTGGATTGCATTTGTTAACCCAATTATGCATTGGTGGCGCCATCTATGACTACTTATTACGTAAGTTAATCATTCGGAAGAAATCATTACAGTTTTCAAATCCGACGAGAGATGTTGCACTGCGTAAATCAAATATTATGTTTCTTTGAAGTGTTACACACTTAATATTTTTGTAAATTGTTAAACACAATCCAAAATTTCATCGTACCAACGGGACTTGAACATAATATTTGATTATTATTATTACGGGAAAGAAACATAATATTTGATTTACGCAGTGCAACATCTCTCGTCGGATTTGAAAACTGTAATGATTTCTTCCGAATGATTAACTTACGTAATAAGTAGTCATAGATGGCGCCACCAATGCATAATTGGGTTAACAAATGCAATCCACTAATTTCGTCGTAACGTTACTTCGCACCATGGCTTAATTGGCAAAGCACCGGAACATGTAATTCCGGAGGTTGCGGGTTCAAGTCCCGTTGGTACGATGAAATTTTGGATTGTGTTTAACAATTTACAAAAATATTAAGTGTGTAACACTTCAAAGAAACATAATATTTGATTTACGCAGTGCAACATCTCTCGTCGGATTTGAAAACTGTAATGATTTCTTCCGAATGATTAACTTACGTAATAAGTAGTCATAGATGGCGCCACCAATGCATAATTGGGTTAACAAATGCAATCCACTAATTTCGTCGTAACGTTACTTCGCACCATGGCTTAATTGGCAAAGCACCGGAACATGTAATTCCGGAGGTTGCGGGTTCAAGTCCCGTTGGTACGATGAAATTTTGGATTGTGTTTAACAATTTACAAAAATATTAAGTGTGTAACACTTCAAAGAAACATAATATTTGATTTACGCAGTGCAACATCTCTCGTCGGATTTGAAAACTGTAATGATTTCTTCCGAATGATTAACTTACGTAATAAGTAGTCATAGATGGCGCCACCAATGCATAATTGGGTTAACAAATGCAATCCACTAATTTCGTCGTAACGTTACTTCGCACCATGGCTTAATTGGCAAAGCACCGGAACATGTAATTCCGGAGGTTGCGGGTTCAAGTCCCGTTGGTACGATGAAATTTTGGATTGTGTTTAACAATTTACAAAAATATTAAGTGTGTAACACTTCAAAGAAACATAATATTTGATTTACGCAGTGCAACATCTCTCGTCGGATTTGAAAACTGTAATGATTTCTTCCGAATGATTAACTTACGTAATAAGTAGTCATAGATGGCGCCACCAATGCATAATTGGGTTAACAAATGCAATCCACTAATTTCGTCGTAACGTTACTTCGCACCATGGCTTAATTGGCAAAGCACCGGAACATGTAATTCCGGAGGTTGCGGGTTCAAGTCCCGTTGGTACGATGAAATTTTGGATTGTGTTTAACAATTTACAAAAATATTAAGTGTGTAACACTTCAAAGAAACATAATATTTGATTTACGCAGTGCAACATCTCTCGTCGGATTTGAAAACTGTAATGATTTCTTCCGAATGATTAACTTACGTAATAAGTAGTCATAGATGGCGCCACCAATGCATAATTGGGTTAACAAATGCAATCCACTAATTTCGTCGTAACGTTACTTCGCACCATGGCTTAATTGGCAAAGCACCGGAACATGTAATTCCGGAGGTTGCGGGTTCAAGTCCCGTTGGTACGATGAAATTTTGGATTGTGTTTAACAATTTACAAAAATATTAAGTGTGTAACACTTCAAAGAAACATAATATTTGATTTACGCAGTGCAACATCTCTCGTCGGATTTGAAAACTGTAATGATTTCTTCCGAATGATTAACTTACGTAATAAGTAGTCATAGATGACGCCACCAATGCATAATTGGGTTAACAAATGCAATCCACTAATTTCGTCGTAACGTTACTTCGCACCATGGCTTAATTGGCAAAGCACCGGAACATGTAATTCCGGAGGTTGCGGGTTCAAGTCCCGTTGGTACGATGAAATTTTGGATTGTGTTTAACAATTTACAAAAATATTAAGTGTGTAACACTTCAAAGAAACATAATATTTGATTTACGCAGTGCAACATCTCTCGTCGGATTTGAAAACTGTAATGATTTCTTCCGAATGATTAACTTACGTAATAAGTAGTCATAGATGGCGCCACCAATGCATAATTGGGTTAACAAATGCAATCCACTAATTTCGTCGTAACGTTACTTCGCACCATGGCTTAATTGGCAAAGCACCGGAACATGTAATTCCGGAGGTTGCGGGTTCAAGTCCCGTTGGTACGATGAAATTTTGGATTGTGTTTAACAATTTACAAAAATATTAAGTGTGTAACACTTCAAAGAAACATAATATTACATTTACAATACTTGTGTACTGATTAGAAAAATATTAAATAAAGACATACACACACAAATAGTATTTACAAAAAAACATCAAATACAACAAAAGCGATTAAGAAATGCAAATGATATAAATCTATACTCTCCACGTACAAACTATGGTAAGAAAAACTTAATGCACGAGGGTGCTCAAATCTACAACAAACTGCCAAGAGATATTAAAGAAAGTAAATCATTAAAAACCTTCAAAAAGCTACTAAAATATTACATAAAAAACAACAAAAGCACTAACATATAAATGTATAAAAACAATCGGTACAATAAATTATTACTTTAAATAATGCAATAGTTAACACAAAACTAAAATACAAAAATCGTTAACGATACTATTAAAAATATAAACTACATTAAAACATTATACTATAAAAAAAAAAGGTAAAATCATATACACAAATATCCTTGCTAATAAATAAAATGCTCGCCTTTATATTATAATTTTAAAAGCCAGCAGAAGTTAACAGAATCAATCACATATTGATAGTATAATACAAAATATATTATTTTGAGATGCATTAAATTTTAAATAAATAAAATCATAAAATAAATTAAAACATAAATCAAATAAAATGTAATGTTTAAACAAATAAAAGCCATCAACTGTTGAAAGCATTACATTTTTAATTAGCTGATAATATAATACCTTAAGTAATATTGTATACAATAACATACCACATCTAGTAAAGTAACATCTAATTCTTTGTAACGCTTATCAGTAAGCATCGGTCGAAGCAGTTATGCGAGAAGCAAATCGTCCGCTACTACACTACTTTTCTATCTACCTACATGCATATTATATTTTTGTTAGAAGACACTAATCATTATTTATTATATTAGATATGCCTAGTCTAAATAACAAATTGTAAATATTTAAATTTCTCATTTAAGTGAATTTCTGTAATTCTTTTGAGAAATAAATGTCTTAAACCACAATTAATTATTTGGATAAGGATTAATACTATATACTTGAAAATGGCCTTGGAAGTTATGTAATATTTTTAACAAAAATTGTAAGATTAAAATGGTTACTGTGAGTCAACCTTAAGAGATAGACATATGCTGTCGCGGACTTTTTTGTAGGTCTTATTAAGTTGTATAACTCTTGCATAGAAAATATTCTTCTATCTATTTTCAATTAAGCAGCGTTCGAAAGAAACGTGTTTTTTCGACCGTTTTTTTGCCGACTTAGGTTGCAAATTAGGTCTCCACGAATGTACCTTTGATTTAAACGGGATAATATAAAGCCTATTTTCATTCCGAAAGTCCATTCTATGTATTAGTGAAAGAATTTTTTAAATGGGTTCAGTAGTTTTTGAGCCAAATCATTACAAACATACAAAAATACAAATCTATCTCTTTATAATATTAGTATAGATAGAGAATATTATGTTTATGGTACAGTGTTCCTGTTCTAATTATTTTAAATAGTAATGTATAACTGATTGCAATGCTATTATAAGTAACTTAATTTAATTACGATAAATAAGAAGAAGAAAGAAGAAGAAAGAAAATCGTTTATTTGGCAAAAACTCACATAGTAACAAATTTAATTAATTATAATAATAATGTAAAACATCAAAAGAAGAAAGAACACAGGTTTTAAAATAAGTTTATGAGAAGTGAGGTGCCAAAAAGGCTTAACTCAGCACATATGTCTGGGGTTACACACCTAGACGCTGGTTTTCAGCTAAGCCTGCGGGTGATGAACTAGCGCGAAAATATTTTTATTAAATTTAAATATTATATACAATGTAATATAATATAAATACAATACATATTAGTAAGTTAAATATATACATAGAATATATATATATATATATATATATATATATATATATATATATATATATATATATATATATATATATATATATATATATATATATATAGATATAAGGAGAAATAAATAGATACATACATACGAATGCTGGATACAAATGCAAATGTGATCTATGGCTTATGGTAAGAGAAGGAAATATTTAAGTAGTGGACAAGATGTCATAATATAATTATGTTAGATGAATGACATATCTTTATTTATATCACCGTATTTCCGCTGCTCGACTACCAAGTACTGTTTCAATTTATATTTAAACAAGCTTAAAATTTTTACATTCCTGATTGGCGGTGGAATATTGTTCCAGCACTTGGTAGCGGAGTAGCGGAAAGAGCCCCGAAAGCCGACAGAACGGTGATGCGGTATGGATAGTGGCTGAGAGACATACCTGAGAGAGCATGACCTCCTTTGAGACATCCAGTTAATCTTCTTGTGCAAATATAGGGGTTCTTTAAAGTTAATTATGCCAAATAGTAGAGAAGCAAGGTGAAGTTTACGACGCGATTTCATCTTAAGGGCATAGTTTTTGTTCAAAAAAGGTGTTACATGACTTCTGGAATATTAAAACAAAATCTTGCACATGCATTTTGTACCCTCTGGATTAGATGTTGGGTTCTAGATAGTAAACGAGAACCGTATACGGTGTCAGCGTAATTGAGCTTCGAAAGTACAAGAGATTCTATTAATCTTATACGAAGTTCTTCGCTTAAGTACGGTCTGAGTTTATATAATGTTTTCAACCTGTAAAAGCAGTTTCGTACTGACTCCGTGATATGCTCTTCGAAACGCAAGTTGACATCAATCTTTAAACCCAAGTTGCGGGCCACGTATACCCTCTCAACATTCTCACCCTTGAGGGTTATGTCGATGGTATGTGGCAACAATGACAGTTTGTGTTTGCTGCCTAGAACCATAAATTTAGTTTTAGTTGGGTTTAGTAAGAGGCAATTATTTGTTGACCATTTCACTATCCTCTCTAAGTCTTCGTTTAGTTTGTGTATGGCTAAATCTAAACTTTCCGGAGCAAAATCAATGTACATTTGGATGTCATCTGCATATATGTGGTACTTGGAATGTTTAATGCATTTAATAATATCAGCACTGTAAAGGATAAACAAAATTGGTCCTAGAATGGACCCTTGCGGTACACCTCTGTTTACCTCAGTAGGAGCTGATTTTAAGACATCACCAGAGGTTTGTTTTAACTCGACATGTTGTCGCCTGTTTCCTAAATAGCTGTTAAACCACTTTAGCGCAGAAGAGTCAAATCCGTAATAGCTTAGTTTGGAAATCAGTAGCGAGACATTTATGGCGTCAAAAGCGCGGGAAAAATCCAATAACACTAGTAAAGAGCACATGCCTTGATCTTGAGATGCAATAATATTGTCGGTAACATCAATAAGGGCCGTGGCCGTGCTTCTGCCTCGCCTGAAACCTGACTGTAACTCTGGTAGAATTTTATTACATTCAAGATATCTAGTCAACTGCTGGCAAACAACCTTCTCCATAATTTTTGACATGCATGGTAAGATACTGATAGGCCGCAGATCTTTGAGCTCGATTGGACTATTGTTTTTAGGTAAAGGCCGCACAACTGCAGTCTTCCACGCGTCAGGGAAAATACAGCTAGTAAATATAAATAGTATTTGATTCTATATACAACATTAATAGTACTGATTTGAAATAAAGAAACTTAAGGTATTCTAACTAAAAACAAGGCGTATACGCTAACTAATGATAGTTAATAATTATAATACCCAACATAATAATAATTATCACAAATGTAAACGCATCTACAAATATGAGTTTTCTGGATTTTTTCTGCAAACAAAATGTGACAGATAAACCAGATACACAACATATTTTTATTATGGCGTAATTAACAAACAGCAAATGAAGATTGGTAGATGTATTATGAAACAATACAATATTCTCGATTTGTAATGTACATAACCAGCGCAGAAACCTTTTTGATTTAACCCGAGATGCAGGCCTAGCCTAGTTTGGAGCCCACCGAAAATAATTAGTGGTTCATAGTAAAGCACTGCAATGTAATTACTCTATAATGAATTAAGATAATTAAGCTAACAAATATATTATGATCACGAATAATCTGTATGCATGATGCATGGAAATAAAAAATTCATTTCAATTTCATTTCATTTCATTTTCATTTCATTTCTGTCTGTCTGTCCGTCTGTCATCAAGCTGTATCTCATGAACCGTGATAGTTAGACAGTTGACATTTTCACAGATGATGTATTTCTGTTGCCTCTATAACAACAAATACTAAAAACAGAATAATGTTAAAAATAATACAAGAAACGCGTTTTTTTCGGCATTTCACGCCATCTATGAACGCTTAGTTAGGTAAAAGTCCCGTAGATGGCGTTATATTGAAATGTCGATTCCTAACACCTTTGTTAGACGTTAGATAGCGTTATAAGAAATTAAATGTTTTATAATTATTATTTTAAAGTTATACATGAAAATTCTGAAAGCGCTTGGGAACAATTGTTGGCTTTTCCCTCGAAGTCCACCCCTCAAAAAATACCACTAAATCTCTCACTACCACAATTAAAAATAACTTTCTCACACAGTCTCACTTTAGGCCCGATAATTCTTCCCAAATTTCAAATTTGAACCAACAACATTCACATTGGCAGAATAATTCACAACATAAAAAATCTCATAGTACTTTAGAAAAAGTAGAAACTAAAATAAGTGATGGGGACTTGAAGGGAGCTGCTCAGCTCTTATTTACCAATGACACCATCGCTCCAGACACGCCAGAGACTTTATTAGCCCTGATTGACAAGCATCCACCATCGCTATCACCGCCTTACCTTCCAGTTACCACCACTCCTGTTGAATGTTTACAGGCGACAGAAAAAGACATAAGGGCGGCAGTGATGTCTTTTAAAAATGGATCGGCTGGTGGACTTGATGGCCTAACTCCCCAACACATTAAAGATCTTATATGTGGAGCTACTGGGGATGCGGGCCAGAGTCTACTGCTAGACATCACCGCCCTCATAAACTACATGCTATCAGGTAAGGTGCATGCACAGATTGCCCCTCTTCTATATGGTGCAAACCTATCCGCATTGAAAAAGAAAGATGGCGGTATCAGGCCAATAGCCGTAGGTTGCACATATAGGAGAATAGCATCCAAGGTTTGCTGCCGTCACATACATACAAAACTGATTGAAAAGTTCCAGCCCCTTCAGTTAGGCTTTGGCAGTAAGGGCGGATGCGAGGCAGCTGTTCATGCTCTCCGTCCATTTGTACATCACGATTGCGGTGAGGTGATATTGAAGGTGGATGTCAAAAATGCCTTTAATTATGTTCATCGTTCTGTTCTTTTGAATGAAATTCAAAATTATATTCTGGAAACTTTTGACTACCTTTGGCAATGTTATGGATTGGATTCTAAATTACTTTACCGAGACCATTTAATAAATTCTTTCACAGGTTGTCAACAGGGCGACCCTCTTGGACCAGCCATTTTCGGACTAGCAATACACCCTGTAATTTCAAACCTAAATTCTGAATTAAACATGTGGTATCTGGACGACGGAACCCTTGGAGGCAAAGCCACAACTGTATTACAAGATTTACAGTTTTTAATTGACAAATTTAAATTGATTGGCCTGGAACTAAATTTTTCTAAGTGTGAACTTTTTATCACAGATATTGTACCATCGCACCAAAGAGACGATTTGTATAATAAATTTAACAGTTTGGCTCCAAATTTAAAATTACTAAACAAAGAAAGTCTACGCCTCCTAGGAGCTCCGATCCTTCAAGAGTCATTTTCGGTTTTTGTTGAAGAACATCGTCAAAAATTTGACGATACGTCTAAGCGTCTCACCAAAATTCATAACCACATGGCTTACCATCTAATTCGATTGTCTTTTTGTGCCAAAATTTACATACATACTACGCTGTAGTCCTCTTTGGAATCTTCAACCTTTACTACTAAGTTTAGATGACGCGATCAAAAATATTTTAACACAAATTCTAAATTGTTCACTTTCAAATAATTCATGGTGTCAGGCCTCTGTGCCTATTCGGTTTGGAGGCATTGGCATCTGCAAAATTTCAAGTGTTTCTCTACCGGCCTTTTTATCTTCTACTAATAGTGTTTCATCTGTTTTTAAAAAAATAATTTCAAATTCATCATCCAACATTTCTATAGCATACATGGAAGAAGCTAAAACCGCCTGGTCTTTGACTTGTCCAGGTGAGGTCTTACCTATAAAACTTAGTTCACAAAAGCTATGGGACGAGCCCCTTTGTAAAATTGTTCAGGATGAACTAATTCAAAATAGTGTTGATATTAGGGACCGAGCTGGTCTCCTTGCCACACGTGAAAAAGAATCTGGATACTGGCTACACACATTACCTTCTTCCAACATAAGTACCCTTATGGACAATGACAATTTCTCCATTGCTGTGGGATTACGTCTGGGCATCTCCCGGACAGTACCTCACAATTGTCACTGCGGAAGTGAAGTAGACAGATAGGCCACCATGGCCTGTCATGCCGCCGCAGTGCAGGGCGTCTCTCACGTCACGCCTCCTTGAATGACGTCATTCGTCGGGCCCTTGCCACCGTGAACGTGCCGGCTATATTAGAGCCGAACGGTATATCACGTGACGATGGTAAGAAGGTGGTTTTGTAAAGGAGCTGTCGATTAATAGACGTCACTCGTGACCAAAGAGCTGGCGCTTACCTTGGCCAACGGATTAGCTTAGCAATTCAACGAGGTAACGTCGCCAGCTTTTTGGGAACGTTACCGGCAGACAGCTGCGACCCCTAGAATACCCCCTAAATACTTAAAATGTTATAAATAAAAAACAGAACCTATTCTGTTTTTTATTTATAACATTTTACGTATTTATATCAGTTTAAATAGTTTTTATCTTAATTTAGTTTTAAGTTGTATATATATATATGTACTTAGGAATCTAAACTAACAAAGACAATCTAAACACAACAAACAATAAAGCCAACCATTATTGTTTTTTGCTGGCGAAAAATGATAGTGGTATTTTTTGCTCGATCTTATAAAATACTGTAGTGTGGTACGGAACCCTACTAGTGCGAGTCCGACTTGCACTTGGCCACTAGAAATTTTGAATGGTCTAAGGTCCTGAGTGAACACAATAAAAAGATATTGGCAAATTTAGATTTTTGCGAAAACTTGTAAGTACTAAATTTTTTTTTTTTTTTTTTTTTTTTTTTTATTTAAGGTAAGCCAACAGTTTCGATTAAAACTAAATGATTTACAGTATATAAACCATGAAACCAATTAAAGACTCACACGTATACGAAAACAGATTTTGGTATGAAAAAATGTGAGCATAAACATTAAGTAATACATACGAGTAACAATATAAATATAGAAACAATAAAAATACTTATAGATTTTGATAAGAAAAATTCAGCAAATACACTATTCACAAAAAATACTATTTGATCATGAAAAAAAAAATTCAGCACACAACCGCCGTCTTACAGTCGCGTCACTGGTACAAAATAAATCAAAATCATAAAGTTGACTTAACTCATTGAAGTTGCTGCTTGCTCGCCATATGAAACTATTTTGCCGGTAATATGTGTTTACTGAAGGAATATGGATAGGTGGGTTATACCGTAAACACTTAACAGGGACATTCAGTTTTATTTTACTAGTAAGTTCCGGGCTGTTAATACGATTGGAAGTTATCTTGAGCAGGAAGGTGATATCAGCTATACTACGTCGAGATGATAAAGGAAGAAAATGAAATCGTCTACAAAGTTGCATGTAGTCATTAGATTTGTATTGCACACCTAAACGGAAACACAAATATTTAATAAACTTCTTTTGAATATTTTCAATACGGTCAATATACTTATTATAACGGGGATTCCATATTTGCGATCCATATTCTAAAATGCTTCTTACATATGAACAGTACAGAATCTTAAATGTTTTGACTTTGTTAAATTGTTTTGAACTTCGCATAATAAAACCTAAAGCTCGCGAAGCTTTGCTCACTATAGCTTCAATATGCTCATCAAACAAAAGTTTAGAATCATGTAGCACTCCGAGGTCTCTAATTATTTTTGCTTTTTGGAGGTTCTGGACTTTGAGAACATATTCAGACGACACAGATGTCTTCTTACGTGTAAAAGTTACTACAGAACACTTCAAAGGGTTCAAGTCTAATTTGTTACGATTACAGTAATCATCTAACCGTAGCAAATCGGCCTGCAGATCTTTTGAATCTTGAGTAGAATTGATAGATTTAAATATTTTCATATCATCTGCAAAACATAACATATTAGAATGGATGCAGCATTTGGAGATGTCATTGATAAAAATAAGAAATAGAAGGGGCCCCAGAAGTGATCCTTGGGGCACACCGCTGGGTATCTTCATCCAACCAGAAATATAGTTACTAATGACCACAGCTTGAGTCCGGTTATCAATATAAGATGAGAACCACCTTAGTAGATCTCCTCTTATGCCGATGTTAGCCAATTTAACAATTAGCAATTGGTGATCAATACGATCAAAAGCTTTGCTGTAATCTGTATATACCACATCCACTTGACCACCAGCATCCATGGCCTCAGTTAGAAAATCATTTAGCAAGACTAAGTTGGATACTGTTGATTTATGTCTAAGAAAACCATGCTGAGAGGAATGTAGGGAATTATTTACAGCTGCATGAAGTTGATTATAAACTATCTTCTCAAAAACTTTAGCAATAATACACAGTTTAGAAATCGGTCTATAATTAGTTACTTCGGTTTTAGATCCTTTTTTATGAATAGGTGTAATAAACGCAGATTTCCAGCTGCTAGGAAAGTGATTAATTTTAAGCGACTTCTCAAATAAAAGACTAATAGGAAGAGCGATAGATTTGGCTGTATTGACTAAAAATATTGAACGTATATGATCTGGACCAGCCCCTTTAGAAGGGTCAAGATTAGACAAGAGTTTTGTTACTTCAGCTACATCAATTTCAATATGGCTTACATCAGAAATCTGTTCCGAATCGCATGCATGTAAAGGCGAAGTGCTATTAACATTATTTGGGGTGAGAAAAGTGGAATAAAAATAGTCAGAAAAAAGATTACAAATATCCTGACCAGAGTTAGCCGTAACATCATCCAAAGTCACAGTGCTGGGGATACCGCCCGATTTAGATCTTGACTTTAAGTAGGACCAGAAACATTTAGGATTATATTCTATAGATTTTTCAATTGAATTCATATACTGATCATAGCAATGTGTTTCTACCTTTCGAGCTCTTTCGCGCAATAATTTATAACTATGTAAATCTGACCTATTGCCGTAAGTCTTATATTTATGCAGGTACTTAAATTTGTCTTTGATAATTTTTATAAGAGCTGTCGAGTACCATCTTGGATATGACTCGCTGGTCACACACTTTGAGGGTACGTATTTATTTCGTAGGTCCTCAATCACCGAGTAGAAGTATGAGACTGCTTCGTCCATTGACGTGGTACTAATATTACTATACCAGTCAGTATTTGAAATAATGTTATTAATGGTAATATAGTCACCTTTATTATATAGGTATTTAATTAGTGACGAAGGTTTTAATGAAGCTATTTCAAAAAATTCTACGTTAATTGATAGGGTTTTATGATGAGGGTCAAGAGGAACAAAAGGACAATCACACTCAGACACTGTAACATTGTCGTTAGATAAAACCAAATCTAAAATTCTGTTAAAATCGTTACGAATACCATTGTACTGGCGCAAACCACATAAATTTAGTTCATCGACGAGCAAATGTTCATCAGTCGAGCTTACGTTAGCTGGCGAGTAGTATGAGTTAGAACTCGATATCCAGTTAATTCCACTCAGATTAAAATCGCCTAAAATAAGGAACTTGTCAGAAGGATTCGTCAATATTGAGTCATTCAGTTTAGTTAAGAAATTAGTTAATTGTTGTGAAAATGAATAACCCAAGTTTTGGTTACATAAATAAATAGTACATAAATGAAGCTTAATATTGTTATATTGATTTTTAAATGATAAAGTGAGCCACAAGTCCTCAGCTGAAGATTGGTATGTGTTAAGTTGAGTAGTTGGAATATCTCTTCTTACCGCTATCAATACCCCTCCTCCGCGCGACTGGCCAGTCGCTAAATAATCACGATCCCTCCGCCACACTATAAACCGATCATCAAAAAGTTCGCTACTTGATATACTATCGAGTAACCAGGTTTCTGTTAAAACAATTATATCATAACAGTTACTTAAACACAGATTACGATAAAAAACATCTGTTTTAGAACGAAGCCCCCGTACGTTTTGGTAGTATATATTAAGTTTATATATCTTTAACTTTTTATCCATTTTTATATAGGAAAAATAGTTGTGGATATAATATCAAATTAATCATTTTTCTGTTTAAAATAACCAGCAAAAATAAATAGAAATAGCATTTGAAAAAACAATATTCGCGCGTAAATGCGTAATTTAAAATAAATAAAAACACAAATAACTCCAATTAGTAGGCATAAAAGTAAATCACATAAATAGGACAGAGCAAGCAGCATTCAATATGCATTAGAGAGAAAGAGAAGACAATAGCAGCACAAATACGCACCTCAAAGCAGATACAATAGATGTTTACTTCGAGTGAGCGAAACCAGTTCGGCTGGACTTTGGTCGAGCCAGGGGTTAAGAACATTCGGTGTAATTTATGTTTATTTAGATTAATGTCTAGTGTAATAATAAACTTGCGGAATAAGTATGTAGTAATGAAAGTTAGGTGATTAAACATAACCATGTGCAGTAAATATACTTTGCACGTAACACAGTATGATAATCAGCAAGTTATTTCGATGGTGTATAAAATATAATAGTTTATGTAATAGTTATAAAAGCATATTATGATAGTTTGTTTAAATCACTCTCTTTTACAACCACGAATACCCGTGAAGTGTCGTTCTTGCACGTGTATTTTTCCAAATTTAACCCACACGTAGTTAAATTATTTTTCCTTGGCAAAGATCTTGATTTTATTTAGCAGATTCTTGGTCTCTGCGTTAAGGTGGTCATTTATAAATACGCGTTGGGTTTCTTTGGATCCAATATCACAAGCTGATAGGTTTTTAGTGGTACGGGCAGCTGCTACAAACTCCTCCTTTACGTACCGATTAATGAAACTCACGATTATCGATTTTTCTTTCGAGTTATGTATTGGCACTCTATATACATAATTAATCTGAGTTTTGGGGAATTTATAATTGACTTTAGTGGATATGGAGTCAACAATTGAACATAAATTTTCATCCCTCTTAATTGGAACCCCCTTAATCTCGACGTTGTTGAGTCTTGAACGTTGATCGTCGATGGATTGCTGCAGCTTCATGGCATCAACTATTTTTTGAAGACTGTCAACTTTGTCACCCAGCTTCTCGAGTGGGATCAGTCGCGACTCCACATCCGCAACCCGGGCGGTGAAATCATCTATCTTGTTAACGGTAAATTCACTAGTAGATTTCACCTCCCTCAGCTCCTGTTTAATAGACTTGACATCCTCAATAAGACCTGGTAGTTGAGTAAGCTGGGCGAGTTGCTTCTTTATTCCTTGAACTTCCTTCAGCACCATTTCGAGTGACGCTACCTCAAAACCAGGCGCTACAGGCGATGGAGTCGGAGAATGACCTCTGCAGGAAACACACTTCCATGACGCTCGTCTATCTGATCCGAGCTTCCTCCATCCCACTTCAGTGATCTGCGCACAGCCGAAATCAAGGTGCTTCTTACACGACCCGCATTGCACGCCATCATTAAATTCGTTACCGCAAATAGTGCACTTCATTTTATTTTCAATTAGAGCCAAAGGTTGGTGACCTCTGCAATCACAATATGACTAGTGGCGCGTGCTAACTTAACGAGTGCTCACAATAGACTGATATAAGATAAGATAAGATAGACAGATATAATATATTTTGCTACCTATAGGGTACTTCCGGTTGACCTAGAATTGTCAATTTTTGTGAAAAGCAAGGTCATACAGCATAAGTAAAGGAAAAAATCTAAAAAAATAAGAAAAGTTGAAAATGAAAGGGTGCCCCCATACATACATAGTTTACGCCAATTAAGGTAGACCTCTGAGTTATATGACCGCTGATAGAATTTAGGGGTCTAGCTTAATTGGTACATCCCAACGTTGGTACGGAAGCCTCAGTGAGCGAGTTCAACTCGACTTGGCCGGTTTTTTTTTTTTCTCATCTTGCCGTAATGATACGGCAAATATCTACCCATTGTTCTTTGCCTAGATGCCCTAACGGACCTACCAGCTACAGCCGTGTCTATGTTAGTATTATTGTTAGTAGAAACACTTTTACTGTAAGAGCCCCATGCTTTGTTAGAGATAGTAGTGTCAGTGCTGCCAACCCCAGTAAATATAAAAGCAGCAAATCAAACTTAAAAAAGAAGTAGAAAACAGTTAAATTACCTTTTCAAAACATTTAAACTAGTGTCTTAAAAAATTTTTCAATTTCATTATTCTTCATTTTTATTTTTCTCATGAGTTACCCAAGTCTATGTTATACAATGCGTGGCATTTTACTAAGTGAGCGGTACCCGTCCGGCCGTGCCGTCCATAATGTACGACATAAAGAAACTTGTAGTACCTACATTTTTACCGACAAAATTAAGAAACTTCATGGGCGTGAGTTGTGAAAACTATCATCCTATAATAGACAAGGTATATAGTCGTTGGTTAAATAATTCTTGTGTACATGCATAAACTACCAAAAATCAGAAGGAAATCGTACACAGTGTTGTCATGTTAAAAACAGTAACACTAATGTTAAAACAGTAGGGCTGGCAACACTGGTTAGTGTTCTCAGTCAGTCTCACCACCAATCTGACTGTACACAAGTCCCACCCCCATCGTCATTACCTTGCCTTTGAGTCCTTTGAGATGAAGATGCCTCCTCCACTAGCGCCGGCCTACTAATCGGCTGCGATAATCCACGCAAAAATAATTCATTAAAAACACCTACATGTTTGTGTCTTAAATGTTGTTTAAGATTAGATATTGTTGTTTTATAAGATATCTTGTTTTTACATGTTTTGCACTCTGCGATTCTATTGTCCAGGTTTTTTTCAAAATAGTTCCAAAGTTCAGAATTGCCGTTTCTCGACATCTTTAAATAAAAAAGTTTACATTTCACAACACTAATTTACTTAAACAGTTCACATCACTATTTTATTGCACTTTACAGTTTCCTAACCTATTTTTTACTTCATTATCCAATTTTCACTCATTAAAGTTCGATCATTGAGCAATTTAATGAACAAAACATCAAGTTAACATACTTTTACTTTATTAAACGTTTAAAATTATATAAATGATAAGCATAGAATGCTCTCGTCTTATCACAACAAAAAACTTAGTTACAAAAATAAATCATTCAACCATAAAATAACATTACGTTGTGCTTACAAAATTCTAACAAATAAAAAACGGGTCGTTGTCAGTCAGCCACAATGGAAACAAGCAGAATTTATTTTAGTCGCATAAAACCGATTATTACATTTTGTTTGAAAATACCAACAAATCAAAAACGGGTCGTTGTCAGTCTACCACAACGGAAATAAGTAGAATTTATTTTAGTCGCATAATACCGCCGAATGCGTTTCGTTTGAAATAATACTAACAAATTAAAAACGGGACGTTGTCAGTCTGCCACAACGCGATTAAACTGAATTGAATTTATTTTAGTCGCATAATACGGTAACCGATCCCACCGATATTGTTATCTGCATAGCAATCGCCAATCAGAAGCCTTATCACGAAATCATAGAGTACTAATATATACTGGCACGAAATTAGGCTGAATGAACGAAATTAACTAAATGACGGGGACGTAGCAGGTAGGCTGTATAGCTGGATATGATCCATGCCATATTATAGTAATCTGTGGTTATCATCTGTCTCAGTGTTGCCGTTCTAGAGAGTAGAGACTTTGTCGCTAGATCTACAGGATATTATGAGTTGTAAGCGGCAAAAATATTTAGTGAGTGATAAAAAAATATTTAGCGAATTCTAGCGGATTTTGATCCGTCACATAGGCGACTTTTTTTCGAAAATATTTGATGAGTTATGTGTTTTATAAGACCACCACTACACCTGAACAACCATTAACATCCGTTTCGGCACAAAATATCCTTAAATAGCCTCAACACCAAAATGTGTCTTGTTCGCAATCTTTTTCTAAACAAATAATATACCTGATAGATGAACATATTTGCCAAAATTTAACGATCGGCGCCTTCTAAAAACCCCAAGATATGAGGCGCGGACTTTAAGATTAGACTTGAGCGTCAGCGATACGATTTAGCGACTTCTATAAAAAATATATATTTACCAATATCTAGCGGATTTTTTCATATTACTAGGGAATTTTAATTTTGTAGAACGGCAGCACTGGTCTGTCTGTTTCTGTAATCTGTTGCTCTGACACATATAGTAATCTGTTATACAAGTGCCAAAAGTATAACTTGGCGGTGGTGGTTTTTGGAACTAATTCTTTTAATTGAAACTGTGAGTTCGACGTTTGAGAGATTACCGCGACATTATTGTTGATAAATCTGCTACATTAAAATAGTTCAATAATGCCAAAAATAATTAAAAGTGGTTTAAGAGAAACTGTTATCAAAGTACAAAGTAAAAGCACAGTGGCGCACAGGCACGCCAAGTTATACTTGCCGGACTGTACCTAGTATTATATAGATTCTCCACAGAGTACATTGAATATAGTGATATTCTCTTTGATCTGTGATGTGATCTGGGGGCTGATCACGAAAACCTTCGAATGAACAAAATGAACGAAATGACGGGGACGCAGCTATGTAGGCTGTGTAGCTCCTTCCCCGTCATTTAGTTCATTCAATGGTTTTCGTGATACGGGTCTGTTGTGTTTGTGTGTGCCTGTGGCATTGGGCTGCGTTCACGACCTACGCCCGGAGTGCAACCAAACGCTCTAACCCCGTTCACGACCTCAGAGCGTCACATTCGCTAATAGGCATGCGCAAAACGGTACATCGAAATGTAATGCAACATTACTCATTACTTTCGAAAATGTAATATTACTTCGAAGCATCACACATCACGCATTACACTTAGCGTAACCATTACCTACTCCATTCTATTACATTGTTAAATGAGTCTCACAAAAATAAACCTTGCCTGTAACGAAATACTTTTCAAATTCCAAATATCACACTTTCATACACGCTCGTCAAGTATTATCTACTTAGGTCTCGCTTTCTCAACATGAAATGAGTATTGTTGTTTCTTTCGTGCCATGATCGCACTCGTGATGTGTGTGCAAGCCATCTCACTCACGCAAAGCTCACGGTCATATTAGTGTCTCTCTCTGCTCTGCAACAAACGAACTTTTGTACCGTACTGTTTGCATGACGTGATGTGTAATATGTGATGCTTGAATTTCTCGCGTAGTGAGTGATGCTGCATTACTTGGCCGCGTGATATTACATTTGTAATATTACATGGATTACCTACACATGTCTATTCGCTAAACGAGTTAGAGAGAGAGAGAGGTTAGAGCGTTTGGTTGCATTGCACTGCGAGCGTAGGTCGTGAACGGAGCCGTGATTTTTATTTGATTCGATTTGTTGTTTTAATTTTTACAATAATTGATTGACTAAATAATACTTATAGAGAAGAATGTCTAGTACTATAGACCAAAAATCTTACTTGCAGAAATACCTCAGTGGTCCTACTAAAGATAAAAAGAAAAAGAAGAAAAAAGTTGTCAAAGGAAAAGGGTGAGTTAGCTTGCATATTTTTGATATTTGGAACACTAAAGTTTACGTTATTATATATTAGTCTCTGCAAATAATTACCTGTATTCTGGTTTCCACAGGTTTAAGATCATAGATGATGACATAGATCTGTCCAAGCTGCGACCGCTGGATGGTGATGAGCTGGACATCTTGGACCAGGGTGAAGATGCCCCACAGATAGCTGGGATTGTGGACGAGAGGCCTGAAGAGCTGAGGAAAATGGAGCAGTTCAAAACTGGCTCTAAATGGCGAGTCATAAATGAGGTACACTCAATATTTAAATTATAGTAGATTATACAATGTTTTCACTAGTGATTTAACTAGTGATGCGTGATATGTTTTATGCCTAATTCTAGAGCTCAGGATTCTTCGTTTTACCAGTGACTGCGAGAAAATTAATAGTAGTATGTACTTATAGTACCTATTTATATTTATCATATGTTATTATTAATATGTAATAAATATGGATTATTAACTATTTAATGCCGGTGAATGTGTGTGTAGGGTAACAGCACAAACTTGAATAACGTGCTATTTGCAGTACGCAAATAACTATAAACACCAAAATTGCACTAAAAATCTTCAGTAAAGTAATGTGACTTTATGACTTGAATTTACAAAAAATGTAATAATGCTTATACTTTATTCTGGCTGAATACAGTAATCGTGTGGAGCAAAATGAAAACAGAAAAAAATTTGGCGGGTTTTTTTTATTTTTATTTAATTTTATAGCTTCTATGATAGCCATTCCATTTAGCCAGCTAGTAGGCACTTTCAGCAAGTTTAATTTATTTTTTGTACATATGTCGTATTTTGTGCATGTTCTAAATTCAAAATGTTTTTATTCACAGAGTGAGTAAAAGAGCGTTTTATTCACTGCTATCGATGAATAAAGTGCTCTTTTTTGAGTGGCAATGGTAAAAAATATATTTACTGTAGATACTATCTTGTTCACTTTTGGATCAGGGCCACAGTTTATGGTGCCACATTCAATGTGTAAACTCAATCTCCTGTACTGATTTTGTATCAAAATATTGTATGTTTCATTGTTTCCAGGATGATGGCTTCAACAGCAAACTACAGATACAAGAGATAAAAAAAGATGTAAAGGAGGCAGAGAAAGAAAACGAAATTATATTTGGAAAAATGTACAGCGATTCAGAAGATGAAAAACAGAATAACGACTCTGATTTATCACCTCCAAGAAAATCAACTAAAAAAAAATATAATGATAGTGACTTAAGTCCGCCTAGAAAGAGAGGCCAATCTCCTAGGAGAGAGACGAAAGATGACTCAGATCCATCACCTCCACGGAAACGTGGAGCTAACAAAGAACGATCAAGGAAACCTAGTCGTTGGGGTGATGCAGAAATCGTACCAACCTCGCCTAAAAGGAAAGAATCAAAATCAAACAGATCTTCCAGTTCAGACCTATCGCCACCAAGGAAAAATAATTTCGATTCAGACCAATCGCCTCCTAGGAAACAGAAACCATCACCTCAAAGTGCAAATAAATACAACAAAGATTCAAGGAGAGAAAAAGACAGAAGAGAGGTATCAGATAGAAATAGAAATGGATCAGAACGAGATAAAAAGACATACAGAAGAGAAAGTCCAGTGAGGAGTAAAAGAGAAAGTGACTCAGACTTGTCACCTCCAAGAAGAGACAGGCATAAGAAATGTATGACTAAAAATCGAAGTCCAAGTCCAAAGAATAGAAGAAGAAAACAAAACACCGAATATGACTCTCCAAGAAAGAGCAGAAAGTCTAGGAAATCACCGGATATGAAAAGCGACTCGGATTTATCACCACCAAGAAAAAACAGAAAAAATACAAGTCCTATAAATAGAAGAGACAGTGATTCTGATCTTTCACCTCCAAGACGTGAAAAAGACAGAGATAGAAATAGCAAAAACATGGTGATGGATAGAGACAGAAGTAAATATAGAAATAGTGATAGTCCTCCGCCTACAAATAAGAAAATGGCTAAGACTTTAGAGGGTAAGCAAGCAGGATTGCAAGATGCGAAACAGTTGAGAGAAGAGAATGAACAGTTTAGGAGAAAAGAGGATGAAGTTTTTAAGAGATTAGGTGATGATGTGTCAGGCAGGAATGCCAAAGCTGTTTCTAGAAAAGGTTGGTATATTCTTGTTAAATATAGATAACCCATGCCCTCATATTCTGTTGTAAATTTAAAATTTAAATTACAGGCCATATGAAGTGCAAAATTTTAAGAAAAATGTGCAGTAGTTTTCATTCTAGATAGGCTTGGGCTGTTACACAGATAGGTTTTTATCGTGCACAGACAAAACACTGATCAATATCTCACCTGATGTTAAGTGACAATTTGGTCAAAGTTGGAATAGACTGTGACCGCTTCCTATTAAGCAAATGGCCCTTGCCATATTCATATGATATGATAAAACTTACCGTTTTGCTGAAAATCTCGAAAAACTCTTTTTATTACCTTTGACCTTGAATAATTTTTTTTCCATACACGGGAATGATGGGGAACTTTTAAATATTATTTATAATTATGTTTTGAACAATTTTACTGATTTTCTTGTAAGGATTTTATATTTTATGCACCTTCGAATGTCTAAATTGACCGGACTATACTTTGATCTAGTTTAATTTTAGTAGTAAAAATATAATCACCAGTATTAAATTTTTATTCTGAATAAGTATACTTATTTCATGAATAACTGTCTAATTTTTTTTTGCCTTATGGATAAGACTATACGGCACTCATAAATTGGCTATCACATTCTTGCATATCTCTGTATTTACCTATATTCTAGCGCCCGTAGGCCTTATGAGGGCCCGGTGGCGTAATCGAGAGAACGGTTGGCTTTGATGCCAGAGGTACCGAGTTCAAACCGCCGTGCACCAATGGATTTTGCTATCGAAAAAGAAACCAACAACCCCCACATGGTGGTAGGACACTATCTAGTGTCCGCCTGGCCAGCTACCACCCTCAAGTTAGAAAGTCTGTCGCCAAACATCTAATGTGTTCCGGCAGCTATCCTTGAGAGCCAGTTCCCATTCTAGGCCTAGCGTGCTTACCATCTTCGACCGCATCATCACTTACCAACAGGTGAGATAGTGGTCAAACGCTAGCTTATTAACGTTAACGTAACGTAACTTAGTAACGTAACATACATTAAAAAAAACATACAGATGAATTGAGAACCTCCTCCTTTTTGGAAGTCGGTTGAACATAAGGCCTAATGATTTTGGAGTAAGTAAGGTTGCAAATGAAATAATTGTATTTTCCAGGCAAAAGAGATACTTCACAAGAGAGGCAGAAGCAGCGAGAAAAGGCGGAGCGACAAAAAGAATTAGACGCTAAATATAAACTGTGGAGCAAAGGGTAAGTTAATTTAAAGAGTAAGTTGATACAGTACAATATCACTAATCCGGCACTTTAATAGACCGATACCTCCAATAATCCGGCACCCTCCGCCCGCGATTTCCTCCCCCCCTCTACGCTATGCACCGCGTATGCGCTCCGTCGTCTTTAAGTCGAACCTCAAAACTTATTACGTGCACATGCGTATACATACATTTACCTGCTGTTAAGTGAGAATAGTGTAGTTAAAAATGTCAAGTAAAAGGCTAACTTATAAAGTATAAGTGGACATTTTTAAGAAGTTAGTTAGTGTTTCCACTATCTAACTAAACATGTGCAAATTGGCGAAAGAATATGGAGTTGGGCGTTATGAATTTTATATTGGTACACTCCAGTAATCCGGCACCTTCTGGCTTCTAATAGTGCCGGATTAGTGAGATTCTTCTGTACATTTTATAGAATACTACTAGGTACCCGGTGACACCAGAGATGACAAAACACGCCATAATACGGCGGTGTATTGTATGGTGATTTATGAAATACTAACAAGGCCTCGCGGTTTTACCCGCATAGTTCCCGTTCCCGTGAGAATACGTGGATAAAATATATCTTATGTTACTCGCTAATAATGTAGCTTTCCATTAGTGAAATAATTTTTGAAATCGGTCCAGTAGATTTTGAGTTAAATCGTAACAAACAAATAATAAATCTAGATATTATTATATCATAATCAGACAATTTCCGTGCACTGCTAGACATAGGCCTCTCCTATGGCTAGAGGAATCGATCCCGGTCGATTTTTCTAATCCCGGGATTTCGGGATTATCTACAGTTAATCTCGGGATCCCGGGATAGTCCCGGAATTGTATTGGTAATGGAAAGTGGTAACAAAAAGACAGTAAAACAGTCAATCAGTTTTTTATTTATCTTTTATTTCTGTGAGGACATAGAATATTTGAATTTTAAAACTCCAAAATGGCGGTTAAACAAAATTATACTTTCTTCTTATAAAATAAACAAACTAGGCACTTCAATTTCAAAAATCAACTTCTTTAGACTTATATAGATAAACTTTAAATAAAACTGGCTAAGTCGAGTTGAACTCGCCCACCGAGGCTTCCGTACCAACCAATTAAGCTAGACCTCTAAATTGTATCAGCGCATATATAACTCAGAGGTCTACCTTAATTGGCGCAACTATGTATGTATGTGGACTCCCCTTAATTTAAAACTTTTTTTAAAAAATTTCCTTAATTTGTGCTGTTAGACCTTGCTTCTTGCCAAATTTCATGATTCTAGGTCAACGGGAAGTACCCTATAGGTACTTCCGGTTTACCTAGAATTGTTAATTTTGGTTATAAGCAAGGTCTTAGAGCACAAGTAAAGGAAAAATTCCGAATAATAAAAAAAGTTGAAAATTAAGGTATATTTTGGTACTAACAAGTTTTCGCGAAAATCTAAATTTGCCCATATCTTTTTTGTGTGTTGACTCAAGACCTGATTTTTATACACCCAATAGGGACTATAGACCTCAGTATCAGGTATAAATTTCAACTTACTAGGTCCACCCGTTCCTGAGAAAATTAGTGGTGACACACGGACAGATAGACGGACAGACAGACGGACAAGTAAGTGATCTTATAAGGGTTCCTTTTTTCACCTTTTGAGGTACGGAACCCTAAAAAGACTATATGCTAACGAGATCAATGTTAATAGGTACTTATCTTTTTAAATGTAGTTGACCAGAATCTTTATAAATTACTAAAACCACGAAAATACAATCTACGGAATACGAGTAACATTGCATTCAACGTCTTATCTGCAAGTATACTTCTCAATTCTCGACTCCCTTCTAGCCTTATTTAAAAAATGTATCAAACATGTTTCTGTTATATCTATAATAATTATTATTGAATATGATCTATTTAATGTTATTTGACGTATGCTTCGAGCATTTACCAATGGAGATGTTAACGTTGTAATCCGCAAACATTATTTTCTGCCGATACTTACGGGGGACGAGGTACACACGCATTGCACACACACAAATCACTCACTTTAACGTTCCCGCACACTAGCTTGAAACACGCACACAGTATTAAAATTACAGCGTAGTTAGGCACGCTCATATGGCCAATAATGGCTATATGGCCAGCAGAGGGGTACGCCTTGCATTAACATCTCCATTGGTAAATGCTCGAAGGACGTATGTAAGTGCAAATTTTTAATTTGCCCATATACTGAATAAATGCATTGACTTTGACTTTGACATTAAATTTGATCCCGAAAATTTCGGGACTAAAATATGACCGGGATCCGAGATCCGGGATCGAATCCTCTACCTATGGCACACCACTGAGCTCGATCCAATAATACATAATAACTAAATAGAAGAGTTTTTTGGCGGGAACGTGGAAAAGTGTGTGTGATCTCATTGTATTCTTTCCTAAAACTTGTGTTCTTCCGCGAATTAATGTGTAATAAATGTGGATTATTAACCATTAAGTGCCGGTGAATGTGTGCGAGTGTAGGGAAACAGCACAATGTTGAAAAACATGCTATTTGCGTTCTCACCAAAATTCCACTGAAAATCTTCAGTAAACACCACATCTTTACTGAAGGTATGACTTTGACTAGACTTTTACTTGACAACTGACCTGAAATGTGACTTTGACCCATCTCTACGACTAACATTCATAAAAACTTGAAAAATTTAAATACGTCAAGTATTGAAATTTTTCAAGTTCAACTGGCTAAATACACTAATCGTGTGGAGCCATAAAGAAACAAAAAAAAAACTAAATAGAAAATAATACATGAATAATAATACTTTATCCGCAGTATAAAACAAGTGGAAGCTCAAGAGGCTCGTGTCCAAGACTTCATCCACGAGGCATCGAAGCCGCTAGCTCGACACAAGGACGACAAGGATCTAGAACATTCCCTGAAACATGTAGAGAGAGCCGGAGACCCCATGATGAACTATATACGGGAGAGGCAGCGGGAACGGGGAGAGTTACCTCCAGGTATCATATAAGCTTTTTTTTTTCAACTGACATCCAAATTAGAGTAGGTTTTGAATTCAACTGTTTTTTTTATTTAACCTCCGACGCAATGGGAAGGAAAAGAGGGCCCGGTGGCGTAATTGGGAGAACGGTTGGCTTTCATGCCAGAGGTACCGAGTTTAAACCGCCGTGCACCAATGGATTTTTCTATCGAAAAAATTATGTGTGCCTTTCACAGTGGCCCTCCGGAGAAGGAAAAACATCGTTAAGAAACCAACAACCCCGCATGGTGGTAGGACACTATCTGGTGTCCGCCTGGCCAGCTACCACCCTCAAGTTAGAAAGTCTGTCGCCAAACATCTGATGTGTTTCCGCAGCTATAATATCCTTGAGAGCCAGTTCCCATTCTAGGCCTAGCGTGCTAACCATCTTCGACCGCATCTTCACTTACCAACAGGTGAGATAGTTGTCAAACGCTAGCCTATAAGATATATATAAAAAAAGAAGAGCCGAAGATCGGGCTCAGTGGCGCATCTTGGGAGAGGCCTACGTCCAGCAGTTGACTGACACCGGCTGATGATGATGATGATGTCATCATCAGCCGGTCATCAGGAAGTGGTGGATAAGCTTGACGTGTGTATCTGTGTGTCTGTCTGTGGCATCGTAATGCCCAAACAGATAAACTGATTTTGATTTAGTTTTTTTTTGTCGATGGGTGTCCTAATCGAGATCTTAGCTTTGTTTAATCAACATAAATTTGACATAACTTTCGTCACTTAACATCAGGTGAGATAGTGGTTAATCGCTTGCCTATTGAGCATGAAAAAAAATCCGTTCAGGCGTTTTAAGACTTAAGCTTTTTTCTAGATGATGACGCTACGAGTATGAGATCAACTTTCATAGGTCTGATCAATTTGAAATTCGGTATCCTCTTACTTCAATGACATTGTATAAACATGGTAGCATCGACTTGATGCTGGGACATCTCTCGGTTTTGCCCGCCTTAAAAAAATGTAAGGCTTTAAATTTTATACTTTACACTTATTAAGTGTATCCTATGTGGTAATTCAGGTTTAAAACTATTTGCATGCCAAATTTCATTCATATCGGTTCAGCCGCTTTAGCCTGAAAGAGTCAACTCGCACGCTCGCTTCCGTACAAACTTAACTTTGCAGTTGGATCCCTAGAACGATGCCTAGTAACTGTTCATGAACCAACTGCAAATAATAAGTTTGAAATAGTAAATTAGTTTTATTTTTGTTATTAAACTACATATTTACGGTTTTCAGATTTTTTCCTATATAAGTGCTTCAAGAACTTGCTTCTTGTCAAATTTCATGATTCTAGGTCAACGGGAAGTACCCTATTACGCTAGGTTTTGATTCCCCTGTGAAATCACAAAATATATGCGACATAAACAGTCATATCTTTTGAGTGCGCTGACTTAGAAGTTTGATTTTTCACAGCTAAAAGATACTATAGACCTGAGTATTTGATAATAAGTTTCAACTTGATACCTTTACGCGTTTCTGATAAAAAGGGTCTTTACAGACGGACAACAAAGTTATCTCTCTAAGGGTTCCTTTTTAGGGCTCCGTACCTCAAAAGGTAAAAAAAGTAACCCTTATATGATCACTTTCTTACCCATCTGTCTGTCCGTGTGTCGATTAAAGATTTTCGCGAAAACTTGTAAGTACCGAAATTTTCCTTAATTTTCAACATTTTTATTTTTCGGAATTTTTATTTACTTATGCTTTCTTCACCTATAGGTTTTCGATCAAACACCTATACGATACTTCCCGTTGACCTAGAAATTTAGCAAGAAGAAGCACTTATAAAGGAATAAATCTGAAAACCGTAAATATGTAGTTTAATAACAAAAATAAAACCGGCAAAGTCGAGTTGGACTCGTCCACCGAGGCTTCCTTACCAACGTTGGATAGTACCAATTAAGCTAGACCTCTAAATTGTATGAGCGCTCATATAACTCAGAGGCCTATCTGAATTTGTAGCACACACTTGGACGATCTCATAATTTTTTCATAGAATTACATTGCTTATTTTGTAATATTATGTTTTTAATTTTGTATTTATTATTTGTTATTTTGCCGTACGCATTGTAATGTTGTTGTGTACAGGAAGGATATTGTGTTGTCAAAATAAACGTTTTTTTCTTTCTTTCTAATTGGCTGAAACTATGTATGTATCGGATGTTGTAGGGACATCCTTTAATTTTCAACTTTTTTTATTTTTTGGAATTTTTCCTTTATTTGTGCTATAAGACCTTGCTTCTTGCCAAATTTCATGATTCTAGGTCAACGAGAGTCGGGAAGTTCCTTATAGGTTTTCGACCCAAAACCTTTAGGGTACTTCCGGTTGACCTAGAATTGTCAATTTTGGTCAAAAGCAAGCTCTTACACACAAGCTCTTACACACACTCAGCACAAATAAAGGAAACATTCCAAACAGTAAAAAAAGTTTAAAATTACGGTAAATTTTGGTACTTACAAGTTTTCGCGAAAATTTAAATTTGCCTATATCTTTTTATTGTGTTGATTCAAGACCTTGATTTTTATACACCCAATAAGGACTATAGACCTCAGTATCAGGTATACATTTCAACTTGCTAGATCCACCCGTTCCTGAGAAAATCAGTGGTGACACACGGACAGACAGACAGACGGACAAGAAAGTGATCTTATAAGGGTTCCTTTTTTTACCTTATGAGGTACGGAACCCTAAAAAGGTACATTTACTATTACAAACTTATTATTTGTAGTTGATGCAATACATTTTGTATAGATCGAACTACAAAGTTAAGTTTGTCCTTTAACCTAGTCTGAGAAGTTGGTACGGAAGCCTCGGTGGGCGAGTCCAACTGGACTTGGCTTGTTTTTTATTTCCTTTTAAGGTACGGAAACCGAAATCCACTTTTTTTTTTTCAGAAAAACCGTCGTACAAAGGCAACTTCCCTCCGAACCGCTTCAACATTCGTCCCGGCTACCGCTGGGACGGCGTCGACAGATCCAACGGCTACGAGAACAAATACTTCCAACAGCAGAGCAAGAGGAAAGCTCAAGAAGAAGAAGCTTATAAATGGAGTACAGAGGACTTGTAGATTTTAAAAAATATCTTATAGGCTAGCGTTTGACCACTATCTCACCTGTTGGTAAGTGATGATGCGGTCGAAGATAGTAAGCACGCTAGGCCTAGAATGGGAACTGGCTCTCGGGGATAGCTGCCGGAACACATTAAATCTTTGGCGACAGATTTTTGTACTTGAAGGTGGTAGCTGGCCAGGAGGACACTAGATAGTATCTTACCACCATGCGGGGATTGTTGGTTTCTTTACGATGTTTACGAGAAGGGCCACTGTGAAAAGCGCATGTACATTTTTCTATAGAAAAATCCATTGGTGTACTGCGGGGATTGTACTCGGTGCCTCTGGCATCAAAGTCGACTATTCTCCCAGTTACACCACCAGTCCCTTAAAGATAGATATTTTTCTAAAAGCTTACTAGCGATGTGGGTCGCACATCACGAGTAGTCTTGTTAACTCCTCCAACTAAGCTAAATTTGCCTGTGCAAGGCTTGGAAACAGGGTTAAAAATTCAAACCGGTTCGAGCGTAAGTACGTATGAACTTTTCTTTTCGGTTTTCGTTCGTTCTATAAACCGCTATTGATAGATATTGAGCAAAAACCTTTTTAGTAAAGATTTCGTTGAATAAACCGGTTTAGAACGGTTTCAGCTATGGTCAGCGACCACTTTTCAATTTGCAGCCGTGTGTAGCTGGCTAAACAACGATTTAGTAATTGTAAATCACATGTTGAAAACAGCGGTCGGTCATAAAAATTATACATATATGGCAAACAAACTACGAAAAGTGAGAGAACATGTTTTTTTTTATCGCCCGTGCCAAATGCAAGTAAGTACGCGGGAGCCTTTCTCGGAATAAACCGGTTTATAGAGGTTTTTAGAGGTTTTCGAACGAAATAATTAAAAACCCGGGGGCTGATCACGAAACCCATTGAATGAAGGAAATGAACAAAATGACGGGGACGCAGCTATGTAGGCTGTATAGCTCCGTCCCGTCATTTAGTTCATTCAATGGTTTTCGTAATACGGGTGCCGGTTAATGCCGTATTTAAACCGGTTTCTAACCCTCTTTCGAGCGAAATAATTGGTTAAAACCGGTTTAAACCTTTAAGAAACGGTTAAGCAAAAACCGGTTTCAAGCCTTGTGCCTGTGTCTGGAGTGGGTTCACGTCAATAGTGCAATGGGTAGGGATCGAACTCACGACCTCTTGATCGTCAGGCCGACGCGACTGCTTAATTTGAAAATATTACATTTTAACATGGTATCGAGTTTCTTATACAAATGGATTTAGGGTTTTCATTCATAGGTGTTAAGAGCAATTAGGCGGCAACAGCCCAATGGATAAGGTGTCGGACTGGCGATCGAGAGGTCGTGAGTTCGATCCCCACCCCACCCATTGCACTATTGACGTGAACCCATTCCAGACACAAGCATATTTAGCTTAGTTGGAGGGGTTAACAAGAATACTAGTGATGAGCAACCCACATGGCGTGTAATCTTTTAAAAAAAAATCATATCGATGTTTCGCCTGACTGGCTATCAAAAAGTAGCTTACCAGCACCATCAAGGAGAAAATAACTTTCGAATTTATTATCTGACATAAATAACGCTAAGGGCCAATTTCACCGATGGCTTATAGAGGTTCAGATCTAACAGATGAAGTCCTGTAAAAGTTGTAAAGAATCTGTCAGATAAGTTTCATAGAGCCTTATCAGGAACCAGTGAAACGGGCCCTAAATGTTGTATTTTATATAAGAAGATATAAGTTCCTAACAGGAGTTAAAGGAGGCTATAAGGCATGCTTATTAGGAACGGGTGAAATAGACTCTAATATTTTTACTTGAAAATGAGATACTATTGAACAAAGTCAGCAAAAAAATATGTATGAAATATCTATAATTACGTATCATGTACAGACGTGTAACTTGTTAAGTAGCATTGAAAGCATAAATAGCTAAATTTGCTGTTGTTTATGTAATAAGTTGTATGTAGTGTTTTAGTTGTAATTAAATTATCATTTCTATAAATGTATGCTTGACTTTTAATTATTTACCTTTTTATATCATATAGGCTAGCGTTTGACCACTATCTCACCTGTTGGTAAGTAATGATGCGGTCGAAGATGGTAAGTACGCCTAGACCTAGAATGGGAACTGGCTCTCAAGAATAGCTGCCGGAACGGCTCATACACGAAACGTCAAATACGCAAACAATCGACACTCATCATCATCAGCCTGTATCAGTCCACTGCTGGACATAGGCCTCTCCCAAGATGCGCCACTGAGCCCGATCTTCGGCTCTTCTCTTCCAGTCACTGCCCACCGCTTTGCGTATGTCGTCGCTCCACCTGGTCACAGGACGTCCTACGCTACGTTTGCCGATTCGCGGTCTCCACTCTAGGACATGTCTGCCCCAACGGTTATCAGTCCTGCGGCAGATATGACCAGCCCACTGCCACTTCAGCTTGCTAATCCGTTGAGCTATGTCGATAACTTTAGTTCTCTGGCGAATTACTTCGTTCCGGATTCGATCCCGCAGAGAAATACCGAGCATAGCTCTCTCCATAGCTCGCTGAGCGACTTTAAACTGGTGGACCAGTCGGACTGTGAGTGTCCACGTCTCGGCTCCGTATGTCATCACAGGTAGGACGCACTGATTAAAGACTTTTGTCTTTAGACACTGTGGTATCGGCGACGAGAAGACTCGACGGAGTTTTCCGAATGCTGCCCAGCCCAGCTGAATTCTTCTCTGGATTTCCTTCTCGAAGTTATGTTTGCCTAGTTGGAGCGTTTGCCCTAGGTAAACATACTTAGTGACAACTTCGAGTGGGATTCCATCTACGGCAATCGATTCCGGAACAACGTGCTCGTTGTACATGACTTTGGTTTTGTCCAAATTCATCCGGAGACCGATGCTACGAGAAGAATCAGCTAGGCCATTCAACATCCTTTGTAGGTCCTGCAGCGTCTCTGCCATAATGACGATGTCATCTGCGAATCGTAAGTGAGAGATGTACCTGCCGTTGATGTTAATGCCACGATCTTTCCAGTCCAGCGTCTTAAACATATCCTCCAAGGCGTTAGTGAACAGTTTCGGGGATATGACGTCCCCCTGTCTCACTCCTCGGCACAATCGACACTCACATAAAGTCAAACACACATAATGTTTTTTTGTAGTGAACACATCTTTAGTGGCGTTGTGAACTTTTTTGAGATGGGTAAAATTTTTTAACTCGCGTCAGGACAAGTGTCCTGATCGAAAATTCGTAAAACGGAGGGTGAGTAGACCAAATGCACAACGTTAAATGTTCCTACACTTATCATTATCGGGTGGTACCAGGTAGGTGCCTTCCTTCCTTACCTTTGAATGTTAGTTCATCGTAAAGACACGAAGGTTCTCTTTTTGCACAGCCTTTATAATATATAGTTAACTATATAGGGTGTTGCGTGCCACAGTTCCCGTTATGGACATTTGATGCTTAGGGTGCCTTTCCACCCAGAGATTTACTATGCTATGTTGTTATGGATGCGTTTGATGCTCACCAATCATATTCATTGGTCCACATAGCATAGTCCTGGTGGAAACTGGTTCGCCTAAGCTGTTTTTACATGGATGTATGCGTGCATCGAATTATCACCTACAGAAACCAAGTACGCGCTCGTCATACTCGCCGTTCATTTGGGTCGGAATCCGACCCAATCGACGCTCGCGTAATTTGTGGTCTGTGTCACAAGGTAGCGAGTGCGTCTCCCGCAAAATTATTAAAATATGACATGTTGTGTGGTGATTTTGTGCCACAATTCATCGGAAACGGATCAAAAGGTTTCTGGTGTATCATTCCACAGGTTAGACAAACATTTAATTATGTAATAAAACAAAAAATAGTGAATCAAAATAACGAGCTCTTAGTACGAGCGGAGTGTTGCCAGATGGGTGGTTTGAAATTAATCTAGTTTAATTTACACATTCATTACCAACGTTTATTTACTTAAAATAATAAGAAAAAAAGTATTAGGCACATAATATATAAACTTGAAATAGACTTCACTGAACTACCTTTTTTACCTATAGTAATGAATAATTCAGTTTATTACTTTATTATTAGTTTAGTTATCTCGAACAGTTACACAATAACTTTGTCGATTGTGAACGTATTACCCGACTGCGCAAGGAGGGTAATGTTTTTCGATTGTATGTATGTATGATGTTTCTTTGACATGCCCTACAGCCTAATCAGCTTGATGGAATTTGATATGCGAGGTGTCATATATATTTTTATCTTATTTTTTATTGTATCGATGTATTGAACCGTGGCTTAATTGGCAGAGCACCTGGACGTGTAATCCGGGGGGTGCGGGTTCGAGTCCCGTCGGTACGATGAAATTTTGGATTGTGTTTAACAATTTACATAAATATAAAGTGTGAGACACTTCAAAGAAACATAATATTTGATTTACGCAGTGCAACATCTCTCGTCGGATTTGAAAACTGTAATGATTTCTTCCGAATGATTAACTTACGTAATAAGTAGTCATAGATGGCGCCACCAATGCATAATTGGGTTAACAAAATGCAATCCACTAATTTCGTCGTATCGATGTATCGAACCGTGGCTTAATTGGCAGAGCACCTGGACGTGTAATCCGGGGGGTGCGGGTTCGAGTCCCGTCGGTACGATGAAATTTTGGATTGTGTTTAACAATTTACAAATATATAAAGTGTGAGACACTTCAAAGAAACATAATATGTCATATATATGGTCTTAATATTGGTAGTAACAAATTTTACAACATTTTAAGATGACTCCGCTAAATAAAGTTGAGGGAAAATACGATATTTTTTTAATATTTTACACGCTTTCATTGAACTTGCGATGTATGTCATATGAATAACACATAGAGTACTTTTTATCCCGATAATCACACGGGGTAGGTATATAGGTACCCAATACCCATGCAATAAATCACGAATCATCCATACCCAACTTTGAGCGAAGTCTTTCTTACTGGCAACATTATAATACGTCTGTGCGTGTAACACTGCAAATAAACACACCTCAGTTACGCACACATAGCGAATTTTCGGCCTAGCTTCCGAGCGAAGCGTTGTTTGAAAACCTACTTTCTGTAGGTTATAATTCGATGTATGCGTGCAACTTCCCTACTGTCAATGCATCGCATTCGCATAGCTCTAGCTGCGCATCTTCCTCGCTCTGCTACATAGCTAAAGCCCGGTTTCACCGCGAGCAGGGCGGACCCCTAACGACTTCGTATAACCCGCTAGAGTAAACTGCATACTTGTACCTCCATATGGTCAAGCGGAAAGGACTGAGCGAGCCGAAAGAGTTGAAATGAACTCGCTCATCAATCTCATTTTCCTTTTTCAGTGGACATCAAAAGACAAAACTCTTTGTTGGTGGCAACGTTAACCTATTTCATTTAAAAAAGAGTCCGTCCCGCCGAACTATTTTCGCTCATTTCTCTTTCGCGGTGGAAACCGGGCAAGCATCAGTGGAAACAGTCACATACTTTCAAATCTTCGCAGCATAGCTGCATAGTTCATCTCTGGTGGAAAGGCACCCTTCGTGGTATAAGGAAGGTAAAATTAAACACATTTAAAAGAACACAAGCAAAAGGCTTTATTAATACATAATGTAAATAGTTACTTCTGTTTATTGCTTCTGCATACAAATCACTAATTGGAACAACTCTACACAACGAAGAATATTCAAGTAAGGACTTAAGTTTTTATTAAATTAATTATTAGTACATAATAATTATAGTTAACATACTTTAAAGGCACGCGAAGACTAACCTTGCTTTCGACCGCGGCTGCATCTACTAGCGTGCAAACGTCATTTACGTAGGCTTGGGTAACTCCGGACACATCTATATCGTGGATATATATCCTTCATTCCACTTGCCAAAAACTTAATATATCCGGTATATCTTGATGAAACACAAAACTTTTTTGTGAAGTCGGTTAAAAAGTCAAGCCGTAAGTGAATAGGTGTTTTCTAGGCATCCGCGCTATATCATTAATTTGGATCTGATCGTCACTAAAATAGGCACAAAAACAATGAAAGTTCAAAACACAACAGATACGGTCTAATAATGTTAGATAATGTCGGTTATGAAACTTAATTTTGGATATGGGATATAATTTGTCATTGTGCGTGAGTTTCTCTGCAAAGTATGAAACACTATTCACATGGATATTCCAGACATACGAAGCAGATATACTAAGCGGATATATATCCTTACAGGGAATGATATTATACGATATAACCACTCCTGTGTCGGATATAGTAAACCCAAGCCTACATTCACGTTATTCGCACTTCAAATACAACTGTATAGTGCCAGATCGCGACCGCGGCCGTAAGGTGGTCGCGTTGGTTTGTTCTAAAGCTTGGCACACTACAGCAGCGCAGATCATTTTCACTCTCAAAATATTATCGACATAGCTTTCTCTTATAGTAGCTTTTAGCCTATAGAGATTATCTGTAGTGTTCATTGATTTTCGTTTGTGTTTCATCGTTAACTAATATCGGTAATAAAAGTTTGGCAGTAAAAAATCTTTGCACTGCGCTACACCGTAAGTGCGCCTGCCATAAACATGACTGACTTTACATGCCGCTCGATTGCAGTTGCACATTAGAAGTCTTTCATATATTTCACGAAGAAATAAGAACTCATTAGTTCATGAAATTTTCGACCAAAACAAAATCAATATCGTCCAACGGAGGACTTAGGTAATAAACATTTACCCATGTATATATATGTAGCTCACTACTTGGATGTGACTCAGAATTTCGACATTAATGCACAATGCTTTTTAATGCATAAATACATTAAAAAGCATTGTTACAAAACCATAGATTTTATAACGAATAAAAAAATATCGTTGAAGACTGGTTGAAATAAAATCATCATTACAGGCACTGGTTAGTTTGTTATTTGGTCTTTGACAGAAACGCAGTTGTGACGCAGTGTAGAGCTATTAGGAATAACATTTTTTCATGGATTTCATGCTGTAGCCGTTATTTAAATATTAATATAATTTTGATGATAATTGATAAAGTACATATTAAATAATAATAAATTATATTAGAGTTACAAGACATAAAACCTTAACATATCGGCATTATTATAGTTATATATGATACAGTTTGTTAAAATATTTTTGATACGCAATATAGTACGATAATAAATAGTGCTTCCATACCATATAAAGTAAAGTATATGTAAAGATAAATTAAAATCCCATTTTTACAGCACTATATTCACGCAAGCAGCACAGCTTTTACGGTCGACCTATATCCAACAATTGCTAAAGTTATTATAAAAATATTAAACGCCTGTGATTTATGTAAATTATACATATTTAACTATTTTAGTAGATTTGAAAACTATAACTGGCACATATATTATTTATAATCAGTCAGTTAACTAGGTTTTTTTTTTTATATTTATGTCTATTGATATTGTATTTTTAAGTACTACATATTCAGATTTATTAGCTAGCTTCGAACAGAAGTGATCCAAATTACATTTTGCACAAATCATTATACAAATAGAGAAGACGCAATATTTACATATAGAAATAATATGTCCATATAATGTTAAAAATATATGAATGAAATGCTCCGGTGCTATTTTAGACTTAGCTGAGAGTTTATTATTCAAAATTGGAGGATAGAAGTCTGTTGAAGCTGTTGTGAAATTCTGTAAAAAAACTAACTTCCTGTTCGAAACAATTCAGTACTTATATTTAACAAATAATATCGTTTAAAAACTAAAAAAGAACCGACTTCAATGCCGCGCTATTCATTTTCAGTACCAATTTTGAGATGTTTATCTCAATATCTCTGGAGATACTTATCAGAACTCGGTAAAATTACCATGGTACCACAGTTGGGATATCTGTTTTCGAACAAAAAAAGAATAATCTAAATCGGTTCATAAACGACGAAGTAATCCGCGAACAAACATAATAAAAAAAAATATATACGGTCAAATTGAGAAACCTCCTCCTTTTTTTGAAGTCGGTTAAAAATAACACTTTTCTGTTGATACAAAATAAATATAAGCACTTGTTCCCTCTAGTTCCCGCCAAAAAACGCCAGAAATTTATATCACAAATGTAAACTGATGTAATGTAATCGTTTTGCGAGATGTTTCCTATTCTCTTGGTTTCTTTCTGATAACTTAACGTGTAATTATTTAAATTAAAAACAAAAATAAATAAAAATGGCATCTACCATATTGAAAAGTTCAACAGTTAGGCGAGGTTATGTATTTATGTAAGGAAAAATATGGAATATAAGAGAAATTGACAAAAAAATCAACTATTAAATGCCTTTTAAGTGACGTAAATATCACATGAATCACTTCTATTTTTAACCGTTCAATTATTTATAGTTCAATATCAAAGCACAGGTCGTGTGGTTTTACTATAACTCTAATATTACAGCATAAATAAAAAAGAAATAAATACATAAAAACTTTATTTCTTGTAGGTCTCGTATACAAATACTTCGTAAAAACTAAAACTGCCAATGATTGCCGACTTGATTTGGAAACTGAATAAACTAACGAAAAATGTTTTATACTCTTCTTATCTAAGGGTCAATTCATACTAGAGCAGAGAGTCGAAGCGCATCGGAACGTCAATCTGAAACTTAACATAGCAAATACACCCTTATCTCCACAACATATTACACAAATTCTTCTACGATAATATTGGTTGATATCATAAAAAATTGGTTGTCTGAAAGTTGGTTTACGGACGATAGTTTAAACGTGACAACGTCATAACAAAACATTGATGAAATCGACGCATGCGTACTATGAGCGTAACGGGACAAGGAGTGTAACGAGACAAGGAGTGTAACGGGACAAGGAGTGTAACGGGACAAGGAGTGTAACGGGACATTTTTTTATGCATGTATGCAGCCGGCGTTTATCGATTTATTAGACGTCACGTCAAAAAAAAGACGCGATCGGAGTGCAACCACCGCTGATTGGTGCTTCGCTTTACTTGTGAAGAATTTGACGCTTCGATGCGCTTCGACTCTGCTCTAGTATGAATTGACCCTAATTTGTAATAAGAGCTTAAACTCTTTAACTTACAAAAGGTTTGATACAGCTCATTTAAAGATTTCACAATCATATTCCGGCTGTATCCTATACGCTTATTCATAAACGCATTTTAATATTTATCTTAAATATGGATAATTTAAGATCCCTAAAAAAACAACCGATTTCAAATGTTGCGCTAGTAATTTTCAGTACCAACTTTGAGATGTTTTTCTCCATATCTCTGGAGATAATGAAAATATCTCGATTTAATTTAAATGGCACCACCTGTGAATTTTATATTATACCCATATACCGATTCAAATAAACAATTATTTTTCAAATCTGTCCATGCGTCTATGAATAATCGGCGAATATACATTAAGCAATAAAAGATTCCGACGAATTGAGAACCTCCTCCTTGTTTTTGAAGTCGGTTAAAAGTTCTATAGCAGAAAATATAGGCAAAGGAAAATGCTTATTTATATGCTCTGTAATACTTTTCTACATAGTTGGTGTATTACAAAGAGGGAACGAGACAGACCATTTCACAGTAGATAGCTATTTAAACAGGTTTTTATATTAATTGATTATAAATTATTGGAAGTAGAGAAGAATAAAGGGAACATGTGAAAAATATAATATACTAGTAATTTATAATAATATATATTAGTTTGAATTGAGTGATTTATAAAATTACTTCATCTATTTGATCGAAAAGATAATGAATAGCTCGACCACCTATTTTTGCGAATTGCAATTTAGTTTACTTAGGCCCAGTTTCACCGGTTTCTGATTGCCCTATTAAGAACTTATCTGACTGATTTTTGACAGCTTTCGTATGGCGCCATCTGTCAGAGAAGTATCTGACACTTTATCAGTAACCGGTGAAACTGGGTCTTATTGATGCTTTTTAGTGTGCAATTAGGTAACGAAAATAAATACTACAACTTAAAAAATAATAAAGTGTTGTTTTGTATTTTATTGATGTCAAAATTCAATTTTGTGTTTTAGTTATTCCGAGTTAACACCAGGTGATTTTTGTTGTGCAACTCTTTAGGGATGTACTTATCTTTCGATTCTAAGTACTTTTAGTATCGATACTTTAAAATCGATACTGAGTAGTTACCGGTTAATAGTATTCGTCTCGATATTCAATTATTTATCTCGGAAGAACGTTTAAGCTGGCAATATAGAGCGATAATAAGGTTTAGAATTAAGATACTTGATTGGCTAATCAAGCGCGATTTAATCGATAGAATAGTATCGAATGAGTATTTGTTGTAACTCGTATCGTTCATCTCTAGAAAGTTAGAACAACAAAATTAGCCTGGTCTGAACTTGGTATTAAAATGCGTTTACAAAGAATTCTTGACAGTCGATTAACGTCTACCCCTGTAGCCCCCTCTACCCCCCCGGGTACGGTCGTCATGTTCGTTCTGGTAGCCCCCCCGGGATTGGTAGCCCCCCTGAGTATACCCCTGTTGGTAGGTGTTCGTTGTTTGGTAGTTTTTGTTGTAGTTGGTGTTACTTCCTGAAAATTAATGGAAATAATTACATTAAAAACATAATTGAATAAAAATTGAGTAAAAAATTTGTACAAAGTTTTTTACAAGCTTTTATATATCAGCGATGTGGGTTGCACATTACTAGTAGTCTTGTAAATCCCTCCAAATAGGTTAAATATAACTGTGTCTGGAGTAGGTTCACGTCAATAGTGCAATGGGTGGACATTGAATTCACGACCTACGAATCGCCCGTCCGTCGCCTTAACCAAACTTAAAAATGTATGTGCGCTCCTCACAGTGGCCCTCCGGTGAAGGAAAACATCGTTAAGAAACCAAAAACTCCCGCATGGTGGTAGGACACTTTCTAGTGTCCGCCTGGCCAGCTACCACCCTCAAGTTAGAAAATCTGTCGCCAAACATCTAATGTGTTCCGGCAGCTATCCTTTCAAATCAAATCAATCAAATCAAATTATTTATTCATTAAAAATAGAGTATACATTTCAGATGGTATGTTTTATAGGAGATCCGTCTATTTTGTCACAATATGATGACATATGAAATAATTTTATAAATCTACATTATTAAGATATTAAAAAAAAAGTTAAATCAGTAAAATAAACTAGATAATTAAATACAGTCAAAATGTCAGAATAAGTACAAATTACGTAAATCACAATAAATCATCTTATCTACGACATCTACATACTATCTATAAATCTACGATATGTCTATTCATTTATAATTTAAAAATTCGGTCACACTGTAGAAATTCTTCGACTTTAACCATTGCAACAGTTCATATTTTAATTGCTTTGCATTCATATTTTTCATGTACTTCGGTAGAGCATTAAACACTTTTATACACATGGCATGGCATTGTTTTTGATACAGTGTAGTCTTTGGCCGTGTATCTAGATCAAAGACCAGTCTGTCAGGATTTCGTGTATTCCTGGGATAGATGTCAGAGGCTTTAGTAAAGTACTGAGGATTTTTTTTCGCAAAAATAGCAAGTTCAAAAATGTACATACATGGAAGCGGAACAATATTCAAGTTTTTAAAAAGGGGTCTACAAGACTCAAACGGTGAAGCACCACAAATCGCACGTATACACTTCTTCTGAGCAATAAACACTTTGTTAATGTCAGTTGAATTGCCCCACACCAGTAGGCCGTATTTGAGAAGTGAATGCACGTATCCGTAATAAGCTGCTAGTACAGTACTTAGGGCAGAGGTTTGTCTCAGTCTATTGAGGACAAACACATATCTATTTAGTTTGGTACATAAGTATTGTATGTGGGATTTCCAATTTAAATGTTTGTCCAAAAATACCCCTAAAAATTTCGTTTCGTTGACCTCATTAAGGTTTATATTATTGTAATTTATATCTATCTTGGTTTGTTTACTACCATAATTTTGGAATTGAATATAATTCGTTTTTGTAAGATTAACATTAAGATTATTTGAACTGAGCCAGCTTGTCACGTGATTAATTGCATTATTAAATTTATTTTTGTAATTATCTAAGTTATTATTACATGTAATTATCATTGAGATGTCATCGGCGAATAGAGTACATTTATTACTTGTTATGTCTGGCAGGTCATTAATATAGATTAAGAAAAGTAGAGGTCCAAGTATGCTTCCTTGGGGTACCCCATATCCATTCATTCTACTGTTGGATTTAAATTTCCTTAATACGGCGTTTTCATCAAAGCCATTTAATTCTACATATTGCTGTCTGCCACTAAGATAAGAAGACAACCAATTTAGTGCAGGTCCACGAATTCCAAGATTATCTAATTTTTGCAAAAGAATTTCATGAGCAACAAAATCGAAAGCACGTGACATGTCAAAAAAAATTACACTACATAATATTTTGTCATTTATTTTTTTTAGAAACTTCGTGAACTAGATTGTAGATTGCTAATTCAGTAGATTTATTACTCTGGAACCCAAATTGTTCCTTTTTGATAATGTCAAATTGTCCCGTGAAAGCGATGATTCTTTTATAAAAAGCCTTTTCAAATATTTTAGAGAAAATTGGAATCAACGCTATGGGCCGATAGTTTCCGATATCGGTTCTTTCGCCTTTTTTGTATAGTGGCTTGACAACAGACAGTTTAAGACATTCAGGGAAAACACCTGATTCGAATGACATATTCACCAAGAATGTAAAAATTGGCGCTAAGATAAATCTACAATGTTTTATAATCTTAGTAGCAACTCCGTCAAACCCTACTGAATCAGTATTATTCAGAGATTGAATAACGTTTGTTATTTCTTGTGGCGTAAATGGTGTTAAGTACATACTACATGTCATTCGTTTTTTATTTGTGTTAGCCAGATTATTAGTAATTGTAGAGTTTGCAATGTCAACTAGGTAATTATTAAATTTATTAGCAATGTCAATAGGATTTGTAATTTTTATGTCATTGAATTCAATTTCTGTTATGTTTTGATAGTTGTCCACAGTTTCTGTTTCGTCTTTTATTAACTTCCAAGAATCACGGCATATGTTTTTCGAATTACGCAAAACTTTGTCATTGTACAATTTTTGGGCTTTATGTAGGCAACGTCGTAACAATTTAGAATATGATTGATAAACATTTTTGTTTCTTGTCGATCTATGCTTATAGAATTTATAACGCAGCGACCTTTTTGTTTTACAACATTTCCGTAACCCACTTGAGATCCATTTAGGTCTCTGGTAATTATTTTTTATTTTTATCAGTGTGGTGGGAAAACACAAGTTATAAAACAATAGAAATATCTCGTAAAAGTTTTTAAAAGCTAAATTTAGGTCGGTTTTACTATACACATCTGAAAATGATAACTGTTCAAGGTAGTATTTGAACTTATTTATATTTTCGTCACAATAGTCTTTTCTTTTAATATAAAAAGTGAAAGGTAGGCAAGCCGTACCTTTGATTGGAACGTTTAACATTTGAGCTGTATTGTGGTCAGAGAGACCGAGTTCAAATAGTTCACCATAAGCCCGTTTCACATTACTAATAAGGTGATCTATACATGAGCCTTGTCTGGTTGGTTGCGTAATATGAAATTGAAAATTATAATTTTGCGTCAAGTGCTCTAATTCAACACTGGCGTTACTTTTAACTAAAGTATTTATGTTGAGGTCTCCCGCCAATATTATTTTATGCCGTGAATATTTTTTAGTTACGTAGAATAGAAGTTCGTCAAGTTTTGTTATGAATACCGTGCTACTGGGACATGGTATTCTATAAAGGCAGATAACTATTATACGGTGTATTGGAATGAGAATACCACAGCATTCAAATGTTTTATCTTCAGCAAGCTCTTTTAAAAAACATAAGTCTTTACAAGATATTCCTCTCTCCACCAGAATAGACACGCCCCCTCTGCATTGTCTGGTTTTTCTGCTGTAATTAGACGCTAAACTATATCCAGCTATTTTGAGACTATTTTCATTGCCCAATCCTATAAAAGTTTCTGATAAACAGAGTACATTTGGCTTTTGACCTTGATTAATAAGATCTAAAATAGTTACGTCCAAAATATCTCTTTTGGATATGATGCCAGCTATGTTTTGGTGAAGAATTTTAAAGTATTTAGAATGGTCTACTTTAGGAACGAAAAAATGCATTGGTAGTTTGCTCAGGATTTTCAATTTTTTTGAAGTAAAAAGGTATTGTTCCTTTTTTAGGAGAAGATGTTGTTACAGGAGGTTCACATGTATGTACAAATGTAGAAGGACTATAAGTGGCTCTATTTGATAACCGTTTTTTGTTGTAGCTCAGGAACATAGAATCATAGTCAAACTGATCTATGATGCTGTTGATTTTGTTGCAGATAGCTCTCGTTTTAGTAATACGTAGCCCATCTAGTTTATTCTGATCTATGAAAGTACAATTCGAAAAATTATTGCAGATGTTTCGTAGCATCGAATTAAGTCTATGTTCATTTAAATGTGGATTGTGTTTGATACTTAGTACTATAACCACCGGACATTTTTGTAAAAGTTTTAATATCGTACTCATTTCGATCATTAATTTCGCAGGATTTGTATCATGCTCTCCCAGTGACAATATTACCCTATTTTCTTCGTCTGCCTTTAACCATGCAGTATTTTTTGTGATTTCTTCAGACTTGGCGTTTGATTTCACATTAGCCATTATTTCATAATATTCATGTCTAGTGTTCTCTCTTGACTTTTCTAAATTGGACCGTAGTCCACGGCATTGCTGACCTCCAAGGATCATTATATTTTTTCTGGAGCCTTCGAATTTTGACTCTTTTTCTGTATTTTTTTCTTCTGTCTTCGTTGTAGTTTCTTTGTATTGTTGTGGGAGTGGCAGTGTGCTCAATGATGGCTGAATGGGTTGAGAGTTAGTTTCATTTGACTGTAGAGACTTTAATGGTGATGGCATTGTACAAATATCACCACTCGTTGAAGACGCCTGTGTTTGACTTTGTTTTTCCAATATCAGTTTTCTTTTCTCTTTCTTGCTGGAAGAACTGATATGGCACTTGGGAGACGAATTTGGTGTACATATTCTCTTTAAAGCCTGGAGTTGCTGTTGTAAGCTGGATACATTTTTTTTCAAGTCCATTTTCTCTAAAATCGTGTTATCCAACTCGTCCCGCGTAGAAGCTAATTGCAGCTTTAAATCCGCTACTTCTTCTTTCAGCTTTTCCACTTCATCTGGACAAAAGTGAGTAGATAAATCATAACTCCTTGTAGTAACTTCCGAAGTCAAATCAGTGGTATTTAATGATACATTATTGTCTAAAGATTCAAGCGAACACGATCTTGTCAACGTGTGCGTTGTGTCTGTTAATTGGCCACAACGTTTTTTATTCTGTATTTTGCATCGCGTTGTTACATTTTCCGAAGACTGATCAGAGCTATTTATTTTGCTTCTACATATTTGTGGTAAAGTACCATGAATTATAGGGGACTTTAACTTAGGTGTACTTGTCTTCGCGTCCTTTGCATCATGTTGTTTTCGTATACAGGGTGTGCAACTCCAATTTGTTTTGTGACTCTGGGTCATGCATAAAAATCTTTGAATAGACACATTTGCACATTCTATGTCATAGCAGAGCTTGCAATTTGTGCAGTTTAGAAATTCCCGATTGGGTATAACTTTCAGACAACGAGCGCATTTTTTTGTTGTTTGTTCACGTTTCGTACTCATAATTCAATTGTAAAAAAACAACAAAAAGTGCAAAAAGACAAATTCACTGCTGCTGTCCCGAGGTACGAACCACCACCGTCTGCTTCGCAGCCGATACATGTGCAGAATAGGCTACGAGTGATTCAAATTTCACGACTAAATTAGCGTGCAGGTTCGTTTTGTAGTAACATTCTTTGCAGCAATGTGACGGTTGGTGACGAAACGGGTTCTACACACAAGATAATGAGAGTCCAAAGTTCAAATATATTTAAATCAGACAAGTCCGTTATACAACGAATATAATCATGTTTTCCTGCAAAATAGTCTTTAGCAGATTTAAATATTACACTGGTATGTTCGTAATGTTGAAAAGTATCCACTACACCACTCAAAAGTTGATTTTTATAGCCTATTTTTTGTAAAATACACAGAAAAGGATGGTATGTGATTTAAACTAGTTGCACTATCACCTTCTCTTGTATAACGATGTCACTTATTTATCACTGTTTATATATTATATTTATACAATTTCTTACTTCTAACGTTCTATTTACGATTTTTAGAAAATTAATATTACGGAGACTTGACTACCTTGAGAGCCAGTTCCCATTCTAGGCCTAGCGTGCTTACCATCTTCGATCACATCATCACTTACCAACAGGTGAGATTGTGGTCAAACGCTAGCCTATAAGATATAAAAAAAAAACATTGGTCTATTGCCAGATAAGGTTTGAGGTTTTCTTCATACTTTCATATCTCTGAAGATACTCATTAGCCCTCGATTAAATTACAATCGGAATAAACGGGAAACATACTTTCTCGAACAAAGACATTTCCAAATCGGTTCATAAATTACGGAGTTGTGAGGTAAGAAACATTAAAAACGATACAGTCGAATTGATAACCTCCAAAAAAATAGTGAGGGCCTCTGCTACTTTACTTGGCTACGTGGCTATACCCGCTGTACCACTACATTTATCAGTAATTTCCTTATATCATAAAGGTAAGCGTTTGACCACTATCTCACCTGGTGGTAAGTGACGATGCGGTCTAGAATCACTGACGGTGACGGACCAATCACACCCGCGCCCCTCCACCCCGTCAAACAGACCTAACATTGACGTTTATATCGATACCGAGAGTTGATCGTAATGCAAAGGACGTAATTACATACCTTGGTTATACCCACCGGATCCCTGGTTGTAACCACCGGTGGTTTGGTAACCACCGCCCCCGCCACCACCGTAACCTATGAATGAATGACATATATACGAGTACATTAACATATGGAACAGACACATATTATGCAGTTTGGATCGGAACGTGGAAATGTGCGAGCAGTTTTGTTTTTTTCTTCTACCAAATGTGTAAGGCTAAGCGTGCACTACTATTAAATTCATTGCGATTTTTATTCGTAAATCTGAACAACACCAATGACTAACTGGAGAAAAAAATTGTAAAGATCTTGGATCAAGTCGCCTTCGTAGGAAGATAGGGAGTAGTCGGGGGAGGTAGAGGTAGTTGAGGGGAGTCCCCCCACTCGTTTCCCCCTGCTGGACAGGCGTAGTTTTTCTATTATTTGAAATTTAAATATTTTCATCTTTCATTTTATCATTTTACTTTCTAGCGCTTCGCCGGCTGCTGCCGCGGCACGCTCACTTCGCTCGCTCGGCTCGCGCGATGTGTGGTCACTGTTCTAACATAACCTAAGTAATAACTAATAGTTCTAACTAATAACACAAATAAAATAACTCCATAGCTTACTGCCCATTTTTTTTAAGAGAAGCAACTGTCAATGTCAACAAAAAAGCGGCTTAGTTGCTTTTCACGTACTTTAACAATTCTGAAATTGATAAAGTTTGATTGATAAAGAAGAATCAAAGAAAATTACGTTTTGTTTTACGTATTCCTAAGTTTTGTATTAGGATTTTACGTAATTTCAAAAAATAATATCAAATATTTTATCGTATATCCGGCAGCAAGTTTAGCTTCAGGACGCTAAGTGCGAACCCCCTTGACCCCCCCACATTAACAGTTTACTCAAATTCGGGCGAATCGATATAAGATAAGAATAGTACGATTTTATTTCGCAACGAATAAAATCGTAGTGCGCGTTTAGCCTAACCTCTACCCGCCGTATTCGTGAAGGCTTTAACGCACTGACTAGCAAACCAATTGACAGCGGGTACCGCTTCCCCTCATGCCCTAGTATATGATAAAAAAGACTAGCAATCGCGTCAGTACTTCAGTTCGTGTTTGCTTTTGTATGGAGAACAAGCTCTACAAAATATTGAAAAAAAATTACGAAAATGCCTTATTTCTCCGTAAAATGGTGCGGAAAGAAAAGCACGACTTTCAGCTACGCAAAGGATGGAATTATATTTCACAGGTAAGTTTAGTTTTCTAGTAATTGGAAGAAAACTAAAATAGTAATTAAAAATTAAAAGTGTACACACACAAAAAAATTCGAACCCGCTGATGTCTTTTTTGCCATCTCGTACTATTTTATGTAATTTTGTATAGCTCCGTCTCGTTTTCTCCTTTCCATGTGTAACTTTAGTGCAGATCCCGTCCGACTTAAATTACATATCAATAGTTAAGAGACTATGAATATTATTTGTTTGTGCTCACGAATTTTCGATATTTTTATATCTACAAATGTATGTTTATTTCGTTTACAAGACGGTAATATGCGTTTGGATTTTGTGTACTTACGGATTTTATGTACTGATGTTTTTTTTGTATATAGGTTTGTCACCATTTTTCTCAAAACTACTGGACTGATTTCGATGAAGTTTTTTGAATTACCTGCGTTTACTTTAGAGTAAGTTTTGAAATGTTTATGTTACATATAGTAAATTTCAAACTTACGCTATTTACACATTGTTATAAATATTATAATTTGTGTTCTTTTACAAAATGAAAAAAATACCGTCTTCACATGCCGCGCTACTCATTTTAAGTACTAAGTTTGAGGTGTTTAACTCCATATCTCTGGAGATACTTATCAGATCTTGATAAAATTACAATGTGATCAAATGGGAAGCATACTCTCTCGAACAAAAAAAAATTAAATCGCTTTAGAATTGACTGAATTCTGAGGTAACAAAAATAAAATACCGTCGAATTAGAGACCTCGAAAATTAGAGATTCGAGACACTCCTCCTTTTTGTGAAGTCGGTTAAAAATACGAGACTTATCGCGCTCAAACATTCATTTCTGGCGCGGTAAGTCCCGTATATATATACATACATACAATCACGCCTTTTTCCCGTTGGGGTAGGCAGAGACTACTTCTTTCCACATGCTACGATCCTGACATACCTCCTTCGCTTCTTCCACTTTCATGAGCGCCTTCATACATGCTCGCCGGTTATAGGTACTTTTGACTTGGCCTTTTTTTAAAACGTCTCCGATCTGGTCGTGATACGTTCGCCTAGGTCGGCCTCTACCAACTGGCCCATTCACACTCGTCTCATAAATCTGTTTCGTCAATCTTTCTTCATCCATCCTCTCTAGATGTCCAAACCATCTAAGCATCCCTTTCTCTATCTTTGTCACTACATCTTCTACCACACCACAACATTCCCTTATCACGCTGTTCTCCAACTTATATAAATAACATTATTTTATTTATAACCGACTTCACAAAAAAGGAAGAGGTTCTTAATTCGACGGTATTTTATGTTTGTTACCTCAGAACTCAGTCAATTCTTCACTAATTTGATGAATTTATTTTTTTATTGAGAGACTTCCCGTTTGGTTCCATTGTAATTATATTGAGTTCAAGTATCTACAGAGATATGGAGATACACCTCAAACTTAGTACTGAAAATGAATAGTGCGGTAAATGTGAAGTCGGTTTATCAAAAGCTTCAGCACATGTCATATTTTAGAAGGGTGGATTTAATTTAAATATAAATATCGTGAAAAATGTAAATAAATGTTTATATATTTAAGTAGAATGCACTACCGCCTGTGCCGTATCATAATTCCTCTAGAAGAGATCGCTCTTCAGCGATAAGACTGCCCATTGTACTATGGTTAAGTAATATATTTATATTATACATATAATAAACATATTCGATTTTTAATAAGCCTTTTAATATCTTTATCAGATTTATCAGCAGCGTCAGGAGTAAAAATAATAACCGTATATAGTTACACACAATCCAAAATTTCATCGTGCCGACGGGATTCGAACCCGCACCCACCTTGGAAACATACATAGGTGCTCTGACCAAATAAGCTACTGTACGATCCTATCGATACGACGAAATGAATCGTTGCATTTTAAGCAATTATGCGTTGGTACGATATGATAATTATGATAACTCTGCGAAGTTAATTATTACAACTTTACAAATTCGACATGAGATGTTGCACTGCTTAAATAAAATAATATGTAAAGTTTAAAACAGTTCTTTTCTGATATTGTATATATATATATTATATTAACACGATAATTTCGTATTCGACCTTATCGATAGTAAATGTTTGCTACAATAAGTCTTACCCGATCACTATTGCATGAATATAAGTACAGCTAGTTTTCAACCGGCCAATCATAAGCGCAATTAATACCTCGTCTCCCGGCCCGGAGTGGCGAGTTGTGTTCATAGGAGAAATTTGGCCGACGCGCTGTCAATTGGTTTGCTAGTCAGTGCTTTAACGAATGCATAGCGGTGGACTTGACATTAGTAATGTCAATAATGTATTGGTTTGAACGACACTAGGACACTGCATTCGCGAGCACCGTAGACAGAAAGTGAAAATAGATCTGGCATTAAAATAACAATAATAATATGAGAAGGGTCAAACTATAGTATCACTATTATGAGAGAGCGTGACGGAAAAACAATGTTGTATCCTACTCTGCGTATACGATTTTATTGTTCAGCTCTGGCTCCAGCTCTAGCAGCGCCCATTGGCTTTCATCCGCTTTCATGTATGACCCGACCAAATTACGTTGTGCATTTTATCTTATAGCTGGCATATGTATCACATGTTCATCATTTTAGTCGGGTTTTATCTCTGTAGCTATTTCATCGCATACGCTAATGTCTTGTTTATTTAATTTTCCGTCTACGGCGAGCACTGTGAGCCGTGATTGTGAGACTTTATAGTGTTGTTTTTTTTTTATAGACTAACGTTTGACCACAATCTAGCCCGGTAGTAAGCGACGATGTGACCGAAAACTTCGAGCATTTACCAATGGAGATGTTAACGTTGTAATCCGCAAACATTTTTTCCTGCCGATACTTACGGGGGACGAGGTAAACACGCATTGCACACACACAAATCACTCACTTTAACGATCCCGCACACTAGCTTGAAACACGCATACAGTATTAAAAATACAGCGTAGTTACGCACGCTCATATGGCCAGCAGAGGGGTACGCTTTGCGTTAACATCTCCATTCATAAATGCTCGAAGGTTTAAGATGGTAAATAAATACGCTAGGCCTAGAAACCTATGTTTTTATTATACGAAATTAGTTTAACCGCGAAATGGTCACAAGCAAACGACTCTGTAGTATTTATAACAATTAGTGGTGATTACTGTGATATAACATACCTTGGTTATAGCCCCCTCTATCTTGTCCCCTATTATCGTAGCCCCCTCGGTTATCGTGGCCCCCGCTACGGCTATCGTAACCAGCGCTACGAGTATCGTTGCCATTGTTCTGAGTGTAGCCACCAGGCGGCACTTCGTACGTTTGGTAGTTGCGCTGCGATTGGTTGAATGCAGGGCTGGTTTGAGGCCTGTCAAAAGAAATATTGTTGTTAGTTTTTTAAGTTATTCTACTTGGAATGAGTTTTGTCAGAAATTGCTAGGGAGAGCCAGTGAGAGACTACCGTTTATTCTCTTACTATGAGGCGCCACTGAGCAAAATGGTACTGATGGCAGCTGTAAAACTATATTTTTTTAAAGACATCTTTTTTCATGTCCAAGTTGACAAACAAGCAAGCGGCCCACCTGATCGAAAGTGGTCACCGCCGCCTACAAACACATATAACATAAGTAGTCAATGTACACAATACAAGCCAGTGCTTTGCCTACCTTTTGCGTAGAGGACTCTTTTTGCTCCGCTCTTAAATCACTGTATGTTGTACTGTAGCGGAAAAACCTCAGGTGGGAGATCGTTCCACATGTTGCAGGTCCGTGGAAGAAACGACCGCATTAAAAGGTGCCGTATGGGATGTCCACGTGTCTACATGATGTGGCGTGGCATGTCTAATTTTATTCTCAGTATCAGCTAGTATATTTTTTGTGAAAACTAACAAAGGAGGAGGTTCTCAATTCGTCGGAACCTTTTTTTTTAAATTATGTACTTATGTTCACCGATTACTCGATGATGCCTGAATCGATTTTGAAAATTATTTTTTTGTTTCAATGAGTACCCTTCCCAGGTGGTCCCATTTAAATTTTAACGAAATCGTCCTAGCCGTTTTAATAACGGCTAGGCCGATTTCGTTAAAGTTTAAATCATTCATAAATATTATAAAATTTATAATATTTACAATATTTATATAAAATTTATCATAAAATTTAAATCAGCATCAACATTTGTATTACGACGCATTCAAGAGTCAAAAGTCAAAGCATTTATTCAGTATATGGGCTAATTAAAAATTTGCACTTACACACGTCAAATTACATTAAACAGATCATATTCAATAAAAAATATTATAGATATAACAGAAACATAACTTATTGCTTTGAATTTACAAAAACAAAACAAAGATATTGAGCCATTCAGCTTTCATCTAGACGTCGAACGTCACACTTAAAACACATGTTTAATTCCCCTTATTAATGTAGGGTTGCCAACCGTACTATTACGTGCACCCGCAACCCAGTGCATGTTTCAGTACTTCAGACAATTTTTATCCAAAAAATTGTGAAACAATGAAACATAATAAATAAATAAAACGCAGACTAATTGCAGTACAAATCATATTCCGAATGGACTTTTCTCGATGACTTACTACTCACTACTGGCACAGATCATGTAATAGTTACTAATCTACTGGCTCCTTTGACTAGCGCGACGTTTGAAGTCGGCTGTCGGTTCTTTTAGTTTTTTTATCTACACTAATGTTATAACATTCTACTTATGTTTCCAATACTTGACTTATAATTACTACTGTTATAGCGCAGATAACAAAACACTCAATTTAAGCAATTTCACATGATGGTATAATATCCACATCGATATCGTAAAAACTCATTATAACATCAATAAAACGCGACCAATTAACCTGGCGAGCCTTATGTCAAAATCCTCATACAAGTTGTATAAAATTTTGATATTAGGCTGGCTTTTGAAAACAGTTGGGTTATACGTGAAAACTTCGTCGAAACTACTAAACTTACATACACAAAACTCTTTGGTAAGATCTTGTGCCAATTAAATAAAAAAAGAACTGCGCGCGCAGCTGCGCTCTCATTGGTTAGATTTTAATGGCGGCAAGTTCACTGACAATACACGTACGCGTGAATTTAATGTTTCGCAATGTGTTTTGTTTTTAAAATACAAATTAAAAGTTAAAAATGGACAGCGACGATGATATTTGTACGCCTCCGGATATTCTAGAATTGGCAACAAAAGTAACTCACAATCTTTTGCCAGAAAAATCTAGAAAATTATATGAAAAAGAATATAATAACTTTTTGGCATGGAAGATCGAAAAGAAAACTACATCATTTTCTGAAAATGTCATTCTTGCGTATCTCAAAGACCTCTCCGACAAATTCAAGCCATCTTCTATGTGGGCTAAATATTCTATGCTCAAGTCCACACTGAGTATCTACAACAATATTGATATCACGAAGTATTCAAAAGTCATAGCGTTCCTGAAACGCAGTTCAGAAGGACACAAGGAAAAAAAGTCCTTGACGTTTACATCAGGTCAAATAAAGATGTTCCTGGAAGATTCACCAGATATTTTGTATCTTTTTGAAAAGGTAAGTGTATTTTAGTTCTGTTATTTAATCTACCTAGTACTTACGTACTACACGCGCAAGTTATCTAGACACTCCGTTTAAGCGCTTTGTGTATAAATTTGGTAGTAGGTACCTACACTTTATTACTTCATAAATCATAGTTTTTGCCTTGGCTATGTACCTCAAGCTTATTATATCGTTTATTGTTACAGGTTGCACTAATCTTCGGCATAATGAATAAAATTCAAGTCTCAAATACGATCTTGAACAGTATAGAAAACAAGACGAATGAAGTAATTATAAATATTCCGACTCCGTCTACGAGCTCTACTGCTTGCCCCGCGGCCGCTACAGCTGCTGGATCAATAATTAACATTAACTTTCAAAATTGTACCATCCAAAATTTGAACAATTATTATAAATAAACTATTGTCAGCTTTTACTCTTGTTGTTTGATTAATTGCATTAGTGAAGATAAAGTAGTGTATGCAACTGCATATAACACGGGTATTAAAACACTCGTTACTATTATGAAACTCGCTGCGCTCGGTTCATAAAGTCACACTCGTGTTTTAATACCCTTCATTATATGACAGTTGCATAAACTACTATAAACGATCTTAAATTATAAAGTAATAGACAATTTGACTCACCTGATGGAAAATTATGATTCGGGCCACGATGGAAGAAATTCACCGCTGGATTGACTAATATTCATAGAGTATTTTTTATTTTGTTTGTTATTGCTATACAAGTGATTCGTTCAGTATTCATTATTATCCCTAGTCCACCCGCTACTGTTTATAGGCATCCTTTTGTTTTATTACTTTTCGACAGACTGATGAAAGAATTACGAGGCTCATTCAACAAGTACGTAGCCTCATCGCCCTCAATGGCACTGCGATTACAAAAAAAAATTACCATAGTACAGTGCAATGTTTTTGAAGCCTATTGTCAAAGTTTTAAACAATGACCTCTATTAGTTTTGTTTTAATAGCCTTTGAAAGTGAACGTGTCGGTCAGTTTAACAAAAATGGAAAAAAAAACAGTATCGTTCGGTGATTCGATTTTTATTTTTGGAAGGGAAAACGCGCAGTGAAATTAAAAATCGCTTAGATGCTGTGTACAGTGACTCTTCTCCTTCGATGGCAACCGTCAAGAATTGGTTTAACGAGTTTGCTCGTGGCCGCAAGTCGGTTTTTGATGAGCCACACCCAGGTGCCCCGAAAACGGCTACTACGGAGGAAAACATAAAAAAAAATCCACGATCTCGTGTTGGCAGACCGCCGATTGAAGGTTCGCGAGATAGCTGACACTGTGGGCATTGCAGAAGGAACGGTGCATCATATTCTCCACGAAGAACTGGGCATGAGAAAGCTGTCAGCGCGATGGGTGCCGCGTTTGCTCACACTGGACAACAACCACGACAACGCGCCGGCTCACACCTCTGCCGTCGCCATGGCCAAATTATTCGAATTGCGCTACGAATTGCTGCCCCATCCTCCTTACTCTCCAGACTTGGCCCCCTGTGACTTCTTTTTGTTTCCAAACCTGAAAAACTCACTCGCCGGAAAAAGATTTGGGTAGAATGAGGAGGTCATCGCCGCCACGGAGGCCTATTTTGCAGACTTCAGGAAAACGTATTTTTTAGACGGGTTAAAAAAGTTGGAGCATCGCTGGGCCAAGTGTATTGAGTTAAAAGGAGATTATGTAGAAAAATAAATCGGCACTTTTCCAAAATTTTCGTTTTTCTTTTGTAGGCTAAATATTTATTGAACGACCCTCGTAGGTACTTTTTTCGAGTTTACTCCTTACAATCAATTTTCATATACAAGCCTGAAAAAAAAGCAGAGGTATGAAAATTAATGTGGAGTAAAATCAAACATAAGAGTGACGTTATGTAACGTTTCGTTACGTTATGTTTAGTTCAGTGCTTTTTTTCATAGATAGGGTTGATCTTCGAGGTGGTTCTATATACATTTTACCAAGATCTGATCAGTATCTCCAGAGATGACGATAAATACCTCGACCTTGAACACAATAATAACAATTCTTAAAGAACTCCAGTCGCGCGTCAGATCAAAACACACACACGGTACATAAAATCCCTGTGTCGCAAGGACTTTACAATCATACAAATCTTGGGCACAATTACACTTAGTGTGTCTTGTTCCAGATCAACAGACAAAAATTGTTTCTTGTGGGAATCGACCCCTAAACCTTCTCTTTAGCAGTCAGTACAACCTAGGTCGAAAAAATTTTACTAAAGGTACGTGAATTACAGCCGTTACATAACATTACCAATGTTACAAATTCACGATAATTTTAAAACAAAACCTTTAGTGAAACTAATAAAGAATTGAAATGAAACATGTATCTGATTAGAGACAACGTTTATTAAAATAACGAAACATTTTTTTCTTAATAAATTGCAAATGAGAAAACTTTAATATTATCCATACATCCAACAAAATTAGTAAATTACAAGATCACTATAGTGCGTGGTACGTTCCAAATGTCTGTTCTACACATTAAGATTTACACGTGAAGGTATTTTTTAATGTATTTATAAAACGATACACAAGCACTTTTTTTGAGGGCCCGGTGGTGTAATCGGGAGAACGGTCGGCTTTGATGCCAGAGGTACCGAGTTCAATCCCCGCCGTGCACCAATGGATTTTTCTATCGAAAAATGTATGTGCGCTTTTCACAGTGGCCCTCCGGTGAAGGAAAAACATCGTTAAGAAACAAACAACCCCCGCATGGCGGTAGGACCCTATCTAGTGTCCACCTGGCCAGCTACCATCCTCAAGTTAGAAAATCTGTCGCCAAACATGTAATGTGTTCCGGCAGCTATCCTTGAGAGCCAGTTCCCATTCTAGACCTAGCGTGCTTACCATCTTCGACTGCATCATCACTTACCAACAGGTGAGATAGTGGTCAAACGCTAGCCTATAAGATATTTAAAAAAAGCACAGATATAGTCCTCAAATTTAGAATGAAGTCTTGTCATTGGATAACTGAACGCGATTTAACTTCAATCTACGCTTGGGAGCGGAACGCCACTTGTATCGTTGTGTAATACCGGCCTTAGACGCAATTCACACTTCAGCAGCAGCGGTGGTCATCAAAGCAGTTTCATAGTAAATATCTTTAAAGTTTTTCTACATTTATAAAATTCTAAGTATATTTAGTTTATCTTGTGGAGGATAAAGCGGTGTCCGCGTTAAGCCTCGGATACACTAGGGGACATTTTGTTTAGCAACATGACGCGCAACACTCAAACAACGTGTCGCTGCAACGTTGCAAAGTGTGCAACAAGATCCGCAACATTTTACGTGACGCGGGACATGTTGCTTGCTCCCGCTCTCGGAGCGAGCGCACGCAAAATGTTCCACAACATTTTCTCTCGGGTCATTCACGCAAAATCCGAGCAATATGTTTCGCAACATGTCGCTCCGTTTGTCCCCTAGTGTATTCTATGCTTTATTGCAACCAGTCTAGCGAACATCTTCTCTTGGCGACAATACTGGCCGAACATGACGCTTCCAACTCGGTGTGTTTTGAGCCTATGAAAGGGACCGGAGACGTTCGTTTCGATAATGTATGTAATCATATTTGATTCGACCAACCAACCCAACATAATTATTAGACTACTCTAGCGCTGTTAGAGATCTTCTACGATACCATGACCTGCCTCTCCAAACTTCAAAACGTTTGAAAGTATTTACAACGCACCACTACGCATGTGTGCGCACTGGACTGCCGGCCTGCTACTGAACACAAATAATTACAACTACATACAAACTCTTTCTGAGGATGTGACTACACACATTAAAACAGTAATTTGGAGGGGCGGGCCATGTTATCGTAGTCGATCTCTATTGTGTAATGATTAATAGACAGTGACAGCGCTACATACGAGTCTCCTTCACCCTAAAATTCTTGCTTCTGTCAAGAATGCAATGACAGTGACAGCGAAATAAGTTCGTTTCTAGTCTGTGGTTCGTTTTTAGGGTTCCGTATACAGAGGGTAAAATGGGACCCTATTACTAAGACTCCATTGTCCGTCGGTCTGTCACCAGGCTGTATCTCATGGACCGTGATAGTATACCAGTTGAAATATTAACAGATGATGTATTTCTGTTGCCGCTATAACAACAAACACTAAAAACAGAAACCCCATACAAGAAACCGTGTTTTTTTTTCAGGCGTTTTATGCTCAATCTTACAAACCGCAATAGATAAGAGACATGAAATTTGCTCATAGTGTGTATTATAATAAATAAATAAATGTACTAAAATAAATTAAAAATTGAAGGGGGTCCCTATATGAAAAACTTATTATTCCGGCAAATGTTGTTCAATAAGAACCCTACGTGTGCGAGTCCGACTGGCACTTGGCCAGTTTATTTTTTAAACGCCCCATTGAACCTATAGCCGCCGATTCGTTGAAATGTTGGGCACAAGCAGTCATGATATGATTCTTTAAAAAAAGAGCGTCAATATATCAATACATCGCGCATCACAATGTAGCTTAACTGAAGCTTTAGTCCTTAGGTCAAAATATATTTATTTTACAATTTTTTTTAACAAATATCTATGTGAATTACGTATTTTATAGTATTATCACATAATACCTATAAAAGAAAACATATGACATGTTTTCTTTTATAGTTTATAATCATTTACAATAAAACAAATTACTTAAATCTAAAACAATTACATAAAAGAAATATAAGCACAATCGAAACGGTAACTCCCAACTTTAATTTTATAAAAATTAGATAAAAAAAAAATATTTTAATCTTATATAACAAAGGCAAATAATCGAATATAAAAATAAACTTTAAATTACCTTATTGCCTAATCGCAGGTCACAAATTTGATATTGGAAATATTTCTAAATAACTTATATTTTATGATGAATTTACAGTTAATTCGTTTCTGAACCACAATGACTAATTTATTTAAACTTATTATTAAGAGTAAATCTCTCGACAATTTCCTTGAACAATTATATTTAAAATCAGCTTAGGGATCTTAGTATTCTAAAATCACATCAAATTTTAACACTAAAGCTTAAAATTACAGTCTATCCTTACAGTCTTCAAACTCTTAACAGATATCGCCTCAACAATTTTAACACCTTTATATTATTCCAAAATTTCTTGTTTTATATTTTTCAAAAGCAAAATTGGCTCAGTACAGGTAGTTTGGTTTCCTGTGAGATTATCTTCTTTTTTAATATCTTCTATTTTTATTATTTTCATATTTGTTTCGGGTTTAGATCCGGTACTGTCTGTAGCATTATCTCTGTTTTTCCGTTTGTTCGTAGACAAAGTTGGTTCTGTTTTTATAGTGTCGTCTTTAACAACTATCGGTTTAGATGTGTCAGTAGCGTTTCGCAGACGTTGAATTCTGGCTTGTCTTTTCAGTCTTTCAATATGATATTGACGCCACCATTCATTTTTAAGAAATTTATCCCGCAGTTGCATATATTGTGCATGCCATGCAGCGTCTCCGTGTTGTGCATTGTTGCCCATTTCTATCAGCATTCTTCGTAGTCTTAATCGTCTTTTGGCATGGCGATTGATTTTAGGTTTCTTTATCGAAGGAGAGATTTTTGATTTATTAAGTTTGGGATTCTTTACCAGTGGCACTTCTTGAAAAGGTACTGGAAATTGGTATACTTTAGCGATACCCTTTTCTGTGCATTTATTATTTCGCATGCTTGTCAATCTTTGGGGCAGTGGTGGAATATATGAATCGAGATCTATTATGGTAGTTATAATCTCCATTTTTCCGTCGGCTTTCACAGGACTTTGGTGTTCGGGCTTCGAGTCTTCAGTGTTCCCAGATGTGGCGCCTTGTTGAGTGCAGTCCAACTCGATTGTTTCACTACAGAAAGAGATTTCCGATTGCTCAAATAAAAATTTCAAGAAAGGTGGTATTTTCGTGTGTAATTTTTAATATGTTTAAAGGTTTAATTTGTATTTAAGAGTCTTACGAAAAACAATTTCAAAATAGTTGTATTACAATTATTTTTTACAGTAATTAATGTTATATTGTACCTATACTTATGTACATACTAATTACTCATATACCAAAAGAAGACTTATAAATATTTTTCAACCGACTTACTAAAAGAAGGAGGTTCTCAATAGGTCTATGTTTTTTTTATGTACGGTACGTGATTACTCCGTCAATTGTGAACCGATTCGAATGATTATTTTTCAATCGGTAGGTTATACTTTCGAGGTGGTCCCATCGTAATTTCATCGAGATCTGATAAGTATCTCCAGAGATATGACGATAAACGTCTCAAACTTGCTATTGCCTATCTTAATTATTACCAATAAATGAGTATTTGTATTTCATATTACAGCAGATATTTTAAATTTGACAATGTAAATGCTTAAATATCTAATTGTGACAAGACATAATATTCTAAAGGGCAACGTACACGCGGCTGGCACGGGAAGGGAATCAAGGAGAAATTTCCGCCGACCCGCTAACTATGGAATATGTATTATGGTATAATTAGATACGTCCGAATTACGATGGCAAATTACACGCCGTCCGCAAACGCACAGGAAAAATACTAGTCCTACGGCAAAGTCCTATGGCAAACGAACGCTTGCCTTAAATTTCATAATTAATTTGTTTGAAATATGCTTAAAAACGAAATATCTTTATTCCCAACAAGCTGCGCCCCGCAGCTTTGCCCGCGTTTAATCCTGTTATAAACCTTCCTTTTGAATCACTCTATCTATTGACGAAAACCGCATTTAAATCCGTTTCGTAGTTTAAAGATACAAAACGTACAAACAGCGGGAGCGACTTTGTTTAATATAATACTATATATACTATGTAAAGATTAATGGTTTGCAATTCAGATGACAATAATTGTCCTTTTATTTAACTGACACTCATATGAGTAAGTGAATTAAAAAGCAAATGATGTCTGGTCTTAGAGGAAAATAAAATTATTAAATGTATTTACAAAATAGGATTATATTTACAATTTCGAATAAAATTGTTACAAGATAGATCATAGCAAACCTATACTGATTTATGTTTATTTCTTAAATTATAATTTAGGTAGTAAAAGCTTTTAAAATCGCTGTTATGTACCCTTAGTACGAGTTTTCATCGTAAACGCTTTTGACAGATCTCACATAGTTTTCAACTTAAACTGGCTCCCTGATTGGTCTAAATTTAGTGAAGTGTGAAAACTACTAGAGGCGCTGTATTGTTTTTCACACAAAATTCGTTCGATATACGATATCGAGTTTGGTATGAAAACTCGTACTAACAGATAGTTATAAATATGAAAATACGGGACTTATCGCGCCTAAAACATTAATTTTATTTAACTCGACGTTTCGACCAAGTTGCATTGATCGTGGTCACGAGACGACGACGACGTGTCGTCTCGTGCAACTTGGTCGAAACGTCGAGTTAAATAAAATTAATGTTTTAGGCGCGATAAGTCCCGTATTTTCATATTTATAACTATGTGTTCAAATCGCGAAAGTTTAAAGTATACAATTGCTAATCGTACTAACAGTATTGTAAATTTTGTACCTATACTATATAGAGTGGCTATCACTATTCTTGCCGTCCATTTATTTAGGCCGATAATTTAGAACGATATTTAAGCGTACAGATGCAGATCTTTATGTCGGCTGTGAAGTACGCTGCGGGATCGACCTCGCAGGTTAGGTTTAAAGGGCCCGGTGACGTAATCGGGAGAACGGTCGGCTTCGATGCCAGAGGTACCGAGGTCAATCCCCACCGTGCACCAGTGGATTTTTCCATCGAAAAAAATATGAGCGCTTTTCACAGTGGCCCTCCGGTGAAAGAAAACATCGTTAAGAAACCAACAACCCCCGCATGGTGGTAGGACACTATCTAGTGTCCGTCTGGCCAGCTACCATCCGCAAGTTAGAAAATCTGTCGCCAAACATGTAATGTATTCCGGCAGCTATCCTTGAGAGCCAGTTCCCATTCCATGCCAGTTCCACCAAGCGTGCTTACCATCTTCGACCGCATCATCACTTACCAACAGGTGAGATATGGTCAAACGCTATTATAGCCTATAAGATATAAATAACCGGCCAAGTGCGTGTCGGGCCACGCGCAGTGTAGAGTTCCGTAGTAGCCTGTAATTCAATGCAAGTCTTTACCCGTTATAAACAAGCAACTAGGTACTCCGTTTTTGTCACTTTAAAGGATTTATTCTAAGGATTTTGTATTTGATACAAAATTATCCAACACCCAAGTTCAACGATTATTACTGCTAAACTAATAAAGTTATATATATATAATAACTAATATTTCGTAAATCGAGCATTCAATCGAAAAATGGTATTAGCAACCCTTAAGTCATTTTAAAAGACCTATTCAACGATACCCCACACGATGGGGTAGACGATGAAAAAAAAAATTATCCCCACTACTCATATAGGGGAGCTACCCTAAAAAAATATATTTTAACATTTTATTTCAGCACTTTGTCGGCGTAATATATATACATACCCCCACAAAATTACAGCTTTCTAGTATTAACGGTCTCTTAGCAAAACCTCGGACAGAGAGACAGACGGACATGACGAAACTATAAGGGTTCCTTGTCAGGAATACGGAACCCTAAAAAGGTACAGTCGAAACTCTAAATGTCATCCTATCAAAGTCATGAGTAGAGGTATCTCTCTCTCTCTCTCTCTCTCTCACACACACACACACACAAACACACATTTTATTACACACACTCTTAATTGCTGATTACTTTTTAGGGTTCCGTACCTCAAAAGGTAAAAAAAGGAACCCTTATAAGATAGAAGGTCCTGAATCAACACGATAAAAAGATATGGGCTTTATATTTTCGCGAAAACTTGTAAGTACCAAATTTTACCTTAATTTACAACTTTTTTTTATTTTTCGGAATTTTTCCTTTACTTCTGCTGTAAAACCTTGCTTTTAACCAAAATTGACAATTCTAGGTCAACCAGAAGTACCCTATAGGTTTTGAGTCGAAAACCTATAGGGTACTTCCCGTTGACCTAGAATCATGAAATTTGGCAAGAAGCAAGGTCTTACAGCACAAATAAAGGAATCATTCTAAAAATAAAAATGAAAATTAAAGGGTGTCCCAATACATACATACATAGATTACGCCAAATTAAATAGACCTTTGAGTTATATGAGCGCTCATACAATTTAGAGGTCTAGCTTATTGGTACCAACCAACGTTGGTACGGAAGCCTCGGTGGGCGAGTCAAAATCGACTTGGCCGGTTTTTATTTTCAATCAAAGCATTAAGTTAATGCTTTATTTATGTAGATTATTTCACAATTATTTGAATAAAAATTGTCTGAAGTACTGAAACATCCACTGGGTTGCGGGTGCTCGTAATAGTACGGTTGGCAACCCTACATTAATCAGGGGAATTAAACATGTGTTTTAAGTGTGACGTTCGACGTCTAGATGAAAGCTGAATGGCTCAATACCTTTGTTGTTTTTTGTAAATTCAAAGCAATAAGTTATGTTTCTGTTATATCTATAATATTTTTTATTGAATATGATCTATTTAATGTAATTTGATGAGTGTAAGTGCAAATTTTTAATTTGCCCATATACTGAATAAATGCTTTGACTTTGACTTAGAATAATTATTGTTTTTATGTATTTAATAATATTTAACAAGTTTAAGTGCAAATTTTAAAATTGCATAAATACAGAATGGATGCTTTGAATTTAGATTCCTTTCCCAAAATATTGAGTAAGAAAGTAAAAATCAATAAAATTTCCCGTTATAAATAACATAGTACATTTACCTTTGCTGTTCTTGGCCAGTGGCCTGACTGTACCCGCCCTGTACCCTGCCCCCTCCGCCGCGGCCACCGCGGGGTCCCCCTCGACCCCCCCTGCCACCGTCCCCTCCGCCCCGACCGCCGCCACCCTGTAATATTACAGCCGGAAGGTTAACATTACAGCTAGTAAACAATCACTTAATAAAGTTAAACACACTTGAAGCCAAAATCCCAGGAAAGGGAAGAAGCACTGTAAAAAAAGAAAAAAAGCACTGTAACAATGGGGCATGTGATACTCAACATCCTTATGTCTCAAGGTAACAGGCGCAGTGCAGTGACATGCAAAATTCTGGCAGTCCAGAATTTTGTATAGGTGCCACTGTATTTGTAAATAAATAGGTAGACGTTATCGCTTACCATCAGGCGAGTGTCGTGCTTATCCTGTTACCTTATATAATAATAAAAAAAGAACAAAACAAAAGCTAAAAAAAAATTATGAGTAGTCACATAGGTGGTACGAGCATTATATCTAAATTCCGATGACTTGCTACAGAAGTAGCTTACCACCATCAAGGAGAAAATCTGCCGCCGTAACATTAGGGTGTTCCGGCAGCACTCAGCCCTTGTGAGTCAGACCGTTCTAGTCCTAGTGTGTTTATCATCTTCGATCACATCATTGCTTACTACTAGGTGAGATAGTGGTCAAACAATAGCTTATCAAATATAGAAAATACATAAAAATAAAAATATAGCCAAAAATATTCTGAACGCCGTACGTCTGGTATCTTATTTATTTTTAACCGACTTCAATAAAGGAGGGCCCGGTGGCGTAATCGGGAGAATGGTTGGCTTTGATGCCAGAGGTACCGAGTTCACCAATGGATTTTTCCGTCGAAAAATTTATGTGAGCTTTACACAGTGGCCCTCCGGTGAAGGAAAAACATCGTTAAGAAACCAACAACCCCGCATGGTGGTAGGACACTATCTAGTGTCCGCCTGGCCAGCTCAGCTTTGTATCTTAAATTATTCTAAATGACTTCGTATAGGCTAGCGTTTGACCACTATCTCACCTATTATATTAGTAAGTGATGATGCGGTCAAGGATGGTAGCATGTTAGACCTAGAATGGGAATGGGGAAACTGTCTAGTGTCCGCCTGGCCAGCTACCACCCACAAGTTAGAAAATCTGTCGCCAAACATCTAATGTGTTCCGGCAGCTATCCTTGAGAGCCAGTTCCCATTCGAAGCCTAGCGTGCTTACCATCTTCGACCGCAGCATCACTTACCAACAGGTGAGATAGTGGTCAAACGCTAGCCTATAAGACATTAAAAAATAATACTATCGCCCACAGTTGCGGGTTCACCTTAAAAGGAATAATTTGACGTGCAGGTGCACCCTTTCTCCACTGGACCCATGCCTCTGCCTACGTTGAAGAACAAGAATGGACTAAGCCATAAATAATGATTTTTGGTTTGAGGACAAAGGGTCAGATTACTCAATAGACTATTGTGTGTATTATGTGTAAAAAAGTCGACGTAACTGATAGATACAAGTTGACTGACAATGAATGTTTCCTGAAATCTGTTTGTCATAAAACAATTATAAAACATTTGTTTTTGCCCCAAAAAATGACATCTCTCTTCTGATTGGTTAGAAAAATAATGGGCGTAGTTAGCCAAAATCAGCACTTGCAACACAAAATGTTTCTAAACTGGAAACGCGCTACTGTGGGCGATAGTACATACCTGAGGAGCGCTTCTCTGCTGCCAAGACGGCATTTCCGGCGGTGGAGGCTGTTGTTCGTTAGGACGCCCTCCTCTATCGGGCACCTGAAAACATTACATTATTGCTTTAAAACAACTGACTACATAAATAGATCACCATCCCCTCAACCCTAAAAACGACTTTAGATGCCGCGCGAGTCACATTCATTAGCAAGGTTGACATTTTTATCGCCAAAGGACCATGGGCAAAAATGTATGGGCTCCGTCCCCACTAGCCAACACCACACCAACACAGCGCGACGCGACGCGACGTGACAATGCTTCTGGTTTCGCGATGCGCGAATATGACACACATTTCATTGACATAATTCGGCCGCGCCGCACGTCTCGTTGCGTTTAGCTGCGCCGCGCGTCGCCTCGCGGTCTGAACTGGCCCTAAGATACCATGAGAACCCAATGCATTTGGTCAACATCCCCTTAGTAAAAACATATCATCATGCCAAGATATGTCAATTGAGCTACATTTAATTTCAACTACCACGACTTTTACTGGTACTCAACCGACGACGATCGACTATCACGGTTTATACTGGTAGTCAATCCCAAAGACAAACAGTCCGCGAACACACAAACACACGATACCGCGAAGTGCGCGTCTACCGATACGCCGCCCACGCGTGCTTGGTAAAAGCGTCTTTAGAGTCTAGTCCCTGCGATGAACTGGCCATCAATGGTGGCCCCAACGTTTGCCAAACCATAAACACACGCGCACGTATTAGACGCCTTAACAACAACGCGGTACCTATCGCGGGTCTGTCCCTTATTTAGGCGCAGGATTAGGGTGGTGATAAATTAAAACCCCGAAGTGATCTCACGAACACAAAACTTTGTGAACACTTGACACAGAATTTACAATAACACGAGTCTACACTACTTTAATATCTACGGTATGCTAACGCAAGTGACTATACATTTTTCTCCGTCAAATGACGGACTCTGAAAAGACTATCTGAAATGACTCACGTTTCTAAATATGTCAGGGTTTTTAAACCCTCTGCCTCCCCACCACCAGGCCGGCATATAAGTACCATTGTACGAACCGTTAGGTGTATCCATAAACCGTCCCATTCCCACGGATAGCAAGGCTCCCAAGGATAGCGGTAATACTTATTTCTTTATTAGAGGCAAGACGCCTAACAATCATTACCTACCCTCCTGTTGAATCTATTATACAATACAGATCAATTCAAAACCGTTACGCATTTAATGTAGGTTTACTTTACAATATATTCAATGAACTACAGTCTTTTACTTTTCTGATAATTTGGCTTGTAACGGATACAGGATTACTTTACAGCCTAAAATTTTTCTAACTGTTTACTTATAGCGGCAAAACGATTGTTATTGTGAATCCCAACCGGTAAATCAGTTATGATGGTTGCGCTCCTCAACAATGTATGTTCCCCGATTAGAGTCTGTGCAAAAAGAGAACCGTCGAAGAAATTGAGGTCGCGTCGATCGTCGGTCGTTTTAATTTACTGTTTTTGTTGCATTGACAACGCTGCTGTCATTACTGGCATCATGGCATGACTAAAAATGTTTGATACTTGGTAGGTACCTACTCTTATCATTATCGTGTGCTACTAGGTAGGTAATTAATTAATACCTCCCTTTCTTAACTTTGAATGTTAGTTCATCGTAACGCCACGACGGTTCTCTTTTTGCACAGACTCTACTGAAAGACTCCTGGACTAGACCGATTTTCCAAGTGGTCCCATTCAAATTTAATTGAGATATGTTCAGTATCTTCAGAGATATGGAGATAAACACCTGAAACTTGGTACAGAAAATGACTAGCGCGGCATTTGAAACTGGTTATTTTAGTTTATTAATCGATCTTAAATATATAGTTTCCGAACTGTACTGGTTTAATTTAAAAGTCGATTAATACAATAGATCCTTACCCCTCAAAGAATCTTCAAGAGGCTCTCCAAAGGCGGTGGCTAAATTGAATGATGGTTACGGAAATATGTTAAATAATTAATGAAGCAAAAAAGTGGATAATAATAATTTTAAAAATAAAACAACCAAAAAAAGTGCGACTTAATGCATTATAATTAGTTAATTATTGGTAAAGGTAAATTGTTACTTAGTTGAATTAAAGGTAAACGTAGTGTAGGACGCCCTCCAGCTAAATGGAGCGATGATATACGCAAGCTGGCTGGCAACGATCAGAAACAAAGAGCTGAAGATCGAGCTCAGTGGCGTGCCATAGGTGAGGCCTATGTCCAGCAGTGGACAGCGTTAAGCTGATGATGATAATGAGTGAATTACATTAAAGATTTTACGTTACCTTTAACGTTAACATTACATAAACTGTTATTTAAACTTAATATTAAATTTTACGTAAACTTTAAGTTAATTTTTGCATAAACTTAATATAACATTTTACGTAAACTTTATGTATTTTACGTGAGTTTTATGTAAACTTAATAATTAAGCAGTAGTAATTATACAAAATAATAAATGTATTTCAATCTACAAGCATAATTTTTTCAGACCGAATTAAGTCCATCTGAAAATTATGTTTCCATATCTCACGTATCCATTGATCAATTTGAATACCTAAGTAACCGACGAAGCGTGCCGGCTTCGTCGGTTAATTACGGTTAAGCTCTAAATAACATACATTCCAGGATCTAATAAGTAAATAAGGATGTATATACATACACAATCTGTAACAGTATTCAATAATGTTACATATGAATATATGTTGAATATAGGTAAAGAAAATTAACCCCTCAGGTGTCGAAATAAATAAAGCGGCAACAGCCCAACGGCTAAGGCATTCCGTTTGGAGATCGAGAGGTCGTGAGTTCAATCCCCACCAATCACTCTATTGACGTGAACTCACTCCGGACACAAGCATATTTAGCTTAGTTGAGGGGTTAACAAGACTACTAAGTAATATGCAACCCACATTGCTAATTGCTAAGCTTTAAAATATACATATATAAATTAATACTACGCAGATAGACAGATTGTGAATTTTTGTAAAAGCTCTGAAAGAACGAAAAGGTTTACATAGTTTTCTTACTTCCGCTGAAGTCAAAGTTACTAGAAATCTTCAAATTTTAATAATTCTACACACAATAGGACACAATAATTACAAAAATGTAAAGCCAAATTCAAGAGGCCTATGTCCAGCAGTGGACGAACATTGGCTGACAATGATAATTGCTTAATAGAAAACATACTAACAGAAAGAATAAAGTTTATGAAACTTAAACTGAATAAACAAAAAATAACAATTACATTATACTAATAAAAAAAACTTTTGCAATCAGGCAACACTCGCTTTCTATTTCTATCCTATCCTGAATATTATAAGGATAACTCAGCTAATAGCAACCTCAAAATATGTGTTAAATCAATGAGGCCGGCCATACACCGCCAGCACGACCAGTCATTGTCAAACTGCTTGAACAGACTGTCAGCTGGTCAAGCAATTTCATTCTCATGTGTTCCGATAAACAGTACGAAAGCAGTAGAATAAATAAAATAAGAAGATAGAAGCTGCCCATATATAACCACCCTTTACATAAGAAAAGAAACGACACGGTTGTAAAATAGGAATAAAGCCGCCAACCAAGAGAGTCCCGGAATGATATTTGTAAGGCAAATAATTGATTGCCACGGCCAACTGTGTATGGTTGCAAACAAAGTAACTTTGGCTCCAATTCTTTTACGTAGCGAGCTTCTACATAGCAAGTCAATCGCATCGCAATGGCCTATTTTTTAAATTATTGTAGTCTGATATATATTAACTTGCAAGCGTAGAGCGTTTGTAAGACCAGTGGCTTAGATAAAATCAATATTTTTGACAATTAATGGTATCTGTATCTGCAATGCAAGTGATGTAATAGAACCAGGCATCAATAAAGGACACCCAATTCATTCAAAAAAATACAAAAAAACAAGAGAATCGGAATACAATCGCATTGACATTGCACCAGCGTTGCTTTTTCTCAATAGCTCACAGAATTGGGGCTTTGGTTGCCGACCGTGTAGTTGTATAATGAAAGAGAAATATTTTCCGAACGAATTAAGTAAAAGTTTTTAATTTAGCATTTCGGTCTCTTTTTGTTAGCAAACTTATTCATATACATTTTGTTCCTCATCTTTATCAAATCTGTTTCGTAGATGACATCGAATCCATCTGACCATCTCCAAAGGGTGCCCAGTTTTTTGATGGTTTCTTGTACCCATTTTACAGTGAACATGTCTTCCGGATGCAATCTCACACCTCCGTGTTTTAGTCTGGGTAGCATTTTGAATCGAGGAGCGTCATCAATTTCTTGATAAGGATTCAACAAATATCTTCTTAGGGCTATTTCAATCGATACTACTAGAAATACGTATTTATATAAATCGAGATGGCTTTCATTTTTTTCTACTACGACTAAATATCGCGAGTTGTCGTGTGGGTCAAATTTTTCGAAGACTAGAGTGGGTATTTCATCATTTCGAAGATTTTTTGGCATGTTTTCCGATTCGGAATCAGAATCATCGCGATCTTTGCGGTTTTTCTTAGATTTCTTTCGAGGGTTTTGTAAGTTTTTCTTTTCTTTAGAGTCTTTTAAGAATTGACTTGCAATCGGATTATCTAAGACTTCATCTTTGTCGTATTTGTTTGATGTTATGGCATTTTTAGTTTCATTTTTGCTTGGCTTAGCTATGTCATCATCAGGTTCATAATCAGCTAAATCCATAGAGCGTGGTATTGTTCCTGGCAAATTTATAATACCTTCAAATTGTTGTTTATATATAATTTTTTTCATTTCCATTTCACAATGTTTCTCTAGGCGCCTTCTCATTTTGTATTCTTCATCGGCGTTTGGACTAAAATCTTGATAAGACTGTTTAAAAGTGTTCCTTATTTCTTTCATTAGATTTTTTGAGTCCATTTTACGTATTGCGGCATATTTGTCATTTAACATTTCTATTTCTCTGTCTAGTTGCTTCTGGAATTTCTTCGAAGATTTGTGATTTTCGTATCGCGTTTTTGTTTTAGGATTTTCTTGAGAAGTATTAGATGAAACACTTGTTAAATGTGAATCATTTGGTTGTATTAACGAACCGCTGGGTTCATTTGATGCCTCTATTTGCGCGTTAAGTACGTTTAAGTTTATTTGCAGATTTGGTTCATTTGGGGATTCTAAATCCGGCTGTAATGGTGAATCATTTTGCGACCTACATTCACTTAGCTGTCTTAAACCATGATTAAAATCATTTGCTGGCTTTGCGATTAGATTCATTGATGACATCGATTCTAGAACATGAGGTTCACTTTGTAATTTCACACCTGTTTCAATATTAGGATTGTTAAATTCTTCTAACACTGCTCTTGGTTTTGTCTCTATTTCAATTTCATATTCATTAATTTTTGTGAAAGACTCATTGGAAATTTTTGATTCATTTGTATCCACTGTAGACTCTGACTGTAATTTAGCAGCGACTTGTGTTTCTGTTTGTTTTATTTTATTTTTAGACTCGTTTCTTGCTACAACAGAGTTTTGTTCTAGTGTCAACGTATTAGACTCGATTTTCCCACCTACAGACTGCGGTGAATGTTTATTAGGGTCCTTAGATTGCTTTTTGACAGATTTATTTAGTTCCTTCTGTTCTTTTTTGAGTTGTTTCCTCGATTTAACCGGTTCTAGAGGAACATCTTGTATTATAAAGGAATCATTTTTTGCTTCAGTTGCTTTTTTTTTTTCAGAAACGTTTGGTTTAATAGTAGACTCGAAAAAGTCGGCAAGTATAGGATTCGCGGATATTTTTTTTGTTTTAGTTGTGTGACCATCATTCAATTTATATTGTTCTTCTGTCAAATGTCGTGCTGGCATTTCGTCGTTACTTTCATTCTTCTTTTTCTGTAGTTTACATATCAACAATGTAATCAAAACAGAATGGAAGGATTGAGAAATTGCAATGTAAAATTCATAAATTATCAGAAGTTTACATCAATTAATTATATCATTTTAAAATAATCAATTAATTGTCATACACTTCTTAAGGACAAGACGGAGTGTAAGAAATTGGGAGAGACCTTCGACCAACAGGGGGCACAACAGATTAAAAATAAAAAATAAACAATTATTTTATAAATTGAAACGTAATTATTTTATAAATTAAAATATCTTGCAAAACATTAGCATTTTCCATAATTTTAGAATGAAAAAATAGTATAGGTTACATGTAGGATTAGATGTGTCTTTTAAACACAAATAAAAGGTGTAATTTAAATACACATTGTAAATTCTGTATATTAAAACACAAAAAACAATGTTTATGTCCAGAATACTGAATACCATCTGGATATCAAACATGCTCTAAAATCAAACATTGAAAAACGCCTTCCCACAAATTATTAATACCCGTTCTCACAAACAATCAGATGTGTTCAGAAGATTTTGACATATGCATAGTGGTGGAATTCAATTAAGTATTTAAGTGTCAATAATGCATTAATTTTTTTAATTCTATACGTTCGGGAGGACTATCAGACTTCTTAATATTGTTTATGAATATGGGGATAAGACAATGAGGTCTCACAGTGCTCGCGAACGCATAGAGATATTCAACCAATAGGTAAATTATTGACAATACTTGAGTGAAGTCCTCCAAAGTGCTTTTCTAAATATATTCTTGAATACAGGTGTCAATAGAAGATTTGCAGAAAAAATATTTCAAGCCAACACCAACTTTAAAACAACACATAAACTGTAGAGAATTGTCATGATAGAGAGAAATACTAATGTTATTTAGGTGAGATTTACGCTGAGTAAATGATTTTTCTTTCTCTCACTCTGCTAATACTTTGTATTTTAGTACATAATGTCTATGAATAAATCATAAGTCAGGAACTCTAATTTAGAACAAATTCCACACTAAAAGTGGCCCTCCTTCAAACCAAAACGACATAGATTCAAAATAAGAATCACTTTCGAAGTTACAAATGATTGGCTTGGAGATTGATTTAAATTCGGAGCGAAAGCAGGGATTGGTTCGCGCATGTGCTGCAATGTCTGTTACGACAGTTGAGTCAAACAAGACAAATGTCCGACTAATGACGCGCTCGAAACGACTTTTAACCCCGCCTGCTTGGACACAACTTTTGTGGGGTCATTTTTATAACGCAGTTACTTTTCCTGACTTAGGTATGATTTATTCGTAGCTTTTAAATTATTTGACACTCAAACTGCGTTTCACAGCCGACCGCTGCTATCACAGTGTAAATTGAGTCTTACATCTCTTCAATTTCTTTACTTTTTCTACTTTTTGTAATTATCAGGTTATGTTTTGTATGAAAGAAAATTACTAACACAAAATCTACCAGCAAAATCGAACAATTTTTATTACAACATTGTATAAAAATCTCGAGTAATCTGTGTAAAAGCTAGGCGCTAGGCGGGTCGCTAGTATTAAAATTAACCAGAAAGTACTAACCTGTCCAATGATGACTTTATTCACTTCACTTTGTGTATTCTTTCTAACACTGGCGCTTGAAGTTTTCTCAACATGCAGTAACGCTGACCGAGCAGCGAGAAAATCTGACAGTTTAACGTTGGGCTTCACTTTGAGGGCCTCTCGTTTAGGACGGTACACTGATTGGATCACATCTTTCTTGGTTTTGAGACGGTCGGACCACTGAGAAAGATATAAATACAATATTAAGATAGTTTAAAAACTAAAAAACCGAAATCACTTGCCATGCAAGTCAGTTTCAGTAGCAAGTTTGAGATGTTCGCCATATCTCTTGGGATACTTATCAGATCTTGATAAAATTTTAAAGGGACCTCGATAATGTACCTAACCAATGACAAGAAGAATCATTCAAATCGGTACACAATTGGCTGAGTAATCAGGTAACAAACATACAAAAAAACACACAGGTACAGGCTAATCTCTAAAATTCCAGATTTTTACAGGTTCCATTACCGTTCATATCTAGAGACATTTACTGGATTTTAAGTCTCACATGATAAGTCATTTCATTGGCCACTTTGACCCAAGCCTATTATGTTCTGACTCTTACATATACAATCACGCCTTTTTGTCGTTGGGGTAGGCAGAGACTACTTCTGACTTTGCACTTTTATACAATTTCAGCTTCTTTATTCGCCATTAGTAAAATCTACCTCAGGTGGCGGTGTTTAGGTTAAGTTCTATTCTCGGCCCTCCGGAGGGCCGAGTACCTGAGGTATTACTAACTTTCTATATCAATATAGGTAGATAACATGAAATATCGAGAGTACCCTCAAAATGTAATTAAATTCTACACAAAGCCCCAAAACATATATTTCTATTTCATAGATGAATAATGGATAAAATAGTGTTAACTAGTAAAGAAAAAACATCGTTAAGAAACTCCCAACCCCTGCATAGTGGTAGGACACTATCTAGTGTCTGCCTGGCCAGTTACCCCCTCATGTTAGAAAATCTGTTGCCAAACATCTAATGTATTCCGGCAGCTATCTCTGAGCGCCAGTTCCCATTCTAGGCCTAGCGTGCTACCATCCTCGACCGCATCATCACTTACAAATGTGAGATTGTGGTCAAATACTAGCTTGTATGATATTTAAAAAAAACTATATTTATGTAGTTTTTTTTTTTAATTAGCTTTAGTAAATTTAATTAATATAAACCGGTATCTCACCTCAAAACTCTGAATAGTGCATTCCAGTCTCGTTATTAAGGTTTCTCGTCTCAGTCTGTATTCTTCAAACATTTCACTGTATGAAGTTTCCAAATTCTTCCAGTCCTTTTCCGACAGAGCTTTGTTATATAGAGGTTTGCCCACTAATTTGTCACCTGAAATTACATCAGTGATAAATTATCAGCCTATCTCTGTCCACTGTTGGACATAGACCTCACCTATCTACGGCACACCATTATTGATTACTGATTATTTGTTATAGATGTGATAAATGTTGTTTAAGAAACAAAAAAAACTGACTTTACATGCCATGCTAGTCATTTTCAGTAGCAACTTTAAACGGGAAATATACCCTCTCAAAAGACTATTTTTACAAATCAATCAACACCATCAACACCAATATTATAAATGTGAAAGTCAGTTTGTATATCTGTTTGTTTGTTTGGGACTTCTTCACGGGCAAACGGCAGGACCGATTTAGCGGAAAATTTGCACAGGGGTAGCATTAGGATTAGGCTATAGGATACTTTCTAACGCCACGGGACACAGCTAGTTGTTTAGTAAATGATGTAATTATTAATGAAATGAAATATCTTTATTGCCAGAATTTAGTACAATTAGTTATTACATAAAATGAGTGTCTCATACATTCTACCACAACAGTGGTGTGCAACAGAATTGAAATTTTTATTATTCGCAATACAAAAATATTTTTTTATATATAAAAATGAATCCCAATTTCCCTTGGTCACGGCATCACGCGTGAACGGCTAGACCGATTTCGCTAATTCTTATTTAGTTGTGTTTGTTATTGTTATTAGGAGAAGGTTCTTATGAAAGAAAAGTTTTAAATTAATGAAAGTTGTTTTTAACGCAAGCGAAGCCGCGGGGCACAGCTCGTACTTAATAAATCATAATTGCAATAGGTATATCTAATTTAATTTAATGAGAATTATAAAATGTCAAATAGTTAAATATAAATTACAATAAACTGGCCAAGTGCAAGTCGGACTCGCACTAGTAGGGTTCCGTACCACACTACAGTATTTTAAAAGATCGAGCAAAAAATACCACTATCATTTTTCGCCAGCAAAAAATAATAATTCATAAACATTTTATTTCTTATAACGCCATCTAACGTCTAACAAAGGTGTTAGGGATCTACATTTCAATATAACGCCATCTATGGGACGTTTACCTAACTAAGCGTACATAGATGGCGTGAAATGCCGAAAAAAACACGTTTCTTGTATGGGGACCCTCTATTATTTTTAACTTTATTCTGTTTTTAGTATTTGTTGTTATAGCGGCAACAGAAATACATCATCTGTGAAAATTTCAACTATCTAACTATCACGGTTCATGAGAAACAGCCTGGTGACAGATGGACAGACAGACAGACAGACAGACAGACAGACAGACAGACAGACAGACAGACAGACAGACAGACAGACAGACAGACAGACGGACAGACGGACAGCTGAGTCTTAGTAATAGGGTCCCGTTTTACCCTTTGGGTATGGAACCCTAAACATACGAAATGTCAAAAACAACAAAAAACAGTGTTCCAATGACCAATTTGTCAATTATCTTTTAAATATGCATAGAGTCATGTCTTTAAATGAATTGGGCAATGTATTATATACTAGTATATCATTTGCGTAAGCCGCCATAACCTTACGATGTTCCTGTACCACAACCCTTGAAGCCGCATTTTCATTAGGGGACATTTGTTGCGCGACTCTGTCGCTCGACACGAAATTCACGTGTCCCGCGCGATGTCGCCCGACGTCGTCCGACGTCGCTTGGGACATTTACGGGTCGCGCAACTTGTCGCTAGTCGACGGTCTGCGAGCGTCGACACGCGCGACCTTCGTGTCCCTCGACAGTCGCCGGACAGGCTTTGACTAGTGAGAACGTGTGTCGCATTGTGTTCCTGCTGCACTGAACAACACTACCTCCTCGGGCGACATACTGATCATGACTGGCTAGTGTGAACAAGTTATATGTCACGGGACATTGTCCCGCAACTTTTGCAGATACATCTACGTGAATGTCGAGCGATTTGTTCCCGCGACATGTCCCCTAGTGAAAATGCGGCTTGAGAGTCGGACCATTCTAGACCAAGCGTGTTGACCATTCTCAGCCACATTCATCACTTACACCAGGCGAAATAGTGGTCCAACGCTAATCAAATATACAAAACATAAATATACCTTCTTTCTGAATAGTCTCCTTTAACTTAGTCTCTAGTTTTGAAAACAGCATTTCAGCCGTTATATTAGGAGGTGGTTTGTTGAACTTCAGGGCTATTAGGATTTCTTTCAGATCTTTGGCTGTCGGAGATTCGTGCTGGAAGATAAAAACTAAATTTTAATGGCATAAATCAAGGTAATGTTAGGTCAACAGCATCGTTTAAAATCGTACACAAAACCGACTTCAAATGCTTCGCTAGTCATTTTCAGTACCAAGTTTGACATGTTTATCTCCATATTTATGAAGATACTCATCAAATCTGGATGAAATTAAAATGGCACCAAATGGGAAATATACTCTTAATAGGGTAAATAAATTACAGTTCTGAGGTAAGCAACATAAAATAGAAATAAAAATACATTTTCTTTTGAACTTATTCTGTATTAGAAACGACATAGACCAAACAACAATATAGGCCGGCGCCGGGCGCACATATGTCAAAGCTAGGGTTGCCCATCCGGGGAGAAAATAATTTAAAGTCTTGGACCGTCCGCGACACACTCAGAGCGTTTGTCCACGGCAACGGCAGTGGGACGTCACCGGCACCGAGATTTTTTCGGGGCGGTTTGAAAATGATGTGCCGGCGATCGTTTGTCCACCGCCACCGATTATGTTTCTTCTAGCTGTCATGCGTGGCAGATGCGTTTCCATAGAAATAAAACAAACAACCTCAGATAAAAAACAATAACCTATCGAACGGCGCCGGGCGCCGGCAGTGTGTGGACAAGATCAAACGTGTTTTGTATTGCGAGCCAATGCCGGCACATCGGCCCGTCAATATCTCTGGCCGGTTTCTAGCGGTCGCGCCGATCTACTCGAAATATCGGCGGCCGGGATGACGTCACCCGGTGCCGGTCATGCTGTGGACAAGCTGCCATACATACATATGTACCGCTACTTCGGCGCCGGCATTTTGTTGCCGGTGACGTGCCGGTGCCGTTGCTGTGGATAAACGCTGTCACTGTGCTGTGATTTATGACATTTTTCAACTGTTTTTTTATTACACTGACTATGTTTAAAATACCTGTTGACGTGTCCAGGTTCTGGGCTCTAAAATCCGGGGTTTTCACGCGTCTTGTCCTGGTTGCCAACCCTAGTCAAAGCGCAGCAAAGTGCATTTTTCACTGTCAAACTTCTTTCCACATTATTGTAGCTTATTTCTTTATCTTGCCTGGTGATAAGCTTTGATGTGGTCGAAGATGTTAAACACTCAAAGCCTAGAGTGGTCTGTCAAGAGATATGTGCTGCCAGAACACCGTAAGGTTTTGGCGGTACATTTTCTCCTTCGTACCTTCCAACGTAGTATTTAGACATGTTATGTTATTTGAGGTACTATTAGACATTCTGAATGACCAGTCTGAAGTAGTCTGGACACGTCTGTCGCATGTTGGACACGAGCTGTGGGCTAAGCTCACCACTGAGTGGAGCCCACGCAACGTTAAACGACGTCGCGGCAGGCACAGGATGAGATGGCGGGATGAGCTAGACTCCTATCATAAAGACTGGCAATCCATAGCTGCCGACCGAGATCACTGGAAAGAGGGTAGGGAGGCCTTTGCCCAGCAGTGGGACAAAAACGGCTCAAAATAAAATAAAAATTAGACATTACCACAACAATCTCCATGCCTGCACCCTGCTTCTCTTTAGGACAGTCAACCTGCACCATCCTGGCCGCCATCAGCTCCGATATCATGTAGTCCAGGAGTAGCAGACGGTCTTCCCTGTTCTGCAGACGGGACGACATGTGACCTGAAATAGAATATCCTCATTATCATCATAACATCCAACTCATATATGCACAAGTAAATTTATGATCAATAAATAAACACCAGTATTTTAAATACGAAAGTCAGTTTGTATACAGTCAAAATCTGTTATAATGACATCGAAGGGACTACTCATATTTAGTCATAAAAACCAATAGTTGTAACAACTGTAAATGTAGTGGTAGGACTGCTGCTAGCCTGGGGCGGTACCACCACTTTGCCTATTAATTTTCAGCCATGAAATAGGAATGTTTTTCCGTTGAAATGGCAAGGTGTTCAGTGAAATTACAGGGCATGTGATACTCAACATCCTTCTGTCTCAAGGTAACAGGCGCAGTGCAGTGACATGCAAAATTCTGGCAGTCCAGAATTTTGCATGCCGCTGTATCTGTAATAGGTAGACCATCATCGCTTACCATCAGGCGAGCGTCGTGCTTGTCCTGTTACCTTATATAAAAAAAACAACTGGTGATGTACGCAAAAAGGTCCACATACGGCCTAGTTACAGTAAAGAGCCCGCGCACCAAGTACAACCGGTGATGTTTTTTTTTTTAGTTACAAAGTCTTTCTATATGAATTAATATTACCTATTGTGTAGGTAAATATAAATTCATAGGTATTAATAGAAAAAATATATTAATCTATACTAATATTATAAAGAGAGAACATTTGTATTTTTGTATGTTTGCAATGATTAGGCTCAAAAACTACTGGACCGATTTAAAAAAATTCTTTCACTAATATATAGAATGGACTTTCGAAATGAAAATAGGCTATATATTATCCCGTTTAAATCAAAGGTACATTCGTGGAGACCTAATTTGCAACCTAAGTCGACAAAAAAACGGTCAAAAAAACACGTTTCTTACGAACGCTGCTCAATTGAAAATAGATAGAAGAATATTTTCTATGCAAGAGTTGTACAACTTAATAAGACCTACAAAAAAGTCCGCGACAGCATATGTCTATCTCTTAAGGTTGACTCACAGTAACCATTTTAACCTTAAATTTTTTGTTAAAAAATATTACATAACTTCCAAGGCTATTTTCAAGTATATAGTATTAATCCTTATCCAAATTATTACGTTAATTAGCTTGGCCACATATTATAGATTAAAATTGTCCTTTACAGTATATAATATATAATAATAATATATATAAATAATATATAATAATTCAAATGAAAACTCTAGAAGATATCACGGATTTCACATACACGCATCGCAAAATTAATGAAATATTTGCAGTGAAACCACAGATTATACACAGTCATAGTTACTACGAAAATATTATTATAAGCTTAGCTAATCTGTAGATCCCCACCGATCACAATCAATATAAAGTCAATATAAGTATTAATATGATCTATTGTATAAAATAATATTGATCTATATATATAATAATATAATATTTTAAACCACCCCGACTTATCTTATGTATAATCTTTTTATTAAAAGCATTCCAATGACTCTAAACACGACATTTTAAAATCTCAGCTGTAAGTTGGTGAGGATTTGTGTATTCTGTAGAGTCCAGGGGATGTCCCAGCATCAGGTCAATGCTTCCATGTTCTTACAATATCGTTGAAGAAGATTTTCGCATTGATTAGACCTATGAAAGTTGATTTCATAGCGCAATTAACTAGAAAAAAGCTCATAGTTTTAGAACGATTGAACGAATTTTCATGAATCAAAGCTAAGAACACTCTCGATGAAGACATCTAATCTATCAAACAAAAAAAAAACTATCAATAATAAAATCAAAATCGATTCATCCGGTTGGGTGCTAAGATGCTACAGACAGACAGACAGACAGATACACACGTTAAACGTATAATACCCCTACTTTTTGTGTCGGGGAACGCCGTAAGCTTACAGCGGCAGATGTTCTCCTTGGTGGTAAGCTACTTTTTAGGGTTCCGTAGCCGAATGGCAAAAAACGGAACCCTTATAGATTCGTCATGTCTGTCTGTCTGTCTGTCTGTCCGTCCGTAGGTCACATTTGGGTGCCCCCCCCCCCCTCTCTAACTATTAAAGTAACGGAGTCAAAAATCTAGAAAAAATATATTCTGTAGATCTCAATAAAAACTTAAAACAAACTATGAAACACAAAGTTAATTTATTGGTGGCGAAAAATTAAAGTTATAAAACCCTAAGAGTGCGAGTCCGACTTGCACTTGGCCAGTTTTGGTAGATTTGATGATCCTACTACCTCTGTACGAAAACCCATGATTCATTAATGCACATAAAACTTTCATTGGTTGATATAGCTAGGATTAGAACCAACGACCGTCGGGTCAGAATCAGAATCCTTTACGCCAAAGGGCCGTCCAATATCACTACGTAAGTATTATAAAACAAAGGCCATCACTGCCTCTGTCCGTCTGTTCGCAATAATCTCAATAGCTACTGAACGGATTATCATGCGGTTTTCACCAATAGCCAGTGTGTTTATGAGGAAGGTTTAGGTGCTTAATTCGTTAAGGTTTTTGTGTAAATTGGTTGAAATATGACGATGATTGTTAAATGTTAATATTTTATATTCGATGCATCAAACTGATGCAAATTTTGTATGCATAAATGTTCCACCCGTGCGAAGCCGGGGCGGGCTGCTAGTGTATGAAATAAAACTACTTACAATTGGTTCATCTCACATAAAATCTTTAATATTAGTCTGTTTGGAACACTTCTGTATTTCAAATATTATTTCAATGTATTTTAATTCGCTATCATCATTATTTCCCAAAATGTAAATCTATTCATAAATTTTTTTTTTTTTTTCTATAGTAAAATGTATGTGCACTTCTCACAGTGGCCCTCCGGTGAAGGAATACATCATTAAGAAACCAACAACCACCGCATGGTGGTAGGACACTATCTAGTGTCCGCCTGGCCAGCTACCACCCTCAAGTTAGAAAATCTGTCACCAAAACATCTAATGTGTTCCGGCAGCTATTCTTGAGAGCCAGTTCCCATTCTAGGCCTAGCGTGCTACCATCTTCGACCGCATCATCACTTACCAACAGGTCAGATAGTGGTCAAACGCTAGAATTTGACCACTACCTTTCTAATACTATAAGAGTCTTTGTCCTGACATACTGACTGACTGACTGACAGACAATGCACAGCCTAAACCGCTGGTCGTAGAGACTTGAAATTTGGAGGGTATATTTATCTTAGTACGTAAAGGTGTACTAAGAAAGGATTTTCCAAAATTCACCCCTTAAGGGGATGAAACGGGGGTTTAAAGTTTGTATGGAGAAACGAGATTAGATAGTCTTTTCTATTCGAAGCTGGGAAAAAGTGTTTCAGGCTTTTTCAAAATTACAACCCTAAGAGTATGGGGTAACAAAGTCTGAAATCAATATTGTTTCGGATGATTGCGCTGAAATTCGGCATGCAGATAGTTATTTTGACGTGGTATCCGCTAAGAAAGGATTTTAAAAAATTCACTCTTTTAGGGGATGAAACAGGGTTCAAAGGTTGTATGGAGAAACAAGATTTAGACAGTATTTTCTATTCGAAACTTCGCACAAGTACTTCAGTAAATAAATAAGTAAATACATGTTTTAGACTTTTTCGAAATGCCACCCCTAAAATGGTGAAGTGGGGTAACAAAGTCTGAAATCAATATTGTTTCGGATGATTGCTCTGAAATTTGGCATGCAGATAGTTATTTTGTCGTAGGTATCCGCTAAGAAATTCAAAATTCACTCCTTAAGGGGATGAAACAGGGGTTCAAAGTTTGAACCAATTTGGCTTTTACTTTTTTGATGTCTTTTATGATAGAAAGATTTTTACAAAATAAAAGTTTTAAGTAAATAAAAGAAGACGCGGGCGAAGCCGCGGGGCACTTCTAGTAAGATATATAAAAATTAATATTTTTTCGTAATACACTAACAGATAAGTAACAAACTGACTGAAGAGATATGAAGAAGCGGAATTTGACTCTACTACAGGCACATGTTTAGTTTCTAAGAATTACAAAAGACCCTAGTCTCAACACGTTTTTGTTTACTTTAACGACAGTAATAGACCATTTTTGGTAGGACGTCGCTGATTATACCTGTGCCAGATGTGGATTCCTATTTAAATTGTTAACAATACAGCTGAGCTAGTCATTCTAACAGATATAATTCTTCGAAAATATTAGTTACATGTAGTAAAAAGCAATGTCGTAAATAGCAATGTTTTTGATAAGGCGATCATATAGCATTCAGCCGGGACCTTTGATTTTGGTCAATATAAGTTGTTGTTGGTATGTTGTTCTAAAAATGTCATCATAAACGGTTTTAACTGTAATTGTTTGTTATCAAACAGCTGGAACAATTTAACTGTAAGGTCATCGTTAAAAAAAATTAAATTAACCGATTCCAAATGCCACGCTATTAATTTTCAGTATCAAGTTTGAGGTGTTTATCTCCATATCCCTGGAGAATCAGATCTTGATGAAATTACTATAATACCACCCCTGGGATATCTCCTTTCCAACAAAATACCTCAAAATAGGTTCATAAATGACGAAGTTATCCGCGAACAAACATAATAAAGAAAAAAAATATATATTTATGCTTGAATTGAGTAACATCTTTTTCGGAACGTTCGGAAGTTGGTCAAAAATTATGAAAATCTGCATTTTGTAGGGATAGCCAGTACTATGGATTAAGCTATAGGATACTTTTTCACACAAGTGAAGCCTCAGGGCACAGCTACTTATTAACAAATACATGAAGATCTTTACCTGTGACTAAGCACTTGTAAGGGCACCCGAGTTCCTTCAAAAAGGAACTCAGTTCTAGAAGAAACGAGCTGCTCTCATCTGGATGATTCATAATGCTCACTGCCTCTTCCAGATGACATAGTTTCTTCAGCTCTTCAGCCAAAATGTGGATAAGTTTGGTGAACTCCAGCGACTTTGGGCCACCGTCAAGAGCTTTGGCGAAAACCACCTCATCGTTGAGAGGGCCTTGGTAACTGTGGAAGATAAATGTAATGTATTGATTTATGTAATGATTAATATTTGTAGGGTAGTTACAAATAAATATGTAAATCTACCTATATTGATTGTAAATGACAGTGAAGAGCTAACCATGAAGATAAAAGCATATTAAATCAGATTCTCATGTTATAATGTGATACCCATAGACATAATAATAAACATTAGATTAGAATAGGCTACACTTTATTGAATAATGTAATGTATTGATAATTTATCATCAGCCTATGTTAGTGTGGACTCACATAGGCTGATGATCGGCAAGAGCTGGATGAGAGTTACCAAGGATCGTGCTGACTGGCATGCAGTTGGAGAGGCCACTAAACTGCACGCCACTCAGCACGATCCTCGGTAACTCTCATCCAGCTCTTGCCAGCCACCTTGCAAAGATCATCGCTTCACGTAGTCTGAAGATGTCCTACGCTACGCTTGCCGATACATGGTCTCCAACAACTCGTCTATCCCAATGGTTGTTGGTTCTTCGGCTGATATGTCCGGCCCACTGCCACTTCAGTTTGCCAATTCGGTGAGCTATGTCGATGTCTTTCGTTCTCTAACGGATTACCCTGTTTCGGATTTGGTCCTTCAGAGAAATTCCGAGCATAGCCCTTTCCTTAGCTCGCCGAGAAACTTTAAATTTGTGTATTGATTATTAAAGTTATTAAACTGATTATTTAAAAATAGGATAGTTAGAATCAAAATGTTAATCTTCCTAAATTGATTGAAAATAAATCAAGTTCATGCAGATTGAATTACACTAAGGGCCAGTTTTACTGGTTTCTGATAGCCCTATTAGGAACTTATAGAAAGCTTAAAGGAAAACTATAGCGGTTGAGATAACTTTATTAGTTTAGCAGTAATAGTCGTTGAACTTGGGTGTTGTATAATTTTGTACCAAATACAAAATCCTTAGAATAAATCCTTTAGAGTGACAAAGACAGAGTACCTAGTTGCTTGTTTATAACGGGTAAAGACTTGCATTGACTACTTGTTAAAATCCTGTCAGATTGGATTCCAAAACAAAAAAAATCCAGGGGGAGACCCCGAAAAAGCTGGCAAAAAGATGTGGAGGAAGATCTGAGAGGAACTGGAAAGCCCTGGAACAAAAGGACATGGGAGAATGCAGCCAGAGACAGAAACAACTGGAGGAAACTGGTAGAGGAGACCAAGGCCCACGTAGGGTTGTAGCGCCGCAGGAAGTAAGTAAGTAAGTAAAGACTTGCATTGAATAACAGGCTACTACGGAACCCTGCGCGTGGCCCGACACGTACTTGGCCGGTTATTTGTTAGTAGGATGGCTCAATAACTGTCACACACCAAATTTAACACTACTGCTCCAGGCTTAAGCCGGCTATTAAAATGGTAACATGAGTATAATTTCACAATGATAATGGTTTTAAAACTTGTTGAATTTGGATTAGTCTTTTATTAAATCCTGATGCTAGATAATTTCTAGATGGTTAATAACAGCTAAATTACTAAATAATTATCTAATACTATAAGAATCTTTGTCCTGACATACTGACTGACTCACTGACAGACAACGCACAGCCTAAACCGCTGGTCGTAGAGACTTGAAATTTGGAGGGTATATTTGTCTTAGTACGTAGGGGTGTACTAAGAAAGGATTTTTCAAAATTCACCCCTTAAGGGGATGAAATGGGGGTTCAAAGTTTGTATGGAGAAACAAGATTAGATAGTCTTTCCTATCCGAAACTTCACACAAGTGCTTCAGTACAAAAATAAGTAAATACGTGTTTCAGGTTTTTTTGAAATTCCACCCCTAAGAGGGTGAAATGGGGTAACAAAGTGTAAAAATCAATATTTTTTCGGATTGCGCTGAAATTTGGCATGCAGATAGTTATTAAAACGTTAGTTACCTCTGAAAAAGGATTTTTCAAAATTCACCCCTGAAGGGGATGAAACGGGGTTCAAAGTTTATATGGAGAAACAAGATTAGATAGTCTTTTCTATTCGAAACTTCATACAAGTGCTCAAGTAAAAAAATAAGTAAATACGTGTTTCAGTTTTTTTTTAAATCCACCCCTAAGAGGGTGAAATGGGGGTAACAAAGTGTGAAAATCAATATTGTTTCGGATTGCGCTGAAATTTGGCATGCAGATAGTTATTACAACGTTAGTGCCTTATGAGAAAGGATTTTCCAAAATTCACCCCTGAAAGGGGTGAAACGGGGGTTCAATGTTTGTATGGAGAAACAAGATTAGATAGTATTTTCTATTCGAAACTTCATACAAGTGCTCCAGTAAAAAAATAAGTAAATAAGTGTTTAAGGTTTTTTTTAAATTACACCCCTAAGAGGGTGAAATATGGTAACAAAGTGTGAAAATCAATATTGTTTCAGATTGCGCTGAAATTTGGCATGCAGATAGTTATTACGTAGTTAGTTCCCTCTGAGAAAGTATTTTCCAAAATTCACCCCTGAAGGGGATGAAACGGGGGTTCAAAGTTTGTATGGAGAAACAAGATTAGATAGTATTTTCTTTTCGAAACTTCATACAAGTGCTCCAGTAAAAAAATAAGTAAATACGTGTTTCAGGTTTTTTTAATTACACCCCTAAGAGGGTGAAATGGGGGTAACAAAGTGTGAAAATCAATATTGTTTCGGATTGCGTTGAAATTTGGCATGCAGATAGTTATTACGAAGTTAGTTCCCTCTGAGAAAGTATTTTCCAAAATTCACCCCTGAAGGGGATGAAACGGGGGTTCAAAGTTTATATGGAGAAACAAGATTAGATAGTATTTTCTTTTCGAAACTTCATACAAGTGCTCCAGTAAAAAAATAAGTAAATACGTGTTTCAGGTTTTTTTAATTACACCCCTAAGAGGGTGAAATGGGGGTAACAAAGTGTGAAAATCAATATTGTTTCGGATTGCGTTGAAATTTGGCATGCAGATAGTTATTACGTAGTTAGTTCCCTCTGAGAAAGTATTTTCCCAAATTCACCCCTGAAGGGGATGAAACGGGGGTTCAAAGTTTGTATGGAGAAACAAGATTAGATAGTCTTTTATATTCGAAACTTCATACAAGTGCTCGAGTAAAAAAATAAGTTAATACGTGTTTAAGTTTTTTTTAAATCCACCCCTAAGAGGGTGAAATGGGGGTAACAAAGTGTGAAAATCAATATTGTTTCGGATTGCGCTGAAATTTGGCATGCAGATAGTTATTATAACGTTAGTGCCTTATGAGAAAGGATTTTCCAAAATTCACCCCTGAAAGGGGTGAAACGGGGGTTCAATGTTTGTATGGAGAAACAAGATTAGATAGTATTTTCTATTCGAAACTTCATACAAGTGCTCCAGTAAAAAAATAAGTAAATACGTGTTTCAGGTTTTTTTTAAATTACACCCCTAAGAGGGTGAAATATGGTAACAAAGTGTGAAAATCAATATTGTTTCAGATTGCGCTGAAATTTGGCATGCAGATAGTTATTACGTAGTTAGTTCCCTCTGAGAAAGTATTTTCCAAAATTCACCCCTGAAGGGGATGAAACGGGGGTTCAAAGTTTGTATGGAGAAACAAGATAGATAGTCTTTTATATTTGAAACTTAACACAAGTACTTAAGTAAGTAAATACGTGTTTCATGCTCTTTAGAAATTCTACCCCTAAAAGGGTGAATACATAGTCTTTCATATTTGAAACTTAACACAAGTACTTAAGTAAGTAAATACGTGTTTCATGCTCTTTAGAAATTCTACCCCTAAAAGGGTCAAGAAGGGTAACAAAGTCTGAAATCAATATTGTTTCGGATTGCGCTTAAATTTGGCATGCATATAGTTATTTTGACATAGGTTAAGAAAGATTTTTTTCAAAATTCACTCTTCAAGGGGATGAAGCGGGGGTTCAAAGTTTGGATAGTCATTTTATTCGACATTTCACACAAGTACTTCTGTAAATAAATAAGTAAATACGAGTTTCAGACTTTTTCAAAATGCCACCCTAACAGGATAAACTGGGGTAACAAAGTCTAAAAATCAATATTATTTCGGATTGCGCTGAAATTTAGAATGCAGATAGTTATTATGACGTAGGTATCCGCTCAGAAAAGATTTTCTAAAAATTCCTTCCGGATACGGAACGGGGAATCATAGTTTGTATGGCGAAACAAGATGAGATAAAGTAAGTGTTGTAGGATTTTTCTAAATGGGGTAGGCAACAAAGTCTGAAACTTTGGGTTTTTCGGGTTTTATAAATATGAATCCCGAATGTCCTTAGTCACGCGATAATATGAAAACGGGTGAACTGATTTGGCTAATTCTTTTTTTGTCTTTATTGATAGAATCGTTTTTACAAAAGAAAAGTTTTAAGTAAATAAAAGAAGTTTTTAACGCGGGCGAAGCCGCGGGATACTTCTAGTATTATATATATTGCTGATGCTATTTGATATCATCCAAATTGGTAATCCCCATCAATCATCATATTACAAAACATGTCTACTATTTTTATAAGTAGGAGACAGTGACACATTTAGGTAGATGGTAATATAACGTGAACCCACTCCAGACACAAGCATATTTAGCTTTAGCGATAGGTCGTTGACAAATTTTTCGTTAACGTAACTAGACCGTTGAATTAACCTCCGTCAACAAGTCGAATAACTAGTTGAATTAGTTAACTAGTTATACTGCATAAAAGATAGCTTGATCTCTGCGACAGTGACATTTACATAGAAGATTGACATTTTTAGAGTTGGGATAGTGGTGGATAAAATCGATTATCAAACAATGTTGTAATGAAATCGAATGAGTAGTTGTAGGTGAGAAATTGGATTTTACGTAAGTAAATAAAATCAAATTTCTCACCTACAACTACTACTATTTAAGATATAGTATGTAAACATGTAAATAATATTAATTAAATAAATTATAATAATGTTATGATAGTATTTACAACGTTTTTCACTATTATCGATGCTAATGTAACATACAATTGGGTTTAATTTAATTACATATATAAAAAATTATAAGTTAAGTTTTATTTAAAATATTGTTAGTATAAACTATCGATATTTTAAATAAAACTATTGTAACGAGGTATTACGACTCGTTACATATTTTTCGCTTGGAAGCACATTTCAGCTTCTAAGACTGACAAAATTACCTTTTGGTTTTAAATAATTTAGAACATTTTCGTATTTAGCCATTTTTAGTCGATTTTAAATAATCGAGTTACTACTTGGTCTGTGGATCATTCAATATCCTATAGACAATCTTTAAAAAAAAAATGACTTTGACATCTGTCAATTCTCGATCGGAGACGTCACTTTTTCTTGTCCCTGGGGCCTACAAAGAGCTAAACTTTTTGTATTTTTTCTTAATCAGATTTAACAAGATGAATCCATCTTGTTAATTAAATATGCGACGCTAATTGGCGTGCATATTATGTTCAAGCATGTGTTAACGTCGTGATTTTGCGCCTTTGGCGCTGTTTGTGGGACGATGGGTGTCGTCAACTGTTTGTGCGACGCTGGGAGACGTCGTTATTTTGAGATGTTTGTTCGACGCTCAACGTTTGGATGTCGTCTGTTTTGAGTGGTGTGCTCGGACGCCCCCGGACGCTGCAGCTAAGCGAATTTCATTATAACTCTTTTTATTACCCTTAAAACTTTAATTTCATATTCGCAAGATGCAAGAAAGACATTAGAAATAAAGACAATAACCAAATTTCAGTAGTAAAATGTAAAATAAATTAACCTAAAAAGTAACGAAAACCGAATGGTATTTATAGTCAAATGTTTAGACATAGTATTGCGGCTTTAACTAAGTAATGTAACTCACTTTGGGAGGTAAGGGACGTTTCGTGTATTAAAATTTATCATACATTCCCAAAACAGTATTATCATTTGCCTGTCCCCCGGTCCGAGATTAAAAGTCTCAATGACACCGCTGATTTATCCTGGTAAGTTTTAGATCTTGGTAGAACAAGGGCGCTCGATATTCATAAATACTGTCTACCTAACATTAATTTTTAGCTTTTTATACTCTATAACCTTCCTGTTACAACTAGTAACGTTTATATTTTTATAAACAAAAAAAAATTTATTACAATTAGCGCGAGAACAGGGCCCGGAGTTACCTCCACATACATAATCTTTCTTGCATCTTATTTTTGTTTTTCTTGTCACAATTTAGTGCAATTTTTGTGTTATTTTTAGCATTTTTACTTTGTTTTGTGTACTTTGAAAACACAATTGTAACTTTATTTACAACTTTTTTGTATTTTAACAAAACTAATTAACATACAATGTTCTTTATATGTCTTATATACTGGATAGACTAATCTAAGTGTGTACTTACTATATAATAACATTTGAGATATGCGTTGTTTACATTTTGTAAGGAACTGACCTTGACCACATTGAAAGTGCTAAGTTTTTGTTTGAATTGATATAACTTTGTCTTATATAAAGTTATAACGTTTGTTTACTGTTGAGAAGCATTAAGCTACATTCATATTAGAAAATACTAGCTTATTAACATAATTATTAACTAGTTTATTGATTTTACTTTTCACAAATAGATATAACCTTAGCCGTTGTTAATAATCTTGAAAATTAAGATAAATTGTGAATCTTTTTTGCATCTTACATACTTTACAATTTGAATGTTTCTTTGTACATTCAAATTTCTGTAAATACTTTTGAACATTATTAAATATTAACATAAACTTTAAAACATAATAACTTAAACCGGTTTTAACAAAAAATCTTATAAACTTTGATGTGTTTTAACTATTCTTTGAATTTTTAGTTGGTTGTTTGTCTTTGTTTCTTTAATATTTTTGATTATTCATCATGACTGACAAACAGGTTCAATTTCCACCCTTGTTGGAAGAGAACTTACCTGGTACTTCTAGGGATGTTATTTCTAATCCGGCGTTGGATAATTTAGTTATGCAGAATGCAACAGAGGTTGTTGACCCTTTCTTACCTAACCTTGGTCATAGTAGCTTGCATAATTTTACACCTTTACCTTCGTTTAACTCGATGAATGTTCAACTCAATGAACAATTGAAAAAGCATTTGCCTTCAACAAATAAACTTCCTGATTTGAAGCGTAGTAAGATATCTTTTAATGGGAAAACTTGTGTTAGAGACTTTATCACTTCGGTTGAGGAGTATTTTTTGTATAAAAACTTTGATGAAAACTTTTTAGTCGGTTCTTTTTTCTGATCTGCTCACTGGAACAGCAACGAAATGGTTCCGTAGTATTCGAATTAGGGTTTCTTCGTGGACAACACTTAAAACTGAATTGTTGAACCGATTCGACAAACCTGAATTTGATTATCATTTGGAGTATGAAATGAGAACTCGCAAACAACGGAGTAATGAGTCACTTCCTGATTTCATTACTGAGATTTTAGATATGTCTAGCAGATTAGCTAATCCAATTTTTGAGAATGTTTTGATAACTATAATTAAACACAACATGTTACCTATTTACACACCGTTTTTATTTGGAAAATCAATAGACACTATTGAACAGTTTATCCGAATTAGTAAGGAATTAGAGATTTTAGTTAACCGAAAATCTGTAAAGGAAATTAAACAAAACTTTCATGCGGTTGAAACCAAACTTTCTTGTTTGAAGTGTAAGTCGACTGACCACACTTATAAAGAGTGTACAGAGATTCTTGGACCTGTGTGCTTTAAATGTCATAAACGAGGCGTTTTGACAAAGAACTGTGATACTTGTCATTCTGACAATATTAAAAATAATAATAATTCAAAAAACTTGTAAGGCATCGGGCCCAAGTTTTTGATAAAACTTCTGGTGTTCCGATATCCAATTATAAACCTGATGATGATACGTGTAAAAGAGAATTTTCAGAATGGCTTGACTATTTAAAAACATTTTTTTCTGTTCATAAAGCAGCTCCTATACTTTTTACTAAACAAAATGATACTAGACCATTTTTAAAATTTACCATTTATAATGAAACTTTTTCTGGATTGCTAGATAGTGGTTCAAATAGCTGTGTTTTAGGTAATAACCAACACTTGAATTTTTCTAAACTAGGATTTCAAATTAAACCTTTGTTGCCTCCACTTGTACTGCTGACGGTTCATCAAGAAAAGTTACCGGTTCTATGCGATTACCGGTTACCGTTGACAATGTTTGTAAACTTGTAGAATTTTTAATAATACCCTCTTTTGATCCACCTATTATATTGGGATTTGATTTTTGGTTGAAATTTAACTTAGCTAAAGACTTGTGGAAAAATATTGAATATGTTCACAATAATAAAATTCAAGTGAACGCTGTTACTTCTACAGTTCATTTAACTGCTTCTGAGAAACAACAATTAGATGAAACCATTGCTTTGTTTGAAGATATTTCTTATGAGAAAAAAGGTTTAGGCCTTACCACCCTTGTGGAACATAAAATTAACGTTACTGGCGACCTTTTTAAAAGTAGATATTGGCCGTTGAGTCCTGCTAAACAAAAAGAACTTTATGATGAAGTGGAAGTCTTATTAAAGGAAGGAATTATAGAACCTTCAAAATCTCCTTGGTGTTCCCCTGTATTAGCCGTCGATAAAAAAGATGGTGGAACCAGATTATGTTTAGATTCGAGACGATTAAATTCAATAACTGTTAAAGATTCTTATCCTTTGCCGTACCCTTCTAGGATATTAGACAGCCTTCGTGGGGCTAAATTCATATCTACCATAGATCTTTCTAAAGCATTTCTGCAAATTAAACTTGAAGAGTCCTCTCGTGAAAAGACTGCTTTTGCCTGGAAAAAACTTGTACCATTTTGTTCGGATGCCTTTTGGAATCACCAACGCACCGGCAGAGTTACAACGCTTGGTTGATAAACTCTTTGGACCTGAATTTGACAATGTCCTGTTTAAATATTTAGATGATTTGATTTTAGTAAATGATAATTTTCAAAATCATATAGAGTACCTTAAAAAAGTCCATGAAATACTTCAAAACTCAGGCTTAACAGTAAATCTTAAAGAATGTGAATTTTGCAAAGAAAGACTCCGTTATCTCGGTTATATTGTAGACAGTCAAGGCCTACACACTGATCCGTCTAAATTAGAAATTATAGAAAACTTTCCACGACCAGAGTCCGTAAAACAACTTAGAAGCTTTTTAGGATTATGCTCATATTATCGACGTTTCATTTGTAAATTCGCTGATATTGCCTCCCCTTTAACTAAATTAACTTCCGGAAGTAAAAAGATAAAACATACTTTTGTTTGGAATGAAGAAGCTGAAGAAGCCTTCATTAATTTAAAAAATGCTCTAATAACTACACCTGTTTTACAGTGTCCTGATTTTGAAAAACCTTTCTTTTTACATTGCGATGCTAGTTCTGTAGGAATTGGTAGTGTTCTGAGTCAAGAAGACGAAAATAATGAACAACATCCAATTGCTTATTATTCAAGATCTTTAAATAAATGTGAAAGAAATTATAGTACCACTGAACGTGAACTTTTGGCAGTTTTAGATTAAATTGAACATTTTAGACCTTATGTCGAAGGAATGAAATTCACAGTTGTGACAGATCATGCTAGTCTTAAGTGGCTTTTAAAACTTAATAACCCTAGTGGACGCTTAGCTCGATGGGCTGCACGTATTTCTCAATTTACTTTTGATATTGTTCATAAAAAAGGATCTTTACATCAAGTTCCTGACGCTTTATCTAGAATCAATATAACTTCAATATTAGTTTCCGCTATAAATATTGTCTCACCAGATGAAGATATAGAAGACCCTTGGTATAGAAAAGTCTTTATAAATTGTCAAAAATACCCTTCTAGAATGAAAAACCTTCGAGTAGAAGATAATACTTTATATCGTTACTGTAAAAATAAATTTGACCCTAATAGTCGTTTAAATTGGAAAATTGTAATACCTAAGAACATGTTTTAGATACAATTCGTTCTAATCATGATGATATTAATTCTGGACACTTTGGAATACATAAAACTCTTAATAAAATAAAACAACATTATTATTGGAAAGGAATGTTCGGAGATGTTCAAAAATATATTTCTTCTTGCGACATTTGTAAAGCTTATAAACATTCAACTTCTGCTCCTGCTGGTAAGATGGTTAACCCTAAGAAAGTTGATCAACCTATGGTAATGTTATCCGTTGATATTATTGGGATTTTACCTAAATCTTATTCTGGACATAGATTCATTCTTTCAATTGTAGATGTTTTTACTAAATATTGTTGGATATTTCCTATGATAAATGCTACTTCTAAAGTAATTTGTTAAATCTTTGAAAAAGAAATATTTCTTAAATTTGGTGTACCTAAAATCTTAGTGGCCGACAACGGACCCCAATTTATATCTAAGTATTTTGCAGATTTCTTAAAAAATTTCAACATAACTAAAATATTTTATAATGCACTATACACTCCACAGAATAATCCAGTAGAAAGATATAATAAGACAATTGAGACATGTATTTCTTGTTTTGTTAAAAATGATCATCGAACTTGGTCAAGGTTTTTGCCTCATGTCCAATTAGCTTTAAATAGTAGTGTAAATCTTGCTACAGAGTACACTCCTAACTTTTTGATGTTCGGTAGAGAACTTATTTTTGATGCATCTTTGCACCGTTTTAGTAACTCTTTTGATAACTTAGATCAACTTGAGCTTGGTACTAGAGATACTTATGCTCACTCTTTAAATTCACTTAGTGAAGTTTTTGTTAAAGTTCAAGCTTATCTTTTGAAAGCTTATAAGCGTAATGCTCTTTATTATAATAGGGGAAGAAAAGTCATTTCTTTTGATGTCGGTGATGTAGTTTGGCGTAGAAGTTTTGTACAGTCAAATGCACCTGCATATTTTTCGGCTAAATTAGCACCTAAGTTTATTAAATGTGAAATTGTAGAGAGAATTTCTCCTAACGTTTATGTACTAAAGGAATTTAATAAAACAAGTACTGGACGTTATCATGTTAAAGATATAATTAAATATTAAAATTTTCATTTTTGGCTTTAACTTTTATTTAAATTTGTTTTGATATTTTTTTGGGAAGCGCGATGAATGTGGAAGAATGAGATTTGATGTATGGAAGAGGACGCGCAGGATGAAAGATGATTATATGAAAGGAAACCAACACTTTATTGAAATACAACTTTAAATATACTAAACCTAACTTAGGTCTATTTTTGATACTCTTATTCTATTTTTGATACCTTTATTCTATTTTTGATACTTTTATCCTACTTTTGAACTTTTACCCAACTTTAAAAGCTACATCTAACGATTATATTTTCTTTTAGAAATTTTCTTGGCATCAAAAGATCTTATGTATATTTTTGTATATTTTATTATTTTGGTTACTTTGAAAAGCTTTTCACTTTTCAAGTACTCAACTTTCTTTTAGATACTTTGAGAAGTTTTCCACTTTTCTAGTATAAATATTGTTTTAGATTGCTATGAAAAGCTTTCCACTTTTCAAATAGCCTGCACATAGTGTAAATACATTTTTAATATAAATGTGTTTCAGTCTTTGTGAAGCATGTTATATATTATTTAGATTATTTAGTTTGTGTTTGTTGTAGACCTAAGACTTGGATTTGACACTTAGAGCTCTACATAATTTTTACCCGGATTTGGCTCTCGGATTTGACTCTTTTTGAGCTTTTGTCTCAGTTAACCTTTATGGGTAATTTATTACTCTTCATTTTTTCGTCGCTTTGACATTTTTAGTTCAAGCGTTGAAAACTTTTTAGATATTGTGCACGGAAAGTCGGTGGTGTTGAGCCGGTCACAATACAACTTTGTTGTTTTCCCAACAAACTTTTGTTAACTTGTTTTTGTGCACGGAATGTCGGTGGTGTTGAGCCGGTCACAATATACAATTTTTGGTCTTTTTGACAAACCCTTTTATTAATTTGTTAGTGTTCGGAAAGTCGGTAGAGTTGAGCCGGTCACTACTTATTATTTTTGGTTCTCTATTTTTATGAGAATAATTTGAACTTTTGTTGTTCAACTTTTTCATTGAAAACTTGTTCACTGAATCTTTTGCAGTGAATAATTATCTAAAGTCGGCAGCTAATGCTTAACCGTACTACAATATGGATAACCTTTGTTATTACCTTTTAATTTAGTTAGAATCGTTCGATTATAAAAGATAGAGGCGATGGTGCTTATCTACACTTTTGTTAAATATTTCAGAAATATTTATTTGGTTTGTAATACAGATAAGTAGATGGAGGCTATGGTGCTTATCCACTCTTGAGTATAATTAATTTGTGATGGATTTTAGGATTGAGTCATATTGATGGATTAGTTTTGGTAAACCTTAACATTGTTTTTCACTTAGTTAGAAAGTTTTTATAACTTGTTTTTCTAGAGCAACTTAGTCAGTGGCTAGAAGCTTAACTGATTTAACGTTATGCTTTATTAGTGTCTTCTTTTAGTTTGAATAAATTTCATATTTTGGTGGCGGAATATTTTCTGTTTATTAATTTTTTTTGAATAATTTTTACTAGGAATTTTTTGGGAGTTCTTCTCAAAAATAAAAGAAGTTTCATTCTTTTATTTTTTTTGGGAAGGTATGTACTGTAACGAGGTATTACGACTCGTTACATATTTTTCGCTTGGAAGCACATTTCAGCTTCTAAGACTGACAAAATTACCTTTTGGTTTTAAATAATTTAGAACATTTTCGTATTTAGCCATTTTTAGTCGATTTTAAATAATCGAGTTACTACTTGGTCTGTGGATCATTCAATATCCTATAGACAATCTTTAAAAAAAAAATGACTTTGACATCTGTCAATTCTCGATCGGAGACGTCACTTTTTCTTGTCCCTGGGGCCTACAAAGAGCTAAACTTTTTGTATTTTTTCTTAATCAGATTTAACAAGATGAATCCATCTTGTTAATTAAATATGCGACGCTAATTGGCGTGCATATTATGTTCAAGCATGTGTTAACGTCGTGATTTTGCGCCTTTGGCGCTGTTTGTGGGACGATGGGTGTCGTCAACTGTTTGTGCGACGCTGGGAGACGTCGTTATTTTGAGATGTTTGTTCGACGCTCAACGTTTGGATGTCGTCTGTTTTGAGTGGTGTGCTCGGACGCCCCCGGACGCTGCAGCTAAGCGAATTTCATTATAACTCTTTTTATTACCCTTAAAACTTTAATTTCATATTCGCAAGATGCAAGAAAGACATTATAAAGACAATAACCAAATTTCAGTAGTAAAATGTAAAATAAATTAACCTAAAAAGTAACGAAAACCGAATGGTATTTATAGTCAAATGTTTAGACATAGTATTGCGGCTTTAACTAAGTAATGTAACTCACTTTGGGAGGTAAGGGACGTTTCGTGTATTAAAATTTATCATACATTCCCAAAACAGTATTATCATTTGCCTGTCCCCCGGTCCGAGATTAAAAGTCTCAATGACACCGCTGATTTATCCTGGTAAGTTTTAGATCTTGGTAGAACAAGGGCGCTCGATATTCATAAATACTGTCTACCTAACATTAATTTTTAGCTTGTTATACTCTATAACCTTCCTGTTAAAACTAGTAACGTTTATATTTTTATAACCCAAAATTTTTTATTACACTATCTAAAACTCTGTGGTCGCGATCATTCCTCGCCCATCACTAATCGGCATGCCCATAAAGTATGACATTGACAGGTACAGACTGTACTATTAAGAAATTTAGTACTTCATAGGCGTGATTTTTATGACAGCTGTCACAGAGATCAAGCTATATTTTATGGAGTACAATGCTTTAACCGTAGTCCATTTCGCAGTCTCGTATGAATTCAACCGTTATCGTAGTATTGGTTCATGCAATCGTTCAAATATAAATAGCGCTGTACGTTTATTGTATTTTAATTTTTTCAACAATAAATATATATTTTAGTTTTAAGTAGATATGTTTTAGTATCATGACGTAAATTTCTAAGAAATTAAAATACTAAGTCTGCATATAGAGCTATTAATGTTACTAAATACGTACATTTAATACATTATTACCTCTTTTTTTTATAAAACATACCTACGAAGTTGCAATTCCCTTTCCTCCTATCGAATTTAGTCGTCTAACAACGAATGTTACCGTTCGAAACCTCCCATCCCCCTCCCCTTTCCCCATCCCCCTCACAAAGTTTGAACGACATATTAATTTATATCGAATCAACAGCCTAAACAATAAGTTTGAAGTTTCTAGCTTTAAAAATGACGATAGTTCCGTACAACTTTTCATCCACCCTTTTAACCCCTTACAACCCTATTTTCGCATTAAAAAGTAAATGTCTTTTCTCAGGCTTTAGACTACCTGTGTACCAAATTCCATTTAAATCGGTTCAGTAGAACATTAACACAAACTTTACATATTTCCATACAAACTTTCAACCCCTATTGTTATTTTACACCCTTGAGGGTAAAACTTTTAGAAACTTTGAATGTCATATTTATTTATATCAAATTAACAGCCTAAAAAATAAGTTCCAAGCTTCTAGCTCCTAAAATGATGATACTTCCATACAACTTTTCATCCCCCCTTTCAACCCCTTACAACCCTCTATTTGCATTAAAAAGTAGCCTATGTCCGTTCTCAGGCTCTAGACTATCTGTGTACCAAATTTCATTTAAATCGGTTCAGTGGTTTTGGCGTGAAAGTTTCACAGGCAGACAGACAGAGTTACTTTCGCATTTATAACATTAGTTAGGATTTAAAAAAAAAATATTTTATAAAATATTGAATTTGTATTTGAATTGTATGAAATGGAAGAAAAAAACTCCAAAAGAAACAGTAAAGCCGCGTCTACACTAGGCAAGCCGAGCATTCAGCGTTCATGGTGTCAAGTGTGGACTTACAACAAACCTACAAAAATCACTGTCTTCGGACATAATTATTACCCTTTGTGTTCGTCAAAAAAACAACAGTAGGCGGAGCAGTCGAGCTCGAAGCAAGAACTGAACGCTCGAAGCGCGCTCGTTCGAGGCTTGTAAGTCGATCCACACTAGACGAATTGTCAGCTTGTGATGGGTTCGCCTAGCGTAGATGCAGCTTATGACTCATGCTTTGTTTTTTGATGAAAATTGAAAAAATCAGAAACTACAAATCTATTTGGCAGTATATTCGCCGAATATTTGAGGTACGGACAAATAGGCAATACAACCATCCACACACACAATACAACACATGGAACCAAATGCCGAACAATATAAAAAAAACATGTTTCATAAAGAATTGTTGTTGATGCCGCTTGTTTCTAGGGTCTCAAATACATGGGTGCATCTGATAGAGTTCTAAAATCTTAAAGAAAATATAATTACTGGAACATGTTTGGTCAGTATATTTGCGTATTTGCGTTGCGTGTTTGCGTTGCATGTTTGGCTATTTGTGTTGCGTGTTTGCCTACAGATGTTCGATAAGGGATGTTTGTTATTTGCTATTGCGTGCCAAATTCACGAATAATTTTAATTTCGCGAATATATAGCATAGCAGCATAAGTAGAGCAGCACAATATTTATTAGTTCTATATCAACTAGTGCAAAAACACTGAGTAAATACTAGTATTTATCTCAGTGTTTTTATAGTGCACTTTGTCAAAATAAATAAGTGAAATATGAAAAATATGGCACGGTCTGCGAAAATTATGATCGAATAACTGGCGACGATAACCTAAACTTTACTGGAATCAATACATACCCCAAATCGTTTAACGAGTCCAAAATATCGTTCTCCATGACAAATTTGGTACTTTTACATGCGAAATTAAATTTGTTAATAAAAGCCGGCTCGATGAAATCTTGTTTCCTCAATCCAAGCCCAAAGAAAACACTGGAAAACAATAAATTTACTACGTGCTTCCGGATGCGACCCGAACACCACAGACAGACCCAGTTTGACGGGTTTGATTTGACATTTGACGTTAGTCGTGCATTTTTTTTTAGTTTCAATATGGCTCCACACGATTAGTGTATTAGGCCAGTGTCAAGTATTAAAATTCTTCAAGTTTTTGTTAATTCAAGTGTTTATCACATCTTATTCACATCATGGGTCAAAGTCACATTTCAGGTCAAGTTGAAGTAATAGTCTAGTCCAAGTCATACCTTCAGTCAAGATGTGGACTTTACTGAAGACTTTCAGTGAAATTTTGGTGAGAACTTAAATAGCATGTTTTTCAACTTCATTGTGCTGTTTCCCTACCTACACTCACACACATTCACCGGCACTTAATGGTTAATAATCCACATTTATTAAACATTAACTCGTGGAAGAACACAAGTTTTACGATAAATACAATGACCTTTCAACCAACTTCCCAAAGAGAATGAGGTTCTCAATTCGTCTGTTTTAAAAAAAAAACTTTTTGGATGCATATTATATACTTTTTCTATGTTTGTATATATGGTACGCGATTGTCAATTGTGACCCGATTTGAATGATTCTTTTTTTAATCGGTAGGGTTCATTTTTGAGGTGGTCCAATTGTAATTTAATCGAGATCTGATAAGTATCTCCAGAGATATGACGATAATCGTCACACACTTTCTACTGAAATTGACTCGCGGGGCATGGAAGTTGGTTGTTTTGGTTTTTAAACTATCTTAACTATTCACGTTTACGCATGGATATAATCATGTATGTTATAACTATTATCTCGGGCTCGTGAGGTCTACAGTCCGTAGAGTCATTATCTTTTCGGTGTCTACAGTTCTCCTAGAATCTATATGATTGCGAGCAATAATAGAACAAGGAACGAATGCTCTGTCTCTGTTTACAGATTATATCCGTGTTCTGTGGTTAAGGCGTCCATTACACGGTAAGTTATCCATCATTCAAAACCAAAAGTTATGACTGATGGTTACTCATGCTTTAAATCAAAGTATGTAAAGGGTTCACGATCCATACCGGCTGTACGTCATCTCAAGGCCGCGGCGCTGGATGTAGCATACTGACTGTCGTGCGCGCATCAAGCGAGCAGAGTAAATAGAACGAAAAATATATACGGTCGAATTGAGAAACCTCCTCCTTGTTTTGAAGTCGGTTAAAAAATGTTTTAAATTATAAATGTATATAATACGTATATGTTAAATGTGTACAGCAAGTCTATACACCATCAAGCCGCACGATGCTGGACTGCTCTGACGTACGTCCGCGTTATTCACTGTCCATCTGCACGACGCTCGCGGTGGTGGGGGTGCTCGCTGGATGCAAAATCGGTCGTGCAAGTCCTGCAAACAATTAATAATAATTATTGATCGTGCATGTCCTTGAGCTGACGTACAGCCGGGATGGATCGTGAATAAGGCCTTTAAATATCGGTCAGTCACCCCATTACACGATCAGTTATCTATAAATCACAGCCGTGACTGCCAGCAAAGTGACAGCAAAACCTATCGTGTAATGGACGCCTTACAGTAATATAATTTGACGGAGAGGGGATAGAATGACCCCATGGAATGACCATTTGCTTTTCTGATGTAAATCGGCCTTCACAGAACAACTAGTAGCTGTGTGGAGCCACAATAAAATAATCCGTATGAAGATATGCTATGAAACATTTTACAGGCGCTTAAAATTAAAGTCTACTGCATACAACTACAAAGTCGTCTTCTACGCTACCTTTCCGAGTCAGTCATAATTGTTAACCAACTTCCAAAAAGCAATGATATACGCAAGCTGGCTGGCAGCGGTTGGAAACAAGGAGCCGAAGGTCGAGCTCAGTGGTGTGCCATGGGAGAGGCCTATGTCCAGCAGTGGACGAATACTGGCTGTTAATGATGATGAAAAATGATATAAATATATATATATATTTATGTTTTTTCGCGGATAACTTAGTCGTTTATGAACCGATTTTGATGATTCTTTTTTTGCTGGAAAGGAGATATCCTAGGGGTGGTACCATAGTAATTTCATCAAGATCTGATTGGTATTGGTATCTCCAGAGATATGGACATAAACATCTCAAACTTGGTACTGAAAATTAATAGCAATTAAAACTACTCATCCAATTATTCCTTTTGCTGATGACAAGTATATGATATCTACCAGCCCCTTTGAGTATTCTCAAAGACCAGCCCAGACCATGACTGTGTCATAAAAAAATATCTCTCTCCCTACTTACGTACTGTACAAAAAACTAATGAAATAGATATGACGAAGTAACAAGTGACTTGATTATCCTTCCGAATAGTCAAACCGCAATGTTCGTCTCTGCGATACATAAGCTATTTTTCAAAAAAAATAATACCGGCTTCATAACCACAAACAGGCACTCAAAAGCGAAAAATAAATTACTTAATATAATTATTATAAGCGCTACCCACTTATCTATTTGAAGTCGGTGCCAGCCAAGTCAATAGGATAGTAGATAGTCGAGACAGAGTCTATAGACCCTATCTAATACTATAAGAATCTTTGTCCTGACAAACTGACTGACTGACTGACAGACAACGCACAGCCTAAACCGCTGGTCGTCGAGACTTGAAATTTGGAGGGTATAGTTGTCTTAGTACGTAGGGGTGTACTAAGAAAGGATTTTCCAAAATTCACCCCTTAAGGGGATGAAATGGGGGTTCAAAGTTTGTATGGAGAAACCAGATTAGATAGTATTTTCTATCCGAAACTTCACACAAGTGCTCCAGTAAATAAATAAGTAAGTACAAGTTTCACTTTTTTTTTTATATCCACCCCTAAGAGGGTGAAATGGGGTAACAAAGTGTGAAAATCAATATTGTTTTGGATTGCGCTGAAATTTGGCATGCAGATAGTTATTACGAAGTTAGTTCCCTCTGAGAAAGTATTTTTCAAAATTCACTCTTCAAGGGGATGAAGCGGGGGTTCAAAGTTTGGATAGTTACTTTATTCGACATTTCACACAAGTACTTCTGTAAATATATAAGTAAATACGAGTTTCAGACTTTTTAAATGCCACCCTAAGAGGATAGGTAAACTGGGGTAACAAAGTCCAAAAATCAATATTGTTTCGGATTGCGCTGAAATTTAGAATGCATTGATTTTCTAAAAATCCTCCCGGATACTGAACGGGGATTCAAAGTTTGTATGGCAAAATAAGATGAGATAAAGTACGTGTTGTAGGATTTTTTGAAATGGGGTAGGTAACAATGTCTGAAAATTTGGGTTTTTCGGTTTTTATTAATAGGAATCCCGAATTGCCTTAGTCACGCGATAACATGAAAACGGGTGAACCGATTTAGCTTATTCTTATTTTATGTATTTAATGATAGAATCATTTTTACAAAAGAAAAGTTTTAAGTAAATAAAAGAAGTTTTTAACGCGGGCGAAGCCGCGGGGCACTTCTAGTTAGGTGTATAAAAATCAAGGTCCTGAGACAACACGATAAAAAGATATGGGCAAATTTAGATTTTCGCGAAAACTTGTAAGTACCAAAATGTACCTTAATTTTCAACTTTTTTTATTTTTCGAATTTTTTCCTTTACTTGTGCCGTAAGACCTTGCTTTTAAACAAAATTATCAATTCTAGGTCAACCGGTAGTACCCTATAGGTTTTGGGTCGAAAGCCTATAGGGTACTTCCCATTGACCTAGAATCATGAAATTTGGCAAGGTCTTACAGCACAAATAAAGGGAAAATTCCAAAAATATAAGAAGTTGAAAATTAAAGGGTGTCCGGCCAAGTCGAGTGTGGCTCGCCCACCGAGGCTTCCGTACCAACGTTGGTTGGTATCAATTAAGCTAGTCCTCTAAATTGTACGAGCGCTCATATAACTCAGAGGCCTATGTTTATTGGCGTAAACTGTATAATGTATGGGGACACCCTTTAATTTTCAACTTCTTATATTTTTGGAATTTTCCCTTTATTTGTGCTGTAAGACCTTGCCAAATTTCATGATTCTAGGTCAATCATACATTATACAGTTTACGCCAATAAACATAGGCCTCTGAGTTATATGAGCGCTCGTACAATTTAGAGGACTAGCTTAATTGATACCAACCAACGTTGGTACGGAAGCCTCGGTGGGCGAGCCACACTCGACTTGGCCGGTTTTTTTTTTAAATTTTGATGTACCCACTACTACCCAGTGTCACTCTTACGACTAAGACGAATGCTTTATGAATCTAGCATGAACGGACATTGGCAGAATTGTGACAACAAGCCACAGAAGCCATAAACGAAGAAACTAACTAACTAATCTATTGACACCACTCACATAAATATACGACAAGCCGTTTAGGCTCTAGGGCGTGCCAAAGAAATATACATACATACATACACTCGAAAAAAATATCTTTCGTAGTCGAGTAAAAAGTACAAACACAGAAAAAGGAGAGTAGAGTACTCTATATTTCAATCGACTTCCAAAAAAGGAGGAGGTTCTCTATTCGTCTGTATGTTTTTAGCGTAGCCGAATGGCAAAACCGGAACGCTTATAGATTCGTCATCTCTGTCTGTCTGTCCATCCGTCCGTCCGTATGTCACAGCCACTTTATTCCGTAACTATTACACAGTTGAAACTTGGTATGTAGATGCATTTTGTGAACCGTTTTACAATTTTAATACAAAAATAATAATATTAATAGATTAACGTGGCGATCCCCCATACGTAAAACTGAAACAAAAAAAATTGGTTGTCTGTAAAGTTGGTTTACGGACGATAGTTTAACGTGACAACGTCATAACAAAACATTGATGAAATCGGCGCATGCGTACAATGAGCGTAACGGGACACTTTTTTGTGCATGCATGCAGCCGGCGTTCAGCGATTTATTAGACGTTGTCACTGCAAAAAATTTATCAGACCTATACGTGCGTCGTGTCTATAGATAGGTCTTTAAAATTATATTGAGGTTTCTAAAACTTTTTTTTCTCAAAGTCAATTGTTTGAGAGATTGACACTTCCAAAGTGGTAAAATGTGTTACCTACCTACCTATAAACCTACAATATTAGAACATGTATAAACTTAAAAGTAAAACATTCATGACTTACTATTATTACATTTAGAATGTAGTTTACATGCTGAATCTAAGGTGCGTGATTTTAACTTTCTATAACTTGACGGATATATATTATATACGGATACTATACGGATGATAAATTGAAAAAAAATGAATCAAATATAAAAATCTGAAAATTACTCTATCAATTGTGATTACATAAACTTTTTGAAATATATAAATTATTTTCCAAAAAAAATAAAACCGACTTCATTACCACAAACAGGCACTCAAACGCGAAAAATAAATTACTTAATATAATTATTATAAGCGCTACCCACTTATCTATTTGAAGTCGGTGCCGTATATATATATATATATATATATATACATATATATATATACGGCACCGACTTCAAATAGATAATAATATTTATATATATACATATATAATGGTCGAATTGAGAAACCTCCTTTTTTGAAGGCGGTTAAAAATAAACAATTATAATAGATTTAGACTCGTTTACACAAAGTTTGGTAATAATTGTTTAATTTTAGGATTTGTCTGACTATTAACATAATTTTAAGATTTTCTACCTATTATTGTATTTATTCAATTATTCAGAATGAACAAACTGTTGAGACGTATTATGTATGTTAACACCTTTGGTACACAGTTTTCACAATAAATAAATTCTATTCTATTATATTAATGTCACGAAACGTAATTTTATTTCGACATTCGAATCAAAGAGGATATAAATACCTACTTCGTAAGGATTCGGGTAATATCATGCCTACCTCGCTCCGGGACAAAAATTGAATACCTACTTAAAAGACTCGGATTCAGATAGGTATCACAAGTGCGAAGCACACCATTCGTTGTCCAAACACGTTTTCCACACACTCTACACGCTCTCTGTCTCACAATCACAGCCTTTTCACTACCAACCAAGCAAGCGATTACGCGCCACAGCCAGCCACAGTTGACCGCGCTGGCTCAAGCGGCGCACGCCTTTGCCAACCGCGATTTAAAAACAAGTTAATCCATGCATTCCGAATTCGAAAACATTCAAATTTTAGGAATGTGACCGGTGTCTTCGGAGAAACGATTTATGTGCCATAAAATAGTGATGTGAATATTGATGTAATATAGAAAAAATGTGTGTTATTTTATTATTTTTCGTAACGGTTTTGGTGCCGTGTGTATTTGGCCAGGAGGCTGCTGATTGTTATGGTGCAGGGAGCGTCGCCGGAGCGGCGATCGGTGCTTTCATTGCTGCACTTTTACTGGTCGCAGCTGCTTATTACCTGAGGAAGCTCTATTGGAAATCACGCAAAGGTAAGTAAGGGTGGGGAGGTTGTTATCTTGTTCGTGTTTTTTGTATCCCTCGCGGCGTAAGATGAGAAATGATGACTCGCGCGGCCCACGTAGTCGTTGTAGGTAGATACCTACCTCGACTCGATGAACTTAGATATAGTATCAATGACACGTGTTAATTTATTATATACATTGTGATTTTAGTGATTTATGAATTTATTTAAGTGTGTCAATAAATACTCAGCTGTCATAAATCTACCCTCATTTTCAAAGATTTAACCTTTTCTATTTGACAGACAAGCACTTGACTGCTATCTCATCCTCTTTTTAGAAAATTTCATAAGGGTATAAAATTCATAGATAAAATTTGATAATTTATTATTTAGTAGTTCAGAGGGAAATTAGAATTCGTATTCGTTTGATATGTCATAGATATGTTGAATCAAATTGGTAATAGGTTTATACCTACCTATTTGCAAACTGTGTTTTTGTTACAATAAAATAAATAAGAGCTCTGTAAAATTGAAAACCAAACTGCAGTTTGTATGCTAACATCATTGAAAGTTAATGAAAGTAACACAAATCACCTGCTTAGCTTAACAAAACGATGTTAAGTGTTTACTGTTGAATAAGCAGGAACATGCCTCGTTATCTTAGGCTAACGGCAAAACCATTTCACCGTAGATGCATTATGTAGCCTAAGCCTGCATACTCATAGATACTAAAACCATAGAAAAGATAATAATCTAAAACGTAGAGTGGTAAATATTCAAGAGAAACTGAAAATGAGTCTTAAAAACTTCTGTACACAAAATAATAATACTCATGCTAATTAATGCGTTATTAATGTTATATTACAAAACATGATGTCTACACACCATCGCGCTATCTGTGACAAGTTTCGCAAACCGTTTAGGTACATGTAAAGCAAATGTAGCCTAGTCTGCAGTACCTACCAACTTAAAACGCTGTAAATCAAGAAAAATTGAAAATAACCAGGTATTTACCTGCATATGCGTTAATACATATTTAATATATTTAATTTTGTGGTGGTTTTTACACTTTCTAACTCACCCATCACCAACAGTAGTTCTTCATTTTATTTATGAATGATATACCTACCTACTTATGTATATTTTACCACGCAACGCACGACTGCAACTGATGAAAAGCGTTGATATATTATTAGCATCATTCAGCACCTACCAAACTGATTAAATTTTCAGCTGCAGAGTACTTACCTATGCTGTAGAAAACGACATACGTAACTTGGTTTATCTGAAATCTACATTGAAGCAATGCTTTAAACAGCAAGAAACCTGTTCTACTCCTTTGAGAGATTTCGTTGGCACACATTATGAATAAATTTTAATAAATTTATATTAATACCTAACTTGGTCCTCATTATAGCACGATTATGTGAGAGATTTACGATAAAATACTCACCTATGTAGTAAATATTTAATAAGAGGTGTCAAGAAACTCTGTTAAAAAAAAACATTTACAGCGTACGTAGTACCTAAATTTACATCGATGTTTACGGCAATATTATTTGATACTCAACGCAAAATTACTCTTTTGTAAAAAGTTTGTGCTGTAAAAATATTTATACAAGAAATCCCACTCGAAGTCTGGGTACCTATTATTAATAATAATAACACACATTGCATGAACCTGTTTTCCCATCACTAATCGTTACTTACCTCAATTTTGTAACCAATTAATATATTCAATATTTCTTAATGAACAGGCAATGAGTGTCATTCATTTTCACTTGCTTTGATCTTCAGTTTATTAAAGACGTAGGTATGTTGGCGTAAAATAGTAATGCGACAAATAGGTAGGTTTGTTTTTAGGGTTCCGTACCCAAAGGGTAAAACGGGACCCTATTACTAAGACTCCGCTGTCCGTCTGTCTGTCTGTCTGTCCGTCTGTCACCAGGCTGTATCTCATGAACCGTGATAGTTAGACAGTTGAAATTTTCACAGATGATGTATTTCTGTTGCCGCTATAACAACAACTACTAAAAACAGAATGAAGTTAAAAATAATAGAGGGTCCCCATACAATAAATGTGTTTTTTTTCGGCATTTCACGCCATCTATGAACGCTTAGTTAGGTAAACGTCCCATAGATGGCGTTATATTGAAATGTCGATCCCTAACACCTTTGTTAGACGTTAGATAGCGTTATAAGAAATAAAATGTTTATTAATTATTATTTTTTGCTGGCGAAAAATGATAGTAGTATTTTTTGCTCGATCTTATAAAATACTGTAGTGTGGTACGGAACCCTACTAGTGCGAATCCAACTTGCAATTGGCCAGTTTTTATTTGTTTGTTAAGTTTGGGCTGTGGTGTGGGTGCGACATGCATAGCCGTCGTACCGTTTGCACCATTTACTTGGTGCAGATGAAGACATTTACTTCTGTTTGTACCATTCAAATTAATACTTATACTTCACCTTGCTTTTCTTATCGATATATTCCTACTAGTACAACCAAATAGTTCAACCATTGAATAGGTTTTTTTTTATGGTAAATGATAACAGGACAATCACGACGCTCGCCTGATGGTAAGCGATGATGTCTACCTATAACAGATACAGTGGCATGCAAAATTCTGAACTGCCAGAATTTTGCATGTACTGCACCTGTTACCTTGAGACTTAAAGATGTTTAGTCTCACGTGCCCTGTAATTTCACTGGACACCTTGCCATTTCAACCGAAAAACATTCCTATTTCACGGCTGAAAATTAATTGGTAAAGTGGGGGTACCGCGTACCGCCCCAGGCGGACTAGCAGAAGTCCTACTACTACATAAAGGTATAGGTCATAGTTAGGTAAAGTTATCACAACGCTGTAGTCTCTTTAGTTTTTAACCGACTTCACAAAAAAAGGAGGAGGTTCTCAGTTCGTCTGTATGTTTTTTTAAATTATTTTTTGTGTGTATGTTACGCGATTACTAAGTTAATTCTGAACCGATTCGAATGATTATTTTTGTTATCGGTAGGGTACGTTTTCGAGGTAGTTCCATTGTAATTTCATCGAGATCTGATAAGTATCTCCAGAGATATGACGATAAACGTCTCAAACTTGCTACTGAAATTGACTCGCGAGGCATTGAAGTTGGTTGTTTTAGTTTTTAAACTATCTTAATTATTTTATAAACATCTTTAGGTAGATACGTAATAGTGTAGTAGGTATAGTAAGTACGTATACTTACATTTTAATTAAAAAATTCTAAACTGCGTATTCACAAACAAGACTATGAAGCCTCACAGTGCTCGCCAACGCATAGTATCATTCAAATCAATACCACAGAATACTTAATAGTACTATTCAATACATTATTGACATTACTTATGTCAAAATTTCTTCATGAATACGGCCGTAAGTATTCAAACTGCGTATAGAGTGTAGATACCTACGCAACTACAAACACAAATCGTAAATCGAACAATCGGTCAGGTCGAATTCTTTATTCATTTGTTACCAAAATCGTTACTCAATTGAGGTTGTTACCGTGTTGATTTACTCAACAGTTGAATGTAACCGGCCTAAAGTAAAAATAAAATAAAATGTACTGTGATTGATTACATGATTAGAGGAGGGAAAAGCAAAAATAATGTAAAACCAATGTTTTTTTTAACACATACGCGTCTATTAAAACTTTAACTAATTCTAGAAATATGTTTAATTTTTCAAATTACAGATCAAAGTGGATACATTACGGTGTCACACACAGTGATGTATTCAATAGACCGGACTAAATGCACTAATTGGTGCGAAGTCCAAACACAAAAAAAAAAAACATTTAAGTAGGCAATTACTGGGTATTCCCTCGATGTTAAAATTAAAAGCATGAATTGTATTTTTAACCGACTTCACAAAAAAGGAGGAGGTTCTCAATTCGTCTGTATGTTTTTTTTTTTTTTTTTTTTTGTGTGTATGTTACGCGATTTCTCCGTCAATTGTGAACGGATTCAAATGATTCTTTTTTTAATAGGTAGGATACGTTTCCGAGGTGGTCCCATTTTAATTTTATCGAGATCTGATTAGTATCACCAGAGATATGGAGATAAATACCTCAAACATAGGAGAATGTACTAGTTTTAGTAGAAGAGTCCCAAGAAGATTATACACAATGGAGGTTGCTATTGCATATAAGATATTCTTACGGTAACTGTGAGCGAGATAGAAATAAAGGTGGGGATAATTTTTTTATATCTTATAGGCAAGCGTTTGACCACTATCTCAGCTGTTGCTAAGTGATAATGCGGTCGAAGATAGAAAAGTGGACTAGAATGGGAACTGGCTCTCAAGGATAGCTGCCGGAACACATTAGATGTTTGGCGACAGATTTTCTGACTTGAGGGTGGTAGCCGGCCAGGCGGACACTAGATATGTCCTACCACCATGCTGGTTTCTTTGTTGCTGTTGGTTTCTTAACGATGTTTTCTTTCACCGGAGGGCAACTGTGAGAAGCGCACATATATTTTTCGATAGAAAAATTCATTGGTGCACGGCGGTTTGAACTCGGTACCACGGCATCAAAGCCGACTGTTCTCCCAATTACGCCACCGGGCCCTCAATAAATAATTATATATTAATAATTATAAATAAATATTAATAATTTCTTCACAGGAATGTTCTACCGGGCAAAGTCTTGTTAGGGTGCAAACTTTTTTAAACATACCTAAGCTTTTTTGACATGACATGACGTTTGGCGAAGATGGCGGCCATTTCAGTCCCGCGACACTGCAAACATAATTAAAAACCTCAGAATTATGAACGTACTTTGTACCAATCAACACTGCAAAAAAAATATTATAAGTATAATACCACAGATTATATAATAGTTACTACGTAAATCATACTTTCCGTTGTTAGGTTGGCTACACAGTTCTTTCATAATTCGGGTATCCACAATATAGGGAAGTGCCTCTTATAACGTAGTAGAGTGATTCAGTACTCTGTTGGCCATATGGCGGCAATTAATGTTAATAATCGCAAATAATAGTTTTTTTAATATTCATTTTGGAATACAACTAGTCCGTGTTATAAAGTATTTGGAATTATTGTAATAAAATAGACAATTAATTATCGTGTGTGTCAGATGCTTTAATTGCACAGGGCCATTTTGGACATTGTCCTTTGATACCTTGATGACGACATCATTATTACTAGTGAATATTTTCACTTTAGCGCGGCATTTAAAGTCAATTTTTTTAGGGTTCCGAACCCAAAGCCTACCAAATGAACACTTTTTGAGACTTTGTTGTCTGTTCGTCCGTCCGTCCGTCCGTGTGTCTATATGTGCGCACTTTACAGATCTGTATCTTCTTAACCGTTATAGGTACATACTTGAAATTTTCAAAAAGTATATATCCGTCAGTGTATAACGGCCCAGCTACGAAATTTTATAGATGCATGTAATTTAATTAAAACTTGTTTTGCAGTAAAAAGGGTAAAATAAGTTATTTTAAAAAAAAAATAAAACCGACTTCATAACCACAAAAAGGCACTCAAAAGCGAAAAATAATTTACTTAAAATTATTATAAGCGCTACCCACTTCTCTATTTGAAGTCGGTGCCAGCCAAGTCTATTGGATATTAGATAGATACTATGTATGTAGTAGTAGTAAGTAGGTACATGTAGGTTAGTAAGTAGGTAGATACATGTAGGTATTATCTATCTACTACCTATTAGACTTGGCTGGCACCGACTTCAAATAGAGAAGTGGGTAGCGCTTATAATAATTTTAAGTAAATTATTTTTCGCTTTTGAGTGCCTTTTTGTGGTTATGAAGTCGGTTTTATTTTTTTTTAAAAATAACTTATTGATATTACCTACAAAAAAAGGGTTAATCGTATGATTACAGTCTTATGATCAATCAATCTTATGATTGAAAACTTGAATTGTATTTTTGATATTACCTACAAAAAACCCGACCGCGTGATAAAAGTTAAATAAATAAACTATTCCAAACTCTAATAAAACATAATATAGTTACTTAAGTTATATTATATATAATCATAATCACAGTTAAAAATTCTTTATTTTGATACCACACTCGATGTATTTTGAAAACATGAATATTTTGTTAGTGTTATTATTTTGCTAATGCCAATTTGCAAGTTTGCGATACAAAAGACTTTAACGCGTGACTTGTTTTTCCTTCCGAATAGTCAAACCGCAATATCATCTCGTTATTTTGAGATTACATTTTGGCGCCAAAAATCCTTAATTATGTTTTTTTTAATGTTGATGTACCCACTGTGTCACTCTCACGACTAAGACGAATCTAAATTGACACTACTTACAGTAAAATACGACAAGCTGTTTAGGCTCTAGGTAGGGCGTGCCAAAGAAATATACATACATACATACACTCGAAAAACATAACTCTCATTCTTTCGCAGTCGGGTAAAAAAAGGGTTAACTGTATGATTACCGTCATAAGATTGAATTTAAACTTAAATAATTAAATTGATGTGCACAACAATGACATCATCTTAGCGTCAAATAGAGAAAAATAAATACATAAGTATTTTAATATTAGTAAGTAGTAGAAGCATTTTGGTATCCAATATTTTATTGACAGAATTAATGGTAGTTACCACTTTTTTATTATGACAAGTAACATGACAACTTGACAAGTATGATGTTCGCTTTAGGAAGAGTCATGTGATACGAAAAACTCTGTTTTACTTGAACTTTGCGCGTCACTAAACTAACTGTACCTACCTGTTATTTCGATACATCTAACAATAATAAAAATAAACCTTGCAAATTATACGTTTTTTTCTTTACAAATGTGGAAACACATTTACTATTCACGAAAAAACCTTTATTTCGGTAATACCTAAAACCTAAGTTAGGGTTAACGAAGTTTAAAGCAATTTTTCTAATATTTTTTCAAAAGTGTGCGAAAACAGCTTACATGTGTCATGGCGTCGGCTGTGACGTCACGGATAGGATAGGATACTTAAATTAGTAACTATTATATAATCTGTGACAATGGATACACATGGGTTTTCCAAAATTTAATAACATTTTCAAGAAAACCTCATATAAGAGGACCTAGGTGTAACGTCATGCGCTGTGTTTGGTGTTTCAATCCTAATGGCCGATTGCAGTATTTTAATGTTTTATTTTATTGAAAATCTTAAAAATCTCAATATTTTACATAAAACTAAACTAGTGTTTTAAATTGTTTTAATATGTCTTTTCCCCTTAAATCATTAAATCTTCGATTTTTTGATACTGTTGTCATGCCTTTTATATCAGAAAATGCCGTTCCTCAGCTGAAAATTGAAAAAGAAAACTAATAACGTGCGCTGAATGTGAAAGCAATTATAACGAAATAGGTAATTGATGTCTGATCGGCTAACGAGCGAAAACTGAAAGTAAGTATAAAAACGATTAGTATTTAGTAAGTAGGTACCTATATAACCGACTTTAGAAAAGAAAGATACCGTAATCTCAATTCACGAAGATTCCAATTACTATCATCTTATTTTTATGTTATACTACCTTAGCCATCTTTTGACCGATTTAGGTGTTATTGTTTCGCTCATAATATAAATAACACATATTATAAAAACTAGTTACATACATTTTATAAATAATATATATAGGAATTAGAAAAAAACGTGAAAAATCATAATCATTCTCGCAGCAAAGGAAGTCGGTCCTTTTCGTTTGACCTTCTTCACAAAAGGAAAAGGTACCGCAGAATACTTAATAGTACTGCGTAAAGGTGCTGAGTTACCTCAGAACTTCGGCATCCAGGCAAGTGGATTTGTATAGTTATTTCATTTTCTGATAAAGGTATTGGGAGCCCCGTTGGAGTAAAGGATGACTTCTAAGCGAGAGAGATCGCTGGTTCAAATCCTAGCACGGGTGTTCGTTCATAGATGTTAGGAGCATATTATATCGATGTTCCGCCTGACTTGCGACCAAAAAGTGGCTTGCCACCACCAAGGAGACAATCTGCCGCCATAACCTTACGGAGTTCCGGTAGCACACAGCCTTTGAGAGTCAGAGTATTCCAGCCCTAGCGTTCACCATCTTCGACCACATCATAGCTTACCACCAGGCGAGACTGTGGTCAAACGCTAGCCTATAAGATATAAGAAAAGGTTTAGGAGCTGCAGTGTGATTCCATTTATGCATCGATATAATGTAGGTATACTTACGTACTTATGTATATTTTATTATGATTCTATGGAAATCTCCAGAGTTAAGATGCGAAACATTTTAAAACCGTAAACTGACAATATTACTTGCAGCATAAATATAAGTTGCAAAACCCGTCCTATCTAAGGTAAATTAATGAAATATAAAAAATGGTAGTATGAAATATCCTCACGTACGCTACGGTCAGGCCACGCTTGTCTTATCTAAAGGAATGTTAATACGGTAAACATTATACGTACTCCTCCGTACTTGTAGTAATCCGAGATGGATTACACAGATATATTATACTATACTAGGTATATTATTTATCTACCTACATCATCACGCCTCATCCCAATGGTCTGTTCTGTGTTCTGTGCCTATGGCTACATAGGAATAATATAATTTAAGATCGTTTACAAAACGAAAAAAACCGACTTCACATGCCGCGATCTATATCTCCTGAGATAATTGTCATAGCTCGATAAAATTTGAATGGGACTAATCGGGAGGCATAACCTCTCAAACGAAAAAAGATTTTTTGAAATCGGTAAAAAAAAACATAAAAAAACAGTCGAATTGAGAACCTCCTCCTTTTTTGTGAAGTCGGTTAATAAATTCAAAAGTAGCTCTATCTCTGGATTTTGGCGGGAATGTTAAAAAGTGTGTGTGACATGACACATAATTAAAGTGTGTGTGTGTGTTTTTGGCGGGAACGTGAAAAAGTTTGTGCACTCTCATTGTATTTTTTCCTAAAACTTGTTGCGCAAGAGAGATAATAAACACCTAGGTTACGCTTTTATATAATCTGTGACCGATGTCTATGACATATTATGAATGTGGTATCCTAATCCTAACTAATATTATAAATGCGAAAGTAACTCTGTCTGTCTGTCTGTGTCACTTTCACGCCAAAACCACTGTACCGATTTAAATGAAATTTGGTACACAGATAGTCTAGAGCCTGAGAACGGACATAGGCTACTTTTTAATGCGAAGAGAGAGTTGTAAGGGGTCGAAAGGGGAGATGAAAAGTTGTATTGAAGTATCGTCATTTTAGAAGCTAGAAGCTTCAAACTTATTTTGTAGGCTGTAATTTGATATAAATAAATTTGACATTCAAAGTTTCTGAAAGTTTTACCCTCAAGGGTGTAAAATAACAATAGGGGATGAAAGTTTGTATGGAAATATGTAAGGTTTATGTGAATGTTCTACTGAACGGATATAATGAAATTTGGTACACAGATAGTCTAGAGCCTGCGAAACGACATAGGCTACTTTTTAATGCGAAGAGAAGGTTGTAAGGGAAAAGTAGTATTGAACCAAAGTCAACGGAACGAATCAGTTTGTACATTTGTTTGGGACTTCTTCACGGTCAAACGGCTGGACCCATATAGTAATCTGTACCCTTCTGTACGAGTTTTCATCGTAAACGCTTTTGAGTTTTGACCTGAGATAGCCAGTATGCTAGAACAGGATATTAACGTTATAACGTAGGATCCTTTTATTCTAACGCTGGTAAAGTGGGGCTAGTTCGAGAATCAACTCGACCGATTGTGCCTAAAATTTTACAAGTAATCTCAGGATTCGATCGAAAATAGTCATCATCAATGTTCGACCGCATCTTCACTTAACATACAACAGGTAAATAGCGGTCTAGTGCTTGTCTACTAGACATAAAATTAAACATAAATAAAGAGAGTACCTAGCTGAGCATAAAACCTGTGATAATACGTACGAAGCATATAGTACCTAAAGAATGCCCATGGCCAGCCCATAGCGTGGGACTAGTATATTTTCTGTGCCCATAGGCAGTATTTAAATAGCTGCTTTAATTTCATTCTTATGCTAAGGACAATAACAGTCACGCAACGAACCCGTGATTAGCAATGTTTCTACGTAGTTACTACTATATAATCTCTGATGTATGGTAGGTACTCAGTTAAGTTAGCATACCTAGCTATATCATCTTGTGACAGGTATTTACCGCAATGGCCCGGCGTGACCTGAGAAATACCAACGCCGGTATATAATCATGTATGTACCTACTTATTATTGATAGGTATATAGAGTCTATGCAAAAAGAGAACCGTCGTGGCGTTACGATGAACTAACATTCAAAGGTAAAGAAGAAAGGTATATACCTACCTACCTAGTAGCACACGATAATGATGAGAGTAGGTACCTGCCAAGTAGCAAAAATTTTTAGTCGTGCTAGTAATGAAAGCAGTGTAAATAATGCAACAAAAACAGTAATTAAAATGACCGCCTTTTTTTGTTAGTGTTGTTGTTTTGCTAATCCCAATTTTTGCGATAAAAAAGACTTCAACGCGAGACTTATTTTTCCTTCCGGATAGTCGAACCTTTGCTAATCCCAATTTTTAAGTCTGCGATAGAAAAGACTGCAACGGGTGACTCGTTTTTCCTTCCGAACAGTCGAACCGCGGTCCGCAATGTTTATCTTGCTATTTTGAGATTACTTTTTGGCGCCAAAAATCCTTAATTTAGTTTTAGTTTTTAATTTTGATGCACTTACCCAGTGTCACTCGACAGACGACACACGACTAAGACAAATCTATTGACACCACTCACATAAAAATACGACAAGCCGTTTAGGCTCTAGGGCGTGCCAAAGAAAGGGCGTGAGAAAGAAAGTATGAAAATTATGTAATTCAAAATAAATAAGTTTCACCTCCGTATTTCGTATCGTTGTCGAGCGTTAGGCTGGTTTGACCCAAAATTTGTTGGGGCCTGAAATATTGTTCTAAAACCGGCCTAATTTACCTTACTAGATCCTCTCAACAATCTCTGACATCATTACATTAAAGTTGTATCTTTATAATCCTAATACGATAAAGATAATGTTGATAACCTGCTTACTATGCAAATTAATATTAAAAGCGGCAGTAGCCAAACGGCTAAGGCGTCGGCCTGGCGATAGAGAGTTCGTGAGTTCGATCCCCACCCATTGCACTAGTGACTCCAGACACATGTTTAGCTTAGTTGTAGGGGTTAACAAGACTACCTACTAGTAATGTGCAACCCACATTGCTAGTACTTAAACTCTTATTTAAAAAAATATATAATATACCTACTAAAAATATACATACCTATATACCTAGATTATATAATAGTTGTTATCATACAGTCATACAAACTTCCTTGCATAGAAGAGGCACTTGATTCTTTATGACTTAAGATTGTATAACACAAGCAAGACACTCGTATAATAATGGTAAACGATGACGTACACGTTTACATATAACAGCAACTCTGAGTAGCCAGATTTTTTCGCATCTCTGTACTTTATGGAAGCTTAGCTTGAGTTGAGTTGAGATATGGTGAAGGCGTGAATTCTGGCAATCCTGATATTTTAATTGTTATCTTACCACGGTATTTGTCACAGGCAGAATTCAACGCTTACCATCGGGCGAGCATGTTAACTAAATGTGTGTATGTAATATGTCGCAGCCAACTAGGTTAATTAGCCATTCAAACAACAGCCTAGCCTCTATACTAAACAGCACCGTTCAACTAGCGGCCTGAATGATATTCAGCCATTTGAAGTTGAAGGTCTTCTGTACCTTCATTTAAACGCCATTTTGTCGGTTCTGGTGACGCGCGGCCGCTGCAGAGGCTGCGCTCGTTGGCGCACGGTGGTCACTGTTCTCTAGTGTATTGCCTTAGTGTCAGACTAAATGAGTTTATTGAATGTTGCAACAAACGATACGGCTGAATATAATTCAGGCCGCTAGTTGAAAGTAAAGAGCAAGGCAAGTAAGGCTGTTGATTGAACGGCTAATTAATCTAGTTGGCTGTGACATATACACATCTAAATCACCTTAAATAATAAATTAAAGTTTTTGTTTTTGTAGTAAAATATTCCAGCAATTCGCATCTTTGAAAGTAGGAAGGTACTACACACAAACTCAAGCATTTCAGAATTGCTTACCATTTTATAACAGTTTACTCAAGAAAGTATTTTTAATTGCATTTTCAATGAGCAGAGATTATATTTATGCAATTTATGAGGAGAAACGGCGGCTTTCACTAGCTGCCGAGTTGAGCTTGTGTGATCATAAAACATAGATGACGTAACTGAAAAGGTGACTTAATATTTTTCAGCTTATGATGATGTAAATAGTCGAATAGTCCAAGTGTTGGTCCTCAGAAGGCGCAGAATAATGTGCTTTAGTCATTATTCCGAGTGTTAGATTGGCCCACTGTTGTTCTTTTATGCAATGAATTAAGATATCCGGAGAAGTTGATGCTTACCTAACAGTAAATTGTCTGCACTGCTAACATTCTAAATGATACCGATTCATGATCCATGATTATGATTATATAATAATATGAGTTGAATAAATACCTTCCATAAATTGTAATAAGTATTTTTTTATTAATGTTAGTGTAGGCAAACATGCAGACCTGATGGAAAGCGGTTACCTTCGCCTATGGACATCTGCAACACTATTGGCGCTGTTGATGCGTTGCCGACCTTTGAAAAATTTGTGGATACTCTGTTTAAAAGACATTCTCAATCCACATCTTACAGGTCCGGGCAACTGTGTAGTCGAAATAGTTTCGAAGTAAAGTGAATGTGACATACGGACGGACAGACAGACATGACGAATCTATAAGGGTTCCGTTTTTGCCTTTCGGCACAGAATAATGAATAGTACAATTACATTCGGCTACGGCCCTAAAAAGGGTGCTAAAATAGCATTTTTACTCTAGTGTCTTACGGAATAGATGCTCGTCTCAAAATAGACATGCGAATAAGTAAATAATAGTTTAAAAAACCTAAAAATATACGCTTTCAAATCCAACTAAAAAATAGAAAATAAATTTTAATAAATTTGAATTATAAATAGTGTAAGAAAAAATGATTTTATTGTAAAAAAAAGCGTGGGGTGCATGGTATCAATAGTTCCAAATATTTGATGAACAGATACTCGTATGACTAGAAGGGCTATTTTGATAATATCCTGAAAAGCACCCCACGCTTTTTTTACAATAAAATCATTTTTACTTACACTATTTTTAATTCAAATTTATTAAAATTTATTTTCTATTTTTTAGTTGGATTTTCTATAAAAGCGTATTTTTTTAGTTTTTTTAAACTATTATTTATTTTTCATTTTTTAGTCGAATTTTTAAAAAAATCCTAGTAAGGATAACGGGTCAAAATGTTTAAAATATTGAATTGTCTTTGGTCCTTAATAAGTATGCCAAATTTCGAGTTAATACGACGTTTTGAAGGGGGTTAAAATCATGTTCAAAGATTCCGTTACATACTAACACACAAACATACATACGTCTGAAGCTAATAAAAGCGTATTAAAAAAATACCAAGTCTTTCTGACGAATTCTGTGAGCATGGTGAGCGGTATCGCTATGTAATAATGAAAATTCTAAAACTATATATTTTAATTTGGATTTATTTAGTTTTGATAATTTAGTTTTGGGTAATAACTGAGCCAATGCCAAAATATGGCCCTTTTACCCTAATTCAAAACATAGAATTATACCATACCATTAATATAGTTTTATAACTGTGGTAACAAACACTAACTGTGGCACAAAACACTGTAAGGAAATTTAAAGGTACCTCACTAATACTTTTAAAGTAGGTTGGTAGATCAAGAGGGCCAAAGAATTTTAATAAGCACCAACATTATATTGCCAAGTCACTCATTTAAACCGCGTCTCACGTACGCTTGCTTAACAAATGTTTACATCACAAGCCTTTTATGGGTATCCGATGTAATATTCTCGTTTGCATTTGGAAGAAATGTAGACAGTCATTATATTGATTATTATCTATTGCTGTAATGTTAGGTGTGTCCACTACTAAAAGCAATGAACGAATATCGAAGGTTGAAACCTCAGTTGAAACTAAGTATTTTTAATTGGAGGTCGAATCTACGAGTACTAATATTATTGTGGCTTGTACAAATTGCACCGTATAAGTGTTAGATTAGATATCTAAAAAGCGAAGAAAATAGCCATCAATTACGTCACTTAAGTTTTCTAGCCTCGGCCAAGTCCCAAATATTATATTATTATATATATAGAATGATGACATAATTTATTTCTCAACACAATTTAAAAAACCTATTAAACTAAACTATTAAGTATGACTAATTAGGTCGCTGTCTGCTGGTAGAGTACCCAAAAAGCTGGCGACATTACCTCTTTGAATCGTGAAACTAATGCGTTGCCCGAGGTAAGCGCCAGCTCTTTGGTCGTGGGAGACATCGATTAGGCGTCTAGACAGCTCCCTAACAAAACCGCGTGCTTGTTGACCCCACGGGCCCATGGTTTCGACCCCAAACGGAAGAAAAGCATACTTGTCACCGATGCTTATATATTTCCTCCGTTTGAGAGCCTCTGCTGCGTCTGCAGCTGCTCCTGCCACCCGTGAGGTATTATGGAGATGGGAAACTGCCAATGTGTCGACGCACGTCCAAAATTAAAAAAACCTTAATTTTTCTATGTTCAAGTGAAGTACCTAGTAGGTTTATTATTAGTAAATTGTTTCCATGCTTACCACTAAGTATTTCGTACAACTCTGATGGAAACGCAGGGTTGCACTGATAATTTTGATTCTAGGATTTCATGTATCATGGGTTACATAACTTACAAACATAGATTACATTTCCTAAACATCCGATATAAATTAAAAGTTAAATTACAAAGGTGTTTGCTCCCCGATAGCAAACACCTATCTTTGTAATATCTTATATCTCAGTTTATCATACAGACAGAATACCAATATACAAACAGTAGTGAGTATAATATTAGTCGGTGTTTTAAAATCATGATTCAAACTCACGATAATTATAAATCTAGAATACCAATACTTGGATGTTAGGTGGTAGATTCACTAGAATTTGTTTCACGAAAGAAGAACCGCGTTCAAACGTGGAACTAAAACTTTTAAAAGTTAGACGCCAGCGCCACACCTATCAGCCTTATTACCGACTTTAAATAGGAGGAGGTTCTCAGTTCCTCTGTATGTTTTTTTTAAAATTAATTTATTTATATAAATAAATAAAATTATTAAAAAATATGAATATTCACCTATTTATCGGTCTTCAAAAAAATTCTTTTTTGAAAGACTATTACTGTCAAGGTAGTTCAATTGTAAATTCGTCGAGATCGAGATCTGTAGGGCTATTCTGTAAGCTAGTTAACACATCTCGCAAGCGGTGAGATTTGAATTTCGTATTACGAAATTCAACAGTATTACATTGAATTTAAGTACGTAATTGTAGTACGAAATTCAAAGTTACTATTATATTATTTTAGTATCTAAAAAGGAGTATATAATCTCAACCACATAAGCATTCGAAACACAGATATACAAAACAACAAGCACATTAATAAACTAGGTTAGGAACAAGAAACTAATTGCATCTATGAACAATCAAGCATTCGTGCTGTATTTATAATTGTTTTTAAATTGCATATTTATGAAGCATTACCGCCGAGTTCTTGATGCTTCATATTGCAGGTGTCAGTTGCAACATTGCCGGGTGATGACAGCTTATGTATCATATTCATATCACACACATTCATAGTCTGGATCGTGATGATTTAAACACTTTTTAGATCCAAAATAAGCAAGTACTTACGTAATTATTAAATCTTTGATGATCGTCAGCCTGTACTGTCCACAGCTGGACAGGGCCCTTTCAAATTGCACGCCTCTGAGCACGATCCTCGGCTACTCTCATCCAGCTCTTGTCAACTACTTTCGCGAATATCATCACTCTACCTAGTCTAGAACGTCCAAAAACCTTTACAGTAACTCGCTATGCAACACCAAAATCAAAGGAAGCAAAGGTGACGTTAGTGTAATGAGAAACTGAGATATTTGCTGATTTTACACCCACTGCCACAATACAAACTGAAGAGCAAGATTCTAGAGACAGGTTATAATAATTAAAATGTGAAGTCTGATCAGAAACAATAGAATCGCAAAAAATCCGTGTTCTATCAGAGATTAAATCGAAAAAAAAATCCTTACTATGACATTTCATTCAGGTAAAACTACTAGATACACTGTGTGATATTTCTATTTTCATGAATCGCCTTCATTCATTTTTCATCATCCCTACTTTTTAGGGTTCCGTAGCCGAATGGCAAAAAACCGAACCCTTATAGATTCGCCATGTCTGTCTGTCAGTCCGTCCGTATGTCACAGCCATTTTATTCCGAAATTATTAGGACTAGAGAATTGAAACTTAGTAATTAGATGTATTCTGTAAACCGCTTTCCGATTTTTATACAAAAATATAAAAGTTTAAGGGGGGACATCCCATACATATGGAACTGAAACAAAAAAAAAGTTTTTTCTTCAAACCTATACGTGAGGGGTGTCTATGCATAGGTCTTTAAAAATGACATTGAGGTTCCTAAGATGATTTTTTCTCAAGTCTAAAGTGGTAAAATGTGGGGGTTCCCCCCCCACTCTAACTTCTAAAGTAAGGGAGTGAAAAATCTAGAAAAAATATATTCTGTAGATCTCAATAAAAACTTTCAACGAAAATTGGTTTGAAGGAGATACAGTCAGCAGTTGTTGAGATATAGCGACCGCAAGTATAACTTTGTTTTTTATACAAACACTATGAAAAACAAAGTTATTTTTGTAGTTGCGAAAATCATAGTTATAGAATACTCTACTGTGTTACGGAACCCTACGAGTGCGAGTCCGACTTGCACTTGGCCAGTTTATTTATATTTGAATGTATCTTGTTGATATTTATATTTTCTTTAATCGCCTTCATTCATTTTTCATAATCCATTCTTTTTTATATTTGAATGTATCTTCTACATTCAAATATAAAAAAGTATGGATTATGAAAAATTTATGAAGGCGATTCAATTAAATATCACTACTGATTTTGGTATGATATGATACCATGGCATGGGGCGTTGATAAGATTTTTTTTTTATTATAAAAGGCTACAGGACAAGCCCTAGATTTAATTATAAGTTAATTGTAACATTTAATGAAAGATGTCTTGAGGAACTCGAGGACTGGAGTTTCTACTATTTAACTAGGCGATACAGTGTCAATTGAGTTTAAGTCAAGAGTGAATAGGTTTTTACTGAGCAAGTGTGTCACTCTTTTTTAATATCTTGTAGGCTAGCGTTTGTCCACTATCTCGCCTGGTGGTAATCGATAATGTCACGAAGCTGGTGAACACGCTAGGCCATCTGACTCTCAAGGGCTGTGTGCTGAGGAAACACATTTAGGTTATGGCGGCAGATTTTTTCTTTTGGTAGGTAGCAAATCAAGTAAAACATCGATATAATAATGCTCCTACTACCTGTTGAAAATTCTCGAACTCGTCGTCACTCAGGTAACTATCAGAGTTGAATGGCTCATTACTTTTGTTTTTTTTTTAAATCCAAAGCAATTAGTTGTGTCTTTGTTATACTACTATTTAATGTTATTTGACTTTGCTGAATGCTTTGACTATTGACTTTTTTGAGATGAGATAGGGGCTAAACGCTTGCCCAGTCCATTATAAAAAACCGTTACATGTACAGAAGTCCTTATATTACTTACTTGAAGCAAAACGAACTAAAAAAAAAAAAACATACCAAATTCGCGCGACCAAAATATCTTCGACCAAGTTACCTGTTATGGATTAAAGACCTAGTCCAACCGATCCGGTCTGTTGACCGGCCACTACAGTTGTACTGGCTGGCCACGTGAAAAACAAAATGGCCTTGATTAAAACAAAAAAAAAGCAAAGAAATATGGTCGAAATTGAAAGCTAGGTAATGGAAAATATGTTACTGGGTAAACGATTCTGACTTGTGAATGTTAAATACTGTGGTTAGATCATACTTAGATGATGCCATTGCGATCTTCTAGGGTTACAAAAACATTTTGTTGGAGACTATTTTAAAATTAAGAGTTTTGACGAGAATATTAGAACGCAAAGAGCAATACATATCTACTTTTTTAGTAGTTGATCCTTGCGGTTGCGCCCCCTTTAAAATGTACTTTTAAAAAACTCCCTAGTATCAGTAAGTACAATCCAAATCCATTCATCCAGGTTTAATCTATTCTCTTAATTTCGGCTCTTATATTGAGTCTACAGTCCAGCTACCCTCAAAAAAGCTTGGCATTTTTGCTAAGGTCAAGGTAATATAGTAATATAGTAATATAGTAATATTAGTAAGCAAGAGACTTCAGAGTTTCGCGCATCGCCGCAAAGTCGCTTGTTTATCGATTTTATATCGATTACATTTTGGAGAGTGTGCAATGGAACTGCATAATTTTATTCCAACTTACCCATTTTACTATCGGCCATCCAGAGACATTAAAAGGCGCAACCTATTTATGGTGGATATACCATCTACCCGAACGAAGCGATTTGCATCTTCGTTCAACATACGAACCGCCAGGAAATGGAATGCTCTGCCTGAGTCTGTGTTTCCGGCTAAATACAATATGAGCGTCTTCAAATCGCTAGTGGATAGGTATCTTTTGGGTAAGCGCGATCCATCATCGACTGCATCATCATCAGGTGAGATAGTGTCAAGTGGTCAAGTGCTACCCAGTTCGATGTAAAAAATAAACTGGTCAAGTGCAAGTCGGACTCGCACTCGCAGGGTTCCGTAACACATTTAAGTATTCTATAACTATGATTTTCGCAACTACAATAATAACTTTGTTTTTCATAGTATTTGTATGAAAAACAAAGTTACACTTCCGGTCGCTATATCTCAACAGCTGCTAACTGTATCTCCTTCAAACCAATTTTCGTTGAAAGTTTTTATTGAGATCTACAGAATATATTTTTTTTAGATTTTTCACTCCCTTACTTTAGAAGTTAGAGGGGGGGGGGGGGGGGGGGACGGGACACACACATTTTACCACTTTAGACGCGCCTATCTTTGAAATGATTGATTTTGAGAAAAAATGGTTTTAAGAACCTCAATGTCAATTTTGAAGACCTATCCATAGACACCCCACACGTATAGGTTTGAAGAATTTTTTTTTTTGTTTTAGTTCAATGTATGGGATGCTCCCCCTTAAACTTTTATATTTTTTATTTTTGTATAAAAATCGAAAAGCGGTTCACAGAATACATCTACGTACCAAGTTTTAATTCTGTAGTCCAAACAGTTTCGGAATAAAATGGCTGTGACATACGGACGGACACACAGACAGACATGACGAATCTATAAGGGTACCGTTTTTTGCCATTCGGCTACGGAACCCTAAAAAGGTTGCAGACAATTTCGGTGCCAAATTTCATTGAAATCTGTTCAGCCGTTTTCATATGATTGAATGAAGGCAAGGTGAGGTTGCAAACAAACTTACAAACTTTCACATTTATAATATTTGTAGGATCTACTTATACATTCCTTGAGTGAAACAAATATGACGGATTACATCTCAATTCGTCGTCCATTATGTAATAAACTTATTCTAAAATGTCCTAGTTTAGACCTGCTATTGCGTAATAAAAAAGTGGTCAAATGCGAGTCGGACTCGCATACGGAGGATTCTTTATTGTGTGACAGTGCGAATACTTGGTGCGTGAGTTCGATTTGCACTTGACAGGTTTTATGTAACAATTATGGTAACAATATTTATGTCAAAATTTATAAGTCTATGTATAACAGTTCCAAACTTAAAACCCTGTACTGGTTCCCTAAAAAACTGAAGCTGCATAAAGTATATTCAAATACCAGATACTTTACTATTTAGTATAGGTACATACTAGAATATAAAAATACCAGTCATACAAGCTTCTTGAATAGTAGTGTGGCCAGTATATAAACATTTATTACCTTTGAATAATAACTATTAAAAGATTGATTGCATAAAAACATCGACACGTTTTAAGATCACGATTATTATTTTATTGAATATTGTAGGAATCTTATTCTAAATGTTGCTTGCCTTGATGCGCCTTGCGGCTTTGCCCGAGTTAGGCTGAGCGCACACAAAGATTTTATTCGTTGTGAAATATTCTATGCACTCGAATTGAGAACCTCTTACTTTTTTGACACTGAACCGAATATCATTAACGTAAATACGATTACGTATAATTAACTAGGAATCATTATCAAAATACAACGTAAGTACTTACTTAAGTAATTTTAAGTCTTACGCAATAGAAGTATTAGGAATGTGATATGATATCAAAATTATCGACTAGAGTATGAATAAGTTATACATTACTGTATTATCATTTAATTTTATCAATTATCAGCTATCAGCTTATGTTAATGTGTAATAAGTTAACTAATAAAACGTGGGAATGTGTTACGTAAAAAAAATGATATGTCAGACATATATTGTAAACTCTACAATGTAGATTTCATCTTTATCATCATCATCATCAGCCGGTGTCAGTCCACTGCTGGTCGTAGGCCTCTCCAAAGATGCTCCACTGAGCCCGATCGTCGGATCTTCTTTTCCAGTCACTGCCCACCGCTTTGCGTATGTCGTCGCTCCACCTGGTCACAGGACGTTCTACGCTACGTTTGCCGATTTGTGGTCTCCACTCTGGGACAAGTCTACCCCAACGGTTATCAGTCCTGCGGCAGATATGACCAGGACACTGCCACTTCAGTTTACTAATCTGTTGAGCTATGTCGATAACTTTAGTTCTCTGTAACAATTATGGTAAGAGAGATTTAGATTTGTAGGTTCATATTTTTATAAAAACAGAATACGTGAAGCAGAAATTACAGATCCTTTTTAAGGAATATTGTGTGCACGGAGGAATCCGTACTTCATCATCAACCTTTACCAAACCACTGTTGAACATAGGCCTCTTTCTTAATGTACCTGTCCTGTAAATTGATCCTGCATGAGTATTTCTTTTACTACGTTGTTCACCCACCTCGTGATATGACCATTCATTGACACAGCCCTGTGAAAGGCGGACGGACGGACAGCTAAGTCTCAATAATTAATTGGGCTTGGAACCCTAAAAAACAGAAATAAAACATAACATCAAACTAATTTTCAATCCCAGATTCTAATTTTGATTTTTTGTTTCGAATTCCACGACAAAATTATTCGGGATCCGTGTGCCGTCAACAGTGCTGCCAACAACAAAAACAAAAGGTCCACATAATTGTTTCGGGAATGGTATTACTATGAAAAAAAAACCCTTGGCATCTGAAGGACGCTGACGTCACAAGCACGATACAGGTACCGGGTGTTGTAGTGAGTTTGTCGCGTATTGGTATTTTTGTTTTACCTTATTAATTTCAGAGAGCGTGTGAGATTTAACTATCCATTTATTTATTTTTTCTACTTTCCTTAATAGTTTAGTTCTATACTAGTATTAATATTTCATAAATAATAACTTACCTATGGTTTTATAATATGTATGTATATATTTGTTTCAAAACTTATTTGTTACTTTTTATTATACCTGGGAAGTTTACCCTTTTAAACAAACGACAAATTTCCGAAATCGGCTTAGGCGTTTTTAAGTTATCGGGAAAAAAAATGTAAAATAAGATTCCGATGAATCGAGAACGCCTTTTTAAAGTTAAAAAGTGGAAGATTGTTTTAAAACAACGCGCAGAACAACTCATGTCTAACCCACATTGCGCAACTATTCCACCCTACTTCTAAATTATCATTATCTCGCTGGCATTGACATCATGCAGGAATTTGAAAGTAATAATAAATAATAATAATATTAATGTTTATTTCCAGAATTTTGCTTTTTATAAAATATCGCTGTAAGCAATAGGCTCCCCACTAGGATACCCTGGCTCGGGGAGACTATTTTCCTTTCAAATTAATAGCCATGGCTTTTGATCTGGAACGAGCGCAGCTGCAGGCGATCATATGTTAGTGTTATGCAGGTAGTAATGGTATCAATTATCAAGTTATTGCGGAATAGAAAACTAATGATAAATTGACATGCCATTTTAAAATTTTCCTGTATGACACCATTAGGTCATTAATAACCGGAACAGATAAATGTTGCAATGTAAAAAACTCAGAAAATGGGAGCTATACGAATTTTCCGCATTTATTTTTATTGAATGCAGATACCTACCTCTTGTTTTTGTACTAAGTTACTTATAAGTACTATTAAGTTTCTATACTCTTATTTTTATAAACATAAAGTTTTATAGGCCGATTAGTGGGGGTGATGGGTCCTACACTGACACCTCGCTTGGGGTGCATAATGTATCAGTGTTTCACTTTAGATTGTGTGCAATAGTAACTATAAAAATTAAATATTTTTCAATATTCCCATCAATGTATATATTCCTAATTCAGCTAGACATGTGTTACTCAGGAGTGATTTACAAAAAAGATGTACATCTTTGAAAAAGATTTAATACATCAGTAAATCACACGTTTTGCAAATACATCTTTAAATCACTGGATTTAGGATTCAATGTAGATCAATTGAAGCATGCAAAATGTTGAGTGAGACGACTACAGCTGGGTATTATGATTCAAAAAGAGAGAGAATGATGATTGATGGGCAAGCTCGCGCATGCGTACGTCGGTCGTCTTTAGACACTGTTGAAGGAATGCACGGAAAATTAGTCTTTCTATTCCTCAAAATAAAGAAAAATTCGTTCAGTTGTTTGTGTACGCATTTTCAAATCAAATTAAATCTGATTTACTAGAGAGCGTGATGATCACTTACTTTTCTATCACATTGAACCTAAACAGTTAGAAGATTTAATGATTTATAAGAGTGATTTAAATCTTTTGAGTGATTTAAATCTTTAATCTTTAAATCTCTTATCTTTCAAAAGATTTATTTTACGCATCGCTAAATTCAGCTGTTTCAGCGGCAGTAATGCGCATCATTATCTAGTTAACGTGTACAATCACGTTTTATCCAAAGTGATGTGTGTATTATCAATACATATTATAGCACAAAGTCCCACGACGCGTCTGTCTGTAAGTATGTACCTACGTTTGCGATAATCTCAAAAATCATCGTACTAATCAGGAATCTTAACACACCAAAACTATGTAATGGAACAATGATGATATCGTAAAACAACTATCGAATAATATCATCGAAGCTGCACTTATGACTGAAATGGACAAACGAAACACAGTTTTTATCCCTAGATTACCACTAATAATTCTACTGAACTATCATTCCTATTTAAAATTATCAAATTAGCCTATAATTTTAAAATTAAGAAATCGTAAAGACAAATTTAATAATATTAAGCGGTATCAATCTTAAAACCTTCTGCTTTTCCTCACGATCAGCTATAGCTGACTCGTATAGGCAATTCAAAGAATTTGTAAATATATACCTACCCTGGATAATAAAATGAAAAAAGTTTATAAACAAGTAGGTATTTCAAATAAAAAAAATACCTGTAATGAACCTGAATGAAACCTGAAAATACCTAATCTTATGCTTTAAAGTGTATTCTTTTATTCGAACTACCAAAAAAATCTCATACCTATCAACTCCCTGAGTGAAGCCGGGTTCCCCAGCTAGTAGCAAAGTAACGTAAACGGTGATTCAAATGAAAATCATAAACGTGCTTAAATAGATAATAATAAATTGATAACTTTGAGTGCGTTGTTTTATTTCAAGAAACGCAGTGATAAACTAGGACACAAAGATTAAACTAGACTATTGTTAGAATGACTAGAAAAACGTTTAGTTAGATAACAGTAATTATGTTTGTCTATTATAATTACAATACATAAACACATTTGAAAATATTCAATATATATATAAAATACAATACGTGCTTAAAAATAGAATAATGTAGGTATATATACTATACTGCATTATTGCCTGCAGAATATTATATTAACTAATAATTATTGAAACACAATTAATTTAATTTAATAAAAAATATTTTATAAATAATATACATTTTATTTTACTTACAATTTGGATTTATGTGTTTGCACGAAAAATGTATTCAATTGAAATTATTTATACAGTACGATACAAAAACTCTATCTCTATTGATTATCAAATATTTACAATTGTACATAACACAATAATAAAGTAATAGCAAGGCAATACAATCAGCGGTCTTATCACATAGAACAATTTCTAGCAGACAACCTTGACATAGAAAAAGACGAATATAAACAGAATCTTGACGTTTGAATTAAATAAATCTAAAACAAATAAAAAATAAGAACCTTTGTAAGAGCTGCGAATAAAAGAGTAAATACATATTTGTAAGTATGTCTAACTTATCTGTTTTCTTATTTAGCAGTGCAGTGTTACTCAGCTGGTGCGTGAGTTGCCGCTTAAGGCGAGAACCTTACATCAAATGTGCATATCTAATTGATACCGGGAACAAAATTGAAATGGATGACAGGTTTAACGATAAAAATATTTGCAATCCTTAGTTATATGAATCACGGTTTTCTAAAATAAGCATATTATATACAAATAGATAATTGTGTAATCGTATTTTAATGTTTTATTTCCGTTAAGCCTGACTTCCGCAATTCAAGTTGTTGAAGACATTAATAATTAGTAAAATTTATTATGTAGTTTCTTAATTGAAATAAAATATTTTATGCAGACATCGATTTGGGTAGAGGTTGTCTTGCTTTTTACAGCATAGGCCTGCCCTCTGGGGGAGCAATTGCAATATGAATCATACAACAGCCTAAAACAGTTATATCACCGACAAAAAGGTTAGAAGGCGTTTAACATTAACATTTTAGATCTAAATCAACCACGAAATTATAAATCAAACTAATAAGTGGAATTTCTTAATCCCACCGACCAATACTCGCTAGCCTGACTAATGTTAAGCTATGTGGGTCACAAGAGGAATGCCATCCGGCCAGCCGCTCCCACCTGTGGGCACACAGGCGCACCTGTGACTGTGTAGTGTGTACGTATGTGCGTGTGTGTTATATGATGCACCCTACTAACAGCTTATCGTAGAGAGTAAAACCTTTTTTCTCAAGTGTAAGTGGCCAGTGATATTTCCGTGTTTGGTGACATTTTTTGTATGGCAAGTTGGCAAAAAAAAACAGTCGAATTGAGAACCGCCTCCTTTTTTGTGAAGTCTGTTAAAAATAGTGTTGCGTGGTTTTATGAAACTACGATGCAAGTGAACCTTTTGGTTTATATGTATAGTTTATATGTTTAGCTATGGTACTTAGCCTAGCTAGCAGTTGACATGACACATTAGCATGTATACAAATGTGCTAAGGAAGCGTCCGCCAATCACAACTAGACCTAGATGTCATACATCATATCCACCAATCAAGCTAAAGCACCGGCTGTAATGCGACATGCGATGCCATACATGGACGAACAAATTTGAGGCGATGTAATAAATGTTTCACTTTAAGAGGGAACGCGGGGTGCACTTTTCCATACAAATGTATTCCCCCGTTTCCACCTTGGAAAATGCTTCTAGAGCCAAACTACAAAAAACTTCAAAAAGTCAAGGTCTGCTGTAGCTACGCCCCTATCAATTGCTTTCTTTGATCAACCAATTGCAAAAAGAAATACCTATGAGCCTATAATCTCTTTAAGATTTTTAAAGGGTCACGCTTTCCCTCTTAAAGCAGATAGAAGAAAATCGGGTTCTATCTGCCTACTCGTAATGTAACTGCAGATTTTTTTTTAAATATCTGACAGGCTAGCGTTTGACCACTATCTCACCAGTTGGTAAGTCGATGATGCGGTCGAAGATGGTAAGCACGCTATGCCTAGAATGGGAACTGGCTCTCAAGGACAGCTGCCGGTACACATTAGATGTTTGGCGACAGAGTTTCTAACTTGAGGGTGATAGCTGGCGAGGCGGACACCAGATAGTGTCCTACCACCATGCGAGGGTTTTATACTCATATACTCGGTTACGGTTACTATATGGTTGTTGGTAACTATGTACAACAATTTCTGAATGAGTCAATGAGGAATATCGTCGTAGAAGATCAATGGAATGACATCGTAATTGTTTAATAAATCCGATTTCTATAAAAAAACGATAGATTTGAATTACATACTTAGATATTAGATACTTTGCATTTGTGTAAATTGCCTTCAAAATTTAAGTTTAATTTTTAGGGTTCCGTACCCAAAAAAAACCCAAATACATTGCCCAATTCATTTAAAGACATGACTCTATGCATATTTAAAAGAAAATTGACAAATTGGTCATTGGAACACTGTTTTTATGACTTAAATGAATATATGAACTATAAAATTGAACATAAATAATTTGTAAGTAATAATTAAATTTTATTGACATTTCGTATCATTTTTAGGGTTCCGTACCCAAAGGGTAAAACGGGAACCTATTACTAAGACCCGTCTGTCTGTCTGTCTGTCTGTCTGTCTGTCTGTCTGTCTGTCTATCTGTCCATCTGTCACCAGGCTGTATCTCATGAACCGTGATAGTTACGACAGTTGAAATTTTCACAGATGATGTATTTCTGTTGCCGCTATAACAACAAATACTAAAAACAGAATGAAGTTAAAAATAATAGAGGGTCCCCATACAAGAAACGTGTTTCTTTCGGCATTTCACGCCATCTATGAACGTTTAGTTAGGTAAACGTCCCATAGATGGCGTTATATTTAAATGTCGATCCCTAACACCTTTGTTAGACGTTAGATAGGCGTTAGATAGACGTTAGATAGGCTTTATAAAAATAAAATTTTTATTAATTTTTTTTTTTTGCTGGCGAAAAATGATAGTGATATTTTTTGCTCGATCTTATAAAATACTGTAGTGTGGTACGAAACCCTACGAGTGCGAGTCCGACTTGCACTTGGCCAATTTATTATTTACAATTGTGTAGCAAAAATACATAAAAAAAAACAAATACAGTGGTTATGATAAAATATTTTCTACGAAGGCAAACTTCTAATAGTGTTCTAGAAACGGAATGTGAGTCAGTGCCCGATGTTTACATTGTTATCGCTATCGGCTTCCTTCGTTATCAGATAAGGATTGTAAGATCGCGACAAATAGCTCTATGATTAACATACTAAATGAATATAGGCCCACCTACATACCGACTAAATCATAGTTTTCATAAAATATGCTCCCTTACTAAATGTAGGTAGTTACCTAAAAGTAAGTACCTACATATAATTAATGTTTAAATATATTTTTTATGGCTGCTAGCGTTTGACCACTATCTCACCTGGCAGTAAGTGATATAGTGATATTATGATGTATGCAAGCACAAGTGATGAAATGAAATGAAATGAAATAATTTATTCATGAAATAGGCATTCGTAGTATAAATTAGCAAGTAGAATCTCTGGTACCTAAACTAGGCTCTCAGGCCCGTGGTATAATAGGTTACCAGAATCCTCCGTCTTATATACATGAGAAAATAACTTATAGTGCCTAACTATGTACGAGTACATGATGGTATGAGATTATTAGAATAATGATTCTAACTATTTTAATTTTTATCTGTAGACAAACATAGAAAGTTATGGATTGTACGTGTGTGTATGTATATGTGTGTTTGTGTGTGTGTGTATATGCGAGTGTGTACGTTTAGACTATAGTATAGGAGTTAGCAAGGATTCCGTGGTTGTATAATCAATTTTTATGAGATCAAAAAGTTTGGTTTCAGTCATGTAAGTATTATGACAGTGGATGTTGGTTTCTTTTTTTATTTTATTATACAAGTAAGGTCCCATAAAATGCTTGAATTTCCATGCAAATGCTGTGTTATATGTTTGTATTTGACATATGTTATGGGATGGTCTTTTTACTGTTGTAGGGTTGAATATTGCAAGATTATGCTGGTGTAGTGTAGCTTGTTGTACGTAGAGTTGCCTATTGTGTGATATTAATATAGTGTACAGTTACTCATTTGGTCGTACACGTACTTGTACCTTTAGAAACAAAACTTTACAAAACAGTCTTTGTATTCGTATTCATTTCATATATCTTATAAAATTAACATATGATTTTTTTCCGAAAGGGTGGATAACCAAAGGTATGGTAAAACATAAGGTAATAACCGTGCTGGTCGAACAAGTGAATTATTTTATGAACAAACAACCCGAGTGCGTGATAAAAATTAAGTGATTAAACTTTTCCAAACTCCAATAAAACATATTTATATTAAAACATAGTTATATTTATATATATTTGTAATCACCGTTAAACATTCTTTATCTTCATATCACACTCAATGTATTTTGAAAACATTATTTTTTTGTTATTGTTATTGTTTTGCTAATCCCAATTTGCAAGTTTGCGATACAAAAGACTTCAACGCGTGACTTGTTTTTCCTTCCAAATAGTCGAACCGCAATGTTCATCTCGTTATTTGAGATTAATTACTCTTTGGCGCCAAAAATCCTTAATTTTATTAGTTTTATTTTGATGTACCCAGTGTCACTCTCACGACTAACGAATATATTGACACCACTCACATAAAAATACGACAAGCCGTTTAGGTTCTAGGGCGTGCCAATAATAGATACATACATACATTAGGTACATACTTTTTTTTTTTTTTTCTTTATGGCTCCACACGATTAGTGTATTTAGCCAGTGTCAAGTATTGAAATTTTTCAAGTTTTTATGAATGTTAGTCGTAGAGATGGGTCAAAGTCACATTTCAGGTCAGTTGTCAAGTAAAAGTCTAGTCTAAGTCATACCTTCAGTAAAGATGTGGTGTTTACTGAATATTTTCAGTGGAATTTTGGTGAGAACGCAAATAGCATGTTTTTCAACATTGAGCTGTTTCCCTACACTCGCACACATTCACCGACACTTAATGGTCAATAATCCACATTTATTACATATTAACACGCGGAAGAGCACAAGTTTTAGGAAAGAATACAATGAGATCACACACACTTTTCCACGTTCCCGCCAAAACTCCAGGTACATACTTACATACACTCGAAAAACATAACCCTCCTCCTTTCGCAGTCGGGTGAAAAGAACCCCAGTCAGTATAAAATTTCAATAAAACCATGCACCTGTGTTATGGTTTTATACATATATACTTAGATATACAACTTATGTATAATAGCTGTGTTAGACAATAGTTAATGTGCGTAGAATATCAATGAGCGATAAAAGTGTGGTAACCTTTGCAAACCATTCCGGTCACAATCAATACGCTTTTATAAAAGTATACCTTGGTTTAATACCATCTTGTTATAGGAAATCATTCGTAGGTCTAATTTTAGGTACCTAACCTACTTATAGCGGTAGGAACTAGTCCGCCTGTGACACTATTATAACTATATCAATACGATCAATATACACAATATATCTAAATAATACTATCAATATATGTAGTGGTAGGACTTCTGCTGTAGTGGTGTAAGACTTCTGCTAGTCCGCCTGGGGCGGTACCACCACTTTGCCAATTAATTTTCAGCCGTGAAATAGAAATGTTTATCGATTGAAATTACAGAGCATGTGAGACTCAACATCTTTATATCTGAAGGTACCAGGCGCAGTGCAGTGACATGCAAAATTCTGGACTGCCAGAATTTGTAATAGGTAGATGTCATCGCTTGCGAGGCGAGCGTCGTGCTTGTCATGTTACCTTTTACCATAAAAAAATACAAATTACAAGAAAAAAAGACACGTTAATTTCACGACGTCTGAGACGTTCATTTAAGGTTCCGGTATCCGACCTCAAAATTATTTTAGTAGGTATTATCTTTATTATTTAATAATATTTTGACAAAAAAGCTACTTCAAGTTCAAATGCCGCGCTAGTCATTTTCAGTACCAAGTTTGTTGAATTGTTTATATATAAGAGTCTCTAGAGACATGGAATCTCTAGAGACTCTTATCAGATCTGAATAAAATTACAATGGGCATAGGTATACTCTCTCAAACAAAGTAAGACTTTTCGAAATCGGTAAAAAAATGACGAAGTGAACTCCGCTCGCTTACTATTAACACAGAATAAATAATAGTTGCTATTAAACTTACTTTACCGTCCGACAAGACCTGTTACCTACCACATACCACATATAAGCACAATATAAGACAAAACGCTAATATGGGTGAAATTTATTGAAGGACAACTGAACAATATCGACAAAGAATATTTTTTTCCAAGCCTACTTGCGTAGCATCTCTACGTAGTCTGTGCTCACCACTTTGCATTTAAATTCACGCGGACTTATATTATAACGTCTGAAACCGCAGGGCGCAAGTTTATTACAAACTATAATTAAACCCAAACAAAATGACAGGTTTAATCCCACTTCGAATTCAGTGGCATACCAGCATAGGAATGCAGTTCAATATTGAAACCAAGTGGCTATACCTTCCTATTTTAAGGCGGTGCCTCCACGAGCGGTTGCATCGCTACGATATCATCGTCTTGCAATTTAATAATTAAGATTGTTTAAAAACTAAAACAACCGACTTCCATGCCCCGCGAGTCAAGTAGCAAGTTTGAGACGTTTATCGTCATATCGTCAGATACTTATCAGATCTCGATAAAATTGCAATGGGTCATGGGGGATCACATCGGAAATGTGCCCTTCCGATTAAAAAATAATCATTCGACTCGGTTCACAATTGACGGAGTAATCGCGTAGCATACATACAAAAAAAAACATACAGACAAATTGACAACCTCCTCCTTTTTGGACGTCGGTTGAAAACTATGAGCACAGCTATGAGCGTGGCTTCACCACAGCCCTCGGACTACACATGGAGATACTATCGCGACTAGGGTAAAAGGCATAAATTATGGATGTAAGTAATGGCGTAGCGTAACGTTATCCTCTGTTGTGGGCAAAGACATTACAGCTGTAATTTGCTGTACTGTCTTTGGTTGTGGTTAAAGAAAGGTAGTGAGGTAAAATATAAATGTTGTAAAAATAATAGTTCAATAAACAACTGAACCGCGCTAATATCGTTAGAAAAAAATTAGTAGTGTTGTAGACGTAGTGATGATATTGTCATAAGACAACAAGTAATATATAATATATAATATAACAATACCTTCTGGTTTCTAACAGTAGCACCACCTAAATAATTTCCATGCCTCTAACCTCCATAATCGAGTCGATGCGATTAGTGACATTGACGTGCGCCCGACGTGACGAGCATTTGACCATTAAACTCATATACATAATAATATATAATAACCACAATAGTTCTAAAACTCAACCTTCTCAACTCCGCATGTCACTCTCTTTCAACACACTCTTTTCACACAACAAAACCCTACTCAATAAACAAAACTGTCCAACGATTCCTTGAGGTTTTGCAGCGATCGTTTGCGTGACCGCGACGATACGCTGGCGGAAATATCGTTATCTCAAGGAGATTTACCCGACGATATTAGAACTCTCGTGGAGGTGGTGCCTAATAAAGCTGGTTGTAGATAGGCCTCGAGGTAGTTACTTACTGCGGGTCAAGGCACTTGGTTTTACATTTGTATTAGACATTCAGCATACATCTCAACCTCTCGATTATGTTAAGTGAACACTTTTGTAACTTAGCACGTTTGCCTTCACTAGTACTTATTGTTTTGAAATTGATTAAAGTCCATCGGATCTAACTTATCTATGAAAATGTCACTAAAGTCATAGAAAAGATAATCTAAAGTAACTATTGACGTGAACCCACTCGAGATACAATCATACATATTTAGCTTAGTTGGAGGGGTTAACAAGAATACTGGTAATATGCAATCCACATTGCTATTAAGCTTTAAAAAATCTGTGACTAAAGGTACGGACACACCGCAGCGTTCTGCGTGCGCGATCTAGGCGGCGATCAGATAACGCAGTAGTATTTGTACCGACTAGTTCACACCAAACGCAATCAGAAAACAATTGAAAGTACTGAGATCGCACCCGCAGATCGCAGGACGCCGCGGTGTGGTACCTTATAGGGGAAAAATGTTATTTTTATTTTGGAAGGATAGGACGTAGATAGGATCGAACTCAGTGGTCTGAGCGCCTCATCTCATACCGTTTTCACACGAGGCGAATTTAGTTGTCCAACTAGCTAAGGATGTACAACTTTGTACTATTAATTATTCTGTGTTCCAAGTACTTTCGTGTCGATACTTTGGAACCGATCCAAATAGGTATCGCTTAAAAGTACTCTAATCGTTACTCAATGATTTGTCATGGAAGAACATTTACGCTGGCAGAGCTATACTAAAGTTTAGAATATAGCTATTTAATTGATTAATCAAGCGTGATTTAATCGAAAGAAAGTATCGAATAAGTACTTGTACTTACTCATTACCATATTATCCGGGATACTCACTTAGATCGATTCGAAAAACCGTTTAGGGTTCCGACCGGTTCCGAAGCATATTGTAGAGCTTCTTTGTCAAGGGGTGCGCCGTGCAGTCCTGACGGATTTACGCTTACGCGTTGTATTTACTCCCATCGTTCATGCCTTCGTTCAGGTAGTTGAGCAACTAAATTCATGTATGCAGGAGAAAGAGACTGTGGAACATGTTATTTTCCAAGGCACAGTAGAATACATAAAGGTCACGGTTGGGTTGCACGACCGGGGCATGTACGCAGAGCACCAGCCCCTGCCACAACAACGATTACTACCGCCCTCAACATCATCTCTGCCGGTCGCTGTTGGCACAGCTACGCACACAATCTAGACATTTTCCATCATGTCATCTGTTTCGACAACATCAACACCATTACCATCTTCTTCACTGGGAGCGTTATGCCAGCGACCCCGGAGGTGGAAGTCATTACATATATAGCGATGCGTCCTGTCATCGCAAACGTCTAGTAGATGCAGCTAGACAGTTGTTATCTGCATCTTTTTTCTTATCGACGATTATCGCTCGAAATTCATCGCTATTCATGTAGAGACTACCGGCCCTGGGGTGGAAGTCATTATATTGATAGCGATGCGTCCTGTCATCGCAAACGGGTAGTAGAATGTTTAATTACTCTGAGAAAACCAAGAATGCAACGATTATCTCTAGAAGGATTATCCATTTCAAGCAACTTAGATGACAGTTTTGAAGACGCTGCTTCTAGCCCAAGTTCAAAAATTTGTTTGCAAGCTCAGTTATCCGAAAATGTTGAGCTAAAACAACTTAAACAAACAGTCGAAGATTTAACATCCCATCTTATCAAAAGTAAAGAAGAAAACAACAAACTAGAAGTAGAAAATCTTGAACTGAGAGCTACTATTAAAAAACTTACTGAAGAAAATACAAAAAAAATGATATGAGAAATGCACTCCAAGACGAATCTCCAAACACAACTTCTGAAACTCGGAAAAAAACCGCAAAGAAGAAGAAATTATTGAACTCACAAAGTCAAGATGCATCATCGAGTCAGGAGCCCATTGACAACACGAAAAATATCTCATCTCCCATCAATACTCCTGATCATTCATCAACGCCTCAAAGCTTAATTAAATCAAAGGCAACTTGCGAAAACCATGTACAAAAGACCGCAAAAGAAGATATTATACCATCGCTCAGTCCAAAGAATGCTGTGGATATCCAGACATCGTCGTCAATACTTCGATGGAATCAACAGTCCACCAAACAAAAAATAGTCATAGTTGGTGATCAACACTGTAGGGACCTTGCGTCTTCACTTATTACTCTTCGAAGAAAACATCGAAATGCTAAGGACTATGAAGTCATTAATTTCACGTATCCGGATGCACCTACTGAACATATTGTGCGAAACTTGGACAAGACTGAATGTGAATTAAATGAAGGAAACTGGTTAATTTTGTCTGTGGGATCAAACGATACACACCCAACCAAGTTCTTTATAGAGATATCATCTTTCTTAAGAAAATATAGCAAATCTCATGTAATTATTACAGGGGTTACAGAGAACCGTTACCTCAATGAGGTTAAACTAAACCAAAATCTGCAAAATATTGTCATGAATTTTAAGAACGCCAAATTCTTGAAAATTCCGTTTGGTAATGCTTTGCTTAAAGCTAAACGTCTATTGAGCTCTCTAAATCATCTAATAAATACTTGTGACTATGAAGACAACTATTTAGGTATCAATGTAAGAAAAACTCTTAAGCATGTACCCAAAATAAATCCAAACCGCGGCACAATACCTTAACTTTTCGAAAAAATGAATAGACAAAATATGTAAAAAAAAGACTCTAGAAATTGTACTATGACACAGAACATCTCAAATTCCACAATGAAAAACGCGCAGCCTGGCACTATACCATTTTACTTCCAGCGTAAATTATCCAGTGACAAAACAATAAACAAAAATAATTTAAACAACAAATCTACCATCTCAACAACAATTTCCAATGAAAAAGATGTTAACAACGCCGAGTTTTTTCGTCAATAAAAAAACTTACAAGAATGAATTAAAAATAATGCATTTAAATATTAAGTCTTAAGTCTAAAATAGATCAGGTAGAGATTATAGTAGATGAACAAAATATCGATATACTTTGTTTCAGCGAAACCTTTCTAAAGAACAAAGAAACAGAAGTACTGCAAATAGATGGTTTTCAAAACACAGCACATTTTTGTAGAAACAATAAATCAAGAGGAGGAGTGGGTATTTACATCAAGAGCTCGATAGATGCAAAAGTAGTTGACTGGATTCAAAATATGTCTATTGAACAACACATAGAATGTTGCGGCATATCTCTGAGTGAAATAAATTACACAGTAGTTTGTATTTACAGATCTCCAAATGGCAACTTCAATTTATTTCTACAATACCTAGAATCCCTGCTACACAAATTAACAACTAGAATTCGAGCTAAAAAAACAAAGTAATAATACTAGGAGACTTTAACATAAACATTTTAGAAATAAATAAAAAAACCGAGCAATTTAAAAATACTTTAAAAGCCTTTAATATGTACCCAACAATATTCGAAGCAACAAGATGTACTCATCACTCACAAACTTGTATTGATAACATCCTTACAAATTTTAAACAGTATAAAGTTGAGGTTTTAGATCTTGGAATTTCAGACCATACAGCTCAAATTATCAGTTTGGCAACAAATTTAAGCTACCACGAGAAATTTTGGTTTAAGTGGACACGAAACACTGATCATTATATTGATATTTTCAAAAAATATCTAAAACAGGTAACTTTTAGCGAAGTATATGAATACAGTGACTGCAATAGCGCTTACAGAAAATTTATGGAGCTATATGGACTTCTATTTAAACTACGCGTACCATTAAAAAAAAAAAATCACTTACAGAAGAAAGGCTTATTGGAAAACAAAGGGAATAAAGAAGTCGAGTAAAACAAAAAGAGAGCATTACCTTAAGTATAAAAAGTTTAATAATAATGATGAATTTAATAAAGTATATAAAAAATACTGCAAAGTATTAAAAAAAGCAGTAAGAACATCAAAAAATATAACGAATCTGAAGTACATAAACAAAAGTACCAACAAATCAAAAGCTACTTGGGGCGTCATTAAACAACATACAACCCCGACTAATAATATAAAAACTACTGTTGAGCGATTACTCATTGGACGTAAAGAAGTCACTGAACTCTCTGAACACTGAACACTGAACACTCTCTATCGCTACATCACTCAGTGATTATTTCGTTAATATCGCAAAAACTCGCACCATTAAAGACAGTTCAGGTATCAAGAGTACATTCAACCAGAACCAAAACTGTAAAAGCATATTTTTAAGTCCAGTAACGCTAAAAGAAATCATTGATATTGTCAGAGAATTAAAAAATAAGAAAAGTGCAGGTTATGACCACATATCGACTCATGTAATAAAAAACACGATAAAGTATATAGCTGAACCTTTAGTTTATATAATTAATTTGTCTATAGAAAGCGGTTATTTTCCCGATGATCTAAAAAAGGCTTTAATCACACCAATTTATAAGAAAAAGGGTTCAAAAGGTGACTTGGGGAGCTATCGGCCCATAGCCATCTTACCAGCTTTTTCAAAAGTATTTGAAAAAGTTATACACAAAAGGATGATATCATTTCTTAACCAGTATAGTATTATTAGTGAAAACCAATTTGGATTTCAAACTGGAAAAAGCACATCTTTGGCAATATTTAAAATTCAAAAAAAAGTCTATGATAATTTCAATAATAAAAAAACAGGCATTACTATATTTCTTGATTTGAGTAAAGCCTTTGATTGCGTGGTCCATGATATTCTGCTAAAAAAATTAGATTCAGTAGGTATCAGAGGTACACCTTTAAGTTTACTCAACTCTTATTTAACTAATAGAAGTCAAGCAACAGTAATAGATATCTACAACAAAAATAATAAAACAATTGAAAAAATGTCATCTAATTATGAAAATATTTCTATAGGAGTGCCTCAAGGAAGTGTACTTGGGCCACTTCTATTTTTAATATACATTAATGATTTACCGCATATTAGCAAACATCCATGTGTTATATTTGCTGATGATGCTACAATTTTCATTGCACAAGAAAATCTAAGTAATTATGAATTAGAATGTGAAATAAATAAAACTCTTGCATATGTTATTGACTGGCTAGATAACATTAATTTAAAGGTTAACATTACGAAAACAAAGACTTTACAATTAAGAAATTATAAAATGACGCCTTTACACTTAAATATAATAAATAAGGGAATTCCTGTTAACGAAGTAAACATTACCAATTTTCTAGGCTTAACCATTGATTCAAATCTAAACTGGAAGGGACATATCAGCTATATTAATGGTAAAATATCAAAATGTTGTTATGCTCTCTCTATAGTTACTAACATATCTAATAAACAAACAGCAATTAATGCATATTATGGTTTAGTTTATCCGCATCTAAGTTATGGGATTATTTTTTGGGGTAATTCTGTAGATGTTCAGCTAACCTTCATACTACAAAAACGTTGCATAAGGTCGATTTTTAACTTACTTAGTACTGATTCGTTGCGTACTGTTTTTAAACAATATAATTTGCTCACGCTCACAGGAATCTACATATTGGAATTATGTTTATTTGTTAAAAGAAATAAGCAATATTTTTTTATCACTGAATCCTCGAGGGCCGCAAGTCAACGGAACAAATATAAATACAACATCTGCATCCCTCAAAGCAACAATACCATGTATCACAATAGTCCATACATTAATGCCATTAACATATATAATCATCTCCCCTTAGAGTTTAAGCTATTGGAAGGAAAAACATTTAAAAAACATGTAAAAGACTGGCTAATAAGTAAAGTATTTTATAATGTAAGTGAATATTATGGAACGTAGATAAACAACATAGTCAAAAATAAGTAGGTGTATAAGTAAATTAATTATTAGTTTCATAAAATGTATAAGTAGTAAATTTAGCGATTCTATATTTGCATATATTGTTAGATCCTTTTACTACTTAGCTACTATATATTTATATTGCACGCCCGAAATGGGAAAACTGTTGCTACTCTCATTTAAGTTTAAGACCTTGTATATACACAGTTCTTGCAATAAATTTATCTTTATCTTTATCTAGAAGGAATTGCTGCTGGACAGTTGTTATCTGCATTTCTTTTCTTATCGACGATTATCGGTCGAAATTCATCGCTTTTCATGTAGACTGTAGAGACTTCCACCCCGGGCCTACCTTCGCTTCATAAATAAGCTGGGATGGCTTGGTTAGTCGCTGTCAGGGGGGAATGCATAATACACCCCAAGCGGGACGACAGTGCAGGACGTACCGCCCCCACTTCTAATTAGAAGTAGAACTAAATTCACTCACTATAAACTTTGTACCTATTACCACCGCTTCCAGTTCCAGAGAAACGATCCCTTCATACATCACATCGTCACAAATATCAAGGAAGAATAGCTTGCCTGCCTGCAAAGAAAATAACAACTAAGTAGCTGCTGTAGTTATAAATCTAATAAATCATCTGTTTAAAGTTGTAGTAGATGGTAAGCTGTGTTTGTCCTAAGCAGAGTCTATTCTTAAGAATCTCAGGAAAATTAAAGACAGAAGGAGACCAAAGATAATTTAAGATCGTTTACAAAACGGAAAAAACCAACTTAACATGCCGTGCTAGTCATTTTCAGTACTAAGTTCTTTTCCATATCTCTCGAGATACTTATCAGATCTTGATAAAATTACAATGGGATCAAACGGGAAGCATTATCACTCAAACAAAAAGATTTTTTTTAAATCGGTTTAGAATTGACGGAGTTCTGCTGAGGTAACAAACAAAACAAAAATTTAAAAAATACAGGCGAATTAATAACCTCCTCCTTTTTTGTGAAGTCAGTTAAAATATGTATGGATTATGTATTAATTAATTAATTAATTAATTATCAATCTAGTTAAGGTTGAGTTTGAGTAAGATTGATATAAGATTGCCCAACACCTACATTCTACCAGTTTGCTAAAGTGGTTATGGTTAATACTTTACGAAGTTTTCCTGACCAACATTCTTAAAATAATGTTTTTTTGAATGATTGGACTAGCACGACTCTCGCCTGATGGTAAGCGATGAAGTCTACCTATTATAAATACAGTGGCATACTACATTTTGGATATCCAGAATTTTGCATGTCACTGGACTGCGCCTGTTGTGACCTTGTGTGTTACTTCGAGCGAGACATAAAGATGTTAAGTCGCATAAGCTCTGTAATTTCATTGGAAACTTTGCCATTCAAACCGAAAAACAATATTATTTCCTATTCACGGCTAAATTAATTGGCAAAGTGTTAGGACCGTCCCATGCGGACTAGCAGAAGTCCTACTATAACAGAAAAAATGTGATTTAGTCGTAATTATAACTATGTACTTACCTATATACAATCAATTTAATTGTAAGGCCACAGAGCGTTTAAGCTGGCCAATGACGTAAGGCATTAATTTGGCTCATGGCTTTTAAATGCCGATGGAGTATTTAATTGCAATTTAAAAAATAAGAGTTTAGTTAGTTTTTTTATTTTTATTTAGTCATTAGTTTTTTTATCCCTTTATCATTTACCAATAATAAAGGATGTTACTTAAGATAAATGCTTTAGCTTTATGCTTTAAAACTTAGTGAATAAAACCGACTTTAACGACAACGGAATTTAACGACAGAAAAAGGAAGTCAAATGGTACGTTAGTAGGTTGACGGAACATTTAATATACACAATTAAGAGATTTGTTGCGATTTAAGTGATCTCTTGACCATACCACAGAATAAATAATAGTACAAGACCATACCATGAGCTCACTAAAAGAATGGTAGCAAACAAACAGTATTATAACAAAAACAGACAACGCGTTTAATTTCAATCAAAAATGTTCACCATCTTCAACCACATCCTCGCTTACCACTAGCCAAGGTAATAGTCATACGCTAGCCTATAAGATAAAAAAAAACTAAAAAAGCGTTATTCCGTTATTTCCGAAAAAGCCTCATCGGAGTCGGATCGGATAAATCTCATCTGAATTCCAAGAAAACAAAACACTAAGTATCTTTAGTCGATATCGTCACACTAAATTAGCGAGATACGTATATCGATTAAATTTTACTTTCCCTCGTTTTGTGCATGCGATACGATTGTAATCGATTCTATTGTTACGTTATCTGACGCTACACGAGATATTATTGAAGATCTGCATCAACAAATTGAAAATAAAGAAAGTGTTGATGATTTGTAAATTATAATTTATCTTATCTTATATCACTCTAATCTAGTAAGTAACTAACTTATAAAAAACACACGTTCATTTTAAACTGTGATATTTCACAAATGAGGTTAACTGAAACAGTATCGATAGAGCGGTGAATGAATAGTCAACGATTCATTCGTAGCGATAGAGTAATTACCAACTGTCTACACTCAAGATACTAAAGATGCTGGCTGCTTGACGAATTCGTAACAACTTTCAATCAATAGATCCGACCAAGGGTGCAACGTTTGTGGTCAGACCACAGACCTGCTACATATTAATCTTGATCGCGTACACCGGCCCCCATGAGACCGACCTTGAACGGAGTTTGTCCCTGTCTTTTGTATAGACAACTTATATATATACCATACATATAGTATAGACCATATATAGGACTAGCAGGTTGTTAGACAAGAACACACTCCCACCCTGGTGTCTCTCAATTGGGCCGTTTTGTTCTACAAAGTAATTACAACCTTATTTGTTAAAGTATACGGATTAAATTGAATTTTTCAAAACATCTGCAGTGCACCATCCTCTTATATTACGTCTATGGGTTAGACATATTGGCTGACAGTTGTTACGATATCAAGTCGATCACTATAATATTAACATCATTTATGTCCACAACAAAGCTCAGTTTAGATTGACAAAAACTAAAAATAGTAAACATGATAGGTAAAGTACCTATAAAATTACGTTAATACAGCACCACCCACTAAAACACCATTTCACAATTTGAACCACTACAAATGTTTCATTAAATCCTAAAACAAGCGATTTACAAATCAATTACACAAACAGTACAAACGGAACCTCAAACAACAATAAGGTCATTCCTATTTAAGAATATCTTTTAAGTTCTATACAAAAAATGCGACAGCAACTTGAAACCTTGTCATAATATTAAATCAAAAAAGATATCAACAGAATCAATGAAAAAACTAACAATAATTACTGAGATAGAGTCCCTTTTCTAAACTCTAGACCTGAGCACTTCCTTTAAAGATCGCCAGTGTGACCTTGATGTAAAGAACCGTAAAAACAGTAAATACTATCCGTATAGTATAGGCGATATTCTTTTTATGTAGCTTTTTATGTGTTTGGCTATAGTAGGATACTATGCGATACAAATCAATGAAGTAGGATAAGATCATTCGCCAATAACATCGGTCATTTGTAAGACGTAACTAGATTCAAATATTCCATATCAGGTTTTTACTTATACTTGTGAACACCGGTTAGTTTAAGTTGATTCTACATCTATTCTTGTCAAGATTCTATAAATACTTATTTTTTCTTGTTTTACTGAGAATCGTTGCTAAATTACGGAATTGTAAGTGGTTATGGTACTAGTATCTTACTGGGTATAAAAATAATTTGTACTATCATAAAAATAATGTGTACAATCACAAGGGAGCATTCAAACGACTTGTGCCTGCGACAGCGGATGCATAAAAAGCTAATTTAAATACAATCACTTGGTACCTAGACGACGTCAGCGAGTGTCATTCTGACAGAGAGGAATACCTACAATAGTAAGAACGGAAATTGGATATAATATAATCTTTCTATGAAGATAAGATAGCGGCTGTAAACTAGTTTTCTTCATTAAATTTTATTCAGGTACCTATGGTTACAAAGTTGGAGGAAGTTGTGAGAAATATCTATTTTGTTAATTGTTTGCAAACATATCTTATCATATCTCCCAAGAATAATGCTCAAATTTTAAAACTACACCTGGGACACGGTAGCATTTTTAATACACAAAAGTTTACTTTGACTAACATACAATAATAGACTGAAAAAATTCATACTTTGTGTAGGTGCCTATTAATGTGTAATATTATTCAAAAGCTAAGCTAAGTTGTCTTTATAATAATTTGCATTATAATTTTCTTATTTTATATTTATATTCATATTTTATATTTAAAATTGAATAGATAAGAACATTTGATCGCAAATTTTTATGAAGACAAAAACAACTACGAAATTATTCATTTGAAAAACAAAACTTTATACCTACTTTCTGGCGCCTAGAACTTAAATGCCAAATGAATGATTTCAATGTTTGTCGATATTATGAATATTCAAAAGAAATATTTGCTTTACAAATAAGGCCGACGAGTTTATACAAAAATCTACCGAAACGTATAAAAACTACGGAATTTTATCTCAAAGTTCGGAATGTTTTAATTACCTAACCAACTTGATCCCACTGCTGGCCAAAGGTCCTACTAATTTTTTTCACCTGTATCCATGGATGTTTATATAAATCTATGCCTAAAAGTTTTCTGTTTGCCTGCTGCTTCAATTTGCCCATGAAATTTGTCAACGTAAAATACAATTGAGCAAAAAGAATTGACTCAGGCATTCGACTGGGTTGGCATCTGTCAATCAATCGATCTTTATACGTGCCACCTTTTCTCATCCGGTGGATTGTGCATCTGTGACATCATCGAATCGCTTGGAATTGGAACAATTCCAGTTTTTGCGGACGCCACTCGCCTGCAAAATGAGATGAGCGTTCCACAAGGTCGCATATTATAGCCGCGTCTTTACAACATATGCAAAGACTCGCAAAGATGTCGTTTTTACGATGTTTTTATATGCATCAAGTTGTTTTGTATGCATAATCTTGATTTTATTTTACTGTATACGACTCTACGAGAAAATATTAAGATTTGTAGATAACAATATGTTTTCGTAATTTTATCATAAGTTATGAGTAACATTATACAATTACTCATGCTGAAGCATACCCGGAAATTCCCGGAATAACGTTTACGTATAATATATTATACACAGCATCATTATTAAGTATCTTACACTTTTTGTTTTTAACCAGTCCATAATTAGGTTTTCTGGAAGATATTGTTTTATACGGTAAGAACGAGTGAATTAGGTTATTGATGTCTACAAATTAATATTATTTGAATCTGCGACAAAGAGGTATATTCTAATTTAGAGAACATGAATATACATTGGTGTCAAATTTTTCATTAGGTATAATATACATTTGAATAACTAAAAACAAAGGTCAATTTAGTTACTTTTTCGTGGTAATCACATATGATGTCAACATTTAGCCCTATTTGCACTTCTTTAGGGTTCCGTACACAAAAGGTACCAACGGAAGCCTGTTTCTGAGACTACGCTGTTTAATTCTGAGCAAATGTTTTTTTAAATTTTTTATATCTTTTAAATGTGTCCTCATAGTCTTTACCATCGTAATCTAATTATTGCCTTTATTTATTTTACAGTTTGACTGGTACCTGATAGCCCTAATAGGAAGTTATCTGACATATTTTGACAACTTTTATATGACTTCAAATGTCAGATAACTTTTTATTTTATTTTTTTATATCTTATAGGCTAGCGTTTGACCACTATCTCACGGTAAGTGATGATGCGGTCGAAGATAGTAAGCACGCTAGGCCTAGAATGGGAACTGGCTGTCAAGGATAGCTGCCGGAACACATTAGATGTTCGGAGACAGATTTTCTATCTTGAGGGTGGTAGCCTGGTAGCTGGCCAGGCCTAAATAGTATCCTACCACTGTGCGGGGGTTGTTGGTTTTTTAATTATGTTTTTCCTTCATCGGAGGGCCACTGTGAAAAGAAAAATCCATTGGTGCACGGCGGTTTGAACTCGGTACCTGTGGCATCAAAGCCGACCGCTCTTCCCTGTGGCTTTCCCGATTACGCCACCGGGCCCTCAATAACTATCTGAAACTTTATCAGAGAGCTGTAAAACTAGCCCTAATTATATAATATAAATTCCGATTGAAGTCTCATGGTGGAGGAATTAGCCAAACAATAGAATATAAAGTCAATGTTAAATTTTTGGTAATATGTACACAAGTGTTATTTCAGACATTGGAGATTAAAATAATTTGCATAATACATAGGAATGTTGAAACATGTGTGCTCAACGATTTTACATATTTGAAGTCTCCTTTTAGTTACTCATTTGTAAAGTGTAGTTGAACTTAACAAAACATTCAAACGACTTATTACATTTTTAAGGGGTTCCGTAGCCGAATTGCAAAAAACGGAACCCTTATTGATACGTCATGTCTGTCTGTCTGTCCGTCCGTATGTCACATACACTTTATTCCGAAACTGCTAAGACTACACAGTTGAAACTTGGTATAGGTATAGATGTACTCTGTGATACGCTTTACGATTTTTAGACAAAAAAAAACAAAGATTAAGTGGGGCGCTAACCCATACATGAAAGAGAAAATTAAACAAAAAAATCGTCATACCTATACGTGCGGGGTGTCTTTAGAAAGGTCTTTAAAAATGACATTGAGGTTCCTAAAACAATTTTTTCTCAAAGCCAATAATTTGAAAGATATAATTTGAAGACACTTCTTAAGTGGTAAAATGTGCGTCTCGCCCTCTAACTTTTAAAGTAAGGGAACACTCCCTTACTTCAACTAAAATCTAAAACAAATATATCTGTAGATCTCAATAAACATCTTTAACGAAAATTGGTTTGAACGAGATATAGTCAGCAGTTTTTGAGATATAGTAACTGCCAATATAACTTTGTTTTTCACACAAACACTATGAGAAACAATGTATTATTTTGCTGGCGAAAAATTTATAAAATACTGTGTATATAAATAATGTGTAATACGGAACCCTACGACTGCGAGTCCGACTTGAACTTGGCCAGTGTATTTATGTATGCTCACTCACCGATTTTTCTGTCAATTGTGGACCGTTAGTCAAAATATTTTTTTATTCGAAAGATTATACTCCTGAAGTGGTCTCATTGTAAATTCAATGAGATCTGATGTGAAGATAGACTTCAAACTTGCTACTAAAAATATTAGCGCGGCACTTGAAGTCGGTTTTTTCGTTTTTAAACGATTTTAAATTAATAAATACCATTGGATACGTACGAGTTTACGTTGGCAAGTTCAAAATGCCCTGCCATGCCACCTGCCGATGTGCGCAGGCCCTTAGTTTCTTAAACAATATAATAATAATAGAATGATCGCATCGCAAACCATGACCTTGTCTTAACACTTGGACCAAAGTAATTGTTTCTCAATAGTAAACACAGCAATTACGTCGATGCTTTATTGTTATTTTAATTTCGACCTGCAATTATACTTCTGCTAGGGTTACCAACTATTACATTTGTTACTACTTGTTGGCATATAATTTAAGATCATTTACAAAACGAAAAAAACCGACTTGACATGCCGCGACAGTGAAAATATCCACTAGATACTACACTACTACTACACTCATAATCATGTCGTCAAGGTATCAAATTTGTTTATATTGTTTATTTCCATATATCCGGAGATAATAGTCACATCTCGATAAAACTTGAATGGGACCAAAGGAATGGCATAATATCTAAACCAAAAAAGATTTTTTTAATCGGTAAACATTTGACGGAGTTCTGAGCTAACAAACATAGAAAAGAAAAAAAAATAATATATAAAGTCGAACTGAGAACCTCCTCCTTTTTTGTGAAGTCGGTTAAAACTTAAATTGTTCAGATCTTGATCTTATTGTATGAAAAAAATAGATTAAAAACCGGCCAAATGCGAGTTGGACTCGTGCGAGACCGAGGCTTCCGTGCAAATTTGTCAAACTAGGTTAAAGGACAAACTTAACTTTGTAGATCGATTCATAGAAAATGTATTGCACCAACCACACATACTAAGTTTGTTATACGAAATTCACCTTTTTTTGTTATTAAACTACATAAGTATTTACTGTTTTCTCTGTTTTTTTTGTTCCGATTTATTATTATACCTATAAGTGCTTCAAGACCTTCCTTCTTGCCAAATTTCATGATTCTAGGTCAACGGGAAGTACCCTATAGGATTTGATTTGTGAAATCGCAAAATATGCGAAAATATGCGACATAAATATTCATCTTTTGATCGCGTTGACATACAAGTTTGATTTTTACACTGCCAAAAATGACCGACAACCCAAGTATTTGATATAAGTTTCAACTAGATATCTTTACGCGTTCCTGAGAAAAATGGGTCTTGACAGACGGACACACAGACAGACGGACAACAAAGTGATAAGGGTTACTTTTTCCTTTTGAGGTACGGAACCCTAAAAAACTTACTTGATGCAAATCACTGAAGATGCGCACATCTTTAAATGCAAATCACACAAATCAAATATATTAATCCGTCATTTTTCCTGTGTTGCTGTTAAATTAAGAATCAAACAATCAATTAATCATTTGTGTTTACAAATATTACAATCATAAAATTAATAGATTCTGCTACATTTAACCCTTTGGCGTGTAAATATCAAAATTAATAACTAAGTAAGTAATTATAAGATCCAATAGTTAATGAAACATGCATTCTGGAAGGTAATACATTATTTTGTATAAAAGAAATAAATATATATTATATCTAATAATGTAAGATCGTTTAAAGAAGAACCGACTTCAATTGCCCCGCTAGCCATTTTAAGTACCACGTTTGAGCTGTTTGTCTCCATATCTCTGAAGATACTTATAATATCTCGATGACATTTAAATGGACACCTGGGAACAAAAGACGAATTTTTCAAACATACTGTAAAAACATACTGTAGGTATACAAGAAAAGATTCCGATTAATTGAGAACTTCCTCCTTTCTTGAAGTAAGTTAAAAATAAAATTGTCATAGTTTTAACGGTGGTACTGGTAACCCTACCAATGGATTTAGTTTGAACTACAAATGACAGGGACAACCTTTAAACAATGGACTAAAGAAAATGATGAATGACATTGCAGTACAAAAACAGCGCACTTGGAAACTACTTTAGATTGTTGGATGGACATTGGACAATATAGCAGCTTGAATTTGCTGGTGGTATAGCTTTGACGAGTTGCGCAAATATTTTTGACTTTACTGAACTTATGCCCGGTTTACATTACTCAAGTAGCGTTCCAGTCTAGCGAATCGAATCCAGCGCTAGACTCACATTAGAATTTTCTCAGTGTCACTGGTATGAGAACGTTCTAGTGCCGGTTTACAGGTTTCCAGTAGTATTCCAGTCTAGCGAATAGACTCCAGCTCTGGAATGCTACTGGAATAATGTGAATCGGGCATGTTTGAAATCTGGAATCCCAAAGTAGGAAAATAGATGGCAAAATTGATGACAGACAAAACTAATAGAACCGACATCAAATAACGCCCTAGTTATTTTCAGTCTCAAGTTTAAGGTGTTTATGTCCATATTTATGTAGATACTGAACATATCTCGATGAAATTTAAATGGGACCACCTGGGAAGTAAAATACCCTTTCAAACCAAAAATATATATATAATATTCCAAATCGGTTCAGGCGTCTTTAAGTAATCGGTTCGTGTATGTTGACATTAAAAAACTGACGAATTGAGAAACTCCTTCTTTTTGTGAAGTCAGATAGTTATTCCACAGAATAAATAATAGTACGTTATTCTAAGCTCAACAAGACGCATCGGCATTCGATTATTTTAATACCGAGCAGGAAAAATCACACTTGGGTTGACAAGCAGCTGTCCCATTTCTGGCCCTTAAAAGCTGCCTACGTTCAAAATTTCGTGTTTCCAAAAATCTCTGAGTTTCCTCTTAGACTTAAGTCACCAGTCACATGATCCTCGACCGTGAGGCATCAAAGTGAAGGCATTTTCCTCATGCTTCTATGACATCATGACTCACGTCTTGCCATTACATTACAAATATTGCACTGAGTATTGTATGACTGAGACTTATTTTATTTGACTAGGACCTTCTTGTTATTTATTCTCGTCATTCAATTAACATGGTTTATGCCAAAGTCAATCTTTAGTTTTTTACCCAACTACAGGTTGGTTATTATTTTGACCGGTATGTAGTATGTGTGTTCCATAGAGCATCCTGCAGATGTTTTGACAAATTCAATTTAATCCGTATACTTCAACAATAAGGTTGTAATTGCTTTGTAGAACAAAACGGCCCTATTGAGAGACACCCGGGTGGGAGTGTGTTCTTGTCTAACAACCTGCTAGTCCTATATATTTTCGATACTATATGTATGGTATATATATAAGTTGTCCATACAAAAGAAAGGGACAAACTCCGTTCAAGGTCGGTCTCATGGGGGCCGGTGTACGCGATCTGGTTTTATATGTAGCAGGTATGTGGTGTGTTCATCTGTTCTTAAAAATATATTTTGCTTTTAAAATAAAATATATCGCGGCATGTGATTGTGGAGTCGGTTCTTTAGTTTTTAAAACAAACTTAATTAACTACTTGTAGAAGCAATTCAGAGCTGTGGATGAATAGAGCTAAATTAATGCGGTGATTAAGTCGACCTTATAGTTTTGGTCCATAGAGTTTAATTTTAAATTTGCTACACCATTAGTTATACAGTGTAATTACATATAGTGCCTATTTATATTCCGTTACACAAGAAGTTGTAGGAAAAATCCGCCGGTTACATTCACGTTAAATTACTTAGGACATGTCTAATTTAGAAACGTCAATTAAGTACCTGCAGCAGCGTAGGATATATAGGTCCGGTTTCACAATTTCCTAATTGTCGAATTACGGTTGGTTCATGAATATATGAATGTATAGACAGTGGTCTAGGCTTCGTTTTAGGGATCGAACTGCAGAGTTATGTTTGTTTTGACAAGTTTGTACGGAAGCCTCGGTGCGCGAGTCAATTCGCACTTGACCGATTTTGTAATACCTAACTGAGAAAAATAAACCGGTAGTCTCAGAAAACCGCAGTACCATTCGTTAATCAACGCCGACATTGACGGAGCGGTCAACATGCAACAATTAACCATTCAGTTAATGGACTTTGTTGTGCCGACCTTCTTTCACACGACAATTTCCTGTATTCTGGATCAAAAGATAAAGGTCACAATGTTGTATTTTGTAGAACGTTGCGAAATTAAGCCAAGATTTATGGCTCTAGCCATTGATGAGTTAAAGATGGCTTCTAGTGGCCCCTCAGAGTCTAGGCCCTAGAGTCGTAGGACAAGTATCTTTTCTGTGCTAGAGTCTAGATTTCTATGGAGAGTACCTATCTCGTTAATGACCAACAGTACAAAACACCTCCTTACTTCAATGCACGATTTTTTTCTTTTATTTGTTAATCCTCAATCGGCAGCATTCAAAGACAGGTGGTAGGAGCAGTATATCGATGTTCCGTCTGACTTGCTACCAAAAAATAACTTACCACCATCAAGGAGAACATCTGCCGCCATAACATTGCGTTGTTCCGGCAGCACATCCCTTGAGAGTCAGATCATTCTAGGCTTATCGTGTTCTCGACCACATCATGTCTTACTTACCACCAAACGAGATAGTGGTCAAACCGTCAAACGCTTGCCTGTCAAATATTAAAAAAATAAGAAGAAACCTATTAGTGTTAGTTGAATGAAAAGAGACTTGAACGTAGGTCATAAAGCAAAAATGTAACGATGACAATAATAATGATCACCATTTTAGTTCACATCATAGCATTTTGAAAGTAATAAGATTATTTCGCCATTTAAGCGTTAAGCGTAACTTAAATCCAACTTAAACTAATCAGGGTTCGGCCTTGCGATGATAGGCGTGAAGTTGGGATCATAATGTCAAGGTCATCAGGCGGATTTCGGACTTTAATGAAAGGCAGGTTTTATTTCGTTTATCGTAACAAACCAAGTACTATTTCCAAAGACCACAGTGCCAATATAATGAAGCGCAATTATTTAATTCTTCAAAGATAAAGATTAGTTAATTGAAAGACTTTTAAATGGTCTGTCTGTCTTTGTTTGATTTGACGATAGTCATAAGCGACAGATGATACTCGTAGGTATCGGGAAACACACACTCACATGTAGCGATGTTGCATGTCAGGACATCTAGTTATCCGATGGAAAAATGGGGTTGACGTGAAGTTCATATATATTAGTTCGTGAAACTGGGTAGCGCATCTCCAAAATGTATCCGATAATAATGTATGATCGTACAAAACGAAAAAATCGTCTTCACATGCCGCGATAGTCTAAGTACTGGCTAGTTATAATCATGTCATCTATGTATACAAATTTGCTTATATTGTTTATCTCCATATCTCTGGAGATAATCGTCATATCTCAATAATATTTGAATGGGACCAAACGTGTGGCATAATCTCTCAAACAAAAAAAGAATTTTTCAAATCGGTCAAGATTTGACGGAGTTCTGAGGTAACAAACATTAAAAAAAACAGTCCCTAGCTGCTGTGCTGCTGTATAGAATTTGAAGAAAATTAGGGTAAAGAGACCTGGGCGCTGGTCCAGTTTGTACTGGTTCAGTTAGCACTTGAGTTTTAAATTAAAACTGCAAGTTATTTCTGAAAATAGATAGATCCTTTTACCCTTATCGTCATATTATACTTTGATAACGGTTAGAGCAAAAAATCAGAGACCATTCGATCCAAATGGTTCGTTTTCTATATCTTTTAAATCTTTATTATCGAGTTTACAATCAAAGTTATTGTACTTAGTCCTAATGTAGCTAGGTACTAATATCTGTGACTTCATTGCTCAACATGAAGTTAATTAATTTAGACCAATTTGCATAAGATTAGACGATTTACAAAATATCCGAAAAATAAATGTCTGCGTCTTATTCAGGTCAAGATTGAGCTAGAACGGGGATGTCTGGTTAGAAAAAAGAGTTTATAAATAGAGGCACAAGTAAAAATTTCCAATAGCTGGATGTCACCAAACCACAATATTTTTCTACAAGATACCGCAATGTTAACCAACTTGATAGCTAGACGGAGTCACTGGCTGAATCGAATTTATTACTCAACCATAGACAATTACTTACGTTCCCGCCATTAAAGTGAGTTGTCACATCGTATCCAAGATGGCGGCGGCCATGAAGTGCGCCTTGACCGGGTGAAAACTTGAATTGATTGATTGATAAGAATAGGATGTGTTGCAGTGAACATTTAAACTTGAATTGGTTGGCAATATCGACTCATTCAGCAGGCTTGAATGGTTGGTCATTATAGCGTAGTATTATTATCTTTTCTATGATTGTAGCTAAAACATAGCCTCTAAATAAAACGAATTATCATGACATTCAATAAGTACCTAGGTATATTAAAATACTATATGTATTATTTATTTATTCTGTTCTATAAATCAATATAATACTTGTAAACGGCACACTTTGTTGCGTCTGATTTTGTTGTGGAAGGACTTCTAGTTCACCTAAAGCAAACCACATAGTCGGTTTCCCAGCCATGACACACCTAGATTGTTTTCCTGTCTAGAATGGTTTACACGTGCGACACACCGTCTATGTCAAGGTGAACGGGCGGGCGCAGCGTGAAAAGTGACGCGCAAAACTCTGAAAATACGAAGTTTCCTTACCCTTCCACTGTTTATGTTATAGGCAGATGCATCTCATTACTTATCACGCGAGCGTTTTGCTATTATCTTAACTAAACAATTTAACATCGTCAACGCATCAACGTACGGAACAAACAATAAAAAAAACTAGTAAAACTAAGAACACAAAAAAATAAATGGATATCACGAGGCATTAGAATATCCAGTAAAAATAAACGACTCTTGAACACATTTGTTACCTACTACAAAAACCCGATACTGACAAACCATTATAAATACTATAGTAAAATTCTTAAAAAAATCTTTAATAAATCAAAAAGAAACAAATACATACAAGAAATGAAAAAATCGGATAACAAAACAAAAACTATGTGGAAAATCATAAGAGAACGCACAAACAAAAACACAAAGAAAAACAAAACGAACATAAGCCTTCACATCCATAATATCCTATCGTGCGATCCAACTAAAATAACAAACGAATTTAACAACTTCTTTGCATCAGTAGGTAAAGTAAATGACATGGTGCCGACAGGCCGGCCTGTGGTACAACGTACACAAAATACAATGTTTTTAAGCCCAGCTGAACCACACGAAATCAACAAAATATTAAGGCAAATAAAGAGTAAATATAGCCACGGTATCGACGAACTACCCCCTATATTAATAAAAAAATGTGCGAATGAATTGACACTACCCTACTACCTACTAATAAATCAATCAAATCAATGAAGGTACCTTCCCAGACTTATTGAAAGTAGCAATAATTAAACCAGTCCATAAAAAACAATCTAAACATGACGTAAATAATTATAGGCCGATCGCGCTTTTGCCCACTTCATCAAAAATCTTTGAAAAAGTGATGCAAAAGCGCCTCGAGTCCTTTTGCGAAAAATTCGAAATTTTCGACGAGGCACAAAACGGATTTAGGAGAAATCGATCGACAATTTTAGCCGTGTACAAATATATAGACAAAATTTTAGACATCATTAATGATAAAAAATATGCGATTGGCATTCTACTGGATATGACGAAAGTTTACGATAAAGTGCAATATGACATACACACATCAACACTGTCTAGGGATAATTTGTAAAAATGTCTTGTTTGTATAAATTTGTAAATTTGTAAAAATATTTTAATGTAAGCTTATTGTGTAGGTCTTAATGAATGATTCGAAATTTGAATTTGAAAAATAAATTTATAACAAAAGATTTGCGCGGCATAACTGTAGCGAAGTTCGAATGTTTTTATTTACCTAACCTAGTTTTTGGTATTTTTTTTGTTTCAAATTAAAGTTTTAATAAAAATCATCGGTTAATTTCGAATTTATGTACCTGTATGCATCATGCAGCGGCGCCATTTAACGAGAGACGAGATGTTAGGGGCAGTAAGCATGCTTCAAGCTGGGGCTACTCAACGGAGTATAGCCGAGGAGATTGGAACATGACAAAACGTGATATCAAGGTTTTGGTCACATTATCGTACCACTGGTGAAGTGGCTGAAAGGCACCTAGGCGGGAAGGGCATAACCACCCACAGACAGAATCGATTTTTGCAAGTGGCCGCGAGAAGACAACTTAATGTGACGGCCATGCAGTTGGTTCAAAGGCTCTAGTCAGAGTACCAGTTGCTTGTTAGTGACCAAATTGTGAGGAGAAGATTGCATGAGGCTAACCTTCATGCTCGCAGGCCGCTTCGTACTCTAGCACTACGCAGAGGAAATCGCGGACGAAGATTAGAGAGGGCTCCAGAACATTTGCTCTAGGAAGATAACCAATAGTCTGTAGTGCTGTCTACCGATGAGTCCCGATTCGGTTTTTATCCTGATTTACGAAGAGTACGTGTATCGCGAGCTCCTGGACGTGAGAAGCGTCTGCAACACCCTCAGGAAGTCCATCCATGCAACGGCGGAACAATTATGGTTTGGGCGGGTATTCGTGTTGGTGGAAGAAAAGACCTCGTTTGGATCAGAAACACCATGACTGCAGAAAAATATCGAAATCAGGAGCTAGCACCAATAATCTATCCTCATCGAATGCAAATGGGCCAAACTTTCACGCTCATGCACGACAACACTCGTCCGCACACTGCGCGAGTGGTCACCAGCTGGCTACAGGAGCACGACGTGTCGGTCTTAGACTGGCCCGCGCAATCACCAGACCTAAACACCATAGAGCACGCGTGGGACATGCTCCAAAGAAGGGCTTAGAGGAATTTTCCTCCAAACGTTGCGACTGAAAAGCAACTTTTTTGCATCTTAGCAGGACCTGGGACAATATCCCGCAGCAGACTTTGGTAACTTGATTCGAAGCATGAAAAACCGTTGCAGGACCGTGATTAACGTCATGGGTAGTTTTACTGACTACTAATTTTTCGGGTAACTGCAAAGAACCTAATAATTCCGCTTTACTTTCACTTTTTTCTGAAAAAGAAATTCATCTTTAGGTTTACCATTATTTCACTTTTTGTCTTTATTTCATAAAAAAAAATATTTACGCAAAATAAATAACTTTGTTTTATTCTAAAGCATAGTCTGATAAATGGGCTCTATAAAAATATATACATGTTGTATGTTAGTTGTAACACGTTTGGAAAAAATTGAGAAAATCAGAATATCCCTAGACAGTGTTGATGTGTGTATTACTCAAAAAATTATACGGTATAGGAATACGCGGTATTGCTCATGAATGGTTGACATCGTACCTAGTAAACAGGCAGCAGTGCGTAGAAATAGAACACTTTGACCACGATAAAGGGATAATAAATACAGTGAGATCTGATGCCTTACAAATAAATTATTCTATTACTCAAGGAAGTGTCCTCGGGTGTATCCTCTTTCTAATTTATATTAATGACCTTCCGAAAACAATTGACGAGTCTTGCATTCTTTTCGCGGACGACATTTCTATTTTGACATCGTGTAATAATAATTTAAATCATAATCAAAATCTCACTGACATATTTAATAATATTATGAATTGGATGACTGAACACAACCTTGACATAAATTTCTCAAAAACTAAATTAATGCATTATCGACCGTTCCAAAAGAAACCCATTGACATAAAATTTCACTATAATAATATAAAATTGGAATCTGTTGACATATTTACATTACTCGGCTTAAATATTGACACCAACATAAATTGTAAATCACACATTTCAAAAATAAATTCAAAATTATCTAGTTTTATATATGCACTAGAGTTAAAACAAGCAACAGATCTTAAAACAGCGTTGAGTGCATACTATGCATATGCATTCTCGTGGCTTAACTACGGTATAATTATGTGGGGAATAGTGTAGACGCGCAAGATCTTTTCATAAGCCAAAAAAAGTGTATTAGAATCTTGGTAAATATTAAAGTGCCCGAAAGCTGCAAGCCATAAAACTAAGAATACACACCCTCACGTCGATATACATATTGGAACTATGCAAATTCGTAAGAAAAAACCGTCAGTTCTTTAAGAAAAAAATAGACGGCCCTCGAGGTGTAACGCGTCACAAACACAATTTAATTCTACCTAGTACGAAACTAAAGCTTTGTAGTTCAGGCCCAAAATATATGGCAGTAATAACTTACAACTAGTTATCAGATGAGCTGAAAATAGAAGAAAGCGACATAGTATTCACTCGAAAACTTAAAGAATTTCTAATAAAACATGCGTTTTATACAATGAACGATTTTTTTAATTACAAAGAAAAAATTAGTTAAATGTATTTATAAAGCCATATAATATAATATAATTGCTTGTTAATAATAATATCTGTTTTAGTACAGGTAGATTGTTGTTAAATCGGTCTGTCCGCTCTGCACTACTTGCTTACACCCTACCAGGGTCATATGTTGTCAATCTTGCATTTTTTAGATCTTTAAGGAATAATAATTGTAAGTGTAACATATGATTGCAATAAACAATTTAGTATTGAGTATCAAACCCAAGTACGCGTTTACCATCAGGCAAACTGCCTGTTTGCGCTAACATTACCTATGTCGAGCGGACAAATGTCAGTATTCAAACGCCTCGTGTTTCTGCCGTCTTCCATTTCCAGATACCCTTAAACCCATAGTCCCATATAGTAATCTATGTTCCAGTCAATTACGATACCATCAGCCCCCCAAGACAAAGTGCAAAGTCTATCGGCGACAGGTCGGCAACACAAAACTTGACTTGAAAATTTATGATGAACGAAATGACATTGAGAATGACATTTGTCATGGAAAAAGAAATGTCATTCCTATACATTTTGAAGTAGCGTTTGAAATGAACGCTAACAGAAAGTGTACTTTGTCAAGGGAGGCAGGTGAGATAGTGTTTGAGTTCATGACACTGTATAAAAAAAAGATCAGCCTCTAGCACAGAATAATGCCTCTAGTAATCGAGTGGTCCAACATCTCTCATCCTATTCGATTGATAGTTGAATGGGCACATTGTACTATTGCTACACGGTTTGATGTTACCTCATTATTATGGAAATCCGACGAGAATTTAGCGCCCGCAGCAGACCTTGGAAATGTCAACGCCTTCGAATACTTACTTTCTGTTTACTGTTCTACTTGCCATGTTAAAATATGGGTGTTAAGAAAGAAAGCATCCGATGCATATTTTCACATATAAAAGACAGAAGAAAGTTATAGTATGCTATATATAGATATAATTGTAAAGCGCAGAATACTAAAATAGCTGTTATAAAAGGAGTTAATACGGAAAAGGTAGCAGATAGAGCTAAAGATTGACATATTGCCACAGAATAAATAATAGTACATATTCAGAGAATCAGAAGAGCTTACACTAATGCCGAGTTAACAGCAGGCGATTTTTGTTGTTCAACTTTCTAGGCATGTACGTTTCTTTCGATTCCAAGTACTTTTAGTATCGATACTTTGGAATCGATACTGAGTACTTAGGTACCGGTTAAAAGTACTCGTCTCGTTACTCAATTATTTGTCTCGAAAGAACATTTAGGCTGGCATTATAGAGCGATAATAAGGTTTAGAATTAAGCTATTTGATTGGATAATCAAGCGTGATTTAATCGATAGAAAAGTATCGAATGAGTATTTGTTGTAAGTTGTATCTACAGCATATATATTTTTTAGATTTTTCACTCTTACTTTAAGGAGGGGAAACACTTTATCACTTTAGACGATCGTATCTTTCAAATGATTGACTTTGAAAAAAAATGATTTTAGGAACCTCGATGTCATTTTTTAAGACCTATATATTGACACCTCGCACGTATAGGATTGATGAAAAAATTTTTTTAGTTGCATGTTTGGGGAGCCAGCCCCACTTAATATTTTATTTTTTTAATTTTTGTATAAAATCTTAAAGTGGTTCACAGAATACTATCAAGTTTCAACTGTGTAGTCTTAATAGTTTCGGAATAAAGTGGCTGTGACGTACGGACCGACAGACAACAAGACATGACGAATCTATAAGGCTTCCGTTTTTTGCCATTCGGCTATGGAACCCTAAAAAGGAAAATATTTTGTTAGAAATAATAAAGTTGTTATGTAGAATCTGCGTGAATATACAATCAGTGCCGTCAAGGTGCAACCTTTTTACCCGACTATGGCGAAGCAAAAAGGAGGGTTATGTTTTTGACCGGTTTGTGGGTACGTATGTATGTATGTTTGTATGTATGTTCATCTATTCCCTCATAACTTCTAAACTACTTATCATAATTTGAAAAATAAGGTGTCGTTGGACGCGGCTTATTTTTCTGCTGGTTAAAGGCTATGTAACGTCACAAGAAATTGAATGTCGCGCCCTCTAGAGGGCACCAAGTCAAGAACAAAAAAAATTGTTTCACCCCACCCCATCGGAAGGTAGGGTTTGGTACATCGTATTTTTGTCAAGCGTAGCGTTTACGAGATATATCACGTCGAAGTCGAGAAAACTAATTTTTACCCCACGGCGCGGCGTCGCAAAGAAGCAATAGGGAGAGTTATGTGTTTGTTGACCGCTATGTATGTGTATGTAAGTATGTTGACATGTATGCATGTATACATTTATGCAAAAACCCCAAAATACTTGAAATAAAAAATAAGTTCAAAAACTAAATCCCGACTTCTGAAATATCACGCTCTAAAAAGTATGAAACAAGAAAATATTCTCATCTGAGATCGCTATGTGCAAACTATTCAATATGTTAAACGATACATATTGAATTGTTTGCACATAGCGTGGGGTTTTCGTTTTTGAACTTATTTTTTATTGCATTTATTGTGTAATTTCAAATGTATGACATGAAGCAGTTTACAGACTAGCGTTTGACCACTATCTCGCCTGGTGGCAAGCGAATAAGGGTACATACATGGGTACCATACTATTAATTATTCTGTGCCATAAGGTAAGATTCCTCTCAAAGTTTTATAACCTACGTAGCAAAAGCATCTGCGTAAGCGCACATAAGTATTTCGTCAGTACCTACATTCCTTCAGAAAAAATTGAGGCGTGTAAACTTACGATCTTTATTTTAGAAGTCGAGGCCCTTCCCAATTACGTTCTATTCGGACTATACTGAAATCTACAACCAGTGTATGTTTCTTAAGCGACAATATCACATTCAATGCCAAACCATGTCTTGTCCAAATAAGTGTTATTTATCTTTGCCTTATTTAAACAAAAGACAAAAAATGACCTGCTTTCTAACTAGTTCACTCACACGGCTGTTAGATAAAGTTGTTTATTTGGTCTAAATCAGGTTGCGGTTTCTTTGTTGAAGCTTAAAACTTTCAAAACATATGGGACTTTACCTTGCTGTATTTAAATAATCTGTTACCTCTAAGGACCGTAAAGTTGTCAACTATTTTTATAAACCAAAACGGTAAAACCCTCACTGGAGCTTTCTATGTATAAGTACGGAACCCTACGTCTGCAAGTCCAAATCGCACTTGGCCGATCTATTTATATTTGGCTAAAAATGCATGTTTACCTACGGCCTATATGACTATATTATGTTGTACAAGTATCGTATTTATTTTATGTAATTTATTTATTTCATCATAAAACCGAAATTACATTTTGACACCTTAAAGTTATCTAATTATTTTAAAAAACGAATTATTTATACAACTAAATTACTTTGAATAAGGTGTATGAGCATTCGCAGCCGTTCTAGGTCGAACCTGTGTTACAGCTAATAGAAGACGTATGGTCACATATTAAAGAGCCACAGTATAGTATTTAACGAATGTTGTGAGTGCAGTTGCATGTTGAACCATGTTGGCCCCTGACATTGACCTGGCCATACTTTCACTGCATTGTTAATAACTTTCACATAGCTAACAGTATATCGCGTCTTCTTCGTCGCGCATGCTTTAATGGATACTTAATAGACTAGACTGCAGCGATGTTTGTTTAAAACCAGATTTACACTCACCCGTGAATCTCAGCCGTGATTCGCGAGTTACTTTCTGCGCGAAAAACATGGGGCCCTCTACACTCACAACGTTAACATAGTGTTTATTTACAGTTTGGTTCGCACTGTTTGCAGTTACTTGCACGCGTTGGGCAGATATTGGCGACAAAGAGGCTGTTACTGTTGCCGTAGCACTGTGTGCTGTAGCGTACTGGTGCTTACGATTTCTTTTTATCTAATAGGCTATAGTTTGACCACTATCTCGCCTGGTGGTAAGCGATGATGTGGTCGAAGATTCTGAACACGCTAGACCTAGAATTCTCTGACTCTCAAGGACTGTGTGCTGTGTAACGTAACGTAATGGAGCGTCACGTAGCGCCTGATAGGAATGGAACCTAGAGGAGGAAATATGAACACGAGATTACATTAATGCGGCAATAGCCCAATGGATAAGGTGTCGGACTGGCGATCGAGAGGTCGTGAGTTCGGTGATTCGGTCCCCACCCCACCCCACCCATTGCACTATTGACGTGAGCCCACTCCAGACACAATAATATTTAGCTTAGTTGGAGGGGAGTAATGTGCAACTCACATTGCGAGTAATCTTTAAAAAAAAATCTAAAAAATCATTTCTTTTCAAATTTTTAAAATCGTTCCGTCATTCGTACAATAAAAAGATCGTTTTCATACAAAAAAGTACGAAAGATGGAAAAAATGAATGAGGCGGTTCAAGTTATAACACAGTTGCCGGAACACCGTAAGGTTATGGCGGCAGATTTTCTCCTTTGATGGTGGTAAGCTACATTTTGGTAGCAAGTCAGGCGGAACATCGATATAATATGCTCCTACCACCTGTGGACGAACACCCGTGTTAGGATTTGAACCGGCGACCTCTCTCTTAGAAGTCAAGCCATCATCCTCTACGTCAACGGAATTCTCAAACATTTGACTGCTTGTTGTTCTCTATTGGTTCCTAATATACCTAGGGTAATTATTTCGTGTAGTTAAATAATATTTCCAATTGGATTCGAAAAAATCCGGTCAAGTAAGTTTTTTTCTTCAAACCTACACGTGTGGGGTATTGATGGATAGGTCTTTAATAAGTTATTTTTCAAAAAAAATAAAACCGACTTCATAATTACAAACAGGCACTGAAAAGCGAAAAATAAATTACTTAAAATTATTATAAGCGCTACCCACTTATCTATTTGAAGTCGGTGCCAGCCAAGTCTAATAGGTAGTAGATAGATAATACCTACATGTATCTACCTACTTACTAACCTACATGTACCTACTTACTACTACTACATACATAGTATCTATCTACTATCCAATAGACTTGGCTGGCACCGACTTCAAATAGATAAGTGGGTAGCGCTTATAATAATTTTAAGTAATTTATTTTTCGCTTTTGAGTGCCTGTTTGTGATTATGAAGTCGGTTTTTTTTTTTTTTTTAAATAACTTATTTTACCCTTTTTAGTGCATAACAAGTTTTAATTAAATTACATGCATCTATTACATTTGGTGTCTGGGCCGTTATACACTGACGGATATATACTTTTTGAAAATTTCAAGTATGTACCTATAACGAGAAGAAAGATGTAAAAACATTATTCAAGGTCATATTTTTTAGTCTTCAAAAGTATATCCAATAGCAACCTCCATTGTGTATAATCTTCTTGGGACTCTTCTACTAAAATCAGTACATTCTCCTATGTTTGAGGTATTTATCTTCATATCTCTGGAGATACTTATCAGATCTCGATAAAATTAAAATGGGACCACCTCGGAAACGTATCCTACCTATTAAAAAAAGAATCATTTGGATCCGTTCACAATTGACGGAGAAATCGCGTAACATACACACAAAAAAAAAAAAAAACATACAGACGAATTGAGAACCTCCTCCTTTTTTGTGAAATTGGTTAAAAATGACATTGAGGTTCCAAAAATCATTTTTCTCAAAGTCAATCATTCAAAAGATAGGCGCGTCTAAAGTGGTAAAATGTGTGTCCCCCCCCCCCCCCCTCTAACTTCTAAAGTAAGGGAGTGAAAAATCTAGAAAAAGTATATTCTGTAGATCTCAATAAAAACTTTCAACGAAAATTGGTTTGAACGAGATACAGTCAGCAGTTGTTGAGATATAGCGACCGCAAGTATAACTTTGTTTTTCATACAATTATACACCTAATAGGGACTTTAGATCTCAGTATCTGGTATAAATTTGAACTTGCTAGGTCCAGGGTGTTCCTGAGAAAATCGGTGGTTCACACGGACATTCACACGGACAGACGGACATCTTGTAAGGGTTCTTTTTTTACCTTTTGAGGTACGGAACCCTAAAACACAGTTTTATACATATGGTGTCTAATCATCGTCAATCTATCACGGATACAACTTAATTAAGTTCAAAGTCTAAGAACCACTCAGGTAAGTTATTATGTCATTTAATCCATTGTTTTTGCTACATACCAAAATAATTGCTGACAACGTGTGAATTTTCAACCTCAGATGGCTAAATAAGCGGCATTTAAAATGCACTTAAATTGCTGTTTTCTTACATTGCCTTTTATTTTAGCTACACATAACAACCTAGTTAGCTAGTTATCTACCTAAACAATAGTTATAAATGACTTGCAAACATGGTCATCCAATAGTTAAAATTCCTGTTCACATTTCAACCGACTCCGAAAAAAGAGGAGATTACCAATGTTTCTTTAGTTTTTATGTATGTTACTCGACTCGTATGTTACTTATTATTATTTTTTAGGTAGGGTCTCAAGGCTGGTCCTATATTTTAACAAGATGTGATGATTATCTATCTCCAGAGATATGGAGATAATCATCTCAAACTTCTAGAACGAATAATTAAGATAACAACCGACTTCCATGCCCCGCGAGTCAGTTTCAGTAGCAAGTTTGAGACGTTTATCGTCATATCTCGGGAGATACTAATCAGATCTCGATTAAATTACAATGGGACCACCTCAGAAATGTACCCTACCGATTAAAAAAAGAATCATTCAAATCGGTTCACAATTGACGGAGTAATCGCGTAACATACATACAAAAAAAACATACTCCTCCTTTTTTTAAGTCGGTTGAAAAATCGAAATTCATATCCCGCTCTAGTCATGCTCAGTATTCAGTATAAGGTGTTTATCTCCATATCTCTAGAAATACGCATCAGAAGCTGATTTTGATAAAATTACAATGGGACCAAACGGGAAGTAGTTATAATCTCTCAAACAAAAAAGTATTAGTTAAGAATCTTATTATTAAACTGTCAGATGTCATATATAATTAGATAAATTACCTTTATTTATTTTTTACGAGATAAGCAATCGTTACACTAGTGTTTTTCAACCTTTTTCATGTCGCAACCCCCTTAGTATAAAAAAAAAATCGCGAATCTCCACCTGCACTGCTCTGCACACCCCATTATAGAGGCTTCGCGACCTCCCAGAGAGTCGCGACCCACACGTTGAAAAACACTGCGTTAGACCACTGTCTATCTCACCTTATCTTAACTGACGATGTGATTGCCTACCTATAGAGAGAAAGAAAATAGATTTACTCATAGTCACTAAAAAACATCTTAAACGAAATATTTGTAATAATTAAGTGATAGGCTTCAAAAAGGAAGAAAGGAATATCATGCTATTTAATGCTCAGCATGATGCACTACTACAATTTGTGCAACAGTGCCACAGAACAGATTATAATGCAGTGCGCTGATTTTCTGCAGCAGTGCCACAGAACAGATTATAATGCAGTGCGCTGATTTTCTGCAGCAGTGCCACAGAACAGATTATAATGCAGTGCGCTGATTTTCTGCAGCAGTGCCACAGAACAGATTATAATGCAGTGCGCTGATTTTCTGCAGCAGTGCCACAGAACAGATTATAATGCAGTGCGCTGATTTTCTGCAGCAGTGCCACAGAACAGATTATAATGCAGTGCGCTGATTTTCTGCAGCAGTGCCACAGAACTATATACACTATAGTCACTATATATATACTGTACATAAAATTAAATGTAACGAAGATACATTTAATATTATGTATTAATCTCATCAAATGATTTATCCCCAAATAGATTTCGATTATTAGATGTAGATAATCGAATTGTTTTACCTATAAATAATCAAATTCGAATTATAGTAACTGCAACTGATGTAATTCACTCTTGAACTATTCCTTCATTAGGAGTAAAAGTAGACGCTAATCCAGGACGTTTAAATCAAACAATTTTTTTTATTAATCGTCCAGGAACTTATTATGTCAATGTTCAAGTCAAGTCAATGTTCTGAAATTTGTGGGGCAAATCATAGATTTATACCAATTGTAATTGAAAGAGTCTCAATTAAAAATTTTATTAATTGAATTAATAACTACCAACTATATTAATAATTATATTAATAACTACCAACAAAGAGCCAACTATTAATAACTATATTAATAACTACCAATAAAGAGATAGGCATTTTCCCATTCTGCAGAAGCTAATGAATGAATGACATAATAATAGTGATAAAGATCTCATTCTCATCATTGTTTCCATACAATACATTTTACGATGAATATCATTATTTGATTATGAAACAAATTAATATTTGTGGTATAACATAGAATTTAATTAAGTAAATCGTTGCATAGTCAAACCAGAGTTATAAATGTTATAATATAACACGGTAGTGTTATCTAATTATTATAGTTAACTGAGTTTATCTGCTATTTTAAAATTACAATGAGAGCACACACACATTTTAAAGTTCCCGCCAAAACTCTATTTCCTTTTGTTATTGTCTTCGAATTTTAGAATACTTAGGCGTCCATTACCTACACGATAGATTTTGCAGTCAGTTTGCTCACAGTCACGGCTGTGACTGATGGATAACTGATCGTGTAATGGGGTGACTGACAGTGACTGACCGATATTTAGGCTGAGTTGCACCATCTTACTTTAACTATAACAAACGTCAAAAATCTGTCAGAATCCATATAAAACACCGGTTAATAGTTATAGTTACGGTTAAAGTAAGATGGTGCAACTCAGCCTTAGATACTTTCATTTGCTGCATCAGTAACCATCAGTCATGACGTATGGTTTTGAATGAAGGTTTACCTGACGTGAAATGGACGCCTATCGTCACAGTTTTACTATCATAACGTTCTGTATTTGAAAATAATATATTTTTATAAAAAAATATTGGTTTTGTACATCGAAAGGGTTTTGTAGTAATTTTGCTGAGAGTGGAACATTTCTATGATTTCTATATTTATCGAGCTTTTATCAAATACTAATAAAATTGTCAATGTCCAAATCAGCATATTTTCTAGTTCCCGCCAAAACTCGTAAAGCATGAAAGGCCCGTTCTAAACGTTCCGATGAGTAGGAAAATAAAGCTGCGTTCACACGCATACTTTTACAACTGGTTGCTACACCCAATTAGCGATCGATCATAGATTAGCATAGAAGCATAGATTTACGAGCTCGTTATCAGTCGTGTTATTAAATTAATTTGCCATTAATTTTATTAGTGCCCTAATCAGTGGTAGCAGAAATTTAATAGAAAATACGTACATATGTATTTAGGGCACTGATTTAGAATGTAGTTAAGACGCATAATATTGCTGAACATATAAGCAATATATAATGTAGCAATTTTGAGACGTTTATCATATATATCATACATCTCATATCATATAAATATATATCATCATAATTTTTTTTTAAAGATTACTCGCAATGTGGGTTACACATTACTAGTATCCTTGTTATCCCCTCCAACTAAGCTAAATATGCTTGTGTCTGGAGTGGGTTCACGTCAATAGTGCAATGGGTGGGGTGGGGATCGAACTCACGACCTCTCAATCGCCAGTCCGACAACTTATCCATTGGGCTATTGCCGCCTTAAATATCTCTGGAGATACTAATCAGATCTCGATAAAATTAAAATTCGACCACCTCGGAAACGTACCCTACCGATTAAAAAAAATCATTTAAATCGGTTCACAAGCGACGGAGTAACTCGTTAACATACACACAAAAAAACATGTAGACGAATCGAGAACCTCCTTTTTTTTGGAAGTCGGTTGAAAATAAATATTCTTTTTTACCCACGCTATCTGATAATTTATGCTATATCCGTCAAATGTTTAGTTTTTAATTAAAATCATTAAATTTAAAAAAAATACAATTTAAAAATTATTAGTTTTAATTTAAAGATTTGAACCGGCAACCTCTCGCTTAGAAGTCCATCCATCTATCCTTAACACCAACGGGGCTCTCCATAAGTCCATACAAACACACTCCAAAAACAATCTTCTAAAAAGGAGATGAAAAGAACTCAAAAGCGTGTCTGGTAAAAAAAAATCAATTGCTCAACACATCATCGGGGCCCTGATTGCTAAGACAGTTGCAAAAAATGCTTCAGTAACCCAGATGCAGTGAAATCATTAGAGCGCGTTCACACGGTGTTATATCTGTGCGCGTGCGATCATCGCGCGTAACAGGCAAGGTCACGGAATGACGGATCTCACAGGTTTTGTTGAGGTTTTAATTGCGTTTCTAATAGCGGAATTAAAAGACTGTGAAACACGGAATATTGGTCTGTTAATTTTGTGCCATTATGTATAGTAAAATAAAATAAAAATACTGACTTTTTTAAATGGATTTTTATGCACTTAAAAAATATAGGCCATGGTGGCTATGATTTATGCCTATATTTTTACAATAAATAACAGCAAAGCTAAAATAGCTTAATAGATTCAAATCAATAATTATTGCCATCAATTATTACAATACATTTTGATTCATTTTATTACTAACATTTGTGAAAGACCATTGTAAATTATAGAAACTGACAAAAATAAATAATTGACGAAGTGATTCATTTGAAATTCCTCAAGTAACGCAATGACAACATTTGAAAACACATTTGGAAAAAACATTTTGAAAATATATCATATAAAATATTATATTATAGTTTCAATATTATACAACTATTTAACTAATATAATTTGATTCTTCTTTTTTTCCGCAAAATTTCCAGTGTTTCATTACCGGCCTTTCTATCTTCTGCCTTATTATTCTTCTGTGTTTTGGTTCTTTTTCAGAGAATAATTTTAAATTCAGCATCACAAATTTCAATAGAATCTTTGGAAGATGGTAGAACGGCCTGGTCTTTGGCTTGTCCAATTGAGGTTCTACCAAAAAATCTTAGTTCGCAAAGGCAATGGTACGAGCTCTTTTGTAATATGTACAAAAACAAATATTAGACAAAAGTGTTTATAATAAAGTCCGGGCTCGTCTCCTTGCCACGCACGAACGAGAATCTGGTTATTGGTTACAAGCAGTACCTTCATCCAACATTGGTACCCTAATGGACAATGAAAGTTTTTCTATTGTCACTGCGGCAGTGAAGTGGACAGATAAGGCCACCACGGCCTGTCATGCCGCCGCAGTGCAGGGCGTCTCTCACGCCACGCCAAAATAAACGACGTCATCCGTCGGGCCCTTGCCACCGTGAACGTGCCGGCCATATTAGAGCCGAACGGTATATCACGTGACGATGATAAGAGGCCCGACGGTATGACGTTAGTGCCATGGTGTCGAGGAAGACCATTAGTGTGGGACGCCACATGTGCTGACACATTAGCGGCGTCCCACATATGCGGGACCTCACGGTCAGCGGGCGCGGCAGCGGATGCTGCAGAAAACCTCGAACGGAGGAAATATGCTACCATTGGTGATGGATACACATTTCTTCCGTTTGGGGTCGAAACAATGGGCTCATGGGGTCGAGATGCCCGAGGTTTTGTTAAGGAGTTGTCCAGACACCTAATTGACATCACCCGTGACCAAAGAGCTGGCGCTTACCTCGGCCAACGTATTAGCCTAGCTATACAACTAGGTAACGTCGCTGGCTTTTGGGAACATTACCGGCAGGTAGCGACCCAGGTTCTGTCTTTTATTTGTAGTATAGATATTATTATTGTAGTTTATATAATTTTGATATTGTCATTAGGCTATTATTTTTAAGTTGTTTAAACAAATATAATTAATAACATATAATTTGTGTCATAGCATTTTCATAAACATAAAATATAATTTAAAATTTAGGTTTTTTTATTATTAATTTATTGTATAACTAGCAGCCCGCCCCGGCTCCGCACGGGTAGAACATAAATGCCTACAAAATTTGCATCAGTTTGTTGCATCGAATATAAAATATTAACATATTTAACAATCATCGTCATATTTCATCCAATTTACACAAAACCTTAATGAATTATGCACCTAAACCTTCCTCATAAATACTCTGGCTATTGGTGAAAACCACAGGATAATCCGTTCAGTAGCTATTGAGATTATTGCGAACAGACAGACAGACGCAGTGATGGACTTTGTTTTATAATACTTACGTATGATATTGGACGGCCCTTTGGCGTAAAGGATAGTTACCATGATTCTGACCCGACGGTCGTTGGTTCTAATCCTAGCTATATACCTACCAATGAAAGTTTTATGTGCATTCATGAATCATGAGTTTTCGTACAGTGGTAGTGGGATCATTGAATCTACCAAAAAGTAGCTTACCACCACGGAGAACATCTGGCGCCGTAACCTTACGCGTTCCCCGACGCAAAATGTAGGGGTAATATACGTTTAACGTGTGTATCTGTGTGTCTGTCTGTAGCATCTTAGCACCTAACCGGATGAACAGATTTTGTTTTTATTATTGATAGTTTTTTTTTGTTTGATAGATGTCTTCATCGAGAGTTTTTTTAGCTTTGATTCATGAAAATTCGTTCAATCGTTATAAAACTATGAGCTTTTTTCTAGTTAATTGCGCTATGAAATCAACTTTCATAGGTCTGATCAATTCGAAAATTTTCTTCTTCAACGATATTGTAAGAACATGGAATTTGACCTGATGCTGGGACATCTCCTGGAGTCTACAGAATACTCAAATTCTCACCAACTTACAGCTCAGATTTTAAATGTCGTGTTTAGAGTCATTGGAATGCTTTTAAACCGACTTCAAAAAAAGGAGGAGGTTTCTCAATTCGCCGTATATATATATATTTTTTTTTATGTTTGTTCGCGGATAACTTCGTCGTTTAAGAACCGATTTTGATTATTCTTTTTTTGTTCGAAAGGAGATATCCCAAGTGTGGTACCATGGTAATTTTATCGAGGTCTGATGAGTATCTCCAGAGATATTGAGATAAACATCTCAAAATTGGTACTGAAAATGAATAGCGCGGCATTGAAGTCGGTTCTTTTTTAGTTTTTAATCGATATTATAATTAAAAGATTATACATAGATCAGTCGGGGTGGTTTAAAATATTATATTATTATATATATATATATATATATATATATATATATATATATATATATATAATAATTATATTATATTATTATATACAATAGATCATATTATTATACTATATTGACTTCAAATTGATTGTGATCAATGGGGATCTACAGCATAGCTAAGCTTATAATAATATTTTCGTAGTAACTATGACCTAATTTGTGGTTTCACTGCAAATATTTTATTAATTTTGCGATGCGTGTATGTGAAATTCGTAATATCTTCTATAGTTTTCATTTGAATTATATACTGTAAAGGACAATTTTAATCTATAATATGTAGCCAAGCTAATTAACGTAATTATTTGGATAAGGATTAATACTATATACTTGAAAATAGCCTTGGAAGTTATGTAATATTTTTTAACAACAATTTTAAGATTAAAATGTTTACTGTGAGTCAACCTTAAGAGATAGACATATGCTGTCGCGGACTTTTTTGTAGGTCTTATTAAGTTGTACAACTCTTGCATAGAAAATATTCTTCTATCTATTTTCAATTAAGCAGCGTTCGTAAGAAAAGTGTTTTTCGACCGTTTTTTTGCCGACTTAGGTTGCAAATTAGGTCTCCACGAATGTACCTTTGATTTAAACGGGATAATATATAGCTTATTTTCATTCCGAAAGTACATTCTATGTATTAGTGAAAGATTTTTTTTTAGTAGTTTTTGAGCCAAATCATTACAAACATACAAAAATACAAATGTTCTCTCTTTATTATATTATAGTATGGATTAAAAAATACTTATTTCGTTTATTACATTTGACCTTAATAAAGATAGATTAATTTGTACAATCCATGTCAAAGAAGCTGACAAAATAAAATTTACAATTTACATGCAGCTGATACGTGCACAATTCACACGTAATTACACTCTCGCTGTCGATACGAGTAGATATCGGATGTGACAACTCCACTTTCACGTCTGCTCTATTTACAGTTTTTATGAGTTGTTATGGTTTTCTATCAAACGGCAGAATGTAGGTCTTGTTTCTTGCCAATGTTTTCAATGCGAATATGCCTTTGTAGTGTAATCATTTCATTAATTGTGGAGAAAATTACATGCGTTGTGTTAATTAAGTTAATTTGTAGATAATGGTATGTTGTTACAAGTATTTCAATGGAGTACAATTGTATGCTATTTTCATTAAATTATTATGTAATTTTCAAACGGAGGAAATATGCGGCCATTGGTCATGTCTACGTATTCTTCTGCTAGGCTATTCTGTAAGCTATCTCGACAGCGGAATCCGCGGTGAGATTCGAATTTCGTACTTTGAAATTCAATCGTATCACGTTCGCAATACGGTTGAATTTCGTAGTACAAAATTCAAATCTCACCGCGGATTCCGTTGTCGAGATAGCTTACAGAATAGCCTAGCTGTTTGGGGTCGAAACAACGGGTCTCTGTGATCGAGATGCCCGGGGTTTCGTAAGGGAGCTGTCCAGATGTTTAATTGACGTCACTCATGACTTAAGAGCTGGCTTACCTCGGCCAACAAATTAACCTAGCAAATAGCAATTCAAGTAAGTATAGTCGCCAGCTTTTTGGGAACGTTTGAACGACCTAGGTTTTGTTTTTCAATTTATTACATTTTAATGTAGTTTATACTTTTATTGAAAGTTAAACTAGTTTTTTTAGTATTATATTGTGTGTATGAATATTTCATTCCATTTTTAGTCCAAGAATATTTTTATTAATTTGTAAAATAATTATAAATTTTTTTATACTTCACAGATATATTTTATATTATTTTGTCTTCATTCATAGGAATTTTAATTACGGAATGTTTTTGGCATGCATTAAATTATGTAAGTAATTTGTTCATACTGTATAGTAAATTAAAAAAAAAAAACGTTTATTATATTTACAAGAAAAAAAAATTTGAAATGACGGATGACGGTATCTGCTAACGTTGCGTCAATACGTTGATAGTTGCCAATGTCACCGACCTCTGTCGCGTGGGTGTGGATACCGCTTTATAGTATCGCACAAAGGCACAATGCATTGATGCTGTCGAGGATAATACAGGGTGAATTTTTCAAGTGGACGTGCATGGCCAAATCCGTAACTATGAGGAATAGCGAAAAATACTCAAAGGAGTCTCGGGCTCGAATTATAAAAAGATCTTGATTTTAGTCATCCCTAGATTTTAAGGATTATAAATAATCACTAACTTATATTTTTAAGACCTAACCCCTTATTAAAATAAAATATTATAAAATTTTAATTCTATAAAAATCAAAAAGGCCCGAGAAATGTTTGGTTATTGCCCGATTTGTGTTAGTCCGACTCGGTTTATCCACCATAGCTCAACTAACCAACTAAAATATTACCTACTATGAAATAATATTGACCATGATGTCTAAAATCCAACGAGATGTCGCAACAAATGGGCAATGCAATGTTACTTCATTAATCAACACATCGGCTCTCAGACGAGCAATTAAACTACTGAGGTATTGAGGTAAAGCAATATCCGGTTGCTTGATTATACACATTTTTAACCGACTTCAAAAAAAGGAGGAGGTTTCTCAATTCGACCGTATATATATATATTTTTTTTTTTTTTTTTTTTTTTAATGTTTGTTCGCGGATAACTTCGTCGTTTATGAACCGATTTCGATTATTCTTTTTTTGTTCGAAAGGAGATATCCCAAGTGTGGTACCATGGTAATTTTATCGAGGTATGATAAGTATCTCCAGAGATATTGAGATAAACATCTCAAAATTGGTACTGAAAATGAATAGCGCGGCATTGAAGTCGGTTGTTTTTTAGTTTTTAAACGATATTATATACGATTTGTTTTTTAGAACATTTAGTAGGTAGCGATTTGTCGCCAGTCGGTGTGCTCAACTTTACCCAATAAGGCAGTCCGCCTTGTTGGGTAAAGTTGACCAATGATTAGAATAGTTGCAAGAAAAAGGTTGAGTATAAGTTGTACTATTATTTATTCTGTGGTATAAGCTATACTCAACCTTTTTTGATAGATCTACAGCCTGCCACTGCCACATATCAGATGTATGCAGCTAAGATCTTTTATAGAATAAACAAAACGATTTAGTTGCATCGTGGTTTCATAAAACCACACCACACTTTTCTATGTCTGCCAGACTAGCACTTGTCTACTATCTACCTGTCACCTGATGTTAAGTGAAGTAATGTGAATGCTCGACGGTCCCTTGGCGTAAGGCGTCCATTACACGATAGGTTTTGCTGTCAGTTTGCTGGCAGTCACGGCTGTGACTGATGGATAACTGATCGTGTAATGAGGTGACTGACGGTGACTGACCGTTGTTTACATACTTTGATTTGCTGCATGAGCAACCATCAGTCATGAATTTTGGTTTTGAATGACGGATAACCTACCGTGTAACGGACGCCTAATGGTACGAACACACCGCGGCGTCCTGCGATCTGCGGGCGCGATCTCAGGACTTTCAATTGTTTTCTGATCGCGTTTGGTGTGAACCAGTCGGTACAAATACTACTGCGCTATCTGATCGCCGCCTAGATCACGCGCGCAGGACGCTACGGTGTGTCCGTATCTTAAAGGATAGATACCACAGAAATATGAATAATAAGGTAGATAGCTCAGACTACCATAAAAAAGGCAGACGGAACCGTGCCTAACACCCGAGTGAACGCAAGTTCAGTAATACTAAATGCTTGAGTAATAAGTTTTCGGGCTCAGTCCGGCATAGTCAATACGGCATGATTACTACGTAAGCAACGCTGCGAAGTAATACCGCACGGACGCGTCGGTCCCTGCTGCCGCTTGGTAGCAAACAACGCGGAAGCGTATTACTCAAGCATTTAGTATTACTGAACTTGCGTTCACTCGGGTGTTAGGCACGGCTCCGTCTGCCTTTTTTATGGTAGTTTGAGGTAGATAGATACCGTGACTAAGAACCCGGAGGTCGCCGGTTGAAATCCAATGGATTTTTCTATGTGCATTCTTGGGTAGGTACCCGTCCACAGGCGGTAGAGTAAGCACCATTGTTCCACCAGACTTGCTACTAAAGGTAGCTATCCACCATCAGAGAGGAAAGCTGACGCTAACTTAACGGTGTTCCAGCAGCATAGCCCTTGAGAGTCAGATCAGACCATTCGAGGCCTACTGTGTGCACCATCATAGATAACTTGGTCACATCAATGCTTACCACCAGGCATAGGTAACGCTAGCCTATCAAACATAATAAAAAGATGCGGTCTAAGATGAAAACTGATTAAGTAAAACTACAAAAATCTAGCATGCACCTGTACCATATACCTGTACATAACCATATTCTTTATAAAATGGCTTACTGAGATGAAATCTATTTAAGCTTTTTCATTACTGAAGCTTTTTAGGGTTCCGTACCTCAAAAGGTAAAAAAGGAACCCTTATAAGATCACTTTCTTGTCCGTGTGTCACCACCGATTTTCTCAGGTACGGGTGGACCTAGCAAGTTGAGATTTATACCAGGTACTGAGGTTTCTAATCCCTATTAGGTGTATAAAAATCAAGGTCCCGAGTCAACACGATAAAAATATATGGGCAAATTTATATTTTCGCGAAAACTTGTAAGTACCAAAATTTACCGTAATTTACAACTTTTTTTATTTTTAGGAATTTTTCCTTTACTTGTGCTGTAAGACCTTGCTTTTGACCAAAATTGACAATTCTAGGTCAACCGGAAGTATACTATAGGTTTTGGGTCGAAAACCTATAGGGTTAAAGGCGCGGGTAGGTAGGGCTACCTATCGCCTTTGTTAGGACGAGGTCTTCAGGTCGCGTCGAAATAAAACAATGGTTGTTGCACTATAAGATGTTCTTATTAGAATTTTTAGTTGCTGTCTATGTGTTAATAATTCTGGCGGTTAACTCCCTTATAAAAACATATTTCGTTCTCACGTCAACGTCACTTTGATGTGGGAACGCGCGCTGTCGTTTTATGACATTGCGCTTCGCACATCAGAGGCATTTTGCCACCCGAATGGTTGTGCAAAACGCCACACCACCCCCCTACGGAGAAGGAGAATCCGTGGAAAAAGAAAAAATAAATAAAAAATCAAAGGTCAAAAGGTTTGCAAAAATGAACTTTACGACCTGACCGGGTAGTGTATTGTGGTGAATGTGAGGAAGGAGCAGCGGGAGAAGATGAAAAGGATCCAGAATGAGGAGAGAGAACTCTAGAAGGATGTGATGATGACACTGGTTGATGTGCAGGAAGAGACGGCGTCGATACTGGATCAACAGGACTCGGCTGTTCGATGAACGCTGGCTTGAGCCTGTCGATACTGACAGTCACCTGTCTGCCTTTTACATCGATCGAGAATGTCTTTCCGTCCTCAGATCGAGATATCACTCGATGAGGGCCAGAATAGGGTGGCTGCAAAGACCGACGAACAGTGTCATCCCTCAGCATGACGTGAGATGCAGTGGATAGGTTTTTGAAAATAAAAACCGAAGGCTTAGAATGATGAGAAGCCGAAGTGGGTCGCAATTTGGACATATATTGCCTTAACTTGACGACAAAATCCGAAGGCTCCTCATAGCCAGTAGCTTCGGGAGAAACAGTTAAAAGTTCCCCTGGGAGCGCTAATGTCTCACCATACAGCATTTCTGCTACGGTTGATTTTATATCCTCTTTAAATGCAGAGCGCATGCCTAACAAAACAAGAGGCAAGGCACTCGACCAGGAACTGTCATGACACATCAGGGACGCTTTTAACTGCCGATGCATGCGCTCAACGAGCCCATTAGCGCAAGGGTGATAGCTGGTGGTACGAATACGTTTGGCACCAAACAGATCGGTAAGGCGTCTGAAAAGGTCAGATTCGAACTGCCGTCCCTGATCAGTCGTGATGACCGCAGGGACGCCGAATCGAGCTATCCAGCCATCCACAAAGGTCTTGGCTACTTCCTCTGCCGTTATCCCACTCATAGGCCACGCTTCGGGCCACCTAGTGTAACGGTCAACAGCAGTGAGGCAGTATTGAAAGCCAGAGGAAGAAGGCATAGGTCCGATAATGTCTATGTGGACATGCTTGAGCCGAGATGTGGGACTGGAGATATGTCCGAGCGGAGACTGAGTATGCCGAGTCACTTTGCTTCGCTGACAAGCTATGCAAGTTTGGCACCAGCGACGGCAATTCTTGGCAATACCTGGCCAAACGAAACGGTCAGAGACCAGACGAACAGTCGCCTTGGTACCTGGGTGACTCAGGTTATGCAGTTTGTCAAAAATACTCTTCCGCATAGGTTCCGGTACAAATGGTCGCGGTCGTCCTGTGGAAGTATCGCAGACCAAAGTTGTGTTAGTGCCGGGAACAACGATGTTCTCTAATTTTAGAGAAGATTCAGTATCGTTTTGATACTTTTTCAACTCATCGTCTAGTTGTTGGCAAGAAGCAAGTGCAGAGTGATCTGCTTCGATACTAATGGCTTCGATGCGGGACATAGCGTCTGCTACCGTATTATCAACCCCTTTTACGTGGACAATGTCCGTGGTAAATTGGGAGATAAACGAGAGTTGATTTAGTTGGACCGGTGGAAGCCTCTCGCGACGCTGCGAGAAAGCGTAAATGATCGGCTTGTGGTCCGTGTAAATTGTGACTTGCTGCGCAACCAGAAAATGGCGATAATGCTGCACACTCTCGTAAATCGCAAGGAGTTCCCTGTAATATGCTGGCCATTCGGACTGTCGGGGCTTCAGCTTTTTGCTGAAGAAACCCAAAGGTTCCCAAGCATCACCAACTTTCTGCTGAAGGCAGGCACCAACGTGCGAGTTCGAAGCGTCGGTGAAGAGCCCCAGCTCAGCATTCGGCAATGGGTGAGCCAGAAGAGCAGCGGATGACAGGCTGTCTTTACAGGCCATAAAACTCTCTTCAAGTTCAGGCGTCCAAGAAACCGGTGTGGAACCTTTGCCTTGGGAAGCCACTATCGCATTGACCAGCGGTGCTTGCAACTCTGCAGCGTTTCGCAAAAAACGTCGATAGTAGTTGACCATTCCAAGAAAACGGCGGAGTCCCTGAACGGTCTTGGGCAAGGGAAAATCCTTGAGAGCCTGAATGCGCTCAGTTGGTGGCCGCGTTCCTTCAGAGGAAATGCGGTTCCCGAGGAAAGTTACCTCAGGAGCACCAAACACGCACTTTGCAGGATTGATGACAATGCCGTAATCTTCAAGTCGCTTGAAGAGTATACGGAGGTGCTCAGCGTGCCGAGTGGCGTTGCGAGAGTACACTAAAATGTCATCAACGTAGGCAAAGCAGAAGTCCAGACCCTGTACAACTTCATCCATGAACCGTTGGAAAGTTTGGCCTGCGTTGCGCAAACCAAAGGTCATGTAGTTGAATTCGTACAGGCCAAAGGGGGTGATGATGGCCGTTTTACATATGTCCTCAGGCGCAACGGGAATCTGCTGGTATGCCTTGACGAGATCGATTGTACTAAATATAGTACAACCAGCTATGTTATGACCAAAATCACCAATATAGCGGACTGGGTATCTATCGGGCACTGTGCGTGCATTCAGTGCGCGATAATCACCGCAAGGTCGCCAGGTGCCGTCTCTTTTAGGTACCATGTGAAGGGGAGAGGACCATGGACTTTTTGAAGGTCTTGCTGTTCCACACTGGACCATGTCATCAAAAACCTTTTTAGTCTCCTGAAGTTTTTGAGGAGCCAGGCGCCTAGGACGACAAGAGACGGGGGCACCTTCAGTAGTCAGGATGTGATGGACGGTGTTATGCTTCGGCTCCCGAATGAGTCCTGGTGGCTTTGTGATTGATGGAAATTCCGCAAGAAGCGCACCAAATCCGGACGATGGAGCAGAAACAACTTTAACACTGGTCTGATCTAGTGTTGCAACGGCAGCGATACATGACAACCCAGTACTGCTATCGACAAGCCTTTTATTGGCACAATCTGGCATAAGCCGATAGTGTGCCAGAAAGTCGGAACCGATAATGGCGGTGTTGACGTCAGCGACGAGAAACTGCCACTGAAAGGCGCGTCGCAGACCCAGATTGAGCGTCATTTGTATGTGGCCAAAGGTGCGAATCTCACTACCATTGGCAGCAGCCAGTGTGTAGTTTGACCGCGTTGGCTTATTCGCTAGCCATTGGTACGGATAGCAGGAGAGGTCCGAACCTGTGTCAATTAAAAACCGGCGTTTCGAAACGCTTTCGGTGACAAATAATCGGCGACTCTCCGAAAAGCAGTCAGTCGTCGCCGCTAATGACTGCTGTTTGAGTTTCCCGACGGCGGGGACGTCCAAGTGCATGGTTTTACACATTTAACCGCTTTAGTACCAAACCTCCTATGGTAAAAACAAAGTTTGGATTTACCAGCAGACTGTGAGCGTTCACGCTGGTTTGAGTTACTCCGTGACCTATCCCTACTCCGGTCAGCTGATAGTGCAGCGATCTGGCGCGTGAGATCATCAAGGCGCCGTGTAATGTCGTCTAGCTATGAAGGCGAGACGGCAGAAGTGCTCGCTGAGAAAACAGCTGATGACCGAGGAGCTGCAACACCAGGCGATACTTCTAAAATTTTGTCTGCTAGCTCTGCAACTTTATCTAAAGCAAGCTCAGACTGAGCAGCCAAAATTGCCTGAAGGTGTTGTGGGAGGCGGCGCATCCAAAGCTGGCGAAGCAAATTTTCATCCGAAAGAGTGTTCCCAGCCAAAGACCTAAGATGTCTTAAAAACTGGGAGGGGCGACGATCGCCCAGCTCCTCATCGCTAACGAGCTGTCGGACACGTTGCTCTTCAGATGTGGAAAGCCTACGGATAAGCTCAGCTTTTAACCTACCATATTTGTCTGCGGGCGGTGGATGAAGAATAATATCTTCAACTTCTCCAATAACCCGAGTGTCCAACTGAGCAACAACATAATTAAATTTTGTTAGATCAGCGGAGATACCTGAAATGGTAAATTGAGCCTCAACCTGAGCAAACCAGATAGCGGGCCGGTCAGGCCAAAAAGGAGGAAGCTTAACAGCAACTTTACATATTGCGGGGGAAACGGGGTCCGAGGTGGGTGTGTTAGTGCTGTCACCTTTTAATTTTTGCAATTCAGCAAGCAATAAAACATTTTGTTGCTGTAATAATGAGTTTTGCTCTTGTGCGGATTGCAAGTTAGCTTCCATCTCCGTAGTTGGATTAGTACACTATAAAAAGCCGTACAATATAAATGGTTATAAGCTATAAAACACACACAGTAATACAAACACAAGACAATAAACAAGACAGCAATATAAAAGGCAAAACACACAGATAAAATATATAGTTAATGTTATCAAAAATTAACAGCCCCGGTGTAAAAAAAAAATAAATATTAATAATTCCCACACAATATAATAAAAACAAACTCAAATGCAATTTTGTTATGTAAATGCCAATGTCCACAGTTGTTAAAATAATACTAATAATTTCCACACAAAATGATAATATAAAAACGAAATCGAATGCAATTTGTTAAGGTTATGCTAATGTCCAAAATTTTAGTAAGTCCAGGCACCAATATTAGTATAGGAAAAATAGCACGTACTAAAATCACTCCAGCGCAGTATTGGTCTCCAGCGACAGGCCTCGGGCACACGTATGTCTGCACGTCGTTTCGTTGTAGAATCCAGAAAACTGATACCATGAATCGATGAAGCGAAGACACGTCGAGATAGCCACGAATGTGATAGACACTCGTCGCAGCTGGCGTCGTATCACGGGGATCAGGATACTAATTACGAAGCGATGACACGTCGTGGTAGCCCAATGTGGTCGTCGTGAATCCAAAGACTCGTTATGTGAGGATGCATTGGGAAACGCGGATTGTTGACCTCGTCGATGCGTACGAGTAGATACGTCAATACACGTAGAATTCAACTCTGCTCAGACGGCTGAAGTCGGGTCACCATTAAAGGCGCGGGTAGGTAGGGCTACCTATCGCCTTTGTTAGGACGAGGTCTTCAGGTCGCGTCGAAATAAAACAATGGTTGTTGCACTATAAGATGTTCTTATTAGAATTTTTAGTTGCTGTCTATGTGTTAATAATTCTGGCGGTTAACTCCCTTATAAAAACATATTTCGTTCTCACGTCAACGTCACTTTGATGTGGGAACGCGCGCTGTCGTTTTATGACATTGCGCTTCGCACATCAGAGGCATTTTGCCACCCGAATGGTTGTGCAAAACGCCACAGGGTACTTCCCGTTTATCTAGAACCATGAAATTTGGCAAGAAACAAGGTCTTACAGCACAAATATAGGAAAACTCCAAAAAATAAAAATAAAATAAAATTAAAGGGTGTCCCCATATATACATAGTATCGCAAATTAAGATAGGCCTCTGAGTTATATGAGCACTCATACAATTTAGAGGTCTAGCTTAATTGGTACTTACCAACGTTGGTAGGGAAGCCTTGGTGGGCGAATACAACTCGACTTAGCCGGTTTTATTTTATCTCTGTTTGGCTAGCCTTTAACTACTATCTCGCCTGTTGGTAAGCGATGATGTAGTCGACGGCAGTGAACACGCTAGGCCTAGAATACTCTAACTCCCAAGGGCTGTCATGATGTCGGAACACCGTAAAATTATGCCGGCAATTTTTTCCCTTGATATTAATTAATTAATTGGTGGTAAGCTACTTTTTGGTAGCAAGTCAGGTGGAACATCGATATAACATGCTCCTTCCACCTGTGTCTTTCCTTGATATGTATTGATGCACAGTAACGTTTCCCAATTTTATACAACTAGCATGATATTATTGTTCCTCTCTCTAGGTGTTCTTTCAAATATATAATATTACTCTCCATTGTCCACAGGAAAGCACCTTGTATTCTCCACGGACCCGGAGTCAGTAAAGGACGAATTCGCCTTCGACAACCCTGGATTCAGGCAAGACGAGAGGCATGCGTGGCAACACGACGCGCCCACGTTGCCGCTCGGTGGCAAGCCGCATGCGCTCAGACCTGAGTTTACCAAGCCAGAGCAGAGTAAAGACGACTCGTATTTACAGGTTAGAAAACAACTCTATCATGGAACCAGCAATTTTTTTTTGGATTTGCTGTCATAATTCTAATTGGTAATGAGGGCGATAATACTTGCACTGACGGCCCGCTTGGGGTGTATTTCAATACAATACAATACAAAAACTCTTTATTGTATACCAACATACAATAAAAAAAAGAAAAGAAAACAATGTACAGAAAATAAAAACTAAGGTAGTACAATGGGCGGTCTTATCGCTAACAACGATTTCTACCAGACAACCTTTGGATGGACAGAATTGCAGGAAGTGGTAGACGGTGGTGTACAATAAATAAATTGTTAAATATAAATAGTTACTCTATAATAATAATAATATAAAACAATATTCACAAAATATTAATATCAACATGATATATTACTAATACACATTACACATAGTTACATATACGTACATACCATACTATACATACAACACTAAAAAAAGCATACTTGTACAAATAAAAATAAAAAAATAGGTGTATTGTGCATTTCCCCCTGCCAGCACCACAATCACCCAAGCCATCCCAGCTCCTTGACGAAGCGAAGCAAGGCTTTAGGTTGCTGGCATAACGCTTCCAATGGTGATGTTGGTGATGTTGGTATCGGTTGCTGTCAAATGTGTATGTGTATGCCTGCTTATTTGTGAACTTGGATGAAATGATAGTGCACAAGCAGATGGTGATGACGATGATTGTAACTGTTGTTGCTGCTGCGACTGGTACTCTGCATCCGGGTCACAGATTTGCTGTCCTCTTTGTAGAAGAATATTTCACCGCATAAGTTGTAAACATACTCAGAAATTTGGCTTTAAGCGCACTTGCAGCGGAAATTACGGACTTACTACAGTTACTTAGCTTGGCTACTTACTATCTACATTTGTTATATCATTTTTTTCAACGTGAAGAAATGTAGCACATTTTAGGTAAAACGATCAAATGTTGGCACTGGTCCAATTATTAGCACGTATGAAATCAAAACTGTAAAGCTGTTGTGCACGATTTTTGTATTGCCTAGTACAACAATCACCGTGACAATTATTACGTAAAATTAATTCCTGCATATATTCATATACTTGGAAATACAAAAATAAGTACAAAATAACTCATAACTTTCATTTAAAACTTAGGTGCTAATAACCTAACCAGTGACAAAACTTGGCATTTTTACCCTACTTCACATACAAGCAAAACTGCAGGATATATCAGACAAGAGTATCTATCGTTTCGAGAATATGTACGAAAGAGATGAATAAAATTGAGGAAATATTTCTTAGTTTCTTTTTTCTTCAGGTGAGATAGCTAGTACTTAAGAATATCTAAGCCAGTGTTTTTCAACCTTTTTCATGACGCAACCCCCTTAGACCCCCCAGGGGGTCGCGACCCACACGTTGAAAAACACTGATCTAAGCTTAGTTAACAGTAAGTAGTAGACTTCTGAAAGTATTATAAATAGCGGCTAATCCATCTCCAAAATCTTATGATTCATTAAGATAACATCGGTCAGCTTATTTGCAGGAAATATCTAGATTTCATATTATTATTGTTTAGCATCATACTTCGCCAAAGCAAAAAAAGCAAATTGAAATGAAATGAAATGAAATGCATTTATTCAGCTACACACTAAAAAACGTAGGTATTTAAATAAAAACAAAAACTTAAACCTAGTAGTACATAAAACAAAAAATCATAAATAATAAAACTAAGCTATTTGTGTGTGTGTGCTGAACAGGACCATCTCAGCACATATGTTCAGGTTTTAACCGGAACGCTGATTTTCAGATGGACCTAAGCGGATTGGACACGAAAAAAAATTACAAAAATAAATAATATTACAGAAACATACATTCAATCAAAACACATTTAAATAAATTTATAAATAATTAAAATACATACAATTTTATACAAAAATATACTTTTTCTTAAAAATTGGCGCACAGGTTATGAACGCAGCTTATTATTATGCTGTCATTGTCACATTATATTATATGCCTGTCACTGTCAGATCAGATCTTAGACATGACGGTGAGACATTTTCAACAAGAGAAAATTGTAAACAAAAAACCACGTAATAAGTTAAAAACTGTAAAAAGAGTTCGTACTAACATAATACCCTAAGCTAACTTGTAATGAGAGAACAACGATCGAGAACAGGAACTTCACATATTATTATGATTGATGTAAAACTAGCAATCTAAAATCGAAATCAATTCAGTGGTGCATTGAGTTTGCGAGTTGATTTTCTGAAGCTGTTTTGGAAAAATAGGTAAGTCAAAGTGTGTGACGTGTGTTTAATAGCTATTAGTTACCTACTGATTTTATTTAGATAATGGACACATCTGGCTTTATATTGCCACGGTTCCTTTGCTCCACCACTAAGAATTGCTTTAATTTGTATTTAAATGAGCCTAATGTTTTCAGATCCCTAATTGGAGGCGGAATATTGTTCCAACACTTAGTAGCAGAGTATCGAAAGGACCCGCGAAAGCTAATTGTTCGATGTTTCTGTATGGACAATTGTTGAGACACGTGGCGTATGGAACATGACCTGCCCTTGGCAATATAATTGAGCTTGTTGCGCAGATATGATGGACTTTCTAAGTTTATTACACCAAAAAGAAGACATGCAAGATGGAGTTTGCGCCGTGACTTCATTTTTAGTGCATAGTGCTTATTGAGGAAGGGTGTAATGTGACTTTGAGGTGGGATGTTGAAACAGAATCTAGCACAGGCATTCTGAACCCTTTGTACTAAATGTTGAGTACGAGACAATAGTCGTGGGCCATATACTGTGTCAGCATAATTAAGTTTTGAAAGCACTAGTGTTTCTACAAGTTGCGTTCGGAGATCTTCACTTAGATATGGTCTGAGCTTGTAGAGCATTTTAAGCCTGTATAAACAATTTCTAACTGATTCAGCAATATGTTCTTCATATCTCAAATGTACATCAACCTTCAGGCCAAGATTGCGAATTACATAGACTCGCTCAACTTTTTCACCCATGAGTGACAAATCAACAACACTAGGCAGTGATAAAAGCTGGTGTTTACTACCTAATATCATAAATTTAGTTTTTTTTGGGTTTAGTAAGAGGCAATTGCTTTCTGACCATTCTACTATTCTGTTTAAGTCTTCACGAAGTCTATGTAATGCAATGTCTAGATGTCCTGGTTCAAAATCAATATAAATTTGAATATCATCTGCGTAAATATGATATTTAGAATTTTGTATGCATTTAATGATATCAGCACTGTACAGAACAAATAGGATTGGACCCAAGATTGATCCTTGTGGCACGCCTCTTCCTACTTCGGTCAGTGATGATTTTAAAATTTGTCCCGACAATTGCTTAAGCTCTACATATTGGTGTCGGTTGCTTAGGTAGCTGTCAAACCATTTTAGGGCGGCTATGTCAAAACCATAATAATTTAATTTGGCAAGTAATAGAGATATATTTATGGCGTCAAATGCGCGGGAAAAATCAAGCAACACCAATAATGTACACTTGCCCTGGTCTTGAGAGTTCAGAATATTGTCCGTAACATCTATTAAGGCAGTTGATGTACTTCTGCCTCTTCTAAAACCTGACTGCACCTCTGGTAGAATATCATGCTTTTCTAGGTAGCTAGTCAGTTGCTGACATACCACCTTCTCCATAACTTTGGACATAAAGGGTAAGATGCTAATGGGCCTAAGATCCTTAAGCTCATTAGGATTGCTTACTTTAGGCAAAGGCCGTACTATGGCTGTTTTCCAAACATCTGGGAAGGAACAATTGTTAATTGAAGTATTTATAAGTAAGGTAATGGTATCGATTGAATTTGGAAGTGTTAAAAATATCATGTTTAAGGTAATTAGGTCACAACCCTCTGCATTAGATTTAAGGTTTTTCAAAATTTTATATACAGTGTCCGAAGTTATAGTTTTAATAGAAAATGTATTTTGGATGTTATAGCGAGTAAATTCATAGAAGGTGAGATGTGATATAGAGACGTTAGTATTGCCGGGGACATTTAAGAAGTGGCGGTTTATTGCATTCACATCAGTGATATGCGCTGGGAGCTCTTTGTCATGTGAAGAAAATAAGATGTTTGATTTTAAATTTTTCCACAGTATTTTGGGTTGATTAATTTTGTTGTTTATATTAAATTTGTAGTAAGCTGCTTTTTCAAAAAACATTGATTTTTTAACTAATGATTTTAATTCTTTGTAATATGTTAATTTTGTATCTAATTTAGTCTGCTTGTATAAGACAAGAGCTTCATTTCGTAATCGCATCATCAACTTAATATTATCAGTAATCCACGGATAACTGTGGTCTTTTACAGTGAAGATTTTTAATGGTGCATGTACATCAAATAAATGTAATATGGTGTTATTAAAAAGGGTGACCATTTTATGAATATCTGTCAAGTCTGATATTGAGTTCCAGTTGATCAAATTTAAGTCTTTAGCAAATAATTCGTGACATATGTTTTTAATAGGTCTGTAAGATATTGTGTAAGGAGAAAACTTTTCTCTTTTTATATTAAGCTCGCATATGATGAACGAATGACCAATGAGTCCTACCGGTTCAACTGTAACTAGTTTCACTTGTAGGTCTGTGCATACCACGTCAATAAGGGTCTCACTTTTTGCTGTAAAATGTGTTGGAGTTGTGACTACTTGTTTTAAATTTAAGCATTGAATTAAAGTATTAAAATGTTTTGTTTTGTTATCATTTACGTCTAGCATGTTTATATTAAAATCACCAACAACTATAATGTTATCACAACCAGAAAAGAAATTAACTGAGTCTGACAAGGCATCTAGAAACAGCTCCACATTTTGCCATGGGGGTCGATAAGCAGTACCAACTACAATACTCTTGCCATTAACAGTGAGTGAGAGCCACATTTGTTCGACATTCTTATGGTGAGGATCAGCGGGGTGCACACGAGTACGAACGTTTACTCCACGCTTGATGTAATAGCCAACGCCACCTCCGCGACCACCACATACGTCGGCGGGCCGCGGCACGTGACGTAGACGGTATCCGGGAACTCGGGGTGCTCGCCCCTCCTCACCAGACTGAAGCCATGTCTCATTAATAGCCATGATGTCAACATCATTCCTAGCCATTGCAACTGTAAAGTCATCATGATTGGTGCCTAGTGACCCAGCATTTAAAAAGCCAATTTTTAAAAACTTTCTGCTCTGCATAAGCTGTATAAAATAGGTAGGTATAAGTATATTTATTCGGACCTATGCTCCAATTTCAAGTATGTGTATAATTTAATTAATGTGTATTTGTTTCGTATATATATGTTCTGTATAGTATTGTAAGTATGTATAGGTATTGATAATACCTTTTCAATGTATTCCTAATAAATTGTATAACAACTATTAAGTTTTTTATTTTTATATTTTACTGTCGGATGTCCACCCTGCCAATTTTGTTATAATTTCCAGAGTCACTAAAATACATAGAAAATATAAACTTAGGTAGGTACTGTTAACTAAACTAAACAAGCGATTTTTTAACATAATTATATGCAAAATAGTACTTACCTAACTTATCTACAATTAAAAAATGTGCCTAATGTACTGTTTGTTTCCTTTAATAAAATAAACAAACAAAAGTTAATCATACATATAGGTACCTATCACTTATGCTAACTATAATCTATGTCTGTCTACGGTCTAGATCTATGTCCTCTATAGATAATTAACTAATAAAAAAATAAAGATTCCGACGAATTGAGAACCTCCTCCTTTTTTGTGAAGTCGGTTAAAAATAGAAACATGCAAGCTTGAAAATCTTAAAATGATGCGCACAACCGTCATTTATTTGACAAATAAATTGACATTGTCAGCCCAGCTGACTTGAACAAGTGGAGCAAAGAGTAACATAATATATACTAACTAGTGGAGGGATTGTGTAATTGTAAACAAAACTTGTACGATGCATGTTTCTAAAGTCATTTTAAAATAGCTAAAATAAATAATTTGGAACAAATGAGGGTGATCTCGTGAGAAAACTGCGGAGGTAGAACAACTTTAGTATTGTTTACCCTCATCCAAGATAAGAAGCACGACCGAAGAAACAATCAAGACTTGAGATCACTCACTTTTTGCTTGTCGCGGCTCTTCTAGCCCTGGTAACCGTGGTCTTTGACCCTGCCGAAGCTTTTACTGATTCCTTGCGCAGTTCCGCGAGGTCTACAAAGCACTCAGAGGAGCCTGTGAGATCTGCGGTGCACTCAATTCGACGCCTGCTACCATTTTGCTCCATCACAAAGACAACTCCGTCTCTTGTCCAGGTCTTCGTGATACCATACTTCTGACGCGCGGCCAAGAACAAGTCCTGGCGAGATTTGGTCAGAAATTCGGAGATCAACAGCCCCGTGCCTTTCAGTCCAGTTTTCGACAACCATATCTTGCTACGAAGATTGATGTCCCTGAGCTTAAATAATATAGGGCGAGGCTTATCATTGATCGGAGTACGGCCCAGTCTGTGGCACTGAGTGATGTCCGGTACAGTGAGACCACTCAACTTTAGGTGGCCTGACAAAGCCTGAACCACCGCTGCACAAGTGTTCTCTTTCTGCCCTTCACTGAGGCCATGGAGAAGAAGAAATTTCCGCCGCCCACGCATTTCCTGCTGATCAATTTGTTTCGCCATGACTTCAATTTGGCTCTGTAGAGATTTGAAGGATGTGATAGCGAAGACTTTGAATGCCTGAAATTCCAGTGCCAAGTTCTCATTGTCAGGAGTGGGGGTGCCTGGATTTGATGCTTGTCGCTCCTCAAAAGCATCCATTCGCTGTCCAAATGTCAACATCATCTGATTTAGACTTTCTTGAATGGCATCCATGATAAAGTGTGTGAATAAAAGCAAGCAAAGTGAAGTGACTTACTAACTCTGTTTACTGTGCAATTTTGGGTGAGAAAACACTGTGGCAGGTGCGGTAACTACTTATTTTCACATATACATATAGACTTTTGTATTCAAATTTATGGTATTATTTATTTAGATTAATTAAGTAAGAGCTACAAAATATCTGTTTTACTTCATTCGCGCCTACCCGCTTTTTTTTGGATAAATTGGATATAAGGGGTCCCCCCTAGACAGTCAAAATTGCTAATCAAGCATTTATTTGCTTGACAAGCACGATTGATGAGGCTTGACTCAACATCGGCACTCATTTTTATTAATTTTTTATTTATTTATTTTGGATGTTTGTTACGCGATTACTCTGTCAATTGTGAACCGAATCGAATGATTATTTTTTTAATCGGTAGGGGTTTCCGAGGTCTCATTGTAATTTTATCGAGATCTGATAAGTATCTCCAGAGATATGACGATACACGTCTCAAACTTGCTACTGAAACTGACTCGCGGGGCATGGAAGTAGGTTGTTTTAGTTTTTAAACTATCCTAATTATTTATTGAAATGGCCGCACACTGAATATGATGCTTGACAATCGTGCAGCTAAATGACCAAGCATGCTTGACAAGCATTGCAAAAATTTAATTTTTCATCAAGAATTAATAATTACCCAGTTCTTAGCAGACATTGCAGCACATGCGCGGACCAATCCCTGCTTCCGTTCCGAATTAATTTTAATTAATTAATTTTTATTTGCACACTTAGCACAACAAACACAGAGTTTTAAATTAGCTTAGGTACTAGACAAAGCTTAAATATGAGCTCTGATTCTCACACTAGGATAATCCTGTGTTGTGAGAATTCAGTATCTTCCTACAATGAGCATTAAACATATGGATAAATATATTGAACTAATATTATGACAAATTCTGCTAAATGTATAAAGCGTATGCAGTAGTTGTTTTAAAATGTATAAACAAAGAAAGTGAAAAAGTATTAAACGATTTCAACTGAAAAAAAAAAAAAAAACAAAAACAATCCCAAGAATACCGATCTTGTTGATTTTTATTTTTTATGTAAGTGTAAGGTATGTAAAAGGTTATGTGTGCAGTAAGTATTACAGGTTGGTCATTAAGGTTTTGTTATCGCAATAGTGTATGCACCTAAGTATATGATAATTATATGAGCGACCCAGTCGTGTTTGCCCAGGAGTGTTTGTCTGAATCTTTTGGATATGGTTTGTATGGCAGTGATATATAATGAAAATGAGTGTGCGTGTAATGGATGCGATGTTAAATGTCATTTAAGTATGTAATGATGTGAATGTGGATGCCTGTTTTAAAATTAATATATATATATAGCATTATTTTTAGTGGGAAAGAGGGAGAGGGAGAGAGTGAAACAGAAGTTAGATGTAGCAGTTTAAATCGTAGTGATGCGGCAGAATCATTTAAATATTTTAAATTTAATAACATTACGTTAGGGGCCTGTTTACAGTATCAATCGACAAAGTCATGGTTGCTAGTTCAAGGTTCTGTTAGTATTATTATATACTAAAAGGTTTATGGGGGCACGTTCATATTAACGGACTTACAGATCCGAACCAGCAGCCCGAGTGACTCTGCCTTACTGACACTGTGACAGGCCCCGTGTTGTTATCTATCAATTTGGAGTACTCTCTCAGTTTCCTCATAGTTCAAAGCCATAAGCCAGAGGGTAACTTTTTGCTTACATTCGAATCGTTTGTTATTAAGAATTTGGAGTGATCTGTCTAAGCGTCTGTAAAGAAATACTCCTTTGTATGAATAGGAGCGTTGAGCAAATTGGGTGCTCGTTTTAGGGAGGTTCCAAGAGTTCCGGCGAGTGGATCGTCCAGTATTAATACAGACCAAAGAAGGGGCAGTTTTGTGAAAGCGTAAAATGGTTGCAAGAATATATAATTGGCGGACACGGAGGTAATTAGTTTCTTCATATAAACTATCAGTGGAGTAGCGGTATGGTTTCCGATAGGCAACCTTCAATAAAGCTCGCTGGGCTCTTTCAATTTTTATGAATAAAGTTTTAGACGCAGATCCCCAACAGACAAGACAGTAACTAAGGATGGATTGGCAAATGGCAAGATAGATTATGCGTATAGTTCCAAGATCAGCAGTACGTCCAAGTATCTTAAATATATGTGTCATTTTACGTAATCGCGCACACAGGTAGGTAATTTGGGTTTCCCATTTGAGATGCTGGTCTATGACAACTCCAAGATATTTTATGTTGTTTACATACTCTAATTTAGGACAGTTACAAGAAGAGAATTGAGGAGTGTGACAGGAATGCAACTTTATATTTATGGGTGGTGGTTTGGAGCGCCGAGAAATATGAAAAGGTAAATATTTGGTTTTGGTCACATTTAATGTGAGGAGATTAGTTTGTAGCCATTTTTGGACCACCGTAAGACCATTCTGTGCTACATCAGATACCTGTTCCCAGCTTTTACTGTGGAAAATGATGGCTGTATCATCAGCAAATGTGAAGATACTGGCTTGGTTCATGTTAAGCTGGCAGAGGTCGTTGATATAAAGTAGAAACAGGGTAGGTCCTAGGACTGATCCTTGGGGCACACCAAATGAAATAGGAGCGTAGTTACTGTACTCGTCTAATAGTCTAACTCTCTGTTTTCTATCAGATAGGTATGACCGAAACCAGTTTAGAGTAGTTCCTCGAATTCCAATAAGCTCCAGTTTGCGTAATAATATAGTCCAAGACACCGTGTCAAATGCCTTGGCCATATCAAGGAAAATGCCTAGGCATTTGTATCCTGAATCTAATTTTGCCGTGACATGATCCACCAACGCAACCACAGCATCTTCGGTTGATTTATTTGCTCTAAATCCATATTGATTATGAGAAAGTATTTTATGTTTCTCCAAAAAACTAAGTACACGTTTATTAACCACCTTTTCTAATATTTTTGATAAGGTAGGTAGTAAAGATATTGGCCGATAGTTAGAAACTAATTGTCGATCGCCAGATTTATAAATAGGACAAACGTCTGCAATCTTGAAGCAACCAGGAACTACACCCGATAACATACTTAGATTGCACACGTGTGCTATAGGAGACGCTAATATGTGTTTAGCTCGTTTGATAACATTATTGCTTATTCCATCGCAACCTGTTGCAGATGAACTCTTTAGACTTGATATTATTTGAATAGCTTCTGGAGTATCTGTGGGCGTGAAAAATAGAGATTCGATAGGGGAATTGGGAATTTTTGTTTGACTAGTTAGTTCTGTTTCTGTTTTATTTAAAGTGTGTAGGGTTTTATTTGCTAAGTCTTTACCTATTGAGCAAAAAAAATTATTAACAATGTCGAGCGACTTAGACTTGTCCATACCTAATTTTAATAATTCACAAGCGTCGGATCTAACAGATTTGAAATTACAGATGTCTTTTACTGTGCTCCACAATTTTTTGCTATTATTTTTGTTGGATTTAATTTGGTTAGCCTCATAGTTATTTTTGTTAGATTCTAAAATAAGCTGACAGTGATTGCGGAATTTTTTATATTTTTCCTGAAGGGTGATATTTTTTGTAGCTTTTTTAGCCTTAAGGTGAAGTAAATCTCTTTTTCGAGTCAGTTTAATTAATTTTTTTGACATCCATGGTTTAATTATAGTTTCAGAATTGCGTAGTTTGATTTGAGTTGTGCATTTTTTTACCGCGGTGCTGATATGATTGATTAGGAAGTTGGTAGCTATACTAACTTCGGTTTTCGTATAAAGTGGATCCCAATCAGTTTTTCCTAATGTGCGTAGTAGTTCGATGTAATTAATCTTATTAAAAGTTTTAGAACGTTGAGTATTCTTAGGTATGCGATCATCTATCCCAACAATAACAGTATCGTGATCTGAGACGTCAGAATCACACACAACGACACGGCATCCCTTTTTTGTGTTGATCATCGCATGGTCTAAGCAGTTGGGGCCTCTGGTCGGTAACGTGTGCCCTGGTATATACCCATAATGTGATGTCAGCTCAAGATACTCACCGGGCTTAGAATCAGTAGTGGTGGGCTTGATGTCTAAATTAATATCACCAATAATTATTGAAGTCTCACTTTTCTTAACTGCCAACATTACAGATTCCAAGGAGTTTAAAAACTTTGTAATGTCCCTTATCGAAGGAGTCCGATATATAGAAATAATTGATATTTTCGTTCCAATATTAATCACAAGGCAGTTAGCATCTTCGAATTCTGGTTCTTGCACATCGACAATAATATTTGTTCTAGTAAATATAATTAAACCGTCATTTTGATTCAAAAATGTTTTTGTGTGGTGGCAGTTGTAGTTAGGCAGAATAATAGGAGTAAACGAGTCATCGATCCAGCATTCAGTTAACAATATTATATCGGGGAGGAATTGCAGTCGTTTTAGTAATACTATAAACTGATCTAGGTTTTTACGGACGCTACGAATGTTTTGAGTAAGTAACGTTAATTGATTCGAACAGTCACCTAGCGAACGCAAACAATCCTCCGCTTCGCTTACTCTTGTATTTTCTATGAGCGACGTATTGTCGATTTTATCAATAAGGTCTGTTCTATCCATTAACAGTTAGCTGAAATACCTGAGTGAATTTAAATGGTTGAGATAATAATATGTAGAACATCCCAAACCGTGCGGTCAGTCTTAATCTATATTTAAAAATGTTTACTATATAAAGAAAACGCAAAAACCTGCTTCTAATCGTAAGTGACAATTCCCATTTCGCAACAGAGTAAGTTGCAGTTGCATAGTAATAAAAGCCAGTCATCAAGGAAGCGTCCCCCGTGCGCAGAGGTGTCATAGAATGCCTTATTTAAAAACAATAGACGCGTTAAGTTGATAAGATTTAAATGTACATATAACATTATGAGGTTGTAGTTAATGTTTAAACTAAAGGTATCTGGTGCTATACATATATAGTGGTATTGAGTTACAGTGTGAAATATTCCTATAAACGACACAATAAAAGATTCTATACAATAAATAAAATTAATGCGAATCAGCATGCGCGTGATTGCTAAATCATTGAGTGTAGTGTTGTGGTTGTATGTGTGTAGTGAAGTTAGGGATTGTTTTAATTCGGTAAGTAAACTTAAATTATTTAAAAGCAAAATAAAAAAATTAAATAATAGTCAGTTGGATTTCGTTTTCAAGCTATCGAGTACAGATTCGTTCTTGACTTGGATGTAAGGCGCCCCTTCTTGCTTACGCAGGTACACTTTGCCGTTCGATGTCCAGCAGTGGGCATAGGATTCTGACTTTGCGAGATCCCGGGCTAAGAAATGAAGCCGTCTGGTTCTGGCCGTAAGCCGTTCAGATATATAGATAGGCGTTTTTGCTTCAGTGAGCCCGAGCTGTTTAGAGCTGAGTTGATCGCCTGGACGGCTTTTATTGTACTTCTTAACGGCGTATAGAAAGTCTGATTTAGTGAAAGTATTTTGGAACTCAACGATCATTGTCGAGACCTTGGAGTCCGCCTTGCTGGGTAGACGGAAGATGTCCCGTATATCAGAGCGGGTCACTGGCACGCTGAGACTTTTTGAGACTTGCTCAACCATAGTCAGGAGGTGGCTGTGCGGTTCTTTAGGTAATTTAGGCACATTCCTGATCTCCACGCAAGTCTTTATTGAGTTACGTTCAACATTATCAATGTGATCACGAATCACAGCTACGTTGCTTGCCAATAATTCACGTTCTTTGTCGATACGAGTTACCACGGATTCAAATGACCCGATTTTCTCCGAGATGAAGTCCATCGACATTTTCGTTTCTTGGTTAGAAATGGTATTTTCAGCGCTCACCCCCTTAACAAGCGTCTCAAGCGAGTCTAATCTAGATGTCTGGGTTTCTATAAGGTTGGAAACCATTCCCTTTAGTTCCTCTAATTCAGAGCTTATACTACCGTCTGAGAGCCGGCGGCGTTTACTTGTCTTTGCTATATTGGGCATTGACTCGGTACGCGTAATGTTGCTGCCTGGATGAAGTCTATTGATGTGGTCTAATAGTGGGTTATTAATTCCAGAGTTTTCAGGAGTTTTTGGCGGTGTACGCATCATTGCAATCTGGGTCTAAATTTGCCGTCTAGTACAAATACGTGGCGCATGCGCGCTACACTTAGAGAGGTTATTCAGTTGATGCTGCGTCACTTTCACTCTCAGTGAGTCTTGAATTTGCTGTCTTAGTCGCACAGCTGCGAGCGTATAGCTAGCACTCACCGTCGCCACGCCGTCCAAGGAATAAAATTGCGTTGCTAGCTTGTACTGCGAGTTGTGGGCACGTCTGCTTCGGTAGGTGGCCGAACGGAAGATGAATGTTAATCAATCTCCAAGCCAATCATTTATAACTTCGAAAGTGATTCTTATTTTTAATCTACGTCGTTTTGGTTTGAAGGAGGGCATCGATATGAATGTACTGAGGGCTACTTTTTGTGTGGAATTTGTTCTGAATTAGACTTCCTGACTTATTATTTATTCGTAACTTGACAAGCATGCGTATTTTAGATGCTTGACAAGCAATTTTGACGATCTAGGGACCCTTTTAGATATCTAATAATATATTTTTTAACCTTCATAATTCTTGTCCTTCAAAACCATACTTTCTCCTCTAATCTTACGACCTATCAGCAAATCAGGTAATCGAAGACCTACGTAATCTATTGTTGTCTGATAAAACGACAGCATAAGATTTAGATAAACCCGCAAATTCAGATCAATCATTTGGTTTGTTTCATTTTGGTCTAGTGATAGATGAACATCCGTGCGGCTTACAAAACATTTTACAGCCGTATTCATAAACGCTGAGGTGTCACAGTGCTCGAGAACGCATAGGGTTATTCAAACCAATACAAATATGTTCTCTAGCTAACTATGCATTTGTTAAAATCGTCATAAATACGGATATCAATCAAGTCTGCAAAAACTTTGGATTTACCTAAAGGCTTAATTTTCAATCGCCACTTACATTTCAAGGGTTGCGAAACTTTCTAATCGATATATCCTTGTAATTATGCTATCGCGTGAAATTTAATGTACTTAGGTACCTACCTTTATTTTAGTGTTGTGGTTTAGAGACTGTTCAGCCTACTGAAGTCTAGTGATACAGTGTTGTTTGGAAGCAGTATAGTCCAGTATAGGCTGCAATGAATCTGGAATCCAAACTTGGTCGCTGTCAAAGTTCGATCGACATCCGAGTAAGTTAACTTAAAGCCTACCTGTCTAACTATAATTACCGCGCATGTGTTTGCCAGTCTATTAGCTAAGATTTATTATGAATATGTTAAATTTTTCGTTTTGTAAGCAGTCTTAACTTATTTTAACTTAAAGCGATTAGAGGTTTTGCTAATTTATTTTATCTTCGAAATTAAATACTTATTTCTTATTGATTTATTATTATACTTACTTACTTATTTACAATTATGTACATGTATTTTGTAACTTTATTTATATTGAACAGAACATAATAAACGCTTTGAATTTTAATTTGAAAACACCTTTAATAATAATAATAATTACCTTCCAACTTTTTCCAACATCATCATTCTGATGCGCTGCCGGACGTCTAACTACCTACCTACATAAGTACCTACTACCTAGCTATTATATCAAATCACTCGTAAGTAATGAGTAGGTAGGCATTTCTACAATATTTACAATTTCTTCGCATACTCTCTCCACGGTAATGTTTGGCAAACATCAGAATGGAAAGCCATTGCATAACTTCGGGCACTTACTGTAGACTGTAGATAGAGACTATGAAATAAGTGCCTATGTAGGAATGTATATAATGTATTAAAAAATATATTATGAAACAGATTAGAGGTTCGTGAGCAGAGCTCGCGTCGCGCGAGTGTTTCATTGCATACCTTGCAATACCAGGTGTTCAGTCCAGGCGATTTTCCTTGTTCAATTTCTTAGGGATGCACGATACGAGTTACAACAAATACTCATTCGATACTTTTTTATCGATAATATTGCGCTTGATTAGTCAATCAATTAGCTTAATTCTAAACCTTATTATCGCCAGCCGGAATGTTGTTTTGAGACAAATAATTGAGTAACGAGTACTTTTAACCGGTACCTACTGAGTATCGTATCCAAAGTATCTCTAGAAGTTTTATTTTATCGGATGAAATAGTATATTACGATACGTGTGACTTTAGTAGTCGATTATTGTACGGCGTGAAGCTAGCTAAACGCCGTGCAATAATCGACTATTTAAGTCACGGAAAAGCGTTCGTAAAGTAGTTACACTATGTTTTAGGTCACACTATGCTATAAAAGTTGTTTAGACAAAAAAGGTGCGTGTTAATAAGGGTAACAAAAAGTTTTGTGACATTTTGGAACATTTTTCGAAATGGCTGATTTATGATTTTTCAACAAACTTCCCAAAAAGAAGGAGGTTCTCAATTCGTCTGTTTTTTTTTGTGGGTATGTTACGCGATTACTTCGTCAATTCTGAACCGATTCGAATTATTCTTTTTGTGATCGATAGGTTACGTTTCTGAGGTGATCTCATTGTAATTTCATCGAGATCTGATAAGTATCTCCAGAGATATGACGATAAACGTCTCAAACAAGAGGGGTTAACAAGAATACTAGTAATGTGCAACCCACATAGCGAGTAATCTTTTTTAAAAAACAAATAAATAAAAAATTTAAAAAAAAACTTGCCACTGAAATTAACTCGCGGGGCATTGAAGACGGTTGTTTTGGTTCTTAAACTATCTTAATTAAGTTGGTGAGTATTAGATGGATGAATGGTTCTTACTTTTTCACATATAAACGGCTGAACGGATTTAGATTTAGATACTAAGTAAAATGCTTATACCACCTGTGGACAAAAACCCAAAACCCATGAATTTAAGCTTTAAGCTACCTCCGACGATATTAGTTTAATGAATACCATTTGTTTTTGACCGACTTCACAAAAAGGGGTTAGTGTCTAGGTTTCGTCACTTTAGCACAGAATAAATAATTGTTGACTTTAGCAATATGCGGCTTCGTGCAAGTCCGATGCACTTCCTCGGGAGTTTACGCAGCGAGATCGCGACGACAACTGCGTTAACTTAACTCCCAAGGAAGTGCATCGGACTTGCACGAAACCTAGGTTGAGACAGTCGACTTCAAATAGTAGTGAGTATATTAATCCGTACTTTTATAATCATGATTCAAAGTCACTTTAACTATAAATCTAATAATTTATGATCGTACTAAACGAAAAAACTTCACATGCCGCGATAGTGAAAATATTCACTAGGCAAAATCACGACATTGAGGTATCAAATTTGTTGATATTGATTATCCTCATATCTCCGGAGATGATTATCAGATCTCGATAAAATTTGAATGGGACCAAACGGGAGGCATAATCTCTCAAACAATAAAATAATATTTCAAATCGGTTAAGATTTAACGAAGGTCTGAGTTAACAAACATAAAAAAAATACAGTTGAATTGAGAATCTCCTCATTTTTTGTAAAGTCGGTTAAAATATCTTAAATTATTTCAAAATATGATGGCTATCACTAGATCACCTTCCTAAATATATTAATATTATATTATATACCTACCCGATAAAATTATCTGATACTAAGTTTTGGCTGAATACTCAAAGTACTAAGTAGATACCCAACCAGCAAAAACTACACTTAAAATAATCGCCACTGTTTTCTTGTTCTTATACCATTCTTATATCGTAGTATAAGCCTGGATTTGGGCACCATTTATAAGCGTAATTTGTTTATATATTTCTAATATCAGTCTTATTGAATGTTGTTTTCACTTAAATTATTCTTACCAAAACTAATTTAAGCGTACATAGGCTTACATTGTTTTGACGTTAAGAGTCCTGTGAGCGTAAGAAAGTTTATTTTGATTTTATATAAGATCAAACACAATCGTACAAAAACTTGGTGTAGTGTTTGTTTGAAAGTTACAACTAATAAAAAAGAAATCGAAAACAGTAAGGATAAAGGTATTTAATAATTATATTGTAATAACCGTACCATTATTAACAAGTGTTTCGTTTTATGCTTTTCGATAATTATCAGTATTGGAAAATATTATTTACTGTAAAGTAGACCCTAGTTTATGATTCACAACTCGTGCGCTTCATCAATATATAGTATTTAGTATTCTTGTTTAATTATTTTATTTGTTAATTTGTATTAAAAGTGACGCCATTGGTATTGCATTTATTAGAATCACTATAAGACTATTTTAAGCTCATTTAGATCATTCCAACATGACTCCATGTTGGAATAACTTAGAGATCCTTGAATTGACATAAAACATTTATTTCATTTAAGAGTGAACGTTTGGGATGTGAAATGGTATTTTATGTGACCGCACTAAAATACTTTTGGTGAAATATAATAGTCAACATCAAATGTTACTCTCACAATTTTAGTCACAAATTCGATTTAAGATCAAACTTTCTTAATGAGACTCGTTTTCTCTATTGTAAGTATGATGATTCAATATCACTCTAATACTGTGCCTATCCACTGCTGTTGATCTTATAATAGTTTTGAATAAGATCAATATTTACATGTTTTAATACTCTAATTAAATGCTAATATTAGTCTAACATTCTTACAATAGCATTTAGAAACTATGTAATAAAATTAAATGAGCTTAGAAAATGTGGATATGAGAGCTAATTTATCTCAAGTGTGATAAGTCTTAATAAATGCTTTTTTAGGCGAGTGTGGCTTACAACGGCACTGTAAATTTAAACTTATAAGCATAATTAAGACAAGGTATTAAGATCAAGCGTATTAGAGGCTGTAACGGCCTGTCAGAGACTAATATAGGAGCGATAGCAATGACGAAAACAGATAAGAGACCACTATAAGCTCAGAACTCTTATAAAGTGAGAAACGTAAGACGATTTTGCTAGTTGGGTAGGTACTTACTTTATTTTTTGCTAAGAAAATTATGTGGTATGTGAGTAACTATTGGAGCATAAAATGCAGGCAAACCCGCAGGGCGTAAATTTGTTTCGCATTCGCAAACAGATCGATTATTACCGCTTTGAGTAACTATTACACTTATCTATGGTAGCACATCGTTCAAGAATGCAGATCATTCTAGATTCCAATTACACTATATGCTTTCTGCCAATCAAATATCATTCTTATTTCTTAAGTTATAGAGTCTGACAATTTTATTCAGGTACCTGCTACGGCCGGTTTAAGGAATTTAGAAATAGGGGAATTTACTTGAAACGTTTTGAGCTTATTTGAGCCAATATCACAGAAAATTGCGTGACACAAATGATAATTTCTACCGGATAGAAAATATTACCTTTTTACAAATAAAATAGAGTGTATGGTAGTAAAAAGAAACAGGTAGAAACAGATAGGAGCATTAATATTATTATAATTTTTTTTATGGTAAAAGATGACAGGACAAGCACGTCGCTCGCCTGATGGTAAGCGCTGACGTCTATATATAACAGATACAGTGGCATGCAACATTCTGGACTGCCAGAATGTTGCATGTCACTGCACTGCGCCTGTTACCTTGAGAATAAAGATTTCGAGTCTCAAATGCCCTGTGATTTCACTAGACACCTTGCCATTTCATTTCAACCGAAAACATTCCTATTTCACGGCTGAAAATTAATTGGCAAATTGGTGGTACCGCCTCAGGGGGACTAGCAGAAGTCCTAGGTACCACTACAACAATATATCATGTTCCGCCTGACTCACTACCAAAAAGTAGCTTACCACCATCAAGGAGAAAATCTGCCGCCAAAACCTTACCGGCAGCACCACAGCCCTTTAGAATCAGACCATTCTAGGCCTACGCCTAGGCGTTACCATCTTCGACCATATAATCTCATATAACAAAAAAAAACTAATTAATAAAAAAAAATCACAAGTGAATTATTTTAGGACCAAAACACCCGACTGCGTGATGAAAATTAAGTGATTAAACTATTCCATATTCTTAATCACCGTTAAAAATTATTTATTTTGATACCACACTCGATGTATTTTGAAAACATTAATGTTGTGTTTGGTAATTCCAATTTGCAAGTAATTTGCATACAAAAGACTTCAACGCGTGACTCGTTTTTCCTTCCGAATAGTCGAACCGCAATGTTCATCTCGTTATTTGAGATTAATTTTTGGCGCCAAAAATCCTTAATTATTATTTTTTTTATTTTGTTGTACCGAGTGTCATTCTCACGCACGACCAAGACGAATCTATTGTGACCACTTACATATAAATACGACAAGCTGTTTAAGGCTCTAGAGCGTGCCAAAGAAATTACGTACATACACTCCAAAATATAACCCTCCTTCTTTCGCAGTCGGGCAAAAAATTAAAAAGATGTGCATTGGGCGCATGGCAAAAGATTCATCGCATCATAATGTTTGATATAGGTGACACATAACCACATTATTGATAATAGTCTATGTCGATATATGTAGAACGATATATTATTATCTTTTCTATGACGATACCTACTCAAGCGTAGACAGAGAAAAGAATAGACCGCGGGTAGCTCAGTCTCTTTCCCACATTAAATAGGATATGCTATGGAGTTATTCCATGTAACGGAAAAGGACAAAGCTATAATATTTCCCTCTCTCAGTGCGTGCCGGTTTTTACAGGGTCAATAACGTAGTTAACGAACTTTGACTTTTATTGCTATGTATCACTGGGTTCTAAATACATATATGGTTATGTTACAATCTTCTATCTCATGTGGCCACGCTACCCAAATCTCTATAGTTTTATCCCTCTACGTACTCAAGTATTGGTTGATCTTGGACCTTGATCAAGTACTCTAGTCTAGTATAGAATGTCGGTGAGCTAGGCGCGATATTTAACACCTTCATTGCGGGAGCTAAGTTTGTTATGCAGTGCGGCAAGGAGAGCAGTTTCCCTCGGCGCACACGGGCTACCGGCCACAAGCCGCCACCGGCATATTTCCTATAGTTTTCATACATTTTATATGGACTCGCCGCACACGGTGACGCCGGTGGCCGCCACACGCTACATGATAAAATGTATGAAAACTATAGGAAATATGCCGGTGGCGGCGTTTTGTGGTTGTGGCCCGTGGCCCGTGTGCGGGGGGGACCCTTAGTCTTTTGAACTGGCTGGCTAGTGCTGAAGTTATCATGAAAATTTCAAATTTGGAATCCAATTTTATACATTTACTAAATTTGGTTTCAAATTGATTTTCAAAAGTAAAGATTATTTTACAGTTTTACCTTTAGAATGTATACGCCCTACCGACCTTTACAGGCCAAATAGCAAATTAGCATAAGGTAATCAATTAAAAAAAACCTGTGCTACTCATGCATGTGTTTCATTTAAGAAGTTTCGACCTCAACCTTTTTGAAAAAGGTTGAGGTCCAAACTTATATATTATCGATGTCCAAACTTCTTGGTTTCATTTCAAACATCCCGTTCTCTTCATGTCAATTTTTATCAGTAAAATTTATCCCTAAAGACAATGATGCGCTGAACATTGAGCCGGAACTTGATAAATCTTAACAATACTTACAATAATCATATTACAAAATATGCTAGGTAGGTACTGTAACCGCGCCAAGTATATTAATTAATCTGTGGCCAAGTTCACACGCTTGCAAGTTAAGCCTCCTCGGTGGTGGAATGACAGGTGATGTCATGCTAATGCCGCCATGGAGGTTATATTATGAAATCATCGGTAGATAATCGCTAAGGTTTTGTTCTCAATTTGATTTTATGATAAGTATATGTTTCTAATGTAGGTAGGTATGTGTAACAGGATACATAAAGAAGACGCTCGCTTGATTGGGGCTTTAAGACTGGATTTCTAGAATTTAAATGTAGGTACTACTGCGTACTGTAATAATAAGCATTTAGCACTATTAGACATTTTTATTTCGATTACGATTTATAATAAATTTTTATGAAATGTAGTAATGTTAAAGTATAGGCTATAGCAGAAATTATGTAAAAAATAAATTTGTAAGTTACACAGTGGCGTATCGTGCCTTGGCGGGGCCCGTTACAAAAATTTGTTTTTTTTTTAATTTTTTATATGAAGTGTTTTTTAAAGGTGAATTTCTCACTAAAGAAAAAACAATGTTTGCATAAAATTAAAAGAAATGTTTATTCATCACAATTACATATATATATTTTTGTGCCTTTTGTCATTTCTGAAATAAAACATAATTTGGGAAGGTTTTATTAACTTTTGCTTATGCACGTCGGGGCCCCGTATAATTGATACGGCAGATGCGGCGGTAGCTACGCCCCCGAAGTTACACTTACTTATAAAAAAATAGATGTGTTTGTTTTGTAGTATTTAGGACTTTTACAAAACATTTTTTTTTCGGATAGACAAGCATTTGACCACTTTCTCTGATGTCGTGTGACGACTGCCGACGGAATCCTGCTTGTCTGGAAGTGGACGATGGCAGGGAGCAGTCCTGGATTTGTGAATAGGCCGTATGACGACCACTCGATTAAAAAAAAAAATACATGGGGCGGCCGAAATAAAGTGGCCTACGCTCATAAAAAAATTAAATCTGGCACTGGCAGGGGGATAATGTGCAGCAGGTTAACTTGAAAGCGCAACTTTCCTAAGCCATCTTCTGGGTAGGACGCTAGTAGGTACTAGGTACATCCAACTTCGAAGTTCTGGGTCAAAAAAAAATGTAGTGAAAGTCTTCAAGTGGCTATTGACTTCTTTATTTTAATGTCAACCTTAGAATACAGAAATAAAACCGACCAAGTCGAGTTGGACTCGCCCACCGAGGCTTCCGTACCAATTTCTTAGGCTAGGTTAAAAGACAAACTTAACTTTGCAGTTCAATCCATAGAAAATGTAGGTACTGCACCAACCGCAAATAATAAGTTTGTAAGTTCACTTTTTTTTGCTATTCTACTACATTTTTACCCTTTTCAGATTTATTTCTATGTAAGTGGTTCAAGAACTTTCTTTTTGCCAAATTTCATGATTCTATTTCGCAAAATATGCGAAAATATGTGACATACACGTTCATATCTTTTGATCGCGTTTGAGGTTTGATTTTTTCACAGCCAAAAGATACCGTAGACCCGAGAATCTAATACTATAAGAATCTTTGTCCTGACATACTGATTGACTGACTGACTCACTGACAGACAACGCACAGCCTAAACCGCTAGTCGTAGAAACTTGTAAACGTGAAAATTTGGAGGGTATATTTGTCTTAGTACGTAGGGTATACTAAGAAAGGATTTTCCAAAATTCACCCTTTAAGGGGATGAAATGGGGGTTCAAAGTTTGTATGGAGAAACAAGATTAGATAGTCTTTTCTATCCGAAACTTTACACAAGTGATCCAGTAAAAAAATAAGTAAATACTTGTTTCAGGTTTTTTTGAAAATCCACCCCCTAAGAGGGTGAAATGGGGTAACAAAGTGTGAAAATCAATATTGTTTCGGATTACTCTTCAAATTTGGCATGCAGGATAGTAATTACGACGTAAGTGCCCTCTGAGAAAGGATTTTCCAAAATTCACCCCTGAAGGGGATGAAACGGGGGTTCAAAGTTGTATGGAGAAACAAGATTAGATAGTATTTTCTATTCGAAACATCATACAAGTGCTCCGGTAAAAAAAAATAAGTAAATACGTGTTTCAGGTTTTTTTAATTACACCCTAAAGAGGTTTAAATGGGGTAACAAAGTGAGAAAATCAATATTGTTTTGGGTTGCGATAAAATTTGGCATGCAGATAGTTATTACGACGTAAGTGCCCTCTGAGAAAGGATTCTCCAAAATTCACCCCTGAAGGGGATGAAACGGGGGTTCAAAGTTTGTATGGAGAAACAAGATTAGATAGTATTTTCTATTCGAAACATCATACAAGTACTCCGGTAAAAAAAATAAGTAAATACGTGTATCAGTTTTTTTTAAAATATTACACCCCTAAGAGGGTGAAATGGGGTAACAAAGTGTGAAAATCAATATTGTTTCGGATTGTGCTGAAATTTGGCATGCAGATAGTTAACAGATAGTTAACACATAGTTAACACAAGTACTTAAGTAAGTAAATACGTGTTTCAGGCTTCGTTTCAAATAAAATAAGTTTTTAAAGCGGGCGAAGCCGCGAGGCACTTCTAGTTTAATATAAGTTTCAACTTCAATAATACCTTTACGCATTCCGGAGATAAAGGCTCTTGACAGACGGACATACAGACAGACGGACAGATAGGCAGATGGACAACAAAGTGATCCTTTAAGGGTTCCTTTTAAGGTACGGACGGAATACTAAAAACAGAAAGCACGTCGAATCATAATTTCAAGCAACGTTCTATTTACGAAAACCCGACCCGAAAATTCACGCGCGCCTTTCTTCGCCTTTTTTTGAACCCGTGTAAAGTTGCTAGCACTTTTACCCGACTGCGAAAGAAGGAGGTTTATTAAAGTTTGTAACGGCTATTATCACGTTAAAAAGTTTTATTTACCGGAAAATTAACTCCGACCAGTTTCGAACATTCTTGAAGTTCATCATCTGGGAGTTGAACTGTAGGCGAAACTCTATGTAACAAGATATACAAGGGATTGAGAACCCACAACATAATCTGCTCCAATAGTGCCGAACTAACTAAACTAATCTTTTGACTCCACAATAAATACAGATAGTAGGTACTACATATTTATTGTGGAGTGGAGTCAAATTTAGTTAGCATAACATCTGAATTGGCACTAATAGTGTATTTGTATTATTTATTCTGTGGTGGCGAAGTACGACATCGTACATGTAGGTAGGTACAATGTAATTATGATTCGTATCACGATCCGGAGTTAAGAAATCTAGAGACCTCTCGATCTTTTTTGAAATCCTTCAATATACTCTAGTTTAGTCCCTAACTTACGTTAACGTATAGTCAGTAAAATCAGGCGTCATTCACTCGTTGTTTTTTTCCTATCGCGTATCGTGGACGATACAACCGACGACATTCGTATTTTGAACGTTATCGACGTTGTATTGTAACTAGGTTTAATCTCGCATATTTGCTGTCTAGAGTTACTGTCAGAGAGTGCATGTTCTGTCCGTAGGTCCGTAGTCCGTACTATGCTATGTATTATCTTTTCTGTGGTAAAATCACGAAAATAGGTATTGGGAATAAATAGTTGTACAGCATGGTGATAAATATTACATAAGCGTCTAGTCTTTGCTTTGGGTATAGAATCCAAGCAACTTACATAAAAAATCGAGGATTGCATTACACCATATCATATCATAATATACCCCATCAAACTCCAAAAATGTCAGCATCCCGTTTTATAAATGTTGCCTATGTGAAATAAAGTTTAAAATCTAATCCAACAATTTTCTACCTACCCGCAGCGCGCAAGAATTCGTCACGTAAAGCTATGGGCGCGGGACTTCACCGGACTGGGGCTGAGGTGCGGGGGAGGTGCGCGGGAGGGCGTACACGTACATTCTGTGCTGCGGAGTGGACCTGCGGCAGCTGCCAAGCTACAGCCAGGTGAATTACCTTTCCCTTTAAAGGAATGACACCACATTGAATCAAGGTTCCTCAATAAGCGTGGGCTTTACCCCTAATTAGACGCCCTATCTCCCTAAGTGTTATTACACTGCACATATAAAGGCGGACCGGGTCCTCTCTTGCAATTAGGGATAAGTAGGGACCCTGACTGCCTTACTTTCATTACACCTTCCGGGATATAGAGTTGGAGTTCGGGACCCTGAGTCAGTGTGATTTATTACCCTTTTTACTTATTACCTTTTAACTATTTGGTCCTTAGAGATCAGTTTTAATGTGGCACACGACGAAAATAATTAAGTCATAATAATTGCTGCTTTTCCATCCACTGCTGTGTATAGTTCTTTTTTTCGCTCTTCCCACGCTACGATCCTACCCTCATCCATGTCTTTCCTTCCTACTTAATTACATCGTCAACCCATCGTGCTGTCGAACTTACAACGTTACTTTTTCTATTAAATTCCTAGAAAGGATTCCGTCCTTGCGCATAGGGTTAGTAGTAGTACAAGTAAGTAGACTAATGCAAGTCATCAGGTTTTGGGGGTATAATCAGGGCGAGCGAAGCGAGCCCTAATACTATCCCACAACCTGGGCACTTTTGTGGTACACTTTACTCAAAAACTATCACGTCTATTGATTTGTGATTTAACGTAGTAATTTAAATTTACATGTAAATGTGTTATCAGTAAAAAAATCATAAGTGATGATTAAAAATTTTGTTTCTAGGATAGAATATTATTGTACTACTAACGCCATCCGTTAGAAGATTAAAGAATTAATTTCGCTGCGAACATTATGTTTGGTTACTAACGCCATCTGTTGGAAATGTAAAGAATTTAAATCTGTCATCCAAATGACGTTTGGTATCAGTGTGACTATTTGTGGCAGATTCCTGCCATTTAGGCAGATTTGGGACCTACATTTTAACTCTTCTGATTCCAAAAAGTGGCAGATTTCAAGGATCTTTATGAATGTTGAAATATGTATATATAGAATTTTGACAATTTTCTGTTACTATTTAAAGTATCACATTTTTATTATGAGAAGGTAAATAAACTTTATTTTTATGACTTATTTTCTGCCATAATTCAATAATATGATGGCAAATTTTATGCATTTGTTGGAGGGTTGGTGGTTTGGCAGATTTTTTGCCAAGGTCGGACAGATTCGCCACTTAATATAAAAAAAACTGGTTTAAAAGTTATTACCAGGCAGAATAAATACGCGAGCCCTCACAAAGCTCGGCTTTTAGCTAGTTAAAAATAGTTTGAACATGATGGTTTTGGGGGTATTATTCAAAATAGTTTGAACATGATGAACAAATCTTGTTGAAGGCTGGTGTTTTAAAGTTGAGAAGAAGGTCAAGTGCGACTAATTTGATGACGGTGCCCTATAAATGGATGGATGGTTTGTCTTGAGCGTCTCAGCTGGAAAATTGATATTAGTCCAAACCACGATTTAAATACAAGCTGTAGCAAATTTGGTTTCACCGAACAGCATTGCCTATATATTACAATATTTTATTTGAGTATCTCGGAGTATCTCTGAAAGATCGAATTCGAAACGAAGTCATCCGACAGAGAACCAAAGTTATCGACATAGCTCAAAGGATTAGCAAACTGAAGTGGCAGTGGGCTGGTCACATCTGTCGTAGAACCGATAACCGTTGGGGTAGACGTGTTCTAGAGTGGAGACCACGGCTCGGTAAACGAAGGGTAGGATGACTAGGACGCCCACCAGCTAGGTGGAGCGATGATATACGCAAGCTGGCAGCGGTTGGAAACAAGGAGCTGAAGATCGAGCTCAGTGGCATGCCAAAGGAGAGGCCTATGTCCAGCAGTGGAAGAATACAGGCTGATGATTGTCTGTAATCTGATTTGCGCCCGAAGTCTTGTCAAAGGCTCTGTGTCGCTTCGTCGACATCAGCTCAGTGCTTATAGGAGGTTTTTAACCGACTTCAAAAAAAAGGAGGAGGTTTCTCAATTCGACCGTATATATATATATTTTTTTTTATGTTTGTTTGCGGATTACTTCGTCGTTTATGAACCGATTTTGATTATTCTTTTTTGTTGGATTTTATTGTTTTGAAAATTACCATGGTACCACACTTGGGATATCTCCTCGGTATCCCAAGTGTACCATGGTAATTTTATCGAGGTTTGATAAATATTTTCAGAGATATGTAGATAAACACCTCAAAATTGGTACTGAAAATTAATAGCGATGCATTGAAGTCAGTTATTTTTAACTGACTTCAAAAAAGGAGGAGGTTTCTCAATTCGACCGTATATATGTTTTTTTTTATGTTTGTTCGCGCCTAACTTCGTCGTTTATGAACCGATTTTGATTATTCTTTTTTTGTTGGAAAGGAGATATCCCATGTGTGGTACCATGGTAATTTTATCGAGGTCTAATAAGTATCTCCAGAGATATGGAGATAAACACCTCAAAATTGGTACTGAAAATTAATAGCGCGGCATTGAAGTCGGTAATTCTTTTTAGTTTTTTAAACGATCTTATATTGTACTGCTCACCATTCTGCATATTATATCGTAGGTTTAGCTAGTCACAGCTGAGTAGTTTACCGTTTGCATTTTACTATAAGTATTTCATCACAATATTTTAATACCGATATCGTATTGATCGACTATGCGAGCCATGGCCATATTTGAAGCTAGTAAATATATAAGTTAATTTAGAAAATCCATATGTATACATATATTATGAAAACGTTAGTAACTCTGTCTGTTTGTTACCTAATCACGCCTAAACGGACGATCAGATCTTACTGAAATTTAGCAAGGAGGTACTTTATGGCATGAGGATGAACATAGACTTCTAAATTCTTGGTTTACGTGAACGATGTCGCGGGTATCAACTAGTTTAATATATAGATAAGCTCATGCTTATTAGAATTCGGTAAAATAGGGTCAACTTATAAAATATGGGGCAGCCGTCTAACATTTAGAGAGACGCTCTATTTTTGGCGTCGCCTGTCCTTTATAGGTCTATGGGGTATGTCAGGCATGAAAGAGGTGACCTTGTTAATTTTATTTTATCTAAATGTCAACAGTCTTACTGTATGAAGTGGTCGTTTAAGGACAGGTATTGTTCACTATTCAAAGAAATAAAATATTTCGTCAACTAAATTCAGAGTTATTTTTCAAAACTAAAGTAAAAACCATAGACCTACGATTTACTACAATGAATAGGTGGGATAAACTGTTTCTTGACAGTCAAACACATAATTAAGTATAAAAAACAATATACAAAAGCTACAAAAGAGGCATATTTGTCTTTGAAAAGTATTTAATTCGTTAGTCAGATAAAGGCTGTACCGACAGGTAGCCGGTGCAAATCTTAGTACGGATGGTAGTCTATAAGTGGTAGAAGCATATTATATCGATGTTCCGCCTGACTCGCTACCAAAAAGTAGCAGGAGAAAGTCTTCCGCCATAACCTTACGCTGTTCCGTCAGCACACAGCCCTTGAGAGTCAGTGTGTTCACCATCTTCGACCACATCATCGCTTACCACTAGGCGAGATAGAGGTTAAACGCTAGCCTATACGATTAAAAAAATCTAAGATAAGATTAACTTCTTTTGTGACTATCAGGGTATAACAAACAAATAATATAAAACTTACCCTAATTTACAAATAACTAATCTAGCAAACTGCCTGTAGATATAATAGTGCCCAAAATACAGGCTACATCTCTACTCTGGATGGTAATGCTAATTTTTTGCGCAAGATATTGCGCCAAGTTACCAGTCGCATCAACCAGGCATTTCCAAAATATGAGATAAGATAAGATTTAAATTATCATACAGTTTTTATGAATGCCTCTTCTTCACGTCCTACAACATGCTTTACAGGAGACAAAATCAAGAGCATCAAGATAGAATTCGTGGGTACTCCACTAGAGGATGCAGTGAGCATACTCTCCCTCGCGTCTCCATACCCTGTGCAACTGGAAGTGGCTGAGGGAGGCAGGGCGAGCGGCGCCCACCGGCCGGTCTATCATCCGCTGCTGAAGAGAGCTGGATCTATGGGCGACGTTAGCACGGTGAGACCATACTTCTTTAAACTACCTACGTTATAACGGCATTTGCTGAAAGGCCTCCGCTGTGTCTATGTTTCTGAAATATCCTGCTCCTGCTCCTTGTTATACCTATAATGTGGAGCGGTAGTTATATTCCTTATCACTAATTATAATTACAGTTTGAGATACCATATTCTTCGATTAGTTGATAATGGAACTTGGGGACTTAACTATAGCGGTAATAGCACGATATGATTTCTTCATTTTTTGTTTGCTTAATTAATAATTAAAGTCAAACTGTAGCAACTTCTGCATTATCTCTAAGCAAGCCTACTTACTTACCTGAGTCTTTATTACAACTGTACTTTATAAAAACTTTCGACTTAATAAGTATACACCTATCTTTAAACTATACATAGGCCAATCATGTATTAGCCAACATCGCCAATTATGTATTAGTCAACATAGAATCTGCGTTTTCTATTAACAGATACTATTGACAAATTAGTGGCAGATTTCTACAAAATCACATGGTAGTGCTAATACGACAACATCTTGTGAAACCTATTGTTAACACCTCCTAAATCTAAATTTTAAAATTATGACACATTCATAAGACCGTTGTTGAGGCTAAAAATAAATAACGTTATTTATTGAAATTATTTAGCTAGGTACGTACCTAGCTAAATAATTTCTTACTTTATTGCTAGAACGAAACATGTAGATATTTTTCAAGATATGCAATCAAAAATATAAAATAATATGCATGAGTGACTTCTAAGTACTACAAATATACTTAGGAAAAATCTTTGTATATTGTAACACTTTGAAGTGCCAAAATTATGTAAAAGAGCTTTATTTTAGAATTAAAACATATATATAATAATAAAACACTTAAATAAATATATAATAAACGCATTCACCTAACCAAAGCAATATTTAACCAACTAGTAAACTACTAAATAAAGATCGATCGTAACTTTAAATGCCGCGTATTTGTCAGACATTTTCAGTAGCAAGGTTGAGGTGCCATATCTCTGGATATCTCGATAATTGTACAATGGGACCAAACGGTAATGAATGATGAAGTTCAACAGATGGGTTTCATAGCGTACGTACGTAACGTATGCCAGAGTTCGTAGATAATAAACTCAACATTTGGCTTAATACGCTAATCGTGTGCAGTCATAATAAAACCAAAAAAAATAATTAACTAAAATCAACTTTCTCGGGAATTAAGTTACGGGAAAAAGGGCAACATTTTGGCACATATGGCATTAGTACAGTTATTGGCATTTGAGTTTAAATCAAAACTATAAGTTGTAAAACTAAAACTAAACTGTGCATGATTTATACATTTCCAGGTAAGTATAATAATATTGAGTCTGTGCAAAAAGAGAACCGAAGCAGGAGTTAATTGTAGTACTTGGAAATATAAAAATTATGCACATAATTTTGATTTAAATCTCGGGTGCTAAAACTGTATCAGTGTCAATATTTGGCACTTTACATCCTTATTAGTAAACTGGGTCAATAACTACACAGAACCTGTTTTAAAAATATGGCTTGTACAACTTTGTATTTTGCGTATGTAATGTAGGTTTTTTCTGTGGTTAACCACAGTAAACAAAATTATTTTGATAATTTTTTTTTATTAATATTTTAATTATTTTACTTTTTAATTACCATTTTACCTAAAATAGTATGCTTAAGCATACCATTTACACGCATACGTAAATTTTGTAAATTGACCACAGTTGATTAATTTGTCTCAGTAGGTAATCCACACACGCAGCGAAGAGCAAACTATGTAAACCTGATGGAAAGTACAACTTTCCTACAGAACGTTGCGCTTTCTCTGTTTCCCATGTTTGCTTTAGGTTTACTGTTCGTTTCTTTTTTGCATTGACTCTTTTAGAAACTTTTTAATATTTTTCTTGCAAAATCTTTGCTGATACCGTATTATGTGGGTAACTTCTTGCTAACTATAAAATAATACAAATTATTTAGCTTCTTACATAAGCAAAACATAAGCATAGTGATAAGCTATAAACGTCTGCCTGTAATAGTATTAATGTTTATTTATTTGGTAAAGCGAATTTACACTTCTGTAGGTAGTTAATGTAAAAACAATAATTAAATTGAAATAAAAAGACATATTATAATAACTAAGTATTGCTTATAAAATCGACAAATAGACAGATTGGCACGTTCTGGATTACCAGAATTTTGCTGGTTTTTAGGGTTCCGTAGTCCTGACAAGGAACCCTTATAGTTTCGTCATGTCCGTCTGTCTGTCTGTCTGTGGTTTTGCTGAGAAACCGCTAATACTAGAAAGCTGTAATTTTGGGGGGGGTATGTATATAAATTACGCCGACAAAGTGCTGGAAAAAAATTGTGAAAAATATTTTTTTTTTAGGGTAGCTCTATGAGAAGTGGGGATGATTTTTTTTTCATCGTCTACCCCATTGCGTGGGGTATCGTTGAATAGGTCTTTTAAAATGACTTCAGAGTTGCTAATGCCATTTTTCAATTGAATGCTCCATTTACGAAATATAAAACTTTAAAGTGCAAAAATTTGTTCTAGTAGGTTTCCCCCCCCCTCTAAAAGCTAAACTGCTGGCTTGAAAAATCTGGAAAAAATTGTGATAATAGCGCATTTCATGAACTTTAAAGGAAAACTATAGCGGTTAAGATAACTTTATTAGTTTAGCAGTAATAGTCGTTGAACTTGGGTGTTGGATAATTTTGTATCAAATACAAAATCCTTAGAATAACTCCAAAAGTGTCAAAGTTAAAGTGACAAAGACGGAGTACCTAGTTGCTTGTTTATAACGGGTAAATACTTGCATTTAATAAATGGCTACTACGGAACCCTACACTGCGCGTGGCCCGACACGCACTTGGCCGGTTATTTTGCTTTTCATCATTCATTTGCTTTTTTTGACCGACCTATTGCAAAAAGAAATATAAGCCTTTTTATTTCCTCTTCAAGATTTTTGAAGGTTTATATTTCTATCTCTAAAATATTATTATAATATATAAATATATATTCTTATATATATTATATATCTTATATATTATTATAGATTCATTGTCTAAAAATATGCATAATGCATAAAGTTCGATGCCAGCCAGCTTGGAAGATGTGGATTGGACGAAAATGAAATGTCAATGTCAACTTGTCATACGCATCGTCTAACTCTAACTCATGGAGAGAGAGACTATAAGCTTTATGGTCTAACTGCTGTCTGCCGTCACCAGACAAGCACAATTTATTCTTAGACCGCATCGTCATTTAACATCAGGTGCATAGCAGTCAAGTGCTTTTCTGATAAAAAAAAACCTCGTTCTCAAGAGACTTATTTTCTTTGAGCTATATACGTGACCATTTATTTTTTCACTCAAAACGGGACATTACTTAAAAAAAAAAACGAGTAATTCGCGTTGCTATTGGATAATGAACAAATTTATTATTTCCTATTGTCACCTATCTGCCTCTAGCAAAAAAAAATATTAGCCAGAAATTGGCGTGGCTATTGGTTAATAAAGAAATTAGTAGCTATCAAATAATCCAATCATATCGCCTGTCTGCGTACCAGTCTGCATCGCGGTGACGCGTTGCTAGGTAACCGGTTGGCTTAATTTTCGCAAGGTTTTGAAAAACGGGACAATTATGCGTCCCAGCGAAGGGACGGTCCCGTTCAAAACGGGACGTCTGGTCACGTTAGCTTTATCATGCTGCAGTAATTATTTTTTATTTTCAAAAATATTTGAACGAACAATGCAAATTTTCATAAAGAATGTTTATGATCGATGAAAGAATGACATTGCAATATTAATTTATACATCACCTTATAAGAGATCATTGTACCTTATGTAAGCATACTAATTATTTTTATGGTCCCCACAAATCGCGTATACATTACTCATCAATGCCTTTCAAACCACTATTTTTTGACCTACCGACAACCTTCTTCTATTTCACATTGAAAGATCTTTCTGAACTGGTGATGTTTTAAAGCGGTCATAATAAAAGATGGTAATAGCCAAAAGTTGTTACATTGAAAGAGACATTAAAACAAATAAAATAAGGATGTTATTTGATCAACAACTGAATTGTTTTGTGTAGTACCGTCCGGCGTCGATGTTTGGAATACAATGTCTGCACGTTATGGAATGCATAGTTATGTGACCATTGTCTCAAGTTATAATGAAGTACGTGCGCATCGATTCTTCAGATCTAAGAAAATAAGTAGATTGCCTAATACAGAGGCTCAACGTTCTATCACGATGTCAAAACTTGAAGGGTTTTGTTTATTTGGCAGTTTAATTTGTATTTCAACTTGAATTTTCTTTCATAGATTATTCATAAAATACAATACATTTACACTTAAATCTATATTTGAATAACTGTATCCCACAGCTTCGCCCGCGTTAACTCTATGTGTTCAGATCCAGATAAGTTCAGATAACATACTATCTGTGTGCTAAATTCGTTTTTACCACCAAGGAGTGGATGAGTAACCACTATCTTTTCATTAATTCAATACGTCAATCCATCCTCACAGACATTCGCATTTATAATATTAGTAGGATTCTCAGCAGGGTATTTCGTGTAAATGTCGAGTGCATGACACTTACATAAGTATTGTTTTTTTGGAAATTAATTGGCATCTTTGTCTTTTACAGCTTGAAAAGGAAGCGAAACTGCTACACCCACCAAAATCTCCAAACACGTCACATTCCAACAACTCTACACTAGAAACAAAACAAAAGAGTGGAGGGATCAAAAAAATCATTACAGAAAAGATCATCACCTCAACCACACTAGAACGGAACAAGAAAGACAAGAAAGATGGCACAACCACGCTGGAAAGAGAAAACGAGAAGAACTTCAAACTCGCTAACAAAGCGAGACATTCAGAAATACCTAGTACTAACATTAACAAACCCGAACGAAATAAGAACAGACATTCAACAGGAAATGATATTCAAATTATTCAACCTGAAAACGGTATCGCGCATATTGAACATGCAGAAGTTCAGAAGAAAGATTACGATCCAAAACGCGCGATGAAGTTCGGTATCCGTGTTCTCCCGCCAAACGTTCCTGATGATGGAGTCTTGAAACAGAAGAATGTAGAAAACGGCGTAGTAGCAGTTGAAAGAACAGTGGATGAGATAGACAAGCCTGAACCGCAGAGAATGGCACCCACAGCACAAATAAAACTCGAGAATGAGACAGAACAGAAAAAACCTGTTGTCGCTAAAAGGAGAGAGAAAATGGCACCGCCAGTACCTAATGCAAGAGTCAAGACCAACGAGTCAGATATGAGCATCTCTCAAACAGATATTAATACATCTAAATCATCAGAAACTGCGATAACCTTTGCAAGGAATGATTTGAATTCCAGCGGTATTAAAAGGGATGAGAATGGAATACCACAAGAGTTACCTCAACATATGATCGATGCAGCAAGAGCAGCTCGGACAAACAGGAAGAGTTCCACTGATTTAATTCAAGAGAGAGATAGGTCAGAAAATAAAATGGAAGAGGCTCCTAAGCCGGAGCATAAAAAAGAAGCGCCACGACCAGAATATAGAAGAGATGATGCTTCAAAACCCGAACATAGGAAAGAGGAAGCTCCTAAACCAGAGCTAAGAAAAGAAGAAGCTCCAAAACAAACAAAAAAATCGAAAGGCAAGGCTCCTTCACCTCCTGATACGGACAAAAATAAAACAGATGACAGTATACTCGAACAACTCAAAAATGTAAACGATTTCTTGAAGAACGAAAAGCAATATTCTAGTTTACTCAATGAGACAACTATCTCAACTCCTAACAAATCTACAACTTCTTCTTATATTAACACTTCAACACCAAAAGTAAATAAAACCAAAAGCTCTATTATGTCTCAAGCGGAAGAATCTATCAACTTTAGCCAAGATGATATAGATGATATTGTGTCGAAACCGTTCAAAAGAGAAAGTGACTCTCTAAACAACTTTTTTGAAGATTCCAAGTCGAATTTGTCTTCTAATCAAGATATCCATTCTGTCATGTCTTTGAATCAAAGTGATAAAAGCGAGAAAGGTTCTACTACTATTGAACTAAACAACAGTGACATAACTATCCATAGTTCTCCACTAAATGATACAATACATTCCACATCTGATGACAATTCTTTACTGGATGAAAACGAAAGGAAAGCTGCTTCTTTGGGAGATCTGTCGAGATTTGAAATGAGAGCTAAAGCTAGTAAGCCTTCTTCAGGTACGCTTGAAAGAGCACAAAGTCTTGATATATCTGCCGATGATGCTGAAATCGTTGAAAGTACAATTTCACCAAAGAAAAGGAAAGCTATGTCAGTTGTGGAATCAACTTTCTTCGATTCAGGCACGGATGACATCATGCCAGATATGATTGATTCTGACAAAGGTGTTGTCATTAAACACAAAGAGCAGAGACTCAGTTTAAACATTGCTAAAACACCAGCTATGGAGGGTCTCAATACGTTCCAGAGAAACCGACTCAAGAAAGGTTCCGAGTTCGGTAATTTAGAAGACGCCATTGTGAAGGGATCTAGTAGTTCAGTAGAGTCGGAGAAAGCAGATGAAACCGACTCACCAAAGAAAAAGAGCAAAGATTTCGAGTTATGTAAAGAAGGCGAACATGAAACATCTGATCATTTAGCAAGAAGAATAATGGACGAAAATTTGAAAGTACACTTAAAACTTGTATCTGAGTTTGCTAAATCAACATCTGACGGTAGCAACATGTCTTCTCTCGAAAGTTCTCACGAAGCTCACACATCTACTAATAAAATAGAAACATCACCACCAAAGTATGAAGAAAAGTTGATAACTTACGATACCAATATACCAGACGATATGAAAGTATCTCGTAACTCATACGTAAACAGCTTGGAGAGACCAAAATCAGATATGATGAAGAAGTTGCTCGCTAAAAACCCTATTTTGAACGTCCATATCGACCAAAGTGCTACACAAAGCGAAGCCAGTACTAGCAGGGATACAGCTCCACCAATGACAGATGCACATAAATCATTGCACCAACCAGATATAGTAAACTTCGACTTAAAAACTTACACGGAAAAAGCTTCTCCGAAAGAAAGAGACTACGATGATTTTGTCAGTAATATTCGAGTGGGTTCCAATAACAACAGCTTAAAAATTGAAAAGAAGCCGTCACTTACAACATTCACATCCGAATGGACTAAACCTAAAGAGGTTCACAGTAGCACTAATGTCGTAACAATAAATGCTGAGAAGAGCAAGCCATCTGAAGAACAGAAAGTTAAATCGTATACAAAGTCTATCGAGATTGGAGAGCCTACTATAAGAATGATGCCACCTGACGTCTTGGAAGGTATAAGGAAACGGCATGATGAAAGAGAAAGTAGGACGTTATACATGGAACCTGCAAACGTGTCTCTGACCATGACACAAGAGCCAGTACAAAAGACGGTCACTGTCAATGTAGCCGAAGACGAATATGGAAACAAAGTAATAACACAAAACGTTGAGAAAATATCTACCAAGTACATAACCACAAAGGCGGAAGCTCCATTACAAGTCGAGCAAATAAGCTTCGGCATTTTACGAAATCCGGGAGAAATTAACGAATTGAACTTAGAAGAAGGAGACGTCAAAGATATCGATAAAAGAGTTTTAGACGAGATCAAACGCAAAAATCCTCATATGCACTTTACGACCGACGAACCCGCTTACACAAAAACTGAAACGATAATATTAAACACGACAGAAATGGACGAAGAGCAGGCTAAAGCATTGATGGAAAAACTGCAGAACGATCCTAGTTTTATGGCACAGAAAACACCGGAAGAGTTGTCAAAATTGGGAATAAGGATCATTCAGGATTTAGATGATGAACAAACTTCCTACAGAGATACGGTCGAATTGACAAAAACGAGATATTCTATAAATCCGTCTTTGATGTCCGACTCGCAGAAGTGCACGAAAATCGAGAGCAAGAAGGAAACAGACGAAAAAGATCAAAGAAATATAACTGAGATACAAGTGGTAACGCCGCGGACGGAACAAATGATGAAACACTCAGATTTATCTAAAGACAAAGTTTCTAGTAGACAGAGAGCACCTCCTTACGAAGAACCACCGCTGACATACGAGTTGGACATCGAATTGCTGAACGACTTCATCCACAACGAACGCCACCACTCGGCTAAACAGCAAGCCGATTCCAAACGAACGAAAACGAGCAACGAACCAAAGAAGCGGCATTCCGATTTCGATCTACCCAGAAACAGTCATATAAAATTCAGGACGGCGACGTACGAATCTCCAAAAGGCACAATCGTAACAAGCACTGATTTGGAGAATAGAAGATTATCTCAACTTGATCAGATGCAGTTAAGAGCAGCGGACCAGGCAGCGCAAAAGCCGGCTCTGGCAGCAAAGCCGAGCAATATTCCTGTGAAACAAGAAGAAAAGAAGCAAAAGCAAGTGGTAGTGACATCGAAAATACCGGTGTTTGCGACACAGAAGTCTTTAAGTCAAGAAAATCTAACTGACACGAAGTTTTCTTTGCCTCGTTCGCCGCCGCCGCAATTTAGCAGCTCTGGAAACATTTCTGTTACTTCTATCAAGAGTAGCTCCAGAAGTCCAAGTGGAGGGAAATTTTCGTAAATGCTTGTCTAAACTTCTTGTGGTATTGATACCTATTTTGGTACATTTACAATATACAATTGTTACAATAGGTGTATAAATAGCTTAGGTACTTCATGTACTTACTTAATTATACGAAAATATTATAAAGGTCTGAAAATAATTATAAAAAGATATATATACTTAAAAATATGTTATCATATTCGTATAAATTTTATCTACAAGTGCCTTAATGTAACTTTAATCAAATACTTAAATGTATGCAGTATATTTTAATTTTATTGTCTTGACTATTTTGTAGGATTTTGGGTTGTGAAAGTTTATTATGAATATAGTAGTATTTTATTATTGTATTACATCAGTTGTCACAATTATAATAATAATAATGAAGCGAGATTGAGATTAATTATACTTTACTATACTTATATTACCTAATAATATTATATTTTTTATTAATTAACTCCATAAACTGTTGACATTCCGTCCCAAAAGTATTACCATTTTATTAAGATATTAATTATGTACTTACTTAAGTAAAATATATAATATCGTATAGGTATACAGGAAGACAGATTTCTGAGCCATTTTAAAACATATGAGTTAGATATAATTACTTACATCTTATTTATTAACGATTCACATTTTATATGAAATGTTAAAGATAAATAATTGTATGAACCTTTTTAAGCTCTCCGATCGAATAAAGCAACGATTTTTGTATTCTACACTGAAGACAATAGAGTGAAATGGAACGTTAATAAAATTAGAAAAATATACGGAAAATAAAAGAACGTTAATATATAATTGGAAAATGGTTACCTACTGGCTACGTCAATATAAAAATCTTGTAATGTAGCAATATCCCATCAAATAAATAAATAAGCTTTCACTACAAATATTTGTAACAAATATACGAGACAGAAAGCTTTAAACTGAATGTTAAATGTTTTTATCATTCTAGGTATATTTCAAGACCTAATAATTTTGTACCTACACATTTCTACAGTAAATATTTTCTGCTTAAATTGTTTGGAGATGCGATCTTATTGTAAACACATTCAATTAACAACTTTATACATTGTATTTTATTGATGTATTGTAAAAATAAAGAGGAAATAAATGTTTATATTGTTTTATTGTTACATTAGCTGTGACCCGCGGTTTAAGCCGCGTAGACATCGTTCCCGTAGAAATATCGGGATATAAAGTACCTTTTGTGTTACTCCAGGGTCTAGGCTACCTACATACCAAATTTCAGCTCGATCGGTTGAGTAGTTTTAGCGTGAAGAAGTAACAAACACAAAACTAAACAAAACAACTTACAGTATCTCAAACTTTTGACTTTTAATGCTAGTAGGAAGTAGGATAATATTATTGTACGTAAGCGACCCGCTTACTCCCACTTACATAAGTAAACAGTGGCACGGATGGAGCTTCGTCATGAAATGCTACTCGAAGTCTATCGTAACGTAACATTTCCGCAATTATAGTCGTGATAATTTTTTTCTAGTCAAATCCATTTCGACGCACGACAGACACTTTAAATTGCCGCCAATTAGTAAAAACAAATGAAATATGAATGTTCTTAATATTCCCAAAGAGTTCCGCTCGGAACGTGGCAGGTTTTCTATTTGTGCGTGGTAGGCTTGCATTGCAGGCTTGTTCTAAAAGTTTTCTTTTAGTGCGACTCACGGATGATAAATAAGAAACGCCTGCTGAAACACGATACAAACTTGCCATTAACTTTTTATCAGGCATTATTTTAAGAACCCATAGTTTTAATATCTTTTATGTCTCGTAGAGTATTTTTAAAATAATTATGAAATGTAACCTAAGGTGCATACAATTATCTGATATACCTTATTGAAGTAACAGAAATGAATTACCAGATCGTGGATGGCCGAGCTGTGGCTGTCACGTTGGGCGACCACTTTAAATAAGCCGTTTTCATAAAAAATAGTTCCACTTCACTCGCTAGGTAGCTTTTGATGCAAACCTTCTAAAATGTCTATGTTTTTTTATTATTTTTTAGCAAAAATATGTATAATTATTATGGCAAAGGTTGCTGAAAATTACAAATGTTAGGAATTTAAGTTACCAAAGACGTATAAACATCAATCGACAATTATAATGAAAAGAAAACTTGAGGCAGGATCTAAGGGGGGGCAAACGGGGGCACCTGTCCCGGGCGGCAGATCCAGAGGGCGCCAAAATCATAATATTGTATAGATAAAAATAAAAAAACTTGCTTCACAAAGCACCTAGCATACAGAAGCCTAGTTGGCCCACTGCAACTTGTAAAAAACAGTTGCTAAACAGGCCCACAACTTAAGCGAATTATTAATGGATTCATATTGTCCCATTCACAAAAAAACCAACCAATATATATATGTGAGATTTTTAAGTAATTTATCTCAAACGCTGGAGAGAAGGGCGCCACTATCAAGTAGATCCGGGGCTGACTTGAGGTTTGTCAGATTTACAGTGTCAGACCACTGCGTTTCTTTTGAAAGCCGCCTGTTGAGTCCAGGGGTGGAAGTCTCTACATTGATTGATTGCGATGCATCTTGCCTTCGCAAACGTCTAATAGAAGAAGATGCAGCTAGACAGTTGTGCATCACATCGCTCGAAATTCATCGCGTTTGTAGAGAGGTACAGGCAGGCCGTTGCACCCTATAGCTGGACTTTGTAAGGTAGAGTTACTGTTAAGACAAATAAATTCAACCCGATTTTATTTCTATCTCGTTCACACTTACCGTAAGTACTGTCTGTAATATTAATAATTGACAGTGGCCCTACGGCCTACACAAACATTTTTCAATAGAAAAATCTATTAGTCTATCTAGGAAAATTGGTTATTTGTAAACTAATGAGGTAGTTACATATTATTTCTTTTCGAAGTTATAACCGCACAGTAACGAATAAAGGTCGATTCACACATATCAGTGAACCCACAGTTCCGGCACAGTACCGCATCAGTGATAATTATTCTTTCAAACATTCTCTATGGATGTATTCACACTTGTCAGTGTCAGTGTCGTCTCAGTACCGTCAGTGTCAGTGCCGGCACCGGCCATCACGGACGTGATCGGCGACGACGATATTTTATCACGGATCACTGACGCCGCTGCATCGAAAACTCGACTTTTTCCTCGATTCTCTTCTTCTTCTTCGTCTAAAGCAATGGCTATCATAGCAAATTCTGTGTTATTGAAGAGTGCCAATCGACGTCAACGCTAGTCTGAAGGGAACGTCGTGCACGAAGACCCGCAGAGAACTGTACTGTGCCTGATATGTGTGAATTGAAGCACTGACGCACCACTGTAGCACGGATACGGAACTGTAACGGTACTGTGCCGGAACTGTGGGTTCACTGATATGTGTGAATCCACCTTAACGCTGTTTGGTAGAATAAGACCACATATGATTCTTTGTAACGCGTAATGCAGGTAAAGTCGCGTTGCGCTATAAATTGTTATTTAATCTGATTAAATAAAGTAATCTTCACATTGTTCTTTACATTCTTTCTTCATATCCTTTTTCATACTACTACTACATTTATACTCCTTGCAAATTTCTTTAGAAGCTTTTTTACAAGCTTTTATGCATAGCTTCATTGCTTTTTTGGTCATTTTCTTCCATGACCTCAACGCTGCTTTTAAACTTATTTTGGTATTGCTTAGATTATCAATTTTGTCGCTGTTCTTCTCAGCACTTGCAATTTTAAGAGGTATTATTTTATTTCCTTTAATTGTCAGTATCGTATCAATTTTGTCTGAAGCACTTAAGTCATCGTTGCGATTTTGTTGTTCATTCATGTCCATTGGGATACTTAAGCTATGGTAATTTTGATGACTTTGTGTGTTTACTTCGTCTGCTAATTGTAGGTCACGGTAATTTCTTGGCCTTTGTTTTTTATTTATGTTACCTTCTTGAACAATTATGTCCTCGGGTAAATTTATAGCATGGTGATTAGTACGATTATCTTGTAGATTTATGTCATCGGGTAAACTTAGACCATTGTAATCACTATATTTTTGTTGTACTTTTATGTCATCGGGTAAACTTATGCCATAGCGATTAGTGCGATTATCCTGTACAATTATGTCATCAGGTAAACTAAGTCCATTGTAATTACGATGTCTTATTTGCACTTTAATGTTGGCTGGCATTTTAAAGCTCATTAAATGATTTCGACGCATGTTTTGTAATTGGTGGTCGCTGTATGGTTCGATGCTATCATAGTAAAAATCGGGATAGTATGTTGGACGCGGGTTTTGATTTGTCTCTTGTGTTGCCTCATTGCGATCTTCGTTGAGTAGACCATCATCGGCCGCTACATCATAATCCTAGAAGTTAAAGAGGAAGGTCAACATCTGTACGATTTTGTAGGGACCTTCACTTCTCACAGCATACTGAGGTGATGTTGACTCGTCGTAAAGCGCTGTAGCGTGAGAATGTACGAGTAATATGCCTAGTGAAGAGCGAAACAGTTTATTCTAAAGCAGAATATAGGCTAGTGTTTGACCACTATCTCACCTGTTAGTAAATGAAGATGTGGTCGAGAATGGTAACACGCTAGGCCTAGCCTCAAGAGAGAGCAAGTCTCTTGCTCTCGAGTCCTTGAGGACACTTCGCTGACAGATTTATCAACGAAAAAATTAGTTAATTTTTTATGGGTCACGTATTTCTCAAACTATCCTCCAAATATATAAAGATGAGACCAACGTGAAGATGAACTCTACCTATGAAAAAAGAATCATTCAAATCGGTTTTACAATTGGCGGAGTAATCGGGTAACAAACATAAGAACATACAGACTGATTGAGAACTTGTAGAAGTCGGTTGAAAATGATAACATCAGATGCTGATTTTACCAACCTTCGTAAGAACGTGGATTGTTATTCTTATTTAGTGCAATAATGGTTTTCGTGTTTCTTGAATAGTGTGGCTAATGGATTAGTGCCAAAGATTATATAATTGAACGTTTTTCAATTCCAAAACCTGTGAAGACTAGCATCAATAAATACCTACGCCTCGTTGGCGTAAAGGATAGATGGCTTGTTTTCTAAACGAGAGGTCGGTTCAAATCCTAGCACGGGTGTTCGTCCGCAGGTGGTAGGCGCATATTATATCGATGTTACACCCGAATTACTACCAAAAAGTAGCTTACCATCATCAAAGAGAAAATCTGCCGCCATAACCTTACGGTGTTCCGGCAGCACAAAGCCCTTGAGAGTCAGAATACTCTTCTAGGCGTAGCGTGTTCACCATCATCGCTTAGCAATTAACAACAAGCGAGATAGTAAATAGATAAAACCAATCACACCGTTCGTTCGTCACTGCGGCGCATTCGCGACTGTTGTGTACCGAGTGCATACCGAACTCGGGGCGCACAGGTATGACTCGCGTTCCGACCGATGAAGACGAAGATAGAATACTTATTAATGTTATATAAAACTACCGTGTTTATGTTTATAACTTACAGTTGACATCAAAATTGTAAGCGGAGGATTTTTCTTATCTTTACGCTCGTTACGGCCCCGAGCATCTCTCAGAATTGTCCTTGTGACTGTTACATCGTCCAATTCTGCGTAACGTTTGAGGGCTTTTAGCCTTGCTTCATTGACCTTGGCTATGGAATTTAAGAGCCTGGTGAACGAGCTCATAGTCTTAGGATCCTTGAAATCATAATGAATCTTGTTGAATCTTTCTGGACTGCTGTGTGTCACCTTCGGAAAAATAAAAAAGCAGTTACTTGTACACCTCATCATTTTCAGCCTGTATCAATTCACTGCTAATCATAGACCTCTCCCAAGAAACGCTACAGAGCCCGATATTCGGATCTTCTTTTCTAGTCACTGCGTAATATCGTAGCTCAACCTCGTCACAGGGAGTCCTATACCAGGCTTGTCTCACTCCACGTAACTTGCCGCGTTAGTTAATACGCGAGATCAAACCTAGATACAACGTCGGTAAAGTACAAAATACGCTACACTGCTGGGGCCCCCGGGGGCTCTAGCAGTGTAGCGTTTAATCTCGCATATTTGCTATCAAACAGTGAGCTTTCTGTACGTTGTACTATTAATTATTCTGTGCCTATACGTTTGCCTATACAACGTTTACCCTTAGTACCTACACATGAGTAAAGAGGTACCTACGAGTTTTCATCGTAAACGCTTTTGACAGATTTCACATAGTTTACTTATTCTGGCTCCCTGATTGGTCCAAACTATATTTAGTGAAGTGGGAAAACCACTAGAGGCGCTGTACTGTTTTTCATACAGTTCGATATTACGATATCGAGTTTGGTATGAAAACTCGTATTAAAGGTAGGGTACTTAACTTGTGTTCTGTCTACTCTAGAACCAGTCTAATAAACCAACAGTTGTTTTTCCTACGACAGATATGATATGAACAGCCCACTACCACTTCTTCAGTGATCCTTGGGTAGTACTAAATTAGTAGATGACCACTGGTAGTGAGTGCCTAAGCGTCGGTCATACTCATGGCTTACTACCCAACGAATAGGAAATGGTGCCAATCGTTTCACCGAGTTCCGGCATGATATTCGGTTTGAGATTGTTACGAAGACTGATATTCGGTTCGAGACTGTTACGATGACGGCTTGGGATGGGATAGCTGCCACTATGTGGCTGGGACGAAAGTCAGTAGACTAGTGTCTCTTCTTACTGAAGTCTTCCATTTCCAGACAAACGCTTTTTATTTTATTTTAGATGTTATCATCAGATGCAATGAGGATGGTAAATTCTGTTAAATATTATGATGTGGGATTAGGTGGGGTATTATTTATGAGACGAAAAACAAAAACTGAACTTTTGATTTTACATAACCTTAGCATTCATTTCTGACTAGTTTAACATTACTTAAGCTTAGCAATTTCTACATAGCTATAACTAATTTTAAGATAGTTATCCCAAATACATGTTTTAGTAGGACATTACGTCTCGTTATTTTTCTCCATTTGGAGTAAATACGAAGCACTGGTGTTAACTTGCTAGTATTTAAACATTTAGGGCTCAGTTTAAACAGAATGGTTAAAAATTATATAACAAATTTCACAAATTCAATCAAAAACTTTTTGACGAAGGTGCCTTCTATAAAATATTTTAATAAGTGAATTATTGAAAAGAGCGACAGCCTGACTGCATGATGAATGAATCTTTTGTTGTTGTTTAGCTTTTCTCATTCCTAATTAACATATTTATTTACTAGGTGATTCGCGCCAAAAATCGGCCATTTTTTTTTAAATACCATAACTACACCTATCTAGAAATCCATCCAGCCGTTTGGAAGAAACGAGGTTATAAATAATTAAGATAAATAAGAAGTTTAAAAACTAAAATAACCGACTTCCATGCCCCGCGAGTCAATTTCAGTAGCATGTTTGAGACATTTATCGTCATATCTCTGGAGATACTTATCAGATATCGATGAAATTACAATGGGACCACCTCGAAAACGTACACTACCGATTACAAAAAGAATCATTCGAATCGGTTTACAATTGACGAAGTAATCGCGTAACATACACAAAAAAAAAGAAAAAAAAAACACAGACGAATTGAGAACTTCCTTCATTTTGGAAGTCGGTTGAAAAATTACAAACAAATGTAAATAAAAATAATAATACCTACATATCTACAAGATACGCGCGAAAAACATTTGACAGTCCTCCCTCCTTCACGGTCGGGTAAAAATCAACACGAAATTTTACTTACGAAATGTATTCTTGACCCTTGATAATATAATTAATAACTTATGTTATTTATGGCCAAGGTGTATTTTTAATGCAATCTATCTATAATCTTGTTCTATTTTTGATGTATTCTTTGTTTGTGTTATTATGTTTTTTTTTACCTGCAATTTTTAAAGTCTCACATTTACCCCACCTGACCTGATGTCATTAAAAAATCCGCATTAGAAATAATGACAAGTAGGTCTAAATTGTACCTACACTATTGAAAAACTTATTTTTTTATCATAATATTATCCAATATAACCCAGGCCTTGTCCACCAGTCACTAGCAATCACAAAATAAACTTTAAAGATCTAAACTCACCATAAAAAGTACCGATAAAAGTGTTATGAAACGCCGAAAAACCATGTCGTCAATTACATACAATCACTCCCAGAGTGTGTTTGATAATGAACTGAAAACGTTCAGTTATTTCTACAGCAATTAATTAATTTTCTTTAATCAGTTAATGAGGCGTTTTCTTAAAAACAGAACATGTTAGTTCCTGGAGGCTCAACAGATGGCTTACAAAATGAACTCAAATGTCTGACATTGTAAATCTGACTAACCTCATGTTGTTTTTAATTCGTTTTCGATTAATGTCTATAGATACCGCTTTCATTACTTACATTTCTAACATTTGTAATTTTCAATGACCTAATTTCGCTGAAAAATAATGAACGACAGACATCAAAGTAGGTTTGTATACTTTGTGTCCAAAGCCACCGAGATAAGTGGAACGATTTTTTTTATAATGAAAATGTATCTTTTGCACTTGGTGAACATTGATGTGCTAGTAGGTGACACCAATGATAGTGAATGAATAATTTTTAGGGTTCCGTACCTCAAAAGGTAATAACCGCCCAAGTGCGTGTCGGGCCACGCGCAGTGTAGGGTTCCGTAGTAGTAGCCTGTTATTCAATGCAAGTCTTTACCCGTTATAAACAAGCGACTAGGTACTCCGTCATTGTCACTTTAAAGGATTTATCCTAAGGATGTTGTATTTGGTACAAAATTATCCAACACCCAAGATCAACGACTGTTACTGCTAAACTGATAAAGTTATCTTAACCGCTATAATTTTCCTTTAAAGTTCATGAAATGCGCTATTATCACGAATTTTTCTAGTTTTTTCAAGCCAGCAGTTTAGCTTTTAGAGGGGGGGGGGGGGGGACGCCCTACTGGAACAAAAATGTGCACTTTAAAGTTTAATATTTCATAAATGGAATTGGAATGGCATTCAATCAAAAAATGGTATTAGCAACCCTTAAGTCATTTTAAAAGACCTATTCAACGATACCCCACACGATGGGGTAGACGACGAAAAAAGAATTCATCCCCACTTCGCATATAGGGGAGCTACCCTAAAAAAAATATATTTCACAATTTTATTTCAGCACTTTGTCGGCGTAATGTATATACATACTAATACATATACAATACTTATATACTAATACATAACATATAATTACAGCTTTCTAGTATTAACGGTCTCTTAGCAAAACCTCGGACAGACAGACAGACGGACATGACGAAACTATAAGGGTTCCTTGTCAGGACTACGGAACCCTAAAAAAGGAACCCTTCTAAGATCACTTTATTGTGCGTCTGTCTGTCACCACCGAATTTTTTCAGAAACGGGTACCCTATGTCATTGCCTATGTGTTATTCCAGGGTATAGGCTAGACTATCTACATATCAGATTTCAGCTCAATCGGTTGAGTAGTTTTAGCGCGAAGAAGTAACAACACAAACTTTCGCCTTTATAATATTAGGATAAGTAGGAAGTAGGACAGGATTGTATATTTTTCTTTCAGAGCGATAGGAAAGTATACCTACATTTTACATAGCGGACAATCGAGACGTATAATATATATAATATATGGAATATATAATATATATGGTATCTATACTAATATTATAAAGAGAGAACATTTGTATTTTTGTATGTTTGTAATGATTTGGCTCAAAAACTACTGAACCGATTTAAAAAATTATTTCACTAATACATAGAATGGACTTTCGGAATGAAAATAGGCTATATATTATCCCGTTTAAATCAAAGGTACATTCGTGGAGACCTAATTTGCAACCTAAGTCGGCAAAAAAACGGTCGAAAAAACACGTTTCTTACGAACGCTGCTTAATTGAAAATAGATAGAAGAATATTTTCTATGCAAGAGTTGTACAACATAATAAGACCTACAAAAAAGTCCGCGACAGCATATGTCTATCTCTTAAGGTTGACTCACAGTAACCATTTTAATCTTAAAATTTTTGTTAAAAAATATTACATAACTTCCAAGGCTATTTTCAAGTATATAGTAATAATCCTTATCCAAATAATTACGTTAATTAGCTTGGCCACATATTATAGATAAAATTGTCCTTTACAGTATATAATTAAAATGAAAACTCTAGAAGATATCACGAATTTTACATACACGCATCGCAAAATTAATAAAATATTTGCAGTGAAACCACAGATTAGGTCATAGTTACTATACAATTTTTATTATTATCAGCTTAGCTATGCTGTAGATCCCCACTGATCACAATCAATTTGAAGTCAATATAGTATAATAATATGATCTATTGTATAAAATAATATTCATCTATATATATATAATAATATAATATTTTAAACCACTCCGACTGATTTATGTATAATTAAAAGCATTCCAATGACTCTGAACACGACATTTAAAATCTGAGCTGTAAGTTAATGAGGATTTGAGTATTCTGTAGAGTCCAGGAGATGCCGGGGTCTGAGGGCCCGGTGGCGCAATCGGGAGAACGCTTGCCTTTGATGCCAGAGGTACCGAGTTCAAACCGCCGTGCACCAATGGATTTTTCTATCGAAAAATTTATGTGCGCTCTTCACAGTGATCCTCCGGTGAAGGAAAAACATCGTTAAGAAACCAACAACCTCCGCATGGTGGTAGGACACTATCTGGTGTCCGCCTGGCCAGCTACCACCCTCAAGTTAGAAAATCTGTCACCAAACATCTAATGTGTTCCGGCAGCTATCCTTGAGAGCCAGTTCCCATTCTAGGCCTAGCGTGTTTACCATCTTCGACCGCATCATCACTTACCAACAGGTGAGATAGTGGTCAAACGCTAGCCTATTACGTATAAAAAAAAAATAAAAAAAAAATGTCCCAGCATCAGGTCAATGCTTCCATGTTCTTACAATATCCTTCAAGAAGAAGATTTTCGAATTGATCAGACCTATGAAAGTTGATTTCATAGCGCGCAATAAACTAGAAAAAATCTCATAGTTTTATAACGATTTTATAACGATTTTGAACGAATTTTCATAAATCATAGCTAAGAAAACTCGATGAAGACATCTATCAAACAAAAAAAAACTATCAATAATAAAAACAAAATCGGTTTATCCGGTTAGGTGCTAAGATGCTACAGACAGACACACTGATACACACGTTAAACGTATATTACCCCTACATTTTGCGTCGGGGAACGCGTAAGGTTACGGCGGCAGATGTTCTCCTTGGTGGTAAGCTACTTTTTGGTAGATTTAATGATCCCACTACCACTGCACGAAAACTCATGATTCATGAATGCACATAAAACTTTCATTGGTAGGTATATAGCTAGGATTAGAACCAACGACCGTCGGGTCAGAATCATGGTAACTATCCTTTACGCCAAAGGGCCGTCCAATATCACTACGCAAGTATTATAAAACAAAGTCCATCACTGCGTCTGTCTGCTTGTTCGCAATAATCTCAATAGCTACTGAATGGATTATCATGCGGTTTTCACCAATAGCCAGAGTGTTTATGAGGAAGGTTTAGGTGCATAATTCGTTAAGGTTTTGTGTAAATTGGATGAAATATGACGATGATTGTTAAATATGTTCATATTTTATATTCGATACAACAAACTGATGTAAATTTTGTAGGCATATATGTTCTACCCGTGCGAAGCCGGGGCGGGCTGCTAGTATATTATATATATATATATATAATATATGGAATGAAGGGAAAGATATTGCCAGCTGTGTATGTGTGATTCCCGGGGTGTAATGTACTGTGTGTGTGGGTGTAATATTAGGTATATATTAATATACATGAATATATAATAGTATAATAGCTGTCTTGTGTGAAGACCCTTAAAATACGAATTGTGAAACACCTATCTTTTTGAAGTCCATTAAAAAGCGTAGTACCTACCTCTGCACACGTAATTGATCCCAGAGCGTATCAAATTGCAAAATTAATTTTTAGTAGGTAGGTAGCTAAATTACTTCACACGTGCAAAGTAAGTACCTACAGGTAGACTAAAAACAATTTTCTCAACCTGTTACCAACATTTCCTTACTCGGTTTGACAAATTACTGAGCACTGTGTTCCATGTGACGTAATAATGTGAAATTGATTATGTATACTAGTAAAACTGTGCTTATAACATGGTTCAATCATTATTCGGTAAGAGCATAGAATAACAACAACATAGAATGCTTATTTAGTGCTTTCGTAAAGACCTAGCCTAAGACTTAATATCGTCGCTGGTACCTCGTAGTTCCGCTTAACGCCACTAGAGGCGTAACATGTACAATAAAGTGTTATTTTTTAGTGCCATCTATCTGACGTTACCGGCGACACTTGGCTTAAGGTCCATCGAATCCATATTTATATATAAGCGATATGTGGCGGTAATATAACTACGTGGGCTAGTGGTTAGTGGCACTGGCCACGAAACCAAAGTTCGAAAGTTCGAAACCCACACGGGCCAATTCTTTCTATAGATTTTTCCGAGTCTGGTTATAATTATGTCCTTGTTATTGTTATTGTTACTTGTTAATGAAGTAAATCCTACCATAGATGATGATCCTACTAAACTTCTTTTCAGCTTGTGGGTTAATTAAATTTGACTTTAAACTGTGAATTTAACTATTTTCAAATGCCGTTCAAGTTATTTTCAGTAGCAAGTTTGAGGTTCGTTTGAGGAGTTAATACTCCGCATATGTCTGACGATACAATGTTAAGGTCTTGAGATGGTTTGGTTTTGAGACCCCACCCGTAGCTCTTATCTTTTTTTTTATTTTTTTGTTTCATAGCTAACAATTAGGATGAGTATCACAGTTTCCCAATTCACTTTACCTAATCTTATCTTGTATATAAATACATCTTATAATATCTATAAGCCAGGTATTTACACGAATTAACCTTTTCACAAAAAATAACCAATTTTGATAAAACCTTACGTGTTTCCTAAGGGTCAGTTCACACAGAGCGCGACGCAGCGCGCACTTTTAAAGACAGTGATATAAAATAGAACTCTATTTTTAAATGATTTTTAAAATATACGATGAAATATATATACGCATTTGACGTTAACAGAAATTTTCAATATTGTCAAACTGTATTTTCAATAAGTTGACATTATAACTGAAATCGTAATATTATTACTGAAATAAAATCATCAATCGTATACCTATCAATAATATGTATTAGTACTTATGTTATAAATTTTCACATGTCATAAATATGACAAAATAGAAGGACTATGAATAATTTCGGAACATCCTAATGTTGACTCTATTTTTTGTGGAATAAACATTCATTTCATTTCATTTAGTGTTGCAGAATTTTTCGAAAGGGGTAGGTAACAAAGTCTGAAAATCAAAATCAATATCCCTATTTGCCTTATTCACGCGATAACTTGAAAACGATGGAACCAATTTGACTATTTCTTTTTTGATGTATTTTATATTATAAAGGTTTTTACAAAAGAAAAGTTTTAAGTAAATAAAAAGAGTTTATAACGCGGGCGAAGCCGCGGGACTCTTTTAGTATAATATAATACAATATGTGATGAGTATGAACAAAATTTGCCGAGAAATTAAGTTTCTTGTTGTTTTTAATAACTAATAAGGGGGTCACCTCTTTTTCAACCGGTTTCTGAAATGGAGGAGGTTCTCAATTCGTCTGTATGTTTTTTTATTTATGTTACGCGATTACTCAGTCAATTTTGAACCGATTCAAATGATTTTTTATTAATTGGTAGAGTACATTTCCTCGGTGGTGCCATTGTTATTTCATTGAGATCAGATAAGTAAGTATCTTTAGAGATAGGAGGTAAACTCCTCAGACTTAGTACCTACTGAAAATGACTGGCGTGGAGTGTGAAGTCGGTTTTTCTCTTTTAGCAAACGATCTTTAATGTTATAGCAGCCATAGAAATACACACTATTAGCAAATTTCTATGTACAAAGAAATACAGACCTCCGACCTTGCTCAACACGCATCTCCCTATCTAGATCCGTAGATTGACTGGAAGATTAGCGATAAGTCCACCCATTGTACTATTGTGTTACGTTTAGTGTTTACTGTTTCTTAAGTTAGTTTTTATTGTTGTTTACTAAATACCTTTGTGTATAGGTACCTACTCTGGTAAAAAGTATATAGGTAATATTACCGTGGTTGCAAGTAACCCACTCGATAGGTAAGCGACGACGCGACTCACGCGACGTTGCCAGATAGGACGAGAGACAGAGAGACAGAGGTCGCATCCAATCCACTGCGGACGGCGGAATCGCAAGTGCGACGTTGCATGGCCGTTTCGACTCACGAGATGCGATGTGAGACATCAATAATTTATGATCGTACAAAACAAAAAAACCAACTTCACATGCCGCGATAGTCAAAGTAATAATCATGTATCAAGTATACAAATTTGCTTATATTGTTTATCTCCATATCTCCGGAGATAATTGCCATATCTCGATAACATTTGAAAAAGACCAACCAAACAGGAGGCATAATCTCTCAAACTAAAATAAACTGGCCAAGTGCAAGTCGGACTCGCATTCGTAGGGTTCCGTAACACAGTCAAGTATTTCATAACTATGATTTTTCGCAACTACATAATTAACTTTGTTTTTCATAGTGTTTGTATTAAAAACAAAGTTATCTTTGCGGTCGCCATATCTCTAAAACTGCTGACTGTATCTCATTCAAACCAATTTTCGTTGTTATTTTTTATTGAGATCTACAGGATATATTTTTTTTTAGATTTTTCACTCCCATACTTTAAAAGTTAGAGAGGGGGGGGGGGGGGGGGGGACACATTTTACCACTTTAGACATGCCTATCTTTCAAATGATTGACTTTGAGAAAAAATGGTTTTAGAAACCTCAATGTCATTTTTGAAGACCTATCTATAGACACCACTTACGTATAGGTTTGAAGAATTTTTTTTTGTTTCAGTTCCATGTATGGGATGCCCCCCTTAAACTTTTTTTTTTTATTTTTGTATAAAAATCGGAAAGCGGTTCACAGAATACATCTACCTACCAAGTTTCAATTCTGTAGTCCTAACTGTTTCGGAATAAAATGGCTGTGACATACGGACGGACAGACAGACAGACAGACAGACAGATATGACGAATTTATAAGGGTTCCGATTTTTGCCATTTGGCTACGGAACCCTAGAAAATTCAAATCGGTTAAGATTTAACGGAGTTCTGAGGTAACAAACTATTTTTAACTACTACTACTATTTTTAATTAAAATTAAAATTACCTACCACGTGTTATACTTAATTAGAAGAAAATAACAAATAGTTGTTACCGTATCAGTATCTACTAAGTATTCTGGTTGGTACTTCCATATACTGCATATACCTATCTACATCATCATCGGCCTAGCTCACACACACGCGCCTGAGCTCAATCTTTAACTTTTTGTTTCCAACCGCAGCCAGCCAAAAAACAAAAAAAATACGAATTCAGAACCTCCTCCTTTTTGAAAGTTGGTTGAAAAAAGCACGATAAGTTTCTTGTCCTCGGATTAGATCCCTTGAATTTACGTTCGTAATGTAAATTAGCAACACTGTAACCGCTAAGCTACGATGTCGTTTTACATTAAGTTGAAATTTACAGTTGATTTGCTATCGTTTTCAGTTTGCATTTATGAGTGTAATATTTGCATGTGTTTTGAGGTGTCCATTGACTTAGATCTCCAATAAAATTATCTGATGCGAATTATATGATAATGTTGATTAAAATTATAGACATAGGCTTTTAAAATTTTGCTAACTGTAAAAAGAATAGAAATTTGTCTATATTATATAAGTTTAGGTTTTAAAAAAATAATCAAAATGTAACTTCGAAAAATAGCGCCATCTTGTCGAACTGACTTGACTAGTCACACCTAAAATTACCTAAATAACAATCTTTGAACATTGCGCCATCTACCGGATTTTAGTGTAACAACATGCTTTACTAGCTTACTTTGTATTGATTTTAAAAATAGTTCAAGATGTTTTAACAAATCGAACACAAAACATTAAAAATATGAATTCGCTTTATTTTTGTGGATGTAATACAACTAAATATTTATATTGTTCCTAAAATTAATATATATGTTAAATCAGTAAAGTAAAAAACGTTTTTTCATTTATTCCTAAAAAACTTTTTGTCATTCGGAACTAGTAACGCCATCTCGATCAGATTTGATTGTCGTACTAGAAGCTCATTAGACATTATCGATCTATTTTTTATTCCTTCATCTATGGTAAGAGGTAAGACTTCTGCTAATCCGCCTGGGCGGTACCATTATATTGTCAGCTATTCAGTAGTGTTTTATAAATTCAGTATTTTTGAACCGACTTCCAAACAAAAAGGAGGAGGTTCTCAATTAGTATGTATTTTTAACCGGCTTCCAAAAAGAAGAAGTTTCTCAATTTGGCTGTATATTTTTTATTTGTATATATGTTACGCGATTACTCCGTCAATAGAGAACCGATTCGAATGATTCCTTTTTTAATCGATAGGTTTTGATTCCGAGGTGGTCCCATTGTAATTTCATCGAGATTTGATAAGTATCTCCAGAGATATTACGTCTCAAAGTTGCTACTGAAACCGACTCGCGGCCCGCGGGGCATATGGAAGTCGGTTGTTTTAGTTTTTAAACTATCTTAATGATTGAAGTGAAAACTTATTTAAGCGCGTTGAGCACTTTTTGGGTGAACAAAAATCAGGGCACTCGCGTCATCGTCACCGCACACTTCCCGTGAGCTATATGTATATATGTACATTATACATAGATGTAATTCAAAAATAATAATCTAACAGCTCGACGATACACCAATCCCATCACATCCCCATTACACCCATTGCACTATTGACGTGAACCCACTCCAGACACAAGCATATTTAGCTTAGTTGGAGGGGTTAACAAGAATACTAGTGCACTATATGACACATACTATGTGCAACCCACATTGCGAGTAATCTTTACAAAAAAAAAAGTTGCATCTCTTTACTGTAAGACCTTTACTGTAAGCTCGACGATACATACAATTCACAAGCGACTTAGTTTTCACTTCTATCGGCAGTGCCCAAAGACTGCCCCACATGATTTTTGAAGTGAAAACTTCAAAAAGGGTAAAAATTTAAACTCGCGTCAGGGTCACGTGTCCTGATCGTAAGACGAAAATTCGTAAGACGGAGCGCAGGCCGCTTGTGCGAGGTATCATTCCAACGGAGCGCAGGATGCTTGCGCGAGGTGACTCCAACGGAGCGCAGGCCGCTTGCGCGAGGTGTCATTCCAACGGAGCGCAGGATGCTTGCGCGAGGTGTCATTCCAAATTATTCAAAAATTACGTGTTCAATTTTTTACTTCTGCCGGCACTTCCGGAGTGCAACCCGTTGTTTTTTTTGTATATATGATACGCGATTACTCCTTTAATTGTGAACTATGTGAACCTATTCTAATAATTATTTTTTTAATTGATGGGGCACAATTCCAAGGTTACCCCATTTTAATTTAATCGAGACCTGATAAGTATCTCCAGAGATATGAAAATATACATCTCAAACTTACTACTGAAACTGACTCGCGCGGCATAGATACTAGATGTCCCATATACCACCATGCGGGGGGTTAGGGGTTTCTTAACGATGTTTTTCATTCACCGGAAGGCCAGTTTGAAAGCGTACATACATTTTTGATAGAAAAATCTATTGGTGCACGGCGGGGATTGAACTCAGTACCTCTGGCGTCAAAGCCGACCATTCTCCCACTACACCACTCGGCCCTAGTACGGCATCCTACGAGTGCAATTCCGACTTGCACTTGACCAGTTAATTACTGTTTTCTTCTCGTTGATTTTGGTTATTGATTGATGTTCTTACGGTAAGCCTGCACGTTTTTGGTGCCAACCCTATATAAGAATACTAGAATAAGTAAACATTTTGTCCGCTCCTTAGAAGCTTTGTTTCTGTTCCGTTTCTTTACTCATGTGGCATAGAAGTCGGTTGTTTTAGTCTGTTTTGATAACATTTATATGGGATCACCTTCGTGATTAACGTAACCCTAACTATGAAAATAATCATTCAAATCAGTTCACAATCGACGGAGTAATCGGGTAACAAACATACATAAAATAAACTGGCTAAGTGCAAGTCGGACTTGCACTCGTAGGGTTCCGATTCCGTACCACACTACAATATTTTATAAAATCGAGCAAAAATGCTAAAAGAAATAACGTAATAATTGATAAATCGATTTAGCTAGGTTTTCATTTTCAGAAAATGTTGTTTTATCCCTGTTTTCAGGTAATGAAAAACATCTACAATATAATTAGAACATGATGGTAAATTTCGCCATAGAGCCAAAACTTTACACAAAACACGATTTACCAAAATATATATAAAAATTGCGAGCAAAGCTCGGTGATCCAGATATTATTATATTATACTAGCTGACCCGGCAAACGTTGTTTTGCCATATAAATAATTGGCTATTCAAAAATAAGGGTTGATCGTAGAAGGGTGAAAATTGAGGATTGTATGTATGTTTGTATGTTGTATCATAAAAAAATTGAAATTAAAAATTTTGTCTAAAAAATAAAAAATAAAATTTAGGGGTGGACTACCCCTAACATTTAGGGGGATGAAAAATAGATGTTGGCCGATTCTCATAGATACCGGATAAGCACAAAAAATTTCATCAAAATCGGTCAAGCCGTTTCGGAGGAGTATGGCAACGAAAACTGTGACACGAGAATTTTATATATTAGATTATATTAACGTGTCAATTCCAAACATTTATTAAAACAGGAGCCGCGTGATTATTTAGTACAACGCCATCTTACCAACATCTAACGCCAACTAAGTGAAAGCACAGAATAATGAATAGTAAAAGGTGAAAGTTAACACACAGGTAATTAATATAATTAATACAGTGAAACGTTCATAGATGGCGTTATTGTAAAATACCGAAAAAACACGTTTCTTGTATGGGTGAGTGGGTCCCCTTCAATTTTTAAATTTATTCTGTTTTTAGTAGTTGTTGTTATAGCGGAAACAGAAATACATCATCTGTGAAAATTTCAACTGTCTAAACACATAGGTAATTAATATAATTAATACAGTCAAACGTTCATAGATGGCGTTATAGTAAAATGGCGAAAAAAAACGTTGACATCATCATCTGTGAAATTTTCAACTGTCTAATTATCACGGTTCATGAGATACAGCCTGGTGACAGACGGACAGCGGAGTCTCAGTAATAAAAGAAACATACAGACGAATTGATAACTTTGGAAGTCGGTTGAAAACTATCTAAATGCAAAATTTCAAATGTACAATTCTTCAATTTCCAAACCTACCTACCTAAGGATAACTACGCTACAAGAATTGCTTCTTTAAATATATAAGATCAATAAAAACATAAATAAATAAAACCAAAGTTAAAATAAAATTATTTATTAATGAACAGCAATAAATATATATGAAGTACTTAATATTCTGAGCTATAATACTTACTATGAAATCTGGTTTTGCAGCTTATTCTACATTCCCTTTTGAACCTTTTCTTAGATCTAGAGCTGCAGCTATAAACTCTGCAGAAATTTCTATACGCATCATAGCACGCGTATTTGCAAACTCTAGCTGCCTTTTTGTTGCAAGAATCTTGCCAACTGCGTAAAATTGGCAAAGAATTTGGCGATAAGCCTTCGATTCTATCAATATTTAGATACTTTTCTTCTTCTAGATTATTTATAGAATCTGAAAAATTTACAAAAATGTATTTAATTATATGTTAGCTATCATAGATAATAATGAAAATCAATCAGTCTGCAATATTTTTTTCATTCCATCTATTCGAAAAGTGATCGTTTGTTCCTCGATAAGTTCGCGCAAAATAGGTCTTTTCCGCCCTAGGGCGGGGAAGTATATTTTTAATTTTTGGCTTAAGACTTTATTTTATAGTGCCATGTCTAAGGAGGTTCAATAATAATATTGTACGGGAAATGTTACTGTCCTATCAACTAGATAGCGCGCCACGCTTGATGAATAAAAAAAGCTCGTGAAACTAAACATTTAATGTAATAATACAGAAAAAAAAAGTTTAAAACGCGTTGCACAATACACTGATAGTGTAGTAGCCAGGATGAAAAAAAAAGAACGCGAACTGTCGTTTATAGTCTAAGAAGAAAATAATAAGTGCGCGAATCAATACGAAGTCCTCCTCACATTAATTTTTTGTTGCAGTGCTAAATAAACTATTAATTCATAAAGAATATGAGTTCTGATCACGAAAGTATTTATTTAACGCCCGGCAGAATACAAAACGACGCAACGAATGTTATAAACTGTTCTAAACTAATCTGTTATCAACCAAGTCCCGCGAAAAAATATTTAAAAGCCTGTAAAAAAATGTGTCGAATGGAAAAGTGCAAAAAAGCGAATTCAATTTCAGAAACTGTATTTCTAGCTAATTTAAATGGAACCATTTTGGAATAAACCTCTATATGAGCAAAAATACATTTTGTAAATCGGCCTTTTTTTTTGGACGAAGTTATGCCCGAACATACATAAAAAATATGAACATCCGAATTGAGAACCTCTTCTCCATTTTAGGGTTCCGCAACCGAATGGGCAAAAACGGAACCCTTATAGATTCGTCATGTCTGTTTGTCTGTCTGTCCGTCCTTATGTTACAGCCACTTTATTCCGAAACTATTGGGACAACACAGTTTAAACTTGTTTTTTTTCACCAATGGACACAGAGTAATTAATGAGAAAGATTTATGGGTATAATTTGTTAAAGTTTTGTAAATTATCTACTTAGGTAGAAATTAAACATAAACCTTCTTCATGGATCACTCGTAACTATTGATGAAAACCGCATGAAAATCCGTTCAGTAGGTATAAGTTTATCGCGAACAGACAACCACGGCGGGGGAATTTGTTTTATAATATGTGGTGATTATATTAGACTACTGGGAACTATTATTAAATATAATATTAAATATTATGAATAATATATCTAATACTATAAGAATCTTTGTCCTGACATACTGACCGACTGACTGACAGACAATCTTGAAATTTGGAGAGTATATTTGTCTTAGTACGTGAAGGTGTACTAAGAAAGAATTTTCCAAAATTCACCCCTTTAGGGGATGAAATGGGGGTTTAAAGTTTGTATTGAGAAACAAGATTAGATAGTCTTTTCTATTCGAAACTTCATACAAGTGCTTCAGTAAAAATACAATTTAAATACGTGCTTCAGGCTTTTCCGAAGTTTTTTTTTTTTTTTTTTACTGACGAAAAGCAAGCGTTTGACCACTATCTCACCTGATGTAAAGTGAAGATGTGATCGACGATGTAGCACGCTTGCTTAGAAGATACCTGTTTCACTGTTCTGTCTGTTCACTCGCGATTTGAAGACCCCCGATTGTACTTCACAGGAAACACAAATTCTGGCAGGGAATTCCATTCCTTTGCTGTGCGTATGATAAATGTTGATGCAAAGCGCTTTGTGCGACAGAATGGAATATCAACCATGTATCGATGGCGTATATCTGTGCGTCTGGTAGTACGATGGTAAAAGGGGGACGGTGGAATTAATTCGTGCAGTTGGTAGGCACACTCCCTGAAATGTATCCGATAAAAGACCGATAAACTGGCGACTTTGCGGCGATGCTCTAGGCTCTGAAGCCTTTTGCTTACTAGATTTTTGTCGTTAATGAGTTTCTTGGCTCTCCTCTCAATAACTTCCAACGCCTCCAGCTGGTATTTGGCGGATCCCACAGGTGAGAACAGTACTCCATACATGATCGGACTTGAGCTTGATACAAATTAAGCAGCTGTCCTGGTGTGAAGTACTGTCTGTCACCTTGGCCAAAACACCAAGCTTTTTTGAGGCCAATTGGGCTTTTGACTCAATATACGAGCCAAAGTTGAGTGTGGGTGTTAGCGAGATTCCAAGAAGCTCGAGGTGATCAGTTATCGGTACGGACACATTCCGGAAAGTAGGAGTCAGTTGAAACGGACTCCGTTTGGCGGAGAACAGACACGCCTGGGTCGTAGCTGCATTAAACTTGACCAGGTTGGCATCGCCCCATTCGGAGACAGCCTTTAAGGACAAGTTCAAGCGCTCGACCATCGCCTCCCTATAACACTGAATTTGTGCTACACTAGTACGTGCACTGGATGTATAGCTCTCTACAACGGTGCTGTCGTCTGCATACCCAAAGATACCGGGCTTTAGCAGATCGTTAATATGCAGCAGGAAAAGAGTTGCAGAGAGCACTGATCCCTGAGGGACCCTGGCATTAATAGCCATTTGGTCAGAAGAGCAGCCGTCAATGACTACTCTTATCGACCAGTCCCTCAGGAAATCCGAAATCCAGACACATAAATCAGTAGGCAGTCCGTAGGATGGAAGCTTGCTTATAAGACTATCGTGCCAAACGCTTTTGATATATCAAGGGAAACTGCAAGAGCTTCCCCATGATTCTCAACAGCCTCGCTCGAAATGTGCGTGGCATACGCTAGAAGATCCCCAGTGGACCGATTTTGGCGAAATCCATATTGTCGGTCACTAAGGAGGTCGTTTGCTTCTAGGTATGCCAGGAGCCGGTTATTCAGTACACGTTCCATAGTCTTGCAGAGTATGGACGTGACTGAGATTGGCCTATAGTTGGCAGGGTCCGCACGACTGCCTTTTTTGGGCACAGGTTGCACGTTGGCAAGCTTCCATGATTTCGGCACTTGACCACATGTTATAGAGAGACGAAAGAGGCGTGTCAGAACAGGAGCAAGTTCAGGCGCACAGGTCCTCAAGACTATAGCTGGAATACCACCCGGGCCGCTGGTTTTGTTCACGTCTAGATTTTGCAGTGTTTTACGAACCTCTGTCTGACGGATGCGGATTTCCGACATTTGTGTCATACATCCAGGTAGACTTGCAGGTGTCTCACCAGCAGTGTCTAGACGTGAAGATTCCGCAAACAGAGAAGCAAACAAATTTGCTTTCTCTTTGGCGGTGTGAGCCAGCGCCCCATCGGGTTTTAGCAGTGGAGGAAGTGAGGGGCGACAGAAGTTCGACTCGACCGACTTAGCCAGAGACCAAAACGCTTTACTACCCGCTGGATACGAAGCTAGTTTGGTCCCTATCCGGCCTATGTGCTCAAATCGGGATTTCCGTAGAGCCTTCTTGCAGGACTTGGCAGCCTTGTTGAACGCTTTCTTCTTCGCTGACAGATCTCTGGCTTTGCGGTTACGAGCATCAACCCAGGCCAGGTATGCTTCTTGTTTCAGTGCTTCAGCACGTCGACATTCAGCCCCGAACCATGGTTGAGCATTGCTTGACATCGCAACATCAGAAAATAGAATATAGTACTCCATTCCTTGACGCAGCACCTCCGTCACAGCATCCGCGCAAATCGAAGGATCGTCGGAAGAGAAACAAACAGGCCGCCAAAGATAAGATGCAAAGAACGATCGCATCTCATCCCAATCTGCTGACTTGTATCGCCATACCCGCCGGGTGCCTCTTGGGCTGGGGTCGGGCGGGGAGTAGACTGATACAGATTTCACTAAACAGTGGTCGGAGCTACCTAACGGTGATGATACCGACACTGTGTAACGGTCTGGATCAGTTGTCAGCAGAAGGTCCAAGCAATTGGCTGTATGGCCGTCAACATCAGGAACCCGCGTTGCCTCTTGGACCAGCTGGGTGAGATTTAAGCCTTCTAGCCTTAGCTAGCTTTTGCGTCTCTCTCCCAGCGTGGTTGGTGCACTGATATGGGAAAAGCCACTCCTGGTGGTGGGTATTAAAGTCCCCCAGTAACACTAGTTGGGCAGAAGGGTATTTGTGTTGAGCGGCGTCCGCCGCCTCACTCAAGTACTCTGTGAGCCTGGATGTCTCCTGATCTCCGCTGTGCGACCTGCATACACAGGCGTAGAGAAGTTTATCTAGGTCTGTGTCCACCAGTAACCAAAGCACGGAATAGCGAGGGTCTTCAAGATGACGGAGACGCAGACAGCAGATGTCGTCCCGGGCGTACGCGCACACACCTGACCGAGCTTTAAAATTGTGCTCCAGGGTGTAGCCGGGGTAAGTGAGGTACGCCACGTCAGACGGGCATTGTATCTGCGTCTCCGTGATGAACAAGAGAGCGGGTTTTTCAGTCTCGAGATGGTGGTGGACTGCGTGGAGATTTGAGTGCAAACCTCTAATATTAGTGAGGTGCACTTTGAGCGATAGGGCGTGCAGCCGCTGTTTAAAATGTTTCTTGTTCCTTTATGTCATGTCATGTTGCGAGTGTAAAGGTAGGAGCACAGCAGTGAAACGAGGCCGCGACTGGTCCCCCAAAGTGAAGTGGCGTCAATGTGTGTCAGAACAGTCCTTAAGCAGAAGCGCTACTGTTTCGACCCGTCTCCTGTAATGGCTACACCGACCATCATGCCGTAATACTGAGTCGCTTAGCGGCATGGCTTTGGTCGGTGGGTGGTCACGAGCCGAGGCATAAGCCTCCCACCGAGTCACGACCACGTGTAGGGATTTACGAAACGGGGTATTCTCTTACGGACGTGGGTGACATGGCCCCCAAGTTCCACCCCTAAGAGGGTGAAATGGGGTAACAAAGTCTGAAAATCATTATTGTTTCGGATTGCGCTGAAATTTGGCATGCAGATAGTTATTACGACGTTAGATACCTCTGAGAAATGATTTTCTAAAATTCACCCCTTAAGGGGATGAATCGAGGGTTCAAAGTTTGTATGGAGAAACAAGATAAGATAGTCTTTTCTATTCGAAACTTCGCACAAGTACTTTAATAAATAAATAAGCAAATACGTGTTTCAGGCTTTTTTGAAATGCCTCCCCTAGAAGGGTCAATTGGGGTAACAAAGTCTGAAATCAATATTGTTTCGGATTGCGCTGAAATTTGGCAAGCAGATAGTTATTTTGACGTAGGCATCCGCTAAGAAAGGATTTTTCAAAATTCACGCTCTAAGGGAATGAAGTGGGGATTCAAAGTTTAGATAGTCATTTTCCTACTTCTGTAAATAAATAAGTGAATACGAGTTTAGGCTTTTTCAAAATGCCACCCTAAGAGGGTGAAGTGGGGTAACCAAGTCTGAAAATCAATATTGTTCCGGATCGCGCTGAAATTTAGAATGCAGATAGTTGTTATGACGTAGGTATCTGCTTAGAAAGGATTTTCTAAAAAATAATAAGTAATTCCCCCCGGATATTACTTAATTATATAAATAAAACTTATAGATTTACTTAATTTATAGATTTTATATATTTATATTATATTTTATTTTTTATATATATTTTATAGCGCGAGGTTTTGTAAAGGAGCTGTCCAGACGAATAATAGACGTCACTCGTGACCAAAGAGCTGGCGCTTACCTCGACCAACGGATTAGCCTAGCAATTCAACGAGGTAACGTCGCCAGCTTTTTGGGAACGTTACCGGCAGACAGCTGCGACCTAGGTTCTATTTTTTATTTATAACATTTTACGTATTTGTATCAGTTTAAATAGTTTTTATCTTCATTTAGTTTTAAGTTGTATATATATGTACTATTTGTAAATATTACTTATAATATTAATATATGCATAACATTTATAGATTTAAAACGAGAATTGAACGTGACCTACGCGATGTCGATATAGCGATCGACATATGTTTAGTCTAATCTATAAGTTTAAATTGAACGTGAGTTTTTATAATAAGATTTACTTAATTACTTCTGTAAATAAATAAGGAAATACGTGTTGCAGGATTCTTGCAAGGGGTTGGTAAAAAAGTTAGAAAATCAATATGGTTTTCGGGATTTATAAATATGAATCCCTATTTCCCTTAGTCGCACGCAATATCTTGAAAACGGGTGAACTGTAATGATTTCTTCCGAATGATTAACTTACGTAATAAGTAGTCATAGATGGCGCCACCAATGCATAATTGGGTTAACAAATGCAATCCACTAATTTCGTCGTATCGATGTATCGAACCGTGGCTTAATTGGCAGAGCACCTGGACGTGTAATCCGGGGGGTGCGGGTTCGAGTCCCGTCGGTATGATGAAATTTTGGATTGTGTTTAACAATTTACAAAAATATAAAGTGTGAGACACTTCAAACAAACATAATATTTGATTTACACAGTGCAACATCTCTCGTCGGATTTGAAAACTGTAATGATTTCTTCCGAATGATTAACTTACGTAATAAGTAGTCATAGACGCCACCAATGCATAATTGGGTTAACAAATGCAATCCAATAATTTCGTCGTATCGATGTATCGAACCGTGGCTTAATTGGCAGAGCACCTGGACGTGTAATCCGGGGGGTGCGGGTTCGAGTCCCGTCAGTACGATGAAATTTTGGATTGTGTTTAACAATTTACAAAAATATAAAGTGTGAGACACTTCAAAGTAACATAATGTTTTATGTGAATAAAAGAAGTCTTTAACGCGGGTGAAGCCGCGGAGTATTTCTAGTCTAATACTATAAGAATCTTTGTCCTGACATACTGACTGACTGATAGACAACGCACAGCCTAAACCACTGGTCGTAGAGACTTGAAATTTGGAGGATATATTATCTTAGTACATAAGGGTGTACTAAAAAAGGATTTTCCAAAATTCACCCCTTTAAGGGATGAAACGGGGGTTCAAAGTTTGTATGGAGAAACAAGATTAGATAGTCTTTTCTATTCGAAACTGAAGTTTACTTGAACACAAGTACTTCTGTAAATCATTGCGTCTGCCTTTTCTCTTAGAAGGCTGCAAAATTTCCTACCAATTACTACCAAAATTGCACTTGCCCAATCCCTTTTACTCTCGATACTTGATTATGCCGACGCCTCATACCTCGACTTAACCGAAGTACAGCTGAATAAACTAGAACGCTTACAAAACTTTTGTATTAGATTCATATATGGCCTACGTAAATTTGATCACATCTCCGAATTTCGCAGTAAGCTGAAATGGTTACCGGTTCGTCTGCGCCGGAATGCACATTTCCTCTCCCTTCTTTACTCCGTATTGTTTATACCTTCCACCCCTTCTTATTTAAAAGAGCGTTTTGAGTTCTTACATGAGTCCCATTCTTTATCCTTGCGTTCTTCTGATACCCTTATCCTCAAAATACCCTCTCATACCTCCGAGTACTACGGCAAATCTTTCACTGTCCAAGCTGCAAGACTATGGAATGCCCTTCCTTTGGACATACGACGTGCTAAATCACTCACTATATTTAAAAATATGGTAAAGGATCACTATCTTTCACAATTGAAATATACATATATACAACTTTATAACGTCTACATATATTAATATATTTGTTATGTATGTATAGTATATGTATATATATTGTATATGTATATTTATATATATATGTGTGATATATGTTATATATTCTTCAGTATGTATGTATTTGATGTGTATATGTATGTGTATATATATAAAGTGTAATTAGCTAATTTCTTCTTTATTTCTTATAACTAGATTGCTTTATTGATTTGTTTATATTTATAACTAGAAGTCCCCCGCGGCTACGCCCGCGTTAAAAACTCCTTTTATTTACTTAAAACTTTTCTTTTGTAAAAACGATTCTATCATTAAAGACATCAAATAAAAATTAGCCAAATTGGTTCACCTGTTTTCATGTTATCGCGTGACTAAGACAAATCAGGATTCATATTTTTAAAACCCGAAAACCCAATAAAGCGCAATCCGAAACTATATTGATTTTCAGACTTTTTTACCCCAGTTCACTCTTTAGGGTGGCATTTTGAAAAAGTCTGAAACTCGTATTTACTTATTTATTTACAGAAGTACTTGTGTGAAATGTCGAATAAAATGACTATCCAAAATTTGAGCCCCCGCTTCATCCCTTGAAGAGTGAATTTTGAAAAATCCTTTCTCAGCGGATACCTACGTCAAAATTTCTATCTGGATGCAAAATATCAGCGCAATCCGAAACAATATTGATTTCAGACATTGTTACTCCACTTAACCCTTTTAGGAATAGAATTTCAAAAAGCCTGAAACACGTATTTACTCATTTATTTACTAAACTACTTGTTTGAAGTTTCGAATATAAGAGACAATCAATTCTTGTTTCTCCATACAAACTTTGAACCCTCGCTTCATCCTCTTCAGGGATGAATTTTGGAAAACCTTTCTCAGAGGGAACTAACGTCGTAATTAATAACTATCTGCATGCCAAATTTCAGCGCAATCCGAAACAATATTGATTTTTACACTTTATTACCCCATTTCACCCTCTTAGGGGTGGAATTACAAAAAAACCTGAAACACGTCTTTACTTATTTTTTTACTGAAGCACTTATGTGAAGTTTCGGATAGAAAAGACGATCTAATCTTGTTTCTCCATACAAACTTTCAACCCCCGTTTTATCCCCTTCGAGGGTTAATTTTGAGAAATCCTTTCAAAGAGGGATCTAACGTCGTAATAACTATCTGCATGCCAAATTTCAGCGCAATCTGAATCAATATTGATTTTACACTTTATTACCCCATTTCACCCTCTTAGGGGTGGAATTCCAAAAAAACCTGAAACACGTGTTCACTTATTTTTTTACTGAAGCACTTGTGTGAAGTTTCGGATAGAAAAGCCTATCTAATCTTGTTTCTCCATATAAACTTTGAACCCCCGTTTCATCCCCTTAGAGGGTTAATTTTGGAAAATCCTTTCTTATAGGGAATTAACGTCGTAATAACTATCTGCATGCCAAATTTCAGCGTAATCCAAAACAATATTGATTTTACACTTTATTACCCCATTTCACCCTCTTAAGGGTGGAATTTCAAAAAAACCTGATACACGTGTTTACTTATTTTTTTACTGAAGCACTTGTGTGGAGTTTCGGGTAGAAAAGACTATCTAATCTTGTTTCTCCATACAAACTTTGAACCCCAGTTTCATCCCCTTCGAGGGTCAATTTTGGAAAATCCTTTCTCAGAGGGAACTAACGTCGTAATAACTATCTGCATGCCAAATTTCAGCGCAATCCGAAACAATATTGATTTTCACACTTTATTACCCAATTTCACCCTCTTAGGGGTGGAATTAAAAAAAACCTGAAACACGTGTTTACTTATTTTTTTACTGAAGCACTTGTGTGGAGTTTCAGATAGAAAAGACTATCTAATCTTGTTTCTCCATACAAACTTTGAACCCCCGTTTCATCCCCTTCGAGGGTTAATTTTGGAAAATCCTTTCTCAGTGGGAACTAACGTCGTAATAACTATCTGCATGCCAAATTTCAGCGCAATCCGAAACAATATTGGTTTTCACACTTTATTACCCAATTTCACCCTCTTAGGGGTGGAATTAAAAAAAACCTGAAACACGTGCTTACTTATTTTTTTACTGAAGCACTTGTGTGGAGTTTCAGATAGAAAAGACTATCTAATCTTGTTTCTCCATACAAACTTTGAACCCCCGTTTCATCCCCTTCGAGGGTTAATTTTGGAAAATCCTTTCTCAGTGGGAACTAACGTCGTAATAACTATTTGCATGCCAAATTTCAGCGCAATCCGAAACAATATTGATTTTACACTTTATTACCCCATTTCACCCTCTTAGGGGTGGAATTCCAAAAAAACCTGAAACACGTCTTTACTTATTTTTTTATTGAAGCACTTATGTGAAGTTTCGGATAGAAAAGACGATCTAATCTTGTTTCTCCATACAAACTTTGAACCCCCATTTCATCCCCTTAAAGGGTGAATTTTGGAAAATCCTTTCTTAGTACACCCTTACGTACTAAGACAAATATACCCTCCAAATTTCAAGTCTCTACGATCAGCGGTTTAGGCTGTGCGTTGTCTGTCAGTGAGTCAGTGAGTCAGTGAGTCAGTCAGTATGTCAGGACAAAGATTCTTATAGTATTAGATTTTACTCGCACTGTAGATTTATGTATTGCGCACTGCACTACCAGCCAATTCTTACCACGATACTGTCCATACAAAGGTTGCCTGGAAGAGATCGCTCTTAGCGATAAGACCGCCCATTGTAATACCATAGACTTTAAGTTGTTTGTATATTATGTTACTGTGCTGGTATTCAATAAAGAGTATTTCTATTCTATTCTGTAAATAAATAAGTAAGTACGTATTGCAGGATTTTTCGAAATGGGGTAACAAAGTCTAAAAATTTGGATTTTTCGGGTTTTATAAATATGAATCCTGATTTGCCTTAGTCACGCGATAACATAAAAACGGGTGAACCTAATTGTTTAACTCTTATTTGATGTCTATTATGATAGAAAGGTTTTTACAAAAGAAGAAGAGTTTTAAGTAAATAAAAGATTTTAACGCGGGCGAGGCCGCGGTGCACTTCTGGTTATATATAATAGTACCATTCCAGACCTTTTGTTCCTATGCCTACGTCCAGCAGTGGACTAATGAAAGGTGATAATAATGATAAATCATGTGTGAAGCGTGTAGAAACAAAATTACCGCTTAATTCTTCACTGTCCTCCATACTAGTGTCGGAAGAGTCATCGGACACGTTATTATCAGTTATAGTGTAATTGTTATTGATTTTAAAGTTATATTCAAAATTGATATTAATTGATTTGCCTTTCATCTCTGAGCTGTCATCATTTTCCTCGTTATTACGCAATTTGGACGGGAAAGCGTTAGCCTGTAAAGATAAATGGATGTTTTTTAATGTATACAAGCACTTGATCACTAGTTCATTTGATGAATTGTATGTTCCCAATTGTCAGTTGTCACCCCTATTTTGTTCCCAATGGTGAAAAAAGTGTGGATGGACTGTGTGATAGAAGATAATTATGGATGTAAGAGGTGTAGATGTGGAAATGACTGTGGATAGACCCAAATGGAAGAGAATGACATGTTGCATCGACCCCACTTAAGATGATTATGGTGGTGACAAGTGGGAAAAAAATATTGTTTAAAATACTAAAAAGAACCGACTTTAAAGTCGGTTCTTTTTAGATTTTTTGCTACTGATACTGATTTTCAGTACCAAGTTTGAGGTGTTTATCTCCATATCTCTGGAGATACTTATCGATGAACCACCCTTGGGATATCTCCTTTTCAACAAAAAAAAACATCAAAATCGGTTCATAAACGACGAGGCTATCCGCGAACAACCCTAAAAAATATATATATACGGTCGAATTGAGAAACCTCCTCCCTTTTTTTTAAGTCGGTTGTTCAGTTGGCAGTACTGACCACTATACTTACAACTGGGACAGAATTTGTTCCCAGTTGTTCTTTAGTTGTTTGTTAGTATTCCCAGTTGTCGTCAGTGGCGTCACATGATGGCTGATGATGTTTCACGACAGGAGTATAGTTAGTATAGTGAAATACGGGTTATTCCACTGATTAATCCCCATTGTTTTTGGGTGTATGCCCAAAACATACCTAGCATTCACTACGTTTCAAGTGAATGCTAGATCTGTCTGTGGGTATATGTGAGTCTGTGCCTGTTTGTGTGCTTCTCTTTGTGTGTATTTCTGTGTGTGTGTTGTGCTACTGCTACTGGGAGTAGTTATTGTCCCATTTGTCACCACTGGTCACAACTAGTGGATTTATTTCCCACTTGTCACTAGAGGTAAAAAACTTAGGGGGTGACAACTGGGATCATACGCGATGAATGGAATCGGAAGACGGCAGTAAGACGAGTGTCTTCCAAACCGGCTGGCACCAAACATCATGCCGGAACTGGGCGAACTGATTGGCGACTTTGGTTCAATCTTTTCGACTTCAGTGGTTGGTTCGAGCCACGGCCAGTGGCTACACCAGTGTTCACCCATTTAGAACCATCCAGGGATCACGAGAGGAGGACTAAGACTACGAACACAGGTAGCTAACGAATGACCCTGCTGTGGGTGATAATGACCCTAATTTGATTGCACATGAACATGATAGGTAAAATTTGACATGATGGTGGAGCATTTCCTGAAATTTCATAATATCCAATTGCTCCAAAATGAACAGCAGTGTCGTGTTTGGGCTCATTGGAACGGTCTTACAGGTTAAAGATAAATTGGTACCTACCTTGGTACCTAATACTAATATATAAATTTTTATACATATGTTTAATATCTAATATCTATATTTAATATTATTAAATATATTTATATTTAATATCTATCTAAGTGTACCTATTTTATCTATGTATCAATTTATTATTTATTTTTATTATTTTATTTATAAATATTTCGCATTTTTTTTCATCACCCGCAGGCTTGTCTGAAAATCAGTGTCCAGGTATAAATCTAGACATAATGTGCTGAGACAAGCCTTTTTGACACCTCACATTGTTTCTTGTTTTTTCTTGTTTCATTGTTTCAGTAAGTATTTTAATGTGTTATGTCAAATAAATGATTTTTCTTTCTTTCTTTCTAACCATGTGACACTGAGTCTGCATCGGCATATCCTTGAGTATACATAATTCCTCACCAACAGCTGAGGTCAAAATGTCTGCCCGGAGTTTAATTTTTTTTTTGCATAAAATTGTTATGAGTACTTACATCCAAAATATCTATAGGGCGTATATACAATGTTTCTTCTCTCTTACTATTTGTTGCATCTTCGTTAGGCATTATCTCAGATTTTCTGATATCATAGTCACCTAAATCTGTATTTTCTTGCATATCTATAATATTCTCATTCTCATTTATTATATTTTTTATTAAATAAATCAAAGATTTAGGCGATTTGGTGTTTGTTTTGACAATTTCTGCAAGAACCTGGGTTTATTAATATAAAATAGAATTGATTAATAATTTATCTTACGCACTTTAAAGTCAATGCCTACTTAATTATTAATATGAAAGTATGATAAAGAAAATGGTAAGTAGCGTTTGACCACTATCTCAATAAGTGATGATGTGGTCGAGGATGGTAACACGCTAGGTCTAATGGGACTGACTCTCAAGGTCTGCTGCCGGAACAGGTTGAGATATTGGTCAAGGTTTCTGTCTGCCCGCTTCAAATTTAAAAAAAATTTACATACAAAATACATACTGCAAAAATAATAGTAACTCCCACAAAAAATAATTGAGTTTTAGAGAATATCATGTCCAATAAAGTCAATCACTACTGCATCTTATTACACAATATTTACCAAATTGTAATTAAAATATACTCATTTGCATTTTCACGCACTATTGCTATTTAAGTACATTGTTTGATAATAACTTTATGAAACATTTTACTGTTTTAGTGTCCTTGATTGCTTATCAAAAGTTTCGAACACTTTAGAAATTTGGTTTCAAGAAAATAACTTGTTTTATCTTTAAAAACTATCTTAACTAATCAACACCAATCAACACCAATATTATAAATGCGAAAGTCAGTTTGTTTATTTGTTTGTTTGTTTGGGACTTCTTCACGGTCAAACGGCTTGACCGATTTGGCTGAAATTTTGTACAAAAATAGAACAAAAGGCAGAATAAGATATAGGATACTTTTTTTTTGGCTATCTAGTCAGGGGGTCCAGATATTTTTAATTGAATTTTGTAAATATAAGACTTCTTCTCGAATAAACGGCTTGACCGATTTGCCTGAAATGTTGTATGAATACATGTCATAGGGCAGAATAGAATATAAGATACTTTTTTTCTGGCTGTCGAGTCAGGGGGTCCAGATATTTTTAATTCAATTTCGTAACTAAAGGACCTCTTTTCGAATAAACGGCTTGACCGATTTGCCTGAAATGTTGTATAGAGACAGTTCATAAGGCAGAATAGAATATAGAATCCTTTTTTTCTGGCTATCGAGTCAGGGGGTCCAAATATTTTTAATTGAATTTCGTAAATATAAGACCTCTTCTCGAATAAACGGCTTGACCGATTTGCCTAACATGTTGTACAAAGACAAGTCATAGGGCAGAATAGGATACTGAATACTTTTTTTCTGGCTATCGAGTCAGGGGTCCAGATATTTTTAATTGAATTTAGTAAATATAAGACCTCTTCTCGAATAAACGGCTTGACCGGTTTGCCTGAAATGTTGTATAAAGACAGTTCATAGGGTAGAATAGTAGATAGGATACTTTTTTTTGGCTATCGAGTCAAGGGGTCCAGATATTTTTAATTGAATTTTGTAAATAAAAGATCTCTTCTCAAATAAACGGCTTAAACGATTTGCCTAACATGTTGTACAAAGACAAGTCATAGGGCAGAATAGGATACTGAATACTTTTTTTCTGGCTATCGAGTCAGGGGTCCAGATATTTTTAATTGAATTTAGTAAATATAAGACCTCTTCTCGAATAAACGGCTTGACCGGTTTGCCTGAAATGTTGTATAAAGACAGTTCATAGGGCAGAATAGGATACGGAATACTTTTTTTTGGCTATCGAGTCAGGGGATCCAGATATTTTTAATTGAATTTTGTAAATATAAGACTTCTTCTCGAATAAACGGCTTGACCGATTTGCCTGAAATTTTGTATGAACACATGTCACAAGGCAGAATATGATGCTTTTTTTCTGGCTGTCGAGTCAGAGGGTCCAGATATTTTTAATTGAATTTTGTAAATATAAGACCTCTTCTCGAATAAACGGCTTGATCGATTTGCTTGAAATGTTGTATGAAGACAGTTTATAGGGTAGAATAGGATATGGAATACTTTTTTTTTGGCTATCGAGTCAGGGGGTCCAAATATTTGAATTGAATTTAGTAAATATAAGACCTCTTCTCGAATAAACGGCTTGACCGATTTGCCTGAAATGTTGTATAGAGACAGTTTATAGGGTAGAATAGGATATAGGATACTTTTTTTTTAGTTATCGAAACAGGGGGCCAGATATTTTTAATTGAATTTTGTAAATATAAGATCTCTTCTCAAATAAACGGCTCGACCGATTTGCCTGACATGTTGTATAAAGACAGTTCATAGGGCAGAATAGGATATAGAATACTTTTTCTGGCTATCGAGTCAGGGGGTCCAGGTATTTTTAATTGAATTTTGTTAATATAAGACCTCTTCTCGAATAAACGGCTTAAACGATTTGCCTGAAATGTTGTATGAAGACAGTTCATAGGGTAGAATAGGATATAGAATACTTTTTTTTTGGCTATCGAGTCAGGGGGTCTAAATATTTTTAATTGAATTTGGTAAATATAAGACCTCTTCTCGAATAAACGGCTTGACCGATTTGCCTGAAATTTTGTACAAAGACAGTTCATAGAGTAGAATAGGATATAGGATACTTTTTTTTGGCTGTCGAGTCAGGGGTCCAGATATTTTTAATTGAATTTTGTAAATATAAGACCTCTTCTCGAATAAACGGTTTGACCGATTTGCCTGAAATGTTGTATTAAGACAGTTCATAGAGCAGAATAGGATATCGGATACTGTTTTTTTGGCTATCGAGTCTTTTGTCGAGAGTTTTTTATTGAATTTTGTGAATGTGTGGCCTCTTATCAGCTCAACAGCTTGACCGATTTAGCTGAAATTTTATACATATTACAGTTCATTTTGCATAGAATCACATAGGATACGTTTTTTTCTGGCAGCCGAGTCCAGGTGTCCAGAATTTTTAAAGTAAACTTTGTAAATGTGTGGCCTACTCTCGGTCAAACGGGTTAACCATTTAAGCTGAAATTTTGTGCACAGACAGTCAAAAAGACAGAAGGACAACGAATACTTTTTTTTGGGTGGAAATTTCGGTTGTCTATATTTTTATTATGGAATTTTGTTAATGTGTGGCCTCTTTTCGGCTAAACAGCTTGACCGATTCTGATGAAATTTTGTACAAAGACATTTAATAGGGCATAAAAGGGCAAAGAATACTTTTTTCGGCAGTTAAGTGCGGGTGCATATATTATTTGTTAACTTTACATAGAGTTTGTTAACTTTACATACTTTACGTACATTTGCATAATCATAAAAGTTTGACCTTAGGTTAATCTATAATGACTAAACTTAATAAGTGCCTTAATTAGGCCATAAAACTGTCAGGGTCATTAAAAGTCATCAAAATTTACGCGATGGCTTTGCTTGCCCAACGTGTTTTATCTGCTATGTGGGAAGTATTTCAAAAACATTCGTGTTTTAACAGACACATTTAACCCTAGGGTCATCGGTGTTGACTTAGTAGGTTACAAAAACTGTCAGGGTCATAAAACGTAAAAATGTTCGCGCTCACATCGCTCGCGCAGTGATAGCGCTCGCTGCGCTCGCGCAATAATTTGTTTGATCTACTTTGTAGGTAATATTTCAGCAACTTTTGTATTTTAATAGCCACATTCATCAAAACGAGCCATAAATTGGAACAGTACAACTTTCAATAATCATAATGATTTTTTATCTTAAAATTAGTGGATATCAAAATTAACCTTAGGGTCATCGGTGTTGAATAAGCAGGTCATAAAAACTGTCAGGGTCATAAAATGACGTAAAAATTTTCGAGCTCGCTTCGCTCGCGCATTGATAGCGCTCGCTGTGCTCGCGCAAAACTTTGTTAAATCTACTTTGAAGGTAAAATTTCAGCATTTTTTGAATTTTAATAGCCACATGCATCAAAACGAGTTTATAAATTGAAAAAGTACAACCTTCAATAATCATAATGATTTTTGCCTTAAAATAAATGGATATCAAGTTTAACCTTAGGGTCATAAAAAGACGTAAATTTTTTCGCGCTCGCTTCGCTCGCGCATTTATAGCACTCGCTACGCTCGCGCAAACATTTCTTTTATCTACTTTGCAGGTAATATTTCAGAATTTTTGTATTTTAATAGCCACATGCATCAAATCGAAGCCATAAATAGAAACAGTACAACCTTCAATAATCATAATGATTATTAACCTTAAAATAAGTAGATATCAAGTTTAACCTTTGTGTCATCAGTGTTAACTTAGTAGGTCATAAAAACTGTCAGGGTCATAGAAGGTCGTAAACATTTTTCGCGCTCTCTTCGCTCGCGCAGTGATATTGCTTGCTACGCTCGCGCATTGATAGCGCTCGCTACGCTCGCGCAAACATTTCTTTTATCTACTTTGCAGGTAATATTTCAGCATTTTTATATTTTAATAGCCACATGCATCAAAACGAGTAATACACTGGAACAGTACAACTTTCATAATGATTTTTTACATTAAAATATGTGGATCGGTGTTGAATTAGCAGGTCATAAAAACTGTCAGGGTCATAAAAAGACGTACAAAGTTTCGCGCTCGCTACGCTCGCGGACACTTTTGTTTTATCTACTTTGTAGGTAATATTTCAGCATTTTTGTATTTTAATAGCCACATGCTTCAAAACGAGTTTATAAATTGAAACAGTACAACCTTCAATAATCATAATATATATTCACCTTTAAATAAGTGGATATCAAGTTTTACCTTTGTGTCATCGGTGTTGACTTAGTAGGTCATAAAAACTGTCAGGGTCATAAAAAGTCACTACTCTCTCGCAGTAATAGCGCTCGCTCCGGTTGCGCAAGCATTTGTTATATCTACTTTGGAAACATTTCAGCAACTTTTGTATTTTAATAGCCAATCCATTAAAACGAGTCATAAATTGAAACAGTACAACCTTCAATAATCATAATGACCTTGGTTAGGTTCTCCAAGTACCAAGTAATGATTAATGATTGTAACAATAGACGATATCGAGTTCGTCCTAAGAGTCATCTATATTGACTTGATTATTAGGTCATTAAACTGTCAGGGTTATAAAAAGTCATAAAAAATTTTCACTCGCCCAATAATAGCGCTCGCTACGCTCGCGCAGCTATTCACCTTATTTTCTTTGTAAGAAATGTTTCAGGAACTGTTGTATTGAGTCAAACATTTAAACAGCACAACTTCGTATACCTAACCAAAATGATTAATGACTTTAACAATAGAGGATATTGAGTTCGACTTTGAGGGTCATCTATGGTGACTTGGCCTAAGATCTTCGATCTAGACCTCAATGGTCATAAAGACACAAATAACGCGGGCGAAGCCGCGGGTAACAGCTAGTATTACTTATAAAGAGGAAAAAATGATTTTTGTTTGTTTATTACGATTTAACTCAAAAACTACAGGACCGATTTCAAAATTCTTTCGCTAATGGAAAGCTACATTATCAGAGAGTAACATACGCTATATTTTATCACCGTTTTCTCACAGGAACGAGAACTATGCGGGTGAAACCGCGAGGCGCTGGTAGTGTGTGAATATGTGTTCATATTATTATATTAAATATTAAAAGGGGTCCCCATACAAGAAACGTGTTTTTTCGGCGTTTTTGCTTGAACTTATGAACCATAATAGATAGAGACTTGAAGTCTTCACAAAGTATGTATTACTATGGTCGCTATAACAATAAATACTAAAAACAGAATAAAGTTCAAAATAAAAGGAGGTCCCCTTATAAGAAACGTGTTTTTTCGGGCGTTTTATGCTCGACATTACAAATCGTAATAGAAAAGACTTGTACATTTATTCATAGTGTGTAAAGCCGCATTTTAACTTGGGGACTTTTGTTCTGCGACTCTGTCGAACTCGAAATTCACATGTCCCGCGCGATGTCGCTTGGGACATTTACGTGTCGCGCAGCTTGTCGCTAGTCGATGCTCTGCGAGCGTCGACACGCGCGACCTTCGTGTCCCTCGACACTGTCGCCGGCACAGAGTACCTTGTATAATCAGAGTACCTTGTATAATACTGGAAATAGAGGCATATCTTATCTATAAAAATGGGAAAGGCAGAAGTAGCGCCATCTCTGATCTTGTTTTGTAAAATATTATTCACCTACATATCTATGTATATAGATATACTACATATACATATATATGTATGTAGGTTGCTATATAACCATACCCAGAGTACTTTGGTATATAATACGCTATACTTACTATATTTGCCTACATAGGTAATTTACAATATAATAAAAAACAGTTTAAAGGTCAAATTATTTATGTTTCCTTTTAAAGCACTTATAATAATATTTTTTCGCTTTCACTTTAAATGCATCCTCATCATCATCACACTCCCTCTTGTTGTTTAATATTCTGTTTATTTCTTTACAATAATTATGAATGAAATTATTTATGTTTCCTTTTAAAGCACTTATAATAATATTTTTTCGCTTTCACTTTAAATGCATCCTCATCATCATCACACTCCCTCTTGTTGTTTAATATTCTGTTTATTTCTTTACAATAATTATGAATGAAAAATCTGCTAGAAATATTAATTAAATAATCAATTATTTGGTCTTTGTGTTTTTCACATTTTATAAAATCAAATTCTATATAAGCTAATACTAATGTTTTTATTAATTCTTTCAAATTATTTTTTTCTAAATTCGTTTTTATTAGTGTGTAGTTTATATCTCGAAGATTTGACACACATAAAAGGAGTGAGTCACTTGGGCTGCAAAGCCACTGCTTTCCTGCATATTCCCTGTACCTTATGTACTCAGGTTGATCATTTGACATTAGATCTATTTTGCACTGTGAGCACCCCTTGAATACATTTGTTTTTGTTTTTTTTATTAAATATCCACTGACATATTGCAATCCCCCTACATCTCGAGGATCTTTATTTTCTTCAAGGGGTGCAATTTCGATGACAGGTATTTCTTTTATTTCGCAGGATGGCAGAGCTTTGCGTTGAGTGATGATGAGTTCATTTAAAATCTGACAATGATCTTCTTCACAGTTGGCGACTGGGGTATGGACATTAGACAGGTTATTGACTAATAATGTCGTGAATGCTGATTCAAATTTCTCAGCTGTAGGGTTAACGTTGCGGCAACCGTGACTTCTTATAGCCCCGAAAAAATTTTCCAAGGGGTCTTGATTTAAATGACGCAACCAAACTGATGTGACACCATAATTTTCTTTAATATTTTTCAATAACTCTTCAATGCCTTCTAATGTCCATACCCAGTTGCTAAGAGTTGGAACGCGTTCTACACGTCCCGTAGAAGGATTTACAAATTGCATCTCCTTCAAAGCTTTTCTTGATTCATGCCATAATTTGTGATGTGCTGAATTTGGAGTAACAGCTCCAAGCAGAGGCTTCCCGTGCTTCTGTCTATTTTTAAAACTCCCGTTCACTGAATCGAACAGTTTGTCGTAAAATATCAAAATGTCAGCTGTGTCACGGCACTCTGACGGGAGTATACCCTTATCTGTAAAGATAAAATATAACAAGTAAGTAGATTCTACAATTAATTAATTAATTGTAGATTACAAAATAAATACATGCATGAAATAGTTAGTGTGTTTGTACTCCTTTATGGTGAAAGACATTCATGAATCTGATGAATAGATTTTAATGAAATTTGGAATGGAGATATATATATATATATATATATAAATATATATATATATAATACCTTGGATTCAGTACTGTTTTCCTAGAAAAAGTCATGTAGGATAATGGGCAACACTGCATGGCAGATATCTATTTTTTTCATGTTGATTACATAATGTTCAAGTCAACAGAAATTGCAGATAGCGTCACCAATGCATAATTAGTTAAACTCTGATAATTCAAAAGTTTCGTCGCTGCGGTGGGAATCATCCGTAGCTTGGGCATGTTACTCAAAAAGCGCGGGTTAGAATCCCGCCAGACGGCTTAATTTTTGGATTTTATTGTGAGGAAACAAATCGGTTTTAGAAAACTATTTTAACTAACTAACCAGAAAATTATTGTATTTATTTTTAGTTTTATGGTAAGGTGTCATTCAGGATAGGCGCAGAAGTTGCCTCGCTTCCGCAAACGCTTTTTAATATATGTAATTGTTAAATGTAAAAAATAAATGTAGTAGAGAAGCACAAAAACATTATTTTTTTTTAATATCTTATAGCTATATTCTTATGGCTAGCGTTTGACCACTATATCATCTGTTTGGAAGTGATGATGCGGTCGATGATGGTAAGTAAGCACGCTAGGCCTAGAATGGGAACTAGCTCTCACCGAAAGCTGCCGGAACACATAAAATGTTTTGGTCTAACATGAGGGTGGTAGCTGGCCAGACAGACACTAGATAGTGTCCTGCCATCATACGGGGGTTGTTGTTTTTTTAATGATGTTTTTCCTTCACCGAAGGGCCACTGTGGAAAGCGCACAGTATTACAATATTATACTAAAAATGTTTTAGACAAATAGAGTGACATCCTAAAACGAATAAAACCGACTTCAAATGCCACGCTCGTCATTTTCAGTAGCAAGTTTAAGGTGTGTATCTCTGAAGATACTCATCAGATCTGCATGAATAAACCTCTTCCACACAAAAATGTACTTTGCAAATCCGTCTATATGACGACTCCGTCATATAGACGGATTTACCGGAATGACCAAACATACATAAAAAAATTATATAAACATCAGAATTAAGAACCTTCTCTTTTTTTGAAGTCGGCTAAAAGTAAATTCAATAATTTTATTAAGTGAGATCATAAGGAAGTGAAAGTTCTTATTCACATCTTAATAATAATAATGTCTTATTACCTGCAAGGTAGCCCATGTTTACTGCGACAGTCTGGCTAAATACCTGCGTGGCATGTTTTACTTTCATCTTGGAGATTTTGGTTGGTAAAACATGACTATCCGTCAATTTCGGAACCAATCTTATGCCTTCGTAGGCCGGATTTTCGTCATGAAGATTTTTAACATGTTCCCATTTTGCTGTTTTGTACTGATTGTTTTTTTTATATTGTAGGTCTTTTGTCAGAAGGTTATTACGTATGCACTTCATAAGGTGCGGTGGGTCATACAATGGCACAATTTCATAACCATTTATTATTAATTTATTTCCTCTTCGTTCTTCACCTTTACGCAAGAGAGCAGCCTGTGTTTCTTGCAGTAAAATTTTATAGCACTGCACATTGTTTGTACCTTGGTCGCAAACTGTTGCAACTACGATCAAGCCAGCATCTTGCAATTGGCTTATTACAGCTTTCAATTGTTTGGCAAGTTCTGGTCCTTTAGTGGCAGCTTGTGAAAACGTGTAAGCTACGGGCTGCTTATAGTTTTTTATTAAGCCTCGGATCATAAAGACCTGGGCATGGTCAGCATAATCGGGTCGTGTTTCATATCCATTATTTACAAAACCAATAACTCTATCCTTTCTTTCATTGTATGCCACATTGGCTTTAAGTGACATTTCGTCAAATATCACAAAGCACAGCCGCTCTTCTACTTTCATTTTTTCCGTGGATTTCTTTATTTGTTTGACAATGTTTTCATTGATCCCAGGTTTGATGTCTGCCTGGTACAATAGCTTTGATAGAGTCTGCGGTGCAGGCAAAACAAATAATTTTCGAAGAAATCTATAACCTTTTGGACTCTGCTTCATTATGGATAAAGACAAGATTTTTTCTTGTATTGTAAATCGGCGGCCTTTATTCTTTTTCTTGCACTCTCGAAATTGCATAAGTGTTAAAATTTTTGCAGTGCTTGATAATTTATCCATCGTGTTAAGAAATTCTGGATTTGTCGTTATATTATGCAATGCCTTGAGCTTCATCACCTGTTTTCTATTTTTGCTGCGATATTTACTAAGCTTGACACCTATTTTTACAAGCTTTTTGTACAAATTATGCTCAGTTTGTGATGTAGCAACACGTTTACGCTTGTGGGCAATAACTTTCAATATTTCTCCTTCACATGGCACTGTAATAAAACAAATTATACATGAATATAAAAAGTAACAAGGTAAGTAGAATTAAAGCCTATAATTTTTTTTAATATCTTATAGGCTAGCATTTGACCACAATCTCACCTGTTGGTAAGTGATGATGCGGTCAAAGATCAACTATATATCACTTCGACTATATCTTTTATATTTTACATATTATTATTCTCATTATTTGCATCTGTATAAATAATTAAAAATCACACGTAATAATTATAAAACAGCACAATTATTTTCATTACTATTTCACGAATTATTTCTTTATCCACATTTTTCTGTTAATAGATTCCATTCGTTGCGGCTTCATTTTCGGAGGTTCCATTATAGACCCGATAAAGATGGTAAGCACGCTTTGCCCAGAATGGGAACTGCCTCTCAAGGATAGCTGCCGGACCACATTAGATGTTTGGCGACAGAATTTCTAACTTGAGGTAGGTAACTGACCAGGCGGCCACCAGATAGTGTTCTAACACCATGCGGGGGTCGGGGGTTTTTGAACGATGTATTTCCTTCACCGGAGGGCCACTGTGAAAAGCGTACATAAATTTTTCGATAGAAATATCCACTGGTGCACTGCGGGGATTGAACTCGGTACCTCTGGCGTCAAAGCCGACGATTCTCCCACTACACCACTGGGCCCTTAAAATAAATATATAATTCAATGCCAAATATGGTCAAGCGAGGGGAATGCTGAAACATCTGAAATTGGTGGCGGCTACACCGTCTTCACCGTGTGACGGTGACGGGACCGCACGCTGGATTTGCACGACAGATCAACACAGTGCCGGCCCCGCGGCGCTTACAAAATTAAGTTCATAATTTTACTAATAATTATAGAAAACTTACCATTGGATGTTGTTGGTGGCTTTGTTAAATTCTCAATGGACTCCCAAGGATTTGATGTTGAAGGCTTTCTTAAGTTTTCAACTGACATCAAAGGTTTTCTTTTACCAGCAACAGGTTTTGGTAAAGACGATGGTCCTAAAAATAAGAAAACTAATTTTACTAAAGTTTATTATACTATTAGAAAATGTAGGTATCTAAATGTATATTTTATAAAAAACCGCAGGACAACTCAATGCTTTAACTCTTACTCGAGAGGTGAAAACGAATCAAACAAAACCTCACATATCAAAATCGGTCAAGCCTGTAAGCCTGTAAGCTGTAAGAGGTAATACGGAAACATACATACAAGCATACATTCAATAATTTAAGATTGTTTAACAACTTAAAGAACCAAATTCAAACGGCACGCTAGTCATTTTCATCAGTACAAAGTTTGAGGTGTTTATCTTCATATCTCTGGAGATACTAAACATATCTTGATGAAATTTAATGAAATTTCTTCAATTTCCCTTTCATATTAAAAAAATCCAAATCGGTTCAGGCGTCTTCGAGTAATTGGTGAACATAGTGAGGTGAGATAGTGGTCATACGTTTGCTTATCTACTCTAAAAAATACACAAATATAAACTGGCCAAGTGCAAGTCATTAGCGCTAGTAGGGTTCCGTAACACAGAAGAGAATTTCATAACTATCATTTTCATCAGAATAAAATAACTTTATTTTTCATAGTAATTGTATGAAAAACAAAGTTATATTCACAGTTCGGAAAATGTGCTATATCTCAAAAACTACTGACTACCTCGTTCAAACCAATTTTCGTTGAAAGTTTTTATTGAGATCAACAGCATATATTTTTTTAGACTTTTTTCACTCTCTTAGTTTAAAAGAGGGGTTACGACGACACATTTTACCACTTTAGAAGTGCATAACTTTCAAACGATTGACTTTGAGAAAAAATAGTTTAAAACCTCAGTCATTTTCAAAAACCTATCCATAGATTAGATATACCACACATATAGGTTTGATGACCATTTTCTTTCCATGTATGGGAAGCCCTCCCTTAATTTTTTTTTTATTTTCGTACAAAAATCGTAAAAAGGTTCACAGAATACATCTACCTACCAAGATTCAACTGTGTATTTTTTTTAATAGCTTATAGACTAGCGTTTGACCACTATGTCACCTGTTTGGCAAGTGATGATGCGGTCGAAGATGGTAAACACGCTACGTGGTAGCTGGCCAGGCGGACACTAATAGTGTACTAATAAACGGATAGTGTCCTACCACCATGCGGGGGTTGTTGGTTTCTTAACGATGTTTGCCTTCACCGGAGGGCCACTGTGAGAAGCGCTCATGCATTTTTCGATAGAAAAATCCATTGGTGCACGACAGGGTCTAAATTCGGTACTACGGCATCAAAGCCGACCGTTCTCACGATTACGCCACCGGGCCCTCAAAAAGTGTAGTGCTAATAGTTTCGGAATAAAATGGTTGTTACGTACGGACGGACAGACAGACAGACAGACAGGGTTCCGTTTTTGCCATTCGGCTACGGAACCCTAAAAATACATACAGTCGAACATAGACCATCCTCCTCCACCAAGTTGTTTTTTGGAAACTAAGGTTTTGATTCTATTTTTTGATTATCTTATAGGCTAGCATTTGATCACTATCTCACCTATTGGTAAGTGATGATGCGGTCGAAGATGGTAAGCACGCTAGGCCTAGAATGGGAACTCGCCTTCGAAGATAGCTGCCGAACACATTAGATGTTTGGTGACAGATTTTCTGACTTGAGGGTGGTAGCTGGTCAGGCGGACACTAAATAGTGTCCTACCACCATGCTGAGTTGGGGTTTTCTTAACGATGTTTTTCCTTCTCCGGAGGGCATCTGTGAAAAGCGCACATATATTTTTCGATAGAAAAATCCATTGGTGCACGGCGGGAATTGAACTCGGTACCTCTGTCAATTGATACGTGATCTTAGGGAATTAATTAGCAATCCCAGTTAATATTTTTTAATAATAAGTTAAATTTACTTACCAATATTTTCTTTTATCTGACTAACTTCTAAATCAATTGGTGCCGAAGATTCTGAAACAATAATAATATACATAGTGTTATTAAAAATAACTGCATCGTAATGATAATCTCACCAAAATTGAAGTATAAGTATAAAGTTATATATTGAGAGAATAAATTAATAACATTTCACGGAGTACAACAGAGCAGCGGCAACCACATGATAAAACGTGCTTATATCGGACACCTTGCCGACGAAAACGCGGTCACGCCGGTGCAGCGGTCACACGCGGAGACAGCTCGACAATTAGTTGGTTTAAAAAAAATACCTTCAAGTACTGAGACAGATGGTTCAAAGTCAGGTCCAAAAGGTCTTCTTTCACTTTCTGTGTTCAATTCATGAGAAGAAACCGAACCTGTAATGTAAAAGAATATAATTGTAAGCTTACTTGCAATGGCCCAATATTTTGCCGACTAACCTACAGGAACTTGCAAGTCTTTCAAGGATAAAAGTAAGCTATGTGTTAACCCGGGTCTGAATTTCTACAAATGGGTATATATATATGTAATAGTGGATTATACAAAATGTGAAAAAAATTGGCCAAGTACAAGTCGTACTGGCAGTGGTACTGGCAGTGGTACTGGCAGTCGCAGTTGTAGGATTCCGTAACACAGTAGACAATTTCATAAATATCATTTTCATCTGAAAAAAATAACTTTGTGTTTTATAGTAGTTGTATGAAAAACAAAGTTTTATTTGTGGTTTTGAAAATGTGCTAAATCTCAAAACCTACTGACTATATCCCGTTCAAAAAGTAGGTGCATTATTGCTGACTATACATAATATTGTTAAAAATAACTGCACCTTAAAGATCATTTCAGTAAAATTAGTTTGTTTAAAAAAAATACCTTCAAGTACTGAGACAGATGGTTCAAAGTCAGGTCCAAAAGGTCTTCTTTGATTTTCTGTGTTCAATTCATGAGAAGAAACCGAACCTGTAATGTAAAAGAATATAATTGTAAGCTTACTTGCAATGGCCCAATATTTTGCCGACTAACCTACAGGAACTTGCAAGTCTTTCAGGATAAAAGTAAGCTATGTGTTAACCCGGGTCTGAATTTCTACAAATGTATATGTAATAGTGGATTATACAAAATGTGAAAAAGTTAGTACAGCATTATTGCTGACTATACATAATATAAATAATAAAAAATAAGTTCAAAAACTAAAACCCGACTACTGAAAAATCACACTCTCAAATACAAAAAGTATGAAACAGGAAAATATTCTCACCTGAGATCGCTATGTACAAACTATTCAATATGTATCGTGTATTATACAAACAACTTACTTTTAATAAATATTTTATTGTATTTCATATATATCCTTATTGGTGCTCAGTGGATACCCGTGGTCGTATGCTACTTTGTAGAGTGTATTGTTTTGTTACGGTAGGTGACATACGACCACGGCTATCCTCTAAGCACTACTAGAATATTTATGAAATACAATAAAATATTTATTAAAAGTATATATATATACATATATAATACACGATAAATATTGATTAGTTTGTACATAGCGATCATTATATATCATCATAGCGGCGCTACGCTTGACAAAAATATGATGTACCAAACCCTACCTTCATATTAAAATCCCTATTTAACGATACCCCATACGATGGGGTGGGGTGAAAATTTTTTTTTAGTCCTTGACTTCGTGCCCTCTAGAGGGCGCCACATTCAACTTGTTGTGACGTCACATAGCCTATAACCAGCAGACAAATAAGACGCGTCCAACGACACCTCATTTGTCAAATTATGATAAGTAGCTTAGAAGTTATGAGGAAACAGATGAACATACATACATACTTACATACATACCCATATACCGGTCAAAAACATAACCCTCCTTTTTACTACGCCGTAGTAAGGTAAAAAGTGAAAAAAACTGCCCAAGTCCAAGTCGTACTGGCACTCGCTGTAGTAGGTTTCCGTAACACAGTAGACAATTTCAAAACTATAATTTTTCATCGGAAAAAATTACCTTTGTAAATTACATAGTAATTGTATGAAAAACTAATTTTTACTAGCGGTTTTGAAAATGTGCGATATCTCAAAAACTACTGACTATATCCCGTTCAAACCAATTTTCGTTAAAAGTTATTGTTGAGATCTACAGCATACATATTTTTTAGACTTTTTATTTTATTATTATAAAAGTTAGAGAGGGGACCACATTTTAACCCCTTCAGAAGAGTATATTTTTCAAACAACTGACTTTGAGAAAAAATTGTATATTTTTTTTCACAAGTCGTGTAATATTTTTTCACCCTTGACTGGGATAAAATAAATAGTAGTATTATCACATTTTATTGTATGTTTATCACATTTTATTATTATATATACACAGTTTATATTTATAGTAATAAGAGAACAAAGGTTTATGATCTTCAGCTCTTTGTTTCCAATCGCTGCCAGCCAGCTTGCATATATCATCACTCCATCTAGCTGGAGCTACCTCGTATGAGTGTTTATATAACTCAGAGGCCTATCTTAATTGGCAAAACTATGTATATGGGGACACCCTTTAATTTTAAACTTCTTTATTTTTTGGCATTTTTCCTTTAACAGCACAAGTAAAGGAAAAATTCCGAAAAATAAAAAAGTTGAAAATTAAGGTAAATTTTGGTACTTACAAGTTTTCGTGAAAATATAAATTTGCTTATATCTTTTTATCGTGTTGATTCAGGACCTTGATTTTTATACACCTAATAGGGACTATAGACCTCAGTATCTGTTATAAATTTCAACTTGCTAAGTCCACCCGTTCCTGAGAAAATTGTTGATGACACACGGACAAGAAGGTGATCTTATAAGGGTTCCTTTTTTTACCTCTTGAGGTAAAACGGAACCCTAAAAAGTAGGTGCATTATCTTTTATGATTGCTTACCTGGCATGTTTAAAGTTGGTACAGCATTATTGCTGACTCTATTATTGCGGCACCAATATTTTTCTTCGAAGTGCTGATTGCATACACGACGGTATTTGAAAATGTGATTATTTTCAATTTCCAAAATATGGCCACCGATTGCACAAACCCATGTATTAAACAAGGTTAGATTCTTCTCTGGGTTAGGAAATTTATGCAATGGTACCTGTGAACCTGAAAATATTAATTTTTCATTAGTTGCATACTTACTACAAGTTATAACTACAGGCTCTCATGCTGCTGAATTCTTGGACAAAGTATAATAACACTATAATCCGACCATGAATGTGTAAAAATCATAGGCAAAGACCAATTCAGTTCAGTACTTTAAATGAAATAGTACGGCCAACAAGTTTACTATCATTTGTTATAAATAATATGAGTTTATGAAGACTAGTGTGATCTCTGCTGAATGTAGTGGTTTAGGATATTCTAACTGATCCTTCTACAATGGATGGCCCAATTCAGTTCAGTACTTTAAATGAAATAGTACGGCCAACAAGTTTACTATCATTTGTTATAAATAATATGAGTTTATGAAGACTAGTGTGATCTCTGCTGAATGTAGTGGTTTAGGATATTCTAACTGATCCTTCTACAATGGATGGCCGTCTGCGTTAGATGTGGGGGATACTTGAGAGGTTAGGATACATAGTGGCTTTATTAACTTATAGTGTGTATATCTTTATGAACAAACAATGTCTCGTAAATAATTCTATTACAAACCTGTGCTATTTTCACATCCAGGAACACAACATTTAGTGTTCGACATGATTTAATCTTCGTACTTCGCACCAAAACAAAATATTCACTGTATGAGTCCTATCTCTGATCGTACTCTGCACTGCCGGAGGAGCACGAGAGGCTCTACTCAACGGACTTAGGTGGAGAAAGCACAATCGATTAACACTATAAAACGCCAGCAACCACACAATTTAACTTTAAAACAACACGCTCCGAGCTAAAATGTGGCGGCCATTGTGACCACAGATTATTTATTATGTTTTGTTTGTTGCTAATGTTGCTATGCTATATATATGTATACAATATAATAAACGATCAATATTATTTATAATTGCGCTATCTCTGATTAGGTTTTGTGATTAATATAATGATATAAAATTAAAAGAACTCTTGACAGCTTAGCTATCACTACTTTACGGTTTCTTTTGATTTTGCAAACCTATACATGTACCGTATTACCCATGCGCAAGTATTAAAATTGCATACCCTGGTCGCCGGACAGGCTTTGACTAGTGAGAACGTGTGCCGCTTTGTGTTCCTGTTGCACTAAACAGCACTGCCTCCTCGGGTAACATTTGATCACGACTGGCTTGTGTGAACAAGACATATATCGCGGGACACTGTCCCGCAACTTTTGCAGAGACAACTACGTGAATGTCGGGCGATTTGTTCCCGCGACATGTCCCCTAGTGAAAATGCGGCTTAATGGTAGCTATAACATCAAGAAATAAATACTAAATTAAAAATAAATTAAATTAAAAATTATAGGAGGTCCCCACAAAAAAACGTATTTTTCTGATAAAATTTGTTCAATCTGAACCCTACCTACGTGTGCGAGTCCAACTCGCACTTGGCTAGTTTATTTATTCCCAGTTGTCAGCACTGCAGTGCAGTGGCGCTATTCCCAATAGAGTATGTACCGATTGTGTCCAGAGTGTGTGTGTCCAATTGTGAGATTTATCGTTCTCCTTTTTAGGTTTCCAACTCCGCTGTCCGTCCGTCTGTCTGTCTGTCACCAGGCTGTATCTCATGAACCGTTATAAACAGTTGAAATTTTCACAGATGATGCATTTATGTGGCTGCTACAAATAACTGTATATTAGTCCAAGAGTTGCCGCTATAACAATAAAGTAAAAATTAAAGGGGGTCCCCATAGAAGGAACGTGTTTTTTTCGGCATTTCACTATAACGCCATCTAGAAACGTTTATCTGCCCTCGTTGGATATTCGGAGGATGGTGTTATAGTAAATAAGCACACGGTATGTATGTTTATTTTCACTTGGGTCTAGGATGGAATTGTGCGAAATGTAAAACGAGGTGCTGAACATAGAATGCAACTGTCATCATAACCCATGTTCTCTGGCTGGCACCGAACATCATGCCATTCATCACCATCATCATCGCTATCTGCCTTAGCGCCGCCAGCACCATCGAGCACACAAACACATCAACAGCTTTCATCATCATCATCATTTTCACCATCACTAGTAACATCTCACCACTGGAAGCGTGCCAAAGGCGTGCTATGCTTTATTAAGAAGCTGGGGTGGCTTGGGCAATAGCTGGCAGGGGGAAATGCACAATACATACACAACAACACAACACAAGTGGAACGTCAATGCAGGTTTTATCGCCCTCATGACCAATTATAATTAGAACATAATGCTGGAACTCAGCAAACTGATTGGTGACATTAAATTTTTGTCCAGCAAGCAAATATTACAAATTCAAATTATAAATGTAAAATTAAGCCCAAAATGAAAAAATAATAAATTAATCAAAAAGAACTTAATCTAATTCTAATTTGAGGAGGGGACGATGCATCCTGCACTGACGTCCCGCTTGGGGTGTATTGTGCATTCCCCCCTGACAGCGACTAACCGAGCCAACCCAGCTCTTTTATGAAGCGAAGGTAGGCCCGGGGTCGCTGGCATAGTGAAGTCTCCTAGTGAAGTAGATGGTGATGGTGTTGATGTTGTTGTTGATGATGGCGAATCAGATGACATGATGAAGTTATGTGTAGCTGTGCCAAGAGCGACAGGCAGTGATGATGTTGACAATGAGGGTGGTAGTAATTGTTGTTGTTGTGGCAGGTGCTGGTGTCCTACATCCATGCCACGGTCGTGCAACCCTACCGTGACCCTTATATCTTCTAGGACTGTGCACTGGAACATGACATGTTCCACAGTCTCGTTCTCTTGCAAGCATCCTCTACATAGAGGACTGTCCGTGGCCCCTATTTTATGTAGATGATAGTTTAAATTGCAGTGTCCTGTGATAAGGCCTACTATGAGACGAAGGTCTTGCCGTTGTAGTTTAAGCAGTCCGTTGGTCACTTTACTATCCAACTTAGGTAGAGCGGCTTTTGTGTGTTTGCAGTCCGACTTCTTGTCCCACAAATTTTGTTGCTCTTTCTCGGTGTGGCGACGCAATAGGTTTCTTACTTCCATAGATGACGGTTTACAGAGGCCCATTGCGTCGACGCTTACCTGTAGTTTAGTCCCTTCTTTTGCAAGTTTGTCAGCTTCGATGTTACCTGAACATGACACATGGCTTCTAGTCCATTTTACCTTGATGTTGTATGTATCTGCTAGTGTTTGAAGAGTTTTATGGCATTCTGCCAGCACTTTTGACCTTGTTGTCGGTCTTCTAAGTGCGTATATAGTCGCAGCACTGTCTGTGATGAACTCAAGGCTTGCCTTAACTTCTTGTTTTAGGTTTTATTTTATTTTCTCAGAGTCTATGGATAGTGTTGCTCGCGCAGCTAGTAAAAGACCCATCATTTCCGCTTGCAGTACTGTTATGGTCTTATTCAGCGCTTTCGATTCTGAGAGTCCCAGCTCCCGTGAATAATACCCACAGCCTGCTCCAGTTTTGTTTTTTGCGGCATTCGTGTATATTTTTATGGATGAGGAAGATTGCATCTCTGTCGGCTGCTTGTCTGCCGTGATAAGTTCATACTTTTTACCATCCAGGTGTGTATTTGCTATCTTGTCCGTACCCTTAATAGCTTCCGGTAGTTGCTCTTGTAACGAGGTATTTCGACTCGTTACATATTTTTCGTTTGGAAGCACATTTCAGCTTCTAAGACTGACAAAATTACCTTTTGGTTTTAAATAATTTAGAACATTTTCGTATTTAGCCATTTTTAGTCGATTTTAAATAATCGAGTTATTACTTGGTCTGTGGATCATTCAATATCCTATAGACAATCTTTCAAAAAAAAAATGACTTTGACATCTGTCAATTCTCGATCGGAGACGTCACTTTTTCTTGTCCCTGGGGCCTACAAAGAGCTAAACTTTTTGTATTTTTTCTTAATCAGATTTTACAAGATTAATCCATCTTGTTAATTAAATTTGCGATGATACTCGGCGTGCTTATGGCGTAGTGCCATATGATAACGTCGTGATTTTGCGGTGAGTCAATTTTTGATAACCTAAAATGTTTCGCGTCATCCTTCATGGCGACAAATATATTTACAATCGGATTTTTGGTTACAGCCTTTGGCGCTGTTTGTTTGGACGACTGTCGTCTACTGTTTGTGCGACTATGGGTGTCGTCAACTGTTTGTACGACGCCGGAAGACGTCGTTATTTTGAGATGTTTGTTCGACGCACCACGTTTGGATGTCGTCGTAGTTTTGAGCTGTTTGAGCGACGCTAGATGTCGTCGTCTATTTTGAACGGTGTGCTCAGACGCCACCGAACGCTGCAGATAAGCTAATTTCATTATAACTCTTTTTATTACCCTTAAAACTTTAATTTCATATTAGCAAGATGCAAGAAAGACAATAACCAAATTTCAGTAGTAACATGTAAAATAAATTAACCTAAAAAGTAACGAAAACCGAATGGTATTTATAGTCAAATGTTTAGACATAGTATTCCGGCTTTAACTAAATAATGTGTATCTCATTCTGGAGGTAAGGGACGTTTCGAAGTATTAAAATTTGTCATACAATCCCAAACCGTGTTATCATTTGCCTGTCCCCCGGTCCGAGATTAAAAGTCTCAATGACACCGCTGATTTATCCTGGTAAGTTTTAGATCTTGGTAGAACAAGGGCGCTCGATATTCATAAATACTGTCTACCTAACATTAATTTTTAGCTTTTTATACTCTATAACCTTCATGTTACAACCAGTAACGTTTATATTTTTATAAACAATTTTTTTTTTATTACAATTGGCGCGAGAACAGGGACCGGATTTACCTCCACATATATAATCTTTCTTGCATCTTATTTTTGTTTTTCTTGTCACAATTTAGTGCAATTTTTGTTATTTTTAGCATTTTTACTTTGTTTTGTGTACTTTAAAAACACAATTGTAACTTTGTTTACAACTTTTTTTTGTATTTTAACAAAACTAATTAACATACAATGTTCTTTATATGTCTTATATACTGGATAGACTAATCTAAGTGTGTACTTACTATATAATAACATTTGAGATATGTGTTGTTTACATTTTGTAAGGAACTGACCTTGACCTCTTTGAAAGTGCTAAGTTTTTGTTTGAATTGATATAACTTTGTCTTATATAAAGTTATAACGTTTGTTTACTGTTGAGAAGCATTAAGCTACATTCATATTAGAAAATACTAGCTTATTAACATAATTATTAACCAGTTTATTGATTTTACTTTTCACAAATAGATATAACCTTAGCCGTTGTTAATAATCTTGAAAATTGAGATAAATTGTGAATCTTTTTTGCATCTTACATACTTCACAATTTGAATGTTTCTTTGTACATTCAAATTTCTTTAAATACTTTTGAACATTATTAAATATTAACATAAACTTTAAAACATAATAACTTAAACCGTTTTTAACAAAAAATCTTATAAACTTTGATGAGTTTTAACTATTCTTTGAATTTTTAGTTGTTTGTTTGTCTTTGTTTCTTTAATATTTTTGATTATTCATCATGACTGACAAACAGGTTCAATTTCCACCCTTGTTGGAAGAGAATTTACCTGGTACTTCTAGGGATGTTATTTCTAATCCGGCGTTGGATAATTTAGTTATGCAGAATACAACAGAGGCTGTTGACCCTTTCTTACCTAACCTTGGTCATAGTAGCTTGCATAATTTTACACCTTTACCTTCGTTTAACTCGATGAATGTTCAACTCAATGAACAATTGAAAAAGCATTTGCCTTCAACAAATAAACTTCCTGATTTGAAGCGTAGTAAGATATCTTTTGATGGGAAAACTTGTGTTAGAGACTTTATCACTTCGGTTGAGGAATATTTTTTGTATAAAAACTTTGATGAAAACTTTTTAGTCGGTTCTTTTTCTGATCTGCTCACTGGAACAGCAACGAAATGGTTCCGTAGTATTCGAATTAGGGTTTCTTCGTGGACAACACTTAAAACTGAATTGTTGAACAGATTCGACAAACCTGAATTTGATTATCATTTGGAGTATGAAATGAGAACTCGCAAACAACGGAGTAATGAGTCACTTCCTGATTTCATTACTGAGATTTTAGATATGTCTAGCAGATTAGCTAATCCAACTTTTGAGAATGTTTTGATAACTATAATTAAACACAACATGTTACCTATTTACACACCGTTTTTATTTGGAAAATCAATAGACACTATTGAACAGTTTATCCGAATTAGTAAGGAATTAGAGATTTTAGTTAACCGAAAACCTGTAAAGGAAATTAAACAAAACTTTCATGCGGTTGAAACCAAACTTTCTTGTTTGAAGTGTAAGTCGACTGACCACACTTATAAAGAGTGTACAGAGATTCTTGGACCTGTGTGCTTTAAATGTCATAAACGAGGCGTTTTGACAAAGAACTGTGATACTTGTCATTCTGACAATATTAAAAATAATAATAATTCAAAAAACTTGTAAGGCATCGGGCCCAGGTTTTTAAAAAAACTTCAGGTGCTCCGATACCCAATTATAAACCTGATGATGACCCAATTATGAACGCTGTTACTTCTACAGTTCATTTAACTCCTTCTGAGAAACAACAATTAGATGAAACCATTGCTTTGTTTGAAGATATTTCTTATGAGAAAAAAGGTTTAGGCCTTACCACCCTTGTGGAACATAAAATTAACGTTACTGGCGACCCTTTTAAAAGTAGATATTGGCCGTTGAGTCCTGCTAAACAAAAAGAACTTTATGATGAAGTGGAAGTTTTATTAAAGGAAGGAATTATAGAACCTTCAAAATCTCCTTGGTGTTCCCCTGTATTAGCCGTCGATAAAAAAGATGGTGGAACCAGATTATGTTTAGATTCGAGACGATTAAATTCAATAACTGTTAAAGATTCTTATCCTTTGCCGTACCCTTCTAGGATATTAGACAGCCTTCGTGGGGCTAAATTCATATCTACCATAGATCTTTCTAAAGCATTTCTGCAAATTAAACTTGAAGAGTCCTCTCGTGAAAAGACTGCTTTTGTAGTTCCTGGAAAAAACTTGTACCATTTTGTTCGGATGCCTTTTGGAATCACCAACGCACCGGCAGAGTTACAACGCTTGGTTGATAAACTCTTTGGACCTGAATTTGACAATGTCCTGTTTAAATATTTAGATGATTTGATTTTAGTAAATGATAATTTTCAAAATCATATAGAATACCTTAAAAAAGTCCATGAAATACTTAAAAACTCAGGCTTAACAGTAAATCTTAAAAAATGTGAATTTTGCAAAGAAAGACTCCGTTATCTCGGTTATATTGTAGACAGTCAAGGCCTACATACTGATCCGTCTAAATTAGAAATTATAGAAAACTTTCCACGACCAGAGTCCGTAAAACAACTTAGAAGCTTTTTAGGATTATGTTCATATTATCGACGTTTCATTTGTAAATTCGCTGATATTGCCTCCCCCTTAACTAAATTAACTTCCGGAAGTAAAAAGATAAAACATACTTTTGTTTGGAATGAAGAAGCTGAAGAAGCCTTCATTAATTTAAAAAATGCCTTAATAACTACACCTGTTTTACAGTGCCCTGATTTTGAAAAACCTTTCTTTTTACATTGCGATGCTAGTTCTGTAGGAATTGGTAGTGTTCTGAGTCAAGAAGACGAAAATAATGAACAACATCCAATTGCTTATTATTCAAGATCTTTAAATAAATGTGAAAGAAATTATAGTACCACTGAACGTGAACTTTTGGCAGTTTTAGATTCAATTGAACATTTTAGACCTTATGTCGAAGGAATGAAATTCACAGTTGTGACAGATCATGCTAGTCTTAAGTGGCTTTTAAAACTTAATAACCCTAGTGGACGCTTAGCTCGATGGGCTGCCCGTATTTCTCAATTTACTTTTGATATCGTTCATAAAAAAGGATCTTTACATCAAGTTCCTGACGCTTTATCTAGAATCAATATAACTTCAATATTAGTTTCCGCTATAAATATTGTCTCACCAGATGAAGATATAGAAGACCCTTGGTATAGAAAAGTCTTTATAAATTGTCAAAAATATCCTTCTAGAATGAAAAACCTTAGAGTAGAAGATAATACTTTGTATCGTTACTGTAAAAATAAATTTGACCCTAATAGTCGTTTGAATTGGAAAATTGTTATACCTAAAGAACATGTTTTAGATACTATTCGTTCTAATCATGATGATATTAATTCTGGACACTTTGGAATACATAAAACTCTTAATAAAATAAAACAACATTATTATTGGAAAGGAATGTTCGGAGACGTTCAAAGATATATTTCTTCTTGCGACATTTGTAAAGCTTATAAACATTCAACATCTGCTCCTGCTGGTAAGATGGTTAACCCTAAGAAAGTTGATCAACCTATGGTAATGTTATCCGTTGATATTATTGGGATTTTACCTAAATCTTATTCTGGACATAGATTCATTCTTTCAATTGTAGATGTTTTTACTAAATATTGTTGGATATTTCCTATGATAAATGCTACTTCTAAAGTAATTTGTAAAATCTTTGAAAAAGAAATATTTCTTAAATTTGGTGTACCTAAAATTTTAGTGGCCGACAACGGACCCCAATTTATATCTAAACATTTTGTAGATTTCTTAAAAAATTTCAACATTACTAAAATATTTTATAATGCACTATACACTCCACAGAATAATCCAGTAGAAAGATATAATAAGACAATAGAAACTTGTATTTCTTGTTTTTTTAAAAATGATCATCGAACTTGGTCAAGGTTTTTGCCTCATGTCCAATTAGCTTTAAATAGTAGTGTAAATCTTGCTACAGAGTACACTCCTAACTTTTTGATGTTCGGTAGAGAACTTATTTTTGATGCATCTTTGCACCGTTTTAGTAACTCTTTTGATAACTTAGATCAACTTGAGCTTGGTACTAGAGATACTTATGCTCACTCTTTAAATTCACTTAGTGAAGTTTTTGTTAAAGTTCAAGCTTATCTTTTGAAAGCTTATAAGCGTAATGCTCTTTATTATAATAGGGGAAGAAAAGTCATTTCTTTTGATGTCGGTGATGTAGTTTGGCGTAGAAGTTTTGTACAGTCAAATGCACCTGCATATTTTTCGGCTAAATTAGCACCTAAGTTTATTAAATGTGAAATTGTAGAGAGAATTTCTCCTAACGTTTATGTACTAAAGGAATTTAATAAAACAAGTACTGGACGTTACCATGTTAAAGATATAATTAAATATTAAAATTTTCATTTTTGGATTTAACTTTTATTTAACTTTGTTTTGGTATTCTGTTTTGGGAGGCACGTTGATTGTGGAAGTATGAGATTTGATGTATGGAAGAGGACGTGCAGGATGAAAGATGATTATCTGAAAGGAAACCAACACTTTATTCAAATACCACTTTAAATATACTAAACCTAACTTAGGTCTATTTTTGGTAATTTTATTTTATTTTAGTACTTTTATCCTACTTTTGAACTTTTACCCAACTTTAAAAACTACATCTAACGATTATATTTTCTTTTAGAAATTTTCTTGGCATCAAAAGATCTTATGTATATTTTTGTATATTTTATTATTTTGGTTACTTTGAAAAGCTTTTCACTTTTCAAGTACTCAACTTTCTTTTAGATACTTTGAGAAGTTTTCCACTTTTCTAGTATAAATATTGTTTTAGATTGCTATGAAAAGCTTTCCACTTTTCAAATAGCCTGCACATAGTGTAAATACATTTTTAATATAGATGTGTTTCAGTCTTTGTGAAGCATGTTATATATTATTTAGATTATTTAGTTTGTGTTTGTTGTAGACCTAAGCCTCGGATTTGACACTTAGAGCTCTATATAATTTTTACCCGGATTTGCCTCTCGGATTTGACTCTTTTTGAGCTTTTGTCTCAGTTAACCTTTTTGGGTAATTTTTTACTCTTCATTTTTTCCTCGCTTTGACATTTTTAGTTCAAGCGTTGAAAACTTTTTAGATATTGTGCACGGAAAGTCGGTGGTGTTGAGCCGGTCACAATACAACTTTGTTGTTTTCCCAACAAACTTTTGTTAACTTGTTTTTGTGCACGGAATGTCGGTGGTGTTGAGCCGGTCACAATATACAATTTTTGGTCTTTTTGACAAACCCTTTTATTAATTTGTTAGTGTTCGGAAAGTCGGTAGAGTTGTGCCGGTCACTACTTATTATTTTTGGTTCTCTATTTTTATGAGAATAATTTGAACTTTTGTTGTTCAACTTTTTCATTGAAAACTTGTTCACTGAATCGTTTGCAGTGAATAATTATCTAAAGTCGGCAGCTAATGCTTAACCGTACTACAATATGGATAACCTTTGTTATTTATTACCTTTTAATTTAGTTAGAATCGTTCTGAGATTATAAAAGATAGAGGCGATGGTGCTTATCTACACTTTTGTTAAATATTTCAGAAATATTTATTTGGTTTGTAATACAGATAGGTAGATGGAGGCTATGGTGCTTATCCACTCTTGAGTATAATTAATTTGTGATGGATTTTAGGATTGAGTCATATTGATGGATTAGTTTTGGTAAACCTTAACATTGTTTTTCACTTAGTTAGAAAGTTTTTATAACTTGTTTTTCTAGAGCAACTTAGTCAGTGGCTAGAAGCTTAACTGATTTAATGTTATGCTTTATTAGTGTCTTCTTTTAGTTTGAATAAATTTCATATTTTGGTGGCGGAATATTTTCTGTTTATTAATTTTTTTGAATAAGTTTTTGTTAGGAATTTTTTGGGAGTTCTTCTCAAAAATAAAAGAAGTTTCATTCTTTTATTTTTTTTGGGAAGGTATGTACTGTAACGAGGTATTTCGACTCGTTACATATTTTTCGTTTGGAAGCACATTTCAGCTTCTAAGACTGACAAAATTACCTTTTGGTTTTAAATAATTTAGAACATTTTCGTATTTAGCCATTTTTAGTCGATTTTAAATAATCGAGTTATTACTTGGTCTGTGGATCATTCAATATCCTATAGACAATCTTTCAAAAAAAAAATGACTTTGACATCTGTCAATTCTCGATCGGAGACGTCACTTTTTCTTGTCCCTGGGGCCTACAAAGAGCTAAACTTTTTGTATTTTTTCTTAATCAGATTTTACAAGATTAATCCATCTTGTTAATTAAATTTGCGATGATACTCGGCGTGCTTATGGCGTAGTGCCATATGATAACGTCGTGATTTTGCGGTGAGTCAATTTTTGATAACCTAAAATGTTTCGCGTCATCCTTCATGGCGACAAATATATTTACAATCGGATTTTTGGTTACAGCCTTTGGCGCTGTTTGTTTGGACGACTGTCGTCTACTGTTTGTGCGACTATGGGTGTCGTCAACTGTTTGTACGACGCCGGAAGACGTCGTTATTTTGAGATGTTTGTTCGACGCACCACGTTTGGATGTCGTCGTAGTTTTGAGCTGTTTGAGCGACGCTAGATGTCGTCGTCTATTTTGAACGGTGTGCTCAGACGCCACCGAACGCTGCAGATAAGCTAATTTCATTATAACTCTTTTTATTACCCTTAAAACTTTAATTTCATATTAGCAAGATGCAAGAAAGACAATAACCAAATTTCAGTAGTAACATGTAAAATAAATTAACCTAAAAAGTAACGAAAACCGAATGGTATTTATAGTCAAATGTTTAGACATAGTATTCCGGCTTTAACTAAATAATGTGTATCTCATTCTGGAGGTAAGGGACGTTTCGAAGTATTAAAATTTGTCATACAATCCCAAACCGTGTTATCATTTGCCTGTCCCCCGGTCCGAGATTAAAAGTCTCAATGACACCGCTGATTTATCCTGGTAAGTTTTAGATCTTGGTAGAACAAGGGCGCTCGATATTCATAAATACTGTCTACCTAACATTAATTTTTAGCTTTTTATACTCTATAACCTTCATGTTACAACCAGTAACGTTTATATTTTTATAAACAATTTTTTTTTTATTACACTCTACCGAGTATTTTACAGTGATTTGTGATGGGTCCCGTGCCCTTCCACTGATCAGTTGACTTTATTTTAAGTGCAGAGGCCATGGCCTCTTGCTGTATGTGAAGATGCAGCGGTGTTAGGCCCAGGATGACTTCTAGTGCTACTGACGGAGTCGTTCTCGTGCATCCGCTGATGAGTGTGCATGCAAGCCTTTGTACTTGTTGCAGCTTTGTTATAGTTGTTATTAAGTTTGTACGTGTCCACCATACCACGCATCCATAGGTGAGTACAGGACGCACAATTATGGTATACAACCAACGGCATAGCTTTGGTTTCAGTCCCCACTCTTTCCCGAGCGCTCTCGTGCATTCCATAGTATGTTTGTTGCTTTTGTGGTTATATGATCCAGATGTTTTGTCCACAGTAGTTTGCTATCTAGCCATATACCCAAATATTTTACTTCTTTGCTGAGTGCTAGTTTAGTCCCGAATAACGACGGCAATTTTAAGTCACCTATTTTTGTTTTTCGCATGAAAAGTACAATTTCTGTTTTTGCGGGTTCACTGTAGACTGTGATTTTTGAACCAGTTTTCGACTATGCGTAAAGCTTGTTGCATCTTAGCACAAAGCGTTGTCTCAAATAGTCCCAACACCATTATAACTAGGTCATCAAAAAGAACTTACATCTCTGTTGTTATTTTTATTATGTACTTATTTACAGTTATTACATTTTATAATTATTAGAAGTGACTGGGATTTTTTTCCAACTTGTCACCAGTGGTGACAAAATAGAAGTGGAAAAAATAAAGCGTAAGTCAGTTTGAATATTTGTTTGTTTGTTAGGGACCGATTTGGCCCCCGGGGCGAAGCCAGAAACGCTGCTAGTGCAAATAATAAACCTCTTATAAAACATCTTATTTAATTATATTACAAAATAGCTTATAATACAAACCTTACACTACTTAATATAACTTATGTTGCACTTTGCTTATAGTTCTTTGTGTCCAATATCTTCTTTCCACACATTGCACATATTCCTTTTTTGTAAGCACAAGCTTGACAGTAGTGGGAACCCACTTGATGTACTTTGGTTCTGCAAATCCTGGAAAAATATAAGTTAAGTACTTAGTTGACACATGTTTTCGTTTATTTTACTACTCATGGTGCCCAGACCTAGTCTTTGACATAACATAAAAAGTCTGCACTCAGGATCTGTCAGTGAGCTATGGAGCGCAGTATATTAGGGCTCTGATAGTATCAGATATACTACATTCTAAAACTCGAAAAAGTTCTACTCATCGGTGGAACTAAAAAGGATAAAACTCCTTATTCCGTTATAAAGCAAAAAAAGCTGCTTTTGCTTCATAATGGAGATAGGATGGCTTGGAAAGGGTAGTCGCTAGAAAACACCCTAAACGTCACGCTTATGTTAGTGCAGAGATCTCATTACAATACCTATCTACAACAAAGTATACTGTACTCAACCATTTATTTAACTTGGACAGCTCATGTACAAATACATTTTTCATTCGATTTTATTTACGTAGGATTTCTCACAACATATTATTATAACCTAAGTACTTACTTGCATTCTCCGAATTTAGATGTGTATGGATTGTACCGCGCTTTAGACGCCGTTAGAGCTTTGTTCTCGCCAACTTTTCTACCACCAGACTCCACCGTGTTCCTGGCACCTGTCTTCCAAGGATCAGGAGTGATCACCCGGCCCAGTTTCTTCTCGCATTTGTCGCAAACCATGGTAGACTTTATAGGTCAGTATTTGAGGATTATGTCAGCATTGGTACAATTAAGAATTGTATAATGTCACAGAAACTTTAAGTTATTGTAATAAACTAATTATTTATTTTGTAAATAATTGCAGAAGGAAAGGAAATAAAATAACATCAAGCATGACATGTCAACTGTCCAGTATTGCCAGGTCTATTTTTCACTTTACCTTAGGCTCCGTTAACTTTTACCCTAGATTTGCATTTTCTTTGAAAATATACCAAAAACTCTCATACATTTTTAAATATGATATAAAAACCCACGCTTAATGGGTATTTGGGACCTCCGGGAAAACTCCCGGGAAATCCCAATTACTTTTACGTGTGCCAACCCTATCTACTGCTACTTAGATACTGAGACAGGAATGGGATGGCACTTGCAGTTCCGGCGTTTTACGACAACATATGAAAACATTCAAATATATCGGATGAGAAAATTAAGCTGTCAACAAAGAGTTCGAACATCATAAAATAAGGCGTGGTCGCCACAGGTACGTTTACGGAATTGTGCCGTATAGTTAATGCCGGATATTCACAAGTCCCGCCGTAACCTGGGTGAAATATATTTCAAAAAATGTTTCGTATACTTTTATGGCAGAAAATGATCTTAAGTAATGTTATTCACAATGAATTATGTTTACTTTTGTTATGACAGAAATATCCTATACCATTTCATACCCTAAAAGTTTCCCTAAGAGTTCGGTTTTACCCTAAATCTAGTGAAAAATACCCCAAGGTGGCATTACTGCAATTGTCAAGTCATTACTTAATCAATGTCAAACAAATAAACGTCACCTCTATTTTTTAGTTAATTTATGGCTCCACATGATAAGTGTATTTAGCCAGTGTCAAAGTATTAAACAAATTCAAGTTTTCATAGGTTCTAGTCGTAAATTCGAATGTAAGTCACATTCAATAGTCTAGTTAAAGTCATACCCTCGGTAAAAATGTGAACTTCTGAAGGCTTTTAAGTGGAATTTTGGTGTAAATGTAAAATAGCTTGTTTTTGAACATTGTACTGTTTCCCTACACTTGCACACATTTACCGGCACTTAATAATCCACATCTATAACACATTTTCTACTTCTCTACTCCACTTGTGAGCTTACTGCCTAATAGTAATAAGCTATCTTAGAAGCGTAGGTACGACCATATTTAGTATGATTCTTGAATCGAATAACCCATTACCAGCAGCCAATACTCAGCATTATTTTTACTTGGACTTGATCAGACAAATCTGTCTTCGGTATTGGCACAAAACAACCACCTGTAAGATACATGTCACTGTCATGCATGCACAAAACATGTTACAAATCGATCACGTAACTCCAGAAGTACCACCACATGCACCACCTTAAAAATTCAACTTTTTTACTTTTAATTTGTATGGTGTAATAAAGTGTTTATCTATCTATCTTAAAAATTCCACCTGTAGTCTGTACAAAAAGATAACCGTCGTAGAAATTGAGGTCGCGTCGATCTTCGGTCGTTTTAATTTACCTACTGTTTTTGTTGCATTGACAACACTGCTGTCATTACTAGTACCTAAGACTAAAAATTATTGATACTTGGTAGATACCTACTCTTACCATTACCTATCGTGTGCTATTAGGTAGATATGTACCTTCCTTCCTTACCTTTGAATGTTAGTTCATCGTAATGCCACGACGGTTCTCTTTTTCCACTTACTCTAATTCGGTCTTTACTTTCTAACAGGATCTATCGAGGACATTTAAAAATTTAATCAAAAATAATTTATTTCGACAATACAGCCATATAAATAGAATTCGTACACATTTAATTTCATTGAATTTAACTTTATCGCAATAATAATTTTACAAAATTAGGATAGTCATCATCACATTTTAAATTAAATATCGGATTAACTAGTTAGAATAAATAAATAAAATAAAAATAAACTACTTTAGATGAAATTAAGTATTGCATCATAATATCATAGGTCAAGTTAAGGCTAGTTAAAAGTACACTAAAATTATAATATGATTATAATACACCGACAAAATAATTTAAGTTAACAACAACAATAACTTTCAACGTTATTTTAGCATAAGAACAATACCAATAGCAAGCAACAATAATAATTTATGTATTGACAGTCAATTCTTAAGGACAATAAATACTCTTAGGAGGCTGTTAGAGCTCGCCCAAACCAAACGCTGCGCACTAGGAATGTGCACCGTTTACACATCGTTGCATACAAACAATGGTCGAGCCCCTCGACGAACATCCCCGATGCACTACAGTACCGAGAAAGCCCCAACAACACCCTAAAAGCATTATTATATTGAACGCGTAAAGCGCTATACTGCCTCAGTGTCTCTGCGTGTAGTTCACCCACAAGCTTTTCGTGTAGAAGGACATATAAAAAGCTCTGAAAATAGTAATTTGGACCTCCCACGGGCCACAAGGAAACTTGAGCTATCATATTGGCTCTTACTGACAGCGCTCTACGTTCTCTCTCCACATCAACATCTTCTTTCAAGATTTAGAGGTAAGCAAGTCTTTCAAGAGGTAATCAAATCAAGTAGATATTTAAACTGTTACACCATTCAGTTTCATGGATGGCATTTTATCCAGCCAATTTCCGCTTGCCCATAATAGCATGTATTCACTCTTCTTACAGTTATTTATAATGTAGACCGCGACTAAGGGCGTATTTTTCACAGTTTTGATATTCCACAGACCGACAGCACTCAGCAGCACCATCATCATGTCATCTTCATAGCGAATGTTATTGAAAGCTAATTCAGCAATGTTGTTGGTCCATCTTCAATACAAAAATAAATTATCCACTAAGTAGGTAGTTTATTGTAAATGACTATCAGTTGTATTCTATTATTTGACAGTAGCTTTCCTAGACCTGCTTATTGGAAGTATTTCAATTTTTACTCCACATCCAAAGCAATTTTATAGGATCACACGGTGTTGTTAGATATCTATGGATTAATAATCTAGTCGAATGAAGAAATGCTTCCAATGCATGTTCTTCACATGATAGGATCTTCGGATTGTTTTTCTGCCTCCGGAATATATTTTTGTCATTAACATTAGTTTTGTCAATATTGACATGTTGCTCTTTCCTTATAGCAGGCATATTATTGCGCACATCTATATGACAAAGATAATCGTTTAGATAATTCTGAAAAGCTTTGTGAATGAATGTAGCTAAAACTGTTTTTGTTTCATTCATACATTCGCTTATCTCTATCGGTTGCAATGCCGTTGCATTGATTATAATCAAATCGACAATAATCTTCGGTGTATCTGCATCAATAATAGTTTCAGTTAAAATATTTTTGACTTGGGCCAGTATATCTATAACAATAGATTCGTTTTCATCGGTCCCATTGCTTATAGAATCTTTGTCAACCTCTGTATGATCAAGATATGCTTTGATCATAAGTGCTATGTTATGAAGAGTTCCTTTGTCGATGTTTTTGCTATCAATGTTAAGGTATTTGGATAAGGTGCTCCAGACTTTGTCTAGATTTCGGTTGTAGATATTGCAAGTGTTGACATTGGCAGTATAACCGGCGTGATATGGACTGTTCCATTGAGAACTATCGAACGTGTCACGGACTCTTCGATTTGTGGAAAGTTTTCCCTAGAAGTATAAAGGGTTCAATTGCTCATTACTCGATTTAGTAATAGTAACCATATAACTATTTATTGGTAAGTCAGTGTGTACTGTATCAACCAAAGACCAACTTATTGTAGCCGTTTATATAAAGTACTCAGTGGTTTATAGCATATAGACTAGCGTTTTACCACTATTGCACCTGTTAGTAATAGTTAGTCAAGATTTGGTCGAGGATGGTAACAAGCTAGGTCTAGTATTGGAACTGGATCGCTAGAACAGGACATCGTTTACGTGACAGATTTTCTAACTTGACGGTGGTAGGGTATTTTATTTTATTATCAAAGGAAAACTAACAGCCAGTTACAATATATAAACGTGGAAAAAAAGTCCTTATGGCTATTTAAAAGTTTTCACACATATATAACCAGCCATCGTTTACAGTGGTCCTCTGGTGAAGGAAACATCCAACCAAATAGTGGTAGTACTCTATCTAGTGTAACTACGCCTGGCCAGCTACCACCCTCAGGCTAGAAAATCTGTCGTATAAATATCTAATGTGTTCAGGCAGCTATCCTTCAGAGCTAGTTGCCATTCTAGGCCCTACAGTGGTACCATCCTCGACAGTATCATCACTTACCAAGATATGAGTGGTCAAACGCTAACCTATATGATATTAAAAAAAATTAAAAAAAAAAATCTCCTCAAAAACAATTTAACGGTTGCATATCTCGCGTTAAAAAGTTGCAACTTACCGCAGTGAGGAATCTTAGCTCTGCTATTTCCTTCGGTCGAGCTCTTGGCATTGGCAGACTTGGTTCCTGAAAATATATTTTATTATAATTTTACCTGTACAATAATTTGAAATGCTATTTGAAATCGATTTAAAAAGCTATATGTAATGATGTCAGTCTTGGTTTAGTAGTCGGTGATTTCAGAACATGGACGTTCTTGATATTTTTATCTATATGAAAATGTAAGTAACTTGTATTCTGTTTGTGAAAAAAAAAGCATAATACCTACTTACATAAAAAACACCCCTGCGCTGAAAAGGAATAGAGACCTCAGTTTTCAATAGCAATTGATGGACGTAGTTTTTGCATACCTACCTGAGTCACAGTTTTACAATCATATTGTAAAACTGTGCCTGAGTTGTTCAATAAATATTAGGTAGTGTCATTTGCTTCTTTAAAATCATCATGAATCAATCAATTTCAATGGTATAATATTAAAATCGAAATCAAAATACATTGTCGTACTGAAATAGGTATACATAAATATATTTTCTCGTAACTCTATTACCTAATAGAGTAAGACAGTACAAACATAAAGAAAAATAATATGAATAGAGGCGAATTGAGAACCTAGTCACAGAATAATGAATAGTACAACCTAGTTGAGACTAACGCTATGTCGATATAGCGATCGACAATTTATTTCAGCTTTGACATCGCGTAGGTTTCGTTAAATTCCCGTTTCTAAATAATAAAAAAATGCACTATCTTCTTGGGTTTTCTAAATATTTCTAACTCAGACATTTATTATGATTTATGACTTACACTTATTTGAGCAACGTCATCATAATAATAATCCATGTCAAACTCAGATTCCGTGTGATCGTCTTGATTTGTAGTTCTTTGGATGACTTCAACTGGAGCGATGGTTTCCAAAGCTAACACTACATCTTTATACATAAAACTTGGCACTATTATTTGTAAAATATCATATTGTTCCTGGAATCAACAACATACTTTACAAAAACTTTTTGGTTGCACTTTTTTATTGTAAAGGTAGCAAATAAGCAAAGGGCCCACCTGATGAGGAGCGGTCGTTGCAAATTCAGTTATGTATTCTACTTCCTTACATCATTAGCTTATCATCATCATCATCATCAGTTGACTCGTATATTAAAGGTGGTATTAGTTTACAATTGGAGAGGCTTTATGTCCAGCCAATAGCTGGATCTTAATATATATTATATATATATATCGCATAAAAAAATCTCCGATTTTACACCGCTGAGCACGATCCTCGGCTGATCTCATACAGCTCTTGCAGGTTAAGAAAGGGTAAGTACTAAAGTACAATCTCTAGGTTACAGATGGCCGCAAAATCCTTTGACATACTACACTACTAAACTATTATTCAATTTCTTGATTTGAAATACGAATTTTGCAAGGCGAAGCTAATAAATAAGTACCTAACTTGTAAAATATCAATTGGCTGACCCAGCACACATTTTGCCAAATTCTAATGTATCGGAAAACTTTTCTTAATGTATTATAAACAGATCGGACTAAAAATATTACACTCATATATATGTAATCGGTCCAGTTTATTTATCTTTTTATTAAATAGTTAGTATATATATATAGTAGTTTCAAAACTTACTGCTGAAGCAATACTAATAACCAATGGATAGATAACTAAAGTAAACATTATTTTATCCAATGTATTTCAACTTCTTGGTTTATGTAACGTAAATAAGCAACAACTAGGTAAAAAATTAAAGTAATCACCTGTAACTAATTCAAATTCTTTTCGTTTGAAATGCAAATTGATTTTCTTATGTAGTTATTAGCAACGACAATATTTTGTGATTAAACGGTAAATTTTGAGTTACAGGTTACATAAGACTTGAGATCTAATTTCAGGATAGGTAGGTACCCTTTTTAGGGTTCCGTAGCCAAATGGCAAAAAGCGGAATATAAATTCGTCATGTCTGTCTGTCCGTCCGTATGTCACAGCAATTTTATTCCGAAACTATTAGGACTATAGAATTAAAACTTAGTAGGACGATGTATTTTGTGAACCGCTTTCCGATTTTAATACAAAAATAAAAAAATAAAAGTTTAAGAGTTACAAACACTATGAAAAACAAAGTTAATTTTTTTGGGGCGAAAAATAATAGTTATATAATACTCTACTATGTTACGGAACCCTACGAGTGTGTTAGATTATTTTCGTAGTACATACCGATATACGACATATTTCCAATGTTTTATGATGATTTAATTTAAATATTTTTAATATTGCCTTAAATGAGGGTGTTTATACGGTGTTCGATACATTTGAGGGTAGTATAAACCTTACAAGATGTGTCAGAGCCGCCATCTTGGTTTTCTGTTAGACTGATGCTTTAAAAGGGCGGTAGAAACGTTAGATGAGACACTTTTGCTCGAGCAGCCTTCGGGCTAACATCGTCACCTTTACTCTGTTGGGAATATCGTTCAGACGACAAAGTGCTGTCCAACTCAATGAAGCTAAGTATTTGTATTACAAAATGTATAGAATAATTATGGCTAGAATGTGGTTTTCTAGGATATGTTTATGGTAATGATGGTTTCACCTAAGAATTCTGATGATAGTGTTTTAGCTTCGTTGAGGGTGGTAAGGAAAGGCTATGAGGGGTGGTGGAGGCCTTTTGGGGGAAACCTCATAATATTTTGTATAAATTGTCTAAATCGGTAGTGATTTTCATGTGTTATGTCTTGTTGAAACTTGTTATAAAGCCCTGTGACTTAACATTAAATACTTAATGGTATATTGCTATTCTCTTTGTTCTATTGTCTATTATATAATAATGGTCCTGAGTCTCCTGATGGTACATAAACTGTTGTTATAATGATGAAGGTACAAATAAAATGCTTTCTCGGTGATGTCCTGACTTTTATATTTTATTAATAAGTCCTACCTATTAGCTGAAGTATAGGCAGGTAGTTTTGGAAGTAGTTCCGAGTGAATATTTAGCTCCAGACATATTAAGTTTATGGTAGATTACTAGACTACCGGCTACATGCCATCTTGTTATCTGTGAGTAAGCTAACAAGTGCGAGTCCGACTTGCACTTGGCCAGTTTTTATTAGGGTTCCGTAGTTCTGACTAGGAACCCTTATAAGTTTCGTCATGTCCGTCTGTCTGTCTGTCTGTCTGTCCGAGGTTTTGCTAAGAGACCGTTAATACTAGAAAGCTGTAATTTTGTGGGGGTATGTATATATATTACGCCGACAAAATGCTGAAATTAAATGTTAAAATATATTTTTTTAGGGTAGCTCCCCTATATGAATAGTGGGGATAATTTTTTTTTTCATCGTCTACCCCATCGTGTGGGTTATCGTTGAATAGGTCTTTTAAAATGACTTGAGGGTTGCTAATACCATTTTTCGATTGAATGCTAGATTTACGAAATATTAAACTTTAAAGTGCAAATTTTTGTTCCAGTAGCCCTCCCCCCCCCCCCCCTCTAAAAGCTAAACTGCGGGCTTGAAAAATCTGGAAAAATTCGTGATAATAGCGCATTTCATAAACTTTAAAGGAAAATTATAGCGGTTAAGATAACTTTATTAGTTTAGCAGTAATAATCGTTGAACTTGGGTGTTGGATAATTTTGTACAAAATCCTTAGAATAAATCCTTTAAAGTGACAAAGACGGAGTACCTAGTTGCTTGTGTATAACGGGTAAAGACTTGGCATTGCATAACAAGCTACTACGGAACCCTACACTGCACTTGGCCTGACACGCACTTGGCCGGTTATTTATTTTAGTCTCAGTAGGTACCTAATCTTAACTCATGGGAACAGTAAATTATATTTTTAATATTTTTAAAGCTGACTAGAAATGTGTGCACATTACTAGGTAGTCTCGTTAACCCTCCAACTAAGCTGCGTCTGGAGCGGGTGTCTGGAGTGGGTTCACTTCACTTAAATAGAGCAATGAATCGAACTCACGACCTGTCGATCGCTAGGCCGACACCTTAGCGATTGTGCTATTTCCAATTTTTCATACATTGTACTGATCGTACAAATTTTGCTACATACCTACCTTTTGTGAAAAAAATATCTTTGCTGTACAGACTTAAATAAAGAGGACCTGACGCATTTCCTTGTGGCATTCACTTTGCTAGCAATGAAACATGCTTACAAGTTGTCAGCAGAGTTGATCTTAAAGAACGTTTATTCAAATGGAGTTTATTGTCACACCATTTTGACAAGTTCACATTTTTTATTCCGAACAGACACACAGTTGACCTCTATGTCAGTGACGATGCAGCTAATGCTGGGTACACATTGGGCCAAACGAATGCGGACAAACGCTGAGTAGAGATAAATGCAGCTATACGACTGTATAGATGTGTCTTCTCCCATTCGCCTATTCGTTCGCTTGGTCTGTATAAAGGCATATATAGGCGACAGACTAAAGAAATTATAAGCCAATCTACATAATGCGTGCAATTGTTTCAACCCGTTTTCCAAACATCTCATACGTTTCCAAGTTCACATGACGCATCTGCCGTGGCTAAGAGCTAAATAAAGCTGAGCTCAAATAATGTTCACCCTAAAGATATATTTTGTCGTTATGATATTTACTAAGAATGAACAGTAGCAAGACGTTAATCGTTTGATTGCTTGAATTTGGCGTGAATTTGTCACTGACCATTCGGTCCTATAAATCGGAGAATGTTACTATTTCATATGCTAGTAGAACTAAATAGTAGATACATGCTAGTACTAGGTACCTACTACAAGTAGGCAAGTAGCGCCCGAAATGAGTTGTTGAAGTCCTCCCACAAAAAGCTAAAAGTTTAAAGTTTATAAGATGTTTTAGATGAGAGATCCAAATAAAATTCTTGCCATGTAAACTTGACTTTATTGAGCAAATTATGATTTGAACTCAATTATTGTTACATTATTAACATTTAGGTAACTAGAATAATTTGTGTTGAGTGTTTGTAAAGTTATGTGCATTTTCTGAAACATTAATTAATGTTTAATTACTTCTTTATTTAAATATTTATGCTATTTACTTTTTTGCTATTTATATATTTCCATGAATTTTATTCAAATGCTTTTATAATAAAATTGTACATTGTAATTTAAAATTGTAATTTTTCAAAAAAATATTATTACCTAAGATATCTAAACATCAAAAGCTTCAGTTTACTGAATTCAGTTTAAGTATGTATTCTTTCATGTCAAGTTAATTTATTTTTGCTAACAGAAAACTACGATTTATATCGTAGTTTTCTGTATTTTGTATTGTATTATCTGTATTTTATAATACATATTAAAGTTATCCGACATTAGTGATACAGCAAATGTATAAAATTTGAAATCAACACGGCTTGATAATTACGTAATGTTAACGTTCTTCTTAATCTTAAGCTAAACTAGCACAAACACGGAAACAAAAAGCATTTAACATAACAAATTATTGCACGTAAAATAATTATAACTAGCTCTGACTAGGTACAGTATCTTTGCTCTCCGACACTGCTTGTTGCGCTTCCATTTGAGAAGTCTCGTCAAATTCCTGGCCTTGACCGTATTGTGTAGTGTCATACGTTTGTTCTGATTGGTAACCTTCTGGTGCGTAGTTTTCGTACTGTGCAGGATCTGCTACATATTGACCATTAGGGTCCGTCGTTTCATACTGTGCATTAGGGTCTGCTTCGTACTGCGCGCTGGGGTCTGTATACTGCTGAGGATATTGCTCGTAATTTTGATACTGTCCTTCAGTATAAGCTGGCTGTTCATAATTCTGCTCATACTCTGGATTCTGATACGCCACCTCAGCTGTAGGTTGACTTTCTTCGTAAGTTTGCTCGTAGTCTGCAAAGTTTTGCGCTGGGTATTCGACTTGTGGCTGTTCAACTTCCATAATCTCATCTTCTTCTATCTGCGCTATGTCATTTTGTTTAACTTCATTGACAGTATCCTCATGATAGTCAGTAGGTTGTTCTTGATCATTTTTATAAAGTGATTCAGAAGCAGTTTTTGGTTGATACAGAGTTTCTGAAGGGGTGTCTTTGTAAAGCGAAGCCCTGGAGTCTTGCTTGGTTAGTTCTCTGGCTGTTTGATGGTCTCCGACTCCGAGTGGTCTGGGCTCGGGGGAGTTCGTGCGGTGTCTAACGGTGTCTCCGGGGGACTCAGCTCCGGGATCGTTGAGTCGGGGACGGGTCGGGGCTGGTACATCTCGGTTGGCTGAGGTAGCGTGCGTGGTAGGTGCTAAAATTCATAAATATTTTAAATTAATATTTAAAATATTAACTTTAATAACTTTTTTTAAGTATTTAGGTCAATATCGTTAAAATTTATGTACTTTAAATGTGTTGATGTTACCTTTAGAACCTGTTTATGCTAGAAAAAAATATATTTCACACCATCGAAAATCGCATGATACAGTTGATGATGATAATAGATTGGATAATTTTAGGTAGGGCTAAAATATTTTATTACTGTATAATTATTCAAAATATAAGTAAAAAATGAAATAAACTGAATGATTCCTAAAATGAAACATTAGACTAGTTATGTAATGTGTAAAAAATAATGCTGTGTCACTGTTTTTTTTTATTGCTATTAGTTATCAAACAAGCTGGGACGTGGTCACCGTCGCCAATGAATACTTGCAACACACGTCTCACGTCGACACACGTGCGTTGCCGACCTGTCAAGTTTGTTTTAATGCCCCTATTTGAAGGACTCCCATGTTCTTTTATAATCATGTGTGCGAAGTCCAAGTCTCAAAAATATTTTTATGAGCGTGTTGTCTATGGCGAGAGGTGCAATGGTAAAATTGTGACGCCGGGATTAATTCAAATAGTTTTTCAAAACACTCCCCGTTTTAATTGTGGCAGAAGATACAGAGAGACCCGATATCTCTACGCATGCCCAGATGTTCGATGTTGGAGCTAAGGTCAGAGTCGTCAACAATTCTGATAGCTCTACGCTGAATCATCAAGTGGTTGAACTTGATACTTGGGTGCTACGATCCAAAGGTGAGACCAATACTCCATGTGTCATGTTTCGGACCTATACTATCTACAGCAAAAGTCTTTGGCATGACGAGAAGTATCGTCTTGACTTATTAAGCACTATAAGTTTTGTAATAACTAAGTTTTCAATTAAATTCCACCAACAAAAACTTATTTTTTAATATCTGATAGGCTAGTCTTTAACTACTATCTCGCCTGGAGGTAAGTAATGATGTGATTGAAGATGGTGAACTTGCTAGGCCTAGAATGATCTTTCTCTTAAGGGCTGTACTACTAGAACACTGTAAGGTTATGGTGGAAAATTTTCTCTATGATGGTGGTAAGCTACTTTGTAGCCAGATAGGTGGTACATCGATATAATGCCTGTGGAAACACACATGATCCTCATCTACTGTAAAACTTTATGTTTACCAACTCTTAAGTACTCACACATTAACACGAATACTTTACCTTCGTAGCTGCTAGGTGCAGTGCGCGGTGATGCCTGGAGGCTCCTCCCGAGAGTGTCTACTTGACGCTGCAGAGTGGCCATTTCTTGCCTGCATAACACGCAAAAGTGACCAACAACACACGTGCAACACATGCAAGTTCGCTATACTGGATCTTACAAAAACATTTCATCAGATAAATCTAAACAATGATTTAAATTATTTATATGGAAAAAAAAAAAATTTTTGTAAATTGTTAAACACAATCCAAAAATTATATTGTTTAAAAATTCAGAGTGACAGACAGATTTTAGCCTTAAAAAAATTCACTTGAACAACAGTATCTCACCTGTATTAGTGTGATACAATTTTACCTACTTATGAGTTTAAATTACATATGTGGATGATTCGTTATATTAATGGTTATGCATTAACAAAGCTTAAAATAATCCAGATAAAGCTTAATTTTCACAGAACATGTTTATATTAAGTCTACCTGCATCTACCTGCATGCTATATTAAGTTCTATGGATGCCTACTCTATATTCTACTTAATTACCAATCTCATGCATCTCACGTTTGTCTAAAGATCACAAACCGCTTACCTTACTCGGATCATCATCTGAGTCATCGATTCTATCAATCGACAAATCACTAAGACATCTTGTTAGAGTCCTCATATCGTGGCTGAATCTAGATTCAGGCCTTCTAAGTCTATTAGTGTAAGGCGTCGAGGTGTAGTAAGTGCGATCTATATCATACGATGATCTGCTATTTGGATAGCCACTTAAGGGAGTGTAGCTCCTCAAAGGTACAGTGGTAGTGCAATATTTCTTATGTGAGCACCACAGATTTCTAAGCTTTCTCATAAGTTCGTTATTCCTGCAAAGCAAGTGGGTTCTATCGGTTCTGAAACGAAAAGTAATTGTGAGCGATGGGTGATGAAATGTAGCCGTTGTGTAAAAATAATTAAGAATAATTTTTGATATTTTTATTGCACACTTTTACATTATCATTACCCATTTAAAACATTAATTGAATTTGTACGTTTACATTTATCAAACTACAATCTAAAAAAAAGTTTAACATCGAATACAAATAGATCATGCTAAGCTCAAACTTAAATTTAAATCAACACGCTCTGAACATTATTAAAGATACATATTTTGTAAATATCAATACTACAACAATACATCGAAAGCTAAAAATAAATTATCACATTAATTCATTGCACATAGTTTTGATAATAATTAATAGGAACGAATTAAGCGATTGCAATTAGATTAATTTTTAAAGTACCACAAGTGCAAAATATTTTGATAAGAATAACATTAGATATAGATAATACATTACAAAGATAGCTACTACTAGTAAGATCAAAATATATAATAGGTACACCATGAGACAATAATGAAAATATAGTTAGCATCTAAACATCAATGTGCAAAATAGTTGTCCATTGACGAATAATTTTCTGTAACTCGGTTAAGAGAAATAATAAGTAGCGTTTTATGAATCTTCTTCAACCATTTCTACGTTTTCTTGTATTTGGTCATTATTTGGATCTTCAATTTGGTCAGCTCCTTCTGTAATCTTTGCGTTTTCGTTATTATTTTCAATGTTGTCTTCCTGAACCTGATCGTTTGCCATATCCTTAGGATCTTCGCTGCTTTCTATTTCATTAAACTCTATAACCTCTTGATTCTGTTCATTTTCTGATTCTGCACTTTGCACAACAATCTCAGGCATATCCCTATCTTCGACTACAATGTTGGGGCTATATCTCTCGTCCATTTTTGAATCTTTTCCACTATCTCTACCTTCGTCTTCAAATATCTCTAGAGTTTCTTTTAGGACATTAATGTCACCGTCAGCAACTTCCATACTAATGCTATTCTTAACCCCCTTGTGATCATCGTCTACTACGATTTCTTCGACTTGTGCTTCGCGTCTCTTTCGTTCCTTTTTCCTAGGTTTAGGTATCAACTTGACACTTATATCAACTTTGATGGGCTCCTTTTTCTCCCGTAAAAAGGGCTGTTGAATCATAAGCGGCAGATTGTATATCTTCTCCCCTTTGACATCAGTGAGATCCTGATTGGTCGTCAACGGGCCAACAATGATTGGCGGGTAATTATTCGACGAATCGGACTCTTTTTCTGAGCGGCGCTTGGAACGCCGCTTCGCGTTTGGAGGCCGCTCTCGGGATGTTGAACGCTCGCACTGTGTTCTGATTGGTTCGTCTGAACGGCCGCGACTCTGCGCACTGCCTGCCACCAATAAAAACACAGCACGACGTTAGGAATTTTGAATTCTAAATGGGCAATGATAATGCTTACGAATGAAAAATTGGGGATTTTAGCATGAGATAAGATACAAAAGTGAATGAAGTAAAGATAGGTGAAGTTAACATGCTAAGTTATAAAAACGTTCCGTACTTGTGCCTACGGTTTGCGTCGTCGAGCTTGTCAGTGAGCAAGCGACATTCCCCTGTCAGTTTCTCCATCAGACTGTTTTGTGATTGTATCATGGACTCCAACTCGGCAACCGTTTTAGCTGTGAACCAAATGTTCTCGCTTTAAACTCCCCCAAACCTTATCAAATATAACAATCTGATGAATAAACTATTGAATTGAAAGAGAAGCCCTTTCATATACTACTGATAGTCATGCAAGCGTTTGATGAAAGGGTAAAATATGAATGTTTTGAATTTGTTTTGTTAAGTTGTGTTGTGTTATGGCGTCTTTCAAAACATCAATAGTTTACCCATTAGGTGATACATTATATCCCAATAATATAAGTGCAAGAAAATTTATTTCGTTTTATTGATTAGATGTTACAAACCATTTTTGTTCTCCATAGATTCGAGCATTGATGATAGCTCTCTCTCCTTTTTGGTCTTCTCTGGAGTGATTGGTGTCAGGGTTTTCATATTCATCTGAGGAAATATCAAGCATACATTTAAACCTTTATTATATAAACTAGCAGTGCCCGCGGCTTCACCCGCGTTAAAAAGTATTCTATAGCTTAATCCATAATACTGGCTATTCTTGAGCAAAATTTCAGTTAAATCGGTCTAGCTGTTTGACGGTAAAGAAGTGCCAAAACAACAAACAAACAAACAAATAAACAAAATTACTTTCGCATTTATAATATTGGTGTTGATTAGACTTAGAAGTAACTTCAATAAATATTAGAAATGTTTATGTACATAGTTTAATTTAATTTATAAATTTACTGAGAGATTAACTTTTCTTGCATGTAACACTTTGTTATATTCTGTTTAGAAGCTTTATTTCAGAGCCAATTTTGGGGAAATAGACTACGAGATCTTAAGACGAACAATGATATGTGAACATTACACTACGTAGCTTAATGTTCACATAATAGTTCGTCAGTATTCATTAATATTCTTTTTGAGAGACGTTGGAGGAACTAAGTAGTAAGATAATTAACAAGTCAATTCTAAATAACTTTTCTTAGTTATTTATTTAAATACCTATATCTGTCAATAGACTAAAAATGAAGAAGAAATCTTATTAGTATCTATAAAGGATTCTTACTTCTTTTTCCAAGGTAGAAATCTGTTCAGAGAGACGCAGATTCTCTCGACGCGAGTGAACCAGATCTGCGTCAGCACGATCCAGACGTTGCCGAAGAGATTGTATCTGCAAAAATAATTCATGGTAAATGTACAGTAATCCAATATATTTTTATCAGAGACAAGCATCTGACTATTATTTTACCGGTTGATAAGCATAACTATACGGTTTTAAGTAAAATTGTCTGAAATCGAAAGACACCAGTGAAACACGAAGTCGGACTATCAACTGTAGCCCTGTCCACACATTCCATATGTCTTTATATATATACTAGCAGCCCGCCCCGGCTTCGCACGGGTAGAACATATATGCCTACAAAATTTGCATCAGTTTGTTGCGTCGAATATAAAATATGAACATATTTAACAATAATAGTCATATTTCATCCAATTTACACAAAACCTTAACGAATTATGCACCTAAACCTTCCTCATAAACACTCTGGCTATTGGTGAAAACCGCATGATAATCCGTTCAGTAGCTATTGAGATTATTGCGAACAGACAAACAGACGCAATGATGGAATTTGTTTTATAATACTTACGTAGTGATATTGGACGGCCCTTTAGCGTAAAGGATAGTTACCCTGATTCTGACTCGACGGTCGTTGGTTCTAATCCTAGCTTTATACCTACCAATGAAAGTTTTATGTGCTTCATGAATCATGAGTTTTCGTACAGTGGTAGTGGGATCATTAAATCTACCAAAAAGTAGCTTACCACCAAGGAGCCCGGGCCCGGTGGCGTAATCGGGAGAACGGTCGGCTTTGATGCCGTGGTACCGAGTTCAAACCTTACCGTGCACCAATGGATTTTTCCATCGAAAAATTTATGTGCGCTTCTCACAGTGGCCCTCCGGTGAAGGAAAACATCGTTAAGAAACTAACAACCCCCGCATGGTGGTAGAACACTATCTAGTGTCCGCCTGGTCAGCTACCACCCTCAAGTTAGAAAATCTGTCGCCAAAAACATCTAATGTGTCACCGCCAGCTATCCTTGAGAACCAGTTCCCCAGTCTAGGCCTAGCGTGCTTACCATCTTCGACCGCATCATCACTTACCAACAGGTGAGATAGTGGTCAAACGCTAGCCTATAAGATATTTAAAAAAAAAGGTGAACATCTGCCGCCGTAACCTTACGCGTTCCCCGACGCAAAATGTAGGGGAAATATACGTTTAACGTGTACTCGTATCTGTGAGTCTGTAGCATCTTAGCACCTAACCGGATGAACCGATTTTGTTTTTATTATTGATCGTTTTTTTTTTGTTTGATAGTTGTCTTCATGGAAAGTTTTCTTAGCTTTGATTCATGAAAATTCGTTCAATCGATATAAAACTATGAGCTTTTTTCTAGTTAATTGCGCTATGAAATCAACTTTCATAGGTCTGATCAATTCGAAAATCTTCTTCTTCAACGATATTGTAAGAACATGGAAGCATTGACCTGATGCTGGGACATCTCCTGGACTCTACAGAATACTCAAATCCTCAGCAACTTATAGCTCAGATTTTAAATGTCGTGTTTAGAGTCATTGGAACGCTTTTAATGAAAATATTATACATAGATCAGTCGGGGTGGCTTAAAATATTATATTATTATATATATAGATGAATATTATTTTATACAATAGATCATATTATTGTACTATATTGACTTCAAATTGATTGTGATCGGTGGGGATCTACAGCATAGCTAAGTTTATAATAATATTTTTGAAGTAACTATGACCTAATCTGTGGTTTCACTGCAAATATTTTATTAATTTTGCGATGCGTGTATGTGAAATTCGTGATATCTTCTAGAGTTTTCATTTGAATTATATACTGTAAAGGACAATTTGAATCTATAATATGTGGCCAAGCTAATTAACGTATTTATTTGGATAAGGATTAATACTATATACTTGAAAATAGCCTTGGAAGTTATGTAATATTTTGTAACAAAAATTTTAAGATTAAAATGGTTACTGTGAGTCAACCTTAAGAAATAGACATATGCTGTCGCGGACTTTTTTGTAGGTCTTATTAACTTGTACAACTCTTGCATAGAAAATATTCTTCTATCTATTTTCAATTAAGCAGCGTTCGTAAGAAACGTGTTTTTTCGACCGTTTTTTTGCCGACTTAGGTTGCAAATTAGGTCTCCACGAATGTACCTTTGATTTAAACGGGATAATATATAGCCTATTTCATTCCGAAAGTACATTCTATGTATTAGTGAAAGAATTTTTTAAATCGGTTCAGTAGTATTTGAGCCAAATCATTACAAACATACAAAAACACAAAAATACAAATGTTCTCTCTTTATAATATTAGTATAGATTGAACATGATGGCACCGATTATGATGCCACTCGAGGACCTCATTGGCGACCGCTTTTGTTGTCCATTAATCACAATGGGGTCTGTATAAACTAAGTATTTTTTGTGAATATGGGAGAGAGAGGAGTCTCTAACACTTATTCCCGCCACCAATAAGTGTGGATCAGGATAGATGTATTTTATTTTAAACCATATAAGACTAGGTGATTAACGACTATATAGGTTGTCGCCGACTATTCCCGCGCCGCTCCCATCCGGCAAAAAATGTTCTTTAAAATGCCTTAGGGTCAGTTCACACCGCGACGCGCCGCGACGCGACGATGCAGTAAGAGTCGCGCGGCGCAGCGCGGCGCAGCCGGAAGCCGCGCGGCGCAGCCGGAAGCCGCGCGGCGCAGCCCGACGCCGCGTAGCGCAGAAAAACGCGCGATACCACCAAATTATCTAAATGCAATTTGTATCTTATTGTGTAGTTAATAAAGTTCAATTGTTTATCACGTGGTTCAATTGTTTCTTCCTGCTGCACCGCGCGGTGTCTCGCTGCGCCGCGCGGCGCCGCGAGACACCGCGCGGTGCAGCCTGATGCCGCCGAACTATGCGTCGCGTCGCGGTGTGAGCCGACCCTTATGAAAGGAGAAAGCGCGGAGATAGCGCTGTCTACTCTTTGTGTTGTCAATGTAAAGTCTATCTTCATATATCACATAGCGATAACCTTGTATCACCTGGCGGTAAGTGCTAGGATGAGCATAGGCCTTGAGTATGAATGTTGTATAGTGGGCATCATTGTTACCTCAGAATTCAAGCGGTTGGTCTCATGTTTGGACTGCCGCTGGTGACGCTCTATAGCCAGCCGGGCGCTGGCCAGCTCTTCGTCGAGAGACGCCTTCTCTGCGTGTGCCTGCGCTAAGTCGGCTTGCAGACTCGCTGGTAACACATCAAATTGTTCATTCGCACAAAATATGATAAAAAATTTGTAATACATTTCGTGTAAAACGGGCATGCAAATGTTTAAGACACAAATATTAATTCTACAATCTGGCTCTTAGTAAAATTAGAATATTCTCATTCTACTAATATGATAAAGGTGTAAGTTTGTGAGTGTGTAAGTATGTTAGTTACTTCGTCACGCTAAAGCTTCTTTACCGATTGAGCTGACATTTGGTATTTAGATAGGCTCGACCCTGGAATAACACATAGGGTACTATTTATCCCGATATTCCCACGGGAACGATGTCTACGCGGGTAAAACGGCGGAGCTAGTACAATCATATAGGCAGGTAACTGTTCTATTAGATCACCATTTTTCGCCTGTCGTTGATTTTTAATACCTAGTTCATTTAAGATGAACGTGTCCATTCATAATGCCGGTGATAAAAAGTATGATTGTCTTACAAGTCTTGTTCTTCAACTCCATCTTGAGTTCGTCGATGGTGTTGTTCTTCATGGATAGTTCTCGCTTCAACTCGTTCTCCTCGCGACGGTTGCGCTCCAGCTCTAGCTATAATATTATATTTATGTTACCCTTAGTACGAGTTTTCATACCAAACTCGATATCGTATATCGAACAAATTTTATATGAAAAACAGTACAGCGCCTCTAGTGGTTTTCACACATCACTAAATTTGGACCAATCAAAGAGCCAGAATAAGTCGAAAACTATGTGAGATCTGTCAAAAGCGCTTACAATCAAAACTCGTACTAAAGGCAATGATAATGATTTAAATAACGACAATTGCCCGCTTTCTCGGCGGCCAGCTAATCAGACCAAGATGAAGGTAGACGAAAATTGGTAAGAATTATTTCGAGCAAATCAAGTGCTCGGTAAGCAAAGTGTAGGGCGTCCTCCAGCTAGAGGTGGATGATACGCAAGCTGGCTGGCAGTGGTTGGAAACAAGGAGCTGAAGATCGAGCTCAGTGGCGTGCCATAGGTGAGGCCTATATAGGCTGCTGATGATGATGATGATATATCACTGCCAAATTAATAAGACAGCACTTTAAAAGTAAAAGTCAAGTAAAAAAAACATACAGACGAATTGAGAACCTCCTCCTTTTTTGTGAAGTCGGTTAAAAACCAACCTATGCAATAAATAACTTTTACAATGAAAATGAAATACTATCAAGGTAATTTAGATACATTTTTGAAGGAAGGAAGGAAGATTAGAATATTCAAAAAAAATTTTTTTGTCTTAAGAATCTCATGCATTGAAAAATTTATTACTAATAATAGTAACTAGTCTTCATATAAGCAATACCACAGAATAATGAAAAGTACAAGTAAAAATTCCGAAAAATAAAAAAAAATTGAAAATTAAGGTACATTTTGGTACTTACAAGTTTTCGCGAAAATCTATATTTGCCTATATATTTTTATCGTGTTGACTCAGGAACATGATTTTTATACACCTAATGGCAATACTAATGTGACGACACAGGCCTGTGTGTTGTTTGTAATGGAATGGAAGTTTGGACTATGTTTAACCTGTTCAGGTATCTGGCTTTATAATAAGTAACACACCTGCAGCTTAGCGACGTTGTCATACTGTGCAGCTAGATCGTGCTGCAGCTCGTCAAAGTGTGCGTTGTATCGTTGTTCCGCCGCGCTCCGCTCCTGTATAGCTCGACGAGCTCCTTCGCCGGCTAACTCGCGGACCTTGCTTCTCTCTTTGGCTAGGTCCTCCTGTTTCATTCAAAGTTTCATTCAAAATTAGTTAGTTTCTTAGTTTCATTCAAAGTTAAATTAGTTAGTTTCATAGTTTCATTCAAAGTTTTATTAGTTAGTTTCATAGTTTCATTGAAGGTTAATTAGTTAGTTTCTTAGTTTCATTCAATGGTTAGTTAGTTAGTTTCTTAGTTTCATTTAAAGTTTAATTAGTTAGTTTCATCATTTCATTCAAAGGTTAATTAGTTAGTTTCTTAGTTTCATTCAAAGGTTAATTAGTTAGTTTCTAAGTTTCATTCAAAGGTTAATTAGTTAGTTTCTTAGTTTCATTCAAAAGTTAATTAGTTCGTTTCTTAGTTTCATTCAAAGGTTAATTAGTTAGTTTTTGTGGCTTGTTGTTACAATTCTGCCAATGTCCGTTCATGTTAGTTTCATAAAGCATGTGGAGAGTGTGTCGGAGTAATTTAAGATCATTTACAAAACAAAAAAAAACCGACTTCACATGCCGCGATAGTCAAAATAGCCAGTAGTACCATGTCGTCAAGGTATGTAATGTGTTCGAGATGTTTATCTCTATATTTCCGGAGATAATTGTCATACCTCGATAAAATTTGAATGGGACCAATCGGGTGATATAATCTTTCAAACGAATAAATAAATTTTGAAATCTGTCAAGATTTGACGGAGTTCTGAGATAACAAACATTAAAAAAAAAAGTTGAATTGAGAACCTCATCCTTTTTTGTGAAGGCGGGTAAAATAAGACTATAGTCGGTGTTCAGGAGTGAGAATAGACCAGAACTTTTCACACCACGATGATTAAATCTAAAACGACAAAAAAAACATAACTAATTATACAAACTATGTTAGATAACGTTGATGGTTTTGATTTAGACACTATTTTATTTTTATTTTGACAAGATATTTGATTTTGATTTTGCCAAAAGTCATTTCGTTTTTATACTTAAATTCAGAGAGTATTCTAGGCCTAGCGTGTTCATCATCTTCGACCACATCATCGCTCTCCACCAGGCGAGATAGTGGTCAAACGCTAGCCTATAAGATATAAAAAACATAAGCAACTAAAAGTAATGTTGTAGGTGCCACACTATGGCAGCCCGTACACAACACACTCAATCTCGATTGCAATAACACAGTTCTGATCGCGATCACGGATCACAGGATCACGCCATAACAACACATATTGAATCTTGATTTCTTCGGTCCTTGTATTGTAACCGCCGCGACAACGCCTATTGTCTTCTCATAATAAATCCATTTCGTATAAGCAAACACGTTTCGCACAGCAAGACTGATGCGATCCTGCGATTACACGTTCAATCTAGATCACGCGATCAGAGGATCGCGATCTTGATTTCTTGATTTCAAAATATCTAGATATTTTGTGATCAGATTCATCAATCCATCAATCTTCTTCGTACACTATCAATCTGGATCGCGATCATTGATTTTGATCACAGATCGCGATCGAGATTTAGTGTTTTTTTTATATCTTATAGGCTAGCCTTTGACCACTATCTTACCCGTTGATAAGTAATGATGCGGTCAAAAATGGTAAGCATGCCTTGGCCTAGAATGGGAATTGGCTCTCAAAAACCTGTGTACCTGTGTACAAAAACCTATCTTTTACAGGTCAACGTCAACAATCGCTTACCATCGAGCAAGTGCCTTAAATTACTTCTTACGTTCTGTCACCAAATATCATAAAACCTTCTTCGTGTAATAGCACAGTTACCTTCAGCCGACGTAGTTCAGCTTCAAGATTGTTCCTCTCATCTCGGAGCTGGTTCTCGACTCCATCGCTACGTTTGTATCCATCATCACGGTTCTCCAGGTTAAGCTTCAGCTTCGATATTTGAGACTCCAATGCTGATTTATCCCTAAAATTTTATTTGGCTTAGCCTCACATTCATTTTAAACTTATCGATTTAATAATTTATGATCGTACAAAACGAAAAAACCGACTTCACATGCCGCGATAGTCAAAGTAGCCAGTAGTAGAAAGTAGTAGTAGTATCATGTCATACAAATTTGTTTATATTATTTTTATCCATATCTCCGGAGATGACGTTCTGTTCTCGATAAAATTTGAATGGGACCAAACTGGAGGCATAATCTCTCAAACAAAAAAAATATTTTTATATCGGATAAGATTTGCGGGAGTTCTGAGGTAACAAACATAAAAAAACAGTTGAATTGAGAACCTCCTCTTTTTGTTAAGTCGGTTAAAAATGGGAATTTAGCGTGACTTACGTGATGTCGATACAGCGATCGATATCGCGTCGCGTTAAGTCGCGTTAAGTTTCCGTTTTTTAAATCAATAAGGTCTTCTTTGTCTGCTTTAATACAAATAAAAACGGTCAAGTGCGAGTAGACTCGCGCACCGTGGCTTCCGTTCAGTGAACGCATATATTTACCGCGTCGATTAATATCATCTTCATCGTCTGTATGTTTTTTTTGTATGTATGTTACGCGATTACTCCGTCAATTGTTTACCGATTCGAATTATTATTTTTTTAATCGGTAGGATACATTTCCGAGGTGCTCCCATTGCAATTTCATCGAGATCTGATAAGTACCTTCAGAGATATGACGATAAACGTGTCAAACTTGCTACTGAAACTGACTCGCGGGGCATGGAAGTCGGTTGTTTTAGTTTTGAAACTATCTTAATTATTTGTTATTAAACTTCATATTTTTGCCTTTATATGTGCTTCGCTTCAAGACCTTGCTTCTTACCAAATTTCACGATTCTAGGTCAACAAGAAGTAGGTAATTTTGTAGATATATTGTTATACATTATATTACCTCTGCAAGTTGTCGATCTGCCGCTTGAAGCCATCAAGACAGGTTGAGTCAACTAGCCCGGAGGCAAGCTTGCGTTTGTTTTCATTGTTCTCATCCTAGAAGAAAACTAAGGTGAAGGAAATAAAGCTTTGAATACGTGAATTGATACTGAATGCAAAGCTGTTATTGTGTTAAAAAACCTAGTCTCATAAAGGTTATGTCCTGATAAAAACCTAGTATTGCAAAGGAAATTTATAATTTTTTTGAGAACTTTTGCTCATTTAAACCGCTATAAATTAGTCGTATTCAGTGCTTAAAACAAAACAGTGAATATTTTCAAAGGTTTTAGAATCAGCTGAACATATAAATTATATTCAATAAGAACATTGACAAATCGAATGAATTCTTACTTTTCTTTCTATTCGCCTGGTAATTATTTTTAACTGTCCAACAAATTGGTTGTAGCATAGAAAAGATAATAATACTACGTAGTTGTAGTGTAGTCGGAAAATTTCTTCTCAATACGCCTGAAAGCACCCTGAAAGACTCAAAACTCAATAAGATCAATAACGTCACCTGAATCTTCTTCAAGTCGATCTTCGCCTGTGTGAGTTGAGCTTCTAACTCAGCGATACGTGATTCAAACACGATGTTGGGTCCTTCAAGACGGGTACACCGTGGCTTGCCGCCCTTGCGGCTTTTTGATGGTGAAATCTGAAAATAGGTGTAATGTAGAAAATTGTAGAAGATTCTTTGTTAATGCTCTTCCAAGGGATTATACTCTCTGCTATGAGGATCTAAAAGGTCACTCCTATCTGCAGTCTGCAAGTTTGTCTAAATACATCACGCGAGCAAATTTTCTTTTACGGTAGTTGTAAATATATTGATTCATTATGTTTCTTTGAAGTCCCGTCGATACGATGAAATTTTGGATTGTGTTTAACAATTTACAAAAATATTGATTCATATTTCATATTATCTATTACTTACTAAGTATTTTAATAATTGTAATTAACTATATATTCTATTTATTATGGAATGATCGTATCGTTTTGTTCATCTTTCACTGCACCGCTACTATTTTCTCTGCACCTCTAGGAATGCTATTTTTACCCGACTGCGCGACGCAAAGGAGAGGTAATGTGTTTATCAGTCTATATGTATGTATGTATGTATGTATGTATGTATGTATGTATGTATGTATGCATGTATGTATGTATGTATGTATGTATGTATGTATGTATGTATGTATGTATGTATGTATGTATGTATGTATGTATGTATGTATGTATGAATGTATGTATGTATGTATGTATGTATGTATGTTTGTTCCTTTGTGGCACACTAGAGACCAAACGCGTGGGCCGATTTTGATAATTGGCACGTCAATAGATTCGCCATGCTAGCACGAGTGTCAACGAAAACATAAAAAATTGAAAAATTCAAAATGGCGGATTTCAGACGCCAAAATTTGGGGTCCAAAAAAATTTTTTTTTTCAAAACCTATCGAGTGGGGTATCGAATTAAAGGTCTTCAAATGGAGATTCAAAATATATTTATAACAAAAAAATTATGATCGTACAAATCGAAAAAAAAACGATTTTACATGCCGCGTTAATCACTTTCAGTAACAAGTTTGCGGTGCTTATCTCTGAAGTTACTTATCAGATCTCAATCAAATTACAATGAGACCAAATGAAAATCATATTAACTCAAACAAAAAAAGAATTTTCCAAATCGGTTAAGAATTGATGGAGTTCTGAGGTAACAAACAACCTCTTCCTTTTGGTATAGTCGTTTAATAGTACAACTGTAAATACTAATGTAAATACTCAATAATCCACATGACATCAACTCTCTAAATGAAATGAGAAGATTACGGAATTTGCCGTCCTTTACTTAACTAAAAAGTGTAAAATAAAACATTAAATTAAAAAATCAAAACCCCGACTGCGCAAAAAGTGAAGTGTTAAAAAACGAACTGAAAAGAAAAAAACAAGTAAGTCTAGTAGTTTAGACTTCTGTTTAGGGATATCAAAAAACCATTAAAATTATTTCTCGGTCGATACACTCATAAAATAAATTATACATTGTTATATGGAATATAGAGACTTTAACAGTCGGGACACATTAATCCCCATTCGTTAAGCCATTAATGTGTCCCGACTGTTAAAGTCTCTACATTCCATATAACAAAGTATAATTTATTTTATGAGTGTATCGACCGAGAAAGAATTTAAATGGTATAGTTTTTTGATATCCCTAAACGGAAGTCTAAACTACTAGACTTACTCGTACTTGTTTTTTTCTTTTCAGTTCGTTTTTTAACACTTCATTTTTTGCGCAGTCGGGGTTTTGATTTTTTAATTTAATGTTTTATTTTAGCAATGATTTTGTGCGTTAATTATAAATAAATAAATATTAATGTTGTAAATGATGTGTACGATTATAAGGGTTTGCGGGCCATCCCATGCATACTGAGTACACTGTGCAACTTTCAAAGCAATCATACATTCTGACGTAGATTCACAATAACGTTGAGTTTGGAAGATCTCTTATCATTATCGGAGCTTACAAGCGGGGTTTAAGTACAGAGGAACGTAGCTCAAGGTGATGTTTAAAGGGTGATAATAGTAGAGGATAATAGTAGATTTTGATCGTGACTTAGTCTAGCTCGTCGGTCTCTGAGCCACCGTTCTAAGTATGCGGGTTATGAGCTTGTTCTTCTGAGCCTCATCAGTTGTTGTTGCTGTGTTACTTATTACCTTATGATCACTATCTAGTCAAGTACTGTCACCCTCATCGTCGAGCTCGTCGGTCTTAGAACCACCGTTGTATAATTGGAACATGCGAGTTATAAGCTTGTTTTTTTTAGCCTCATCACATGTTACTGTTGTGTTACTTGTTACCTTATGATCACTATCCAGTCCAGTGTTACTTGTTACCTTATGATCACATCCAGTTCAGTGTTACTTGTTACCTTATGATCACTATCCAGTCCAGTACTGTCACCCACATCGTCGAGCTCGTCGGTCTCTGAACCTCCGTTGTATGAGTGGAACATGCGGGTTATAAGCTTGTTCTTTTGAGCTTCGTGTAGGTGCTCGTTCTCTGATATTACTTCTTTTACTTTACCCAGCAGGTTGTTTAGTTCGTCCTAGGAGTAAATGATTTATATTTAGCATGTATACTTTTATTGTAAGTCAAGAAAGTACATCTATGTAACATGTTACTAAAATTATAGTACTATAGACAGTTTATGAATATCGATGTTATAAGTATCTCCTAAGGGACAGTTCACACCGCGAAACGACGCCGCATTTGGAGTCGCCCGGCGCAGCGCAGTGCAGCCCGCCGCCGCGCGGCGCAACAAAACGCGCGATGCCACCAAATTATCTCAATGCAATTTGTACCTTAGGCGCGTCCACACAGAGCGAGCGGCCTCGCGAGGCATTTGCCGCGCGAGGAAACTAACCCCGAACGAGCGCGGCAGCCTCGGAATCATCGCGAGGCTGCCGCGCGCGGCAAGCCCGAGCCATTTTGTTCGTTCGTTTAGTTGGCAAATAAGACATCATGGCATAATTCGTATTATGCTCGAGCGAGGCACGAAACAAAAAACGCGAGCGTCCAGAGTGCGCGCGGCAAACGACTGAGGCGCCTTTGAGCAAAACCAAAAGCCGACACTCGAAGGCTCGGGCGCTCGGTCGCTCGTCCAGTCTCAGTCAGTACGTGGCTAGGCACGTCCACACTAACCGGGCTGCTTCGCGCGGCAAATGCCTCGCGAGGCTGCTCGCTCTGTGTGGACGCGCCTAGCCACGTACTGACTGAGCGAGCAGCCTCGCGAGGCAGCCGCGCGATGCAAATCCTCGGTCAGTAGCCGCGTACCCACCTAGCGCACAAGCTCGCGCGGCAGCCTCGGTGTCCGGATCGCGAGCGATGGCTCGCGAGGCAGGCTGAGCCATCATAAGCGGCTCGGGGCCGAGCCATGCTCGGTCGAGCAAACGCGCGCCCGAGGCAGGCCGAGGCACGTCCACACCAGCCGAGGCATTTGGCTCGCGAGGCTGCCGCGCGAGCGTGCCGCGGCCCGAGCCGAATGTTGTCGGTTTTTTTCGATGCTCAAAAGTGCCTCTTTAGCCGCGTACTGACTGCGGGCGGCCTCGCGCGGCAAACGTCCGAGCTGCCTCGCGAGGCTGCTCGCTCAGTCAGTACGCGGCTATTGTGTAGTTAATAAAGTTCAATTGTTTATCACGCGGTTCAATTGTTTCTTCCCGCTACACCGCGCGGTGCAGCGCGGCGCGACGATACGCCGCGCGGCGCAGCCTGAAGCCGCCGAACTAACTCAATGAATTGTAAGATAAACAATATATTTGTATAGTAAATAAAGTTCTTTTTTTTAATACTCTCTTAATAAGTGCGCGCCGCGTTGCGTCGCGGTGTGAGCCGACCCTAAGATTATGGAGATAGAAATCTCAAACTTGCTATTTAAACTGACTCGCGTTGCATGTGAAGTCGGTTTACTTAGTTTTTAATCAATCTAAATTGTATCTGGCAGCTAGATGAGTAGATGATATAATAAAAGACCGGTCACAAAAAGATGCAAAATAGCACAGAAACGCGTGCGTAATATCTTTGCCGAGAACTAGGCGGAAACTAGGCTGTGATCTGAGATGAACCTAAAAACTTAGACCCATCGATATAGGTAAGGTACATATATACAAAAATAAATAAAACTGGCCAAGTGCGAGTTAGCATCGCATCGCCTTAGGGAGGGTTCCGTATAATACGAAGCATAACAGAGTTTCAATCTCAAATATTTGATTAATTAATATTACCAAGAATATTTGGTTTGGTCGCGATCTAGAAAGACGGGGCTCGTTTACTAGCGCCATCTATGTCATTTTGCCGAACACGTTATTTGTATGGGGACCCCCTTTAACTTTTAACTTTATTTTGTTTTTAGTATTTGTTGTTTTAGCGGCAACAGAAATACACCATCTGTGAAAATTTCAACTGTCTAACTATCACGGTTAATGAGCTATAGCCTGGTGACAGACGGACAGACAGACAGACAGACAGACAGACAGACGGACAGCGGAGTCTTAGTAATAGGGTCCCGTTTTACCCTTTGGGTACGGAACCCTAAAAACTGTTTTGTATCGATGCTGTGATCACAGAAATGTGAATAATAAGGTAAATATTTCTGTGGCTGTGATGATGATTGCGGTAGGTGATTATGGATAACAATATGAATTGAATAAAAAAGAATTTGATCTTGTTTCTTGTTATTTATGGCAATTTTATCCCTTCTACTAATATTATAATGCGAAAGTTTGTGAGTGTATAAGTATGTTCATTACTCCTTCACGCTAAAACTAAAACTACTCGACCCTTTGAGCTGAAATGTGGTATGTAGATAGCCTAGACACTGGAATAAGACCAAGTAGTTTTTATTCCGATATTCTTACGGAAACGATGTCTACGCGCCTACGCGGGTAAAACAGCGGGGCACAACTAAATCTTATAAAATTGTATAAAGGCAGATTAAATATTTAGATTTGTTTACATTAGGTCGCTTCAAATTGGTGACAGTCATGACAGTTTTATCTCATTTCGTCACAAAAAGGTGACAATACGCACCCTGCAATATTGGCTCTCTCGCTCTAACTGCTCGATATACTCTTCCTGCTTCTGGATGAAGTTGATAACGTCAGGATTTGTGCCGCCGGTGACGTCAGCAGGCGGGCTTGTCGTCGGAGCCGGTGGTGCCACTGGCGCTAAACATAACGTACAAATAACATACAATACAGTACAAATAAGTAATAAAACCTGCATGGTGCGTCTAACCGAGCGGGTGGCGCCTCTATTGGTCAAAATAGAAGATAGAGCTAGGAACTCTGTGGTTATAGATAAAAGAGCGGGAGATTAGTGTATTATGATCGAAAATAAATGTTTGCTTATAAATTGTAATACAGATTTTTATTATTATAAATAATAACAATAACTATGGTGACGAACTTCTTATACTTATGTATACTAGGTGTAATATAAAGGTGTATGTGTACATAAAGTATGTCACAAATCATATTAAAACTTATAAATCGAACTCCAAATCAACACATGAAATGGTGATAAGACACTATCTAGTGATCGCCTGGCCAGCTACCACTGGTTCAAGTTAGAAAATCTGTCGCCAAATATCTAATGTGTTCCGGCAGCTATCCTTGAGATACAGTTCCTATTCTAGGCCTAGCGTGCTACCATCCTCGACTGCATCATCACACACACACCAACAGGTGAGATAGCGGTCAAACGCTAGCCTAAATGATATATAAAAAAGAACTTTATATTACCCTACAAAGTTTAAATATTAAATATATAGTATATTACGATACGTGTGACTTGAGTAGTCTATTATTACACGGCGTAAAGTTAGCACCCGAGTGCAGCGAGGGTGCTACGCCGTGCAATAATAGACAACTAAGTCACGAGTATCGTATATTATTGTATAGCTGTCAGTGTGACATAAGCCTGCACTTTACGCTTGCTACGCTTTTCCGTCAAATAGCCGATGAATGCACGGCGTGAAGCTCTAAACGCCATGCAATAATCGACTATGTAAGTCACGGAAAAGCATGCGTAAAGTGCGGGTTTAGGTCACACTGTGCTATAAAATATATGATACTAAGTGAAGTTCGTAAATATTATTAGTCAAAGGGACACTCACTGTGGCGCTTCAAATTGGCACATTCTAATTTAATAGCTGTCACATTGTCAACCAGTCCCATATTAATATACAAGTATATTAGTATATTGTGAATATATCGAGGTCGGTGATTTTGTAGAATTGCAGACTTACCAGTAGTGATGTGAGGTGGCGCATAATTGTTTAAACTATCCGCGTACAAAGTAGTATATTTTGCGGTGAGTCGCGGCCTTGGTTTATACTCGGCGAGAGTTTGCGAGTATGGCGAATATTTCTTGTCAAGGTCTCCGTCTGACTCATCCAGATTCTTGATAGACGCTGAGCCACCGTAGCTACGAACCTTTATGAAAGAATTGTAGGTATACAAACAAATACTTATGAACAACACAGTGAAAGTAAAAACGTAACGTTAAAAATGTAGAGTACCTAAACACCTCAAACAAAAAGTTCACCGGTACTTTACGAGAGAGAACATTATACATTATTTATAAAGGAAATTGAATAAAAAAAATTAATAACGACTATATCGGTTCGAGGCAGTTGTTCAACGCTTGCCTATTAATAACAATAAAGTCCCTATATAACCTACTGTTGACTTTTGCCATAGAAGCACGACCCTAAGTAAAAATATTATATTCAATTCTGACAAGTTTCCAAATATAATTGTTTCCAAGTCGTCAGTAAGTGATCTTATACCGTGACCGCCTTGTGTCATCACTTGTCGCTTCCCATCAGTAGCGATCGTCATCAAGCATTTTTTATTGTTCTAAATGTTAGGACCAATAAACTTTTCCAATATTACAGAAATCATATTGTACTAATATATTACTTATCTTTTAATCAATTTGTATGAGTATCTTTAAAGCCTTTTCAAGAGCTTGTTATAATTAATAGGCGATATCAGTTCAACAAGCTTGGCCGTTAATCTGTGTCGAAATTGCGGCAAACATTCAAACAGGTCCGTTCAATTGTATATTATAATATAGGTTGTATTATATTATATGTTATATCACAATATACGTTATATTACAACCAGAGTAATATGAATAATCTACCTTATTCATATTTCTGTGATAACAAAAACATAGGTACCTATTATATTTCTTTATTTTGTAATTGTATAGGGTACGTACCTAACTAGGATAACCAGTAAGATGCAATTAGTTGGTCAAAAAAAGCGAATGATAGCTACAGTAGACCTTGATTTTTTTGTAGAAACAAATTTTGCTCCAGGGAGGAAACGGGAGAATACATTTGTATGGAAAAGTGCATCTCGCGTTCCCTCTTAAGCATTATATATTTCTACTAGCAGTGCCCCGCGGCTTCGCCCGCGTAAAAAAGTATGTTATAGCCTATTGCATAATACTGGGTAGGTATCCAAAGGCAATGTTTCAGCTAAATCGGTTGGTGAAGAAGTCCCAAACAAACATACAAACAAACATACAAACTAACTTCCGCATTTATAATATTGGTGTTGATTCGTACTTATTGTAGGTATACATTCTAAATATTGGCATCCAATTATAACTGTATAATAATAGTGACCTTATCACTACTTATTATAAAACAAAGTCCGCATCGTCTGTCTGTTTGCGATAAATTAAAAAAACATATTTTATAATCAAAGACATACTTTAACTATGATACATAAATAAATATTAGGTAAATACTTACACTTGGCGCATAGTTTCCAGACAAAAAGTATCTCAGCTTGCCCACAGCCTCCTTATATGCCAGCTCCGTGTAATCAGGAACCCTCTTCAAGCCGTACTCATTCATCTTTGTTGGTCTTCTGTATGCATATTTTGAATAAAAATAAGTCATATTTTTATACCTAGTCACCGCTACCAAGTAATGATTTGAGTTTTGTGTCCCCTTACTAAAACTAAATAATTTAAGTACATATCACATTTTGAAAATAGAATGAAAACTAAAAGCTATATTTTGAAATTCGAATTAGGGTTGCGCATTGCGCCGGCAACTGGAGTCGAGTGGTGTTTTCGGATAAAAAAGGATTGGTATCGATTACACAAAGGAGTTGCCATGACAACCATTGTTGACGTCAACAGACTTGGTTACGGTACAGGCGAAACGTAAATTGTTATAATCATAGGTACAAACGATAGAAATTTACTTTGTGTAATTAAAATTAGAGAATTATTGTTTTTGTAAATTGGAGCAAGAAATTGAAGAAATTATGAATTAAAAAAAATTGTCATAGAATTAAACTATGTATAATTTGCATTAATCTGAGAATTATCAGATATCTGATTATTTTGCGTGGTAAATATGAATCCTATCAAAAATATAAATGTACGAAAATGCAATGCGCGCAACGAAGTTCTTTTACCGCGAAAATTAAAGTTGTCAAATCAAGTTGGTTAATTTCTTAGTACTTAGGTTTTGGTGTTACGTTTCGGGAGCATATATCCAACAACTTTGTCATAAATTGTTAACTAATTAGTTAAATAACAGCATATTTTTATAGTGGCCGTCTCAATATTAGACATCTTTGTTTCTTAAATAATTATTATAAATTAAATTTTGATAATCGTTGAGTGAGTAAATGTAACATGTGTATCAGGGCCAAAGATTCAGTTTCAGATTATTTATTGACCGTAATAATAACAGTGTTGTTATTCTAGATATGTCACCACAATACAATATAAAAATATTAATTTAAAAATCAAATTATATATAAAACAATTACACAATTTTAACAATTAAACGTAGACGCTTCGCATAGAAAAGATAATAATACTACGTACACTTAGTTACTAAATCATATATAATTATATAAATAATATATTTTTACAAAAATGAAGATTCATTTACAACATAGGTCATATATTCATTCAGAGAATAAAAGGGATTATTTTTAAATAAATAATAGATTTTTTGTTTAAAATTACGTAACGTCAGTTTAGTTAAATTTATTGATAATTTATTATATAATTGTATTTTATTAGTAGATACCTTGTTTTTTAACCTTTTGGAGTCTCGTTTTCAATTGCAGATGAAAGTCTTTATATTTTTATATATCTGATAAGCTAGTATTTGACTACTACCACGCCTGGTGGTAGACGATGATGCTGTTGAAGTTGGCTTAGAAAGCTCTGATTCTCAAAGGCTGCGCTGCCGGAACACCGTAAGGTTATGGCGGCAGATTTTCTGCTTGATGGTGGTTAGCTAATTTTTAGTAGCAAGTCAAGTGTCAAGTTTGAGGACCCGGTGGCGTAATCGGGAGTACGGTCGGATTTGAAGCCAGAGGTACCGAGTTCAAGCCCCGCGTGCACCAATGGATTTTTCTATCTAAAAATGTATGTGCGCTTTTCACAGTGGCTCTCCGGTGAAGGAAAAACATCGTTAAGAAACCAACAACTCCCGCATGGTGGTAGGACACTATCTAGTGTCCGCCTGGCCAGCTACCACCCTCAAGTTAGAAAATCTGTCACCAAAACATCTAATGTGTTCCGGCAGCTATCCTTGAGAGCCAATTCCCATTCTAGGCCTAGCGCGCTTACGATCTTCGACCGCATCGTCACTTAACAACAAGTGAGATAGTGGTCAAACGATAGCCTATCTTATATATAAAAATAAATTGCTGTTCGTTATTCTCGCTAAAACTCGAGAACGGCTGAGCCCATTTAGCTGATTTTGGTTTTGAAATGTTTGTCGTAGTCCAGGGAAGGTTTAAACGGTGAGAAAATTTAGGAAAATTGCGTGGAAAATAGTAAAAACAACAATTTTATTTTTCCCATAAAAACTGTTATACCTACCTACTTTCCTGTCAAACATTTGACGTTTGACCCTTCGGTACGGTAGGGTAGACTCTGTTCCACTCTCAAATTGAAATTTGAAGCACGTAATCGACAGCTTAATATATCCACATCACTCGAATTATCGCGTAAGTATTAATATTTTAATATTTTAAATATTGATGGTTGTCTCATGTTGTCTTTGTTAGTTCGTTCAGACATTTTTGTCATTGTATTGACATATTTTCATGGTTATCATTATAGCGCTTGCATACATGGGTATTCGCTATTTGTGTATAAAAACCGATAAAAACAAAATAAAATTAAATAATAAAGGAGGTCCCTCATTAAAAGAATCGTGTTTTTGAGGCTTTTTATGCTCGATCTTACAAAACTTAATAGATAAAGACTTGAAATTTACTCATTGTGTGTATTGCAATGGCTGCTATAAGATGAAATAATAAAAACTAAATTAAATTAAAGGGATGAATTCCCCATACGCGAAACGTATTTTTCCGGCAAATATTGTTCAATCGGAACCCTGCGTGTGCTTGCCGACTCGCACTTGGACAGTTTTTTAATCGACTTCAAAAAAAAGAGGAGGTTTCTTAATTCGACCGTATATATATTTTTTTTAATGTTTGTTCGCGGAAAACTTCGTCGTTTATGAACCGATTTTGATTATTCTTTTTCTGTTGGAAAGGAGATATCTCAAGTGTAGTACCATGGTGATTTTATTGAGATCTGATAAGTATCTCCAGAGATATGGAGATAAACACCTTAACAATTGGTACTGAAAATTAATAGCGCGGCATTGAAGTCGGTTATTTTTAGTTTTATAAACGATCTTATTTTTATTCGCGGTACGAAATTCGCCGGTTCAGCTAGTAAGATATAAAAAATTGTGGAATATCGATATAATGCTCCTCACACGTGTGAAAAACATACTACTAGGATTTGAACCGGCGACCTCATGCTTACAAGTCAAGTCACCTATCCCTTAGGTACGCCAACGGAGTGTCGAAGTTCAAAGTTACTAAACAACATGTTCAAATTAAATGTAATATGGAAATAATAGTATATTAAGATACGTGTGACTTAAGTAGTCAATTATTGCACGTGCCATAAAGACAACTTAAGTCACGAGTATCGTATATTATTTTATAGCTGTCAGTGTGGCATAAGCCCGAACTTTACGCTTGCTACGCTTTTCCGTCAAATAGAAGATTATTGCACGGCGTGAAGTTGGCACCCGATGCGCTCGGGTGCTAAACGTCGTGCAATAATCGACTATTTAAGTCACGGAAAAGCGGGTGTAAAGTGCGGGTTTAGGTCACACTGTGCTATAAACCTAGTTAATTTATGCTCGTTAGGTCACTGAAAAGTCAAGCTTCTAGCTTTATCCAAAACAAAGTACATGAGGGTCAAAAATGTCCTAAATCATACTTTAATTTTCGATATTTCCATACAGTCGATATTTTAATTTTCGATATTTTATCAGTAGATATTTTAACTTTCGACTTTCAAATATGTAACCTTACATTTTCAATGGGGAATAGGGTATATATACTTACATAATAAAGTAAGATTAGGATTATGTCACACTAAAAACACTATAAACTTAAACAAAATTTGGGTAAGTTGAGATGCAGTCGAAAATTCTTATAAAAAAATCTATGTCAATAGTCTAAAACTAGACTTAGTTTTAGACTATTGACATAGATTTTTTTATAAGAATGGCCTAGAAAGGGGCTTGAATTGTTGTTTGTTATGACTATAACAAACAACAATTCAAGCCCCTTTCTAGGCCTAGCGTGCTTAACATCTTCGACCGCATCATCACTTACCAACAGGTGAGATAGTGGTCAAACGCTAGCTTATAAGATATAAAAAAAATGTCAATAGATACACAATAAGTTCCCTTACCACCTTCCTCCGTTTCATTTAGAGATGATGAACCACAAGTAGTTATATCAATCGCTAGTATTTTTAAAACTTCACCGCAACATTACAATTAAGTCGTTCTACCACTGCACGTAGTTAAACAGGGTAGCTATCTATGTATTGGTAACAAGTATCCAATAGACTAGACTACTCACAGCCACTGATTCGCCAGTTGTGCGCCACTGCGCCGTTATTGTGATGCAAGAAGCCAACTCTGCGAGCTCAACAACCAACAATGGTGAAGCTTCTTACAATTCTAGCAAACTCAAAAACTTCTATTTGATGTCGTTTATTATTTATAACAGTCCGTAACACGGTTGATAACATAAAAATGTCACGAGCATACGTTTCAGATATAAGCAAAAGAAAAATTCACAAGGATGTTGACTTACTGAATTTATTTTACCTAACTTTCAGACTTTTCATTTCAGCTTATGAAATCTAGCCGATATTTTATCATTCTGATCATCAATTTCAAGTAAATCCTACTAAATAATATCTGAAAGATTTTGGGCTTTTATTACAGCATGTTTCCTTTATATGCGTTAATTCTGTAAACAGAGATTACCAGAGTGTATTTGAGAAGATATAATTTGAATATTAAAATCCTTTTTTCATTTCGTTAATTATGTTTTTAGACCTGAACCTCTTGTTGTAGCCGTATTAAATTTGGCAAGCAGCAGGTCCATAACACAGACAAGTTTTTACAATCGGATGTAACTTTTTTTATTTTGTGATTTCTTGAAAAAAAGCCTGCCCAAACAAAAAGTTCAAATATTGTCTTAATAAAAAAATGTGATGTTTTATTTTTTTTCTCAGAAAATAATAAGCCTAAATAAATAACTGTAGTTTTCCCTGAAAGACCTATTTATTGTTCATAGTCCCACAAAAAAACGATGGCTCTGTCCTTTATAATTTGGGAAAAAAAAATTAAATAAATTGCAACATTTCAGGGTCTATCTCGAAAACATGTAAAACGCGATTTTCTCTAAAACTATAGATTTTCGCGGAACATATATGGGGGTTCTCTGGGTAGCCCTTGGAGTCCTCCATCGATGGTTTTCGTTTGGACCATATGAAACCCGACATCCTGTATATACATACATACACTCGAGAAACATAACCTTCCTTCTTTCGCAGTCGGGTAAAAATAGTGGTTTTGTACGAAATATTTGAATAAGAAAAGTGTTTTTTCAATTGAAAACCCATTTTACTTCGACTTACAAATTATTCATTAATATACCGATCGTATACCGTTCAGCTGGAACATGAATCAATTATTAATGAATTACCTAGTTAATTGATTACAAAAATAAAAACGTTTTTTTTTAAGTTAGCTATAATAAAAGTAATTTTAACTATACGGCTTATTAATTATGAGGTTGGTAAAATGACAGATTAAAAAATAAAATTCTGAAGTAAAGTGAATGTGTTGCGTATATGCTAGCTAGGTTTTCAGAGTTTGTTAGCCGCCTAAATCTCTTTGATACGGCCCTATGATTGTAGTATAAGAACACACAACCGGGACGTAGTGTAGTACTTGTAAACTACAATAGTCTAAAGGCCACACTATGTCTTCAAGTGTGTATATTTTACTTTAAGCAGCTATCAATAAATATAATTTCGCTGAAGTATAAAAGGGAACAAATACCTAGGTAGACTTTTATGGTAGGTATCGAATCTGTAGATGAAACATGGCTTTTCGGTTCAAGAGTCAAAAAAGACCTACGAGTAGGTACGATAAAATACTAGTAGTATATACAATACGAGTAGATACTTATAACATAAATTATTAAAATGTTCAAGCTAATGTTAAAACCTGACCAATTCTAGGCAAAGATTTTTTTGAATACGGCCAAAATACTTAAAATTCAACTAACTAAAAATTTACTCTCTAAATAAAAAACGTAAAGATTAAAAAAAAGTCAACGCCACCTTATCTTATTCCTCTTGAGTTTCCCATTCATCTCCTTATCCGATCCGATACTAGAGCCGCTTTTCGCCCTGTACCCACTTTTCGATTTCGGCAAGTAACTCGTCGATCCCATCACTATTTATCACCCACTTATGAATTCCCGCCAAAATCTATGCCAATTTTATTGCGAACACTGGCCGTAAATAAACGAAACACGCGATTCGAATTTCGACCATAGAGTTTGTGATTAATCAAAATTAGATGGAGATTTGAATTTTGGAACGCATCGCGACGCACGTTCACCCAATAGACGGTAGAAGGAATGAATTCCGAATGATGTTTTCACTGTTTCCTGTGTTTCGTCTCGCTCGCACATGCGTGGAGGGACATGTATCGGTGCCGTTCTAACGGATTACTTTTCTTCAGGATATTCTAGTCGAGGAGGTTGTGTCAAAAAATTTAAACATACTATTTTCACTACATAAAAATGTAACACAAAATTATGTCATTGAAGATGAAAGGTTAATTATAATTAGCCTATATCAGTCCACTGCTGGTCATATCATATGCCTTTCGCAAAACATACCGCTGAGCCTAATCCTTGGCCCTTCTTTTACAGACACTAATCACCTGTGCGGTGGCGTCTTCTCTTCAAGCGGCCCATAGCACGTCTGCACTAACTCACTGTCTTGATATTTTCAGTTGTTTTACTCTATATCTCTGTTCCTAACTAAATAATCTTGTTATAATTATAGTATGAGACCACACCGAGCGATATCCCTTCTAAAAGGGCGGTAAGGTTTTAAGTATTGAAGAAAAAAACAACATTCAATCGAATTCCTTGTTCTATAAAATCATTCAAAATGAGCAAAAAATATAAACTGTATGGGACTACACTAAAACGATAACTAACCTTTCCAGAAAAACGAATCGGCTAAGGTACCGGCTAAGGTAAGGCTTTTGAGTATTGAAGAAAAAAAGCAATATGCACCCGAGTACCTCATTCGTCTAAGAAATCAGTCAAAACGAGCGAAAAATTTAATAAAAGTAGTGAATCAAAAGTCAACACTTTACTAGAAAGTCTTTTTCATCACAGGTTTGTCAGAAATCCCTCTACCTCCCCGACTCCGCGCCAGGCAGTATCTCGCGTGCTGTCAGACGAGACAGCAGCATGCCATCGGCATCGCCGGCTCGCTACCACTACTGTCACGGCACCCCGTGTAAATCATGCATTACTGGTTACCATGGACAAAACTATTGAAAGACTTCATGTCCTCAGCTGTTCACCATTTGTTATGCCTTATTAGCAGCCCGCCCCGGCTTCGCACGGGTAGAACATATATGCCTACAAAATTTGCATCAGTTTGTTGCATCGAATATAAAATATGAACATATTTAACAATCATCGTCATATTTCATCCAATTTACACAAAACCTTAACGAATTATGCACCTAAACCTTCCTCATAAACACTCTGGATATTGGTGAAAACCGCATGATAATCCGTTCAGTAGCTATTGAGGTTATTGCGAACAGACAGACAGACGTAGTGATGGACATTGTTTTATAACACTTACGTAGTGATATTGGACGGCCCTTTGGCGTAAAGGATAGTTACCTACCCTGATTCTGACCCGACGGTCGTTGGTTCTAGCTATATAGCTATCCTAGCTATATACCTACCAATAAAAGTTTTATGTGCATTCATGAATCATGAGTTTTCGTACAGTGGTAGTGGGATCATTAAATCTACAAAAAGTAGCTTACCACCAAGGAGAACATCTGCCGCCGTAACCTTACGGCGTTCCCCGACGCAAAATGTAGGGGTAATATACGTTTAACGTGTGTATCTGTGTGTCTGTCTGTAGCATCTTAGCACCTAACCGGATGAACCGATTTTGTTTTTATTATTGATAGTTTTTTTTTTGTTTGATAGATATCTTCATCGAGAGTTTTCTTAGCTTTGATTCATGAAAATTCGTTCAATCGTTATAAAACTATTAGCTTTTTTCTAGTTAATTGCGCTATGAAATATTTTATACAATAGATCATATTATTATACTATATTGACTTCAAATTGATTGTGATCGGTGGGGATCTACACTCGTAGCTAAACTTATAATAATATTTTCGTAGTAACTATGACCTAATCTGTGGTTTCACTGCAAATATTTTATTAATTTTGCGATGCGTGTATGTGAAATTCGTAATATCTTCTAGAGTTTTCATTTGAATTAAATACTGCAAAGGACAATTTTAATCTATAATATGTGGCCAAGCTAATTAACGTAATTATTTGGATAAGGATTAATACTATATACTTAAAAATAGCCTTGGAAGTTATGTAATATATTTTAACAAAAATTTTAAGATTAAAATGGTTACTGTGAGTCAACCTTAAGAGATAGACATATCCTGTCGCGGACTTTTTTGTAGCTCTTATTTAGTTGTACAACTCTTGCATAGAAAATATTCTTCTATCTATTTTTAATTAAGCAGCGTTCGTAAGAAACGTGTTTTTTCGACCGTTTTTTTGCCGACTTAGGTTGCAAATTAGGTCTCCACGAATGTAACTTTGATTGAAACGGGATAATATGTAACCTATTTTTATTCTGATAGTCCATTCTATGTATTAGTGAAAGAATTTTTTAAATCGATTCAGTAGTTTTTGAGCCAAATCATTACAAACATACAAAAACACAAAAATACAAATGTTCTCTCTTTATAATATTAGTATAGATAGATACGGTTAGATTCCGCAACTTCGCTATCCATAACAAACACTAGCAATCAGCTGATTGCTGAAAAAATCTTACGGCAGTTTTTACATTATCGACAGACAACCAATTTAGGCAAGTTGGGACCAATCACTTGTACTTGGGACTCTTACTATTATTTATTCTGTAGACCAATAGGATATGTAAACATTTTTGGAATAACTTTTTAAAACAACGAATCACGTAATCAACTCTAAAAACATCGAATCTAACAACCACATGCAGTCCGAGGTCTGTGCTAAAAACCTCATTTCTCCTGCACCATGTGCGATATCTAATATAGTTGCTGAGCTGTTGCTGATGACATTTGATAGGTACAAAACTAATATAGGTATTCAAGCAGTGATGTGTGACCTCAGAGTGACCTCAGACGGAATAAGAAATCTTCTAATAAGACTTCTTATTCCTTCTGTGTGTGACAAGCTGCCTCAGAACAAAAATATAATAGTAAAAAAAACAAATAAAAAAACTTTAAAGTCTCAAATATAAACTGCGTTTGTTATTTTTGGATTAATAGATTAGTGATAAATACAAATGTTACCAAATTTAACTATATAATAACTTTATAAAACTAAAATATTAAACGATGACTATTTTATACAAAAATAGTGCATAGTGCAAAATCACAGAACCACACCAATGTGGCGTCTTAACGTAGCTCGTCTATGTTACCAGCATGATTAGATGGGGGCTTTTATGCTATGAGGCTTTAGTACCTAGTATGTATAAGGCGTTATGCATGTATGAAGGCTTACAGGCTTCGGAAATAGCTGCTATAGCCCCAGCTTTGGAAGGTTCTATTATTGATCTGTATACCTACCGGCTGATTTATCACATCAAGATGGTTCAGTATGGGAAAGTTTGTTATTATTAGAGATACTTACATTTTTTATAAATAAATGTATATATAGATTTATTCATATTCAGACATTCAAAATACAAGTCAATTATAATAAAGAGAACGATCAGGAACGGATTGCCAGACAATTGAAATTGTATTATATTAATTTAATTTTTTATAAATTGTTATGAAATATTTGATTATATAATACACAATGCAAAATGTTATCGTATCGACAGGTTTCGAACCCACGCCTCCTGGGAAATGCAATCTTTAATATTAGAGATACAATTTTTTTGTCGTTGTTATGAAATTTTTGATTATATAATACACAATTCAAAATGTCATCATATCGACAGGTTTCAAACCCACGCCTCCTGGGTAATGCAATCCTTATTATTAGAGATACATTTTGTTTGTTGTTGTTATGAAATTTTTGATTATATAATACACAATCCAAAATGTCATCGTATCGACAGGTTTCGAACCCACGCCTCCTGGGAAATGCAATCCTTATTATTAGAGATACATTTTGTTTTTTGTTGTTATGAAAATTTTTGATTATATAATACACAATCCAAAATTTCATCGTATCGACAAGTTTCGAACCCACGCCTCCTGGGAAATGCAATACTTATTATTAGAGATAAATTTGATTTGTTGTTTTTATGAAATTTTTTATTATATAATACACAATCCAAAATTTCATCGTATCGACAGGTTTCGAACCCACGCCTCCTGGGAAATGCAATCCTTATTAGAGATAAATTTTGTTTGTACATTGTTATGAAATTTTGGATTATATAACATACGATCCAAAATTTGATCGTATCGATAGTTTTTAAACCCGTGGCCTCCTGGGAAATGCAATCCATTAGTTTCGTCGTATTGGTAAGATCGTATAGTAGCTGAGTTGGTAGAGCGCCGCGCGTGTTTCCCAGGGCGGGTTCGAATCCCGTCGATACGATGACATTTTGGATTGTATACAACAATGTTAAATAATATAAATGTAGATAACACTTAAAAGAAACATAATATAGATTAGACATTTGATGAAATTTCCAGTGCAGATTTATTTTTAACCGACTTTCAAAAAGGAGGAGGTACTATGCTCGTCTGTATGTTTTTTTTTTAATAAATAAAAGTTCATCGATATTTTCGCCAATTGTGAACCGATTAAAAAAATTTTAAGTTTAAAGGGTGGTCCAACCAAGTAAAACCAAAAAGGTGGTCTCATTGTTATTTCATCAAGATCTGATAAGTATCTCCAGAGATATGATGATAAACGTTTCAAACTTGCTACTGAAACGAACTCGCGCCGCGTGAAAGTCGGTTGTTTTAGTTTTTAAACTACCTTATTTATACTGATCACATCGTCTTCAGATCCTTCGCGTTTTGTGAAGAGGAGCAAAAATCAATAAACCTTATCGTTTTGTCTTCTATTTGCGTCTCGTGGAAGGCGGTGCCTCGCGTGTCTTCTGTCATTTACGAGGCATCAAACTTCCCTCCTTATGTTCTTTTTATTCAAGAAAACTTGCACGGTATCAGATTGTTGTGAAAAGACCAATGGGTTTTGGGTACAGCATTTTGTTTATGTTTAGTCACTAGGTATTTTATGGAGAATTTCAGTCATTGAATTTAATAGTTTTATGGATTTACCTCAGATAAATAAGCCAACCGTATACTCAAACGAATTTACGTATATAATATTTTTACTATGAATGTTTACATGTTATTTTGTGGGACTTTCTTGTGTTAAGTATAATAATTTAATAAAGGCAATTGTTATTTACAGATTTCAATTAACTGAATAATCATCCTGATTCATAGATCAATGAGTCATATAAATCATAGATCATGAGTCTCAATGAGTACCGCATATACAATTATTGTATTTAATATTTAAGACAGTTTATACATTAAAAAACAAGTCAAGCGCGAGTTGGACTCGCCCACCGAGGCTTCCGTACCAACTTCTCAGACTAGGTTAAAGGAAAAACTTAAATTTGTAGTTCGATCCATAGAAAATGTATTGCACCAACTACAAAAAGTTTGTAATAACAATTTACCTTTTTAGGGTTCCGTAGTGCTGACAAGGAACCTTATAGTTTCGTCATGTCCGTCTGTCTATCTGTCTGTCTATCTGTCTGTCTGTCTGTCCAAGGTTTTGCTGAGAGACCGTTGATACAAAAAATAATATAAGTGAATACTGTAATTTTGTAGAGGTATGTATATAAATTACACCGACAAAATGGTGAAATAAAATTTTAAGAAACATTCAATCAGTCATTCAAAAAAATTCGTCGGTCTGTCTGACTGACTGACTAACTAACTAACTAACTAAATATTTATCTGAATAACTAACTAACTAACTGAATAACTAACTGAATATTTAACTGAATAACTAACTGAATAATTAACTAAATATTTACATGAATAATGAACTGAATATTTAAATGAATAAGTAACTGAATATTTAACTGAATAACTAACTCAATATTTAACTAAGTAACTAACTGAATAACTAACTGAATATTTAACTGAATATTTAACTGAATATTTAACTAAATATTAAACTGAATAACTAACTGAATATTTGACTGAATATTTAACTGAATAACTAACTGAATATTTAACTGAATATTTAACTGAATATTTAACTAAATATTAAACTGAATAACTAACTGAATATTTGACTGAATATTTAACTGACTGACTAACTAACTAACTAACTAAATATTTATCTGAATAACTAACTAACTAACTGAATAACTAACTGAATATTTAACTGAATAACTAACTGAATAATTAACTAAATATTTACATGAATAATGAACTGAATATTTAAATGAATAAGTAACTGAATATTTAACTGAATAACTAACTCAATATTTAACTAAGTAACTAACTGAATAACCAACTAAATATTTAATTGAATAATTAACTGAATATCTAACTGAATATTAAACTAAATAACTAACTGAATATTTAGCTGAATATTTAACTAAATATTAAACTGAATAACTAACTGAATATTTGACTGAATATTTAACTGAATAACTAACTGAATATTTAACTGAATAACCAACTAAATATTTAATTGAATAATTAACTGAATATCTAACTGAATATTAAACTAAATAACTAACTGAATATTTAGCTGAATATTTAACTGAATAATTAACTGAATATTTAACTGAATAACTAACAGATTAACTAACTGAATATTTAACTGTATAACTAACTGAATATTTAACTGAATAACTAACTGAATATTTAACTGAATAATTAACTAAATATTCAACTAAATAACTAATTGAATATTTTACTAAATAACTAACTGAATATTTAACTGAATAACTAACTGAACATTTAACTGAGTAACTAACTGAATATTTAACTGAAAATTTAACTGAATAATTAACTAAATATTTAACTAAATAACTAATTGAATATTTTACTAAATGACTAACTGAATATTTAACTGAATAACTAACTGAATATTTAACTGAGTAACTAACTAAATATTTAACTGAATAACTTACTGAATATTTAACTGAATAACTAACTGAATATTTAACTGAGTAACTAACTAAATATTTAACTGAATACCTAACTGAATATTGAATTGAATAACTAACTGAAAATTTTACTGAATAATTAACTGAATATCAAATTGAATATTTAACTGAATAACTAACTGAATATTTAACTGAATATTTAACTGAATATTTAACTGAATATTTAACTGAATATTTAACTGAATAATTAACAGAATATTTAACTGAATAATTAACTGAATATTTAACTGAATAACTACCTGAAAATTTAACTAAATAACATACTGAATATTTAACTGAATAACTAACTGAATATTTAACTGAATAATTAACTGAATATTTAACTGAATAACTAACTGAATATTTAACTGAGTAACTAATTAAATATTTAACTGAATAACTTACTGAATATTTAACTGAATAACTAACTGAATATTTAACTAAATAATATTATACTGTTATACTGTATTAATATTTAACTGAATAACTAACTGAATATTTAACTGAATAACAGACTGAATATTTAACTGAATAACTAACTGAATATTTAACTGAATAATTAACTGAATATTTAACTGAATAACTAACTGAATATTTAACTGAGTAACTAATTAAATATTTAACTGAATAACTTACTGAATATTTAACTGAATAACTAACTGAATATTTAACTAAATAATATTATACTGTTATACTGTATTAATATTTAACTGAATAACTAACTGAATATTTAACTGAATAACAGACTGAATATTTTACTGAATAACGAACTGAATATTTAACTGAATTTTTAACTGAATAATTAACTGAATATTTTACTAAATAGCTTACTGAATAACTAACTTAATATTTAACTGAAAAACTAAGGTTTATTTGTACGGGTTTTGAATGAATCAGACCCAGGAATAAAATTGTCCATACAAACTTTATCTCCCTATTTAACTCCTTTATGATTTTCGTAAATAACATTAGCCTATATTTTTTTATAAAGCTTACACTATTTATGAGTATGTTTCAAATTTCATTAAAATCGGTTAAGCAGTTTTATCAGTTTTTATCGGTTAAGCAGATTTTGTCAGGAACGAGTGGACCTAGCAAGTTGAAATGTATACCAGATACAGAAGTCTATGGTCCCTATTAGGTGTATAAAAATCAATGTCCTGAGTCAACACGATAAAAAGATATGGCCAAATTTAGATTTTCGCGAAAACTTGTAAGTACCAAAATTTACCTTAATTTTCAACTTTTTTATATTTCGGAATTTTCCCTTTACAAGCTGTAAGACCTTGCTTTTAACCAAAATTGACAATTCTATGTCAACCAGAAGTACCCTATAGGTTTTGGGTCGAAAACCTATAGGGTACGTCCCGTTGACCTAGAATCATGGCTCAAATGGCTCAAATTTGGCAAGAAGCAAGGTAAAGGCAAGGCAAAAATAAAAAAGGTTGAAAATTAAAGGGTGTCCCCGTACATACATAGATTTGCCAATTAAGATAGGCCTCCGAGTTATATGAGCGCTTATACAATTTAGAGGTCTAACTTAATTGGTACCAACCAACGTTGGTACGGAAGCCTCGGTGGGCGAGTCCAGAAAATCTAAATTTGCTTATATCTTTTTATCATGTTGATTGAGAACCTTGATTTTTATACACCTAATAGGGACTATAGACTTCTGTATCTGGTATAAATTTCAACTTGCTAGGTCTACCCGTTTCTGAGAAAATCGGTGGTGACACACGGACAGACGGACAGACAGACAGACGGACAGGAAAGTGATCTTATAAGGGTTCCTTTTTTTACCTTTTGAGGTACGGAACCCTAAAAATCGAGGCGATGTAAAAAAATGTTTTGTAAAATTGTTTGTTAATGTGGTTTGGAGTACAGGCACACAGAGATAATATTGATGATGTAGTGTGCCGTCCATGTTACGTAGTTCCATCGATCGTGTAGATTTTAACTTGCTTTCAAATGAATGCGCGCCCTTAAACAACCCGTAACCTTTTATCAGGGCTTTTTTTTTGTTTTTATCGATTAAGAGTATGAACTCTCAGCAATAATTAACTTAACCTAAGCTAAGTCAATTAAGTTAATTAAGAGTTACAATTCTATAGGCTCTCGGAGTCGAAAACTCACAGGACAGGACAATATTTTCCAGAAATAATGTCTAAATTCCAAGCCTACAGTTTTTTGAAATAAAAACAAATGAGTTTATTTCACTCCATGTGCCAGTGTGCCAAAAATCACGTTTTTTGTATAATTAAACCATTGACCTATACAAGGAACTCTTCTAGTAAATAAATACATATATAAATATTGATTTGCGTTGTGATGCACCTTTGTTGGTTTCCCTGAGGTATCTATTAAGGGTAATCTGTGTCAAGCACATTATGCACAAAGGTACAAAAGTACCTACCCCGTTCATCAGATATGTATTTGCGGGGATTTTATTGCTGTATACGTAAATAGTATCCAATAATAATACTACAAACTCTTTTATGCCGTATAGAGACTATAGCTTCGTCCAACCATATGATATATTTTCTCTTTTACAGCTCCAGGGTTGGATTCAAGTGCTATGAAATAAAAACCGGCCAAGTCGAGTTGAACTCGCCCACCGAGGCTTCCGTACCAACGTTGGTATGTACCAATTAAGCTAGACCTCTAAATTCTATGAGCTCTCATATAACTCAGAGGTTATACTTAATTGGCGCAAACTATGTATGTATTAAAAAATTTAATGTCACCTTTTTTATTTTTCGGATTTTTTCCTTAATTTGTGCTGTAAGACCTTGCTTCTTGCCAAATTTCATAATTCTAGGTCAACGGGAAGTACCCTATAGGTTTTCGAACCAAAACCAAAACAAAAAGGGTACTTCCGGTTGAACTAGAATTGTCAATTTTGGTTTAAAGCAAGGTCTTACAGCACAAGTAAAGGGAAAATTCCGAAAAATACAAAAAGTTGAAAATTAAGGTACATTTTGGTACTAACAAGTTTTCGCGAAAATCTAAACTTGCCCATATCTTTTTATCGTGTTGACTCAGGACCTTGATTTTTATACAACTAATAGGGACTATAGACCTCAGTATCTGGTATACATTTCAACTTGCTAGGTCCACCCGCTCCTGAGAAAAACAGTGGTGACACACGGACAGACAGACAGACGGACAGACGGACAAGAAAGTGATCGTTTAAGGGTTCCTTTTTTACCTTTTGAGGTACGGAACCCTAGTAATACTACGAACACAACTGAATAACTAAAAAGTATAGTATTTTGGCAAAATAGATCGTAAATAAAAGTTTACTTGATATTATGTGGATAAATAATTAATTTTAAAAAATATTACCAAATCTAATAAAATAGAGTCAGTCTTCTTTGGCTTTCCTATGAATGAAACTAAATTATTACACTGAGACCGACCCTGGACAGTTGAGTACTAAACTCAACTCGGTTCTCTCAAATAGAGAGGTTCTAGACTAGGTGGAGAGATGATCTTCGCGAGGTGGCTGGAAGGAACTGGATGAGAGTTGCCGAGGATCGTTCTCAGCGGAGTGCAGTTGGAGAGCCCTATGTCCAGCAGTGGACTAACATAGGCTGACGATGATGAATGCTTGCAGATGAACATACCTACAATTTTTTCTACATTGTATCTACCCTTGATTAATGGACTGCTAATTTTTATTAAAACTTTACATATAACGCACTTCTCCCGTACTAACTACTATATATTCAATTCAATCAGTGCGGTGCGCGATTGGAAACGGTCGTGTCACACTGCACAGTTGAGAATTTATTATTCGATAGTCGCACGGCGACAGCCGCTGCCCGCGCTACGCTATGGTTTCTCAGCATCTTATAGCGGATGAGCTTTTGGTGTTCATACAATACGCCATTGACTCGTTTGATGAACCTGCCATCATTCACATCTGCAAGTCGAGCTTCAAGGCTTGCTTCTTGGCGACTTCTTCCAGAGTGTCGCCAAGCTGGATGCGATGCCATCCCGCCGGAGAGACGGAGGCGAGAAGAGCGTGCAGGATATCATCACCCTGCCGAAGGAGACCGGCCCGGACGACGTGCCCACGTTCGTGGCGAAGCAGCTGGACCGCATTCCTCCTGTCTCGTACGAGCACATGGACTGCACCAGGCTCCTGAAGGATATTACGTTCCTGAAAACGAGTCTGGCCGAAGTGGTGGCTAATTAAGTTATCAACATCGGAAACCACCATTGGTGAACTACGTGCTGAGGTAGTGTCGTTACGCAACGCTATGTCAGTAAGTACTGAACGTGGTGAACACATGTCGCGGTGCACAAAATGCATCCATCGGCAGTTTAGAGCCGACCTCATTTAATGTATTACCACCTGCTGCCGTGCCGTCCGATGCCCCGCGACCCGCCGCCCGCACCCCCACTCCAGCGCGGAGACCGTCCGCCGTAGGTACATCTACCCCTCAATGTTCCTACGCTGTCGCTGCATCTCACGAAGGGAAACAGAATGCTGCTTCTTCCGTTCCTTCTGCAAGGAAGGAGGCAGATCGAGACGATGACTTCAAAAAGGTGGAGAAGAAGAAAAGGAAGCCGTCAAACCGAAACAAATGGGGTACCGCACCAACAGGCCCGTCCCATTTACTGCGACCGGAGATATCTACGACGCAGCTGTACATATCCCGCGTACATTATACCATCACGGCGGAGTAGGTGGCGGAATATATCTAAGCTAAGATCTCTAGCTGAGGACGAATATGTTCCTGACGGTGGTGAAGTTGGAGTCGCATCACAATGTAAACTTCAATTCATTTGTGGTGCGGGTTCCGTCTAAGTCCCTTGGCACATATATCGTAGAGGAATTCTGGCCGAGGGGGTGTCAAGTCACGCTTTCGAGGTCGGATACCGGACACCATGAATGAACGTCGCACGTCGTCGTAAAATTAACGTGTCTTGTGTTTCTTAAGTTTGGTAAATAGGTATATTATATATATGCTAGTCTGTAAGGTATTTATGAATAATATGGGTCTTAGTATAACATTTCATGTTTACATAAGTTACCTGAAATAAAGATTTATTTATATATTTATTACACAATGAACACTTGCATGATTAATCAAGACAGCAGGTCCAAGAGACTCAAGTCTATTGTAGACGCTTCCAATTTAACCCTTCTAGATCTATTGCCCACGCATCACACCCATACTAACGACACCTTATTAGATCTTATCATAACAAATAATATTAATCTTGTTTCTACTCATGGTCAACTTCTTGCTCCTGCCTTCGATGATTTAATTTACACTTCGGTGAAAATTAAATCTCCTAAATCTAAGCCAGCCACTTTAAACCAACGGAGTTTTGTGAAAATTAACATGGTAAATTTTAATATGGATGCATCGGCAGTGACCTGGACTTCTATAGAAGATATGACTTCTGTAGATGATAAAGTAGGTTTCCTAAACAAAAACATAATTGCATTGTTTGATAAACATGCCCCTATACACCCAGTAAAACTTAAACAACAACCCACCCCCTGGTTTGATGATTGTATCCATAAAGCTAGAATGTATAGAGATCGAGCATTTAGAAGATATAATCGAAATAGGACATAATTTATACAAAATATTATGGGGTTTCCCCCAAAAGGCCTCCACCACCCCTCATAGCCTTTCCTTACCACCCTCAACGAAGCTAAAACACTTTATCATCACCATTCCTAGGTGAAACCATCATTATTATAAACATATCCTAGAAAACCACATTCTAGCCATAATTATTCTATACATATTGTTAATACAAATACTTAGCTTCATTGAGTTGGACAGCACTTTGTCGTCTGAACTATATTCCCGACAGAGTAAAGGTGACGATGTTAGCCCGAAGGCTGCTCGAGCAAAAGTCTCTCAATAAACGTTTCTACCGCCCTTTTAAAGCATCAGTCAAACAGAAAACCAAGATGGCGGTCCTGGCACATCTTGGAAGGTTTAGACTACCCTCAAATGTATCTATCACTGTATAAACACCCTTATTTGAGGCAACGTTATTAATTTATAAATTAAATCATCATCAAACATTGGAAATATGTCGTATATCGGTATGTACTATGAAAATAATCTAACACGTGCGTAACTACGCTGTATTTTTAATACTGTGTGCGTGTTTCAAGCTAGTATGCGGGATCGTTACAGGGTTTGATTTGTGTGTGTGCAATGCGTGTTTACCTCGTCCCCCGTAAGTATCGGCAGAAAAAAATGTTTGCGGATTACAAAGTTAACATCTCCATTGGTAAATGCTCGAAGTTCGATGCTAAAATTCTTAATATGCATTTTACTTCATGTACGAAATTAGATCAAGTTACTAAAATAACTACAATAAATGAAATCCAAAATATGCCTCGTCCTGACATATCATCATTTGAATTTTCTTCTGTAGAGTAGATTAGATTAGATTAGTAGATTCTATACGCAAAATTATCTTATCCCTTAAGTCCAAAGCAATTGGGTGCGATAATATCAGTCGCATTATGATCTCGTATGCCTTAAATCACATTCTTCCTGCTTTGACCCATATTGTCAACTGGTCGCTGGAATCTGGACAATTTCCGGATCAATGGCGCAAAGCTCACGTCCTCCCACTACCGAAGGTTTCTAATCCTCAACTTCCAAATCAGTTCCGCCCCATCTCAATATTACCTTTCTTGTCAAAAGTAATTGACAACTATTATTTCAGAACCTAGCTCAACATTCTGTCTCAATCACTCAAGAGTGATTCCGACTAGCACGCCCTAAAATGTTCCCCACCGCTGCTGGATGACGGGTAGAAAATGCTTTTAGCATTAAGTCCTCCTTTTGTACTTATTTTGTGCAATAAAGAATTTACAAACAAACAAACAACCACAATAAAAACATTAAAATGCTTGATATATCGCGGTTTAAAAATATTAAATGATATTTCATTGCTGGTAATAAAACTGTACAAAATGCTGAACGTAATTGTCACATCAATGAGTTAAGTCAATTTATATAAACAAAGTCGATTGTAATAAGAAATGGAATTGGTAACGCATTAATAGGTCATCATTAATAGGATAGCAGGTATTCGGGCTGTCAAAATGTAATAAATGGTTGGACGAAGTATAGTTAAATAAAAGAGTTAATAATATAGGCTAGCGTTTGACTACTATCTCGCCTGGTGGTAAGCGTTGATGTGGTCGAAGATGGTGAATACGCTAGGCCTAGAATACTCTGACTCTCAAGGGCTGTTTGCTGCCGGAACACCGTAAGGTTTAGGTGCGGCAGATTTCCTCCGTGGTGGTGGTAGACTGGTAAGCTACTTATTAGTTGCTACGGGTGTGGTGGTCTTAATAAGGAGACTACAGATTTTGTCAATCGATTCGTATGTTCAATTCTCGTTTTGTATATTCTAAGTATGTATTTATGTATTATGCACAATATCTGAGTTCTGTGGTATTATGTATGTTTGAAACAATGTGTACGGCCGCGATCTATTGGTGCGGGCGGTTGGCGTTTTCGCACGAAAAATAAGTACCTACTTAGCTTGCTCCGCCTAGACGCCAAGGTCATTGGAGTGATCCTAAGCCTGAGGGAACGTGGGGTGCACTTTTCCATACAAATGTATTCCCCCGTTTTCTCCCTGGAAAATGTTTCTAGAGAAAAATTTGTTTCAACAAAAAATCAAGGTCTACTGTAGCTACGCCCCTATAATTTCTTTTTTGACCAACCAATTGCAAAAACCTCCAGGTTTATAATCCAATCCTAAACTTATGTTGTTTCCTAAAGCGAAAAATACTACTTAAGTTAAATTAAGGCAAGCAATTTAAAACCAAAATAAAAAAACAAAGGGGAAGACATGAAAGGGAAGGACATGAGACACGCGAAGTCTGAATCATTATTATTGTAATTATACATCTGGCTCCCCACCGTCTTTAAATGTGACTCATTATTGCATTTCCTAAAATGAAGTAAATAATCCAGGGGTTTTTAAATCGCAAGTGAACAGGAAACTTCTAGGCAAGCGTACCTACTACATCGTCGATCACATCGTCACTTAGCATCAGTAGGGTTATTCTGTAAGCTCGTTTATACATCTCGGAAGAGGAATCCGCGGTGAGATTTGAATTTTGTATTACGAAAGCGTTAAGAAACCAACAACCCCCGCATGGTGGTAGGACACTATCTATTGTCCGCCTGGCCAGTTACCACCCTCAAGTTCGAAACTCTGTCGCCAAACATCTAATGCGTTCCGGCAGCTATCCTTGAGAGCCAGTTCCCATTCTACGTCAAGCGTCATTACCATCTTCGACCGCATCATCACTTACCAACAGGTGAGATAGTGGTCAAACGCTAGCCTATAAGATATTAAAAAAAACTATTTTCCGCGGATTCCGCTTTCGAGATGTTTAAACGAGCTTACAGAATAGCCTTACAGGTGCGATAGTGCCATGGACAAACGCTCGCTTGTCTACTATGAATAATTAAGATAGTTCAAAACAAAAACTAAAACTACCGACTTCCATGCCCTTGAGTCAATTTCAGTAGCAAGTCTAAGACGTTTATCGTCATATCTCTAGAGATACTTATCAGATCTCGATGAATTATAATGGGACCACCTCGGAAACGTACCCTAACGATTAAAAAAAAGAATCATTCAAATCGGTTCACAATTGACGGACTAATCGCATAACGTACATAAATATTTTTATTTTAAAACAGACGAAATTGAGTAGGACCTTCTTCTTTTAGGCAACTCGCTCACAGATTATATAATAGTTACTACGTAACAGATATTTCACTCCGTTCAGCGTGCGATGTACCGACGCGCACCCGATACAGTAAAGGATTGATACAATGGAAAAAAAAAGTTAACGAATTATTTTTATTAACCTCACAAAATAACATCAAAGTTCATAACTAAGAGTCGAATTAGTGAATTTTACGCCGTCTTGTCATTTTAGTACCGTTAGCATTAAAAAATGAAAAATATTATGCTTGTTTTTTGTCAAACCCGCAAAATGACTATGATAAACTTAAATCGTTTCTTATATAGAATATGAATGCGCAGTTATCCCGTCATTTGAATAATAATATACGTTGCGCGCGCGTGAGCAAGTTTAGGTATAAAGCGCAGTAGCTATGGGCGAGTGAGGGAGACCTGACTCGGTTGAAAAAAACCGGCCAAGTCGATTTGGACTCGCCCACCAAGGCTTCCGTACCAATTTCTCAGACTAGGTTACAGGACAAACTTAACTTTGTAGTTTGATCCATAGAAAATGTATTGCACCAACTACAAATAATAAGTTTGTAATAGTATTTTTTTTATTTTGTTATTAAACTACATATTTATGATTTCTAGATGTATTCCTTTATTAAGTGCTTCAGTGCTTCAAGACCTTGCTTCTTGCCAAATTTCATGATTCTAGGTCAACGGGAAGCATGCCCTATAGCTTTTCGACCCAAAACCTATAGGGTACTTCCGGTAGACCTAGAATTGTCAATTTTAGTTAAAAGCAAGCTCTTACAGCAACAAGTAAAGGAAACATTCCGAAAAAAAGTTTCAAATAAGGTACATTTTGGTATTTACAAGTATTCGCGATAATCCTAATTTGCCCATATCCTTTTATGGTGTTGACTCAGGACCTTGATTTTTTTACACCTAATAGGGACTATAGACCTCAGTATCTGGTATAAATTTCACCTTGCTAGGATCACCCGTTCCTGAGAAAATCGGTGGTGACACACGGACAGACAGACAGACAGACAGACAGACGGACATACGGATAGACGGCCAGATGGACAGACGGACAAGAAAGTGATCTTATAAGGGTTCCTTTTTTACCTATTGAGGTACGGAACACTAAAAAATTGATACCATATAGAGTTAGTTTTAGTCCGGGTGTCAGCCAGTCAGTATGGAAGATGGATTGGGATCATAGACGTAATCACTCACATCACAAACGAAAGGCACCCACCCGGGTATCCTTGTCTAACAACCTGCTAGTGCTATATATGTTCTATACTATATGTATAGTATATATATAAGTTGTCCATCTATACTAATATTATAAAGAGAGAACATTTGTATTTTTGTATTTTTGTATGTTTGTAATGATTTGGCTCAAAAACTACTGGACCGATATAAAAAATTCGTTCACTAATATATAGAATGGACTTTCGAAATGAAAATAAGCTATATATTATCCCGTTTAAATTAAAGGTACATTCGTGGAGACTTAATTTTAAACCTAAGTCGACAAAAAAACGGTCGAAAAAACACGTTTCTTACGAACGCTGCTCAATTGAAAACAGATGGAAGAATATTTTCAATAGAAGAGTTGTACAACTTAATAAGACCTACAAAAAAGTCCGCGACTGCATATGTCTATCTCTTAAGGTTGACTCACAGTAACCATTTTAATCTTAAAATTTTTGTTAAAAAATATTACATAAATTCCAAGGCTATTTTCAAGTATATAGTATTAATCCTTATCCAAATAATTACGGTAATTAGCTTGGCCATATATTATAGATTAAAATTGTCGCTTACAGTATATAATTCTAATGAAAACTCTAGAAGATATCACGAATTTCAGAAACACGCATCGCAAAATTAATAAAATATTTGCAGTGAAACCACAGATTAGGTCATTGTTAAACGGAAATATTATTATAAGCTTAGCTATGCTGTAGATCCCCATCGATCACAATCAATTTGAAATCAATATAGTATAATAATATGATCTATTGTATAATAGTAGTTTATGCAACTGTCATATAATGAAGGGTATTAAAACACGAGTGTGAGTTTATGAAACGAGCGCAGCGAGTTTCATAAACTCCCGTGTTATATGCAGTTGCATACACTACTTTATCTTCACTAATGCAATTAATCAAACAACAAGAGTAAAAGCTGACAATAGTTTATTTATAATAATTGTTCAAATTTTGGATGGTACAATTTTGAAAGTTAATGTTAATTATTGATCCAGCAGCTGTAGCGGCCGCGGGGCAAGCAGTAGAGCTCGTAGACGGAGTCGGAATATTTATAATTACTTCATTCGTCTTGTTTTCTATACTGTTCAAGATCGTATTTGAGACTTGAATTTTATTCATTAAAGACTCATCAATGTAGCTTTCAGCCACAGTAGAAGACTTCCACCCCCCGTGTCGTTTCAGTGCGGTCAAATCACCACCGCTATCTATGAGAAGGGTCGCCGAGGTGCGCCGGAAGCAATGCCCCGTGTACAACGCTGGGTTAGGCAGATTAAAAAAACTTGCGATAGTTTTTCCCAGAGCACCAAATTTATTAATACCAGTTCTTTGATCGACGCACTTCCCCGATCTATAGCTCAAGAAAAAGGCAGGGTTTCGACAGGGGGTGGGTCGAAGTTCCATGTATTTTTTACATACGGCATAGCAGTTGCCCCTCACAACGAAAGAACGATCTATTTTCGTTTTTGTTTTCGAAACTTTCACCATGATTGTACTGTCGTCTATGTTAGAGACTTCATCGAACTGGATGTTGTATAGCTCTTGCCTTCGGCATGCCCCCATTATGCCGAAGATTAGTGCAACCTGTAACAATAAACGATATAATAAGCTTGAGGTACATAGCCAAGGCAAAAACTATGATTTATGAAGTAATAAAGTGTAGGTACCTACTACCAAATTTATACACAAAGCGCTTAAACGGAGTGTCTAGATAACTTGCGTGTGTAGTACGTAAGTACTAGGTAGATTAAATAACAGAACTAAAATACACTTACCTTTTCAAAGAGATACAAAATATCTGGTGAATCTTCCAGGAACATCTTTATTTGACCTGATGTAAATGTCAAGGACTTTTTTTCCTTGTGTCCTTCTGAACTGCGTTTCAGGAACGCTATGACTTTTGAATACTTCGTGATATCAATATTGTTGTAGATACTCAGTGTGGACTTGAGCATAGAATATTTAGCCCACATAGAAGATGGCTTGAATTTGTCGGAGAGGTCTTTGAGATACGCAAGAATGACATTTTCAGAAAATGATGTAGTTTTCTTTTCGATCTTCCATGCCAAAAAGTTATTATATTCTTTTTCATATAATTTTCTAGATTTTTCTGGCAAAAGATTGTGAGTTACTTTTGTTGCCAATTCTAGAATATCCGGAGGCGTACAAATAACATCGTCGCTATCCATTTTTAACTTTTAATTTGTATTTTAAAAACAAAACACATTGCGAAACATTAAATTCACGCGTACGTGTATTGTCAGTGAACTTTCCGCCATTAAAATCTAACCAATGAGAGCGCAGCTGCGTGCGCAGGGCCAATCAGGAGCGAGCGCGCGCTGTTCTTTTTTTATTTAATTGGCACAAGATCTTACCAAAGAGTTTTGTGTATGTAAGTTTAGTAGTTTCGACGAAGTTTTCACGTATAACCCAACTGTTTTCAAAAGCCAGCCTAATATCAAAATTTTATACAACTTGTATGAGGATTTTGACATAAGGCTCGCCAGGTTAATTGGTCGCGTTTTATTGATGTTATAATGAGATTTTACGATATCGATGTGGATATTATACCATCATGTGAAATTGCTTAAATCGAGTGTTTTGTTATCTGCGCTATAACAGTAGTAATTATAAGTCAAGTATTGGAAACATAAGTAGAATGTTGTAACATTAGTGTAGATAAAATAATATTCATCTATATATATAATAGTATAATATTTTAAACCACTCCGACTGATCTATGTATAATCTTTTCATTAAAAGCATTCCAATGACTCTAAAAACGACATTTAAAATCTGAGCTGTAAGTTGGTGAGGATTTGAGTATTCTGTAGAATCCAGGAGATGTCTCAGCATCAGGTCAATGTCCATGTTCTTACAATATCGTTAAAGAAGAACATTTTCGAATTGATCAGACATATGAAAGTTGATTTCATAGCGCAATCAACTAGGAAAAAGCTCATAGTTTTATAACGTTTGAACAAATTTTCATGAATCAAAGCTAAGAACACTCTCGATGAAGACATCTATCAAACAAAAAAAAAACTATCAATAATAAAAACAAAATCGGTTCATCCAGTTGGGTGCTAAGATGCTACAGACAGACACACAGATACACACGATAAGCGTATATTACCTCTACTTTTTGCGTCGGGGAACGCCGTAAGGTTAAGGCGGCAGATGTTCTCCTTGGTGGTAAGCTATTTTTTGGTAGATTTAATGATCCCACTACCGCTGCACGAAAACTCATGATTCATGAATGCACATACAACTTTCATTGGTAGGTATATAGCTAGGATTAGAACCAACGACCGTCGGGTCAGAATCAGGGTAACTATCCTTTAAGCCAAAGGGCCATCCAATATCACTACGTAAGTATTATAAAACAAAGTCCATCACTGCATCTGTCTGTTTGTTCGCAATAATCTCAATAGCTACTTAACGGATTATCCTGCGGTTTTCACCAATAGCCAGAGTGTTTATGAGGAAGGATTAGGTACATAATTCGTTAAGGTTTTGTGTAAATTGGTTGAAATATATGATTAATTATTAATAATGATTTTTAAATATGTTCATATTTTATATTCGATTCAACCAACTGATGCAAATTTTATAGGCATATTTGTTCTACCCGTGCGAAGCCGGGGCGGGCTGCTAGTATAAAATAAGAGATAAACTCCGTTCAAGCTCGGTCTCATTGGTGTACGCAGTCAAGTTTAATATTAAGAGTAGGTCTTTGGTTGGGATAGTTGCGCTCTGGTGGATTGGACTAAAAAGTCAGTTGTCCAGCGGACTCCAGCGTCTCGGCTCACTGCCGTATTCCATTTCGAAACAAGCACAAGACCATCTTAGACTTAGAGATAGTGGTTAAATGCTTGTCTGTCCTGAATGTATGAAATGGAATAAGTTAAAATTATAGCATGCGTAACACAGGTAGTCTCACCTTAAAGATACTGACACTATAGATAGGTAAATAGCCTATGGTATAGCTGTCTCCCTGCTCACTCCTTCCAACGCTCGCGATGATAGAAGATAAAGCTTTGGTGACTAGTTATGTAGTATCTACATAGGTTTAGTATATTAAGGGCCAGTTTCACCGGTTTCCGATAGCGTTAATATGAAGTCTGACAGATTTTTGACAGCTTTTATATGGCGCCATGTGTCAGACAATTATCTAACGCATTATCAGGGACCTGTGAAACTGGCCCTTAATCAGTTAATCATAGGATTAACTGTCCGGCACTTATTATTAATATTAACTAGGTATGATATTGTTCTAAGATGTGCCGGCTAATTAATCCTTTCATTGAACGAGGTAAAAAATGGCGTTTTCAGCTGCCCCGCTACTTCATTTTAGATACTGTGAGATACTGAATGCGGTATCCCCATTGATTTTCCCCATTCCCATTATCAATAGAGATTTGTGAACTTTTTTTCCACAAATCGCTACTTCCCTAGCCTTATAACTTTAACCTATTACTTGAACAGTTGGTAATTGAATGAACAAAATGAACTAAATAACGGTGACGCAGATATACAGGCTGTATACCTCTATCGCTGTCATTAAGTTCATTTCAATCACAGGCATTTTCTATTAGGTATATTTATCATGATATTTATTATGTACAGATCTGTCCAGAATAAATTATATTACTAACTCTTTCTTTGCACAGATCTGCCCCCTTATCACGGACTGTTGATCATTGAATGAACAAATTAACTTAATGACGGGGACGCAGCTATGCAGGCTGTTTGTATTGTATAGCTCCATCTCTGGCATTTCATTCATTTCAATCACTGTCAAACTTTGTGATACGCCCCCATGGCTCGAATTTAATAAATACAGGACATTTGTCCCAACTTTCAAGGATATTTTATACTAAGGCTGAGTTGCACCATCTAACTTTAACTATAACAAACGTCAAAAATCTGTCAAAATCCATATAAAAACAACGGTTAATAGTTACAGTTACGGTTAAAGTAAGATGGTGAAACTCAGCCTAAGTGAAACAAACCATACAGAAATAACATTTTATTCATATAAAACCACTACGCAATTGGTTACAAAAATAGTTAATAAAGAATAATAATTTATCGTTAGTGTTACATTAGTATGTTTATTAGAAAAAGTTGTAATGCAAGGTACCATTTTTCACAACAATTTAGATTTGTTTACCCTTCACTTATAAAATTATCGCACAAATCTTTATATAAAAAAAATATCATAAAATGATACCTTATTACTGATTTACTATGTTGGATAATAATGAACTAATTTTAATTATATTTAAATTCTTTTATATATTTAACTAGTTTATACCGCGAATTCACTTATTAATTTATTAAAATATTTTCTGCAGTAATATCAATCGTTCGCTGCCCGCCCGCGCTCCCAATAATCACAGTTTTACAATCATATGATTGTAAAACTGTGCATTAATCATTAGTCTGATAGGGACTGACAGACGCGTGTAGCACGACACTTATCGATAGCAGCTTATCTTTCTACTTTTTCATACAATTTACATCGTCACGACAGTGGTGCATTGCTCACTATCCCTGCTACTTCCCGTAAGTACAACGGAGAGCGAAACCACATTTTACTGCCTCACGGGTAGCGAGTGTTTGACATAACTACTTACAGTGGCGGATAACGGGATAGACACCTTTTATTGCCAGGTCAGTATGGGCATTGAACCACCATGCAAAATTTTAGTTTCTAGCTAGACCGTAATGACGCTTATGAGTTGAGTGTTTGTTGTCTATCAGACATTCAGTAGGTTTTTTTACAATCTAACCTGCACATTATTAAACATTTTTACGAAGAACTAAAATAAAAGGATTACGCTAGAGGAAGCCCTCTTATTTTGAAATAAAAACCAGTTGGTCTAAACAGACGCACAGAACGAAGTACTTTTAGACCACCTGTATAATAAAGTAAAAAAAAAACAAATAACAGGATTCAAAATAAAACTAAAACGGGTAAAAATAATACGTCAATTTTATTAGTAAAAATCAAAAATAATACTAAATCAATCTACTTTTTGGTGTTAGTAGTTAAACAACAAAAACTAAAACTATATGGAAATAAATAAATTTAAGTAGATTAATTTTTAATTCATTGCACGAAAAATAATGTATGTATGTAATACATAGTAATGGCACTAAATAGTATAATAGAAAAATAAGCTTGTATAGTATTTATATACACAAGAAAAGTTATATTTTGTGCTGTAATATAAACGCCAAAATATATCATAGGCTATGTATGGCACGCTATATCAAAGCCTACATAGGTTTGACGGTAGAAAAATATTTACAAATTGATTAACATTAACACTATAATACTTATAGCTATCGATTATGTATCTATGTTAGTAATAGATAACGATTTAGAAATATTTGAGTTTAAATCTAAGACGAATTTTATTTAGCCAACTTGACAAATATGGAACTTGAAACTAGCGTTTACTGTATCAACTTTTAAATCAACAAAATAAAAAAAAATAGAATAATTGAAGCAAAAGTTTTCATTAAGGTAAATAAGGTATATATAAATGCTTAAGGATCACTTGGTCAAGCTCATTGGAATTTGTTAACAACTTGTTTTACCCAACTGCTTTTAGGATCATCTTGTTCTTGGTTAATACTGTGTCTAATTGAAGGAATGTTTGCTCTTTCAGTACTGCTACTAGGAGTTATGTTTGTGCTCTTAACTTCGCGTTTACCAGATTCACTTTTGTCTGATCCACTTCTACTACCCGTATCGCTTACACTTCTCTCGAAAGAAGCTACTTTTGTTGTTATAGACTTCGGCTTTTCTAATTGATTCGGCTTTTTCAATTGACTCGATTTTGCTACTTGACTTTTCGCTAATGATTCTATTTCCATCCGCCTTTCAAACACGGATTTCGTTGCAACTTTTGCTGTTTCGCTCGTTGGCTTTTTTATTTCATTTGATTTTAACCTCCTAGTTGCTGAATCGAGGCTTGCTCGTTCAAAGCTCAGTCTTTTTATTTGAATGTTAGTTTGAGATTTTGAGTTGAATTTGTTTACAGTTTCAGCGGCTTCTTTATCAGTTTTAATATCGATTTTTCTTATTTTTACTTCTTCTTTAGATTTGTCTGCTCTGAGTTTAATTTCTGGTGGCGTTGATTCAGATCTTAGAACAGAAGGCTTAGAGATAGGATTCGGATTTCTTTTAATGGTTCTAGAATTAACTGATTCACTGGATGAAGATTTTTCTACGGTTCTATTAATTGGAGTTAATTGCTTTGATTGGAATGTAGTGGCAGGTATGTGATTTATTTTAGGTTTAATAGGGACTGGAGGAGCTATTTTCGATTTCATTTTGTCTGTGGTTTCAGTCTTTTTTTCTTGGACGGTGTCAGACCTTTCGCTGTTTAATTTATTTGCAGTCGAAGTAATTTTTGATTGTGTAGATTGAAAAGTGGTCGTACTAGTGAGCGTTACATGACTTTTAAAAGATGATCTATATTTTAATCCTCCAACTTTAGTCGCACTTTTGTTTAAAATTTTGCTGCTTGTGTCTGTCCTAGCATCATCTCCATCGTCTTGATCCGAATAAACTGCGGAGTCTCTAAACACATCTTCATCGGTTACCTGCTCCAGCTTTTCAATAGACTTTTCATAGAAACTGTCATCTAAATTGTTGGTTGCAGATTCAGTTTTCTTCTCTTTAGTTTCGGTTTGACTAGTGCTGGTTTTTTGACATTCAAGATAAGTTCCTTCACTGGATGATGTAACAAACGAAGAATTGGAGAATAAACTATCAGGCCTTACAGAATTTTTATTAATCAGTACGTTAACATTCTTTAGAGCAGACTTTTCGCTCTTCAACGTTGTGGGGTCCACATAGTCTGATTGAGCTATTCTAGCACCAAGATGTTTGCTACCCTGCATGTAAATTGGCATTTTATTTAAATTTCTAAGTGAACTATTATTGGATTTTGATGTTGAACCGGTTGAACTCGAAACATTTGTTTCCAAGCTGACACGTTTTTCGTATGTTGGTCGAACGATATTGTCACAGCTGATAGACAACGTTTCTAGGTTGTTCTTTTCATTCTGACTTTCTGTCATAGTACTGTGTTCAATGACGCTCTTACTCAATAATTCGTTGTTTACTGCGTAAACTACTGTTGACGTTGTTGGACTTGCATCGGTTGAAGTAATCACTACTTTAATTTCACTCTTGACTAAATTGTTTTGTGTATCTTCGATAGAATGTTGCGTTCTAGTCGGAGATTGAGATCTGTTTTCGTTGGAGTCAGAATGCTCATCACCAATGATACTTCTAAATCGCTGCAATAAGTTCTTTGAATAGCTCCTTGGATTGAGACCGGATCTTTTTTCATTAGTAGGACTTTTCAAATCTGATTTTGCACTATCTGGACTACTCTGATCGTTTGCATTAATTTCAGTATCTTCGTTTTTATTTGGTGTACGGTTTTTGAATCTGCTAAGGACATTTTTAAGCGAGAGCATGTTACTTGTAGGCTTGTATATCTTATGTTCAGGATGAATTACTTCTATATCAGCGGGTTTTTCGTCAACGCGGTCGGGGATGATCTCACAAGATGATGTCATCGATGTGTTCAAATTCGGTTGAGATACCGTTAGCAAAGTTTCATTTTTATTCTTATCTAAGTTATTCGAGCTTTCGAAATTATTTTTGTAACATCGATCAATCTCTTCTTCAAGTTCTAAAGTAGATTGACTGATATTTTGAGCATAATCAGTCTCTGATTTAGGAGATTTATTAAATTTAAGCATGTCACCTTCATTCATGTAATTTTCCACATCGTCATAACTTATTTCACTTTGATCTGACGCTATCGTGTATGGTCTATCTGTATTTTTTAATTTGCCATCCCTGTTTAGATACGTTTTGCTATTGCTATTTGGTGTACATTTAAAAGAAGTCAGGCTATTATCTTCTGTACTACTCGTCACTACTTGAAAACTCCTTGGGAGGGAACCTGACTTTCTGTCACGGGAAACATTAAAATGCTCTTTTTGTCGACTTAACCATATCTCAGGCGTATTAGGGCTCTGCTGATCCGGATTCATTGGCAAGTAATCCGTAGGTAGAGCACTGGGTACATCTTTTTTACGTCGACATATTTCTACAAGACTATCATAAATGTTAGGATCATTTTCGGTAGAACAATTTGCTGGACCTTGATTTTTCATAGGAACATAGTATTCTGCATCTGCTTTGGGTTCAACTTTTTGTGGAGATTTCACGGGTACGTCGTAAATTCCTTCAGTATCTTGTATTTTGTTTAATTGATCAAAAGAAAGATAGACGTAGTCAGAGTCTGGGCCAAGTCCTTTAGGTGTCTCAGCTAATACAAGCGGTGGATTTGGAGGTGATGGCAATCTTTTAGGTCTAGTAACATGTGAGTGTTGTATTACTTTACTTTTACTATTCAAGTTATGTAAACTTTCATCAACTCTATTTTCAACCCTTAACGTTTCATAGATGTGATCTTCTTCTAAAGTAGATGAAAGAGATATATTGTCTTGATATTGTGTATCGACTTTGTCTTCTTCGAGTTTGTACCCAATATTATCAGAGCTTTGCCTTCCGTATTTAGATTTTAATTTAGAATCGAGATTTTTTGCAATTATAACATGTTCTGGATTAGAATGGGACTTCATCAATCTTTGATGTCGTCTCTGTGCACTATTTCTTAGCTGTTGTTTTTTCACTAATTTCTGAAATTCTCTATTTTGCATCAGCAATTGCGATATTATTTCTTCCAATGGTTGTTCCCTTGCATCGACTTCTTCTCCTGGCTTTACTTCGACTTCACAAGATTTGTCTTCAGCTTCAGAACCTTCATTTATAACCTTTTGTTTGTTTAAGTACTTTACTTTTTCAAGTTCATTCTTTTTAAATGAGTCCGTCTTTTCAATTAGTTTTTTGTAAGTTTCTTCGTCTATGTCTTCATCTTTACTTATCGTTTCTGGTATGGGTACTTGTATATCTTTAGGTTTATCAACGTTTAGACTATCATTGGATTCAGATATGTGCAATATGTTTTCTGTTGAAACGTCAGTAGAGAAGTCTGCATAAAATTTGGCAGTTGTGTCAGATCCTAGACGTATACCTTTCGCTCTATTCTTTTTTATCTTGGATATCTTCTTTGGTATATTTTTTGTGTTGTACATTCTAATTTCTAAATTCGGTTTTAACGCATTGACACTTCGTCTTTGGCTATCCAGCTCTGGATCAGAAATAATTGTACCATCAGAAGATCTAACTTTCCTCGTTATTTTATTTGATCCACAGTGTCGACATTCAAACTCTATCTTTTCAGAACCTCTAGGCTCACTTCTTTCGTTATCGCTATCCTGAGATTTTTTTGCCAAAATACCCACAGTATTTTGTTGCAAACCTGGTTCAGATTTCCTTCTCCAAGTGCCAATTTTAGACAGTTTAGATCTTTGCGGATCATCTTTAGACTTCGATCTCAAAGATTCGGTTTTATGTCTTTCGATTTCGTTACATCTAGACCGTCTCGGTTGAATTGAATCTGTTATAACAATATTCTCTTTTATTTTAGCGCATTTGAGACACGTCTTTGGGATATTTCTAATACTCGTCATAGAATTGTTGGTGTCACTTAAATTTTCTTTGCTTTTCGTACTTTCTGTATAATTAATAATATTATCTGAGGAGTGGTATACTCTAGTTTTGTTTAGAGCTGCTCCGAATTCTTTGCTAAAGCTTTCTTGTGAAGATTGAAAGTCTGAGCATTTGCACGAGCCCGGTTTTCTTTCTAGATGTTCTGCGCTGCCAGCATCTATGTAATGCAGAGCTCTGTCACATTCAGGGCACTTATCTCCTGTAATTTCTTTATCATCGCGTCTGCAGATACATTTATCATCTACTTTATCTTTATTGAGTTCTGTTTCACAATCTGAACATAGATCAATGTAGCAATGGTCGCAAGTATAATCTGTACCTTTTTCTGCTGACACTTGAGTGCAGTCACATTCCTGATTTCTTTCAGATCTTGAAGCAGTGAGAGTATATTTTCTGGTTTTCTTAAGTCTTCCTCTGATGCCGTTTTCGAATGATTTTCTTCTCTCGCGGTCGAGTTTGCGTTTCTCTAGGTATTCGGGTGCTGATAGTTGTTTCCTCATCGATGCTTGTGTTATTAGATTGTGTGATTTTTCTGCTAGCATGTCATCTGAAATTAAAAAGATATAGATAGCATTGTAATAAATCCTTATTACTTGATATTAAAAATAATTATTTCGATTGCCTTTTCCTGCTTACAATATAATCCTACTAGAATCCTACTTATAATATCAATGTAGAAGAGTGTATATTGTTATTGAGCCACGCAAAAATAGCTGAACCGATTTTGATGAAATTTAGAACACAGATAGCTTATAACCTGGATTAACACAGAATTTTATAAGTACTTTTCAAAAGCGGGCGAAGCCGTAGTGTACCAATAGTATTTTATTAAAGTAATAGAGTAATATCATAAAATAATAATACGGTTGATAGTCGTCACGCAGGTCAAATTACTACTACTATGTCTAATATACTGTGCGTTAGTATATTCATTATTTGCTAGTAATAGATGTATTTCTATTGTACAAAAAACATTGCAAATAAATAATATCTACTGAATACAACATTAAAATGTTGAGTTTCACACCCAGTCATGTCACCAACTTTTCTTTTAATTTTTATTTCAGTTTTGAATAACTGACCTCAGGTAGACTGACAGAAGTCCTACCCACACATTACCAGTTCGCCTGCAGTCACTGGTCGTATCAAGCGGCCTGCCGTCCAAAGTCTGCAAAGCCCACTCACTAAAACGATTAATGCCAGCGGCCTGCCGGCCTGCCTACAAACTCTGTGTGTGGGTGTTTTGGGTGTTTCTCCAGACAAGTTTGTCGTCAAATGCTCGTCAATCCGAAATCTGAAGCAAAACTGTGAGTCTGTGATGGCCTGTTCAGCCTGTTGTGATAACTGACAGGCTGTTATCGTCCGGCGAACTCATATTCTGTGGAGCCCATAAGAAGTCCTCACGATTTGAATGCTTACCGTCAGTTTTATTCTGTCCTAACTCCATCACCAGCTGACGAGCGTGGGAGGGAATCACTGCGTTGTAGTTCTCTAATATCACCTGGAAAATTAATTTGAGATCGTTTAAAAAACCAAAAGAACAGACTTCAAATGCCACGCTAGTCAGTACCAAGTTTGATGTGTTTACCTGCATATCTCTGGAGATACTTATCAGATCTTGATGAAATTTAAATGGGACCATCTGGGAAGTACCTTTCAAACCAAAGAAGAATTTTCTAAATCGGTCCGGGTGTCAGTCTAAAGCAAATAGGTACACTTGGCGGTCTTATCGCTTAAAGCGATATCTTTCAGACAACATTTGGACTGAGTGGGCATAAATGTTTGTATAATTAAAAATACGTAATTTGCAAAGCAATTTTTCCGATATAGCATTATATAGGAAAAATAGCTTTGCAAATTACGTATTTTTTATTATTAAAAAGTAAAACTAAATATATAGCCTGAGTCAACCTTAAAAGATGAGTATGTCATTGCTGATTCTTTTTTACGTCTTATGTATAATACCGCTCATATTGACCACTATCTCACCTGTTGGTAAGTGATGATGCGGTTGAGGATGGTACCACGCTAGGCCTGGGAACTGGCTTTCAAGGATAGCTGCTGATGTTGATGTCTGTCGATAAATCTGTCGACCATCGTCGTTCCGTCATCCATCTAGCTCAGAGGTTCCCAAACTTATTTTTCTTGTTTCACTTTGGAAATTTTACTTGTTACGATGCTCCCCCTACTACTTTTTACCATATTTCCAAAACTGGTTTAAAATGTGAAGCATAAATAAAAATAAAACTGAGATCTGGCGATAGATCGTCAGATCTAAGCTTTTTTTTACCACTCCACATATAGGGTATCTCTAAATGTGGAGTGGTAAAAATAAAAATAGTACATTTTGTTGTTTTTTTATTTAATATATAATATATTTTGTTTGTAATATATAATTTAAAAATATTTATACTGTAAAGCCAAGCCAATTTTTGTCCTTCACTATCAAAACCAGATAAATTTCCGTAGACCTCCACTAACAACTTGTGAACCCCCATTTTTTTAACGCCAGCGTAGACCCCCGTCGAGTCCAAAGTAGAGCTCAATCTTTACCAAGCTGAAGTTCGATCGTGCATGGAGTACTGTTCTAACCTTTGGGATGGTTCTACCAAATATCAGCTGGAGACACTGGAAGCCATTGAGCGGAGAGCCAACAAGCTCATTGGTGATGATCTACTTGTTAGCAAGAGACTTCAGAGTCTCGCGCATCGCCGCAAAGTCGCATGTTTATCGGTTTTCTATCGCTTACATTTTGGAGAGTGTGATATGGAACTGCATAATTTGATTCCACCTTCCCCATTTTATTATCGGACATCCAGAGACACTAAAAGGTGCCACCGATTTATGGTGGATATACCATCTACCCGAACGAAGCGATTTGCATCTTCGTTCATCATGCGAACCGCCAGAGTGCTGCCCAGTTCTATATAAAAAAATTAAAAATAAAAAAGTCTCCCGTGGTCCCCTCGGGGTCCTGGATCCTGAACCACTTTAGGAATCGCTGATCTAGCTATAGATTATGACGCATCGGGACAACAAAGCATCATTTGATATAAAACATCCCGCTATAGCCTCCACTAGCATGAGGTTATATAAAATGTACTCACTCTCTTCAACAACAAGGTCCACTCTCGCTTGTGTCGCGGCGAGCGAGCCAGCAACGTGAGTTGTGCTCGCGGCGCGTCCCACGGGATCACGTGGAACGATAGCGGAGCGCCCGCTATAGCCTCCACTAGCATCATGTTGTTGCACTGGGAAATCAATATATATATTTTTAACTTTGAGTATCCAGCCAGATTTTTAATTATTATTAATAATTTATATTAATATTAATTATATTTTGTTCAATAAACATTTTCGTATTAAGAAGACGATTTAGACTAGTTTGGCTGAGATTGGTCGAACAAAGCTTCAGCGCGAATTATACAGAAATGGCGAAAGGTGAATTCGCGGCGCAGGCATCTTGCCGCTTCAAAACGTTTCAATACAAAATAGGCGACACCTGTGGCGACACGATGTGACACGACACGTGTCGCCTACCTACATTTTTTTAAATATATATCTTATAGGCTAGCGTTTGACCACTATCTCTCCTGTTGGTAAGTTATGATGCGGTCGAATATGGTAAGCACGCTGGGCCTACAATGGGAACTGGCTCTCAAGGATAGCTGCCGGAACACATTAGATGTTTGGCGACAGAATTTCTAACTTGAGGGTGGTAGCTGGCCAGGCGGACACTAGATAGTGTCCTACCATCATGCACATTTTGTATTAAATCGTTTTGTAGCGGCAAGATGCCTGCGCCGCGCCTTTACCTTACGCCGTTTCGTATAATTCGCCCCTTAGCTAGAAACTGACAAGAATGAAAGGAGGAGAGGAATTATTTGGCATGCCAGAAGAATGATAATAATAATATTTCCCTCAAAAAAATTCAGATGGGAAATCAAGAATAACGTTAAAATCAATAGTCCGAGCTTTACCGCAGCTAAAGGTTTTTGTTTCGCATTTTTTACTCCCCCGACATGGGTTGGAAAAGCAAAGTTTCTGGTGAGCATATATATCTCGTCACATCGTTGTCACCAAGTTTGAATGTGAGATCTGTCAAAAGCGTTTACGATGAAAACTCGTATTAAGGTTACTTGTAACAGGTATTGCGACGACATTCGTAAAGCGATGGGCAGTGACTGGACACGAAGAGCCGAAGATCGGGCTATGTGGCATATTGTAGGAGAGGCATATACCTATGTCCAGCAGTGGACTGATACCGGCTGATTATGATGATGATCAAGACGTTGTTAAGCGTTTGTCTGATTCATCATCATTATCAGCCAATTTCCGTCCACAGCTGGACATAGGCCCTTCCCATGGCATTGTCTGATTAGTAAAATAAATATATCCTCACCATAATATGCGACTTGTAAGCGAGGATGCCGTCCTCCCTGTTCTTTGTGACGAGCAACATCTTGTCGAAGAGGAAGGCGTGTCGCATCGCCTTTGCGCCGAATACTCTGTAATTCATAAATACCCTCATCAGTAAATAAATAAATAGAATGGCTATTTACATACAAAGGTAGGATTAAGATTTCCATTTTTAGGGTTCCATAGCCGAATGGAAAAAACGGAACCCTTATAGATTCGTCATGTCTTTCTGTCTGTCTGTCTGTCTATCTGTCCGTCCGTTTATTCTGAAACTATATAAGACTATACAGTTGAAATATGGTAGGTAGGTGTATTCTGTGAACCGCCTTACGATTTTTATACAAATATAAATAAAAAAATATTAAGGGGAGGGGGGGCTCCTCATACATGGAACTGAAACTAAACATTTTTTTATCCAATCAACCTTTACGTAACGGGGTGTCTATAGAGAGGTCTTTAAAAATGACATTGAGGTTTGTAAAACCATTTTTTCTCAAAGTCAATCATTTTAATGATAGGTACGTCTAAAGTTGTAAAATGTGTGTCGTCGATTGGTGGCGAAAATTATAGTTATAAAATACTCTACTGTGTTACGGAACCCTTCGAGTGCGAGTCCGACTTGCACTTGGCCAGTTATTTAGTCTTTGTGTTATCGCTATTCAATTATTTGAATTTTAACTATTACAATACAATTGATGATTGATTGCCAGAAGATCTTTAGAGCTTTTATTTAACCTGCAATGTTTGTGTGTACCTTATGCTGATTTAGATTAAATCTTACAAGCTAAGTTGTAAGAAAAACTTCTTCTTATCAGTTCTGTACCCTTAGTTAGAGTTTTCATCGTAAACTCTTTCGACAGATCTTACGTAGTTTTTTACTTATTCTGGCTCCCCGATTGGTCTAAAAGTAAAGCGGTAAAACCGCTAGAGGCGCTGTACTGTATTTCATACAAAAATTTTACGATATACGATATCGAGTTTGGTGTGGAAACTCGTATAAGGGTGATGACGATGCAATTTTGTAATAATCATGATTTGGTTTTACACCCAAGGTTGGCTCCAGACGTGGGAACTCCTCAACGGTCGACAGTATAGACAAAAACATTTATATACTAAGGCATTCAATGTGCGTTTTCTTGAAAAAAAAAACTCAATTGATGCCTACAAAATAAACCCAGTGATCTGTCATTGTAAATGCTGAATAAATCAGTCAAACATCATATTTTCTTTCCATTCGTTTTCGATTCATTTATGTTTTTAACCGCTTTTATTCCTTAGATTCCTAACATTTATAATTTTAACGACCTTTACTAATAACTTTACTATTGAATAGGTAATAAATATTTTCGTTAAAAAATAATAAACATATTCATCTAAGTAGGTTCGCATCAAGAGCCACCTAGTGGGTTTAATGAAACTATTTTCGTTTTAACACAGGATAATGAATAGTACAAGTCTTAATGAAAGCGGCTCATTGTGGTAGCATTTATTTGTGAACCTGCTTATGCTGAGTTCACAACAGGCGATTTTTGTCGTTCAACTTTCTAGGGATGTACTATTCTTGTGATTCCAAGTACTTTTAGTATCGATACTGAGCAGGTACTCGTCTCGTCTTACTCAATTACATGTCTCTCGTCTTATGTTTAGGCGATAATATAGAGCGATAATAAGGTTTAGAATTAAACTATTTGAATAGCCAGTCAAGCGCGATTTAATCTATAGAAAAGTATCGAATGAGTATTTGTTGTAACTCGTATCGTACGTCCCTAGGAAGAACAACAAAATTCGCCTGGTTCTGAACCTGGTATTACCGAAATGTCCCTTCGGCACACAACTCTCCGTAGGTGGTCAAATCCGGGCCATTCCATCCGTACAGGAGTGACTGGATCTCCTGCAAATAAACAACATTCATATTATTTTTTATAATACCCAAAACTTATATAACATAGGTACAAACAATGTCGAAATGTTATGTGTTTCGATACGACAACAGCTCAAGACTCAAGAGGATTAATTAATGATATGAGATTCAATTTTGAGTAAACATTTTATTTTGTGTATGGGCAGGTAAAAAAATTGCACTTAAACAAGTCCAATATCGTCATATTCTAAATATTAGGTACATACCATACCATAGGTGGCAGGAACATTATATCCATAGATAGTAGTTGTAATATATCGATGTTCCACCTGACATGCTACACAGAGGAGGTTACCACCATCAAGGAGAAAATCTGTCACCATAACCATACGGTTTTGCGACAGCACACAGCTCTTGAGAGCCAGACCATTCTAGGCCTATCGTCATGGTAATATAATAAATATATAATATTATACTATTACCGTGCTAGCGTGATCATCTTCCTCGACCACATAATCGCTTACCATCAGGCAAGATAATGGTCAAACGGTAACCTATCAGAGAAGCATAAAATAAGTATAAAAAAGTCGGGTGAAAGTAGGTGTTAGGCGATTATCATTTAAACTGATGATAGCTCAGTATAATAGATAGTTACCTGAACTCGCACAGCGTGCTCATGTCTTCGTTTCATATCGTCAATGTGCTGAGCTATGCCCGTCATCTTCAACAACGCATATTCTGTCTCCGTGGAAGCACAATGCTTTACCATATTCTGTAAATAAAATACGAATAACTTGAAATTCGTCGGAATATTGCACTGATGGTAGAACACGTAATTAAAGATCACGTATAATTTTATCTGTTAATTTTATTTGTGCATTGCCTTGCTTAGAGATCGATCTTCCTTATCCTTGTTAATAAATTAATAATCTTTAATGTGTGTTTTTTTATCAAAAGGCTAAAGGAAGGTGTAGAATTGAGTTTGAACTACCGAACAATATCACATATCAAAGAAAAAAATCTTGAAGAAACGCTTTGCTTTGGTTTATATATGGTTTTGTTTTTCAATTAAAATTGTGAGATATGATCAATAAGAGGTACAATCAAAAAATCGTAAGCTTCATGTGGGTCGATTTGTTTGCGTTATGTAGAGACGCAATTGAAATAGTAGGGTGGTAGCTACATAAATGCCAGGCAAACCTGTATGATCTAATCATACTCAGTACTTAGCTATAGTACCTACTTATAATCAAGTTCATCTTAAATCATCTTCAACAATATAAATGCCTACATTATGAAGGTTTAAAATGTAAGTGATTAATGTTGATGACGAGAAAATGGATACAGCAGAAACAAAACATGACTTACCTGCAAAAGCAGATGGTACTTCAATATCCTCTGCACAGGTTTCAACAGATACGATGCTAAAGGCAGCAGATGACCCAGTTCTGTCTGACGCTCCCTGAAGTTCCTGGCACTTTGAGGCTTCGAAGCGAGAGCTGCGAGCACCTCCATGGTTCTAGGGTAGCCGGTGCAGTAGGAGGTGTAGACTGAGAAACCAGAAGTGTTGTCCACGAAGCAACGGGCTATGCAGGTCGCGTCTAAACGACAGCTGTTAAGAGCTTCGCAGAGAGATCTGAAAGAAGAGGATAAAACTATGTCAGAGCTGGAATTGGAAAAAAGAGATGTTGAGAATTTTGATATAAACCAAATTCACAATAATAGAGGATGAAGAGAAGAAGAAAACGGCAAAAGTGGCGTTGGTGCTGAGCAAGCCTGTACCACCCAACCCCCTTTTGGCACTACAGTAGACTTAAGTGTGTTTCAAAAGCTATAAATTATCTCATGTGGTAGATGCATATGGCTTTAATACGCAAAGTAGATTTTTGATATGGAACCTTTAAGGGCGTACGTCTTTCATTGTACACATTTTGTTCCGTTGTCTGCGACAGTAAAAATGTCGTTCTAAAATTCTTTCAAAATATTCATTATTTTAAAACATTTACAGTAAGCAGGTGAATCCGCAATTTATAATCAAAAGTCAAAAATCAAAGCATTTATTCAGTATATGGGTAAATTAAAAATCTGCCCTTACACAAGTCAAATAACATTAAATATATCATATAAATAATGATTATTCTAAATATAACAAAAACATAACTTTAGACGTTGAATTAAAAAAAAACAATGTACTGAGCCATTCAGCATTCATTTAAACGCTTCACACCCTGGTTAATGTAGGGTTGTCAACCGTAACCGTGCGAGTCGAAGTGAAGAAGAAGAAAAAAGTTTTGATGTGTAAGTACCTAATAACTTTTTTTTGCACTTTGATCCACTTTCTTATAGGGATCAAAAGAGCTCTATTGGATCAAAGGAATGTAACTTAATAACTTTACTTATCTCGGATTGAATCGATTGAGGTCTTGGTAATGGAAAAGTAAAGATCTTTTCCCATACCTACATTTTGTAGGATATGAAAAATTGAGCAATTTATAAACCAACGATCAGATTACTTGTATAATTTTATTTTTGACAAAAAGCCATGAAGTTAGTTACTTTTCGACTAAATTTTGTTTGATGCTGTAAAACTTCTTGTATTTAAGACTCCAAAGAGCAAAGAAACATTAAAACCTCTATCGTTCCGGGATCGGTTGAGTCAGGGACAAGCGTACAATCTGCGGTGAACAAACCCCTATTGTGGAAGTTTACGACCGAGACCAGTGGTAACTACGTGACCGCTCGAACTTAAGGTTGGTTAACTCCTTTGTGTGTGACCTCTGCGAAATCTAGAACTACAAAAAATGTAGGACTTAGGTTTGAACTTTACTTATTATGCGACTTATGTGAGACTTTTTAAATTTAGGTTTGCCTCGTTTTTATGTTCCAAGTTCAGCGAAACTAGAAATAAGAAAAGTAGACTTTTAATGACTGATTAGTACATTAATCTTCAAAAGTATTGAATTTGAGTTAACAGATGACATTTCAATTGATATTTTTTATTTATTTTATTGTACTCACAGAAATATAAATAATAAGATTATTATTTATATTTCTGTGATTGTACTATTGTTTAAATAAACGAGCGCGTCCATCATTTGAATCCCAGCCTTACATCAAAGATCTGTTTTAGAGCTGTAATAAGAAGCGAACCGATAGTTTATCGGCTATTTATGATATTAAGTATTTGAAAGTTAAAAATTGCAATCATTTTAATACAAAGATATTAAATAGAAACATATTTTACACGGCACGTTGTAAAGAGCATTTATAGTCATAGACTTATGATATCTTCAGAATTACTACCATTAAACTCATAGACAGTTAACAATAAACATAATTTTAAATACTTTGTGCCACAAACTCATCAAAAGCTTTTGCTAGTAAGAGGATGTCGTTAAAATGTGCGTGAAATTTCATTGTCATAAAACTAAATATTTTCGAAGTAATATTTCTACTAATAGTCGTATTAAGTTAGAATCAATTAATAGTTTTATTATTAATTAACGGTCCTAGAATGTTGCCTTGCGGTACACTGTATATTACATTTGAAATGTTATTACATTTTGTAATAGATTGTTAAAATATTGATTAAAATGTATCGCATTGATCGTAACATTAAGGTTTCAGGTACACCCTGGCTGTTCTCTCTCGAAAATCTACAATTTAAAGGTCATATTATATTTAGTAAATTTTAAACTTTCGCGATTTACACACATAATTATATTGTAATACGGGACTTATCGCGCTAAAAACATAATTGTATTTACCTCGACGTTTCGATCCAGTTGCATTGACCGTGGTCACGAGAAGACTGAAGTTGTGGGTATTAGCATTGTTATGATTGAGAGTAGTTTTAAACTACCCTCATTTGATCTTGATCGGAGTTGCCATTGCGACACACAATACTGACGACATCGGCAGATTTATATTTAGTTGCCACTTATACCGATATAATTCATATTAACGGTCCTAGAATGTTGCCTTGCGGTACACTGTATATTACATTTGAAACGTTATTACATTTTGTAATAGTACTTGTTTTATTGTCATGTCGTTAATATATCTATTTGTTAGAGAAGATTTGTTTTATTGAGTTTTAATAAATTACAGGGTGTACTATACGTCTCCGGCATCGAATAATAACCAATAATTCGATGGCCTCAGGGTAATATGTGCAGTGTAATGATGCACAAAACTCTGGCTATCCCGGTATTTGCTTGTCATAGTATCTGTTATAGGCAGACATAATATATCATCGTTTGCCATCAGGCGTTTTCTCATTGTTTGTCTTGCTTATTTTACCGAATCTATACATTAATACGTGAAGTGAACACTTCTCCAAAGTAATTTCACAATCCCATTTATATTACTGTTAGCTATACGGTGCTGTATTTTTGATATTTGTTATTTTTTATGGTTTAAAATATTATAAGTATATATACATATATATATATATATATATATATATATACGTATATATAATAATATATATATATATATTAGTACATCGAAAAAAAAATTATTCGAAAACAAATTCGGATTTGGAAACTGCCTCTCCTTCGGTTCTTTGCAATCCAGAATTCAATCAGAAATTTTCGATATTTTAATTCGCAAAAATCTGTGTATCTAATCGGAACGGTTTCTGTGGACAAAAAGCCCACGGATTAAGCATCTATCGATCGTTGTGTAAGTTCAGCTATTGTTAACCGTCTTTAAAAAAGGAGGAGATTTCTCAATTCGACCGTATAATATATAATATATGTGTTTTCGCTGATAACTTCGTCGTTTGTGAATTGATTTTGATATTTCTTTTTTTGTTGGAAAGGAGATATCCCGAGGGTGGTACCATAGTAATTTAATCGAGATCTGTTAAGTATCTCCAGATATATGGAAATAAACATCTCAAACATAATAGCGCGACATTTGAAGTCGGTTCTTTTAGTTTTTTTATACTATCATATTAAGTAACACATTCTATTAGAGTTAGACTATTAACGTAAAAGGAATGTTAATTTACTATCATTATCTTTATGGGGTTGAGAATTACATCTATTACTGCTTAGGCAATAAAACTGCAGGTTGTAATTAGCATTTTAACTCTAAGAATTCCACTTAGTTTTGCGCGAGGTTTAATTGACATACTGAAAGCGGCGCTGTGCTATGCTACGTACAGTTTTGCGAGATAAAACGTACTTTGTTTTTACTAGTTTATTTTTTATATGATAAAATCCAATCGTGTTTGACAAAACACCCAAAAATCATTATGTACGAGTTAAATAATCAAGTCAAAATCAAAATTGTAAGCAACATAAAAACACTATAAAAGTTATTCGAAAAATCTCTTTTACTGCCACCATAAAGCTAGACGATAGTAATAAAAGAAGGGTGATGTAATTCGACACTTTACACAATCAGTAGATCTTTAGAAGACCACACAAAGAAAACATTGGCCTAAATAAAAATAAGGTTCGACAGGCATATTGAATCAAGAATGGAGATATAATCCTGCTCATTTACCGAGCCAGAGCGTAGCGTGTCCGTTTCAGCTTGGGCAAAAATGCTTCGTATGTCCGGCCGGATGTCCGGATGTTCTCCTCTACAGGTACGGACACATCGCAGTGTCCTGCGTGCGCGATCTAGGCGGCGATCAGATAGCGCAGTAGTATTTGTACCGACTGGTTCACACCAAACGTGATCAGAAAACAATTGAAAAGTACTGAGATCGCGCACGCAGGACGCCGCGGTGTGGCCGTACCTTACAGGTCGCACTTCTCAAACGATTGTAACCGTGCATAAGTGCCGATTGCAACCGTGTGTAAGTGCAGATTTTAATTTGTCCATATACCTAGGTACTGGATAAATGCTTTGACTTTTGAATTCTCATGAAATTTATGAGCAGTTTCAATTATCATATGATTTTTTTTTGTCAATTCCGTTTTTGGAAATTATTCAAAATGGTGGAGATATGGGTTGAAAGCGTAAAAATATCATAGTTCGGCAATTTTTTTTAAATATTCAAATATGTTACAAAACTTTTTCAGTACATCATATACCTACCTACTTGCACTATTATTTATTCTGTGCTATGAGGTACCTAGTGTGCGCAAGTTTACGCCAACCAACATATTTGTGAAACACAATACTAAAGCCACGTAGCACATGCTAGATACTTTTCAAAACTACCCTCTTTTAGCACCCTTGGGACCCCTCTCTTTTATTTTAACACCCTCGCAAAGACAGGACCGGATTTAGTACGTAAAAGTGGGGCTCACGATTTTGTAATTTTTTACATCATACGGAGCTCTTGAGGGATACTGCCTTATTAGATCATCAATTATAAAATTCATAAGAAACGTAAACAGTGGTTAATATATCTATTATTTATTAAATTTTTATCGATATTTTGTCATTGTAGTAAGCGCGTACATGTTTGAAATATTAGATTATATATATCCCGTTGATATTATGTAGATAAGTTACCATGAAACTTAATACTTGTAATTTACCTGCATAACACGTAATGTAAATAATATTATAATTAACGTATTTAATTCTTTAATGTTTGATACAATTTAAGTAAGTAGGTAGGTACGTACTAAATTTTGTATTATACCCTCCCTACATATTTTTGCCATATACACTGAGTTACACATATTTTTTTATAAATTATCCGTGTATTTTTCATAATAAACCGCAAGCAACTACGTAGAGGTATGGGAAGTTATTTTCCTTGTCATTCATTAGTGGGCATTAATTATGTGTATTATAAATACCGAGAATGGTTTATCCTTTGTACCAGAAATTGTTTAGATTTTCATTAATTAATTTTCTATTGCCATTAGACTTAATACATTTGTTTTAATTGTAGATGTTCTAGTCGTAAATCTAAACGTAATAACCAATTCTATATGTGTGTGTGTGTGTGTGTGTGTGTGTGTGTGTGTGTGTGCGTGTGTGTGTGTGTGTGTGTGTGTGTGTGTGTGTGTGTGTGTGTGTGTGTTTGTTGTGTGTGTTTTTAATTCAAAGTTAAAGTGGTGTCAAGATAATGAAACTCAAATAAAAATGGACATATCAGCAAAACACCACTTAAACAAGAATTTTTCTAAATTTTGGAAAAAGACTAAAGATATTGATGTAAAGACGAGCCTTCCCGTTAGTGTTGGGGGTGTTCATGAACCGGAAAAGATAGCAAGTTCTTTTTACAAACATTTTAAGGTGATTCTCCCATTAGTACACTCGAACATGACGCAAGGGCTGACTGCAAGGACTATGGATACCGGCGAAATAAACAATGCTTTTACCGCATGGCAAGTAGCCTTTGTAATAGCTAAGATGGTAAGAGGTAAATAGCCGGGATGTGACAGTCTCAGCATTGAGCACTTGCGTTATGCGGGCGTTCATCAGCCCAGAGTACTTGCTATGTTTTTCACGTTGTGCCTAAGACACACGTATCTGCCAAAGAGTCTCCTGGACACTATAGTTGTGCCCATTGTCATGTCCAAATCTGGTAACGCCTCCGACATATCGAACTACAGGCCGATCTCACTGGCATGTATAATTGCCAAAGTATTGGACGGTCTCCTTGACAGGCAGCTGAGGCAGCATATCACTATCAACGACGCACAGTTCGGTTCCACACCGGGGTTGTCAACTGAGAGTGCTGTTTTTTGCCTGAAGCAGACAGTCTCTTATTATACTAAGAGGAATACCCCGGTTTACGCGTGTTACCTGGACCTCTCAAAGGCTTTTGATCTTGTGTCCTATGAGATTCTTTGGGACAAATTACAGAAAAATACAACGCTTCCCTCTGAAACAATAGCCTTGTTTCAATACTGGTAAAGGCACCAGGTAAACCGTGTAAAGTGGGGTAATGTACGATATCGGAGGAGTACCAACTTCATTGCGGAGTGAGACAAGGCGGTTTAACATCCCCCACGCTGTTTAACATATATGTTAATAACCTTATCGAAAAGCTCAGCAGCACCAGAGTCGGATGTCACATAGACGGAGCCTGCTTGAATAACATAAGCTACGCGGATGATATGGTGCTGCTGAGTCCGTCGATTGGGGCCTTAAAAAACTATTGGCTATATGTGAGTCCTACGCGACTGCCCATGGCCTCAAATATAACGCCAAGAAGACTGAGGTCATGGTTTTTAAGGCTCGCTCTAAGACTTATAAAGTCCCAGAAATAAGACTTGGTGGAACTGCATGAAAAACTGTGTCGCAGTTTAAGTATCTGGGGCACTGGATGACCGAGGATCCAAAGGATAACTTAGACATAGAGAGGGAGCGCAGATCGCTGGGTGTCTGTAGTAATATGTTGGCTCGGAGGTTTGCACGTTGTACGAAACAAGTCAAAGCTACGCTTTTTAGGTCATTTTGCCAATCTTTCTACACTTGCAGTCTCTGCGTTAACTATACGCAGCGGGCATACAGCGACCTGCGTATCCAGTACCACAACGCATTTACGGTGCTGATGGGGTTGCCACGCTTCTGCAGTGCCTCCGGCATGTTCGCTGAAGCTGAATTGATGGCTTCCATGCAAAAGAAGCGCATCGTTACTTATGCGGTTGCGTGGCAGTACCAACAGTATCCTGGCTGTGTTGGTAGATCGGTGGGATGGCCAGTATCTCGCTCACTGGATGCGGTTGCATGCAGTGCCACAGCTATTCTTGAGGCTTCCGTGACGGTCAATTAAATATTTATGTTTCCGTCCATTTTTGGCTTTATTATCTTAATTGTTATTTAATGTTGTCATTATTTTCTATTTTTTTTTTCATGTTCAATATTTTGTTTAACAATTTACAAAAATATAAAGTGTGTGACACTTCAAAGAAACATAATATATGTTTCGTCGTTTTAAAATAATTAAATCGTTTAATATTTTTGTGTTTAATGTATAACATTTTTGTGTATAATGTTTTTTGTAATGAATGGGTCCTGTTACCTGATTAATAAATGATTTAATTTAATTAAATATTTAAAATTTTGTGACATTTTAATTAGACTCGAGGTTATTATAGAAATCCAAAATGCACTTATATATACGATAACGCCACTATTTTTTGCAGTCAATTTTTTGTTTTAAGTATTCCTTATCTTTTCCGAATCGACTATTTTGTTTGTGTTTCTGGTAATTTCTCGTAACTTTTTACTTCAGACATATAACTATATTTTTTGTTTCAATATGATCACTAGTTCCCTGAAATAAATAAGTATGCGAAATATTATGACCAAAAATGAAAAAAATACGGTATTGCACGACAGACTTAATTTTTCAATAGTAAATCAACTACATTAAACATGTATTCCATACCACAGAAGAGATACTAGGCCTGCGTCCATACGTCCAATAGTAATAGATTTCAAAACTAAAAAAAGCAATAAAATTGTACTAACCTCAATAAAGTTAGTTTTAGCTTAAACCGAAAAGGGCTGAATAAAATTAAACAATGTTTTAGTTAGCCCCCTGATGACGCTCCTGCACTGCATACTGTACTGCTAGTCAATATCTCCGAGTGGGGGACGTCAATTATGCCGTGTGTTGCAGAAAAATACAATAAACCAATATGTCTGACACCGCTACCATTACTGATTTATATATTTTGTTAGCTTGCAGAACTATAGTCTCTTAATTAAAGATGTATACAGCGTAAGGCGGGTCGGGATATGTGACTTGTGAATCGATGTGCTCTGTGGATTGATGGTCTACGTGAGTCGTGAAGTCAGTTGTCCAGCGCTTCGTTGTTTTTGTTTTTTATACATATTTTAGACTACCGCTTGACCACTATCACGCCTGGTGGTATGCGATGATTTGGTCTGTCTCTGAAGGGTGTGCTGTGTGCTGTCGAAACACCGAAGGGTTATGGCGATAGATTTTCGATGGTGGTAAGCTACGTTTTGGTAACAAATCAGGCAGAACATCCATATAATATGGTCCTACCTGCCACCTGTGAGCTCAGGTCTCACTACCGTCATCCGTTTTCAAGTGTAATTCCATCTTAGACCGTATCGTCAATCAATATCAAGTGAGACAGTTCTAGTCTCTTGAAAAAAGATGGGATAGTGGTTTTGTTTAGTTATTTAACTGGTTGACTGATAATTTGATAGTATCATGTTGACTACACTATTACACTACTACTACTTTTGATACTTTGACATACACACCTGTTAAATGTATATATATGTTCGATGTTGTTGAACAGCTCTGACAACTCCTCATCTGAGAAGGTGTCCTCTCTCCGCCAAACGTGGAGATAGCCCTGGAATTAAGAAAAAAAATACAAATCAGTAAAATACGCAGAAACAAGTCATTATCTATGGCATAGATAAATACTGCCTAAAGCCGAACAACACCAAAGTATACCTACGCGATATAAGTATGTCAGAACTGAGACAAATATCACAATTTAGAATGTAAGGGTGCGTACAGACTATGTAACATAACATGTTATAATATTGTTATAACATGTTATGTAACATAGTCTGTAAGCACCCTAAAGCTGTGCTATTATTATTAATAACCGGCCAAGTGAGTGTCGGGCCGTGCGCAGTGTAGGGTTCCGTAGTAGCCCGTTATTCAATACAAGTCTTTACCCGTTATAAACAAGCACCTAGGTACTTCGTCTTTGTCACTTTAAAGGATTTATTCTAAGGATTTTGTATTTGGTACAAAATTATCCAACACCCAAGTTCAAAAGTTCATGAAATTCACTATTATCACGAATTTTTCCAGATTTTTCAAGCCACCAGTTTAGCTTTTAGAGAGGGGGGGGGGACTACTGGACCAAAAATTTGCATTTTAAAGTTTAATATTTCGTAAATGGAGCATTCAATCGAAAAATGGTATTTATTTTTGATTTTTATTAGTATTAACGGTCTCTTAGCAAAACTTTGGACAGACAGACAGACAGACGGACGTGACGAAACTATAAGGGTTCCTTGTCAGGACTACGGAACTCTAAAAAACGTTCGTAACTCGGTCACTCTGTCAGTTTGTTACCTAATCACGCTTCAACTGTCGATCCGATCTTACTGAAATTTAACAAGGAGATACTTTTAATGAGGATGAACATGGGCTACTTTTTGTCAAAATAAAATCATGATCATTTTACACATAACCTAAATAACTCAGGTCATAGACATGTAATCAACATGTGTTTGATCTGACAGAGCTTTAAAGTGATCTTGTACCTACTATTATTTATTCTGTGACAGTGATAAAATTATTGGTGTACGTGAACGAAGTCGCGGTTTGAAATAACTTTGTACGTTACATTTATAATGTGTTCCGGCAGCTATCCTTGAGAGCCAGTTCCCATTCTTGGCCTAGCGTGCTACCATCCTCAACTGTGTCATTACTTACCAACAACTGAGATAGTCGTCAATAGCTAGCCTATAAGATATTTAATAAAAACGTTTGTTTGGACAAGCTATTCCTCACAGTCGTCTAATAGATTTTCTCATTAGAATGGCACAGACAGACAAACCGCCGTACCATAGCATTACGAGTGCCATGCCGATGTCAACATCCCTTCTATGGAGTATTGTCAAAGCGCATACGGGACTGCGGTATATGAGGTATGGAGCTATGGAGGTATGCGGTATCAGGGTTTTCAACGGATAATGTCATGTTATTTGGCAATAAGTACCTACAAGTACCTACCTCGTATATCTACATATACTGACATTACCACAATTTTTATTCCTTCCTCAGATTTAATTTAAGTGATAACATGAGTGGTACATTTTCAAATATGGTTCATATATAAAATCATTCATATAATTATTGTTATATACCGGCTGTAATTCACGTACCTTTAGTCGAATTTTCTCGACCTAGGTTTCGAGCGAGTCAGTCGCTCTTCCTCGGGAGTGAGGTCACGCGGTGAGATCGCGATGTTCACCGCGTGACCTCACTCCCGAGGAAGAGCGACTGACTCGCTCGAAACCTAGGTCGAGAAAATTCGACTAAAGGTACGTGAATTACAGCCGGTATATAACAATAATAATGTTACAAATTCACGATAATTTTATCATTCATATAAATTGAGACATCTAACTTCATGACAGCGTCGTATAAATGTAACCGAAGCGATACCATAATTTTAACGCAATAATAAATTAACATCGATATTATAAGGCCCCTGTACACATTGGACCAACTCATTGATACAACACGTTTGCGTTTGCGATGTGTATCCCTGTTCCCACATTTGCGTAGCTCAATGTGCATTGGCGCTTTAACAAAGATACTTTGATGTGTGCCTTTAAATACCGACACAATGTGGTTTGCAGGCCTACGCTCGCGCCAACTGTGACTTGTAACCAACGTTCCGCAAAATAGCTCTCTACACATTGGTCCAACGCAAGGATGCCCCAATGCGTTGGACCAATGTGTATAGGGGCCTATAAATACGAAAGTCAGTTTGTTTGTTGTCAGTGTGTTTATTTGTTTGAGACTTCTTCACGTTCAAACGACTAGATTAATTTAGCTGGAAATTTGTATAGGGACAGCCAGTACTATGGATTAGTTAGGCTATAGGATAACGTTCTTCTTAACGTGGGCGAAGCTGCGGGTCACAGCTAGTTAATAATACTTAAATACAAAATATAAAATGAACCCCGACCGATCTATTCATAACTTGTTCATTGAGACCATTCCAATTTTTTTTTTTTTTTTTTTATTTATCTTATAGGCTAGCGTTTTACCACTATCTCACCTGTTGGTAAGTGATGATGCGGTCGAAAATGGTAAGCACACTAGGCATAGAATGGGAACTGGCTCTCAAGGATAGCTGCCGGAACACATTAGATGCAAAATCTGTCGCCAAAGCGACAGATTTTTCTAACTTGAAATTAGCACAAACTCGTCATATCCGCTGTAAGTTGGTGAGGAGTTGAGTCAATTATTATCTTTTCTATGGTTGAGTATTCTGCTGATACCAGAAGATGTGCCAGCATCAGGTCAATGCTGCCATATTTTGACAATACCGTTGAAGTAAGAGGATACCGAATTTCGAATTGATCAGACTTATGACAGTTGATTTCATAGCGTCATCAAGTAGAAATAAACTGGCCAAGTGCAAGTCGGACTCGCACTCGTAGGGTTCCGTAACACAGTAGAGTATTCTATAAATATGATTTTTCGCAACTAAAAAAATAACTTCATAATGTTTGTATGAAAAACAAAGTATCTTTGCGGTCGCCATATCTCAAAAACTGCTGACTGAATCTCGTTCATACCAATTTTCGTTGTTAGTTTTTATTGAGATCTACAGCATAGCATAAATTTTTTTTAGATTTTTCATTCCCATACTTTAAAAGTTGGGGGGGGGGGGGGGGACACACATTTTACCACTTTAGACGCGCCTATCTTTCAAATGATTGACTTTGAGAAAAATTGATTTTAGGAACCTCAATGCAAGTGTAGGTTTGAAGAAAAATGTTTTTTTGTTTCAGTTCCAAGTATGGGATGCGCCCCCTCTTAAACTTTTATATTTTTTATTTTTGTATAAAAATCGGAAAACGGATTAAGAATACATCTACCTACCAAGTTTCAATTCTGTAGTCCTAACAGTTTCGGAATAAAATGGCTGTGACATACGGACGGACAGACAGACAGACATGACGAATCTATAAGGGTTCCGTTTTTTGCCATTCGGCTACGGAACCCTAAAAAGCTAATAGTCTTAAAACGGCAGAACGGATTTTTATTAATCAAACCAAAACCAAAAACCCGTTTGTTTTGCGTAAGGGGTGAAAAATCGTCCATCAAATCCTAGGTAAAATCGTAGCAGCCCTAGGCCCCAGACCATAGTTCCATGATGTTCATACTATAGCAGGCTTGTAAACTAGCGCTCGAAATAAATTGACCATTGTTACAAGAAAGTGCCAGGCATTGCAGTGGTATGCTCTACGGTAAATGAAATGTACACCAGCCAACTTTAACTGTCCAGTGTTGTTAACATAAGTGTCCAGTGAAATAACAGGGCATGTGAGACTTAACATTTTCATGTCTCAGGGTACCGACGGAGTACAGATACGTGCAGAATTCTGGCTATCTAAAATTTTGCACAATCTTATTACATTAATAAGTACTAAAGTAATCTAACCTAACCTTCTATTTTTATTATATATTTTTTTTAAAGATTACTCGCAATGTGCGTTGCACATTACTAGTATTCTTGTTAACCCTTCCAACTATGCTAAACATGCTTGTGTCTGGAGTGCATTCACGTCAATAGTGCAATGGGTGTGGTGGGGATCGAACTCACGACCTTTCGATCGCCAGTCCGACACCCTATCCATTGGGCTTTTGCCGCCCTTTTGTATAAAAATCGTAAAGCGGTTCACAGAATACACCTACTTAAATTTTTTTGGGTTTCGTAGTCCTGACAAGGAACCCTTATAGTTTCGTCATGTCCGTCTGTCTGTCTGTCTGGCTGTCCGAGGTTTTGTTAAGAGACCGTTAATACTAGAAAGCTGTAATTTTGTGGGGGTATGTAAATAAATGACGCCAACAAAGTGCTGAAATAAAATTTTGAAAAATATTTTTTTTTAGTGTAGCTCCCCTATATGAGAAGTGGGGATGAATTTTTTTTTCATCGCCTACCCCATCGTGGGGTATCTTTGAATAGGTCTTTTAAAATGATTTAAGGGTTGCTAATACCATTTTTCGATTGAATGCTCCATTTACGAAATATTAAACTTTAAAGTGCACATTTTTGTTCCAGTAGGGCGTCCCCCCCCTCCCCTCCCCTCCCCCCCCTCTAAAAGCTAAACTGCTCGCTTGAAAAATCTGGAAAAATTCGTGATAATAGCGCATTTCATGAACTTAAAAGGAAAATTATAGCGGTTCATCATAATCAGCCGGTATCAGTCCACTGCTGGACATAGGCCTCTCCCAAGTCATGCCACTGAGCCCGATCTTCGGCTATTTGTTTCCAGTCACTGCCCACCGCTTTGCGAATGTCGTCGCTCCACCTGGTAACAGGGCGTCCTACGCTACGTTTACCGATTCGCGGTCTCCACTCTAGAACCAGTCTACCCCAACGGTTATCGGTCCTACGGCAGATATGACCAGCCCACTGCCACTTCAGCTTGCTAATCCGATGAGCTATGTCGATCACTTTAGTTCTCTGGCGAATTACTTCGTTCCGGATTCGATCCCGCAGAGAAACACCGAGCATAGCTCTTTCCATAGCTCGCTGAGCGACTTTAAATTGGTGGACCAGTCGAACCGTGAGTGCCCACGTTTCGGCTCCGTATGTCAAGACGGGTAGGACGCACTGATTAAAGACTATATACTTATAGCGGTTAAGATAACTTTATTAGTTTAGCAGTAATAGTCGTTGAACTTGGGTGTTGGATAATATTGTACCAAATACAAAATCCTTAGAATAAATCCTTAAGTGACAAAGACGGAGTACCTAGTTGCTTGTTTATAACGGGTAAAGACTTTTGACATTGAATAACAGGCTACTATGGAACCCTACACTGCGCGTGGCCCGACACGCACTTGGCCGGTTATTTATGAAATAATGTAACAGGCAAGCACGACGCTCGCCTGATGTAAGTTCACATTGTTGTTGTGTTTGTCGCAAGAAACTAGATATAGGTATTAGATTTGATTTGGGCATTGTTCCAAATTTATAATTTAATTATAATTTAAAAACTAAACCAACCGACTTCAATGCCCCGAGTCAATTTCAGTAGCAAGTTTGATACGTTTATCGTCATATCTCTGAAAATACTTATCAGATCTCGATGAAAATAAAATGGGACCACCTCGAAAACGTACTCTCCTATTACAAAAAGAATCATTCGAATCGGTTCAGATTTGACGGAGTAATCGCGTTACATACACACAAAAAAATAGGAAAAAAAAATCATACAGACAAATTGAGAACCTCCTTCTTTTTGGAAGTCGGTTGAAAAATGACACGTGAAGCAACTAACGTAAGCACTTGCGGCGTCTACTTAAAGCCACTGTGTTTGAAACTCATATCCATTACCTACTGTCGAGTAAAATCTCCAAACCGAGTAATTTACAACAATATCATTACAATAGCCCGTTTAATTTGGTTACAAGTCCTATCTACCATCTGTACCTATACATAAACACGGCGTGCTTAACCGCCACGCGCGGTTGTAGAAAGCGCGATACCGTGATAACTGTATCACGACGCAACCATATTTGGAACACCCTGTATACTGCATCTACAAGGATATGGACCACCCTGTATTGTTATTTGATTGCTTTCTAGATACTTGATAGGGAAATTGAAATCTAGATGGATTCCTTTTGAGTTCAGGAAAAAGTTATTGGTATGTTATATGGGCCTGCTTTTAAATGCTTATATATGCTTTTGGGTGGGGATATTTGCGCTATATGGATTTTTAATGACTCATAGACAAACACTTGACCACAATCTCACCTGATGTTAAATGTTAATTATGATCATTTAAATATACTGACCAAGTGCGAGTCGGACTCGCACACGTTCGTTCGAGTTCCGATTGAACAAAATTTGGCGGAAAAATATTTTGTTTCGTATGGGGACTCCTTTTTTAATTTTAATTCCAATTTTTTTTATTATTTGATGTATAGCAACCATTGTCATACCTTTTCAACAACAACCTCGTCAACCTTTGAGTATAAGGTGAATACTCAAAGTCATATACGCAAATTTCAAGTCTATCATCTATTACGGTTTTTAAGATCGACCATAAAACGCCTGAAAAAACACTTTTCTTGTATAATTCCAACTTCCAACTTAATTTTTTAACTTTATTCTATTTTTAGTAAGTAATTGTTGTTATAGCGGCCATTGTAATACATTCTTTGTGAAGATTTCACATGTCTATCTATTAAATAAAATAAAAATAAATAAAAAAGCCTTTATTTGTTCTTCTTATTTTACATGTTGCTTATTTTAAATACCTATGCTACATTACCTATACTATGTTTTTTTGTTAGTTGCTTAATACTTATATTTATGTATCTAGAGTTAGTTTAACAATTGTTATTTTATTTTTATTTAATTTTATAGTTTTTTACAGTATTTAACTAAATGTTTACTATATTTTTAATGTTTATTTTTAATTGTTTATATAGGTGTTTATTTGGTTGCTTGGATGGTTGGTTGGTCCTTTTTTAGCATGAACCCCATGGTTGGGTAAAGGCCTCCTCCAATGATACCCATTCATCTCTATTTTGAGCTGTTTGGCACCAATTTGGGCCAGCTATTTTTTTTATTTTGTCTTCCCATCGTATTAGTGGTCTTCCTCTGATTCTTTTACCTTGTGGGCCTCTCCACAAGTTTGCTTTGATAGTCCATCTTTGATCAGTGAGCCTCGCTATGTGACCTGCCCATTTCCATTTTAGCTTGAGTGCATGGCTCAAGGCGTTGGTGGCTTTCGTTATTGATCTTATTTTTGTGTGTCGTATCTTGTCTAGTTTCTTCACCTTGAGCATGCTTCTCTCCATTCCTCGCTGGCAGGTGGTAATTTTATGCTTGACTTTTGCCGTGAATTTCCATGTCTGACATCCGTCTATCTATTATGGTTCATAAATTCAAGCAAAAAACACCGAAAAAATACGTCTCTTGTTGGGGACCCACTTAAATATTTAATTTTATTTTGTTTTTAGTATTTGTTATTTAATACCCCATAGTAATACACACTTCGTGAAAATGTATAGTATTGTTACGTGCGGGGTGGTATTAAAATGCCAATCCGATGAGATGAACGTTTATTTCCACTGATCACTAGGTTAGCACAATGTTCTACAGTAGTTGTCCAAATCGTCTTGCACAATTATCAAAAGTCCGTTAACACACACTGAGGTCGTTAGTTCACAATCACTGATTTCACTGTTCACAGTTCACAACACGAGTTCACTGATAACACTTAACGATCACTTGGTCGCTATCCGCGCTAAGATAGTTACACTGTCGCTTCCAAAGAAATGACTGACTCAACGCCGCGGTGCGACGCTTTATATAGGACACAATAATTTTTCTAGAAAATCCGCTATCAATAAAGAATAAAAATAGCCGACAAACACAGCAATAAATCAAATACAAAAAGGCGGCTTTCCTTTGAACATCTGATGTAAACAACTTTACCATACATGCTAATTTGATCTCTAACGACTTAAAAATAAGGTTCAATCTTAACTACAAAACTAGGTACATTGACTAAGGTCGGAATTCCAGGAAGGTTATTTTTATGACGGTCGGTTTATGGCCGGCAATTAGTTTATTTTTTTTTTCCACGGTTATTATTGTTTACTGCGAGAATCGTTGCGAAACTTCGAGACCTATCGACACGATGTAACAGTATGTACCTATTACAGTTAAGGAGATACAACCCTGTAGTGCGGACAGACTGACAGACGGACGGACCTCGGACGAACGGACGGTCAGCGAAGTCTCAGTAATATATTCTTAGGTACCTTTTGGGTACGGAACCCTAAAAACTATAAAGCCAACTTCACATGCCACACGAGTCATTTTCAGTAGGTAGCAAGTTTGAGGTCCTCTATATCTCTAGAGATTCTCGTCAGATCTCTATACAATATAATTGTCGTATTGTCCTACCATTAGCCATTACAGAGTGCGAGTCCCTATAGCGTGGTTCCATCATCAGGTCAACAGTCAACAGCATATTGCATTGTCAGCGACAGAAGATACCTACGCAAGTTTACCAAAGAGTCCAATTGAATGTCAGGAAGAGGTTCTAATTTAGCTTCCAAAATGTGACCCCCACAGACATACATAGATACTAACACGGCAAGTTAAATAAAATCTTGTAATAAAAAACATACTTCCAAACGACAACAAGTAACTATAAGGCGTAAAACGATAACCTTTACCTTTTTGCCTTCAATATCGATAAAAATCTTTAATTTATTTATTTTATAGGTTTTCGTCCTTGAAAGATCAACTATCAGTTACGACTACGACACTACAGAAGATAAAGATCAGACAATAAAACAGGAGTATTGTAGTCCCTATTTGTAGATAATTTAACAAAACGAAATAATTTTAAATAGTTTAAAAAACTAAAAGAACCGATTTCAAATGCTGCGCTAGCCATTTTCAGTATCAAATTTGAGTTGTTTATCTCTCTATATTGTATGTATATATTATTTATATGTAGTTTTAACACATGAGTAAAGACTCATGTGGTTTTAACCAGTTTTAGTTGTATATGTTGTTGTGTGGTTCTGAGGGCCCGGTGGTGTAATTGGGAGAACGGTTGGCTATGGTGCCGAGGTACCGAGTTCAAACCGCCGTGCACCAATGGATTTTTCTATCGAAAAATGTATGTGCGCTTTTCACAGTGGCCCTCCGGTGAAGGAAAAACAGCGTTAAGAAACCAACAACCCCCGCATGGTGGTAGGATACTATCTAGTGTCCGCCTGGCCAGCTACCACCCTCAAGTTAGAAAATCTGTCGCCAAAACATCTAATGTGTTCCGGCAGCTATCCTTGAGAGCCGGTTCCCATTCTAGGCCCAGCGTGCTTACCATCTTCGACCGCATCATCACTTACCAACAGGTGAGACAGTGGTCAAATGCTAGCCTATAAGATATTAAAAAAAAAAAAAATTGTCTTGTATAAACATTTTATTAAGTATCTTATTTAATGTGATTTATGCAATTCCCCGCGGCTTCGCCCGTGTTAAAAACTTATTTTATTTATTTAAAAACTTTCTTTCATTAAAACACATCTAAAAAGAATTATACAAATCGGTCCAACCGTTTTCAAGTTATGGCATGACCAAAGGCAATAGATATTAACTTTCAACCGACTTCCAAAAAGAAGGAGGTTCTCAATTCGTCTGTATGTTTTTTTTGTATGTATGTTACGCAATTACTCCGGCAATTGTGAACTGATTCGAATTATTATTTTTTTAATCTGTAGGGTACGTTTCGGAGGTGGTCTCATTGTAATTTCATTGAAATCTGATTAGTATCTCCAGAGATATGACGATAAAGTCAAAGTCTCAAAGTCTTAAACTTGCTACTCAAAATGACTCGCGGGGCGTGGAAGTCGGTTGTTTTAGTTTTTAAACTATCTTATATACTTTTATTATTATAAGACCTAAAAATCCATACTGATTTTCAGGTTTTGTTATGATACCCCATTTATTTAGAGCTGAAATTTCGAAAAACCCTGAAACACGTATTTACTTATTTATTTACAGTAGTAACTACTCGTGAAGTTTCGAATAAATAATAAATGAATTTTGGAAAATCCTTTTTAGCCGATACACACGTCATAATAACTATCTGCATGCCGAATTTCAAACTGAGTTTGAGTCGTTTGAGCTGTGTGTTGAACTAGGATGATGGATTATAAGTTGAATGAATAAATCAGTCAATTAGCCAGTCAATAATGCCTTTTTTACACAGAAGAAGATACAATATCATATTTATGTACAAGTCATTTTTATCTCGGTTAATAAAGCGGGGCATAGCTAAATTCCTACCTGAAGAGCGAACGCGGGGTGCACTTTTCCATAAGAAATATAATGCATAAAGAAATATAAGCCCTTTTAATCTTCTCTTTTAGATTTTTGAAGAGTAATATTTCTATATACAATTGGTTGGTCAAAAAAGAAAATGATAGGGGCGTAGCTACATCAGACCTTGATTATTTGTAGAAACAAATTTTGCTTTAGAAGCATTTTCCAGGGAGGAAACGAGGGAATACATTTGTATGGAAAAGTGCTCCCCACGTTCGCCCTGGCCTGCACCTACAAAGCCAGTCTCAAACAAACACACCATCGGACTAGACAATAGCTCAGCTCGTCTCTGCAACGTAACCTGTACTACCGGTTAGTGATCATTGTCATTGTCAAGAGAGCCGTGTTTAATTTACTTATCCTATATTTATATGTAAATACATTACTCGTACTAGTATATTAAGTATTCTATGCTAGTAGGATTGCATAGTTTTGGCGGCGAGAAGTTCTCTATTATGTCTACTGTACTCTTTCCACCTTCTCTAGTAATATCTTGTTAACCGATTTAAAAACAAGGAGGAGGATCTCAGCTTACATATTTATAATTATAAAATTAGCCTGTTAGTTTTTTTTCTTGTTACCTCAGAACTCCGTCTATAATTTGATATCATTTATTTATTACCCCTTTCAAAAAATATTTTTTTGTTTGAGAAAGCCATGCATTGCTTTCTGTTTGGTCCCATGGTAATATTATTAAAATCTGATAAGTATATTCAGATATATGAAAATGACTAGCATTTGAAGTCGGTTTTTTTTATTTTGTGAACGGAAAAAGCTGATGATCGAGCACAGTGGCGTGCTATAGGAGAGGCTTATGTCCAGCAGTGGACTAATACAGTCTGATGATGATGATATATAAATTAAATAAAACCGGCCCAGTCCTTTTCAACCGACTTCCAAAAAGAAGGAGGTTCTCAATTCGTCTGTATGTTTTTTTTTTATGTATGTTACGCGATTACTCCGTCAATTGTGAACCGATTCGAATAATTCTTTTTTTAATCGGTAGGGTATGTTTTCGAGGTGGTTCCATTGTAATTTTATCGAGATCTGATAAGTATCTCCAGAGATATGGCGATAAACGTTTTAAACTTGCTACTGAAATTGACTCACGGGGCATGGAAGTCGGCTGTTTTAGTTTTTAAACTATATAAGTATTCCTTTTGAGGTACGGAAAAAACGGGTAAATCATATTCACAATATAGTTGATTGTTGTATATATTAGTATTATGTCTATTGTGAAGGTTGACTTAAAAAATATTTAGGTATTTATATTCCCCTTTCTAACCATAGCTATTAACTACGCATTGGAGAATTGTAGGCAAATCTATCGTTTAAGCATAATATATTAAAACACAATCTAATAAGATAACTTTACAAACCATTGCGCAACCTTAAATCTCGTCAAAAGATTCCACTCGGCCATTACAACACTACATTTTAATTATTCTTAACTACATATTTTATCTCAACCTCGTGTCAATAAGAATTAACTCGTATAAATAAAGTTAAATACAACCCACTGGCAGAGACAAACACACATATACGTATGTCACATTAAAATATTATGGATTTTGTAGAACCATGTCGCTGTAATAGGTATTGTTGCAAAGATATTAGAAAAAATTAAGCCGCATAAAATCGTAAAATGAATTTCCTGTATTTTGTGGACCTATATTTACTATGGTAAAAATAACGTCAAACTGTAGGGTCAAACCACCGTTTGACGATGATATTATTAATGGTTTAGACTTTCGGCGGGAAAAAATCAAGCTCTGGAAGGTGGTAGGAGCATATTATATCGATGTTCCGCCGCACTTGCTACCAAAAAGTAGCTTACCACCATCAAGGAGAAAATCTGTCTCGATACACCTGACGGTGTTCTAGCAGCACACAGCCAGCGTGCTTACCATCTTCGTCCGCATCATCACTTACCAACAGGTGAGATAGTGGTCAAACGCTAGCCTATAAGATATTTAAAAAAATCTAAGTACAGGAAAAAAACCATGAAAATGTTAAAATATTTTTAGATCCTTTTAGAACCCATGATGCACGAATCCAACACTCAATTGACGGGTTTTTATTAAGTACCTACATTATTTTTTGTTTACTTAGTACTTGCCCTATATTCATAGTAAGTTTGATATTTTTGAAACACAAAAACATTTTTACTATAAGGCAAAATCAAGTCAATATTTTGCAAATCTTTATTACTTTGCCAGCGCATGCCTGTAGGTATATTTTTATATTTTTCGTATACAACTTTCATTCTGAATTAATTTATGTATCCAATGTATCGATATCAATATTTCATCGTTTTGCAGATGGTCATTACGGTTAAAATATTATTTTATTTCTAATAGATGATATCCTGATATCTAAAGTATTCTAAAGTTATAAGAGGAAAGATTTGTTTTTTTTTTGTTTGTTTTGTTTTGACTCAAAAACTACTTTACCGATTTCTAAAATAATAATAAATAAATAAATAAAAGTTTATTATAAGCCACATTTACAAGTAATTTTACAAGTAATATAATTATGTTTATGTTTATATTAATGTAGGTACATTCAAGACAATGTTTGTTTAACATACTTGATCAAATAGGCTGTTACAATATGTCAAACATGGGACCCCTGAATCCGAAACTAGGAAAACCTGTATGATCAGATTCAGTAGTTCTCCGAAGCTAACGGTGCCGTTACAGCAATAATAAACAATGACAAGGACAACAATATAAATTAAATTAAACATAGGTGTTGCGTGAGCGATACTCGTGCAATTTAAATGTGGATTAAGTTAATAATGAAATGTGTGTGTTTGTGTGTGTGTGTGTGTGTGTGTGTGTGTGTGTGTGTGTGTGTGTTTGTTTGTGTGTGAGCGTTTGTGTGTGTGTTTGAGTGTGTGTGTGTGTGTGTGTGTGTGTGTTTGTGTGTGTGTGTATGTGTGTGTGTGTGTGTGTGTGTGTGTGTGTGTATGTGTGTGTGTGTGTGTGTGTGATCATTCTGTATTTTATGTAACAATTTTTAAAAGATTCTCTGTTTCATCCTAGGAAAGGTTAAGTAGCCAGTTTCTTACACTTATCTTACAGTTGTATTTATTTAAATGAGAAATGTTTTGAACGTGATTTATCTTATTATATAGTCTAGAACTGAGGACAATGTGCTGTCTTCCCAAGAATTTGGTTCTATGACTGTAGAAAGCACAGACCCTATCTTTCCAACGCCGTCGATCTGTTGTTTTTGGACTTAAGATAATGGTACTGTGCGCGCGCATAACTACACGACTAATATATAATTGACGAGCTGTCAGTACCTTAAAAGTTTTATATACTTCTGAAGTTCTTCATTCATACTTCTGAAGAATACTTCATTTTCACTTCTTCACAAATGAAAAACACATTATCAGCGAGTAACATAGGCTATATTTTATCCCCGTATTCTCACGGGTACGGGAACTACGCGGGTGAAACCGCGAGGCGCTGCTGTTTATGGCTATAATATAGTGCTACATTAGGCTAGATAGTGGTCAAACGATACTCCACTATCTTTATTGTTTTTAGGTAAGCAGGGTTGTGGCTGAGGATAGTGAGCACGCTAGGCGTAGAATAGTCCGATATGGCTCTTATTGAATTAAATATTGAAATTTTTTACCAAAATAATAAATGACAATCCACTAAGTGAACGTATAAGTATAAATATTCAGGTAGGTATATTAATTTGTAATTCAACTTCTTTATCTTTATGGTCTGATATCGATAAGTTAATGGTTGATAATTAGATGATCAATGGAAAGCGTAAAATTATTTCTACTATTTATCTATGTTAATCATACTCTATTCGAATATTTACATAATGTTTACTTGTGTAAATACGTTTATGTTATATTGTATATACATAGAAAAAAAATGCTTTGACTTTGATTTTAAGAAGATAGACAAATTTTATCGACATCTGTATCGACAGGTCCCATCTCTACGTCCGCGTAGAAGCGTCCCGTCCATACATCAAACCCACGTGCCGCAGCCGGACAAGTTTAACTAACCAGACGCACGCACGATGTCCCTTCTCCCGAGGTATAGGAAAAGGCGATTCATTCAGATATAATAAATAATAGAACTAAGAGCAACTTTTCGATAAAATAATGATAATATTATGCTAAATGAATACGCTTGCTTATGTAGTATTTGGATGTCTGTTTATGGTGAAATTTAAAAATATTTTCCGTACTAGATATTTGTAGGAATTGTATGCCATCGATGCCACCGCGTTCCCATTTATGTTATAAATTACAATTTAAGATCGTTTAAAAAACGAAAAAAAAAAACGAATAGTCGCGCTAGTCATTTTCGGTAGCAAGTGTGAGGTATTTATCTCATTATATCTCTGTAGATACTCGATCAAATTTCGATGAATTTACAATAGCACGATTTCACTCGAATCTTTAAAAAAATTGAAAATCGGTCCCCAATTATTTAATAAATAAAGCCTAAAACAATAATTTTGTTATTTATTCCCTTTGATACCTATCTTTTTTTAGGATATATATTTAACTAACTGTGCCCCGCGGTTTTGCCCGAAAAGACATTGTTACGTAGTATCATTATTTGTTCGTGACCATCCTTCCCGTGGAAATATCGGGATAAAAAGTACCCTATGTGTTATACGGCTCAGTTGCTAAAGTTTTAGCATGAAGAAGTAACATATACTTACACACTCACACATTTTCGCCTTATAATATTTGTGGGATACCATTATTAATCGCTAAAGCCTCAACCTTTTACCGATATCTTAGAAAGCTCACACTTATCTATCAAACCCACAGATAATCACACATATTTAACGGTAACACATAATAAATCAAAGGATTATTTATATTTAATAGTTTTAGAGCCCTTGACACAATACTAATGGTGCAGCTATAAATTTTATATTCATATTGTCATAATTCACTTTACAATGGACAGTTTTTTATGTATTATACTGGAAAGTGGATTCAATCAAAATGTTTACATCAAACCATAATTTATTATGCTATAATTTTTATCAAACTACAATTTACAAAATTAGACAATCTAGAGATTAGACAATTTGCATTAGGTGGTATACATTTCATTCGAATTTAAATACAATTGAATTTAAATTTTACAAACATTAATAATAAAATATGAAACGTACCAGTTAACAGTAATTTATCAGTTTGTTTTGTCAAAACTGGTTCAAAAACATAAATATTATATAGGCGAAAGTCATTTTGTATATTGTTTGTGACCTCTACACAAAAAATCAAACAGCTGGGCTAATTTGGCTGAACTTTTTGGACAGGGATAAACAATTTCGTAGAACAGGCATATTATATTTTTAATACGGGCAAAGCCGCACGTATAATAATACTACTATACGCACACACACTAATACGCACACCTGTAATAATTTCAAACATAACGTTTGGTACTACGTAAAATGGTATCCCGCAAATAGTAAAATAAAAAATTGTGAAATCTATTTTTCTACGATTTAAATTCATTAAACATGACAACATGAAACCTAAAAATTATCAAACGTCGCTATCAACTTAAAACGCTACAGAAACCCAATATCTCCATTATTATCTGGCTCTAGAGAATTTCATTACCAAATAAAAAGCTTTTTTATTTACTCAATACGAAGTAATAATAAAACATTGTGTAATAAAAAGACAATAAAACCAAGTAAAACCCTTTGGTCTGTTGTATGCATAGACATTATATGTGTGTATATTACTATCGGTTGTACGCCATGAAATGTGATGTCGATAAGCGCAGAGAATGACTTGACAATGCAAGAGGTACCAGTAACTTCGCAAAAGTAATCTTATTTGACATAATTTTTCTGTAGATCTAGTTAGCACGTTCTTAAATGCGCCGAAATCCCATGACTGGGGCAAAAAAAAACTGATAACGTAATTTTCTGTTTTATTGGTCACGGGACAAATTGTCAACAATCAACATAATCTGTATTATAGTTTTAGGAGTAGTTTATATTGTATATATAGTTATAAAACACAATTTGTATATGGAGTTAATTACTAGGTAAGGATAACATAGGCTATTAAACTGTACTAAATACATAATATACTTATCAACATAATTATCAACAATAATATTGTTACATCGCGTCGTCGAGTCGCGATGTTTCGCCAAGCTTCTCGAACAAAAATACCGTGGGAAAGAATAGACTAATTAGGGGCTATAAACACCCGACCCGACCGTCATAAAAGTTAACCTTCCGGGAATTCAGACCCTAGTCAATGTACCTAGTTTTGTAGTTAAGATTGAACCTTATTCATAAGTAGTTAGAGATCAAATTAGCATGTATGGTAAAGTTGTACGTCAGATGCTCAAAGGAAAGCCGCCCCTTTTGTTTGTGATTTCTATTGCTTTGTTTTGAACGTCTTTTGTTTCGAGTCAATACTGGAAAGTTCTGTAGAAATATTCTCGTCCTATATAAGACGTTGAAACCGCGGCTTCAGTCAGTCTTTCTCTGGAAGCGACAGTGTAACTATCTAAGCGCGGATAGCGACCAAGTGATCGTTAAGTGTTATCAGTGAACTAGTGTTGTGAACTGTGAACAGTGAAATCAGTGAATGTGATTACCAACGACCTCAGTGTGTGTTAACGGACTTTTGATAATTGTGCAAGACGATTTGGACAACTACTGTGGAACATTGTGCTAACCTAGTGATCAGTGGAAATAAACGTTCATCTCATCGGATTGGCATTTTAATACCACCCCGCACGTAACAATTGGTGTCAGAAGTGGGATGCCAATCACTCCGAGGGAAGATACGCGTACTCCACGCACCAGGCGCCAGGCGGAAATGGATGCAACCCGGCAGAAGGAGCTCGAAGCATCGGGAGCAGGAACATCCACATTGGAAGAGCCAACAGCAACATCGATGGCAGCGCCACCTACAGCACCGCCGGTGAGTCTAACTACGGATGGAGGCCTGGAGGCCATGCTAGCCGCTCTCCTAGCAGGACAACAAGCTGCACAGGCTGCACTACAAGAAGCTAGCCGTAAACAAGAAGAAGCTAGCCGTAAACAAGAAGAAGCTAGCCGTAAACAAGAAGAAGCTACCCGCCAACTGGAAGAAGCAATTACACGTCAGCTGCAGAGCGGGCTTGCTGGTATGGGAGAAAAGATAAAAAAAGTGGAAGCCAGTGTCAAGGAAGTAAAGGAGCGGCTTGACGAACACGAAGATACCGTGCATGATCTGGCTAATGAAGTCCAGAAGAGGAAAATGCGAGGAATTGGACATAGCTGCCAGAGTCCCACTATGACCTCGCCCTTCAAGCTAGATTTGCCGCACTTCGACGGAACATCTTCGTGGGCAGCCTACAAATTCCAATTCACAACGCTGTCCAAAAGTTGCGGCTGGACAGACGAGCACGCAAATACAGCGCTCACATTAGCGCTGAAAGGAGACGCTCAGCTTATCCTGGAACGCATACCTGAAGAGGAAAGGACCCTGAAGACCCTGCTGGAAGCCCTCGAAACGCGCTATGGAGACAAGCACATGGAGCATGCGTACAGGGCACAACTACGAGAGCGCACCCAGAAACCCACAGAGACATTGCAACAGTGGGCAGACGAAATCGAGAGGTTGGTCCGACGAGCCTACGTGTCGACGCCATCAACCATTGAAGTGACATCTCTACAGAGCTTTGTGGATGGAATCAGGGATGATGAGGTACGCGCTCCGGTACGATTGGGGCATCATCAGACACTCAAGAACGCCCTCGCTCATGCCTTGGAAGTGGAAGCAGTGCGACGAGACACCAAACCATACAGAGTTCGGGAGCTAGTGATTGAAACCAGGAAGCCCCGTTATGGACCGACATGTTACGGGTGTGGGGAAAAAGGGCATATTCGGGTTGATTGCCCGAAAACGAAAAAGCGGGTCACAGATATCCAGAACCAAGTGGAAATGGAAGCAGTGCGAAGGGACACTAAACCATATATGGCTCGAGAGTTGGTAACTGAATCCAGGAAGCCCCGGTATGCACCGACATGTTACAGGTGTGGTGAGAAAGGGCATATTCAGATTGATTGTCTGAAAACAAAGAAACGAGTCAAAGATGCCGAAACCCAAGTGGAAGAGTTCTACTTCGTGACAGTAAAACGCAGTGGAAAGGGTCATCACAACACCGATGCCCTATCAAGAAGACCTAGTGAAGAAGATTGCAAACACTGCAAAAAGGACGAGTCTCGAGAAGAAGTCAGAGTCATCAGGATGGACAGAACAGAAGATGAATGGAACGACGATAATATAAGACAAGCACAATCGGAGGACAGTGATTTGCGACCTGTACTGGATTGGATAAAGTCTGGAAATAAGCCCCAGTGGAGCGACGTGTCAGCTTGCAGCCCAATTACAAAAAGCTACTGGGCTCAGTGGGACAGCCTGACTCTGGAAGAAGGAATCTTGTACCGAAAATGGGAAAACAGCAATGGAAAAGAAACTACGATGCAGGTCGTTGTTCCCCGGAGTAAAGTGGCATCTCTACTACGACACATTCATGATGGAGTTTCTGGTAAACATCTAGGAGTCAAGAAAACTCTTGTGAAGGTTCGTCAACGATTCTACTGGGTACACAGCCGCGAGGATGTAGAAGATTGGTGCAGGAAGTGCACCGCTTGCGCATCAGTAAAAGGACCGAAGACAAGAAGTAAAGGACAACTAAAATTGTACAATGTTGGGGCTCCATGGGAGCGCATTGCCGTGGATGTTGCCGGGCCATTTCCCGAGACTGAAGAAGGCAACAAGTACATCATCGTAGTGCAAGATTACTTCAGCAAATGGCCCGAAGTTTTCGCGACACCAAACCAGGAAGCAAAGACAGTTGCAAAGAAGTTGGTGCAAGAAGTGATCTGTCGATTTGGTGTACCGATGGAACTGCATTCCGATCAAGGAAGGAACTTCGAGTCTGCCCTATTTCAGGAAATGTGCACCCTCCTCGGGATCCAAAAGACGCGGACAACGGCAGCTCATCCACAGTCAGACGGAATGGTTGAGAGGTTTAACCAGACGTTGGAGAATCACCTGGCTAAAGTCGTGGACGCACATCAACGTGACTGGGATCAGTACATACCTCTGTTCTTGTTGTCATACCGTTCCGCTACCCATGACAGCACTGGTATGACTCCTGCAAATGTGAATTTTGGACACGAACTAAGACTTCCTATCGACGCCATCACTGGTTCCCCGCCAGATGCTCCGAAGCCTGTAACCGACTATGTCAGTGATCTTCGTAGTCAGCTGGACGAAGTGCACAGGATAGTTCGAGAGAATAGTTTAAAAACTGGTGAAAAAATGAAGACCCGGTACGATCGTAGAGCGAATACGATGGGTTTCGAAGAAGGAACTCTCGTCTGGTTGCACAACCCACTACGAAGGAAAGGAAAAAGTCCGAAGCTGCAGGCTCATTGGGAAGGACCATACCAGATTATCACGAAGATAAACGACGTTACCTACCGCATTAAACGAGGCCAGAGAGGAAAGCCGAGGGTAGTACACATCGATCGACTTACACGATACCATGGAACAAATGATGATCGGGACGATCATAACTAAGAAGGGGATAATGTTACATCGCGTCGTCGAGTCGCGATGTTTCGCCAAGCTTCTCGAACAAAAATACCGTGGGAAAGAATAGACTAATTAGGGGCTATAAACACCCGACCCGACCGTCATAAAAGTTAACCTTCCGGGAATTCAGACCCTAGTCAATGTACCTAGTTTTGTAGTTAAGATTGAACCTTATTCATAAGTAGTTAGAGATCAAATTAGCATGTATGGTAAAGTTGTACGTCAGATGCTCAAAGGAAAGCCGCCCCTTTTGTTTGTGATTTCTATTGCTTTGTTTTGAACGTCTTTTGTCTATTGTTTCGAGTCAATACTGGAAAGTTCTGTAGAAATATTCTCGTCCTATATAAGACGTTGAAACCGCGGCTTGAGTCAGTCTTTCTCTGGAAGCGACAGTGTAACTATCTAAGCGCGGATAGCGACCAAGTGATCGTTAAGTGTTATCAGTGAACTAGTGTTGTGAACTGTGAACAGTGAAATCAGTGGATGTGATTACCAACGACCTCAGTGTGTGTTAACGGACTTTTGATAATTGTGCAAGACGATTTGGACAACTACTGTGGAACATTGTGCTAACCTAGTGATCAGTGGAAATAAACGTTCATCTCATCGGATTGGCATTTTAATACCACCCCGCACGTAACAATATTATAATTGCGACAGTAAGTTTGTTTAATTGTTTGTTCGTTACCGCTTCATGGTCAAATGGCTAAACCAATCGGGCTGCTTTGCATACAGATAGATAGCCAAAGGATATTTTTACATATGCATTCAACAATTTTATTGCACCCTATTTTAAAATTAATAAATATTATATTTTATTGAAAATCTTTCCCAGATAACGCGGTCGAAACTCGAAAGCCGCAGGTAAGAAGCGTACGTAAATTGATATACTTACAATTTAAGATCGTTTTAGTTAATATCGCAAACATTAATAGCAATTTCTTTGTAATAAGTTTGACTTTTACTTCTTTTAATTCGCTGAATGAATGAAGCTGAATTTAATAAAATTAATCAATAAGCACAAGTTATTAATTACTTTAATTAAGAGATATCGTAAGATTTCTTTGATTTCTTTCACAATAAATATCTAATCAAAACGAAGTGCAGCTAGTTCTAACTATCAACTTTACGAATGTTTATGACAAAGAAAAGTACCTCCTACATAATCTGAATGGACGCAAGTTCGAGTATTTTTATGCTTCTACCCACGCAGAGTTCTATTTTGGTTTATAAATACTATACAATGCCCACGGCCGTGGAGTAAAAATAGAATATCGTATGAATGGATTTTGTATGGAGAAACACAATGCAAGGGATAAAATGCATGGATATTGTAGTACGATAAAATCAATTTATGGTCAAGCAAATGAAAGATTTTTGTCATATGGTGTAGTAAGGGATTTTTTATTTTTTGAATCCAGATATATGTTAAGTTATTAATGTAGATAGGATAAAATATGTTTCTATTAATCGACATAACTATGTGATTCATTGCACTCAAATCAAACGCTAAAAGAAGATATACAATAAATACATCGAGTTCGTTTGTATGTGATGATACTACGATATACCTTATATTGTCTGTACTCACTAACCCACAATATTTAAAAGTACAGTACTACGTATCAATAACACCAAAACGCCCAGAATTTACTCTTGAAAATTACAAGCTTAGCTAACATTTCGCATCTGTTATATTACAAACAAACTACCAAATGTACTTGACTCTACCTAATGTAATTATCTGTACTTATTGTAAGGTACATTACATTATATAAATAGAATACTGCGATGTTATTTACAGGAATAGTGTCAGTCACGTGTTTCGTATTTTATCGGTTTAGTCTGAAAAGAACCCATTCTCAAAATGCCTAATTCTCAAAAGGCCTAATTCTCAGAATGGCAAAGTTTTATTAATATTATTTTTTAAATAAAAAAGCTTCCAATCAATGTGGGTTCACTATTGACGTGAATCTACTCCAGACACAAGCACATTAAGCTTAGTAGAAGGGGTTAACAATAACAGTAATGTGCAACCCATATTGATTGTAAGCTTTTTATTAAAACAAATTATAATTACATTTCGCCATTTTGAGAATTGGGCATTTTGCGCCTAAACCATTTTATCGTAGTGTCGCGTTCCGAATCTCAACTCCTTCTGATTTATTGTGGGTTAACTAATACACCTGTATTCATGAAGATTTGACTGAATTTTATTTATTTTATCGAATAGTATATAAATGATTTATGTATATATATTAAAGATTTTAACAATAGTGTATAATCTTGGACTTCACTCAAATATTGTCAATAATGGATTGGCTTGAATGACACAAGCGTTCGCAAGCACTGTGAGACTTCATAGTGTTTGTTTTTGAATACGGGGGGGAGGGGGTTATTTAACCTAATTTATCCCTCAACTACTTGAGACCGATCAATAGAGGCCACTCTATGTTTGCTATAAATCAAACATTTTTGCCGCCAACGGTCGTTTAAATGCCCTACCGCTATCAGGACATTGTAGGGTGTCATTCCTATATAGTTTTATGGAAACTATCACGCGACTTCTCGCGTGGACAGTGAAAAAATATCCGTTGTTTCTTTTTTTTCAGTCCAGCCAGACCAGAGTAACAGTCGCGGGATCGCATACCATCGAATGGGTTTTATGAAACCCATTCCAAGGAAGTGCCTCTAGCACGAAATGTTTTTGCTTAGTACCTACGGAGCGACTTGCCGCCAATTTTCTCATTACTAACGCCTAATACGAAGTGTTGCCAAATGTAAAATTCTAAAAAGTTCGTTTCACTTTGCTCCATGCCAAGTAACTCGATATTTCTCGGTAAGGTCTAGCATAGATAAATAATTTTTATAATTTATCTATGGCTCTAGAGCCTAGGTGCTTAAATTGAATAACCTACAGATTTCATATCCTTAAGCACGAATACTGTTTTTACAGCATCTCTATCTGTATTAAAAGATCACTTATGCTGGATACACACCTGACCGAAAGAACGACAACGAACGATGAACATTATGGATGGAGATAGAGCTATTGCCAGGTCTGAATCCGGCAAAAAAGAGGGAGGATAAAGAGTGAAGGATCTCCTCCAGGTTAGAAAAGCTGTAAAGAAACCGGTGTATTTTCACACACTCAACACACACAGCACACATTCAGAATATATTATTACACAACATAAAAAAAAACTTATAGTTTTCTAGTACAAAGTCAAAACTAATTAGCAACGAAACGAATTAAAAATTAAAACGTGTGGTAGGTATTGAATTTTACTAAAGATTATACAATATCACAGTCACCCTACAATCAACCCCATATCAGGGTATCCCGTTATATACGTCCCATATCCTAGTTTTATTTACAGCTAAACAAATTAGCTCATATGGCTCTGAAATAGGGTTAGAAATCAGTTAATCTAGAACCATTTTCTCGGTAAACACATTACTGTACATTCTATATTTTATACACTAGTTTACATTATATTAATAGTCAGTTTTCGTAAACTATGGACGTAATTAGAGTTTTTTTTTAATGGACTTGTCTACTCTACTTTTAGAATGGACACCAAAATAAATTGACCTGTCAAAAAGATTCGCAAAATACATAAATATAAGAGGTCAGCAGCGTCTTTTTCAACAGACTTCCAAAAGACTTCCAAAAAGGAGGAGGTTCTCAATTAGTCTGTATGTTTTTAGGGTTCCGTAGTCCTGACAAGGAACCCTTATAGTTTCGTCATGTCCGTCCGTCTGTCTGTCTGTCCGAGGTTTTGCTAAGAGACCGTTAATACTAGAAAGCTGTAATATTGTGGGGGTATGTATATATATTACGCCGACAAAGTGCTGAAATAAAATTGTGAAAAATATATTTTTTTAGGGTAACTCCCCTATATAGATGAATAGGTGTTTTAAAATGACTTAAGGGTTGTTAATACCATTACCATTATTGGATGGAATGCTCCATTTACGAAATATTAAACTTTAAAGTGCAAATTTTTGTTCCAGTAGGGCCTTTTTTGTGCCTTTAAAGGAAAACTATAGCGGTTGAGATAACTTTATTATTTTAGCAGTTAAAGTCGTTGAACTTGGGTGTTGGATAATTTTGTACCAAATCCAAAATCCTTAGAACAAATCCTTTAAAGTGATAAAGACGGAGTACCTAGTTGCTTGTTTATAACGGGTAAAGACTTGCATTGAATAACAGGCTTCTATGGAACCCTACACTGCGCGTGGCCCGACACCCACTTGGCCTGTTATTTTCTTTTTAGGGTTCCGTACCCAAAGGGTAAAACGGGACCCTATTACTAAGACTCCGCTGTCCGTATGTCTGTCTGTCTGCCTGTCTGTCCGTCTGTCACCAGGCTGTATCTCATGAACCGTGATAGTTAGTCAGTTGAAATTTTATTAATTTTTTTTTTTTCTATAACAACAAATACTAAAAACAGAATAAAGTTAATAAACTGGCCACGTACAAGTCGGACTCGCACTCGTAGGGTTCCGTACCACACTACATGTATTTTATAAGATCGAGCAAAAAATACCACTATAATTTTTCGCCAGCAAAAAATAATAATTTATAAACATTGTATTTCTTATAACGCCATCTAACGTCTAACAAAGGTGTTAGGGATCGACATTTCAATATAACGCCATCTATGAGACGTTAACCTAACTAAACGTTCATAGATGGCGTGAAATGCCGAAAAAAACACGTTTCTTGTATGGGGACCCTCTATTATTTTAAACTTTATTTTGTTTTTAGTATTTGTTGTTATAGCGGCAACAGAAATACATCATCTGTGAAAATTTCAACTGTCTAACTATCACGGTTCATGAGATACAGCCTGGTAACAGACGGATAGACAGACAGACAGACAGACGAACAGCGGAGTCTTAGTAATAGGGTTTTTAGGGTCCCGTTTTACCCTTTGGGTACGGAACCCTAAAAAACATACAGACGAATTGAGAACCTCCTTCTTTTTGGGAAGTCGGTTGAAAATATCAGTGATTCTTGTCAAAAACGTTGTCGCGATCACATAGCATAGCTTACTGATCAAAAAATGAGGCTTCCAAATTCGAATGTATTCTAATTCAATTAGAATGCTTAGGTTTAAGTATTCTGGCGTTGTGACGATGGGGTCTAAGATGGTATCGGTCTATTCTGGTATTGAAACGAGGAGCAGGACAACTGACTTCAGTCCAATCCACATAGAGCAACTATACCAACTGTTTTGTATCTCATATAATTTGTTCTTTGTTTTGTTGTTAATATATAGCATATACAACTCAAATAAATAAAGCCCATTATCGCACAGCGACGGCTAGTTTAAGCGTTAGTGATCACATAGTTTAAACATACATCATAGGGAATATGCATGAAGCTCAGATTTATTTGAAATAATTTTTTTTCGATTCTTTGTTGTCCTGGAGTTATATGTAAAACCTTTTTTTTTATTTTATTCCATTTTATTTGCTTAAAATAATAAATTAAAAATGCAATTTAAGCGAGGGAAATTTAAGTTTGTAAAACAGATCACCATTGGTCGAATCGAAAGTTGACGTCATTATGCACAACTCCACGTGGTAGAAACATTGAGCGCGGGAACATAAAAATAAATGTGTGGTGTGGTCTTATTGTATTTATTTCCAAATATTGTGTTTGCCGCGAATTATTGTGCAAAAATGTATATTACTAACCATTTAATATAGATAAAAATGAGTACGAGATTAGAGAAACTATATAATTTAATAAAAACATGCCATTGGCTAAATACAATAATCGCGCGGAGTCTTAGTTAAAGAAAAAAAAGCTAGTTTGCTTCAAGCGGCGTGTGTCTGACGTAAGTGCGTGACGTCACAATATATTACCAAAGAGCCCGGGAAATGATGGCGTTTAAACTGCTCAAATTTTTTTATTATGTTATATGGATGTAATGAGTGAAATAAAAATATAAAAAAAAACATGCATATTCCCTATTACCTGTACTGTATAATCACTAAGAATGTTTTAAATTACAAAATAAGGTTTCATTTGGTCAATAAAGATTTTATTATTATTTATTTATTGTTCTGTGAAGTTCGCCAGCTTTAGTTAGGCTGGAAAATCTGTCAAATGTGTCTTATGTGTTCTACCAGCTATCCTTGAGAGCCAGTTCTGTCCTATGTCTAGGGTGCTACTGTCCTCGACCGCTTCGTCACTTTCCAGCAGGTAAAAAAGTAGTCAAAACTCTATAAGAAAGCACATACATAATATTAACATATCTCATAATGAATGTTCGATCTTCTCCATCCAAAGGATGTCTAAAAGATATCGCTACGAGCGATAAGACCGCACATTGTCACACATTACGTTTGTTTACCTTAACTTATAATTATAATCTTTATGTATCAACTGAACCCTATGCACCACAGATCAAATAATAGTAGATTAGTAGCCAAGGGCTGTAAGGCATCAATTGCAGCCCGAGATATTTAGGCGCACGAGCGCAGCGAGGGCGCCTATAGTTCGAGGGTGAAATTGATGCTTACACCCGAGCTAACTACTCTGCTTTACATCTCGATTGTGAGGTAAGTAGAAAAAAACCGGCATTACAAGAATAAAACATTTTCTTAGTTAAAATTTATAGTGAAATGAAAACAATTTTCAAATTTTAGGGACAGGTGTTTTTTTTAACATTGAATAAATGCACCACAAACTAGATGGCTGCAGCTTTTTTGATAGCTCACTAACGTATGTTAAGAATACAATCTCAGATAAAGACTTTACTCGTTTTTCTTTTCGCCACTTCATGAACTCGTCGTAAGTTTTCAAATATCTCTCTTTAGAACTTTCAGGCAAAATATTGTTAATTGCTGCTTCAGCTTCCATTTTCATTGAATCAAGAGTGCAGCTTATTTCTTATTTAAAATTGATGACTATTATACTCATACGAAGACAAGGCTGAATAGCGAAGCGACCTCTTTTGTCATTGGGCTGAATGCATGATGTCTATTGCCAGTATGATGGTTAGATGTACGCGAACTTTTTGAAAGAGTGAAGTGTTTTTTTTTTTAAATTACTTACCGCCCTAGGGCTTTTCTAGCTACATTATTACCCTAGAGCGCTAATTGATTACCTACAAGCCCCATTTGGGGGTAATAAGGACCTACTTACCGAATATGAGAGATGTAAAAGCTTATTATTGTATTTACACTTTACAGTCTTGTTTTTCTGAGGAGTAATTAAGCTATTTCGAAATTTAAAAAAGACCCAACCCTTTTTAGTCTCGTTTCGCGCCTAATTACGCTGACAACATGACAGGTTGACACATTGACAGCTGCCACCGTGACAGTGATCGGTCACACTGGCTTCCTACACGGAACGTGGTGAAAAGTATGGAGGGAAAACACCAGTTGAAGATTGTCCTACTTTTTATACGACATAGCTATACTACGAATAAATAGTTCATCCTTACATAACAAGCTTATATAAACACAAAACATAAAACTTAGTAGTAACTTAGTAAAAGTAAGAAAAAGAAAAAAAACCTGCCTAAACTTTCCATAAAATAATTTTATTTATTTATTTCATTTACATGAATACTGGAGTAGGTTATAGTTATGATGTTAACACTAATTCCAAAACTTATGTAATAACATAATATTGTAATCTGTTATTTATCACATAGTGAAATTATGTTGATCATTTAGTTGTAAATAATCAAAATATATAAATATTCAGATAAAGTTAAAAGCTGTTTTTTTTTAAATGTCTATCGTATTTACAATAAAATGCTCGTAGCATCCAACGTTTGTCTCGAAGAGATCGATCCATATTTTGTGATATGATTATCTACCGATTTAACATTCATATAGGTATAATCTGTGTAATTCATATATACCATTTCCTTGTTATGTTCAATTAAGTGTGTATTAACATAAATATTTTATAAATAAAATGATAGATATTTTCTGATTAAGAATTTAATAGTGTTCCTAATTCCCATAGGAAAATGGAAAGCAATGACAGATACCTATCTAATAAAAAGGAAAGTCCCATCTCCGAACGAATCTTCATAACTGAAGACAATATATTAGATACAGCGCCACCGGCGCATGCGCATTGTGAGGTCAGCTGAGGTCGAACATAAGATATTTATTTATACGCAACTTTATTTAGTATCAAGTTTTATAAACAAACAAACCGCATTGCAAATACTTAACTAGTTAAATGTTAGAAGCTAGAAAAGCACAGATCAAATCTATTTTGTGTACTAGCTAGTAGTATCCCAGTGCTAGATAAGCACTTAGATATAACCCAATTCTCAAAGACTATTCTTGAATATATAGTAATATATACATACCTTATTAGCAGTAAAACTTCTGCTAGTCTCCCTGGGCGGTACCATGCACTGCTTTGTTCCGTAAAAAAGCAATGTAGGTTTGAAGGACATCAAACCGAAAAACAATAGATACTAAGGCTGGGTTGCACATTAACTTTAACAAACGTCAAAAGTCAGTCAAACTGCATACAAAAACACTGGTTATGGTTATAGTTACGGTTAATAAGGTGGTGCAATTCGGCCTAAGAGCACAGAATAATGAATAGTACAACTAAGAGTCATATAATCCTACAAGCAACACGCTTGTGTAAGCGATAACATCTGCTTACAAGTAATATTTTAAAAACAAGCTTTTACATAATCTAGCTAGGACCAGAGTGAGTCAAGACAAATCCAACGAGCCCAAACACGACGGGATTATCTTGTGTAGTTGAGGAGTTCCTATGACCACCTTCTGGCTTAATTATCAGACGAGCTGAATAGTGCCATAAAATTGCATTGTCATCCGATTTACATATACGTATGCAAAATTTCAGCTCAATCAAACACCGTGCAGTGGATGGATGGAATTGATTATAGAAAACGCGGCAGGTGAAACTAAATGCATAAAAGTTTGTAAAAAAACAAACCCTATGCCACGCAAAACTCTTATATCTGTTATCTAGATGATATCTACTTATCATTTGACACAAAAAAAAGAAAATAATATTTTAAATTCCCCTTAAGATTGTAGTTTCAATGGAATCAATACACAGAAGTGGGTTAGCTTAGCTTTTGCTGTTCAGGTGGCATGGTAAAAAGTTGGTCGATTCTTTCATCGGGTCAGCAAGTCGTATAATTTGTGCCGTTTAGCATTAGCACGTCAGCCCGACTGTAGACAACAGTCGTTTCTGAATAGATTAGAAGTCTAAGACAAAACATTCCAAAAATACCCTGACTCAATTGTAGCTATGCTAAGGATATATGACGAAAAATATACTTAAAGGTAATTCGATTTTTTAACAAAAATATAGCCATATTATTCCAGGGAACATAGTTAAAACTTCATATTGCAAATCAACATCAGACCAATCGTTTTAGCTGCTAGAGCGGCGACATAGAATAATTATAATAAGGCGAAATAGTATCGTGAGCAAATTACTCGAGCCTCAAGATAATAAATAGGCCTCATGCCTAGTTTGGGTCTAACTGTCAAACCCGATGTAATTTTAAGACAACTGTCTTTTTTAACTGGTTTAATCACAGAAGTCTTAATAGTGCCTTACTATTAAGCCTCCTGTGAGTTTAATCCTTGCAAATTTTATTGACACTAAAATTATAAGTTTATCATTTCAATAACCGCAAAGAGTGATAAAAGGGTGATCTGTGTGATGTTTTTCTGTGACCGGGCAAAACAGGATTGACAGAGTTTAGCGCAGCATATAAGAACAGAAAAACAGAGGTTCACAAAGGTATTCATAGCTTTACGGTAAGTAAGCTATAACTTTTCTAGTAGTAAGTACCACCAGTGGTATTCTGACAGCTCTTCGTTGAAGCGCATCAAGCGACTTAACTTGATCCATGAGTGCGTTCCAAAGGTGAGAGCAATAATACTCCACGTGTGGTCAGACTTTGACGTGATGTAAAATATAGTCTCGCCTACAGAAATCTAAATAGTGCTTATTTAGATTATTGTGGTCTCTCTTTATCAACCATTCAAGTTTTTTGGACGCTAATTTAGTCTTTGACGCGATATGATCAAGGAACCGCACTGAGGCAGAAATGTCGACGTCTAGGATATCGATATTTTCTGAGATGTTGAGGGGAGTGTCCTAAAACCGAGTAGCTACGAAAAATGGAGTTTCTTTCGAAATTGAACTTTATAATTTGAGTGAATTGCATTCGTACCAATACTGGACATTTTTGCTTATATATCTGTGAATTATTTGTTATGCAAAATTATATAATGTAAGTAGTATCCCCGAGTACATGTACTGGTAAATATGTGAATCGATTTACCTCACCTCGTGAAATTACCAGTAATTTACGGGTTTAGCTTATAATAATTAACAAAGGCTTTTCCGCTTCACCGACGAATTTAAAACACACAAGTAATTTTTGACAGGTATGGTATGATTTTTCAGTTACAACAGTGACAGCTACTATTGTCGCAAAACAGCATGACTAGCAAATATAAATGCGACTAATTGTGCCAAGAATAAAAATATAAGTCATAGTAGGTAGCAAGACAAAAAAGTGAGCAAAAAAAATCTCAAGCCCTCCTCCCCCCTTCTCCATAAAATTATACAAGTTTGTTTACCCGTGACATCCATGTCCATAAGTTCAATGCAACCAGTTAAACGCTTACCTATCTAATACTGGAAAAATCTTTGTCCTGACATACTGACTGACTGACGCGTGGACGCGCTCTTATTGCACACAGAATGAGACCATTTGATAGGTCAGACCGCGTGTAGTTAACCAATCAAATGGCTATCTAAATATCTTTGTCCTTGCATACTGGCTTTCTTAGAGACAACGCACAGCCTAAACCGCTGGTCGTAGAGACTTGAAGAACTAAGAACGGATTATTAGAAATTCCACCCTGAAGAGGGTTAAATGAGGTGAAAACTTTTGTATGAAAGTTCTTTATTTTCGAACTTAAAGCGATGAAAATTGGTATTTTAGTAGTCCATTTTATATTTAAAATAAGTGTTTCAATAGGAACGAGTTATTAAATAAAAACTAGACAGATTCCGTAGACTATGTAAGTATTCGATGTAAGTTTCAACGTTCCTGAGAAAAAGGGGTCTTGACAGACGAACAGCAAAGTGATCGTATAAGGGTTCCTTTTTCCTTTTGAGGTACCTACGGAACCCTAAAAATCTAAAAATTGCACTATATACATCCGTTGTGAATCAAATCATAAACGAAACTCTACACGAAACTACATCACCGAAAAAAGGCGTCTCAACTTACAAGTTACATAATTGAAGCGCCTAAATGTGGCACACAGCTGATATTTCAAAGTGAAAAGAAAGGAAATACAAAATAAAATAAACTGAAATAAGTGGAACGGAATTCTTTTGATAGAAATGAATCGTCCGGAAACATGCGTGACGAGATTCTATTCCTAGGAAACATGGAGGAAAGATCGTCTGTATTCTTATAATTATTAAGTGAGATGGGTGATATATCTGATTTTTCTAATGTATAGGAATACTTTAAATTTAAATATAGAAGCAAATAAATTGATGGATTTGACACCTAACCCGCGACACAAAATGCAATTTTCAAAATGTATGAGGAATTGACGATGGAAATTGTTGTGAAAAAGCAAATTTTATTCCGATTGATTTGCTTTGGCGTGAACACTAAAAGAATTTGTATTTTATCAAGAGGATCCCCTATAGAACAGTTTTTGATAATATACGAGTTTATAATCAAAGAGAACAGTTATCACTTTAGAAAAATATCTTATGTTCAATTTATAATATCTTCGTTTTCAATGTAGGTTCGTTACTTTGCACCAATGAGCACGATCCTCGAGCTTAGTCATTTTGCTCTTGTCATGCAAAGATTATCGCTCCACTTGGCTTCCCCACGCTTACCAACTCTTGACCTTGCTCATGAACACCCTTATCTTTTTTCTTACGACCCGATTTGTTTTTGAAAATATGTGCACACTAAACACACTGTCGCGTATTGCATAGGCATAGTTGGCAACTTTGATGGGCAATGCGTTGCATCTAGATACTTACGAAAATATATGGCCTTTTGAAATAGATATGCCTATTAATTCCACAATCAGATTCTAGAGTATTTTAAGTAGACTCACCTCAACAACCTGCCTCAAGTCTTCCACGTAAACATTTTCAGTCTGCACAATTTCAGCGCAAACTCTATCCAGCTGTGACATGCCAGACATCTCGTCGACGTGTTGTTCTGAAAGTAAACGTATAACAAATGATTTGAGTAGCACACTTTTATGCCAAAAATGGTAAAACAGTGTTACATCAGTTCAAACATTAAGGGCCAGTTTCAACGGTTACTGATAAAGTTTCAGATAGTTATTTGACATATGACGGCATATAAAAGTTATAAAATCTGACAGATTAGTTCCTAGTATCAGGAACCAATAAAACTGGTGCTTAATATTGCAACTTCTGTGTACCTAAATGACGTTACTAATACATGTCATGGAAGAATTAAATTGTGTTGTGACTACAGTATGACCCGGCTCTATAACCGCGTACGTTCAAACTATCCATCTTTCGTTAGACAAAATAGCAGTTCATGCAATTTAAACTTCATAATAAATTTCTATGGATTTTACTGAATATAAAAGTAACTATAGTTTAGAATTCCGTGCTGGTTCTGACGTCAAACATGCTAATATAATGGAATTAGGCTATCGTTAGCAATGCTATAAAATTGTCCCCTAAAAGGATATGATATTCTAGTCTCGACAAAACAAGACCTAGACGCAATAAACACACCTGATATGTGTAACATCATGTGTAACAAACATAATTGTAATCAATTCTGGCTTAATTGTAATCAATTAAGCCAGAAATGCAATTGCCTACATTGTCAATAAGATTTAGGTTAAATGCGTTTCGTAAAATAATGGCTACTTACGTGGGATATCTTCTAAAGTCCTCTCCTCCGATATGCTTTTGTTCAAGACGCCAGCACTATTGACAAAATTGTTGCTCCCATTCGCAGAAGTCATGTCCACATCGCTGTGATCGTCCAAACTTTCGATCGATGCTAAATAAGCAGAATTTACCCCTCCTTTATTCTGAACTCCACTACTAGAAGTTGAGCTTGAAGACGCTATGGAACTCATAGACAGCGGTCGAGTTACCTCCATACTCGGTGGATTCAATCTTACGACCTCTTTCTCGGGTATAGCACAAGTCTTCAAATTCCCAGTAGAACCTATCGCTTCGGGATAAGGTTCAGATTTGGCCAACTTTTTCGGACTATCGTTCTTGAAATCATTTCGATTTAAGCTATTTGTACCGGCAACTTTTGGGAACTTAGCTGGAGAGCCTCCTGAACCCTTCCTTGGAGGCACTTTAGGGGCCAGCTTCTGAGGTGAAACCTCTTTAGATGAAAGTTTAATATCAAATTCCCTATCGTTACAAGTTATAGAGAGTTCGATTGATTGATCGATATAAGGTAAAGACAAAGATTCAAAAGCAGTCTTGTTCGTGTTGGGAACGTCGTAAATAGCCGGTCTGTTATTCTTTGGAACGTCATAGGTCGCTTCAGTATCTTCTATTTTAAATTCTGGTTTCAACGCGTCTTCTTTTTTAGTCATTTCGTATATTTCTACAGATGGTAATATCTCGACACCGGATTGGGATATTTTCGAAGTCGCACCCACTAAAGGAATGTTAGATTTATGTCTCGTCGACGATCTCACTGGGTTAAACGTTTTCTTTTGAAACTTTAACGTCGTCGTTTCTGAGGCACTTGATATCATTCTTTGAACATTTGGGGATAGAGTTCCCAAAGTCATGTCAGTTTTAGGTTCTCTGAGCGTCCTTTGTTTATCTTTTAACATTATTGTTGATTCACTGCACGTTAGATCGTATTTGCCGTCACTGTCACTGATTTTATCACTATTTGTTTTGAGAGTGTATAGAGAACTTTTATTCACGGTCGCTATTGGTAGTTTAACACTGCCTGCTATCATGGTGGGATCTTTTTTTGTATGTTCTTCGGTGATATCTTCTTTCAGTTCTACTTTAGATGAATGTTTAACTTCTTCTATAAATACTGTTTCTATTTTCACAGGAGGGTCATTGCGAGCGTCTTTGGCTGTTTTTACTTGTGCAATGTCCTGTTTCTTGGAAGGTTCAAGGAGAGAATCATAGATCCCAATTAGGGCCGGTGTGAGATCTGTTGTGCTGCCTATAACAAAAGAAAATAGTGTGTTGATACTCATGTATAACGAATTATACAGAATTTGATTAATATATCACTTTTTGTGAAAATATTAACATGTTAGAATAAGATTAGCTATAACAGAATATTAATAACGTACATCAACAGATTTTCATATAATTAAATAAATAACATCTCGTTTCTTAGGGTTCCGTAACCAAAGAGTAAAACGGGATCCTATTACTAAGACTCCGCTGTCCGTCCGTCTGTTTGTCTGTATGTCCGTCTGTCACCAGGCTGTATCTCATGAACCGTAATAGTTAGACAGGTAAAATTTTCACAGAATGATCATGTATTTCTGCCGCTATTACCACACATTCTAAAAACAGAATAAAGTTAAAAATTAAAGGGGGTCCCCAAACAAAACAAGTGTTTTTTTCGGCATTTCACTATAACGCCATCTACGAACGTTTGTTTACCTAATTAATTACATATATTAATTACCTGCCCTAACACCTTTGTGTTAACTTTCACTTAGATGGCGTTTAGACGTTCGTAAGATGGCGTTGTAGTAAATAAGCACGCGGCTCACTACTCCGTTTTAATAAATGTTTAGTATTGTTGCGGTAATATAATAAAATATGACCGTGGTATTGTAATGTGGTACGGGACCCTACGTGTGCGAGACGCAAGTCTGACTCGCACTTGGCCTGTTTTATTTATATCGTATAGGCTATCATTTGACCACCATCTCACTTAAGTACTCGTAGTAAGTACTGTTAGTAACTATCACGTTGGTAAGTGATGATGTGGTTAAAGGTCTAATGATAACTGGCTCTCGATGACAGCTGCCAAAACACATAATGTTTCGGCGACAGATTTTTCAGCTACAGGGTTATAGCTAGCCAGGCCGACACTAGCAAGTGTGCTAACACCATACCGGGCTTGGGGATCCTTTTACGATGTTTTCCCTTCACCCGAGGACCACTGTAAAATGGGCACATAAAGTTTCCTATAGAAAAATCGATTTCTGCACGGCGGGAATTGAACCCACTACGTCTGGCGTCAAAGTCGATCATTCTTGTACGGCGCCAGTGGGCACTCAAACAAAAATCGCCATTAAAAGTTTTTCTTTCTAAGTAAGTAATGTGTTTTATGACACTCCATTACGGAAAATAAGTGGAGCAAAGGAGTCGCCCTGTCGGTACCCGCAGTAAACTATCAATTAGCCACTAACTGCGTTTTAATGGTTTTGCATTCTCCTCAATAAAGTGTTTGAACACAGAAATATAATACAGTAGATATTTCTTTATTATAAAGACACGTTGACCATTCACTTATTTTATATATACTAGCTGAGCCTCGCGGCGCGGCTTTGCCGACGTTATAAAGTATTCTATCTCCCATTCCACCCTCTTGGCTATGTAAGTGCAGAACTTTAGCCAAATCGGTGGAACGTTTGACCATGAATGATGATGAATTATGATTACAAATACAACATTTATTTATGGACATAATGACATTGTACAATGTAAAGTGAATCCATAGGCTCCCGAACTAGCTTTGCTGTGTCTCAGGAGCCAAGGCTTCTTCCATATTTGTGATCACTTAGTATTATGTCTAATTTATTGAATGCTAACAAACAATATTGCTAATGTTTTAAATTAATTTGTGTGTGTCCGTGTGTGTGTGTTTGTGTATGTATGTGAGGGAGGGTGAAGGATGTATGATGTATGTAGGTGTGTGTTTCTGTCTGTATGTGTCTATAAGTGTATGAATGTGTCTTTGTTTGTAAGTCTGTATCTGAGTTTGTGTATATATATGTACAATTTATACGTAAACAGTTAAACACTATAATATATACTTCCAAACCTGTACGTTAACACTCATAACAAAGGTAGGCCCACCTGTAAATACAACACGTACGTAGGTATACCAAATATAGCTACACCTATTAGGTTTTCTGTAGCTAACCAAAGAAAGGGTAATTAGTGGATGTCCATCGACGATTACTAATTAGTGTGCTGTAAGTGGCGAAGGAACGCGGAAGATTGCATTGTTTCTATTCATAGTTGTTTAAAAACAATTTGTGGGAGCCTTTGTAAGCATATTGTTTTTCTATGAACAGATAACTGGATTGCCCGTTTTGGCGTAAAGGATGCTTGCTTTCTAGCGGAGAGGGCGCCGGTTCAATTCCTAACCGTGCTACCTAAGGTGTTCGTCCACAGGTGGTAGAAGCATTATTTCGATGTTCCGCCTGACTTGCTACCAAAAAGTGGCTTACCAACATCAAGGAGAAAATCTGCCACCAAAACCTTACCGTGTTCCGGCAGCACACAGACCTTGAGAGTCAGACCATTCTATTCTAGGCTTAGCGTGTTCACCATCTTCGACCACAACATCGCTTACCGTCAGGCGAGATAGTGGCAACCGCTTGCCTATTATACTTAGAAGTTAACTAATATTGTTAATGCGAAAGAAGTTTATTTGGTTGTTCACTTTTTACGGCTAAAGCGAGTCCACAGATTTGGCAATAATGATGCGTATGATATTTGTCAAAAAAAAAACCGGCCAAGTTGAGTGGGACTCGCCCACCGAGGCTTCCGTACCAGTTGGTGCTAGACCTGTAAATTGTATGACCGCCCTTGAATTTTCTTTCTTTTTTTTCCTTTATTTGTGCTGTAAGACCTTGCTTCTTGCCAATTTTCATGATTCTAGGTCAACGGGAAGTGCCCTACAGGTTTTCGACCCAAAACCTATAGGGTACTTCCGGTTGACTTAGAACTGTCAATTTTGGTTAAAAGTAAAAATTCCGAAAAATAAAAAAAGTTGAAAATTAAGGTAAATTTTGGTGCTTACAAGTTTTCACAAAAATCTAAATTTGCCCATATCTTTTTATTGTGTTGATTCAGGACCTTGATTTTTATACACCTAATAGGGACTATAGACCTCAGTATCTGGTATAAATTTCAACTTGCTAGGTCCACCCGTTCCTGAGAAAATCAGTGGTGACACACGGACAGACAGACAGACGGACAGACAAACAGACAGACAGACAGACAGACAGACGGACAAGAAAGTGATCTTATAAGGGTTCCTTTTTTACCTTTTGAGGTACGGAACCCTAAAAAAGAAGGGATAATGTGATACTAGATTTCAAAATATAACTTCGCTGATAACTTGATTCAATTGATCCCAAAGCAGCAGCAAAATGTACAATGTGTAATCTATGTATAATCCTAAGGATAGAGTCCTTGAGCAACATCTAAGATAAGAATAGATAAGCTACTTAACATCTAAACCCCTGGCAACATTACAGATGTAGCTAACTAAAAGAGTGATAAATTAAAAACACTATTATTCTCCTATTAAACTCATCAATCCTGGCGCACCCGCGCTAGATTATCGGAACAGCTTTTAATAATTCAGAAAGCTTTTTTGTTTATGTCTGTGCGTTGTTTGAGCTATCGGTGAAATGCATTTAATCAGCGAAGTCTTATTTTCAAATCTTTAGACCAAATATTTTGGCTTTTGATTGCCCCAGAAAGAGACTGTTTTTCAGTCGATTGTATATATTTTGGTTTTGTATGTGATCGCCCTTATTAACTGTTTTTATAGGTCGATATCAAATATCTCACCCAAAATCTATCTTGTCTTTTGGATAACGCACTAACTAGAGAACTGCTGAATATTTTCAATTTGACACATTACTTTTAACATATTTAATTTGTGAAAGCACTAATAAGGTTTTTAGGAAAAGATAGATTGGAAGAATTGTCCTGAAAATGTATAAATAGAAGTTGCTTCCTTTCCTTCGTTTTTCATGAATTGCACAACGTCTGCGGGCTTATTCGTAGTTTCTTTTTTATTAGGGTTCCGACCCCAAAGGGTACCAACGGAACCCTATTACTGAGACTCCGCTGTCCGTCTGTCTGTCTGTCTGTCTGTCTGTCTGTCTGTCTGTCCGTCTCTACGGCGCCTCTACATCTAAATTTAGGACACCTCCTAATAATATATTTTGAATCCAATACAACAATGGTTAAGAAATATCCTTGAACCGCGACCTTTCACGGTGCCCTATAATGACATCACAATACAAGAATGGCCGAAACAATTTGTGCTACAAATTACGTTAAAAAGACCCCATTCTTTTATATTTAAGAGCCGTGAATTTGTTATTGTATTGTTCGAATTTTAATTTGTAATGTTTATTTTGGAAATAAAAAACAAGGACGTAGATTATCTTACACGTTTTCTAGGTGCGTTCTTCTAAAGTTAATTCAGTGATGTTAAAAAAAATTAAATGATCATCATCAAATTAGGGCAAAGAAAATTTAAAAAAAAACAAATTGGGTTTTTTGTTACAAATTGGTTGGGCAAATGTGGCTAAAAGTCGCGTGGTATTTCAGTTTCAATTCAGAGTCTAAGCGCGTTATTTTGCCATATTACTTACCTAGGTAAGTAATTAGAGTAAAGGTACGGCCACACCGCGGCGTCCTGCGATCTGGGGGCGCAATCTCAGTACTTTTCAATTGTTTTTAGATCGCGTTTGGTGTGAACCGATCAGATAGCGCAGTAGTAATTGTACCTACTGGTTCACACCAAACGTGATCTGCGGCGATCAGAAAACGATTGAAAATCAGATCGCGACCGCGCACGCGGACGCAAGACGTCGCGATGTGGTCGTACCTTAAGATCAAAACGCCATCTTTAGGCCACTTGAAGTAGTAGTAATGTAGTATGAACTTATGATCCGATAGTGGCCGAAAATACTCTGACTCATTCCTTGGGTATGAAATATAACATGTTTATGGAGCTGATACAACATACAACTGTAGGACAAATTTCTTCTATGACTAAAACTTACGGGCTCAATTAGGTACTTACAAGAATGGTATCGATTAACGCATTTTAAATAGATTAGTCATTTACAGTTTGAATTTAAGTAAAACACTCAGATGATAATAACTGGCACAGGGTTAAAAATGGTAGCTCTCGTTTGGATAGTTTGAATGTATTGTATGAAATCATCCGCTTCTATTATAAATGTCAATTAGGTTACATCAACTCTATATAGTTCATGTGCCAGTGAACTCTAGCCTGTGTAATTGATCACTTCCGGCGAAGATACGGCTCCGAAGTCCGCAGACCATCACTGTCTGGAGATGCCCATCCTGAGTGGTAATTGAAAATCTGTATTGTAACCAATAAAATTACTTAGAGAAATAAGTTATTTTTCAAAAAAAATAAAACCGACTTCATAACCACAAAAAGGCACTCAAAAGCAAAAAATAATTTACTTAAAATTATTATAAGCGCTACCCACTTCTCTATTTGAAGTCGGTGCCAGCCAAGTCTATTGGATATTAGATAGATACTATGTACCTTGCCAACAGATGAGAATCATAGCATATATACGAGTATCTCATAGCACTAACCTGAGCGTTGGTGTAAATAAAGTTTCATTAGATTACGCTCTTAGATTAGAGATTATTAATTACTTTATTACTAGTATGTGCATACATATGCACACACTGACAGTAATAGCACAGAATACTTAATAGCACCTACGTAATACTAATGCTTCCGACGACGGCAAATAATGAACTTCGAGACGACGCTCTACGAAGCCGAAACTAGTTGATTATTTTGTGCATTAATGACCACCGTCTGTTGAACAATATTTTAGTACCTATTTAGTAAATATGTTGGAAGTGTTGGAACTCCCTAAGATTGCAATCTGATGCCCACTTGACCGGCTAAACTAAAACTTTATTTAAATGTATTAAACTTTGTCGTACAACAAAAATTAAGTACTCAAGGTAAATAATATTTTAAATTAGCGACCCGCCCCGGCTTCGCACGGGTGCAACGCTGAGTAATAAGCAACCGCTATGTCCCTGCATTTTAAATCTGTCATATCTTCGAAAATATTCATTTAAATTACATGCTGTAAAGGGCCATATTGTTCTATATTAAATGCACAATATATTTAAGGTATTTAATTGCATAAGGAATAATGTTGTATTGCTTAAAATCGCTTCGTAAATAAGCCATTATTTCTCGTAAAAACAAAGGTTAAAAAATGGTTATTGTGGGTTATCTCTAAGATACAGACATATACCATCGCATTTTATGGTGTACAACACTGTAGTACATTATTTTGATCTGTCTTGTAGGGTTCAGCCAGCGTTTGCAGTGTAAACGCAAAAAAAATGCGTTTATTTACGTCTTTACGACATCACATTAGAAACCACTAAAATTATCAGTGTTTCTCTACTATATTATGCATGTAAACCTTCCTCTTGAATCACTCTATCTATTAAAAAAACCGCTTCAAAATCCGTCACGTAGTTTTAAAGATCTAAGCATACATAGGGACAGACAGCGGGAAACAACTTTGTTTTATATAGTGATAGTGAAGAGTAAAGATCAGAAGTCACAAATCCTATCGCGTACAAGATCTAAAGACGTTAATTCACTTTCCAATCCAATAGCAACGTTAAGATAATCTCTCAATTTCTATGTAACTGGCCATTATTATTGACGTTCCTTAGCTTGATATCTTGGAATCTTGTAATATCATGTTTATTATCATGTTAACTACACTTTATGACTGTTGAAGCGAGATCGCCTTATAATGAGAATTTCCAATTGTGTTATTTTGTGTTTATAGCTTGCTTGTACGATGTGATTTATTTCTACGTTACTTTTATCGTATTTTAATTTGCTTTTAGTAGAAGCACTTTACCACGGTGGTAAATTTTATTTGACGGAAAGTGACACTAAGTATGTGATATATGAAATGGTTTGTCCGAAAGAAACAAATCTTTTGGTTTGGAAGGTCTATCTAATTTAAATGCCGTGAGTGATGGAATAGTACCTACACATTAGTACAATTTATGTTTTGCCTGACTGTTCTTTCCCAAGCTTTCAATCTCACTATCTCTTTTCAATCTCTATAATTTATAACTTATGCCAAAATCTATCTATTTATCAATTTTATTATGATTATGCAAGCAAACACACAAACTCGTTAACATTTTATCTGAAGCGCAAACCACAGTTATAGCCACAAAGAAGCGCCAATTAAAAATGTAGGCCAAACAGAAGAATTATCCGGGAACGTGCATTTATTTCCACACAAGGTGGCTCTTTGATCTGCCTAGTTTAGCTTAGTAAGGTGTTACCGTTAATATCTACTTCGCGGAACCATAGATAAGTAAAACTAGTTTTTAGACTCTGTAGATAGAAATAGGTAACATTACCTATAGAAACTTTTGGCTGTTATTGTGGGACCAAAAAAGTTTACCCCAACTGGAGTTTGCAAGGTAGATCGTTGTTGTGAAGACAAATTAATTAACCCGTTTTGTTTCTATTCCACTCACACTAAAATCAACGATTAAAAAATCTACTAAAGTTTTTCAAAAGGGATTGATTATACCATCTTTATCTTCATAACGTCAATTTTCCACTGGCTAATTCTCACAAACGGCCAGCTTTCCCATAGAACTTGAAATGCCATGGCACCCACCTTGTCTATGCTTTGTCTAACGACTATTCATTGTCTATGCCAGTAAGTATCCTGAACTTTCACTGGTGATTGGATAGGTAATTCATAAAGGTGTATTTTTACCCTGCCCGGAAAGAGTCGTAATGGTTTCTGCGTGTGTTTTATTTTTCAACGGTTTTCATGAACATATGAAATCCTTGATGTTCTGTGCTATAGCCAGCTTCGGGCAGACATAGTCATGCTTTGTGGATTGGACTAAAGTTGTCCAGCGCCTAGTGTCGCTATAGTCTGTGGTACCAAAAAGCGCATCGTTACTGAACATACCGAAACGGTCCTAGTACGGTCATGGTATGCTACGGGATAGTGGGCAGACGCCTTTAAACATAAAACCATACTGGCCGCTTAGAAAATAGAGATGTAAATGCAACATGACATGCCGTCTAATTTATTATGTTGTAGATCGTAAACAATCCAAATAAGCGTAAGACCGCGCGATAAAGTACCGAGCAGGCGCAAAAAGCGTGATAGAAGCTAGATTTACCAGTTTTCAAGCTAAGCTTAGATGAATGCCTGTGTGACATCAAGCTTGAGTGTTTTCCCGCGTCTTTGTGGCGCCGCCGTTTTATTGGCGCGAAACGCCATCTTTGTTTCACATGTAAATTTTCCATTTATACAACAGTGTATTTAGTTTTTAGCATTTAATTATAGCAATTGGCAGCGACTATTTACTGTGTTTTATTTTATGTATTCCATATCTGAATCAATATAATGTGCTTATTTTATTACATGAGCCATGTAAAAAATCATTACTTACTGAAAGTAGGTACTTTGACTTCAAAAACATCAAACTCTAATTAAATCCCGTTAAAAGAATACAAAATGTGTTTTATTAATATACCCAAAGCACCGTTTGGCGAAGTCAGGCTGTTGAAAAAAGACAAATGTAATAAGTGAACATGTAAATTTCTCATGGAACCAGTTTTGGGACTTTTGGGGGCATACTGGCTTCTGTGCAGGATTATCTTGATGACCTGGTAAAACATGCACATGAAAGAATAAAACTGGCCAAGTGCGAGTCAGCATCGCATCTCTTATCGCACACTTAGGGAGGGTTCCGTACAATACGAAACATAACAGAGTTTCAACCTCAAAATCATATATTTGATTAATTGATATTACCAAGAATATTTGGTTTGGTCGCGATTTATTAGAAAGACGGGGCGGGGCTCGTTTACTACCGCCATCTATGTCATTTTGCCGAAACTAATTAGATAGATGCTGTTTAAAAACAAGTTTTTTTGTATGGGGACCCCCTTTAATTTTTAACTTTATTTTGTTTTTAGTATTTGTTGTTCTAGCGGCAACAGAAATACACCATCTGTAAAAATTTCAACTGTCTTACTATCACGGTTAATGAGCTATAGCCTAGTGACAGACGGACAGACGGACAGACAGACAGACAGACAGACAGACAGACAGACAAACAGACAGACAGACAGACAGACAGACAGACGGACAGCGGAGTCTTAGTAATAGGGTCCCGTTTTACCCTTTGGGTACGGAACCCTAAAAAAGGACGGCATCTGAAGAGGTAAAATATACAACAACTTCCAAGTGTTGTATTGTATGTCAAGGCAAAATCATCGCTTAACATCATGCGTGTTTAAAAATATATATATATATTGTAATCATGGATGCTAGAGTATATTTTTATGCAGAACAGTTATACAGGACGACCAATACATTCGTCAAACGGTGAGCGATGACGACTGTGTATAATAAAAACTGTGGCAAACAAAACTACACTGTTACTACAGGTTACCCTATGACATTGACATCTAGATGTGAAGTCGCAACATAGCCTTGTGCTTCAGAGTCCCGTTAGCGTAAAGGATATATGGCTTAATTTCTTAAGCGAGAAATCACCGATTCAAACCCTAGCACGGGTGTTCGTCCACAGGTGATGGAGCATATTATATCGATGTTCCGCCTAACTTGCGACCAAAAAGTTGCTTAGGTACCACAATCAAGGACAAAATCTGCCGCCATAACCTTATGATGTTTCGGCAGCACATATCTTGAGAGTCAGAGTTCTAGGCCTAGCATGTTCACCATCTTCGACCATCACTTACCATCAGGCGAGATATAGTGGTCAAACGCTAGCCTATAAGATATTTAAAAAAAATCACTGGAGACTATTTACAACGAATATATTTTCACGATTTATTTAAGAATCTAATAACTAATGGCCGGTTTCTGAGTTACATTTATTGAGTGTTTATCTTCTCAATGATAGCGTAATTGCGTAGATAAACTCTCAATAAATGTACACAGAAACCGGCCATAAGTGGTGCCAAAATTATTTGTCTAGTTAATAAAAATTATCGTCGACTTCAGCACAATACATGCAACATTGTTAAGACACAGTTCTTATCCCCAAGTATGTAAAGTAAAACCGGTATTCAGTAGCGAATACCTACATTCACTCAAAGCTTTCAAATTACAAAGTCTAACGGACGCCAGTAGAGTTCGATGCATATGCAATGAACAACAGTTACAAGAAGATGCAGTGAACGCGCAAATGTATTTCCTTAAACCTACTTCTGAATACCCGAGCATGTTTAACATGTCAGAATTATAGAACTTTCAAATTGATTTAGTAACTTAATAAAATTAACAATTTCTTATTTTTTATTACATAGTATACAACAAAGCCACTGCCGCTGTTTGTACGGATTTTAATGCAGTTTTCAGCAATTGATAGATTGATTCAAGAGGAAGGTTTATAGCCAGGATTAAACGCGGGCGAAGCCGCGGGGCTCAGCTAGTAAACTATAATAAATACGTGAAGCCATAATTAAGATTACTAAACTGAGAAACTCTTTTCGATGGGTGTGCACGCATAGGAATTATTCGAAATAATATTTACACGTCAAATCGAGGGAAAAAAAATTTTACGAATGAATGAATCAAAACCTTCGTTTATGTTTGAACAGAGAACATCTCTATCTAGAAGATTAAGGGCCAGTTTCACCGGTTCCTGATAATTCATTAGATAGTTATCTGACACATGGCGCCATATAAAAGCTGTCAAAAATCTGTTAGATTTCTTCATATTAGCGTTATCAGAAACCCGTGAAACTGGCCCTAAAATTAACATAATACCTATCATAGATTTTATTTACATTTTATCTAAATTCTACAGAATATGTATCCAACCAAACCAATCGTATCGATTAGCAGGCTGGCGCCAAGTCGAGACGCCATGACGGGCGTTGCCGCCAAATTCCAAAATCCCACAGTAGCCACAGACTACTAAGACTGACAGTGACATCGCGTTCAGCATTCAAAATCAGTGTATAGATTACCAATAATATATACGATTTAATTTTATATTACTTTCTGGGATTTGATTCGATTAAAAAGTATTTTGAAAAGGAATAACTTAACAGCAGACAAATCAAATCAAATCTTAAAATTTAGTGAGGAAAATAAAACCTGTAGGTATATTAATTGACGTAGAAAGCAGCTTTTTTGCGCCCGCTCTACCGGTAACTATTTTAAGTACCCTCTCAACAGACACTTAAGCGTGCTTAGTCGCTCTACCGTTACGAATGTTAATTCACATTTACTTAAGCAGACATCTACCTACCTAGTTTGATTCTTAAATGAGGAATGTACGTGTAAAAAGACCGTTTTTAGCATTCGTTCGTTAATTCGTTCTAAATTTGAATGTGACGTTTATTACTTATCGTAAACCGCCTACGAGGTACGGTTACATACATGCAGTTTAAATTATGATTATCGAGTGTTAAGAAATGCTTGAGTATCGATATGACAAATGAGTTGTGCTTAGCTAGTTATCGATACTTGATGGTTTCTTTACGGATTTCTTTAATAAAAATGTAAATGCTGAAGCCGTGGTGGGTTGACGACAGTATCGAAAAATAATGAAGATAAATAAAAAAATATACTTACGTACTTAAATTATACCTTGTCGTGTCAAGATGTGTCGATGATGTTTGAGTTAATATATATTTTTTTAATATCTTATAGGCTAGCGTTTGACTACTATCTCACCTGTTGGTAAGTGATGATGCGGTCAGTTATAATTCAGATTCGTGTATCTAAGAGCACAAACACTGTCAAAATTTTACAATATCGGCGAGCATTGAAAATAACTTATGCCTTATACTTTCCGATAACACAGACTCCTGACCGACTTATTATGCTAAAACTGAACATTTATGCTACACCTACAGCTAAGGAAATCCTACTCAAGCGAGATTTAGTGTTACGAAAGTGGCACACCGATAAACGCCATCTGATAAGCTAGTGATGTACCTGCTTTATCGATAGATGCCCTTATTCGAGTGGTGCAATTCTCTTAGTCAATTCGACTTTTGAATTGAATTTGAAATTCGAATGTCACTGTTAAAGGTCAGTTTGATTGATTGGGTGTTTCTGTCAATCATTTTATGTAAGTTCAGTTATGTAAGTGTTAAGTTGCGTTTATGAATTAATCATGTCAATAGATTCAGCACAAGTACGTAGTACTATTAAGTATTCTGTGGCACAAGTTACAAATAATTTTGTGTGTGTTATATTTTTACCTAATTAAGATTTTTGAGCGCACGGTTTTAGTGTTTGATTTTCACTAATCGAAAATTACCCATTGACTTAGTACGTAGTAGCACAGTTTTACAATCATAATGATTGTAAAATTGTGGTAGTAGGTACTAATACATCGATGGCATTAAGCATCAAGGCCATATGCAACAAAATAATTGAAAACACATATAACATATAAGTACTGTAATATTTTTGTCGATATAAAACTCGTTGTTTATATAAAAATACCGGAATAAATATTTGAATACAAATATCACTTCACACTGCACTAAAGGGAGATTTATCGTCAATCTATAGCCTCATAGTGTAGTAAAAATTCTGTCGCTGTGCACGCGCATCGTAAGAATTCACTCTCATTATTTGTTCCCGAACGCGCCATAAATTGAAAGTTTAAATAATATCGTTTAAAAACTAAAAAACAACCGACTTCAATGCCGCGCTATTCATTTTCAGTACCAATTTTGAGATGTTTATCTCAATATCTCTGGAGATACTTATCATACCTCGATAAAATTACCATGGTACCACACTTGGGATATCTCCTTTCGAACAAAAAAAGAATAATCGAAATCGGTTCATAAACGACGAAGTTATCCGCGAACAAACATTAAAAAAAAAAAAAAAAAAAAAAAAACGGTCGAATTGAGAAACCTCCTCCTTTTTTTGAAGTCGGTTAAAAAATAGATACATATATTTGTATGCAAACAAATCAAATATTGTTACTTGTGCAAGCTCTCACTGAATTTTGTAATTGTGCTAGTTATCGTGTTGCAAACGTATTATGTGGGGGACATAGACCAATTGTGTTAATCTTGACTTGACTTGACATGTTTACATTGCATTGCATTGCATTATAAATATTATAATATTAACAACTGGAACGCGGAATTCCTTGCAAATGATTGAGTGGTGCATTCAGTTTTGACGCCAGAGCCGCCAGAGGTGCGTCAGAGTGGGTTGAAATCCCGTCGCGCGCGTTTTACATTGTCTCTTCAGTGGAGAAAAACATCGTTCAGAAACCCCCGGCTCAGTAAGCTGGCAGGATAGGAGTTGGACAAGCTTGTGTCAATCTAGCAACGGCCCTTAAATGATGTTAGAACAGTGGTCTATTGTTAACTAATGTTAAATAAAATCATCTTTCTTCATTTTAAGTGTAGGCACCGTAGGTACTCATTTTCTCTCTATCCCTCTCGTGTACTCATTTGTATATCCCTCTCGTCACAGACATAATTAAAAACTAAAACAACCGACTTTCATGCCCCGCGAGTCAGTTTCAGTAGCAAGTTTGAGACGTTTATCGTCATATCTCTGGAGATACTAATCAGATCTCGATGAAATTACGACGAATGGGACGACCTCGAAAATGTACCCTACCAATTAAAAAAAGAATCATTCGTATCGGTTCACAATTGACGGAGTAATCGCGTAACATACACACAAAAAAAATTAAAATTAAAAACATGCAGATGAACTGTGAACCTCCTCCTTTTTGGAAGTCGGTTGAAAACAATAGTACAAGTACTCTCACGTCGATGTCTTCTATTATCTACATTCAAATATAGAACTGAGCCCAGAACTAGGTACGACACTTCTTCTGCTCTGTGGTTCGATTCAATGATTCCTCTGCTGTGCAAGTATCAGGACACAAGGTAAGTACAATCAAGTAAATACTTAAATAAGGAAGTTTTTGGCATGAGAGAGGAGTTACGAATGAAGACTAAGTGAAAGTTGCAAAACAAAGAAACATAATGGCCCATTGGTGCCCATTGCCTGGACACTCATACCGCATAAACCACAATTATTCCGGTCATAGCACTGCATTGACATCATAACACAATTAAGAGATAATAGATCCAAAACGTCTGCCAATTACTATCATCTGTTTGGAAACATAAGTGAGTCATTGTGCCTGTAGGCTATACTATTTCAATACATTAAGATTCAAATTCCTGTGACACGAAAAGTCATTTCACACTACAATCATGATGCTCCAAGACTTATTTTACCTAAAATAAGGTTCATATTCATTCTGCTAGTTGTACTATAATTTCATGTCAGCGTACGATATCAGTAACACTTGTTGGCAAGATAAGGGAATGCAATATAAATTGTTATATCAGTTATGTTTTCATTGATAGCTCAAAGGAAATAGCTTGGACAAAAATGGTTATAAATCTTTTTTATTGCATACAAGCACATTAGTAAAGAAAAGGAACAGAGACAAACCTTCTAAGGAACGGACAAAACGCTTACCTTTTCTTGTAGTGTTGGTACAAAAAAAAAACAAGAAAAATCTTCATCGTAATAAAATCCTCCTTCACGTAAACATGACCAGGGCCCCTAGACAAAATCCAATTTCCTGATTGCCTTCACGCTAACGCAAGTTCAAAATGTATGGAATGACATTTATGTTTCTGCAACAAAAATGTCATTCCTATAGATTTTGAACTTGCGTTAGCGTGAAGGCAATCAGGAAATTGGATTTTGTCTAGGGGCCCTGCTTTTTTATTTTTCAAGCTGCATCGACAACGATCTGTTGTCGACAACGATCAATGTCATGAGATGTCACGAAAAGTCACGAAATGTCATGAAATGTCATAATATGTCACAAAATGTCATGATATGTCACGAAATTTATGAACTGTCAAGAAATTTCATTGAACCTCCTTAGACAGATGACTATAAAAGAACATTCATAAGCCAAAAATTAAAAAAATCATTTTTCCGCCCTAGGGCGGAAAATACCTACTTTGCGCGCACTTATCGAGGAACCAACAATCACTTTTCGAACAAATGGGATGAAAAATAATATAATATAACGCAACGCGTCGCAAGCGACAGCCCTGAGCTAAAGCACCAGCCAAGCCACTATAAACCGGTTTCACTCCGTACGTGACAGGCGGCACACACGCGCGTCTACGTCATCATCACAGCACAGTTGTATGAAGTTTTATCTCTGTACCTTTTCTTTACTCATGTGATACAAGTACGATAATAGTACATTACGATATTAGTGCGTTATGCTCGGCTCAATTACGCCCTCGCCTTCGGCTCGGGCTGAAATTCCGCCTCGCATGTTATAACCAATACGCACGTATATCGTACGACGTTTTTTAACACATTTGCGAGGAAACAGAAAAAAAAACATTTTATATTTTGTTCATTTCTAATTATTGAAACAGTTACTGAAATTACAATTATTAAAATGATACGTAGTTGTAGTTGGTTTTTAGGGTTCCGTAGCCAAATGGCAAAAAACGGAACCCTTATAGATTCGTCATGTCTGTCTGTCTGTCTGTCTGTCTGTCTGTCCGTCCGTATGTCACAGCCATTTTATTCCGAAACTGTTAGTACTACAGAATTGAAACTTGGTAGGTAGATGTATTCTGTGAACCGCTTTCCGATTTTTATACAAAAATAAAAAATATAAAAGTTTAAGGGCCCCGCATCCCATACATGGAACTGAAACAAAAAAAAATGTTTTCTTCAAACCTATACGTGTGGGGTGTTTGTGGATAGGTCTTCAAAAATGACATCGAGGTTCCTAAAATCATTTTTTCTCAAAGTCAATCATTTGAAAGATAGGCGTCTAAAGTGGTAAAATGTGTGTCCCCCCCCCCCCCCCCCCCCTCTAACTTAAAGAATGGGAATGAAAAATCAAAAAAATATATATGCTGTAGATCTCAATAAAAACTAACAACGAAAATTGGTTTGAACGAGATACAATCAGCAGTTTTAGAGATATGGCGACCGCAAAGATAACTGTGTTTTTCATACAAACACTATGAAAAACAAAGTTAATTTTGTAGTTGCGAAAAATCATAGTTATGGTATACTTAACTGTGTTACGGAACCCTACGAGTGCGAGTCTGACTTGCACTTGGCCAGTTTATTATTTAATTATGTTTTCATACGTGGTTATGTATCTGTCTTTGGATATTGACGGCAGCAAGCAGTCGCATGCGGTTCGCGCTTCTGTTAGTATATCCGGTGGAGTTGAAGTAATATATGGCTCTTCTTCATTATTGAAAGTTGTCATATTTAAATTTTCACAATACAAGTACAAAGAAAAGAAAATTTGAGAAAAATGGTGCGAGGATTATTTTCTGCCGTAGCTGCGTGAAAATGTTGGCAAAGACGTTAGAGCATGCAGCCAAGTTTTTAAATTACCGAATAAACTGATTTTTTTATTTTAAATAAACTGAATCTGTGAATGCACACTGTTGCTTTCCCGCCATTTTAACAGCGCGCTAGCGCTGCCTACTGACTGGTGCCGCGCGGCGATTAGTTCGAAATTTGAATAGCAACAGCGCGCGAAATGGCTAATAATCTGTTATGGAATTTGTATGGACTATAACTTAACTATTTGCTTTGGTAACACACGCGTTTTTTATGACCCGCTTTACATATTTAAAACCGGTGGAATTACATCAGCTTTACGAGCAACGGTGTTAAAAAGTTGTGTTGAAGATTTAGACACTATCGGCCGTATACACAAACAAGACTATTTTATCTCACAGTGCTCTTGACACATAGTTGATCATACTCTCCCATTTCCTTCCTTTCCCTGGTTTCATCTCCTTCTATCCATATTTTTTCTAAATTTATTAAATTTAATAAAATAAAATTATAAATATTTATTATAAAATAATGAATTTACATTAATATATTATCCTGTGTATTCTGTATATAGTAACAAAATTGTGTTGTCCTGATGTTTATTTCTAAATCTCAGACAAATTAAACCGATCAAAAACAGCATACCCGGCATACTTGTACCGTAGTATTATTATCTTTTCTATGCTTGTACGCTTGTTGTCTACTCTACCCACGTCACATTGCCAAAATTGCGGCAACACTTCAAAAGCCATTAAAGAAAAAGAAGAAGACAGTACCTCATTGTGTCAAATCTACCGCTACTATGTGTTTTTGCCTTTTCAGATCTTTACGCATACGGTCAAGTGCATCAGAAAATTAGGTTAAGATCTTGAATCAAGTCGCCTTCGTAGGAAGATAGGAATAGTTGGGGGTGGTAGAGGGAGTTGAGAGGAGTCCCGCCCACTTGTTTTTCCCTGCCGGAGAGGCGTAGTTTTTTTATTTTATGAAATTGAAATTTAAATATTTTCATCATACATTTGTATCATTTTACATTCTAGCGCTTCGCCGGCCGCTCCCGCGGCTCGCATGCTACGCTCGCTCGCCTTGCGCGATGTGTGGTCACTGTTCTAACATAACCTAACCTTCACTTTAGGGCCATAAGTAAACACAACAAATTTTTAACACAAATAACTGCTTTCTGCCATTTTTTTACGAGAAGCATCTGTCAATGTCAACAAATTGGCGGCTTAGTTTATTTTCACGCACTTTGACAATTTTGGAATTGATAAGCAATCCAAGAAAATTACGTTTCGTTTAACGCATTTCAATGTTCTGTAGTAGGATTTTACGTAATTTCAAAAAATAATATTAAATATTTAAACGTATCTCCGGCAGCAAGTTTTGCTCCAGGGCGCTTAGTACGAACTCCCTTAACCCCCCCACATTCACAGTTTACTCAAATTCAGGAGACTCGATATAAGATCCAACCCAAAAATTGAACTCTGAGCAAAAATACAGGTAGGTACATATAGTACTATTAATTATTCTGTGATACAGGTTAGCAATTTTTTTTCACCCACTATTAGACCTCGATATATTTGAACCCCGTATACGGGGATATTCCCTCTACCATATTATCTTTTCTGTGCTTCTACGAACTTGAACCCCAATACAATTTCTGTAAACATTTACGCCAAACACAACTGTAATATGTATGGGACTGACATTGACAATGACATTTCTTTTAACACAATAAATGTCATAGATATCCTTAGGCAAGGCAAAGAAAAGATTTGTTACTTTATGTAAATATCAGTAGCTTACATTGTAAAGTTGAGTTAGGCGTAAATGCAAACAGTAATGGTGTTGTCATGGGCAGTTATACGTGAGAACGCTCAGAACCTAACGTGTCATAACTGCAACAAATTCTCTCACATACAAAGTGCAGACCCCGGAGACCGCACAGTTGGATCTAAACAGGCATCAAGCCCCACGGGCAGTGCACAATGGCAGGTGGGCATAATAAGGAAGCCCAGGCCTTCCTACCTTATGTAAGTAACTGTAGCGTATTGTGGGATTTAGGTCGATGCACTAGATTCATCTGATGGAGGGAAACACACATTGAGAATATTCAGATCGTTGATAGGTCACAATCACTTATTCACAATTCGCACTTAGAAGTTAACAGACAATCGCATTTCACATAAGACTGACTAAATCAATCGTAGCCGGACGCTTTATATAGGGCCACAATAATTCTAGAACACAATACTAGAATTGATTACATTTGAAAAACAAATGGCACCTACACCTAGCTGACGTAAACAACTTTTATAACACATGCAATTTTGGTCTCTAAAGACTTAAGAATAAGGTTCTATCTTCATAATTAATTACATACAGACCAGCACCCTGATTTTCAATCATTTGAAAACATATTCGGATTTGGAAGCTTTATTTTCATTTTTGAATATTAATAAATCCGTGACCTATTTTATCGCGGAAGCCTTTTTCCAATTAGAGTCACAGATTTTTTCGAATTGAAATATCAAAGTAACCGATCGGAGCATTGTGAATTGCAAAGATCTAAGTCACAATCTAAGTCGAAGTACAGGCAATTTGCGAATCCGAATTTGCTTTCGATTGATTGAGTATAGCCCTGCTTTTTTGTTAATAAGGGTCAATCTACCAAATCAGTGGAGCGGCTTTTTAACCGACTTCACAAAAAAGGAGGAGGTTCTCAATTCGTCTGTATGTTTTTTTTTTTTTGTGTGTATGTTACACGATTTCTCCGTCAATTGTGAACGGATTCAAATGATTCATTTTTTAATAGGTAGGATACGTTTCCGAGGTGGTCCCATTTTAATTTTATCGAGATCTGATAAGTATCTCCAGAGATATGGAGATAAATACCTCAAACATATGTACTGGTTTTAGTAGATGAGTCCCAAGAAGATTATACACAATGGAGGTTGCTATTGCATATATTTTTGAAGACTAAAAAATATGACCTTGAATAATGTTTCTACGTCTTTCTTCTCGTTGATTTTGGTTTTTGACAGATATTCTTACGGTAACTGTGAGCGAGATAGAAATAAAGGTGGGGATAATTAATATTTTTTATTTGTTTTTTTATCTTATAGGCTAGCGTTTGACCACTTTCTCACCTGTTGCTAAGTGATGATGCGGTCGAAGATAGAGAAGTGGACTAGAATGGGAACTGGCTCTCAAGGATAGCTGCTTGAACACATTAGATGTTCGGCGACAGATTTTCTAACTTGAGGGTGGTAGCTGGCCAGGCGGATACTAGATATGTTATGCGGGGGTTGTTGGTTTCTTAACGATGTTTTCCTTCACCGGAGGGCAACTGTGAGAAGCGCACATATATTTTTCTATAGAAAAATTCATTGGTGAACGGCGGTTTGAACTCGTTACCACGGCATCAAAGCCGACTGTTCTCCCAATTACGCCACCGGGCCCTCAATAAATAATTATACATTAATAATTATAACAAATAATTATATATAAATATAAATAATTTGTCTTCACAGGAATGTTCTACCGGGCAAAGTCTTGTTAGGGTGCAAACTTTTTTAAACATACCTAAGATTTTTTGACATGACATGACGTTTGGCAAAGATGGCGGCCATTTCAGTCCCGCGACACTGCATACATTATTAAATAACTCAGAATTATGAACGTACTTTGTACCAACCAACACTGCAAAAAAATAATTTATAAGCATAATACCACAGATTATATAATAGTTTACGTAAATAATATTTCCGTTGTTAGGTTGGCTACACAGTGCTTTCATAATTCGGGTTCCAACAATATAGGGAAGTGCCTCTTATAACGTAGTAGAGTGATTCAGTACTCTGTTGGCCATATGGCGGCAATTAATGTTAATAATCGCAAATAATACTTTTTAATATTCATTTTGGAATACAACTAGTCCGTGTTATAAAAGTATTTGGAATTATTGTAATAAAATAGACAATTAATTATCGTGTGTGTCAGATGCTTTAATTGCACAGGGCCATTTTGAACATTGTCCTTTGATACCTTGATGACATCATTATTACTAGTGAATATTTTCACTTTAGCGCGGCATTTAAAGTCAATTTTTTTAGGGCTCCGAACCCAAAGGGTACCAAATGAACACTTTCTGAGACTTTGTTGTCCTTTCGTCCGTCCGTCCGTCCGTCCGTCCGTCCGTCCGTCCGTGTGTCTATACATATGTGCGCACTTTACAGATCTGTATCTTCTTAACCGTTATAGGCACATACTTGAAATTTTCAAAAAGTATATATCCGTCAGTGTATAACGGCCCAGACACGAAATTTGATAGATGCATGTAATTTAATTAAAACTTGTTTTGCACTAAAAAGGGTAAAATAAGTTATTTTTCAAAAAAAATAAAACCGACTTCATAACCACAAACAGGCACTCAAAAGCGAAAAATAAATTACTTAAAATTATTATAAGCGCTACCCACTTATCTATTTGAAGTCGGTGCCAGCCAAGTCTATTGGATAGTAGATAGATACTATGCATGTAGTAGTAGTAAGTAGGTACATGTAGGTTAGTAAGTAGGTAGATACATGTAGGTATTATCTATCTACTACCTATTAGACTTGGCTGGCACCGACTTCAAATAGATAAGTGGGTAGCGCTTATAATAATTTTAAGTAATTTATTTTTCGCTTTTGAGTGCCTGTTTGTGGTTATGAAGTCGGTTTTATTTTTTTTGAAAAATAACTTATTTTATGATCACAGCTCTATTCATTCTCACTATCTACACGTTTCGCGTACATTAATCGATCGATCGTCGTAACAATACAATAAACATCCTTATGACGTAACTTTACATAAATAAATATTGAGGAAACCATGTAAATATTCCACCTGTAGTAATCGTAAACATCGTGATACCACTCACTGTGATGAGAACTAATGTGACTCATCATAAGTCATAATAATACACAAATATAGTATTTACCTAGAAGCTCCTACATTCAGTTAATACCTATATGTTTTCCATAGGAACAGTTTTATTTTTATGGATTATATCGAACGTTTTCCGGTACTAGTATAAATTGGTACAACACTAGTATAGCTATTTATAATAAACAGGTTATGTGCGACTCTCGGAGTTAATTTTGAAGGCTTCAGACATCCCCGAATAAAGAATACTTAATAGTACTACGTACCAACGCGTAAAGCCCCATATTCTCAAAATCTTGAAATTCCGGGACCATACTAAACCCAACCCGTAAGTATCGTATCCTATGTCCTTTTCTACCACACTTTCTACCGTATTTATTAGCGGGTTTCATTGCTTAAATTTCAGCCAAATCGATCCAGTAGTATGTGTAAGATGTGTAATAGTTAAATTTAAACGTACTTATTTTCTTAAGTAAGTATATTCAATTACATTTTTTTTTTCAACTTTTTGTGTCCCACAGCTGGTCGAAGGTGATCCTAATTTCTTCCTGTTTCATATTGATTTTTTTAATCCTTACTTACGACATGAATAAATTTATCTTTTCGAACATATGAAAGTAAACGAAATCACGGCATGTCTGTCAATGGTGAACCTTAAAACTGTGTCACAGAGACCACCAGCTTCGTTTTCTTTACAATTTCAAATTGTGTTAAACATTGTCAACTGTCAAGCATGCCTTTAGGCATAATTTCCAATCTCAAGAAACCTTAACGCGTTAACTCGATGACATCATTACGAACATCTTCAAGTACAGTTAGCTACACGGGTAACTAAAAATATAAACAGCCATTCGATATTCAAATCTTTGAAAACCTTGACATGAATACCGTTGATTGATTCAACTTAACATCTATGACAACAATTTCTTCTTAACTCGAAAATATAATTAAAAACTTACCAACCAGTAAAATCCGATTTCAAATAATTCGAACAAACCACAGAACAAAAACACTTGTCCGCACTATTCCAAAATTAAATTTAGAATACACATGTCACACGCACCGTTCAAAAAATAAAATTAAAAAAGTTAGCGCGGGACGAGCGCTATACACCCTCTTTGCAACTTGACTGACTGGATGAATCACGAACGAAACAAGGCAAAATAATACCAATTAACTACCGCTACAACTATATTTACTCGATTAAATTATTAGCACGCGATTTTAGCATTTATTACCAAGATATAAGAGTGGGTATTCATTTGGAACAGCGAATTTTAAGTGTTAAAAACGTGACGCAGCTTACGTGACGCGTTAACCAGTTTCATGAATGAACTATTAGCTGAGATGACCTCCTTTGAGCGTTCTTTCTTGGCATGGGTGAGATGTTTAATATTTATGATTTATCGATATATTTTAGAAGTCGAACAGGTATCAGTACATCACTAATAAAATCAGTGTCTCCAGATTGGGGGTTTTTTCCCCAATATGGGGAAAAATATTTTTTTGGGGAACTATTGGGGAAATGAAAACTGTGGGGAAAATTTTGGGGAACACATTTTTTTCTGGCGAATGTTTGGGGAGAAACAATTTCTCATTCTGTGAACGAACAGAAATATCAATAATATAATATTTGTTCTCTTGCAAAATGTCTCAAAGAGTGTGAATGAAGAACAATGTGACGTTTAAGAATTGTGGGAGATATTAGAACATTTTAATATTTAGTTATTTTGCATAAAGTAAATAGGTGAAAAATGTGTTTTATTATTAGTGGATGTCAAATTAGTAATAAAATCAATCATAAATTAATTTTTGCACTTCATTTATTTTATAAATAGATACAAAATTAGTTTGAGGAAAATTGTAGGAAAAGGTATCTTTTTGGGGAAAATTAAAACCCCATCTGGGGAAATTTCATATGCATAATCTGGAGACACTGAATAAAATTTACTTGAGACACTATGAATAATCTTGAATCGTAGCTTCAGATTGTGTGTACTAAACTTGGTAGATTTCTACCAAGGTTGAAAGTACCTACTACATTACAAATTGTTTTCATAGACGCCTAAACGTTTTTTGATAGATAAGTTTGATGATTTATTTGAAGATTACATTAGTAAAATACAATTAAGTTATGTTAGTCTACAATAAACAAAAACTCAAGTAATAAGGATAAAAACAAAATGAATGCCTTCCTCAATATATATATACTAGAGCAAAATTTTTTCGGGACGATAGGGGAGGTGTAAATTCAATAAATCAATGCATGAAAAAATCAAAAGAATAGATATATTTAATAACTATTATATTCAATTACTGTCTAGTCACGCACTAACTATACCTATACACACTTAGTATAAAAATATTATTTTCACTAGATTTAATTGTACTTTATTTACACAAGTAAATATGGTATATTTTTTTGGTTGGTTGGTTACAAGATTACTCGAAGATGCCTGAACCGATTTGGAAATTTCTTTTTGTTTCCCTTCTCAGGTTGTCCCATTAACATTTTAACGAAATTACAATACAACACAATAACTCTTTTTTGACACCAATTTACACAGAAAACGAAACAAACATTTGCACTAAGTAAATGACTGGTATAATGGGTGGTCTTATCGCTAAAAGCGATGTCTTTCAGACAACTTTCGGACGGAAATGATATTTAAGTATGTTGAGCATGGACGGTGGCATGATAGGTATAATGAGAAAAGATTGAGCCGTTTTTAACCGACTTCAAAAAAAGGAGGAGGTTTCTCAATTCGACCGTATATATTTTTTTTTTTTTTAAATGTTTGTTCGCGGATAACTTCGTTGTTTATGAACTGATTTTGATTATTCTTTTTTGTTCGAAAGGCGATATCCCAAGTGTAGTACCATGGTAATTTTATCGAGGTCTGATAAGTATCTCCAGAGATATTGATATAAACATCTCAAAATTGGTGCTGAAAATGAATAGCGCGGCATTGAAGTCGGTTCTTTTTTAGTTTTTAAACGATATTATTAATATACATATCAATATTTGTATTACGATGCATTTGTATACTTAGATGACACGATAGTGGCTGCAGCTGGCTAATTTGACTAACGCGACGCTTGAAGTCGGTTCTTTTAGTATTTTTAACGATTTAAATTATATTATGATACTGTGACATAAATAAACTCATCTCGTATTATTGTGATGAAACCAATCGATTAAAATTCCTAAGGTCGTCAACAAGGCTACTGTCTGCAACATCAATAGAAGACCTCACTTACCGATTAGTAACTATTATAATAATCTGTAACCTTACTCCTACGCACGATGTAAACAATGAGCAGTTTGGTTTTCTTTGTAACAAGTCACTGGCAATTTAATAACAAGGACTAAGGTACAAAAATTATGGCGAGATGAATTAAATATTTAAATTAATAAAAAATTATAGCTAAGTGTGTTGCTGCGCGCAATATTTGAAAACAGCGGCAAATTATTTTTATGTTGTGTTCGTAATTTGTCAGGACAATGTTTTTATGAAAGAAAATTAAGCACTTTTCAGCGAGGGAAAAGCCTTGGGGCACAGCTAGTATGTAATAAAATATAACTTACTGATATAATACCTGCTATACCTTGGCCGAACTTAAAATAAAGTAACCTGCGACTGACGACTGAGTTTGTTCGGATATTTATGCCAGACACAAAAAAATGTAATTTAATCCGTTCTTCTCATAAAATAATAGGTTTTAAAAATAAACGGGCATCAAGATAGAGTTCGTAAAAATAAACGCTACCATCACAGAAAAGTGAAACCATATTCGCTAAACAACTTTTTATTCACCAAATTAATTATGTGGGTAGTTATAAATAATTTATTATCCACAGGCTTCTCCACCAAAACACAAAACTTTAAAATAAACAGCACTTCGAGAAGTAATAAATAATCTACTCGGAACGTATCATTAAAGTAACCACTTATAATCTAGCCAACCCACAAGCTAGTTTCTTTCCATTCATTTTCTCAAGAGCCTACGCGTCGGCCATATTTTTTAAATACTTTTTTATCTGCGCAGAGTGCATTCAGAGGGGCCATTGAACTTTTGTCATATCGCACGCAGTGCAGTGCGTCAGTCGATAGTCTGTGATTTTTTTGTCGATGTTGTTGTATCGATAAGGAATGCATTATTATTGTGTGTAGTAAAAGGGAGTAAATAAAGTAGATTACTAACTACCATCAAGTAGAAAATCTACCGCCCCAATTTGACGGTGATCCGATCGATGTCATGTGAGCGTGTGCTACATGACACAGCGCATGAGAGTCAGGCCATTCCAGGCCTTGTGTGTTCATCATATTTGACCACATCATCCGCTTACCATCGGGCGCGATAGTGGTAAAACACTAGCCTACCAGATAAAGAATAGTGTCGTTATAATATCATATCGTTAATTTTGATTACGTTTGTGTTATTGTTACAATTGTTTAGTAACTAAATTAATAATTTAACCATGGGAATGATTTCTGGGTACCTTTTAACATCACAAATTACCACTTTTCATTTAGTGGGTTTAATTTAATCGCAGGCGCTATCAGTAAATTAAAAGATGTACGAGTAGGTATATGCTTTTATAGAAATTATTGCTATAATAATTTTGCTGGATCTTTGGATGTAGATAAGGTTTATTATTCACTTAGGCTATATTTTTTGAGAAGTGACAAGACTAACAACATAGATGATGTTGTTAGTCACTTTACAGACTTTAAAAAGGAGGAGGTTCTCAGTTCGTCTGTATGTATTTTTTAATTTCCACCGGAATACTAGTTGGTATCTACTAAGTATCTCCAGAGATATGGAGATAAAAAAATCAAACTTGCTACTGAAAATAACTAGCACGGCATTTGAAGTCGGTTTTTTTAAAAAAATCTTAAATTATATCATATCATGTTCAGGGTTTCTATTTAATAGGTCTTTGCCAGCACCTATCGCTAGCAATAAGATTTTACAAAAACTAGCATCTTCCTTGCTAATGTATTAAGCTTAATAGGCCAGTATCTTATTGCTGAACTTGCCACTGAATTATACGTTTCTTTACATAACACTGAGGAGAGTAATATGTTACAATCTTTTAACTTAAATAAACATTGACGTTCAGAGCGTAATGTAACACCACGCGACGGTACCTAAGGCGAGTTATACAAAATCGATATGCAATAATTAAGAGTTTAAAAACTAAAACAACCGACTTTAATGCCCCGTGAGTCAATTTCAGTAGCAAGTTTGAGACGTTTATCGTCATATCTCTGGAGATACTTATCAGATCTCAACGAAATTACAATGGGACCACTTCGGAAACGTACCCTACCGATTACAAAAATAATCATTCGAATCGGTTCAGAATTGACAGAATAATCGCGTAACATACACACAATATTTTTTTTTTAAAACGTACAGACGAATTGAGAATCTCTTTCTTTTTGGAAGTCGGTTGAAAATGAAAACATAGGTGACCCAATAGTAATAATGGCGCACACCCGAGTGAGGCGAAATGAACTTAGATAATAATATAAAAAAGATCTATCTATCTCTATCGATGTACACAATAATATTAGAAAGGCGGACATCCCTAATTCTCAAGACGATATCCTGCCACGTGTGTGCACACAATACACCACATTTAGCCCGCGCCGGGTTACTGAATGAATCGCCCTGTAGTAAACACACTGTACTGTCTGTCGTACTGCGGTGTTGTTACTGCTTATAGACAAGCACTTGACCCCTGACTCTACTAGTTTGACAAAAAGTATGCTTTATGTATAGTTATTCTTACTTGATCGCGATGTTAACTACTGAAAAATATATTGTCATAGACTCTAGACACAAGATATTAGACCAATCCACTCCAAACAGCGCATGAAAGAAACAATACATACAGGTCGAACATATTACCTCCTCCTTTTTTGAAGTCGGTTAAAAATTGCCAAATAAGAATTAAATAATTATTTATGGTGGTGAATCGTCATTCACATGATGATGAAAAACATCCTACATTTTGTGACTTTGGTGGAGTCAAACATAAAAGAAACGTGGAATTAATATAGGAACGCTAGTTTTAGAATAAATAAAGTCTGTAAAAACTATGTCACTTGTTCTATTATTTATTCCTTCTTATTTGAAGCGGACCGGATATGACAATTTGTGTTTGTGAAATCTAAGCATTTGCAATTTGTAACTATTAAAAAAGAATTTGACTTATAAATTATTTATAATGTGGCAAAATCAAATTTCTATTGCGTTTATTACGTAAATGTTTTGAAGAACCCTTATTTATTATTTTGTGTTACAAAGAATTCCTTTAATAAAATAGGCATCAGGTACCTAACCAAACTAAAACAAACCTAACAATCCAAAACAAAGATCTCAAAATAGCTTACAAAAACATCCGTTCCCGAAACGCGACACTAAAAATGAATCTTTTTATTTTCTTTATTCGAAACTCCTGTAGTTTAGTCACAGATAAGTGTTAGTTACTACAGTTTAGTGCATTTTTTGCGGCGCGATCCTCGGAAGGGTTAAAATAGAGGCCACCACGCCTGCTCTCAAATTATACCGGCAGTTCCGTTGGTCTCTCGAGTATTTTGGTAATTGACTGTGCTGCCATCTGTGATCTCTGTCTGGTTTTTGGTCTGGTCACATTTTTTTACACGGCTGTCTCGGGAATGGTTTTGGGTGTATGTATGTATGTCTTTATTTTTGACCGCTTGAAGGTTTTGGCATGACAGATTTTTAGGTTTAAGAGGTCGATAGATATGTCTAGACACTTTTGAGTGTCATATACGAGTACTTTAGTTACGATCTTAGCTCTGAACAGTCTGAACTATTTTTTTATGATAACATACCAAGCATGCGATAAACAGATAACAACGATGCCTGCCTATAAAAGAAATTGTGGCACGCGAATAAGCAGTAGATCAGAAGTAATTAGCCACTCGAGACACCACTGTAATAGAGACCCAGTGGTGTCGTGGGAGAATGGTCGGCTTTGACGCTAGAAGTACCGAGTTCCCTGCCATGCACCAATGGATTTTCTGTCGAAAAAATGTGTGCTTTCACAGTGGTCCTCCGGTGAAGACAAAACATCGTTAAGAAACCCCCAACCCCGGATGGTGGTAGGACACTTTCTAGTGTCCGCCTGACCAGCTACCACTCTCAAGTCAGAAAATCTGTCGCAAAACATCTAATGTGTTCCGGCAGCTATCCTTGAGAGCCAGTTCCCATTCTAGGCCTAGCGTACTACCATCCTCGACCATATCATCACTTACCAACAGGTGAGATAGTGGTCAAACGCTAGCCTAAATATATTTTAAAAAAGAGAATCAGTGACAAAGAACAATAATACTCCGACTGCACCACAGAATAAATAATAGTACAGTTAACTGTACAGCCGCTACGGCGTAGCGTATTATTTATTAAAATGTAATCTCAAGGTAACGGCTACAGGCGTTACCCCCTGATTCTCAATCATTCAAAACCTATTCGGATTCGGAAGCTTCATTTTTAATTTTGAATATTGATAAATCCGTGAGCTATTTTGTCGCGGAAACCTTTCCAATTAGAATCACTGATTTTTCGAATTGAAATATCAAGAGTAACCGATCGGAGCATTGTGAATTGCAAACATTCGAGTCGAAGAAGAGAAGTTTCCGAATCCGAATTTGCTTTCGAATGATTGAGAATAAACGTGCTCCTTAGCACTTTTTGTAACGTATATTATGTAAATATTAATTTAACGATATTATTGCGTGCTTCATGACATTTGTATAAAAGAAATTAATCGAGATTTAGTGTAACGTATTATCATCTTGATCAAAAGTATGATTTGAACAACTTACAATATTTAAGTTTTTGTGAGGTTATTATAGTCTAGTTAGCTTTTTGTGCTTGTAACATGCAACATTAATAGATAAGATTTAAAAAAATAAGTTAAGTCTCGGTACACGACTCGGAGAGATATATTGGCTGGCATCGAACATCATACCGGAACTTGGCGAGTGCCAACATTTTTTTTTTCGTGGGTTGGTACGAACCAACCCACAATGTCTTGCCTCGTGGCAAGATAGGTATTGACTTGTACGAAATTTTAATTGCGATCGGTCAAATCTTTGTCTATACTTACATAAATAAACTGGGCAAGTGCAAGTCGGAGTCGCACTCTTAAGGTTCTGTACCAAAGTACAATATTATGTAAGATCAAGCAAAAAATGCTAAAACAAATAAAAAAATTTAATAACATGATGATGATAATGAAAGATAATTCATACTCGACGCAACCAAAGAAATTCAATAAATTAAGCATATATGCCGTGCGAATCCGGAGTAAGTTGCTAGTTTATTATAATAAGTATATGATCGATTGAACATGGGATTGAAACTTACGGATTGAACGATGGATAGGTGTTAAACCACAAAGCATATAAACCGGTCCTATCAACAAGTTTAATAAGCTGTCAGAATAAAACTGACAATATTGAGTGCGCCGTAAACACAGAATACCTGTGGAGAGAGGCCGTGTAAATCTATCATCACGACTCGATTACTGCTTTGGAAAGATTTACCATAGAATAATAAAGCTAGCCTGATCGATTCCGGCCACGACTATCATATTATTTTTATGTATTTTAAATATTCAAGGTTTTATCTTGCCTCACTTCTGCGTAGCTATTTACAATAATTAAAAAACAAATTCTTATTCAAAAAGCTGCCTCCTTCCGACTCTGATCTTTTCTGATCAATTATAGTGGCCATATACACTACGAGAAATCGTTACGATCAGACTGTACAGTTCGAACGGTACCGATAAATCGCTACATGTATGTTATGAAACTGTGCAGTTTCGCACGATTTTTTGAGACTGTACAGTCGAACGGAACAATACGAAAATTTCAATTGATTTATCGGAATCGGACGAACTGTGCCGACTGATTGTAAAGGTGGCCATATACACTACGAGAAATCGTTACGATCAGACTGTCGAACTGTACAGTCTGATCGTAACGATTTCTCGTAGTGTATATGGCCACCTTTAGCAATGCTTTTATAGGAAACTTTTGACATTTCCGATTCGGAATGATTTCCGCGACCAACTCGCTCCCGGATTCATTCAAAATTCAAAATGAAGCTTTTGAATGTATTCGATTAAAATAAAATAATACTACATTTGCTAAGATAAAAACCGTCTCTACCATAGTTCCATTCATCGTGGTTATCCAGCTGCTCTTTTGTCTTTATTATTTTCTAGTTCTTATCAAATATTATATATAGAACGGTTGTCCGGAGTCTAGCTTGGCACGTCAGTTTCTCCTGGGCCTTCCTTTATGTCGTCTAACATTACATGGGTTCTATTCAGTAGTGAGCTTACTGCTTGTTCCGACATGCGGCAGATGCCACCCCTTTTGACAAAATAAGTTTGTATTAGCATTCACGCAAAACGCAATCTAAATGTATGAAAATGACATTGACAATCCACCAAATGGTATCATTTGGAGTGGAAAAATAAATGTCATGCCAAGGCATTATGAATTTACGTTTAGCGAGAATACTAGCAGAATTGTACATATTTTGTGTAGGCCTGACACTTATGTCTGGCAACTTGCTTCGTTCAAATTAGTTATAGTATTTTCTTTAATGATATAAGGTAACAGGATAAGCACGACGCTCGCCTGATGGTAAGCGATGACGTCTACCTATTACAGATACAGCGGCATGCAAAATTCTGGACTGCCAGAATTTTGCATGTCACTGCACTGCACCTGTTACTTTGAGACATAAGGATGTTGAGTCTCACATGTCCTGTAATATCACTGGACACCTTGCCATTTCAGCCGAAAAATATTCCTATTTCACGGCTGAAAATTATTTGGCAAAGCGGTGGTACCGCTTCAGGCGGACTAGCAGAAGTCCTACCACTACAAAAATGCTAGTGGGAAGTTTACTCGTAGCTCTAAGGTGATTCGTATACCCAATATTTCCAGATATTTGCACAGTAAGGACACGTAAGGGTACCGTTCACTTGATTAAAAGGCAAGGAGATATTAGAAAAAAACATAAAATGAACCATAGCCGAGTTTATTGGCCAGTTAATGTCTAAAGAATACTTCCACGAGGCTGACGTGGTTGACAAGCCCATCTTTCTGGGAGTCTTGCCTTTCTAGGCAAGACTTGTTGCGATCGGTTAGTACCTCCTAACATTATAGAAACATTATATTACGGTGGATAGTTTTATCGCAGATTTCTCCTTGAATTTATTCAATTACTCGTCTAAGTAAAAGTTCAAAGTTGTTATGCCTGTTAATGCTAAAAAGAAAATATAAAAATCAGCTTTGTTATTTTGGTCTGGGAGCCAGAGTACCCGTGGTTTTCACCCTGTGGACCCTTGACCCGCTTTAAAGTGTTTGCGGTATTCGCTTGACCCATATATATCATCATATCATATTATATTGAACTATCATTATTAAAACGGGTTTAAATAACGTCAGAACGAATTTCAAATGCCTTTAGATCAAAATGGTATTTGATTAAGCATGGTATTTAATTATTATTTTATGCACTGGCTAGAAAATTACATGTTGAAAAATAATTGAACTTCTTTGGTGAAAGCAATCGCACCACAAATAAAGTTGAAGGGTAACCCGCATCAACAGAAAACTAAATGGTTTAACAGCGAATGTATCGAAATAAAGCGAAAGCTTATACGCAGAAAGTCGACTAGAAAAGGATAAAAAAAGAACACAAAATTCGACGCCAAAAATATATTAAATAATAAAGATATTTTAAAAACAATAAAACAACCGACTTCGATGCCCCGCGAGTCAATATCAGTAGCAAGTTTGGAACGTTTATCGTCATATCTCTGGAGATACTTATCAGATCTCGATGAAATTTCAATGGGACCAGCTCGAAAACGTACCCTACCGATTACGAAAATAATCATTCGAATCGGTTCACAATTGACGGAGAAATCGCGTAACTTACACACAAAAAAAAATTAGATGAATTGAGAACCTCCTTTTTGGAAGTCGGTTGAAAATACATTTTCACAGATGGTCGGAGCCTTACTTCAATGTTTCGCCTGACTTGATACTAAAAAGTAGCTTACCACACCTTAGCTTACTACTTTTAGGTCAGGCGGAACATCGATATAAAATGCAACTACCGCCCATGGATGGACGAACACAAGCGCTACGATTTGATCCAGCGACCTCTCGCTCAGACAGCGTTAGAAATCAAGCCATAATATCCTTGACTAACGCCAACGGGTCTCGACATGATTCTATATCGTCTTTTAATGACAGTACAAGATGACAATAAGTAACATCAAGCACATTCTTGCGACATTTTAGGAAAAAGGGAATAAGTATAAAGCAATGATCAAGTGCGAAGTTCAATTAAAAATCACCTTACAAGGGAAATTCTTTCGAACAAAGAAGTGTCGACGCAACTCGACGTTTAGCCAGTAATGCAGTAAATGTGCTTTTTATACGTTCTTTAAATTGCATTCCGCCTTCTTTGTCTCATGATTAACACAATTGCAGCGATTTTAAGGTACGGAAACACCGCAGCGTCCTGCGTGCGCGATCTAGGCGGCGATCAGATAGCGCAGGAGTATTTGTACCGACTGGTTTACACCAAACGCGATCAGAAAACAATTGAAAAGTACTGAGATAGCGCCCGCCGATCGCAGGACGCCGTGGTATGGCCGTACCTTTAAATCAAACATGATGAGATTGTATTTAGTTGAATAAAGTTACAAAATTCCTTTTGCAGTTCAAACTAGCTAACTAAGTATTAGTTGATGTTGTGAAAAAACTGGCCAAGTGCGAGTCAGCATCGCGTCTCTTATCGCACACTTAGGGAGGGTTCCGTACAATACGAAACATAACAGAGTTTCAACCTCATATATTTGATTAATTGATATTACCAAGAATATTTGGTTTGGTCGCGATCTAGAAAGACGGGGCTCGTTTACTAGCGCCATCTATGTCATTTTGCCGAAACTAATTAGATAGACGTTTAAAAACACGTTTTTTGTATGGGGACCCCCTTTAATTTTACGGACAGCGGAGTAATAGGGTCCCGTTTTACGTTAGCGTGTTGTGACGCGCGCGTGTGTGTGTGTGTGTGTGTGTGTGTGTGTGTGTGTGTGTGTGTGTGTGTGTGTGTGTGTGTGTGTGTGTGTGTGTGTGTGTGTATGTGTGTGTGTGTGTGTGTGTGTGTTGTGACGTAGTAGCGTGTAGTGACGTGTAGTAAACGTGTAGCACATAAAAGCGTGTAGTGCGTGAAGCATCAACATGATCAAAGATGTAGTACGCTTGCCTAGATTTTAACTTTTGGTAGGAATTTTAACGTGTGTATCATAATAATATTTTAATATTGTTTACAAAATAAAATAAAAACTGACTTCAAATACCGCGCTAGTTATGTTCTGTACCAAGTTTGAGGTTTTTATCTCCATATTGTATCTGGAGATACTCATCAGATCTGGATGAAATTACAATGGAACCAAACGGGAAGCAAATTTATTCTCTTACACAAAATAGTAGGTTGTATAACAAGGGTGCAATATAGTACATTTCTACGAGGCCGCTATTTTGAAGAATTAGAATCCTGAGCGCAGCGAGGGATTTAAACGTACGTCATCGGCCGAGAGAAAATAATATTGCAGCCGAGTTTTACACTCTGCTTTTTATCCCCCTCAAGAAAAGGAAATAAAAGGCTCAAATTAAGTTTAACACTAAAAAAGAGACTAACAAAACACATTAACACATATACACACAGCACATACACAAGCACTTTTGATTTCTTTAGTTTATGTCCTTCAGATATGCTACCAATTTTGTATAGGTCGTGGTTTGAATATTATTATTAGTATTGACTGTCGATTTCAGCATCGAGTAAATACTCCAAAGTGTTAATACTCCAGAAGGTTGCCAGAAGGTGGCGCGCTATCTAGTTGATAGGACAGTAATATTTCCCGTGAAATATTTTTATTGAACCTCCTTAGACATGGACTCCACTATAAAAGAACAGTCATAAGCCAAAAATTAAAAAATTACTGTCCCACCCTAGGGCGGAAAATACCTATTTTGCGCGCACTTATCGAGGAACAAATCATCACTTTTCGAATAGATGGGATGAAAAATAATTATTCAAATCGGTTAATAATTGACGGAATTCTGCAAAAACACATTATTTAAAAAAATATATAATTATACAGTAAAATTGAGAACCTTATCCTTATTATGAAGTTAGTAAAAATATGATTCTAATCAGAAAGGTTTCCGGGACTACATTGCTTACGAATCCGAATAAATCCGATTGAAATTGGAATAGCATGCTGTTCACTTGCGATTAGAAGTTTGAAATGTATGTAGTATGTATGTACAAGGTGGCGCAAAATTAATGATCCTATCGGAAGATACACAGGAAGATGTTATAATTTTTGCCAATGGCGTCGTACGTCAATGGTATTTGACATTTATGCAGAATACAAACAGACAAGCAATGGAGCGCTATAGTCTATACTCCGCAAGAGCGGAGTAGGTAGCAAGAGTGGAATAAAGTGAAGGAAAAAAGTGAAGGAAGCGTTTTCTGGTCGCGTAATCTCCTGTTTTGGCGACTTGGCATGGCCAGCAAGATCACCCGATTTAACCATCCCAGACTTCTTTCTTTAGGGTTACTTGAAGTCGCGGGTTTATGCCAACAAGGAGAATTAAATTAAGGAGAATATTCAACAGTAATACGAACAGTTATCACCGGAAATCTTGCGGAAAGTCATGGAAAATGTGATAAAACGGGACCCACTTGACAGATATCATCTTTTCCACTTAACAGGAAAAATTATAAAGGTCCAAATTAACATTTCCATTACCCAAAATAAAAATATATATTTTTAATAAAAAAATATTCAAAAACAAAATTGGATGATAAATTTTGCGCCAGCTTGTATTACTGATTACTGTACAATACATTAGAAGTTTAAACACTTATAACAAACACGTACAGGTTTAGCATAGAATAGCGATGGTATCATTATAGACACCGTGAGAACGGATATATGTAGAGAGGTTATATAAAATTGCAAAAAGTCGCGGACGAGGCATCCGTGGATCGGAAACATGAGTATGTTACCAAAAATGTCGGGCTAAGATACGAGTAAAAGAACAATAGGTGAAGCTTAGATGAATCTTAAATTCAGGACATGCCATCGTTAGAATATTTTTATTTTTTTATATTTTTAGCAAATATTGATTGTTTCGAGAAAACGCACAGATTTGGACCAAGACATATTGGGTTCAAATAAGTGCCTTTTTTACGCCCAGTGGCATACATTGACAGGTTAATAAAAATGCTACAAAACCAACAGTTTTAAGATAACACCAGACAACATACTATGGACCAAGCCTGTGAGTATCATTCACTTAAATTCATCGGTGAGTAATTAATTTTTTATATAAAGATTTGTCAGAGTTATATTTTTAGGTTAAAACAAAAGTGCGGTTCAAATTCAATACACATGTTTATTACATATATTACATTACATTATTACATAATTGTTATAAAATGTTTACAGACACATAACTTGGAAAAATTGTCACTGCGGCAATGAAGTAGACAGATTAGGCCACCATGGCCTGTCATGCCGCCGCAGTGCAGGGCGTCTCTCACGTCACGCCTCCTTGAATGACGTCATTCGTCGGGCTCTTGCCACCGTGAACGTGCCGGCTATGTTAGAGCCGAACGGTATATCACGTGACGATGGTAAGAGGCCCGACGGTATGACGTTGTTTCCGTGGTGCCGAGGGAGACCGTTGGTGTGGGACGCGACGTGTGCTGACACATTAGCGGCGTCCCACATATGCAGGACCTCACGAGCAGCAGGTGCAGCAGCAGATGCGGCAGAAACCCTCAAACGGAGGAAATATGCTGCCATTGGTGATGGCTACATTTTTCTTCCGTTTGGGGTCGAAACAATGGGTCCGTGAGGTCGAGAGGCGCGAAGTTTTGTAAAGGAGCTGTCCAGACGATTAATAGACGTCACTCGTGACCAAAGAGCTGGCGCTTACCTCGGCCAACGGATTAGCCTAGCAATTCAACGAGGTAACGTCGCCAGCTTTTTGGGAACGTTACCGGCAGACAGGTGTGACCTAGGTTCTGTTTTTTATTTATAACATTTTACGTATTTGTATCAGTTTAAATAGTTTTTATCTTAATTTAGTTTTAAGTTGTATATATATGTACTTGGAAAATGTCGAATCAAATACTTTAAAAGAAAAGCATGGTACTGAAGCTTGTCTATTTATTCTTCTCACACACTTATCTAATGTTCCGACCGCTTAAATTGTTTCTTAGCCTACACATAACACAAAATAAATAATAGTATCTACATGGGTGGTGATACATAGATTAAACCTTTACAAACAAGAGTGAAATGAGACCTACCAGCGATTATATCAACTTCCTTTTTGTATGAACTCACTTTCATACACACTGGTAAGAGTGAAATCATCCCAGCTCGCTTATTATTCCATGCTCGCACGATCGCTTTGCAGTGTTCGCTTAGGTTGGCGACACACTGGACTAAGATCGGATTACCAATCAGATTGATTCCGAAGTCAGGGCTATAGCGAGTGTTGCGTCAGGCGTTTGCGACATCAAAAAAATACATCGACATTAGATATAATTTTTTTAGATAAAAATTGATTACAAAACATCGGATACTCCGTGATAAGTCTGGAACAGAATGCTATGACCCATAAAACCACGTTTGATAGGTACTTACAATATCCTTTACTATTTATTAGTGTTTTTATATTTGATTCTGTAGAGTTGCATATAGTATTCGTATTAATCTATCACCGTCAAATTATGTCTTCAACTGATGGTCTATTATCGAGGATAGGTATTATTATCGTTCATACGGAACGTAATAAATAATCGCTACTCTAGTAAATCAGGGATTTAATAATTATATTAAGTTTATGTTTATATGTATATGTAGTGTATAAAACACTGATGACGATAAAAAAATTACAAATAAAATATCAAATATTATCCAGGAAGAATATGATTCCGATATTTAACCGGTTGGAATTATAACATAACCTTCCTAGTTTACCGAAGCATCAATGTTCATCAGTCGAGTCAGTCGGATCGAATTGATTGGATCGAACCTAGTGTGCACAGACCATAAACACCAACGTGCATGTAATATTAATATTATGCAGATGTTATTAATTTAGCATCGCTATGTTTGTTTTTAAATAAGCTATAAACTGCCTGCACGTTAAATTAAGTTATCTATACATAAACATTTGCATGTGAGATTAAGCGATAAGTCCCTTGAAAGGAAAAATATGATAATGCCTAGCTGGAATTTTATAATTTGATCATGTTATTTTATGAAAGGCCATCATCGTTTAAATATTTTTATGGAAGGTTTATGTTTATACTTACATTCAGAAATATATACATCTGAAACCCTTCACACATATTTTTTTATACTTACATCATTGTTTATGCATACCAACAAGCACTTGCCCACTACCTACCCTGGTAAAGATGCGGTCTAAGATGGAATCGTACTTGTCAGGAAATGGAAGACAGTAGTGACGGAGGTATAGGACAACTAACTGACTTTATTCCTAACCACATAGCGCAATATAAAAAAAATCTACTTTTATTATAAAAACGTTTGTAACTCTGTTCTGTATGTTTGTTACCTAATCATGCTTGAACGGACGACCCGATCTTACTGAAAGTTAACAAGGAAATCATTTATAGCATGATGATGAACATAGCTACTTTCTGTGAAAATAAAATTATGATTTTTTTACACAGATCACACAAATGTTGATTGACAGAGCATAAAATTCTTGGTGTACCTACGTGAATGAAGTCGCGGGTATCAGCTACTAAATTTATAAAATAAAATAAATAGTCTACCAAAAAGAAAGAAGAAGACAGAAGCAGAAGTGCCAGCAGGTAAAGTTCCGAAATGCTGGCCGCATTCTCCCAATGAATAGCCAAGTTAAGTTAAAGTTTAGTTACAAGATTGGTTAAGTAAGGTCTGTGTTCTGTCAAAAAGTCAAAGTCAAAGCATTTATTCAGTATATTAGCAAATTAAAAATTTGCACTTACACACGTCAAATAACATTAAATAGATCATATTCATTAATAATTATTATAAATATAACAGAAACATAACTTAGGGGGTCCACGAAAATATTGGTCATATTGAAATCAAATATGTAACTATAAAGAGGTTGTAAAGGGGTACTCTATATGATTTTGTGCTCGTCTCTGCCTAATAATAGTACCGGAGAAGAAATGTCAACAAATCGACTTATTCTTGACGAAAACCATCTAAAATTGCATCTAAATTTGTACAGAATGACAGGTAAAACAACAGGAGGAGTATCAAGACTAAAAAGTAAAAAACTAGGTTTTGTTTTATTTTAGGGCTTCATCAGATATGTTTCTTTCCAAAAGGGTTCTGTCTCCAAAAAGTTTGAGAACCGCTGGTTCAGGTATTACTCTATCCCCGTTATTGTAATTACACTAAGTCAAAAATCTTTGTCAAAATCCAAAAATCTTCAGTAAGTCTAAAAAAGCGTTTTCCCGCTATTCGAAAATCGCACTTTTGTTTCAACCACAGAAATATGAAAAATAATTAACACCTCACTATTCATATTTCTGTGGTTTAGACATTTTTAAATTGGCGTATCTTAATGATTACAGCTGATAACTTAGATATTTAAACGGACAACAAAAGGTATAAAGAGTTCATCTATATATGTATCCTCCTATTTGGGTGTAGCACCGGGTCCAATATTTCCCGTTGCGTGTCGAGACACTATTCCGCAGCCACTCATTCGTCATTGTCTAGATTGTGTTCTGAACTTCAGAACATGCTGCTTTGATGAACATTACAAAGGACTGTATACAAGTGCAGTCCCCCTAGGCAAAATACAATTTCTGTTAGCGTTGACGCCAAACGCAACTTAAAATGTATTTCCTTTTCCATACAAATGACATTGACAATGACATTTGTTACGCAAAAATAAATGGCAAACTCCACTTCAAAATGTATGGGCATTTTGAAGTTGAGTTTGGCATAAACGCTCATATAAATTATTTTTAGTCTAGGGGTGTATGAGGATTATATTAAGATATTTTTTGTAAGGAATCGGGGATTAGGTAAACCAGCTACTGTTTTTATCGACTGTTTTTGCGGAAGTCGACGTTTTGTGCATGTCCGATGTACTTCCTCAATAAACACTGGCCAATGCAAGTCGGACTCGCACTCGTAGGGTTCCGTAACTCAGTAGAGTATTTTATATGTTAAAATATGAGCTGGTCAAAGGTGATTAAAAAGTGGACCCCGCTTATCTTTTTATCCGCAACATGAAGACAACAAAAAACTACTAATGATGGGACTCAAGAATACATGAGTCATTCAAGGTCCTAATAATATGACTCATTGTACAAAAGTCCAAACAAAAAAAAATGCAAATTCAAATCGACCGGCAACTTGAAAGGCCAAGTTACAGATTATAAAACAGTGCTTGGCAGCAAAGTTGCGAATTCTTTATACCAAGCATTTTTAAAGAAACACGCCTTAGTTGCTAAGCTTAAGGCGTGTTTCTTGCATCACTGAAAAAAAGTACATTTACAGTATGAATATTAAATCATCTGACAAACGCGTATGGTATTAATTATTCCGCTATTTGCACCGTTCGCTTTTCACAGCCAGCCTGTGACAGCTTTTGTGTGTTTTGACTACAATTGTAATTCCTGCAATTTCTTGTTCTGTGGTTTTGACAGTTTTCTTATTCTCAATTTAGAATTATTTGAACACTTGCGCAGTACTCATAAGTTTTTGCATGCGAAAGTGTTAAAATAAATTTCACTATTCAAAATTGGTAATGTTTCCCACTGTGATGTCTTTTTGTTAAAGGACTTGAAGTTTAGATTTAACTTAATTAAAAGTAGGAACACAATTTTCACGGTCGTCTGCTCGCCACCGATGACAGATATGAAGTGACCGGGACAACACTGTAGTGTTGATTTGTGTCCTGTATTTATTTGTATTCATCACACCCACAACATTCCAAAGTAACGCTACGTTTTTTCTTGATAGCATAGCGTTCAATCGCCGCGTATAATAACCGCCTTGTGTAAAGTGCCGAGGTAGCTCCAAGCTCCATGGCATGCTTGGGCGGCCCCCTTGACTTATGGGGCAGTAAACTTATACGAGCCGTTGTCAGACTGATGTACCACCATTTATAGTTATAGGTCTCAAATGTAGAGCGGTGCCAGACGGCATTATGACCGAATAATTGATTATTTTTGTAAAAAATCGATAGGCTCTTTTATTTTGCTGATCTAAAATGGAAGGACTTCCGCCTAAAGTGGTACCAGTACTTCGTTTGTTATGCAACCGTGTATTAGAAAGGTTTATCAGTTTGAAGGATATTCAGTGAATCTGTGAGATTTGAGATTCAACATTATACATATATTAACTCTTTGGATTCAACGTCTAATGAATCTAGCATTTTTTCACTGTCATCGCAAGAATTTTCAGGGTGAAGGAGCCTATTTCCTATACTAACCATATCCTAATAAGTTATTTTTCAAAAAAAATAAAACCGACTTCATAACCACAAACAGGCACTCAAAAGCGAAAAATAATTTACTTAAAATTATTATAAGCGCTACCCACTTATCTATTTGAAGTCGGTGCCAGCCAAGTCTAATAGGTAGTAGATAGATAAATCCCTACATGTATCTACCTACTTACTAATCTACATGTACCTACTTACTACTACTACATGCATAGTATATAGATAGTAGATAGCTACTATCCAATAGACTAAGCTGGTACCGACTTCAAATAGATAAGTGGGTAGCGCTTATAATAATTTTAAGTAATTTATTTTTCGCTTTTGAGTGCCTGTTTGTGGTTATGAAGTCGGTTTTATTTTTTTGAAAAATAACTTATTTTACCCTTTTTAGTGCAAAACAAGTTTTAATTAAATTACATGCATCTATTACATTTCGTGTTTGGGCCGTTATACACTGACGGATATATACTTTTTGAAAATTTCAAGTATGTACCTATAACGGTTAAGAAGATACAGATCTGTAAAGTGCGCACATATAGACACACGGACGGACGGACGGACGGACGAACAGACAACAAAGTCTCAGAAAGTGTTCATTTGGTAGCCTTTGGGTTCGGAACCCTAAAAAAATTGACTTTAAATGCCGCGCTAAAGTGAAAATATTCACTAGTAAAAATGATGTCATCAAGGTATCAAAGGACAATGTTCAAAATGGCCCTGTGCAATTAAAGCATCTGACACACACGATAATTAATTGTCTATTTTATTACAATAATTCCAAATACTTTTATAACACGGACTAATTGTATTCCAAAATGAATATTAAAAAGTATTATTTGCGATTATTAACATTAATTGCCGCCATATGGCCAACAGAGTACTGAATCACTCTACTACGTTATAAGAGGCACTTTCCCTATATTGTTGAAACCCGAATTATGAAAGCACTGTGTAGCCAACCTAACAACGGAAAGTATTATTTACGTAGTAACTATTATATAATCTGTGGTATTATGCTTATAAATTATTTTTTTGCAGTGTTGGTTGGTACAAAGTACGTTCATAATTCTGAGTTATTTAATAATGTATTCAGTGTCGCGGGACTGAAATGGCCGCGATCTTCGCCAAACGTCATGTCATGTCAAAAAATCTTAGGTATGTTTAAAAAAGTTTGCACCCTAACAAGACTTTGCCCGGTAGAACATTCCTGTGAAGACAAATTATTTATATTTATATATAATTATTTATTATAATTATTAATATATAATTATTTATTGAGGGCCCGGTGGCGTAATAGGCAGAACAGTCGGCTTTGATGCCGTGGTACCGAGTTCAAACCGCCGTGCACCAATGAATTTTTCTATCGAAAAATATATGTGCGCTTCTCACAGTTGCCCTCCGGTGAAGGAAAACATCGTTAAGAAACCAACAACCCCCGCATGGTGGTAGGACATATCTAGTGTCCGCCTGGCCTCTACCACCCTCAAGTTAGAAAATCTGTCGCCAAATATCTAATGTGTTCAAGCAGTTATACTTGAGAGCCAGTTCCCATTCTAGTCCACTTCTCTATCTTCGACCGCATCATCACTTATCAACAGGTGAGATAGTGGTCAAACGCTAGCCTATAAGATATAAATAAAATAAAAAATATTAATTATCCCCACCTTTATTTCTATCTCGCTCACAGTTACCGTAAGAATATCTGTCAAAAACCAAAATCAACGAGAAGAAAGATGTAAAAACATTATTCAAGGTCATATTTTTTAGTCTTCAAAAATGTATGCAATAGCAACCTCCACTGTGTATAATCTTCTTGGGACTCTTCTACTAAAACCAGTACATTCTCCTATGTTTGAGGTATTTATCTCCATATCTCTGGAGATACTTATCAGATCTCGATGAAATTAAAATGGGACCACCTCGGAAACGTATCCTACCTATTAAAAATAGAATCATTTGAATCCGTTCACAATTGACGGAGAAATCGCGTAAATACACACAAAAACAAAAAAAAAAAAAAACATACAGACGAATTGAGAACCTCCTCCTTTTTTGTGAAGTCGGTTAAAAATAATTGTTTCTGACAGTAACAGAGAAATCAGTTCGGTATTTTTGAACACATTTGTCTTATCGTATGTCTATCTTATTACTGGCGCATTGCAGTGACGCACAAAATTTTGACAATGCAGATTTTTGTTGGCCACAGTTTATAGACTAGCGATAGACTACTTCACGCATCGAATTCGATGACTTCACGCTAAAACGACTGGACGGATTGAGACGGAAATTTGAACAGATATAGCTTATAGGTACCCAGGATTACCAATATAAATGCTATGAAAACCCACAATAAGTAACAATGCGAAGCGTAGCTGGTTTCATAATAAAACTAAATTATTTTTCAGTAATGACAATTTTCTTAGGAAACCATAAGTCCTAGTAAACAGAGAGTCATAAACTATGAACACTAATTAACTGGTATCTTAACACTGTAGATGTGCAAACAAGATAGCAGGACAGAATCTAGGACGCACTGTACTTTACACTGAACATACCGTATTTCACATTTTATACTTAGGTAAGTACTCACTTAAGTACCTACATATTTTCCCTTCCTGTGAACGGAAAATAAACCTAAGTCTTTGAACCTAAGTGAGTACACGGAGTTACAGCTGTTATTTCAGTTTTAGGGCCAAAGTCACTGTATAAAAGATAAATTACAATAAAAGGTAGGTTAAAAGTATAAGGGCCAGATTCACCGGTTCCTAATAGCTAGCACTATAAGGATCTAATCTGGCAGATTTTTGACAGTTTTTATATGGCGTAATCTGTCAGATGACTATCCGACACTTTATCAGGGATCGGTGGAACTGGCCCTAAAAGTTGTCAAAAATCTGTCAGATAAGTGCCTAAAAGGCTTATCAGGTACCTTTGAAACTGGCCCTAAGTACGAATTCCATAGTTTAGGTTCCTTATAGCCCTATAGGGAACTTATCTGTCAGATGTTTGACAACTTTTATATCGCATCATATGTCTGATAACGATCTGAAACTTTATTAGGAACCGGTGACTTTTGCCCTAAAACTTAAATAACTTGTTACAGGTATCTGCATGGTGGTAGGAAACTATCTAGTGTCCACCTTGCCAGCTACCACCCTCAAATTAGAAAAATCTGTCACCAAATCATCTAAAGTGTTCCGGCAGCTATCCTTGAGAGCCAGTTCCCATTCTAGGCCTAGCGTGCTTACCATCTTTTACCGAATCATCACTTACCAACAGGGCCCCTAGACAAAATCCAATTTCCTATTTGCCTTCACGCTAACGCAAGTTCACAATGTATGGGAATGACATTTTTGTTGCGGAAACATAAATGTCATTCCAGGATGTAAGGGAGCACAAATACGACCTCGGTGCTCCCAGCCAACCTCACCTGCCCGTGGTGCATCCTGCTGACCAACAGACGGGGCTCTGGCGACCGACAAATGGCGGTATAACCATTTCATATCTATGGCGTAGCTAAATTCTACAGGCCGGTGATGGGCAGCAGCGTCACCGGTGCGAGAAGCTACGTCCTGCGATCGCCAACACGCCTGCCCAGCATGGCGATTAGGGCATATCCCTCCCAAGGGATGAACCCAAAATGGAAAGTCACATTAAGCCGCGGCCCCCAGTTCCCGGCCGCCCTGCTATTCCTGACCACGGCGGCGGTCACGGTAACGGCAGGGCAGGGGGTGCTAAGAATCCCCGGGTTACGGTAGGCCGCCAGAACAAACTGACCCTCGCAACGTACAATGGACGCACGATTCGGCTGGACAATCATCTGGCGCAGCTAGAGGAGGAGCTGAAACACATAAGATGGCACATTCTGGGGTTATGTGAAGTCCGAAGACAGGGAGAGGACACCATAACCTTAGAATCGGGCCATCTTATGTACTACAGAGAAGGAGATCAGCCATCCCAAGGCGGCGTCGGGTTTCTGGTCAACAAGGTTCTCAGTGACAACGTTGTAGAAATCTCCAGTGTGTCGACCAGGGTAGCGTACCTCATAATTAAGTTAACCAAGAGGTACAGCCTCAAGGTTATCCAGGTCTACGCACCGACCTCGACACACTTGGATGATGAGGTGGAGAGCATGTATGAAGATATCTCCAGAGCTTTACACACCACCTCCAAGGCTCACTACAACGTTGTCATGGGAGACTTTAACGCCAAAGTGGGAGTACAAACTTGCGGCGAATCGTCTATAGGACCACACGGATTTGGGAGTAGGAATCACAGGGGACAAATGCTCGTCAATTTCCTCGAGAGAGAGGGGCTTTTCTTGATGAACTCGTTCTTCAAGAAACAGCCCCAAAGGAAATGGACGAGGCAAAGCCCCGACTTTGTGACTAAAAACGAGATTGCCTTCATCATTACGGACAAACGGCGCATATTCAGAGATGTCTCAGTGATCACTAGGTTTAATACTGGAAGTGATCACCGACTTGTACGAGGCACTCTGGATATCGACTTTAAAGCCGAGAGATTCCGATTGATGAAGTCTTCGCTCCGTCCGAACCTACTCCAAACCGTTGTTGGGTCCGAAACATTCCAATTAAAATTGGAAAATCGATTCGCTGCCTTGGAAACCACAGATGACGTAGACCAGAAACTCGAAGAAGTGGTGGAAATCCTCAGGGATGAAGGGACGAAGTTTTGCGAGAGCAAGCGTACGGGCAAAAAGTCCAAACTCTCGGCAGAAACACTTCGGCTAATGAAAGAGAGACGAACAGACCCTTTGTCAGCTTTGTCAACTAATCTGGTGCGCAACAAATCCATAAAGAAGCTGGTACGACGCGACCTCCGATCCTCTCACACGCTCTTGATTAAATAATCAATTGAGCAGAATTGGGGGTCGAAAGTGTTCGTCCAGCCTCTGGGTAGAAGCCACCTCACAAAGCTGACAACGTCAACGGGGAACGTCGTCGCATCCAAGCCGGAGATTCTGTCGGAAGTTGAAGACTTCTACGGCAAGCTCTACGCATCGCATGCTTCAAGGCCCGAACCCGATACTGAGGATTCTAGAGCCACCTTAACCCGCCACTTCACAGAAGATCTGCCCGTAATTAGCCGAGACGAAATCGTGATGGCCCTTAAACAACTCAAAAATGGAAAAGCCCCAGGAGAAGACGGAATCACAACGGAGCTTTTAAAAGCCGGAGGAGCTCCAGCAGTTCAACAGCTTCAGCAGCTATTTAATTCCGTTCTTTTTACTGGGAGAACTCCACAAGCATGGAACAGAAGCATGGTGGTTTTGTTTTTCAAAAAAGGAGACAAAACCCTATTGAAAAACTATCGCCCGATTTCGCTTCTGAGCCATGTCTACAAGCTGTTTTCAAGGGTCATCACGAACCGTCTTGCGCGAAGACTCGACGAGTTTCAACCTCCGGAACAGGCCGGGTTTCGAAGCGGTTACGGCACCATAGACCACATCCACACGGTGCGGCAGATTGTACAGAAGACCGAAGAGTATAATTGGCCCCTGTGCTTAGCATTTGTGGACTATGAGAAGGCCTTTGACTCAATCGAAACCTGGTCTGTTCTCGAGTCCTTGTAGCGTTGCCAAGTCGACTGGCGATATATCGAAGTGATGAGATGTCTATATAATGCCGCAACGATGACTGTACAAGTACAGAACCAGCGAACTAAACATGTCCACCTGCGTCAAGGAGTGAGACAGGGGGACGTCATATCCCCGAAACTGTTCACTAACGCCTTAGAAGATATGTTTAAGACGCTGGACTGGAAAGATCGTGGCATTAACATCAACGGCAGGTACATCTCTCACTTACGATTCGCAGATGACATCGTCATTATGGCAGAGACGCTGCAGGACCTACGAAGGATGTTGAATGGCCTAGCTGATTCTTCTCGTAGCATCGGTCTCCGGATGAATTTGGACAAAACCAAAGTCATGTACAACGAGCACGTTGTTCCGGAACCGATTACCGTAGATGGAATCCCACTAGAAGTTGTCACTAAGTATGTTTACCTAGGGCAAACGCTCCAACTAGGCAAACATAACTTCGAGAAGGAAATCCAGAGAAGAATTCAGCTGGGCTGGGCAGCATTCGGAAAACTCCGTCGAGTCTTCTCGTCGCCTATACCACAGTGTCTAAAGACAAAAGTCTTTAACCAGTTCGTCCTACCTGTGATGACATACGGAGCCGAGACGTGGACACTCACAGTCCGACTGGTCCACCAGCTTAAAGTCGCTCAGCGAGCTATGGAGAGAGCTATGCTCGGTATTTCTCTGCGGGATCGAATCCGGAACGAAGTAATTCGCCAGAGAACTAAAGTTATCGACATAGCTCAACGGATTAGGAAGCTGAAGTGGCAGTGGGCTGGTCATATCTGCCGCAGGACTGATAACCGTTGGGGCAGACTTGTCCTAGAGTGGAGACCGCGAATCGGCAAACGTAGCGTAGGACGTCCTGTGACCAGGTGGAGCGACAACATACGCAAAGCGGTGGGCAGTGACTGGAAGAAAAGAGCCGAAGATCGGGCTCAGTGGCGCATCTTGGGAGAGGCCTATGTCCAGCAGTGGACTGATACAGGCTGATGATGATGAAGGCAAACAGGAAATTGGATTTTGTCTAGGGGCCCAGGTGAGATAGTGGTCAAACGCTAGCCTAGTAGTTATAAAAAAAGGTCAAATATTTTTTAATAATAAATTATTCCGTTTATTTATTTTTCTATTTGATAATTTGTAATTTAATTTAATGATAATAATTTATGTAATGATTTTTTTAATGTGTAACTATATGACTTGAAAAATTAGTCGCAATAAATGATTTTGATTGATTTGATTGATTGATTAATATTATTAGATATTTTTTTCTTATTAAAAGCGTTTAAACTTATTTTTAAATCGAACAAGTAAGTGAATGATCACTATCTCACATGATATTAAATAACGATGCGGTAAAAAAAAAAGCAAAAGCGCTTTGCAAGTACAAAAATAAAATCTTAATGAAAAAAAGGAATATGACGGTGTTATCGTCTCTTACATAATCGGACAGACATGAGAGAAAGTTAACTTTTTAAGGCATCCCTCACTCGTCTCGTTATGACAACACTCATTATCGTACGAAAATAAGCAAACCGCTTTATATCCATTAATATATCACTGCGGACGTACGTTTTGGGTACCTGGTTTAACAAATTTTCTATTCAAATAGAGCTTTTAAATAGCTATCCAAAAAGGTTTAAAGACATTTATTTCATTAACATCAATATTTGGAAGAACGCCCTAATAATCAGTACGGTGGTATAGGAAATAGCATTCTTTATAATGCGGGCGAAGCCGCGGAGCGCTGAAAACCTACTATCGAAAATAACTGGCGCGGCTTTTAGAATCTGTTTTTTTCGTTTTTATAACGATTTTAGTTATTATTCATTTAGGCACTTTGGTATAGTAGTTTTAGTTGTATCAATAAAGAGTTTAAAAGCTGTGGATGCCCCGAAAAGGACATCATCATCAGTTCATCACTCAGTGTCATCATCCTCACCCAGCGCTAAAACGTCCTTATCACATATTACATTAAACGTCCTTAAACATTGGTAAAATTATAATAGGTCCCACCACCCCCAAATGTGATATTTCAATGCACTTTGTACTTCAGTAATCGAAAACGCATAAAAACGCATCGAGAAAGGTCGTCAGATGTCGCTTTACGGTAAAGTTACGTCAACTGTCATTGAACTTGAATTTCAAATTCGAAATTCAAAGGTACAGTCCGGCAAGTATAACTTGGCGTGCCTGTGCGCCAATGTGCTTTTACTTTGTACTTTGATAACAGTTTCTCTTAAACCACTTTTAATTACTTTTGGCATTATTGAACTATTTTAATGTAGCAGATTTATCAACAATAATGTCGCGGTAATCTCTGAAACGTCAAACTCACAGTTTCAATTAAAAGAATTAGTTCCAAAAACCAACACCGCCAAGTTATACTTGTGGCACTGTACATATCTACTTTACGACCAGTTAAACCTAATAAGGTGGTGGGCAAAGAGTAACATCAAAGTCCTAGTAAACAGAGAGTCATAATAATAATAAATACCTACTGAGTGGTGGGTATGTAAATAGTAAAGACTAGTCATCATATTATTATCTAGAAAAATATAGTTATTGCCAGCTATGGCACTTATTTTGTGAGAATAGTCATGTAAAGTTGGGTATATATTCATTAGAGTAAAGATACATATCTCAATATAAGTAAATTGCACTAAGTTAATAAAAATGAAAATAATCGGGATAATGTGGATAGGATTTCCTTCACAATTAATACCGTCTGTTGGGTCAACTATCAAAATAGATACTAGTAGTCAGTAAATAATACTTACATTTTAAATTTAAAGCCGCCTGTACTATATGAGTATAGTATGTTTTTTTATATCTTATAGCTAGCTAGGTTAGCGTTTGACCTCTATCTCACCTGTTGGTAAGTGATGGATGCGGTCGAAGATGGTAAGCACGCTAGGCAAGAATGTGAACTGGTTCTCAAGGATAGCTGCCGGAACACATTAGATGTTTTGGTGGCAGATTTTCTAACTTAAGGGCCAGGCTGGCCAGGCGGACACTAGATAGTCCTACCAGGCTACCACCATGCGGGGGTTGTTGGTTTCTTAACGATGTTTTCCTTCACCGGAGGGCCACTGTAAGAAGCGCACGTACATTTTTCGATAGAAAAATCCATTGGTGCACGGCGGGGTTTGAACTCGGTACCACGGAATCAAAGCCGAGAACTCGGTACCACGGAATCAAAGCCGACCGTTCACCCAACTACGCCACCGGGCCCTCAAAAAAAATGTTTATTGAGACCACAGAAATCATTTATTCATATTCTGTGATTGAGACCATTCCAATGGGTCTAAACACGACATCTCTGCTTTTAGTTGGTATGCTTCGAGTCAGTTAGGAGTTGAGTGTTCTTACAATATCATTGAAGTAACAGCTGAATACTGAATTTTGAATTGATCAGACTTATAAGAGTTGCTCTCATAGCCTCACCAAAAGCTAAAAACACCTTTGATTCAGATCAAGTAATTTTACATAGGTGGCAGGAGCATATTAATCGATGTTCCGCCTGACTTTCTACCTTATAGTAGCTTACCCCATCAAGGACAAAATCTGCCGCCATAACCTTACGGTGTTCCGGCAGCACGCAGTCCTTGAGAGTCGGAGAGTGTATTCTAGGCCTAGCGTATTCACCATCTTCGACCACATCATCGCTTACCACCAGGTGAGATAGTGGGCAAATGCTGGCCTATAAAAAAAGTCACATGTAACAAGAATAAATACTTAAATCAAACAACTTATATGTTTTTAGCACTCCTGAAAAGTATACGAGTAGGTTTTTCCCTTACCATATTTAAAATTTCCACAATCGAAAGCTTATATTTCGTTTTTTAGGGTTCCGTACCCAAAGGGTAAAACGGGACCCTATTACTAAGACTCCGCTGTCCGTCTATCTGTCTGTCTGTCTGTCCGTCTGTCACCAGGCTATAGCTTATTAACCGTGATAGTTAGACAGTTGAAATTTTCACAGATGGTGTATTTCTGTTGCCGCTAGAACAACAAATACTAAAATTAAAATAAAGTTAAAAATTAAAGGGGGTCCCCTTACAAAAAACGTGTTTTTAAACGCCATCTATCTAATTAGTTTCGGCAAAATGACATAGATGACGCTAGTAAACGAGCCCCGTCTTTCTAGATCGCGACCAAAAAATATATGAGGTTGAAACTCTGTTATGTTTCGTATTGTACGGAACCCTCCCTAAGTGTGCGATAAGAGACGCGATGCTGACTCGCACTTGGCCAGTTTTATTTCTACCTTATTATATATATTTCTGTGGTTTTGATAGTAAAATATAGAGGTTTCTAAAGTTGCCGTGCAAGCGTTCTGTTAACAGAGCAGTGGGCGGACCGGTGCCTGCTGTAGACTGTTACATTTTTATAAACAGGCCACACTGCCGTTAGTTATCACATTAAATCGATGCTTAGACCTTAGCTCTTAGGTAGAAATCGATGGGACGAACTTGGACATTGGACTTAAGCACAGAATAAATAATAGCACAAGTAGGTATTAGGTAAAGCCACTGACCAGCAAAATGGGTAAAGCCTAGGCACAGTTTTTAAATTAACTAAGTCGCTGCGGCTTATTGTACTGGATAATGATACGCGGCCAAAACCTTATATGAAGAACAAAGGCGCTTTTGTTACGTAGTACTATTAATTGCTATTAAATGCTTTTGTCACAAAGGCACAAAATATTTAATTTACTACGTAACAAAGGAAAACGTAGGCTTTACCAGAGATAAGCTTCATAGTTCTTTTCGAGCATAGTAGCTTTACAATATTTTTTTAGTATCTCATAAGCTAGCGTTTGACCATCAACTCAGCCGGTGGTAAGCGTCGATGTGATCGAAGATGGTTAACGCTAGGCTTAGAATACTCTGACGCTCAAGGATTGTGTGCTGCCGGAACACCGTAAGGTTATGGCGGCAGATTTTCTTCTCGGTGGTGGTAAGCTACTTTTTGCTAGCAAGTCAGGGGGAACATCGATATAATATGCTCCTTCCACCTGTGGACGAACACCCGTGCTAGGATCTGAACCGGCGACCTCTCGCTTAGCAGTCAAGCCATGTATCCTATACAGTACACAAATGGGGCTCCCAAAAGGCAATCTAAATTAATGTTTTTTCAGTGGCACAAAATCTTACCCCATTGAATATGGTGATGAGTTGTTTAGTGGAATCACGCTTACCTGGAAAAAGAAAAAAATACTTGAGAACGGATTAAGCTCAATTAAATATTTGGGCAAAGGCAACTGCTCTATCCTATCCTGCTATCCTATTATCTTGCCAGGTTTCGAATGTTGTTACAAGCCCAAATTATCCCAAAAAAGGGCAGAATCACCAGTTCCTGTTGGAGTCACTGATAATGTATTAGGAACTTATCTGCCAGGTAAACTATTGTACGACACGTTGGCGCAAAGGATAGATAGCTTGCCTTCGAAATGGAAAGACGCCGGCTCAAATCCTAGCCGTACCAGTGCCCCACCAATGAAAGAAAGAAAGAAAGAAAAATCATTTATTTTGCAACAAGACAACAACAGTACTTACATTTCAATGAATGTGTATCCTGGGTGTTCACACATTCGTCCACAGGTGGTATAAGCATTATATCGATGTACTTCCTGACTTGCTACCAAAAAGTAGCTTCCCACCATCAAGGAGTGACCTGGTGGTAAGCGATGATATGTGGTCGAGGATGATGAACACGGTAGGCCTAGAATAGTCTAACTCTCAATTAAGGGTTGTGTGAAAGCTACTGTGTGATAAGCTACTTTTTGGTAGTAAGTAATGCGGAACATCGATATAATGCTCATACCAATTACTGTGGACTTAAAGTTTATCAGGAACCCGTGAAACTGGCCCTGAACCACAGAAATAATAGTACAAGTCACTAACCTACAGAATAAATTATAAGACAAGTAATTCATAATTCTTTATTTGCCACAATAAGGTAGGTAGGTACATATGGCCGTAAATAATTAAATTAGTCCTCTTATTCTACCTGTCACAGGAGTGCAAATATAAACTTGTATTTCACCGTCACAAATCACAATTACTTAATTTTAATCGATTTGAATAGGCACTTTTAAATAAAATAAATTACATTAATTAACAAACGAAACTAACTAAACTTGAATAATTGCAAGGTGAGTGTAGGTAATGATTGACACCTACCTTTGTTATTTTTAAATCACTAAGGCTATCGCACACGTGTAGTGATTCAGCACGAATCGCTAGCACATGTCGTATATTTACACAGTTAATCTAGAACTATTCATTATTCTGTGATATTCTGTGATGATTCTGGACATGATAGATAGTCTCATAGTAGAGCAAGGTCAAGGTGCAATTGCTTAGCATCTTTGCTTAACAATTTTTAACAACTTAAGGCCCTATTCACACAATCTCTAAAAGTATTGTGTTTTTGTCGTATTTTTTTACCAACTTCACAAAAAAGGGGGAGGTTCTCAATTCGCCCTTTTTTTAAATATTTTTTATTTGAGAGAGTTATGCTTCCCGTTTGGTCCCTTAGGTAGTATTTAGTAATTTTATCGAGATGTGTTAAGTCTCAAAGTTCTAAAACTCAATTTTCGTTTTAAAGATAGACATTTCTAAAGGTAAAATGTGTTTCCCATCCGTCTCTAACTTTTAAAATAAGAGAGTGAAAAATCCAAAAAAAATATATGTAGTAGATCTCAATAAACACTTTCAGCGGACGGACATTGGTTTGAATGAGATATCGTCAGCAGTTTTTGAGATATGGTACATTTTCAAAACCGCAAATCTAACTTTCTCCATTCATACAAACACTATGAAAAACGAAGATAATTATTTGCTGGTGAAAAATGTTAGTGGTATTTTTTGCTCGATCTTATAAAATATTGTAGTGTGGTACGGAACCCTACGAGTGCGAGTCCGACTTGCACTTCGCCAGTTTATTGTGCGTTATTTTTTATTTATATTAGTTTCACGGCCAGAAGAAAAGTAAATTATCAATATCTGCTTAAAGTTTAACCGGCACGACGGCAGTACAAATAGATCCATTTTTCATTCAGAGCGTGGGCTTATACAATAATCATGTACACTTGGTGTCCTGTAAATTCCAAGACACAGTAAACTTATTGTTTGAGTTTAATAGTGAAATGGCTAGTGGCGATGCCATCTGAGATGGAGCCGTCATAGTTTGTAATCGGAATATAGATAATTTATTCGTAGTTGGAATATGATTAGACGAGACCCTGGAGAACTGAAATTGTCGAATCCATATAAGTAGCGCAATTATCCCAAACCATCTTCCTGAATGGTTACACCGAACATAAAGATGACTTTCTTTATTATTTATATATATAAGCTATATATATAAGCTAGCCTTTGACTACTATAGAGATAGCGTGGCCTCAGGCCTAGCGTGCAGCTATCTACGACCTCTAGAAGAGTCTAGAGGTTGTAGATAGCTGCACGCTAGGCCTGAGTGAGAACTGGCACTCAAAGACAGCTAGATACGAGATACACACCGGGGGGTCGAACGAAAGCTGAATAGAGAAAGATGTTGCAATACGCCTGTGTTGATGAGTCTTCTTCAATTCGCCGTATGTTCTCCTTCGTTAGCTAGGTGTGTACCCGCCCGGCATTAGATGTTTTGGCGACAGAGTTACCAACTCGATAAGCTGATATATATTTTTTACACCTCCTCTTCAAGCTACCGCCGGCGTTCAAATTTAAGCAAATCCAAACATTCTCTTGCCGAATTAAGTTTATGAGACTCCTATCGTGCCACTTTATTATATTATTGTAATTTTGATAGCATTGAATGTGCCATGAACATGGCCTGAAGTGTACTGCACTGTACAGTGCAGGAAATAGTTGGAATCATGGAATAGCAAACGAGCTACGGCCGCGAGTGGGCATAGCTGCATGCAAGGTGTAGCTATCTGTAACTCGGTCGAGAGTTGAGCTGAGTCCCACTGCTATTGCTTCAATTTGCTTGGCATTTTGCTGTGTAAAAGGTTTCGGTTTCGACTGTCTAGGTGACCTCACAGATTAACAGTTCGCCTGCAGTCCCTGTTCGTATCGTATCCAAAGTCTGCATAGCCCACTCACTAAAACGATTATTGCCTGCCTGCCTGATAACTCTCGGTTCGAGTTTGTCGTCAGATGGTCGTTAGTTCGAAACCTGAAGCGAAACTCTGAGTGTTGTGATTACTGACAGACTGTTATCGTCCGGCGAAATGATAGTCTGTAGGGCCCTTAATAGCAGGTTAACATTTTTTCACAATACTTATTTATTTATTATTTATTTACCCAACCTACCTACCTTACTACCAAATCGTGCGGATGTCATAAACAACAAAAAATACAAATTGTCTTATGCATTTTTTATATTACTGTTAATTAAGAAATACATTACATTATAATGTCAGGTATTTGGTAATAGTTTTTTATTAAATCACATTTTTTTTAAAAATATATACCTATATTTTTTTATTAATATTTTTTTCAAATAAAAAGCTTACTAGCAATGTGGGTTGCACATTACTAGTATTCTTGTTAACCCCTCCAACTAAGCTAAATATGCTTGTGTCTGGAGTGGGTTCACGTCAATAGTGCAATTGGTGGGGATTGAACTCACGACCTCTCGATCGCCAGTCCAACACCTTATCCATTGGTATATTGCCGCACAAATGGTAAACCCTGACGTAATCATAATAACAGACATTACCTTACTTTAACGCTTGATTAGCCCTCCGCGTCAGCCAGTCACCAGCACCTTATTGAGTTAAACAGCCGATTAGTAATCGATCAACCGTAAACAGAATATGAGTCTTCTGAAGTCATAATAACAAGAGTGAGTCCAACAGAGGTTGAAACTAAATCGACCAGAACGCCGAGCAGGACGCGCTGAATTTGACTGTAAAACTTGTATAACAAGTGAATTATTGAAAACAAAAACAAAACATAAAAAAATTGCGCTCAACACATTATATTTTATTACTTTGACGTTTCGACGAAATCGGATTGATCTTGGTCACGAGAAGACGAAGAGGAGCTATACATATAAAAAATATAGATGTAAAAGGACTAAGTGCATCGAATTATTACATATTCGATGACTAAGGTTGAGTTGCACCATCTTACTTTAACCGTAACTATAACTAATAACCGGTGTTTTTATATGGAGTTTGACAGATTTTTGACGTTTGTTATAGTTAAAGTAAGATGGTGCAACTCAGCCTAAGTGTTTGAATCGAACAAAAGTAATATAGTTTGCAAATGCCTACATCATAGTACTAGAAGTGCCCCGCGGCTTCGCCCGCATTAAAAACTTTTTATTTATTTAAAACTTTTCTCTCGTAAAACCTTTCTTTCATAAAAACATTTTTTTTTAATATAAAATAAAACTGACCAAGTGCGAGTCAGCATCGCGTCTCTTATCGCACACTTAGGGAGGGTTCCGTACAATACGAAACATAACAGAGTTTCACCCTCATATATTTGATTAATTGATATTACCAAGAATATTTGGTTTGGTCGCGATCTAGAAAGACGGGGCTCGTTTACTAGCGCCATCTATGTCATTTTTCCGAAACTAATTAGATAGATGGCGTTTAAAAACACGTTTTTTGTATGGGGACCCCCTTTAATTTTTAACTTTATTTTGTTTTTAGTATTTGTTGTTCTAGCGGCAACAGAAATACATCATCTTTGAAAATTTCAACTGTCTAACTATCACGGTTAATGAGCTATAGCCTGGTGACAGACGGACAGACAGACAGACAGACAGACAGACAGACAGACAGACAGACAGACAGACAGACAGACAGACAGACAGACAGACAGACAGACAGACAGACAGACAGACGGACAGCGGAGTCTTAGTAATAGGGTCCCGTTTTACCCTTTGGGTACGGAACCCTAAAAACAACGGGTTGCACTCCGGTAGTGCCGGCAGAAGTGAAACTTTAAAAACTTTAACTTTTAACACGTCAATTTTGAATATTTCGGAATGACACCTCGCGCAAGCGTCCTGCGCTCCGTCTTACGAATTTTCGACCAGGACACGTGACCTGACGCGAGTTTAAATTTTTTTACCCATTCCAAGAAAAGTGCACAACGCCGCTAAAGAAGTTTTTACTTCAAAAAATAATTTGCCAAATCTAACTAATAGATTCCGACTGTTGCCCCGTTTTACCCTCTTGGGGTTATAATTTCTAATCTATCTATATATTCTAAAAAAACCTGAAACATGTATTTACCTTTTTATTTACAGAAGTATACTTGTTTGAAGTTTCCATCTCCATACAAACGTTGAACCCCCGTTTCATCCTCTTAAGGGGTGAATTTTAAAAACCTAGCTGGTACCTACGCCATAATAACTATGTGCACGCCAAATTTCAGCGATAAGCAGTTAGAATAGAATAAATTTATTGCAAAAACTGTGCACCAAAAACTGTGTAAAAAAGTTTGAAGCTGTGTGTTGCTAGATCAGTCAGTCGGTAACGTTTTCCTTTTATGTATGTAAGTACAGATTAAAATTTATATTTGTTTTAAAATTATTGTGCACATTATTTAAAAAGTCAGTTATCTCACCGCGTGATCTGAGGGCCCGGTGGCGTAATCGGGAGAACGGTCGGCTTTGATGCCAGAGGTACCGAGTTCAATCCCCGCAGTGCACCAATGGATTTTTCTATCGAAAAATGTATGTGCGCTTTTCACAATGGCCCTCCGGTGAAGGAAAAACATCGTTAAGAAACCAACAACCTGCGCATTGTGGTAGGGCACTATCTAGTGTCCGCCTGGCCAGCTACCAACCACTCTCAAATTAGAAAATCTGTCGCCAAACATCTAATGTGTTCCGGCAGCTAACCTTGAGAGCCAGTTCCCATTCTAGGCCTAGCGTGCTTACCATCTTCGACCACATCATCACTTACCAACAGGTGAGATAGTGGTAAAAACGCTAACCTATAAGATATATAACAAATCACTAATTCCCGAGGAAGAGCGACGCACCCGCTCGAAACCTAGGTCGAGAAAGTTCGACTAAAGGTGCGTGAATTACAGCCGATAATTACATTAATAATTCAAATTCATAATTACTCATCAACACCTCAATATCAATATTATTAATGCGAAAGTCAGTATGTATATTTGTTTGTTAGACTTCTTCACGATCAAACGGATTTAGCTGAAATTTTGCACAGGGATAGACTAGACAGTATTATCGATTAGGCTATAGGATACTTTTAAACGCGAGCGAAGCCGCGGGGCACAGCTAGTACCACATAAATCTCATCAGTCCTTAATTAATGTTATACCGCGACACGGATACAAAGTACCCACTTCCCAAGCATGAAGCAAGCCACCCCACAATCGATGGATGTCAGTGAACTTGAACTACGATGGCTACTCCTTCAGTTCCGGACGTGGGAGGAAACTGAATGGCATATTATTTCCCTGGCATTAGCATATTTTTATTGGTTAGCTAACCCGCCCCATGCAAGGTAACCTTTTTAACCGACTTCAAAAAAGGAGGAGGTTCGCAATTCATCGGAATATTTTATTATTTTTATGTATGTTCCCCGATTACTCAAAGACGCATAGACCGATAAAAAAAATTCTATGCTATCGAGATTCGAGGAGTATCTTCAGAGATATGGAGATAAACATCTCAAACTTGGTACTGAAAATGACCAGCACGGCATTTGAAGTAGGTTATTTTAGTTTTTTATCTATTATATCTTAAATTATTAGGAAATCAATCTATTTATTGAGTTAAATCTTCAGGTAGTTGCTCACATATATGCTCCCATAAAAAGGTAGGTACTGAACAAAGGTTTTACATGAGTCATCACAACTTTTACATGAGTATTCACAACTTTTCAACCGACTTCCAAAAACAAATGACGTTCTCAATTTGTCTGTTTTTTTTTTGTATGTATGTTACGCGATTACTCCGTCAATTCTGAATCGATTCGAATGATTCTTTTTGTAATCGGTAGGGTACGTTTCCGAGGTGGTCCCATTGTAATTTTAATCGAGATCTGATAAGTATCTCCAGAGATATGAAATTGTCTCGCAGGGCATTGAAGTCGGTTGTTTTAGTTTTTAGGGTTCCGTACCCAAAGGGTAAAACGGGACCCTATTACTAAGACTTCGCTGTCCGTCTGTCTGTCTGTCTGTCTGTCTGTCTGTCTGTCTGTCTGTCTGTCTGTCTGTCCGTCTGTCACCAGGCTATAGCTCATTAACCGTGATAGTTAGACAGTTGAAATTTTCACAGATAGTGTATTTCTGTTGCCGCTAGAACAACAAATACTAAAAACAAAATAAAGTTAAAAATTAAAGAGGGTCCCCATATAAAAAACGTGTTTTTAAACGCCATCTATCTAATTAGTTTCGGTAAAATGACATAGATGGCGCTAGTAAACGAGCCCTGTCTTTCTAGATCGCGACCAAACCAAATATTCTTGGTAATATCAATTAATCAAATATATGAGGTTGAAACTCTGTTATGTTTCGTATTGTACGGAACCCTCCCTAAGTGTGCGATAAGAGACGCGATGCTGACTCGCACTTGGCCAGTTTTATTAAACTATATTAATTATTGCGGTAGAAGAACTGCGTTGCGAGACTTTTTTTTATGATATAAGGTAAAAAGACAAGCATAACGCTCGCCTGATGGTAAGCGATGACGTCTACCTATTACAGATACAGCGGAATACAAAATTCTGGACTGACAGAATTTTGCATGTCTCTGCACTGCGCCTTTTACATTGAGACATAAAGCTGTTAAAAGTCTGACGTGCTCTGTAATTTCACTGGACACCTTGCCATTTCAACCGAAAAACATTCCTATTTCACGGCTGAAAATTAATTGGCAAAGTGGTGGTACCACCCCAGGCGGACTAGCAGAAGTCCTACCACTAAAAAAAGAGACTTATACTTCTATATATGCTTATACTTCTAGAAATGGAACAGTATTGTAGTACAAATAAGTAATTTATTCGCACCCTCATACAGTGCGTGCAACTCCCAAGTGATTTTGATTACTCACAAGTAATAATTATTCAACGTCGAGACGAATGCACTATTTATCATAATCGTGATCGGTTTATCGTATCAATAATGGCCGAGTATTTCTTTAAGTGCAGTCAGAAGTCTCAATTGTTTCTCTTTTCATACTAATCTCGGAATACTTTTCTGAGTGTCATTCATCAAAACTTTATGCGATGAAACCCCTAAATTTATTTATTGAAGCAGACCCGACAGACGTTGTTATGCCCTTTTCATTAATCCCCTAAGAAACCAACGAATCAGCTGCCGTGATTTTTAAATTTTCTGAGTTAGTTTTCTTTGTCGGAATATAATAAAGCAAACATTTAAAACCAAACATTACCTAAATGGTCCATCCGTTGTAATGCGCTAACCAACGAACATAATATTCAAGGAACTCAGAAAAATCAAACCATTTAAGGGTAGTTAGGTAAGTACGAAGTAAAATTTAAAATGAACTTTTTTTCTTACTCATAAAAGTATTTGAAGAGATAGTAAAAGATAATTCTTTAGTCATCCACAAAAATGCGTGTACAGTGGAATTACTAGAAATCAGTGTGCTTATTATTTAGAATTCCATCTACCCGCAGAACATTGAAGCCGACGATGCGCCACGCAGTATACTACGCACATCCGACCATTCCCCTTTCTATTTCTACACCACTAAAATAGAATAGTTCCTTAGGAAATAAATCCACCATCGCCGTGCAACTATTTAGACAAATAAATGGCTACAAATTGTCGTGTGTATTTACTTTATTAGGGGCGGGATTAAATTAAGATTATAAATTTGATTATTGATTTGATATGAGAGCTTCGTTGGCATTAATAGAGAATTGATGTTTGACAATGGTACAGTAAGCTTATATAAAAAAGTACCGATACCTACAGGGAATTTGTAATGTGTGAAAACCGTTGGGGTAGACTTGTCCTAGAGTGGAGACCGCGAATCGGCAAACGTAGCGTAGGACGTCCTGCAGGTGGAGCTGTAAAAGAAGAGCCGAAGATCGGGCTCAGTGGCGAATCTTGTGAGAAGCTTACGTCCAGCAGTGGGCTGACACCGGCTGATGATGATGTGTGAAAACGCCAAACTGCGATAGGTACTTTTATCGTTTCACGACATATTTCAAGTGTAATAAGCCTAGTGAGTTTAAACTCGAGTGATCCCAAATAAAATAGTAAATAGATCTCGATTGGACTACAAATACCACAATCAGCGGCGGGCTGTAAATACGCGAATCTGTTTGTTTGGACAACCCGCGAACGTCTGGCATTCCTCGTACACGCACTACTTTAGGGATGAGGTATATCTACTACTCATAGTCTTGGTATTTCCGTCTTGGATATCGGAAAACGAGTTTTTTTTTATTCCTTAGGTAACAGCAAAATGCTATATTTTATCAAAGAAGATAAACTGAATAAAAAACGCAGTTCATGACACTATTCTCACATTTTTACAGTTATAAAATTGAAGAGAAATCTTAAAAATACACTTATAAACAATGAAAAAAAATCACATTCATAAATTAAATTTAGAATATAATTTTTATTAGTTAATTAATTTAAATTTTGTGTTACGTATTTAGTACGCTTACAAATTGTACAAATAAGGAATGATTTTATTACATTTCAAAAATAAAATTACGTTCTATGTTATGCTTACAGTTATACTGTATTGCATAATACTGATGATATTATATTTATAGCTAACGTATACGCGAATTCAAGCTATTTGTGTACTTAATATTAGATCCATAATTGTTTCAAGTTAATATTGAATGCTCAATTTTTGTTTAAATTGCATCATTTTCATTCAAATATCTAATTGTATGTATAATAACCACAGAATAAATAATAGTACAAGTAGTATTACTACCCTACCGATACTTTTCTTAAAAAATAAATATCTAACCAACAGTTCACAAGAAACAAGACTGGACTTCCTCTAAGCATCACGAATCAGTTGAAAACGCGAGGTCTTTGCCCGCGGGAATAAATAGCCTGCTTAAGTATAAATCTATACCCATCGTCAGTTTAGTAACGCCTTATTCGGTGAATCTTTAGCAGTAGAAAGTATACTTTCATCTTATTAATCATTGTCGGATCGCAGATCTTATCTACGCTAATGATGTCAATTGACGTCGCGTTATACGGTAAATGCGTTTCTATGGATGTTTAACATCGATTTATTAGTGTTTCCCATCACTAATATCTATTATACAGTGATGAACAAACAAAAAATATTAGTTCATAGTTTAAAAAGACGTAGCGTATTCTGATAAGATTTAGTAACTGTTAATGAATACCTAGAAAATTAGATTGCTCTTGATATAGGGTATAAAACCTACTAAATAGTGAAAATATGAGTGATTTTGGTCTGGAGGACTAAATTTCCGTCAAGTGAAGTTAGACTGAACATCTACACGTCTTTTCGTAATTTAGGGTTTTGCAAGCTACAGTTACTGTTATTTATCAACAAAGCAGTAGCGGATCCAGGATTTTTGTTTGGGAGGGTGGGCTTTGCGTGCTATGTTATGGGTGCACTTGGACGATTTTGGAGGGCACTTGAGCCCCTAGCCACCCCCTGGATCAGCTAGTGTCAACAAGGCCAATACCTATAGAACCATATATTATATATTATATAATATTATGTCTTATGCAAGCGTAGTCTTAATTCTGTAATGTTATGTAATTTTAAAAATGCCAACCACTCCCTAATAATTATACAATTTTAAATAAACAGTAACGTTCTGACCCTTTTAAACCAAGGGGAACTTCATTAATGTATTATAGTTTAGCATTTCCATTTCCCCGTGGCGAACATTAAGTGCCATAAAAGTAATTTATAGCAAATGGCAAATATTGCCTTTCCCACGAAGACTGTCAAACACAGCAGACAGCTCCATAAGTTGCTTAACTAAAATTTATTTAGTCTTGGGGATGATATTTATAATAGGTACTTACCATAAAGACTTGAACCTACACCTAGTACATGATATGTTACTACAGTACTAGGTACTTATCAGTCTAACGGTGCCTACAGACTATGTAACATAACATGTTATAACACAGTTATTTCACATGTTTCAGATAATGTGGACACGGAATTTTATAAGACATGTTATAATATCATGTTTTATAACATTTCATGTCCATAGCCGAAATATCGGAAGCTCACAAATAATGAAAAACATGGTAAATATCCCGTTCAAATATCTTGTGAAAATGTTAAATAACAATTTAATACATTTTATGTAACATAGTCTGTACGCACCCTTATAAATTTTTAAGATGCCGAATTTTGTTAGTCTCTGAAAGTCTTATATTGCTGCATAGATAGCAGGTAGGTAGGTATTAGCTATTCGTATGTTTTACTATCCTCTGATAGTAGCTCAGGAAAACATTTTGATTGTCTTGTAAACCCGTGAAACAAAATTAAATAAGTACACAATCATACAACCAAGTCCTTACAAACTAAAAGACTTACACATTATTATGAAAACCGCCAGGTCATCACAATTCACAGTTAAATAATTTAAAAAGATCTACTTACAGATATTTAAAAATAGTGAACCGCCAAACTTCCTAAAAAAGTCTTCCTAAAAATAAAACATTGCAAGAATCCTTTTCTCAGCTCTATGCTGTTTTAAGTGCGCGCCAAAAGCAACTTTTTAAATCACAAGGAACGTTCACGTTTCACGCAAAGCAAATTGCGTTCCGTTCCCCCACGCCCAACTATGCAAAATATGGGGTGTTTCACCCAAAAAGGTTTCACCATAAATCAATCCAAGTGTGTTAGAGTAATCCTTCCCCAAGCTTTTAATTACGTCTAGCCGATGTATTATTGTTAAGTTTTGATGGGGAAGGGTTGTAAAGTGGTGTAGTGAGTGAATTGTCGGCTTTGACGCCAGATGTACCGAGTTCAATCCCCGCCGTGCGCCAATGGATTTTTCTATCATAATATGTAATGTGCACTTTTTACAGTGGCCCTCCGGTACTTGTACTATTCATTATTCTGTGCCTCCGGTGAAGAAAAACTTCTTTACGAAACCACAAACCCCCGCATGGTGGTAGGAAACTATCTAGTGTCCGTCTAGCCAGCTACTACTCTCAAGTATACGTAGTACTATTAATTATTCTGTGCCTTGAGATAGAAAATCTGTCGTTAAATATCTAATGTGTTCCGGCAGCTATCCATGAGAGCCAATTCCCATTCTAGGCCTAGCGTGCTACTATCTTTGATCGCATCATTACTTACCAACAGGTGAGATAGTGGTCAAACGCTAGCCTAAGTATATGATATTAAAAGTATGTACATACCTGCTGTGCGTGTGTAGCTTAACTTATTATCTTGTACCTGTAGGTTTAAGGTTATTTTGTTGCAACGCTCGGCGAGTCAACATCTCCTGAGTCCTGAGGATGTTTTGTGGGGAGGCAAAACAAGTGGCGGAATTTTTTGCTTTTATAAATATCGTTTCAGCACACTGGTCATCATTGTAGTTATAATAATTACTTTTATTTTATTTTTTTCAATTGCGTGTGATTTAAATGAACACCTTAGCAAGTAGTAGATACTTTACTTATTAAGTACCTAAGTACCTACTTAATTTTTTTCAACCAAAATATATATTCTATTTAATTCAAGTCGTCAAGGAATTTTATGATAATGAAGTGATTGGCAGTTGACACTTCATTTAGTATCTTAATCGGACGCGATGTTTAGACGCTGGATAATCTGCTTGCGCACTACCAAACGTGGAACATACGTAAATGCAAACATGATGTAGGTTACATAGACTGCTAAAACATAAACCATCGTTTTGTTTTTGGCGTAGTCGTCGGCTAAAACCAAGCGCGTGTAATATCGGAAGGTATCGACCGAATACCGGCGCCGACCTATCCCAAGCTGCAGCAGGGTTGTCACTTCACAAGTAACGGTCATACAGTGATTATCTGGGGCCTTATTCGGTATGACCATTTTGAAGTCTTACCGTGCCGTGTTACGTTATCTCCGTGTTATGGTATTCTCTATGCCAATTAAAACGCGGTAGGGTAAGGTTATGAGCGCGTTTTGAGCTGTCAAAATATCGTGACATATGAGGACGTGTAACGCGCGCGTTTTGAATAATTTACCTATCGTGTGGCATACAGAATACAATTTTTCAATAACGTAACGTGGCGCGTTAAGGAACGCGTTATCTCATTGATCATACTGAATAAGGCCCCTGAAGTGGTATTTTTAAACCCCGACGCAAAAAGAAGAGCTGTTATAAGTTTGACGTGTGTATTTGTATGTCTGTCTATGGCATCATAGCATCATAGCGCCCAAACGGAAAAACCGATTTTGATTTCATTTTTTTTTCTATGGGTGTTTTCATTTATCGCGAGTTTCCTTAGCTTTGATGCACGAAAATCTGTTCGGTCGTTTTAAAACTATGGGCTTTTGTATAGTTTTTTTTCTAGTCAGGTGTGGTTTTTAATTTTGAATTTAAGTATAATATTTTTACTCAACTTATTTAGAAACAAACAAGGTGATTTTTTTTGTGTAATTATAAGGATGTAGGAATGTATATAATAGGTATGTAGGTAATTTGTTACCTTTTTGGATCCACGACGTTTAACGCTTTAAGTACATTTCTTTTACAAAATTAGAATATAAAAAATAAATTAACGACACATCATATTTAAGATGTTGCTACTTTACAAATACAAAAATTCAGTAAACATTTGCATATGTACAAATTTTAGGTAAAAGCCTTACCTTTTTGCTTTAGTTTAAAAAAAGACTGTTGCAAAAAAGCAAAAAATTGTCTTCGCCGGAACTATGATCGTTATCATGTACAGAGTACAAAAGTACGTAGTTGTTTACACATAAAGAATTTTAGAATTTATGCAAAAAATTCCGCTAAAATATTTAATTCAGCTAAAAATGGAATGTAGTCAACGCTTAGAGCATAGCGAAGCGAAGTGTCATCCAGGTGAGTCCAAGACGATAAATTTTATTTGTAAGGTGATTCAGAATTTTTATAACATTATAGACACGTGTTCCTCACATACAACGCGTTTTAAGCGTAAGTTCTTCCCGCGTACCTGCTAAATGTGAAATGATCTTCCTCCCGATGTTTTCTCACAGTAGACTGATCTGAGTTGCTTCAGATTCCTCTTTCTAAAGACCAGACTACGCACCAGTATTGCCTCGGGTATTGCAGGTGTTAAAAGGCGGCGGTAACCACTTACAACCATGTGGGACGCTTGCTTGTTTTCTGCTCTATATTTATAAAAAAACATAACTATAGCAAACAACAGACAAATCCTTCACGATCACTCTCAAATAACTCTTACTATGGGCTCATCGACGTCCTACGTTGATGCTATGGCTATTATATTCTCTTCGCCAGATCCAACAAGATTGATTACGTTTTACAGTGTCACTTTTTAATTAATTAAACAACATTTTTCTCCGTAATGGGATGTCATGCGCTCAGCGGTCACAATGCCCCGAAGTCGCATAATTATTTACTGGAACCCAACGAAATAATAAAATAGAGACGTGGATAGTGATGTTCTTTGCTGAAGGTATCCCGCGTATACTTATATTTAAATCCGATTAATTTATTTAAAATTTTGATGATATGATATTTAAAAACTTTAATTAGATTTTGAAGTTACACTCCTTGTGGGGAGTTAGTTATAACGATGCGCGCGCATAAAGACAGAATTTTAGAACTAAGTACACCATGAAGTTAGTCGATAAATCTAAAAGGGGCATTTGCCGGCTAACTTCATCGTGTAGTGTGAAGTGTCATCTATAGTCACGATATTTATTCCGGTATTTCTAAATATACAACACGTGTTTTATATCAATTACCCCAAAATTGACACTGACTTAAAGCAATAATCCTGTGAGCGAACCAAAAAAATCGATAACTTATCGATATGAAATTTATTTCACAACCTTGACCTTTAGCAAAAATAGACAATTTAGCTTCAAAAACCCTTGCACTATGCAGGGGGTGCTTCAAAGCGAAACATGCATCAAAAAGGCAAATCCTATCTAGCGTACTACCTATGCAGTTATCTATGGATTTGAGATTGTAAACAAATTATTTACTGTATAGGCATCGCTACTATAGAATTTATTAATCGAAACAAAACATTTAACTTTTAATTTTATTATCTAGATTGAAAGAGTCCCGTACATCACTAACCATTTTCGAAGCATGTCTGACTTAACTTTTTTTCCAGTTGTTGTCGGGTCAGGGTAATGCACTTATTCACAGATCGGGAGATTTTGTTGAGGCTTTGGCGTATTAAAAGTGTTAAAGGTCACAATTCACTAAAAACAAAGGTAGGTACATTATCTGTATCGAGAGACTGTACACATTTTAAAAATAAAATAATGTATTTAATAGAAAGTACCTACCTGCTCATGATAACAAAACATATACATTATTATTACTAGCTTAAATATAGCTGAGCTAAGAGTCAATTTTGATGTAACTAAACATAAATAAAGTAACAAAAACACTAAAAATAGTGTTATCCTTGTCGAACTTCTAAAGTAAAATAAATACTACAGCAGGAGTTATAGTCCTGTCAAATTTCAAGAAAGATTTTTTCAAAAAAGTACATAATTTGAATGATAATACTTAACTAATCATACTAGGTATTAACCTCCAACTCCAACACAAAACGAGGGGGTGTTCTATCTATAAGAGAAACTGTGGTAGCCAAAACGATGGATAGACCTAAATTAACAGCAACAAAACAACAAAAGTTGGACTCAAAATGTGGTGCATTGCTAAACTACGCACGTTCTTACCTTGAGATAGATAAATGTTTTGTCTCACATGCACACTAGGTGGGCACTTTTTTGTAAAACCGAAAATTCAAATAAGACTATAGAGGTCCCAACACTAGTTAGGTACTAGAAAATATTTTGTATGTTTCATTTTTACTAACACTCACGTAAGTAAAAGCAAAACATTTCAATCAATCATAGATAAAGATTGCTAGAAAGTAGAAACACAAAACATGCAACTAGACAAAAAAAAACATAAAAAAAAGTGCAAAGCGCCACCCCTGCATGTTATCTATCCGCTCCGCGCCCCCGACTATAAAGGCACCCCATTTCATTGCCAAGTCCGTGTCCACATATTAGATAATACGTCTTGTTGTGTAGTCTGTCGCCTCTTATCACTGTGGAACCGCATGGCGCCTGATCTATGGCACACATGAAAAGTTAGGTTTATTGGACTGGTTATTGCTAGGACAATGGATTACAATCGTCCTAGGGTTATGGCTTTTTTGCGGTAAATCTTTCGCTAGTCTGTGGCTTTACCAACCTCTTTGTTAAACCGGAGCAAAAGTTGCAGAATCTCTACACAAGATTAGAAACTAAAACAACCGACTCCCATACCGCGTGAGTCAGTTTCAGTAGCAAATTTGAGACATTCATCATCATATCTTTGAAGATACTTATCAGATCTCTATACTACTCTAAAGACGAATTGAGAACCTCCTCCTTATTGGAAGTTGGTTGTAAATATGAGGTACCTACTACATAATACTGTTTACTTGTTTTTTTATGTGCGTTGCCAAATCCGTATGTCCGCATATTGGAGCATAGGTCGTGTTGTGTACTTAATCTATCATCACCGGTTAAAACAGTGGAACCCACATGGCACCTTGTTTATTGAACATGATATACTTATACCATTTTACTACGGTTGTCTACATCTACTTTCCCTACAGTAACTTTTGAACTTTTGAAGGTAGAACTTCTGCTAGTCTGTGGCAAGGTGTTAAAATTGGACCATAGATATGGATTGGACACGTAGATATTGGACACTTAAGAGTAGGTACAGAGCTAGTAACAATTACTTTAGTAATTGTTACACTGAGGTACAGAGCATTTCCTCTGCGGATTGGAGCATTTGTTATACCCTACAGTCTACACTACCTACGTTATATATAGGTATTTGTTACCAATCATCATAAATTAATCTATTCGTATCTGTTTGTATATATCTATAACATATGTATTAATTATTTTAAAATATTATAAATTAATTTTTGGAATAATTTGCTTTCTCTCTGTTGTAATTTACTGCGCCGCCACTATTTTTTCTGCACCTCCAGGATGACTGGTAGAAAATGCTATTCTAGCATTAAGTCCTCCGTGTACAATTTTTGTGTGTGCAAAAGTATAAATAAATAAATAAATAAATAAATAAATAAATAAATAAATAAATATACTTACTTTGGTAATTCACAAAAATATGAATAATAAGGTAGTTATTAATATTTCTGTGGTATATATCACTGAATACCTTCCCTTTCAAACCAGAAAACATTTTCAATGGGTACCCCAATTAATCCATTCTCATATTAAAATGGTATAGAAAAGCATCCCTTGCAAACCGCTAAATCACAAAATCACAGTCCATCTTATTACCGAAATGGCAACAAACAGTTTGGCATTCAGCCAAGGTTAGCGTCTTTGCCTTCCGCATTTTCATTGACCTCTGAAATCCCATCTTTTCTATAGAAAATAATACAGTATGTTATATGTGGGGGGATCTTTTTAAAATGGTCGTGAAACCACCCCGTCTAGACGTAAGTCTGGTACTCTGGTAGTTCCGCACATGCGCATTGTGACATTTTATTAAACAAAACGGTTTAATAAATGCACTTTCGGGAATTGGATGAATCGGAAGACGGGAGGAGGAAGGAAACGATCGTGATATGCATAGAAGTTGCTATAAGTTAGTTATATTTTTGTTTTGGTTAGGTACGTCGTATTGGTTCTGTATAATAATTAAGTTTAAAAAAAACAACCGACTTCCATGCCCCGAGTCAATTTCAGTAGCAAGTTTGAGACGTTTATCGTCATATCTCTGAAGATACTTATCAGATCTAGATGAAATTACAATGGGACCATCTCAGAAACGAAGCCTACCGATTAAAAAAGAAACATTCAAATGGGTTTACAATTGACGGAGTAATCGCGTAACTGACAAAAAAAACATACAGACGAATTGAGAACCTCCTTCTTTTTGGAAAGTCGGTTGAAAAATAGTATATAAGTATAAGAATATCAATACATACATAAAATCACGCCTATTTCCCGTGGGTGTAAGCAGAGACTACTTCTTTCCAATATCAATACCAATAATGAAGTATAGACACGTTTCAATCATGGTAGGTAACAATTTGCAATAATTTATTTAAACAAAACCTCAGTATTGGTTCAAAAGAGTGTTTTGATCCTTATTTAAAGCAGATGTTACGAGGAATTTAAAGCCGATGCAAGAACAGCTGTTCTAGAGAGCCAGTTCCCATTCTTAGCCTAGCGTGCTGCCACTTACCAACAGGGCAAATAGAGACCAATCTGCTATTAAAATAATATCGTTTAAAAACTAAAAAAGAACCGACTTCAATGCCACGCTATTCATTTTCAGTACCAATTTTGAGATGTTTATCTCAATATCTCTGGAGATACTTATCAGACCTCGATAAAGTTACCATGGTACCACACTTGGGATATCTCCTTTCGTACAAAATAATAATAATCAAAATCGGTTCATAAACGACGAAGTTATCCGCGAACAAACATAAAAAAAAACAAATATATATACGGTCGAATTGAGAAACCTCCTTTTTTGAAGTCGGTTAAAAAAGCTACGAGAGGGTTAATACATCTTGTTGTAACAAGTGCTCGTCTTATTACAATATAATATCGATGCAACTACATCAACGAGGCCTATAATTAATTAACTTGCTCGTAATTTGACGTCATAGCGTGCGAACATGAAAATTACCCTTGCCTGTCTTCACTTAAAAAAAAACAACACCATATGAAGCAAGTTTCTTGATACAATGAGCTCATCTGACATTCGATTAGTTACTTTAACTCCTAAGGAATATTGTTTTTATTAAGTTCTAGAATTATTGTAGGACCATAAAGGTTGCCAGTGTATGATCGGTGTTGCGTAAAAAGCAACCATTATACACATGGTTGAACAGGTAGAGCAAATCAGCAAATCTAAGATAAGACTACAGTATAATTGTACACAGACATGTAAATAAGGTTAAAGTAGATTTTAATACAAAAAAATAAATAAATCCGAACGTAATCGCTATCATCGCTATACATCGCTTTTTCAGCATCATCATCAGCAGCCTGTGTCAGTCCACTGCTGGACGTAGGCCTCTCCCAAGATGCGCCACTGAGCCCGATCTTCGGCTCTTCTCTTCCAGTCACTGCCCACCGCTTTGCGTACGAGTATGTCGTCGCTCCACCTGGTCACAGTACGTCCTACGCTACGTTTGCCGATTCGCGGTCTCCACTCTAGGACAAGTCTACCCCAACGGTTATCAGTCCTGCGGCAGATATGACAAGCCCACTGCCACTTCACCTTGCTAATCCGTTGAGCTACATCGATAACTTTAGTTCTCTGGCGAATTACTTCGTTCCGGATTCTATCCCGCAGAGAAATACCGAGCATAGCTATCTCCATAGCTCGCTGAGTGACTTTAAACTGGTGGACCCGTCGAACTGTGAGTGTCCACGTCTCGGCTCCGTATGTCATTACAGGATTAACGCTTTTTAACACGCTATTATTAACTTTGCCTGTATCTTTGAATCTATGTATCTATGTATCTATGTAACGGAATCTTTGAACGTGATTTTTATTTTAAATAATTTATGATCGTACAAAACGAAAAAACCGACTTCACATCACATGCTGCGATAGTGAAAATATCCACTAGCCATAATCATGTCATTAAGGTATCAAATTTGTTTATATTGTTTATCCTCATATATCCGGAGATGATTATCGGATCTCGAAAAAATTTGAATGGGAACAAACGGGAGGCATAATTTCTCAAAAAAAAAAATTCAAATCGGTTAAGATTTGACGGGTTGGTAACAAACATTAAAAAAATACAGTCGAATTGAGAACCTCCTCCTTTTCTCTGAAGTCTGTTAAAAATACCACTAATTATAAACCGCAAGTTCGTTCACGTTTTTATCTTATTATGTAAATACAATTGATACAAAAAAGCTACCTCCAGAAGATGAATTTAGCATTGAACATATTAGAGGGTATATACAGGGTTATTGGTGATTCGACTTATTCCCGGCAGGAGCAGATAGGGAGGGAGGCTAAAATGCCACATATTTAGAGCCCCCCAATGTTTGGCCGAAAATTAATATTTAAAGAGATATTACGAAATTAGCAATTTTTGGAAAAACACTCCATTTTGGAAGGTTTTAACAAAATTTAAAAAACGCCTTATTATAAATGTTACTCAATGTATTTTTATTCGTAGAGAAATTTGTGATAAAGCTTCATAAGTAATCAAATATCCAAAAATATTTAGAATGTAAATAACAATGACTTAACGTTTTTTAATTTTAAGTTTTTTTTATTAATCTGGCATATTACTAATAAAATTTCCTTGTTTAAGCTCTCAAAAAAGGTATAACAGTTGGTATTTTTTACTACAACGGTATCATCAAAATCAAAACCAAGTACCACGGAAAGTACCATTATGTACCCAGTCAGACCCATTATGTAAGTATTACATGCATTAAAAACGCAGTAATAATTATCAGTAATTGGCGTCAACCGGTTATTTTACCCCCCTTCCCGACGTATCTGACGTATCAAACGGATGAACCAATTGTGATATTTGTGATTTAGTTGTTTTGTTTGGATAGGTATCTTAATGAGAGTTTTCTTAGTTTTGATTCATGAAAATTCGTTCAGCCGTTTTAAAATTAAGCTTTAGAGTTTCGTACCTCAAAAGAAAAAAATGGAACCCTTTTAGGATCACTTTATTATCCGTCTGTATGTCTGTCTGTCTGTCCACCTTTTTCTCAGGAACGCATAGACGCACAGACAGACGGCCATACACTGGGGGTCTAAATATGTCGCATTTTAGCCGCCCTATCTCCTCCTGCTGGGAGTACGTCGAAATACTAATAACCCTGTATAACAAAGCTATCCAATAATTTTGTAAGGAAAAAAGGATACAGGAATCTTCTTCAAAAACCCTTCCTACCTAAATTGCCTATTGGAAAATTCCCAGTAAAGATGCAAATTAAGAATAGATGTTTCTAGATAAACACATAATACATTGAGTTACCTTCGCAAATCGATCGCTGCGGGACATCTTGCCCGTGGCAGATAACGAACGATACGATTATACAACGCTTGTAAAGGTCTGTACACAACACTTGTCTCTTGTCTACCTAGCTAATAAAATCCAGCCACTATAGACCCAGTTAGACTATTCAATTTAACTGTCAATTGTAACATCATCATGTCATTACCATTTATGAATATGTTTCAGCCCGCTTGTCAGCCTTCAAGAGTTTATAAATTTAGAGAAGGTAAGTTTTAAAAAAAAAACAAATTTAAGCACCATTTACTCATATTTTAAATAATGAGAACTGGCGCTGACGAACTTAGATTAACCAACTGATTTCTAATACAATTTCAAAATATTAATTGAAATAAATGTATATAAAACACTGTATTCCTTTATTTTTATTAATACATTTCGTTATATTAGTTATACAGGTAATTTCACTCCACAGTATGAGTATGTAGGTACATATTCGCATCATTCATATTCATAATAATTCATTCTAGGTACATATTCACAGTATGTACGAGTATATAGGTGCATCCTAACAGAATAGAAATGGATGCATAATAATAGCACAGTTTTACAATCATACAGTTTGGAATCGAATGTACTTGGGCTGAGCAACGGCGGGGTACTCGCGGGGAGGCGGGCCGCGCGGACCGCGTCCCACAATCTCGCTTAGTTTGTGGGATCGCACGAGGGACGCCGTGAACGTGTTAATGCACGAGCGAGTTTTAGTTACGAGTTTTATTGGTGGACACTTGTTCTGTGTATGTATGTTCCGACTGCAAAATACAACAAGGACTTCATTTCTTCATTCAAGGATTTCATTTATTAAATTAATACGATGTAATAATAAATAATTATTTTTTATAAATTAATAATTACCCATACCGTGCGTATCTATACTAATATTATAAAGAGAGAACATTTGTATTTTTGTATGTTTGTAATGATTTGGCTCAAAAACTACTGGACCGATTTAAAACATTCTTTCACTAATATATACTAATATATATATATATATGCATAATATTGGACTTTCGGAATGAAAATAGGCTATATATTATCCCGTTTAAATCAAAGGTACATTCGTGGAGACCTAATTTGCAACCTAAGTCGACTAAAAAACGGTCGAAAAAACACGTTTCTTACGAACGCTGCTCAATTGAAAATAGATGGAAGAGTATTTTCTATCGAAGAGTTGTACAACTTAATAAGACCTACAAAAAAGTACGCGACAGCATATGTCTATCTCTTAAGGATGACTCACAGTAACCATTTTAATCTTTAATTTGTTGTTAAAAAATATTATATAACTTCCAAGGCTATTTTCAAGTATATAGTATTAATCCTTATCCAAATAATTACATTAATTAGCTTGGCCACATATTATAGATTAAAATTGTCCTTTACAGTATATAATTCAAATGAAAACTCTAGAAGATATCACGGATTTCACATACACGCATCGCAAAATTAATAAAATATCTGCAGTGAAACCACAGATTAGGTCATAGTTACTAAGAAAATATTATTATAAGCTTAGCTATGCTGTAGATCCCCACCGATCACAATCAATTTGAAGTCAATATAGTATAATAATATGATCTATTGTATAAAATAATATTCATCTATATATATAATAATATAATATTTTAAACCACCCCGACTGATCTATGTATAATCTTTTCATTAAAAGCATTCCAATGACTTTAGAGTCATTGGAATACTTTTAATGTGTTTAGACACGACATTTAAAATCTGAGCTGTAAGTTGGTGAGGATTTGAGTATTCTGTAGAGTCCAGGAGATGTCGCAGCATCGGGTCAATGCTTCCATTTTCTTACAATATCGTTGAAGAAGAAGATTTTCGAATTGATCAGACCTATGAAAGTTGATTTCATAGCGCAATTAACTAGAAAAAAGCTCATAGTTTTATAACGATTGAACGAATTTTCATAAATCAAAGCTAAGAAAACTCTCGATGAAGACATCTATCAAACAAAAAAAAACTATCAATAATAAAAACAAAATCGGTTCATCCGGTTAGGTGCTAAGATGCTACAGACAGACACACAGATACACACGTTAAACGTATATTACCCCTACATTTTGCGTCGGGGAACGCCGTAAGGTTACGGCGGCAGATGTTCTCCTTGGTGGTAAGCTACTTTTTGGTAGATTTAATGATCCCACTACCACTGTACGAAAACTCATGATTCATGAATGCACATAAAACTTTCATTGGTAGGTATATAGCTATGATTAGAACCAACGACCGTCGGATCAGAATCAGGGTAATTATCCTTTACGCCAAAGGGCTGTCCAATATCACTACGTAAGTATTATAAAACAAAGTTCATCATTGCGTCTGTCTGTCTGTTCGCAATAACTCAATAGCTACTGAACGGATTATCATGCGGTTTTCACCAATAGCCAGAGTGTTTGTGAGGAAGGTTTAGGTGCATAATTCGTTAAGGTTTTGTGTAAATTGGATGAAATATGACGATGATTGTTAAATATGTTCATATTTTATATTCGATGCAACAAACTGATGCAAATTTTGTAGGCATATATGTTCTACCCGTGCGAATCCGGGCGGGCTGCTAGTAATAAATATTGTGAAATACGGAATAGTTGTCTATGACAGCGTTTTATGAAGATCAGTCTCCCAAACTCAATAAGATAGTTGAACTCAATCTTGGAGAATTGAATTCACGTGCAGACGAACCTTTAGCAGCAGAAAAATTGGCCCCAAGATGTAATTTATTTAAAAGCAGGTTGCAATCGAAAGCGAACACCAGAAGTCAATACTTGAAAGTATTTTTTGCTCATTTCATACTTCGTAAAGGACCATTAAAATAATTGGATGCCTAGAACAAGTTGCTGTCTTATCTTGATTATATATACCATTCCGAAGAATTTTGGTAAACGTATAGTTGTGGATTGTGGACTACTGTATTGGTTTGATTAATTAACCCTATGCGTTCGCGAGCTCTGTGTGACCTTATTTAGAGTATTAGTTTGTGAATACGCGTTATTCTCTGACATTTTAACAGCCTATTCTAATTTCGTAAAAACGGCATCCAACAGCGGTGTTGAATTTTTCAGGGTATAAAATTTGAGCTACTTTATCCAATTTTATAAGGACTACTGAGTTAATAATGACAAAAAATAATGACTCATTTTTAATTATTTTTGTTTTTGTTTGTATACAAAATGTTTAGTGCACCTTTTGTTACATCATTTAAAACAACCGTGTTTATAGAATTGGGAACCTTATGTTATGATATGATGCAGTATGCAGTAGACTGCATACTGCATCATAATACTGCATGCAATACTGTTGACCAGACATTATAATAGGTATTATTATAGATAATAATACCTATTATAATGTCTGGTCAACAGTATTCACTCACTTACTTACCAAAACAGTTTTGTGCACTCAATCTTCATTTCAAAACACACATCAGAACTTTTCAGAAGTGCGATTTAAATTTAAATCAGTCATCCATACTTCCATCGTATTACATTATCTTGAATAATAAACATTAAAATAAATTGCATAAATTTAATTTATCTTATGTCTCTTCAAGCTGTTCTAAGGCAATTAAAATAAAATGTTACAATAAACATTCTTGCCCGGTTCAAATCCTAGGGAGGGTGCTTGTCCATAGGTGGTACTTGATAGGAGCATATTATAGAAATGTTCCAACTCACTTGCTACAAAAAAAGTAGCTTACCACCATCAAGAGGAACATCTGCCGCCATAATCTTTCGGTATTCCAGCAGTACACAGCTCTTCTAGGCTCTAGCGTGTACACCATCTTCGACCACATCATCGCTTACCACCAGGCGAGATTATGGTCAAACGCTAGCCTATAAGATATTAAAAAAATGCCGACCCTCCATCGTTTCCTATTGTGGTTCTTATCCAATATCCGATTGTGATTTGTTTGTGCAATCGAACGCTGACCTATGACAGAGCTTATAATGCCATTGTGTGCCTTTAATTTGAAGCTTTCGCACAATTGTGTACTCTACGACTCCATTGTCAGTTGCGGTTGACTTATTCAGGTGATTCATACAACTACATTGTTGGGCATATGAGCTGTTACTCTATAGTCTTTACTAAGCGTACTGGCTGATTAATGTCTTTCAATATTTGTGGCGTTATGTCTTTTCTTTTTTCTAAAGGTTTTGTTTATAAATGACTGATATGAAATGGTAGTCTAGCGTTTGTCCAGTATTTTGCCTGGTGGTAAGTGATGATGTGGTCGAGGGTGATGAATACGGTAGGCCTAGGACTAGCTTTGTCTTTCAGTAGAATGGCTAATTGTTGAGAAATGTCTAGAGCTGTTCTAAACATATCAACCTTCACCTTATTTAATACACCACAGTGCCTTAGAGGACCACATTTTCCGACGACAATCTCATTGCTTTCTTTTCTTATTTGAGTTACCGTTCGAGATTCCTTGATGTGAAAAATCTTGATTTTCGTATTCTGAGCAGAGAGCTTAATAATTGCTTAGACCGCTAGAAACTTTTACAATTTTGTTATTTCCAGTTTGTATTGTTGTTGTTTTGCTTTTTATCTGATTTAAGTTGCAATATTGACAAGGGCAAGGCATTAATATGGACAAGGACAAGGCATTAAATGTGTAATTTACGATGCACATTCACGTTTTGCCATGGATACCAAACAAACACATTCAAAACGGAATAAAACTTAACTCGTAAGAAAATTCCGTAGTGTAAGTACAACTGAGCACGCTTCAGGCTACATGGGCATGCGGCATATGCCCTTGATTGTCATTTGTTTACTCACAGAAACCGGTACCAGGGCCGGGACAAGTTCCACAACCCACAGTACACAACACTATTTGTCAGGGCTTGCGACACGATTAACAAGATCTGATTACACCATACAGATCTTTTAAAGGGTTTTTCTTCAAAGAGCACCGGGTTTGCAGTAACCGGACTTGCGTACAATCTGTCTAGGTATGTGTAGCTATTCTTATTTCAATCGGATCCGAAAGATCCTTTTCCTTTTTGGAAACGGAAATCTTTTTGAATAGAATCAAATTTCTTTTTCAATTGAATGATGGGAATGGTAAATGAACTTTTGAAGGTTTGTGCAGTATTTTTCTCCAAAATGTTTCAAATCTCCAAATGCCATAGTGGTTTTGTTTAAGCACAAGCATTTGATTTGGTGTTTTATTATTCCGACTTGTAATTATGTACATACTACTTAGATTATATAATTCATTTGAATGTTATTGACGATATAATTAAGGGTATTGTTGATGTTTAAAAGGGTTATTTGCAAATTAAATAATGGATGGGGTACTTTATATTTTATTGCAAAACGTACCTAGTGGTAGACTTGAAAATCCATTCAAATCTGCGTTTACTAAGTAAACAGTAAGAAAATCTAATAAAACTCGCACTAGACAATCTGGATCGCAATACATAATAGACATTGGTTGCGTTATGATACTGACCAGACTAATAATGTTGATGAGTTCGTAGAGTTATATGATAATTACAGGTAGTTAAGTGATTTCTGAATAGTTGCGCCTTGTGATTTCGATCACTATAAAAGTAGCCTATGTCCTACTTTATACTGCAAGCAACCTTTATACAAAACTAGCTGTGCCCCGCGGTTTTACCCTCGTAGTCATCGCTCCCGTAGGAAAATCGGAATAAAAAGTACACTAAGCGTTATTCCTCAATTAGTTGAGTAGAATTAGCTCAATTGGTTGAGTAGAATAGCGTGATGAAATAACAAACAGGTTCACACAAACTTTGTAGTTACTGCCAAACCGACTGAGCTGTTTGACCTTCATGTGGGAACAAATCAAACAAACTGACTTGTTTAATATCGCAGTGGATTTTACCAATGAAAGGACGATTTCAGCCCATCAAGCCATCAGATGTTTGTGACCGCTATTGCGCCAGGTACGTCTCGGTTTCAGACATATCGCAACGCGAACCGTCGACCACAAGAAACCGGCGCCTGGGTATTGCTACTGACATCATGTTACCTACCTATTCCCATTACGTTCTCTGCTTTACACTATTATTTATTCTGTGGCTTTACTTTGGAACTATTGATAGATGCTCAAATAGACCATGTGCCTTAAATTTCGTGATTAGGATTTGTGAGTATAATTTTATGGACATGTTGTTCTTATTGCTTAGCAAAGGTCTGCTCGTTGTCTTCTCTGTCACCTTCAAAAATAAGAAAGAAATGAAAAGATAACTATAGATTGTAGAATCATATTTTTTTTAAATTTGATAGGCTAGCGTTTGAACACTATCTTGCCTGGTAGTAAGCGATAGTGCCATATACCATCGCTTAGCACAGAATATATAATAATACTTGGCACACGCTAGGCCTGAATGGTCTGACTGTCAAGGGCTGTGTGCTGCTGGAACACCGTAAGGTTATGGCGACAGGTTTTCTTATTGATGGTTGTAAGCTACTATATGGTTTGGTAGCAAGTCAGGCAGAACATGGACATACACCTAATGATCCTACCATCTACCAGATTATAACTAAACCAATCAGTAACCTATCTTAGCCCATCTTGCTGAGTATATGCCACAATATGCAGACGGACAACACAGTGCCGAATTAAATCTAATACTATAAGAATCTTTGTCCTGACATACTGACTCACTGACAGACAACGCACAGCCTAAACCGCTGGTCGTAGAGACTTGAAATTTGGAGGGTATATTTGTCTTAGTACGTAGGGGTGTACTAAGAAAGGATTTTTCAAAATTCACCCCGTAAGGGGATGAAATGGGGGTTCAAAGTTTGTATGGAGAAACAAGATTAGATAGTCTTTTCTATCCGAAACTTCACAAAAGTGCTTCAGTAAAAAAATAAGTAAATACGTGTTTCAGGTTTTTTTGAAATTCTACCCCTAAGAGGGTGAAATGGGGTAACAAAGTGTGAAAATCAATATTTTTTCGGATTGCGCTAAAACTTGGCATGCAGATAATGATTACAACGTTAGTTACCTTTGTAAAATGATTTTTCAAACTTCACCCCTGAAGGGGATGAAACGAGGGTTCAAAGTTTCTATGAAGAAACATTATTAGATAGTCTTTTCTATTCGAAACTTCACACAAGTGCTTCAGGACATAAATAAGTAAATACATGTTTTAGGTTTTTTCCAAATTCCACCCCTAAGAGGGTGAAATGGAGTAACAAAGTCTGAAAATCAATATTGTTTCGGATTGCGCTGAAATTTGGCATGCAGATAGTTATTACGACGTTAGTTCCCTCTGAGAAAGGATTTTCCGAAATTCATCCCTGAAGGGGATGAAACGGGAGTTCAAAGTTTGTATGGAAAAACAAGATTAGATAGTCTTTTCTATCCGAAACTTCACATAAGTGCTTCAGTAAAAAAATAAGTAAATACGTGTTGCAGGTTGTTTTGAAATTCCCCCCTAAGAGGGTGCAATGGGGTAACAAAGGGTGAAAATCAATGTTGTTTCGGATTGCGCTGAAATTTGGCATGCAGATAGTTATTACGACGTTAGTTCCCTCTGAGAAGGGATTTTCCGAAATTCATCCCTGAAGGGGATGAAACGGGAGTTCAAAGTTTGTATGGAAAAACAATATTAGATAGTCTTTTATATTCGAAATTTAACACAAGTACTTAAGTAAGTAAATATGTGTTTCAGGCTTTTTCGAAATTCCACCCCTAAAAGGGTGAAGTGGGGTAACAAAGTCTGAAATCAATATTGTTTCGGATTGCGCTGAAATTTGGCATGCAGATAGTTATTTTGACTTAGGTATCCGCTAAGAAAGAATTTTTCATAATACACTCTTTAAGGGGATGAAGCGGGGGTTCAAAGTTCATATAGTAGTTTTATTCGACATTTCACACAAGTACTTCTGTTAATAAATAAGTAAATACGAGTTTCAGACTTTTTCAAAATGTCACCCTAAGAGGATAAACTGGGGTAACAAAGTCTAAAAATCAATATTGTTTCGGATTGCGCTGAAATTCAGAATGCAGACAGTTATTATGACGTAGACATCCGCTCAGAAATGATTTTCTGAAAATTCCTCCCGGATACGGAACGGGGATTCAAAGTTTGTATGGCGAAACAAGATGGTATAAAGTACGTGTTGTAGGATTTTTCTAAATGGGGTAGGTAACAAAGTCTGTAAATTTAGATTTTTAGGGTTTTATAAATATGAATCCCGAATTGCCTTAGTCACGCGATAACATGAAAACGGGTGAACCGATTTGGCTAATTCTTCTTTGATGTGTTTAATGATAGAATCGTTTTTACAAAAGAAAAGTTTTAAGTAAATAAAAGAAGGTTTTAACGCGGGCGAAGCCGCGAGACACTTCTAGTTTGTTTATGAGTGTAGACCACTTTATTTCTTCCGCCCCATGTTACCTTTTATTTTTTTGTTTTTGTCCTCTGAAATCGAGTAGGCGTCCTCTGAAATCTGCCGCCTCTAGGACGCTACCGCCCCTAGGCCGCGGCCTATACGGCCTATTGACAAATCCAGGACTGGGACAACATGAAGACGATTTCACGCCAGCTTTATTTTTATTAAAATATATATATATACAATAAAATAGCTGGCCTGAAATCGTCTTCAGGTCAGCTTTTTTTTTCAGGCCAGCTTTATTAAATAAAAGTAATGATAGAGAAAACATATTTAACCAATCGCATAACAAAATCAGTACTGGCGGTATTTAATTAACAATCCCAAACAATACGATCTAATAACGTCAGTTAACGTTCTGCTAAGTGCCCACGTACTGATTCAGGAATAGATTTCACAGAATCGTGCCACTATAAACCCAATAACAGTACTTGTACCTTCCACAGTACATTATTTGTATAAAGTCTGTGCAAAAAGAGAACCGTCGTAGCGTTACGATGAACTGACATTCAAAGGTATTGAAGGAAGGTACTACCTACCGAGTAGCACAACATAACGATAAGTGTAGGTACCTACCAAGTATTTAACAATTTTAGTCGTACTAGTAATGACAGGAGTGTTTGTCAATGCAACAAAAACAGTAAATTAAAAAGACCGACGACTAACGCGACCTCAATTCCTACGACGGTTCTCTTTTTACACAGGGTCTATATTTTGAGACCCGCATCATCGTCTACCAACAGGTGAGATAGTTAATAGGTAGTTAGTAGCGTTCGCGAGCCTATATAACATTAAAAAATAGTTAAGAAAGCTTTGGTAGCCTTAGTTATTAAATCATATGACGAGTCAAAAATGTCTGGGCAGTTCTAATTTTACAAGCAGACTGCAGACATTTTGCGTGTCATTGCACTCATAAAGGCCATTGATTGAATCACATGCCTTGCAATTTAACTGTTTCGGCAGTTTGGCAATTTTATTACATAGGTGCAATTTTATATTATTCCTATTCCTATTCCTCTATAATGTTATGAATGCTAAAATTTGTATAAATGGATGGATGTTTGATCTTTGGATCTTTCACACAATCATTTATAATCGTACAAAACGAAAAAACCGACTTTACGTGCCGCGGTAGTCAAAGTTAGGTTAGGTTAGTAGGAGTTAGCCGAATGCACCCTGCATTCGGCTAACTCCGAAAATCGGGGAATTCTAATAATTAAAGTTTTTCAATCGACACGGAAATATTTCATGCTCTGGCAACATTCACCTAGCGGCCATTTTAATACGCATCCGCCCGCAAGCCACCTCAGGCTGCTACGAGCGACCGCACTTCATCAACTGTCATTTTTCCAAGCAACGGCGATTTCGCGGGTTTTTTGGTGTTATTAGATTTGCCCGAACATCCATAATTACAAAACCTGTTAAGATATTAAACTTTTATTTTCTTTATTCCCTAGATTAACGTTTTTCTGCAATTCTGTGTAGGATAAGAACTATCTAGCTCAAGTTTTTTAGCACTTTTTCTTTCCGAATTCCGAATTTGTCAATGCCTTCTAAGAGTTTGAGTACCGTAGCATAGAAAAGATAATAATACTACGTAACCGTAGGCTACTTGTGGGGTAATTCCGAAGTAGTAACGAAATGAAAGTAGCACTGTAATGTTTGGCCCTTTCAGTGGCCAAACCGCTAGGTACATTTCGTGAAGTCAAACCTAAACCAAAAAGAAACACGAACTTTAAGGCATAACTACTTAAAACCCACTTTTGAGTGTCATTCAGAATTACCCGAACATAATTCAGAATTGCACTCTGACAAAAAAAATATAACAAGGTGTTCAAAAATTATTAATTACAATGATATATTTATACAAATCGTAGCAATAGTACTTGGGCATATATTCACGCAGACGGAGTGATATAAGCTGGTAACATGAAGTCTATCAATTTTGACATATTGGTGATAATACAAAGACCCTGTGAACTCATCAAAAATTCTTTCGTAAATACCCAAATGCACCCTATAGGCTAGTGAATCATGTCATCAAAGTATACAAATTTGGTTATATTGTTTATCTTCATATCTCCGGAGATAATTGTCAGATCTCGATAAAATTTGAATGAGACCAAACGGAAGGCATACATAATCTCTTACACAAAAAAAAAGGTTTTTTAAATCGGTTAAGATTTGACGGAGTTCTGAGGTAACAAACATTAAACAAAACAGTCGAATTGAGAACCTCCTCCTTTTTGTGAAGTAGGTTAAAAACAAAAAAAATTAAACAATCCCTTTTTTCAGTGCCCCATTCAAATTTTATCGAGATCTGATAATCATCTCCGGAGATATGGAAAGATAAACTATATAATATAAACAAATTTGATACCTTGATGACATGATTATGACTAGTGGATATTTTCACTATCGCGGCATATGAAGTCGGCTTCTTTTTCATTTTGTAAACGATATATTATTTTAGATTTATAGTTACCTATCGTGAGTTTGAATCATAATTATAAATTACCGACTATTATACTCACTAATAATTGTTGTCGACTGTCTCGACCTAGGTTTCATGCATGTCCGATGCACATCCTCGGGAGTTTACGCAGCGAGATCGCGACGACCACAATATTATTATGCGAACTTTGATTGCGCCACTTTATAAGTAAATATTTCTCAACGAGTCTTTCAAGAAAATCCAAAATACTCGTTAGGTTGAGCTCAAAGAGGTTACGTACTACCCTCAAAACTCTCGATAATTGCGCCGAATTTAAAGCCCTCACGTCTAGACTTCAAAGCGAATGGCCTTTTTATACGCCTTTGCCAAAACACTGCCAAATACCTAAGATAAAATATATAATTCCAACAATTTCCACTTTATTATAATGACGATAGGGTGGAATTTCATAGTTCAGATTTTGTAGAATGCTTTAAAAGGGTAATTAGGAGCTTTTAAGTATGTTTTAAGTCAAGAGCTCGAGTTTAGCACTGAACGAAGCATCGAAGCTTATTATTACAAGAAGTTATTTTTATAGTTTTATCTGTTTTATTAATATACTCCACGCGATACCAACTATTATTTATTCTGTGGCGATACGGAGTTTTCCTGAAAAGTATCAAATGGCTGATGGCATCTTCTTGATCCAAAAAATACAAGATTGTTAGTAATTTGATTCTATTTTTAGGGTTCCGAACCCAAAGGGTACCAACGGAACCCTATTAGTGAGACTCCGCTGTCCGTCTGTCTGTCCGTCTATCACCAGGCTGTATCTCATGAACCGTGATAGTAAGACGGTTGAAATTTTCACAGATGATGTATTTCTGTTGCCGCTATAACAATAAATACTAAAAACAGAACAAAGTTAAGAATTAAAGGGGGTCCCCATACAAAAAACGTGTTTTTACTATAGCGCCATCTATGAACTATTGTTTACCAGTGTTTTTCAACCTTTTTCATGACGCGACGCGACCCCCTTAGTATGAAAAAAAAATCGACCTACTTGCACTGTTCATAATCTGTATTTTGTTATATTTCTAGCTTCTACCCGCGGCTTCGTTCGTGTGGCCTACAGGAATAAAATTACATATTTTTCTTTTGAAACAAATATTATAAGCACTCTCAGTCAAAACACCTACAAATGCTCTTTAATTAATAGTTTCTTTAAAAGTATGTTTTCAAACTTTGTTTTTTTCTTTTACTGAGGCTTTGCAACTCCCCGCGACCTCCTTATAGAGGCTTTGCGACCCCCCAGGGGGTCGCGAGTGTCGCAACCCACACGTTGAAAAACACTGGTTTACCCTACCCTTTGTGTTAACTAGAGATGCGCTGAATATTCGTTTGTTATTCGGTATTCAGCGTATTCGACATCTATTCCATTATTTGAATTCGGCCAAATTATTCGATTTTGTTGCCAAATATATTCGGTTTAAGCATTTCTATTTTCTTGGCTCATGTAGCCAAGGTGTAGAACTAAAAGACAAAACTTCTTATATAAGATTCATGTTATATTATAAGTCAGAGAAAACATATATACTTCTTAACCTATAGTTAGTAGGTTAGTCAACGTTTATTTCAAGCCTTAAAAATCAACATTTAATTTAAATCTCACAACAATATTTATTTTTAAACTTTAAATAAACATTTATTTTAAACTTAAATCAAACATAACAATTAAATCAAACACAACTTAAATCAACATTTTTATAAACCTCAATTAAATAGCCACATCTCGTTCCTCATCTAACCAGCAGCGGCACGAAGCGCACATGTTAGAACTTGTTTACGCGGCAAAACAATGTACACCGAATAATTCAGCCAAATATCTGGTTCGGTAAAGGTTAAACCGAATAATATTCGATATTCGGTAATTCGGTGAAACCACTATACGGCGCATCTCTAGTGTTAACGTTCACTTAGTTGGCGTTAGAAGTTCGTTAGACATTCGTTAGATGGCGTTGTAGTAAATAAGCATATTTAGTATTGACACGGTATTTATATTATCGATGTACTTTATACTTTATTTTCCGGCAAATTTTGTTTAATCGGAACCCTACTTGTGCAGATCCGACTCGCACTTGGCCAGTTTATTTTATTATAAACATTATATTAACGTCTTCCGTAAATAGGCGCCAACTGTCGAATTTTAAATTTAGAGCATCCGGTCGAATACTACACCGGAAGTGCACTTCATTAATTCTGTTCTCGTACACTGGCAACACTGATTCCCGCCTTTGAATCAACGATCAGAGGAAAAATGAGGTTGATTATGTCATTAATCTTCTTGAAGTGCACGTGTATAGTATAGTCGGCTACTTATGTTTGCGTAGGATTGTGTAGGTATACCTAACGCATTGATTACAATTTGTTATTGCATACGATTATCTGTGCTATTATTACGTAGTATTATTATCTTTTCTATGCTATTATTATGTTACGCTCAGGGCCAGATTCACCTGTTCCTACAACTTTTGACACATTTTGACAACTGTAATATGGCATCATAATTATGTACTAAAAGTATCTGAAAATTTATTCGCGACCGGCCAAACTGGCCCTAAATAAATTAAATTTGACAGCAGTATTGTTGTCAATATTTTACTTCGGACTGCATGGCTTCGGAGCAAGCTTCGGAGTGCTTCGGTCGGACAAAGAACAGACGTACAGTTTGTACTTCGGAAATTCGAAGGTGAGACCACAGATCACTCAAGTGTCAAGCAGCAATCACAGACCTAGGATTCACTGGTAGCAAGCTATAGATGAGACTATTTATTTTAGTTGACATTTTTCAATACTTAGGGCCAGTTTCACCGGTTCCTGATAATGCGTTACCTAGATAGTTATCTGACACATGACCTCATATAAAGTTGCAAAAATTTGTCAGATTTCGTCATGTTAGCTCTGTCAGAAGCCGGTGAAACTGGCCTTTACCAATTTAGTTTATTTGGCGCAAAATCAGAATCTGCACTGCGTTATTATACTAAGTAAAATAATGGTTAGGTGTTGTAGGTACGTGTATTCCTGAATAGATTTTTTTTGTGTCGAATTTATTCTTACGATATTTATTTAGGATAATTTGAAATTACAGTTGCCAGTTACTAGAAAATAACTACTTATTGAGTAAATAGGTAGTATGTATGGATAGATATACTTCATATTATTTTGTACTATTATTTATTCTATGATATTATGTTGTTTTCTTGAACCGTATTTTATTGCCATTGTAGGTATATGACAGTTAGGTATATATGACAATTTTGTATGACTAATCTCAAGTCTCTGCTTATAAAGATGTGGCTCTGAAAACCTATGTGATAAAAAACTAGGCACATATGGAGTGGAGTATATAAATAAAACAAGCATATTTGTAGATAGGTATATATAGTTATTCAGTACTTGTCCGGCATCTTTATCTTTCTTACGCATTCTTGAGATAGCAGTCATTATCTGTCCCATGCACTTGCTGAGTTGGTTCTTAGAAGTAGTTAAATTTATTCGTTTAAAAAATTAAATTAATCGACCTCTTTAATATGTTTTTATGCTAATAGTAAGTATGAAATAGAAAAGTAGTAAGTAGAAAATAATATTACACCACAATACCTACATCAGTAATACCTATTATTGTTGTTTTTATTTACTTCAGAGGTGGGACAACTATTTTTAACCGACTTAACAAAAAAGGAGGAGGTTCTCAATTCGTCTGTTTTTTTTAGTAGGTACTGTCAAATTTAGTTTATTTGACGTAAAATAATAATCTATACTAATATTATAAAGAGAGAACTTTTGTATTTTTGTATGTTTGTAATGATTTGGCTCAAAAACGACTGGACCGATTTAAAAAATTCTTTCACTAATATATAGAATGGACTTTCGGAATGAAAATAGGCTATATATTATCCCGTTTAAATCAAAGGTACATTCGTGGAGACCTAATTTTCAACTTAATAAGACCTACAAAAAAGTCGACAGCATATGTCTATCTCTTAAGGTTGACTCACAGTAACCATTTAAATCTTTAATTTTTTGTTAAAAAATATTACATTACTTCCAGGGCTATTTTCAAGTATATAGTATTAATCCTTATCCAAATAGTTACGTTAATTAGCTTGGCCACATATTATAGATTAAAATTGTCCTTTACAGTATATAATTCTAATGAAAACTCAAGAAGATCACGGATTTCACATACACGCATCGCAAAATTAATACAATATTTGTAGTCAAACCACAGAATAGGTCATAGTTACTACGAAAATATTATTATAAGGTTAGCTTTTCTGTAGATCCCCACCGATCGCAATAAATTTGAAGTCAATATAGTATAATAATATGATCTATTGTATAAAATAATAATAATAATAAATAATAATTTATTCATTGATAATGCAAATATTACAAATTACAACATTTATAAACACCTAGCACCTAAACTAGGTTCGAGACCCGTGCTATAGGTGCTAGGACTCTTCCGTCAGTTGTTACAGTTCTAGTATATTTGCCTATTAATGGGTTAGAACAATCATGCATTTATTTCTTCTGACTACTCGTGCGTGTGTGTGGGTGTGTGTGTGTGTGTGTGTGCGTGTGTGTGTGTGTGTGTGTGTGTGGGTGGGTGTGTGTGTGCGTGTGTGGGTGGGTGTGTGTGTGCGTGCATGTACGTGTTTTAAGGGGGGCCATTGTGTATTAAGTGGTATTTATTTTATTTTATTATTTTAATCAAGTTTTCTGTTTTGTTATAGTCCATCTGTATTAGATTACTAAAAATTTTTTTTTTGGCGTCATGCATTGTTAATCGTTGGATATCCGTAGCTTTTTGTATTTTGTTGTATAGAAAGGGTCCTAAGAATTTTATAAATCTGGTTGCAAATGCTGTGTTGCTGGTTGGAATGCTACATACATTATGAGAAGCTCGTTTAGTTTTTGAGACGTCATATTTAACATAGGGGTGCTGATGTAATACAGCGTGTTGAACAAACAGTTGTCTCACCGAGAGAACCTGGCACTCTTTGTATAACTCGACCGAGGGATATCTCATCGGTCGACGCCTACTGCACTTCAATAACGCTCTTTGTGCCCTCTCTAGTTGTATCATGTGTGATTTGTTAGTCCCTCCCCAGGCTGTTATGCAGTAGGTTAGAAGAGATTGGCTTAATGAGTAATATAACATTTTTATAACCTCCCATTCTGCACTGTCACGTAAAGCTCTAAAAATTGCTGTAAGCCGCCGTATCCGGTTGGATAAGTCTTTAATATGAGGCGCGAATGTAAGTTTCTCATCAATTGTGATACCGAGATATTTTATTGAATTAACCCGCTCTAGGGCGGTGCAGTTGCATGAGGATGGAAAAGTATATTGACATTTAGAAGATTTGTGTCCAACCAGGGTAAACGGGTTATTTGTGAGTGGATTTCGGATGCAGAAAGTTATGTATTTAGTTTTTTCTATGTTCAGAGAGAGAAGATTATTTCTTAGCCACGTTGATATTTCATTAAATATGATTTGTGCGTTATGGAAGGTTTCTTCCCAAGTATCTCCTTGAACTACAATAGATGTGTCATCCGCATACGTAATAATGGTGCCTTTTGGGATGTTTTTGTTACAGAGTTGGTTAATGTACACCAAGAAGAGAGTTGGGCCAAGGATGCTGCCTTGTGGGACGCCACAATTAACAGAAAGGGGTTCACTTATGAAGTCACCAATTTTAACGCTTTGTGTTCTGTCTGTCATATAGTCAGTAATTAATTTATGTTGATTGCCTCTTATGCCAACGTCTTTAAGCTTGGATAGTAATAGGGGGATAGGGACGCTGTCAAAAGCCTTAGCCAGGTCTAGGAAGATTGCTACAATTTTCTTTTTTGTGTCTAGATTGTGGCTGATAAAGTTTGTTAATTTAAGCACTGCGTCTTTTGTTGATTTGTTTCTACGAAAACCAAATTGGTTATGTGATAGCAAGTCATTTGATTCTAAGAAGTTTACTATTTTTTTATTAATAATTTTCTCGAAAATTTTTGATAACGTCGTTAAAATTGAAATGGGCCGATAATTTCCTACTGTTTTTTTATTTCCTTTCTTATGAATGGGTATAATTATTGCATGTTTCAGTGCTTTAGGAAAGCATCCTGAATTTAGTGATAGGTTTACTAGGTACGTAATAACTGGTGCAAGTATATCTCTGTTTAGACGAATTATGGTAGGAGATATGTTATCCCATCCAGTTGTAGACTCAGTTCTCAAAGTGTTTATTACAGACATGACTTCTATCTCATCCGTGTCCAGCATTACTATAGAGTTCTTGGAAGAGATAGTTTCCATAGTATTAGTGTGTTCGTCTGGCGTTATCAGCTGTGAGAGCGACTTTCCAACGTTAACAAAGAACTTATTTACCTCGTTTACGGCAGTTTGTGGTGTTTCGCTTATGCCTATGAGGTCATGGGATATTTTTGGTTTAGCTTTATAATTTGTTATTTCCTTGATTACTTTCCACGTCTTCTTTAAATCATTACTGCCACTGGCTTGTTTGAGTTGCTCCTTTTCATAATTAGCTTTAGCTTTTTTAAGTATTGATTTGCAATAATTTCTGTATCGTTTGTATGTTTTTTCTAGAATAATATTATTAGTTTCCTTTCTTAGTTTTAAGTGCATGCGATCTCGGTTTCGCATACACCGTATCAGTCCTATGGTGATCCATGGTTTGCGTGAAGCTCTTCTTGATGGTGTTATTGACCTTATTGTTTTGTTAAATATAATCTGGGATAATGTCTATGAATAAGTTTGTAGCTTTATTACAGTCAGTAATTTTATAAATATTTGAGAAATTGACGCGCTTTATGGAATCATTGATGGCTTGAAAATCAATTTTAGTTGTGGTCTTAGAAGTGATAATTTTGGGGTTTTTAACATCTATTGCTAATAAGAGTGTGTTATGATCTGTTAGACTATTTTCTATGACAAAGGTTTCTGTTTCGATAGTTGTACGAAGGATGATGTGGTCTAAGCAATTGTTTCCTCTAGTTGGGAAATTATGTGCAGGTATCATACCGTGTATTGCTAGTAAATTTAGATAGTCAGGGGCGTTATTACTATAATTTTCTTCTGATATATTAATGTTTAGGTCGCCAGTCACAATAACGTTTTTCCAGTTTTTATAAGAGTTGAGTATTATATCAAGTGATGAGAGAAATGGGTCAATATTTAGAAACGATGGTGATCGATATATTGCAACTAAAATTATATTGTTGTTTATTTTTGCTACTAGGCACGAAGCATCTAGCATATAGCATAGCATATAGCATCAGCAATAATGATCTATATATATAATAATATTATGTAATATTTTAAACCACCCCGACTGATCTTGAAAATAGCCTTGGAAGCTTTCAACCGACTTACAAAAAGAAGGAGGATCTCAATTCGTCTGTATGTTTCTTTTTTAACCGACTCCAAAAAAAGGAGGAGGTTTCTCAATTCGACCGTTTTTTTTTTGTCTTTTTTTGTGTGTGTATGTTACGCGATTACTCCGTCAATTGTGAACCGATTCGAATGATTATTTTTGTAATCGGTAGGGTACGTTTCCGAGGTGGTCCCATTGCAATTATATAAAATACTCTAAGAAATAAACATCTTTATTGTACTACTTGTGCCTAAACGTGGGAGAAACTAGACCATCAAGATATCTCGTTCACTCGTCCAGTTTGATGTCTAGCGACTTTTATTTAAGTGTGTATTATTTTTGTGCAATAAAAAAAATTTTGAATTTTGAATTTTGAATTTCATTGAGATGTGATAAGTACCTTCAGAGATATGACGATAAACGTCTCAAACTTGCTACTAAAATTGACTCGCGGGGCATTGATGCCAGATGATGAAGTTGTTTTAGTTTTTAAACTATCTTAATTATTGGTAGATTTAATGATCTCACGAAAACCCGTGATTCATGAATGCACATAAAACTTTCATTGGTAGGTATGTAGCAAGGATTAGAACCAACGACTTTCGGGTCAGAATCAGGGTAACTATCCTTTACGCCAAAGGGCCGTCCAATATCACTACGTAAGTATTATAAAACAAAGTCCATCACTGCGTCTGTCTGTCTGTTCGTAATAATCTCAATAGCTTCTGAATGGATTATCATGCGGTTTTCACCAATAGCCAGAGAGTTTATGAGGAAGGTTTAGGTCTTAGGTGCATAATTCGTTAAGGTTTTGTGTAAATTGGTGGACATATGACGATGATTGTTAAATATATTCGATGCAACAAACTGATGCAAATTTTGTAGGCATATATGTTCTACCCGTGCGAAGCCGGGGCGGGCTGCTAGTTATATATATATAGGTATAAGCGGTGGGCAGTGACTGGAAGAGAAGAGCCGAAGATCGGGCTCAGTGGCGCATCTTGGGAGAGGAGAGGCCTACGTTCAGCAGTAGACTGACACGGGCTAATGATGATGATGATGATGAATAGGTATATAATGTTCACCATCTTCAACCACATCATCGCTTGCAACCAGACTAGATAGTAGTCAAACGCTAATCTACACATCATTATTATTATAGGTAGTACTATAGGAAAGTGACAGATGTGTTACTTGTATTATACTTAGGTATATAAACAGAGTGTTTGTGTCGAATTCAATCTAACTTTACGTACCTTTCAATCAAACGGACAAGAAAGTGATCTTATAAGGGTTTCTTTTTATTTCCTTTTAAGGTACGGAACCCTAAAAACCGCCATCTAGTGTGCATAATAGATAACATTGTAATTGCCATGGCTTGGTGATAATATCTCAGTACTCTACTTGTTACTTAGATTTCTGTTGTATTTTACTTACATTTATTTCATTCATATAATAATTAAGATAATTTAAACACTAAAATAACCGACTTCCATGCCCCGCGAGTCGATTTCAGTAGCAAGTTTGAGACGTTTATCGTCATATCTCTGCAGGTAGGTACTTATCAGATCTCGATGAAATTAAAATGGGACCACCTCGGAAACGAACCCTACCGATTAAAAAAGTAATCGCGTAACATACAAACAAAAAAAAAAAACATACAGACGAATTGAGAACCTCCTTCTTTTTGGGAAGTCGGTTGAAATTGGACTCTTAATCAGTTTTAATGCACACTTGCGTAAGAGTAGGTATTGCACGGTGTGCATCGTATATAATTATCAAGCGCGGGTAATAATAGAGACTAACCAGCAAGCAAACACGCATGTAGGTGTAGGTAATCATACCTGTGCTCCTACGCAAAGGCCACACGCAGTTCTAAATTAATAACAATATAGTAGGTATACCTAAGAACTTATGTAGCTAAGTTCAATTAAAATGTGTGTGTGTTATGTACCTACGCACCTCAGAATAAACCAGAAGGCGTCAACTCACCTAAAAGTGAAGCCACAAAAACTACTCTTAAGTAGTGTAGTTTCACGCGCCTTTGAACGTCGCTGTAGTTGCCGTGTTTTATTGTCATCTTGTGCTGTTTCTACATGCAAAAATGCTACCTAGCAACTTCACACGGGTTAGGAAGGGAAGGCGCGCGCGGCTTTTCCGATCGGTTTTTTAGGAATAGTGTCGATTGTTTTTAAGGGTTCCGAACCCGAAGGGTACTAACGGAACCCTATTAATGAGACTTCACTGTCCATCCGTTCGTCCGTCCGTTCGTCTGTCCCCATTTCCAGACCCGCTGGTTCGCGGCCCTTCGTTAGTTTGCGGTCTTTGAAGGCGGCCTGTTCAGATAATGGTTGAGAATAGGAATGCCATCTAATTTTTTTCAATATAACAACTTTATTATGAAGTTGGATAACACTAGGTACCCAATCTTTTGAAATCGCTAGAATAATAATAAAGCGGGAGCAATAAAAGCTCGTTCAATTCAGCGGTCTCGATACACGTGCCCGCACGTTGCCGAAACTACGGAAAAAATAGCGGACACGTACTTGTTCAAAGGTATGTAATATCGTAATACAATCATTTGTTGTGGTGATAAGTGGATTTAACTACGAGCTTATGAATTCTATATTGAATATTTTTATGTATATTGAGTATTAATTAAACAACTGTGCAAAATATTGGGTGGTCGCCTAGTGAATTAGGCAAAATATAATTGTGTTAGTTTACGGCCGGCCGGCCGGGTTACTGACGCATCGTGAGTAATTTAATTTTCTGCGTTCTTTTTCTACGTACATATAATTATATCATTAACTTTTGTTTCATGTAGGTGGCAATCTAATGTTATTATTTTTTAGTTTACGGCCGCCAATATCTCCCAAATTCGTCAAAAAACTATATAGGGGGCCGCATTCTAAACCCTCCGTGTCAGAATACGGCCGTGTAAAAATGTATGGAAATATGGTGGCCGCCATCTAAACACAACCAGCCAATATGTCATTTTGCGTCCACCCAACAAGTAACGGGATATTTGAAATGTATTTTTTTTATTAATTTATATGGTGAGATATTCACTTATAATAGAATCGTTAGGATAGGTTCATCTTATGTAATTAGTACATAATTCTATCCTACTAATATTATACATGCGAAAGTTTGAGAGTGAATAAGTGACAGTAAAGAAGACAGTGCGATATCCACGGATGACCCCCACAGCCACCAGCCTCTGCGATCTCAGCAGGGCAATGGTTTTTAAATTGGGGCCCATTGAGGGCCATGGACAATACCACTGCCACATAGAGGCGGCGAGCACTCGTCTTAGGCCCCCGAAGTTGGGCAACAACCGCTTTAAGGCGGCTGCCGCACCAATCAGTCGGAGGAAGAGGCGCTTAAAGTGCTTGTGGAAGTTCCACCGGCTGTCGAGGACGAGTCCGAAATATTTTATCGAGGACCCAACCCCGATTCAGGCGTCGCTGATGGTGAGATGAGTATCACGCGGCAGGGCTCCTCTCGGACCTTGAAAGCATATAGCCTCCGCGACTCACCAAGTGCCACGCGAAGACCCAGCAAACCAATTCGGTCGACGTTTCACCGCCAATGTTGCAAGACGGGCTCCTCATACGTGCTCCCCGAGCCACGACCAGCGTGTCATAAAGGTTGAAGCAAAACGTTTTGTGCGGGTAGATGGAATGTCCACTATATATCGATGGCGCACATCGGTACGTCTTGTTGTCCTATAGAAGAAAGAGGATGGTGGGATTAATTCGTGCAATTGGATGGCACACTCTTCGAAATGTATCCGATAAAAAAACGATACACTTGCGAGTTTGCGGCGATGCTCTTGGCTCTGGAGCCTTTTACTTACAAATTTGTTGTCATCGATGAGTTTCATAGCTCTTCTCTCAATAACTTCCAGCACATCCAGCTGATATTTGGCTGAACCATCCCACAGGTAAGAATAGTACTCCATGTACGATCGGACCTGTGCTTGATACAAATTGAGCAGCTGTCCCGGTGTGAAGTACTGTCTCACCTTAGCCAGAATACCCTTTTTTGAAGCCAACTGGGCCTTGGACTCAATGTAGGATCCAAAGTTGAGTGTGGGTGTTAAAGAGATGCCAAGAAGCTTAAAGTGGTTAGTTATCGGCAGTGTGGAGGTCTCCCCACAACACGCAGTCGTACCTTACCAATGTTCCACAGGAGTGGCCCTAAGACCGAGCCTGCGGATCACTGTATGATATCTCCCTATGAAGAATTTGGCCATCCCGCCCTAAGTACCAGATACACCTCAGGCACAGGTAAGCCCCGACTATGCGGTTCAAGTAGGGAGGCACCTCATTAAACTTCAGTTCCTGCGTCATGCACGATCACGGCAGGGAATTGAATGCATTAGCGATGTCTAAGGACACCGCCAACAGCACTCATGCCTCCCGCTAATCGTCCGAGCTGGCCTTAACGCGTTTAATCACGTTAATACACGACCTGCCAAACCGAAAACCGTACTGGTCATCCGACAGGTAGGGAACCACATCTCGGAGTTCCTTCCTCATAAAGCATCACTATGGGGCGGTAGGCGGAAGAAGATTTTGCGGGGCGAGCATCCTTCCTCTGAAGGACTGCCCGTCTTGCAAATTGTTGGAAACGTTCCCGTCTCTAAACAGGCACTTAGAAGCTTGCGATAACGTTCACCCAGCGCCTAAAGCAAACCCAGACGTGGTTAAAAGTATGCCATCAGGCCCGGAGTACGATTTTTGGCCCAGACGCCTCCGGCACGTCCTCGCTCGTTTCTCTCTGCCCCACCACTCGGGCGGTTAACATTTAAGCGTATATTCCACCATGTTTGGAAACCGTATGGACACAACGTCCTCCACAAGCTGAGGAAGATAACTCTCTGTAGGGAGGGGGGATCGTCCATGGGCGGAACTTCCCCCTGACGACTTTGCAGGGTCGTACCCACGATTTGTGGCTGAGAGTCTCCAGCTGCCGTGCTCTTCCCTCGCTAATGGGTTTTGACGTAGGAGATCGCCACCTGTAGGTCCTTTACGTACCCCCTATAGGACTCGTACAGCTGACTCTCCACCTCTTCGCCCCAGCGTCTAAGTCTCCGGTGCCTGGATTACCTGCATAGGCGGAACTAATGCGTAGGTCAGCGACCGCCTGGTTCCACCAGTTGATCTTAGGAGGACGTGCCATGGCCTGGGATTTGCCAGCGTCCCGCCACTCCGCCTCCTCCTCGACCTCCACGGGACCGGGGGGAGGGTTAGACCACGCCTGGACAATTGAAGCCTCCACAAGCGCTTCACTATCGAGGTCCTGCATACTTCTAGCCTAGCTTCCTAGCTCATGCAGGCCAAACGTAGATAATCACTGAAAATCATGTTACTGATTGTTTTAAAAACATAAGATTACCTCATTATAATGAAAATATATTCCTTTAGTTATATTATAGCTGATTGTAATGTAAACTTGTGCATTTTCATTTATTTTCTTGAAATAGCGATTAAGTTATCTACGGCCGCGATCTAGCATATTGATGGTCGTATACTGAAAAAAGCGGCCGCAAACTGACGTTTTGCCCATTTTTCAATGTTTAATTAATTATAAATTATTTCTTATAATAAAGTCATGATTCTTTTATATCTAATTCAAACTAGATTATATATACTACAACCAAGCAAAAATTCAAAGCGCTGAGAGTTTTATATCTATATGAAAACTTTTGACGAAGTAGGGAACTCCACTAAAAGGCCGCAAACTAGCAAACTGACCATACCTACCATGCAAACAATACTAATTAAATAGGTATTATTATAAAGATTTCACTTGTTTCTTCAATAAATCACAACACAGTTTGAAAAAATGATAGATCACGTTTTTCGCATTGCATTGCAACTTGCAATGTGCATGCAGGCAACGAACCAATCGCATGCAGCCTGCCCTAGGTGGCGATACTGGAACCAGTCTCATTCGAGACTTGCCTAGGGAAAATCACGATCAATTTATCGTCAGATAAGTAACTGAAATTAGCAACTTCGTGTGTTTTGAATCAGAAAGACATGCGGAGTATACATATTTACTTTGTGGACTAATGCTATAGTTTTTCGAAGCCGGTAATAATATAATAAATTTTTTTTTTTAACTGTTAGCTCCCCTCGCTGATATTTAAGTTAAAATGTCTATTATTTATTACTTACTTACCAAAAAAGTCTTCCCAGGTCAAAGAATGATCTGAGTCAGCGTTAGCACCGTCCATTTTCGTGCACTATTCAACCATATTAACTCAAATAAAATATAACAACTACTGTTAGACATATGTTTTGTCACTTGATAACTTTAATTTGTGTCACACATCACATATTGTTTCATTCCTATTGACGAATAAAAATGCATTTCGTTCGATTTATTTCGTAAGTGTAGAGCGGTGAAACGCACGAGCTCCCGCCACGATCGTGCCTCGTGAATGAAAAAGTAAAGTAAATTTGCTTTGCTTTTTGCTTTGTTCTCACAGTGTTGCCAAGGCAAGAAAAAAAAATAGTAGGACACTTTAAATTTTCCCGTTTTTGAACGTAACTAACTAATAGGTCACATCACACGTTATTCTTAACAAACATACACTATAAACTTACAGTATGCACCCATAATATAGGTACACACAGATATTTGTGGTCCATGATCAAATCAAAAGAAAAAACCGGCCAAGTGTCGTGTCGGGCCACGCGCAGTGTTAGGGTTCCGTAGTAGCCCATTATTCAATGCAAGTATTTACCCGTTATAAACAAGCAACTAGGTACTTCGTCTGTGTCACTTTAAAGGTAAAGTGACAATGACGAAGTTCTAAGGATTTTGTATTTGGTACAAAATTATCCAACACCCAAGTTCAACGACTATTACTGCTAAACTAATAAAGTTATTTTAACCGCTATCGTTTTCCTTTTATAAAATGTACTAGTATCACGAATTTTTGCCAGATTCTTCAAGCTAGCAGTTTAGCTTTAGAGTGGGGGGGGGGGACACCCTACTGGAACGAAAATTTGCACTTTAAAGTTTAATATTTCGTAAATGGAGCATTCCATCCAATAATGGTAATGGTATTAGCAACCCTTAAGTCATTTTAAAAGACCTATTCAACGATACCCCACACGATGATTCATCCCCAGTTCTCATGTAGGGAAACAACCCAAAAAAAATTTAAAAAAATTATTTCACCACTTTGTCCGCTTTGTCGGCGTAATTTATAAACATACCCCTACAAAATTACAACTTTCTAGTATTAACGGTCTCTTAGCAAAACCTCGGACAGACAGACAGACAGACAGACGGACAGACAGACAGACAGACAGATGGACGGAGACGACGAAACTGTAAGGGTTCCTCGTCAGGACTACGGAAACCTAAAAAAATAATTGTTTTATTGTTATTTAATTTGTATTGTTATTGGATTTTTGTTGGTGTCTGTTTTGAAGTAAAACTTCTTTAGGTGCATTGGGGTAAGATTTTGACGGATGTGACGTAGCGTCACGCTCCGAATCAACGGAGCGGAACTTGGCCCGTGACATATTTAATAATATAGATACCTATATTTTTTCTTTAAGCCTAGATGGAATAATATAGCCTGCCTAGCCACCTCAAAGCGTCTGTTCATTTGTCCGATAGAAAATAATATTATTTGTAGTAAAGCGAATAAGGTTAAGGCTAAAATTATTTGAAATGTCGCTAAGTCTAGCAAAATATTTAGTTTGGCAACACTGTAAAGTTCGCATTGTCGTAATAGCACTGCGCGAAGTCTGTATGTAAGGATTATTGTGGCATATCGAAGTATAATCCTATGTGCTAACCAGCTATCTATATGACAAATGTTATCCAAATCCGTTCAGCCGTTTTTGCATGATTGAGTAACAAGCATAATATTTTTATTATAATATAAGGATAGCTAGTAATAATTGTAAAACACGGTCTTATCGCATACAGTTTGATAGATTTCAGACAACAAAAAAAGTAGCTATCAATACCTATTGAGGTATTGATAGCTACTTTTTTTGTTGTCAAGGCCAATGCCTTGAGGCTGTACCTCTCGGTTAACTTAATCATGAGGTACGCTACCCTGGTCGACACACTTGAGATGGACATTGGAAATTGTCACTGAGAACCTTGTTGACCAGAAACCCGACGCCGCCTTGGGATGGCTGGTCTCCTTCTCTGTAATACATAAGATGGCCCGATTCTAGAGTTATGGTGTCCTTTCCCAGTCTTCGGACTTCACATAACCTCAGAATGTGCCATCTTATGTGTCCTAGCTCCTCCTCCAGCTGCACCAGATAATCATCCAGCCGAATCGTGCGTCCATTGTACGTTGCGAGGGTCAGTTTGTTTTGGCGGCCTACCGTAGCCCGGGGATTCTTAGCACCCCCTGTCCTGCCGTTACCGTGACCGCCGCCGTGGTCAGGAATAGCAGGACGGCCGGGAACTGGGGCCGCGGCTTGTTGTGACCTTCCATCTTCATTCATCCTTTGGGAGGGACGCTTCTGAGGGAGCTTCTCGCACCGGTGACGCTACTGCCCGTCACCGGCCTGTAGTATTTAGGTATAGATACGCCATAATTTGAAATGGTTATACCACCATTTGTTGGTTGCCTAGTACTTAACTTACCTACCTTCGATTATGTGTGCATGGTCGTTCAGACAGCGGCTCTTCGGATTCCGAAACATTTTACAAGATTTTATTTAACTTACAATGTATGTAAGTAACTATGTATGTCTGTATGTTCGGGTGGAATCTTGGAAGCTAAAACTAGACCCATATCCCGATGTCCGATTGGACTTACATTTGGTGTATTTATGTATCTTCGGTGACAATACAATGATATGGTACCATGGAGCTGGTCTGATGATAGAGACGGAAGGTGGCATCGTGTGGCCACGGCATCTCTGTCATAAAACAACATAACCCAACCGAATTTGGGCTCGATTGATTCGTCTTGTGAAGGACTTTACACCTAGATGATTTTCAGCGTCTGATGATGAAGCTGGAAGGTGGTCACGGCATCTCTGTGATAAAACAACCTAACCCCACCAAGTTAGGGCTCGATTGATTTGTCTTGAATAGGACTTTACACCTAGATGATATACAGGGTCTGATCATGAAGCTGGAAGGTGGCCACGGCATCTCTGTGATAAAACAACATAACCCCACTGAGTTTTGTCTCGATTGATTCGTATTGAGGAGGACTTTACACCTAGATGATATCCAGGGTCTGGTGATGAAGCTGGAAGGTGGTACAGCATCTCTGTGATAAAACAACTGACCCCACCGAGCTTAGGCTCGATTGATTTGCCTTGAAGATCACTTTACACATAACCACATCATAATCTCCGTAGAATATTTTAAAACATCACGCCTACTGCAAAATACTTAGGTAAATATACATATACCAACAAACCTACAAAAAACCTACAAAAAAGTAAAACATATTTTTAAAAACAAGCTTTTAAATCTGGGAAAATGAACTAAAATGTTATACATAAAACTAACTAGTACTTAGTACTTAAGTATTTTAACTAAAATGTTTGTTCGCGCATAACTTCGTCGTTTATGAACCGATTTCGATTATTCTTTTTTTGTTCGAAAGGAGATATCCCAAGTGTGGTACCATGGTAATTTTATCGAGGTATGATGAGTATCTCCAGAGATATTGAGATAAACATCTCAAAATTGGTACTGAAAATGAATAGCGCGGCATTGAAGTCGGTTGTTTTTTAGTTTTTAAACGATATTATTCGTGTAGGTATCGTATCAACTTTCTTAGAAGCTTGAGGCACAGAAGTATAGTAAGTAGTTTTGGCGGGAACATGAAAAAATGTGTGTGCTCTTATTGTATTTTTTCCTAAAACTTGTGTTCTTCGGCGTGTTAATTTGTAATAAATGTGGACTATTAACCATTAAGTGCCGGTGAATATGTGCGAGTGTAGGGAAACAGCACAATGTCGAAAAATATGCTATTTGCGTTCTCACCAAAATGCCACTGAAAATCTTTAGTAATGTCCACATCTTTTTTGGGGGGTATGATTTGGACTAGACTTTGACTTGAAACTTGATCTGAAATGTGACTTTGTCCCATCTTTATGACTTGAATTCACAAAAATTGAAGAATTTTAATACTTGACACTGGCTAAATACATTAAACTTGTGGAGCCATAATAAAATAAAATAAAAACTCTGACAGTAGTGGCAGATGTGGCAATACTGGCAAATGGCAACACTGCTGAGCATAAACAACATGGCGGATCGTTCATCGATCAGTTGTTGTTACAAAATGTCGCGACCTGTTTTTTATTGAAATCTAACTTTATTATACTAACAATAAATAATAGGCGTGCTCTTTATTCGAACCAAGTGCTAGACTTCGCTTTGTTTGTTATAATCGGCCCAAATGCCACTATATCATATGGTTGTAGGTAATGGCCGTGTTGGATTGGATAACCGATAAAATAAATCTAATAATTACCGTCACATTTACTTGCACGTTGATATTTATTGGATTAAATGAAGACTGGTGTTTAATCTTTAGTTTTACGTTTATTTCACAGTTGTACCTTAGGCACAGTAGCGAGAAAGTTTGGTGAATTGAAGACTCAAAGTTGCCTATAATAATACGTGATGCCGCGAAGGGGTACTGATGCAGTTCAACTGCTACCACCTAGGAAGAAGACTAAGGTGATAGATTCGCTGCCGGAACCATCTACTGCCAACACAAATCCGAGCTTGGATGTCAGTTTGTGTGATGATGAAGCGTTACCCCCTGGGATTGTTTTCTCAGATGTTAACCAGAAAAAATGGAGAATCGGGAAGCCTATTGGTGAGATTTCTCTTTTTATTTCAAAGCAAAGATCTACTTAGATATATCTACTTAGATCTTCAAATCGCGAGTGAATAGGTACTTTCTGGGTAAGCACGCTCCATCATCGACCGCATCATCACTTAGTATCAAATGAGATAATGGTCGAGTGCTATCCAGTTCTATGTCAAAAAAATACTGTGTAAATGTAGGATATTTTGTCTGATTTAGAACAAAAGAAGTCATGTTTCAGGCTTAAAAGCAGTAGTAAAGAGTAGTCAATGGTTCTGGATGTGTGGATGGAATTCTGGCCTCCTAATTGTTCTGCTTGCAAACTCCTATGTTTGGTCAATGTTATAATAGCATTTATATTTGTACTAATTGTATGATGTGTACTAGTCCATACATCAACATGGATTTAGGCTTGATACATCTCTTCCGTCATCATTAGTCTTGTTCCCACCCTCTTCTGGTTGTAGCTCAACTTTATTTACTTATTTATTATTTAACTTAATTTTTTTTATTCACTGAAAAGCTTTAAACAAATATTCAAGAAGCACAAACAACAACTTCTGGACAAAAAATGCTTCAGTAAACAGTTCCTAGCTAATGCCACTTACTGTACCCAAATCTAGTGCTAATCACATGTTGGTATAACAATTTCCGAAATTGCATGAGTGATATTTCAGTAGTCTGATTTTGTTTTTTTTATTTACTTTAAACTTGTACAAATGTGAGGAAAACAAAACCAAGCAAAGCAATACCACCTCATCATAATTTGACATTTTATACAAGACTGACTTGTAAATACAAACAATAACTTTTTTTAACCGACTTCAAAAAAAGGAGGAGGTTTCTCAATTCGACCGTATATATATATATATTTTTTTTTATGTTTGTTCGGGGATAACTTCGTCATTTATGCACCGATTTTGATTATTCTTTTTTTGTTCGAAAGGAGATATCCCAAGTGTGGTACCATGGTAATTTTATCGAGGTCTGATAAGTATCTCCAGAGATATTGAGATAAACATCTCAAAATTGGTACTGAAAATGAACATTGAAGTCGGTTCTTTTTTAGTTTTTAAACGATATTAAATGTAATAGTAGTACATATTGCAAAGTTTTTCTTACAAGCTTCTATATATCTTGCAATGTTTGTATGTAAGTTATCATGATTATAATCAGCTGGTACCAGTCTCCCTAGACACCCCTGAGCCTTCAGCTCTACTATTCCAGTCACTGCCTACCGCTTTGCGTATGCTATCTCTCCACCTGGTCACTGGACTTCCTATGCTACGTTTGCTGATTTGCAGTCCTTAAGTGGAGACTGCGAATCGGCGAATGTATGTAAGTGTTCCATCAAAATTAGCAAACGATTATTCAACCTCTTGCTGGTATATGTTGGCATCCCAAATTCGCATACTTATGTAAATTCTGTGACAATGCAATATGATGGTACTTCCATGCTGACTTGATGATGGAGCACAACTGTTTGTGGGTACTAGAACTTCCTAATGACAAATAGTAGAAGTGTAGAACAATAATTTGGGCTAATATGTATTTATTATTTATCATTACAATTTGTTATAACACGTGATGACATTTTGACAAAAAGCTTGTTATTAAAAAAGATTTTTCTTTTTTAACCAACTTCAAAAAAAGGAGGATGTTTCTCAATTTGACTGTAAATATGTTTTGTTTTGTTCGTGGATAACTTGGTCGTTTATGAACCGATTTTGATTTTTTTTTTTTTGGAAAGGAGATATCCCAAGTGTGGTACCATAGTAATTTTATCGAGGCCAAATAAGTATCTCCAGAGATATGGAGATAAACACCTCCAAATTGGTACTGAAAATTAATAGCGCGGCGTTGAAGTTGTTTCTTTTTAGTTTTTTAAATGATCTTATAATATATTTTATTATACAAATACAGGCTAATGTACTGAATGCAGCTAGTACTTTAATAGAGAATATGAGCACATAAATCATGGCCAGTTTTGTGTATAGGCAAGTTCAATTATGAAGTAGTTGGTACCAAGAGAAAACTTGTTCTCAAACTGGACGGACCACTTTACCATTTGGTGCTTCTCTGTAATAGTGAATGGATCTAGTTTATGGATTTACAGTCAAATTGAGAGCTCAGTAGCATAGTGCGAGAATGGTCTGCTTTGATGCCAGAGGTAGCAGGTTTAAATGCCTGTGGTGCACTAATAGATTTTTCTTCAGTTTTTAGTCTAGTTTTTATTAGAGAAAAATAATTTAAGATTGTTTAATAACTTAAAGAACCGACTTGAAATGCCACACTAATAATTTTCAGTACCAAGTTTGTACAAGTACCAAGTGTGTTTATCTCCATATCTCTGGAGATGTCTCGATGCAATTTTAATGGGACCACCTGTCAAGTATAAACAAAAAAAGAATTTCTCAAATTGGTTTTGGCATCTTTGAGTAATCGGTGAACATACATAAAAAATCGATTCCGACCTCCTCCTATTTTTAAACGACTTCCAAAAAGAAAGAGGTTCTTAATTCGTCTTATGTTTTTTTTTTGTGTGTATGTTACGCGGTTACTCCATCAATTGTGAACCGATTCGAATGATTATTTTTGTAATCGGCAGGGTAGGTTTCCGAGGTGGTCCCATTGTAATTTCATCAGGATCTGATAAGTATCTCCAGAGATATGACGAATAAACGTCTCAAACTTGCTACTGAAATTGACTCACGGACATTGAAGTCGGTTGTTTTAGTTTTTAAACTATCTTAATTATTTGTAAAGTTGGTTAATGAACTTTTATAATTTTCTTTTCCTGAAAACAAATGACCAACATGATCAATATTTAAAAAATAATAGTAATCCAAATAGTAGCTGCTGTCTCAATTCAAGATTTAACCTTTATTTGCATATACATAGATGTGTATGTACTTGCACTGTGTCATTGTGTATACTGTGAGTGAGTATCCAAATATGAGATCACCTTATCTATTCCTTGAGTTGCATTACAATAACTTCGTTGTAATAGTAAACAGGGTATGCTTATTATGTGATCCTAAATTGGTTTTCTGTATCTAAACAATTAGGAACTATAAAACCTACGAAGAAATCTTATAATTTCGTCGTGTATAAAACAGCTCTTATAGCTGTCTACGTAGACATTGTTCTCCTGTACAATAGTACAGTATGAAAACATAGAAACAAGTTTTTACTTAATATCTGCGGTTTAGGGGTTCATCTATATGTATATCTATACTAATATTATAAAGAGAGAACATTTGTATTTTTGTATGTTTGTAATGATTTGGCTAAAAAACTACTGGACCGATTTAAAAAATTATTTTACTAATATATAGAATGGACTTTCGGAATGAAAATAGGCTATATATTATCCCGTTTAAATCAAAGGTACATTCGTGGAGACCTAATTTGCAACCTAAGTCGACTAAAAAACGGTCGAAAAAACACGTTTCTTACGAACTCTGCTCAATTGAAAACAGATGGAAGAATATTTTCTATGGAAGAGTTGTACAACTTAATAAGACCTACAAAAAAGTCCGCGACAGCATATGTCTATCTCTTAAGGATGACTCACAGTAACCATTTTAATTTTTAATTTGTTGTTAAAAAATATTACATAAATTCCAAGGCTATTTTCAAGTATATAGTATTAATCCTTATCTAAATAATTACGTTAATTAGCTTGGCCACATATTATAGATTAAAATTGTCCTTTACAGTATATAATTCAAATGAATACTCTAGAAGATATCACGGATTTCACATACACGCATCGCAAAATTAATAAAATATCTGCAGTGAAACCACAGATTAGGTCATAGTTACTAGAGAAAATATTATTATAAGCTTAGCGATACTGTCAATTTAAAAATGACCTAATAATGCAACTAATAAATTAATGGAACTTTTCAGGACGAGGCAGTTTCGGCAGGATCTACCTGGCTTCAGATGAGATAAACAAAGAGGTGTCGAAGCTCAGCGCCCAGTACGTGGTAAAGATAGAACCTCACACTAACGGGCCCCTCTTTGTAGAGATACACTGCTTGAAGAGGACTGCCAAGGCTGGTAAATGTAAGTAAACTTTAATATACAATTAATTTTTAATTTATTTATATCGGGCATCTTAAAATCAGGCCCATATTTATATACAAGGGTGTGGCGTAAACAGTAGTCAAGCCTGTGGTCATCATCACCTGTGGGTGGAGGGCTTCATGACTGATCAGAAAATAAATATTTGTGTTCAGCAAAATTATCATGGTTTTTGAGTTATTGACGGTTTTCAAAGTTTCATAATAATTACACCCTTGGTGACTCTTTTCGATGGCATGACCACAAATTAAAATATTTTCTCAATCTGATTTGGGAAATACTCTGGGATAAATGCGCTTAACTCTGAAAACCGTAAATAAGAAGTTAAATAACCAAAAAAGTGAATTTTCTATTATAAAATTATTATATGCAATACATTTTGTATGAATCGAACTTCAAAGTTAAGTTTGTCCTTTAACCTAGTTTGAGAAATTTGTACGGAAGCCTTTGTGCGCGAGCCCAACTTGCACTAGACCGGTTTATTTTATCTAAATTCCAAAGCACTAGAATATTTTATACCGTAAATGTTATTATGTATTCGAAATGGGCGTTTTAAGCTCTTTACTTTAGACCCAACAAAGTATAGTTTTAATTAAAAAATTAAAGAGTATTACAAAATAGCCACAATTTAGTGTATCCTCTACATTAATATAGCCTATATATATCACACTCACCTTTCATTTAAAACCTAATTCATTAAAATCGGTCCAGCTGTTTAACTCCTAGGTAGCACAAAGCAAAATACCCACATTATATACTCTCCTTTTGGCAGTTTGGTAAATAATTTAAGATCGTTAAAAAAAACCTAAAAGAACCGACTTCATACGTCGCGCTAGTAATTTTCAGTACTAAGTTTGAGGTGTTTATCTTCATATCTCTACGAAATTTAAATGTGACCACCTGTGAAGTTGATGTGAGAGTTGAGATTTTCAATAAAAAAAAGAATATTCCAAATCGGGTCCGGCGTCTTTAAATAATCGGTGAACATAAAAAAAAATACAGTCGAACATATAACCTCCGCCTTTTTTGAAGTCGGGTAAAACGATGACATAGGCTAAATATGTGACGATCGCAAATTAGATCGGTCGCAAAAGACTCGATAACTTGGTTGAATCGCCTCTTGTTATCCAATCAAATGGCTTCATTGTCATAATAAGATTAAGTCTGTGCTGCAGTATTGTTCTATATTACCAACCTTAAATTGTAATGTGAAGACTATCCATCTATAATTGAGATAGTTTAAAAACTAAAACACAACCGACTTCCATGCTCCGCGAGTTAGTTTCAGTAGCAAGTTTAAGACGTTTATCGTCATATCTCTTAAGATACGTATCAGATTACAATGGGACCACCTCGGAAATGTACCCTACCGATTAAAAAAAGAATCATTCGAATCAGTTCACAATTGACGGAGTAATCGCGTAACATACACACTTACAAAAAAAAAACATACACACGAATGGTTCTCAATTCCTCCTCCTTTTTGGAAGTCCGTTGAAAAGTTAACAGATTTGTCTGACATAAAAGCCGTTTAAATTTCCGTTACACCCAGAGATAAGCGTAACACAAACACAATAATACATCCACATTTTTATAAAGGCTACTGTAATACCTATTACATGTTTTTGCTTAATCTCAAGTTCACGTTCAATTTACCCAAATTGACCTTTAATTTTATATGCATAAGATCTAAATCAGCGTGCAAACTGAAGCATATTTTTATTTATTATCTTGCTTAGCATTGCAGTGTTGAAATCGGAATGTTATTGCATCATAATAATATTACTTATGTAGTTGTTTAGAGAGCATTTCTAATGGTAGCAGCTACTTACTTTCACTTTGTACAAAAATAAACATTTATGGAGATAAAAGATAATTATTGTTTTCTTAAATGTATTTAACCATAACTTTTTTATAATGGTAAGCAACAGGACAAGAAATATACTCGCATGTTGAAGGGTGACGATGTCTGCTTATATAACAGATACAGTGGCACGCAACACTTGAGAGCCCCGTTAAGAAGAATCAAAGCATTTATTCAGTATGTAGGCAGTATAAATATACGCACATATACACGTCAAAATCATAAATAAATCATATCCAATTATCAAGTAAACATGCAAAAGCAGAATTCGCTTTGAATTAGAAAAAAAAAGTAATGAACCATTCAGCTGTCATCCAATCGTTCACGTCAGAATATTTAAAAAAAAAATTAAAGTAGGTTAAAACCAACCATACATGTAACTGTGTGTTTCAGTACTTCAGACAATTTTTATATAAAAAAATAAAAAAAGTGAAATAGTGAAACACAACATAGAGAAACGCATACCGTAAAGCGTAAAGGATACATCGATGACTTGACTTCTACGCTAAAGGTTGCCGGCACATGAGTAAAGAAGGAACAGACACAAAGCTTCATACAACTGCGCTGTGATGATGACGTAGACGCACTTTAGTGCGTGAGCACCAGCGGCCTGTGTGCCGCCTGTCACGTACTGAGTGAAACCGGTTTATAGTGGCTCGGCTGGTGCTTTAACACAGGGCTATCGCTTGCGACGCGTCACGTTATATTATATTGTTTTGCATTCCATCTATTCGAAAAGTGATGGTTTCTTCCTCGATAAGTGCGCGCAAAGTAGGTCATTTCTGCCCTAGGGCGGGAAAGTAATTTTTTAATTTTAAGCTTATGAATGTTCTTCTATAGTGCCCGGTCTAAGGAGGTTCAATGAAATTCCTTGACATTTCATGACATTTTTTTAAATGCTGGATAGGCAAGCATATGACCACTGTCTCACCTGATGTTAAGTGACGATGTGGTCGACGATGTAGCACGCTTACCTTGTAGATACCCGTTCATTCTCGATTTTTTTTATTTTTTATTTCATAACATTAAATTAAATGACATTTCGTGACATATCATGACATTTCGTGACATATCATGACATTTTGTGATATTTTGTGAAATTTCATGACATAAAAGGACATTTTATGAAATTTCGTGACATTTAATGACATTTAGTTTATTTTCATGACATTTCGTGACATTTTGTGCCATATTATGACATAAAATGACATTTCATGAAATTTCACGACATTTTGTGACATATCATGACATATGACATTAAATGACATTTCGTGACATCACATGATCATGATCGACATACATCGTTGTCGACAATGATGAAGCATGAAATATAAAAAAGCAGGTCATGTTTACTAGAAGGAGGATTTTATTACGATAAGGATTTTTCTTTTTTTTTGTACCAACCCAAGAATAGGTAAACATTTTGTCCGTTCCTTAGAAGGTTTGTCTCTGTTCCTTCTTTACTCATGTGTTGCCGGTTTAAATCCTAGCACGGGTGTTTGTCCACAGGTAGTAGGAGCATATTTTAATTATGTTCCGCCTGACTTGCTAGCAAAAAGTAGCTTACCACTTACCACCATCAAGGAGAAAATCTTTCGCCATAACCTTACAGTGTTCCGGGAGAACATAGCCCTTTAGAGTCAAAGTATTCTAGGCCTAGTTTGGATGAAATTTTGCACACATACCTATCCAGGATTACCACTTATGACACTTTTTACAAGGACATACTTTTAAGCGAAGCCTCAGAGAATAGCTAGTTTTAAAATAAGCAATTACTATTTTTTTATTATATTGTTTGATAATTTTAATGTAAAACCATTATTTTTCATTTCTAGTGAAACAATGGCGCTGCGAAAACAATCAGAAACGACTAGGCATGCCTGCTTACATCGCGAGCGGTTCTTTTACAGACGAAAACTCAGGGATTATGTACCGATTCCTGGTTCTACCACGTTACGACGTAGATTTACACAAAATCATAAATATCACGAAAGTATTAGACGTCAAAAACGTCCTCATCATAGCTGTACAGATTCTAGATGTGCTAGAATACCTCCATAAAGAAGGTTATACTCATTCCGATATCAAAAGCTCAAACCTAATGCTCGGTTACGACAACAGCAAGGTCCCATTTGTCAAACTATCCCCGCCATTCCAAAAAGATATCACCAGTAAACTCAAGAAAACAAAACCGGGGAAAGCCAGAACTTCAAACTACTACATCGACGAAGATTTTATTATGAAAGACTACAAAAGCCCCTCGAACTCCGAAGATGAGAACGAAAGGAGAATAGCGAATGTCAAACGTAAACTGAGGAAAATACTCACGGATAAAGACAGCAGGAGTCTTCATAGAAACCACGCGTTCAACCTACGACAGCTGTCGAACTATGCCAACTATGAAGACTTGAATAGCTCTGTGTGTTCCGACCAGTCCTATCAGAAACTCATTGACGATTTTGGAAACAAAAACGTCATACAGACTACGAAGGAATTTCAGCAGTCGAAAGCGAGACAGGCTCGAGTGAATGGTGTCAACGAAAACAGCAACGATATTTACAAGGAAGCCATTTTGTCCCAGTCCGCTAGTCAGATTTATCTCCTCGATTATGGGTTAGCGTCGAAGTTTTTGGATTCAGAAGGGAACCATAAAGATTTTGGTATGGATGCCAGAAAGGCCCACGATGGAACTTTAGAATACAGCTCCAGAGATTCTCATATTGGTGCACATTCCCGCAGATCTGATTTGGAGACTTTAGGCTTCAATCTTCTAGAATGGTTGACTGGAACATTGCCATGGAAAACTGCAGAAGTCTTGGCAGAGCCAGATCTAGTACACGCATTGAAGAAAAACTACATGAGCAACATTAAATTACTTCTCAAAACGTGCTTCAAAACGGAGTTCTACCCGCAATTTATGGAGAAATATCTGGAGTACGTCACCAGCCTCGATTTCAAAGAGCAACCGGATTACGAGTATTGCAGAAATCTGTTTAAAACAGAGCTCAATAAGAATGGAAATAAAGGAGCTACCCTTAACTTACGAGAAGTTCTGAAACAGCGCGCGAATCGGAAATTATGCGCCAGATTCGGCAGAAAGAACACCCCGCCAAACTTCTTAACGTTAAACGGAATCAGAAAGGCGTGCGAAAGGGAGAACGTTTTTTCCATTGAAAACGATTTAAAGCTGGAACTTTTGAGGCATACTCTAAACACTTCCAGCGAGGGTATCCGAAAGCCCTGCGCGTCTAGAAACTTCTTCGTCTCCGACGCAGATTTAGTCGCTAGACTTAAAAAATCTCTAATGCCGCACGGTGTATTCGGCAAAAAGCTATCGCCGAAGAACTTGCGCTCGAAAAAGAAACCAATTAAAAAACGCAAAGGCGTAAGACGACACAGAAATAGCATCGGGAAGTTTGGAAACTTTATGGGATCCGCGAGGCAATTCACCTGGGCCGAAATACTGGCTCAAAATCCTGAGGATATAATTCGGAAAGAGCGCAACAATATAAACGATGATGACGACGAAACTTGCAAATATCGTATCAGAAAGCTTTCCAATGCCTCGTCAGAATGCAGCGATTCTAATATGCAGTCGCCTCTACTGCAAAAAGATTATTTGCAAGACATGAATCCCACATATGCAATGAGAGATGTTATAAATTCCTTAAAGAAGAAAGTCTCAGGAAAAATCAAAGAGCCTGCAGAGATTCCTCCAGGACTCGATGGTTACACCTCAGCGATGGTTAAAATTCACTTAATAAAAGAAAAGAGAGAAGCGAAAGAGAAACAGGAAGTGATGAAACAGAACTCTCCCAAAAAAGAAGTCCAACCGACAACAAGAACGACAAGATCTAAAAATAACAAAGCTGAGAAGAAACCCCCAGAACCAAGTACTAGAGTGACTAGACAAAAAACTAGTGTGGATAGTGTTAAAAAGACAGTGACTAAAGTAGCACCTAAAAGTGATAGATCTAAATCTAAGGGTAAAGTTGCTAAGAAAGAAGTCAAAACTGCTGAAGTGAAGATGACTGCACCTCAAACTACTAGAAGTAAGTGACTATACAATTTATTGTGTTAAAGTTTCGCTTGTTCTTGCTGTATGATGATTGATGAAAGAAAACCGGCCAAGTGCGGGTTGGACTAGAGCACTCAGGGTTACATACAAACTTATCAAACTAGGTTTTAATGATAATGTTGATTTAACAGGAAAAAGTTAAATCCAACAGTTTCGCCCATCATAGATTTCATTATTACCTATTAGGAATTTATCTGCCATCTTCTTTTTTAACCGACTTCAAAAAAAGGAGGAGGTTTCTCAATTCGACCGTTTTTTGTTTTTTTTTGTATGTTTGTTCGCGGATAACTTCGTTGTTTATGAACCGATTTTGATTATTATTTTTTTGTTCGAAAGGAGATATCGCAAGTGTGGTACCATGGTAATTTTATCGAGGTCTGATAAGTATCTCCAGAGATATTGAGATAAACATCTCAAAATTGGTACTGAAAATGAATAGCGCGGCATTGAAGTCGGTTCTTTTTTAGTTTTTAAACGATATTATGTAGTGGTAGGAATTTTGTAGTCTGGAGCAGTACCACCAATTTTCAGCCGTGAAATAGGAATGTTTTTCGGTTGAAACTAGACGTGTGTAACTCAGGAGTGATTGACTAAAAAGAGTTATATCTCCTTAAACCAAAGACTAATTCACTATATCTTACATTTCTCAACCATCTCTTTAACTCTTTTATATCTTAACGCAACGACTCATTTTGCGGAGTTAGAGTAAGCGGGATGTAACCATATAACATACAATGCGTTAAAAAGAGAGCGTAAAGGAGATAGAGTAAGCGAGATGCATATAACTTCCTATGCGTTAAAAAGAGAGAGCGTCACAGAGTTAGAGCAAGCGAGATGCATATAACTCTCTATGCATTAAAAAGAGAGTGTCGGAGTGTAAACGGAGTTAGAGTATAGGAGATGTAAACATATAACAATACTATGTGATAGAAAGGGAGCGTAGCGTCATGGAGTTATTTGGGATATAGAGATATAAAAAAGAGTTATATATATATCTTTTGTTCAAAAAGACACGTATCTATCATTTCTGTTTAAGGATATGGATTGCACATGGCTAGTTGAAATGTCATTGCTTAACATCAGGTACGCGTCGTGTTTGTCCTGTTTCCTTTTAGCATAAATAAAAAAGATAAACTACAGCTTTTATATGGCCCTGACTGCCAAGTGACTATCTGAAACTATATCAGGTACCATTGCAGTGCAGTGCGCGCTCGGAAACGGACGTGCCTCGCTACACCGCATAGAATTTCACAATTCGCGTACGCGTGGCTTTAGCCGCCGCCTGATATCGTGACGCAATGAGTTCTGAACAACTCATAGCCAACAAATGTCTGGCGTTTATACAATACGCCATCGACTCCTTCGACGAAGTTACAATCGTGCGAATCTGCAGCTCTAACTTCAACGAAGATGAGGTGAGCAGTGCCAAGACGCTGCTGTTCCAGACGCTCGGGAAGAGCAACCAGATGCCGTCCCGTCGAAGGGATGGCGGCGAGAAGAGTCTCCAGTACATTATCACCCTCCTAAAGGAGACGGATCCCGACGACGTGCCTGCCTTCGTCGCGAAGCGGTTGGATCGTGTTCCCCCTGTCACCTGGGAACATCTCGACTGCTGTAGGCTGCTGAAGGACATTACAGCCTTGAAAACCACCGTGGCTGAACTCGTGGTCAAGCTAGCAGCCTCTGAAAATACTATCGGTGAGCTACGTACAGAAGTGATGACATTACGCAATACCGCTTCAGTATGTAGGTCACCCGAGACGCGAACATCAACACGCGTCGCGGCGCGCAAAATGCGTCCGTTGGCAGTTTTGAATCGGTGAAGTTGAATGTGTCACCGGTAGTCAACACGCCACCTGATGCCCTGCGTGCCGCCGCCCGCTCCTCCGCTCTGGGAGATGAAACGTCTCACGCAAATACATCTACCCCTCAACGTACTTACGCCATTGCAACCACCAAGGAGGGGGTCACGAGTCGAATGGAACCTCAACAGGTTGGTACATCCGTTCCTCCTAGACATGAGGACAAAAGAAATGACGACGGCTTCAAAAAGGTCGAAAAGAATAAGAAGAAGAAGAAGCCGTCCGTTCAGAACAAGTGCGGCACCGCACCGACTGGTCCAAACCACCTTCTGCGTCCAGAAACGCCGACGACGCTGCTGTACGTGTCACGCGTGCACTACGCCATCACAGCGCAGGAGGTGTCCGAGTACGTGCGTGTGAAGACCAATTTGACGCTGAGGGTCATAAAACTGGAGTCGCGTCATAATGTGAGCTTCAACTCTTTTGTGCTGCGAGTTCCAGTTAAATCCCTCGATACGTACTTGGCGGAAGAATTCTGGCCGAGAGGTGTCAAATTTCGCCGTTTTCGAGGTCGACTACCTGACACCACGAATATGCGTCACACGTCGCAAAACTAACGTGTCTTATTCATTGAAAATATTGTATTTATATGTATGCTAGTCTATAAGGTATATGTTTTGATATGGGTTGTAATTGCCTGAAATAAATGAATTTATTTATTTATTTATTGAAACAGGTGCTTAGTCTCCAAATTAAAGTTAAGTCAAGGCATGTGCCGTATAAGTCTGATACTTCAAGTTTATTTCTAACAGTTACTTGTTGTTTTTTTTTGCCCATACACCCCCGTGCCCCTCCCAGACAAAAATCTTTCAACCTCCCTAGAGTTAAGTGAAACAGTCGAGTAACATTAAAACTTTTTGCAGGATCATCTCGGAGTACTTCAGCCCCCTACAGTCTGCGCCTACGCAGCAACAAACAGAAGTAGGTTTTATTAACCTGGCAACATTCTTTACTGATTCCAGATTTAAAAATTACCGCCTTAGGGTCAGCTCAGAACGCGACGCGACGCGGCGCGCACTTATTAAAAGAGTGAAATAAAAAAGAACTTTATTTACTACACCAAAAGATACACATTTCATTGAGTTCATTCGGCGGCTTCGGGCTGCGTCGAATTAACTCAATGAAATGTGTATCTTTTTGTGTAGTAAATAAAGTACTTTTTTATTTCACTCTCTTAATAATTGCGCACCGCGTCGCGGTGTGAACTGATCCTTAGTTTAAATGATAAATTTACATTTTGTACTGATTAATTTATTCCTCTCGATGGGTTTCGCTTAGAATGTACACTTTGCCAAAATAGTGATGTTTTCTCATAAAAAGCACTCTGAGGATAATTGTAAATTTTCGAAGTGTTAATTTCATGCATAGCCTGTCTTTTTGTGTAAGTGTCTCGTGTGATTAGACTGTAAGGCACCCACCACCAATCAGAGTGTATGTACCCGGTGTCATAACTGTGATCTACTTTTTGTGGATATAGAATTAAAGTTAAGACTAAAAAATAAATGTAATTGTATTTTAAAATTTATAATAACTAGGGACAATGACGTCCATTTCGACTTATTAAAATTTTAAACTTAAGGCAAATATTTTAAATGCCCTATTTAGATTTCAGAGAAATTAATGAAGTAGATCAAAATTAGAAAGCCATTTTAAGAAGGCTTTCTAAGTATGCTTGTGCTTGAATCGTTTACTTTGCATTTAGATATTATTTTCTTTATTTACTTTAGAATCGTATTGTATTAGTGTTTCCTAGATTCGTCACTCAAAAATGTTTCCTCGTAATTTTAGATAATAAAATCCAATTTTGTTGAGATATACTTTTTATTTATCTTACGGCGCCATCTCCACGAGCTAGTGTCGCGACGATTTGCTCGTCGATTCACATACAACGCCAGTTACGCCACGATACTATAATATCTTTGAGGAAGATTGATATAAATCAAGTTCCAATTGAATTCGTGAATTTGGTGGATATGGCCGCGATGTATTCGCTTGTGATACCAATTTTTAATCCTAACTTCCTAACTAATATTATAAATGCGAAAGTAACTCTGTCTGTCTGTCTCACTTTCACGCCAAAACCACTGAACCGATTCAAATGGAAATTTGGTACACAGATAGTCTAGAGCCTGAGAAAGGACATAGGCAACTTTTTATGGCGAAAATAGGGTTGAAATGGGGGATGAAAAGTTGTATGGAAATATCGTCATTTTAGGAGATAGAAGCTTGAAACTTATTTTTCATCCCATCTATTCTAAAAGTGATGGTTTGCTCCTCGATAAGTGCGCGCAAAGTAGGTCATTTCTGCCCTAGGGCGAGAAAGTATTTTTTTAAATTTTGGCTATGACTGTTCTTTTATAGTGCCAGGTCTAAGGAGGTTATATAGTTATATTGTACGGGAAATGTTACTGTCCTATTAAATAGAAAGCGAGCGGCGTTACAGTCCGGCAAGTATAACTTGGCGCGGTAATCACTCAATGAATAATATAATTAATTAATCTCTCGGAATTAGTTCCAAAAATCACTACCGCCAAGTTATACTTGTCGGACTGTAATTACGTTAAAAAAAATTCGCAACGTCATATAGACGGGGAAACAAATAAAAAAAAAATTAAGCGCGCAAATTGGCACAATACACATATACTGTGGTGGCCAAGAAGAAGAAAAAAAAAGCGCTAGAAATATTGGCATTTGTAGTCTGTGGTCACAGACTGTCATAATAACACTTTTAACCATGGAGTAGGAAATACATATATACATGGAGGTGCCGCGATATTTTGCTTGTATGAATATAGCTTCAAAAAAAAGTGCCTAGAAGTCATAATGGAACCTAAAATGACTGCCATTGATTGTCCATTGGTCCATTGATGACCTTGATTGACACAATCTTAGCAATGGACCAATGGACAATTAATGGCATACGTTTTAGGTTTAGATATGCACCTTTTTCTGTAGGTATTTCATGTCTATGAGTTAAGGGTAAAATGTTAATCGGGTGAAAACTGCAAAAGGTGCGAAGTTTTTATCGGAAACTATGTATTTATTGGTTTATTACGTTTGTTTATGTTAGTCAGCGTATTTTACAAAATTATGCTCTTGAATTGCTATTTTATAGAGCCCTTTATTCCCTTTTTCCCATTTCTTGTAGAGGGGGATGAAAAGCAAAGTGTAAAACTCAGCTGCAATATTATTTTCCTTCGGCCGACGTACTTTAAATCCCTCGCTACGCTCAGAATTCTAAAAAGTGATTGAATGACGTTCATAAGTGTACGATGTACCCAAATGGAACAATAAATAAATTGAAATTGAAATTTACCCTCAAGGGTGTAAAAATACTAAAAATAACAATAGGGAATAGGGGATGAAAGTTTGTATGGAAATAGGTTTATGTGAATATTCTACTGAACGGATTTAAATGAAATTTTATACACATATAGTCTAGAGCCTGAGAAAGGACATAGGCTACTTTTTAATGTGAAAAGAGGGTTGTAAGGGGTTGAAATGGGGGATAAAAAGTTGTATGGAAGTATCGTCATTTTTTAAGCTAGAAGCTTGAAACTTATTGTTTAGGCTGTTGATTTGATATAAATAAATATGACATTCTAAGCTTGTGAGGCGGAATGGGGAGGGAGGGGAGGTGAAAGTAAGGGGAAAGGGGGGTGGAAGAGACAGGGAGGGGGGATTTGCGCGGCGTGGTACACCAATGAAGTCATGCGAATCATTGGCGATGGCCAGTAACGTAGAGACTACTTGTCTCGAAGTTATTTTCCATCGCCGACTGCCTCGATAATGTGGTTGCGTTATATCACAGTTTTACAATCCATATTTTACTGCTGTGCGGTATAAATGCGCTACAACCTCTAATTAAACGAAGACGAACCCTCGTTGATTAGGGCACATCCCTCCCAATAAGCCGAAGATCGGGCTCAGTGGCGTATCTTAGGAGAGGCCACGTCCAGCTGTGGCCACGTCCACGTCCAGAGGGCAGTCAGACTGACACTGGCTGAATACCATATCATATATATATATATATGATAACCTATGTCAGTTCTGGAAATGGGAATTTGCCTTAAATTGAACATTTGCTTTGCAAATGAGTGTGGCGCCGCGCTGATTGCATTGTATTGTCAGAGAAGAGCCTATTTATAAAAGTACTCTGTGGGACAGAGCATGCATGCCATGGCCACGTAATGCAAAAATGTCAATGATTCTATTAAAAACTTCACTCACAGCTGTCATTCGTTGACATTAATGACATTGTCAAGTCAATAATCCTCATGTCATTTCAAATTAGCTGGTGGACTTAGTGGACGGCGGAATGTTTTGAAAAATGTTATAAATTTAAATTATTACTAACTAATTAGTTGACTACCTTGTCCGCTACAGTGTTGGTGACAAGTGAATTTCTAATCAGTGAAGGTGAACCTATATAGTCGAGAAACAAATTATTATTCATGAATAAAAGATAACCTCTAAGGACTTAAGTTTCCTGCTATTAAAATTCTATTACATAAATTATTTCCGGGCGTTTAACAATGGAAAGTGGCTCTAAAAATGTTATAAGAGTCGGCACGCGAAAAAGCGAGGTGAGTACGTGTTATCAAAAATAATTCCAAATGGTATAACAAGTGAAGTTTCATTTCATTATAACTCCATTGAAACTCTTGATTTAGCCACATCATAGTTTTAAATAACAATTAATTAAGAGTTACATACTATTATACAGATGTGTAAATAACACAATATGTAATATATTATTACATTCTTATTGAATGGCACAATGCAATAGAAAATGCTATTAGAAATAATTAAATTTTATTGCTCAAAGTATACACTTTCGGGCAACCATTCACAAATAACATTTGTTGACATTGAGTTTGTAATTTAAACAAGATAATTAAATTTTTAGCTGGCGCTAATACAAACAAATCATGTAATCAGTCTATTGAAAAAGACTAATCCGGATTATGAATTTACTATTGGTAAGTGCAGTTTTCAGTAATCTTATTTTTTATGTATAAATAGATGACCCACAATTTCAAAACATAAAATCTATCCTGGGAGAAACAGTTAAAATATCTTGGACACTGGGTCACAGATGACCTGACTGATGACCTTGATCTTGAGAGGGAGCGCAGAGTGTTGGCTGTCAGGACTTACATGGGCAGATTCGCACGTTGTTCCAAAGATGTTAAATTAACACTATTTAGGGCATATTGCCAATCCTTCTACAAGTGCGGTCTGTGGGTCAAATATACAAAAAGATCTTTTAACGCTCTGCGCATTCAGTACAACAATGGTTTCAGGATGTTGTTGGGGCTGCCGCAATATTGTAGTGCATCAGGGATGTTCGCAGAAGCGCGAGTTGATGATTTTTATGCAATCATACGAAAGAGAACTGCATCCCTGATGAGCCGCGTACGTGGGGGTTCCAACTCCCTCCTGGCCAGTGTTGCTGAGGATCTGGGATCATGTATCATGGATCACTGGCTGAAACAGCTTAAACCACTGATACAGCTAGTGACACAGTGATGCATCATCAATCTGATTTTTGTGTGTACTAACATAGTTTATAGTTTCATTTTATTTTTATGTTTTTTAATAATTGTAACTGTGTATGTATAATGTACTATATGGAATTAATATTCTGAAATAAATGAATAATAAAAAGAACTGATACAGTTAACACTGACTGCGGCACTTTTTCGCATATTTTTTATTTTTTTAATTATTTTTTTATTATTTTTTTTCGTAGGTGTGGCATCAAATAAAAACTAAAATCCAACAGCAGAAGGTCACACGCACCCCTTGTGAAAAAATTAATTTAAAATTAACATGTATTATATTTTTTTTTTAATTTTACTTCCGATACCAAAAATCGAAAAAACGCACGGTGTGTTTTCAGCAGCGAACGAGTTAAGGCCGTATTAATGAAGATTTTAAGTGTTGTTCGCAATATAATTGCAGTAGCTATCCTTGAGAGCCAGTTCCCATTCTAGGCCTAGCATGCATACTGCAACAGGTGAGATAGTGATCAAAAGCTAGCCTATATGAGATATAAATATTTATATTTATATATATATATATATTATATATATATATATATATATGATTCAATCAAATCAAATCTATATATATATATATATATTATATATATATATATATATATATGATTCAATCAAATCAAATCTATATAAGACATTAAATAATTGAACTATAGGAGAAAATATGCCGCCATAAATAACTTAATGATGTTGCGGTAGCACATAGCCCTTGAGAGTCAGAGTATTCTAGGCCTAGCGTGTTACTTACCACCAGGCAAGATAGTGGTCAAACACTGGCCAATTAGATATGTAAAATCTAATAAAAAATCAATAGCTGCAATTCTTAAACGTCATGATTATTACATACATCATTTTATAAGTATTTTATTACATAAAGTCAAAGTCAAAGTCAAAGCATTTATTCAGTATATGGGCAAATTAAAAATTAGCACTTACACACGTCAAATAACATTAAATAGATCATATTCAACAAAAAATATAGATATAACAGAAACATAACGCTTTGAATTTACAAAAAAAAAAAACAAAGGTATTGAGCCATTCAGCTTTCATCTAGACGTCGAACGTCACACTTAAAACACATGTTTAATTCCCCTTATTAATGTAGGGTTGCCAACCGTACCATTACGTGCACCCGCAACCCAGTGCATGTTTCAGTACTTCAGACAATTTTTATCCAAAAAATTGTGAAATAATGAAACATAATAGATAAATAAAACGCAGACTAATTGCAGTACAAATCATGTTCCGAATGGAACTGATTGTCCGACTATCAGCCGCATAATACCGTCGTAACAGGCAACCCTAGATCTGCAAACAAAAGATGAAAACTGATTGACTGTTGAATCTACTGGTGTTTCGGAAGTACTCCCATCAGAGAAGAAACACCAAGAAACTCTATGGGGCTTGTCACTTATTTTAATTCATTTTTTTTAATTCATATTAAATAAATGTTTAATGTACAATAAGTAATTCTATTATCATACAATTTATATTATATCTTGGAGCTTGGGGCATTCAGGCCAAGCATTTTTGTCATTCATATAGTCATTTATTGTATAGTACGATTTCTTCATTAAATTGGATTTTACAAAGGTTTTAAATCTGCTTATAGACAGTTGATCAATATCTTTAGGAAGTTTATTATAAAATCGTATACAGTTCCCCAGAAAAGAACCACTAACTTTCCACAACCTGAATTGAGGTAGAATTAATCTATTTTTGTGTCTTGTATTGAAATTATGTACATCGGACCTCTTATCATACTCATTCAAATTTTTGCGTACATACATAATATTTTCATATATATATTGAATTGCCACTGTGAGAATTTTAATCTCCTTAAATTTTTCACGAAGTGAGTCTCGCGACTTCATGGTATATATAGATCGAATAGCTCTTTTTTGTAAAACAAATATAGATTGGATTTCGGCGGCTTTCCCCCACAATAAAATGCCATAGGACATTATACTATGGAAGTAGCTAAAGTAAACCAATCTAGCAGTGGATTCGTCAGTCAAGTTTCTGATTTTACGTACTGCGTATGCAGCGGAGCTCAATCTACCTGCCAGAGCCGATATTTGAGAACCCCATTGTAGTTTTGAATCCAGGGTGATGCCCAAGAATGTAGCGGATTCAACAAATTCTATCGGTACATCGTTTATTAATATCCTGTTATTAATGACACCCTTTCTTACATTTGGCAGCGAGAATTTAATACATTTAGTTTTTTTGGCGTTCAGTAATAAGTTATTGGTTGTAAACCAATTCAAAACCTGTGCGATTGATTTGTTAACATCGTCAAATCCAGGCGCAATCCTATCTATTTTGAATATTAAGGATGTATCATCCGCGAACAAAACAATGTCACATAAGTTTTGCACGAAAGACGGCAAGTCATTAATATAAACTAGAAATAAAAATGGTCCTAAGATCGATCCCTGCGGAACTCCCATTTTTATGAGGGATCCAGATGACCTGACGCCATTGACCTCAACCATCTGTATTCTATTACTGAGGTAGGATGAGACCAGATCAAGTGCTTTTCCGTTAACGCCGTAGTGTTTTAATTTGCAAATTAGCGTTTTGTGACAGACGCAATCAAACGCTTTAGATAAGTCACAGAAAACGCCGATAGCATCTTGTGCTTTCTCCCAGGCATCAAATATATGTTTAAGAAGATCTACTCCAGCATCAGTAGTAGAACGCCCCTTAGTGAAACCATATTGTTTGTGATTTAAAAGATGATTAATATTAAAATGTGCCAAAAGCTGGTCTAATATAACTTTTTCAAAAACTTTACTGAGCGCCGGTAATATAGAGATTGGTCTATAGTTTGAAGGGTCATTTTTGTTCACTGATTTGTATAGAGGAATTAATTTACTTTTTTTCATTACATCAGGAAAGACACCTTCATCGACGCATCTGTTAAAAATAAACGCTAAGTGAGGGCTAATTGCATTAATAATATAACTAAGTACTTTGGTTGACATACCCCACAGATCCTCGGTTTTCTTTTGATTGAGCATTTTAAAAGTTTTGATAATTGATATTGAAGTTATGTGTCTGAACTCAAACATAGAGTCACATTCATTCACACACTTTGATAGTAAAACAAAAGCATCCTTAGGGGAAGAGTTTAAAGGCTGAGTAGTAATAATAGGTACTTGTGAGAAGTACTCAACAAATGTGTTAGCGACATCATTATTATCTATGATTAATTTATTATTAACTTTTAACATAATTTTACCGTCCCTCTGCTTAATTTTTCCAGTTTCTGTATTAATGACTTTCCATGTTGATTTTATTTTGTCATCGGCATGCTTAATTTTTCTACTTAGATGCAGTGATTTTGCTGTCTGACAAACAACTTTAAAAGGTTTTTTATCATCAGGAGATGGTTCTTATGAAAAAAATATTAAAATAAATAATAGTTGTTTTTAACGCAGGCGAAGTCGCGGTGCACAGCTAGTATGTAATGAATATAAAATAAGTTTTTCAGCGTCTTGCCATGACATAACTATAGTCACATTACGAAGCTGTTTAAACAATAATAGCATGTAATGATCTGCGGGAGTGCACTGGTGACCTGTACTACTGGTTTTTGTAATTCTATTTCAGGCACCAGTCTTTCACAAACATTTAAGTTAATTATTATGTTTCTTTGAAGTGTTTCACACTTTATAGTTTTTGTAAATTGTTAAACACAATCCAAAATTTCATCGTACCGACGGGACTTGAACCCGCTTTTATTTAAGTTAATTATTATATTTATTAAAGTGTTACGAAGTACGAGTCCCATTGGTTTGATTAAATTTTGGATTGCATGTAACAATTTAGGTTAATATTCGTTATTATGTTCTGGTCTATGTGGAAAGAAGTAGTCTCTGCCTACCCCAACGGGAAAAAGGTGTGATTTTATGTATGTATGTATTTTCTGGCCTGTTCTGTAGTCTCTGCAACGGTTCCATGTTGATTGGCGATACATTCAAGTAACTGAGAGGACTGTATAATGTAGCAATTATAACCGTCCAAGTAAAAAACCAGCAGACCAAACATATTCCCTTACATAGAGTGAGACAAGGGGACATTATTTCCCCCAAGTTGTTTACAAGCACTCTTGAGGAGACCATAAATTAGTAGATAATTTGATAAAAAACATACATGGCAACAACTCTACCTTATCTTCATATTTTAGTGACTATGGACACTCTGGGTGACCGAATACTAGACATCTCACTTCCTAAGATCGGCGAGAAAGCTCTCTTCACCAAGGATCTAGAAGATGCTCTGAGGAGTAATACTGTGGACTTTGTTGTACACTCTCTAAAGGACCTACCTACCTCATTACCTGATGGATTAGCTATCGGTGCTGTTTTTGAAAGGTAATCATTGTTGTATTCTTTATCATGTTTTTCTCTAGGACATGAGGTTGTGGAAAGAGCGAAAGAGGTATGTCAGGATCTGCCTACCTCAACACGAAAAAGGTGTTTTATTTATGTATGAGATTGACCATTAGTGCTTTGATGTTCTTCACGCTAATAATTGTTTTAATGGTAAGTCGAAATAGTATATTTTTAGGGTTCCGTACCCAAAGGGTAAAACGGGACCCTATTACTCAGACTCCACTGTCCGTCTGTCTGTCTGTCTGTCTGTCTGTCTGTCTGTCTGTCTGTGTCCGTCTGTCACCAGGCTATAGCTCATTAACCGTGATAGTTAGACAGTTGAAATTTTCACAGATGGTGTATTTCTGTTGCCGCTAGAACAACAAATACTAAAACCAAAATAAAGTTAAAAATTAAAGGGGGTCCCCATAGAAAAACCCCCTATCTAATTAGTTTCAGCAAAATGACATAGATGGCGCTAGTAAACGAGTCCCGTCTTTCTAGATCGCGACAAAACCAAATATTCTTTATAATATCAATTAATCAAATATATAAGGTTGAAACTCTGTTATGTTTCGTATTGTACGGAACCCTCCCTAAGTGTGCGATAAGAGACGCGACGCTGACTCGCACTTGGCCAGTTTTATTTAAATATTATGTAGGGTAAGTCTGACTATACTCGTAGACGCTTGTCTCATACGTCTTCCTAAATCTATTGTCAATTTCCAGACAACAATGATGCCATCTTAGACCACATTATCACAATCAAATGTGTGTGCAGTGTGTAGAGTAAGGCAGTAGGAGTATGACTTAGACGCCAGAGGTAACGAGTTCAAATTCCCTCTGGCAATGCTGGATTTTTTAATTGAAATGTGCACATTTTACAGTGGCACTCAGGTGAAGAAAAAATATTTCGAAATCCCCGACATGGTGGTAGGACATTGTTTAGATCCCACAAGTAAGCTGCCATCGTCAAGTTGGATCTGCTGTGTTCCAGCAGCTGTCCTTGAGAGCCAGTTGCCATTCTAGGCCTAGCGTGCCACCATCCCCAACCGTATCATCACTTACCCATAGGCGAGGTAGTGGTCAAACACAGTAAAATAAAGCCTTCTTTCTATAAGATGAATATGTTGCCTTAACTTTAATTAATTGTGGGTGTATATCGATTTAAGCTATAATGTTTCAGGGAAGACCCTAGAGATGCCCTGATACTCCGAGAAGATCTAAAAGACCACACATTGGCATCATTACCTGCTGGCTCAGTCATCGGTAAATACATTTTTAATAATCTAAGATATCACATATCAAACAAGACGCCATATAGTCAGAGATGATGATATTTGTTTATGAGAGATACAGTAGTATCCAAAATTCTGCATTGTTATAATTTCACGCATCACTTTCCAATTTGCCCATGCCATAGCCGTCTAAATGATTCTTGTTATCTAGAATTTCACTGGACACATTATACAAACACTATAAGCACTCAAATAAAATTTATCGGTAATCGGCGATCTTATCGATTAAAGCATCCTCTTTCAGACAATTTCCCCTTTAAACGGTAAGATGGTCTGAGTGCCTGAGCGCGTGCTGCGTAAACAAGATATATAAATTCTTCTAAAATAACTAAAAAACCGATTTCACATGCTACTCTAGTAATTGTCAGTAGCAAAATCAAGGTCTTTATCTACATATCTCAGGAGATGCTCATCAAACTTCAGAGGAGGAAATAAAAAGGATAGTAGTATATAGAGAAGAATGAGAATTCCCTGCCCATTTAATTTTATGTAAAACACATTGCTATTTAATATCTCTAATGTTTGTTTCAAGAGACACAGTCGATAACATTTGCCCTCATATATTGATATTGCATTTTTTCTTAGTTTAGCTCTATATAAGAAAATAGGTAAAAAAGTGTATGATATCAAAGTTACGACAGTATCAAATTTAGATTTCTATTTTGTAGTGTGCCAAATAGTATTCTTTTTTTTATCTATTTGCGTATAAAGAATGTTAATATTTTTCTTAGTAGTCTTAAATCTAGATTGTAATTTTAATTATATGGGTACCATTATATTGGAATATCATTTACAATATCATGGTCATCGTTTTTTTTTAATCATCGAAAGGCTAGTTAGTGGTAAGCAATGATGTTCACAGTTGTTGTTTCACATATTTATTCAGTGCAAGAATTCGTCGAAACTGTCGTTTTAGGCTAAGTATTTCATATATTGCATATCTTTAACAGGTAGCACTTTTTCTTCCTGAAAAATATTCAATGTACTGACTCAGGTTTTCTATAACTTTATTATATTGGATTTAGATTTAATATTATCTAGTTACTCGTGATGGAATGCATTCATCATTTTTTCATTTGGTACTAGACATATCTAAGAGTGTGTAACCTATGGACTAAATAAACAAATACAAATAGTAGAGATTACATTGACAGATCACTGCTTTGATTTTGTAAGCCATCTCGATATTATTATTTTAAAATTATCGGGAACTAGCCGTGCCCCGCGGCTACGTCCGCGTCAAAAAGTATCCTAGAGCCTAATCCATAGTTCTGGCTATACTTGTACAAAATGTCTGCTTAATCGGTCCAGCCGTTCACTGTGAAGAAGCCCTAAACAAACAAACTGACTTTCGCATTTGTTATATTGATGTTGATTTGTATAATATTGTTATATGAGGGCGAGGCGTAGAATTAAAGGCTATATAGTGATACTTATTTAATTACTGTATGGCTGCACACTCCGTTAATTTTATTTTTAGAAAATGAGGCGCTTAGCTGCCTTTGAATTTATATGCCTCATACTTATATCGGCTGTAATTCTTTAGTCGAATTTTCTCGACCTAGGTTTCCAGCAAGTCCGTCGCTCTGAGATCGCGATTATCAAGAGACAATTCGACAAAAGATACGTAAATTACATCCGATATCTGTCGGGTCTCCAGGAACGAGTATATTTTTCAACTTACTTGCAAAAAAGAGGAGGTTCACAATTCATGTTTTTTTTTGTATGCATGTTACGCGATTACTCCGTCAATTGTTAACCGAGTCGAATTATTCTCTTTTTAATTGGTAGGGTAAATTTCCAAGGTGGTCCCATTGTAATTTCATCGAGATCTGATTATTATCTCCAGAGATATAGAGATAAACACCTCAAACACAGTACTGAAAATAGCTACCCCCACCCCGGCATTTGAAGTCATTTTTTTTTTCGATTTTAAATCATTTCAGACAACGCTCTATTTAATTTGTTGACAGGTACATCTTCGCTCCGGCGTACAGCCCAGCTCCGCGCGTCTTACCCGTTGTTGACAGTAGAAAATGTGCGCGGTAACCTCAACACTAGGTTCAGGAAACTGGACGCCACACCCAGTACTTACTCTGCGTTGATTCTTGCCGCGGCTGGCGTGCATAGGATGGGATGGACGCATCGAGTCAATAAGGTAACTTTATAAACTCGTCGAGTCTTCGTGCAAGACGGTTCGTGATGACCCTTGAAAACAGCTTGTAGACATGGCTCAGAAGCGAAATCGGGCGGTAGATTTTCAATAGAGCTTTATCTCCTTTTTTGAAAAACAAAACCACCATGCTTCTGTTCCATGCCTGTGGAGTTCTACCAGTGAAGAGAACAGAATTGAAGAGCTGTTGCAGCTGGCTTACAGCTGGAGATCCTCCAGCTTTTAGAAGCTCCGTTGTGATTCCGTCCTCACCTGGGGCTTTTCCATTTTTGAGCTGTCTAAGGGCCATCACGATCTCATCTCGGCTGACTTCGGGCAGGTCTTCTGTGAAATGGGCGGGAATATACATTGTACCATATAAATACACGTGATTTTGGGTATTCGTCTAAAACCTCACCACATATCACCACTAACTCCCCCCGAGTTAAATTAATGAACGACCCCAAAATTAATGTAATATCGTTGTTCCCAGGTGCTAACCTGTGCGGAGATTCTGTACGCGGTGGGTCAGGGCGCGCTGGCGGTGGAATGTCGCTCTGACAACGATGTAGTGTTGAACATGTTGGCAACCTACAACCACGCTGACACCTACTGCAGGATACTGGCTGAGAGGAGCTTCTTGAAGACCTTGGGTAAGCTGACCAATCCAGACTGACATTATAATCAAACCGGCCAAGTGCGGACTCGCGCACGAAAGGTTCCGTACCATTATCTATACTATAAAAACGGCAAAAATATCATGTCTATTGTATGGTAGCCCTCCTTTTATCATTTTTGTAATTTATATTCATCTATTTGACATTTTATAATTCCCATTCAATGAATGTATTTTATAATAGATATTACTCAATTTTAATTTATGGAGTATTTATTTTTGAATCGCGAATTATAATAAACATTTGTATGATCATACAAATGTATGAGACACTCATTTTATGTAATAACTAAATGTACTACATTCTGAAGATAAAAATATTTCATTTCATTTAAGTATTAATTTTATTTTTATTAATCATTTTTAAAGTGAAAAAAATAACTAAATATTCTGTGAATATGTCGAGCGTCTACCTGTTGCAGTTATCAATATCGAGTAAAACGAGCAAAAAATCAAGTTTGTTGTATGGGAGCCCCCTTAAAGATTAATTTTATTCTGTTTTTTAACCGACTTCAAAAAAAGGAGGAGGTTTTTCAATTAGACCGTATATATTTTTTTTTAGTATTCTTGTTATAGCGGCAACAGAAATACATCATATGTAAAAAAAATATCTAACTATCACGGCTCATGAGTTACAGCCTAGTTACAGACAGACAAACGGATGGACAGCGGAGTCTTAGTAATAGGGTCCCGTTTTTTACCCTACCGATACGAAACCCTAAAAACGTGTGTAACTCTATGACTCTGTCAGTTTGTCACCTAACAAGCAGCGCCTTGCGGTTTCACTTGCGTAGTGTCCGTTCCCGTGAGAATACGTTGATAAAATATATCTTATGTTACTCGTTGATAATGCAGCTTTCTATTAGTGAAAGAATTTTTGAAATCGATCCAGTAGTTTTTGAGTTAAATCGTAACAAACAATCAAATCTTTCCTCTATATAATACTTTATACTTTAGATTACGCCTAAACAAACGATACGATCGTACTGAAATTTAACAAGGATATAATTTATAGCAAAATTGATGATGAATATATGCTACTTTTTGTGATAATAAAATCATGATTTTTACAAATAACTTAAATAACAAACACACAAATGTTGATTGACAGAGCTTTACAGTGATAAAGTTCTTGGTGTACGTGAACGAAGTCGAGGGTATCAACTGGTTTAACTAGGTATATGTTCTCCAAACCATCGGGGTAGACTTGTCCTAGAGTGGAGACCGCAAATCAGTAATTTTAGCGTAGGACGTCCATAAGATATTAAAAAATAACATAATAATTTTCACATGCACTTTTTAACGTAAGCGAAGTCGCTGAACACAATTAAATATGAACTAATCCTAGATAAATAAAATAAAAATATATTTATACTAGGTAGGTAGTTACAACATCATTCATAGTTTATAGTTGATTAAACATACAGCAATCATTTTATCTTTATAGTAGACGCAAGTTATGTCGCGGCCGGGTCAGATAGTACACAGATAATAATGCAAAAAAAATGCTAACGTTACTAATACTGGTCTGTGCTAATACATAATAAATCTTATCAGCTGATTTGTAGTTAACTACAGCTACTATGACGGGGTTCGGTATTCACATGTAACACATTTGTTCTTTATTAAATTAATTAACCGACATACAAAGGAGGAGGCTCTAAGTTCCTGTATGTTTATTTGTGGCGGAAAAATCAAGTAACATGTCCAAAAATAAATCCCACAGGCGAAATGAGAACCTCTTTTTTTGAAGTCAGTTAAAAGACAGTTTAGTTTTTGTAGTGGTAGGACTTCTGCTAGTCCGCCTGGGGCGGTACCACCACTTTGCCAAATAATTTTCAGCCGTGAAATAGGAATGTTTTTCAGTTGAAATGGCAAGGTGTCCTGTGAAATTACAGGGCATGTGAGACTTAACATCTTTATATGTCAAGGTAACAGGCGCAGTGCAGTGACATGCAAAATTCTGGCAGTGCAGAATTTTGCATGCCGCTGTATCTGTTATAGGTAGACGTCATCGCTTACCATCAGGCGAGCGTCGTGCTTGTCCCGTCACCTTTTACCATAAAAAAGACAATAAATTGCAAAATTGCTTTAATACGCACAAATAAATATTTTAACAATTGAAACCATTTATTGCTATAAATGACTTGTATAGAATGAGATGTAAGGGAGTACAAATACCACCTCAGTGCTCCCAGCCAACCTCACCTTCCTGTGGTACATCCTGCTGACTAACAAACGAGGCTCTGGCGACCGACAAATGGCGGTATAACCATTTCAAAACTATGGCGTAGCTAAATACTACAGGCCGGTGAAGGGCAGCAGCGTCACCGGTGCGAGGAGCAACGTCCTGCGATCGCCAACCCGCCTGCCCAGCGTGGCGATTAGGGAATATCCCTCCCAATGATGGAAAGTCACAAGAAGAGCCGAAAATCGGGCTTAGTGGCGCATCTTAGGAAAGGCCTACGTCCAGCAGTGGACTGACATCGGCTGATGATGATTATGATGATTGCTATGAATCAATACCAATATTATGAATGAAAAAGTCAGTTAGTTTATTTGTTTGTGACTTCTTCAAGGTCAAAAGGCTTGACCGATTTAGCTCAAATTTTGCACAGGTATAGCCAGTATTATACATTAGGCTATAGGATACTTTTTGACGCGGGCGAAGCCGCGGGGCGCAGCTAGTTGTGAATACATGAGATCTTATTGACTATGTGCAAACAGACCCGGCGCAATTTAATCATATGATATATTATTTAAAAAAGTCTGAAACCCTGCTTTTTGCTTTAGTTTATAACTGTGTTGTTAAAAGCAGTGTCTTCCTAAAATTTAGAACAGAAAATAATAAGCAAAATCTTTCTTTATATTAGAAAAAAATCAAATAAATTAACAAATATTTTTTGCAGGTGGCGGTTGCAGTGCCCCCGTAGGCGTTTCAACTAAACTAAAACCAATAGACACACAATTCAAACTGAGCATAACCGGCGCAGTTTGGAGCTTAGACGGAAAAACACGTCTCGACCACACGATGGAACAAACATTCACGCAAATAAAGAAAACACAAAAGCACAAACTAAGTCCAACCGAAGACAATCCGAAAAAACTGAAAAAAGACGACGAAAATCCCATAGAAGTACTTAACAAAATTATATCGGAGAAGACTGACAATATTTCCTGCGAAGATGTTAAAGATGTGTCAAAAAGCCACGACGATAGAATTTTCTGTGGTCTCACAATAAATCCTAACATACCAATAGACGTTATTATAAAATGTGATAATTTGGGACGCGATTTGGCGAACGCTTTGATAGATAAAGGCGCGTTAGAAGTTATGAAAGTTACACAAGATTTTATAAGGAATTCTATTGAAGTGAAGACATGATTGTTAGTATGCATTTTGTTTGGTAGGTTAAGTCTGATGTGTAGAGATTGAATATTCGGATGCATATTTACCTTAAGTTCAGATGTGGGTTGTTATGGAAAGCACTTTTTCGTATAAAAAATCCCGGGATTACAAATCGAAGTGTATTTTCGTTTCGACCAAGTTGCATTGATAGTTATCTATTAACACACACTAAACACTATTGTAAAACAACACTCCGAGCTGCAGTACGACCCCACATTGACCCAAGATCGAAGACGGAAAGGAACAGTATGCCAAACAAAGTCAGTTAACACATTTTTTTCTCACAACTTTTACCTATACCTTGGACCATACCTGTACAATAAACTTAAGGGGTACGAATTCCATACAAAACTATAATGCACAAATATGAGTAAACGGAGCAAAAATATGCACTGAAATCACATCTTTTGGTATTGTATAAGTCTTTACATGTCGGGAATTATATTTATCTACATGATTTAAATGAATAATATAAACATATTATTCAATCAATATTTTTTTGGTTTAACTTGAATTTCACTATTATTAAAAATAATTTCATCTCAATCAATCAAATCATGTAGGTAAATACATTTCCCGACCCGTAAATACTTATAAAAGACCAATAGATGTGATTTCAGTTCAAGTTTTCCCTCTATTTACTTATATTTGTGCATTATACTTTTGTATGGAAATCGTACCACCTTAACAATCAACTTTCTATATATCCCCATTACTCGTATCAATGTAAACTATCCATCCTCATTTCCTAAAAACTCTTAACTATCAGGAAACTGAAAACTTATTTACCTGGCTATTTTAATCCGCATACACGATACTTATTAAACTCACTTAACGTACTGATTAGATACCTCTGCACACAACACATACTAAAAGAATTTTGGATTGTGTTTAACAATTTACAAAAATATAAAGTGTGAGACACTTCAGAGAAACATAATATTTGATTTACGCAGTGCAACATCTCTCGTCGGATTTGAAAACTGTAATGATTTCTTCCGAATGATTAACTTACGTAATAAGTAGTCATAGATGGCGCCACCAATGCATAATTGGGTTAACAAATGCATTCCACTAATTTCGTCGTATCGATGTATCGAACCGTGGCTTAATTGGCAGAGCACCTGGACGTGTAATCCGGGGGGTGCGGGTTCGAGTCCCGTCGGTACGATGAAATTTTGGATTGTGTTTAACAATTTACAAAACATACTGCCCACTCACCCTATCAGCTTAACATAAACGTTATATCAACACAACACACTCAATCATGAATTACACTATGCACTACCCTACTCACCAATCCTAACACCGAACTCATCACATTTGATAGAGCATAAACTAAATAATACATTGAACATTATCTAATCAATCATTCCTCCACATGTTTTACCCACCAATGACTACGTTGATTTTGAATTTAAGTGATAAGCGGGAGGGGTCCCGGTGACCTGCATTACAGGTTTTTCTACAAAAACTACAGCAGGCACCAGTCTCTCACAAAATATTATAATCTTACTTTCAAACATAGCCCAAACTTACGTGTCTATAACATAAGTCCAAACTGTACCACTTTCTTATTGTGAGCGAGAATTAAATGATTATAGATTGATAGTGGTCGCGAGAAAATTGGAAATTGTGGATATATCAGCATTGTTGTTGACAGTTCGTTGGAACTACCCTCAATTGATCTTTTTTCAGAGTTTCTCAGAGTTGCCATTACGACAGACAATGCTATAAATATCGCCAGATTTATGTAGCTTTGAATTTTTATTCGAACACTTGATAACACTGAGTACAAGTTATGGCCAGCCTAAATCCATCCTTCCAGTTTGAAATTGGGATTTATTTTTTATTTTTGACGAAGCAAAATATTGTATGTAAGAAGCCTCTTCCATACTATGTTACCCAAAATTAACTTTATGTAAATATGTATTCGATTAGCCGATCTCTAGTGATGAGCGTTTTTCACATAAAGGTAAGATAGAGCCAAACGAGCGTAATTTTTTGAGTTGTTATCTACATTCGGTTTCATAAAAAAGTCCAAGTTTTGTGACATACGGCGACACAACATTAGGAGAACTCATTTTGCGTCGCTTAGAATTTCTATAGAACTAAGATTGCGTCGCGACTCACAATAAAAAAAAACACATTTGTTTTGGGCTTTACCGAACTGCATATTTGGAGGCTAGTAAATAAGTACAGTTTTGTCTTTTTATTTTTTTCAAACACTTGTACTACGACTACAAGATCAGAAACATAATTATTGTAGTCTTCAATTTCCGGTGAGAGTGAGATGCTGCTATACAGCCTTATGGCGGCATCTCCCTCTTTTTGGAATGGTAATTTCAAAATGTTTTAGACCTTTGGTAGACTTCCCTATACAATTTTTAATCTTTCTATAATGCCTAAGTATACAAAGTGTTGTTTTTGTCATCAATTAAAAGAATTTGCTAAAATTTGGAAAATCTATCAAACGTGTGTTTGCGATGTTATCAGATATAAATCTGAATTATTTTATATAATATGAATGTATGTAAATTGTTGTATTATTTCAAAATGGTGCTTGCTGTGTTCATTTTCAGGAAAAATTAATGTTTATTACATTTTAACCATTATACTTTGAAAAAAAAACAGGTTATCAGTATGATTTACTTTAAAACTGCAACATGCGACCATTATTTATACGAGTACACGCGTGGCCCACTATAATAGGCATTTTAAATTATCGATAAATGCGAAATTGCTATTTATTTGATCAAAACTGAGTGGAATAGAAACATTATTTATTTAATTTATATTAAATCTTTGTTTAGGGCCAGTTTCACAGGTTCCTGATAGCGCTAATATGAAGAAATCTGACAGATTTTTTAAAGCTTTTATAAGGCGTCATGTGTCAGAAACATTTAACAATAATGAAACTTGAGATCTTACTTCTATTCATTTTTGTTTTTTTAATTGAAACTAATTTTAACGTCAGTTTTCTTTATTTTCTTAAAATTCAGGACAGTCTTGTGATCGGGACAAATCCACTATTTTTAAGTGTAGCAACTGTTTTATCGACTGATTTAGTAGGCGCGCGCGAAGTATACGCGCGCGCCCGCTTTGTGCGCGATACCACAGAATAATGAATAGTACAAGTGATACTGAGATTTTGGCAAATATATCGGACGAGGCGTTTCTAGTTTCTAGATCACTAAACTTAAAAGTTATTGCAAATAAAGTTACCCTGTCGACCATGCGTGTGCTCTAGTGATAAATAATATTCTATGAGTTAGACAACGTGTATGTGTGATAATTTAGTTTTTATAAAATAAAACTGCATACATTATGTGTATAATTGCTATTTATGGGTACTTATGTTGAAGGGGCCATCATGTTATATTTTATTTTACAAAATGTAAAATTGTTTATTTAGTTATGTATATTGTTTAATCTCAATCGGACAAATAATACTTAGGCTAATAGATATGTAACGGTATATTATTATTTAATTTGTTGTTGATTTTATTTAATTAATAAAATGGTGAACTGGGTATATAGTATTTTCATTCTGTATATTCTTTGACTCGTCAATCTGGACCTCATACATTGATTTCATTATCATATATCACTGTTACCTTCCTAGTCTAGAAATATTCTTATACTTTATTTATTTATACTTTTGCACACAAACACTTGTAAACGGACGAATTAATGTTAGAAAATCATTTATTATGTAGTCTATAGTGGGAGTGGAGACCGTGAATCGGCAAACGTATCGTAGAACGTCCTGTGACCAGGTGGAGCGACGACATACGCAAATTGGTAGGCAGTGACTGGAAAAGAGCCGAAGATCGGGCTCAGTGGAGCATCGGAGAGGCCTACGTCCAGCATTGGACAGACACAGACTGCTGATGATGATGATGTAGCCTATATTCTTTCCTAAGTCGGTACTATAGAACGATACTTTATTCACTCTTGGTCGAGGCGATTATGTTATGTTGTAGGTATGTGCACAACGCGTAGACGGAAAATTAAATAGACAGACATTAGCGTATGCGAATGAAATAGCTATATATATACCCTACCAAATTGATGAACACGTGATACATAATGCCAGCTATAAGATAAAATGAACAACGTTATTTGGTCGGGTCATACATGACAGCGGGTGAAAGCCAATGGGCGCACTAGAACTGGGAGCCTGAGCTGGCTCCAAACAATAAAATCGCATATGCACTATGCAGAGAAGGATAAAAAATTGTTGTCCATCTCGCTCTCTCATACTAGTTATTGTAATATGTATGTATAGATTTATCCTTCTCATATTATGTTACATATTGTTATTTTATTGCCAGGTCCATTGAATACTCCGTCCACGGCACAATGTAACGTAATCGCCTCGTCTCGGGACAAGCTCACGAACCTGGGCCCCTAGACAAAATACAATTTTTGTCTTCATTCACGCTAATGCAATGGATATGGGAATGACATTTTTTCCGCAACAAGTTGTCATTCCCATACATTTTGAACTTGCGTTAGCGTGAATGAAATCAAATTGGATTTTGTCCAGGGGGGCTGAAGTGGCGCGCGGTCATCTCGCCGTAGCCGTTCGCGCTTGCTGCCAGTTGTTACGCCATTTACGACGCCCCTCAAGCCCCAACTCCCCGCCCCCCAAAAATACCTTCTTCTCAAAACGGGGCTCCAGTTTAGAAATTGCCACTCTCATTTCTTTATCTACGTCCTTTTTTTGACCAGTATCTTTTCTTTATTTACTGCAACTGCAGAATAGCTTGTTCGCACAAGTACGAAGTCGCAAATGCTAATAGAACCTTTTACGCTGCAGTCTTGATGGCACGATTTTCATGAAAAACTGAGCTCCAACATTTAGTTTGTCTGCGACTCGCGACGACAAAATGCGCTAGGCGCTCACTCGAGTCGGTCGCATCGACACACGACGCCCCTGGGACATCGCTGCGACACCCCAGGGCATCCCGACGCACAGTTTGGGAAGCCCTGGGCTATTCATTAAAATAGCTTTCCTAATTGACATAAGGTTGACAGCCCTATATATAATGTACTCTATGGTTGACAGTTAAACATACACTGCCAATTCCACAGTAGCGGTGGGTCGGTACGCCATTTTGCAATAACGATAACCATTGTAGGTATTCACACCAATACCGGTTTCCGAAACATGGTATTCTCAATAACTGGTTATTGCGGCATTGCGGTCGGTATTTGAAATTTGACAAAATCTGTTATCGGAAAACCGTAAGGTTATGGCGGCAGATTTTTTTCCGTGATTGTAGTAAGATAGTCTTTGGTAGCAAGTCAGGCAGAACATCGATATAATATGCGGAAATGTGTCGATGGCTATAACTAAACATGTATCTAATTTTTTTATATGATTTAAAAAAAATACAAATTTTCACATTTATAATATTGATATCATCTAAATAAAGTAGAAGAATTTTGTGATTCGACATAAATTGGTTATTATATAGTTTTGATTGAATCGGGCGCCACTAATAATAACAATAACTTCATTGGTTTCGATCGACACTCGCAACGCCTAGCGCCTGTATAGGTTAGGTATTGCAAATAAATAGTTACTACGATATCCAATCGGTTCTTGCATCGGCTGCAACGCTTGTAGTTTGCGAAAACTGGTTTCGCCCGATAAACAGTTATTATGACATCCAATACCATGTTTTCGGTATTGTACGTACACCTAGTTATTGAAACTATTTACGGTTTGCAACGACCTTCTCTATTCCACAGGTAACGCCTTTCCGTAAGCGCGGCGTCACCTAGCCGTGGCGACGTAACGACGCTGTTGATCCGCTACGGTGACGTTGTTTCCTATAGCGCTTAGCACAATGAAGCAATTTGATTGATTTAAACTAGGCACATGTTAACCAATCAAATTATTATACATATGCTAACAGCAGATCATATTGTTACTCTTTGAGCAGATCTACGCCACAGATTACTAATATCTACGCATGCGCATGTTCTGTAAGCCTACACATGATCCCTAGGGGTAAGGGTAGAGATGTAAATGGGTTTCTAAAGGTGGTACACTACAGTTCTCATATCATCCACCGAACCGACGTGTCACCTGAGTTTAGTATCAGAAATAGGTTCGCTGAGTGCCGACATCATGTTGAAAAGACTAATAGGTAGCTAAGTAGATTCGACTAAACTAAACCATAGAAAAAAAAACCAATTCTATACTTATTAAAGAGGGTTACCAATTAATAAAACTCAATATTTGTACAATCATTTATTTTCACAATAAAATCTCAATCAAAACTCACAAGCATTCTTATCCAGTGAACAAAACAAACCTAAATTACTAACAAATACTACATAATTTATAGTATATTTATTGAACTTGCATTGTCGATATCAGTAAGAGGTAAAAAAAAAATGGCGGACAATTAAGGTTTATTTATAATTATTTCCATATTTGATGCGTCACAGCCGAATTAGTCAGGGCTTTCTAGACGGCGAAAATTTGTAGTAAATTACCAAATTAGCAACCGATTAAGTACTATTATTTTAATTATGAAATAGGCAGTTTAAATACAATTCTTTGAAAGTCGTCGATCGACTTTTAATAAATAAATAGGTCTATATCTAGAAAGCCCTTTATAACGCGCGATTTTTAACGTTTAATAACGTAGTTTTAATAATTTTCACGCCCTTACGCCCAAGAGTTACAAATATTTGCTGTTCCTTGCATGCATGCCTTCATTCAATGCTCTTTCTAGAATTTAAGGCACATCCTACAATGTACGAAATTATATACATTTTCTACATGCATACAATTTTCAACATATTTCTTAACCTTTAGAATAACATTGTAAATATTTTCTACATTTATTAGAAAAAGCAAACCTCTGTGATACGAGAAACTAAAGAATTTCGTCTGATTATAAGCGACGTCTTTAACTAATATTGTGGCACGACACCATCGATATACGAGTATATAAAAAAAGGGAGATAAGGGACTCCGCTCCTGAAAGTGGACCGTATGAATTAGGTTCGCGAACATAATTTCACCTGACTCACGATCGAACTTACGTTTGTGTAGAACGTACAGAATTACATGTGCAATTATCGTCGATCCATTTAAATAATTAGCAACAATGCCTTCCTCTGTTCTTCATGCACATCAAGCTCGACATTAGAAATTCGTGTTTTATGTAGTTGTTTCTAGTTCCATTATGCGAGTACCGCATCTAGCTTTTTATATCGATGCACGACACACATATATTAGATCTTGAGTCTCTTGCTTTGAAGTTTCAACAAAGTACATCCAAAATGTACGAAAACACACGATTTACAAAAAAATAATGTGTGCTTTAACGACAATATGATTTAGGTCCAGTATCTACCAGAGCTGAGCGGAAATGTAAGTGAAAATTCCTATAACAATTCGTCGCGTTGCGAGATTTGACGGCGAGTATTATTATTTATCTGTTCTGCGACAGCGGGGCGGAATATTATTGGTTGAGTTTTGGCGGGAACGTGAAAAAGAGTGTGTATCTATCTCTCATTGTATGTTTTCCTAAAACATGTGTTCTTCCGCGAGTGAATGCGTATAATAAATGTGGGTTATTAACCATTCTATACCGGTGAATGTGCTGGAGTGTAGGGAAACAGCACAATGTTGAGAAACATACTATTTCTGTTCACACCAAAATTCCACTAAAAATCTTCAGAAAAGTTCACATCTTTACTGGAGTGTATGACTTGAACTGAACTTGAAATATGACTGACTCGACTTTACGAATTAAATTTTCAAAAAAAATTACTACCTTTTATACGTCACAATGGCTAAAATACACACATCATGTGGAGCCATTATTAAACTAACACACATCATCTGCTCAGCTCAGCTTTGGTGGATACCGGCCCTTATCCTGTCTGATATGTTAATTAAATTACCAACCGTAACATAAAACCAGCCGCACTTTACTCATAATCATAATCCACATTTAACTACATACTTGCATATTTAAAAAGGATAGCGCAATTAGTTCCTAAACACTTGTTATTTCCCATCAATTAATTAATCGATGATTTCTAATGGCAAATTAGCAACAGCTTAAACATTATTAATATCCATATTCAGTAACCAAATCATCCAATCAAATAACCATTCAAATCAAATTGAGTCAAAACCAGTTTACCCTACGGCCTTACTTATAAACAATACTTAAACTAATTATTGTTTAAGAGTATGTCGACTCCATCAATATTTCTCTGATGGGAATTGTTAAACATAAATTAAGTAACGTGTATAAGTAAGGTCCTTAGTATTTACCACTACTAAGCCAATATCTAGTACTATAATATAACAAAATTATTCTTGTTAACGAAGTACAACATAATAAATACTTGATAATGTAATGTTTGTAACCGGGATGTCAGACGTTTAATTTCAAGTACTTTGGTATTTGCTAATATTGACATCCATTTACGATTTTACTCGGAACGGAAAAAGCCGCGCGGTTTTGTTTTTTAACAAAAATTAGGTACGCTCTGTATAAGCTTTTGCAATGAAGAAAAACATTGTCAGGAAGTATTCCTAATATTCAATCTATGTCTAATTTCTTTACTATCTGAAGTCAGAAAAAATCCAGATGGATGTTATATTAAAATGATAAATGTTAGCTTAAAATGTGTTAACTTAATAATTAATGACAATTTGTTATCTACTAAAAGTTAATAAATCATTAAAAAAACAAATTTGTATTCGAAAACTGCCCCATCTTCGACTCTGATCTTTGTGATGCACAATACTCCGCTCTGAAACCTTTTGACATTTCAATACGAAAAAATCTGTGAATCTGGTCGACAAAGTTTCCACGACCAAACAGCTCACGGATTCATTCAAAATGAGGCATTCGAATTCGTATGTATCCAATTTTAGAATACCTATTGAATATAGAATACCTGATGTTTCAGACAAATTAACTAATGATGTTTGAGTTTAATTCACAACTACCCAAAATTTGTGCACAAAAAAAAACCGCGCAGTTTTCTCAGCATACAGCCTACATAAGTTGTGTGACAGGTCCTGAGATGAGCTTATTCGACGTCTTCCTCTTGGAGCGAGCTTCCACCTGCCTTCATGGAGGCTCGGAGTCGTTCGGACACTTCCGGCAGCTTCTTCAGAAGAAGGTGGAAGATCGGAGCGGGCATGGTTTGTTGGAGCACCTGGGGTAAATGGAAAAATACATACATATAAATACAATAATACAAAGATAGTTTAAAAACTAAAACAATCGACTTCCATGCTCCACAAGTCAGTTTCAGTAGCAAGTTTGAGACGTTTATCGTCATATCTCTGGAGATACTTATCAGATCTCGATGAAATTACAATGGGACCACCTCGGCAATGAACCCTACCGATTAAAAAAAAATCGTATTGTAAGGTTCGTTAGTCAAAGAAAAGGCCAAGTAAATTCAAATAAGTAGGTAGGTATACTTTGTTGGTTTCAGCTGTGCACTGATATGTCAGTCAATCAGTCAGTCAGATTTATTCTTTTAGGTAGGTACCTATCTATAGGATCTACGTAACCTACCTACAGTAAATAATAAAATAACCTACCAATTTCAAGTAGGTTACAATTAATATTTTCCAAGATGTAATGTCGATAGGAATTCCCTAAAGATCTTAACGTGAATTCCCTTGAAACATGAAACTCAGCTGACTTATACCTACCTACCATTTTATGTGTGACATTCTTTGCTTTTTACATAAGTACTTACATGTGCAGCGCGACGACAAACTAGTACCCGGGAGGTCTACTTACAGTGAACGATCTTTAATGTCATTGACTTTTACGCGAAAAAAAGTCGAAAACTACTTAGTAGTAGTTTTAGACTTTTTTTTTTCTACCTAGATAGCCTTGCTACCTAGATTTACGTTACTATAAATAATATTAAGTTTATTAATGTCTTACCTCTCGAGATTCTAAGGAAGTGTATGAAATGTAATGTCGTAATTCCCGTTGGTGTTTAAGCATCCGTATGCTACGCAAAGCTTTGTAGCCCTTCGTTTAGACATACTGAATAATATTTTTGTATAACATACATATACATATCGTAAGCAAGAAATATAATAATGAGGTAGGTACAAGTAAGGCGCGCGGCCGATCGAGAGCGCGCGTGACACTTAACTGACTGAACTTGCACCCGAGCGGGTGCGCGAAGGTACTTGTAGTTTCATAGCTACAGCGCGGAGTGCGACAGGCTTGACTTTACAAAGCGCAACTATCTCAACTTTCCTTTCCTTATAGTATTAACAATAATTTAAAAACAAATTCTGATTCGGAAACTTCGGAAAGAGCATTGTTGCAAAGATTTAAGTCGAAGGAGACTTTGGCTGAAATCTGAATGATTGAATTCTACAATCTTAATGATTTGATTAAATCTGATCTTACTCTGATCGCAACATTTGAAATTTCCATACGAAAAAATCATGGATACACTAGGCGATATTGTTTACGCGACCAAAGCTGCAACGATGCTAACGGCTTAATCCAAAATGAGGCTTTCGGTTTTCGAATGTCATCATCATCAGCCTCTATTAGTCTACTGCTGGACATAGGCCTCTATTATAGCACGCCACCGAGCTCGATCGTCAGCTGTCATTTTTCAACCGTTACCCGCCACCCTGCGAATATCGTCACTCCACCTAGTTTTCCGTGGTTTCCACTCTAAAACAGTGGTTATCGGTTCTGCGGCATATAATGACCCCCCCCCCCCCCCCCTACTGCCACTTAAGCTTGCTAATCCTCTCAACTATGTCGGTAACCCTACTATTCGAATGTATCAGATTTAAACTACAAATTGTAGAATAGCTATGCTGAACATCATGACGGAAATCTACGAATCGATTGGCGGCGTGCCTGTTACCGTTACCTTACATAAAACAACGATATGACGTAAAATAGGAACACCTACCTTTTAGTTTACAGTCACTTCAAAGCAAATATCAATTTCACTTCTGAATAAATTAACAATAAATTTCGTAAGACGTAACGTTGCGAGTAATGGTGACTTGGCACGCCACAGACCAATATAGATACTATATTTTATAGATTTATAGCAAATCGTTTGTTGGGAAACGTCGTAAATGTTCAATTAATATTCTGAGTCACGTTTTTGTGATTATAATACATTAATCTTCTTCGACCGCATCATCACTTACCAACAGGTGAGATAGTGGTCAAACGCTAGCATATTAGATTTTTAAAAAATCATGTAATACAAAATATATTCAGTTTTACTTATTAAAATCCTTATCTTGCCCTGAAGAGAACTTAAATAGTGCCAAGGTCGCAGGACAAACTATTCTAAATGCATGTTTCGGTCTAATAGCGCAAGCGAATTGCATTAACATTGTGAACACGTTTCTGAAAATATATAATACAATAAAATAAGTTAAACTCTTGCATGATTGATTTATTGAAGTTTTGATTTTATATTTGATGTTTAGAACCCACCCTAAAATGATTTACGAACAAAATGACATGTAATGTAACAACAGCCTGTATAGCAGAGTCCCCTTAATTTTTATTTTTTAATTCAATGAGAATACCATTCCGCGATATGCCAGCAGTTTCTCTACTTATAAGATGTTATAAAATGATGCATTTAGTATTATTTTAAATTATTTTATATATCTTAGGGTGTTACCACACTAATCGATCGATCGATTGTCGATCGATGCATGATTGGTGGGCGCTCGACTGATGTAGATATTAACTGTCAATCGAAGTCCACTGACCTCATTCGACCATCGATCGATGGCGTCGATCGACAGTCGATCGATTGGTGTGGTAACGCCCTTATAGGCTAGTGTTTGACTACTATCTCGCCCGGTATCGGTACTGTTGATGACAATGACATTTTTGGTTGACTGTAAATTCTTTGCCTGGTGGGAAGCAAAGTCAGTAATATAGTGCTATGTATGGTTTTATCAATGGTGTGTTGAAGTAATTTAAGGTGAGAGATACTTACACCAAGCAACTGCTGTGTTTGTCCACACACGGCCACAGCCTGTCCGAGGTGCTCCACACCTGCCTCCAGGTCTCCCGCTGCCAGCAGCTCCTCACCCAGCTGGATCTGTAATAACATAGTGCAGCTGGAATCAGGCAGGATGCTACACATATTTAGATACTCACTTTTGCAGTTTATTTTTTCTCATATCACATCACATGGTGTGTCAATGGATAGGTCATTTAAAAATATTAACCTTTAAAGTTATATTTAAAAATGTTTTTTCCCCATGCCCCCTGCCTGTTAACCTTTTGAGCTCCATGCTACAAAGTACAAACGCACTCCCTTGCCCTGTACGCGAAACGATACGGTACTGTACGGTTTTTGTCTTCCATAGACGTCGCTTGCGTACAGGGCCTGCTAGTGCTTGTTATATGGGTCAATCAACTATTTTACCCAAACTTAGGACAGTTTTGAAAAAATTAAGTGTCCATTTTCATTATTCTAATTCGACTAAGGCATTAGAAATTTCAACTGATATACTTATAGCAGTTGAAATTTCTAACAGTAACTTTTTAAACTGCGAAGTCCGTCTAGGTACTTACCTAGACGTGCTTCGCAGTTAAAAGGCATTGAATATAGTTATAGTTAACAGTATCCAAAAGACCCTTAAAAAATTGTCCCCTGCGTTACCTGCATTCAATGTTAGATAAATTTTGAATGAACTATAAAAACTTATTCATATTTTTTTATTTAATTTTAAGTGCATAATCAATAATTTTGACATAATCAGTATTCGTGTTTTTAAGTTTTAGCACAAACTAAATTACTTTTTGTCTTTGCGGTACCTCTAAACAAAAACGTAGGACTACTTTTCAATTAAACTAAATATTAGAGACATACAAATAGATACGCACTCGACAATTGTTTGTATGAATTACTGCTGCTTTAAAGTTATACAATATCAAATGAGTATGTTATGACTGAAAACGTAATTTATAATTTGGGGACAATCAGTTACTCCAGAGACAAATTGGGAAAAAAACGCCTAAGACATACAATCAAAAATGGTTTATCAAATGGATGGCATATCAAGTCCTAAGGTAAAAATCAACAAAGAGACATTATAACATAGATGTATTACACTCATTTGTTGAAAATATCTATCGGCATTGCCAATTTGTACGGTCGTTTTGCTAAACAGTCTGGTCTTAGTAAGATTTTTATGATAACTTCATAACTGACGTAACTTGCATGATTGTTATCAATTTTAAATAATAATAATTATAATGATTAGAAAACTGTTTAATAAAATCATTTTTACTGAACATTTTCAAGTTAAAAAGCTCACAGAATGAGCAATCGTCTCTGGAGTTACCAAGAATGTCTCTTTAGTTAACGCGAAAGTAACTGAGTATACATGTAACTCAGCAGACAAACGGCATATTTAAATATTGTATGTGGCATAAACTTTAGTCGAATATACATGTTAGTACTACAAAAATATATGGTTTGTTAGTAATAATTTTTAGATTACGTCGAGAAATCGAAGTCACTCAGCAGACAGCGCAAAAAGGCACGCACACTCTCTGAACACTCTTTGCGATCTGGCGACTTGACGGCACTACCAAAGGGCACCGCCCCGAGGCGTGAGCAAAAGATTACCGAATTAAAGCTACTTACAACATTTGGAGCTATCTATCTGTTGCAAGTTGGAAACTATAAACGTAACTCAGTAAATATAATCAAAAACTTTTTAGCTGGGGACACAACTTCACAATGTTTTTTTGTAAAACTGGTTTGTCTTACTGTGAGTTTATAATTAGACACGATTAAGTGTTTATCTCTAACTTATTCCTCAAAAAAACTTAACCAAAAGAGCAGGCTAAATGTTAATTTACTAAGATAGTTAACAAGTGAATGTTGATATAATTTCATAGAAATAAAATATTTTGTTAAATGAAATGTAGTTTTCCATTATGCTTATATATGATTCTGATATTATTTTTGAGTGCGACTATAATCAATTCGCCTTATTTTATAAAGATATGTCAGGGACAGTAAAGTGTAGGTAAAATAGTTGATTGACCCATATATGTGACTTTGGCGCTCAAAAGGTTAAATGGATATGTGAATAAAATTGTGGTTTAAATAACAAAGTTAAAAATAAAAATACCACAGCTAGGTAGAATCTACAAGTTAATGCATAATTGTCAACCAAATGGTAACAGTTTAACAATCATATTCACTAACACCACTATGAGGTCTCACAGAGTACAGTGCTTACGAACACATAGTTTCATTTAAACCAATACATTATTGACATTTATAGTGTCAAATCCAACGATATACATTCATCAAAATCTTCAAGAATACGGCTGTAAGTCCGCATATGGTGAGAGGTAACTATGAAACACTGCCCTGACACGATCTCGGCAAGGTTTTTTTTACCTGTTGCAGGAAGAATCTCTGCATAGCTTCATGATCGCTCATGTCTGGCAGTGGGCCACCCAGTGTACTAGACCTATTGCTGTTCTGCTGAGCTTTTTGGCGGCCTGTAAACATAAACAATACCTAATAGTACAATTATTCCTTACTACATGATTACCCCCTCTACTTCTAATTGATGATGGGGGCTATAAGACCTGCACTGAAGTCCCGGTTGGGGTGTATTGTGCATTTCCACCTGCCAGTAATTACCCAAACCACCCCAGCTCCTTAACACTATGACTGCGGCACTTTTTCGCATATTTTTTCATTTTTTTAATTATTTTTTTTTAGTTTTTTTCGTAGGTGTGGCATCAAATAAAAACTAAAATCCAACAGCAGAAGGTCACACGCACCCCTTGTGAAAAAATTCATTTAAAATAAAAATGTATTATTATTTTTTTAAATTTTACTTCCGATACCAAAAATCGAAAAAACGCACGGTGTGTGTTTTCAGCAGCGAACGAGTTAATTAAGCATAGCACCGCTTTGTGTCGCTGGCATAATGCTTCCAGTGGTGAGGGTGTTATTTGAGATGGTTAAAATGATGATGAAAGCTGTGGATGTACTTGTGTGCTAGATGGTGCTAGGGCAGAATGATGATAGCGATGATGATTACCCCCCATTAACAAGTATCCTTTGTGTAAAATCCAATCCATATACTATCTGGGAATCAAATTTCAAACAAATCTGTTTTAGCATGAAAAAGTTTTACAAACAAACATTATGATGATTGATTAATTCATGGATATTGTACACGTCAGATATAAATTAAAAATAATATCCACAACAGCATGAACATTTTTGTAACAGTTAACATATGTATATTATATGAAAGTATACAAAAAGTAAATTCAAATATAAAATAATTAGTATCGCCTCGCAGTTTCACCCGCATAGTTCCTTTCTCATGAAAATACGGGGATATAATATCGTTAAACTAAAAAAGAACCGACTTCAATGTTCATTTTCAGTACCAATTTTGAGATGTTTATCTCAATATCTCTGGAGATACTTATCAGACCTCGATAAAATTACCATGGTACCACACTTAGGATATCTCCTTTCGAACAAAAAAAAGAATAATCAAAATCGGTGCATATATGACGAAGTTATCCCCGAACAAACATAAAAAAAATATATATATATACGGTCGAATTGAGAAACCTCCTCCTTTTTTTTATGTCGGTTAAAAATATAGCTTGTTACTTGCTGAGGACAGGGAGTCAATGCGAAAATTAATAATTAAAATAAGTGCACAAAGAAGTGTTACTTAGAAATTTTATTACATCTATACTAATATTATAAAGAGAGGACATTTGTATTTTTGTATTTCTGTATTTTTGTATGTTTGTAAGGATTTGGCTCAAAAACTACTGAACCGATTTAAAAAATTCTTTCACTAATAAATAGAATGGAGTTTCGGAATGAAAATAGGCTATATATTATCCCGTTTAAATCAAAGGTACATTCGTGGAGACCTAATTTGCAACCTAAGTCGGCAAAAAAACGGTCGAAAAAACACGTTTCTTACGAACACTGCTCAATTAAAAACAGATAGAAGAATATTTTCTATGGAAGAGTTGTACAACTTATTAAGACCTACAATATATAGTATAATAATATGATCTATTGTATAAAATAATATTCATCTATATATATATAATAATATAATATTTTAAACCACCCCGACTGATCTATGTATAATCTTTTCATTAAAAGCATTCCAATGACTCTAAACACGACATTTAAAATCTGAGCTGTAATTTGGTGAGAATTTGAGTATTCTGTAGAGTCCAGGAGATGTCCCAGCATCAGGTCAATGTTCCATGTTCTTACAATACCATTGAAGAAGATTTTCGAATTGATAAGACCTATGAAAGTTGATTTCATAGCGCAATTAACTAGAAAAAAAGCTGATAGTTTTATAACGATTGAACGAATTTTCATGAATCAAAGCTAAAAACACTCTCGATAAAGACATCAAATAAAAAAAAAACTATCAATAATAAAAACTAAACCGGTTCAGATGAACCAGATGGTTAGGTGCTAAGATGCTACAGACAGACACACAGATACACACGTTAAGCGTATATTACCTCTACTTTTTGCGTCGGGGAACGCCGTAAAGTTAAGGCGGCAGATGTTCTCCTTGGTGGTAAGCTACTTTTTGGTAGATTTAATGATCCCACTGCCACTGTACGAAAACTCATGATTCATAAATGCACATAAAACTTTCATTGGTAGGTATATAGCTAGGATTAGAACCAACGACCGTCGGGTCAGAATCAGGGTAACTATCCTTTACGCCAAAGGGCCGTCCAATATCACTACGTAAGTATTTTAAAACAAAGTCCATCACTGCTTCTGTCTGTCTGTTTGCAATAATCTCAATAGCTACTGAACGGATTAACCTGCGGTTTTCACCAATAGCCAGAGTGTTTATGAGGAAGGTTTAGGTGCATAATTCGTTAAGGTTTTGTGTAAATTGGTTGAAATATGACGATGATTGTTAAATATGTTCATATTTTATATTTGATGCAACAAACTGATGCAAATTTTGTAGGCATATATGTTCTACCCGTGCGAAGCCGGGGCGGGCTGCTAGTGTATACTAATATTATAAAGAGAGAACATTTGTATTTTTGTATTGTTGTATGGATGTTTGTAATGATTTGGCTCAAAAACTACTGACCCGATTTAAAAGATTATTTCACTAATATATAAAATGAATTTTCAGAATGATAATAGGCTATATATTATCCGGTTTAAATTATAGGTACATTCGTAGAGACCTATTTTGCAACCTAAGTCGACAGTAAAACGGTCGAGAAAGCACGTTTTTACGCGATGCTGCTGTAATGGAAATAGATGTGAGAAAAGTGTTTATGGAATATTTATAGAACTTAGTAAGATCTATAAAAAAGTCCGCGATATCATATGTCTATCTCTTAAGGTTGACTTAAAGTAACCATTATAATCTTTAATTTTTAAGTAAAATCCATTACATCACTTACAAGGCTATTTTCTACAATACAGTATTCATTCTTATCAAAATAATTACGATAATTACCTTGGTTACATATTATAGATTAAAATTGTCCTTTACAGTATATAATTTAAATAAAAACTTTAGAAGATATTACAGATTTATTAAATTATTCGCCACGAAAAATAATAAAATATTTGCAATGAAACCACAGATTAGACAATAGTTACTAATTAAACATTATTAGCTTAGCTTAGCTATTTCTGTAGATCCCAACTGATATAAATCAATTCGATGTCAATATAGTTTGATCTATCTTATAAAACTAGTGGAGTCCTGCGGCTTCGCCAGCGTTAAAAAGTATCCTATGGTCTTATCCATTAATATGTAGTTACTGTCTTTCCCTGTGCAAAATAAATCATCCAGCCATTTGACCGTGAAGAAGTACAAATAAACAAATATACAAACTGACTTTCGCATTTATCATATTGGTATTGATAATTATGTGGTCGAGGATGGCGAACACGCTAGGTCTAGAATGGAATGACTCCCGAGAGCTGTGCTCCCGGAACACCGTAATGTTATGGCGGCAGATTTTTTCTTTGATGGTGGTAAGCTACTTTGGAAGCAAGTCAGGCAGAACATCAATTTAATGATCGCACTACCTGTATACGAACACCCATGATTCATAAATGCACATAGAATCTTGAGAAAATCAATTGGTATATAGCTAGGATTATAACCAGCGACCGTCGGGTTAGAAGTCATCCTTTACGCTAATAGACCATCCAATATTATGTATCAATTTCACCGTGCGAAGCCGGGGCGGGCTGCTAGTATTATCATATAATGTAACTACTATATACTGTTTGAGTAAGGCTATTATTATTATTACTTGCTGATAATACAGCTTTCCATTAGTGAAAGAATTTTTGATATCAGTCAAGTAGTTTTTGATTTAAATTGTAAAAATCAAACAAAAAATCAAATCTTTCCTCTATATAATATTAGTTTAGATACGAGCCGAAGATCGGGCTCAGTGGCAAGTCTTAGGAGAGGCCAATGTCCAGCAGTGGCTGATACTGGTCTGATACTGGCTGATTATGAAGATGATACAACTATTGATTGATAATGATATTATTGATGATTGAATGGTTTAGATTGTTTCTTAATAAATTAATCCTTTATGTAAAAAAGTTTCCTGGATAAGCCAGCTCTGTTAAATCTAACTAAAACATGTACAAGAGGGTGGGCATCAAAAATAATGATGCTTTTTAACTGACTTCACAAAATAGGAGGAGGTTCTCAATTTGAGTGTTTTTTTTTTGTATGTTTGTTACCTCAGAACTCCGTCAAATCTTAGACGATTTGAAAAATTATTTTTTTGTTTGAAAGATTATGCCTCTCGTTTGGTCCCTTTAAAATTTTATCGAGATCTGATAATCATCTCCGGAGATATGGAGATAAGCAATATAAACAAATTTGTATACCTTGACAACATGATTATAGTAACTGGCTTTTTTGACTATTGCGGCATGTGAAGTCAGTTTTTTTGTTTTGTACGATCATAAATCATGTTTAATACTGTTTACAAGTTTGGTTTTCAAGCTCCGAAAGACATTACATGGACATTAATTTATTATAAAATTCGTGAATGGGTAAACAAAGCATGGGTGTGTAGTAATTGTAAAATGCATTCCAATAAGAAATTGCATACAGAGTTCTACTAAAGTTAAGTAAATAACAGCCTTGAATGTTTATTAACGAATAGAACAGACAGGTGTTGGTAATGATGAACTGCAGCTGTTATATTAAGTATTTGACGACATCGGTCGATGTATCACACAAACAATGTCTGGCCACCAACCAAACCTCAGTTGACATTGTGTGCTATAGTTACACAATACACTAAAAGTAGGTTGAATACCACTCATAACTGTAGGTACTAACTTTTGTTGTAGTGCCCATAGCCAGATGATGCGCATACGTGTGTTTGTGTTACAAAATACGCATTTATGCCAAATAAAACGAACGATTTTTAGGTTATAATGTCTATGAATATTTATCATCAGAATTAAACCAGTAAGCGCAACACCTTCTAATGCACACTAAAAACGATTATTTGATGTTTTTTTATATTAAAATGTTTTTCTCACGTTCTCTCAGCTTTTTCTTGAACTGGGGGTCCTTACGACGTTGTTGGTCAAAGTACACACAATATCCAAGGAAAAGAGTTCCAGCTATCCCAACTGCGAGTCCTAATGTTGTGCGAGTGAGCTCCATGATTTTATTACAACTGTTGACTGTAAATTCACAATAAAATATTTGCCTTTTGTTGAAAAATTATAGATCCGCCATTTAGCATTTGCGAAAAAAGGTTTTTTTTAATTTACGTTCGTAATGTTGGCAGCTCCTTTTTTTATAGCTGCGTTCATATTATACATCACATATAATTAATCGATCGATTAATTATACAATAACATGATTATTATTATTTACTTACTTATATAAATGTTATAAAATATATAATAAAACTAAAACAATGATTGCTATAACTAAATACCAAAATAAATAAAAACCGATGCCTACCGATATTTAATCGATCGATTAAATTACAAGTGTTGCCACCTATATTTTATTGACATTTGTGCACATATGACTGAAATTCAAGATATTTAAAGTTTTTTCTTCAAAAACTACTGAAATTTTTATTTATGCCGACGGACCCTTGCAAGAAATTCGCATGCGAAATTCAAAAATGTCTTGTTGGTGAGTTTTTCCTTCATTATTTTATTTATTAACCTGTTTGCGACAGCCGACATTAAATCGGTCGCCATCTTTGCTTCAATCTTTCAATCGCCTACTCAGATTCGCGGGCGTTTCATCGCCGTTTTTCAATGTTTTGCTCAAATATTTCGTTACTGTGCTTGTCGAAAACCACGTAAAAACTTTCCGGTGATACGCGAAACAAAACTGTGTAAAAATGAGCTTTTTCGGATTCGGACAAACTGCGGATATCGAAATCGTTTTTGATGATGCTGACAAGCGGAAGGTTGCCGAAGTGAAAACGGATGACGGCAAAAAGGAAAAGTTATTGCTCTATTATGACGGTGAAACTGTGTCCGGACGTGTTAACGTGACTCTCAGGAAGCCGGGCTCGAAACTCGAGCACCAAGGGATCAAGGTCGAGCTTATAGGTCAGATCGAATTGTTCTACGACAGAGGTAACCATCACGAGTTTATATCGCTGGTGAAGGAGCTGGCGCGGCCGGGGGACCTCCTGCAACACACGTCTTATCAGTTCGAGTTCGCAAACGTCGAGAAGCCGTACGAAGTGTACACGGGAGCCAACGTGAGACTGAGGTACTTCCTGAGAGCCACAGTAGTGCGCCGCCTCACTGACATCACGAAGGAGGTCGACATCGCCGTTCACACGCTATGCAGCTACCCTGACGCATTAAATTCCATCAAAATGGAAGTGGGAATAGAAGACTGCCTACATATAGAGTTTGAATACAACAAGTCCAAATACCACCTGAAGGATGTCATCGTAGGCAAAATATACTTCCTCCTTGTGCGTATAAAGATTAAACACATGGAGATATCCATCATTAAAAGAGAAACCACCGGATCTGGGCCTAATACATTCACAGAGAATGAAACTGTTGCAAAATATGAAATAATGGACGGTGCACCTGTGAGAGGTGAGAGCATTCCTATCAGAGTATTCCTAGCGGGCTATGATCTGACACCCACAATGAGGGACATAAATAACAAGTTTTCAGTGCGGTACTATCTTAACCTTGTGTTGATGGATACTGAGGACCGCCGTTACTTCAAACAGCAGGAGGTCACACTGTGGAGGAAGAGTGACAAGTCTCGGTTGCCGCTGCACAACCCCCACCTCCCGCAGACATTGTCTCATCCGAGTCAACAGATGCCCAGACAGCTGAGTGCCTCGAGCGAGGACTCCCGAGCCATATCACCTGGGATCCCCGAAAGTGCCATGCAGAGATCTATCTCTCCCGCTATGCCTGATCTAAGTAAGCAGAACGGCCCATCAGAAATGGAACAAGAAAAACCTGACATTATAACAAACAAGCTATCCAGTACGCACATTGAGATTTCGAATGATTCTGACACAGCAGAAACCTCAACGAATAATATAGATGAAACTCCTGTGGAGAAACCTCAAATAGCAGAAAAGCCACAGTTAGCAGAGAAACCCGTGGTGGCTGAAAAGCCTCAAATAGCTGAGAAACCTGTTCTGTGCCGACCAGAAAGTGTAGAAGAGAGTCCAACTCAATAGCCTATATCCACCTGCGCGGTCAGTATGACGAGCGCTGATGGTATGAACTGTATGTTTACATTTTTAAGAACTGTTGTTTGAAGGGTCTAACCCCATCTCTGCAGACATTATTGTTTCAGCTTTTCATTGGTTAATGCATTAGGTAGATGGATTGTATAAAAATAATAGCATATTGTAATAAAAATAATAGCAATTTGTGCTAACAAATAGATGTCTCATTACGGAGATAAGTGCAGATAACAACTTGTATATTAATTATTAAGTCGATGACTCGGACTGCTTATCCAATGTGAAACCACCAGAGATAGGCACAACACTATCATTATTATTTTATATTTTTGTAGACCAGGTAGGAAACTGCATCAATTATAATTGTTATAATAGCCAAACATAAAGATGACTTTGCTGATAGATGGTTTGATTGTATTTTGTAGCAATATACTTGAAATAATTATTTGTATTTAGTTTGCAAAGTAACAACTGTCTAATACGCCCACTTCTCAGAACATGATTATAATCATTGAAACTATTTTATTTTGAAATTCAAAAGCATTATTTTGCTACACTTGAAAAATCTGATTGTAAGCTTATATAATTTTGTTTTGTAAAATTAATTAATTTTATGGCGACTCAACCCATTGAAGATTAAAATATAATAATAAACAATTCACTTCCTGGGAATTTTATAAATGAAACAATGTAATAATAATAGTAAGTAATAAAATATTATAATAATAGCAAATTAGTTACAATTTTATCAAGATTGCACAATTAAAACGAAGGGGTCTAATCTTAACTACAATTAATTAAAATTTATGATATTTTTTTATCAATTTAAAAAAGCTACATTACCGAGGTACATTGTTTTTAAAATGAACAGACTGAGCGCCTTTAATTAAATAAACAAAACATATAGTATTGTTATATTTACATGTTATTTTATTCAGTTTTCGAAAGCAATATTATCCTGCCGGTTTTAATGTTGTATAGATAGACTAATTTTGCTACTTATATAAAAATTATGTTATTTTATTTATGTCAAATTAAAGTATGCCATTTCTAAACTTTATATATGTGCATGCATAGCTTAATTTGGCTTGTTAAAAATACTGATATAAAACCTATATCAAATTATGATTAGTGCCATTTAAATATGAACCTTAAAATATCACAGAAAAGTTTATAATTATTTGTAATCGTTTCAACACACAATTAAATGAGTTTCTGTAAAAAAGTGGAACCATCAGTTGTGTTCCTTTGCTTCAATTGGAATCAATTGAAAATGTGGCGGCAATTGAATATAATACTTTTTTATTAGGAAACCATTGATCTATCAACTAGAGAATATAAATCAAGGAGGACTGGCATTTATGAAACATGGCCATAGGTAAATTTAAAATGCAACAAAATGGTAATTCCTACCTCAGATTTAACTATTGTTTTATACTTTTCCTTTACATCATTGAATTATATGATGGATACCAATGTAAGTGAATTAATTCTTTTGACATAATATAGTAACAGGATTCAATGTTAGTGGAAATCATTTTCAAGTTTTGTGTTAAAATATATGTTATAGAAATATCTTAATAGTTTGAATTTATATAAAGCATTTCTTACTGTATATATATCTAAAGCTGCATACAGATTGGACCAATTAATGAGCGAAATATGATGGTTTTGGTGTATTTTGTATATTCATTGATTTCAGCACTATTCTGTATGTATTTGATTCTCATTTTTTATTTATGCATCTACATTTAATATCAATAAAGATTATACTATCTAAGTTTGTTAAATAGTAGTGTCTATATTTGGCCAGTTTATTTACAGATCAATAATGCACATTGTTTTTCATGAAATTTAAATCCACATGCATACTAATTTAGCTCACATTGGTCTTACATGTCAGTTTTAATTATTAATTTGAAGGCAGTTTATATGTTTGCCTATATATCATAGCTATGTATTTTTATTTTGTAAAAAGTATATTTAAATCTAAGGAAACGAGTCGAGTAATTATTGAATATTATATAGTTGTTTAAGTTCTAAATATCACTGGCTGTGTGATATAAGATCTAATGAAGTTCTGACAGGTTAAATCATGCTTTTGTTCTTTGAACCTTGATAAAAAATGTTTGGTTCAAATAAGGCCAACTTTAAATGCTCTGTAAGTGTACTATTCATTATTCTGTGTGTAAAGGTAATTTTCTGTTTTCGATTGAGGTTGTTTTAAATCGCTGAAGAATCCCATCGATAAATATTAAAACTATATCAAATTTGTTAAATTGTCATCTAAGAATTCCTCGAAATATGGTTTTTTGGTGTAAAGAAGATTCGTGCTTTATATAAATTTAGCTACACCGTTTTGCCCGCGTTTAATCCTGGTTATAAACCTTCCTTAAGAATCACTATCTAATGATGAAAACCGCATTTATATCTGTTGCATAGTTTAAAAGATCTAAGCGTACAGATAGCAGGAGGAACATTGTTTTATACTATGTAAAGAAGAAGCAATACTCTTAAAAATTTAATACCACCTCTTTTTCTGACCTACCCGTTGGTTCGGGTTAGAAGTTACAACTACGAATCTATGTCTGTTCAAATTTTAATTAATTGAATACTGGAATGTATAATGATGATAGGCTAATTAACTAATATTGCCTGAGGATGACGTCACACATTGTTGGTAGTAAGGTGCGTTTGGCACGGTTAACACAGCATGACATATTATTTAGTTAGATGAACAGCTTAAAAGCCATAATAATAAGAAAAAGAAGGAACTCCCTACTAGGAGTTCTTCTTATTAACGGTAAGGATCTGTAAATTACTTATTTAAGGTATGTCTTATTGGTAGTTTTAAAACCTGTAATTTGTTCTTAGTTGCATAATATCATCAACCTACCTACTTAATAACCGCGATGTCTAATATAGGCACTCCGAAACATACAAAAAGGCAAAAAAAACCTGTTATAATCGAAAATTAGCAATTATAATACCACAGCCAGTTTGTAATTGTTATTAAACATTATTTTTATGTAAATTAGAGACATCATCTATGTATAAAGTCTATGGTTATTCTGTTATAGCTATATTGTATGATTTTACTATATTGTATAAAAAGATTATCTCTGTGGGTCGAGAAGATCGCGATATCATATTGTTAATAAAATATATGTATAAATTGCTGAATTATGACTTTTTATATAACCTTTTTATGGATGAAGCGTGAGTACATATTCATATCTCTTTCATAAAAAGGGCCTATCTATCTATTTCAGTGAAGTTTTTTTTTTCCTGGAAATTCGGTATAAGTAGACCTTGCTGCTCGTTGATTTTCCTGAATCGTGAAATTAATGCACCTTTGAATAAACAATTGCAATTTAACATATGCACTTTAAATATAAATGCTGCTCTGTTACCTCGCTAATTATCTGATATAGTATATTAAACGAGGAAGCTAGGTAGAGCGATGATATACGCAAGCTGGCTGGCATCGGTTGGAAACAAGGAGCTGAAGATCGAGCCCAGTGGCGTCACTGGCGTGTCATAGGAGAGATCTATGTCCAGCAGTGGACGAATACTGGCTGTTAATGATAATGATATTTAAACGAGCAGTTGTACGTATATCAACTAACAATTTTTTGTATATACATCAGCAGTTGTACGTATATCAACTAACATTTTTTTGTATATACATAACTTTTGTAAATGAAGAGCTGTTTATTGATATTTAGTTTGTATACTAAATTGATTATCGTATTGGCAATAAATAAATGAAATGAAATTAATGTCGCCGATCGGTCCGCTGAGTTCCGGCATGATGTTCGGTACTAGCCAGTATATATGGAAGAAGAGTTGCGCTGTGTTGATTGAACTAGTCAGTTGTCCAACGCCTCATCTCTACACTGCCCTCTTCCATTTCCAGACCAGCACGATCCCCATCGTCACTTAACAGGTGAAATAGTGGCCAAGTACTTGTCTGTCAGGAATAGAAAACAATTTTACCAGTAGATTTTTCTAGGTTAACGAGTTTTTCGAGACCGTGTATCGGCAAGCGTAAACAAGAGTACGAGTGCGACAAATACGAGTAAATGGATAAAAAAATTGCAATGAAATCACATCTATTGGTCTTTATACAACTCTTTACATACGCAAAATCCAATCTTACTACATAATTTGATTAAATAATATGAAAACTAGGATCGAGATTTTAATTCATTTTAGTCAATATGTGAGTGAAGATTTTACAGTGTCATACGCTAAATACATTAGTGTGTATTGCCGCGATCGTCAGACGTTGCCAAACCGTGCGCTCGCTGAAAAGGCGACGATGCCAGACCGCTGAAATGCGAGTCGCCGCTTTTTCAGGACTTTTTCAAGTTTTCATTAGCATTACAGTACTTATTATTATAGTTTGTGGCCTTCAAATATTTCGTCGGTTTATCGGTTAGGTTAGGCTCTAACAAACTCAAATTTAGTTTTATTTTGTTTCTAACCGACTTCAATAAAATGTTTCTCAATTCGACCGTGTAGTATTTTTTTATGTGTGTAGATATCTTCGTCGTTAATGAACTGATTTTGATAATTCTTTTTTTGTTGGAAAGGAGATATCCCAAGGGTGGTACCATAGTAATTTCATTGAGATCTGATAAGTATCTCTAAAGATATGGAGACAAACACCTCAAACATGGTACTGAACATTAATATCGCGGCATTTGATATCGTTTCTTTTAGTTGGGACTACCTGGGAAGGGCCTTTGAAACAAAAAAGAAATATAATTTTTCTAATCGATTTAGGTATCTTTGAGTAATCGGTGAACATCTTTGAGTATTCTGGCTGAATACTCAAAGGAAAAGGCTTCCGTTTTTTACCATTCGGCTACGGAACCGTAAAAATGAGATTGATTTTATTATAACGGACAAGAAGCGTATATTTAAAGATGTCACAGTGATCAGGATCACTAGGTTCAACACCGTAGTATTCACCGACTGGTCTTTTCATCGCTCTTATACGAATACGAAATAGCCTCAATACGAAAGTATTTAACGTGTGCGTCCTGCCTGTTATTACTTACGGAGCCGAGACGTGGACACTGATAGTGCGACTGGTTCACCAATTCAAAATCGCTCAGCGAGCTATGAAGAGGGTTATGCTTGGAGTCTGTCTGAAGAATCAAATTCGAAATGAAGTCATCCGTCAGAGAACCAAAGTTATCGACATATCTCAAAGGATTAGCTAGCTGAAGTGGTAGTAGGCTGTTCACAACTGTCGTAGAACCGATAACAGTTGAGGTAGACGTGTTTTAGAGTGGAGACCACGGCTCGATAAACGCACTAAAAGTATCTTTTTCGTAATAGTGTAAGGCGCCCTCCAGCTATATGGAGCGAAGACATATGCAAGCTGGCTGGCAGTGGTTGAAAACAAAGAGCTGAAGATCGAGCTCAGTGGCGTGCTGTAGGTGAGATAGCCTGATGATGGTGATATTTTAGAGGCCAATTTAAAACCAACATCAGCTTTTCATTCATAGATAAACCGATCCGATCCTGTCAGACCATCTGTCAGATCATTTTCAAATACGTCTTTGTATACCAATAAACGGACTAACTAACGGAATAACTCTTTAACCGACTTCACAAAAAAGGAGGAGGATCTCAATTCGATGGTATTTTTTCTTCATGTTTGTTACCTCAGAACTTCGTCAAGTCTTAACCGATTTCAAATTTTTTTTTTTTTTTTTGTTTGAGAGATTATGCCTCCCGCTTGGTCTCATTCAAATTTTATTGAGATCTGATAGTCATCACGGTAATATTATATAATATTACCGTGTAATTATCTCCGGTGATATGGAGTTAAACAATGTAAACAAATTTGTATACCTTGATGACATGTTTATGGCAACTGGCTATTTTGACTATCGCAGCATGTGAAGTCGGATTTTTAATTTTGTACGATTATAAATTATGTTGGCTATATTACCGAAACACACATGACATCACTATTCTCAAAATTTAACGTGACGAAGATTTTATAACAAACATGTTACCAAAATTAGTGACATTTTATAAAAAATGTGTTTTACCAGAGTGTACAGAGGAGAGTACGACTAATTGACTAAATTGTTTAGATATTTTATTTGTGGTAGGACCAAAGAAGAAGTATCAGGCATATAGTTTCCTGATGTCCGGATTAGCAAACTGAAATGGCAGTGGCCTGGTCATATCTGCCGTATAGGAGCGATAACCGTTGGGGCAGACTGGTTCTAGTATGGAGACCGCGAATCGGCAAACGTAGCGTAGTCCTGTGACCAGCCCCCCTAGACAAAATTCAATTTCTGTTGCCATTCACGCTAACGCAAGGTCAAAATGTATGGAATGACATTTATGTTTCCGCAACAAAGTTGTCATTCCCATACACTTTAAAGTCGCGTTAGCGTGAATGAAAACATAAATTGGATTTTGTCTAGGGGCCCAGGTGGAGCGACGATATTCGCAAAGCGGTGGGCAGTGACTTAGGAAAGGCCTATATCTACCAGTGGACTGGTACCGGCTGATTTTGATGATGATGATACCAGCGCCAGATCTCGAAAATGGTCATGCATTGCTCTATTAGGACCGCTCCATTATCATTTACGGATATATTTATTATTTTTATATAAATATTGTAAATGAAAATAAAATATTGTCGTGTACAATATTTTTGAAATACTTATAAAAGGAAAGTATACCTTAGTAAGTAAATAAAAAATAAGTTCAAAAACTAAAACCTGACTACTGAAAATACACTCTCTAAAAAGTATGAAACAAGAAAATATTCTCATCTGAGATCGCTAAGTACAAACTAATCAATATGTATCGTGTATTATACAAACAACTAACTTGCAATAAATATTTTATTGTATTTCATAAATATTCTTAGTGGTGTTCAGTGGGATACCCGTGGTCGTATGTTACTTTGCAGAGTGTATTGTTTTGTTACGGTAGGTGACATACGACCACGGCTATCCTCTGAGCACCACTAAGAATATTTATGAAATACAATAAAATATTTATTACAAGTTAGTTGTTTGTATAATACACGATACATATTGATTAGTTTGTACTGAGCGATCTCAGATGAGAATATTTTCTTGTTTCATACTTTTTGGAGAGTGATTTTTCAGTAGTCGGGTTTTAGTTTTTGAACTTATTTTTTATTTAAAGCATTTTGGGGTTTTTGGATAGATGTATACATGTATATATGTTAACATACTTACATACATACATAGTGATCAACAAACATATACACACGCACACTCGCCCTACAAAAATATGATGTACTAAACCCTATCTTCATCTTAAAATCCCTATTCAACGATACCACACACGATAGGGTGGGGTGAGATTTTTTTTTAGTTCTGGACTTCGTCCCCTCTTGGGGACGCCGCATTCAATTTGTTGTGACGTCATATAGCCTATAACCAGCAGACAAATAAAACGTGTCCAACGACACCTAATTTGTTAAATTATAATAAGTAGTTTAGAAGTTATGAGGGAACAGATGAACATACATACAAACATACATACATACCCACATACCGGTCAAAAACATAACCCTCCCTTTTGCTTCGCCGTAGTCGGGTAATTAATATACCTTACTATTTTTATTTTGTTAGTAATTTATAATCAGCAAATGCCTTCTACTCGCTCTCGTAGTCACACAGGCTACATTTTATCGCAAATAGCAGTTTCTATTAGATTGTGGGTAAAACCGCAAAGCACAACTAGTACGCCAAATGCTTCACTTTGGGTCCTTAGTACTCTGTGCTTTGGGATCTACAGAACAGACTCCAGCATGCAGCAACGAAATGTACGTTGAACCTCGTCGAAAAACCACCCAATAGCGTTAGTATGAGTAGGTACATTTCACATCAAAAAGTGGTACAAATCTATATGATATTTGGTATTTTGTTATTAGCGAGAGTAATGTAGACAGTAAACTCATAACAATAAATAAAAAGATAATGTTTAGAATGGAAAACGAAAAAAGTTTGTTAGTAAGGAAGGGTTCGAACCCAGTCCCTGATGCGCTTAATTCAGTAGTTCTCACCAATCGGCTACATTACTCATTTATAAAGTGACAAAATTAGCAAATGCTTTTGTAAACGTCAAATACACTATTAAATAATCTGTGATACGAAAATACTTTCGCGTGTGTGCGTGATCAAACCTGACGCCACGCTTGTTTACAAATAAAAGTATATAGAGAGTGTATATATACTTCAAATTCAGCTGAATAAATTAAAATGTATACGCTTTACTCGCAAAATCAATATTTTTTATTTACCAAATACTATTTCAGTCATAAAAAAATTAAATTCATCAAATAAGAGTATCAGCGCCATCTATTGGCTCTGTTGTGGTTAGCTGACGACGAGCAACCACCTTAATCTGTTCTTTAAGATTTTTGAAGGGTCATATTTCTATAGCACAGAATAATGAATAGTATAAGTAACTATAGCCCTAAGTTATTATAAACTGGCTACGCCCAGTCCATACTATTGACTGCCTCTAAGTTTTAAATAATTATCTGACATATATAACGCCATACAAAAGTTGTCAAATATCGGGCAGATAAGTTCCTAAAAAGCTATCAGAAACTGGTGAAACTAGCCCTTAAAGTAAAGAGCGTTAGCCAGACTTTTACCTGTTATCAAGATATAAAGATTCTATCTAAAAGAAAAAAGATCTAAAGATTTATGTCTTCTTTACTTACTCTTACTCGCTTCTAAACGTCAAGGATAGCACGCCCCTTCAAAACAATTATAAGACCCATGTAAACAGAAATTGAATTTTTTTCAAGGGAGCCAGCCCCCATATACAAATCCGTCTGTTTCCATTCTTGCTAACGCAAGTTCAAAATGTATGGTAATGACATTTATTTTTCCGCAACAAAGTTGTCATTCCGATACATTTTAAAGTTGCATTAGCGTGAATGAAAACAAATTGGATTTTGTCTAGGAGGGCAGTTCAGTTTGTCTCGTTTGTCCTCAGATTAGAAGATCTGGGGATCTTTGGGTTGCCATTTTTACGACAATATTATGCAGCAAAAAGACGGACGATCAATTCCACTCGGAATATGATCAGTATGCGTTTTTTTTAGTTATTCTGTTTCATTAATTCACAAGTTTGGGCAAAAATTATCTGAAGTACTTAGGTACTAAAACATTGGAGTGCGTGTAATAGTATGGTTGGCCCCAAATTTTTATCAATCAATAGTGAAGACCTACGAATCGTGTCGGTACTGTCGGTCAATTTGTCGGTGTGTTACCTAAGTAGGTACTTATATAATAGATATAGCACACGAAGTTTTTGCTGTCACATCCATAAATGAGATATGTATATACCTATAAAGTATGTCTGTCTGTAGTAGGTATGCCTACAATAATGTGTGGTAAATCCTAATCAAAGTGAATTCTAAACAACAGGGTCAAAATATTAGCGAGATTATAGCCCACTAGCTGTTACCCGCGGCTTCGCCCGCGTTATTTGTGTCTTTATGACCATTGAGGTCTAGATCGATGATCTCTTAGGCCAAATCACCATAGATGACCCTCAAAGTCGAACTCAATATCCTCTATTGTTAAAGTCATTAATCATTTTGGTTAGGTATACGAAGTTGTGCTGTTTAAATGTTTGACTCAATACAACAGTTCCTGAAACATTTCTTACAAAGAAAATAAGGTGGATAGCTGCGCGAGCGTAGCGAGCGCTATTATTGGGCGAGTGAAAATTTTTTATGACTTTTTATAACCCTGACAGTGTAATGACCTAATAATCAAGTAAATATAGATGATAACTCTTAGGATGAACTGGATGTCGTCTATTGTTAAAATCAGTAATCATTACTTGGTACTTGGTAAACCTAACCAAGGTCATTATGATTATTGAAGGTTGTACTGTTTCAATTTATGACTCGTTTTGATGGATGTGGCTATTAAAATACAAAAGTTGCTGAAATGTTTCCTACAAAGTAGATATAACAAATGCTTCCGCGAACGGAGCGAGCGCTATTACTGTGAGAGAGTAGCAAGCCCTATCACTGCGCGAGCGAAGCGAGCGCGAAAATTTTTTACGACTTTTTATGACCCTGACAGTTTTTATGACCTACTAAGTCAACACCGATGACACAAAGGTTAAACTTGATATCCACCTATTTAAAGGTTAATATATATTATGATTATTGAAGGTTGTACTGTTTCAATTTATAAACTCGTTTTGATGCATGTGGCAATTAAAATACAAAAATGCTGAAATATTACCTACAAAGTAGATAAAACAAAACAAAACATAAAATAAAACGAAACTTTGTACGTCTTTTTATGACCCTGACAGTTTTTATGAACTACTAAGACAAAACCGATGGCCCTAAGGTTAAACTTGATATCCACTTATTTTAAGGTAAAAAATCATTATGATTATTAAAGGTTGAACTGTTCCAAATATAACTCGTTTTGATGAATGTGGCTATTAAAATACAAAAGTTCCTGAAATGTTTCCTACAAAGAAGATATAACAAATGCTTGCGCGACCAGAGCGAGCGCTATTACTGCGCGAGCGTAGCGAGCGCGAAAAATGTTTACGACTTTTTATGACCCTGACAGTTTTTATGACCTACTAAGTTAACACTGATGACACAAAAGTTAAACTTGATATTCACTTATTTTTAGGTTATTAATCATTATTATTATTGAAGGTTGTACTGTTTCAATTTATAGCTTCATTTTTATGGATGTGGCTATTAAAATACAAAAAATGCTGAAATATTACCTGCAAAGTAGATAAAACAAATGTTTGCGCGAGCGTAGCGAGCAGTATTACTGCGCGAGCGTACCAAGCGCTATCACTGCGCGAGCAAAACGAGCGCGAAAAATTTTTACGACCTTTCATAACCCTGACAGTTTTTATGACCTGCTAAGTTAACACTGATGATAAATGTCTGCGCGAGCGCAGCGAGCGTTATTAATGCGCGAACAAAGCGAGCGCGAAAAAAATTTACGTCTTTTTATGACCCTGACAGTTTTTATGACCTACTAAGTTAACACTGATGACACAAAAGTTAAACTTGATATTCACTTATTTTAAGGTTATTAATCATTATGATTATTGAAGGTTGTACTGTTTCAATTTATAGCTTCGTTTTGATGGATGTGGCTATTAAAATATAAAAAATGCTGAAATATTACCTGCACAGTAGATAAAACAAATGTTTGCGCAAGCGTAGCGAGCAGTATTACTGCGCGCGCGCAGCAAGCGCTATCACTGCGCGAGCAATGCGAGCGTGAAAAATTTTTACGACCTTTCATGACCCTGACAGTTTTTATGACCTGCTAAGTTAACACTGATTACAAATGTCTGCGCGAGCGCAGCGAGCGCTATTAATGCGCGAGCGAAGCGAGCGCGAAACATTTTACGTCTTTTTATGACCCTGACAGTTTTTATGACTTACTAAGTCAAGACCGATGACCCTAAGGTGAAACTTGATTGTGGTGGAACTTGATGAAACTTGATATTCACTTATTATAAGGTAAAAAATCATTATGATTATTGAAGGTTCCACTGTTTCAATTTATAATAAACTCATTTTGATGCATGTGGCTATTAAATTACAAAAAATGCCGAAATATAACCTACAAAGTAGATAAAACAAAGGATTGCGCGAGCGCAGCGAGCGCTATCAATGCGCGGGCGAAGCGAGTGCGAAAATTTTTACGACTTTTTTGACCCTGACCGTTTTTATGACCTACCTAAGTCAAGACCGATGACACTTAGGTTAAACTTGATATCCACTTATTTTAATGTAAAAAATTAGTATGATTAATGAAAGTTCTACTGTTCCAATTTATGACTCGTTTTGATGAATGTGGCCATTAAAATACAAAAATTGCTGAAATGTATGAATGAATGATAATTCTTTATTGTACACCAAAATTAAATAATAAACATCTTAAAATACATTATACATTAGTACAATAGGCGGTCTTATCGCTCAAAGCGATCTCTTCCAGACAACCTTAGGACGGAGTGGACAGTACGAATATGTAAAGGGCTACGGTGCACATTTAACAATTTTGAGATCATAAAATGAATAAACATCTATTTCAAAGTCATAAACATAAATATTTATTTCATAACATATATCTACATACATACAAATAAAACAAATATAAATAAATATTATGCATATTATAAACATCAATACCGGTTTGTGTTAAGTAGAATTTTTTTAGTTTTTCTTTAAAAGTATAATTTGAGGGAGCGTGTCGAATTGTAACAGGTAAGTCATTCCAAAGACGGATTGCCTGTATAATGAAAGAAGAATCATAGAAGATTGTCGAGTGAGCTGGCATAAACTCATGGTATGGTCTAACTCTAAAGTTTCAGATGACCTCAACGCCAGGGAATGATTGGAGCACAGGAAATTGAGCGAAATTGAATTGTTATCCTACAAAGTAGATATTACAAATGCTTGCGCGACCGGAGCGAGTGTTTTACTGGGCGAGCGTAGTAAGCGCTATCACTGCGAGAGCGAGGCAAGCGCAAAAATTTTTCCGACCTTTTATGACCCTGACAGTTTTTATGACCTACTCAGTTAACACTGATGACACAAAGGTTAAACTTGATATCTACTTATTTTAAGGTTAATAATCATTATGATTATTGAAGGTTGTACTGTTTCTATTTATGGCTTCGATTTGATGCATGTGGCTATTAAAATACAAAAATGCTGAAATATTACCTGCATAGTAGATAAAAGAAATATTTGCACGAGCATGGCGAGCGCTATCAATGCGTGAGCGAAGCGAGCGTGAAAAATTTTTACGTCTTTTTATGACCCTAAGGTTAAACTTGATATCCACTTATTTTAAGGTAAAAATCATTATGATTATTGAAGGTTGTACTATTTCAACTTATAAACTCGTTTTGATGCATGTGGCTATTAATATACAAAAAATGCTGAAATTTTACCTACAAAGTTGATTAAACAAAGTTTTGCGCGAGCATAGCGAGCGCTATCAATGCGCGAGCGAAGCGAGCTCGAAAATCTTTACGTAATTTTATGACCCTGACAGTTTTTATGACCTGCTTATTTAACACCGATGACCCTAAGGTTAAACTTGATATCCACTAATTTAAAGGTAAAAAATCATTATGATTATTGATAGTTGTACTGTTCCAATTTATGGCTCGTTTTGATTAATGTGGCTATTAAAATACAAAAGTTGCTGAAATATTACCTACAAAGTAGATCAAATAAATTATTGCGCGAGCGTAGCGAGCGCTATCACTGCGCGAGCGATGTGAGCGCGAACATTTTTACGTTTTATGACCCTGACAGTTTTTATAACCTACTAAGTCAACACCGATGACCCCAAGGTTAAATTTGGCTGGTAAAACACTAATGTTTTTGAAATACTTCCCACAAAGCAGATAAAACACGTTGGGCAAGCAAAGCCATCGCGTAAATTTTGATGACTTTTAATGACTCTGACAGTTTTATGGCCTAATTAAGGCACTTATTAAGTTGAGTCATTATAGATGAACCTAAGGTCAAACTTTTATGATTATGCAAACTCTATGTAAAGTTAACAAAAAATATAGGCACCCGCACTTTTCTGCCGAAAAAATGTATTCTTTGCCCTTTTATGCCCTATTAAATGTCTTTGTACAAAATTTCATCAGAATCGGTCAAGCCGTTTGGCCGAAAAGAGGCCACACATTAACAAAATTCCATAATAAAAATATAGACAACCTAAATTTCCACCCAAAATGAATGTAATATGTATAAAATTTCAGCTGAATCGGTCAAGCTGTTGAGCTGATAAGAGGCCACACATTCACAAAATTCAATTTAAAAAATCTAAACACTCAGACTCGATAGCCAAAAAAACAGTATCCGATATCCTATTCTGCTCTATGAACTGTCTTAATACAACATTTCAGGCAAATCGGTCAAACCGTTTATTCGAGAAGAGGTCTTATATTCACAAAATTCAATTAAAAATATCTGGACTTCCTGACTCGACAGCTAGAAAAAAAGTATCCTATATCCTATTCTGCCCTATGACATGTATTCATACAAAATTTCAGGCAAATCGGTCAAGCCGTTTATTCGAGAAGAAGTATTATATTAACAAAATTCAATTAAAAATATCTGGACCCCCTGACTCGATAGCCAAAAAAAAGTATTCCTTATTTTATTCTGCCTTATGAACTGTCTCTATACAACATTTCAAGCAAATCGGTCAAGCCGTTTCTTCGAGAAGAGGTCTTATATTTACAAAATTCAATTGAAAATACCTGGACTTCCTGACTCGACAGCCAGAAAAAAAGTATCCTATATCCTATTCTGCCCTATAACATGTATTCATACAAAATTTCAGGCAAATCGGTCAAGCCGTTTATTCGAGAAGAAGTATTATATTAACAAAATTCAATTAAAATGTCCTGACCCCCTGACTCGATAGCCAAAAAAAAGTATCGTATATCATATTCTACTCTATGAACTGTCTTTGTACAACATTTCAGGCAAATCGGTCAAGCCGTTTATTCGAGAAGAGGTCTTATATTTACTAAATTCTATTAAAAATATTTGGACCCCCTGACACGATAGCCAAAAAAAAAGTATTCTATATCCTATTCTACCCTATGAACTGTCTTTATACAACATTTCATGCAAACCGGTCAAGCCGTATATTCGAGAAGAAGTATTATATTTACGAAATTCAATTAAAAATATCTGGAGCCCCTGACTCGATAGCCAAAAAAAAAATATCCTATCTACTATTCTACCATATGAACTGTCTTTATACAACATTTTAGGCAAATCGGTCAAGCCGTTCATTCGAGAAGAGATCTTATATTTACGAAATTCAATTAAAAATATTTGGACCCCCTGACTCGATAGCCAGAAAAAAAGTATTCTATATTCTATTCTGCTTTATGAACTGTCTCTATACAACATTTCAGGCAAATCGGTCAAGCCGTTTATTCGAAAAGAGGTCCTATAGTTACGAAATTGAATTAAAAAAATTGGACCCCCTGACTCGACAGCCAGCAAAAAGTATCTTATATCCTATTCTGCCTTATGACATGTATTCATACAAAATTTCAGGCAAATCGGTCAAGCCGTTTATTTGAGAAGAAGTCTTATATTTACAAAATTCAATTAAAAATATCTGGACCCCCTGACTCGATAGCCAAAAGAAAAGTATCCTATATCCTATTCTGCCCTATGTACTATCTTTGTACAAAATTTCAGCCAAATCGGTCAAGCCGTTTGACCGTGAAGAAGTCCCAAACAAACAAACAAATAAACAAACTGACTTTCGCATTTATAATATTGGTGTTGATGATTATGGTGCAAGAGTGAATGCCAAGAGCAAGTACTAACAAACCTACCTATGCTTTAGTAACTAGATTAGATTGTTAATTAAGTTGTTGTTAGAGAGAAATCAGGGATAAGACCGAACTAAGACATCGCCGATTTCAATGATATTCGCTGCCAGGCAGCTTGAAGACGGGTTGGGATAGTTGGACTTTTTCTTTATGATATAAGGTAACAGGACAAGAACGCCGCTCGTCTGAGGATAAACGATGACGTTTTCCTATTGCGAATACAGCGTTATGCAAAATTCAGGAAAGCCTGAATTTTGCATGTCATTACATTGCGCCCTGTTTGTTACCTTGAGACAAAAAGGTGGCAGGCAAAACAAATTTCACTGGACACTTTGTCATTCAAACCAAAAAATATGGCTAAATGAATTGCCAATGTGGTGGTACCGCCCCAGGCGGAATAAGTCCTGCTACTACAAAGAACTACGATTTCGTGTTAGACCTCATTTCACTTGGCATCAGGCGTGATAATGGACAAGTGCATGTCTGCCAGAATAAAAAAGAGTGCATAATACCTTCATGATTTATCAACCACACCTCAAATTAGATTAGATGTTTAGTCAAAACTTAACAGCATGTCTAAACACTCATAATTTACTGCACTCGTATTCACAATAAATAATAATATAAGAGGGGTCACCATCGATGTATATTTAGTTTACATTTATCTCGATGGGGGTCACAGTACTCGCGAACAGATAGGGTCATTCCAAAACAATACGTTATTGACAATACTTTAGTGAAGTTCTCCACTAGTAATGCATTGTCCAAATTTATGAATACGAATTATTTGTGTCATTCTTGTTGATAGATGAGAGTGATTGTGGTCGACACAGGTAGCGTAGTTATTTTAGGGACTGATGTAAGTTGCGACACGATGTCCCGCCATCTTTCTCTGTTGCCGCCCCCTAATCACGAATTTTGACAGTTGATTATTCAATGAACTAAATGACGGGGACGCAGCTATGCAGGCTGTATAGCTCCGTCTCTGTCATTTAAACTCAGTGATACGTCTGCAGGTCATTTTGGTACACTCATGCAAGGGACCATTTTGTTAGGTCGGTCCTACACATATTACTTACTTGTATATTCTATAGGAATAATTATTTTATGTAGGTTCTGAGATGGTAAATGAGTTACCGTTAGGTAATGACGTTATAATAAATACCTAGGCGTAAATAAAACTATATCTCATGTTACAAGATGTACCTACCGTTGACGCCCATATAATAATGAACTCATTTGATTTTTTGGTGAACTTGCTATCTCAGTTCACAGAATAATTCATCATCATCATCATAATCAGCCGGTATCAGTCCACTGCTGGACATAGGCCTCTCCCAAGTCATGCCACTGAGCCCGATCTTCGGCTCTTTGTTTCCAGTCACTGCCCACCGCTTTACGAATGTCGTCGCTCCACCTGGTAACAGGGCGTCCTACGCTACGTTTACCGATTCGCGGTCTCCACTCTAGAACCAGTCTACCCCAACGGTTATCGGTCCTACGGCAGATATGACCAGCCCACTGCCACTTCAGCTTGCTAATCCGATGAGCTATGTCGATCACTTTAGTTCTCTGGCGAATTACTTCGTTCCGGATTCGATCCCGCAGAGAAACACCGAGCATAGCTCTTTCCATAGCTCGCTGAGCGACTTTAAATTGGTGGACCAGTCGAACCGTGAGTGTCCACGTCTCGGCTCCGTATGTCAAGACGGGTAGGACGCACTGATTAAAGACTTTTGTCTTTAGGCACTGTGGTATATGCGACGAGAAGACTCGACGGAGTTTTCCAAATGCTGCCCAGCCCAGCTGAATTCTTCTCTGGATTTCCTTTTCGAAGTTATGTTTGTCTAGTTGGAGCGTCTGCCCTAGGTAAACATACTTAGTGACAACTTCGAGTGGGATTCCATCTACGGCAATCGGTTCCGGAACAACGTGCTCGTTGTACATGACTTTGGTTTTATCCAAATTCATCCGGAGACCGATGCGACGAGAAGAATCAGCTAGGCCATTCAACATCCTCTGTAAGTCCTGCAGCGTGTCTGTCATAATGACGATGTCATCTGCGAATCGTAAGTGAGAGATGTACCTGCCGTTGATGTTGATGCCACAATCTTTCCAGTCCAGCGTCTTAAACATATCCTCCAAGGCGTTAGTGAACAGTTTCGGGGATATGACGTACACAGAATAATTATGAGTACCTAATACATACCTACGCAAGGAAATCCTCCTGACTTGTAATGGGTGTGTACACTAAAAGTAACTCACTTCTACGTGCTACAGCTTTGCTCGCTTAAAGTGTCTTTTATATATGCGTCACATTGTACCACACCATACCTACTGGCTAGCCCTGTGCAACATTTCAGAAAATGGGTCCAGCTGTTTTGGCGTAAAAACTTGATATGTACAGACCACAGAGTTTGAATTTTTGAATTTACCTTAGCTGCGTCAGCAATTTAACATAACACTTGTACTTGGGCAAAAATCTGACTGCCTTTTTCCATAATATAGATAATATAATATTTATAAGCTGGTAGACTCCCTGTCTCCACATAATTACTGACGCATACTATCATCGAAAACGAGATGTGCCTAGTTAGACAGCTGTATACCTAGGGTACCAACGGCTCTAAAAGATGTTTTTTTTTAGCATACTCACCTGGGTCCTATTTCAGTAAGCTAGTGAGAAAAAAGCCTATCCATCGAGATGGCAAATTATTAGCTTACAAATTACAAACGTTGGGGCACTGTTGGTCAGTGCCGATGTGATCGAAGATGGTTGCACGCTGGACCTAGAATGGGATTGTACCTAATGAACCAATGTTTTGCCAACAGAACAGAGTTATCAAGAAATTCGCTGCGAAAAAGTTTTCGAAACAATGCGTCAGTGTTGCTTGAAGCATAAACCCAACTCTCTAGTCTGTTCTGGTTACAACTTGGAGCCTCGACAATTCGCGCCTGCCTCGGACAGGCGTTACAACATTTAAGGTAAACTAGTGTGTTCAAGGATTCCGAAGAAAAGTTATGTTATGACGCCATGCACACGTATGCACTTGCAAACTACTGGAACTATCAAAGAAGAATGGGTCTGTTGGAAAAATGGTAGAATGGTTGACTCGTGTGATGTGTGCGGGTGGAAACAAGGAGCATGGTGAAGGAAAAGGTTAAGTTAAGTGCAACACGTTAGGGTTGTTTGTGAGTGATGTTAGAGTCTGTGTAAAAAGAGAACCGTCGTGGCGTTACGATGAACTAACATTCAAAGATAAGGAAGGAAGGTACCTACTTACCTTACTAGTTACTACTGCTACTGCACACTATAATGATAAGAGTAGGTACCTACCAAGTATCAAACATTTTTAGTCGTACTACGTACGTCGTACAGCAGTGTCAATGCAACAAAAACACTAAATTTAAACCACCGACGACCGACACGACCTCAATTTCTACGACGGTTCTCTTTCTGCACAAACTCTATGTATGTTCCAAGGTTACAAACTAATGTGATGAGTGTGAATGCTATAGTGGAAAGAGGTCCATTACAGTATACGTACTTACAGAGACAGGATGTGAGGTTACTAAGAATGGAGAAAGTGAAGTAGTGGCAATGGATAAAGATATCAAATTGATTTTCTGGAATTCACATAGTACTAAGTAGGTATAATAAGTCCATCTCTGCAAGCACCCCTTTGAGTATACAGCCAGACCTATTTATCTGAGTTGCACCCATAACCCCACAATAGTAAGTAACACTCTTTGGAAATTTTGCTCCTTTGACAATTTACGACCGTTTGTCATTTTGCGCTTTTGACATTGTGCCAAAGAGTAATGCCCTGGAGTAATGGATTAGTATAGGTAATACAGGCATTGTGTCACTAAGTTCTGAGGTTAACAGTCGGTGAAATAACTAGGTATTAGTCTCTTACGAGAAGATTTTGTATTTAATATTCTTCTATTTCTACGTATAGTAGAGACACTCACGGTTTGATTCTTGGGTTACCTTCTTGCCACGCTCAATTCTCAGACTCCTCATAGTGTACCTACTCTGGTCGGTATGCTTTACTAAAGTACTTAATAAGTACCTTCTAACTATGCTACTAAGTGTGATGATCGAAATAATAGAGTTGAAATGTATATCACTATAATTTGCATGTCTTTTGCCTACTATACGTCTGTAAGATGAATTAAGACAATTGACCGTGAAATAGAAATGTTTGGCAGAGCAACGTGTCCAGTTGTTTAACAGCCTTACAGGGCACGTGAGATACGACGTGCCAGATGTTTTAGGGTAACCAGGTGGGTACAGTGATGCGCCGAATTCTAGCTGTCCATAGTTTTCGAGCCGAATTATCCGTAATTTGACATGCCGTTGGCTGAAAGAATACAGACTGACCGTCGCGTTGGCGTATAGAATATATGACGACTTCGAGCCGGGAGGTTGCCGTTAAAATCCTAGTTAATATCCATTAATTTGTTCGTCCACAAGTGGAAGGAGCAATAAATCGATGTTCCGCATGATTAGCTACTAAAAAGTAGCTAACTAACTATCAAGAAGAGATATCTACTGCCTCAACCTTACGTCGTTGTTCCGGCAGCTCACAGCCCTTGAGAGTCCGACCGTTCTAGTCCTAGCGTGTTCACCATCATCGATCACACCATTGCTTACCAACAGGCAGGCGAGATAGTGGTCTAGTCTAGTGGTAGAGCTCTAGCATATCACATATTTAAAAAATAGGCAAACGTCATTGTTCACCACCAAGCGAGCGTCTTATTTATCCTGTACCTACCTGTTATCTTATATCTATATTAGAAAATCTAGTCAAGTCGAGTGTCAGTCTACTCCTGAACGTAGGCCTCTCTCAACAGACGCCACTGAGTCCGATCTCTGGATCTTCTTTTCCATGCAGTCATTGCCCACCGCTTTACGTATGTCGCTCCACCTGGTCACATTAGGTTCTATGCTACGTACACATAATACATATAATAACTAAATATTGCCGATATAGTTATGTAAGTACTCATTGATTGTTTTTTAACGAACCTCTAGTACGTTTACAGAAAGAAATGGAACATCGTCGTGGTCAGAGGAGCACAACCCTCGGACAAAGAAGTTGGATTTACAAGTATCCAAAGACTTTCCAGATATCGTTCACGCTCGCCGCTCTAGGAATATTCTTCTCGAAGCCCATCTACGACATTTTCTTTAGACCTCGTGAAGAATTCGAGTTCGCCGAGCCACCGACCACATTGCAAAGACAAGCTTTAAAATCCACTAAGGAAAACTATGGAGGCGGTTCACAAAGCTAAAGAGAGATTCGCGAAATACCCTCTAGTCTACGCAAAGTGCACAAAACAGGCGACCGTGTATGCCAATTGCGTTTTACTTAAAGACAATTCGGTGAAAAAGGACGATTGTGCCAAAGAATTTCAAGAGTTCAAGTCTTGCTTGCAATCAGCCGCGAAGAGCTTGAAAACTAGACTTTAAACATGGATACAATACGACAGTTTTTTAGTCTACCCCTGAAATACCATCTGATTTTAGGGACGCTCGTTCGCTTGGCTTTAATATGGTACGCGAACTACCACGATGAACATTTCGACGTTTCCTACACGGATGTCGATTATAAAGTGTTCACGGATGCCGCAAGACATGTCTACATCGGCAATTCTCCATACAAACGTCATACGTACCGATACTCCCCTTTGATTGCGTATCTCTTAGTCCCAAACATATTTCTCTTCAACGAATTCGGCAAAATACTCTTCACGGTATTCGATATTTTCATAACGCTAGCCCTTAAAACCTTAGTAGAATATCAGTTAGGATGGCAGAATAAGGAAAAGACCAGCGTAATTTCCACTTATTGCGCGTTGTTTTGGCTCTACAATCCAATGAGCGTCGCTATATCAACTCGAGGCAATGCAGATTCAGTCCCATGCTTCTTTATAATCCTTTCGATTTTCTTCCTCCAAACTGATGTGATAAAATCGCTACTAAAATACGTTTTATCGGGTTTTCTGCTCGGGATTTCAATCCATCTACGTTTGTATCCGCTGTTCTTCAGCTTTCCAATGTATTTGAGTTTGGGAACTCATAAGATACGTCGCGTTACATTCAAAGAAGTCTTGCTGTACCTGCTTCCGAATACTAATCAATTAATTTTGACTCTCAGTTGCATCATCACTTTAGCATCGCTTACATTGGGCATGTACTTTTTGTATGGCTATGAGTTTCTCTTCGAAACTTACATCTACCATCTTTTTAGGAAAGACACTAAGCACAATTTCTCCTTATTCTTTTACTATTCGTACTTGACAATGGACGGTATACCGGTGGATATTGTCAAAGTCATGTCACAGTTTTTAGAGTTTATTATTTTGTTCGTTCTGAGTTTAACGTTTGGATTCGATCCTAAAAAATTGCCTTTCTGTTTGTTTTGCCAGACGGTAGTTTTGGTCACGTACAATAGTGTAATGACATCTCAGTATTTTGTGTGGTTTCTGTCGCTGCTTCCTTTGGTGGTCCACAGTTTTAAGATAAGCTTTATGAGAGCATCAGTTCTGGTTTTCATTTGGATCGCACCTCAGGCTGCGTGGCTTTTTTGCGCATATCTTTTGGAGTTCAAAGGTAAAGACGTATTCATCTCAGTTTGGACTAAGAGCGCCATCTTCTTTTTAGCGAACATCTATATTCTTTGTCAGTTTATAAAGAATTTTAAGCCCAGCTATGGCTTCGGACAAATCGAAGTTTCGCAGAAAAATAAACAGTTTTAGATAGCTTCAAATTTGGTTGCCAGTAAGCACACGTAGTTTTTATTGTTAAAGTTGTAAGATGTAGAAAATTAGGAGGCTCAGAAAATAGTTGTGTGGATTTTTAATTAAATGTTACTAAATTTTGTACTAGACCTATTTGAGAACGCTTCAAAAACTGTTTAGAAAAACTGATTAAATTGGACATAGACAATGTGTGTTTATCTATGTAGACCAGTCATTATTTAGTTTAGTTTAAAGAGTACTCGGTTGTGATGAAATAAACAAAAATATATAATTTAAACTATTTTATTTCCAACAATTAACATTTACTACTCAATTCTAAAAAATAAGTCGCCCATACTAATAATAAAATTCAGATGCCAGCTTGATGATAAGCTATAAGTAATGGTGAGGTATATTTTCATTATTTTGTATGTGCCTATTTACTTGCACATATGTTATATTTATTTTCTGATATTCATTTAATGTTCTGACTGAAGTCAGAATATTTAGGGATTTTTGTGATTAATTATTAATCATAAAATTGCTCACAACACAACACAGTGAGGAGTTTTCACTTCTTTACATTTTGTAGTCGAATATTCATTTTCGACAGCAAAAATGTAACGATTTGTTTCTTTGATTGAGCGGCAGGTAAATAACCAGCCATAACAATTCTAGGTAATTATAAAGAGAAAAATGTTCCATAATTTTATTCACTTACAAGATTTTTTATCTTGCAAGGAAAAAGTACAGGTGACAATTTTATCAAATTAGGACCCAGTTCACTAGCTCCAGATATAAGGAATTTGTGCCAAAAAATCGGTTTAGGCGCAGAATCCCCAATACTCAAAATGGTATATGAGTCTTCTTAAAATGGCAAAATAAATTCAGTTAGGAAATGTATATAAAATATGTTACTTTTTTAATATTTCCTAACTCAATTTATTTTGAGCATTAGGCATTTGTAGAATTTGCCATCCTGAATTAATACTTTTAAATGGCGCTTCCATACATAGGTATTTGCTACTTGTGTTTGATATTTGCCAAATATTTGAAGTACGGACAAATAGGCGATACTATCGTCCACACATGGAGCCAAATGACGAATAAAACAAAAAACATGTTTGCTAGCAGAATGTTATTTGTTCTTGTTGATGCCGCTCGTTTCTAGGGTCCCAAACACATGGTTGCCTCTGATAGTTCTAAAAACCATAAAACCTCAAAGAAAATACAGTTACTGGACCATGTTTGGTCGGTATATTTGCGTATTTGCGTTGCATGTTTTACTATTTGTGTTGCGTGTTTGTTTATTTGTGTTCTTCGATGTGAAACCGACAGACATTCGGTAAGGGATGTTTGTTATTTGCTATCTGTGCCAAATACGCGAACAATGGGGTTAAAAACTGCCTTTTGCTCACTGCAGGTGGCGCTACTGTTGAGTGTTCCTTAAATCTGACAGCTATCTGTCATTTTAAATAGTAATTTTGTAAACAAATAAATTCGTATTGGAATATTTACTTATTATATTGCTATGTGCAGCTATGAATTACAAAAGCACTGTTATTAATGTGTTCCCGAATGAAATTAAAAGTAACGTTGTACATTAATTTTTTAAATATTTTTTTTTTTACAAAATTATAACAAAAACGTTACATTTTGCTTTATTTCTTCTTATAATTGTCTGAAAGTCCAGGTCGAATGCATTATTATATCTTTTTAAGGAAATAAGTTTGTGAAAAATCCATACAAAATTTGCAATATGGCGGTTTTTAAGAACACTCAACAGTAGCGCCATCTACTTAGAGCTTTCAGTTTTTAACCCCATTTCCCAAATATACCATCCACACATGGTGACAAATAGCGAATAGTCATGTGTGGTGCTAGCATAAGACTCATATGCCATTTTAAGAATTGGCAATTCTGCACCTAAATCAAAAAATCTTTTATATGAAGATATGATGTCAGATAATTTACCTGCAACTTTGTCAGGACCCGATGAAACTGAAGTGTTAAGAAATGTTGGTATATTACATTTTAAATGGACAGAACCGTGAAAATAAATAATAATATTAATGATAAACGAGTGGTTATAACATTATCTACTATTTTTTATCGGGTATAGGGACTTTGGTTAGGTCTTCTTCTCCTTGCGACATGTTGGCCAACTTCTTGCCAATACGTTCGTGCACATCTAGGTACTTTGCGACGCAACGGTCTAGGCAGACAGATTCTCCCTTACCTGTAAATATTACATTATTATTATTCTGTAGAAAATCTGCTACCAGAACCTTACGGTGTTCTGGTAGCACAAACCAGAATAATCTTACTCTAAAGAGTATTGGATTATTCTAGGCCTAGCATGTTCACCATCCACCACATCATTGCCTACCACCAGACGAGATAGTGGTGAAATACTAGCGTATCAGATATAAAAAATATTAATAGTGCAGTCGGCTGCACGGCAGCCCGAGCTACCGATAGTTTGTGCTGCAAAGACAGGAACCTCCTGACGATGCGAAGAAATACCGCCTTCTATATCCAGCCGTCTAGCAAGTTTTTTCAGATGTTGGTCGAGTCTCTTTGCTATAAGAAATTACTATCGTTTATTTGTCCCATTGCAGGTCAAAGACCTCTTTTCCCTCTATGCATTCCTCTTGGTTTAATACTATTTTTGACCAATCCTACTTGGAACTTGGTACGCAGGCTGGTTTCCGCAAATAGGCCGTCTGTCGGCCCTTTTCGCGTGAGGTTGGTCGCACTTAGAGTGTCCTCTGTGTAATGCCACGCTACTACATTCTAGCAGCACATGCGCGGTCGTTTCCTCAGCCTCCATGCATCCTCTGCATAGAGGACTGTCAGTGACCAATCCTAACGATAATAGCCTTGATCCACCAACTTCTTTGCCTTAGGCATATTACATAGCCATTTTAAATTAACCGATTGTAAATTAAAGTTAGGGTAAGATAAGAATTGGTGAATGAATAAAAATTCTCACCAAGTTCAGCCTCGTGATATTTGATAGGTATACACTTCCGGTGGCACGCTCCAACGAGCCGGTTGTACATATCTGACATCATCTCTATTTCCAACTCCTGCACCAATTGGAGCTTCGCGGGGTCCAGCGTTGGAAGAGCCATTTTTAAAAATTATGTATATTTCTGGAATTGATTTGAAGAATTAATGAAGTAGTCCTCAGCCACATCTTCACTTACCAACATGCCATATAGTAGTTTTTTTTTTAGTATAATTTTATGGCTCCACACAATTAGTGTATTTAGCCAGTGTCAAGTATTAAAATTGTTCAAGTTTTTGTAAATTCCAGACATGATCAAAAAAAAATCAAAAGATGGGTCAAAGTCACATTTCAGGTCAAGTTGAAGCCATAGCCTAGTCCAAGTCATACCCTCAGTAAAGATGTGGACTTTACTGAAGATTTTCAGTGGAATTTTTGTGAGAACAATTCAAATAATATATAAATTACAGCTACCCTGTTACAATGCAATATGGTTGTATTTTCTCTACTTTCATGGACTGATTTTTAACAAAGCTGAATATTCTTAGAGGCCTCTTCTGTAAGAAGTATCTTCTAAGCAAGGATTCTACATTATGGATTCTTTTACATCAGGTGAAGTAGAGGACAAAAATTCAACTATCGCATTAAATGAAACAGAATAAATATAAACAATGTTGTCACAAAAGTAAGATGAAAAGTTTGTTCTCATCAGTTAGACCTAAAGTTATCTCAATTTCTGATCTTAAATTTAGTAGTAAATAGTATGATTTAAGAAAATAAAATACAGAGCAAAACTTGTCTGCTGCTATACTATTTGAGAATTAGAACCGAAGTATGAGAAGCATTGTAAACTGAATTTAATAATACTTGTGATTTTTGATGCCTTCACATGCAGCAGCTATAATGTAAAGACGTAATTGCAAAAGGCGGCAATAGCCTAGCTAGTGGATAAGGTGTCAGACTAGCGATCGAGAGGTTGTGAGTTCGGTCCCCACCCACCTATTGCACTATTGACGTGAACCAACTCCAGACAAGCATATTCAGCTTAGTTCGAGGGGTTAACAAGAATACTAGTAATGTGCCACCCACATTGAGAGTAATCATTAAAAAAAAAATTATTATAGCACAATATATTTCAATTAGGGTTGCCATCTGTCCAGGTTTCCCTGGATTTGTCCTAGTTTAGAAGGCATCCGGATAGCGTCCGGGCAGGGTTTCTTTAACCGACTTAAATTTTAGTCCGGGTTTTAAAATTTTAAGTCATCAGGTACATCATCATAAAACAATGATAAAATATAACTAAATGTAACTTTAAGGTTTGAAAATAAATTAAAAGGTGATTTATGACATTTTCAACTATTTTTCATTACACATTGTTGCAACTGCTGCAAAATGCAAAATGTTGCAAAACAACCTGTTGACATGTCCGGATTCTGGGCTCTCAAATCTGGGGTTATCACGCGTCTTGTCCTGGTTGCCAAAGTTTGGATGTGAGATGGCAACCCTAATTTCAATACATCCTTCCACAGAAATTAGACCTGTGTTGATCGTTCATTTGTCATGACCCAGGTTGTTCGGGACCAACTTATATAGTGATAGGGTCCAAAAGATTCAATCATTTCTGTCACGTTTGTACTTTGTAGCACAAAAAAACAAACTGCGACCCAAATGATCGAAATTGTACTTTGTTGTACCTATTGTATGAGTATATGACCGAATGACCAATGCTGAACTGAACGGATGATGGTTAGAATCATGATATTAATGTTATTTGTCATGATGAAAACACATACCTACCTATTTTTGATCTCATGAACATGTCGCCTGATTATAAAATATCGTAACCCTCAGGTGGTGGTTTTTAGGTTAAATTTTATTCTCGACCCACCGGTGGGTGGTGGATAGAACTTAACCTAAGGGATACTTAGACACTCAATCATATTGCACCATTCAGACTTAGCATTCGATCATGAGACACGAGACTGATATTCGAGTCAAATAAGATCGAATCTTTTAGAGATCCAGGATTCGATCAATCACGATCGACACAGGTCTAATAAAAATCATCATGAGATCAGACACCCTACAGACAGCTACAATGCATATTTTTAAATGTAAACTAAGATACAGAGCAATATGAAAATCTACATTTCAAGATTCAAAAACATAGCATCAACCAAGACTTACACCAATGGGATGAAGGCAAAATTACATGCTGTGTGTTTTATTAATTTAATTTAATGTTCTACATCCAGAGATGTAATGAAGGACACTGGAATACATCTATCTGGAACATGCTTTAGATACATTATAGCTGCCTTGTGTGAAGCGCATTTTGTAGTGGCAGGACTTCTGCTAGTCTGCCTGGGGTGGTACCACCACTTGGCCAATTAATTTTCAACCATGAAATAGGAATGTTTTTGGGTTGAAATAGCAAGGTGTCCAATGAAATTACAGGGCATGTGAGACTCAACGTCTTTATGTTTCAAGGTAACAAGCGCAGTGCAGTGACATGCAACATTCTGGCAGTCCAGAATGTTGCATGCCGCTGTATCTGTTATAGGTAGACATCATCGCTTACCATCAGGCGAGCGTCGTGCTTGTCCTGTTACCATTTACCATAAAAAAAAGCGCTTTAGTATGTAGTTTACCTATGTCAGTATATGAACAGTCGTTTATTCACAGCCTTCTGTACACGTCTTCGTAGTCTCCTTGGTTGGATCGTCGCATGCGTTCACGAACTTTCATATTTTCCAAACGCTGCCCATTTATGTAGTCTTTCGCAACCACGAAAAGAGATAAACTTGTTACCGTCACTGCAAGCCTTAAATTCAAGACAGTAGGTATTATGAGTTTCATGTTCGATGTTTGACATGTAACAGTTACACCAATACACAGATAGACTTTGGTAATCTCTCTGATAATGCGTCTAAAGAGTAAAAAAAGCGCGTCTGAATTTATTAACCATGGGATTTAATTCATTTAATTCTTGATTGTCAAGTTATTAAATAAATGTGAAACAAATATATTTTGTAAGGGCTCACCACGACAGCAATGAAAATTTGGAATGGATAAGATTTTCGTAGTTGTTATCAAATAATTACCACGAAAGTGTAATTTTTCCGAATTTTCCAAGCGGCATACTATTTTCGTGAAAACTCGAATTCAAGAAAAATATTTTTGAGGTTATTATTTTAAAGTTCCGAATTTGATCACGACGTTACGTCATTCAGGGTTGCCAGATATCAGCTACGCTAACTCAATTCGCTATTTTCTTTAGCCCATAGAGAAGGTATATATATGTAGAAACAACATTAGCGTATGCGAATGAAATAGCTATAGAGATATAACCCGACTAAAACGATGAACACGTGATACATTTGCCAGCTATAAGATAAAATGAACAACGTAATTTGGTCGGGTTATACATGACAACGGGTGAGAGCCAATGGGTGCACTAGAAACTGGCCCCATACATTGCTGGAGCCAGTTTAATCGCATAGGCAGGTAATGGATAAAAAATTGTTGTTCATCTCGCTCTCTCATACTTTTTCAAACTTTTTAATACGAAACAAAATCAGAACTCGAGGTTAAACTTCACCAAGCCACAGAATAATAAATAGTACAAGTACAGAAATTGCACTCCCTGAGAGCAAAAATGCGAGATTAAACTTAGTTACAACGCTAGTAACGTTCAAAATGCGCTTCACGCCTCGGGTGCGACCTTGAATTTGCGCCACAGTATCAACTAATAGTAACTATGAACCGCGTGTTGCGCACAGTAAAATGCACCGTAAGTCCGCACAGCGAGAGTCTGAATAACTCGGTCAACTCGCCGCCTTTACTATAGGGTTGAATGTTATGAAAAAAACTTGTAAGCCTTTAATTGGTAGAAGAATACTCGTAGAACAATGTAATGAGTACATTACTGATAATAAGTACTACATTAATGTTTAATGTCGACGTAGTATAAAAGTACTACAGTTAAACTAAAATACGTGACGTTCAATTAAAATTGAGTAAAGTTTTAGATTGCGTAAGTTAAATAACGCGACAATAGCCTTGCCTAGAATTGTAGGTTGTTTGACTTGTAACATTATAATAGTGTAGGAGCCGACTCACTTTTTCGACCAAAAATAATTATGTATTTGATTCATTCTAGGAAAACTTTATTTTGTAATAGTTGAATATCAAAATAAAAAAAATATATTTAAAAAAAAATTCCAATATTTTATTTCACCATTTTGTCGGCGTTATTGATATACACACGTACCTACATAATTTCAGCTTTCTAGTACTAACGGTCTCCTAGCAAAACCTTGGACAGACAGACAGACACACAGACAGACAGACGGACATGACGAAAATATAAGGGTTCCTTATCAGGACTACGGAACCCTAAAAAATAATTTTCAATTTTAAATCGGTTAAGATCTGACAGAGTTCTGAGGTCACAAACATTTAATTAAACTGGCCAAGTGCAAGTCGGACTCGCACTCGTAGGGTTCCGTACCACACTACAGTATTTTATAAGATCGAGCAAAAAATACCACTATCATTATTCGCCAGCAAAAAAAAATAATTAATAAACATTTCGCTTCTTATAACGCCTTCTAACGTCTAACAAAGGTGTTACGGATCGATATTTCAATATAACGCCATCTATGCAACGTTTACCTAACTAAGCGTTCATAGATGGCGTGAAATGCCGAAAAAAACACGTTTCTTGTATGGGGACCCTCTATTATCTTTAACTTTATTCTGTTTTTAGTATTTGTTGTTATAGCGGCAACATAAGAGAAAAATTCAAGACAATAAATATATTGACTATTATGTTTCTTTGAAGTGTTTCACACTTTATATTTTTGTAAATTGTTAAACACAATCCAAAATTTCATCGTACCGACGGGACTTGAACCCGCAACCTCCGGAATAACATGTTCCGGTGCTTTGCCAATTAAGCCACGGTGCGAAGTATCGTTACGACGAAATTAGTGGATTGCATTTTGTTAACCCAATTATGCATTGGTGGCGCCATCTATGACTACTTATTACGTAACTATATTGACTATGCCCAGCCTTTATATATACATGAATATTATGTACGCAAGGAAAAATTTGCATAAATTTAAATTAAACAGCGAAGTTCACAACCATAATACTAGAAATAAACATAAAATTGTTGTTGCTAGAACTAGATTAAGTAAAATAAATAAATCGTTTGTAAGCAATTGTGTAAGGTTCTACAACATTTTACCTGATCATATAGTGAACCTTAGAGAAAATGCTTTTAAGAACACTGTTAAACGTATACTCATGAAGAAAGCCTATTATAAAACTGACGAATTCCTTGCGGACGGAAAATCATGGCAGGATAATGTGTTGCTAACTTGACTTGTTATACTTATTATTAATATTTTTTATTGTTATATTTTATATTAGTAATTTTTAAAATTATGTTTTATTGACGTTCATAAGTGTACTTTGTGTACTTACATGAAATAAATAATTGAATTGAATTGAACAGAAATACATCATCTGTGAAAATTTCAACTGTCTTACTATCACGGTTCATGAGATACAGCTTGGTGACAGACGGACAGACAGACAGACAGACAGACAGACAGACAGACGGACAGCGGAGTCTCAGTAATAGGGTTCCGTTGGTACCCTTTGGGTACGGAACCCTAAAAACCGTCGAATTGAGAACCTCCTCCGTTTTTGTGAAGTCGATTAAAAACTAAAACACCGACTTCCATGCCCTGCGAGTCAATTTCAGTAGCAAGTTTAAGACGTTTATCGTCATATCTCTGGAGATACTTATCAGATCTCAGTGATTCTCAGTGATCTGAGATCTATAAGTACTTTAATTACATTAACTCTCCGATTATATAAAATCTGACGATCGTATGACACGACAAAATCATTAAGAAAGAAAAAAAGGAAAATTGAAGTAAACGTTAGTAGGTACCTACCCTATTTATTTATCTTAGAACTAACTAAATAAAGCAAAATGTAATGTCGATAGAAATTCCCTAAAGATCATTACGTGAATTCCCTTGTAACATGAAACTCAGCTGATTTATACCTACCTACCATTTTATGTGTGACATTCTTTGCTTTTTACATAGTTATTCTTTACAGTTACTATATGAAGCAAAGAATATAATATTGAGGTAGGTACAAGTAAGGCGCGGGGCCGATCGAGAGCGCGCGTGACACTTAACTGACTGAACTTGGACCCTAGCGGGTGCGCGGAGGTACTTGTAGTTTCATAGCTACAGCTTGGAGTGCGACAGGCCTGACCAAGCGTTTAAATTGTTGTGTTGATCTCCTGTCAGTGGCAAAAAACAGACGGAAATGATTTTGTCTTTTCCCCGGGGATAAGGCCATGCAGTGCAGTGCAGTGCAGTGCCCTGTAGTGATTATATAGTTTTATCTTTCTCATATTATTATTGTTATATAAATGCCACATCCGCTTATTATTCCATCCACGATTTCGCCAAATTTTGCCTACCGAGTAGTATTAAAGTTTACCGCCACTCTCTCTGCTATCGGGGTTAGTAGTTAGTTAGTTAGTTAGTAGTATGTAGCAATAGTGGCGCCCCCATTTATTTCTACTCTATTTTGCCTGTACGTACTTCACATCTACGACTTCACATCTCTACTTACTTTTCTAGTCTGTGCACGTAGTTTTTATAATCTCTTTGGTCTGTGCTGTAAAGTAAAAAAAAAAGACCCAGCCAAGTGCGAGTTAGTCTCGCGTACCGAGGCTTCCGTACGTCAAACTAAGTTAAGTGACAAACCTAACTTTGTAGTTCGATCCATCGATAATGCACTGCACCAACCACAAATAATAGTTTTGTTATAGTAAATTCACCTTGATTTTGTTACTAAACTACATATTTACGATTTTCAGATTTATTCCAATATTCATATTATAATTTCTTCAAGACCTTGTTTCTTTCCAAATTTCATGATTCTAGCTAGGTCAACGGGAAGTACCCTTTATGTTTGAATTCCCTTGTAAAATTGCAAAATAAGCGAAAATATGCGACATAAACGGTAATTTCTTTTGATCGTGTTGACTTACAAGTTTGATTATTTCACAGCCAAAAGAGACCATAGACCCGAGTATTTGATATAAGCTTCATATTGATATCTCCATGCGTTCCTGAGAAAATTGGTCTTGACAGACGGACAACAAAGTGATCCTATAAGGGTTCCGTTTTTCCTTTTAAGGTACGAGACCCTAGAAAGCAGAATAGAGAAAACAAAACGTCAAAACAAAAGCATTTCTACTTAGTACTTAGTCTATGGTGGGACTGGGAAACGTGGTTCTAGAAAGCAAGCCAAGCTATATTGTGAAATATAAATACGAAAATGCCGAAAGCAACAAAGTTACACCCAAAGGGTAAAACTAGCTCTATACAGAAACCAATCAAGAAGGAAAAAGACATTGCCGATAATGTTGATCCAGAGGAGTCGATGAGACAATTTCAACTCGAACTCTGCTGGTGTATTCAGCAAAGTGAGCGATTCTTGAGCGAAAAGAAGGGATCTGAAAAGCAAAGTAAGTTATTGTTTAAGCTTCGTATCTCACACCTGGAATAAATACACAAATAGGGTTACAATAAATAAAGTCGAAGGACAATCCTAGGCTTTCTCAACTATTGACAAGCCGTTTGATGGACAACTACTGTTGAAATAGCTAGACCTTCCTCTCCATTGAGATATTGCATGAAAGAATACACGCATTCGCATCAGCCTGCATTAGGGCTTACTCACAACCTATAGCGAGGATAATATTGTACCAGGGCCATGGAATTATCGTATTCTCACATATTGGGAGCAAAATTATCTACCAGCAGGATAAAAATTCTAATTCATAAAAAGTTTAAATGAAACGATTTAGGAAGGTAATTAGGGTTCCGTACCCCAAAAGGTAAAAAAAGGAACCCTCAAAAGATCACTTTCTTGTCCGTCTGTCTGTGTGTCACCACCAATTTTATCGGGAACGGGTGGACCTAGCAAGTTGAAAATTACACCATGTACTGAGGTCTATAATCCCTATTAGGGTGTATAAAAATCAAGGCCCTGAGACAACATGATAAAAAGATATGGGCAAATTTAGATTTTTGCTAAAACTTGTTAGTACCATAATTTTCAACTTTTTTTATTTCAGAGGTCTTGCGTTACTTGTGCTGTTGTACCAAAATTGACAATTTTAGGTCAACCGGAAGTAGTTTGTTTTGGGTCGAAAACCTATAGGGTACTTCCCGTTGACCTAGAATCATGAAATTTGGCAAGAAGCAAGCAGCACAAATAAAGGGAAAATTCCAAAAAATAAAAAAAGTTGAATTTAAAGGGTGAAATTTAAAGGGGTTGAAGTATTAAAGGGTGTCTCCATACATACATAGTGGTCGCCAATTAAGATAGGCCTCTGAGTTATATGATCGCTCATACAATTTAGGGGTCTAGTGTAATTGGCACCTACCTTAAATAAGGTAAATAAATAAAATTGTGCTATTGTGTGATTAATTTTATACATAGTTGACCAAACTACAAATTTTAACCTGTCTGAGAAGTTGGTATGGAAGCCTCGGTGGGCGTGTCCAACTTGACTTGGCCGGTTTTTTTTATTTCGTGTATCAATGCATATTCAATATAGACAGATCAATACAATATCAATATCGTTTGCGAATTTGCAGATGCTACCTTATAAGGTATACCATACCTAGTATACCGGGTTCACACCAGGCGATTATTGTTGTTAAACTTCCTAGGGATGTACTTTTCTTTTGATTCCAAGTAATTTTTGTATTGTTACTTGGAATCGATACTGAGTAGGTACAGCCTCCTTATCATGTTCCCTATCAAGTTTGACAGGGATTGAAATGAACGAACACGACAGAGATGGAGCTATGGATGGAGGATACAGCCTACATAGCTGCGTTCTGTTCTGCGTCTTGTTATTCAGTTAATTTCGTTCGTTCAGCCTAACTTCGTGATAGGCCTGCTAGTTAAAAGTACTTATCTCATTACTGAATTGAGTAACGAGTTATTAAGTAATCACAATAGTCTAGGAAAGGTAATCAAGAGGAAAAAACTAGTGTCATACAGACAATGCGAAAAGGTAAGGATTCAATGTGAAAATTAATAATTAATGTGTGCACAAATGTAAAAATTAGAAATTTTTATTCATCATTCATTTATTCAATTTGACTCTCGGGTCGTCACACGCCTGGACCTTTATAAGGCATTGACGGAGCCGAAGCCAACGTCAAGAAGCCCTTTACAATAATAAGATGTTAATAAACTATGGATGATATGTGGACGGGATGATATGGTAATCTATAAAAATATGGTACAAAATATCATGGCTATTTTTCTTGAGCTTATTGGTGACAGAATGCTAGTCTATAAGATGAGGTATGGCACCCAGCAATTATGCCTCATTTCAAAATATTAAAGCAGGTGGTGACTCGCTATACACTGAATGGCCTCCCATTAAGGCGGACCATTATATTGGCGCCGAGGGGTAACATTGGCGTGGATAGCTTAGGGTGTCGAGAGGTGTGCTGCACTTTCACTAAACGTTACTAGCGGCTTTATGCCTTTAACAGCTCCACCCTGGAGCTTAGGTCTAAGCTCTTGCGATTTCCATCACTGGCCGGCTGGTCAAGGCAACCCGGAGACTCATTTAGCCCTCACGGGATAGGGGTACGTGGTGTCGCCACTCACCATCAGCTCTCCACAAGGCCTTCCCTGCGGGATTATTATTATTATTATTAGTCTTGGAAACATAATTAGGCAGGCATTATAGAGCGATAATAAGGTTTAGAATTAAGCTATTTTATTGGTTAATTAAGCGCGAATTAATCAATAGATCAAATGAGTATTATTTATAACTCGTATCATATATCCCTAGGAAATGGAACAACAAAACTTGCCTGGTATGAACCTCATATTAGTAACCAATTCAGATATCATTGAGGTATGAAGTAGTGGCAAGTGTTCCTTAGAATTAAATATGTCAATAGATGGCGCTGTGAGCGAAAAGCTACCAAATTTGTTATTGCACTTTTGACTATTAGGGCCAGTTTCACTGGTTCCTGATAGCCCTATTAGGAACTGATCTGAAAGATTTTTGACAGTTTTTATATGGTGCCATCTGTCAGACAACTAAAACTTTATTATGAACATGTGAAACTGGGCATATTTTTCCTCTAATGCTGATTGACCGCTGGACATATTTATTGCCTTTATATTGTACTAGCGACCTGCCCTGGCTTCGCACGGGTAGAGAATTATATGCTTACATATATTTTTCATCACTTTGTGTAGTCGAGTATATTATCTATGTGTACACAGGGTGGTTGAAGAGCGTTCGTCGTAGCAAATTTTTATTTTGTAAGCTAATACGGGGCTGCCATAGCTATATTTAGCCAAAAGCCCCTAAATAAAAGTTGAATAAAAAAAAAAAAAAAAAAAAATTAACATCTTCAACAATGTCTTGTCATCATCATCATCATCATTAACAGCCAGTATTTGTCCACTGGGATTTCAAAGTTTGGATATTCATTTTATTCGACATTTCACACAAGTACTTCTATGAATAAAGTAAATACGAGTTTCAGACGTTTTCAAAATGCCACCCTAAGAGGGTGAACTGGGGAAACAAAGTTTGAAAATCAATATTGTTTCGGATTTTGCTGAAATTTAGAATGCAGATAGTTATTATGACATAGGAATCCAGAATCTCAGAAAGGATTTTCTAAAAATTCCTCCCGGATACGGAACGGGGATTAAGAGTTCGTATAGCGGAACAAGATGAGATAGTCTGTTTTATTCGAAACTTTACACATAAGTACTTCTGTAAATAAATAAGTAAGGTACGTGTTGTAAGATTTTTCGAAATGGGGTAGGCAACAAAATCTAAAAATTGGGTTTTTCAGGTTTTATTAAAATGAATCTCGATTTGCCTTAGTCACGCGATAACATGAAAATAGCTACGCTCTGCGATTGCCAACACACCTGCTTAGCGCGGCAATTACGAGCAAACGCTTCAATGTGAAATCCAGAGAAACCACCAGTTCCCGGTCGCCCTGCTATTCCAGATCACGGCGGCGGTCTCGGTTACGGCAGGGCAGGGGGTGCGAAGAATCCTCGGGTTACGGATGGCCGCCAAAAACCTTTGACCTTGGCGACGTATAACGGCAGAATTATTAGGCTAGACGAGCACCTGGCGCAACTTGAGCACGTACTCGGAAAGATAAAGTGGCATATTCTTGGGTAATGCGAAGTCCGAAGAGAGGAGAAGGACACCGTAACCCTTGAATCGGGCCACCTGATGTACTTCCGAGAGGGAGACCAGCAATCCCAGGGCGGCGTAGGGTTCCTGGTAAGTAGAGCCCTTTGTGACAACGTTTTAGAAGTTTCGAGTGTGTGGAGCAGGGTCGCGTACCTTGTAATCAAGCTGACGGAGAGGTATAGCCTCAAAGTTTTGCAGGTTTACGCACCGACCTCGACAACTCGGACGATGAAGTGGAGGATATGTTCGGAGATATATCGAAGGCCCTTCACTTCACCACCAAGGCCCACTACAACGTTGTCATGGGGGACTTCAACGCCAAAGTGGGAGTACAGAATTGCAGTGAATTGGTAGTAGGATCTCATGGTTATGGCAGCAGGAATCATAGGGGCAAATGCTTGTCAACTTCCTCGAAAAGGAGGGGCTTTTCTTAATGAATTCTTTCTTCAAGAAATAGCCCCACAGGAAGTGGACATGGCAGAGCCCCGACTCTATGACAAAAAATGAGATTGACTTCATCATAACGGACAAAAAGCGTATATTCAGAGACGTTTCAGTGATCAATAGGTTTAATACCGGTACTAGCGATCACCGACTTGTCCGAGGCTCTCTGAATATCAATTTCAAGCTTGAACGTGTCCGTTTGATGAAGTCTAGGCTCCGACCCACCCTGCTCCAAACCGTAGTGGGATCTGAAACTTTCCAGTCAAATCTGGAAAAAAGATTTACTGCCGTGGAAACCACAAACAGCGTTGTCATAAACCAGGCCCTCGAAAATGTGGTCGGAATCCTCAGGAAAGAAGGTCTGAGATTTTGCGAACTATAGCGTATACAGGCAGGAAGTCAACATTTTCGGAAGAAACCCTCGACCTAATAAAGGAACGGCGCGAAGAGCCACCAGTCACTTCGTCAGAAAGGCATGCTCTAAACAAGAAGATTGGCAAACTCGTACGACGTGACCTTCGAAATTCCAATACTCGCTCTATCGAACGAGCAATTGAGCAAAATTGGGGGTCAAAAGTGTTTGTCCAATCTCTTGGGAGAAGCCATCTGACAAAATTGACCACAGCCGGTGGTACGGTCGTTGCTTCCAAGTCAGAGGTTCTTTCGGAAATTGAACACTTCTATGGCCAGCTTTACGCTTCGCATTCATCTCAACCTGATCCCGAAAATGAGGATTCTAGAGCCACATTGACGCGCCACTTTACCGAAGACTTGCCAGAGGTCAGCCTAGGCGAAATCGAGATGGCTCTTAAACAGCTTAAAAATGGAAAAGCCCCTGGAGAGGATGGTATTACTACTGAGCTCCTGAAAGCTGGTGACAACCTGTAATGAAGGAGCTCCAGCAAATCTTTAATACTATCCTCTTTGATGGGAGAACTCCAGAGGCGTGGAGCAGGAGTGTTGTCGTGTTGTTCTTCAAGAAGGGTGATAAAACTCTTCTTAAGAATTACCGACCTATTTCGCTCCTGAGTCACGTCTACAAGCTGTTTTCAAGAGTCATCACGAACCGTCTTGCAAGAAGACTCGACGAATTCCTGCCACCAGAACAGGCCGGGTTTCGAAGAGGATACGGCACTATAGACCACATTCACACAGTGCGGCAGATTATACAGAAGACCAGTGAGTATAATCGGCCCCTGTGCTTAGCGATTGTGGACTATGAGAAGGCCTTCGACTTGATCGAGACCTGGTCTGTTCTGGAATCTTTGCAGCGATGCCAAGTCGATTGGCGATATATCAATGTGTTGAGAGGTCTGTACAATGCCGCTACCATGACCGTCCAAGTGCAGAACCAGCAGTCTAAATCTATCCTCATGCATCGTGGTGTGAGACAAGGGGATGTTATATCCCCCAAATTGTTCACAAATGCATTGGAGGATATGTTCAAGACGCTGGACTGGAAAGGACGTGGTATTAACATAAGCGGCGAGTACCTCTCACACTTGCGATTTGCGGACGACATTGTCATCGTGGCGGAAACGTTGTCAGAGTTGCAAGATATGCTGAACGGTCTAGCTGTCTCTTCTCAACGCATTGGTCTCCGGATGAACTTGGGTAAAACCAAGGTTATGTTCAATGACCATATAAATCCGGAACCAATTGCGGTACAGGGCAGTATTCTCGAAGTTGTTAAGGAGTATGTTTACCTTGGGCAAACTCTGCAATTAGGTAAAAACAAACTTTGAGAAAGAGGCCAATAGAAGGATACAGCTGGGCTGGGCAGCATATGGGAAACTACGTCGAATCTTCACATCGCCAATCCCACAATGTCTCAAGACGAAAGTCTTCAATCAGTGCGTCCTACCCGTCATGATATACGGGGCCGAAACGTGGACACTCACGGTTGCTCTGGTCCACAAATTTAAAGTCGCTCAGCGTGCTATGGAAAGGGCTATGCTCGGATTTTCTCTGCAGGATCGAATCCGAAACGAGGTGATCCGACAGAGAACTAAAGTCATCGACATAGCCCATGGAATTAGTAAGCTGAAGTGGCAATGGGCCGGCCACATTAGCCGTAGAACCGACAACCGCTGGGGTAAACGAATTCTTGAGTGGAGACCGCGAATCGGCAAACGTAGCGTGGGACGCCCTCAGACTAGGTGGAGCAATGATGTTCGCAAGGTGGCTGGCAAGAGCTGGATGAGAGTAGCCGAGGATCGTGCTCAGTGGCGTGCAGTTGGAGAGGCCTATGTCCAGCAGCGGACAAGTATAGGCTGATGATGATGAACATGAAAACGGGTGAACCGATTTGGCTAATTCTTATTTTTGTTTGAGTTTTTCTGTTTTTACAAAAGAAAAGTTTTAAGTAAATGAAAGGAGTTTTTAACGCGGGCGAAGCCGCGAGCGCACTTCTAGTATACTATATATACGCTACCCTTGTCGACACACAGGAGATTTCTAGGACGTTGTCAGAAAGGACCTTGTTGACCTTGAACCCGACACCGCCTTGTGATGATTGGTCTCCCTCTCTGAAGTCTGAAGTACATTTGAAGTGCCATCTTATGTTCTTCAGCTCCTCTTCGAGTTGTGCCAGATGTTCATCAAGCCATAGCGTGCGTCCGTTGTACGTAGCCAGAGTCATTCGGTGTTAGCGGCTTACCGTAGCCCGGGGATTCTTAGCGCCCCCTGCCCCGCCGTTACCATGACCGCCGCCTTGGCCAGGAAAAGCGGGAACTGGGGGCCGTTATGAAGTTGTGTCTACCATATCAGGAAATACCCATAATCACCCACGCTGGGCAGGCGGGTTGGGTGATCGCAGGACGTAAGACTCGCACCGATGACTCTGCTGCCCGTCACCGGCCTATGGTATTTAGTAACATTGTGCTCCCTTACACCCCTAATAATCATCGTCATACTTCATCCAATTTACACAAAACCTTAACAAATTTCATATATACCTGAATTTTCCTCATGAATCACTATGTGTATTAATAAAAATCCATTCAGTAGTTTTTGATCTCGAACAGACAGACAGATGCGGCAGGGAATTTTGTCTTATAATATGTAGTGATCTAGGGTTTGACCACTATCTCAGTTGACAATGTTAGTAAGTGATGAATGATGATGTAATAGGATGGTAGCATGCAAGTCCTAAAATTAAATTGAAACTGGCTTTCAAGGATAGCTGCCGGAACACAGAGATGTTTTGGCGACACATTTTCTAACTTGAGGGTGGTAGGTGAAAAATGCATTGGTGCACGGCGGGGATTAAACTCTGTATCTCTGGCATTAAAGCCGACCGTTACAATACCGAATACAACACAATAATATTTGTAATTTTTATTTTTCAGTGCAAGAAACATGGAAAGTCCTAACAGTTCTTAAGAATAACAATCAACCAATGATTCGCAAGAGACAGTTAATGCGGACACATTTTGGAGATTACAGAGCTAAAATGGCGGCAGAGGAAAAGAAGCTAGCTAAATGTAAGCAAATATTTAATAAAGATTTAATTGAAATAGTTTTAAATCTACTACGTTATTGAGTAGAGTATTTTTGGTATATACTTAAAAAAATACAGTATTACTTGTGTTTTTACAAAAATTACTTTACTTTTAATTTTAATTACTTGTAAAAACCTCATTCAACAATGCACAAGGAAGGGCTTAAAAGTTGAGTTGAGAAAAGGTTTAAATTTACAATTATTAATAAAACGTAAATACATACATACATAAAATCACGCCTTTATCCCTTTGGGGTAGACAGAGACTACTTCTTTCCAAAGAAAAAGATAGTAAAATTTAAAAATAATTGATATATAAATATTATGTTTCTTTGAAGTGTTTCACACTTTATATTTTTGTAAATTGTTAAACACAATCCAAAATTTCATCGTACCGACTGGACTTGAACCCGCAACCTCCGGAATAACATGTTCCGGTGCTTTGCCAATTAAGCCACGGTGCGAAGTATCGTTACGACGAAATTAGTGGATTGCATTTTGTTAACCCAATTATGCATTGGTGGCGCCATCTATGACTACTTATTACGTAAGTTAATCATTCGGAAGAAATCATTACAGTTTTCTAATCCGACGAGAGATGTTGCACTGCGTAAATCAAATATTATGTATTAAAAAATTTTGGATTGTGTTTAACAATTTACAAAAATATAAAGTGTGAAACACTTCAAAGAAACATAATATTTGATTTACGCAGTGCAACATCTCTCGTCGGATTAGAAAACTGTAATGATTTCTTCCGAATGATTAACTTACGTAATAAGTAGTCATAGATGGCGCCACCAATGCATAATTGGGTTAACAAAATGCCATCCACTAATTTCGTCGTAACGATACTTCGCACCGTGGCTTAATTGGCAAAGCACCGGAACATGTTATTCCGGAGGTTGTGGGTTCAAGTCCCGTCGGTACGATGAAATTTTGGATTGTGTTTAACAATTCATATATATTTTATATATATTATTTTATTCAATAATTATTGATAAACTATATAATTATTTAATATCATTACCATCACGGTTCGTAAAACGTCCGGTCCATTGGAAGACATTGACGAAGCCAAAGCCAATGATAACTTAAATTCTATGATTTGTGGATGGAGAGATGAAAAACTATAAAAAGATGGTACATTTTTATCATGGCTATAAATGTGTGCTGCTTAATGGCTGTTTCCTGGGCTATGGGATGAGGTACGGCACCCGCCAATTATGCCTCATTTCAAAATATTTATTAATTATTATAATTAACTAATTAAAAAATTAAACCTAAATATCACTTAATATGTTCAAGGGGAAAATTCTTTATGTTTATACCCTTTACCACTGTTCGAACTTATTATTTGTATATTTAGTTAGTGTAGGTCAGGCATGTCCTTTTTGTGGTAGAAAATCCCATTTATATACAACAACTTTCAACTCTGTTTACATTAGCCAGAGGTGTCTGACAATACGTAGTTAGTAGTTACTAGTGAGGCATTTAGAACTTAGTTTAATTATGCTTAGTTAAGTTGTAAAAACAATAATGTTTATTTAGTTGATATCGATCCAATAAAATATCCTCTTAACATTGATAATTTTGTTGTAAAACAAAGGAGGCTCTTGAAGCACACAACTTTGAATTCAAGCTAGTAGAGTACCTTCTTATCATATACTTACTCATGGAATTATCATTTCTCAGCAAAAGAAAATGCTGAGCAGCATCCATCACAAGCTCGCACAGTGTCTGAAGCCTCTTCACATCGGAATGCGCCTTACTTTCGTCCCGAGAGAAGGCCTACTTCACGGACAGATAGCTGATTTTAAATGTATTAAACTTTTTAGGATTTGCTAGCGGTGAACATTGAATTTAAGACTCCAATACAAACTTCAATCCAAACAATTGAAAATGTATTTAAAACAGATTTTTATAACATAAACCTTGAGCTAAATGAAATAATTAAATGTGGTTTTACAGTGACGCTTTTACCAGCGCGGTTGGTAAGCGATGCGGGCCATGAAATTTGCCTCTCTGTCTGTCACTGTCGTGATGAGAGAGCGCTGCTGAATTGCCGTCAGCGCGGGCTATCCGCGCGACTATGTAACGATCCTAGAGACGCAAAGCTCGTGGCCCGCGACGCTTACCAACCGCGCTGGTGAAAGTGTCACTGTAAAACCACACTTAGCTCACAAGTTTTTATGGAAATGTGGTAATTTTGTTTGCATAAACTTAAGAATTGCTTTTCAATAATCTCTAAAATATAAAAAACTGCAAAGTATATTATTTTCGTTAAAAGTTTTTATTTAGTTCATTGTCTTTCTGTAATGCATATTAAATTAAATTGGATCCACCTTGCCGTGTTCGATTGAGCTGAAATATTGCATATATGTGTAAATCGGATGACAATGCAATGTTAGGGTACCATCGAGCTGGTCTGATTATGGAGACGGAAGGTGGCCACAGGATCTTCTAAACTACACAAATGATAAACTCGTCGTGTTGTGCCTCGTTGAATTTGTCTTAAACACAACCGCTGGACCTAGAGTTTATAAAAGCTTGTTTTTAAAAAGATTTCTTAGTTATGACTTGTATTGAGATTTTGATTACCAAAGTCGTTTCTTAAGAAACTTAAGCGATTCTTATGTTAAGTGTAAACAGGCACTAGAGTTTAAATATACATTTCAGAATATCCTACATTCCTTTAGTGACAAAATCCACAGAATGATTCACTCTACACCGTACCAACGACGATCGTGAGATAAATCCACAGTAGGTAGGTATGTGTACAACTGTCTATTTAGTTATATTGGCTATTTATGTCATACCATGGCACGGTAATTTTCTAATTTTATCTTTAAATATGACCGTGGCCATGGTCCATGTTCCATATTATACAGAAACCGCGTCGTTATGTCTGGCTAATGTTTCATTTGTTTCCCAGCTTGAGAACGGCATTGGTTTGACCGCGGTATGGTGTAGCATGAATCATTCCTAATTTTAAATAAGCATCACTATAAAAACATCTACCAAAAAAATTGCATCATTTTAGTAAGTACTTAAGTGTGCAACCGTACCAATTCAAATAATAATATTAAGTACGGTTGGCTTACTTTATATTCAAGCTTTGAAGCACAGAATTCAGTATTACTCTGTTCAAAATATACTTAATAAAAATCAGGAAAGGTATTGTGGTTCTTGTGTAAATTCAACGTTTGCCGAGGGTTTTTATAAAACTGTGACTAGTATTAATAGTTTCAATTTACCATGTACTGGTGTATGTTTTGAAAGCACCAAAATGTACATAACAATATCTCATAATGTACATTTTATTCATCAAAACAATAATAAAACTCCATAAAATCAAAAGATCACTTTGTCACTATATTTATATATTTTTTTACAAATAATAAAATTATAAAAATAATCATCTGGTACTATTAACAATATGTGTAGTTTATTGTTAATTCGTCTAGGTTCAATATGTCTACAATTCTACAAATATTAGAATAAATTAACCTAATTTCGGGCTGTTGAGAAAACGGTGGTCATACAACACCATAAAATGACCATTTATTTAAGTTATTTCTTTGCAGTGGCAAGCAAAATGAAGATCTCAGACACGCCAGACAAGCCTAAAGCCACATTTTTGAGGAAATCTGCATTTTTAACTACAGGGGACAATTCATTTAAATTTAATTTTAGTTTAACTCCGCAAGAGCTTGATAATGGTAACACCTCATCTGCCACAGATAAAAATACTGTAAATGATAGCGTCACTTCGAATCTAGAGGATAGCAACACAGATAAATTTAATGATACCAACAACACCCAGTCAGTTTCTGCATCAAGTAAAGAATGTGATATATCCAACCAACAATGTTCTAATGAAAAGGATACAAAGAATTTTAAATTTTCCTTCTCTGAATCACAGTTCAAATTTAATTTTAATATCAACTCGTAATAAGCATTTTAAAGTGTAAATTAGTAATATGTTTGTAATTTTAATAACATGTAAGATGATATTAATAAAATAATGTAATTCATTTTTTTCTTTTATTTAATTTTACCCACTTAGGTATTCTTTAGTGGTTAAATTGATCTCAAAATATCAAAATATAGATAAATATAATAGGATCATCATCCTATCTGCAATCTGCAAGATATATTTTGAGATTTTGATTCCCGATGTTGCTTTAACGGATATTTTAAAATCTTAGGCGATTCTTAAGTTTAGTACAAATGGGCATTAGAGTTTTATCTTATGTAATTTTCAACGAACTTTGTTTTAATAAATATTTTCGCTAAAATTATAAACTAACAGACATCTCGTAGACCGTACCTACGAATCAAAAGCCAAGACACCTATATATGTCATATGGAGTGTAGTGGAACTAATATAATGAGTATATTTTTATGAAAGCAGCTCTTTCAAAAAACTATTTATTTAGCATTTCCACAAAGACTTTGATAATAGCCAGGTTCATCTGTCGGTCCATCTGCATTTCTAATCTTTTTAGCACACTCGAAGTCTTCAAAAAAAGCCTTCGAATTCAAAACAGAAAAGCCTACAGGTAAAAAAAACTTCTGATAAGACGACCCCCATGTGGCTATGCCGAAGAGTCGATTTTTGGAATCAATAAGAGCAGCTCCTTCGACACCGTGATACCTATTACAGACCGCGGCCTTGACCTTAAAGTCAGTGAGGTTGCAAGAATGATAGCATGGAACGTCGAAACCTTGAAATTGGTTGTTGTTTGTTAAAATGTTAGGACAGAGGTCGGCAGCGACTACTACGGCAAGCTCTGTGAGATTGTATTGATTGTAGGGCGACTTGATGAGGTGCAAACCCTGTAAATATAGTTTGTGGGTAAAGTTAACGTTACTGATAAAACTGTTAGTCGACAGTAACGATTAGGGTGAAGCTCATAAAAAAAATATAAACGCTCGGACACGTTAACCACGTCGTGGTCGGTGAACTTCACCTAAAGTAGGTAGTTAGAAACATTAATTTATTGTCCGGCACAATACATTTTCAATCACTTCCCGGGCAGAACACTTGGCATAGGTACCTAATTTTACAGGTTTGGCATAAGAAATTGATAATTCTTTTACTGTGACATGACTTTGGGTACATCACGACTGATCAGAAAATAAAAAATTGTATTCAGTAAAAGTCTTACGGTTTGCTTTGCCATAACCTCACGGCAGCACACAGCCCTGGAGAGTGTTCACCATCTTCGACCACATCATCGCTTACATCGCACATTTGCAGGGAAGATAGTAGTCAAACGAACACTAGTCAGCTGTAAGATATTAATAAACTGGCCAAGTGCAAGTCGGTCCGATTCCGTACCACACTACAATATTTTATAAAAAGGTGCAAAAAATCACGTTCCTTGTATGCACCCCTTAACTTTTAATGACATTTTAATGTTATTGATTTGTTGTCAAAGAAAATGATTGGTAATATGACAACTGTGTCACAGTTTTAGATATGATTGTAAAACTGTGACTGTGTCAAGTGTTCATAGCTCTAAATCTTTCTAGTCCCTATTTAGTTAAAAGGTGAAACTGTATGTTCATAAAATCGAGCGAAAAGCGCCAGGAAAAAACATATCTTGTATGGGGATTTTTAATTTGTAACTTTATTCTGTTTTCAGTAATATTTATTGTTAAAGCGGCCATAGTACTTCGTCATAGTTTGTGAAAATTTCAAGTTTCTATCTATTACAGTTCATGCATAAGATCAAGTAAAAAACGCAAAAAACCCGTTTCTTGTTTTCTATATTCTTACTTTAATGTTTGACATTATTTTTACCGTCGGTCTGTTCGCCTTTCACAGGGCTGTATCTCTGTACCACCGTAATAGATAGAGACTTGAAGTTCGCTCATAGTGTGTATTACAATGCTTGCTATAACACCAAATGATGTGATTGTTATGTGACGATTGAAGGAGAACGAGTGGAACAAGTGAAAGAGTTTGTACCTGGGTTCTAAGTTGACGAGAGATGGTAAGTATGAAAGTGATATTGAGCGAAGAGTTTTGGCTGGAAACCAAGTGAGTGGGGCACTGCATAACTTTATGAGAAGTCAGAACGTGTCTAAAAAAGCACGACTGGCTAGGGGAGTGTTGGTTCCCACACTCATGTATGGTAGTGAATGCTGGGTATGGCAGAAGAAACATGAAAGTAAAATTAATGCTGTAGAAATTAGAAGTTTGAGAAGTATGATCGGAGTAATTCTGATGGATAAGTTGGAGAACAGCGTGATAAGGGAATGTTGTGGTGTGGTAGAAGATGTCGTGACAAAGATAGAGAAAGGGATGCTTAGATGGTTTGGACATCTAGAGAGGATGGATGAAGAAAGATTGAGGAAACATTTATGAGACGAGTGTGAATGGGCCAGTTGGTAGTGCCCGACCTAGGCGAACGTATCACGACCAGGGGCCTTATTCAGTATGACCAATGAGGTAACGCGTTCCTTAACGCGCCACGTCACGTTATTGAAAAATTGTATTCTGTATGCCACACGATAGGTAAATTATACAAAACGCGCGCGTTACACGTCCTCATATGTCACGATATTTTGACAGCTTAAAACGCGCTCATAACCTTACCCTATCGCGTTTTAATTGGCATAGAGAATACCATAACGCGGAGATAACGTAACACGGCACGGTAAGACATTAAAATGGTCATACTGAATAAGGCCCCAGATCGGAGACGTTTTAAAAAAAGGCCAAGTCAAAAGTACCTATAACCGGCGAGCATGTATGAAGGCGCTCATGAAAGTGGAAGAAGCGAAGGAGGTATGTCAGGATCGTAGCATGCGGAAAGAAGTAGTCTGCCTACCCCAACGGGAAAAAGGCATGATTGTATGTATGTGTATAACACCAAATAAAAGCTAAATGAAATTATAGTACATTACGAACTTTACGCCGTGCAATAATAGACAACTTATGTTACGAGTATCGTATATTATTTTATAGCTGTCAGTGTGACATAATATATTTTATCTTTTCTATGATATAAACCCACATTTTACGCTTACTACGCTTTTCCGTCAAATAGAAGATTATTGCACGGCGTGAAGTTGGCGAGCGCAGTGAGGGTGTTAAACGTCGTGCATTATCAACTATTTAAGTCACGGAAAAGCGTGCGTAAAGTGCGGGTTTAGGTCACACTGTGCTATAAAAAATTAAAGGGGGTCCCCATAAAAAAAAACATATTTTCGGCAAATTTTGTTTAATCGGAAGCCTACATGTGCAAGTCCGACTCGCACTTGGCCAGTTTATTTTATGATCACAACAGAAGAAAGTGGAACAAGGAACTTTTTTTTAAATGGCCAATATCTCGATATCAAAGTGACAAAGTTTATTTTTATGATAAGTATCATTCAGTTACTGCCAGGTACTTTCATCTCGAGCTTCGAGATACACTTCATCAGGGGCCCTAAATGCGAGCAAACGAACCGCTAGCGGCGCTAGCGCCCACCTCGGTCGCCAATTATAACAGTATACCTACGCGATGCTAATATGCTGTAGTGATTGACTCATCTATGTATAGAATACAAACGCTGTCATATTCGGCAAAAGTCTTGCAATATAGTGGTCCACTGGCTTATAGCATGAGGCCCCGTTTACAAGATGATTTTAAATACCTACCAAGTAGGTAAGCACCGATGTATGTAGGTATCAATTTAATGGATACGACTTTACCTATTCCATAGACATGGAATTAGAATTACCTTGGGCATAGAATATCCAACCACCTTAAAATTATATGATAAATCCATTGCATCAAACCAGCGAAACGTCCCATCTGTTCTTTGCGTATCGAAAAATGTATTGATGGCGTCGTAAGAATCGTAGGTTGCATCTTCTATGACTATAAAACCGACATCGTCGAATAATTGGCTGGTGAAGTTGGAGGGTAGGACAAATGCTCTCACTGGTAGCTGCTTCGATTTGTACATAATTGTTGTGTACATTACTTTTAAGCTGAAATTATTGTTATTTCTTGAGAAAATTAGTTACCGTGCGTCATTATTAAGAAGTGTAACTCCGTAATTAAATACTTAGGGATAATTAGATATTTACTAATAAATCATTTAGGGAGGAACGTTAGGCACATATGGGGTATAATATGAATAGTTGGGCTATGTAAACTAATTACACCAAAGACCATGTTGATGTTCATCGCTGGAGATTTCACGGTGTATTGTTAATTTGATTTGATAATTTCTTTAAATTTAAGAGGCTATTTAGTGATCTTTGCTTATTGATTATTTGGCGCCGACTCAAAATTACTTAGATAGTTACATGCTTACATTAGTTTAATAACTTAGTTATTATGTTTAGTTAAAAACTCAAAACAATAACAAAAATATATACTTAGTTATACTAACAGTAGTTTAAGGACTTCGTTATGAAGGTTAAATAAAAAGTTTAATTATTTTTTGCTTTTCAGTTTTTTCGGCGGTTTAATTTTTTTGGTAAAAAGTTTTATGTAGTCAATCTTCAGTTCTTTGGCTACGTCGTAGCTACTAATATGCCAATCTTGCTCCACTGTTTCAAATGGCATGTCAATTCAATGGATGGCATTCGGTCTTTATCCGTGGATGGCATTAACTTTATCCGTATGAGGGCGACCAGAGCGAGCTGCATCGTTCAAGTTGGATTCGCGCACCGAGGCTTCCGTACAAATTTGTCAAACTAAATTAAAGGAAAAACTGCACTTTGCAGTTCGATGCCTAGACACGGTTAATGCATCCACCGCAAATAATAAGCCAAATTTCATATATCTAGGTCAACCGGAAGTAGGTAACTACCCTATTGGTTTTGATTCCCTTGTGAAATCGCAAAATATGCGACAGACGGTCATATCTTTTGATCGCATTGACAAACAAAGGCACGAAAAAGGGAGGTTGGAGAGGGTGAGGGGGGAGGGAGGGCCTCGCCAGTATTATTATCTTTTCTATGCCCTCGCCTGCGCTCGGGTACCAAATTCAAGCCGTGCAATAATCTTCTATTTGACGGAAAAGCGTGTAGCATGCGTAAAGGCGCGCGCGGGTTTATGTCACACTGATAGCTATAAACTAAAATAATATACGATACTCGTGACTTTAGTAGTCTATTATTGCACGACGTAGCACCCTCGCAACTTCACGCCGTGCAATAATAGACTACTTGAGTCACACGTATCGTAAATGTAATATACTAAACTATGACCGCGACGCGACGCGGCGCGAACTTATTAACTTATTAAGGAGTTAAGGTCTATGTTGGTTTGGGTGCGTAGGTACATAGGAAAGCACGGGACGATCGTCTTGAATAAAACTAGGTATCTTCGTACTTAATCACTGTATTGTCTCGTTACGGGAGAGTACCTACTTATATGGTAGAATACATAGAGACCTTCTTATAAGTATTAAAACTCCGTGAGTCGTTCGCGTGTGATGCGTGTGAGAATTCGGCGGGTGAGCGTCGCGGGCGCGGGTGTCCGGGACGGGAGCGAGAGGCAGACTATCTGTTACCGAGCGCGAGCTAGGCGCGTGCCGCGCGTGAACCGAGTGAATCCCGAGGATCCCCGCGCCCCGCTCCCCGCGGGCCGTCACACGTATCATGCGCATAATGTGCGCGTGTGAGTGGTGACGCGAGTGTCGCCACACCACCCACCTACGGAGAAAACTACCCTCAATAGGAAGAAAATAATAATAACATTCGTTATTAATTACAATTTACAGTTAAAAATATCCCTATTACAAATATTTTGTACAACAAGCAGTTTTAAAATTAATATTATTAGTTTTAATATAAAAAGGTACACGTAAGTCTTAAAGGTAAATAATAAAGTTAATCTACACATCAATAGGCGTCTTAAAACGAACCCGACGTCCTGATTTTGTTACGTATGGTGAGGTGGATGGGTGTGATTGTGGATGGGCTTCAGCTTTGGGTAGGGCTGTGGTTGGTACAGTAAGTGGAGTTGGTGCTGTGAGTTGTGTCGGTTGAAGAGTTGGCGCACTTGGCGATTCTTCAATAAAAGCCGGCTTCACTCGGTCCAAACTTACTTGAACTTCCCTATTCCCTACAGCAATGAGGATCGTTTTGTCATTCCTTTTGATGACAAGGTGAGGCCCGGTGTATGGTGGTTTAAGAGACGGTTTGACGCTGTCGTCCCTCAAAAATACGTGTGAGCACGTGGACAGATCTTTGTACACAAACGAGCGGCGTTGGGAATGATGAGATCCAGGTGTCGGCTTCAATTCGACCATGCGTTCTCGAAGTTGGTGGACGAAGTTGTGGACGTCCTCAGCTGTGTTTCCTGTGCTGTTAAGGCTTAAAAATTCTCCAGGTAACCTGAGAGGTTCGCCATAGACCAGTTCGGCCGCTGATGTCCGAAGGTCTTCTTTCAAAGCTGCTCGCATCCCTAAAAGCACCAGTGGAAGGGCAGCACACCATGAACCTCCGTGGCACATGAGTGCTGCCTTCAATTGGCGATGTAGCCTTTCCACCATGCCATTAGCACAAGGGTGGTAGCTAGTGGTGCGAGTGCGTGAAGTTGAACAAAGCTTTAAAAGAGCTGTGAATAAAGCGGACTCAAACTGACGACCTTGATCTGTTGTGATAGTTGACGGAACGCCGAAACGAGCGATCCAACCAGTCGTGAAAGTATCGGCAACCTCCTCCGCTGTTATGCCAACCATGGGCCAGACCTCTGGCCAACGGGTAAATCGGTCCACAGCAGTAAGACAGTACTGGAAACCTTTGCTGTAAGGCATTGGCCCAATTATGTCTATGTGGACATGGCGGAAACGGTTGGTCGGGGCAGAGAAACTCCCTAGAGGTGTTGATGTGTGTCTAGACACTTTGCTGCGCTGACACGGGAGGCATTCTTGGGCCCATTTGCGACAATCTTTGTTAATAGAAGGCCAAACGAAACGGTCAGCTACCAAGCGGACAGAGGCGCGCGCACCAGGGTGGCTGAGGTTATGAATTTTATCAAAGTAGCTGCGACGGAAAGAGGGTGTGACGAAAGGACGTGGCTTCCCTGTCGACATATCGCAGATGATGGCTATGTTGGAGCCAGGAATGTGAACCTTTTTCAATTTTAGGGAGGAGTTGGTCATGGCATCCTGGAGCTCGGTATCGACATCTTGCTCCTCCGCCAGCGCGGCGAAACTGTTCTCTAACGAGATGGCTTCAACTCTCGACATTGCGTCAGCAACCACGTTATCCTCTCCCTTCACATGAACAACATCAGTTGTGAATTGGGAAATGAAGGACAGCTGGTTGAGTTGAATAGGTGGTAGCTTTTCGCGACGCTGGATGAAGGCGTAGATGAGTGGTTTATGGTCCGTATAAATAGTTACGTGTTGAGCTTCAAGGATGTGGCGAAAGTGTTGTACGCTTTCGTAAACACCAAGAAGTTCACGATAGTATGCGGGCCATTGTGATTGTTTGTCCGTAAGCTTCTTGCTGAAGAAAGCTAAGGGCTGCCAATGGTTTCCAACCTTTTGTTGGAGGCAAGATCCTACGTGAATTGAAGAGGCGTCTGTAAAGAGGCCCAACGCAGCGTTGCTAACTGGGTGGGCAAGGAGGGTGGCATTTACTAGACTCTCCTTGCATTTCTGGAACGCAAGTTCTAGTTCGGGCGTCCAGGGCACCGGCTTTGCTCCCTTTAGCTTTGAAGAAGCTAAGATGTTGTTTAAGGGAGCTTGAAGCTCTGCCGCGTTGGGAAGGAAGCGGCGGTAAAAGTTTACCATGCCGAGAAACCTGCGGAGGCCTTGCACGGTTTTCGGCAAGGGATAGTTCTGCAGTGCTTCGATCCTATCCGAGGGAGGACGCGTACCGTCTTTGCTAATACGGTAACCGAGAAATGTTACCTCATCGACGCCAAGAACGCATTTTGATGCATTTACTACAACTCCATAGTCGGCGAGACGCTGGAAAATGATGCGTAGGTGTTCCAGGTGTTCCAGAGGTAAATTTGAGAATACCAGCACATCGTCCACGTACGGGTAACAGTAGTCGAGTCCCCTCACGACCTCGTCGATGAAACGTTGGAACGTTTGTCCTGCGTTTCGAAGACCAAAGGTCATGAAGGGAAACTCGTACAACCCAAACGGCGTGGTGATGGCGGTTTTACAAATATCAGCCTCCTGGACGGGAATTTGTTGATAAGCCTTGACTAAGTCAATTTTGCTAAAAAACAGACGCCCCTGTGATGTTATTAGCAAAGTCGGCTATGTGTCTGACGGGGTACCGGTCTGGTACGGTTCGTGCGTTCAAGGCCCGGTAATCACCGCAAGGGCGCCATTCCGTATCTCCCTTTTTTGCCATGTGTAGCGGAGACGCCCAGGGGCTGTCGGATGGTCTTGCGGTACCACAGTTCACCATGTCGTAAAACTCCTTTTTGGCCGCCATCAGCTTCTGTGGGGCAAGGCGTCGTGGGCGGCAGGAAACTGGCGGGCCGTCGGTTGTTACAATGTGATGGACCGTGGTGTGCTTCACTTGCCGTGGGAGGCCTGGAGGTCGAGTTAAATCTGGAAATTCCAGAAGGAGTCTGGAGTATGGTGAGGACTCATTTACGGACACTGCTTTGACACTCACTTGATTAACTTGGGCGATTGACGCCGATGTTGTCAAGTTAGTGTTTCCGTCGATGAGGCGTTTGTGGCGAAGGTCAGGGAGCAGATTGTAATGACTGAGAAAATCAGAACCTATAATTGGAGTCTCGACGTCAGCGATTGTAAAGTTCCACTGAAAATCGCGCCGAAGGCCTAAATTCAGGCGGAGCGAAATGCTGCCATATGTCTTAATAGTGCTGCCATTTGCTGCGGCGAGTTGGTATCCCGTTGATGACTTGGCGTGACTCTTGGCTAACCGTTGAGGGTAGCAACAGAGGTCACTGCCAGTGTCGATTAGAAACCGGCGCGCAGTTGTTTTGTCAGTGACAAACAATCGGCGGCAGGACATGTCGCAGTCAGTCGCCGCGTTTACTGACCGCTGTTGGCGTTTCCCTGGTCCTTCCAGGAGCAAGGGCTTACACATTTGTTAGCCTTATTTTTGTAAGCGCGGTGGTACCAACATAATGTTGAGCGTGTTGATGATCTTGAGCTAGATCTTGATCGAGTATTTTCGAAACGCGAGCGTGAGCGTGAGCGCGAATCTGCGCTGAGCGCTTCTACCATCTTGGTAAGCTGCTCTACTCGAAGGGTGAGCTGCGCCACCTCAGACGACTGCGTGGCGACGGCGTGGATAGCAGGCGTCGCTACCTCCACAATCTTGTCCGCGATATCTGCAGCTTTCTCTAAAGGCAGATCCTCCTGCGCAGCTAGGATGGCCTGTACATTCGCTGGTAGTCTGCGCATCCACAGCTGGCGAATAATGTCATCGCTTTTGAAGGTTGCTCCGGCTAAGGAGCGAAGATGTCTCAAAAACTGCGATGGTTTGCGCTCACCAATGTCTTCATCCCCAAGAAGCCGCCTGACACGGTCCTCACTTGAGGCGGATAGTCGTTTGATGAGCTCCGTCTTTAAATGTGCATAGCGGTCGGTGTCCGGTGGATGTTCGATTATATCTGCTACTTCGCCGGCTATCCTTGAATCGAGCATCGCGATAACATGGCTATACTTCGTTCGGTCTTGTTTGATCCCGGCTAACTCGAACTGTGCCTCGACTTGGCCGAACCACACAGTAGGTTTGTCGGCCCAGAACGCGGGTAATTTGACTGTAACAGCCATCGCTTTACGTTCCTGGCTGTCCATCAGCTGTTTCAGTTGCTCTTGGAGTATCTGAATTTGTTCCTCAGCCATTTCCGTAAGGAAAAGGGACGCCCAAGAGAAAAAAAATATGAAACCGAAAACGGATAACTAAGTTGAGTCAATACACCACTCGGAATCGAACCGGAAGTCAAAAGAAACGGGAACTGGAGATAATGAATCTGTGGAATGAATGTAACCGGAAGTATGGTATAGGAGACCGGAAGTGACCGTAAATACACTTAAAACGTGTTATAGACAATTGACACTTGTTATCTATACGCTAAATAAAATATTATGTATACCAACATAATATAATCACAAGCTTTATACTAAAATCAAAATGGCGTTGTAAAAACACACTAAGTAAAATATAAAATAATCCACAGAAAATAGAAAGACACAAAATAGAAAATATAAAACCGTAAATACACTTAATAACACAATAAAATATTCAATAATAGTTTTACACAAAAAAAATTTGGTACTCTGGAGTGTTCACATCGTAGAACTCTGGGTATATGTACGTAGTTAGGTATTTTAATGAACTGTACGTAATACTTCACTGCACTGTTTGTGTTCTTAAAACTTTTAAATAATGTCTTTATGTTTACGTAAGAGATTGGAATCCGCTCACCGGAATTGTGATGATACTCCCTTATACGCGGTGCTCGGATGAAGATCGTGCCTCGGTCTCGAAAATATGGTCCGCTTGTGCTGATGCCGGCCGTCGTCGTTGCCAAAGCTGTGGGTCGTCCTAACGCCTCTGTGCACTATGGCGAGAAGGCGCGTACGTAGGTACTTATTGCTGGTTCCCAGCACGGCTTGATAACACGGCGTGTGAAGTAGCGGCAGGAACGCAAACGGTGTAGGTATTGAGATGTACGTAAAACATACACATCGTTGGGTGTAGGTTAGGTAAGTATCGGCTGGAGCAAACACGGAGATGGCGGTGCGAGCTCGTCAGCGTTTTCTTCCGATGTTTTGATTTGGCATCAACTATCAACGTGTGTTTGTTTTGTACGAAGCGGTGCGTTGTTGAAAATAGTGTTCGCTTTCATGATGCCGCCTCGGTTGTTAATGTTGAAAAATGTCCGCCGAGAATATTGTCAAAGATATCCGCCACATAAACAATGATTATTTTGCATTATGAAACTTGTCACACTACACTTGTACACGTTTCTGGTCACCAATAAGGTCTATGTTGGTTTGGGTGCGTAGGTACATAGGAAAGCACGGGACGATCGTCTTGAATAAAACTAGGTATCTTCGTACTTAATCACTGTATTGTCTCGTTACGGGAGAGTACCTACTTATATGGTAGAATACATAGAGACCTTCTTATAAGTATTAAAACTCCGTGAGTCGTTCGCGTGTGATGCGTGTGAGAATTCGGCGGGTGAGCGTCGCGGGCGCGGGTGTCCGGGACGGGAGCGAGAGGCAGACTATCTGTTACCGAGCGCGAGCTAGGCGCGTGCCGCGCGTGAACCGAGTGAATCCCGAGGATCCCCGCGCCCCGCTCCCCGCGGGCCGTCACACGTATCATGCGCATAATGTGCGCGTGTGAGTGGTGACGCGAGTGTCGCCACAGAGTGATACAAAAATAAACAGGCCAAATGCAAGTCGGACTCGCACTCGTAGGGTTCCGTACCACACTACAGTATTTTATAAGATCGAGCAAAAAATACGTAATAAATATTAGCCAGCAAAAAATAATAATTAATAGACATTTTATTTCTTATAACGCCATCCAACGTCTAACAAAGGTGTTAGGGATCGACATTTCAATATAACGCCATCTATGGGACGTTTACCTAACTAAGCGTTCATAGATGACGTGAAATGCCGAAAAAACACGTTTCTTGTATGGGGACCCTCTATTATTTTAAACTTTATTTTGTTTTTAGTATTTGTTGTTATAGCGGCAACAGAAATACATCATCTATGAAAATTTCAACTGTCTAACTATCACGGTTCATGAGATACAGCCTGATGACAGACGGACAGACAGACAGACAGACGGACAGCGGAGTCTTAGTAATAGGGTCCCGTTTTACCCTTTGGGTACGGAACCCTAAAAATAGAGATCGTCAACCCGCCTGCCCAGCGTGGCGATTAGGGCATATCCCTCCCAATGAGCCGAAGATCGGGCTCAGTGGCGCATCTTGGGAGAGGCCTACGTCCAGCAGTAGACTGACACTGGCTGATTAATGACTATGACAAAAAAGAACTTTAGGTACTAGACAAAAAGATATACATTTAATTAAGTTAGTTCGGCTGCTTCAGGCTGTTTCAGTATATAGAAAAGTACTCTGTGAGGCTGCGCCGCGCGGCGTCGCGCTGCTCTGCATGGCGCGGGAAGCCGCGTGAGAAACGATTGAAATGTATTAACTACACAATAAGATACACATTGCATTGAGATAATTTGGTGGCGTTGCGCGTTTTTCTGCGCCGCGCGAAACCAAAAGCATCGACACGTCGCGTCGCGTTGCCGTGTGAACTGACACAGAATAATGAATGGTACCCTTAAGACAAATCAATCACAACAGCGCATTGCCAACGCCACAGTCTTATGATTGTAAAACTGTGGCCAACGCCCTGGTTCGGCATTTTGCACTTGTTTACAGTATTACGTCCCAGTTCGAGTATCAATGTAATGTGATTAATGCCTACCTATATATACACCTAGCAGCAGTAACAAATATGGCGTCGGCGACGCAAGACGCTGTACAAATGTGCGGGAGGTTCAAAGTCGTTGAATGTATCACTCGAGCAATCCACGGATAAGTTTCCTCAGTCGCTGGTTTTGCGTTCACTTGGTAATTGTCTAAAGAGGCGAACACTGAAATAAAACTCAAAATTAGCTTATACTTAGATTGTCATCATTTTGGATAAGTAACTTACACATTATTCTGTGCTTACATATAGTTATTTCCCTACAAAAATAGTTCTGTCCTCAGCCGCCACCTTGCTGAGAGTTGTAACTTGTAAGCAGATGTGCTATAGCTACGTACGTTGATATATAGGACTTGCGTAGGGATGGATGCCTGCAAACGCCCGCGCGCTTATCGATGAAGCGTGACGCGTGCGACACGTGACGACAAAAATGAATATAGGATATTTATACATTGAGAGGAATGTATATATATATATCTGAAGATACGCTGTTTGTTTTTTCCTACGATTTCTCAGTAATTATATAAGTATCTTAAATGCACGAAAGAGATAGTATTAATGTAATTAAGAGTACCTAAGAGCAAGGGCGTCGCCAAGGGGGGCAGGAGGGGGGGGGGGGGCAGTTGCTAGAGATCAAATGTAGCTAGCCGCAAAGCGACCAAAGTGCGAGCAATTGACTTCCTTACCTATTAATAAATTCCGCATCGCATGACAAAACGTAAATAAATTCAGAAGGCAAACACTTCCAAAGTGTAACGCTTCATGCTTTCGGCGTTCATATTTATTGTCCTCTATAATATTGCCCCATTGCCCCCCCCCCCCCCCCCCCCTTAGTCATAAGCTGGCGACGCCCTTGCCTAAGAGCACTTAAAATAATATTATTGTGATGTTATAATAAATGTAATAATATAAAATTTTACCTGAAAATGAAATGCTTATTTACATATTAACCCGTTTTTAGAGTTCCGTAGCCCAACGGCAAATAAACTGGCCAAGTGCAAGTCGGGACTCGCACTCGTAGGGTTCCGTAACACAATTGAGTATTTTATAAATACATATAATTTTTCGCCACCAAAAAAATAACTTTGTTTTTCATAGTGTTTGTATATCAAAACAAAGTTATACTTGCGGCTCAGAATATGTGCTATCTATATCTCCAAAACTACTGACTATATCTCATTCAAAGCAATTTTCGTTTAAATTTTTTTGATATATATATATATATATATTATTTAGACTTTTCACTCTCTTAGTTTAAAAGTTAGAGGGGGGGGACACACATTTTACCACTTTAGAAGTGTATAACTTTCAAACGATTGTATGTGAATGACTTTCAAAAGACCTATCTATAGACACCCACCCCGCACGTAAAGGTTTGATGATTTATTATTTTTTAGTTTCAGTTCCATTTATGGGGAGCCCCGCCTTAATTTTTAGGGTTCCGTACCTCAAAAGTTAAAAAAAGGAACCCTTATAAGATCACTTTCTTGTCCGTATGTCTGTCTGTCCGTCTGTCCGTGTGTCACCACTGATTTTCTCAGGAACGGGTGGATCTAGCAAGTTGAAATTTATACCTGATACTGTAGTCTATAGTCCCTATTGGTTGTATAAAACCAAGGTATTGAGTCAACACAATAAAAAGATTTGGGCAAATTTAGATTTTAGCGAAAACTTATTAGTACCAATACCAAATGTACCTTAATTTTCAACTTTTTTTATTTTTCGGAATGTTTCCTTTACTTAAACTGTAAGACCATGCTTTTGACCAAAATTGACAATTCTAGTTCAACCGGAAGTACGAGTACCCTATAGGTTTTGGGTCGAAAACCTATAGGGTACTTCCCATTGACCTAGAATCATGAAATTTGGCAAGAAGCAAGGTCTTACAGCACAAATTAAGGAAAAAATCCAAAAAATAAGAATTGTTGAAAATTAAAGGGTGGTTAATACATACATAGTTTAGGCCAATTAAGGTAGACCTCTGAGTTATATATATGAGCGCTGATACAATTTAGAGGTCTAGCTTAATTGGTACATACCCACGTTGGTACGGAAGCCTCGGTGGGCGAGTTCAACTCGACTTGGCCGGTTTTTATTTTATTTATTTTCGTATAAAAATCGTAAAGCGGTTCACAGAATACATTTACCTACCAAGTTAGTACCTGCCAGCTTAGAAGCGTGAAAACAAGTTTGTAGTTACATTTTCCGCCATGCGGTCCGCGAGCGAGCGGTACCTCCCCGCCCACACCCCCAGTCATTTATTCTACTATCCGTTCTCTTGTTTTCGGCTATAAATCGTACACGGCACGCGTTCAAAATAAAAAGATTATTGTTTTGAATATAAGTTTAATATATATTTTGTAGTGGTAGGACTTCTGCTAGTCCGTCTGGAGCGGTACCACTACTTTGCCAATTAATTTTCAGCCATGATAGGACTGTTTTTCGGTTGCAGGGCATGTGAGATCAACATCTTTATGTCTCTAGGTAACAGCCGCAGTGCAGTGACATGCAAAATTCTGGACTCTGTAATAGGTAGTCGTCATCGCTTACCACAAGGCGAGCATTGTGTTTGTCCTGCTACCTTATATCATAAAATATATATATTATAGGTAGGTACCGTTTTTTCGTGATCAGTAATGTTGAGTGACTGTTGTCAATCGTGTTACTTGGCCGAGCGAGTACTAAAAAAACACCGAGTGTACAGGGTACCGAGTAGTAAACGAGTACTTGGCGCATCTCTAATACCTACATACACACGTCCTACTATCCTACTAATAAATAGACGCGCGCCTTTACTTTACTATTCAATCTGTTTTCTCACAACACACAAGCTTACAGTAAGAGACAGCTGACAGTCGAATCGGTTCACAACCGACGGAGTAATCGCGTAACATACTCGTACATAAAAAAAACAATAAAAATCATACAGATGAATTGAGAACATCCTCCTTTTTGGAAGTCGGTTGAAAATACGACAAGTCGTTTAGGCTCTAGGGCGTACCAAAGAAATATACATACATATATCAATACATACACTCGAAAAATATAACCCTCCTTCTTTCGCAGGCGAGTAATAAATATGACATTCAAAGTTTGTAAAAGTTTTAGTTAGGTAATGAGGGGGTGGGGGAAAGGGAGGGGAAAGGGAGAGGCGGGAGGAGGGTAGGAAAAGGAGAAGATTTTGGTGAGAACGCAAATAGCATGTTTTTCAACATTGTGCTGCTTTCCTACACTCGCACTCATTCACCGGCACTTAATGGTTAATAATCCACATTTATTACACATTAACTCGCGGAAGAACACACGTTTTAGGAAAAAATACAATGAGACCACACACACTTTTCCACGTTCCCGCCAAAACACCAAACATCGGAGAGTTTCCTTACTTTGACTTCGCTTGAACGTAAAGAATGTCGTAAATAATACCGACAGCACGCACATCACTACTGAATGCATCACCGGCGAAGCGGCGGGCGGTGTAGTGGGACGCGACTTGCAACCGCACGTCTCACGTGTACTTCACCCTCACTATCATATAATAGTATATCCGTTTAAAAGTATGAAAAACTGAATTACCTGTAAATGTTATGTTGCATTTTAGTTTCGTGTGTTTCCTTGTGTCATTTTGACAATTTGGCACCGCACATTTCACCATTTTCTCGGCAAAAACTAAATAAGATGTTACTAAACGCACTCCGCTCGAACTTAGAATGTCGACTGTTCTCGCTTGCCGGTGGACAGCAACGATGTTCTGACCCGTGCTTACTGTTCAAACTCGAGTAGCCGCGCTCTGTACTTTAGTAATTATTGCTCTGAGGTTCTGTCTGTTATTCTACTTAATATTCCGTTTTAAGGGTAAAGTGTCCAGCGAAATAGCAAGATATGTGAGACTCTACATTTTAAGTATAGTACCTTCCTAATAGGCGCCCAATGGTACAGTGACGCGAAAAATATATTAGCCCTAAGCCACAGAATAAATAATAGTACGAGTTATAGTACGTAGTGCTATAAGTATTCTGTGTAAATAGTTATTGCGTAACCTTAAATACTAAGCCTTGCGTGTCACTGGTTTTATACGCAGATTTTATTGCTCTCCATCAAGCAAGCTTTGATGTCCCGATATTTGATATCAAAATTATCAGCTAGGCTATTCTGTAAGCTATCTCGACAGCGGAATCCGCGGTGAGATTCGAATTTCACACTACGAAATTCAATCGTATCACGTTCGTAATACGGTTGAATTTCGTAGTACGAATTTCAAATCTCACCGCGGATTCCGCTTCCGAGATAGCTTACAGAATAGCCCTACAGTTCTAGTTTCAATAAAATGAAGATTGCGAACTAGAATGATCCCTTGCGGCACTCCAATGAATGTTGCAGTATACACGTACTTACCCTTTTTTTTCGTTCACTAATAATTGAGCCGTTTATACCATTACCTACTACAAAATTTACGAAAGCAACAGCACGCGAACCGCAATATTTTAAAATTATTTTCTAAGGAACAATTACGTACCTAGTGTTAAGTTAAACACTAATGCAATGTTTGAGTAAGTATTATACAAGGTACTCTGCGGCAAAGTTGCTCACTGTTAGTTTTTTTAGTAAATCTTTGTATAACACTTTTTCTACTCACTAGTCAGGTTTACGTTTAATTGGTATGTTCTCCTTATGTTGTGGAAAACCTCATAATCATGGAACGCCACAGACGAACCCGCCAAGTAAAATATCAGTATCAACATGTTGAAATAAATAAAACGACTTTGTACAATAACCATTACATTTTATTTGCTAATAAAGTAACCGATAAGGCAATGTTGCAAATAAATCTTTAGCAACATGTTGTTATGATAATCTATGGTACCATTTTATTTTGTATTACGGTAAAGCTGCCATTTTTCAACAACGCACGAAATTTTAGCAACTCAGTTTAAAATCAAAACAAAAGTTTTTGTATATGACTTTGTATTGTATTTGTATTTGCAAGTATCATCACAATGTATGTAGAATTTAACAAGAATACTAGTAATGTGCAACCCACATTGCTAGTAAGCTTAAAAAAACAATTACCTCTTGCGTATACTGTAATTCTCGAAAATGAAAAAGTCATTCACAATAAGTAGTTGGTTTGATTTTAAACTGAGGTGATAATACCTAGCGTGGTGTTGAATGATGGCTAAAGATACTCAAGTAACTCAAAAAGATAAACAAGTCTATGGAAAAGTAGCCCATATATATAGAATAATAACACGCTGTCATTGGTGAAATATTACAAAAAAAAAAATTTACACAGATATAAATACGTAGACATCTACTTTTGCCTGAACTTATTGTAACAAAATATTAAAAATGTTCATACCTGTAAGTGAATATGAAATGTAAGTTAAGCTAAGCGAGCACTACGATTTAATTCCTTGCGAAATAAAATCGTACCATTGCGTACAAAATATACGAATGATTTTTTACCACAATGCGCGGACTCTAGTACATCGGTGCTGTTCACAAATTGACCAATAAAATTCATACTGCGCGCTTAGCCTTACCGTCGAATAAATAAATAGAACAGATTATTTTATTATTTTACGGGATGTCATATATAATTTTCTGACTCTCAGAACATTTTGTAGTATAATAAATAGAAGTATACTACAACAAATAATTATTTCTTACAGTTTAGAGATATTTTTTTCAATATAATGACAAATACAATATAGCTTCATTAAAATAATAAAGAAACCATGGTCATTTCGTATTTTAAATAAACATAGGTACACGTAAATTAGTGAAAATACTCAAAATCATAGCTATATAATTACACTATCATAACCCACGAAAAATAAAACGCGTTATTTTCTAGCAATTCATATTAAATTAGATTATGGATTCCTATTGATAATTAATTATTATAACTAACCACAATGTATCAAACTGACAATGTGTTTTAATCTTTATAGCTTACGATTATAGCCCTCGTAAACCACATAATTTATCGCTCGAAAGTTTTTTATGTCTGATAGGCTAGCATTTGACCGCTATTTCGCCAGGCCCCCTAGACAAAATCTAATTTCGATTTACATTCACGCTAACACAACTTCAAAATGTAAGGGAATGACAAATTAGTTACGGAAAAATAAATGTCACTCCCATACATTTTGAACTTGCGTTAGCGTGAATGAAAACATAAATTGGATTTTGTCTAGGGGGGCTGGTAGTGGGCGATAGTAATTCGATGATGTCGTCGACCATGCCAAGCTTAGAATGGTCTGACTCTCAAGGACTGTGTTGCCGAACACTGAAGGTATGGTGGCAGAATTTGTTCTAACTGGTGGTAAGCTATTTTTTTGTAGCAAGTCAAGGAATCGACCAAACTTATGCGCCAAAGTTTGGTCGATTTCTTAGTCAGTGTAAAGACAGATTTGATATCCGCTGATATGCGCACTTCCATGCATCTTCATACTGATTAAGAAACCGACCAGTCAGTGGATTGCGGAGGTTGGAGGTTCTTAACGTATCCACAATATTGGCTTCGTCAGCCCTTGAAGTAAGGCAATTACTTCATAGCAATTTCTTAAAGGAACCCTACATAAAACAAATCCAGTAGAAAACGACACGCAGCTATTTTTCGAAGGTATATCTGTTCCTAACACAATTTAGACAATTTCATATTTGTCAGCATGGAAGCTGATTTCATGGGAGAAATCGACGGGAGTGCCATCCTCAGCCATGGTGACCTTTTTAGCTGTGAGGAGTGCCAGTGAGGTACTGGACGTCCAGGATACAGTTAGAGGGAAGAAGTCGTTTGGAATCGCTGGGGTTACGCTGAAAAAACATTAAAAAGTCAAATTTGCCGAATTCCGTTATAATGGTCGTTGCCAGCTAGCTCAAACGACTTATGGAAATAGTTTCACTTTGTAGCAATCTACAAAGTGAAACTATTTCCATAAGTCGTGGATAACTGATTTTATTTCAATAAATAAAATCAGTTATCCAGTGACTACTGTAGTTTACTTTTCTAATTATTTATGAAACCACATAGTCTCTTAACATCAGGTGAGATAATGGTCAAGTGCTTGTCTAACCTACATGATCACATCGTCACCTAACATAATTTGAGATGGCGGCAATTATCTATGTGTCAGAAAAATAAAAAAAATAAAAACTTTGATTTCTATGTTTATTTATTTAAGTATAACAAAGCCTTTTAGATAGATTGTAGTAGAATATGGGGGACCTTTACGCAGCAGTGGAAAACAATAGGCTAAGAAAAAAAACTACTCACGTGAACTCCAAGGTGCCAGTTTTCTGCTGCTTGTTGATGATAGGAATGCTCCAGACGAGCGTGCGACCTTTCTGCGCGTAGCTACCTTCCGACTGATGTACCACCAGCGAACTGTTGCCTGAACTGGAAATTAAGATCGATTATTAACTTAATAACCGACTTTACATGCCGCTTGAGGCATCTTCACTAACAAGTTTGTGTTATCTATGACGGAGGTTTGAAAATTGTGTGACTAGTTATTATGTAATAGTTTTTATAGAATAGGAATTTTAAATGACATATAAAATTACTTAGTTATAATATTTGCACATCTGCATACCATACCACCACACATACAATACCTCTTACCAATATGTAATTATTTTAAGACCAATATTGAAAATGTATTCTAGCAAATAAATGTATTTGATTTCGATTTAAATGTCATTTATTCTATAAACAAAAAACAATATTGGAAATTTCATAATAATATTAATAATTCTTCAACATAAAAAGAAAAATAATATTCATAATACTGGGTGGGGCAAAAGTAATCACGAAAACGCTATAAATTTTGCAAATGGCGCCAAATGTCAATTCGGTTTTGACATTTGTGAAGTAAACAAACACAGAATACAAATCGACAAGCCATGAATCGGTTTACTCCGCAAGAACGTGGAATAATTTTTTCCATATTTTTGCGCAATAATTCGTCGGTTGTGTTGGCACAGCGTGAATTTCGTCGCAGATTTCCTGGCCGTCCGACACCAACTGGACTAACCCTGCGGCGTTTGGCCACTCGCCTTGAAGAGACTGGGAAAACACGAGATGTTCCCAAGGCTGGCTGGCCCCGGAGCTACCGTTCTGCTGAGAATATCGCTGCCGTTGCCCATGATGTCAGAAAGAAGCCCAAAACATCGATCAGACGACATGCCACGCAATTGGGCATTAGCCGGCGGTCCCTACACAGAATTCTGGTGAAAGATTTGAAGATGTTCCCTTACAAAGTGCAGACAGTGCATGAGCTGTTAGCTGTTGACCGCCAAATGCGATAAGGCTCATTTCCACCTTAGTGGTTTGGTGAATAAACAAAATTATCGTTTCTGGAGCACCGAAGAGCCATTACACCCACTCAAAGTTACTGCGTGGTGGGCTGTATACGCTGGAGGTGTCATCAGGCCATTTTTTTTTTAGAACCCCGCGGGCCAAACGACGACTGTGGGCAGCGCGCGCTACAGAGCCATGATTACCGAATTTTTTCTTCCTCAATTGGATGAATTGGGACTGGAGATGTAGAACATGTGGTTCCAACAGGACGGTGCAACGGCGCACACTGCTCGAGCCACAACCGATATTCTGAAAGAAGCATTTCCGGGTCGCTTGATCTCTCGTTTTGGTGATTTGTACTGGCCGGCCAGATCACCCGATTTAAGCGCTGCAGACTTCTTTTTATGGAGTTTTTTAAAGTCGCGGGGTTACGTCAACAAGCCTGAGACTCTCGAAGCTCTTAGTAAGAATATTCGCCAGAATGCGAGAACCTGTCGCCCAAAGTTTTGGCAAAAGTGATGGAAAATGCCATAAAACGGGCCCGTATGGTTATCATTTCTGGCGGCGGCCACTTGACCGATATCATTTTCTCAACTTTATGGAATAAATTCTAATGGATTAAGTAAACAAATTTTACAAGCAGAACCAAAGTTTTTTTAATTAATAAAATAAATTGCAGCAAAAATACAACGGATGATGATATTATACTTTTGCCCCACCCTGTACATCAATAAAAATGTCATTCGCTAAATCTTGATTTGATTGGTAGAGTAAGTTTTAGAACACAAAAATAAATATATAAGAAGGTACTGTACTCACGGCAGAGGTATGTGTATATTGACATCGGACAACACAAGATGTTCTTGTTCGAGCTCGTACTCGATGTTGACGTCACATCCGCCGCTCACGCCCTCCGACGGCCAGCAGTTCACTGCAAACAAATATAGTATATCTGATTAATAGAATCCATGGATGTACCACAAGGATCGTGCACAGCAGATTTTTTTTGACAAATTTAATAATTCCGTATGCTCTGAACATAAGGTTGTAATTGCTATGTACATCAAAACAGCCCAAACGATAGCAACCTAGAAGGAAGTGTGTCCTTGTCTAACAACATGTCAGTGTTATTAGATATCATTCATTGACAAGAACGTAACTGGGGACATGCTTCTTTTTCTGTCTCACTTTTCATATCCGTCGTTCTTTGCATTGCTTTATATTGCTCCCAACGATTCGATCACTACATTTGCTTATAATTATGACATTGTTTAAATGTCATAATTATACACAAATGCTTATAATTATGACACTGTTTAAATGTCATAATTATAAGCAAATGTAGTGTCGTTGGGAGCAATATAAAGCAATGTAAAGAACGACGGATATGAAAAGTGAGACAGAAAAAGAAGCATGTCCCCTTCAGAATGTCTCTCTGAGCTTCAGGCCGATCGCTACGTTCTACCTGGTCGTGTATAGCTACTATACCTGAGAGAGGCGCCAGTTTATCATCGTTGGTGGAGGCAAGCCGCCACTTGAGTACTCCCACGTCGCTGTTCAGGGGGAAGTTCCTCTGAGCCTGCTTCAGGCCGATCACTCCGTTCGATCGGAACGCTTCCTTGTCTACGTTGGGGTGGGTCTGAAATACAAATAGTTTATTGAAATATTTGTCGCTTATTTTCTTGGATTTGGGAGCCGTCATTGACATATGCAATTTTTGTTTTCATTCAGAGTGTTTTGGTAGGAAAGTAGTCGCCCTGAGTGGGGTGCATATTGCTCACAGCGATATTTTATGTAAAGCAAAAAACTGTAAAAGAAATTATTATTATTATTATTGGAGTTTATTCTTTGAGAATCGATTTTATAGAGATAGAAAGAGATAAATATATTAATAGAGAGAGTAATTTGCAGTCTTGCATTGCAGCTGACACACAAGTTGTTATTATTATTATTACAGTATAACTCATAAGGGAATGTTGTGGTGTGGCAGAAGATGTAGTGACAAAGATAAAGAAAGGGATGCTTAGATGGTTTGGACATCTAGAGAGGATGGAAGAAGGCAGATTGACGAAACAGATTTATGAGACGAGTGTGAATGGGCCAGCCGGTATAGGCCGACCTAGGCGAATGTATCACGACCAGTTTGGAGACGTTTTAAAGAAAGGTTAAGTCAAAAGTACCCATAACCGGCGAGCATGTATGAAGGCGCTCATGAAAGTGGAAGAAGCGAAGATGTATGTCAGGATCGTAGCATTTGGAAAGAAGTAGTATTCCCCTACCCGAACGGGATAAAGGCGTGATTTTATGTATGTATGTAATAATATAATAATAATATCATTTATTTATCTCAAACACAAATACAATTTCCAATTTTCTTTAAATTATTATTGTATGTTCGAAATGAACAAACTGTTGAGACATATTATGTATTTTAACACCTTTTGTACACAGTTTTCACAATATATATATATATATATATTCTATTCTATTATTATTGAATGAGACTGGTGCCTGTGATAAGTTTAATAAAGCCTGTAATACAGGTCACCAAGACTCTTCCGCATAATTAGTTAGGTACGTAAAATTATTTGCTATGTGTTTATAAGTTTTAATTGTATATAATTATTATATAAGTAATATAATTATATTATTACATTAACATTTTAAGAATAACTATTTTGTTTATATGTATGAGAGTATAATGTGACCTGACCTGTAGTTGCAGAGGCCTGGTATCCTTGTTGTCGACGTGCACTTGGATCCGTCCGTACTGCTCGTTGGATATGTTCAACGTCAGCAAACCTGTTCAAGTTCAACACATTTATTCAGTATATATATATATATATATATATGTATATATATATACATATATATATATATATACGCACATGTACGCTTCTAAAATTATAAAATTAATCATGATTATCACGTAAACAGCAAAAGCATAGTTTATCGCTTTGAATTAAAAAACATAATGGCTCATTAAGCCATTCAGCTGTCATCCAATCTTCGACGTCAGACTATCAAAAATTGTTTTCATATCATTCTTCTAGAATTCCGTACACAAAGGGTACCAACTACCAACGGAACCCTATTAGTGAGCGTGATGTGCGGGCATTGGCTCGCAATACAAAACACATTTGATCTTGTCCACACACTGCCGGCACCCGGCGCCGTTCGATAGGTTATTGTTTTTTTATCTGAGGTTGTTTGTTTTATTTCTATGTAAACGCATCTGCCACGTTGCAGTACATGACAACTAGAAGAAACACAACCACCGGAATCGGTGGCGGTGGACAAACGATCGCCGGCACATCATTTTCAAACCGGCCCGAAAAAATCTCGGTGCCGGTGACGTCCCGGTGCCGTTGCTGTAGACAAACGCTCTAACGCTACCATCATTTTACCGGTATATCAAGCACTGCCTGTTTTCTCAATATTACGGTGTCGTGCAGTCACTGGAAGAGAAGAGTTAAAGACAGAGTTCAGTGGGGAGCATGGGATGTAAGGGAGCACAAATACCACCTCTGTGCTCCCAGCCAACCTGACCTGCCCGTGGTGCATTCTGCTGACCAACAAACGAGGCTCTGGCGACCGACAAATGGTGGTATAACCATTTCGAAATTATGACGTAGCTAAATACCACAGGCCGGTGACGGGCAGCAGCGTCACCGGTGTGAGAAGCATCGTCCTGCGATCGCCAACCCGCCTGCCCAGCGTGACGATTAGGGCATATCCCTCCCAATGGTGCATGATGGAAAGCCACAATAAGCCGCGGTCCCCAGTTCCCGGCCACCCTGCTATTCTTTACCACGGCGGCGGTCACGGTAACGGCAGGGCAGGGGGTGCTAAGAATCCCCGGGCTACGGTACGCCGCCAATACAAACTGACCCTCGCAACGTACAATGGACGCACGATTCGGCTGGACGATCATCTGGCGCAGCTGGAGGAGAAGCTGAAACACATAAGATGGCACATCCTGGGGTTATGTGAAGTCCGAAGACAGGGAGAGGACACCATAACCTTAGAATCGGGCCATCTTATGTACTACAGAGAAAGAGATCAGCCATCCCAAGGCGGCGTGGGGTTCTGGTCAACAAAGTTCTCAGTGACAACGTTGTCGAAATCTCCAGTGTGTCGAACAGGGTAGCGTACCTCATAATTAAGCTAACCGAGAGGTACAGCCTCAAGGTTATACAGGTTTACGCACCGACCTCAACACACTTGGATGATGAGGTGGAGAACATGTATGAAGATATCTCCAGAGCTTTACATACCACCTACAAAGCTCACTACAACGTTGTCATGGGAGACTTTAACGCCAAAGTGGGAGAACAAACTTGCAGTGAATCGACAATAGGACCACACGGATTTGGAAGTAGGAATTACAGGGGGCAAATGCTGGTCAATTTCTTCGAGAAAGAGGGGCTTTTCTTGATGAACTTGTTTTTCAAGCAACAGCCCCAAAGGAAGTGGACGTGGCAAAGCCCCGACACTGTGACTAAAAATGAGATTGACTTCATCATTACGGATAAACGAGGCATATTCAGAGACGTCTCCGTGATCACTAGGTTTAATACTGGAAATGATCACCGACTTATACGAGGCTCTCTGAATATCGACTTTAAAGCAGAGAGATTCCGATTGATGAAGTCTACGCTCCGTCCGAACCTACTCCAAACCGTTATTACATTCCAATTAAAATTGGAAAATCGATTCGCTGCCTTGGAAACCACAGATGCCGTAGACCAGAAACTCAAAGAAGTGGTGTAAATCCTCAGGGATGAACTACTCCAAACTTTCGGCAGAAACTCTTCGGCTTATGGAAGAGAGACGAACAGACCCTATGTCAGCTTTGTCAACTAACCTGGTGCGCAATAAATCCATAAAGAAGCTGGTACGACGCGACCACCGATCCTCTAACACGCTCTTGATTAAAGAATCAATTGAGCAGAATCGGGAGTAGAAAGTGTTCTTCCAGCCTCTGGGTAGAAGCCACTTCACAAAGCTGACAACGTCAACGGGAAACGTCGTCGCATCCAAGTCAGAGATACTGTCGGAAGTTGAAGACTTCTACGGCAATCTCTACGCATCGCATGCTTCAAGGCCCGTACCAGATACTGAGGATTCTAGAGCTGTTCCCCTGTGCTTAGCATTCGTGGACTTATGAGAAGGCCTTCGACTCAATCGAAACCTGGTCCGTTCTGGATTCCTTGCAGCGTTGCCAAGTCGACTGGCGATATATCGAAGTTATGAGATGTCTGTATAATGCCGCGACGATGACTGTACAAGTACAGAACCAGCGAACTAAACATGTCCACCTGCGTCGAGGAGTGAGACAGGGGGATGTCATATCCCCGAAACTGTTCACTAACGCCTTGGAGGATATGTTTAAGACGCTGGACTGAAAAGAATTTAGCATTAACATGAACGGCAAGTACATCTCTCACTTAAGATTCCCAGATGACATTGTCATTATGGCAGAGACACTGCAGGACTTTCAAAGGATGTTGAATGGCCTAGCTGATTCTTCTCGTCGCATCGGTCTCCGGATGAATTTGGATAAAACCAAAGTCATGTACAACGAGCACGTTGTTTCGAAACCGATTACCGTAGATGGAATCCCACTCAAAGTTGTTACGCAGTATGTTTACCTAGGGCAAACGCTCTAACTAGGCAAACACAGGGGTCTTCAAGTCGCGAGTGAATAGGTATCTTTTGGGTAAGAGCGCTACATCATCGACCGCATCGTCACTTAACATCAGGTGAGATAGTGGTCAAGCGATACCCATTATCACATAAAAAAAAAAAAAAAAAAACACAACTTCGAGAAGGAAATCCAGAGGAGAATTCAGCTGGGCTGGGCAGCTTTCGGAAAACTCCGTCGGGTCTTCTCGTCGCCTATACTGCAGTGCATAAAGACAAAAGTCTTTAACCAGTGCGTCCTTCCTGTGATGACATACGGAGCCGAGACGTGGACACTCACAGTTCGACTGGTCCACCAATTTAGTCGCTCAGCGAGCTATGGAGAGAGCTGCTCGGAATTTCTCTGCGGGATCGAATCCGGAACGAAGTAATTCTCTCTAATCTGATGATGATACTACTTTTGAACAAAGGTGAAGCTGCGTGGTACAGCTAGTAGTCCTTACTAATATTATAAACGCGAAAGTTTATATGTATGGATGTATAGCTGTTTGTTACTCTTTCACGCAAAAATTACTCAACCGATTGAGCTGAAATTTGGTATGTAGATAGCCTAGACCCTGGAATAACACATAGGATACTTTATATCCTGATATTTCCACGGGAACGATGTCTACGCGGGTAAAACCGCGGGACACAGTTAGTAATTCATAATAAACTCACCAGAAAGTTCATAGTTTTGTATATCGCCATCTCTTCCTGCGACCAGATTCAACCTCTCTTCAAACCGCAAGTGGACACTGTAACAACATTTGGGATTCAATTGACCACCAAAAATAAATAATGTAAGACCCCTAAGTACTATTAATCTATTATCAAAAAATTCTACTAATACCAAATTGTAGTAAATTATCACAAAATATTAGGCCGGTTTTAGTGCTCGACCGATCGTCGGTACGCACGTCGGTTGTGCTTGTCATTTGTATGAAAATTTACAAGTCGTGACAGTGGTCGGCCGACCGTACGCACGCGTATATTGCTACGCACTGCGTACAAGGACCGTCAATCAAGCGTTTCCGCATGCATAACGTCAGTCGATCGACGCGCTATGGAAACATATTAACGCATTCAGTGCTACACCGTTCAGTGGACTGATCTACGGATGTCGTGTACGTGTTTGTGACTAGTCCGGCCAGTTTGGTCAGAGCACTGAAGGTTACAAACTGACGATCGGTTATGCGTATCGTACCAAGGTTGCTCGAACACTAAAACTGGCCTAAGCAAGCAAATTAATGCGCTATACTACCCACATTATAATAATATATCAAACTGTTGCATAATGAGGGGTATTAAAACACGAGCGTGTGTTTAAAAATTAAGCCGTAGGAGTTTTCACTAACACAATAAAGAAATACCAACAATTCTAATTATTTTAGATCGTTTAAAAAACTAAAAAGCACTGATTTCAAATATCTCGCAGAATCGAGGAAATATAAAGGGGATCACCTGGGAAGAATCTTCAAACAAAAATAGAACTTTCCAAATCGGTTCAGGCGTCCTTCAGTAATCGGTGAACATACACACAAAAATACGGCGAATTAAGAACCTCTTCCTTAGATGTATGTTACGCGATTACTCCGTCAATTGTGAACCGATTCCAATGATTATTTTTCCGACCCAAATATCGACCAATAGAATTGCACCATTCGACGTCACGTGGTACAACCTACATGGTATTATACTGAAAATTTTCTCTGTTGTACCACGTGACGTCGAATGGTGCAATTCTATTGGTCGATATTTGAGTCGGAAAAATAATCCCCCGAATACCACACGAGCTTCAAAATTTATCTGGCATTTCCCTCAAGGTTCCCTGCAAACAAATGAAGTCGTCAAGTTTTTCAGGAAAAATCACTCGCGCTTCGCGCTCGTGATTTTTTAAAAAACTTGACTCCTTCATTTGTTTGCAACGAACGTATCGGGAAATATCCGATAATTTTGAAGCTCTTGTGGTATTATAAGTGATTATTTTTTTAATTGGTAGGGTACATTTCCATGGTCGTCCCTTACGAATAAATCATAAGTCAGGAACTCTAATTCAGAACAAATTCCACACAAAAAGTGGCCCGGCCCTCCTTCAAACCAAAACTACGCAGATTAAAAATAAGAATCACTTTCGAAGTTACAAATGATTGGCTTGGAGATTGATTTAAATTCGGAACGAAAGCAGGGATTGGTTCGCGCATGTGCTGTAATGTCTGTTATGACAGTTGAGTCAAACAAGACAAATGTCCGACTAATGACGCGCTGGACACGACTTTTAAACCCGCCTGCTTGGACACGACTTTTGTTGGGTCATTTTTAAAACGCACTTTTCCTGACTTATGATTTATTCGTAGGTCCCATTGTAATTTCATCGAGATCTGATAAGCATCTCCAGAGATATGACGATAAACGTCTCAAACTGGCTACTGAACCTGACTCGCGCGGAATGGAAGTCGGTTGTTTTAGTTTTTAAACCATCTTAATTATTCATTATGTTTCTTGAAGTGTTACACACTTTATATTTTTTGTACATAGTTACGTCGTATCGATAGGATCGCACCGTGGCTTAGTTGGTCAGAGCATTTGGGCATGTTTCCCAGGAGGTGCTGGTTCGAATCCCGTCGATACGATGCAATTTTGGATTGTGTGTAACAATATCTTAGTTATTGATGAAAATGGCTCATTGGCTATGAACATAAAGCAATACTTGTTTTTTAATATCATAAAGCCTAGCGTTTGACCACTATCTCATCTGTTGGTAAGTGATGATGCACGCTAGGCCTAGAATGGGAACTGGCTCTCAAGTATAGCTGCCACAACACATTAGATGTTTGTCGACAGATTTTCTAACTTGAGCGTGGTAGTTATAAATATTAAAATACGGGACTTATCGCGCCTAAAACATTAATTTTTGATTATAAAACACCTACTATTATACTCAATACTATTTGTTGTCGACTTTCTCGAATACTATATACAAGTGAATGGAGTGACTATGGGATAGCCCATTGCTCCTGTGGTGGCCTTCTTATTTATGGAGTGGTATGAAAGAACGGCACTAGCGACGACGTCAAATAAACCGAGATACTGGTGGCGTTATGCTGATGATATTTTCGCGGTTGTTAGCAAGGAAGGACTACCAGATTTCGTAACGCATCTAAACAGCCTGCACAGAAATATACAAATCACGGTTGAAATGGAGAAAGAAGGAATTTTGCCGTTTCTGGACGTACGCGTGATTCGCAGATCTGATGGTAGTCTACCGCACACTGTATATCGCAAACCAACCCACACAGAGCGTTATTTGCATGCAGACTCCCATCATCATCCTGCACAGTTGTCCTCGGTACCTAGGTCATTAATTAACCGAGCTCTGAAACTATGTGACCCTCAATCTATAAAGACAGAGCTCGAGCACGTGAGGGGTGTACTAGAGGACAATGGATATAATTGGAGACAGTATGAGCGCTTGGTTAGCAACAGTGAACGTAACCGAGCACCGTGGGTGGAAGGTTCTCCAACGTACTTGCCGTTCGAAAGAGGAGTAACGGACAAAATCGGATATATCTTACGAAGGAAATATAACATCAAGACATTCTATCGTCCAGCAGGCCAATGTTCAGACAGATGTTACGTTCACCAAAAGATAAAGATCATTTGAACGTACCAGGGGTATATAGAATACCGTGCGACTATGGCAAGAGTTACGTGGGAGAGACTTTGACGCAATATCGCGACCAGATTGACTGAGCATATCAGGAGTATTAAGAATATGGACATCAATTGCTCCGCCTTGGCTGAACACGCATATCTCTCGGACACCAATCACTACATTCGGTAAGACAAGGCCTCCGTATTAGCAAGAGAAAAGTACTTCATACCTCGAAAAATACGTGAGGCCATCGAGATAACCCGCCACCCGAATATAAACAGAGATCGTGGATGGAGCCTGCCTACAACATGGATACCTATTCTTAATGCTTCCTCAAAAAAGAGATTTCTCCAGTCTGGAACGTGACACAGTCAGCTTTGTTTGTAACAATGCTTTTGACGAGAGTGATGATGAAAATCTGTCAAGCATCGGACAAACTCAATCTCACACCATCACTGAGCAGCGCCGCTCGCCGAGCCCCCCTCCCCCGACGAGCCGCGCGCTGCGAGCGGCGTTCCGCAGTGCTCGTCGCGATCTCGCTGCGTGAACTCCCAAGGATGTACATCGGACATGCATGAAACCTAGGTCGAGACAGTCGACAACAAACAGTAGTGAGTATAATAGTCGGTGTTTTATAATAATGATTCAAACTCACGATAACTATAAATGTAAAACATTAATTTTTATTTAACTCGACGTTTCGACCAAGTTGCATTGATCGTGGACGTGAATATTTATAATGATGTGTTCAAATCGCGAAAGTTTAAAGGAAGGTAGCTGGCCGTGCAGACACGAGATAGTATCCTACCACCATGCGGGGGTTGGGGTTTCTTAACGATGTATTTCCTTCACCGGAGGGCCACTGTGAAAAGCGCAAAAATAATTCTATAAAAAACTGGTCCCTCACTATAAAATAAACAATATACTTACTCTTTCTGCATAGCTGCGGGTCCGGCGGGGCGGTCCCGGGCGAGCGCCGCCGGCGTGGCTGACGCGACCACGTCTCCCTCGCTCTGTAGCCGGGACACGAACGACTCCGCGTCCGTACCGCGGGAACCCAACTTCATCGCTGAACGACCTATTGGACGCCTGTCGTTACGTTATACAGCTGTTAATAATCATTACAATAGCCTTCATTTAGACAGGACATTACTAATGGCTAGTTTACACAGCGCGAGCAGCCGCCTAGCCAGTAGACAGCTACCCGGCTTGTTTTCTGTACGCCAGCAGCTCGGCTCGCGTTTGCTGTCTACAAACGAGGGCGGGACGATAAGTAACTAGCCTAATAAGAAAACACTTAACTTTCCGTGATAAAATTAATTTTATTTTTCGACATAGTCTCCGTGAACCTCTACGCACTTATTCCATCTTCATTCTAAAGCAGTAATGCCTTCCATAGAATGATTTATTTCGAGGCCTGCAAAATACTCCTACAGCGGCTATGACTTCATCATTTGTGGCAAATTTCTGTCGGCCCAAAACAGTTTTGAGCTTAGGGAATAAGTGGAAGTCTGATGGCGCTAGTTCAGGTGAATAAGGTGGGTGGGTCAGCAATTCATACTTCAATTCGTTGATTTTTTTAATTTAAACCGCTCTTTATTCAATTTTATCAATTCGAAAACAGTTGACGAAATATATTTTCAAATGACAAAAAATCTATAAAATTTTAACGCCACCAAATTCAAATTAAGAACACAGGTGGCCAGAGATACGAATTTTAAAATGACATATATATTTTTTTAATTTTAAGTTTTTTAAATAGCCGAGGCTAGTTACTTATCATCCCGCCTACGTATTATGACACTGGTAATCAATAAAGTGTTTTTGTATTGTATATTTGTATTGTATTAGGCGTCCATTACACGATAGGTTTTGCTGTCAGTATGCTCACAGTCACGGCTGTGACTGGTGGATAACTGATCGTCTAATGGGGTGATTGACGGTGACTGACCGATATTTACATACTTTGGATTGCTGCATCAGCAACCAAAAGTCATGACTGCAAGCGTTCAAGATATAAATTTCGCAGATCGAGATTTTTCAAGATCATATTTTTAGTCTTCAAAAGTTTATTCTACATACGCAACCGCCACTGTGTAGAGATTTACTACGATAACATGGCCCGCCCCTCTAAATTACTGTTTTAATGTGTGTAGTCACAACCTTACGAAAGAGTTTGTATGTAGTTGTAATTATTCGTCTTCAGTAGCAGGCCGGCAGTACCAGTACGCACACATGCGTGGTGGTGCATTGTAAATACTTTCACAAATAATTTCAAACGTTTTGAATTTTGGAGAGGCGGGTCATGTTATCGTAGTAGATCTCTACATTCTTCTTGGGTATAATACTAACGTGTCTCTGGCGGGAGTGGTAGGTATCTTCTCAGTGAGAGGCTCTGCGCTGGCGGAGGATGAGATAGAGGAGCTGCCGAAACCACCGCTGCTGCCTATAAATAACACATATCTCATTGCACATCTTCATTACATAAACAAAGTGTGTGAGCTCCGACGAACGACTGGAGTTTACTCCTTAAAAATCATTATTATTATTATTTTGGTCAAGGTCAAGGTCAAAATCAAGGTCATGGGGGCTAAATATGAAAATCGTGTTTTAACCTTTTGAGCGCCACGCTACAAACGCACTCCCGTGCCCTGTACACCAAGCGGTACGTACGGTTTTGTATGGTTTTTATTTTCTATAGACGACGTTGGCGTATAGGGCCCGCAAGTGCTTGTCCTGTAAGTGCTTGTGCTATAAGTGACGTTGGCGCTCAAAAGGTTAAGGAGTAAGCTCCAGTATACTTTGTATATACGCACATGCATAATCTCGAATCGAAGTGAAAGGTACGCAAAGTACGTTACGCATAAGAACGTTACGCCTCACTTTTAGTTAACGCTCAATTTTACTCCTCATAAAATGTTCATACCGCGGGCTAAATGTGAAATCGTTTCTTAGGAGTAGTAAACTCCAAAAATATCTATACTCATATCGTAAAGTTCTGATTATGAATTCAAAAATAGTACCATAATGACAGACTTTAAGCATGTACAACTTAAATAAAATTAAAAAGTTTCATTACGATACAGATTTCATAACAAAATAATGCTCTAAAATAACTTTTTCTGTTATAGTACACTTTGGATCGACCAAGGAGTTTTCAGTTCGTTTTATAATTGTTTATGGGGATCGCGCTATGGCGCATGCGCGGGTTAACTTGGCGCATGCGCAGTTGAAAGTTGATGGTTAAGGATCTATTGTTGTGTTTGTTTAGCTAACTTTTTTTGCTAACTTTGTTTTTTTTTTTAATTTATATGCTAATTTTAGGCTTCGAGCATTTACCAATGGAGATGTTAATGCAAGGCGTACCCCTCTGCTGGCCATATAGCCATTATTGGCCATATGAGCGTGTGTAACTACGCTGTATTTTTAATACTGTGTGCGTGTTTCAAGCTAGTGTGCGGGATCGTTAAAGTGAGTGATTTGTGTGTGTGGAATGCGTGTTTACCTCGTCCCCCGTAAGTATCGGCAGAAAAAAATGTTTGCGGATTACAATGTAAACATCTCCATTGGTAAATGCTCGAAAATTTTAGGTAAGAACCTATTGCATGAGTGTAGATAAAATAGTGTATAAAATTGCACAAAACTAAGTAACTTTAACTTAATTAACACACGAGTGTGTGTTTAACACATATCACACGAAAATAGATATTCAACAATACCCCACTTGACATATTTGTTCTAGACTTTGTGCCCCCTAGAGAGCGCAGTATTCAATTTAATGTGACGTCACACATAGCCTTTAACCAGCGGACAAATAAGACGCTTCCAACGACACCTGATTTGTCAAATTATGATAAGTAGTTTAGAAGTTATAAGTTATGAGGGTCAAAACAGTTACTCCCGCAGCCCGCTGTCTGTACGCTTTTAGATCTTTTAAACTACGTAACGGATTTTAATGCGGTTTTCAGCAATAGATAGAGTGATTCAAGATGAAGGTTTTTAACCAGGATTAAACGCGAGCAAAGTCGCGGGCGCAGCTAGTAAATGATAAATATATGACAGAAGCATCCTTACCGAAAGACATCTGTGATCGCGGCGGCAGTCCTTTCTTGGCCGCCTCCAACCTCTCCCGCTGTAGTTCCTTCGCACGCTCGCGCATACGGTTCGCTGCCTCGCGTTCTTGTGTCTGGAAATGTAATATACCTACAGTAGGCTCTATTTTTAACCAACTTCACAAAAAAGGAGGAAAGAAAAAAGGAGGAGGATAATACGATTGTATTTTTTTTTACCTCAGAACTCCGTCAATTCTTAACCGATTTGATAAATTATTTTTTTGTTTGAAGGAGTATGCTTCCGGTTTGGTCCCATTGTAATTTTATCGAGATCCGATAAGTATCTCCAGAGATATGGAGATAAACACCTCGAACTTAGTACTGAAAATGATTAGCGCGGCATGTGAAGTCGGTCGGTTTTTTTCGTTTTGATCTTAAATTATTATTTTGTTTTATGGCTCAGAGTATAATAAATGTATCACTATTATAAAACTAATCTCCTTCCGCGTCTGTCTGTTCGCGAAACTAAACTCTAAACTACTGAACAGATTTTCGTGCCGTTTACACACATATGATTTTCACCCATATGGTATATGTGTAGAATTCGTTAAGGTTTTACGAAAATGGGTTGAAATATGACGATGATTATTGAAGACGTTAATTCATACTCGACCACAGATTATCAGGGCGAGCGAAGCGAGCCCTAACACTATCCCACAACCTGAGCACTTTTGTGGTACAGTTTACTGAAAAACTATCACGCCTGTTGATCTGTGCTTTAACGTAGTCATTTACATTAGGTGTGTTATCAGTAAAAAAATATAATTTTATTACCATTTAAAAAAATTAAGATTAATAATTTTTCTTCTAGGATAGAATATCATTGTACTACTAACGCCATCCGTTAGGAGATCAAAGAATTAGCTTCGCTGCGAACATCATGTTTGGTTACTAACGCCATCTGTTGGAAATCTAAAGAATGTACATCTGTCATCCAAATGACGTCTGGTATCAGTGTGACCGTTTGTGGCAGATTTGGGACCTACATTTTAACTCTGGCAGATTAAGGGTCGGCTCACAACACACAACAATAGAACCGCGTGATAAACAATTGAACTTTATTAACTACTCAATAAGATACAATTTGTTTTGAGACAATTTGGTGGCATCAATCGTTTTGCTGCGCCGCACGGCGTCGGGCTGCGCCGAGCGGCTTCTGGCTGCGCCGCGCGACTCCAAATGCATCATCGCATCGCGTCGCGTCGCGTCTCATCGCGTCGCGTCACGGTGTGAACTGACCCTAAGCTGACGATTCCAAAAAGTGGCATATTTCAAGGATCTTTATGAATATTGAAATATAAATACAATTTTGTCAATTTTCTGTTTCTATTTAAAGTATAACATTTTTATTATGCATTTATTTGGTTGGAAATTTGTAAAAGTTTGAATGAGAAGGTAAATAAACTTTATTTTTATGCCTTATTTTATGCCATAATTCAATAATATGAAGGCAGATTTTTTGCCAGTGTCGGGCAGATTCGCCATTTAATATAAAAAAAACTGCCTTAAAAATTATTACCAGGCAGAAAAACTACCGAGCCCTCACAAAGCTCTGCTTTTAGCTAGTATAATAGTTACTACGTAACAGATATTTCACTCCCCTACAATAACACAATACCAATGCTTATTTCAGACAATACAAGCAAAAATGTGTCTAAATTTTTAAAAGCAAAAATTTAGTATCGTTAGCATTAAAAATTAAAAAATATTATGCTGGTTTTTTGTCAAACCCGCAAAATAACTATGAAAAACATAAATCGTTTCTAATATAGAATACGAATGCGCAGTTATCCCGTCATTTGAATAATAATATGCGTTGCGCGCGTGTGAGCAGTGACAACCGACTGGCGGATACGATACCAACGCCGGCGCTGGTCGAAAGTTTAGGTATAAAGCGCTGTAGCTATCTATGGGCGAGAGCTATGAGGGAGGCCCGACTCGACGCAACAAACTGATGCAAACAGATGCAGGCATATAATTATACTCTAACCGTGGGAAGCCGAGGCAAGTCGCTAGTATAAGAATCATTGTATTTAGCCAAACCACGAAAAGGCTAGAACATTTACTAAAATAGTTTTTTTAGACCGTCATTTACATTGTCAAAAATATTGGATACGTATTTTTTTTTTGTCAATTAAACAAAAAAGACGAAGATTCAGAGCGTTAAAATTCTGCGTGACGTCACGGTCAGCGGTTCGAGCCACTCCCAAAACTTTAACGCTCTTAATCTTTGTAAATTTCTACTGATTTGTAAAATAAAAAATACGTGTCCATTATTTTTTGATAAATAAACCAACTGACGGACTAATTAGAATTATATTTTTTTTACCCAGTCATTATCCCTATTAAAAGTTTTTAAAATTTTAGTTGAAACATGTCGTGAAGTAAAGTCTAAGTTACATTCAAGTTCCAATAAAATCACAGTTCAGTCCAAGACAAGCTTCAGTTGATGTGGATGCTTTACTGCAGGCTTTAGGTGGAGGTTACTTTTTTTATTATATATATTTTTGTTTTATTTTTGGAGTACCATATTTCATATGAAAAATAAACCCTTATATAATCTTTAAAATCTTTGTTATATAATTTACCAACATACCTGTCTTACAGCTTGGAAAATCTTCTCTTCATGCGAGTCCATCTCAACAAATGATCGAACCTAAAACAATAAACCAAATCTTTACCTCTAATAAATACTTAGAAAGAGTGACCCCTAGATATGAGCGGATCGAACGGCATTTTATATAAAAATTGTCTGAAGTACACAGTTACGTGTATGGTTAGCAACCCTACTTTAATATTTTTTAATAGTCTGACGTCAACGATTAGATGACAGCTGAATGGTTCATTACTTTGTTTATTTTTTTTTTAATTCAAAGCGTTACATTCTGCTTTTGCTATGTTTTATATTTTCACGTGTATAATAATATGTACGTATATGAATACTGCCTACATACTGAATAAATGCTTTGATTAAAAACGTTTTTGTGTAAATTGCCAATTTTCTTGGTGCCTGTACATTTTTCGAATTCTGTGAATGCAACTCAAAATGTAGTCAAAAATAATCGACAGTCTCTTCAGAACGTTTTCCTGTAGTTGCAACGGAAGAGGTGCCTGTCCTTACGGTCACATCTCAAAAATGTACTTTCTAACAGGTGTCCCAAAAAGATCACCAGATTTAAATTTGCCGCTATTTTGTTAATACGAGTTGTACGGTGTTTTTTTTTTTGAGAATTTTACTGACATACGACGTGATTTAAATATATGGGGAAGTATTCAAACCAACAACGTTTAATTATAGTAAAAATACATCACAAAAATGTTGATACAATAGCCACAATAATCTGTGGCATTAAACATTTCCAGAAGTACTATGCAACAAATTTTGGTAAATGATCTGAATTTGCACGTGTCCAAAGTTCAATTGGTGCAAGAAATGAAGTTTAAAATTAAATCCGGCGCTCTTGTTGGGACACCCTATTGGTTGCTATATATCTTGGGGTCATGCTCAAGTTTTCCCCGGTAGACCCAAAATCCTAAGTGTCACGGTGTTTTAGATATGATTTTTTGAAGTTATACTTCTTTTGGCGCGATAGAGAAAAATGATTAGAGTGAATTTTTACGATACGCGCGCACACCGACACCTAAATTTAACATTGTGAAGTTAGTTCTAGGTGGCATGACAATGTTCAAGTTGTATATGTCATATTTACCGTCATATTTTTACGTTAATAAAACCTTTTTTATTTAAATAAAATCATTTTGATTAATTTTAATATTTATCGTTAATCACTACTGCATTTTAGTTATTTTTTCCATACGCCACAGAAGTATAACTTCTAACGCGTGTACATAAGTACACACACTCTTTTTTTGTTTTTTTGTGGATAAAACTTGCGCATGACCCCCCAAACCCCAAAAATATTTTGTCGGTCCATCCACCAAACGACCTGTATAAATAAAAACTGGCCAAGTGCGAGTCAGACTTCAGGTCCCGCACACGGAGGGTTCCGAATTTCCGAAGTCCGAACGCCACGAACTTCTAACACCAACTAAGTGAATATTAACACAAAGGTAATTAATATTATTAAATATCTGGAAGACCACTAATCGAAGCTCTTTAAGTACTAAAATTGAAGATCTATTATTCTATACTGTAAACTACATTTCTGCAAATTAACTTAACTGTGTAAACAAATCGACCGAGGCCCACAAATTTAACAAATGAAACGCTTGCGCGTGCTAATTTTTCCTGTGCTGCCATCTAGCTGCGTCGAGGTGAATTAATTTCGTATCGTATCGTATCGTAAAAAACACGTTTTTTGTTTTAAACCCTTTAATTTTTAACTTTGTTCTGTTCTCAGTATTTGTTGTTATAGCGGCAACAGAAATACATCATCTGTGAAAATTTCAACCGTATAACTATCACGGTTCATGAGATACAGCCTGGTGACAGACGGACAGACAGACAGACAGACAGACAGACAGACAGACGGACAGCGGAGTCTCAGTAATAGGGTTCCGTTGGTACCCTTTGGGTTCGGAACCCTAAAAATCAATATAAATCAATGTTTGTCATCTATGCACTCCTAAACTATTCATCCGATTATGGTGAAAATTCGGTAAATTGTTCTTCATAAGGATTCTGGCCAAAAAATAGGCAATATCGTAAAATAGTTCTTTATAATATTAGCATATATATATAGATATATTTATATAGAAACATGTAACTAGGTAGTTAAGAATAATTAATAATATAAGAAGAATAATAATTACATAAAAAGTATATATATTAATATAGTAAAGGGGAAAAAAAAAAAAAAAAGTGTTTAAGTGTTAGTGAATGTGTGTTGAGTAATTAATATAGGTAAAATATAAAAAAAAGCATGGACTTCGTGTCTATGGTAATGAAAGGGAGGGGGTTTTAGTCAGTAGGAGTCTGACATAATTGCAGAGCCCGAGCTCTGCGGTATCTCATGATGGATTTCCCCCTCCCACGGAAAAAAAAAAAAAATAAAAATTAGCATAGTACATATAGTAGTATACCTGAGCCAAGTTAACACTCTCCCTGTATCCGAGGGCCACAATCTCATCAAATGCAAACAGCAAGTTGAATGCCTGGTTCAGCACCTCAGCCTCTGTGAGCTGGCTGCAGTATTCTGGCACCTGCAATCATAACATCGTTACCAATATAGTATTGAGTGTTACATTATTATATCAAACTCATACATATTTAAATAATTAATATATGTAGTTTAAAAACTAAAACAACCGACTTTATTGCCCCACGAGTCAATTCCAGTAGCAAGTTTGAGACGTTTACCGTCATATCTCTAGAGATACTTATCAGATCTCGATGAAATTACAATGGTACCACCTCGGAAACGAACCCTACCGATCACAAAAATAATCATTCGAATCGGTTCACAATTGATGGAGTAATCGCGTACATACACACAAAATAAAACATACAGACGAATTGAGAACCCCTTTTTTTGGAAGTCGGTTGAAAAGCGGATATGGCCCAATGGCTAAGGTGTCGGCCTGGCGATCGAGAGGTTGTGAGTTCGATCCCTAACCATTGTACTATTGACGTGTACCCACTCTAGACACAAGCATACTGAACTAAGTAGGAGGGATTAATAGATAAGACAGTACAAGGAATATTAGAATATGACCTCACTGGCTGCAACACCTAGACCTAAATTAGTGCAGAAAAAGTATAGAAGAAATTGAGTGCAAAAAATTTATAGGTTTGTACATAGATGGTAAAATTGATGAAGGTTTCAAAAATGACGTACGTAAACACTATAGAAGGGATTTCGGAAATGCAATCTCTAAGGGGGTGAAAGTTTGTATGAAACTTTTAAGTCCTACAATGGATTTATATACGAGTATGTACTCTAAATACAATATAAATGATTAAATAAATAGGAAAATAAAAATGAGACGATAGGAATATTTAATTGAAACAGAATTCAAAATTTCTGACTAGGCGAGTGAAACAGGGGGTGGAAAGTTTGTACAAAATAATTTTATTCACAAGATTAAAGTCAAAATGAGGAATTTTTATGGTAAAAATCCATAGTTGGTAGGAAGGAGCACTATATCAATGAAATAATGAATAATGAAATAATCAAAAAATTATACCACCATCAAGGAAAAAATCTGCTGCCATATATAACAGTGTTCCTGCAGTACACAGCCCTTCCGATTCATACCATTCTAAGACTAGCACGTACACCATCTTCGAGCACCTTATCCTTTTGAGCACCAAAGTCACATATACGTGACAAGCACTTGCAGGCCCTGTATACTAGCATCTTCTATAGAAGACAAAAACCGTACAAAACCGTACTGCTTGGCGTACAGGGCACGGGAGTGCGTTTGTAGCGTGTGGCGCTCAATAGGTTACCAAAAAATTTATGGCTACGAAGCTGCAGGGCATAGCTATAATAAGTATAATAAAATATATATATATATATATAATAAAAACAAACCACTCGGCTGAACAGACGCAGAGTCTCTAAGTCCTCCAGGATATTGCTGGCCTTGGTGGTGATGAGCAGCATGTACAGCTTGTCCAGCGGTTGGTACACATATCTGGAAGTATACATCACTATTGTTTACATCTGCAAGTAAACTCGAGGAAGTCTTGCATGAACTACTTGCAGTATCGTTTACACGTGGTACTAATTCCTGCAATTTATTTCTGCAATAAATGTCTTGCGGCGAAAACTCGCGGATCATACTGTCGCAACTTTTTGCAGAGGTATTTACCACACGAGAGCTTTCAAGTGTCGCAGAAGCTATTGCAATTAAGTCTATACTGTGAAATCATGCCGTCAAGACGCACACGTATAGCAGCTGCAATACCTAAGCTTTGTTTAAATATTCGATATTGATACATAATTCACAATGAAAATATTTAAATGTATATTTCTAACTAGCATCTGCCTGCGGCTTCGCTCGCGTGGCCTAATTTTTTACGACTTTTTATGACTCTGGTCGTTTTATGACTTAATTAGTCACTATAGATGACCCTAAGGTCGAACTCAATGTCCTCTGTTGTTAAAGTCATTAATCAGTATGATAAGGTAGACCAAGTTGTACTATTTAAATGTTTGACTCATTATGATGCATGAAGCTGAACACAAAAATATTTGTAATATTTCCTACAAAGGGTTAGGGTATACCAAGTTGTGCTGTTTAAGTGTTTGCCAAAATAAAAGTGTCCTATGTCCTACTATTTACAAAATTCAATAAAAAAACTAGATATCCAGACTTGTCTACCAGAAAAGAAATCCTATGTCCTTGTATGTTCTATTGACTATCTTTGTACATAATTTCAGCTGAATCGATTAAGCCGTTTATCAAATACTAGCAGCCCGCCCCGGCTTCGCACGGGTAGAACATATATGCCTACAAAATTTGCATCAGTTTGTTGCATCGAATATAAAATATGAACATATTTAACAATCATCGTCATATTTCACCCAATTTACACAAAACCTTAACGAATTATGGACCTAAACCTTCCTCATAAACACTCTGGCTATTGGTGAAAACCGCATGATAATCCGTTCAGTAGCTATTAAGATTATTGCGAACAGACAGACAGACGCAGTGATGAACTTTATTTTATAATACTTACGTAGTGATATTGGACGGCCCTTTGGCGTAAAGGATAGTTACCCTGATTCTGACCCGACGGTCGTTGGTTCTAATCCTAGCTATATACCTACCAATGAAAGTTTTATGTGCATTCATGAATCATGAGTTTTCGTACAGTGGTTGTGGGATCATTAAATCTACCAAAAAGTAGCTTACCATCAAGGAGGACATTTGCCGCCGTAACCTTACACCGTTCCCCGACGCAAAATGTAGGGGTAATATACGTTTAACGTGTGTATCTGTGTGTCTGTCTGTAGCATCTTAGCACCTAACCGGATGAACCGATTTTGTTTTTATATTGATAGTTTTTTTTTGTTTGATAGATGTCTTCATCGAGAGTTTTCTTAGCTTTGATTCATGAAAATTCGTTCAATCGTTATAAAACTATGAGCTTTTTTCTAGTTAATTTCGCTATGAAATCAACTTTCATAGATCTGATCAATTCGAAAATCTTCTTCTTCAACGATATTGTAAGAACATGGAAGCATTGACCTGATGCTGGGACATCTCCTGGACTCTACAGAATACTCAAATCCTCACCAACTTACAGCTCAGATTTTAAATGTCGTGTTTAGAGTCATTGGAATGATTTTAATGAAAAGATTATATATAGATCAGTCGGGGTGGCTTAAATTACTATATTATTATATATATAGATGAATATTATTTTATACAATAGATCATATTATTATACTATATTGACTTCAAATTGATTGTGATCGGTGAGGATCTACAGCATAGCTAAGCTTATAATAATATTTTCGTAGTAACTATGACCTAATCTGTGGTTTCACTGCAAATATTTTATTAATTTTGCGATGCGTGTTTCTGAAATTCGTGATATCTTCTAGAGTTTTCATTTGAATTATATACTGTAAAGGACAATTTTAATCTATAATATGCGGCCAAGCTAATTAACGTAATTATTTGGATAAGGATTAATACTATATACTTGAAAATAGCCTTGGAAGTTATGTCATATTTTTTAACAAAAAAATTAAGATTAAAATGGTTACTGTGAGTCAACCTTAAGAGATAGACATATGCTGTCGCGGACTTTTTTGTAGGTCTTATTAAGTTGTACAACTCTTGCATAGAAAATATTCTTCTATCTATTTTCAATTAAGCAGCGTTCGTAAGAAACGTGTTTTTTCGACCGTTTATTTGCCGACTTAGGTTGCAAATTAGGTCTCCACGAATGTACCTTTGATTTTAACGGGATAATATATAGCCTATTTTCATTCTGAAAGTCCATTCTATGTATTAGTGAAAGAATTTTTTAAATCGGTTCAGGAGTTTTTGAGCCAAATCATTACAAACATACAAAAATACAAATGTTCTCTCTTTATAATATTAGTATAGATGACGTCACACATATACAAAATTCAATAAAAAAAATCTAGATATCCAGACTTTCTGCCAGAAAAAACTATCTTTGCACAAAGTTTCAGCTGAATCGGTTTAGCTGTTTAGCTGATAAGAAGTCACATGCTTACAAAATCTAATAAAAAAAATCTCGACACCCAAACTCAACTACCAATAAAATAGTATCCTATCTCTTTCTTTGTCTTATTGTCTATCTTTCCACAAAATTTCAGTTAAATCGGTCCAGCCGTTTATCCGAGAAGAGATATATATATAGATATTTTATTCACAAAATTCAATTAAAAATCTGGTTACCAAGACTCGACAGTAAAAAAAAAAGTATCCTGTATCCTATTTTGTCCTATGAACTGTCTTTTCGGATTAATTCGGAGAATAAAAAGTTTAATAGAAAGTTCAACCCTCCATTTCACCCACTTAGGGGTGGAGTTTTGAAAAAATATTTCTTAGTAGATACTTGCACTTTACACAGAACACACCTTCCAAATATCACGTCTCTAGGACCAGTGGTTTAGGCAGTGCGTTGGTATATCAGGCAGTCATTCAGTCAAGCAGAAAAACGCGTGGGGGATAATTTTGAAAAAACTATGACACCCGTAACTCATTATTTTGATTTAAGAGTATGTGTACTAATTTTCGAGATAATTGATCCAGAGAATAAAAAGTTTCATAGAAAGTTCAACCCTCCATTTCACCCACTTAGGGGTGGAATTTTGAAAAATCCTTTCTTAGTGGATGCCTACACCTTACAAGAACAGAACACACCCTCCAAATTTCAAGTGTCTAGGATAAGCGGTTTGGGCTGTGCGTTGATATCTCAGTCAGTCAGTCAGTCAATCAGTCAGTCAGTCAGTCAGTCAGGACTTTGGATTTTATATATATAGATAGGTACTTCATAAAAAAACTACGCATCTCCGGCAGCTTTGGGTCTTTTACCTCACCAGCACTTTAATGGTTATCAATTAGGATTATTATGATGAATTTAAACATTCACTCGGGAACATAAAAAATATACTCAAAAAATTTCTTCACGTTCCCGCCAAAAACCCTGACACCTAACACCGGCACAGACGAATTGAGTGAACCTCTTCATTTTTGAAGTTGCTTAAAAACACAAATCACGCGTGCGAACTGCAAAACTTGCTGCGAGATATAAAAAAACTAGACTGATAAGCAGCGAGATCAGTCGCAAGTGGATGCGAACATGTTTACACCTGCTATCTATATCTTTCACAACTAATTGCAGGAAGTGCTCGACAAACTGTCGCGACAGCACTTGCTACAGAGTTTACACTTGCCGGAGAGACTGTCGGACATTTCTTGCAGATGTAAACGCGGGCTACATTTATCTAATTGAAGGAAAGGTCCCACACTGACATCCTGCCTAGGGTGTATTGCACACTTCTCCATCAGAATCTAGCCAAGACCAACCCTGGCACTGAAGATGATGTTGAGGTATATGACCACTTTATACTATTCCTATATACAGGATGCTGATTTAATTACCTACACTATTCCAACCTATAACATTCTAATTAATTCAACAGCCTGCATATGAATGTAGCACAGTATCAGATGTAAATGTTGTGGGTTTCACACTTCAAAGCTCACAATAGAACAACAGCATAAGGGAGCTGAGTTGGGTCCAATTTAATAACTACAATGTACGTTTTCTAGTATGACTATCAGTTTACAAATGTAAGTGTATTGTTCTTTTTCTTTTCTTTAATGGCTAATCTGTAGGTTGGGATATAATTATTGTTTGTAATTATAAGGCTGAGTTGCACAATCTTACTTTAACTATAACAAACGTCAAAAATCTGTCAAATTCCATATAAAATCACCGGTTAAAAGTTATAGTTACGGTTAAAGTAAGATGGTGCAACTCAGCCTAAGGGTTCCAACATAGTGTCAAACTACCATCCATTTTTGATGAATGCAGTGTAAATTGATTTGTTAATATGTTCTGGTTGACATAGCCTACATTTTTCCACAGTGGGGTGTTCATTATTCTGTAATGTGTGTCACAGAAAAATTGTGTTGCCTAACTTGATACCCAAAAGAAGCTTACCACCATAAAAAAGAAATCCTGCCATTACTTTGCAGTGTTCTGGCAGAACACAGCTTTTGAGAGTCAGAGAATTCTAGGCCTAGTGTGATCACCATCTTCAACCACATCATGCTAACCACCAGACTAGATAGTGGCAAACACAAGCCCATACACATTAAAAGAGAAAAAAAAACGTAGCTAATACATTTTATTTATGGTTATTGCATACAGTATAATATGTCGAAAAGAGAGACGGTTCTTATACTATAAGAACTGTGTCTCTTTTGTCTGTGTCCCTTAACAATTAAGTCTGTCACAGACTTCGCTATAATATATATAAATATACTGTGCTATATCCACACTAATATTATAAAGAGAAAACGTTTTATAACAAGTTCAACTTTTGAGATGCTTTATCACGAAGATTGGATTTGGAATACGAATGCACTTGGCATTCGCATTCCAAATTCCAAAATCGCAGAAAATATAGTTTCCAGGATGCAGGATCTCATACTTTTTTTTAAAAATATCTTATAGGCTAGCGTTTGACCACTATCTCACCTGTTAGTAAGTGATGATGCGGTCTAAGATGGTAAGCACGCTAGACCAAGTATGGAAACTGGCTCTCAAGGATAGCTGCCAGAACACATAAGATGTTTTGGCGACAGATTTTCTTACTTGAGGGTGGTAGCTAGCCAGGCGGACACTAGAAAGTGTCCTACCACCATGCGGGGGTTGTTGGTTTCTTAACAATGTTTTTCCTTTACTGGAGGGCCACTGTGAAAAGCGCACATAGATTTTTTGATAGAAAAATCCATTGGTGCACGGCGGAGTTTGAACTCTGTACCTCTGGCATCAAAGCCAACCATTCTCCCGATTACGCCACCGGGCTCTCAAAAAACACTCAGGCACATTAAACATTTAGGCAATGTTTAAAGGAGAGCTATTAAAATCTATGCTAGCAGTTATTGTAGACCGCTAATATCGCACGGAGGAAGCTGCGTCTTCGTAGATACAGAGCTCAAAACGACGACTAGACTCGACTACCGCGACCTATCGTGCGAACAGCTGTTCGACGTATGCGCCGTACAGGTTCACAAATATGACAATCTTGTAGTAAGCATTTACCACTCTAATCTGACCAATGTCGACGAATATCTCAAATTGTTTGACCGTTTACTACAAAAAATAAACGACGAGAATAGTATAGCAGTCGTAACAGGCGATATTAATATCGACCTTATGATAGACTCTTCGACGCGGAAGAAGTTGAACGACATCCTAGCGGCCCATAATTTCAGTCAGCACGTAAACTCGCCCACTAGAGTAGTGGGTGACAGTTACACATTGTTAGACCACCTATATACAAACATGGACCGAGAAAGAGTAGTTGCTAAAACTATACAGACTAACATAGGCGACCACTACGCCCAACGAACGTCGATTTCAGGTTTTGATAAAACGCGTAAAGTCACCCACATTCAGCGTCGTCTTGTGACGCAATTACGTAAACAACAATTTACAAATGCATTACAAAATATTGACTGGCATATCATTCTCAAAACTTATACAGAATGCGACAGCCTAGCAAGCAAAATAATCCAAATAATAACCAGCCAAATCCAAATATTCTTCCCGATTAGATTTTCGCCTATCCGCAAATCTAGTGCCCAATGGATCACCAACGACATAATACTTTTAAAAAACTTATTATCAGATATTTCTAAATTAAAAACTTCTTATCCGAATATTAATTATCTACAACTTTTAACCGATGACATTTCAAATTTATATACTAATAAACTACAAGAATCAAAATCACAATTCTACAATAATAAAATAAAATCAAGTAACAACAAAAGCAAAACAATGTGGGCTATAATAAACAAAGAAACCGGACGCGGAGTTCAAGTCAAATCGGACTTGACCGATCTAGTTAAGCGCAAGGATGGATGCCCTTTCAGTAGTAAATCCGAACTTGTAAATTATGTCAACAAGACGTTCCTGACAGCAGTCAGGCTATTCTGTAAGCTAGTTTACGCATCTCACAAGCGGAATCCGCGGTGAGTCGTACTACGAAATTCAAATCGTAACACGATTGTAATACGGTTGAATTTCGTGACACGAAATTCAAATCTCACTGCGAATTTCGCTTCCGAGATTAGCTTACAGAATAGCCCTACCGGTACGCAGGCCGGCGCACCGCCCGCTGACGTTCCTGCCAGCATAGCTACACTATCAGGCGTTTGTGCGTCTAATGATTGCTCCATTCATTTGAAACCCTTCAATGAATACGAAATCGTATTTATTATTACGAAAACAATAGCTAGAAAACATACTACAGATATCTATGATATTTCCACTAGTACCATCAGAGACGTTGCGCACATCTTAGCCCCGACATTAACCGAAACGTTTAATAGATGCCTAAAAAGAGGTTGCTATCCACTATCATTAAAGAAAGTTAAAATAGTACCTATCTTTAAGGGAAAAGGCGAAAACAATCAATTCAAAATTATAGGCCTATATCGATTGTGCCAGCGTTAGCCAAGATAATGGAAGTCGGCATTAATCACCGCCTGTTAAAATTTTTCACCACTTGTAACATATTCACCGACAGACAGTACGCTTACCGGCCCGGCAGATCCACTACTGCCCTGGTGCGTGAGGTCATCTGGAAGGTGCTACAAGCGCGGGAAAACAAACATCAGGTCGCACTCATATGCTGCGACCTCTCGCGCGCGTTCGACACGGCAGATCGTAGTCTGTTGAATAAGAAACTCGAACATTACGGCGTGAGAGGACCAGCCGCTAACCTGATGTTGGATTTCGTCACAAACAGAGCCCAGATTGTAACGGGAGACGACGGAAAGGTGCAATCTAATGAAGTAATCTCCGATCTCGGAGTCCCGCAGGGATCATGCCTCTCTAACACCACCTTCTCCCTTCTTATGAACGATTTACCTGGATACATAAAAGACGCTGAAATTTACATGTTTGCGGACGATGTCGCGGCGGCAGTGACTGCTCGCGATACACCTGCACTCAAAAGCAAGATTGGTGCAGTCGCTGGACAACTGCACAAATGGTTCCAAATAAATGGTCTGGCTCTAAATCTAGATAAAACCTGCTTTATGCAATTTAATTTAGCAAACAGATCTCAGGAGGCGTTGTCTGTGGACGTAGGCGGAAACGCTCTGTCTCAAGTCTCGCGAGTCAAACTTCTGGGCTTCCATGTGGATAATGCTCTCAAATGGGATTTCTACATAGATATGCTGTGTGCGAGATTAGCCCAAGCTTGCTTCGCAATAAGTCGACTCGCGAAAACAGCACCCAGACACGCTGTGCGTAACTGTTATTTTGCCACAATTAACTCCTTACTTATGTACGGTACTGAGCTGTGGGGAGACGCAGCCGATCGTGAGTGAGTCTTTATCCTACAGAAGAGGGCAATCCGCGCAATGGTACAGGTACCATGGGATGTTTCAACAAAGTCTTTTTTGTTGAACTAGGAGTTTTAACCGTCCCGTATATACAAATCTAACAAAGTTTGTCTATTCGTGCGCGCCAACTTGAATGAATTCCAATGTCTTGGTGCATGTCATAAGTATCAGACGCGCAACAAATACAAGTTGAAGACGCCATCACATAGCTTGACCGAATCAAGCAAGTCTGTATACATAAAAGGAGCATGGATCTATAATAATCTGACACAAACAATGAAAGACGCAGTTTCCGACAATGTATTTATAATTAAATTAAAACGGTTGCTAGTTCAAAAAGCGTACTACTCGGTAAGCGAATACCTAGAGGACAATATTGAAAACTGCTAAATTCCACTAGTAAATTATTAATTATTATTATATTTGACTTGTTATTACAAAATTGTATTACATGAATATTATATTACCATTACTGACTTGTGAAACACAATTTTTACCAATAAATTATGAATTATTAATTATCTATCCTACTAATATTATAAATGTGAGTTTGCAAGAATGTATGGGTGTCTGTTTGTCACTCTCTCACGCAGAAACGACTGAGCTGAAATTTGGTATGTAGATAGCCTACACCCTGGAATAACACATAGGATACTTATTATTCCGATATTTCCACGGGCATGATGTCTAGATGACGGACGAATTTCAGAGTAGAGTTAGTTCCAAGGGTGATTAGTCAAACTACCAGGTTTTTACTATTCATTCACTTACCTGACTGATTCTGTTTCTATGAACGTGTGCTGGCGGCCACTAGTCATGAGTTTTGGAAAAGCGGCTAGTAAGCCTTCTATACGCGCCTTCGTCATCTCCACAAACTGCCGGGACACCAACGCTGAGACATTGCAGAAAATTCACAGGTAAAGTACATTTCACAACTATTATCATAATATTACCAAGAACTACCATAAACACTTGATTTTTAAGCTTATATATTGTATGTTTACCTTTGCCCGACTTCGTACATACTGTAGCCGCAATTAACACCTGTAAAATCCCCAAAACATGGTTAAAAACTGTAAACACAAGCCGCTCACAATTTCATCACAATTACTAAATATTGGTGAAATTATTGCTATGAATTTTAATATGACGATCCGCATCAAAATGTTTATATTATTTAGATCAATTACCATTGTGATTTGGATTTATTTCCTCAAAATATCATGCAAAATTCAAAATATTGAAAACAAGACAGCTCACAACAGCAAGGCTGAGCAAGGTGACGTGTTGATCTTTTTATGACATTTATTTCAATAAAATGTCAGTGTCATCGACGTTTAAAAAAAAGTCAGCAACATTGCGTCTGCCAAATTAAAGTTAAAGGGCCTTATTCACGATCCATCCCAGCTGTACGTCAGCTCAAGGACATGCACGATGAACGATACAGAAGTACCGTGAATAGGCTTGATGTACGTCGATAATTATTATTAATTGTTTGCTGGACTTGCACGACTGATTTTGCATCCAGCAAGCACCCCCACCACCGTGAGCGTCGTGCAGATAGACAGTGAATAATGCGGACGTACGTCAAAGCAGTCCAGCATCGTGCGGCTTGATGGTGTATAGACTTGCTGTACAGCAGATTTAACATATACTACATATATCATACATTTATAATTTAAAAATATTTTGTTTCTAATATATCTTTACTCTGCTCGCTTGCTGCGCGCACGACAGTCAGTATGTTACATCCAGCGCCACGGCCTTGAGCTGACGTACAGCCGGGATGGATCGTGAATAAAGCCTTTAAGAGTCAAACACACTAGCGTTGGCCGTCAGTGTGCGTGCAGTCACTGTCAGCCCGCAGTCAGTGAAGTGTGGACCATCTGTGAAATGAGGAACTTTAGATGACTAGACATGAGGGCCAATCACGAAAATAGGCTGAATGAACTAAATGACGGGGACACAGTTAATTAGGCTGTATAGCTCCATCTCTGTCATGTTCTTTCATTTCAATCCCTATCAAATTTCGTGATAGGGGGGCTGATGTCAAGACCACGGAGAATACTCCATCTACCGTGGTTAAGACCACAGATTACTATATAAGTCAGACGGGGATGGAGTATTAGGTGGATGTGGCATTGAAATAACAATACTCTCCAACTCCAACTACTTAGTTGGTGTTAGAAGTTCGTTAAATAAACATAATAGTTAACGTTAACACAAAGATGTTAGGTTAGGTAATAATAATGTAAACCAGTGTCTTTATACTTTTTTATATTGCATATATTCTACAACTATAAAGAAATAATATAATACATTTGGGGAATCCTCAAGTAGCCTAAATGGCTACTGGTAACCTATTAGATTTTTTGGTCGCCATTTGACCCCTTAAGGTAGCCTAAATGGCGATAATTCACCTTATCTGGCACCCATGCACCACAGAGTACTTTTTACATATTAAAAAGTACTAAGTTATAGGTGTTGTCGCGGCGGTTACGATACACGGACTGAAGAAATCAAGATTGAACGTATAATGTTGTAGCGTGATCCGTGATCTATGATCCGCGATCAGAACTCTGTGATCGCGATCGAGATTGAGTGTGTATAGCCTTAAGTTTAAAAAGGCTTTCGACGAAGATAAATTAATTGTATTAGTCAGTCTGTATAACGTTGTATATACGTTCATTATTTCGTTACATTCATTATAATTACGTTCAAATCAGTTTCTTCCAATTTCCTCAGAAATTGCCGAACGACTGACAGACAAAATTTGCTGCAAGCCTCGGACAAAGAGAATATAATTCTACGTTAACCACGGATTATGACAGATAGAGTCTATTCTCCGTGCTGCAAACTGTCGCGGCACTGCAGTTCAAGTGCGGTATACCTAAAAGTGTCGCTACGTATCGCTACGTGTCGCGTCGCGCCGCTGCTGTGAAGTGTCGCTTAGTGCGGTTTAACCTTTATATTCTCTTTGTCCATGGTTTGCAGCAATTTTTTTCTGTCAGTCGTTCGGCAATTTCTGAGGAAGATGGAAGAAACTGATTTGAACGTTATTATAATGAACGTAAATGAACGTAACGAAATAATGACCGTATATAAAACGTTATACAGACTGACTAATACAATTAATTTCTCTTCGTCGAAAGCCATTTAAACTTAAGGCAGCCCACAAGGCAGGTACACACTCAATCTCGATCGCGATCACAGAGTTCTGATCGCGGATCATAAGATCACGGATCACGCCACAACATTACACGTTCAATCTTGATTTCTTCAGTCCGTGTATCGTAACCGCCGCGACAACACCTATAACTGAGTAGTTTTTAATATGTAAAAAGTACTCTGTGGTGCATGGGTGCCAGATAAGGCGAATTATCGCCATTTAGGCTACCTTAAGGAGTCAAATAATAAAAAATATCTCCTCCACTTAGATGGAGTATTATTAAAACTACTACGCTGTCCGAGCACGACCCCGAGTAAAAAGTATTGTTTGTGACTTCTGTCAATCTCTACTTAGTCTGTGGTGCTCTACAACGTAGCGACAGCGCATCGACAGCGTAGCGTAAATGTCAAAATTGTCAAAAATAAGCAAAGCAGTCAAAGCACATTGGGGTTAAGTACTCTAGATAAAATATTTTTTAAGTTTTTGATTAATTCGCCTTGAATATAAATATATTAAGTAAAATAATTTGAAACTACCGTCACAAAAATGGAGCATAATAATTAATTTGGAGGGCGAATTCTATGGAATATATTCGGACAGCACAGAAGCCATACAACAGTGGTAAGTGTAGCGATTTTTATTATTTTTCTCGTTATTTGAGATGTAGCACGTTGGGTCTTACGCTCTTGCATTACGCGTGTACCGTAACTTGAAGTTAAATCATTATTACGCTAATGTACAGTCCATTTAATTTGCATACAATGGTACATAGTTACGCTCGAACTATGCCTATGTCTGTATTCAAGTGTATGGTCACATTCGATGCGATGATCCTGTCATCTGGGTGTAGTTTGTTTTGTCTCTTTCATTAAAGTTGACATAGATTATTTATTCATAGTAAATACTTAATTAAAGTTTTTAAGTGTTTGTGACATGGAAGAAACTTCCCTTATTGATAGTGATAATGAGGTAGTCATTAATTACTTTAGATAACAGAGACAACAACATATATACAATAAAGGGTCAATACTTTCAACTATAGTTGCTCGCTTATCTGTAGAGAAAGTTACAAGCAAAACAATGTCAATTGGTCTTCACCAATAAAACGAAACCTGAAGAATCCAAACCAGAAAATAGTTTTCTATATCTATTTCCTTATTTGACGATTAAAGTTGTTGTGTTTCCTATATCCTGTTACGATATGTGCTTTAAACTGAAGGACTTTATTGACAGTCCACAGTTGAGATGTGTAGAAATGAAGAGATGTGACGCATGCGGTGTTCGCTCGGATCGAGCCAGACCGGACCGTGAGAGCCGGGAGGCGGGCGACCGCGACCCTCTTATACACTCGCCGTCTGCATCGCAGGACCACTCCTACGATAATATCAATTTTGTAAGATTATTGTCCATGTTTTCACGTCAAACTGGTATTTGTGAAGATAAATGTGTACAATGACAGGTAAGCACTAAACAAATGTGCACAAGTAAACTACTAAAACAAAATATAACCAACAAACACTTGTGAGGAAAAGATCATCAGAGGCATTTTCTAATTGTTCAGCTTTGTATGTACTGATTAATTTAGTGTGTACCAGCATACAATTTGTGAACATTCACATCTCTGCATATTATTCCCTATTTCACTTAAGATTTAGGTATAGAATCACACACCGTAATGTCCTGTGATGATTCACATGTCACTCTTGAGTTTAAAAGGGATACTACAGATTGAGTCATAATAGTAACTCTGAAATGTGATTATACCTGTTAACCATATAAAAATAAAAATAAATACTCCAGGAAACTTGTCTTTCTAAATATATTGTAATTTGTTGTGCTTTTGTCATTAATGTGGAAATAAAATATATCTTCTGCATTGTCAACAGTAATGATTGACAAAGTTGCTCATAATCTAATTACTTATAATATAACGATTACAATATGTAAACTACTAGTAGCCCAATTGCGTTCTAATTTTTTAATTTAGATCAATGTGATAAAATTTTGTAATGAAATACAGACAGTTAATTTCAACATACCACTCTGATGGTTGAATACTTTGACTTCATTCCATTTATCAGTCAAATTTTTAATGCATTTGTCGCCTTTACCAGGCCTCCCTCACTCGCCCATAGCTACTGCGATTTATACCTAAACTTCCATCAACTCCGGTGGTATTATCTGCAAGTCGGTTGTCACTGCTCACGTGCGCACAACATATATTATTATTCAAATGACGGGATTACTGTGCATTCGTATTTTATATTAGAAACAAATTTAGTTTTTCATAGTCATTTTGCGGGTTCGACAAAAAACAAGCATAATATGTTTAATATTTTTATGCTACCGATACTAAAATGACAAAACTGCGTAAAGTTCACTTTTTCGACTTCAAATTCGACTCTTAGTTAGGAATATTGATGTTATTTTGTGAGGTAAATAAAAAGAATTTGTAAACTTTTATTTATTTAATTGAGTCAACCCTTTACTGTAACACGCGCGCGCTGGTACATCGCGCGCTGAACGAAGTAATAACAACGCTAGGTCCAGCGCCTTAGACACATTTTTGCTTGTATTGTCTGAAATAAACGTTGGTATTGTGTTTTTGTAGGGGAGTGAAGTATCTGTAAATTAGTAACTATTATATAATCTGAATAGTCAATAATTAAAGTCTAATCTGGGTAATATCAGACCTTCAAAAAATCATACCAATTATATTTCTACCTGGTCTATCACCCGGTTTCTTTTATGCAAATCTTGAGTCATCTGATGTAAGGGATGTAAGGGAGCAGAAATACCACCTCAGTGTTCCCAACCAACCTCACCTGCCCGTGGTGCATCCTGCTGACCAACAAACGAGGCTCTGGCGACCGAAAAATGGTGGTATAACCATTTCGAAGTTATGGCGTAGCTAAATACTAAAGGCCGGTGACGGGCAGCAGCGTCACCGGTGAGAGAAGCTACGTCCTGCGATCGCCAACACGCCTGCCCAGTGTGGCGATTAGGGCATATCCCTCCCAAGGGATGCAAGCATGAATGATAGACAGCCACAATAAGCCGCGGCCCCCAGTTTCCGGCCGCCCTGCTATTCCTGACCACGGCGGCGGTCACGGTAACGGCAGGGCAGGAGCTGCTAAGAATCCCCGGGCTATGGTAGGCCGCCAGAACAAACTGACCCTCGCAACGTACAATGGACGCACGATTCGGCTGGACGATCATCTAGCGCAGCTGGAGGAGGAGCTGAAACACATAAGATGGCACATCCTGGGGTTATGTGAAGTCCGAAGACAGGGAGAGGACACCATAACCCTAGAATCAGGCCATCTTATGTATTACAGAGAAGGAGATCAGCCATCCCAAGGCGGCGTCGGGTTTCTGGTAAACAAGGTTCTCAGTGATAACGTTGTAGAAATCACCAGTGTGTCGAACAGGGTAGCGTACCTCATAATTAAGTTAACCGAGAGGTACAGCCTCAAGGTTATCCAGGAAGGCCCGGTGGCGCAATCGGGAGAACGCTTACCTTTGATGCCAGAGGTACCGAGTTCAAACCGCCGTGCACCAATGGATTTTTCTATCGAAAAACAAATGTGCGCTCTTCACAGTGGCCCTCCGGTGAAGGAAAAACATCGTTAAGAAACCAACAACCTCCGCATGGTGGTAAGACACTATCTGGTGTCCGCCTGGCCAGCTACCACCCTCAAGTTAGAAAATCTGTCACCAAAACATCTAATGTGTTCCGGCAGCTATCCTTGAGAGCCAGTTCCCATTCTAGGCCTAGCGTGCTTACCATCTTCGACCGCATCATCACTTACCAACAGGTGAGATAGTGGTCAAACGCTAGCCTATTAGGTATTAAAAAAAAAACTTGCAGTGAATCGACAATAGGACCACACGGATTTGGGAGTAGGAATCACAGGGGGCAAATGCTCGTCAATTTTCTCGAGAAAGAGGGGCTTTTCTTGATGAATTCGTTCTACAAAAAACAGCCCCAAAGGAAGTGGACGTGGCAAAGCCCCGGCACTGTGACTAAAAACGAGATTGACTTCATCATTACGGACAAACGGCGCATATTCAGAGACGTCTCAGTAATCACTGGGTTTAATACTGGAAGTGATCACCGACTTGTACGAGGCTCTCTAGATATCGAATTTAAAGCCGAGAGATTCCGATTGATGAAGTCCACGCTCCTACCGAACCTACTCAAAACCGTTGTTGGGTCCGAAACATTCCAATTAAAATTGGAAAATCGATTCGCTGCCTTGGAAACCACAGATGACGTAGACCAGAAACTCGAAGAAGTGGTGGAAATCCTCAGGGATGAAGGGACGAAGTTTTGCGAGACCAAACGTACGAGCAATGAGTCCAAATTTTCGGCAGAAACACTTCGGCTAATGGAAGAGAGGCGAACAGACCCTTTGTCAGCTTTGTCAACTAACCAGGTGCGCAACAAAACCATAAAGAAGCTGGTACGACGCGACCTCCGATCCTCTAACACGCTCTTGATTAAAGAATCAATTGAGCAGAATCGGGAGTCGAAAGTGTTTGTTTAGCCTCTGGGTAGAAGCCACCTCACAAAGCTGACACCGTCAACGGGGAACGTCTTCGCATCCAAGTCGGAGATTCTGTCGGATGTTGAAGACTTCTACGGCAAGCTCTACGAATCGCATGCTTCAAGGCCCGTACCCGATACTGAGGATTTTAGAGCCACCTTAACCCGCCTATTCACAGAAGATCTGCCCGAAATTAGCCGAGACGAGATCGTGATGGCCCTTAAACAGCTCAAAAATGGAAAAGCCCCAGGAGAAGACGGAATCACAACAGAGCTTTTAAAAGCCGGAGGAGCTCCAGCAGTTCAACAGCTTCAGCAGCTCTTTAATTCCGTTCTTTTCACTGGGAGAACTCCACAGGCATGAAACAGAAGCATGGTGGTTTTGTTTTTCAAAAAAGGTGACAAAACCCTCTTGAAAAACTACCGCCCGATTTCGCTTCTGAGCCATGTCTACAAGTTGTTTTCAAGGGTCATCACGAACCGTCTTGCGCGAAGATTCGACGAGTTCCAACATCCGGAATAGGCCGGGTTTCAAAGCGGTTACGGCACCATAGAGCACATCCACACAGTGCGGCAAATTGTACGGAAGACCGAAGAGTACAATCGGCCCCTGTGCTTAACATTCGTGGACCATAGTCCAGAAGGCCTTCGACTCAATCGAAACCTGGTCCGTTCTGGAGTCCCTGCAGCGTTGCCAAGTCGACTGGCGATATATCGAAGTGATGAGATGTCTGTATGATGCCGCCACGATGACTATACAAGTACAGAACCAGCGTACTAAAAATGTCCACCTGCGTCGAGGAGTGAGACAGGGGGATGTCATATCCCCGAAGCTGTTCACTAACGCCTTGGAGGATATGTTTAAGACGCTGGACTGGAAAGATTCTGGCATTAACATCAACGGCAAGTACATCTCTCACTTACGATTCGCAGATGACATCGTCATTATGGCAGAGACGCTGCAGGACCTACAAAGGATGTTGAATGGCCTAGCTGATTCTGCTCGTCGCATCGGTCTCCGGATGAATTTGGATAAAACCAAAGTCATGTAACAACGAGCACGTTGTTCCGGAACCGATTGCCGTAGATGGAATTTCACTCGAAATTGTTACGAAGTATGTTTACCTAGGGCAGACGCTCGAACTAGGCAAACACAACTTCGAGAAGGAAATCCAGAGGAGAATTCAGCTAGGCTGGGCAGCATTCGGAAAACTCCGTCGAGTCTTCTCGTCGCCTATACCGCAGTGTCTAAAGACTTTTGTCTTAACCAGTGCGTCCTACCTGTGATGACATACGGAGCGGAGACGTGGACACTCACAGTTCGACTGGTCCACCAATTTAAAGTCGCTCAGCGAGCTATGGAGAGAGCTATGCTCGGTATTTCTGTGCGGGATCGAATCCGGAACGAAGTAATTCGCCAGAGAACTAAAGTTATCGACATAGCTTAACGGATTAGTAAGCTGAAGTGGCAGTGGGCTGGTCATATCTGCCGTAGGACTGATAACCATTGGGGTAGACTTGTCCTGGAGTGGAGACCGCGAATCGGCAAACGTAGCCTAGGACGTCCTGTGACTAGGTGGAGCGGCGACATACGCAAAGCGGTGGGCAGTGACTGCAAATGAAGAGCCGAAAATCAGGCTCAGTGGCGCACCTTGGGAGAGGCCTACGTCCAGCAATGGACGGATACCGGCTGATAATGATGATGATGATGAGTAATCTGAAATCTTGTCAAGTTAATTATAAAGGTATTATTTGTTCGTTTTCTGCTTGACCAAAGTTGGAATGCGATATTTTAGGGTTCCGTAGCCGAATGGCAAAAAAACGGAACCCTTATAGATTCATCATGTCTGTCTGTCTGTCCATCTGCTGGCCATCATATATAGCCATTTTGAGATATAGCACATTTTCTAAACAGCAAATATAACTTTGTTTTTCTTACTAACACTATGAAAAACAAAGTTAATTTTTTGCTTAATGATAGTTTTCAAATCCTCTACTCTGTTACGGAAACCTGCGAATGCTAGTCCAACTTGCACTTGGCCAGTTTATTAATGGATTTGTATATTAGAAACGGCATATATTCATATTATATACTATTAAAGTTGGTTTGACGTGTTTAGCTTTTGTTATAATTGATTACTGGTGCACATTTATTTAGTGCTTACCTTTCATTACACACATTTATCTACATATTATGTCAGTTTGATGTACAATCGTACACACAAGTAGCTAGCACCTACGTGCATCAATGTTGTGCACTCACTATATGTGAAATTATAGTCAACGTTTAATTATTTACTTTATATTATTGCATATAATGGATGTTGTTGTTTTCTTATTTTTGTCTTTATATTTATGCGTATGCACACGCTTTTAAAGTTGTATCTTTGCAAGTTTTTGTTAATGTTATAAGTAGTAATTACTTAGAAAAAGTTTATTATATTGAGAGAGTTAAGTAAATTATAATTGTTGTATATACTGTGTACAATATATACTATTTATTATATCAGGATGGTAGTTACGTGTTTAAAGAGTTATTACTCGAATGTATAGGATACAATTGAGAAATTTGTTGTGCTATTCATACCTCATCCAGTATATTTGCACTTACCACACTATATGTGGCAATATTATGTCAAAATCAAAATCTACCCTGTCACTATATTATTTACTTTTAATAATTACTTGACTGCCCAAGAGGAGGGTAATGTTTTTCAAGTGTATCTGTGTTACCCCCTGTAACTTAAATGGTTGGATCGTGGATATGCTAGTGTCCGTTCGTTTTTGTACCCCGAGTAAATTAGCCACACTTTTGTAAAGAATACCTTTTTATAGCGGCACGGTATCAGCACATCAGGACTTGTTCTCTATGGCTGTAGTCATTTGTTCTCGTAAATACAAAATTCCTTGAACCATCATACCCGTAAAGATAGCAACTCGCGTGTAAACAAAGAAATCATTGGTAGGACATTAACTGGCTGATAAAAACCATTTTTCGGATTAAACCTGATTATAAACTGCGATAGATAACAGGTGCCAGCATATTTGTGGCTGTCATCGTTAGATATACACATACAATACAATTAGTTAACGTCCTGAGAGACCACACAAGATCAGTTGGTATTGCCGGACGAAGCGTTTTGCTTCCATATTTAAAACATTTTCTTTAAATGTGTTGGGCGAAAATCTTACCAATCTTCCTCTATTTATTTATGTCTTTTGAAAGATCGAAACAATTACTTTAAAATGCATCGAGATCACCAACATCGCTTCTGCGGACATCCCTGGCTCCTACTTCATTTTTTTTCACCTGGCCACCTAGACAAAATCCAATTTCTGTTTCCATTCACGCTAACGCAAGTTCAAAATGTATTGAATGACAATATTTATTTATCCGCAACAAAGTTGTCATGCCAATACATTTTGAACTTGCGTTAGCGTGAATGGAAACAGAAATTGTGTTTGTCTAGGGGCCCTGATGTCATATCACCCAATACGTGATTTTTGCTGCTCATCTGTCGGGCTGCATCCTAATAATAATGGCCCGCCAAATCCCACACGTATTGTTTGTTTGTAAATTCTTTATTGCACAAAATAAGTACAAAAGGAGGACTTAATGCTAAAAGCATTTTCTACCAGTCATCCAGCAGCGGTGGGGAACATTTTAGGGCTTGCTAATCGGAATCACTCTTGAGTGATTCAGACAGAATGTTGAGCTAGGTTCTGAATAATAGTAAATATTATATTATGTTTATTTGAAGTGTCACACACTTTATATTTTTGTAAATTGTTAAACACAATCCAAATGCAATCTTCTAATTTAACCGTGGCTTCATTGGCAGAGCACCTGGACGTGTAATCCGGGGGGGTGCGGGTTCGAGTCCCGTCGGTGCGATGAAATTTTGGATTGTGTTTAACAATTTACAAAAATATAAAGTGTGTGACACTTCAAAGAAACATAATATTTGATTTACGCAGTGCAACATCTCTCGTCGGATTTAAAAACTGTAATGATTTCTTCCGAATGATTAACTTACGTAATAAGTAGTCATAGATGGCGCCACCAATGCATAATTGGGTTAACAAATGCAATCCACTAATTTCGTCGTATCGATGGATCGAACCGTGCCTTAATCGGCAGAGCACCTGGACGTGTAATCCGGGGGGTGCGGGTTCGAGTCCCGTCGGTACGATGAAATTTTGGATTGTGTTTAACAATTAGTAAATATTATGTTAGCAATAGTTACATACTAATTGTAATACATAATATATACATACATACAATATATATAAATATACATATAATATAGGTATATTTATATATACAATAACTATACACATATATAGACATAAAATATATGAACGTATTGCAAATTTCGCAAATAAATTGACCTCATTGCCAAACCGATGCTTCTCTACGCGATTGTTATCACCACAGTTTTAGTCGAGAATAGGTATAATTAAAAAACTTAGAATCGAGAATAGAGATACTTAGGTATGTTCTAGCACGGTAATATAATAAAAATATTACCGTGGTTCTAGGCATGCTTGCTACATCTCACCTACCGACCTACCACCTAGGACGCTTCCTAGGTAGGTGAGATAAGGGTCTAAGTCAGCCTAAGCATAATAAGATCGTTTAAAAAATCTAAAAAAACCGACTTCTAATGCCGCGCCATTACTTTTCAGTACCAAGTTCAAGGTGCTTATCTTCATATCTCTGGAGATACTTATCAGATCTCGATGAAATTACTATGGTACCACCCTTGGGATATCTCCTTTCCATTAAAAAGAAAGAATTATCAAAATCGGTTCATAAAAGGCGGAAGTTATCCGCGTACACCCATAAAAAAAATAAAAAAATATATACGGTCAAATTGAGAAACATCCTTTTTTTAAGTCGGTTAAAAATTTAATATACGGTCGAATTGAGAAACCTCCTTTTTTGAAGTCTTACTTACTTAGTTGAAGCGCGAGTCAATATCTCGATAGTGACATAGTGTCACCCACAATTCATATTGTAATATTTACCACAGTACATTATAGCATAGTAGTTTACCTTATCCGTCGCCTCCTAAACTGTCGAAACATGAAATCCGTTAATATTTTATTGTATCCGATTTTCACCGGTTAAGGAACGTACCGGTAACTGACGGCGAAAAATCGCACCTACTCAGCATTTACGTTATCAATATTGCAGTTTAAATCCATCAATTTTCCTATACTCAATAAGTAATCATAGATACATAAACATCATTCTCATTTTATCTAAGGCCTTGTGTAACAAAAAAAGAAGTTTCCCATGGCTCCACTTACAGTGGTCGTGTTTTTCTCTCTCAGATAATATATCCTAACAAGGTTTAGACACTAAACAGTGTTTAACTTGACATGAGAGTGTGTGGTAGCACAGTTTACAAGTGATTTGCCGTGTCTAATGAATTATTAACTCTACTTCAACATATACTCAAGTTGTGTTCCGTCAAAAACGTATCTTTTTATTTTGCTAAGACAAGTGGATAGTGTTATTTGTGTAGTAGCTGGCCGCATTAATATTTCAGAATAAAACTTATGAGATTAAGATATTTATTTTTTTAAGAAGTTTTCGACATGAAAAAGAAACTGAAAATAACTGTAACACCAAAAAAGGTAATTCAATATTCTTGTATACTTATTTATCTGTAGGTAAAAATAAGAAAATAATAAATTAATTCAATCGTATCGAATCGTGTCACCTTGTCATAAACAGTGTTATTTATTTACCAAGGTATTAGTTACACGGCGTCTGAGTGTATGAACTGTAATGGATCTTGTACCTGTACTGACACATAAAGAATTCAGAAAACTGTCGATGAAAACATGGCAGGGCAACATTTTTAACTTTTTTTCTTGACAGACAAGCACTTGACCACTTCTCACCTGATGGTAAGTGACGATGTGGTCTAAGATGGAAGCGTGCTTGTCTGGTAATGTAATACGGCAGAGACACGAGGCGCGAGACATCTGACTTCAGTCCAATCCTTTTTGCGTAACTACCCCACACCGTCTTCCATACTGGCTGGCACCGAAAATATAGTACACTTGCTGAGACCCACAACTTCGTTCACTGACACTTAGAATTTAGTAGCCTATGTACATCCTCATGCTATAACACAAGGAAATACTTTCCTTGTTAAATTTCAGTAAGATTGCATCGTCCGTTTAGTGCGTGATTAGGTAACAAACAGACAGAGTTCTTTACAAACGTTTTTATGATATTAGTCTGGATGCTTACAATATATTTTATCTCGTCGCTCCACCTGGGTCCCTAGACAAAATACAATTTGTTGTTTTCATTCACGCTAACGCAACTTCAAAACAACAACATCTTTGTTGCGGAACCATAAATGTCATTCCACACATTTTGGACTTGCTTTAGCGTGAATGGAAACAGAAATTGGATTTTGTCTAGGTGGGCTGGTCGTAAGTCCAAGGCTATGTCTGCTGATTCGTTAACAGTTGTAAGTCTCCACTCCAAGCAATCTACTCCCAACGGTTATCGGTACTACTACTTGTAGTACCAACTAATTCTACTATACTATAATTTATTCTGTGAACCTACGTCAAATATGACCAGCCTATCGCCACTTCAATCTGCCAATTTGTTAAGTTATACCGATTGCTTTAGTTCTCTCTGTGATAAATACACGTAACTTCGTTCCATGATTTTTATGAGGGTTAAAATGTATATTGTGAAATTAACTCCATCGAACTCAGGGCTTCGTTATCCAACGCGTGCCGTGCCTCCTCTACGCAGTTATAATCTTATATCAACCGACTTAAAAAAAGAAACAGGTTCTTAATTCGTATTCGTTTTCTTAGTATTTTTATGGTTGTTACCTGTTTGAAAGTGTATAACTACCCGTTTAGACACATTGTGATCTGATGAGTATCTCCTGAGATATGAAGATAAACACTTAGTAAAAGTCTCCCCCAATAGCCTTCTATGAATATCGTTCCATTGCTATGTTGGTCAATCCAGGCGGCAAAATAAAGTTGACAAAAATCAACGTAAAAATAAATCAAGAATTGCGTGTCAAAACAAAATGAAGTTAAATCCCCCACTTAATGAATACATAAAACTTTGTGTAACCTAGTTAACGAAACTAGAATTTGTATCGTCGGTTACATCAGTCCTTGCGGTTATTTTAATGTTATACAGTCGCATGTAGAAAGCTTCCTGTTTTTAAAACCTTGGGCCGTGTCGTGTCGTAGGAACTAACGTACATTCTTACATTCTTACAAGTTAGTTTGTAAGTGTAATTGCTCACTTACAAGTCCTAGGTCCAGTATTATAGAAAGTACAAGGTCTAGCTTACTTTCTTTCTAAAATATCTCCATTGAGACACTGAATTTATTGGCATTCCCATTTGTGGAATTTCTGACCAACTTCCATAAAAGTGGAGGTTGGCGTAAGAAACATACAGACTAATTGAGAACCTCCTTTTTGGAAGTCGGTTGAAAAACTCTTCAAGATACCTATACGGGCAAAACATTCACTCCCACTAAAACCAATTTCTTTGTAAGCAAGTTGTCATGTGAAAGGTTGGTAATGATCAAAATAATAATTAAACAGCCATTTTCACAACATAATCGAAATATGCAGTAAAGAAATACGTTTGTGGTTTAGTTGGCATGATCAACTATTATTTATTCTGTGCTATGGTCTAGGCCGTATGATATTGACACACTCGGTTAGTTACATACATATCATGTAATTGTACATGGCCTAGTAAAAACACCTGAACGTTTTTACTAGGCCAGTGTTTGACCAATGTCTGATCTCTAAACTGTTATATACAATCTAAAATATCATTGTACCGTCGGGACTCGAACCTATGTCTCCTGGGAAACATTCCCGACGCTGTACCAACTCTGCTACAGTACGACCAATACGACCAAACTAATGGATTGCATTTCAACTAATTGCGTTGGTGGCGCCATCTGTAATACCTAACTATTTAGAAATAAATTACTCTGAGATGAAATCATGAACTATGTATATTTCAGATCCGACGAGAGATGTTGCACTGCTTCATCCATCATTATGCTTCGTAAAGTTATAAGGAAAGCTTACCGTAAACATTTACTTGTAGGCGGCAAAGAGAATATAAATACTACGGAGGCGGTTTGTTAGTTGATACCTTCGCGTAGTATAAAATCGGTGGTACCTACCTAACTACCTTGTTTGTAGGCGGGTGATGTTCAAAAACTCCTGTTATCGGTAACCCCTAAAAACCTGAAACACGAATATAGCAATAACATAGCATGAGCACGACAACAAGGCAAGTTCAAGTAGTAACTAACTACTTATATCAACTATGGCTATTTGATACATAATCTATTTATACCTACGTATATATATCTTATACTTTTGGAAAGTAAATCTCTCGTACTTTGTCTGTGTTCTCGTAAGTAATGTCTCAGAACAAATTATAGTACCAGTATTATTTCTTCTGTGACATTACTTACGAGACCCACATACGAGTACATATACCTATTACCTACCTACAGTTTCCACAGGCTGAACTTCAGAGTAACAATTACTAACGTATAGAGCGCGCCTGCTCGAGTTCGAACAGTAAGCACGGGTCAGAACATCGTCGCTGTCCACCGCAAGCGCGAACAGTCCACATTCTGAATTCGAGCGGAGTGCGTTCAGTCCTCAGAGCAATAATTATTAAATTATAGTAATTGTTACTCTGAGGGCTGAACTTCAGAGTAACAATTACTAAAGTTAATAATTGTTACTCTGAGGGCTGAAAAGATTATATGGCGTTAGGTGTAACTGATAACAGATAACTCTCTAACTTTACCAAGAACCGGTGAAACTGGCCCTAAATATAATTTAAGATCGGTTACAAAACTCTAATGCCGCGCTAGTCATTTTCATGTATGAAGTGTTTATCTCCATATATCTGGAGACTCTTATTAGATCTCGATCTAATTACAATAGAACAAAACGGGAAGCATACTCTCTCAAGCCAAAAGGATTTTGCGAATTGGGAACCTCCTCCTTTTTTGTGAAGACGGTTAATAACAAAATACTTCAAGCGACCGGACAGACACAATGACAGATATACTCGGAATGTTTTTTATTGGTAGTATAGTGGTATTACATTGGCCTATAATTGTATAGCAGTTCAGTGTACACTACACCACCGCAACATTTCTATGTTATTTTTTCCATGCAAATAGTCTGCTAAGCAACAAGCGATATAAACCCACATTGCATTCCAATAATTATTTTTTCTGCCAGACACCGTTTGACCGCTTTCTAGTCTGATATTAAGTGAAGATGCGGTCTAAAATAGATAATGAATAGTTCTTGTCAGGAATTAAAGAAGGGCCAAGTCAAAAGCATCTAACGTAAGCATCGACGTACAGCAGTTCATACATATTGATCAACGTAAGTAAGTATAACCGGGGAGCATGTAAGAAGGCGCTCATCAAAGTAGAAGAAGCGAAAGAGCTATGTCAGGAAAACAGACGTGAGTCCAATCTACAGACCGCAACTATACCGACCATACCAATATATATTATATCATCATTATCATCCGGTGTCCGTCCACTGCTGGACGTAGGCCTCTCCCAAGGTGCGCCACTGAGCCCGATCTTCGGCTCTTATTTTCCAGTCACTGTCCACCGCTTTACGTATGTCGTCGCTCCACCCGTTATATCGTATATCTATACTTCTATACTAATATTATAAAGAGAGAACATTTGTATTTTTGTATGTTTGTAATGATTTGGCTCAAAAACTACTGGACTGATTTAAAAATTCTTTCACTAATATATAGAATGGACTTTCGGAATAAAAATAGGCTATATATTATCCCGTTTAAATCAAAGGTACATTCGTGGAGACCTAATTTGCAACCTAAGTCGACTAAAAAACGGTAGAAAAAACACGTTTCTTACGAACGCTGCTCAATTGAAAATAGATAGAAGAATAATTTCTATGGAAGAATTGTACAACTTAATAAGACCTGCAAAAAAGTCCGCGACAGCATATGTCTATCTCTTAAGGTTGACTCACATTAACCATTTTAATCTTTAATTTTTTGTTAAAAAATATTACATAACTTCCAAGGCTATTTTCAAGTATATAATATTAATCCTTATCCAAATAATACCGTAATTAGCTTGGCCATATATTATAGATTAAAATTGTCCTTTACAGTATATAATTCAAATGAAAACTCTAGAAGATATCACGAATTTCACATACACGCGTCGCAAAATTAATAAAATATTTGCAGTGTAACCACAGATTAGTTCATAGTTACTACGAAAATATTAATAAAAGCTTAGCTATTCTGTAGATCCCCACCGATCACAATCAAGTTGAAGTCAATATAGTATATGATCTTTTGTATAAAATAATAATGATCTATATACCGATAATTTATCGAGATGTGATAAGTATCTCCAGAGATATGACGATAAACGTCTCAAACTTGCTACTGAAGTTGACTCGCGGGGCATTGAAGTCGGTTGTTTTAGTTAAACTATCTTCATTATTGGTAGATTTAATGATCCCACTACCTCTGTACGAAAACCCATGATTCATGAATGCACATAAACTTTCATTGGTAGGTATATAGCTAGGATTAGAACCAACGACCGTCGGGTCAGAATCAGGGTAACTATCCTTTACGCCAAAGGGCCGTCCAATATCACTACGTAAGTATTATAAAACAAAGTCCATCACTGCGTCTGTCTGTCTGTTCGCAATAATTTCAATAGCTACTGAACGGATTATCATGCGGTTTTTACCAATAGCCAGAGTGTTTATGAGGAATGTTTTGTGTATATTGGTTGAAATATGATGATGATTGTTAAATATGTTAAAATTTTATATTCGATGCAACAAACTGATGCAAATTTTGTAGGCATAATATGTTTTACCCGTGCGAAGCCGGGGCGGGCTGCTAGTATTATATATTAATAATAAATTCTATATCCATAGTATAATGTCTATGGTGGCCGGTAGGTTCTAAGTTCGTAAGTTTCGTAACCTTGTGGTGCGGCCGAGGCCGCTGCTGTCCTTCAAGACATCGTAGATACTCCGGCCGCGCGGCCCTCGACAGAATAATTCAGTAGATGTCTTCAGTCTTCACCTGATGTTTCCCATGCTGCTGCTTTCATGTTTTATTGTATTTGTTTAATCGATTTAAGGTTATCTGTCTGTTTGACCAAGTTCGTAAGTCATCTTTATAAGTATAAAATAGGTAAGGTTAGGTTTGTTGTATTGTAGGATAGACTTACTATTCTATATTGTAAAAATAAGGTAAATGCTATGTGAAGAAAGTTAATAGTTATAATAGCGGAATTGTCTGCACTAAGAAAGTTCTAAAATCCCAAAACATTTTAATATTGCGTATACATATAAAATATTCGCCCTTCGCCGTTGACCGGAATTGAACGCGATTTCCAAATTCCAGTAAGTGTCTATCTCTATCTCTAACTTTATTTTACCTTATTTTTTCTCAAGTTAGAAATGTTAACGTAAAATAATTACTTAATGCTTGCCGTTGATCAGCTCAGAATTGACGTTCTCAAAATAGCAGAAAATCAGCTTTTTTTAATTGAAACACTGGCTTATCACTGAAATCACAATTTGCCCGAAAGTTAAATTCGGACTGATTCTGCAAAGTTATATAAAGTACCCGGCAGCTGTTCTTGAGAGCCAGTTCCCATTCTAGGCCTAGCGTGCACCATCCACGACCGCATCATCACTTACCAACCAACAGGTGCGATAATGGTTAAACGCTAGCCCATCAGATATAAAAAAAAAATAGTCTAAAATATTACGAAAACCGTGTAAAATGCTTCCTATCACGAAAACAAATTATCTACCATCAAAGTGATATAATTAATTCACGAGGCCGTGCCGTCGGTATTAATAACAATAGCTTTTTCTCTTGCAAATAAACCTTTGTTTTATAGTAGCTATTTACGTCATGTGGCCGTCATCAGAAATTACTTACTTTAAACTTATTGAACATTTAGTGATGCTATTGGAAGCAATGTTTGTTGAGAGTGACCAATGCGCGGTGACGGGTTTATACTGCTTTATTTTATTACGCATTTCAAGATAAGTAGTATTTCTGTGATAATTCACAGAACTACTTGGCTAGCTGGGTTTACTGATAGATAGGTTACCATTCTCACAGTTAAATAAACTACAATCGCAGGAAGGGTGGGTATATGATGTTTAAGACTGGAGTAGACTACAAGATGTAAGAAGCCTTTCTTATATCTTGTAGTCTACTCTAGTCTTAAATTCCAGTCGTTCAATGTAATCTTTACATAGATAGTATAGTATAAAACAAAGTCGCTACCTCTGTCTATACGCTTAGATCTTTTAATCTATGCAACGGATTTTAAATTTTATACAGTTTTCAGCAATAGAGTGATTCAAGAGAAAGGTTTATAACCACGATTAAACGCAAGCAAAGTCGCGGGGTGTAGCTATTAAAAGAATATTAACATTTGTCTGTGACATACTTTATAGTGGGTGCACAATAATAAATTGTGAATTGCAAATTTTTATTAAACGCCCTTAAGTACCTGAGGTTACGCTATGGTTGATCTACGAGAATCGTAGGTACAATTCGTGTTAAACTTTATATTCCTATAAAGGTAGTGACATAAATAGTAGTAGATCGATCCACCAACCTACCACCACCCTCAAGATAGAAATGTTTCGCCAAATCATATACGAGTACTTGTTACTTTACCGAGTAATTCTAAGCAAATATTCTGCATCGCATTGCATCTTTCTTTAGTATTGAGAGCACTAGTCATCGTTACCGTCGTCATTACCTTTAAATGCTTGTTGTAGATATTTCGTGGCCAACTTACACTAGTTATTTGCCTTTAGAAAAAGTTCTCATATTAATATTAGCAATGTATTAGTCTTTGAAAATCACCTGACACTATTTTATATCTATGTCTTATATGTCTATTTGGGCTCTCACTATACCAAAGCTTTATCTTGCTTCAAACTTTAACAGTTTCAATATTGACTATCCAATCGAAGAAATATGTGGGATTTTAAATGCATTTTCACAATTTGAGAGTCTAGGCTAGGTATGTGTCGATTACTTCGATTAATAAAAGTCAAAGCTATCTCGAATAATCTCAGTTGGATAGTCCAGTGTAAGAAACCGTGCTTATAATAAATAGGTATGTTAGTTGCTGCTTGCTGCCTCAAAGGATATTGTCTAGCATCCTTTTGCAATTCAGATGGTCATAGAACACTGCATGCATTGTACATAGCTCTCAGTTGCTTATCTGATAGTTAGCTTCGACCCGACACTGCATCGAACTGAGCTATGAGCCGTACGACCCTTTAATAGAATCGACGAACGTCTATCCTTGTCTGTCCTTTATGGATATCTCTAGTATGGGCGGTAGTTAAAACGGAGTACTTTGGTTTCCTTTTTGATCCTGTTAGCATTACTCCTCTGTACTCCCTTATCTATGAAACAGCGGCTGTCTAAACGAGTATGAATCTATCAGAAAATATTGCACGCTAATATAATAGTCTGTTTTACTATGACGCAGGCACGCTTTCCTTAGAAAATATGTATTCACTCGCGACTTCAAAACCCTCTCATTGTACTGCTAATATTAATATTGTGTGTGTTGCAGTCGTGCGGCATTTGCGGCATGTTTCCGTCTTGCATGTCGCTGATGTCGCGCCGTTCGGAGTCCCGGCCGCCGCGCCCGGGGCAGGCGCCGGTCGTCCTCAACGTCTACGATATGTATTGGACAAACTGGTAAGTCGTGCGACATTGTCACGAATTAAGCATAGTTTTGCTGGGAGAAACATGCCTGTGGATTGTTAAAAACAGTTTTGATCGAGGATGTATCAGTTCGCGTTAACTGCGTCACTATCTTCGCGCTTGTCACGCAAGCTAGCGCGAAAGTCGGTGACAGACAGGACTTTCATCAGGAATGCGACTGTATTTAAATATACGTAATTAAAAGCATGCTAAAAATCAATTTTTTGAGGGCCCAGTGGGAGAATGGTTGGTTTTGACGCCAGAAGTACCGAGTTCAATCCCCGCCGTGCACCAATGGATTTTTCTACCGAAAAAAAATCATGTCGCCTTCTAGTAAAGGAAAACATCGTTAAGAACCCCCAACCCTCGCATGGTGGTGGGACACTAACTAGTAACTGCCTAGCCAGCTACCACCCTCAAGTTAGAAAATCTGTCGCCAAACATCTAGTGTTCCGGCAGCTATCCTTGAAAGCCAGTTCCCAATCTAGGCCAAGCGTGCTACCAACCTCGACCGCATCATCACAGAACGCTAGACTACATGAAATTAAAAAAAAAACGCTCTTAAGCAAATCATTTATAAAACACTATTCTAGTTTTTGACGCCATACATGCAGCAGTCAGTGTCAAACCCCGATCAAGAGACAATCACAGACCGCACCGACGATAATCTAACTCTTCCTGTCTTAGCCAAAATTATTCATTGATCACATACATAATCGGTCATAGACGTTATAATTAAAACGTTAAGAAATATGTATGTTGTCATAAAACTTAACTTTTATAGAGCAAGTGTCTCGCACAACCTTCCGAAATTGACAAATATATGCTAAAACAAGCACTCAAAACCATTCCATATAGTGTAATTTTCAAAGATTGATAAACACAGATCGCGCTACGAAGTATCTGACGTACTAATATCTAATTTCCCATGGTCTGCACTCCGACTCTTCATTTCTATGTAAGTGTGAAGCCAGCTGTTACTGTCGGAATATTAACATAGAGTATTTGTTTTAAAAGTAATGTACTAATGACCAGGTATACAGCAAGCGCAGGAGTGGGAGTGTTCCACAGTGGAGTACAAGTGCACGGGTCGGAGTGGGCGTACGGCGGACATCCGTACGCCTTCACGGGAGTGTTCGAGATATCACCGCGCGACGAGCGCGAACTTGGCGACCAGTTCCGATTCAGGTCAGTGTTATCACTGCTTTAGTTAAGTTATACAGCAAGCTTAGGAGTAGGAGCACGCCTCCCTCACTCACCCATAGCTGCGCTTTATACGCTGCGCTTTATACCGCAACGCCGGCGGTACTATCTGCCAGTCGGTTGTCACTGCTCACGCGCGCACATAGTATATTATTATTCAAATGACGGCATAACTCTGCATTCGTATTCTATATTAGAAACCATTTAAATTTATCATAGTCATTTTGCGGGTTTGACAAAAAACAACCATAATATTTTTCATTTTTTTATGCTAACGATATTAAAATGACAAGACGGTGTAAAATTCACTTTCTCGACTTCAAATTGGACTCTTAGTTAGGAATTTTGATGTTATTTTGTGAGGTAAACAAAAAGAATTCGTAAACTTTTTTTTATCTATACTAATATTATAAAGAGAGAACATTTGTATTTTTGTATGTTTGTAATGATTTGGCTCAAAAACTACTGAACCGATTTAAAAAATTCTTTCACTAATATATAGAATGGACTTTCGGAATGAAAATAGGCTATATATTATCCCGTTTAAATCAAAGGTACATTCGTGGAGACCTAATTTGCAACCTAAGTCGACTAAAAAATGGTCGAAAAAACAGGTTTTTTACGAACGCTGCTTAATTGAAAATAGATAGAAGAATATTTTCTATGCAAGAGTTGTACAACTTAATAAGACCTACAAAAAAGTCCGCGACAGCATATGTCTGTCTTCACTTTTCACACTCTTCACATCAAAATATTACATAACTTCCAATACTATTTTCAAGTATATAGTATTAATCCTTATCCATATAATTACGTCAATTAGCTTGGCCACATATTATAGATTAAAATTGTCCTTTACAGTATATAATTCAAATGAAAACTCTAGAAGATATCACGAATTTCACATACACGCATCGCAAAATTAATAAAATATTTGTAGTGAAACCACAGATTAGGTCATAGTTACTACGAAAATATTATTATAGGCTTAGCTATTCTGTAGGACCCCACCGATCACAATCAATTTGTGGTCAATATAGTATAATAATATGATCTATTGTATAAAATAATATTCATCTATATATATAATAATATATTATTTTAAACCACCCCAACTGATCTATGTATAATCTTTTCATTAAAAGCATTCCAATGACTCTAAACACGACATTTAAAATCTGAGCTGTAAGTTGGTGAGGATTTGAGTATTCTGTAGAGTCCTGGAGATGTTCCAGCATCAGGTCAGTGTTCCATGTTCTTACCGTTGAAGAAGAAGATTTTCGAATTGATCAGACCTATGAAAGTTGATTTCATAGCGCAATTAACTAGAAAAAAGCTCATAGTTACGATATAACGATTGAACTAATTTTCATGAATCAAAGCTAAGAACACTCTCGATGAAGACATCTATCAAACAAACAAAAAAACTATCAATAATAAAAACAAAATCGGTTCATCCGGTTAGGTGCTAAGATGCTACAGACAGACACACAGATACACACGTTAAGCGTATATTACCTCTACTTTTTGCGTCGGGGAACACCGTAAGGTTAAGGCAGCAGATGTTCTTCTTAGTGGTAAGCTACTTTTTGGTAGATTTAATGATCCCACTACCACTGTAAGAAAACTCATGATTCATGAATGCAAATAAAACTTTCATTGGTAGGTATATAGCTAGGATTAGAACCAACGACCGTCGGGTCAGAATCAGGATAACTATCCTTTACGCCAAAGGGCCGTCCAATATCACTACGTAAGTATTATAAAACAAAGTCCATCACTGCGTCTGTCTGTCTGTTCGCAATAATCTCAATAGCTACTGAACGGATTATCCTGAGGTTTTCACCAATAGCCAGAGTAAATTGTTAAACACAATCCAAAATTTCATCGTACCGACGGGACTTGAACCTTATAAAGTGTGAAACACTTCAAAGAAACATAATAGCCAGAGTATTTATGAGGAAGGTTTAGGTGCATAATTCGTTAAGGTTTTGTGTAAATTGGTTGAAATATGACGATGATTGTTAAATATGTTCATATTTTATATTCGATGCAACAAACCGATGCAAATTTTGTAGGCATATGTTCTACCCGTGCGAAGCCGGGGCGGGCTGCTAGTTTCTCGATTACTGTATCGGGCGCGCGCCGGTACATTGCGCGCTGAACAAAGTAATAACAACGCTAGGTCGAGCGCCTTAGACACATTTTTGCTTGTATTGTCTGAAATAAACGTTGGTATTGTGTTTTTGTAGGGGAGTGAAGTATCTGTTACGTAGTAACTGTTATATAATCTGTGGTAGGAGTGTTTCATAGTGAAGTACAAGTGCACGGGTTGGAGTAGGTATGCTTACGGCGGACGGCTTTACGGGAGTGTTCGAGATATCGACGTGCCACGAGCGCGAACTCCGGCGATCAGTTCGGATTCGGGTCGGTTAGTGTTAACCGGCTACCGAGCCCCTTACTATTCTCATCGAATTAATTAGTCCATCGTCCAGCTGTAATATTTATATTACACCTTTGTATACCAAATGTTGTATTGTAATTGCAGACAAAGCGTACACATAGGATATACGGACTTCAGCGAAGAAGAAGTGAGACGACTCGTCGCGGAGCTCGGGAAACAGTTCCGCGGTGACAGGTAACTATCATCACTTATCATCATCATATCCATAATAAATTGATTTAGTCTATTGTATGAAAGTTAAGGAAGACCAATGCAAGGTTGATCAAAATAAACGAAAAGTACCTACTTAGGTTGGTATAGTAGCTCAGGTCTGAGAATACACCCTGTATTCTCAGACCCTGAGCTACTGATGCTACAGCTGATTGGCCTGGACGTTTTGATGAAAGCAATCGTCATCCACTTTAAGGAGAGTAAATTCTCTTTAAAGTGACCGACGATTGATATATACAGTGCTTAGAAACATCCTGTATCCTCAGCTGACGGCGCCCCATTGTGATTAAGAGCCCCTGAGGTTAGAGTGGGATGACATGGATGAGATAGCACAATAGTTTTCAATAGTTCACATTGAGAACTATTGAACTGTTATATTACAGATGGAGACGCATCATTGCATCTCGTTCTATTCAACGAACATCGGTCGCAAAGTCATCGATATAGAGACTATCCGGGCAGAATAGAAAGAGACGTAATATAATCTAACATCGTTTATTTTGACCTGTAAATGTAAATAATGTAATAAATACTCTGTTTATTCCAGGTATCACTTAATGAACAATAACTGCAATCACTTCACGTCGGCGTTTTGTATGGTGAGTTGAACTTAGACTTTTTTAATACCTTTCTAACCGACTTAAAAAAAGAAAGAGTAGTATGTAGGTTGCATAATTAATCAACTAAACCGATTTAGTATATATATATATTTTTTTTGTTTGAGAGGGTATACTTTCAAGTGGTAACATTTAAATTTCATTGTGATATGTTTAGTATCTCCAAAGATATGGAGATAGCACCTCAGACTTGTTACTGAAGACTGGCGCAGCGTTTAAAGTACTTTTTTTTGTTTGTTTTGTAAACAATCTTAAATTATTAACACACGTTACTGAATCTACGGAACCAATTAAATAGAACATAAATAATAAACATCAATTAAACCGATTACCAAGCCATTAACTCGACCATTGTCCCAACAATGGTGTTGCCACGTAGACCATCTATAGGAATATTAAAATGAAAAACGTCATTATTGCAGCTAAGAACATGTACAATAATAGTAAAATGTTGGTAAAACAACATAGAATTACTTAAATTGTCTCTTGCTGGAACACTGTAATTTTACATGGCTTAAATTAAATGATGGGCTTCGCACTAGGTAAGCCTGTATCGTGGTGTTACGTATATGTTTTCATAGTCTACCTATGTAGCCTATCATGACGACTGTCTTCTCTGTTGCTAGGTGAAGATGGTTGGACGCTACATCTAGAATGGAGACTGGTTCTCAAGGATAGCTGTCGGAACTTATAAGTAGTTAGCCCATTCTAGGCCTAGCGTGCTTACCATCTTCGACCGCATCATCACTAACCAACAGGTGAGATAGTGGTCACACGCTAGCCGATATGATATTTAAAAAAACGTTTTGCGATTTTTACTACGTTGAAAGCGGTAGCAAGCCAGGCGGACACTATAATAGACAGCGTCCCACCACAACAACTCGTAGTCGTTAGCTCGTATTCTATTGACAGCCCCGTGGGCGTAAAGGATAAATTAGATTTCTAAGCGAGAGGTCGCTGGTTCCGAAGGGTATATAAGCGGTTTGGGTAGCTCCCCTACATGTGAAGTGGGGATGAAATCCGATAGATGGCGTTGTACACCGTTAACACACGCAAGTGTTTCATTTTATCAAGTTTTACCATTAAATTGAATGATGAGTGAAACCAAAGACGGCCTTATCTCTACTATGCAAGGCCTAAAAAATGAGGTTCGTTGGGGTGTTAGGTTTTATTTTCGTTACGGAATTTCTGGATTCGATCTCCACGCTCAAGGTCCGCGATAGAACCTATGCAATAGCTTAAAAATAAAAAACATACAGACGAATTGAAAACCTCCTCCTTTTCGTAAGTCGGTTTAAAAGATGATGACGTTAACGTTAAAGTAAATAAATAGATCTGAATTTTAGTTTGAAAGTTTTCGCGGAAATCATTAATTTTAATGGATCTTACCGGCTTTTGTTCGCGCTGTCTTCGCATATCCAAAGTAAAGACAACGCGAACAAAGGCCGGTACGTTCACATTAAATCATAGACGTAATATAAATGGATGGTTCAATTCAATCCGTATGCTTTAACAATAAGGTTGTAACTGCTTTGTAGAACAAAACGGCCCATATGAGAGACACCCGGGTGGGAGTGTGTCCTTGTCTAACAACCTGCTAGTCCTATATATGTTCTATACTATATGTATGGTATATATAAGTTGTCCATACAAAAGAAAGGGACAAACTCCGTTCAAGGTCGGCCTCATGAGGGCCGGTGTACGCGATCAAGTTTAATATGTAGCAGGTCTTTGCATTAAATATGTAATAAATGTTTGTTAACAGGCATTATGTGAACGAGACATCCCGGCGTGGGTCAACCGACTCGCGTACGTCAGCTCGTGTGTTCCCTTCCTGCAACGATGTCTGCCCAAGTACGTGTACTTTACACTGCTGTTACTTGTCTGTGTATTTGTTATATCACAGGGTTATCATCATCATCATAATAAGCCAGTGTCAGTCCACTGCTAGTCGTAGGTCTCTCCCAAGATACGCCACTGAGCCCGATCTCCGGCTCATTGGAAGGGATATGCCCTAATCGCTGGGCAGGCGGGTTGGCGATCGCAGGACGTAGCTCCTCGCACCGGTGACCGGCCTGTAGTATTAAGCTACGCCATCATTTGAAATGGTTATACCGCCGTTTGTCGGTCGCCAGAGCCACAGGGTTATTTGAAATATTGGATAATATAACGTAACCGTCGAGCATGTACGAAAGCACTCATGAAATTAGAAGATTATATACGCAATTACGATTAGTGTATTTAGCCATTGTCAAAGTATTATTAGAATATTTCAAGTTTTTGTAGATTCAAGTCGAGTCAAAGTCACTTTCAAGACAAGTTTAAGTCATAGTTCAGTCCCAGTCAAATAATTCTCTTAATAAAGATGTGGCTTTCAGTTAGAATTTTAGTGTGAACGTAAAATGGCAACAGCACAATGGTGAAAACCATTGTGCTGTTTCCCTGCACATACTGCCTACATCTACATTTAATTCACATTAACTCGCGGGAGAACACAAGTTTTAGGATTAAAAGAGGGCGCATAGAAAGCTAAGCGTTAGATGTGAAACTTCCAAGTTTATTCAATATATATTTCTCAACATCAGTAATAATTTTTAGTACAACTTCATCTGTTGAACTTTAGCGAACAGCGAATACGTCTTCGTAGTTACGCCGTATATCTATACATATCTACAATAGAGGACATTTATTAATATAAAATACTACGAATAAATCATAAGTCAGGAAAAGTAACTGCGTTATAAAAATGACCCAACAAAAACCGTGTCCAAGCAGGCTGGGTTAAAAGTCGTGTCAAGCGCATCATAAGTCCGACATTTGTCTTGTTTGACTCAAATGTCATAACAGGCATTGCAGAACCAATCCCTGCTTTCGTTCCAAATTTAAATCAATCTCCAATCCAATCATTTGTAACTTCGAAAGTGATCCTTATTTTGAATCTACGTCGTTTTGATTTGAACTCCTTTAAACCTTTTGTGTGGAATTTGTTCTGAATTAGAGTTCCTGACTTATGATTTATTCGTAAATAAAATATAACACGCCTCTTACTTCACATCCGCTGCCTTCGGACCGTGACGCTACGTCACATCCGTCAAACTTTACCCCAGTGCGCCTACAGAAGATTAACTCCAAAACCAATGAGAGCACACACTTTTCCACGTCACGCAGACGACCCCCCATATAGACCGTACAGTGGCTATATATTGTAATTTCCACGTCACGTAGTCGACCCCCCATAGAGACCGTAGGTAACACAAGTGTAATATGTCCCAGGGAGTGGCTGACCCCGGCAGCACTGCAGCACTCCCTGGCGGCACACTCGCGCTCTTCCTCGCCGCAGACGCCGCAATAACATCGTGAGTACACATTATACACGGTTACACCTTATTAACGCACCTCTACTTAACTAGATTGTATTGTGTTACAAAGTTTGTTACCTTACGTACTACTTTCACATGACACTCATATTGAACAGCTCTCAAATTTAAATTGTCATTGTTTTAAAGGAATCGCACTGATTTCGGAAATACAGACTATTCATAGTCTAGTTCCGAAAGCAACCATTCCAACCTGTATACGCTACAAGCGCAGGACAGGGCTAATTACAAATTAGCCCTAGATAGTGATTAAGCACCAGTTTTGTTATTATGTATATAAAGGCTTAAAAAATAAAATTTATTTATTTAAAAAAAAAATAACAAAGTAGGAAAATAGTATATTTACGGCGAGGTCAAAGTACTTTGTTCCGCTATGGATTTCAATTTCAAAATAATCCAGAGCGGAGTTCGCTCCGCTTCTAGAGTAGTTAGTTCTTAGCGTAGCAAGAAAGTTTCAAAGCATAGAAAAGTGTTTGTATTTTTTTAATTTCCTGCTTACTGTAAATTGTTTTTGAATTCTGTGAATGCAGGTCAAAGCGTAATCAAAAATATTAGACCGTCTCCTCTGAACGTTTTCGTACTATCTGAGACATCACTAAAATGCTTTTTGCTAATTTTCATAAAATGTTTTTATTTCTTTCCTATATCTTTAAGATATCCCTAATATATTTTCAACCTTTGTTTTATGAATATTGTGTGTTTGTCCACAGAAATCCGACTGCGTCATAGCAGATGACACACCCGTGTTGTGGTATCTAACGCCTAGACCTAAATCTAAACTATTGTTAACTGTTTGGCGCGTTGTCGAATTTACACTTAGGACCACTCTTGAAGACGTCATTACTGACATGGCCCATTCTTATCTTAGCGTGCTACCATCCTCGACCACATCGTCACCTACCAACAGGTGAGATAATGGTCAAGCGCTATATTATATCTAAAATATATTGAAAAAGTAGGCCTTTAACATTTTGTTAAGTGCCGAGGACTTACAAAACGTTTTTAATTATTTCCAAGTAAAATAAAATACCTTTAGAGACTAGAGTCTATTACATGGTGTAATTGTGAGTACAATTTTCTTTACAGTATACTATAAGTGTATTCAATAACACTTTACACTTATAAAGTGTAAATTACTCCCGGTTGAAGTAAATTTACACTCTGTTAAGTGTAAGTGCTAGTATGAGTATTTAAACAGTAAAGTATCTTTTGTATGGCTTGCGATACTCAAACAAGTGTACATTCTCTATTAAAAATTCAGTTTTCATAAAGCAAAAATCAGCTGCCTTATGATTGAATTTGGTAGGGATTGAAATGAACGAAATGACAGAGATGGATCCCCGTCATTTAGTTCATTTTGTTCATTCAATAATCAACTGTCAAAGTAGGTCATAAGGGGGTAGTATAGTACGTGCCACCAAAGATGACCTGACAAACCGCGTGGTTTATATTTATATTGATTTATATATTGGTTTAAGATTTATTTATTGGTCTCTTTAGCAGCGGTATAAGGTCAATATAAACCACATGGTTTGTTAGGTCATAGTTGGTGGCACGTACTATACTGCCCCTTATGACCCACTTTGACAGTACCTATAAATCAATATAAACCACGTGATTTGCCAAGTCTCATCTTTAGTGGCACATATTATACAATTCACCCTTTTCAGTATTCTAACGTCGACGAATGTATGGGAACTGAATGGCTCAGTAACTATTAGTTAATTATCTATTTAGTTACTTTGAATAAGCGCATATATTTTATACTGCATATATAGAATTGTGAATGCTTTGATTTTGTTTATAAAATTAGTGATTGTAGTCGTTAGTTTTTCAAAGAGTGGCCCTAATATATGTCTTAGATTAAGCGAACGAAACCCCTACCTAATATTTATACTAAGGTAATTTTCATGACTATTGACTTGTTACTTATTTAGAACTGTTCTAGTGTTGTATTTGTCTCGAATATTGTGTTTGTAATTAGGATTCATATGAGTGACTGGTGGTTGTAATTTTGACAATTCATTGGTGAATTTGTGTAACAGTGGGAGTCAATTTGTTCTTTTGAATGAATTTTACCAATTATTATTAATTGGGGCACGTTTATACGGCATACCAACCTATCTAAAATCGCAATAATTTTGAGGCACTAAAAAACAAATGTTTTCAACTAAAGCAAACTTGTATAACATGCGATTTAACTTTTTTTAAATCTCTGAATCATCCTATATAAATATTTACATTTTTACCGTTGTGTTCGATCAGTTTTTAATAAAAACGCGTGAGGTAAAGACACATCACGCGTTACTTCGTTCCACATATACATTTCGTACATATAAATATATTTAAGGAATTGAATAACTACAATGAAATTACCTAAAACGTTTGAAAGTCATTAACTAAATGAATAAAGGTTAAGTTATGCCGCGTACATACACACACGGTGTGTTTTGATGCGCACACAAGCAACGAACACGTATTTTTCACGCATGCGTTTGGAAACTACGCCAAAGATACAGAGAGAAGAGATTACACACGCTGCTCTGGTATCAGCATTTTCCGTTGCGGTTACACTTTTTCCGTCTAGCTCACATCCACCGAGCGTCTGAATCTGAGATGTTACGCGCGGTTTACCGCGCGTAATATCTCAGATTGTATTTTAAATTAGTACGCAGTGTGTATTTTAAATTAAAGGATTCATAATAAATTCCTCGTCCAATGTGAAGATAAATACAAATAAAAAAAAATGATGCCCCATTAGCATGGAGTGTTCGAATTAATCATCCATAATTTACATTACGACAAATATAATTTACTCTATAAAAAGCTAATTCAATATTAGCAGTATAGTATATTGTTAAAAATAATCCTGTAATAATTTGGATAATTAAGCATAAAGCTAATAAAGATCCAAAATTTCATCATGCAGAAATATTAGAAGGAGATGGTAAATCAATAAGTGAACGGAGTTCTGTAGAACTCCGTTCTAATATTCATATTTTGAACGCTTTCAATTGAAAACCGTCGATAATAATTTTCAAGCTTAAGTTAAACAGTCATCCTTATGACGTGCTCCTAACTGTTTTAATTATATTCAAAGGTTTCGTATACGTAGGTTAGTTAGTCCGTCCGCAGATAAACGTGCCGTTAATATACTATACATAATGGTTTACTAGGGAAAAGTATAGACATCTCAATTCATTCCACTAATTTCCAAATCCGCAAATTTCCAATAGAGAAAGCAACCAAATCCTAGAGATATTGAGTTATTAACTCGATCTGAAGTTGAATGACACATAAACTAAAATTGCCGTTGATAATTCAAAAAACATCCGTTGAGATAAGCTAAACGGTACTTTGAATCAACAATTATAGGATTCCATCGCGCTGCGTTGGATGAAATTCTATTAGTAGTAGATACACTTATGGTTATCGTGCTCAACCATAGATAGATGAGCTACGTCAAAGATTGCTCACTCCATACAAAATACATTGTTACTTTTTATCGTCGCCGGTACCTCGTGAATCCACTTATGGGGGCACTGCCCCCGCCAAGTCGAGCAAAACAAAGAGGCAGCAGTACCATCCTTTTCTCGAAGCCATTCAGGCCATTTTCAACATCCTGTAATTTTGTTCTGGATAAAGCTAGAACACATAATTTTCAGTATTATAATGTTAAGTTATTACCGAGTAAAGAAACAACAGTAGTCGTCATGCGCATGCACAGTAATCACATAACAATATAATGACGTTCGTTTCCAATAACTGACTTACTTTCTAACTACTAGTTAACATGCCTACCAGTCGAAGCTATATACATTTCATTAAACAAGAAATGACAGGGATATTTGTCAGCAATGATTAACTATTATATAGCAGAAACTGACTTTACTGGAAGGTAAGGGTAGCAACTGCTAGTTTTAAGTTATTGTAAACGACCGTAACTACGAGGTGCCGGCGAAGATAATAAGTAACAATGTAGGTACACTATTGTATGGAATTAGCAATCTTTGATGTTACTTACCTCTGGCTTATCTCAGCTTTAGTGGATACCGACACTAAAGCTGCGTTCTTTGAAATATTTTCTTCGGTTTGTCCCGTTTGTCCAGTTTAGAATATACATATAAGTTCAATAGATTACTATCGCGAGACAACTAATTTTGTGTATAAGAAGTTTCATCTCTATACTTATAGATTGAGAATCGAATGATATCGTGTTAAAATTAAAACCTAATCTGCGATCTTACTAAGTGCCATTGGTTTTAAAACTTATAAAATTTGAAAATTTTTGGAATTGTTAAAAAGTAGTTCCTAGGTATATATTCTCCTTAAAATATATGTATTATAATCCTTATTCCTTCTACAGTTTACGGCTATATAATTAATAAACTTGCAACATTTAACATTTAATTTTATTCGGTAACTCTAAAATAGAGAAGATTTGATATTGGCAGAAATGTACTGTCGTTGAATCGTATTTATTACTAAAAACTTGTGTTTCATGTGTTACTGTGTAATAAATAAAACTAATAGATTATATTGTAGTTAAATTGTATTAACTATTAAGTAATTTTTAGTAATAAATATAAAGTACCTACTTTAGAATTATCGAATTGAGTTTAGTTTTAAAATGAGCTATAATTATATAATTTTTGGATTGTAATCTTTAGTTTTAAGAATCCGTATTTTTGTTTGTTTACTTGACAATGCGCCAAACGTTGTGGCATATTTCAATTAGAAAATGTATAGATCGAAATTATATTTAATAATGACATTTCTAATTGAAATGTGCCATTAAGTGTCGTCGAAATTAATCGCCTCTGTGGAAAGCAACACTGATTAAATTTAATTTATATCTCTGAAACTATTGCCATCTCTTTTTTATAGGAAAGGTAAGAAAAGAACAGGACTATTTTAAGAGCTGAGTGAGTTGTTTTAGGAGTATCGTTACAATATCGAATTGACGCCAGCAAGGGATAGTATCTATCCACTAAAGCAGAGCTGCCAACCTATACAAAAGCCAATGTCTTTAATGTTCACGTCAAACGCAAGTTCAAAATGACATTGACAACGAAAGTTGTGAAAAAGTACCACGGGTAGCACTCCGCGAGTGCCGGCAGAAGTGAAAACTTCAACATTAACGTTGTGCATTTGGTCTACTCTCGCTCTGTCTTACGAATTTTCGATCAGGTTACGTTTCCTGACGCGAGTTTAACATTTTATACTCATCCCAAAAAGTTCAAACGCCGCTAAAGAAGGTTTCACTTCAAAAATTAAATGTGATTCCCATTCATTTTGAAGTTGCGTTTGGCGTAAACTCTCAGAAATTGGCTTTTGTCCAGTCCCCGAGCGGCGATGCTGGGATGTGTTAACAACCAACAGGATTTCGTCGTGCTGCGTAATTCGAGTAATAAAATTGTATTGGTATCTCGGTTCAATTTAAACTCCATAGGTGGTAGGAGCATTATATTGATGTTCCGCTTGACTTGCTATGGAAAAGTAGCTTACCACCATCAAGGAGAACATCTGCCGCCATCACCTTACGGTGTTCTGTGTTAACTCACAGCCCTTGAGAGTCAACCATTCTAGGCCTAGCCTGTTCAACATCTGCGACCACATCATGGCCTACCCAGGCGAGATAGATATACTTATAAAAATATTTTGTTGGATACGGTCTTAATGTTAATAGGAATTTTCACAACGGCAATACTTTTCGACACACTTCTAAGCCCATCTTAAATCATTAAGCATTTCCTAAGATTTTTTTAAATTAATTTGTGTGGTATATTTTATAAAATCACATAATGCAATTCCGTACCTAAAAGTGACTTAAAACCTTGGGAAGTACTTAAGTCGGGCATTTAATTAATTACAAAAATAACTGTGTATGTATGACTTACCCACACTATGTGCCAGTTAGAGATCGTGTTTCACGTTATGACATTTTTACAAATAATAACATAGATTTAAGATATTTAACTCATGTTAAGAATCTGTTCCGTTTTTTACCTTTAACACTGTATACTAATTATATAGAAGATAAAAAATGTAAAGTAAAATAAATACAATATCCGGAAAAGGTTCAATAATCCAGTCTATGAAAAATCTACCCCTGTTCGGTCTCACGGAGCGTTCGGTTTATAATATGGTATAAAGAAATAAAATTAACAAGGAAAACATTGTTCTGCGAAGTTCAATAAACATTTATTTGAAAGAGAGCTTTTGTCTAGTAGAACTTACCGAAACAACCCAAATTCGTCTACATTGTAAATTTGTTCGGGACAAAAGTTTTTTTTTTCTTATCACATTTGGGAGCTTTGTTGGGAACGGCTAAATTGTTTCCAAATTATTAGAGCTTAGAAATTTTCAGCTGACGGATGCTAAGACGCTTCTTAAAGTTGTCAGGCCATCCTCTACTACCAGATAAAGTGGACCCTGTTAGTTTTTGATGGAAGAATATAGCTTTTCCATTACAATTTTACCGGATAAGACATGCTTATCCTAACGTCTGTTTAAGGCGTTATGAGATGATGATGATGAGACTCCATGAACTTCTACTGTATATTCAAGAGTTGAAATCTGTTTTAGATCTTATTAACAAGAACACAGAAAATTTTAATCTTTTTACTTGTTTTTTTTAAAGAAGCCAACTACGTTATATTATTCAACACATTATTATTAATAAAAAATCATCAGCTGAGACACGATGTCACTAACATTTTTAATTGGATTTTTTTAAACCAAAGACATTGCCATAATTGTCGGTATTTTTAGTATATTCTAAATTAATAGAATCGTCAAAGATGTCAAAGTTTTTACAATACAATAATGCATTCTTTAGTTTAATAAGATTTTTTTATTTAGTTTTCTATAATTAAGTTAGTAATTAAATACAACACATGATGCAACTGAATAACATCAGCAAATTTTATCCGCGTGTTATTTATTTTGCTTGTTTTTTATGCATTTCTTTCCGATTTTCAATTTGGTAAATCAAGTAAGTATGAAATAAAAAGTAAAAAATAAAGTAATAAAATATTTTATATTGGTAGATTAAGTATGATCTCCCTTTTTCATGACAACCAACGCAATACTTTCAAATGCATTCCTAGTTTAATTTATTCTCATTTACTTAACTAATTAAAAGCTAAAATGCCCCAAATTATTTGCTTTTAAGATGTTCGAGCTACATCTCAACATTCATAATTACCAAATAAGTGTACTAATAATACATCCCAATAAATATTTTGTAATAGTAGGCATAATTCGTTTAGTTTGTTGCTGTACCTCATTCCATAGATCAGATCTCTGACCAGGGCCGGTAGTCTCTACATGAATAGCGATGAATTTCGACCGATAATCGTCAATACGAAAATAGATGCAGATAACAACTGTCTAGCTGCATCTCATTCTAGCAGACGTTTGCGATGACAAGACGCATCGCTATCAATATAGAGACTTCCACGAGTTCCTCCACCCCTGGGGTGCAAGTCTCTACATTTATAGCGATGCGTCTTGTCATCGCAAACTTCTTATAGAATGAGATGCAGCTAGACAGTTGTTATCTGCATCTTTTCTCGTATCAACGATTATCGCTCGAAATTCATCGCTATTCATGTAGAGGCTTGTCGTCGTTATGAACAGAGATGCAAATATATACAGTCTAGCTGCATCTCCTACTAGACGTTTGCGATGACAGGACGCATCGCTATCAATGTAGAGACTTCCACCCCAGCAGGGCTAGCATGGCAAGGGGACTATTTTGTCTTTCCACCTATCCGTGTTTTGTTTGGTGGAGAAGGCAAATTATAAGTAAAGTTTTTCGACAATTATAAACGCCCGCTGACTTTTAATCAATTCTTTTTTTAAACTGTTTAATATGAAACAAATCAAAACTCGGGGTTAAACTTCACCAAGCGTTTAAATTGTTGTGTTGATCTCCTGTCAGTGGCGAAAAACAGGGAAATAATTTAGTCTTTCCCCCGGGGATAAGGCCATGCAGGTCTATCTCTGACTATTAAACATTCGTAACAATAGCCCACATCTTTCCATAATTTGTCATATCCCATCTATAGAACATAATAATATGTAATTAGGTTATAAATTGTAAAGGGCCTCTTGACGTAAGCTTCGGCTCCGTCAATACCTTCGAAATGACCGGGCATATTGCCACTTTAGGACCCGAGACATTGAGACATTTTACTGAATAAACGAAACTATAAATGAACTAAATTTAAAGACACACATTTTCCATAAAAGCACATTAGATTTACCAAAGTGATGTTTAAGATTAATTTTCATGTTTGCATTTATGTATTTAAAGAGGTTTTGTGTGTGCCGATTTCATTTTGTAGTTTAATTTAATAATTATGATAAGTTTAACTAAAGCATATTTTGCACGAGGGTTTATCTCATTTCGTATAACCCAGTTTATCTAGTAAATTCTATTTTAATGTAACTAAAAGACAATGTATCAAACTAATTAGATTAATTAAAGTATATAAACTGTTAATATTACTAAATATTGTAAATCTATTCGATGAAGCTCTCGTTGGAGCGATATTGTTCCAACACGTTGCCAATGTTCAAATTGATTGGTAATTGTGGAGTTTTTGAAAAAATAAACCGTGTAAAGTTTTCTGTGTGTGGTTTTATTATTATTTTACCTGCTGCACCTGTAATCTTTAATATTGTTTAAAAACTAGAAACCAACTTCACATGAGTAAATTTGAAGTTTTTATATTTATACTTTAGTGACAAGGTGAAAAAAAAACAATTGTCACTACTGTAATATACAGGATAATAATAATAGAGGGTCCCCATACAAGCAACGTGTTTTTTACGGCATTTCAATGTAACTCCATCTATGATCGCTTAGTTAGGTAAACGTCGCATAGATGGCGTTATATTGAAACGTCGATCCCTAATACCTATGTTAGACGTTAGATGGCGTTATAAGAAATAAAATGTTTAATAATAATTATTTTTTGCTCGATCCTATAAAATACTGTAGTGTGGTACGGAACCCTACGAGTGCGAGTCCGACTTGCACTTGGCCAGTTTATTTTTAAATATTTCTAGTTACCGCCGGATTGGTCCACACATTTTTTTTTGTCTGCTGAACCCTTTACGTGCAATTTCCTTGTAAACGTAGTTAAATAATAGACCTAACGAATGGTAGTATTATTATTGTACTCGAAAATTAAATACTTTCATAATAATAAAAAAAAACTTCCAAAAATCTCATTGATAAAAAAATCACATATTTTTTCCCTCATAGCTATTTCAAAAACTTCAATATTTATCTAGCTACCACCTCTGCAAATTTTATTTACCTAAGTTATGCTGTTCATATTAAAAAGGTGCGATGACGTCAAAATTAGGTCACATAATTATTTCAAATTTGCCCTTTCATTGATGCGTGAAATTGCGTGACAATTGCGAACAAAAGAATTTTACTAAATGATTTTGTTCTAACCACATTATTACTGATGTCAGGGATTAATTTATGTCATTTTGGTATAAGTAGGTCTTTATTTTTACAATTTATAGTCAAAGTGCTATCGTCAGCAAAGAGAGAGAGTCATGGGTTGGGTAATCGATAATGGGAAGTCATTTATTTATATAAAGAATGAATAATAGCGGTCCTAAGACGCTACCTTGTCGTACACCATACGAACGTGAGCGTTCTGACGATATAAAGGATTCTGTATTTTTTTATTTAATACACAGGTTGTGGCGTAAACAGTACTCAAGCCGTTACCTGTGGGTAGAGGGCTTTATGACTGATCAGAAAATCAAAATGTGTGTTCAGTAAAAGTATCATGGTTTTCGAGTTATTGACTATTTTCAAAATTTCATAATATATATATTTAAATAAAAACTCTCATAATCTTTTTTCTTACCTGATAGGCTAGCGTTTGACCATTATCTCGGCTGATGGCAATTTTATTGTCAGAATGTCTACAATTCCTGTGCCATATTTTTTTTTGTCAATATATATTATATATATTAATAATAAAAGTTGAATTTCTTTATTTGGAAAAATTCGCCCTTGGTCTCTGAAACAGGCATTTTCTTTCGACTGAAAGCTGAAAATACCACGTATTATATTGTTTTAGAGTCTCAATGAAATACGCAAATTTTCGGTAGCTTGGTCGCGCATGTTTTTGTACATTTTTTATACACCACAGGCGCTGAAACTTTCGATTTTTTTATACCTCTTATTAAATTTTAAAATAAAATGTTAATTAATACAAACATTAAGGTAACGGTATAAAAAAGACAGTTTACATTTGATAGCGTATTATTCTAAAGAGTATTTCTCAAAAATCATGCGGCTTGACTACTGTTAACGCCACACCCTGTATACTAGATAATTGATAGATATTATACAGATAATTTGATAGAGATATAGATAGATAATTTGATTTTGGTGATTTCTGTACGTTCAATTCTATTTGTTAGATAAGATTCTAGAAGTTTTAATATGTTGCATCTAATACCATGTTATGATTTACATAGTCGACGGCCTGAGTCATATAAAAAAATAATGCACATACGGGTGTCCTTTTGTCCATATTTGTCGAAACTTTATAAATAAATTCGTAAATTGCCATGTTTATGTTCTATTTTCTCTGAATCCGTTCTGTTCGTTACATAGTATGTTTTTATTTTCTACATAAAAATATAGACTTAGACCTTAAACTACCTTACACGTGATCACAGGTTGGTGCTAAATGGGTGACCATTAGTGGTAGTTTGACCGTGGCTCGAGCCGCTCACCGGTAAAAAGACATGTCGCTAATTCGTTCGTCAAGTTAGGTGCTAGCCAGTATGGAAGACGGGGTGGGATAGTTACGCTCTGTGAATTGGCCGACAGTCACTTCAATTTTATTTCCTGTTACATATAGCGATGCAACTTATGCCTACTTTGTTTGTATCGTATTGTATTTAAACATCATTGAAAGGATTAGCAAATTTGAAAAAAGAATGTGACCTAATTTTGATCTTATCGCACCTTTTAAATATGAACCGCATAACTTAGGTAAATAAAATTCCACATAAAACATTTTCAAGTAAAATGTTGCCAAGACTAGACCATGCATCTTGCACTGTCAAAAAGTTATCAGTACCCCTAGTACGAGTTTTTATCGTAAACGCTTTTGAAAGTTCACACATAGTTTTCGACTTACTCTGGCTCTCTGATTGGTCTAAATTTAGTGAAGTGTAGTAACCACTAGAGGCGCTGTACTGTTGTTCATACAAAATGTGTTCGGTAAACGATATCGAGTTTGGTATGAAAACTCGTACTAGGGGTACATACCCCTAGTAAGAGTTTTTATAGTAAACGCTTTTGACAGATCTCACATAGTTTTCGACTTATTCTGGTTCTCTGACTGGTCTAAATTTAGTGAAGTGTAGTAACTACTAGAGGCGCTGTACTGTTTTTCATACAAAATTTGTCCGATATGCGATATCGAGTTTGGTATGAAAACTCGTACTAAGGGTACAGATCTCATTTAGACCCAAGCCATAGAAAAGATAATATTACTATGTATAGAACGGACACTCTGTTCCCCCCACCAATCGGGGATTCCTCACCTCGCCACCGATTCTGATCTGTCGAGGCGCCAGTCTGAGCAAGGACGCTACACGGGTACGGATACAGAACAATAGGTACTACTCTCGGGAGAACATCAACTTCATACATTTATGTTAAGACCAGTAGACACTGGAGGTTCAAATTTACGTAGGTTCTTATTACGTAGGTATATTATAAATACTTATATACCTACCTACATATTCGTATTTTAGAATTCATTTTCATAAATGAAGCAACGATATATACTCGTGCGTAAATAACACTTAGTTTGTAAAATATTTAAAAAACACTTTCACGTTAAAACATTTTTATAACACAGCAATTAGGAACTTGATGTACGTAGTATTTATATTCTCTTTGCTTGATGTAGCTCTAACGTGCGAGCAAGACACAGAATAAAAAATAGTTACTATGGTGCAGTTTGTTCTACTGAAGTCGACTGGACCTGCGGACGACGCGACGACGCAGCGACTGCACCGAGTGCGAGATATCTATACACTTGATAATGGTCTATTCTTGTGCTGCTTACGGCTGTTTATCATGCAGACGTGACAAAGATAGGAGTTTTTATAGATTCCCTAAGGATAAAACGAGGTAAGTAGGTAGTTCTAGGTAACGCGATGACGTCCACTAAGTAGAGATCTTCTACGATAACATGACCCGCCCCTCCACAATTTAAAAACGTTTGAGAGTATTTGTGAAAGTATTTAAAACGCACCACCACGCATGTGTGCGTACTGGTACTGCCGGCACATGAGTAAAGAAAGGGTACAGAGACAAAGCTTCCTACAACTGCGCTGTGATGATGACGTAGACGCGCGTGTGTGCCTGAGCACTAGCGGCCTGTGTGCCGCCTGTCACGTACGGAGTGAAACCGGTTTATAGTGGCTCGGCTGGTGCTTTAACTCTGGGCTCGCTCGCGACGCGTCACGTTATATTATATTATTTTTCATCCTATCTATTCGAAAAGTGATGGTTGGTTCCTCGATAAGAGCGCGCAATGTAGGTATTTTCCGCCCTAAGGCGGAAAAATGATTTTTTAATTTTTGGCTTATAGAAGTTCTTTTATAGTGACCTGTCTAAGGAGGTTCAATGAAATTTCTTAATATTTTATAACATTTCGTGACATTTCATGACATAAATTGACATTTTGTGACATTTATAACATTTTATGACATTATGCCATTTTATGACGTATCATGACATTCAATGACATTTCGTGACATCTCATGACATTGATCGTTGTCGACCATGATGAAGCTTGAAAAATAAAAGAGCAGGTCATGTTTACTTGAAGGAGGATTTTATTATGATGAAGATTTTTCTTGTTTTTTTTTGTACCAACCCTACAAGAATATGTAAACGCTTTGTCAGGCCTCCCTCACTCGCCCATAGCTACTGCGATTTATACCTAAACTTTCGTCACCTGCGCCGGTACTATCTGCCAGTCGGTTGTCACTGCTCACGCGCGCGCAACGTATATTATTATTCAAATGACGGGATAACTGCGCATTCGTATTCTATATTAGAAACGATTTAAGTTTTTCATAGTCATTTTGCGGGTTTGACAAAAAACAAGTACAATATGTTTCATTTTTAGGGCTCCGTACCCAAAGGGTAAAACGGGACCCTATTACTAAGACTCCGCTGTCCGTCTGTCTGTCTGTCTGTCTGTCTGTCCGTATGTCACCAGGCTGTATCTCATGAACCGTAATAGTTAGACAGTTGAAATTTTCACAGATGATGTATTTCTGATGCCGCTATAACAACAAATACTAAAAACAGAATGAAGTTAAAAATAATAGAGGGTCCCCATACAAGAAACGTTTTTTTCGGCATTTCACGCCATCTATGAATGCTTAGTTAGGTAAACATCCCATAGATGGCGTTATATTGAAATGTCGATCCCTAACCCCTTTGTTAGACGTTAGATGGCGTTATAAGAAATAAAATGTTTATTAATTATTATTTTTTGCTGGCGAAAAATGATAGTGGTATTTTTTGCTCGATCTTATAAAATACTGTAGTGTAGTACGGAACCCTACTAGTGCGAGTCCGACTTGCACTTGGCCAGTTTATTTATGCTACCGATACTAAACGGAACCGTGAATTTTACGAAGTCTTGTCATGACTTCGTAAAATTCACGTTTCCGACTTAAAATTCGACCTCTTAGTTAAGAACTTTGATGTAATTTTGTGAGGTAAATAAAAATAATTCGTAAACTTTTTTTTTTAGTTTATTGAGTCAATTCTTTACTGTATCGTGGCGCGCCGGTACATCGCGCGCTGAACGAAGTAATAACAACGCTAGGTCGAGCGCCTTAGACACATTTTTGCTTGTATTGTCTGAAATAAACGTTGGTATTGTGTTTTTGTAGGGGAGTGAAGTATCTGTTACGTAAGAACTATTATATAATCTGTGGTTTTGTCCGTTCCTTAGAAGGTTTGTCTCTGTACCCTTTCTTTACTCATCTGCTGCCGGTTCCGCGACATTGCATGTAGTACGAAATTCGAATCTCACCGCGGATTCCGCTGTCGAGATAGCTTACAGAATAGCCTAGCAGATGCTATTGAGATTATTGCGAACAGACAGACAGACGCAGTGATGGACATTGTTTTATAATACTTACGTAGTGATATTGGACGGCCCTTTGGCGTAAAGGATTCTGATTCTGTTCCGACGGTCGTGGGTTCTAATTCTAGCTATATACCTACCAAAGTTTTCGGTTTTCGTACAGAGGTAGTGGGATCATTAAATCTACCAAAACTGGCCAAGTGCAAGTCGGACTCGCACTCTTAGGGTTTTATAACTTTAATTTTTCGCCACCAAAAAATTAACTTTGTGTTTCATAGTTGTTTTAAGTTTTAATTGAGATCTACAGAATATATTTTTTCTAGATTTTTCACTCCGTTACTTTAAAAGTTAAAGAGGGGGGGGGGGCACACAAATGTGACCTACGGACGGACAGACAGACAGACAGACATGACGAATCTATAAGGGTTCCGTTTTTTGCCATTCGGCTACGGAACCCTAAAAAGTAGCTTACCACCAAGGAGAACATCTGCCGCTGTAACCTTACGGCGTTCCCCGACACAAAAAGTAGGGGTATTATACGTTTAACGTGTGTATCTGTCTGTCTGTCTGTAGCATCTTAGCACCCAACCGGATGAATCGATTTTGATTTTATTATTGATAGTTTTTTTTGTTTGATAGATTAGATGTCTTCATCGAGAGTGTTCTTAGCTTTGATTCATGAAAATTCGTTTAATCGTTATAAAACTATGAGCTTTTTTCTAGTTAATTGCGCTATGAAATCAACTTCATAGGTCTGATTAATGCGAAAATCTTCTTCAACGATATTGTAAGAACATGGAAGCATTGACCTGATGCTGGGACATCTCCTGGACTCTACAGAATACTCAAATCCTCACCAACTTACAGCTCAGATTTTAATGTCGTGTTTAGAGTCGTTGGAATGCTTTTAATAAAAAGATTATACATAGATCAGTCGGGGTGGTTTAAAATGTTATATTATTATATATATAGTTATAGTTATTATATATATAGTTATAGTTATTATATATATAGTTATAGTTATTATATATATAGTAAAATATTATATATATCAATATTATTTTATACAATAGATCATATTAATATATATGTTTTTCATGTATATGTTTTTTCGACCGTTTTTTATTCGACTTAGGTTGCAAATTAGGTCTCCACGAATGTACCTTTGATTTTAACGGGATAATATATAGCCTATTTTCATTTCGAAAGTTCATTCTATATATTAGTGAAAGAATTTTTTAAATCGGTCCAGTAGTTTTTGAGCCAAATCATTACAAAAATACAAATATTCTCTCTTTATAATATTAGTATAGATAAACTGTATATATATATATATATATATATATATAATAAATAAATTTTATATATATATATATATATATATATATATACTGTTTATAAAATTTATTTATTGTATTATGTATATGAATAAATATATACATTTTATATATATCATATTTATTTTACTTAAACAAAACATTTTTAATGTAATTAACATTTAATTCGACATATAAATTCAATCACTAAAATCACTTTTAATTACTACGACATCTAAATCCTTTTCAAAGATAAGTAATCACAATTATAAAAAAACGCTTGATGTGTCATCTTCAGAATCGGATTCTCCTACGTGAATAATACATTCTCGTTCGTTGTCGTATTTTTTCCAGTATTCGGATTCCGTTTCCTCCACATATCTGCAAGTGTTGGCCCACATCGTGCGATCGATCATGTCCAGACGCTCATGAAGTAATTTCATGATGGATGTGTATTTTTGTTCTACATTTTTGTTAGTTACGTAGTTTTTTAACACTCCCCAAATTTTCTCGATAGGGTTTAAGTCGGGATGATATGGAGGAAGTCTTAATATATCGCAATTATATTTTTTTGCTTCGCTATCAATAGCGTAATTTCTAGAATTATCCTTATTTTTTAAAATGATATCATAGAATTAGATTTTCTTCATGTCTTCCTCGAAGTCGATGTTTTTATTCACGAGCCAATCTTTCATGGCTGCTTTGTTGCTGTTGGAGGTGGGAACTTTTTCAGTAAATGTGTTATGATAAGAGGCGTTATCCATAACAATAACGGACTTTTCTGGGCCCCTAGACAAAATCTATTTTCCTGTTTGCCTTCACGCTAACGCAAGTTCAAAATATACGGGAATGACATTTTTTGTTGCGGAAAATGTCATTGCATACATTTAGAACTTGCGTTAGCGTGAAGGCAAACAGGAGAATTGAATTTTGTCTAGGGGCCCTGGTATGTTTGGCAGTAGTTGTTTTAAGAACCACTTCTTGTAGTTATCGTTGTTCATATGGTCGTAGTAGTCGCCCGTCTTTGAACTAGCCTTGTAAATTAAAGAAGCATTGGGGACAAAACCATTATTTCCACCGGCGTGGACAGTTATGATGCGTAAACCTTTAGACATTTTTTTCGGTTGAAATTTAGAATCGTTTGGCACGAAAAAGGGGGAATGGAGGGGTGGAGGGGGTAGGTGAGGGTCCCGCTTTCACTACCCCACCACTCTCATTACAAGGTAATGCATAGTTTTTGAGTTATGATTTTTTTTGCAAAATCATAACCTCACTTGGTAAAAATTTAGAATCGTTTGGCACGAAAAAGGGAGGATGAGGTGATGGGGGGGGGGGTAAGGGAGGGTTCCCCTTTCCTTTTCCCACCACTTTAAATACAAGGTAATACATAGTTTAAGAGTTATGCGTATTTTTGTAAAATCATAACCTCACTTTTTTGTAACACTGCTGATCAATATCACTGTTTTGTTGGATGTTTAACAAACTTTTTACGCTTCGCCGGCCGCTGCCGCGGCACGCTCGCTTCGCTCGCTCGGCTCGCGCGTTGTGTTTTCGCAGTTTCAACCTAACCTAACCTAGTTTTTTTTCTAGTGGGGTGTTCTTATTAATTTAGTAGTGATAAATAATATTACTAAAATTTTTAATGAGTTATCCAGCCCTTGTAATTATTATTTGCGCTTTGTGTTTATGGTTTAGTATATTTTTAGGTTAGATTTTTTTTATATCGTTTTCTTGTAAAATATGCATTACCTTGTTAAAGAAATGGTATTGTTACAATCAGGGACCTAACCTCTACCCATCCCCATAATATTTTATATCAAATTCATGCCAAACGATTCTAAATTCAACCAAAAATCCAAAATAAACCCAACAAAAATAGGCATAACTCAAAAACTATGCATTACCTTGTAATGGGAGTGGTAGGGTAGTGAAGGGGGGACCCTCCCCTTCCCATTCCACCCCTCTACCCCCCCTTTTTCGTGCCCAACGATTCTAAATCCAACCCTTTTTTTCTTTGCTGCAGTTCCTTGTTTAGTACCCCATGATTTATTTTGTACATGTGTGGTATGAATGTAGCTTTCATCAGTATAAACAATATTCCTGCCTGCTTCTCTATATTTCTTCAATTGTTTTAAATATTTATAGCGAACTGCACGTCATGATTTTCAACTAGAGCTTGACGATTGTTTTCAGTAGTTTTCCACTCATATCCTAAATCAAGAAGTATACGCCGTAATGTCTCCAAACATCCATCAAAATTTATCTTTACAGTAAGCACCATTTTCAGAGCTGTTAATGTTGGATATTGTTTTTACTCTGTATTAAAGTTACTGACAGTACGCCTTATTACCCCCTTGTCAAATTCATCGATGTCACGCGCTTTAAGCGTTTACGAGGATTTTTGTTTTTATGTGGTGAGCTCATTTGTGTACCAGTTGCATCACATTTCGCTTTTTCTTTGAGAATTCTGGCGTCTGTCAAGCGCTCCACTCCATTTTCAGCCTCATGCTTCATATGTTGGTATACTCTAGCTATCACTTCTCTTGCCTAAAATATAATAGAAATTATTTTACAAAATGAAACTAATGCACATTTATTTTACAAAATTACCTGACTGCATATTTTTTTTAATAACTTTTCCATGACCTGGGCCCCTAGACAAAATCCATTTTCCTGTTTGCCTTCACGCTAATGCAAGTTCAAAATGTATGGAATGACATTTATGTTTCCGCAACAAAAATGTCATTCCCATACATTTTGAACTTGCGTTAGCGTGAAGGCAAACAGGAAAATGGATTTTGTCTAGGGGCCCTGGTAAGTTGCCTTGCGATCAGTACTTTCGTGTCACTGAGCGACGTAGATTCAACAACTTGACTGTCTCAGACCGCTGCCGGCCTACTACCACAGAATAATGAATAGTACAAGTACAGAAATTGCACTCCCTGAGGGCAAAAATGCGAAATTAAATCTAGTTACAACGCTGGTAACGTTCAAAATGCGCTTCAAGCCTCGGGTGCGACCTTGAATTTGCGTCACAGTATCAACTAATAGTAACTATGAACCGCGTGTTGCGCACAGTAAAATGCACCGTAAGTCCGCACAGCGAGAGTCTGAATAACTTGGTCAACTCGCGGCCTCTCCTATAGGGTTGAATGTTATGAGAAAATTTGTTGAAGCCTTTAATTGCTAGAAGAATATTCTAAGGTAGAACAATGTAATGAGTACATTACTGATAATAAGTGCTACATTAATGTTTAATGTCGAGGTAGGATAAAAGTACTACAGTTATACTAAAATACGTGACGTTCAATTAAAATTGAGTAAAGTTTTAGATTGCGTAAGTTAAATAACGCGAAAAAATAGTACTCACTTGCTTAGAATCGTGGGTTGTTTGACTTGTAACATTGTAATAGTCTAGGAGCTGACTCACTTTTTCGACCAAAAATAATTATGTATTTTATTCATTGTAGGAAAACTTTACTTTGTAATAGTTGAATATCTAAATAAAAAAAAACAGATAATTCGAATTAAAAAAAACATTAATTAATTTACTTTCAATTTAAAAATACTTTTTATAATCTTAATAATTAATCTTAGTCACTTTTAAGGATTTATTCTAAGGATTTTGTTTTTGGTACAAAATTATCCAACACCCAAGTTCAACGACTATTACTGCTAAATTAATAAAGTTATCTTAACCACTATAATTTTCCTTCAACGTTTATGAAATGCACTATCATCATGATGTTTTTCAGATTTTTCAAGCCAGCAGCTTTTAGAGGGGGGAGAGGGGAGGACGAATTTATCTGAGTACAAATCTTGCATCAGCTATACAACTCGTTTGTCTCGATAAAATCGTATTGTAAGGTTCGTTAGTCAAAGAAAAGGCTAAGTCAATTCAAATAAGTAGGTAGGTAGGTATAACTTTGTTGGTTTCAGCTGTGCACTGATATGTCAGTCAATCAATCAGTCTTTTTTTTAGGTAGGTACCTATAGGACCTATAGGACCTACGTAACATACCTACAGTATATAATACAAAAACTAAAACCCGCCTACTGAAAGATCACACTCTAAAAAGTATAAAACAAGAAAATATTCTCACCTAATGAGAGAGATGAGATCGCTATGTACAAACTATTCAATATGTATCGTGTATTATATAAACAACTTACTTTTAATAAATATTTTATAGAATTTCATAAATATTTTTAGTGGTGCTCAGTGGATACCCGTGGTCGTATGCTACTTTGAAGAGTGTATTGTTTTGTTCCGGTTACACAGCCACGACGGACGGACATACGACCACAGCTATCCTCTGAGCACCACTAAGAATATTTATGATATGCAATAAAATATTTATTAAAAGAAAGTTGTTTATATAATATACGATAGATATTGAATAGTTTGTATATAGCGATCTCAGGTGAGAATATTTTCTTGTTTCATACTTTTTAGAGTGTGATCTTTCAGTAGTCGGGTTTTAATTGTTGAACTTATTTCTTATTTTAAAGCATTTTGGGGTTTTTGTATAATTGTATACATGTCAATATACTTACACAAATACACAGCAATCAACAAACACATAACCCTCCCAACTGCTTCTTTGCGACGCCGTGGGGTAAAAATTAGTTTTCTTGACTTCGGCGGGATATATCTCGCCAACGCTACGCCCGACAAAAATATGATGTACTAAACCCTATCTTCATTTTAAATCCCTATTCAACGATACCACAGACGATAGGGTGTGGTGAAATTTTTTTTTAGTTCTGGACTTCGTGACCTTTAGAGGGCGCCACATTCAATTGTTGTGACGTCACATAGCCTATAACCAGCAGACAAATAAGACGCGTCCAATGACACCTCATTAGTCAAATTATGATAAGTAGTTTAGAAGTTATGAGGGAACAGATGAACATACATACATACCCACATACCGGTCAAAAACATAACCCTCCTTTTTGCTTCGCTGTAGTCGGGTAAAAAATAACCTACCAATTTCAAGGTTATAATTAATATTTTGCAAGATATTGTAATGTCGATAGAAATTCCCTAAAGATCATAACGTGAATTCCCTTGAAACATGAAACTCAGCTGATTTATACCTACCTACCATTTTATGTGCGACATTCTTTGCTTTTTACATAGTTACTCTTTACAGTTACTTTATGTTAATATAGTAAGCAAGGCATATAATATTGAGGTAGGTACAAGTAAGGCGCGCGGACGATCGAGAGCGCGCGTGACACTTTACTGACTGAACTTGTACCCACCCTAGCGGGTGCGCGGGTGCGTTTCATAGCTACAGCGCGGAGTGTGACAGGCCTGCTAAGGTGTAGGAGCTTGTACAGTTTATTTTTGCCCCAAGGCTTTTGGTTAAAGCTACGCCACTGCTAGAATTAAACGCAAGACTTTGCCGCGGGGCGCAGGTAGTATGTAAATTAATAAAGAGTGAGCAATCTTAAATAATTACTTATCTCTGCCTAAGCTATCAGATTTATATTAAGAAAGAAAGCAATAACAAATATTTTATACAGGTAAAAAGGTTGAATAAAACACTAAAAATCCTTATTAATTACATTTATTTAAATGTTATATGCAGTCATTCCCACAATAGACATCGTGTCACAAACAAAGCTTGAGCTTACACAAACACGCATTCTCACGATCTGTTACTTTTACGTAACATAGTCAAACACTTATTTCTAAACCCACGTGTATTACCTTACCATTTTCAAGTTAAATATATTTTAAAAATCACTGTGTAGTTGTGAACCCAGAAATAATGTAGTGGGGCAAACCACGAAATGTAAAGTATCGAAGTGATAAATATGGAACTATACCAATGGAACATTTACACACGAGGCCATAGGCGAGCCTTGAATATTTTACACACCGTTGTTGAGATAGTTAAAAGATCATTTTATTTTTCATTTTTAATATTTACCCATATTAGTTTGGAATCCCTACACTTTTTAAAACTTAATATATCGCGACGGGACACAATAGCGCGGCGTTAAAACGTTCAATAGTTTGGCTTTCTCAAATGGCTCGTGTGTATGGTCCATAACGCTCAATTTACACTGAAATGGCAGCGGTCGACAGAGTACCCGCCGTCGCCCTCCGGCGCAGCCAGTCTACGATCTGCATTCGGTGCCTCATTACAAAGACATATTATCTTCATTATTAAAATACAACACGTATCACTCGAGTGCAAGCGGCGCTGCGACCAGTCTTCAGTCGACACTACTTGCCGAACTTAGACGCTGACGGCCATTGCCATGTTTAGTGTGAACTTATCGTCAGTAGGCTCGCTACATTTATTTTATACAATAGCTTGATTCTGTTTAGATTGCCGTTATGGGTAAATATCGACCCATCACGCATATTTAATTATTTATCGGTTGGATTCTTATCGTTGTATTTATTTATGATACAGTTTAAATCAGTATATCAGGAAAGCTCATGTGTACGCGGCGTGCTATTAAATCGTGTAGGCAGAACAATTGAGGCACATTTATACAATGAGTTAAACAAATAAGATGTTACATTGGACGGTATAAAAAATACCGAACCATTAATGTGTTGTAAAGGTATATAAATGCTACTTCAGAAGTTTTATCAGCTTATTACTATTATATTAGTATAGAGACATGCAATGCATTTTTCTTAGTCAATTTTGGTTCAATGACTATACGGCAAATTGTGCCTTGCGTGATATAATTTACGAGAAGGGTGCCGAGATGAAGTAACCGTTGAAATGTTTTTATCAACTGTCAAACGAAAGAATACGGTTATTTAGTATTGTACTATCACCGAGTGTCTACATTGATAGCAAAGCCTTTGCATCCGATGTTTGTTGTCAACGACACGAGACTCTAGTTACGTTAGTGTTCGCGATGAAACAAAGTATCTGTATCCATGTAGCTTACTTGGATTTATTAAAAATCTAATCCACCTCATACATTTAACTTTCGATTCAATAGTGAATAAAAACAGATAAAAAGTTACATCAATCACGGCCCTATTCGACTGCGAAATCATATATTTATAATGTTGTGTTCAAAAGAACAGTATATATTTAGTTCAAACACACAACATATTGTGTTTAAGACAATTGATTTGATTAAAGAAATGTATCGAATTGAAACGGCAACTAAAATTTAATCCAGTGTAATGAAACAGTCACAACAATTAAAATATAAAGTGCAGGCACACTCAACTTTAAAAATATCAGTTATTATTACGACGATCAAATGTATTGCACATAATACTAAGGATGCAAAAGAACCACTAATGCATAAATTCTTGAAATATTGATTGATAATATCCAAAAAGAAAATAAATTTATTCCACTATTAGGAAACAAACAAAAACAGAATTATATTACCTTACTTCATTTTAAACTAATGATTCATTTACATTGGATTTTATGTTTTGACACACGGTTATAATAAAACCATAAATTACATACTATTGACTGTTATGATAAAAGTTTAATGTTGCTTTAAAACAATCAATGATCAACATGCAATTAATAACTGAAATCAACGCAAAATATATTAATTTTTACTAATAATAATCCAAAGTATGTAATATTTTTTAAACTACCTTACAGTTAATCAATTTCATATTACACACATACATGTATCTCTCAAGTGGCCATTACGCATATCCAGATACAAATCAATGGGTATATAAAACACATTTTATTACCAGCGTTGTTTTATAATGTCAGTTTAGATATGACGCAAAGGGAATCATTGCCGAACATAAAATACATACGTCAAACAAGGGCCTGTTTCACCGGTGCCTACGATTCCCTGATAGCTTATCAGAAACTTATCTACCAAATAAGCCACGCCGTTAACATGACGTCACTGATAACTGTATTAACAATGTCGCAATAAAAACTGTAATTAAAGACAAAATCATGGGTGGTTCCAACTAATTCCTTCAGAACAATGCTGATCATCACAATTTCCAGTGTTCCCGTGACCACGATCAATACAACTTGGTCGAAACATCGAGTTAAACAAATATTAATACTGAGCACAATGAGTCTCTTAGCACAATATAACTATTGTAATACGAGTGACTTGTCAGATAACTATCCAAATATTATCAGAAACTGGTGAAACTGGCGCCTAAGTTTCCAAAAGAAGAATATAATAGTAATATTTAACCGTGTGTCCGTCGAGGTGAATATCTTTTTAACTATGTTTACTGCTGGTCGATGCTCACTTCTTCTCTCCGCCAGTGACCGCGTTTGTGGCGTTAGCAGCCGCGCCCGCGCCATAATTCTGATAAAAAAAAACACCACAATAGAGATACACATGTATAATAGTGGCCATATACACTACGAGAAATCGTTACGATCAGACTGTACAGTTCGACAGTCTGATCGTAACGATTTCTCGTAGTGTATATGGCCACCATAAGGTAATAAGTACAAAGTATTTAAAATTAATGAGTTGAGAATATTACCTCTAAGTCTGTTATTTACCCGTCAAATAGATAGTTATGTGAAAAGTGGCAGTGCAGTGATGCGCAAAATTCTGACAATACAAGTTTTGCGTGCCTCAGTTTCTGTTATAAGAGGCAGACAGATATCGCTTACCATCAGGCGAGCATTTTGTTTGTTCTGTTACATGATACCATTGATAAAAGATTTGGGGTTTCTTCTGCGAGTAAGGTGAATTGACAATGGGCCAGCCTCATTCACTAAACCGACAGCAGAATGGGGTATGGGATGGATGGAATAGCAAATGGGAATCTATCTATATACATTATATTATGAAACACAAAAATTGTTTCTACCTATTTCCGCTATAGACTTCAAAGTCTATAATGGAATGGATTAACGAATGGTTTAAAAAACCATCCAACTGGGACACATCTGAAACAGATTTAATTAGAGAGGCAATAATGCGAAGATGGCTTTATATCACTAAAACGCATCAGGAATGAAATCAATGCATTCGGTAATATTTCCTTTTTTAGCGTAGCAAGCATACGCCGGGTATCCGGTAATTTTTAATATAATTTTAAAGACAACGGTCCGGTCTAGGAAACCTTGTGTCATGTGGGACTTTACAAACATACAAATCATGGACACACAATTTATTTTATAATACACTTGTATTTGTAGATAGATAAATGAATATCAAACGAAACAATCTTAGCTTAGTGAAAAAGTAGATAGGTTTGCCACTGGGCAGTCTTATAGCTAGGTTCAGTGTAAAAAGTAAAGTAGTGTTAAAGTACATTAAAAAGTGATTACTAGCAGACAAGTTTGGTTGTAGAGGAGCTAGTTATGACAAAAGTAAAGTGGCTATGTATTTACCTGGTAATATTGTGCCCATGCTTGTTGCGCTTCTTGCGCGGTCGGCTGCTGCCCGCTTTGTTGCTGGCCACCATACTGAAATATTACATTATATGTCATTATTACATTATCATACATTTACATTGCAACAATCAACAGTTACTTTGTTAGCTGCACCTAATAACATTAGTTCGAAACTAACTAATTTAAATTAGTTCACTACTATCATGCTCAATTACGGGAAAAACTAAAACCTGACTGCGGCAAAATGTACTAAAAAACCACCGGCCAAGTGCGAGTCGGACTCGCGCACGAAGGGTTCCGTACTAATATGTATAAAAACGGCCGAAAAATCATGTCTGTTGTATGGGAAATAAAATATTAATTTAATTTTTAAATTGAAACTTTTATAAATTATCAATATTATGAATTTAATTCTGGGACGGAACTCTGCCAAAATGTAGGTTGAAATCACCTACATTAGTGGACGGGACCACAACAGTCGATCATTCTGTCATATCAAGTCAATCTCCACACGGCGATATCATTGCGGCGTTGAACCTAACGAATCGCTGCGATACTATCGCTCGTGGAGATGGCGCCAATAAAAAAAAATGTAATAGTCACCCCCGGCCAGCCTTGCTGTTGTTGCTGCCACTGCTGCCACTGGTACCACTGCTGCGGCGTGTAGTTGGTGGGCCACTGTTGTTGTGCGCCCGCCTTGTTCCCGGCGGCCTGTCCGGCGCCGCCCGCGCCCGCGCCCGCGGCGCCGGCGCCGGCGGCGGCCTGCCCCGACCCAGCGTTCCCGGCCGCGCCGGCGTTCCAGTTGCCCCAGTTGCCCCAGCCGCCCCAGCCTGCTGTATTTACATACAAACATACATTTATATACATTATTAACTTTTATTTAACTATTTTTCAACCGATTTTTTTTTGTATGTATGTTATAGAGATATGACGATAAACGTCTCAAACTTGATACTGAAGCTGACTCGCGGGGCATGGAAGTCGGCTAGTTTTAGTTTTTAAACTATCTTAATTATTAATGATTATAGATAGCAAAAAGCAAGCGGCCCACCCGATGGGAAGTGATCACCGTCGCATAAGAGCACTTGTAACACTAGAGGTGTGACTCATGTGTTCCCGACCTTTCAAGATTCTTTTGAATGCCTCTTTTAAAAGGCCTCCACGTTGTAGCTTGTGGGTTATTTCTTTAAATAAAATCAGGCAAACTCAATTAAATAGAACCATACAACCTTCTTTTGGGATTTATTTTTCTATGGGATTTACAAATACAAAACACCAGTCGCAAGCTCTATGCAGCTGTGGCGTCACTAAAAAGGCTACGCAACTTTCTTCCTACAACCACTAAAATTGCACTCGCTCAATCTCTCCTACTTCCTATTCTTGACTATTCTGACGTCTGCTATCTAGATCTTAGGGAAGATCAGCTAGATAAACTTGAGCGGCTACAAAATTTATGTATTAGATTCATATTTGGTTTGCGTAAATATGATCACGTATCTCAGTTTCGCACAAAGCTCAAGTGGCTCCCTATTCGCCTTCGCCGGAATACTCATATTCTTTCTCTTCTCTATAACATTCTATTCAATCCTTCTACTCCGCGATATCTTAAAGGACGCTTTAACTTCCTCCACAATTCTAACTCTCTTTCTCTAAGGTCATCAGAAAACTTAACCCTGAACTTTCCCGCACATGGTTCCAGTTTTTATGATAAGGCATTTACTGTCCAGGCTGTTAGGCTCTGGAACTCTCTTCCCGAACCTGTGAAATCTTCACAATCCCTTCATATTTTCAAGAGCCGTTTAAAAGCTTATCTTTCATTATAAATAGTGTTAAGCTGCTTCTGTCTGTTCTGTCAATCTGTTTAAAATTTATAGAATGCGTGTTTAGGAATTTATGTAAGTAATCTGTGTTTATTGTTGTAGGTAAGTAGGTATGGTTATGTTAGTTTAGGTATAATATATTATTGTTATTCTTTTCATTTTAATTTAAATTAGGCGCACCCTGCATTAGGCTACTATTTCGATCCTATCCATACAAAGGTTTGTCTGGAAGAGATCGCTGTTAGCGATAAGACCGCCCATTGTTACACGTTAAATTTAAGCTGTAAAAGTTATATGTGTCTGTATCTTTGGTGTCGCAATAAAGAGTTCATCTATCTATCTATCTATCTTCTTTTTTGTAAAATGAAGACGAAATGTCCCATAATATGTTCAGTTTCGATAACAGTGAATAAATAATATTATATAGTATTGTGCTTTTTTTTGGTTCTTATAGCAATTTCCAAAATAGTACTTCGATTTTGCATAACGACCGAAAGTAAATGCAGCAGATTTGCACAGCTCACAACTAAAAGCTATAAGTTGTCAGTCTTCTCACTTTAGAGTCTACGCACAAATAGTGTTAGTAGTGAAAATAGTACTTGATATTTGACAGCTACATCACAAATTTCACAGTTAAAATATTTGTCTCAGGTTGCTCGCTGTTCTCTCGAAGAAATTTTGTACAATCAATAGAGATCGTAAGTTATTGAGTGAAGACCGCAGATTAAAAAGCATAGCGTACGTCCTAGGATAAGATGTAACTATGATCTTCGCAAGATGACTACCAAGAATTGGATAACATATATGGATAATAATTGGATAGCATATGCAGCAGTGGACAAGGCTTACGATAAGCTTAAGGAAAATAAATAAAAACTTAAAAATGAACTGTAAATAAATAATTGTGGACTAACCTTGGTTCTGGTTCCAGTTGCCCCAGCCGCCCCAGTTGCCGGCCCACTGGTTCCATCCCTGTTGCCCCCCTTGCTGGCTCTGTTGGTTCTGGTTTTGGTTCTGTCCTTCCGGCTGTAATACATCATATTTTTACTGGAAACTTTTATTTTTATAGAGAAAAAGACACTCGTTTGAAAGAATTATATTTACTATTGAATATCTATTATAGTAAATATACTATATCTATACTTCTGTTTACTGACAACGGCTGATTATGATGATGATGAAGATCTATACTTCTTAAATGTAAATATAATTAGTTCTTTATATCAGACACATTATGATGTAGTCTTATGTAGTAATGTCCCATTTTGAAAGACTATTGAGACAAGCAGCTTAACAGCTGGTTCAAAAGGTCAACCAATCCACCATAACAGACTGACTTCTTCCGGGCTACCATAATGTTTGCAGGAGATAATTTCTAGAATGAGTCTATTCTGAAAATTCTTGTAATGGTCAAATGCTATGCAATTTCAGAGTGAAAAAGGTATTGTTGTCCACATGATTGGAATTTATATGCAATGCTAAAATAACTCTGGAACTAGCAAGATTTTGCGCAACTACCTGTTACCTAAAGACATTTAGATTTTGAGTCTCACATACCTGCAGCATTCATGTTTAACATTGATTGTTATTGTAATTGTAATTAGGGAAATACCGCTATATTCATATAAGGTATATATATCTGTAATTTCGTTCATTCGTTGGTGCTTATGATTCGTCATTAAGACTGCTCTCCCGATGAAATAAATATCTGCTGCAATTTTCATTTTACATTTTACCTATCAAAGCTAACACATTTTGTTTCATGATTGAATAACTACGAAAGAGAAAATGATATGCATATTAGTTACGTACCTTAATTTCTACTACATTACTTAAATCGACTCTTAGAATAAATACATACATACATACTTATCTATAAACAGATTTTAAAATAATAATTATACTTACTTGTACAGCACGATACATACTAATACTGAATAACTAGTTAAGTAAATACTTATAATACAAACCATTTCTACTTCCTACAACTCTGCCCCTGTACCCAAAACCACAACAAAACACAACTATCTGACCATAGTAAGATGACATAGACCAGTATCACAGAACACTCAAGCACCGATATATTCTTAGCACAGAATGAAAGCATTTAATTGGTTATAACTAGACCTGATTTAACCAATTAAATGCCTTCATTCTGTGTTAAGAGCAGATCCATGAATAGTCCTTTAATACTGGTCATAAATTTTACCTTCCAAAGAAAACATGACGTCAGTTACCTTTTCTGAACTTGGAGGTTCTGGTGGTGGCATCGCTGTTAGTACCTAGTGAATACAGTTACCGTTCATAATAGTGCAAAGAGTATATGACCAGCCAAAGCTTCAGTCAAGACAACAACTGGACATTTTTAACGCTTACTGATGTTTATGGTATAAATAAAGGTTAGTGTTTGACCATGATCTCACCAGTTGGTGAGCACGTTAGCTAGACCTAGAATGGGAACTGGCTCCCAAAGACAGGTGTCGGAAATGTCAGAATCCTGGTTGTACTCAGGGTCAGTTTCTGACTAGTAGTCAGCAACAGTACATTCTGTTGTCTATACAGTTCTGACCACGGTGTTTTTGACCTACTGAGTATTCAGAAGGCCAGCACAGCAGTCACATGTGCGAAATGCCTCAGATCCTCGATGGAGAAAAAATTGTAACACTTTTCCTTTTATCCTATTTGTGGATGGAGCATGGAGCAGCCGGGGGACAGTGCAATATAATTAAGAAAACTACGCTTAAGCAATATTGATGTATAAAATTGGTAGTGCTTATTTACCTTCTGGTTGGGTCGTTGTTGTGGGTTACTGGGCTGGTTGTTGGGCCGGCTGGTCATGCCGCCGCGGCCTGCGTTGTTCGCCACCTGACCGCCGCGTTGCCATGAGCCTGTTCCACCTGAATAGAACACGGTTCTATAGCAACTAACCAACTGTTAGTACAAAATATGCATATATGTCTGTAGTAGAATACAAACATTGAGTGGTTGAAGACAACACGCTGAGATAGAAATCCTACTTGTCTGGAATTGAAGGAGAGCAGTGAGATGTTGCGCCGACTTCATGTAGGTGAGATAAGTGTAGGAAGATGATATTGAGACCATGCATTCCATCCTCATCATCAGCCTGTTTCTGTCCACTGCTGGACATAGGCCTCACCTATGGCACGCCACTGAGCTCGATCTTCAGCTCTATGTTTTCAACCGCTGCCAGCCAGCTTGCGTATATCATCGCTCCACTTAGCTGGAGGGCGCCCTACTCCATTCCATCCTAATGTTATCTAATTTAGCCGGCACGGATCATCAAAACTGACACTAGGCGAACTGATTAGCATATCTTTTTTCGATGCTACTTTATCCTAAGATCTTGTTAGGCCTACCTCCCAGTTCTCATTTGACCTAATGGATCAAGCAATAAAGTTGCCTTTGAACATGAAATTGTAAACAATAAAGTGAATAAAACTAACCTTGTCCTCCCATACCGGCCGGTCCTGGTCCGGGCCCGGGCGGTCCCTGTCTCTTGTTATCTCTGTCCGGTCCCGGGCCGCCCATGCCTCTAGGCCCTCTGTTGTCTCTGTTGAAGCCACCTCGGTCACCAATAGGCCCCCCGGGCCCCCCAGGCCCTCCAGGCCCACCGGGCCCGCCGGGTCCCCTGCCGCCTGGGCCCCCTGGACCGCCGGGCCCGCGGTCCCCGCGCGGCGGCCCGCCTTGTCCCCCGCGCCCGCCGCGGAAGTTGTCGCGGTCACGGTTACCGCCGAAGTCGTTGCCACCACTGTTATATGAAATATAAAATTTTGAGTTGTAAACTGAACCCCCTTTTAACAGCCTCCAAAAACAGGTATCTGAAGGGTGGTCTCCAAATTGTGTGAAGATCAGATCTTCAGAGATAGGAAGATAAACATTTTACACTTAAAATGAGTCGCACAGTAATTCAGTTTTTTAAACAATATCATTTTCATTTCATTTGAGTAATTTACTTCTAAACAGTTATCACAGATGGCGCCACCAATTCAAAATTGGTAAACATGAAATCCAGTAGTTTCGTCGTATCGATAGAATCCATACTGTAGCTGAATTGGTACGGCGCCTGGACATGTGCCCGAAATTTTGGATTGTATAAAACAATTTCCTAACGTCATCTCACTAATGTTCTGACCATTTCGTTTTAAGGTGTCTTTGATCTGTAAGACGATTACCCATATCATCTTTAATAAAAAATAACCCTTAGATAGAGGTTTCTGGATACTATACCGACATTTATCTTTAGAAGTATAACATACCGGTTAGGCGGAGGTCCCCACCGGTCGAACCTGCCGGGCGGCGGGCCCTGCGGCCGGTCGCGTCCCCAGCGACTGCCGCCACCGCCGCGACCGCCACCGCCGCCGCCACCACCGCCGCCACCGCCTGATCCGCCCCAGCGACCGCCACCGCCGCCGCCACCGCCACCGCCCCAGCGGTCTTCTATGCATAATAATTATGTTACATACAACATTTTCAAATAAAGCCACATAGATAGATAGATAACTCTTTATTGTACACCACAAATTACATGAAATTTTTAAACTATAATAGACTTAATTTAAGTTGCACAATGGGCGGTCTTATCGCTAAAAGAGCGATCTCTTCCAGACAACCTTTGGATGGAGAAGAAACAAATCACGGTAAATCGCCGGCGCGGTGTAGTTAAAAAAAAAGAAAATAATATATATATATATATATATATAAGCAATAATCATAAAGATAAATATCAAAAGAAAACACATTTTTAATAGTAATAATTATTACACATTATAACTATATGTATCTATATGTATAACTATATGTATCTTATGTATACATATCACATATAATAATTTAAAAACTAATTCAAGTTCATTTGAATTCGCGCGACTGAATTAGTACACATTCCGGCACGGATCCAGAAACGCGAGTGGCGAGGAAAAATAGTTGCGCATCGTTACTGTCACGGGATGTAAGGGAGCACAAATAACCCAGTACTCCCAGCCAACCTCACCTGCCCGTGGTGCATCCTGCTGACCAACAAACGAGGCTCTGGCGACAAATGGCGGTATAACCATTTCTAAATTATGGCGTAGCTAAATACTACAGGCCGGTGACGGGCAGCAGCGTCACCGGTGCGAGAAGCTACGTCCTGCGATCGCCACCACGCCTGCCCAGCGTGGCGATAAGGGTATATCCCTCCCAAGGGATGCAAGCATGTATGATGGAAAGCCACAATAAGCCGCGGCCTCCAGTTCCCGGCCGCCCTGCTATTCCTGACCACGGCGGTGGTCACGGTAACGGCAGGGCAGGGATTGCTAAGAATCCCCGGGCTAAGGTAGGCCGCCAAAACAAACTGACCCTCGCAACGTACAATGGAGCGACGACATACGCAAAGCGGTGGGCAATGACTGGAAAATAAGATCCGAAGATCGGGCTCAGTGCCGCACCTTGGGAGAGGCTTACGTCCAGCAGTGGACGGACACCGCCTGATAATGATGATGATGACTGTCACGTGATGACAGCGCGGGAACCAGACTCACTGACGGACCAATCACAGCCGCCGCACCTTTGCATCTCGCCAAACAGACGCCTAAAATATACTTCTGTGCTTCTAAAGGTCAGACGTACAAAAGTAAAGTAGATCGGTACTGGAAGTTACATAATGATAGATAGATGCATCATGTTGCGAATCTACATTCTAGATGAATAGTTTTCACCCAACTAACAATAGATGTCGCTTCTGTTGTCTGGTGCAAATACACTGATAACAAATCTGTGTTTGATTACGGGGATCCTGTATTTTAAACATGTAGGACCCTTTAGACGTAACGTGGCGTTAATATTAAATAAAATATCTATAGGCTCTGGTAGAGATGGTTGTAAATAAAAACTTACGGAGCGCGACAAATATATTATCCAGACTCCAAATGAAAGTAATTGGTGACCCCTGAGCTAAGGCTCGCTTACTTACTTAGCATAGGTGAATTAAAGTTATCCTACTAATATTATAAAATACTAGCAGCCGGCTTCGCACGGGTGAAATGGAAGGGCCGTTGGCGTAAAAAAATTATTTTTATCGGTTGGGGACTACAGAAATAGCTAAGCTAATAATGTTTACGTATTAACTATTGTCTAATCTGTGGTTTCGCTGCAAAATTTTATTATTTTTCGATGCGCATAAGTTTAAATCTATGATATCTTCTAAACTTTTCATTTAAATTATATACTGTAAAGGACAGTTTTAATCTATAATATGTGACAAGGTAATAAACGTAATTATTTGAATAAGGATTCATACTGTATTGTAGAAAAAAGCCTTGAAAGTTATGTAACGTTTTTTATTTAAAAATTAAAGATTAAAATGGCTATTGTGAGCCAACCTTAAAAGATAGACATAATATGCTATCGCGGACTTTTTTATAGGTCTTATTTCTCTAAATATTCTGTAGACACTGTTGTTACATCTATTTCCGTTTAAGCAGCGTCGCGTAAAAACGTGTTTTCTCAACCAAAACGGTTTTTTCAACCAAATTGTCGACTTAGGTTGCAAAATAGGTCTCGACGAATGTACCTATAACTTATACCTGATATTATATAGCCTATTTTCATTCTGAAAGTCCATTCTAGATAATAGTGACATAATATTTTAAATCGGTTTAGTGGTTTTTGAGCCAAATCAATACAAACATCCATACAAAAATCCAAAAATACAAATGTTCTCTCTTTATAATTAGTATAGACTACATTTCATGTTGTTGTGTTGGTATGTTTTTTACTCAATTATGTAGGTAAATCGGATGACCTTATTATTTGGATCAAATTTGGCACACCGATCATTTATAACGTGGGCTTACCACCTTTAAACATCAAACAACATGAAATTATTTAAACATTGACTTTTAGTTTCATGTGCTATTTTTTTTTGTGAATATTCATTTTATGCCTTATACATATAACATATAATAACCCTTTTCAAATAGGCCAGTGGTCGACATAAACCTCTATCAAAGTATGTAATGTAATGTAAAGTAGACTGACCGCGGTCCCTAGTGTTGAACTCCCTGGAGCGGTCCCGGTTGTCGCGTGCGTGCCGCTTATCGTTGGAGCGCTGCCGCTTGGGTGGCGGCGCGTCGCGTGCGGCGGAGCGCTCGCCGCGCTCGCGCTCTTTCACCACGCCGGCTGCCTTGGCCTCCTTGTGGAACGCCTCCAGCACCTTCTTGGCCTCCTCCTCGCCCAGCTCCGGGTATATCACCTCGTCCAGGTGGGAGCACTTCTCGGGCAGCGTGAAGTTGGCTGCGGCAGAAAGAGGCTCGTCAGACGAGAGCGGGGCGGCGCGGGGAGCGGCGGGGAGTGGCGGCGCCCGTACGAACCTTTCATGTCCACGATGGCGGGATCCGGCACTTCCTTGCCGTCCGCCTCTTCTCGTCGCTTGCAACGCTCCCTGTACGTCTCGTCGTCCGTTACGATGACTACGGCCACTCGCCTATACCCCTCAAATTCTCTTAATTTACGTCGTTGCGCCGACGGATAGACGTTTGTCTACGCATTTAACACATCCACCGATGACGGCCGTCGAGGATGAAAAAAAAAACATATGCCCATCGTTAGCTTCGGTGTTTCGTGTCTTCGATACGCTCGACCTAGAACATGCGGTCTCTACGCCGGCCGGTGAGTGCGCCGCGCGCTCCCGGGGGAGCGGCGCGGGCAGACATCTGTCGCCGGAGCGGCCTCATTACATTACACACAGTGGGGAGACGGCCGGACCGACAGAGACCGTCGGACCGGCGGAAGGGACGCTCGGAAAGGGTCTCACCTGGTCCAGGATAAAGTTTCTCTTCCTGCCGCGCGCCATTTCCAACAACTTTAGGACGCATTTAGCGCACTTTGACACGAAAGCGTCCCACCGGCCCTCGTAGCTCGCCTTGAAGGGCTTACAGTCCACCTGGATGTACGTACACAGTGATACAGTAAAGGATCGCAAACGGCGCGAGGTTAGCTTACTCTAGTTACGCTAGGAGATATAAGTCAGAGAGATACCGGGGCTACGATCCTCCGGCGGGTCTCCTCTTGAGTCGACGCCTCGCAGCTCCGGCTCGGACTATATATTACGAGTGCAGACGACCACTCGTCCGCTGGTATCATTAAATAAATCGCCGGACCTCTAAAAGGTCGATTGAAGTTATCTTTTTAACATTTTTTGTTTGTACAATGTGTAGTTGATATTTGGCACCCTGTTGAAAACAGACGAACATTAGTATCAATGTTTGCACACACGACGGTAAATCGCTTTTCGCTCAAATTCAAACCGCTGAAAGAAAGGTTTTTTTAATTAATTTTGTGTTTGATTGTGTAGTGTCTTAAATGATGGCTTTTCTGATTAAATTGCTACTTAAAAATTGCCATGTCAACAACTAAAACTACTTTTAAAATAAAAGTTACAAGCGTCATTCATTCAGACTTACCGTTAATCTTAAATATTAATAAATCAACTCTCACATATTTCTTCCGTACATCTTATTTTCTAATTACTTACCATTGTAAGCTGGAAACTTAATTATAACATAAATAACTAACTAAAGGCTTTGTTAAAAAACATCAGATTACAAAACACAAGCATAGTTGCTTTTTACCGCTTCGCTCGCGTTTTATGGAACATAGAGTGGCTATATTATTTTAGTCAATATGTGCCTATGCAGCTGTATTGGAAGAAAAAACCAGCCAAGTGCGAGATGGAGTCGCGCACGGATGCTTCCGTATAAACTTGTCAAACTAGGTTAAATTACAAACTTTACTTTGCAGTTCGATGCCTAGATCGATGCCTAGACACAGTTAATGCACCAACCGCAAATAATTAGTTTGTAATAGTAAATTTCCTTTTTTTCTTAATTTACGGTTTTCATAGTTTCCTATATAAGTGCTGCAAGACCTTCTTGCCAAATGTCATGATTCTAGGTCAACAGGATCTACCCTATAGGTTTTTATTCCCTTGTGAAAGCGCAAAATATGCGACATAAATCTTTTGATCGCGTTGACTTAAAAGTTTAATTTTTTTAAGCTAACAGATACCGTAGACTCGAATATTCGATCTAAGTTTCGACTTGATATATCTACGCGTTCCTGAGAAAAAGGGGCAGACCTTCCTTGACAGACGGACAGCCGGACAGACAGACACGATAGACAGACGGACAACAAAGTTCTATAAGAAGAGTTCAGTTCCTTTTTTCCTTTTGAGGTACTGAACCCTAAAAACACCAACAAATTGACCGCTGATATCTTTGCAGGCCATAGGCTATCTACAATTATAGTCGCTCGCTTCGCTCGCGTTGTGTATAGACTTTTACATTATTCGCCAACAAATGAGTGACTTGTTCATATGTAGTTTTTATTGATAGATTTTTATTCCAGTGATAAGAAGAGCTGATATCTGCGACTTCACAGACTTATTCAGTATGCGTCACTATATAATATTTTGTGTGTTCTAATTCATCACGACAGAATTTTAGTAAAAAGGAAACACACAGACATACTATCAATTGTATAGATTGATAATACTATACTCCGGGAATGACAACTAGGCTCTTGTCACTATGATTGCGATGCCACGACATTATATATTTAATTGAGCGTCTTGAAGTACTTTACCTTTAACTCTTATAAACAAGGTGACTCATGTAATTGGCGTTGCTGTGGAGTGTGCGTAGGATTCTTTAGGTTGATCACTCAATGCTTGCTCTTGGGGATCTAATGATGCTATTCTCAATCTCAATAAAATCAGGTCTTATGAAACGATTTTAGTTAGGTAGGTACAAGTGTACAAGCGTATGTTATTACTGCGGTCTAGGTGACGTAAAATATGATGTTGATGAAATGATCATATCACTTGATGTGTTGTTGATTTCAAAATATTCTGTGTTCCAGTAGTTAATTTGAGTAGACTGACTGACAGATAACGTGGATTCCTTGTTAAAAAATGTTCACATCAGCATGAAAACAGTTATCAAAATTCTAACTATATTATTCATACAGTTGACATCGCAATTTTTAAAATTATCAAGGTTATAATAATTTATTTTAACAGTTTGACCAATGTGTAGTGTCGTGCTGTGTGTTGGGAGTACTGTAAAGTGTATTTTATGTTTTATATTGTACTGAGTGATAACAATGGACTTAGCAAACTGACATACCACGTGGAAAATGATAGAAGTAAAAGAAAAAGGAAAATGTTCAAGGTATGCTTTAGACTGAGCAGATACAATAATATATAGCAAAGTGTAATGTGTAGTATAGTGTATTTAGTGCGTCAGGTATGTGGTATGTGTTTGCATACCTTCATCTTATCGAAGAGCGCGCCCGTAGACAAGATGTTGTACTGCTTCTCAGGGTGCGAGGCGAGCCGCTCCTTGGCCCAGTGAGTCTTACCCGAGCCGGGCATGCCTACCATGAGGATCACCTGCGGATTTATATTTATTTATTTCACTGATTTAGCGGATTTATTTTTATTCAACTTATCGCTCGTAAACAACTTAGGGCCCGGCGGTGTCTTGGGAGAATGGTTGGCTTTGACGCCAGAGGTACCGAGTTTAATCCCCCGCGATGCGCCAATGGATTTTTATATCGAAAAATTTATGAGCGCTTTTCACAGTGACCCTCCTGTGAAGGAGGCCAGCAACCGCCCTCAAGTTAGTAAATTTGTCAAAAACATCTAATGTGTTCCGGCAGCTATCCTTGAGAGCCAGTTCCCATTCTAGGCCTAGCGTGCTACCATCCTGGACTGCAGCATAACTTACCAACAGGTGAGATAGTGGTCAAACGTTAGCCTATATAATATTTTTAAAAAACACGCAGCAGACCACTTTCATTCTAATTCCGGGATGGGAACGAATAATGCCAGTGTGGTTTCATTATCGTCACGATGCTTAATATAGAAATGTACTGTTGTGATGTTTTCCCCCATTGATGTCGGCGTATAGGCGGCGTTCAAACGCTTTGTCTCTACTAGACTCTCTAGTTATTTTACACCATTGCAGCGAGAAGGTAATATCTCATTGTCATCATCATAATCAGCCAGTGTCAGTCCACTGCCGGACGTAGGCCTCTCCCAAGATGCGCCACTGAGAGCCCGATCTTCGGTTCTTCTTTTCCTGTCACTGCCTACCAGGTAATATCTAGCGTCAGTAAATAAACCTGCTAAATGCGAACCGGACCCGAACACGACAGGTTCCTTACCACTGTATTAATAAGATCAAGTAAAAAATGTTGAAAAATATCACGATTCTTGTATTCATTCATTGATTCTTAATTTAAAATATAATTTTATTATTTGCTGTCGTAGCAATCATAGTAATACACACGCAGAAAAAAACACGTCTATTGTATGTTGTTGTAATGCGGTTCCTCCTTAAAAATTGTTTTTATTTTTTTGTTAACTGTGAAAAAAAAAATTAAACACATTCTGTCAACATTTCAAGTACCCACTTGTTATGGTTCAGGAGATACAGCCCTGTGACAGACGGACGGACGGACATACACATAGCAGAGTCTCAGTAGACACTCTTTGAAATGAAATGAAATGAAAATATTTATTTCACATGAAATAGAGTATACAAAAGATAGTAAAATTATAGAAGACCATCTATTTCGCCATGTCATGGCATGTGAAAGAACACAATATTAAAATAAATGAATTGAACCAATAGCAACAACTTTTCAAATTCTTTGGGTACTTAACCCGAAAATAATCAACACCAATTATGTAATATAAATGTATATGTAAATGTGAAAGTCAGTTTGTTTATTTGTTTGCGCCTTCTTCAAGGCCAAACGGCTGGACTGATTTAGCTGAAAGTGTTATCAACACGGGCGAAGCCGCGGGGCACAACTAGTTTTAAATATAAAATACAGATGCAAAATGTATCTAAGAAAATCGGTGTAAAAACAGAACACACCTTTCTGGGTCATGTTTTTCAATAAATGGCTAAAACATTCCTGATGCAATCATTTCGTTTCACAAATGGCTGAAATGGGGTACAGAAATTTGCTAACGTTTCAAAAAGTTTGTATTTGCATTAGATGCACTGCATCACATTCCCAGCCAAGCTAGTCAGCTACACAAATACATTACATTTATACAGCACTTTGGAAGGACATGATTACCAACTTTAATCATCCAAAACATCATCATCTTTTATCACAATTCTGAAATCCCAAGCTTTCCTGAGTCGGTTATACGCCTACGTACCTATATGTAAGTCAAGAATATGAAGCAAGTTCTCGATTCGTAATCCGGAGGTGGTAGCTTCAAACCCACCGTGCACCAGTTCATTTAGAAATATGTATATGCGCATCCCGTAGTTATGTAAAGTAAACCGTTACAATGAAACAGTCCCGGTTTTTTTTTATCTTATAGGCTAGCGTTTGACCACTCTCACCTGTTGGTAAGTCATGATGCGGTCGAAGATGGTAAGCACGCTAGGCCTAGATTGAAAAATGGCTCTAAGGATATCTACCAGAACACATTAGATGTTTTAGCGACAGATTTTGAAAATTGACGGTGGTAGCTGGCCAGGCGGACACTAGATAGTGTCCGGGGATACCATACTGGGGATTGCTGGTTTGGTAACAATGTTTTACCTTCACCGGAGGGCAACTGTGAAAAGCGCACATAACTGTTTCGTTAGAAAAATCGATTGGTGCACGGCGGGGATTGACCTCGGTACCTCTGTCCTCACTAGTTAGCAGTGGACCCACATGAAGCTAACCTTGCTGGCAGGATACAAAGACTGTGTAATACTGTATCATCTTACCACGCCCTTCATGGTGGTGGTACACTTAGTCCACTTGGTTAGCTGTCACAGTCAGATAATCTGTAGCTGTGTGAACACCTAAACATGTGTTTCGAAAGCTGTCCTTGAGAGCATCCCACTCTAGGTGTAGAGTGCTACCATCCTCGACCACATCGTCACTTACCAACAGGTGGTCAAACGCTTAGCCAACGTTATTATATTTCCTACTAATACACACTGACAGAACGAATGAATGTATGTATGGCATATGGATGTATAATGCCATACATCCACTCATTGGATGTATGGATGTTGGTTATTCTTTCATGCAAATACTACGGATACTCAACGGTTTTGGATGAAATTTGGTACACATGTAGTTAATAAACTCGACACATACACACATAGGGTACTTTTTAGTACTATTTGTTAAATAAATAATTAGGATTAAAGTTTAAAAACTAAAACAACTGATTTCCATGCTTCGCGAGTGAGTCAGTTTCAGTAGCATGTTTGAGACGTTTATCGTCATATCTCTGGAGATACTTATCAGTTCTCGATGAAATTACAATGGGACCATCTCGGAAATTTATCCTATCAATTAAAAAAAGAATCATTCGAATCGGATTACAATCAACGGAGTTATCCGCGAACACACATAAAAAAATATATACATACATACAATCACGCCTTTTTCCCGTTCGGGTAGGGAGAGACTACTTCTTTCCACATGCTACGATCCTGATAGATATATATATATATATATAAAATATATATATACGGTCGAATTGAGAAACTTCCTGCTTTTTTTGAAGTAGGTAATAAATGAGTGATATGTATGTACCTCACAGTCAGCCGTGGAGGCGGGACGCACGGGCCCGGGCACCAGGTCTCCGTGCACGATGAGCACGTACCCCGGCACCAGGCAGCCCTCCGCGCCGTCCAGCTCCTCTGTCACCGTGTAACTGTACAATGCATATTACATTACATTACTTTACACACTGACGTCCAGTTACTGATTATTATTATCTAACACATCAGAATGCCATATAGAAATTAACTGAAATCTGTCAGATAAATTCCTATTAACAACATCAGGCAGAAACTAGCGAATCTGGCTCTTAGTGTAGTTTTTCAGTAAAGGTTTCACCAGCGCGGTTGGTAAGATTTGAGTCTCTAGGATCGTTAGGGTGAGGACATAAAGAGGCGGGTTCCCGGTGAAGACAAACCGGTACACGGGTAGCTATCGATCCGTAGTGGTAAAATATAATAAATATATAAAAAATCCCTATAACTAACCGTATGACAAACTTGATCCTCTTGTCCAACACATGACCTTGAAGGACTTGTTCCTCAGTCACCTCCGCTACCTCGCCTTCTGCAGGACAAACACATTGTTTTATTTTCAATAGTCATTTATTATTGTGTAAACGTAAATAGTGCATATATTCATCTTTAACATTTACACGTGGTAGGACCATCGAAGTTCCTTGCTACCATAAAGTAGCTTACCACCATCAAGGAGAAAATCTATCACCACAACCTTACGGTGTTACAGCACAACACGAGAGAGTAGTTGAGAGTCAGACCCTTGTATGCCTAGCGTATTCACCATCTATCTTACCACCAGACAAGATGGCGGTCAAATGCTAGCCTATCAGATAGTTCGCCGATGCTTTAGAACGTTTCACGAATCACATTTTTCACTGTAGTTATGGACTCCCTTCAAAAAATAAATATGACAAAATGGTCGAATAAGAACTATATAAATGAGTGGCAAACACTAAATATTTAATTAGGTATACTTTTCGAAGTTTAAATCTATTTCATAGTAAGAAAGCGAAAGTTTAGTTTGTTTTATCGTCTTTTCACTTTCAAATGGCTTGCAACAATTTGGGTGAAATATTGCAGATATAAAAGTCAATAGAATATACTAAACTATAGGATAGTTTAAGCGAGCAAAATCGAGGTACGCAGCTGAGTTTCCTGTAACTCTTTCTCGCAAGACAGATTTGGATAAAACTTGTAATTGTACCCTGAATTAACACAATCTACACGTAAAACCGCAATTAACTAAGCAAGTTCCCAACACTTATCTTTATGTATGCATGTATCTTTGGTCTACAGAATCAGTCAAATATTACTTAAAAATGTTATTTATAATATATGTTCTGTATGCTGTAATGTGCACTTGAAAAATAAACAAGTAACACGGCGGAACACAGCTCTAATAGTTAGTAGTAAATATAACAAACCAGGTTCTTCCTTGATATCTTTAGGCTCGGCGGCAGCGGCGGGCGCTTCTTGATCGGTTTCCATCGGTTCAACCTTCACTTCTACTTCTGCACCCTCTGATGGCTTATCACCATTCTCCTACAAACATTAAAATAAATAATTTTGTAAATGTAAAAGTTTGTATGTTTATTATTACAACAATGCTCTATCTGTATGCAATAATAGTCGTATAAGGGTCAGTTCACACCGCAACGCGACGCGACGTGACGATGATTATGGTTAAGCGTGGCGCAGCAAAACGCGCGACGCCACTAAATTATCTCAATGCAATGTGTATCTTATTGTGTAATTAATAAAGTTCAATTGTTTTCACGCGGCTTCAGGCTGCGCCACGTGGCGCAGCCTGAAGCCGCCGACTTAACTCAATGAAATGTGTATTTTTTTTTATCTTATACAATCAATTCCGCAACTAGCCGAGGTATGCGGTCGCGGGGAACTGTTTTTGATTGGCGCTTTCGACTAGTTTTGACGGGCGGAAAGTCATAAATCTCAGATAGAGATGACCATACCTAACAAATTACCGTAAAAAATATCGATAAAAGTTAAGTACACTATCGATATGGACGTATATAGTAAAAATATTATAAGTATACAACATCAGGTGCACTATCAAGGTTTGGAGAATTTAGGCGGCAATAGCCCAATAGATAAGGTGTCGGACTGGCGATCGAGAGGTCGTGAGTTCGATCCCCACCCCACCCATTGTAGTATTGATGTGAACCCACTCCAGACACAAGCATATTTAGCGTAGTTGGAGGGGTTAACAAGAATACTAGTAATGTGTAACCCACATTGCGAGTAATCTTTTTTTGTTATTATATAATATAATCATAATATATGAGTTAGCTAAGTAGCCGTCAGCCTAAACTCATAATTTTGTTAATTATCCTATTTAGCACGAGAGCAAAATTAATATTAAGGTAGGAATGTACTTTACCTGACATCGATTTTAGGAGCGGGAGGGGAAGGGGAGGGTGGGCGGGAGATGTAGAACTCGCCCCTTGAAGGAAAAACTGCCCCCCCTTTAGGAAATATGAATATTTTAAAATTCTGAGGTTAAGTACTAAAAAATGTATCAATAATTCGATTTTAGGGGGGGAAGGGTGGAAGAGGGGGGAAGGGGCAGAACCCAATTGAAGGAAAAGTTCCCCCTTTTAGGAGATATGATATTTAAAATTTTAAGTACCAAAAAATGTATCAATAATTAGTTTAAGGCTGGAGAGCGGGAGGGGGGTTGGAGGTGGACCCTCCCATATGCACGGAGAGACTACGAATATTTTAAGAGAAAAAATAAAGAAAATTTTAAAAGTACATTAATTGACTTCTTATTACCTATACATTAGAGGGATATTTTACAAATTAAGTCTACTTTACCTTTGTTTAAACGCCATAACGTCGGTTCTAGTGACGCGGGCCCTTAGACCTCCTTAATCCGGCCCTGACGCAAAATCTGTACTTAGCGAATGTTTACTAACTACCTCTGTGCCAATTTTCAAGTTTGTAACAAAAAATGAAGGACTTTCGTACAAACTCACGAGAGCCTTTAGACCTCTTTTATCCGACCCTGTCGCAAAATCCGTACTTAGCGAACGTTAACATATCATCTCTGGCAAAATTTCAAGTTCGAAACAAAAAAAAATGAAGATCTTTTATAATAAATAAAATTAATTAAATTAAATTAAAATAATAAACTCGCATGAGCCCTAAGACCTCCTTAATCCAGCCCTGTCGCAAAATCTCTTCTAAGCGAACGTTTACTAAATATCTCTAGCCAAATTTTAAGTTTGTAGCAAAAACATGAAGGACTTCCATAAAGAAATTTGCGAGTGCCCTTAGACCCCTTAATCCGGCCCTGTTACAAAATCCGTTCTTTGCAGACGTCTACTAACTATAAACTACCTCCCTGCCAAATATCATCTTTGTACGTCCAGCGGTTTTCGAGATTTCGTGATGAGTAACCTTTCGCTTTTATATATACATAAATTATATAATATGCCAACCACAGAAATAGGAATAATAAGGTATTCCTATTTCTGTGATGCCAACAAACATATGCATAAGTACTATTATGCCATTAAAAATTATGCGTTAACTGTTATGTTAAAGTAAAAAACTACGTAGAATTTACGAAAACTTGAACAATTTTATTACACTGGCTAAATACACTAATCGTGTGGAGCCATATTAAAACGTACTTACTCTGTAGATCTCCATAAATGATCTGTGGGATCAGGAGACACACTAAATTCAAATTAACAAATTATACCTGGTAATTGTAAAATGAATGTCGATAATATTCCTAGTTTATCGATATGTATCACTGCAGCAGAAGCGCAACACTAAATCCACACAAAAACGGGATAGAACTATTAAACATCGTCCGTGACAAAAAGAGATAGTGATTAAAGACAACTGCCGACCGACAAATATTAGCTGAGCTTTGTTTAAAATGTATTTTTGAAGATTAGACACATTTATTGACTTACCGGTGAAATGTTATACCGTTTGCCTTAAAATTTGAGTTTGTACTGGTTTTTCCATACCATCTTACACTGCAAGGAGCCATCACAACGACTTTTTAAGAAATTGAAGTATCTGAGCGCGGAGGTGTTTACAGGTCACCGTACTGGTCGAAACTAACATCGCGTTTGTGGGCTTGGATTTATATAAGACTTATAAGTCCGATGCTTTAGCGGAAAGTGCTCGCCTTTCAAGCGGGGTCTAATTGTTATGAAGTCGATGATAAAAATCAATTGCTGTTCGTTAGTCTCGCTAAAACTCGAGAACGGCTGGGCCGATTTAGCTGATTTAGGTTTTGAAATGTTTGTCGTAGTCCAGAGAAGATAGTAAAAACAACAATTTCATTTTCCCATATATACTGTTCTACCTACTTTTCTGTCAAACATTTGACGTTTGTCCCTCCGGTATGGTAGGGTAGGCTCTGTTCCACTCTCGAATTGAAATGTGAAGTACATATCAATTTAAGTGTTTAGAATCGACAACATAATATATCCAAATTACACGGATTATCGGTATTGAAATTTTAATATTTTGAATTTTGATGGTTGTCATTTTTGGTTCATTCAGAAATTTTTGTCATTGTATTGACATCATTTGATTGTTGTCATTAAGGTTTGTAAGATCGAGCCTTCGAGCATTTACCAATGGAGATGTTAACGCAAGGAGTACCCCTCTGCTGGCCATATAGCCATTTTTGGCCATATGAGCGTGCGTAACTACGCTGCATTTTTAATACTGTGTGCGTGTTTCAAGCTAGTGTGCGGAATCGTTAAAGTAAGTGATTTGTGTGTGTGCAATGCGTGTTTACCTCATCCCCCGTAAGTATCGGCAGAAAAAAATGTTTGCGGATTACAACGTTAACATCTCCATTGGTAAATGCTCGAAGGATCGAGCATAAAAGCCTCAAAAACACGTTTTTTGTATGGGGTTTATTTTGTTTATCAGTTATTATTATTTTTGTTTATTATTTTGTTTATCAGTTTTTAACATTTTGTTTATCAGTTTTTATACACAAATAGCAAATTACTCAAGGTGTGTATTGCAATGGCTGCAAGATCAAATAATAACATCGAAATTAATTTAAAAATTAAAGGGGGTACATATACCCTATACAAGAAACGTATTTTTCCGGCAAATATTGTTCAATCGGAACCCTGCGTGTGCGGGTCTGACTCGCACTTGGACAGTTTATTTATATTCGCGTTACGAAGTTCGCCAGCTCAGCTGGTAGTAAATAAAGTTCTTTTTTGTATCACTCTCTTAATAAGTGCGCGCCGCGTCGCGTCACGGTCTGAGGTGACCGTAATATGATGACTTTAAACTTACGGTAGGTTTGTCCTGTTCTTTATCAGCGTCAATAGTGTCATCCTTGTCCTTTTCCTTATCTTTATCTTTGTCCTTCTCGGTTTCCTCTTCTACTACCTCCCCTCTGTCACGTTTCTCTTGAGCTTCTTTTTCTTTGCGCTCCTTTTCTACACGTTCACGCTCCTAAAAAAATATCATGAAGCTTAGTTTATTCACAAAAATAATAGAACCGCAAAGAATAACGTGTCGCAGCTGTTAGATCTACAAGAATCTACTTGTAATTGAATGTAATTAAAGAAGTATTAAATGCAAGAACCTTTCTCGGTTATAAGTGCAAAATTTTATATTTGTCTGTCTGTGTGTATTTATCTCCATACCTCTGAAGATACTAATCAGATCTTGATGAAATGTATTAAAGGATCGCCTTGATATTTAACCTACTCATAAAAATAAGAATCATTGAAATCAGTTGACCATATCCAGAAAAATCGATGTACAGTGCAACATAAAAGAGTAAAAATTAATTATTTAATAACTAACTAGTCACTCAACAACAAGCAACAGCAACAAGCAACACCAAAAATTAGTATTTATGGCGCGACTACTGATTTTGATACTTTTTTTCACTCATTGAATAATTCAAGTAAGAAATAATCATATAAATAAATAAAGAAGAATTTGTATAGAAATAATATATTATACAAATTTAAATAGATACTATAAAATGTATATAGATACTTATAGGTTTCCATTTAAGACGAATCCGTTTGCGAGCGTGGGAATTTTGTTTTGAACACCTACATAGACATTTTGTATCCACACAGATGGATTGCGGAGCATAGATGCACACCCTGGCAACGGACAAAAAATACTTTGGGTATTTCAATATCTCATGTATCCATCGCGCATTCAGCTTAGTATGATGTTTAATAATGTCATACGCAATGTTTGCAGCCATAGCTTACCGCTCCGTGACAAGCGGGCCCATAGCACAAAATAATACCTGTCACATCGACGGTCGATGACCTCGATAATGACCAGTGTTGGGTCGGTAAACTTTTTGGCGTATATATAATAGAATATGCTTTATTGCACTTATAAAATAAAGTTATCTATATATAGATAACTTTATTTTATAAGTATTCTTATAGTAATAGATATATCTAATACTATAAGAATCTTTGCCCTGACATAGTAACAGACAACGCACAGCCTAAACAACTGGTCGTAGAGACTTGAAATTTGGAAGGTATATTTCGACGCCCCAACCGAATAAAGCGGTAATGTCATGATACGTCAAAAACTTTTTATTGCATAATACGCTTCTGCGCACCTAGACGCATGACATATATTTTTTCGCATTAAAAATATGCCTATGTCCTTTCTCAGGCTCTAGACTGTGTACCAAATTTCATTTAAATAGGTTCAGTAGTTTTGGCGTGAAAGCGAAACAAACAGACAGACAGATAGACAGAGTTACTTGCGCATTTATAATTTTAGAATAAAATCCAGAGATGGCGCTAGCGTAGATTTTAATAGCTCTCCTTTAAATATTGCCTAAATGTATGAGATCCTGCATCGCGCAAACGATATTTTCCGTGATATTGAAACTGATGCACTTGCTTCGCGACTAAACAACTCAAAAGTTGAACTCGTTTAAAAACGTTTCCTCTTTATAATATTTGTCTGGATGTAGGTATTTTTAAAATATATATTTTCTGAAATTTTCAGATCTCTAACTCAACACAGAAAAAAAATTTTTTTTCAAGACTCACGAGAAATTAATCAAATTTTTATATATCGTTTGGACTAATAATAGCTATTATAAAAAAAAAAACTTTATAACGTCATAAGATCAAAGAAACATAAAAAAAAAAGTTAAATTTAAGTTTTTACCATGATACAATTTTGGCAAAATAACAAAAAAACATTTTTTCTCTCCTTTAATGTTTCCCTATAATATCATAAATTTTTTTTTTAAAAAGGTACGCCATAGTGAAAAAAAATTAAGGGGCACACCTAGTGTGAAATTTCGAAAAATCGATTTTTTTTCACATTTCGGTAGATTACACCTTTAAAAATAACATTAAAATTTCAAATCGATATCTCATATAGTTTTTGAGTTATAACATTTTAAAGAGCAGCCGCTCGGCAGCTAGAGAGTCCCATTAACGATAATTTTGACTTTAAACGCGTTTTTCTCGAAACAGCATTTTCCGAATTTGCTGCAGTGATTACTCAAAAACAAATGATCCGATCACTATCGAATTTTTTTTACATGTTCTATATATAGTTCTCCGTACAATGACCTATCGATTTTTTGATCTGATCAAAAATCGAATTTTGGCAGGCCAAAAACTACCAACATTTTGGGTAAAATTCGACTATTTTTTTTAAAACGCCGCCATATTGTCAATTTTTGTTTTTTTTTTTTTTTATCGTAGGTAACATTGTACAGACAATATTATCTAGTTTAACGAGAATTTTTTTTTTTAGATTTCATCCACGGAGAAGGCCGGAATCACTGTAGCAGTGAAGGACCTTTTTTTTTCTCGCCGTTGGAGATCGACGATAACTTAAAAAATATTTAATTTTTTTCTTCAAAAATTTCACTATATATTCTTAAAACATGTATAAATATATTCTTAAAATTTTGAAATAATTGATAAAGCATTTTTTTTAATAAAAATTCCCAAAAATCACCTTTTTTTAAGGCCGTTACACTAGGTGTGCCCCTTAAAACCACTTTTTGGCCCCTATCATGAATATACATATTATACATTACATGCTCGCTTTTAATTGGTTTTTTTCTGCCATTTATATACATAAATACATAATATATACATCATCTATTAAAAATATTATTAATTTTCAAAATTAGAAAAATAAAAAAAGCAATTAAAAGCGAGCATGTAATGTATAATATGTAAATTCATGATAGGGGCCAAAAAGGGGTTTTAATTTTTTTTTTTATACCACGTAACTTTATGTGGTTTCGACATAAATATTACAAGTACACAGCAATGTTGGAGGCTCCGTACCGCTTGACGGTCCGGGCTCGAATGAAGTAGGGATGTTCGATCCGATACTTGTGGGATTGATACAAAGGAATACGATCCACCCGATTTTTGTATCGATACAATGGCTTTCGCTCCGTTAGTGGATCCGATGAACTTACATTGAGGATCGGATCGTATTACGTTTTACTGTTTTGAACCGTCAAAAACTTAATAATTATTATGATATGTATGGCTCCACCGAAAAATCAATCCTTTTTTTTGTATAAAAATCGTAAAGCGGTTCACAGAATTCACCTACCTACCAAGTTTTAACTGTGTAGTCTTAATAGTTTCAGAATAAAGTGGCTGTGACATACGGACGGACAGACAGACAGACATGACGAATCTATAAGGGTTCCGTTTTTTGCCATTCCGCAATGGAACCTTAACAAATTAACGCATATATATAATAAGTTTTTATAAGTACATTAAAGTATTTATTTTGGCTCTACGACTAAAAGTTATCCGGCGGCTCTAAATGAGAAATACAATTAGTATTTACATTATTCAGTTATATTTAATTGTTTGTTTTGCGTTAATACGAAATTGATAAGACACGTTAATACATAACCTGCAACATAAGACCTGCATAACCACAATACCAGGAATAAAGATATAATTGTTATTCCTAGAACAAGACTGTCCAAAGTTGCAAAAAGCTATTTGACTATATCTATTAAATTGTATAATAAAATCCCTAACCATGTTAAAAACAAATCTCATAGTGAATTTAAACATTACATAAAAAGACATTTAATTTGTAAAAGTTATTATAATAGTGACGAAGCATTTGCTGATAATAATATGTTCAATGTTGAAACTACATTAAATGTAGAATAATTTATTTTATAAATTAGTTTCTAAGATGACATTTTATTAATTATTATGAGTGATAGTAACTTGTACCAATATGTATGCAATGTTTATTTTGTTTTTATAATGAATTTATTTTGTAGAAATTATGACATATCTAAGCACAATTATATTGTCAAAAGATGAAATAAATAAATATGAATATAAATACAATTTATACAAATCGGAAATTGTACATATTTTAAACGATTTTATATGTGTTTATGGATTAAAATTTAGAAGCCATAGAAAATGGCCCAATAAAATAAAAACATACTCAAATGTACCTATTGATCTAACGTTTAGTAGTTATCGTTAGTTTTTTAACCCAAATTATGATTGATTTTAGTTCCTATTCAATTATTTTTGTATTTATTTGGTCAAAGAATAATATTATGTGTTAATTACAATCACAGTGTAATTATTTTTATAGTTAAACATCCTTCACAAGTAATCATTGCATTCGATTCAACCTATCGACGGGTCGATGGGTAGCATCCCTAGTGTTTATTAAGTAAAAGTGTGCACTGACGTAACCTTGTACAGAAGTTTAACAAAAATTGTTTATTATGTTAAAAATGAATTATTAGTCAAAGTAAATCGTAAAAACGCTTTCTTTTGTAATTATTAGAATAAATATGTATTTGTAACTGAAAAATGTTAAGTAATTATGCCATTGTGACCTTGAAATAATTAATAATTTTATGTGCCCTTCATTACAAGGTTACGTTGTTAAATTTTGATGAAGTGTCAAATGTGATCTATTAAATTGACTCTACTATAACTAACTGTGTTGCTACATACAAGATACAAAAGCAATAGTGGCGCCCTCATTTATTGTCGCACTGTATGTTACACACAAAATATACAAATAAATTGATAAGATCTTCTTTATTAGGAAGTGTGTTAGAAATAATCATACCTCTTTCTTCTTTCTATTCCTCTCTTCCCGTTCCTGTCTTTCCTTCTCCCTTTTCTCACGGATGACTCGCAGCGCTTCTTCCTTTTGTTTCTTTAGTTCCTCTTCCAATATACGTTTCTCTTCCAACACTTGTTCTACTGGGATCTCGATGCGGTTGCGCACGATGCGCGTCTTTGTTATCATGTTATATCTGTACAAAAAAAGAGACATTTTCACAAAAAAAAAAGTTATTTCTACGACACTCGCTAGGTGGTTTTAATTGCGAACCTATGTTTATGTTGTTTGTTTAATTTCAAGGGATAATATTAATCATTTAATAACTGACTTCCAAAAAAGGAGGTTACTCAATTCGACCGTATATTTTGTTTTTTGTTTGTTCGCGGATAACTTAGTCGTTCATAAACCGAATTTAATAATTCTTTTTTTTTTAAAGGAGATATCCCAGCGGTGTTCCCATAGTAATTTCATCAAGATCTGAAAGTCAAGTCAAGGTGTCTCCAGAGATATGGAGATAAACACCTCAAACTTGGTACTGAAAATTAATAGCGCGGCATTTGATGTTGGTTATTTTAGTTTTTTAAACGATTTTATTAAAACAAAGTTCGTCACAAATTTGATATGGACATTAATATTAAACTTACTACCGAAAATGAATCAGAAATCATTTATTGATGCTGACTATATAATAATGCTGCTAGGTCACATTGCAATTGTTGATGACTATTAGAAGTCGGGTTTTGACATTTTGTAAACAATCTTTAATTATGTATAGATAAAATTATACTAAAAGACCTGACAACCAGACAATAAGCATAAACTTATTGAATCAATTTTGTTTGGAACCTTTCACGGCTAAATGGCTCAACCTATTTGACAAAATTATTTAGCCCATCTATATGGTAGGTAGAACAGGAAATAGGGACAATTTCTCACGCGGCTGAATCTGCGGACCGTAGCTAGTCTTAAATATTTATTGCAAGAAGTAAGTATCTTGAAATATCAGAAAAAACAAAACAGATTTATCAATTGGCCAAAAAAAATCGAAACTTCAAAACTTCTTTAAAACCGAATGACAACAAAACTGTTCACAAGTGTTTACATTACCAAAATGTAATTTCGGTTGCGATCTCCCACGTTTGAAACACGTGCAAGAGTAAATTCGAAATATTCAATATGCCTGCCCTTGCGCATCACAACTTACATGGAGTAAGTTACGTACAAATGAAGTGCAGGCGACGAGAATCGATCTTGCGACCGTCGACTTGTGAAGCAGTGTTGATTACCATCACGCCAAACTAGTCAAGACTATTAATGCCAAAACACAATAACTCTATCATCATGTTTAGAATTTTTTTTGAGCCGTTTTGGATAGTATTGATTTGTGTTATTTTGAGTCATAACAAATGTTTTTGATTGATATTTGGCAACTTTTTAAATTTGACTTTAACAAATAGGAAGGACAAGATGAACCCTGCACTGATAGCATTCAAATGTTCGACTCTGGTTATAAAATAAACTATCTGTGCCTGCAGCTTCGCCCGCGTTACAAGTATATGTGTTAATCCAGCCAGGCCACACAGGTGGATAACCCAGCTGTATGCCAAACTTTAGCTAAATCTTTTTAACTGCTTTTGCGTAATTAAAATATGAATAAAATGTTGACTTGACATTTTTATTATTAGTAGATGATGGAATAAGGGTTTGTTTTCAAGTAGTTGGATAATCAGATGGTCGGATAACTGGTAAAAACATATGCCAAAAATCTTTTCACAAGTAATCAATTTTCGAGTTTGAGGAGTAACGTATAGATAAATAAGTAAGAATGTGTCATGTACTGACTTGTCATATCCAAAGTTGACCCTGTAGCACTGGTTCTTGGTCAATATATGCGGGAATACAGGCTTTCCGTCCAACGCCGATCTTTCAAACTCGAATGCAGTGCCTAGCTCGGTGCCATTCAGCGTGTAGAAGATTTTGCACGGGCTCGACTCTAGGTCCTGGAAATAATACAAAGTTACAAATAACACAACTTTCTGTGATCATTTTTAACCTTATCTCATAATATGATTCAATTTATGATAGTATCCCGTTTCTATCCACTGTTAAACATAGGCTGATCGATGAGGTTGTGCCCATTTGCATATCGAATCCAAGAGCAATAATCCGCATTTACCTGCAGAGGCGAATTTTGATCTCACACTAATCGCTCGTTACAGCGAATTTCTAACTAATGCGCATCGATATGACGCGCCTCCATCCAGCAAACGACTTGAAGCTTACATCTTTCTATCTTGAATATTTAGCTATTTTGTTTGTGCTAAAGATTACTGTACTAACCACGTAGGCACCGATGACATCCTTCTCATTGAGCTGCTTGCCATACTCCTTGAACTCGCCGTTGTTGACAACGCGGCCGTTGCTCTCGAAGCCCCAGCTAAGCTCACCCTCGCCTGAAAGAAAAACAACCTTTTACTAAAAATATTGTACTAAAAAGTCAAAAAGTCAGTGACTTAGATTTATTCATAGTATATGTATACATACAATAGTGTTTAACCACCACTAACCCCCACTATCTCATCTAGATCGAAGATGGCAGCACGCTATGCATAGAATGGGAAATGGCTCTCAAGGACAACTGTCAGAACACACTGGTGTCTCATCATCATCATAATAAGCCATTATCGGTCCACTGTTGGACAAAGGCCTCTCCCAAGACACGCCATTCATGAGCCCGATCTTCAGATGTTTGTTCGGGGATAACTTCGTCATTTATGCACCGATTTTGATTATTCTTTTTTTGTTCGATAGGAGACATCCCAAGTGTGGTACCATGGTAATTTTATCGAGGTCTGATAAGTATCTCCAGAGATATTGAGATAAACATCTCAAAATTGGTACTGAAAATGAACATTGAAGTCGGTTCTTTTTTAGTTTTTAAACGATATTATTTCACTAGTGTTTGGCGATATATATTCTTGATAGATAGTTGTATACACATAACATTATAAGAATATGTGTGATTTGGTATTGTGAAGACATATTGGCACTCACCGAGATGTAGCGAGGAATCTAGGGTAGACCAACCTATCCTGATGCCTGAGGAAATCACCTCCTTGTCAGTAGGCTCCGTCGTTGTTATCACAGTGCCTAGTCTCACCTAAACACAAAATAGACAATACATATCACATAGCAAGATTTCGTTATAAAGTACCATGTTTTCTTTAAAAGTAATACTGGTTACAATTACTCAAGTTTTCGAATCGTATAAAGGCGATTTTTTTCTTCTTTCGTTATGCTTTGTTAAATTATGTACATCTTAAGTACAGAAATCCTTGCAGAATTTCGATGGAAGCCATCGTCCAACTATGCCCAATCGTTGAATAAGCAAGCACATACGCGGGAAACCTTACCACTAGTGGTAAGACTTCTGCTGAAAATGCTGCTGCTAACCACTATCTACTTAGGATGAGACAACTACTCTGCCAGTTATTTAACTGTGAAATAGACTTAAAGATTCGTTACAAGGTGTCTTAGGAAAAGCTTGTTTGTTGTATGATTGCGTGCTACCGATTCGATATAGGTACAATGTGTTTATCACTATCACTTACCATAGAAACAAGCATTTTTCTAGTCTGATTTGTTACCCATATAAAACAATAACTTTTTTGACGTGATAACGTCTAAATCGATGAACGCCGCCACACGAAAGTGTCACGTTCCGCGTGCAAGCGAGAGCGCGGAACAAGCGATAGAGAGGCACGATCGTATGACGTTATCACGTAAAATTTTCGTCCGTAAACAGACTTTACAAAGAACCCTTTTTTTTCATAATGTGTATAAGATGTTTGACCACTACTATCTCACTTGTTGATACGTGACGTAGCCGGGAATAGTATCATGCAAGGCCTAGAATGGTAAACTAAAACTATTATAGTAAGTACATTACCTCATAACAAACCCGTCCCGAGGCGACGCCGTGGGATGCACGCGCGCCGGCCCACGCGTGGGCAAACGCCCCCTCGGTGAGCGGCACCACGCCGTGCAGGTCCGCCTCTAGGTGTTGGTTCAGGTCGCTGTCGTCTGTACCAACAAGTTATCTATGTAATATTACAAGTCATTTATGAGGACTGTTGTCTACAACCGGCGAGCATGTATGAAGGCGCTCATGAACGTGGAAGAAGCGAAAGAAAAAGAAGTAGTCTCTGCCTATCCCCACGGGAAAAACACGTTATTTTATGTATGTATGTGTTGTGTGAATAGTGAATACATAATATACACTTGTTGCAATCAAATAACGCGAAATTACTCTGTAGGATTTGCTCCATATATCTGAAGATTTCAGTTGGATTAATTATTAAAATGTTTACCACAAAGCTTAAAGCAAAAAGCAAAAATTAAACCTTTTAAAAAAATAGGTATTATTCGAATAAGTTAAGGGGGGAAACCAGTTTAGACCGATCGAAAAATCGTCTTTTTTTATTGCATGAATCGTTAGTATAACTATTCAAGAATATGTGGTCAACATTTCAAATCAAAATTCCCATTAGTTCGAATGCAATGAGCACTTAAGTGACCGCTCGTTGGTTCTGTGAAGAAGCGCACATTTTATTTCAAACGCGTTTTTCTCGAAACGACTTTTTTTCGACTAGCGTACATTCTAGCTCAAAAAGTTATTGATCAATCGTTCTGAAATTTGGTGTATCTATTCTTTATTCAATTCCACGAAACATGAACCGAATTCGGGGATTATATTGTTATTAAAAATATATTTTTTTATGCAACAAAGATGAAAAAATATGGTATAAAAACATGACATTGTGTTCAAACACCTCAAAAACATGCAATTTTCAATTTGTTTGATCAAAATTATGTTCATATTCTTAGAAAAATTTGTTTTTAATGAAAAAAATCCTGATTACAGATAAAAATCGCGACGTCAGGGATGTACGCTAGCCAAAGGCTCGGATGGCAATCGCCCATGGACTGCACGCGGTAACTCCACCATTTCCGGCGGAAATCGTTTGAAAAAAATTTAATGTGTACTTGAAAACATAAATAAAATATCCTCCAAGTTTAAACAATTTGTGATTATTCCTTCCTGGTTAAAAAAAATCATGAAAAACAGCAAAATTTCGACCTCATAAACTGGTTTTCCTCCTTAACGGTGGATACCTTAAAATTAAGAATTTATTTAAAAAAATAAAAAAAAATAAAAAATAATAATAATAATTTTTACCAGTACATAATTAACTCAATTTTAATGTTTATTCACTATCATAATGAATTTTGTAAATTATAGTTTTACTCGTATTTTAGTGCATGCAGTCTTCGTCTATAATTATAATAACATTTATCACTTTGTCTCAGAAAAATAATGATTTAGCGCTTTGTAACAATGTATATTATGTTGACGATCAATAAATAAAATAAAATAAAGGTGACATAGTTTAAGATTTTGACTACAATTATTCTTGTTTATCATTTGTTTTATTATTTTGAATTCTTGTAATATGTCTTGACCCTCCGGAGGGTCAGCTACACCTGAGAAGAGAGCATAGTGTAAAATCGAATCAAATACGAATAGATCATGGTGACATGACAAAGGTTATTTTAGCTATTTTTTTTATTGAATATAATAGTACTTACACCAGGATAGAGTGATCTTGTTTTCATCAATCTCAGGTTCAACCACCTTAGGTTCGGCAGCGACTTCTTTCTTGCTCTTCTTAATTTTATAGTCATCCTGAAACAAATCATTTCATATTCATTACGATCATTCTGTCTGGTTTGCGCCTAACATACGGAATATAAATTTAGCTCTTTCGTAAAAAAAATAACAGACAAACTATTCTATTATATATATTTATCACACCTACTAATATTGCGAATAATGATATGTTTAAATGCGAAGGTTACTCTGTCTGTCTATAACATTTTGACAGCTAGACTGAATTTGGCTGAAATTCTGCACAGGAATAGTCAAAACGGTAGAAAACGACAGATACTTCCACGCGGACAAAGCGTCGGGATACAACTGGTAATAAAGTTAGTTAACCCATCACATAACAGGCCCTATTTGTAGTGAGCAAAAAAATCGTGGTGGAAAAAAAAAAGTACCTATTGCCATATTATTTGCAATTATAAGATGTCGGCCTCAAAACATACAACTATTGTATTGAAACAAAATATTGTAAATAACTGATAGACACAGAAAATCTTATCCATCCAGATAGAAGTTGAATAAAATAATGTATCTAAAAACTAAATGCGCAAGTATTTTTTCTAAAGAAAGAAGTAATCATGTAAAATCATGATAGCATAGGACATACCTCATTGGGAGGCGTGAGGACCTCATTAGTGACTTCAACAGCTCGGTAGAAGTTGCTCCATCTAGCTTTCTTCTCCTGCTTACGTTTCAAACGATTCAGCTTCACAGGGTCCTATGGAAATATTTAAGGCAGTGCAAAACAAAACATGTTGGTGGCTGTAGTAGGCCTAACAAGTAAAAATGGCGTCCTGAAATATTTGAAGACAGTTTGTCATATATGTACATGTTGTAAAGAAAATTGCCAAGCATTTCAGTCAGTCTCCTGTCTTACTCAAAAGGAGTTTACTTAAAAAAACTGTTTGTTCTTAGATACTCATCACTTAACTGATTGATGGATGGATTTTCCGAATGAACTCATATGTCTGACGTTCTAAATCTAGGAAACTCATGTTTCGTGTTTTCTTTTAATTAATAATAATTTTCGATTGATGTCTATACAGCTTTCATTCTTTAAGTTTAACGTTTATAATTTTCAACGAACTATTCACGTTAAAAAATAAAAAACAAACATAGACATAAAAATAGGTTTGCATCAAAAGCCACCTAGCAAATGAAATGGAGCCATCTCTGGTCGACCCAATGATACTTGATGGTGTAATGTACCGTAAAAATCTTAAACTCGAAGTCGTCTTCAGAACAATGACAACACTATCAGGAATATTTGAGGAGATGCTGAGCTGACCTGATCGGTACCTCGTTTGTCATGTCAACCACCAAAGAGTACCACTAGCATGGGGAGTAAATATTTTAATGTTCACACTAAATTAAACATCTTCAGCTAGTTTAACATCTCCCATCTAGTTTCCAATATAATACAGGCTTGTTATCACAATTCTGCCAATGTCCGTTTATAATAGTTTCATAAAGCATGTGGAGTGTGTGTTGGTAAGATAATGTAGCTTTCCATTAGTGAAAGAATTTTTGAAAGTAAATTCAGTTATCGAGTTAAATCGTAACAAACAAACAAACAAAAATCAAAACTTTCCTCTTGATAATATTAGTTTAGACAACATACAAAAGTAGGTATCTCCATATAATATAAATAATACAATTTATCTCTTCCCATTATCGTTGTACAGGAGAGGATTTTTGCGGTAGAACAATAATAATTGACATATTTCTTATCAGACCAGCTTTACTATACATTAATTTTTATTTCTATTGGTAATAATATACTAGATAAGATATTGTTAATAACGATTTATTTTAATGATGCCTACTTTATGAGTAGCTTTTAGATTTATTATTCACGAAATGAAATACTAATACTTTTGCTGTGAAACCTTGACCCACTCCCCATATGTCACTCGCATTTTGACAGTGTTCGCAGTTTATCAGCCAATGACAACAGCGCATTGGCATCGCGATAGCTTGGTTTTTTTTCTAGCTAGCCTAAAGAATTGGGACCCTTGCTTCTTGGCAAATTTCATAATACTACGTCAATGGGGAAGTAACTCATGTTTCGATTTATATGGCATTAATATACAGCATACCTTGCTCAAATCTTCTATTTTCTTAGCGTCCTCTTCAGCGAATTGTTTCTCCAGCGCGATTCTCTCTTGTTCCTTGATCTTAAGACGCTCGTTCAACTGCTCCCATTCTTCTTCTTCTGTCAACTCGCGACGCTGGAGAATACATAAAAATAATTTTAGTTATGAAATAGTTCTTCATTTGATCATAATTATAAATCACACAGACTATGAACAACCGAAATTATATAGAACGCATTTCAACCAAAATTAGTTATTTAAAATTAGTTTGTTTAAAAACGTAATTTTTCAGGTAAATTCATTACAATAGGGCCTCGATAATCCGAACGACCCCCTGCCCCCGCGCGTCTGCCGTTTCTAAGTAACTCGCTATGCCACACTAGTATTGTATTTTAATGCCGAATTAAACTTTTTAGACGCTGCTACACGTATCGTACTTGAACGCTCCGCGCGCCATTCCGCCATTTTGTTGTGCACAATCTACTAAACGTGTTTGTGCGTGTTGACATGGCTTCAACATCCAAGAAGAGAATGTCTTTTAAAATGTCTTCATACAATAATCCGAACGCTGTACATCCAAACAGGGTATACATTTTGGGCGTTCAGATTATTGAGGCCCAACTGTATTAAAAAAAAATTTTGAAGTGTCATCAAATTAAAATCTTGGCTCAAATGGGTCGACATAAATATTAGTATAGATTCAGGCCTAACTCTAATCTCTATCGCATCATAATTACCATTATATTATTTTAAAAATATATTTTATGCAGTATAGTCTAGCGTTAAATAACTATTTCGCCTGATGGTAAGTAAGCGATGAAGTGGTAAAGGATGGTCAACATTTTAGGCCTAGAATACGGAGAAGAACGGATAGAAACGGATAGAAACGGAGCCCATTTCTACTTGCTCCTACTATCCAGGATGTGTCCGTTCCGATAAGTAACAATCTTGAGCTTCTTGGCATCTCTTTGACACCAACTCTCAATTTCGGCTCTTATATTGAGTCTAGAGCCCAGCTAGCCTCAAAAAAGCTTGGCATTTTGGCTAAGGTGAGACGGTACTTCACACCGGGACAGTTTCTTAATCTTTACCAAGCACAAGTCCGGTCGTGTATGGAGTACTGTTCTCACCTTTGGGATGGCTCTGCCAAATACCAGCTGGAGACACTGGAAGCTATTGAGAGGAGAGCAAAGAAACTCATAAGCGACGACCTACTAGTAAGCCAGAGACTCCAGAGTCTCGCGCATCGCCGCAAAGTCGCTTGCTTATCGGTTTTCTATCGAATACATTTCGGAGAGTGTGCAATGGAACTGCATGATTTGATTCCACCATCCCCATTTTATAATCGGACATCCAGAGACACTAAAAGGCGCCACCGATTTATGGTGGATATACCATCTACCCGAACGAAGCGATTTGCTTCTTCGTTCATCATACGAACCGCCAAAGAATGGAATACTCTGCCTGAGTCTGTGTTTCCGGTTAAGTACAATATGGGGGTCTTCAAATCGCGAGTGAATAGGTATCTTCTGGGTAAGCACGCTCCATCATCGATCGCATCATCACTTAACATCAGGTGAGATAGTGATCAAGTGCTACCCAGTTCTGTATAAAAAAAAAAAAAAAAAATGGTCTGACTCTCAAGAATGAATGTACTGCTGTAACACTATAATGTTTTGATGGCACATTTTTCTCCTTGACGGTGATGAGCTACTTTTTGGTTACAAGTGTGATGGAACATGATATAATGCTCCTACCACCAGTGGAAACCAACCAAACTTTTCTACATGTTGCATAGTCAGAAGGAATTATTTACAATTTCATCAAATTCGGGCTTTTATATTTGTCACCTTCAATAATTTAAGAACGAAAATAAACTACCACCATTAAAAAAAAATGAATAACAACCTGCTGAGGTTTCTCACTGTCGTCCTTATTCTTATCTCCGTCTTCCTCCATTTTGCTGGGTTCCTCAGACTTGTCAGTTTTGATATCCTTCTCGTCACTCGATGGCTGCGCATCTATATTAATGAAGAACATAAACTCATGTCAGTATGGAATAGCCATTCTGTATGGAGTACATTTTAGTTATTTACTAAACAAATCATTCATTGAGCTAGTAAGGGAGTTCGACATACATTTATTATTTTTTTTACATCTGGTAGGCTAGCATTTGACCATTATCTCGCCAGTAGGCTTGGGTAACTCCGGACACATCTATATCTTCGGATATATATCCCTAAGCGGATATATAACCTTCATTCCACTTGCCTAAACTTGATGAAACATAAAAAATTAAAAAAATGTGAAATCAAGCAATCGGTTATGAAACGCAGATATTCTTAATTTTGGATATGGGATATACTAATGGATATTATTTGTATTTTAAGTGAGTTTATCTGCAAAGTCTGAAACACATTTCACATGGATATACCGGTCATACGATGCAGTTATACTAAGCGGATATATATCTTTATATGGAATGATATACGATATATCCAATCCTCTGTCGGATATAGTAAGCCCAAGCCTACTCGCCAGGTGGGAGGCAATGATGTGGTCAAAGATAGTGAACACGCTAGGCCTGGAATGTAAGGTTCTAGTGGCAGTTTGTCTCCTTAATGTTGGTAAGCTACTGTTTAGTAGCAAGTCCAACGGATAATCGATATAAAACTCTACCACCTGACAGAATCCTGATTCATAATAATTTGAAATTGACTCATTTAAATGAAATAATTGCAAAAAGAGAAAAAAAAAGGAAATGAATATTTCAAGTGTGTGACTATGCCGCCCCCCCACAAAGACAAACCGGCTTGAATGCCTTGAAGACCATTGAAGATTCGATGTATGTGGTAACTCTGCAAATGGCCAGAGCCAAGTATCAAAACTTAGATAGATAGTTAGGTTCAACGAAAAGCTAAGTAATTACATAAATTGATTACATTTTATGAAAATAATCACATTCTAAGGGCCCAATTGTCATTTCTGTGATTTCATTGGTGTTGTCTTATTATTGTACAATACTGCTTAGTCTTACCTTGCTTTTCTTGATCATCAGATTTCACCTCAGCAGGTGAATCCGACCTGAAACAACATTGTTGCAATGATATAAGCATATACTAAAATCTAGTGTCTAATAAAGCTTTTTACTTTACTGAAATAGGAGAAACATGCTTGAATCAGTGATATTTTTAAAAATTAACACGAAACTGAGTGTCATTTTAATTTCACCAGGGTTCGAGGATATATATCAAGATATATATCCGATATATATCAAACTGGATTTGACGATATATATCAAATATTTTTTTAATAATATATTGCAATACAAAAATGGTTTATTATATTAATATTAATTAGTAGAATTTAGCGTTTGTTACTGTATCTACTATTTCTACTTCCTATTTTTTGTTTTTTTAGTTGATTTTGCCTTATTTAAAAGAAGATTTTATGTTCTGGTTTAATTTATCTGATTTTAAGTACATACAAATAAATAAAACATTGCAGTTTTTATTTGATAATTTTACTATGTTTATGTAACACATACATACATACATACAAATAGTATTCATGAATAATACAATAAAATAATAATTTGGCTTTCATACAAAATTGATATATATCAAAGCTGATATATATCCGATATATATCATAAATATCCGATATTTTGATATTTATAATAAATATTTTCGAACCCTGAATTTCACACACTTCAAGTTTAACTAAAGTTGTATTTGACTAAAGCTTTGCTTTGTTCTGATTGATTGATTACTTCACAAAATAATAACATTAAAAAAATATTGTCGATTACTTGATAGTGAGATAATATTTTAAGGACATACCACTTCTCTATTCTGAATCTTCATCATCAGAGTGAACTTGTGAAACACTGCTAGTTTAAAATGGCAAATAATACTGTGTATGTGCATAATAGATTATAGTTACATAAGTTTCTGGATTTTGACTTTCTTTACACTTACTTCTCATCCTCATCATCATCAATGCTGTAAACCTCCTGCTTCTTCTCAGGAGTCTTCTTGACTGGAGTCTTGTTCTTCACCGGCTCAGGCATGGAGTTGGAGTCAGAGTCGGGCTGTGGCGAGTAGCGCTCGCTGCCCTCATTGTTTGGCTCCTCTTCTATTAGCTCCGGGGATTGGTCACGTCTGGATTGCTGTTGATGAATATGCATATTACAGGATAGAATAAGTAAAATGGTCTTGTAATCGTTACAGCACTGTGAAGTGCACAGCGAACCCTGTTATAAATCAACTCTAGACAGTTGGAAATGAAGCATCAACTATAGAGGAATGCTGTTTCGAGCTAAATGGATGGCATACAATTGCCAGCTCAGGTCACAGTAGATAAATCCAAACTGTCTTTTATGTTTCTCTGTAAGTGGCTGATACATAGTTAAATATACTGAAAAATAAATAAATAAACTCACAGTGGCCAATAACTATCTTTTCAGTGGAAATCAATAATGTAACTTAGTTGAAAGGCCATATTGCCAACCATAAAGTTGTTATCTTACTTGCAGTTTCCTCAGTCACTATACTATGCCTGTTTATTGCCACGACGTACATATTGGTGCCTTCCTCAAAGAATATTACAGCTAATAAAGATGATTGATTTTACCCACAATACATAGGCCGTTTTCTAGTTTGGAAGAACTACTTAGGTTCAAAAGGGGCACTGAATGATGACATTTTATAAAAACCTCTTGTATTATTCAGTGATTGTTTTAAGATATAAAAAAAATTAAAAGTGAATAAGTCTATAGGGAGAGAGTGCACCTTTATTTACAAGTACTAAAGAAAAAATCAAATTAAAACTTAAAATAACCAATTATAGTACATTTGGTTGAAACAATCGAGTTACTACTAGTGTAAGAAATAGGGATTATTACTTCAGCAAAACTCAAGGTAAACCAGTGTTATCAGAAAAGGCAACAAGCTTAGATTACGTCTATGCTTTTTATTGGCTCTTAGAACATTCAACATTTTACGGTTATGTATTTTGTAAGGCGATTGATTATTTACGGCTAAATATGAGATCCTATCTGTTGATCAATAACTACTCTTGACAGAGTTAGCTGCGTAGCGCTCGTAGTGTTGCTATACTAAGTATTTGTAACTAATCACCAATGATAAGAAACAGACACCCCGGGTCAGTATTTCGATGACTGTGGCATTTACAACATCAGAGAGCGGCCGGCGAAGCGCTAAAAAGTCTGTTACACATCCAACAAAACAATAAATTTGATCAGCGAAGTGTTACAAAAAAGTGAGGTTAATTGATATGATTAATTGATATTACCAAGATTTGTTTTGTATACGAGTTCACGGAAAATCTCGTCGTATACTAGCGCCATCTATGTCATTTTGCCGAAACTAATTAGAAAGGTTGTTAGCTTAACTAACACGAAGGAGTTGTTAACACCTAGATGACACCTAGAACTTCATAGATGGCGTTATACTAAAAAACACGCTTTTTGTATGGGGAAAATTAAAGGGGGTCCCCCTTTAATTTTTAACTTTATTTTGTTTTTAGTATTTGTTGTTCTAGCGGCAACAGAAATACACCATTTGTGAAAATTTCAACTGTCTAACTGTATCTAATAGGGTCATCGCTTTAGTGTTATTGGTGATTATGATGTATGTCATTTAGGTTAGCTGTGATGGGCGGACACTTCGCAGCCATATTTGTTATGTGTCATGTCAACTGCAGTCATAGAGCTAGCTACCATAGCTACACATAAACAAAGTGATCTGTGGTGACGATCGAGATTTTGAGTAAACTAGTTGTACTTAACCTCTCCACTTTTATTTATTTGTATTTTAATAGTTATTAGTCTCTTATAATTAGTTTGTATTTTAAAATGGGTAGAGAGTGCTGTGTGTATATAAAATTCGCGACAAGACGCTATTTTGTGCCATTTCCCGTGCAATGAGAAAACTCAATTTGTGGTTGAAGTTGTAGTTCTTCATGTGACCACAGAAAACTTATATACCCAACACAAGTATGGCTTTAGGGATGGCATAATAGTTGTGTTTTGCTTTGCCAATTCACCTCAGGCATTAAAAAAAACAACTGTCATACATAAAAATTAAAAATACAGAAAAATATTTTGTTCCACAGTCAGCAGTCTGATGCATAGCATCTCTACTTAGTCTGTGCATACTATGAGCAAATTTCAAGCCTCTATCTATTACGGTGTATAAGATCGAGCATAAAACACCTGAAAAACATGTTTCTTGTAAGGGGAATAATATTTGATTATTAAATGTATCGTGAGGATTACACATAATGTTATTATTAAGAACGGTTGTACACTCACGGGTACTTTACGGGAATAATATTAATTAATTGCTAAAATTTTATGCTAAAACAATACAAAATTAAATTTAATATTTAATTTTATTTTGTTTTTAGCATTTGACTTTGGGTTCATAAAAGAGCTGGGCTGGCTTGGTTAGTCGCTATAAGGGGGGAATGCACAATACACCCCAAGCGTGACGTCAGTGCAGGATGTACTGCCCCACCTCGAATTAGAATTAGGCTTCCTTTGGGTATGCGAAACCCTAAAAAGCAATAATAAAGAGTGAAGGTATTGATTTCATAACAGGTGATACCTTAGCAGGCGTAGCTCCAATCTTAGTAGAAGAGGAGCGACGGCGAGTCCTTGCCGCAGGTCCGGGCCGCCGCGGTGTGCCGTCGTCGTCTCCCTCCGTTGTAGTGTCCAGGATAGACGTGTCTGGCAGAGCTGAGGGGAAAACTCACATCAAAAACGTCAATTCAGACTATGCTTTAATATCTTCAAACCATAGACGTAACATAAAACTCTAATGATAAGGTTGTAATTGCTCTGTAGAACAAAACGGCCCATTCGAAAGGTACCCCGGGTGGGAGGGTGCCCTTGTCTAACAACCTGCGAGTTATATATATGTTCTATACTATAATATGTATAGTATATATATATAAGTTATCTGTACAAAAGAAAGGGACAAACTCTGTTCAAGGTCGGTCTCATCAGGGCCGTTTTGCACAGTCGAGTTATTAATTGAAGGACTTAGCTTCAAAAATTATATACCACATAAGGATAATAATGAAAGGACATCTGTTAGTTGGCCTGAGGTGGTGAGAGGCGGCGACACTACTTTGTTTGTTATTAATTCATAAAACTGAAATATTTTTGGTGGGTGTCCAGTGACATTACAGGAGATAAAACTTAACATATTGTGTCAAGGTAACAGTTACAGACGTAGTGTGGTGACATGCAAAATTTGCCAATCCAGCGTTTTGTGTACCATTGTGCATTTTGCTCGTTTCTTTCTATTTTGAGAGTAATTAACACTTTTTCACACTCAACTGTGTATTATTATACTACGGCCGTTCAGAGAATGCGTTCCTGACACGTCGCGATTGAACTGACGACGTAACTTTGTAATGGCGTTGCAGTTACGATTAAAATATTTTTGCTGGTTGTTTACCGTTTTAACAATTGATGAGCATTAAAATAACATTATTATATCAATAATCAATGAATGTTATAATTTTGTGCCAAACTGAGTGTCAAATAACTTGGTAAACAATATTTTTCTAAATCTATACTGCGCTATTACAAGGTTATGTCAGCGCTTTATACTTGTAGTGCTGTGCTAACAATAACAGGCAATAATAGTATCGTAATCTGTCCTTATACAGTTATACTTTATAAAATAATACGTTTTGTTTTTCTTTTTAAGAATTTGAAAATAATGGACTATAAGATAACTTTTATGAAATATAAAAATAAAACTACGACCAAACCGAACGCGCGAAAGAAAGTAGCATTTTTATATTTAGTTTGAAAATGGTAACCCCAAATGGCGTTACTGGCATTTTTATACTTAGATTAAAAATGGTAACCCCAAATAGCGTTATGGGCCGCCATTTTGTGACGCTAAAACTCGTCGTCTGTTGTCGTTTCGTGCGCATAGACCACGTTCTGTTGTGTTCATGTTCAAGGGCTGAAATTCATGCCCACTTCGCCAGAGTATAGGGCAGTGCAGGCGTACCTGACGAAGCTGTCTACAGAAGACCCCGGCGTATCATGGCACGCGTATGCCCTGAAAAATGAAAGGCCCCAGAAGATAGCGCTCTCGTGCCTTCCAGCAGAGACACCAGTTGAACTAATCACCGAGGCACTAAAGAAGAAAGGCTTTCCGGCAAGGTACACCCGTGCCTTGCCGATGCGAAGAAACACCAATAAATGTGTTTACTACGTACAACTGGACACAATGAACAAAGAAGAATTACAAAGCCTATACGAGACGCATGACTTACTTAACATGCCCGGAGTGCGCATAGAAGGTTGGCGCGGCAACTCCTCCATGCCGCAGTGCCACCGCTGCCAAAACTTCGGACACTCGTCCACGCATTGCCACAGACCTATTCGATGCGTCAAATGCGCCGGTCCACATGCCGGCTCAACATGTACCAGAGCGCAAGATGCCCCGCTGCGGTGTGCTAACTGCAACGGGGAACACGCTGCAAATAGCCGTCTGTGTGCAGTGTTCCGCCGTGAAGCGAGAAAACGGCAAATCCGCCTCCCTGGCCGACATACAAGAAGAAGTCCTTCCGGAGCAGAGATTGCCCGAACAAGCACCGAACCTACGAATAAGAGACCCACCGACTCAAACTGCCGCCCCGACAACTTTATTACCGCCAGCGAACAAGTACATACCGAGAGGCGCCCCGCATGTACTAGCAGATCAGCCGAAAAGAAAGAGACGGAGGCGAAGAGGAAGGAGAGGCGTTGGCGCCGCACCGACGGCCGCATCGACGCCGATACCACCACTCAGCCGACCCGTCTACGCTCCATACACAGCTGATTACTTTCCGCCGCTGCCGGTCCCGGTCAACATTCGACCGAGATCTAGGCGCGGCGGTACTAGACGACGCTACAAGCCCGAGAACGCAGCTGAGGCCGCGGAGCACATCGCCCCCCCGCCCCCTGCACCTGCGGCTCAGAGCGACGTCGCGCCTACACCTAGAGCGCCCGAGTCACAGCCTGAGACGCAAGAGAACGCCCCTGTGACTATAGCGACTACTACCGCTACTACGAGCACTACAACAACCGCACCTAGAACAACGCGGCCTAAGCCGCGCTACACGACCGCAGCCGCCGGTGCGCCGCTGAAACCACGGTGGAGCGAATACGCACCCCGGTGGAGCGAATACGCACCCCGGTCGTACCCTCACCCGCCGCCCGTAACCGGGTGGGCCGTTCGAGAAGCCACAGCACCGCCAGTCTGCTGCTTCGTCATACACCGATTGGTGTAGGGAGAGGGGTTCAGGGCTATGCCCTTTTCCCCTGGCGTCTTCTTCGCCTGCGACTACAGGCGTGGCTCTGTCTTCGGGCTTCTCGGGCGGGGTGCCGCAGGCAACCACTATGCGCCGGGGCGATCAGGCCCTGCCAGGTTAATCCCCGTTCGGGGAAGCCCAGCGAACCGATCAGCGCGCACGGCAGCGGTCACCTGCGGTCCCGCCCTGTCTTCTTCTTCTTCATCATTTTTAGGAATCATCTCCCTTTGTGTTGGCTTCGACTTTTTGCTTCTCCTTCCTGTGATTTCTGGGGGGCGTGCATGTAGCGGCGCGATGCCGCGAATATGCTCGAAAGAGGACGCGTCCGCCGCTCTGAACATCTTCTTCGTAAGACTTCCAATGAAGGCGTTTAGGTCATCCATCTTTAGGTCCCTTTGTATGACCGCGTTTCTGACGTACCTGGGAGCACTCACTATCTTCCTCATGGCAATGTTCTCCTGGGCTTGAACCCTCTTCTTGTTGGTATCTGAGACATAGACGTACCACGCCGGCGCTGCGTAGGTTAGTCTAGATCTGATGTAGGCTTTGTAGATCATTATTTTGACCCGCAGTGGTAGTCCAGAGGTCAGTAGAGGGTTCAGCCTTGCCCGAGCGCTTTTCGCCTTTCCAATCAGCTCGTCGACGTGTGGCTTGAAAGTGAGGTTTCTGTCTATAGTGACTCCCAGGTACTTTACACTGGTCTGCCACTTTATGTCCTGATCGGCGATTCTCAGCTTGACTGCGTCCGGTATCCTGTCTCTGCCGGTCATGAGGGCTTGGGTTTTTGGCACCGCCAGGCGCCTATGCAGCGCCCTTCTACCATCAACAACGAGTGCAAGGGGACCCTATTGCCGCCGTCGTAGGAGCCCTAATGAGCCTACTTACTGCAATCGCCGCTGGGGAAGACCTACGCGTTGCAGCAATGCATGGACTCAGCTCGTTAGCGCAATATTTGTGAAGACGGGTCCGAGCGAGATAGCGCTATCGGACCTCGCGCTCGGAGGCGTGGCTAGACAGTCCCCCCGAGCGCGACGGTATAAATACAAAATGTACCACAAAGACGGCAGTACAGTCGCATCCGGCGCCCTACCCCACAAAGGAGGTTACACCTCGAGTGTGATGTTCACACTCCCCTTTTAGGGAGAGTGTAGGCCTCGATTGATTGATTGATTAACCACGTTCTTCAAGTGTTTTCGATCTGTTTTTATTTGATTACCCGGCTTTCGTTTAATGGACTGTTTCTGCTTTTCAAACTGACATCGGCGCTAAATCGGACTTCGATTGTGTTTTGTATTGCGTTCTTTTTACTTTTGGTGCATAATTATGCCTAAACGTGGACAAACATTGAAAAGTGGAGCCCGTGAGTTAATCATCAAGCTACAAGATTACTTTGAGCGGTAGCGGCAAAATTGCGGACCCCTGGTACCTGTCGAACAAGTACAAGAACGCATCTCTCAGGCGCTTGGAGTTAGCAAACGAACGATAACAAATATTAATAAAGAAAAGTTCGGCTCTACTGGCACGGAAGATAATATTTTACGTACTCCGAAGAAGAAACGTAGAACTAAACCCGTGACAGATATTGACACCTTTGACGCCGATGCAATCAGAAATCATATACATGGTTACTATTCCAGAAATGAATATCTCAACAGGAAGAAGCTATTGGCATCGTTAAGAGAAGCTGGACTGTTACGCGGGGGTAAAACTGCTTTAACCAAAATCTTAAAAGATATTGGTTTTTCGTATAAAAAAACAGACAAAAGAAAAATTTTATTAGAACGATACGACATAATTTTAAAACGGATAAGTTTTTTTGAGAGAAGCAAAAAAAATGATAACTGGGATAATGTCGTGTTCATTGACGAGACATGGCTAAACGCCAATCACACGGTTTCCCGTTCTTGGACGGATGATACCCAAGCCTCGACGTCGAAAGTACCAATGGGTAAGGGGGCCCGTCTGATAATATGCCACGCAGGTTCTGCAAAATACGGTTTTGTGGAGAACGCGTTACTGGCATTTCAATCAAAAACCACAAATGACTACCACGAGGAAATGAATGCATCTACCCAAGCTAATAAAAAGAAGAAATTGTGGCTTGGTTACAAGCAAAATGCATTGACGCAAATCCGCAGATGCTAAAAGCAGAGCTATTTAAATTAGTTAAAGAAAAATAAAGCGGCAAATGTGCGATACGAAATCGATGAACTGGCTCTGGAGTACGGTCATCGCGTTCTAAGAATTCCACCGTATCATTGCCAATATAACGCGATCGAGCTAATCTGGGCTCAAATATAAGGTTACACCGCCCGCCACAATACTTCCCCGCCATTCAGCACGAAAAAGATGATGACCCTATTAAAAGAAGCCAGCGGGGAAGTCACAAGCAAAGGTTGTTGAGGAGACTAAAAACCTGATTTTGAAACATTTTGACCGAGATATTATGATTGATTCTGTTATTGATAATAATATAATTATACATGTAGGCGAAGATGATGATGAAGACACCACCTACTCAAGCGAATCGGAGTCTGATTAATATTCTGTACGCACATTCAATTCAATGTACTTTATTGCATAGAAATACAGATTGTAACTTTGTAACAAAGAATAAATAAAACAATTTAATTATATTAATTTTTTTGGTTTCCACTTAAATGACTAAAATATAAATTTTAAATGATTCCGCCAATTTAAAACGAAAATAATCTCAAAAATAATGCGGCGGTTCATTTTGGAGGAACGGTAACGAACTCAGTGTTATGTTGTGCCCATCACTAGTCGTGACTAACTGATAGGTGTCAGGAACGCATTCTATGAACGGCCGAAGTATAGATAGTAGGATATATAACTAATTTAATTTAAAAAGGATATGAAACTTCATAAGAGCACAGAATAAATAATAGTACAAGAAATAAAAGTGAGATTGCAGGGCCCAATCAGTTATCTTATCAATTATTATCTAATTCGAACTCATCAATAGATTTAATTTTTTTTTATATATGTTATAGGCTCTTTTTTTTATATATATTTTAGGTGGTCATAATCCATTTTTAGTTGAATCATAAATTTAATAATAAAATAAGGAAGAATCTATATATACTTATATTTACCTAACAAATTGAAAACATCTGTGTACATCCAGACAGTAAATAATTCATTATTAAATAAAAAATGAAAACAATTAAGTTCATGAAACACTCATTACTAAATAAATATATTTGAATGACTGGATTGTTGTATGATAAGGTCGGCTGGGTCCACTCTACCTTATCTAATGGTAGGAAATGGTGTGGTTTTAATGCAAATATAATAGTGGCCATTTATAAATTTATAGTAGTCATTGAAACATAATTGCGGACACTATTTAGGCTTCTCAACTCATTGAGCCATTTGTTAGAACTCTCAAGCATAGATGTGTTCCTAGCTCAGAATAAGGCCATTTGATGAGTTAAATTGGTCCTAAAAGCACAGATTATATAATAGTTACTGCATACCAAAAAAACTAGACGAAAACCAACCAAAAGAGCAAGCTGGCTTTAGACAAAAATACTCTACCCTGGACCACATACATACGGTGAAACAAATCATGGAAAAATATAATGAGTATAACAAGAACCTCTACATGGCATTTATCGATTACTCGAAAGCCTTCGACAGCGTAAGCCACAAGGCCATATGGGAGAGTCTAGAACAGCAAGGAGTACCCTCAAACTATACCAACATTATCAAGAACATCTACTCGAACAGAGAAGCAAGGGTCCAACTAGAAACCCTAGGAAACAAGTTCAAGATAGAGAAAGGAGTGAGACAAGGGGATCCTCTGTCACCAAAATTGTTTTCAGCCGCCCTGGAGGGCATCTTCCGCAAACTAGAATGGGACAACTTCGGCCTAAATATGCAAGGTGTAAAACTGAACCACTTAAGATTTGCGAAAGATATAGTCCTGTTCGAAGAAAACCCGGCAAACTTAAAGACAATGATAAAATCACTGATGGAAGAAAGCATAAAAGTAGGGCTCTTCATGAACAAAGACAAAACTAAATTACTTACAAACTCTGAACCATGATCATAGATATTGACAACCAGAAGCTCGAATATGTGACAGAATACATCTATCTAGGGCAAATAATCTCTCACAAAGACCAAACCTCCAAAGAAATTGATAGGAGAACTGCAAATGGATGGAAGAGATACTGGTCCCTGAAAGAAGTAATGAAATCAAACGAGTTAAGCATGCAGATTAAAAGGAGAGTCTTTGACACATGTATTCTTCCAGTCATCACCTATGGTTGCGAAACTTGGTCACTCATCAAACATCATAGTGAAAAGCTGAAACGCTGTCAGAGAGCTATGGAGAGAAGCCTTACAGGAATAAAGAAAATAGATAAAGTAAGAAGTAGCATTATAAGGGAAAAAACTGAAGTAGTCGATATAATTACCCAAATTGACAAACAGAAGTGGAGATGGACAGGCCACATGACCCGAGATCCTCAAGACAAATGGTGCAAACGGGTCACTGATTGGTACCCCAGAGACGGCAAACGCAATAGAGGGCGTCAACAAACAAGACGGGAGAATGACCTAAAACTTACAGCTGGACAGCACTGGAGAAGGGTAGCACAAGATAGAACCCAGTGGAAGGGGTTAGAGGAGGCGTATGCCAAGAGGCACACCGAACTGCGGGACATCCTTTAATACTTTATTTATATTATAACATTACAAAAACGTGTAAACCCAAAGTTTGGAATAAATGGCTTATTATTATTATTCATTTATTCAGTCTAACTCACGGGTCGTACACGCCCGGTCTTTTGGAGGGCATTGATGGAGCCCGAAGCCAACATCAAGAGGCCCTTTACAATTTTTACTTAGGTACTATTAATTGATGAGGAGGGGATATGGGAAACTATATTATAAAAAAATGGTACATTATTTTATGAGACTATTGGAAGAGCCGATTAATGTCGGATTGCTGGTCTATGGGATGAGGTACGGCACCCGCCAATTATGCCTCATAACAAAATATTTAGGCGGGTGGTGACTTGCCACCCACTGAATGGACCCCCCGGTAAGGCGTACCGTTATATTGGCGCCGAGGGGCAACATTGGCGTGGATAGCTAAGGGTGTTGAGAGGTGTGCTGCACTTTCACTAAACGCTACTAGCGGCTTTATGCCTTTAACACTTCCACCCTGGAGCTTAGGTCTTAGCTCTTGCGATTCCCAGCACCGGCCGGCCGGTCAAGGCGAGCCGGTGGTCAGAGGGTCTCATTTAGCCCTCACGGGATAGGGGTACGCGGTGTCGCCACTCACCGTCAGCTCGCCACAAAGCCGCCCCTGCGGTTTATTATTATTATTCACGTTATTTATTTTCTTTCTTAGTTTTAGGTTTTTTTACAATAAAGATATCCAAACAAAAATAGAAAAAAAACATTACAAATAAACAATATTATAAAAAAACCTAAACCTAGAGTGCCGCCAGCAGCGGGGCAGGGCCCAAGCTACCGGTGGTTAGGGCTGCAGAGAGAGGAACCTCCTGACGATGCGTGCCGTGTCAAGAAGTACCGCCTTCTGTATCTGGCCCTTGTATCCAGCCCTGTATCCAGCCGTCTAGCGAGAGTCTCTTGAGATGTTGGTCGAGACTCTTCGCTATTAGGCCGTTCGCAGAAACGACTATTGGGACAATGCTAGTCGAATCAACATCCCACATGGCGGTAACCTCGAAAGACAAGTCAAGGTACTTGCTGATCTTGTCCTTTTCAGCCTTCACGAGGTTCTCGTCATGTGGGATGGTGATGTCAACTAACACTGCCCGCCGCTGTGACCGGTCGACTATCACGATATCAGGTTTATTGGCGACAATAGTCCTGTCCGTGATAACCGATCGGTCCCAATAGAGCAAAGCATGACCATTTTCAAGAACTGGCGCAGGTGCGTACTTATAGTACGGCACCTCAGACTCGACAAGGCCGTATTGAAGAGCAAGTTGCTGGTGGATGATCCTGGCTACGAGGTTATGTCTGTGCAAGTACTCGGAGTTAGCAAGATGAGAACAACCGGAAATGATATGTCTGAGTGACTCTCCGGGACGGCGGCATGCCCGACATATGTCGACCGTACCGTCCTTCATAATATATTTCCGGTAGTTGTTCGTCTTGATAACTTCGTCCGCAATTGCACAAGCAAAACCTTCGGTTTCCCCAAAGAGGTCCCCGAATCGTAGCCAGTTCACCGACGCGAGCAGGTCCACATCGGGTCCCGTTAAGACTCGATAGAACCGGCCATGCAGCTCCTTGCTCTTCCATACGTCTTTGCGGTCCTCGGTGCTCAGCACCTGAGGCTTGCGCCAGTTCTCTTTGCCTAAGGATAGAGGGGTAAAAGTCTTGTCAACTGACACCACATCGCAATGCATCCCACACTCGTTGTTTAGGAAAAATCCCCGGAGACTGCATACCTCACGGTTGTGGAGTGTCTTGGCATTTAAAAAGCCTCGACCACCCCATTTCCGTGGGATATACAGTCTCATAACAGACGAGCGTGGGTGAAGCATGCGATGTGATGTCAATTGCTTTCGAACTTTTCTATCCAGGGCGTCTAGTTCAGTCTGAGTCCACCTTAGTATGCCAAAGGTGTATATAAGTAGAGGCATAACCCAGCCGTTAAAGGCGCGCACCTTGTTGGCTCCTGACAAAAGACTGTTAAGTACCTTTGTCAGGCGACCAAAGAAACGCTCCTTCACCGACTGTTTTATCCCCCCACTCTCGATACCTAATGACTCTGACATACCAAGGTATTTGTAGGTGTCGGCTTCGGAGAGAGATCTGAAAGTCATTGTATCAGAGAGTTGTAAATTCATGGAATTCACAACTTTCCCCCGCTGCACGTGCATGACCGCACACTTATCTACACCAAACTCCATGTTGATGGCGTTGCTGAAAGTCTCAGTGACTTTCAGTAATTCCATCAAATCATGGCGCTTCGGTGCAAAAAGTTTGAGGTCATCCATGTACAGCAAGTGAGAAATGACTTCACCCTCTCTCCTAAGCCGATAGCCTAGCCCTGAATCCTCTAATAATATGCTTAGAGGATTTAGGGCTAGACAGAACCACAACGGACTCAGACTGTCACCCTGGAAGATGCCTCGCTCAATCCTTATAAAGTCCTGCTGACCAGAGAGGCTGTCTCCATCACCCGGTTGACGAAGGACTGTGGTCCACTGCCTCATACAAGAACCTAGAAAAGATCTCAGAGTTGTATCAATTTTATACAACTCCAAGATCCTCTCCAGCCAGGTATGAGGCACTGAATCATAGGCCTTCTTGTAGTCAATCCAGGCGGTGGAGAGAGCCCCTTTGTTCCGCCGGACTTGTTGGCAAATGGCCGTGTCGATGAGGAGGAGCTCCTTAGTACCACGAGACCCAACCTTACATCCATTCTGAGAGGGGGCCAAAATGTTGTGCGCAACAATGTGCGAATTAATTTTTAATCTCAGAATAGATGTAAGTAGCTTGTAAAGCGTCGGCAAGCATGTGATGGGTCTGTAGTTTTTCGGTTCCGTGGTACTACCGGACTTGTGGAGCAGGAAGGTGACACCGGTTGTCATCAATGTTGGCAAAGAACCAACCTCGAGAGCTTGTTGGAATTGCGCCGCTAAGCAGTCGTGTGAGCATCGAATCCACTTTATCCAAAAGTTGTGTAATCCGTCCGGTCCTGGACTTTTCCAGTTCTGGGCCGTACGGATCGCACAACTAACGTCTTCGGGGCTAATACTAATAGCCCCCATGGATTCGATAGGCTCACACGCACGCTCAACGACGCTTATTATTATTATTATTATACATAACAAATATTTCACTCCCCTACAAAAACACAAAACCACAATACAAGCAAAAATATGTCTAAGGCGCTGTACCGGCGCGCGCCTTGATACTATGTGCATTAGTGTAGGGTAGACTCATAGAATATATTCCCTCTTTTATCTTGAAAGACTGTGCCAGTGTCCTAATTAAACCACTCCTTTACCTGTTTAACTTAGCTATATCTACTGCAACATATCCGAACATTTGGAAAGTCTCCTGAGTCACGCCTATACTAAAGGGTGGCTCCAGGTCAAAGGTAGTAAACTACAGGCTCATAGCGGTCTTGTCTGCCTTCGGCAAAGTCTTTGAATCCATACTGAACCGGTACATTACAAGACAGGTGCAGAATCAGTTAGTAGAGTGTCAGCATGGTTTTAGGGCTGGAAAATCCACCATAACAAACCATGTTTACTTTGTGGACTACGTCGTTACCGAAATGGACGATCATAAGCAAGTCGATGTAGCTTATTTCGACCTTAAAAAGGCTTTCGACCGCGTCCACAATGACGTCCTCTTAAAAAAGTTTGCCTCTGTAGGATTCACTCTAAAACTTCTAAAGTTATTTGCAAGCTACTTTTCTGAACGGGTCTAATATGTTCAGTTATCTGGTATTAGATCTGACCTTTACAAAACTAGTTCAGGTGTAAGCCAGGGTAGTACGTTAGGCCCAACCCAGTTTCTCATCATGATTAATGACTTGCCGAAGGTAGTCAGAACTGCACAATGCCTGATGTGTGCCGATCACCTGCAGCTGTACTTAGGTATAAGGAGTACGACAGACTGTAGGGCGCTACAAAGAGATATCGACAGCGTGGTACGATGGGGTGAGAGTAATCACTTGGAATTTAACAACTCCAAGTGTAAAACTATGACGTTCACACGTTTACGTGCGCCTGTCCAGTACTCTTACCACATGAGTGGTGTCCCTCTGGAGCGCGTCACAGAAATTAGAGATCTAGGATTGACTTTGGATGCTGAATTAACATTTAATAAACATATACAGGATATTTGCAGCAGGACTTTTAAATCTCTCAGATTCGTTATGCGACAATCTTCCCGATTCCAAAACCGAAATGCAATAGTTTCTTTATACTACGTTTTCGTGCGCAGTAAGCTAGAGTACAATTGTTTGGTTTGTGATCCGCATGAACTCAAGTATAAGACCATGTTAGAGCGAGCTCAGAAAAAGTTTGCTCGGTTTCTTTATAAATAAATGTTTGATTACTATCCCTATTTATATCCATCACTGTTTGTCGGCGGGATGGTAGGATTAAACACACTGGAGCTAAGACGCAAGTGCGCCTTATTGACGCACTATTATTTGTTGCTCCATAATAGGATCGACAATCCTACCGTTTTGTCTCGAGTCTCCCTATACATGCCAGATCAGTACCTGCAGCTGCGCGCGCGACGTCTCTTAGAAGTACCTAGCTCACGAACTCAGACCGCGAGGTTTGCTCCCACAAGTCAAGCTCTTTGTCTCCTCAACAATCTGATTGCAAAGGAGTCGGATGTGGATATATTTTTTTCCTCATTTACCTTTTTTCTCAGTGCATGTAATAGATTTTTTAGTTAGTAATATTATATAGTCAGTAGTTACTAGTTCTGGCATGATGTATGCTTTGGTGTAAAACTGTAAATGCAACATGTATTTTTTTCCATAAATAAATAAAATAAAAAATAAATAAATAAAAAAGTTTTAATGCCTTTAATTTACCTCACAAACTAACATCAAAGTTCCTTATTAAACATTGAATAAATGCACAAGAAGGCATTCTAATGCTTATTATTCACAATAACAATGAAAACAATTGAGCTAGGTACTAATCTTTTATTCTACATTTGATTTTTAAATTAAATTAAAGCTTACCTTTCCTTATCTACAGCTAATTTAAAAAAATGATAGTGCCTTGTCTCCTCATTTCGATTAACATCCATCATATAAGCAATACTTTACTCCAGACATTATATTAATAACATATGTTGCGCACCCATGAGCAGTGATCAGCGTCTGGCAATACTAGCGCCGGCCAGGGCTGTAACTGTCGAATCTGAACTGAGTCGAATTTGAGGTAGGGCAGCATTGGTTACAGGTAGGGCGTAGGCGTACAGGTAGGTAGGAAGTAAAAAATTATCATAATTGATCTGCCATAAATCGGTATTTCGGTAAAATATTTTCAAATTCGGTAGACCTACCGAAAAATCAGTAGGTTTTGCAACAATGCTACAAACAATCATAATCAATCTCTAGTTTATGTTTATTCTCGTTTAACAGGGTATTCTCCATAACATAGATTGCAATATAGCCCATATTGCAATCTATGGTACAGAGAATACCCTCTGCATCACAGATATTATAACTAAATAGACCAATCGCTTCATGTAATGGCGCTTCAAATTGCCATATAAACACAGAACAAAGAATTATTATAATATGAAATTAATATCACCACAGAATGTCACAAACTGTGGTATGTTCAGAAAAGTTTAGATACCTATTGCTACAATTTTTTTATCTTAAACTATGAACAAACAATTTAATTATAATGATTTTTCCTAGTTTTTGGAATATTAAAGGTAGGGCATTGCCCCATAATGCCCCCGCTAGCTACGGCCATGGCACCGGCATTGCTCAAAGTTTAGCTATAAAACGCTGTAGCTATGGGCGAGTGAGGGAGACCTGCTAATAGTCCATCAAATGGCTATAGTCTGTTCTAAGAATTTATGAATACCTGAGCATCGTTCTATACTATGGCCAATAATGTTCTCAATCTATAAATTGAAAACTTTACATCAACATGTATGCATAGTAAAAATGTTGATATTTGCTTCATAATTCAATTCAATTGAATAAAGATGACAGTAATCTATACTTTGGAAACATTTTAATGGTAGGAATTCTGCCAATCTGCATGGTGCTGTACCACTAATTATTCAGATATAAATATAAAGGAATTATCTAAATACTTAGCTCAATTATACAAAATTAACACAAAATGGATGAAACCGTAAAGTAATTAAGATACAATATATCAATGAATATTAGAAGAATGTAGAATAACCTTTTTTAAGTCTTTTAAAATTAAAAGTGTGTATTAAATATTATATATTTTATAATAGTAATTTTTTAAATTATGTTTTATTGACGTTCAGAAGTGTACTTACATGAAATAAAATAGCTAAGTTAGTTACCATGACACCATCTTGCTTGTCCTGTTTGTTATCATTATAACTCATAAATTTATATATTCAGTTAGCATTGTACTACAATATTGCCATACTTTGTTTGGTCCTACAACTACATATAACTTTCTAAATCCTAGATTATTTCTTACTTAACCTTTTGAACGCCACTCTACAAACTCCCGTGCCCTGTAGGCCAAGCTCTACGGTTTTGTATGGTTTTTGTCATCTATAGAGGACGCTTGGCATACAGTGCCCGTCAAGCTTGGCATACAGTGCTTGTCACGTAATGTGACTTTGGCGCTCAAAAGGTTAATGGCAGCTGTCATACTAACTTGGTTCATTTGTAAATGTACAAGCTTAACACAATGATATGAATTAAATATTTTATATATATAAATTAAACTAGACTTATACAGTTTTCATATTGCCAATGAAAGTTATATGTGTTTGCATGCAAAAGCATAGTTAATAAGCAAATAATCAGAGCAAAACATTATTTACAGTTTAGTAGATTGAGTAATGTATCATTTTTCACTGACTATTATTTATTTATTTGAGTTCTTAGTTTTTATTACTGTAGCAGGCGTGTGTTTTAAACTGTAGACAGGTAGCCCATGGCATGGATTCTCTGAACGATATAATAAACTGTTACTTCTACCTTGGACATATCAATCAATTGGTAGATGTCATTTGAATAAATAGTTGTCTATAACAATGAATGAGGTACTTACCTAATTTCTCATCAGGAAATTCGAGTTTAGCGATTGTTAACATATAGATATGACGTCACGTAGACTAACGAGCTATTGCAAATGTACCTACAATGTTTGGAGGGCTATGTACACGTGCAAGGTTGTTTCTTTAGTTGCAGCGCAGAAAATTCGTGCTGAAGATGTTTGATCTGTAGGTGTATCGATAAAAATACAAAATTCAAATGATTACCTCGTCCGGTTTTCGATTCTAGTGCTTTCTTCAACCTTTCGACTAAAGCCGGCTTATTTCCCTTCGTATCCAAGCCCAAGGTGGCAAGCTCCGACCTCAAGTCGACCACTTTCATCTTTGCGGGATCCATTGTCAATAGATTATATCTTCACCACCTCACGAATCACAAATTGTATCTTTTTACACTAAAACAACACAAATTATGTAAAATTAACCATTACTCGCGAAAATATCACATCAAGAAAGCGCGAAGCTAAATCAAGATGGCGACGTCACAATGTACAGGAAGTTTGATGCCATAGACAACAATGCGAATACTGCAATGTTGCCAACGTTATGGAAAAAAGTTGGCGGAGCATTCAAGACCCGGCATGTAGGATGAAAAATATAAAGCTTGTCACCCTTGTCTACTGCTTCCGGCTAACTTATCTGTGACACCTATCCGTTTCCGATCTTACCAGTCATAGACAAATTTAAATTCGCGCAAATTTTTGGTTGCTCGGAAACCGGCATCAGAAGCTATGTTTAATTAGATTTTTAGCTTATATTTAGATTTGCTGATATTATAAAGGAATCTCACTAAATTAATAAGTTATAATGGCCAAAAAAGAAGAGCCCAAAAGTAATTATGTTAAGTTTTATGTAGTTTTATTGGCTTAGTACAGTTTCAGCAAACGATAGGCTATGTGAAAACTTGTTAATATTCTTGATTTGTCTTACGTACTTTACAGTCTCTCCCAACAACGATTTGGAGAAGAAAATCATGGAAGCCTTCGATGTTTTCGACCATTCAGGCAAACAAGTTGTTGATGTTAGAGAAATAGGAACCATTCTTCGATCATTAGGTACGATGGTGTCCTACAGTCCTACTAATATTATAAGTAAATACGAAAGTAAGTGTGTTTGTGTATATGTGATTGTTTGTAACCACGTATCTCCATAACTACAACCGATTTTATTGAAATGAAGATAGAGGCTCTGGAATAAGTCTTAGCTAATCTTATTTTCGAAAATCATCTCTTAACGGGGGTTAAATAGGGTGATAAAGTTTCTATGACAAATTTTATTTCTTGGTCCGATTAATGTACTAATAAACCTTAAAACAAATAATAAAACACATTTTTTTTTTATCTTTTCAATCCTACCCCATAGGGGATGTGTAAAAATAATGTTGTTTGGAGAAATCATAGAAAATTGTATTCAACCAAGCGAGCGCAAAATGTTTATTGCGTTTTCCAAGGAAATATTGCCGTATACTAGCTACCAGGAGCAACTGCTGAGACCCTTTTATTTTATATACAGTGTATATAAAACCACGTTACCACATTAAGTTAAGTATCGTAGAGTTTTGTAGAATCAATATGAATTAACTGTTATAACCCGTCTTCTGTAGTTTACCTTGTCTAGGTTCCCTCATTACCCGTAGCGAGAAGTAGGCGCTCCGTTACGTTACAATATGTATTTAAAGAATGTACCATAACATATTTTAAATTGGGCTTAATTCTCAATAAAAATCCCGTAGGCAATTCATATCAAGTCGGTAGTATAAAATAGTATATTACGATACGTTTCACTTAAGTAGTTTATACGGCGTAGCCCCTCGCTGCGCTCGGGTGCTCGGGTACTTCACGCCGTGCAATAATAGACTACTTAAGTCACGAGTATCGCATATTATTTTATAGCTGTCGCTGACATAAACCCACACTTTACGCTTGCTACGCTTTTCCGTCAAATAGAAGATGCACGGCGTGAAGTTGGCACCCGAGCGCAGTGAGGGTGCTAAACGTGGAGGGTGCAATAATCGACTATTTATGTCACGGAAAAGCGTGCGTAAAAGGGTTTAGGTCACACTGTGCTATAAAAATAATTTGAATGTCATAGGTTGCTGTCCGACGGAAGCCGAGATTCAGGAAGTAATTCTGAAAACCGAAAACAAGGAAGCTACCGGCAACGTGCCGCTCGTGAACTTCCTGCCCTTCATGTGTAAAGTTATGATAGAACACAGGTGAGACATTCATATAAATGGTAGGCGAATTATTCCACTACATAAAACAATGTATTAGATACAATTATTTTTTTTAGCGTAGTAGCACACGTCGGGTATCCACTAGTACCCTGCCGGCCCCTAGACAAAATCCATGGAATGACATTTATGTTTCCGCAACAAAAATGTTATTCCCATAGGTACATTTTGAACTTGCGTTAGCGTGAATGGACACAGGAAATTGGATTTTGTCTAGGGGCCCTGATAGACATCAAGCGTTTAACCAATATCTCACCTGATGTTAAGCGAAGATGTGGTCTAAAATGGAATCATAACTACCTACTTATACGGAAATGGATGGACGACGGCAATGAGACGAGGCGAATACAACTGCCGAATTGACTTCAGTCTAATTTATAGCCCAACTATCCCATCTCGTCTTCCAAGCTGGCTAGATAAAATAATCTAACGCTTTGAATAAAATAATACCTATAAGCCATTCAGCATTCAAACGTTGACGTCATAGTACTAAAAAAATGTATTACCCTTAGTGCCCCTGATTAATGTAGGGTTGCCAGTCGTAATAACAGGTTCTCCCGTCTGTCGTAGATACTACCCCGCGAGCGCGGAGATGTTGCTCGCGGCGTTCCGTTACTTCGACTCAGAGAACCGCGGGTACCTCACCCGGGACCGGTTCACCGCCATGATGATGGAAGAGGGAGAGCCTTTCACACAGGTTCGTACATAATGCCTATACAATACATAAACTTAAAAAAAAAACAAAGCATTTATTCAGTAAGTAGGTATATGAAAAATCTGCACTAACACACACACGCACAATAAACACAGTTTTGAACAATAAATATTATTCTTATACGCCCAATAACATTTAATAGATCATATATAATAATTATCTTCTTTATATATAAAAATCAATTGCTGTTCGTTAGTCTCGCTAAAACTCGCTGGGCCGATTTAGCTGATTTTGGTTTTGAAATGTTTGTCATGGGCCAGGGAAGGTTTAAAAGGTGAGAAAATTTGGAAAAATAGCGAGGAAAAGAAACAATAATTTAATTTTTCCATATAACGTTCGTCCCTTTGGTACGGTAGGGTAGGTTTTGAATCGACAACATAGCGCCGTCCCCGGAGAACAAAATGATAACTACCATTATTTAGTTTTAGTGTTATGTAAGTTTTGAGATCTGTGGGTGCTAATACATCTACTAATTTTTTTTTCGTATTTTTTATACTGTTTATTTTTTATACTTTTAATTACGAAGTTAGAAAATATTACAATATTATTCAAAGATTTTACCTAAACCTGAAATTACGAGAATAAAGTGTTAATAAAACATTATCAAAATAGTTCCACCTTCAAGTACGACAAACGGTCATAAAATTATGTTCTCGTGAAAAAAATTCGGCTAGATAATGTTAAACGCAGTTATCATTTTATTCTCGTACAAAACAGTCCAGTCGATGCGTTTAAAGTTATGTTAGTAAAATGATTCTTAAAGTGTTGATTGCTAAGACATGATTGTCATACACTTCTCACAGCAGCGTCTCACAGCAGGATTGAATTCAAAATGAATTATCCGTCATTTCCATCCGAACCATCTGTCAGAGAACCAAAGTTTTCAACATAGCTCAAAGGATTAGCAAGCTGAAGTGGTCTTTCTTCTGTTGTGGAACCGATAACCGTTATGGTAGACATGTTTTAGAGTCGAAACTACGATTCGGTAAACGAAGTGAAGGCCGCCCTCCAGCTAGATGGAATAAAGATAGATTACTATACGAAAGCTAGCTGGCAGTGGTTGATGACAAATTGGATAACAAAGTGGATTAACAGTGGGGTGAAGCCACTGAGTTCGATCTTCAGCTCTAAGGAGGCTCTTAGGAGCTCTTAGGAGAGGTCTATGTCAGAGAGCATACTTAAATAATAATAACACTTATATCGTCATCAGAGCGAGCGAAGCGAGCCCTAACACTATCCCACAACCTGAGCACTTTGTGGTGCACTTTACTGAAAAGCTTTCACGCCTATTGATTTGTGCTTTAACATAGTTATTTAAATTCCCATGTAGATGTGTTATCAGTAAAAAAAATATCATTTTATTATCATTAAAAATAGCCGGCCAAGTGCATGTCGGGCCACGCGCAATGTAGGGTTCCGTAGTAGCCTGTTATTCAATGCAAGTCTTTACCCGTTATAAACAAGCAACTAGGTACTTCGTCTTTGCATTTTAAAGGATTTATTCTAAGGATTATGTATTTGGTACAAAATTATCCAGCACCCAAGTTCAATGACTATTACTGCTAAACTAATAAAGTACTAATAGTTTTCCTTTAAATTTCATGAAATGCACTATCACGAATTTTTCCAGAATTTTCTAGCCAGCAGTTTAGTTTTGGAGGGGGAGAGGGAGACCGTTAGAAGTTTAAAGAATTAACTTCGCTGCGAACATAATGTTTGGTTACTAACGCCATCTGTTGGAAATCTAAAGAATTTACATCTGTCATCCAAATGACGTCTGGTATCAGTGTAACATTTATGGCAGATGTCTGCCATTTAAGCAGATTTAGGACCTAAATTTTAACTCTGGCAGATTTTTTTTATCATTTTCTAAGCTAGCGTTTGACCACTATCTCACCTGCTGTTAAGTGATGATGCGGATTACGCTGACGATTCGAAAAAGTGGTAAATTTCAAGAATCTTTATGAATTTTGAAATATAAATAGAATTTTGACAATTTTCTGTTTTTATTTAAAGTATAACATTTTTATTATGCATTTATTTGGTTGGAAAGGCCCTAGGGGTATAAGCTAAGAAAATCTGCCCCCGGAAGATATTTGATTGATATTTACACGATATGTAGTAACTCATAAAAAAGTTATTTTTGAAAGTTCGAGATCTCTAACTCAATTGGTTTTTTTTCTAAAGCAAAAAATGGAAAAACCAGAAAAAAAAATTTTTTCAAGACAGATCGCAGCAATTAATCCGAATGTTGTAAGTATCTTTAGGACTAATAATAGCTATTATATAAAAAAATTGAGAGCTTTATAACATCATAGGATCATAGAAAAATAAAAATAAACTATGATAATTTAATTTTTTAACATGATACAATTTTGGCTCAATAACAAAAAAAAATTTTCGTACCTTTAATATTTCCCTATAATAATGTTATTTTTTATTTTTTTCAAAAATGGTACGCCATAGTAAAAAAATATAAAACCACTTTTTGGCCCCTATCATGCATTTATATATAATACATTACATGCTCGCTTTTAATTGTTTTTTTCTGCTATTTATGTACATATATATAACACAGATACATCATTTATTAAAAATAATATTAATTTTCAAAATAACAACAATAGCTTTTATTGTGAAAGTAAATAAATAAAACATTCAAATAGCAATCATCAATTTTATGATTCAATCTTAGTTAGCTATGTTTCAAGGAACAAACTATTATTATTATGACACTTTATTAGGGTTCCGTAGCCAAATGGAAAAAAACAGAACTCTTATAGATTTGTCATGTCTGTCTGTCTGTCCGTCTGTATGTCACAGCCACTTTTTTCCGAAACTACTAATAATTTGGGAATAGTATAATAGTTTAGAAATTCCTAAGAATACACAGTTGAAACTTGGTAGGTAGATGTATTCTATGAACCGCTTTACGATTATTATACAAAAATAAAATAATTTAAGATCGTTTACAAAACGACAAAAACCGACTTCACATGCCGCGATGATAGTAATTTTTAATACTAAGTTTGAGATGTTTATCTCCATTCTCCATATCTCCGGAGATAATTATCAGATCTCGTTATAATTTGAATAGGACCACACCAGGAAGCATACTCTATCAAACTAAAAATATTTTTTTCAAATCGGTTAAGATTTGACGGAGTTCGGAGGTAACAAAAAAAACTTGAAGAAAACTGTCGAATTGCGAACCTCCTCTTTTTTGTGAAGTCGGTTGAAAATAAAAGATAAAGGGAGAACCCATACATGGAACTGACACTTTAAAAAAAATTGCATCAAACCTATAGATACGTGCGTGTTATAACTTTGGTTACATACATTATGCAGGGTTATTGGTACTAAATATGTCGCATTTTAGCCCCCCATTATCTGCTCAAAGTAAGACGGGAAGGGAGACACACATTTTACCACTTTAGAAGTGTCTATCTTTCAAACGATTGACTTTGAGCATAAATAGTTTTAGGAGCCTCAATATAATTTTTAAAAACCTATCTATAGACATCCATATGTTTGATTATCTTTTTTTCGTTTCCGTTCCATGTATGGGGGAACACCCCCTTAATCTTTTATTTTTGTATAAAAATCGTAAAGCGGTTTATAGAATACACCTACCTACCAAGTTTCAACTGTGTATTCTTAGGAATTTCGAAACTATTCTAAATTTTACTGTCACATGCGTATCCCACCTACACCCACCGTACCACGCCGCGCTAATCCCCCCTCCCCCTCTCTCTTCCCCCCACTCCCATCCCCCTCACTTCCCCCCACTCCCATATCCCCCACTTCCCCCTCTCTTCCTCCTACTCCCCTCTCCTGCCCTTCAACTCATTTCCCTCTACTTCCCTTCCCCTCACTTCCCTCTCCCCTCCCCTTTCCCCCACTTCCCCCTCCCCTTTCCCCTCACTTCCACCTCCCCTCTCCTTCTTCCCTCTACCCCTCCCCCTTCCCCCTCACAAACTTTGAATGTCATATTTATTTATATTGATTCAACAGCCTAAACAATAAGTTTCAAGCTTCTAGCTCTAAAAATGACGTTACTTCCATACAACTTTTCATACCCCCTTTAAACCCTTTTCTCATTAAAAAGTCTATATCCTTTCTCAGGCTCCAGACTATCTTTGTACCAAATTTCATTTAAATCGGTTGAGTGGTTTTGGCGTGAAAGTGAGACAGACAGACAAAGTTACTTTCGCATTTATAATATTAGTTAGGAAGTTAGGATTAGGATTTTGATGTTGATCCCAGGTTGTCATAGTTGGTTCGTTCAGAAATGTTTGAAATTATATTGAATATTGTGATGGTTGTCATTATAGCGCTTCCATACCATGGGTATTCGCTATTTGTGTATAAAAACCGATAAAATACAAAGGAATATACTATATATATATATATATATATATATACATATATACATATATATATGTATAAGAAACGTGTTTTTGAGGCTTTTACTGCTCGATCTTACAAACCTTAATAGATAAAGACCAAAGAGCAATAATTAATTATTGCTCTTTGATAAAGACTTAAAATTTACTCATGGTGTGTATTGCAATGGCTGCAAGATCAAATAATAAAACAATATTAAATTAAAGGGATACAAGAAACGTATTTTTCCGGCAAATATTGTTCAATCGGAACCCTGCGTGTGCGGGTTGACTCACACTTGGACAATTTATTTGTATTCGCGGTACGAAGTTCGCCGGCTCAGCTAGTTCTTAAATATAAATAAAACTGGCCAAGTGCGAGTCAGCATCGCGTCTCTTATCGCACACTTAGGGAGGGTTCCGTACAATACGAAACATAACAGAGTTTCAACCTCATATATTTGATTAATTGATATTACCAAGAATATTTGGTTTGGTCGCATTCTAGAAAGACGGGGCTCGTTTACTAGCGCCATCTATATCATTTTGCCGAAACTAATTAGATAGATGGCGTTTAAAAACACATTTTTTTGTATGGGGACCCCCTTTAATTTTTAACTTTATTTTGTTTTTGTATTTGTTGTTCTAGCGGCAACAGAAATACACCATCTGTGAAAATGTCAACTGTCTAACTATCACGGTTAATGAGCTATAGCCTGGTGACAGACGGACAGACAGAGACAGACAGACAGACGGACAGCGGAGTCTTGGTAATAGGGTCCCGTTTTATCCTTTGGGTACGGAACCCTAAAAAGGCATAAGTTATTGCTTTGAATAAAACTCGCGTCAACTTGAGAACCTCCTGTTTTTTTTTTACAAAAAAACAAGAGTAATGAGCCATTCAGCTTTCATCCAAACGTCGCACGTCACACTTTAGATAGAACTTTTAATTTTTTACTATATTGACTATAAATTAGCCGCGCCCTGCTACATTTGTTTTATGTAGTTATAAATAAAATATCTAACTGAAATATTTAACTGTAATATTTAACCGAAACACTCAACTGAAATATTCAACATAAATATCTAACTGAAATATTAAACTGAAACGAGTTGGGAGCGACGGAGTCGGCAGTCGCAGCGTCGTCGAGTGAAGGCAGCGACGCAGCAAGTCGGCGCGTGCACCAGGGACAACGACCTGCGATGCTCTGCCACCCACTGCACCCGCACGCACCACGAGCTCCACTCCCAGCCACCTGAAACATGAAATAGTTGGTAGTCCGCTATGGATGTGTTGTTGAGTTGGGAGCGACGGAGCCGGCAGTCGCAGCGTCGTCGAGCGAAGGCAGCGACGCAGCAAGTCGGCGCGTGCACCAGGGACAACGACCTGCGATGCTCTGCCACCCACTGCACCCGCACGCACCACGAGCTCCACTCCCAGCCACCTGAAACATTTAACCGAACATTTAACCGAAATGTTTAACTGAAATGTTCAACTGAAATTTATAACTGAAACTTTCAACTGATCTGAAACTTTTTAATTGAAACTTTTTAACTGAAATATTTAATCGAAACATTTAACTGAAATATTTAACCGAAATATTTAACCGAAATATTTAACCGAAATATTTAACTGAAATATTTAACAGAAATATTCAACCGAAATATTTAACAGAAACATTTAACTAAAATACTTTAACCGAATATTTAACTGAAATGTTTAGCTGAAATGTTTCAGTTTAATATTTCAGTTAGATATTTATGTTGAATGTTTTAGTTGAATATTTCAGTTGAGTGTTTCGGTTAAATATTACAGTTAAATATTTCAGTTAGATATTTTATTTATAACTATGTGTTCAAATCGCGAAAGTTTAAAGTTTACAATTTGTTTTATGGTAGGTATAGGTAACAAACAAGCAAAAGGCCCACGATGGGAAAATGTTAAGAAGTATTATTCTATGTCATGTTTTTCTCTTATGCCAGTTATCACTGTGCAAAATTCTACATTTGTTTTATGGTAGGTATAGGTAACAAACAAGCAAAAGGCCCACGATGGGAAAATGTTAAGAAGTATTATTCTATGTCATGTTTTTCTCTTATGCCAGTTATCACTGTGCAAAATTTCAGCCCAATCGCTCCATGGTTTTATTGTCCAATTTAGTAAAAGTTCGTACCTGTACCAATCTACTGCTATCTTAAGGACGATATTGAATATATTTATATAATACTAGCTGTGCCCGCGACATCGTCCGCGTGGAATAGTGTCTTTGGGTAGCATTAACAAATATGACACATACATATCCCTACTACACCGCGCCGTACCACGCCACGCTAATCCCCCCTTCCCCTCATTTCCACCTCCCCTCCCCTCACTTCCACATCCCCTCCCCTCCAGCTTTCCACCCCTACCCTACCCACCCACTCACCTGCCTCTACCCTCCCCCTACCCTCACACACTCCCACCCATTCCACTCCCCAACGGCGGATCCAGGGGGGGGGGTCATGACCCCCCCCCCCCCACTGAGCTGGTTCTAGGACAGAGGTGGACCACTAATTGAACATAATGATTTTATTTATATATTTTTTCCCCAACAGATTTTATGTAACTACATACCTTTAATATTTAATTAATTTAATATAAAACGTTGTATGATGGCAAACGTTTGGGAACGAACAAACCCCCCCCCCCCCCACTATGTGACCCCCTCCTGGCGCCAAAGCTGGATCCGCCCTTGCCACTCCCCCTCCCACCTCACAAACTTCGAATGTCATATTTATTTATATCGAAACCACAGCCAAAAAAATTAGTTTCAAGCTTCTAGCTTTAGAAATGACGATACTTATACCATACAACTTTTCATTCCCCCATTCAACCCACTTTTCGCATAAAAAAGTAGCCTATGTCCTTTCTCAGGCTCTAGGCTATCTATGTACCAAATTTCATTTAAATCGGTTTAGTAGTTTTGGCGTGAAAGCCAAACAAACAGAAAGACAGAGTTACTTTCGCATTTATAATATTAGTAAGGATAAATAAAACACAGAGATGGTGCTAGCGTAGATTTTAGTAGCTCTCCTTTAAATATTGTCTAAATGTATGAGATCCTGCATCGCGCAAACTATATTTTCCGCGACATTGAAACCGATGCACTTGCTTTGTGATTAGACATCTCAAAAGTTGAACTCGTTTAAAAACGTTTTCTCTTTATAATATAAGAAGAAGAAGAAGATTAGACTGAAAGTCTGAATACAATGAATCACTTGTTTATGTCGTGCTCTTTTATTGAGCGCCAGCGGATAACTGGCGTGGGTCATCAGTTAGTAAGAAGTTCTAGTAATCTATAACATTTTTTTAAAATATCTTATAGGCTAGCGTTTGACCATTAATCTCACCTGTTGGTAAGTGATGATGCGGTCGAAGATGGTATTAAGCACGCTAGGCCTAGAATGGGAACTGGCTCTCAAGGATAGCTGCCGGAACACATTAGATGTTTGGCGACAGATTTTCTAACTTGAGGGTGGTAGCTGGCCAGGCGGACACTAGATAGTGTCCTACCACCATAGGGGGGTTGTTGGTTTCTTAACGATGTTTTTCCTTCACCGGAGGGCCACTGTGAAAAGCGCACATAATTTTTTCTTTAAAAAAATCTATTGGTGCGGTTTGAACTCGGTACCTCTGGCATCAAAGTCAACCGTTCTCTCGATTACGCCACCGGGCCCTCAAAGATAAAGAATATCGTAACTATGATGTAGGCTAGCCCTAGTTTCTTACCTATTCACGGAAAAACGGCTCGACAAACAAATATATAGACTGACTTTAACATCTACAAATTATAATTAACGGTGCTATGTCCTTCACATTGGAAGGACAACATTTCGACATATTTCACGGTGATAATAACATACACTATGTTTGCCATGATATATTTGTATCTGACTCGTAGGAGGAATTCGACGAGATGATGCAAACCGCCCTGGATCCTGTGACAGATACCATAATGTATGAATACTACATCAACCAACTTATGGTAAGTCCAACTCCATCTTATCTATAAAGCTTTCTAAAGCGGCAATATCCCAATGGCTAGTCATCGCACTGGCGATCGAGAGGTCGTGAGTTCGATCCCCACCAATAACACTATTGACGTGAACCCACTCCAGATAACAATATAGTTTATAGCATATTTAGCTTAGTTGGATGGGTTAACAAGACTACTAAGTGTGCAAAATAAAAAATATCCGATAGACTGGCGTTTCAGCACTATCTCACCTGGTGGTAAGCGATAATGTGGTCGAAGATGGTGAACACGCTATGCCTAGAATGGTCCGTCTGTCAATGACAAATTCCTAAGTTCACGATGGATATACACTAGTCGGAACTAATTTTAGCGTGATGGGTATCGAACATCCAAAGATAACCTAAATGTAGCATTATGCGATAATCTTTAAGTAGAAGCTAATCAGTAATGCTTGAATGCAACTCGTAGGTAAAATAAATAAACAAAAAATCAAGCATATAATCGCGTTTTGTGGTTTGGTTTGCATGGTTTACAAACATCAATGGAATATCAACAACCGGAAGGTTAGGTACTCTGTTAATGTGAACGTTAATTTTTCTATCGCGGCACGGCGGGTTGTATTAAACCCACGACCGCTAGATTTTGAGTCGGACGCTCACTCAAATACGCCAGTCAAACCTGGCTTTATCACAAGATAATCTTGACATGGAATTAGAAACGAGCATCCCTGAATGGATGACCAGGCGGGGCGTCGATATACGCAAAGCATCGTCGTCATATGATAGCAGTCGATGACGCAAATCGATGCGCAGTGACTGGAAAAGAGCCGAAATACGGGGTCAGTGGCGTATCTTGGGAGAGTATCACCTTTCTTTTACTCTAATATTGTTTATTTAAATGAAATGAACCCTCATTGAATATGAAATAAAACAATAATGAAATTTTTATGTAATTTATTTATACCAATCACTGTCGTACACATACACATAAAACCTATGTTTCGTCAAAACAAAAAAATCACAGTGTTGCTAAACAAAATCAATGTTTCTTATTAAATTAAATCTTTGTGTTGTATTATATATATATAGTATATTAAAAAGTGAGATAATGTAGTGTATTGTGTAAATTAATTTTGGAAGAAACACGCCTAAAGCCTAATTCAAATTCTATCTTTTCTAATTAGAATGTTAAACTACCCTACCTTCAAATACCCCAATTAGGTAACTTATTGTAATGAACTTCTAAATGAAGCAATTTCTTTAACAAATCGGAATCATAATTTTTATTACATACCTTACGAAAAAAAATCACGAATCAATGCTAAAACTGTAATGTAATTTAATCCAGATTATAAAATAAAAACCTTCTTTAAAATTGACATTAAAAAGAAGGGCAATTCCCTATAAACTCGCATAAACCTTAACTATTATTAAGTTTGTCTCTTGTTTGCATTCCTGTCCACATTTGACAATAGTTTTCAAGAAGATGTGAACAGAGCAGTTCCAAGTGTTGATAAGTCTAATTACAGTTTATAAGTTAAAACGTTAACATAGCTTAAAATGTCTAATGTGAAATTAAATGCAACATTTTACTCAGCAAGTTTGCTCATCCGTCTGGTACGGACATTGCCAGGCGTTGCCAGCCTAGCAGACGTCCTTGTTGGAGTACCCTTCACTTCGCTCTTCAACTCTGCCACCGTATCATTCTGCTCCGTCTCATTGGCATTCTTCAACTCTGCCACCGAATCATTCTGCTCAGTCTCATTGGCATCGACACCATTGGCTTCTTCTACTACAAGTGTCTTAGGAATATCTTTGATTTCAATTACGTCTTGATCCTCGCCATTTTGTTGTTTATCAGAAATGTCAGCGATATTTTCAGCAGCAACATTCTCCAATAGTGACTCTTCGTTAACAGCTTCGTTTTTCTCATCTGAAATCTGCGTCATAATGACATCATCGTCCCCAATTTCTTGTGATATAGCATTCGGGACCGCATCGTCTGTATTAACCGTGATCACATCTTGTGTAAAATCACTGGCCTCCTCGTCTTTTCTGATAGAGGTGAGCAATCCTGTGATCTGTGCGTCAAGTTCGGCGCCCAACGAGTCATCTGCTTCTGGTTTTTTGGGCTTATCGAAGTTTCTCTCGCTCACTTTTATGTCGAGGGTGTGACGACCTGAAAACAATGTTTACACGCAATTAAAGTAAACAGAGATAAGAGAGCAGCTGTTACAACACTTCTGTTTTAAAATTAAAGCAAATACAATAACATTTTGTGAAACTTTGTCTCTAGACTATAATCTAAAACAAAAATGTGTGCCTAATTATCACCCACAGGTCATTCATTGACTGTCTGTTATTCTGATTTTCTGTTATATGACGATGCTATATAAGATGGTACCTAGTCTGAAAGTTGGGAAGTGAGTAAAGGCGTAGGACACTTGTATAATCCACACAGCGCAACTATCCTTACCAGTCTTCCAAGCTGGGCTAGCACTGAATATCATGTCGGAAGTCTGTAAACTATAGTAGATTGTATACCAAGGGTGCAATATAGTACGTTTCTGCGAGGCCACTTTTTTGAATCCAGAGCGAAGCGAAGGATCCTAGAGTACAATCCCGAGCGCAGCGAGGGATTCTAAAGTAGAATCCTGAGCGTAGCGAGGGGTTTAAAGTACGTCGGCCGAGATAAAATAATATTGCAGCCGAGTTTTACACTCTGCTTTTCATCCCCCTCTATGAGACTTTGAACAAATAAAAGGCTCTATAAAATAGCAATTCAAGAGCATAATATTGTAAAAGACGCTGACTAACATAAACGTAATAAACCAATAAATACATACAGTTTCCGATAAAAACTTCGCACCTTTTGCAGTTTCCACCCGATTAACATAAAAACGTGCATATCTAAACCTAGGATTGTGTCAATCAAGGTCATCAATGGACCAATGGACAATCAATGGCAGTCAGTTCCATTATGACTTCTAGGCACTTTTTTTGAAGTTATATCCATACAAGCAAATGTATCGCGGCACCTCCATTTATATATGTATTTCCTACTCCATGGTTAAGGTGTTATTATGACAGTCTGTGACCACAGACTAAAAATGCCAATAATTCTAGCGCTTTTTTTTCTTCTTGGCCACCACAATATATGTGTATAGTGCCACTTTGCGCGGTTAATTTTTTTTTAAATTTATTTCCCCTTCTATATGACGTTGCAGCATTTTTTTTAACTTAACTAACGCCGCGCGCTTTCTATTTAATAGGACAGTCGCAGTTCCCGTACAATATTATTATTGAACCTCCTTAGACATGGCACTATAAAAGAACAAAGCCAAAAATTAAAAAATTACTTTCCCGCCCTAGGGCGGAAAAGACCTATTTTGCGCGCACTTATCGAGGAACAAACCATCACTTTTCGAATAGATGGGATGAAAAATATTAATCTGTTAATTAATTTAACTCACCGATAACAGTTCCATTGGCTGCCAGGATCTTTTCAAACGGTTCCTTTTCTGTAAAACCAACGAATAGCAGGCTGTGGACTGTCCTGTGCTTCTTGATGGACTTTGGCTGGAACTGGGAGAAGAATGTCTCCATTGCCTTGCGTTTTGGCAGAGCTGGCTTGCCATGGATCTGAGAAAACAATGGTAAAATAAGTATGGGGTTATATACGGGTGCACGGATCTAGAGGCGTGAGGCTCAATAGTTGCGCATTGGCACTGCCCTGTCACGTGATGACAGCGCGGGAAGCAAACTCTTACGGGCCAATCACAGCCGCGCGTCATACCCGTCATTGACTACTGCGCATCTCTCTCTCTCTCTATCGAGGTTTGAAATCTAGTGTTTACGTTAAAAAACGCAATATTCTAGCGAACGAAAGGCGAAAGGAAGATGTATCTACACAGGCGTATAGCTCCATCTCCCTCTATTTTCCGATCGTTCTGACCCAGTGTGTACCCCGTATTAGTCGCATCATGAATTACATCAGGTGAGATAGTGAACAAATGCTTGTTTATTCTACCAATAAACACTAATACAAAGAAAATGAAACCCGACTTTGGAAAACATGTAGCCTATATATATTCCCAGACCATCAACAAATCGTTTCGACACATTTGTCAACCTTTTGACTTTGCTAATAAGTTGGGTAATGTTCAAATGATCAATGTATAATTTTTTATTGTATGAAAGACATCTGCAATGTTTTGGCGGATTTTGCTAGATTTAGTTCATTTTTAATCGAGATTGCGCCCAATGAGTCAGTTTTGGTCCATACCCTTAGACCGACAAGAAAAAATTTACTAAGTAATTCCTATTCTAAATCTAGCGTGCTGCGATCCTCGACCGCAATATCACTTATCAACAGGCGAAATAGTGGTCAAAATGCTAGCCTATACAATACAAAAAAAAGAAAGTAATACCTTGACGAAGTACAGCAGCGGCGCCCTGCGCGGTTTTGGCTCTGCATTGTCCGTGGCAGTGTCCCCAACGTTCTGAGAAGCCGGCGGGGCAGGGCGCGCGGTTCCCGTTAATTTGCGCCTCGTCTCATTCAATATTGTTGCCTTTGTTTTATTGTACATCGAGTCTATATCCATGATCTTCACGATTTTCTAAAAATAATAATAATTAGTAATGCAAATTCTAACTATATGGTTCATGAAGTGATTTAAGTTTATTGTATAAAGCTTCTAGCCTATAAATGATAGTATTTACAGCCTAATAGATGTGCTCGTTTTATCCGCGTTATAGTATTACATGTCATATTCTGTTAATTTTATAGGCTCTGTGAAAAATTTCATTATAACAGTCGAGATGTGTAGTTGAGAACGGGTAAAACAAATTATTTATAATCTTATATTGGTGATGCTGATGACACTCTTGAGATAAACACAAACATAGTGGACACATTTTACTTGTCAAGCCAGATCACATTATAAATACACCCAGAAACCAATACCATAATTCTGCAACATTATGTAGTTTAAAAAACTAGAAGAACCGACTCCAAATGCCGTGGTATTAATTTTTAGTACCAAGTTTGAGGTGTTTATCTCCATATCTCTGGAGATCTTATAAATATAAGATCTCGATGGTATTTATTATGGTACCACCCTAGGATATCTCCTTTCCAGCAAAAAAAGAATAATCAAAATCAGCTTATAAACAATGAAGTTATCCATGAGATTAGAGAAACCTCTTTTTTTTAAGTTGGTTAAAAACCAGACTTACCGGTGTAAATTTCTTGAGCAAATGAATCATTTTTGCAGTCATGAGTTTGTCAAACATTTGATATTGCGGGTTGGTAGCAAAACGTTTTTCGGATTCAGTGTCCGAGATCTCTATCGGAGCTTCGACAGGCTTCGGGTCTTCAATCACTTGCACGTCTGGTTCAGATGTTTTTTGAGGCTTGAGAGCATCCGGTTTTGGTACCTCTTCCTCTGTTTGTTTAGAAACGTCTGCTACTTCCTGTTTTGAAGCGCCATTGTCCTCCGCCAATTTCTCCAGCTGAGTTTCAGCGTTACCCGATCCTTCAGTCTGCTCGGCATTGGCTTGTGCAATTTTAGACTCCGTGTTAGATTCATTCAGAGATTCCACATTAGTAGAACCCGCATTAAGTGATTCCGTATTAGTTGCAACAGTTTTGGGAGCTGCAGCTCTCTGCTTCTTCTGTGGTTTTGTCTTCTTTTGCCCCTGACTTGTATATATTTCTTGCAGCTGCAATTATTATATTTTTATAGTCTTAATAGATGATACATTTATTATATTAGAATTTATATTGATTATAGTATTAATGTTATACCTTATTGCACATTTCCTCTAACTTATTAGTCATAAGTCTGTTCATGTTTTGTTTAAAGTATTTCTCGGGATCATCTGCAAACATGATTTGATTATTCACGATTATTTTCTTTACAATTTAGTTGTATTCAACTCGTATCTAGATAAGTTTGCATAAAAATTTTGCACCACAAAATAGCAACTTTTGTGTTTATATACCACATGGAAACTGAAACGAGAAGAACAACCTTTTTCATATGAGGTAAAATGGCCAAGCCGTTTTATATCCTTCGAGCGCAGTACTCAGTTGTCGAATTTATTATTTAAATTCTATGTTCGAGTACTTGAGTATTTTACACTGAAAATACTTTTAAGATAATTGCAACATTCAGCTTAATCATAGTTATGCAGAGAGAATCCGTTTTGCATTAAATGCATAACAGTCTCTAAAGGGCCCGTCAATGTCTAATACACAGTCTTTCCGATATATTGGGGCGAACACTCTCACAAACTGCTACAAAACGCAAGATGAAATCATGAGAAACACCATTAATCTTCCACAACCGAATGTGTGGATCGATACAGAGTAGTTAATCCGAAAGCTTAGACATCGTAGAAGATGTGACATGCATTTTATTTAAATGCATTACTATATCTCGCTACGAGTCCGTCTCAATCGATACGAGGCGGGGACAAAAAATCGATTTATCTTGCGCTAAGTAGGATAGGTCTGTAACTGAATTGAACGTTGACGGAACCAATCGTCTCAACGCCGGTATTATAATGATTTTCGTCGAATATTTAGGACGAAATTCAGTATGACGTCCGGCATCGGAGGACAAGAGATCGGAGTCGACGAGTGCGAGATCTAGGAGAGTCACATCGTGCAGGACCGGCGGTCGTTCGAGTATGTGCACGTGCGAATCCACCATCAATCCGCCTGACGCTAACGGACCGACATCGAGAGAAGACTGTGCAATAGACACGCTCGGCGAAGAGACGAAATGTGATCACCTGTTTTGACAGTAATGAACTCAGAGCCCTGGTAGGCCTGGAGGCCCCGGACGAAGACCTCGTCGTCCGAGGGCGGGAACCTCTCGTAATAGGCGGCCCTGGTCTGGTCGTGGGGGCCCACCGATTTGCCGAGCATGACGGTGCGCACGCGCTCGCGGATGGTCTGCTTCATGACGCGCGCGGCCGCCGTCGACTTGAACACGGCCTCGGACTTCGGATGCGCCGCCTTCACGTCTTTCAAGATGGCACCCAGCGCGAGCTCCAGCCGGCCCGTCAGCTGGCGCGAGGGCTCGCGGTCCTCGCGCAGCACCCAGTCGTCGGCCTTCGCCGGCGCCGGGGCGGGCCGCGCCGCACCCGCGCCCAGCGCCTCCACCACCAGCCGCTTGCGCTCCGCCGGGGGGTAGGCGGCCAGGCGGGGCGCGGCACCCGAGGGACCCTTGGTCACCTTGCTCGGGTTGAAGTTTTTCTTGGGCGGCGGCGCGGGGCGCGGCTTGTAGGGGCGCGGCGCGGGCCGGTCGGCGGCGCGCGGAGCGAACGTGTGCCGCACGGCGCCGCGCCCCGCGCCGCCCGCGGAGAACCGCTTGGGCGCGTCGGCCTCCCACACCGGCACGTGCGCGCGCTTGCGGCTGCTCGACCCGAACGACTGGCGCGGACCCTCCTCGTACAGGCGACTGTACTCGTCGTACCGGTTGTCGCGCGACTGATCGATCGACGGCTCATTGTAATCGTTCCTCTGAAATGCAATACAAGCGTTAGTCTTATTGCGATGCCGATCCGGATGGACGTTCGCTTTGCGAGCGACCGGAAGTAGTTCATCGCATCTGAATACAATGTGTCCGAAGTTATTGCGTTAATAAGAATAATAGTTATTGAAACTATGTAGAAGTAGCTCAATGAGATTTCGATGTGTACAATATCTTCTGGAGATATTGCTAATTTGCTGAATCGTTCTTATATAATCGTTGCTACGATTTGTGACTCCGAAATGTATTTGCTGCGAGATAAGCGAATGGTCTTCACACTGTCGTCGCGCTCAGGTCTTTTTTAAAATATCTGATAGGTTCACGTTTGACCACTATCTCGCATGGTGGTGAGCGATGATGATGAACACGCTAAGCCAAGAATGGTCCAATACTCAAGAGCTGTGTGCTGTGCTGTGCTAGAATACCGCAAAGTTATGGCGGCAGATATTCCCCTTGGTGGTGGTAAGCTGCTTTTAGGTGAATGCAAGAAATTCACCACTTGAAGCATAGAATGGTAGGGTAAACTCATCTATTATTTTCAAACTGATCAATGACTCACAAAAATATGCTGAAAAATACAAACAGATTAAACCATTCAAAGATTACATTGGTGATTTGAAAATATACCTAGAAGTGTTAGGTAATTGTTGTGTATTTTTAGATCATATTCTGTAGTCTGTGTCAACATAGACCAATCTATAAGCTATTTATATATCTTGTATATATTATGTATAAGAACTGCTGCAGACGGAGTATATTTCGCCAATCAGCAGCTAAATATTTAATTTACGAAAACAAAATCTCAGAAAGATGCTCATGTATTTAGTTTTCTTGGTTTTTTAAACCCCTGAGACAAAAAAGGGGGTGATGTAAGTTTGACATGTCTGTCTGTATATTTGTGTGTCCATCTGTGGCTTCTGATGTTCTATGGATGATGTCTGCCTATTAAAGATGTTGTGGCATCTCTTAACTCAGAGACATCTAGGTGGTAAAGCTCTTAATGTTTCAATGGACACTTTACTCTTTAAACTGGAAATAATTTCTGTTTTCTTTCTTATCTTATAGGCTAGTTATCACCTAGATGTCTCTGAGGTAAGAGATGCCACAACATCTTTCATAAGCAGACATCATCATCAGACGAGATAGGCTAGCGGCTAGCGTTTGACCACTATCTGGCCTGATGGAAAGCAATGATGTGGTCAAAGATGGTGAATATGCTATGCCTAGAATTCTCCGACTCTCAAGGGAACACTGCCGGAACACCGTAAAGTTATGGCAGCAGATTTTCTCCTTGATGGTGATAAGCTACTTTTTGGTAGCAAGTCAAGGGGATCATGGATATTATATGCTCCTACTACCTGTGTGCGAGCACTTGTGCTAGGATTTGAATGGCAACCTCTTGCTTAGAAATCAAGCTATCTATCCTTTATGCCAATGGGGCTCGCTTTTACAGTAGTATAACTGATACAGCATTGGTATTATAGGCATAGGCATTGCTGGTCCAGCAATGCCTACCACTTAGATAAGCATAACCGAATGCTAATCCATTTATTTCAATATTTTAAAGTAACAGAGTCCATATGCTGTACCTAAAAACGATCTATAAAACCATTCGCCATTATCAACACCTTATAACATTAGAGGTAATCAGTGTTTCACTGATGTTTGGTTTGAGTTGTATTATGCATTTTCCCATCAGTGACATAACCAAGCCATCCCAGCTACATAATAAAGGTGAATGCAAGCTCGAGGTTTGCTCATATCAAGTTTCTAGTAGATAAGGGGATGGTGTGGAAGACGATAATATAGAAGATGACATTAAAGGAAGCCATGTGTGTAGTTACCATGTGCCTAAATCAACATACAGTGGTGATGTTTATTATATTTATATTATAGTGAGTTTGTTGGTAGTGGCATAGCTAGGTAACTAAAGGCCCTGAGGCAAAAAATAAACTAGGACTCCAACTATTTTACGATAGCTATTAACCAACCAGACGCACGGGCTTGTAAATTCATTAGCGTTTATAGTCACGCTGTTGAAGCGCACCGCGTTTCTCATAGGTTCGCCTTGCGTCAAGTGCGTGTTGTTGAAACGCGCTGTTCGACGGCGCGACTGTGAAACCAGCCTAAGAATACCAGGGAGATCCCCGCTAGTTTCAAACAAAGATATTTAAAACTTGTTGGGAATTCCCACTGTATTTTTTAAAGTTGAGTTGCCATTCTTTTATACCGAATGTGGGAGAAATTTTCACTAGTTCAATTTATAGTTTGTAAGTCCAAGGGGCCCCCTGAGCTTGAGGGCCCGGGGCACTGCCCATCTAGCCCTCCGGTAGCTACGCCACTGGGTTGGTGGTATTTATTGTGATTGTTCATTGTTAGCCTGCATTCCCCAGTCTTGCAACCCAACCTTGACTCTTACATTAATTTCCAAAGGTTGCTTAACAAAACAAATTAACTTACCTGTCTATAAGAGCTGGACAGCATTTCTTGTTGCTGTTCAATTATCTCCCGTTTCCTCTTCAGAAGCTCTAGCTCCATATCAATATCCTGGTTAAGAAAATGCATTGTTAATTGTTTTTGTTTTTATATCTGACTGTTAGCACTACAAAACAGTAACTATTGTGGAAACAGTCACTACATTGGCAATTCTATCTGGGATAGAATCCATCAGCCGGTGTCAGTCTACTGCTGGACATAAGCCTCTTCCAATATGCGCCACTGAGCCTGATCTCGGTTCTTATATTGTGATCTTAATCTTTCTTTCATCCCTTGGGAGGGAATTGCACTAATTGCCACGCTAGGCAGGCGGGTTAGCAATTCCAGGACATGTGACTGAAACTTTATCAGAAAACTGTGGAATTGGGCTTTAGTCTAATAATAAATGTAGTATTGGATATCTGATTATAGACTTATCCACATAGCCATAACTTATGTTTTGAACCACAGATTATTTCTTGAAGTGTGAATATTTATTTAAAAATTTGGATGTGTCTAGGATGGTATCATGAAAAATGTATGTGTTTATTTTACTGTGGCACTTCAGAGAAGGAAACCACCCAACCCAACCCCCAGCATGGTGGTAGAACAGAAAGAAGATAGACTTTGATAGAAAACATATTTCTTGTTATATCAAAAGTTTTACCGAAAACATAGCGCTTTATAATTGACGCAATTCATTTCACTACTCATCAATTGATGCAAGGAATAAACTCTAAAAAATCCTTGTCCAGATAAGCATTTTTTTAGGAGTTTACTCCTGCCCCTCATCTTCCATCTTCTGGAATAATACATACTTTACTCCAATCACATGGCGCAACTATCCCAACATGTCTTCAAACATCATGCCGTAATTCGGCAAATGAACACAGGAGGGAAATAATGACGCTGCCAATATTGATGCATAATTATCATAGTCATTATCAATTAATACCATGTATACGTTCAATCTCAATGTATTTAGCTCTAAGGCTCATGTTCAATGAATATTTTTATTATTATTTATTATTATTATTATAGTGTAACTGTTCTAATTATAATACCAAGTAAGCTGATTGACACCAAAATGTTTGTTTGGAATCTATAAAAACGTAGTGCTCGCGGAAAAAAACATTCTTGCAAACTAGCCTGTCAACCTGTCATGGATTCCATATCGTGAAGACGTGTGCATTACAAATAGTTATTTGTAATAAACTACTAATATTTGCCTTTGTGCCATAAATATATTCATTTTTGCACGATAATTCGAATAATTTGCAGTGTAATTCTCGTAAAACAAGAAAATGGTACCTTTAATCCTTGGAAATGGTCGGGCATCATAGATGCGCCTTGTGTTTGTCGAGGATTTTGTGGGCGATGCATCATCGACCGGTTGTTATTTCCACGGCCACGGGGTACGCCGCCGCGTCTCATTTTAATAAAAATTGGAAATAACACCAAATTCTCAAAAAAGAGGAATTCAAATCAAGCAAAACCGCACGGGCGTCACAAAATTGTAATAAGCAATCAACAATTTCTTCTGACACGAGTGATTTCTTCTGAATTTCACCGACACCGACCACAGACACCGACCCACAGAGTACTGATTAGAGAAGGTCGTTGCAAACCGTAAATAGTTTCAATAACTAGGTGTAGGTACAATACCGAAAACATGGTATTGGATGTCATAATAGCTGTTTATCGGGCGAAACCAGTTTTCGCGAACTACAAGCGTTGCAGCCGATGCAAGAACCGATTGGATAACGTAGTAACTATTTATTTGCAATACCTAACCTATACAGGTGCTAGGCGTTGCGAATGACGATCAAAACCAATGAAGTTATTGTTATTAGTGGCGCCCGATTCAATCAAAACTATATAGTAACCAATTTATGTCGAATTCTTTTACTATATTTAGATGAAAAAGATGAAAAAAAAAAAAATATATAAAGTGTGAAACACTTCAAAGAAACATAATATATTTAGATGATATCAATATTATACATGTGAAAATATGTATTTTTAAAAAATCATATAAAAAAAATTAGATACATGTTTAGTTATAGCTATCGACACATTTCCGCATATTATATCGATGTTCTGCCTGACTTGCAAAGACTATCTTACCACAATAACGAAAAAAAATCTGCCGCCATAACCTTACGGTTTTCCGATAACAGATTTTGTCAAATTTCAAATACCGACCGCAATGCCGCAATAACCAGTTATTTAGAATACCATGTTTCGGAAACCGGTATTGGTGTGAATACCTACAATGGTTATCGGTATTGCAAAATGGCGTACCGACCCACCGCTAGTACTGATCAAATGGTACTGATTCTGAATCACAGAACACTATTACTCACGTTCGTTCTGAATCACGCTACTACGTTATAAGATAAGACTCGGCACTTCCCTACATTGTTGATAACCGAATTATGAAAGCACTTTCTAACCAACCTAACAATACAAAACTAGAGCCAACATTATGAAAACAGGAATATTGGTCTAGGGATTGAACATAACGAATTGCTTTTGTTTATCGATATCGATAAAAGAAAGAAATATATGAAGATTAGTGGTATCATTTAATCCTGTGTTAATTTGGTATCTATATAAAAGAAAGTCGTGTTAGTTACTACACTTATGACTCAAGAACGGCTAAACAATTTTTTATGATTTTTGTATTTTTGGAATCGTTTTTGTCAGGAATAGGATAATAAGTATTAAAAACAATGAATAATTGATCTAAAAAAATATATATCAGACAAATTATTTTGCCAAAATGTTCCTGGGTTAAAAAACTGCCAATCATTTGATTTGATGTTAAACAATTAATTGTTTATCCCGTCGATACGGTAAACCGCAAAATTCATAAGGGTCATCGCTCCACACGATTAGTGTATTTAGCCAGTGTCATGTGTAAAAATTCTTCCCATGTGTGGATAGCATTACAATCACGATTAAAGACAGAAGAAGAGTCTATTCTCCGTGATTACAATATTCGGATTATCGCGTTATTTTTTGAAGTTATACGTCTTTTGGCGCGATAGAGAAAAATTATGAGAGTGAATTTTTACGATGTGCACACCGACACCTAAATTTAACATCGTGAAGTTAGTTCTAGGTGGTACGATGCGCGCGCAAACCGACACCTAAATTCTACACCGTGAAGTTAGTTCTAGATGGCATGACTATGTTCAAGTTGTATATGTCATATTTAACGTCATATTTTTACGTTAATAAAGCCTTTTTAATTTAAATAAAATCTTTTTGATTAATTTTAATATTTATCGTTAATCACTACTGCATTTTAGTTATTTTTTTTCCATACGCCACAGAAATATAACTTCTAACGCGTGTACATAAGTACACACACTCTTTTTTTTTTTGTATAATTATGGGTGCATACGATTAGTGCATTTAGCCAGTGTCGAGTATAAAAATTTGGTATGTATGTATATATACAATTATTATAGTGTATATATAATCCGACGAGAGATGTTGAACTGTGTAAATCAAATATTATGTTTCTTTGAAGTGTCACACACTTTATATTTTTGTAAATTGTTAATCACAATCTCGTCGGATTTGAAAACTGTAATGATTTCTTCCGAATGATTAACTTACGTAATAAGTAGTCATAGAGGCGCCACCAATGCATAATTGGGTTAACAAACGCAATCCACTAATTTCGTCGTATCGATGGATCGAACCGTGGATTAATTGGCAGAGCACCTGGACGTGTAATCCGGGGGGTGCGGGTTCGAGTCCCGTCGGTACGATGAAATTTTGGATTGTGTTTAACAATTTACAAAAATATAAAGTGTGTGACACTTCAAAGAAACATAATATTTGATTTACGCAGTGCAACATCTCTCGTCGGATTTGAAAACTGTAATGATCTCTTCCGAATGATTAACTTACGTAATAAGTAGTCATAGATGGCGCCACCAATGCATAATTGGGTTAACAAACGCAATCCACTAATTTCGTCGTATCGATGGATCGAACCGTAGCTTAATTGGCAGAGCACCTGGACGTGTAATCCGGGGGGTGCGGATTCGAGTCCCGTCAGTATGAAATTTTGGATTGTGTTTAACAATTTACAGACGTGAGACGTTAAACTTTTAGTTTTTGTATGGGTAGGTACACCAAATCTTCGTTTCCGCCATATCGTGAGTTTGATCCATATTCGACATCTGCAACAGCACATTAAATGGGTTATCGATATGTGTTGCTCATCACTACATTACAAACTTTTTTTACGTTCCCGCCAAAATTAAATCCAAGTTTAAAAGGAAGAATTATTAAAATGTTTCACTTCATTTATGACTAAATTTTAGTAGACTTGTAGTAGAATCAATGAAATAAGCAATGCTAGAGACTAATGTCTAGAATTATTCAAAAAATATTAAAATTAAGACTTCAAAGCATATCAACATACCGGTCCGGGTCAAGTGGATATCTAGCCAATAATATGTCTGAATGTCTTTTTCTCACTCTCCTCACACCACAAACTTCACATTTTGGCAATGATTTACCACCCATTAATTTAACATGATACAACATGATATGATAAATCATAAGTTTTTGATGTAAAAATAGTACATTACGATATTAGTGCGTTATGATGGTTATAACATGCGAGGCAGAATTTCAGCCCGAGCCGAAGGCGAGGGCGTAATTGAGCCGAGCATGTTATAACCAATACGCACGTATATCGTACGACGTTTTTTAACACATTTGCGAGGAAACAGAAACAAAAACATTTTATATTTTGTTCATTTCTAATTATTGAAACAGTTAGTGAAATTACAATTATTAAAATGATACGTAGTTGTAGTTGGTTTTTTAATTATGTTTTTATTATTTTTATTACTATTCATAATGTAATTATTTTGTGTTAGGGTAAATGTTGGAGACGACGAAACTTCTTGAAAGGCGGCAGAAGAGCATTGTAATTCGTCATTAGTTGTAAATAAAAAAATATCCTCAGTAGAAGTAGAGGGGCGCGGCTCAAGGCAAAACTTCTTCGTTTGTGGCTCCAAATTTATTGCCTGAGTTATTTCGGCACTTATATTTGCTTTGTTTTGGATGGAATCTTCTACATAAGATTCTGCTACTGCGTTAGAACGCCACCCGCCATGCCGCTTTAAAGTCAATATATCAGCTCCCGAATCAGCAAGTAATGTAGCTGACGTTCATCTGAAACTGTGCCCTGTATAACAATCAGCGTCCGGCAATCCTAAAAATTTGGCGACTTCCTTTGCAATGGTACCGAATTTATTTATGCCAATAGGTTGCGCAGTACATTTACCTTTTTGGTAATTCTGAAAGAAATGATTATTTTTTGCCTTAGTCGTACGCAGAGCTTCATATTTTTTGACCACGTCATAAAATGTGCCGTTGATAATAAAAGATCGGGGTATTTTGTTTTTAGTGTTTGGGATTTTAATTAAAAGCATTTTGCCTTGATTTTCAATGTCATTTGTGGTAATATTGTGAAGCTCTTGCCGTCTACATGCACCATTAATACCAAATATTAACGCAACCTGAAAAGAAATAAAAATATGTAAGATAAGGTATAGGTACTTAGCTTACAGACGGTCGTTAAAAAATATGTAAAAGAGTATGTACAGTAGGTAGATCAATACATAAAATAAGGAGGCAAACTGACCTTAGTTGCCAGGTACTGGCTATCTGGAGCATCTCTTAGAAACTTTTCGACGTCATTTGATGACAGTACCTTAGATTTTTTCTTTATAAAACCATCAGAGCGTCTCTTTAAAAATGCAATGAGATTTGAATATAAATTAATATCGACATCTTTTTTCATCTTGAGGGTACTTTTCAGCATCGAATATGTTGTCCACAACGAGCTAGGCTTATATTTACTAGCTAGTTCATTAAAATACGCCAAAACTACATTTTCGGAAAATGACTTGGCATTTTTCAAGTTTTTCCACTTCAAAAAATTTTCATACGTGGTTATGTATCTGTCTTTGGATATTGACGGCAGCAAGCTGTCGCATGCGGTTCGCGCTTCTGTTAGTATATCCGGTGGAGTTGAAGTAATATATGGCTCTTCTTCATTATTGAAAGTTGCCATATTTAAATTTTCACAATTCAAGTACAAAGAAAAGAAAATTTGAGAAAAATGGCAGGAGGATTATTTTCTGTAGCTGCGTGAAAATGTTGGCAAAGACGTTAGAGCATGCAGCCAAGTTTTTAAATTACCGAATAAAGTGATTTTTTTATTTGAAATAAACTGAATCTGTGAATGCACACTGTTGCTTTCCCGCCATTTTAACAGCGCGCTAGCGCTGCCTACTGACTGGCGCCGCGCGGCGATTAGTTCGAAATTTGAATAGCAACAGCGCGCGAAATGGCAAATAATACTGTTATGGAATTTGTATGGACTATAACTTAACTATTTGCTTTGGTAACATACGCGTTTTTTGTGACCCGCTTTACATATTTAAAACCGGTGGAATTACATCAGCTTTACGAGCAACGGTGTTAAAAAATAATTAGCAGCACGCTCACAAAGTTTTCAAAAATTGCCACAAAAATTCACAGAGTATATATGTTACTCTTTGATTCACAGATTACTGTATCACCAGACCTGGTAACCAACCTAACGGATAGTATTAGGCGTATAAATTTAATAGACATAGTGACTGGGTAGTCTTTACGAATAGTATGTAATTTAAATTTGGTATAGTATTTTTTTTTGCAATGTCGGTACAAAGTACGTTCATAATTATGAATTGTTTTATTATCTGTAGTCTGAGCTTTTTTATGTATGCAATGTCGCAGGCCTGCACCGACCGAGCGACCGGACCGAACGAAGTCCACTCCACACACACATAGTAATACCACAGACTAAGTAATAAATAGGTAGGTAGAGAAGAGAATGTAGATTGTGGAGATGCTACGCATCCGAAGTTCGACCGAATCCGAAATCGCACCGAACAGACTAAATAGAGATGTTACTTATATTATGCATGGAGGTAGAAAATACATATAAACAATACATAGATACATTTGCCTGTATGGAAATTACTTCAAAAAGAGGTGCATACCTAAATGTATAATGGAACTTAAAATTGCTGCGATTGATTGTCCATTGTTCCATTGATGACATAAAATGGCTGCCGATTGCCATTGATCCATTGATGATTGAGTCCTTCCTTGATTGACTCAAACCTAGCAATGGCAGCCATTATAAGTTCCATTATGACGTTTAGATATCCACCTTTTTTTTTGTAGGTATGTTGTATCTTTATATTACATCAATGGATATTACACATACCAACAGATCAACTCAACGAGAAGGTCACTTTATGTGTATGTGTACACACTTGCAGAGTCGGGAGTATTTCTATTTACTTTCGAACTAACGTAGCGTACTAGCAAAGGGGTATAACGGAGACGGTCAAGCGTCAAGCAGCAAGCAAGTAATTTGAGTCAAGCGGCCCTCAAGCAGATATTTGGACTATAATATCTGCATTGCATTTAAATGTTTGCATTTTAATGATATTACATTTTGCTGTCGTAGCAACCATAATAAAATAATATAAAACACTGTGAAAATGTTAAGTAAAAAATAATAGGGTAAAATGAGGGTAAAATTTAAGGGTAAAATATGAACTTTTAACTCATTGCAAATGTATCATTATTTCTTAATATGACTATGAAAACAAATTAATTCACCGCAGTTTTGTTTCTATCCCACTTATACACTTATCGTAAGAACAGTCTGTAGTATAAAAACTTTGTCAAACACTAAAATGAACGTGAAACATATAAGATAGTTAAAAACTAAAACAACCGACTTCCATGCCGACCGAGTCAGTTTTAGTAGTAGCAAGTTTGAGACGTTTATGGTCATAAATGGACATGCTTATCGGGTGAGCGTCGAGCTTGTCCTGTTATCTTAGGTATATCATAATCATAAACAAAAATCCATTCCTTTCCTTTTGTAAGTACTTCCTCTAACCTTTTCATAATCCTGCAGCTAGCTCCCAAAGATGTTTACAACATAGCCGACGCTATGGAACAAGAGAGAATGCGACTGGAGGCTGCCGCACCAAAGAAGAAAAATATTTTGGATTTGGTTTAAGGTTAATTTAAAACGATAAACAATATTTTCAATCATGAATTATCGTGATAATGTATTGATAAATTGATATAAATTGGACCGTGGAAAAAGGGTCGAGGAGGACGCTTTAGGATTCACTACTGTAGTGAATCCTAGGTCTGTAGTCGAGTCAGTATTTTATAGAGATTTCAAAAATCGGTAATGAGCACGGAGGATAAATATTTTATCCTCCGTGGTTCTGAGATCGCACGTGACTTTTTCTCTAAAGCGTCTGATTGAATGGGGAATCTGCGATCACTGTGCCCGACCGTTCAGGGGTGGAAGTGGTGGAAGTCTCTATAACGCTCTACATTGATATCGACGCGTCCTGCCATAGCAAACGTCTGATGGGTGGAGATGCAGTTAGACATTGTATATTTGCATCTCTTTTCTTAACGACGATCGTCGGTCGAAATTCATCGCTATTCATAGAGACTGCCGGCCCAAGTTTCGATACGTCATAGAATTAGCGATATCGTACAAGATTTTAAAGAAATCCCAATATGAACTTGATGACTCGTGCGAATACTTCGCAGCGATAGCCATTGTTATAATTTTTTGGCAATGCCTATAATTTTAAAGAAAATTAATAATATATGCGGAGATACTGCATGCATATGTCATTATTGCAGGAAATTGTTAGTAGCTAATCTTTAACCAGCAGGCCTTTATCACGAAGTTAGGCTGAATGAACGAAATGAACTCAATGACGGGGACGCAGCTATGTAGGCTGTATAGCTCCATTGCTGTCATGTTCGTTCATTTCAATCCCTATCAAACTTCGTGATAGGGGGGAGAAGATTGAGCTATTCCTCGGTCCTCCCTAGAGCGAAAACAGTGAACGTATAATTCCATGAAATTGCACGCCGACCGAGTGAGCCGAGAGCCGATTGACTCACTTTTCTGAACATGTTATTTCACTTCGAATACATTATCAAATTTATATTTTCAGGTTGAAGATGACGTCACGGAAATGCCTGAACCGACAAAACCACAGCCGCCTGTAATCGAAGTGGATGATGAAGACTAATAAATTTGTTGTTAACTATTCACCACAGAAACAAGCGAAGTTTGGCTTATGAATATGTGCAAGCACGCACTAGCGTAGTATTCAATTCTCTTTGGCACTCACTATTCTAGAAACCGATTCAAGCCGAGAGTAATTTCGTTCTTTTCAATCCCTATCAAATTTCATGATAATTCAAAGCAAAACATGAATCAAAACGGAAATACCCCATCTAGCGTGCTCATTACTATGCAGTTATCTATGACCTAAGAGGGTGTGTGTGTGACAGCGTCCAATAGCATTTCGTTTCGTCGCCCCGTGTGATTAGACAACGTGACAAAATCCTATTGGTTGTTCGTTCACACCTCTTCTGCGCTTTGGTGGATACCAATGGATACAGGCTTTTATACCGGGTTCACACCAGGCGATTCTAGTCGTTCAACTTTGTAGGGATGTACTTGTCTTTCGATTCCAAGTACTTTTAGAATCTATACTAAGTATCGGTACAACGTACTCGTTTCGCTACTATTTTATTTGCTTTGGAAGAACATTTAGGCTGACATTATATAGCGATAATAAGGTTTCGGATGAAACTATTAGATTTGCTAATCATGCGCGATTTAATCGATAAAAAATATCGATTAGGTACTTTTTGTAACTCGTATCGTACATCCCTAGGAAGTTGAACGACAAAAATCTCCTGGTTTGAACCGGTATTAGCTACGGCACAGCATTATTGGTTAGACTATGCACCTACTACTACTGTTAAATATAACTTAGAAGTCCAGTTTGTTGCCATTGCCACTACGCTTGACCCTCGGCTTTTAGTCCAACTAGCCACACCTGACTTCGCAAAGGTTTCAATTCGCGAACAGAAAATACTCATCATAAATACTTAATACTCATGTATAAATTTGAAGTGGTAAACAATAAAACAATAAAGATACTACTTTAGTCTTTTTATTTAAACCTATCAATATTGTGACATAATTAATAGAATAAAGAACAATCAACTATGCAAAAACTATATCTTAGAATATGGTCAGTTTTTTTACATTTACCTTTACTTAAATTTCCTGAAGGCCCTGTCCACACAGCGATTTTTCACAGCGCGGCCGAGGAAATCTGTGATTTGATGCAAATTGTCACGGAATTTAAATCGCTAGAATAAAAATCGCGCTTTAAAATATAGCTGTGCGGACAAGGCCTAAAGCACTTGACAGAATCACGCTTGTTGGTAAGCGAAAATCCTGTCAAGTATTAAGCCCGTAAACTTTCGATATGCGGGTCCCTAAGGGCCAGTTTCAACGGTTCCTGATAATGAGCTTATCTGACAGACTTGACAAATTTTACATGGCGTCATATGTAACATCTGAAACTTTATCAAGAACCGGAGAAACCGGCCCTAAATCTCTCTATCTCTTAGGTTTTTTATTCTTCATCAGATCCACTACATTCGTCTATAACGATGCCTTCATTGATCAAAGCTAGTATAGCATGGTCGTCGAGTTCGTCAAAGTCATTTTCCTGTTTCTTCTTTACAGGAGTTTTCACAGGAGTCTTTACAGGAGTCTTCACAGGCTTTGTTTGTTTGGGCGTGGTTTTAGGCGTTACTTTAACTGATTTGTTGGCTTGATTTTTATTTGTATTGACTGGCTTTGGTACATTTGAAGCAGGTTTTTGATTTGCTGCAGTCGATTTCGGAGCAGATTTTTCATTCGTTTTCTGATTCACAGCCGGTTTCACGGGTGTTGTTTTCGCAGGTGTGTTAGTATTAGCTTTAGTAGAATTTTCAATGTTCGCTGCCTTCGTAACTTTAGGTGCTACGTTTTGATTAGTTGTTTGTGTGTTTTTAGGTTCTGCTTTAATTGGTTTAGGAGCAGGGCTTTGTTTCTCCGAATTCACCTTTGCTGGCGTTGGATTACTGTTATTTGTTGCTTTAACAGCCGTTTCGTGTTGTTTTTCTGTTTTTGGTTTGGAGGGTGTATCTTTCGTTTGATTCACTGCTCCTTCATTTGACTTGACAGGGGTTTTAGCGGCTTGTTTATTGCCAACAGAAGCACTTGATTTTTGGGCGACATTTGTCGTTTGACTGGGCTGAGAGGTTTTAGTAGGAACATTTTTATTTGCAACTGGTTGATTTGATTTAATTGAAACGGCATTTTGTTTCGCTGCAGGTGTCTGATTTTCATCGTCTGTTTGATATTCTTGTTTAATCATTATTTTCGGTGCTGCAATGTTCTGATTTTCTTTTGGTTCATCGCGAACGGGAGGAGCGTTGACTTTGGCCGGAGCCGTTACTTGACTGGTGCTTGTATTTTTAGTATTCGCTTTATTTTTATCTCCTTTACCATCGTAACATGTTCTGAGGTTGGGCGGGCACACTAGAAATTGGTAGCACGGCGTAGCCACCACTCGGATATTACCTGAAATGTATCATTTTAGTTTTATTGTAAGGCTTTTGGTTACTAGCTGGTAATTTAAGTTCAAAATGGTTTGCTAATTTTACGGACGGATAACTTACATACAAACATTGCAAGTAAAATGAATAGAAGCTTGTATAGTTACAAGCGTAGTAACAATTGTTTAGTAACAATATCTTGTTATTTAATTATATATAATTTAATTAAGATAGTAGAAAACTGGTTTGAGACGTTTTTCGTCATATCATCCCTTGAGATACTTATCAGACCTTGATAATATTTACATGGGACCATCTTGGAGATTAACCGTACCTACGTTAAATCATTAAAATAGGTTAACAATTAGCGGTGTAATCGACGAACAAAAATACAAAAAAAATAATCATTTCACATGTAGGGAAGCTATCCTCAAAAAAATATTTTCCGAACATTTTATTTTACCACTTTGTCGGCGTAATTGATATACATACACATCCCTACTAAATTACAGCTTTCTAGTACTAACGGTCTCTTAGCAAAACCTCGGACAGACGGACATGACGTAGCTATAAGGGTTCCTTGTCAAGACTACAGAATCCTAAAAATAACAACATATAGACGAATTGAGAACCTCCTCCTCTTTGGAAGTCTGTAGAAAATAACGTACCGCATTTCAAGGCTTTGTTCTCGCACAAGAGGTCGAAGTCTTGGAAGTTGGTCATTTTAGCGACGAACGTGGAGCCGGCGACACGCTTACACGCAGATATCTGGTTCTTGTTGAGGAAACTCACCAAGTCCGGACGTTGCGGACTGCCGCCGAATTGTAGCTGGGAATCAAACGTATGTATCGCGTTTTAAGCGTTTTTTCCTTCCGCGTACGCGCGAGATGTGGAATAACCTTCCTTCCGATGTTTTGAAAAGCAATAAGTTATGTTTCTGTTATATCTATAATATTTTTTATTGAATATGATCTGTTTAATGTTATTTGACGTGTGTAAGTGCAAATTTTTAATTTGCCCATAATATGGGCAAATTAAAAATTTAACTTAACTTAAACTTAAATTTAACTTTATTCAGTATATTATACTGAATAAATGCTTTGACTTTGACTTTTCCCGCAGAAGGTTGATCTGAGTTACTTCAAAAGGAGAGTTAACGGATTCCTCTTTCAAGTGAGCAAGCAACGCACCAGTATTGCCCCTGGTGTTGCAGGTGTTAATAGGCGGCGGTAACCACTTACCATCAGGTGGGCGCATGCTTGTTTGCTTCTATATATATATATATATATATATATATATAAAACTTGTTGACGCTTGCTGCACTATTCATCAATCCAATCGACTGATTGAGAAGTAGAAGATAAGAAGGATGTCCAAGTCGTAGCATTTATTCTGTTATAGTCGGCGCGTCATCAACTGAGTCGTGAGGCCATAAATCATTTCCTTAGATCAGTGTTTTTCAACCTTTTTCATGACGCGACCCCCTTAGTATGAAAAAACATTTCGCGAGCACCTACCTGCACTGTTTATAATCTGTATTTTATTATATTACTAGCTTCTGCCCGCGGCTTAGCTCGCGTGGCCTACAGGAAACAAATTACATATTTTTCTTCAGATACAAATAGGTATTATATGCGCTCTCACTCCTTCTCAATTACAACACCTACAAATTCTGTTTATTTATTTTTCCTAATAAAAATATTACAAAAAAAGATTTGTTTTATTTTACCCCCGGGGGAGTCGCGACTCTCACGACAATAACACTGCCTTAGATCTATCTCGCTCGCACTTACATACCATCGACAGGTAGCCTTTTATCGATAACGGTCCCGGCGCGCTGCACATCCTTATTTCTATTGACGTTTATGGCCTTACGACTCAGTTGATAACGCGCCGACTATAGGTATTACAACATATAAGCACTTTAAAGTATATTATGTCAACAGTGTGAATACTGTGTAAATATTTGAATACGGCATGTTTAAGGTGGAACGATTTCCATTTATATGAGTAAATTGAGCAAAAACTTGCACTGAAATTACATCTATTGGTTTTATATAAGACTTCACATATCGGATATTATATTTACCTACGTTATTTTTTATAGAGAGTAAGGGCCAGTTTCACCGGTTCCTGATAATGCGTTAGATAGTTTGACACATAGCGCCATATAAAAGCTGTCAAAAATCTGTCAGATTTCTTCATATTAGCACTATCAGGAACCGGTAAATCTGGCCCTCAATGTCACTAACGGCAAGGTTTTTCTATCCTTCCTATAAAACTATAATGAATTCTATCGATATCTATACATTGAATCTATAATAAAGAAGAAGGATATCTCACTTGATTTTATTTTTAAGTGACGATGCGGTTCACGATGTAGCATAGATATAGCTTGCGGAAAGCACAGAATATTCTACAAAGATTAACTCTAGACTTCTAGTAGAAGTATCCCCCCCCCCCCCTCTCCCTATATCGTACCATTCCGGGAACACAGACTCGGGCAAGGTATTCCACTCGTCAGATAATGTTTATAACGAAGTGAATGAGATATTGTTTACCTTGACGTATAAACTGTTGTGGACATTCAGCAACCGCTTGGTTACATTGAGGCCGATGGTCTGCAAGATTATACATTTACATTAAGATCTTAAGATCGTTTACAACGAAGAAATCGACTTCAAATGCCGCACTAGTTATTATCAGTACCAGGTTTGAGGTGTTTACTCTCCATATCTCTGGAGATACTGATCTGTTCTCGATGAAATTACAATGAGAATGTACCCTTACCAATTACAAAAAGAATCGGTTCACAATTGACATAGTAATCGCGTAACAAACATACAAAACAAAATACATTCAGACAAATTGAGAACCTCCTCCTTTCTGGAAGTCGGTTGATAAATATTATATTCAGTTCTTACTAACTTAGAGCCTACCACAAGTCTGTAACAGTCTTAATGCAATTTTGTAACGCAGGAAAGACGGAGGTGACGATAAACGACAACACTATAAGCGAACATTGTCCTCTTACGACTGTGAGTTTGGCTAAGACACATGTCCCGCTGTCGACGTGAAAGCGACCAACTATCGACTATTTTCTCTCGCAAGGAACATATAACTCGCGTTACGTAAAAAGAACGCTAGCGATGAAGCTGCGCATTGGGCGATTCATCGGTCTATTTGGTGGTATGAGGGCGCGGGGCGGACGGGTCACGCACCGGCGCGCTATTGGTTCGTCAGTCGACCTTTGCTTTCCCGCGCTGTGTACCCATTGGTGCGCGAGTGTACGCATGCGCAAACATACCCACCCCCTCCACTGTGAATCTCTAGCGTTCTTTTTACGTTACGCGAGTTATACAATAGATGTAGATCCCGTGTGAATAAAAGATATACATATATTAATAGTTGACCGCCGACTGTTCACACTGCCGGCAAGAGCTCTCTCTCCCTCCACAAGCTTGTCGCAGCGATTAGAGATATCTAAGATAATATTAGCTGAGCGGTGGTCGCTTGTCGCAGAACCACTAGACCAACTGGCCAGTCGATTAAATCAGTTAATTATTATATTTTTACTAGTTCTCGAGAAACGTAAGTAAAAATCTCGAGAAAATAAAGTCAATTATGTTATTTTATATTGTGTATGCATCTGTTTAAAATATTTTGATATTTTGCACAACTTACATTTCGCAGTGCGTCCCCAGCTTTGTGTCTAAATCTGTTGGCGACTACCCTCTCAGCGTCATCGTCTGGATTATCCGGCAATATTTCTAGTATCTGATAATAAATAAACAATGTTATATACTTCATAGATTTATTTATTCATGTGGAAGACTTAACGCCTCTTCTTCCGAGGTGCAGGAATGCAGAGACAAACTTGTGTCTCAAATGGAAAACTCTCTTGAGAAAGTCTCCAAATGGGGTAAATGTAATTTGGTCCGATTTAACCCCACGAAGACACAAGTTTGCGCTTTCACGGCTAAAAAGACTCCCTTTTCCGTAGCTCCCCGATTCCAGGGCGTTCCTTTTACAATATCCAACAGTCTTGGGATCCTAGGCATCGACATTTCTAGTGAGGTCCAATTTAAGAGTCACCTGGAAGCTAAAGCAAAACTTGCATCCAGGAAGCTAGGTGTGCTTAACAGAGCGAAGCGATATTTTACACCACGTCAACGGCTTGTGCTTTACAAAGCACAAGTTCGGCCACACATGGAATATTGCTCGCACCTCTGGAATGGCGCTCCGAGCTACCAGCTTCAGCCTCTTGACTCCTTACAGCGAAGAGCCACTAGAATTGTCGACGATCCCGAGCTCTGTGAAAAGTTGGAGCCACTCAGCCTCCGTAGAGACGTCGGAGTGCTATCCATCTTCTACCGTCACTATAATGGGGAATGCTCTGAAGAGATTTTTGACCTTATTCCACCATCGCCATTCTTTCATCGTACTGCTCGGCGCCGTCAAAAAGCTCACCCTCACATCTTACAGACCTGGACGTCTCGCACTACCCGTTTTGACCGAGGATTTTTACCGCGTACCTGTAAGATGTGGAATGATCTGCCCACCGTGATCTTTCCATCTAGCTTTAGGATGGAATATTTTAAAAAGGGTATCCACAAACTCCTCAAAGGTCGGCAACGCATCAACAGCACTCATGGTGTTGCAGTTGTCCATAGGCGACGGTAACCGCTTACGATCAGGCGGGCTGTCTGCTTGTTTGCCAACCATAACATAAAAAAAAACAGTTTAACTAGATCCTGAATTCCTGATCCATATCTTAACTTCAATTTTTATATGGCGTTCAGTTCGGATCTGAAAATGTTTGGTGGTGTAAATGGAAGAAGAACGCTCGGCTTTGATGCCTCGGTACCGAGTCCAATACCCACCGTACACCAATGGATTTTTCTACCGAATAATGTATGTGCTGTTTTCACAGTGGCCTTCCGGTGAAGTAAAAACATCGTTAAGAAACCAACAACCACCGGATGTTGGTAGGACAATATCTAGTGTCCGCCTGGCCAGCTACCACCCTCAAGTTAGAAAATCTGTCGCCAAACATCAAGGTGTTCCGGCAGCTATCCTTCAGAGCCAGTTCCCATTCTAGGCCTAGCGTGCTTACCATTTTCGACCGCATTATCACTTACCAACAGGTGAAACGCTAGCCTATAAGATATATAAAAAAAATGTCAAACAGCTGGTATTGAATCTGGATTAGATATTTTGACTTCTTTTACAACAAGTACTTTTCAACGTAGGCGAAGCCACGTAGCTAGTAGAAAATAAATGCTTATTATTTGTTTTTTTTTCCATTTTTTTCTCATACAATAGCACGTACCTTCGACATAACATCGTGCAATTCAGCGTCGACCATCTTGGTCATTAGTGGACTGAGTTCGTAGTGACCCTCGCCAGTTGGTTCTACGGAGGGAGCTTCGACAGGCTTGTTTGTCTCAGGCTTCTTTGCAGGACCTATGAGTTAATAGTATATTTCATTACAAGTGCGGAAAGGCTGAAAGAGTTCCGACAAGGGTAGGGCTCAAACAAAATGTACCTTTAAAAAAAAAATCGCGGTCACCTGTTGGCTCCTAAATTTTAGTATATTATGGTAATTTCTTACAAAGAATTTTATTTGTTGCATTAAAATAAATACATCAAAATTGATGTTTTCAAAGAAAATACACAAAATCTTCAATTTACACAATACATAAGTTCATAAAACTTTTAATAATTTATTTGCTCCATACAAAACATAAATGTCCCAGCGCAATCCGTCGATAAGGTTTTATTTTTTATTTTTTTATTACGCTGTTAATTTAATTTCTTTTTGTCTTCATTGTCAGTATGGGAGTTAATTCAAAGAACTTTGTCCGTAAATCTCGCAAAAAATTATAATTGCTTAACAAACAACAAATTAAAAAAAAGTCCCATAAAATCTTCTAGTGTGTTACAAGTAATGTGTTACACGGTAGCTTTCGTAGTTTAGTGATAACCACACTAGAACATATTTTGTAGGGTGGCAACACCGTATACCAACAGCCGTCATGTGTCAATTTAATGCCAACCATTTTAGTCTTGTAACACAAGTGAAGTGATTTGGTGTAGTGTTTTTTCCCTCCAAAAAATTGGTTATTGAACACAGAATTTTCCCTTGAAAATTCTGTAAGTGTTTGTCTTTCGTTATATTGAAGTATAGATACTATATAAATACCTTTTTGTGTCGTATATTATGGCTTTCTTTCCAGTATTTCTTTGAAATTGCGGCTGCTATAGTCAAGTAAACACTAGAATTTTCTCGTGTGTTCGCTCTGGTGTGTTATGTTGTGTTACGTAACACACTGGATAACATTAAGCTTGGTGCACATTAATATTTTATATATCAATAATTTCTCTAAGTTATATTATCCTGGAAACCATATTTTTTTCATGAAATAGTCATATTTCCAGTAAATATAACTTAGGGAAATATAATATTGATGATTTATTCGATTTATCATCATTACTCTTAAATGTGGTAAGATTTTTTAGTAAATGTTGATACAATGTAATCCTGCCTTTACAGGGTTCCAGCGTGTTACAAAATTTCCAGTGTGTTGCATTTTAATTTGTGTGTTACGTTTTCTAGTGCGTTATGGTACACATTTTGTGAGCCCCACCCACAAATGTCTACCCGAGCCGAGGCGCAGCCGAAGGCGAGGGTTGACAGTCGGAACAAGTTGCAATGACGGTTCCGCACGTGTACTGAACGACTATTTTTAATACAGTTGCGAAAAAATGAAGCAATTTAATAAAATAATAAAAACACAATAAACTCAACTAACTTAACATTTCTCTCTACGCAATAAATTCGTCGTATGTAGATATGTAGCGACTTTTTGACTTTTCCGGTAAAATGTTCTCCGAAGCATTTTGTGCAATTATAATGAGTTCCGGTGGTGTTAATTCAAAATAAAACTGGCCAAGTGCGAGTCAGACTTTGTCCCGCACACGGAAGGTTCCGAACGCCATCTATCGAGTTTCTAACGAACTTCTAACACCAACTAAGTAAACGTTAACACAAAGGTAGAATAGTATTATATAGTAGTAATAGTAATTGTAGTAAGTAATTAATATTATTAAATATCTGGTTGACCGAGCTTTGCTCGGTATTTTTTGCCACTTAAACAGACAAATATGACTCTTCCCGACATCTATTGACGAATAATAATACTATTTTTTTTTAATTGAGAGCAACTAACTGCTTTACTGATACAGTACTTCTACTCGCCAATAGATGTCGGGAAGAGTCATATTTTAAGTTGATTATCAATAAAGTTGATTATTGAAAACACGAATAAAACAACATTTTCTGAAAATGACTCCTAGCTAGATCGATTTATCGCCCCCGAAATCCCCTGTAGGTATACTAAATTTTATTTAATCGTTGGAGCCGCTTCCGAGATTCAGATTAAGGTAAAGACGATAGCGCCATCTTAGCAACTAGATAGGTGGCGCTGCGCTATCGTAAAAAATATTTTAAAACTTTTCTTTAATTTTTAACTTTGTTCTGTTCTTAGTATTTGTTGTTATAGCGGCAACAGAAATACATCATCTGTGAAAATTTGAACCGTCTAACTATCACGGTTCATGAGATACAGCCTGGTGACAGACGGACAGCGGAGTCTCAGTAATAGGGTTCCGTTGGTACCCTTTGGGTTCGGAACCCTAAAAACTAGGGTCGAAATTACTCATTTTGTGCAACAAACAACTAAACTCGCAAAGAAAATTTCTGAAAAATAGCACCAACCGTAGAATATACGCAGAGTTTTTTTTTCTTCACCCATTCTGGTAGGCAAAGGGAACTATGCCCATACAGCCAAGTCTTCAGTAGATTTTTTTTATTGATATGAAATGAAAATGAAATTTAATGAGATGAAATTAAATTAAACCTAACCTAACCCATTCAATCAAATCATTAAATCTGATATTGAAACAAATTAGTAGCTTCTTTTTAAAAATATACGTATTTGCATGAATCATAAAAACTTCTAAGATTGTTTTTAGTAAAAACTTCATGGTTTGTTTTCCTTTTTAATAGACATTATTTTGACAGTTGGGAAAGAGAACGCACGAGTTCGGGAAAGGTAAAAAAAAAGCACGAGTATGTAATAATAGCCAACATCCCGAACGCTATACGTCCCTGCAATACGCCACTTTTTGAGCAACTGTATTAAAAAAATTGTTACAATACATTGTTGACATTTTTACAAGTTTTCTTCTAATGGTGTCTTTGACACTGTCGACACTGTCTAGTGTCCGCCTGGCCAGCTACCACTTTCAAGTTAGAAAATCTGTCGTCAAACATCTTATGTGTTCCGGCAGCTATCCTTGAGAGCCAGTTCCCATTCCAGTCCTAGCATGATATACCTTCTTCGACCGCATCATCACTTACCAATAGGTGAGATAATGGTCAAAAACTAGTAAACCTTACGAAAAAAAATTAATTGAGTCACTCTGACTAATATGAATTGATTGACATTTCATACATTAATATCCAATAAGTGGATTAGGTTAGGTGCTACATAAAAATAAAACCGGCTAAGTCGAGTTGGACTCGCCCACCGAGGCTTCCGTACCAATGTTGGTTGGAACCAATTAAGCTAGCGCTCATATAACTCAAGAGGCCAATCTTAATTAGATAAACTATGTATGTATGGGGACACCCTTTCATTTTCAAACTAACTAGTGCTCTAACTGCACGCCACTGAGCACGAATTTCGGCAACTCTGATCCAGCTCCTGCCAGCGACCTTGCGAAGATCACCGCTCCACCTAGTCTAAGGGCGTCCGAAGCTATACCGATACGCGTAAAAGTAAAGTACTTATACCATTAGTTGTAAAAACTGACACAATATGGAATTCAGATAAATAATTACAAAACATCTGTAGAACGTACCTTTTACAGTCTTTACGGCAGAATCACATTCTTTTCTAGTTTCGACCCTCGGCACCTTCTTCACAATTTTATGTTGACGATCTGTTTTATCGTAAGGTGCGGGTCTCTTAACAACGCGTCGTGCTGGGACAGCTTGTCTTTCGCGTTCAGAATATTTGTACACTACGCCTTTTCGCGATCTGATGCCATCAGCTTGAGCAAAACCTCTTCGTTCTGCAACAGATTATTCAATATTTTAAACTAACCATATGGACAAACTTATTACCGTAACGCTAACGTAGGACGAGTTTGTTGAATATTAGGTACCTGAAAATCGTTAAGCAATTTCACAACTGCCGATGAAATGATTATCAAGAATAGATTGTCGTCACGATCTTGCTGCGAAAGCTCCCAGAGGAAGTGCAACGGACATGCACAAAACTTAGGTAGAGACAGTCGACAACAAACAGCAGAGAGTACCATTGTACTTCTACCAACCATTGTTGGTAATTTGTACTCATAGATAGGTGATCCTTGTTTTCTGAAAATATAACACGAGTTTGATCTACCTTTTGGACCACTGTATTAGAAGCTTCCTGTATTATATTCAAGGTAACTCAACGTCAAGACATTTGAGAAAAGGAATGCATTCTACAAATTGAACAAACTGCGCATTGACGGAAATCTTACCCAATATGTGTCAAATAACAAAATACTCGTCACATTTACAGGTATAAGCATGTCACGTAATCTTGCTTTTACCGATAAGAATCATCTGCTATTTTGAAGCCACTCTCCTTGCATTTTATTAGTTGAATCACTGACCTCTACATCACGGATTGGTTGTTCATCACTACTTTTAGGACCTCGTTCAGCTGCATTCACAGCCTACATCGCCTAAATGGCGATAATCAAATAGGCATACAATTACTTTGACAGCCGCCTGTCCAGTGTGTTACCTCGATAGGTACACGTACGAGTAGTGAGACTATTTCTGAACGGGTCATAATAAATATAACCATAGACCAATATATACAAATATTTCCAGGCCATAGCCTGGCTCATAAGCCAGCGCATCGCCATCTAGATATAATACGAGATTTAAGCTTATTGCGGCATACAAGTTTTTTGATGGCTAATGCTGGTCTTCTTGTGTATATTGTTCTATGGTATAATACAGAAATCACATATTAACCTTGATTTAAGATGCCGCAAATGAAGACTAGCGTAGTGGTTCATAATTCTCACAGACGATATCTTCAGGTGCTCTGAAAGACTGTTTTCATCACGTACCTTTGTCCAATCAATATTTTACATAGTTTCCGCTGCAGAAGCTAGAAGATTGGACTTTGTACTATCAAGTACATTCATCCTTCAGCAGAAACATCCATCACTATAATTGAAGATGCGCTGGATTCGAGAGTTGAGCTGTAATTATTACAATCATTATTAGTTCTACGAACCTGTGTCTTCAAGGCTCTCCAGGCAGGTGTATGGATCTTGATCAGCAATGACTCAAACTGGTAAAGACAAGGTCCATCTTGAAGAAGAGCTGCGATGATCTCTGGAAATCGACTGAAACTCTCCAAAACATAAATGCGGAATAACACGAAATCTGCAAAAGCTATTTTCCATTACGAAGCTGTCGAGTTTAAAAACAAATTTAAAATAGGGTTACAAATATAAACGCTTCGTCTTACCTCCTCACAATGGAACAGGTCAAAGACAAAACGAACAATTTTCATTATGACATTTATTAGAGAGTCAACTAAAGTAAATACAATTCAAAGGAAATAATCACTCAAGTCAACCAATTAAAATATACACCGAGAAAAGCTTACCAGGCGAATACAGTAAGACAACACTAATCTATACTTAAAGTAATAATGAAACCATATCAATCCAAGAAAACCACTTCGTCATCCCCTTCCCGAAGCACGACATCTGAATTGGAATCGGAATCGATATCCATATTGGCGACATCGTAGCTGTCGACTTGCTCCATCTTGAACTTTCTGATTTTCTCCATGAGTTTGGAAGTGGAGTACTCGGACAAGATGTGGACGCTCTGTATGCCGTACTCTCCCACATAGTCCAGCCGGAACTTGAGACGAGAGAGCGTCTCCACGGAGTCCATGTCTACGTTAATAGTGAGGACGGCCAGCTTGCGCTCGTTGCGCACCGTCAGCGGCTTCCACAGGTTGAAGTGGAGGCCTTTAACGCCCTGATTGCTCTGCTTGAGGCGCTCCAATATGAGGGCCGTGGAGCCGTGGTACTCGTGCGGAACGTGCGCCGACATCTTGAAGTACTTGATGTTGCGCGCCTCCTCGCCGAACACGACGATGTTGTGTCGATTCATCTTGCCGAAGTTGCGGCTCGTCAACCAGCGCTTGGACTCCGCGTTCTCCGGCACGACGCCGAGGTACGTGGGCGGCAGGAAGCCGTACTTGACGAAGTCCGTGCGCCCGCCGCCGCCGCTCTGCAGGTGCTTGAACAAGAAGTAAACGACCACCTCCTTTATCTTGCGCGCCTGGTCGAGCGTGATCGTCTTCTGGCTGTGGATACCGATCTTTACGACGTCCGGCTCCGCGTTCGCGTTCAGGGTGGGCATCGGCGAGGTCTGCACCGCCGCGACCAGCAGCGAGGGGTCCGTGATGGAGGTCTCGCGGAGGCCGGCGTCGAACGCGTCCTTGTCCACCGCCACCGCCTTGAGGAACACGTTCACCTTCTGCAGCTCGTAGCTGAGCGTCATGTCGTGCCGCTCGAGGCCGCGCGCGGACGACGGCGGCATGTCCACGTAGAGCCGCGTGCCCTTGGCTGCGACCACTTTCTTCACGAACTTCCACTTGGTGAGGTCGACGCCGTCGAGGTGCGCGTTCTGCAGCTTCAGCTTGTCGAGCGGCTCGAGGTTGCGGCTGCGCGAGTGGCCGGGCAGCCAGATGGCCGCGCGCTCGTACCACAGCTCTTCCTTCGTGTACACGAGCACGTTGAAGTACTCGAACTCGGAGAAGTCGAGGTGGAGGATCCAGTCTTTGGTGCGGTCGTCGCGCGTGGTGAGCTCGTAGCGGAGCACGGACTGTAACCCCTTGATGGTGACGTCGGGCGACCAGCCGACCGCCGTCTCGGTGGCGCGCACTATCTGCGACACGATGAACTCGCGCAAGTAGGAAGCCTGCACCGAGGTGAACGGCTCGAAGTCGTCCTGGCAGAGGTACAGGTTGTGGCAGTCGTTGGCCTCCGTCGGCTGGGGGCGTTGCGACGTGCGCTCGGCGGGGTACGGGGGTAGCTGCGCCGCGGGGCCACCGAACTGCTGCTGCTGCTGCTGCTGCGCCATACTGAAATGAGCCTGCTGGGACATAGCATTGGCGCCGTAATTTGCTTGCTGGGTCATCACGTTGCCGCTGAATTGAGCCTGCTGCGACATAGCGTTGCTCAACTGTTGAGCGAACGAGCTGGCGAACTGCTGCGGGTACACCTGCGGCATGTACATCCCCGGTGGTACCACCACCTGGCCGGGGTCCATCGCCCCCATACCCACCATGGGCACCACCACGCTAGGCGCCGGGAACCCAGCGTTCCACTCTGGAACTGGTTTCATGACTATAAATACGATGTTCGCACTTTCTTATAAATTAAATAAACTAAGATAGTAATATACTCACTGACTGCGTCTGCCAATTTCGGGCGGGAAGTTTCTGTAAAATTTTAGTAAAGTCAAGTAACCGTCGGACTATAAGAATAGATAAAATATACGAGTGATCCAGTAATTGTAATAGTATGTACTATTCGTCTAACCTCGTCTCGCTTCAGCGGGCGGTGAACGCCGCGAAGATTTCGCCTCGGTTTCCGACGTATCTGCAACCAAAATGCATCTATCACCGATATATTTTTGTTTCAATATAGTTTTCATCGCTACTGATGGTCGCGAGGCATAAAGGTCGAATTTTGATGACAAAAAACTGATTCGTACATTTTGTAGCATAAGAGAAACTGAAGAAACTTATCCAATATTAAGTAATGCGTTTTAAAAAGGACACAATGTAACGGTAGGAGTAGACGTAGCTCACCTGGTTTCCCCTTCCGTTTGAGCGTCCTGTAGTGCGAGGGCAGGCGGGCCAGCACGTCCCGCATCAGCTTCTCTTCCGTCTTCTCGTCATACTTGGCGTTGTACTTCACCACCAGCTCGATGAAAGACACGTCCTTGTCGCCGAACATCTCCAGGAACACGTTGTACAACGACATCTTCAGCTCCTCGTTCGCCCGAATCTTCGCCTCGCCCCTCAGGTCGTACTTGTCGTTGATCTTCTTGCAGATCTCGTCGACCGCCTTGTCTCTCTTCATCTTGACGGCGGGCGCGAGGAACATTCGCGTGCGGCCCTTCGTGCCCCACTCGTCGTCGCCGCGGTCGCGCGCCGGCGACGGCGGGCTGTAGCGCTCGTCGCGGCGCCGCTCCTCCACCTCCTCGCGCCGTCTGTCGCCTGACTTCTGCCTCTCCTCCGTCTTCTTCCTCAGCTCGACCGAGCGCTTGTATATATCCTGGAAGTCCTTCTCTATATCGCCGAACTGGCCTACCTTCTCGTCGTGGCGGCGCGGGGACTCGCGTCTGAACTCGGCGCGGTCGGCGTGGAACTCGGGGTCGTGGCGGTCGAGGTCGCGGGTGCTCCGCATTTGGCGGCCGTCGCGGAAGTCGTCGCGGTCTACCGGCGGGCGAGCGGAGAACTTGTCGCCGAGGTCGGCGCGGACGCGGAGCTTCTCCTCGAAGGGGCGGCGCTCGTCGTCGGCGCGGCCTATCCCCTCCCAGACGGGGCCGCGTTTCTGCTCCTCGAAGCGAGACTTGCGCGGCTGCTCGGGCTCCTGGCCAGGCCACACGGGCGGCGGCGGCGGCTCGCGGGCGAGCTCGGGGCTACTTCGCTTCTCTAGGGCCCAGGAGCGCCGCGGCGAGCGGGACGAGCGCGGCGACGGCGTCTGTCTTCTGTAGCGCTCCTTGAGCGGGGATCTATCGCGCCGCATCGGAGATCGAGAACGTCTGGCGGGCGACTTCTTGTCGTTGACGTTCCCTCTGCCCGCGTCCCGTCTGTTTTCGTCTTTTTTCACGTTGGAGAACACGATCTTTTCGCTCTGCCACGGTGACATGTCCGCCCCCTGCCGCCCGTAGGTCTCGTGTACGTTCGGCCGGTAGCCACCTGTGTACGATTGGTTCTGTGCCTGGAAATTTAAATTATGTTTGCAAACAAGAAAAAGTAATTTTATTACGTTAGATTAGACAGAAATAGACACGGTGAACATAAATGTACGTCAACTCAATAGCACAAATAAATTTTACACTAGTTGAATATTATATTTCCAACTGTTTTTGGCTTGTACGTTCGCAGTTTCTTGTGGCTACTGTGGCTACGCTGTGTATTTTCGTGGTTTCAAATGTTTTCAATGAATATAATATCACTCAGCCAGGCCTGTCGCACTCCGCGCAGTAGCTACGAAAATGCTAGTATCCCACGGCAGCCCGCGGGCTATAAGTTCAGTCAGTAGTGTCACGCGCGCTCTTGATCGGACGCGCGCCTTTACTTTACTATTCAATTTATTTTCTCACAACGCACAACCTTCAGCAAGAGACAGCTGACGGCCCGCGAGCTAACCGAGTGATACAATACAATACAGACTCTCGCAGCGCGGACTTACGGTGCATTTTACGGTGCACAACACGCGGTTCCTAACGACGCAAATTCAAGGTCACATCCAAGGCGTGTAGCGTATTTTGAACGATACCGACGCTGTAACTCGATTTAATCTCGCATTTTTGCTAGCAGGGAGTGTCTGTACTTGTACTATTCATTATTCTGTGACTCAGCTCCAATATCTTGTCTAGATAGAACAAGATCTCCAGGTCGTGGCTGAAAATCAGCGTTGGGTGACCAATCATTCAGCATAATGCTGAGTTGCGAAAATGCTAGTATCCCACGGCAGCCCGCGGGCTATAAGTTCAGTCAGTAGTGTCACGCGCGCTCTTGATCGGACGCGCGCCTTTACTTTACTATTCAATTTATTTTCTCACAACGCACAACCTTCAGCAAGAGACAGCTGACGGCCCGCGAGCTAACCGAGTGATACAATACAATACAGACTCTCGCAGCGCGGACTTACGGTGCATTTTACGGTGCACAACACGCGGTTCCTAACGACGCAAATTCAAGGTCACATCCAAGGCGTGTAGCGTATTTTGAACGATACCGACGCTGTAACTCGATTTAATCTCGCATTTTTGCTAGCAGGGAGTGTCTGTACTTGTACTATTCATTATTATGTGACTCAGCTCCAATATCTTGTCTAGATAGAACAAGATCTCCAGGTCGTGGCTGAAAATCAGCGTTGGGTGACCAATCATTCAGCATAATGCTGAGTTGCGACCTTTTCGACACTATTGCTTAGCGTTTATTTAGTTTAGATTTTAGGTGTTCCTTATTTTTAAGTATGGTGTTGAATAAAATAATTTTCTTTCTTTCTTCTTCTTTCTTTCCTTATTTATAGACAATTTGTATTCCCCCTTTCATTACAATTTTAAAAGAATTTCTGTAAATTATTTTTCAAAGAGGTATATATATATATATATATATACACAACCAGAATATCAGTATATTATGGTGTGTTGGTATATGAACAGCGAGGCACACTATGTTTTTCTTCGCATTATCTTATTATTCTATTTCTTCATGATCTTCTATCCACCTAGCTCTGTCTGCCTAGCTGATTAGATCCACATTTTATATATATTTTTCTGTTATTGGTTCAGTTTAGCACGACTTTCTATCGTATAGTTAACTTTATAGTTTCACAATCGATTTCATACAAATTGTCAAAATTACGATATGAAAACTTTGACGATAGATGCTGCTAGCCCCATAGTTGTGTAAAGATTGTTTCACGTATCAGCTCAGGTAGGTCTTCACATCATCATGCTAAGGGATATATATATATATGTGTCTTCCCTTGCCACAAGATCAGATTGAAGAAAGATTTAAATCAGTAAAACAGCAGTAATCATGGTCGGGACATTACACGGTAGGTATGATCCAAATAGGTCTATTGATAACAGTGACGCTTGAGTGGATGTTCGTAACCAATCAGGAGTAAATCAGCAGGAATAGGCTTCTCCTCATTTTGTTGTTTCAAATTCTTACATAAGCAACGGACGACGCCGTCTGTATTTGGGCGATATGCCGATGGATGACTGGCTATTTCAGACTGCATTAACAAATAAACGCTAAGGTTCAGAAGACACCTCAAATCGATGAGCCAATTGTATGTCCTAGCACAATGACCGAAGACAATGGCGAGGAACTTCAAAGCGGCCTACGAGCTCCGAAAATAGGTCAACTGGCCCACATGTACTTTTAGTTGTTCTCTGTTTTACTTGTTCTAGTGTACTTTGTCTTCTTACTGGTATTGAAGACAGCATCACAATCACAACCAAACATTTGGTTTTCACAATCTGACGGCATCATCATCACAATAAAAGAGCTCTAGGTTAGCTTGATAAGTCGTTGTAAGGAGGCGATGCCCAAAAATGCCTAAACAGCTAAAGCGTGAAGTCCGTGCAGGTCTTAGTCAGTGATAAGAAGAAATAAACCTTAGAATAAGCATCGGATAAAACCAGATTTTGCAATAATTCTTTTTAGTATCTTCACTTTCTCTCAGATCGTCGCTGTCTTTAAAGGGCACTAGCTAAACTGGGTAGTAGTTCCTGTATTTCGATACAATTAAAATCTGGTGTTTGCTTTTGACTCTAGAACTTTTTTATTTCTCTAGAGAAATGTCAGTGAAGATAACGAACGGCCTTTCGATCTTAGTCGCAAATACTGAAAAATCGTCTGACATTAATGATCTGAATTGTTTGACATGTTGAAATATTGTTCTTGTTTTTGGTGTTGCATTGCCTACGTTTACGTAGGCAAACATAAGTTTGATAAGCGCAAATATATTGTAAACCTTACTCAGTTTTATTTTCCACTTCGGTTAACCATTTTGCTTTTGACGAAGGTAGAAATATCTACATACATTTCCAATGCATAATAATCTTGCTGTGCTTCTTGTTTTTTGCAAGAATCTTGGCGTATTAATTCTTCAATATTGGGACATTAGAGACTCTGTGATTTCTGCTACCAAGCTGTTATCGTGACCGTCATTCTCATACTCGTAAGCCTTTAGTTTTCAGATGTCAATATGTTTACTTGATACTTCAAATCTCACCAGCCTGGAAGGACAGACATGGTCCTGGAGATAGATTCGTGGAAGGCTATGGGGGAGCAGCTTTGCACAGCAGTGAGACACTATATAAAATACGCAGATCTTGTTGGTATAGGCTCATGCAAAACAAAAACTCTTAGTTTAATGATGACATTAAACTAAGAGTTTTTTGCAGTTAACTCTTAAAGAGGAATGGCTAATTCATTTTGCTTGTCCACATGGTGCCAAAATTGTTTCAAATGCTGCAAACTTTTGTGAAATTCTTGAAGACCAAAATACTATCTATCCTTTTATTCCTCAAGTGTCCAGAAAACCGTTAAACTTCTTGCAGTAATTTTGTATTATAGTTCAATGACATATTTATAATTCTTTCTCACCCTTACATCCCAAACTATTTTGGGATTGGAACAACACGAATTAGTATTCATGTTGGCAAGTATATTTCACAACTGAATGTCTTTCTCTGACACCAACTCTCCTTTATTAAAAAAAAAAATCTCCTTCTTCTCCTTTATTTAATTATATCCTATAGGTATTATTATAACTGTAAACGGGATATTTACCATGTTTTTTTATTATTTATGAGTTTCCCATCTACAGTTCATCCGTGATCATGGCGCTTGCAACAAAGCCGAAATATCGGAGACTCATAAATAATAAAAAAAAACATGGTAAATATCCCGTTAACAGTTATAATAATAGTGTCAGTGACAACGAAAACCTAAAAATCCTATAGGTATACCAAAATGGTAAAAATTATGATCCACGCTTTAATCACCAAGCATTTGCAGTTGTTATTTACACAGCTGTAGAATATTAACATTCTAGTTTTTGATTAACTTCATCACAAACAAATTAATCAGTTAGAAAACAACTGTGCTCATTGCTCAACTGAGGTATCTCTTTCGAATAAAGATATGTTATTACATGCTGTTTATGTTAAAAATGTATAAGCTCATTATTACCACATAATATAACTTATGCTGCTGTAAAAATATATTATCTAAGCACATAATTATAAAAATAAATAAACAGAACATATTTCTATCCTAATATGATATTAGGTAACAGAACAAGCACTAGGCACAATACAGCGGCGTGCTAAATCCTGAATAGTCAGAATGTTGAATGACACTGCGCCTGTAACCTCTAGGAGACACAAAGATGTTAAGTCTCACATGCCCTGTAATTTCACTGGACACCTTGCTATTCAAACCGAAAACATTTCTATTACACGGCTGAATTAATTGGCAAAGTGTTACTACGAACACAAACTACAAAGACAAATAAAATCATCATCATAATCAGCTTTTACCACTGCCATCACCATCGAGCTCACAATTACATTCACTCTTCATTGTCATTATAACAACTACCATCTTCACCACAGGAAGCATTGCGACACATAGCTATGCTCCGCTTCGTTAAGGAGCTGGGATCAACTATTGAGCCACAAAACAGTTTCCAATAGAATCACTGATATTTGGAAATATGTATTGACACAACTGCAAAAATCCGAGTCGAGGGTGAGGCAGTTTTCGAAACATAATTTGTTTACGAATTATTGTCAATAGTCGTGCTTGGTATCACTATTTTATAAATTGACTAACTGTGCCCCGCGGCTTCGCCCGCATTAAAAAACTAGTTAATAATACTAACTACTAATTCATTTATTTAACTTTGTCCTGACAATTACAAACACAACAAAAAAGAATTAGCTAAATAGTTCTCAAGTTATGGCGTGACCAAGGAAAATAGAGTTTCATTTTTATACATATAGATATTATATAGATATATGTATTAAAATACGACTTACCTGAGGTTCGTAAGCGGGACGAACCGCTTTAACAGCCTTGTCATCTAAGAATTTATCCGATGGCTTAGCGCCCAGCCGACTGGGAGAGAATCTAGAAAGAAACAATATTATTGCTATAGTAACGGGACCATCCTAACCTTCGCCTGATGAAAAGCTCGTGACCAGAGCGACGATATTCGCAGAAGTTGGCAGTGACTGGAAAAGAAGAGCCGAAGATCGGGCTCAGTGGCATAACTTGGAAGAAGCCTGAGTCCAGCACTGGACTGACACCGGCTATTATGATGATGAAGTAAAACGATAACGGCTGAATGCGGCACGCAATACTCTGGCGCATGGCCGCACGCTAGATCTAGAATGGAAAACGGGCTCTCAAGTAACCGGAACACAATAAATGTTTGGCGACAGATTTTTTAACTTAAAGTTGGTAGCTAAGCCTCAAGGATACAAGACAAAGTTTTACCACCCTACCTTTTTTTACATTATAGTCTAGCGTTTGACCACTATCTCACCAGGTGGTAAGCGACGATGTGTTAGAAGATGGTAAACAAACTAGGCTTAGAATACTCTCTATGTGCTGGCTCTATGGTGGCAGATGTAAGCTACTTTTTGGTGCAAGTCAGGCGGAATATTGATATAATATGCTCCCACCACTTGTTGATGAACACGCTCGCTAGGATTTGAACTGGCGACCTGTTGCTTAGAAGTGAAGCCATCTATCCTTAACGCCAACGGGGCTTTGATGAAAGCTAACATAATATAATATGCTTATTACCTTTTAGAATAAGGGAATATGAAGATGGAGTTCAGTGACGTGTCATAGGAGAGGCCTATGTCTAGCAGTGGACGAATACAGGCTGCTAATGATGATTACCTATGAGTCCTGCCCGGCGACTCCAGGCGTCGTGTGGGCGAGCCGCGCTTCGGAGAGAACCGACCAGACTCGTGTCGCCCCGCCCGTCTCTCATCTACAACACATCACACTCGGTTAGCTTCATACTATTTTACAAGCTTGCCCCTACCTGCACTGTTTATTATCTGTATTTCATTATATTACTAACTTTTGCTTGCAGCTTCGCTGACGTGGCCTACAGAAAGCAAATTACATATTTTTCTTGTAAAACTATACTATGGCTTCGGCTTATGGGGGTCGCGACCCCCTGGAGGTCGCGACCCCCACGTAGAAAAACACTGTTCTAGATAAATACAAAACAAATTGTACCTTTTAAATTATGTATCCTATAGTAAATAAGCATAAATTCTATTACCTTGTAAATAATAATTTAACTTCATACTTGGTGACATCCGGCGTTGGTCATCTCTTCTTCCCGGGGACATTCTTCTACTGGATGGAGACATTCTTCTACCCATCGGGGAAATCCTTCGACCGGAAGGCGAAACTCTTCTGCCTAAAGGCGAAACTCTACGGCCAGACGGTGATACTCTACGGCCTGCAGGCGAAATCCTGCGCCCGGAAGGAGAAAAACCCCTTACAGATGGACGGTCATTGGGCGGAAAAGACCTCCCAGGGGGTGATACCCGTCTGCCTGACTCCTGATAATTCCTGCCAGGATTCAAAGGCCTGTCTCTCGAAGGCGACATGCCTCTGGGTGAGTGTCTATTCCTCGGCGGAGAGAAATGTTCACGTTTGTCATAATCTGACATCTGTTTTGGCATGTCAGGACGTTTGTCGATAGGTGGGCGTCGGTCGTCGTAACCTTGCGCCTTTGGTAGCTGATTCTGGTGACAAGATATCGGGGTTAAAGAAGATAAACTTAAGGAATCGATTAGTAACAAGTTTTTTCGGTGGGTAGTTCGAGTCACGGCTGAAACATAACCAGTAACTACCAGTGGTCAACTATTTAGCACCACCCAGGGATCACGTGTAGGTTTAAAGTCTAAGCCTAAGGATGTGGGAAGGTAACAATGAATCTTCCATGGGTGACTAATTGACTATGACCCTACCGTGGGTAACCATGACCTTACCGTTGGTCACGATGACTTACCTGTTGCCAGGGCGAAGGGACTGGCTGTTTATCAAAATGACCATGTTGTTGCTGACCAACGTTGAAGTTACTCGGCCCTTGGAAGTTGTCCTTCATTATTGTTATCTAAAATAAACACAAATGTATATTAGACTGGCTATGCCCCGCAGCTTCGCTCGCGTTAAAAATCAGCCATAAATGGAATATGCAAACTGACTTTCGCATTTATAATATTGGTGTTGATTGCTACTGTGTTCCTTGATATCTGTTTGAAGTTTAAATTATAGTTTTTCTTCCTGTTTTACTAGAAATATATAGTAATAATATTACCATAGACATCTTTCTAGCGAATCCTTTTTTAGTTATGTTTATGATATAGTAGCTGTAATCGCTAGTTGTCTAAAATATTGCACATCTTTTGATGGACATGCTAATGATAAGTGTTAAAAAAAAAGTTTTTTTTAATAAATATATTTAGAACAGCAAGCAAACATGCGGCATATCTGTTGGTAAGTGGTAACTATCGCCTATTGACACCTGCTATACCTTAACATTAACGGATAGAATATTGAAAGGGCAGTATTGTAAATAAAACAAAGTACACACCGGCTTGTCCTGTTGCCTCGCTGGCACCGGAGGGTTGTCTACTATCTCCACCATTCGGAGAGCATTTCTGCGACCAGGGGCCACCTGTCAAAATCATAATTCTTACTAGCGTAATGGATAGAGTAAAATTAAAAATTACTGTTGTCATTTTACTCCATCCAACCATTTAACTTTTGACAGCTCAAGTACTCATCAATCAATGTGTAACCAATTTGATTTCTCAATCCACTGCATTAATGAATTTTATTCCATTTAACATTTATATTATTAAATATTTCGCACTTAACACGCACCACTCTTAAACATATTCCTTCATATAAAACCATATAATATTGTTTCCTATTTCTAGATTTACCAAAATAATATACTGACCGCTGGTTCTTGGGGCTTGGGTGTAAAGTCTGATCCAAATCTCTGGTCCATTGGTCTGACTTGTCCAAACTGATCTGGTGCATTTTGAGATTGCTGCAAATATTACATTGCTGTTTTTATTCCTAAATTATAATATACTAGCTGATATCTGAGACTTCGTTTACATACACCAAGAATTTTGTAGCCTTTGTTCATCCTCATGCTATAAAGTACCTCCTTGTTAAATTTCAGTAAGATCGGATTGTCCATTTAGGCGTGATTAGGTAACAAACAGACAGGGTGACAGATGTTACTCGTTAACGTTTTTATAATATACTAGAAGTGCCCCGCGGCTTCGCCCGCGTTAAAAACTTTTTTTTAACTTAAAACAGTTCTTATGTAAAAACGATTCTATCATTAAAGACATCAAATAAGAATAAGCCAAATCGGTTCACCCGTTTTCATGTTATCGCGTGACTAAGGCAATTTGGGATTTATATTTATAAAACCCAAAAAACCCAAATTTTCAGACATTGTTACCTACCCATTTCGAAAAATCCTACAACACGTACTTTATCTCATCTTGTTTAGCCATACAAACTTTGAATCCTCGTTCCGCGTACGGGAGAAATTTTTAGAAAATCCTTTCTGAGAGGATACCTACGTCATAATAACTATCTGCATTCTAAATTTCAGCGCAATCCGAAACAATATTGATTTTCAGACTTTGTTACCCTAGTTTATCCTCTTAGGGTGGCATTTTGAAAAAGTCTGAAACTCGTATTTACTTATTTATTTACAGAAGTACTTGTGTGAAATGTCGAATAAAATGACTATCCAAACTTTGACCCCCGCTTCATCCACTTGAGTGAATTTTGAAAAATTCTTTCTTAGCGGATACCTAAGTCAAAATAACTATCTGCATGCCAAATTTCAGCGCAATCCGAAACAATATTGATTTCAGACTTTGTTACCCCACTTCACCCTTTTAGGGGTGGAATTTCGAAAGAGCCTGAAACACATTTATTTACTTAAGTACTTGTGTTAAGTTTCGAATATAAAAGACTATCTAATCTTGTTTCTCCATACAAACTTTAAACTCACGTTTCATCCCCTTCAGGAGTGAATTTCGAAAAATCCTTTCTCAGAGGGAACTAACGTCGTAATAACTATCTGCATGCCACATTTCAGCGCAACCCGAAACAATATTGATTTTCACACTTTTTTACCCCATTTTACCCTCTTAGGGGTGGAATTTCAAAAAACCTGAAACACGTGTTTACTTAATTTTTTATTGGAGCACTTGTGTAAAGTTTCGAATAGAAAAGACTATCTAATCTTGTTTCTCCATACAAACTTTGAACCCCCATTTCATCCCCTTAAGGGTGAATTTTGAAAAATCCTTTCTTAGTACCCCTTACGTACTAAGACAAATATACCCTCCAAATTTCAAGTCTCTACGACCAGCGGTTTAGGCTGTGCGTTGTCTGTCAGTCAGTCAGTCAGTATGTATGTCAGGACAAAGATTCTTATAGTATTAGAAGAAGTATGGATATTATGGAAGTATGGACTTAAATGCCAAAGAAAATAAGCATAAGACATAGAACTAGGTTATATTTGTTATTACCCGACTACGGCAAAGCAAAAAGGAGGGTTATGTTTTTGACCGGTATGTATGTATGTAAGTATGTATGTATGTTCATCTGTTCCCTTATAACTTCTAAACTACTTATCATAATTTAACAAATGAGGTGTCGTTGGACGCGTCTTATTTGTCTGCTGGTATAGGCTATGTGACGTCACAACAAATTGGATGTGGCGCCCCCTAGAAGGGACGAAGTCCAGAACTAAAAAAAAAATCTCACCCCACCCCATCGTGTATGGTATCGTTGAATAGGGATTTTAAAATGAAGATTGGTAAAAAACTGCTATTTGTCTATATGTTACATATGTCTTAGTTGTCAAAATGTCGCTGTTATATCTAAAACTAAAACCCAACTAGTGAAAAATCACTCTCTAAAAAGTATGAAACAAGAAAATATTCTCATCTGAGATCGCAATGTACAAACTAATCAATATGTATGTATCATATAACAACTAACTTGTAATAAATATTTTATTGTATTTCATAAATATTCTTAGTGGTGCTCAGAGGATAGCCGTGATCGTATGTCACCACCGTAACAAAACAATACACTCTGCAAAGCAACATACGACCACGGGTATCCACTGAACACCACTATGAATATGTATGAAATACAATAAAATATTTATTACAAGTTAGTTGTTTGTATAATACACGATACATATTGATTAGTTTGTACATAACGATCTCAGATGAGAATATTTTTTTGTTTCATACTTTTTAGAGAGTGATTTTTCAGTAGTCGGGTTTTAGTTTTTGAACATATTTTTTATTTCTTTATTAAATTAGATGACATTACTAACTGTGCTTCAAGGCTTTAAGTATCCCATAGTATAGCCTCTTCTACCTTGTAGGCTGTCTGTGTGCAAAATTACAGGTAATTTGTTTGGGCCATTTGATGTGAAAACTTTTCCATATATGGAAAAGTTTCTTCGCATTTTTTAGTCAAAAAAATTTAATGTAGTTTATTTACATTTAACTAAAGTATCTAGGTACCATTTTGTTCGATAACTTTTTGCCATCTTGTAGGTAGGGACATGATCCCATTGCTATAGAAATGTTGGGGCTTCTGATCAAAAAACCGCGACAAGTAGTTTTGGCAGTCCTCTCGTGATGTTAACCTGACACTGCCTAAGGAATTCTGAAGAGACCAAAATAGGTGGAAATCTGCAAGGTCAGGACTATACGGCGGATGCATTATCACCTCCCAACCAAACTCTCTTAATTTTTGCTGAGTGGCTAAAGATGTGAGGTCTAGCGGTATCATGATGAAAAACCACACCCCTTCTTTTGATTAATTCCGGCCGCTTTCTCTCAACTTCTTGCTTTAATCTTATCAGTTGTTCACAGTAGAGTTCAGAATCGATGGTCCTGCCTGGTGGTAACAGCTCATAATAAATAATGCCCTTCCAATCCCACCACACACACAGCATCACCTTGTTGCGAGTTAACCCGGGTTTCGTTCATTCACAGTCTGTGAAGCCTGACCGGCCTTTGACCACGACCTTTTTCGCACGTTCTTGTCATACGTGATCCACTTTTCATCACCAGTTATCAGCTTCTTCAAAAATGGTTCGGTTTCATTACGTCGTAATAAAGAATCTTAGATTATTTACTTGTCAAGATAGAGGGTTGCGCTGCAGTCGCAATTAAACGACAGTAACTATTTATTATTCTGTGACGACAGGCCAGGTTTGAAGCGCACGTGAGCGTGTCACGTCATTGTTGACAAGCGCGGTACGTCACTGATGGCATTCTGAGTGATACCAGCTCTTGAATATTTTCCATAAAAGTAGGGAAAAAACATGTTTTGGTTTTGAGTCATTAGTTTGTTTGACCTATATTTAAATTATGGTGTTATAAATTATGATATTTTTGAAGTTAGTGAGTGCATTTGGTTATATATAATTTTATTCTGAGAAGAAAGCTATAATTTTAGATTAATTACATATATTTTGTAATTTGTTACTACATTTTTGTACTTCACTATATATTTTATGTTACAATTTACAATGAAATACTTTTTAAATACTAACTTGCTGTGCCCCGTGGCTTTACCCTCGATAAAAAATACTACTAACAACATGCATGTTATTGGCACACAAATGATCAGAGCACAAACTGTTGCTTTAGCTAGATGCCAGATATACTTTTTGCGGCTTTTTAGGGTTCCGTAGCCGAATGGAAAAAAACGGAACCCTTATAGATTCGACATGTCTGTCTGTCTATCTGACTTTCCGTCTATGCTATGCGTATGCGTATATACGTATCTATGTTATGTATCATAGAGATAAATCTCCGGAACATGTAGAGGTATCAAGTTGAAACCTATACCATAGAAAAGATAATAATCTATACTAAATACTTAGGTGTACGGGTATCTTTCGGCTCTAAAAAATTTTAACCTATACATAAGTCAACGCGATCAAAAGATAATGATCGTTTGTCGCATATTTTGCGATTTCACAAGGGAATTAAATAAAAACCTATCCATTGACCTAGAATTATACAATTTGGCAAGAAGTAGGTTCTTGAACCACTTATATAGGAATGGATCTGAAAACCGTGAATATGTAGTTTATTAACAAAGACAAATTTAGTATTATAAACTTATGATTTGTATTTCACGCAGTACATTTCCTATGGATCCAACTGCAAAGATAAGTTTGTCCTTTAACTTAGTTTGAGAAATTGATACGGAAGCCTCGGCGGACGAGTCCAACTCCACTTGACCGGTTTTCTGTGTTTCCGGTTAAATATAATTTATGGATCTCAAGTCGCGAGTAAATAGGTATCTTCTAGGTAAGCGCGCCACATCATCAATCACATCGTCACTTAACATCAGGTAAAATAATCAAGCGCAAACCTATTTTTATTAGTTACTTTCTGTAGCAAGTTTGACACAATTATCATCATAATATCTCTGGAGGTACTTATCTAATCGGAATAAAATTTAAATAAGACCATCTTAGAGATGAACCCTACCTGTGAAAAGGGAATTTAAATCGGTTCACAATTGGCGGAGTAATCGGCTAACAAACATACAAAAAGAAAACACAGACGAATTTGGAACATCATCCTCCTTTTTGGAAGTCGGTTAAAAATACACCAATATAAATAATTTTAATTGATTAGTTCAATTTATTGTTGTAAATATATTTTTTAGGGTTCCATAGCTGAATGAAAAAAAACGGAACCCTTATAGATTTGTCATATATATATATATGTGTCTGTCTGTCCGTCCGCATGTCACAGCCACTTTATTCCGAAACTATTAAGACCACACAGTTGAAACTTGGTAAGTAGATGTTTTGAGGGCCCGGTGGTGTAACCGGGAGAACGGTCGCCTTCGACGCCAGAGATACCGAGTTCAATCCCCGCCGTGCACCAATTGATTTTTCTATCGTATGTATAAAAAAAATGTTAAATGTATGTTCGCTTTTCACAGTGACCCTCCCGTGAAGCAAACCATCGTTAATAAACCAATAACCCCCGCATGATTGTAGGACACTATCTAGTGTCCGCCTGGCCAGCTACCTTGAGGGTTCAAGTTGAAAATCTGTCGCTAAACATATAATCTGTTCCGGCAGCTATCCTTGAGAGCCAGTGTTCAATTCTAGGCCTAGCGTGCTTACCATCTTCGACCGCATCATCACTTACCAACAGGTGAGATAGTGGTCAAACGCTAGCCTATAAGATATATATAATAACCGGCCAAGTGCGTGTCGGGCCACGCGCAATGTAGGGTTCCGTAGTAGCCTGTTATTCAATGCAAGTCTTTACCCGTTATAAACAAGCAACTAGGTACTCCGTCTTTGTCACTTTAAAGGATTTATTCTAAGGATTTTGTATTTGGTACAAAATTATCCAACACCCAAGTTCAACGACTATTACTGCTAAACTAATAAAGTTATCTTAACCGCTATAATTTTCCTTTTAAGTTCATGAAATGCACTATTATCATGAATTTTCCCAGATTTTTCAAGCCAGCAGTTTAGCTTTTAGAGGGGGGGGGGGACGCCCTACTGGAACATAAATTTGCACTTGAAAGTTTAATATTTCGTAAATGGAGCATTCAATCGAAAAATGGTATTCTATTATATATATCCGTAAGTCATTTTAAAAGACCTATTCAACGATACCCTACACGATGGGGTAGACGATGAAAAAAAAAATCACTTCCACTTCTCTAATAGGGGAGCTACCATAAAAAAAATATTTTTCAAAATTTTATTTGAGCACTTTGTCGGCGTCATTCATTTACACACCCCCACAAAATTACAGCTTTCGAAACATGACGAAACTAAAAAAAATGTATTCTCTAAACCGCTTCATGACTTTTATACAAAAATAAAAGATCAAGGCGGGCTCCCCATATATGGAACTGAAAATAATAAATAAAAATATCATTAAACATATACGTGCGGGGTTTCTAAAGATTTAGATAGGTCTTTAAAAAAGACCGGTCAAGTCAAGTCAACTCGCCCACCGAGGCTTTCGTACCAACTTGTCGTTCTCAGTTCTTGCGCTTCTTTACTCTATAATTTTTTTTTCTTTAATCTGTTGTTCTAGGATAAAGCACTAAAACTTTGTAGTAAGTTTCGTGTGTTTCCCAAATAAAACAAAGATAACAAAAATGAATGACATTATGATTGTAACGTTCGCATTTTAAATGAACGACTCAGGCAACCCTGAAAACATGGCGATGTATCTCAGAACAAAATTACATTTCGTTACGTAGTATTTATTATTATCTTTTCTATGATTTCGTTATTATAATTGTTTCTTTAGAATAATAGTTATTTAATGTGTACCTATCTACAAAAGCTCACTTTTTTAATGGTTTCCAATCGTCCTTTGTAATTTCTGCTCACTTTTATCGCACATTTAGTCAGAATCAGAATCAGAATTATTTATTTGCCTAAAATGTTGGTATCATTGGTGTTGACAAATTGTAAAAAATAGTTCCGTAAACATTTTACCACAAAGCGGCATGCAAATATCACATATACAAAATCTAATCATTAAAAATATTATTATCACATTTACTAAGTCATAATCAAAATAAAATAGAATTATAATTTTACATGTTTACTAAGTCATTATCATTTAAAATAGAATTAAAGCTATATTATAGATAAATATAGATGTCAATTATTGTAGGATTATAAATTATTTTAAAAACTCTGCTACATTATAGAAACATTTTTCTTGTAACCAACACTTAAGATTTTGACAAAATCGTGTCATTGGAAGATTTTTTATCTCTTTAGGAACAGAATTGTAAATGCGGCCACACATTACGAGTCATTTTGAAATGGCTCAGAACCAATGTTGACTGCTGAATGTCAGTGACACTACTAAGTAGGCGGAATGAGCTTAAGGGCTAACAGTTAGCCGTTACTTTTTTTGGCCCATAGGTTTTCAGACTGTACATCTTGACAAGTAAATTATCTAAGTAAAGAATCACAAATGAGTTGATTAGGTTTCTTTCAGTGAGGTCGTGAGGTACCCAAATATCGAGCTTTTCTGTATACCCAGTTTTTTTCTAATGCGCCAAAACTGTTTTGTGGTCAATTTCTTCAGCTACGTCGTAACTACTGATATGCCGATCTTGCTCCACTTTTTCAAAAATGGCATCCATTTTATCCGTAATAGGGCGGGCGACCAGAGCGAGGTGCTTTGACATCAAAATTTCCGGATTGAAAACGCTTAAACCAAATTTGTGCTACTCTCACAGACACTGCACTAGGGCCATAAACATCGCAAATTTTTTTCGCGGCTTGCGTTGCATTTTTACCTTTTTAGGGTTCCGTAGTCCTGACAAGGAACCCTTATAGTTTCGTCATGTCCGTCTGTCTGTCCGAGGTTTTGCTAAGAGACCGTTAATACTAGAAAGCTGTAATTTTGTGGGGGTATGTAAATAAATGACGCCGACAAAGTGCTAAAATAAAAATTTGAAAAATATTTTTTTTTAGGGTTGCTCCCCTATATGAGAAGTGGGGATGAATTTTTTTTTCATCATCTACCCCATCGTGTGGAGTATCGTTGAATAGGTCTTTTAAAATGACTTAAGAGTTGCTAATACTATTTTTCCATTAAATGCTCCATTTACGAAATATTAAACTTTAAAGTGCAAATTTTCGTTCCAGTAGGGTATGCTTGCCTATCCAGCTTTTAAAAAAATGTCATGAAATGTCAAGGAATTTTATTAAGCCTCCTTAGACCGGGCACTATAGAAGAACATTCATAAACCAAAAATTAAAAAAATACTTTCCCGCCCTAGGGCAGAAATGACCTACTTTGCGTGCACTTATCGAGGAACAAACCATCACTTATCGAATAGATGGGATGAAAAATAATGTAATATAAAGTGACGCGTAGCGAGCGACAGCCCTTGTTAAAGCACCAGCCGAGCCACTATAAACCGGTTTCACTCAGTACGTGACAGGCGGCACACAGGCCGCTGGTGCTCACGCACTCACGTGCGTCTACGTCATCATCACAGCGCAGTTGTATGAAGCTTTGTCCCGGTTCCTTCTTTACTCATGTGTCTTCACAGTACGTAAAACAAATGAAAATCACACATCAAAGTGAATATAATACTACTCACACATTTTCCAAATTTGAATATGGAATTATCTTCTTTCAAATTTAAACTTTTAATGATACCAAAATCAGCTAGATACAAATAGTATAGCCAAAGAGATTTTATTACATGTTCATACTTACTATAATGCGAAAAGACTTTTTCCCCAACCTAATATGTTGCAGCCAACTAGCTTAATTAGCCGTTCAATCAACAGCCTAGCCTCTTTACTTTCAACTAGCTGCCTGAGTGATATTCAGCGTTATTACAACATTTAATAAACTGGCTTAGTCTGACACTAAGGCAACACACTAGAGAACAGTGACCACCGCATGATGTGCGGCGACGAGCGTAGCGAGGAGGGGAGCCGCGGCCGCGGCCGCGCGTCACAAGAACCGACGCCATGGCGTTTAAATGAAGGTACAGAAGACCGTCAAATGGCTGAATATCATTCAGGCCGCTAGTTGAACGGCGCTGTTTAGTAAAGAGGCTATGCTGTTATTAGATAGGCTAATTAAGTTAGATGCGACGATGGTGTTCATAGATTCATGTTTTTATTTTCAGAGTTTTACCACTATCTCACCTGTTGGTAATTGATGATGCGGTCGAAGATGGTAAGCACGCTTAGGCCTAGAATGGGAACTGGCTCTCAAGGATAGCTGCCTTAACACATTAGATTGTGTCGACAGATTTACTAACTTGAGGGTGGTGGCCAGGCGGACACTAGATAGTGTCCTACCACCATGCAGAGGTTGTTGGTTTCTTAATGATGTTTTTCCATCACCAGAGGGCAACTGTAAAAAGCGCACATACATTTTTCGATAGAAAAATCCATTGGTACATGGCGGTTTGAAATGGGTACCTCTGGCGTCAAAGCCAACCGTTCTCCCGATCACGCCCCGGGCCCTCAAAGTATATATATGTATAAGTGTATAATTATTTTTGAAGGTACTTTTATAATGAGAAGTGAAACTACTAAAGTGTAAAAGATTTCTGTGTTTCCTGTGTTGTAAGTTTTATTTACAAGGTAAAACATAAAACATATTCTACTTACCTGTTGCACAAATCCTGGCTGCGATGCTCCCTGATTAAAATTATCATGCTGAGAGCCCCATTGGTTGTTGGAACCCATATTAGATGACCACTGTTCTGAGTGGATAGGATTATGAGATCCCTGATTCATGGGACCCCTCACATCAGGTCTTTGATTTTGAAGTCCCTGCTCCATAGGTCTTTGGAAATTATCAGGTCTTACTGTAGGAGGCATCAGTGGTCCCGTTCTAGTATCTGGCTGCTCATGCAGTGCCCGTCTTTGCCCCGATGGAACATAGTTTCCATGGGAGCCAGGATGTCTCTCAGGAGGACCTTGAGGTCCCTGACGGTTTCCGTAATCATTAACGGGCTGATTGGGATAATTTTGTCTTGGTTGGTTTGGGTAATCATTCTCAGGAGCATTCTGGTAGTTAGGCCTTTGGTCATAGTTTTGTTGTGGTGGAGGGTTTAAGGGCTGCAAAATTTAAATTAAATTAGAGGTACCTAGGTATAGTTAAACGGCAAAATATTAACACTTTGACTGCGGCACATTTTCGCATATTTTTTCTTTTTTTTAATTTTTTTTCGTAGGTGTGGCATCAAATAAAAACTAAAATCCAACAGCAGAAGGTCACACACACCCCTTGTGAAAAAATTAATTTAAAATAAACATGTGTTCTATTTTTTTTTTTATTTACTTCCGATACCAAATATCGAAAAAACACACAGTGTGTGTTTTCAGCAGCGAACGAGTTAAATACTAGCTGGCCCGGCGAACTTCGTACCACCTAACAGACAATGAATGTCGTGTTACCTTTTAGATTAACTTAATTTAGGCTTTTATAAACGTAATACAATGAATACAAAAGAGATATTAAATTCAGTAATGTATTATGGCACTTTGATTATCAAGTAAATAATAAAGTTGTGGCAATACAGAAATAGAATAAAAATACAACAATCAAGTACTTCAACCGCGTGTCAGCAAGACATGATGCAATGAAACAATGTTATTATTGTTATAGATAAGTTATTAACTTGAAATTAGTTCGGTTAAGTTTAATTTTGATTGTAAAAATATAATCACCAGTATTTAATTTTAATTCTGAATAAGTATAGGTACTTACTTAATGAATAACTGTCTAATATTTTTTGCCTTATGGATAAGACTGTATACATACAACATTCAAAACTTGGCTATCACATTCTTACATATCTCTGTATTTACCTACATTCTGACAAAATATAAAATTGATTAGGCATTGATTATTATTGCCTCGATTGCTTGTAAGCATACATTTTTTTTAAGTTTCATTATGTCTCCACACAATTAGTGTATTTAACCAGTGTCAAATATTAAATCAATTTTGGTCGTAGAGATGAGTCAGAGTCACATTTCAGCTCAGTTTTCAAGTAAAAGTCTAGTCTAAGTCATACCTTCAGTAAAGATGAGGTGTTTACTGAAGATTTTCAGTGGAATTTTAGTGAGAATGCAAATAGCATGTTTTTCAACATTGTGCTGTTTCCCTACAAACACACACATTCACCAAAAAAATTTAGATGATCAGGCATTAGCCAAAGTTTGCAGATCCTAGAAGTTATAAAGTCAGTAGTGGCAGCATTTCTTTGTTACAAAAAATGCTTGAGAAACGAGATATAAAAACCTGACACAAATTATCATGAACCAGCATCAAGAACAGTAAAAACAACTTACTTTTCCAACAGGTACAAGCTTGAGTACATGCGTCGGAGACATACGAAACCCGTCCAAGTTCTTTATGACCCTATAGCCCTCCGAGTCATCCGACAGACCGATCCTCACTTTCTTAGAGTTAGGACCGTCCGCTACTACATTGTCTATTATTAATTCTGTAATGTTGCATTCCTGCTTCACTAGAGCTTTTATGGTTAGGAAATTAGTCTGAAATATGAGAAATTGTTATAAAAGAATTGCTACTCATGTTGAATGCTATTCAAGCATTGATGGAGGTTTCGCTGGCAACTGGCAAGTACTTACTCTGGGCGGCAGCCCATGTATTGTGATCATCATCTTGCATCGATTTTGTTAGCAATGCTCTGTCATATATATATTTTTTTATAGGGAAGTAAATTTCACAAGAATTGCCTCAAAATGTTGAATATTAGAAGAACTTCTCAATAATTTTTACTTGGCTGCATTTAGTGCTTTTTTTTCTCACACACATTCTCACCAAAGAGAATATAACCACTACGTTAAGAAGAGTCGGGACTCCCATAGAGCAAACTGACCAAATAGCGACATGTCAAAACGAGAAGTAACGACGTCAAAGTAAGAAATAGTGAGTGAGACGAATATAGACTTCCATCGGACGCGCCCCCCTTTTCATTAGTTTTCATAGATCTTTTTTTTTGTACTGCAGTTTCGGTAGACTGATTCTCACAGACTACAGTTTTTTTTTTAAGTTTTATCATGGCTCCACACGATTAGTGTATTTAGCCAGTGTCAAGTATTGAAATTCTTCAAGTTTCTATAAATTTTAGTCGAAGAGATAGGTCAAAGTCAAGTCACATTTCAGGTCAGTTTTTTTCAAGTAAAAGTCTAGTCTAAATCATACCTTTAGTAAAGATGTGGTGTTTACTGAAGATGGAATTTTGGTGAGAACGCAAATAGCATGTTTTTCAACATTATGCTGTTTCCCTACACTCGCACACATTCACCGGCACTTAATGGTTAATAATCCACATTTATTACACATTCACTCGCGGAAGAACACAAGTTTTAGGAAAAAATACAATGAGATCACACACACTTTTCCACGTTCCCGCCAGTCTACTGAAGCTGCAGTACAAAAAAAAGATCTATGAAAAGGGGGGCGCGTCCGATGGAAGTCTATATTCGTCTCACTCACTATTTCTTACTATCTCTTTCGTTTGGTTGTCATAATAAATGCCATCAAGTACCATGATGTGAAGAAAAAGAAGTCTCATCTCTACTTAGTCTGTGGCTAGCATGTATTTCTACTTAGCCTGTGGTAGCGTGTTAATCGGCTTTTTCAAAATAATTATTTTATTGTTTTATTTTGTGTTTTACAATAAATAACCTAGTGTGGACTATAGAAAGCATACATTTAGCATGAATTTAAGGTGTTTGATCATTAACACCTTGCTTGTAAGTGATAATGAAACATAAATAGTGAAATATTAGCGGGTTAAGGACTGCAAAGACTTACTCTACTAAACGTTATTTTATGGTAAGATTTCCACTTTATGAAGCTCAGTTAGTAGAATATCTTAAAATAATAGCCGTTTACTGCTTCTTTAGGCCAAATATCTCAATATTTCATCAATTAACAATCTTTATAAACTGTTTGTGAAAAATAGTGCGGGGCGCATTGCGGTGCTTGTCGATATCGATAGTGTATATTATTATATAGTTATGATATGATCAGTGATCGGAATAGAAGTGTAATTTCGCGAGATGTTATGACAATATTTTAATAGGGATAAACCATCAAAGTGATATTGACTAATTTTAACCAACAATGTCCGCAAGCTCATACTCATCATCGGACAATGATTTCGTCCTTCTGGTGATGAATACATCAAGACGAACTTCAAGCTACCTGGCACTATACCTAGACCCTTTCAGGCGTCCACTCATAACAATTTTGCTTCTGTACAAACAACACTTATTATTCTGTTTTCATTAGGTCAATGACGCTGAATAGCTGATTTATGGTTGAATCTGGCTAAGTTTACGTAAAAGTTTAACATGTGATAATATGATAACTCGCGATCCCAGTTAGATACTGAGGAAAGGAAGACTTTGTTGGTAGACTATACATCAGGCTAGGTATGGCATGCACAGTTTAAGTATTACTACACCCTTTTGTTACACCTTGTATAATTTACAGCCAGTGCTGGATTTAGAGGTCTGGAGGCCTTGGGGCAACATAGGAGTGGATGCTTCCTGGCCCCAAATTATTTTCATAATAAAATGAAGATAATTTTTCAGTTGAGTTTTCCAGTAAATAAATTATTGTGAAACCAAGTAGTATAGATTCTTTTATTTATAACCAAAAATAATATTAATATGATCGGAAATAAGAATGATCTGAAATGAAATTTTAGCGTTAACGAACGAAACCTTCCAAGCTTTTTAGGGTTTGGTACTTCAAAAGGTTAAAAAAGGAACCCTTATAAGATCAATTTTTGTCCGTCTGTCCGTGTGTCTGTCTGTCTGTCCGTGTGATGATACTAAGATACTGAAGATGAAGAAGATATTGAGGTATATAGTCCCTATTAGGTGTATAAAAATCAAGGTCCTGAGGCAACACGATAAAAAGATATGGGCAAATTTAGATTTTCGCAAAACTTGTAAATACCAAAATTTAACAAAATTGTAATCTTCGGAAATTTTCCTTTACTTGTGCTGTAAGATCTTGCTTTTAACTAAAATGTACAATTCTAGGTCAACTGGAAGTATCCTATAGGTTTTGGGTCGAAAACCTATACTAGGTACTTCCCGTTGACCTAGAATCACAAAGTTAGGCAAGAAGCAAGGTTTTATAGCACAAATAGAGGAAACATTTAAAAAAAATGTTGTAAATTAAAGGGTGCTCCACATACATAGTATCGCCAATTAAGATAGGTCTCTGAGTTATATCAGCGCTCATACAATTTAGAGGTCTAGCTTAATTGGTTCCATCAGAAGCCTCGATGAGCAAGTCCAACTCGACTTGGCCGGTTTTTTTAACCGAAATATCGTTGATGATTTAGATCTTTGAATTTTTTTTACTGTAGGGTGTGTAGGCCCCGCGGCTGCTGCCCCGGTTGCCCTCCCCTAAATCCAGCCCTGTATACAGCATGCCCCAGAAATTAGTGTTAAGCGATAAGCTAATAAGTCAATATTACATTACAGGTATATCGTTATCTTAAGCTGCTGATGCCGATGCCGAATGAGCGAACCCTACAGAGCATCATACTCCAAAAATAAAAAACTTAATAAAATTTAATATTTTGTTTTACTGCCTATCATTTTCTCAAACTGGTTTTGTCTTAGTGGTGGAGTTGTGTAACGTAACATAATGCCTGGTAACGGAGCCCTGGAGGAGGCCTACCGCACGCTAAATCCCTAAAGGAACCAGGAACCTAGACAAGATAAAATATGAACACGGGACACACATATTAAAGATATACTACAAAACTCTACGGTACTTATCTTAAATACACTTAAAGTTTATTACTGCTCTACTACAAAAATCCTCTATATAGACCTTGTGACGTATATCAATTCATTAGCCAAAGTCTGCATCTTAGCTTTTCGCAGCTCCTCCCGTATGAACCTCATTTCTGGACGTAGCTGTTGGTGAGCCTTCGGACCCATGCCGCTGGTCAGTTGAGGGTCTATGCCCGCTAGCTGCTGGTCGAATCTGGCTCCCACATCGGCGTCCAGGATGGCAGCATCTATCATGCATCTCATTGAAGGCTCTGGATACAATTCCGTTTTTAGCGATTTTATCGTAAAAGAAATACGATAGAAGATTTTCTACCATAACCATTGGAAGCGTATATATAAAGTACTCTGTGATTGGAAGGCCCATCAATTTCATTTTCTCTTGCTGCTTACATAATCTTGCTGTCTACTCTTTTTCATCATTATTCGTCCATTTCTTTGTCCAGACTGACTTCTCCATGTAATCCGTCATTGTTTTTCGTTTTTCAAATTTGAAAACGTTCCGTAATAAGAAACATAAATTCTTTTAATACAAAAGAGTATATGTATGATATGAACATGAAATAGGTGGTTTACGAAATGCCACAGTTGTTAAACCAAAATAGGAAAAATATAACTTTCACAATCTAACCACTAAAACAAAATTAGTTAAGTACAATATATAACATTCTAAAGTATTGACCAAGCAACGGTAGTTCGATCGTTATCGATGTTTTTGCCGACACGGTACATGACTAGGTTTTTTTTTTGTTATGTTGGTCAATTGACAGAAGATTATTTCGCTGGTATTTTGGCTACTATAAAAGCCCTGTGTTTTGACATTTCGTTATTTGGTCAGTTTGCTCTATGGGACTCCCGACTCTTCTTAACGTAGTGGTTATATTCTCTTTGGTTCCCGCCAAAAAACCCAGACTACAGCTGGCCTACCATGACCTCTTATTGCGATTCAATTGCGAACCTAAACTGAACTGCTTTGTTGTTTCGTACCATAACCTCGTTTAAATCCAATAAAAAGGACCAACTAAATAATCGCCAAAATAAAACCTAATCTGAGTCGCAAAGTTGATTTCATTCATTCAGTTCGTACCATCACCATATAATAGCGATTCTGTTTCGACTCTTATGTGTCAATTCTAACGGTTCTGATAAAGTTGTTATATTTCCTGCGAATATTGAAACGTTTTAGCATTTAAGTGGTAATTTTGGGATTTTAATAAGTTTCTCCGCCTATTTAAAACCATACCAACCCATAGATGCTCGAATTGTGTGATGGTAATTATTATGCACTAGAGTCTAGACTTCTTGGACGAGTTTAGGTACCAAGGTTTTCATATAAGAATATTACGCTGCGCGACAATCAATATCAGAAATAATTTTCAGGCTAAGTATCCATTTACGAATGCTACAAAGTAAAAACTTGTACATACCTCATTTTTAGGGATCCGTAGCTGAATGGCACAAAAACGGAACCCTTATAGATTCGTCATATCTGTCTATCTGTCTGACTGTCTGTCTGTCTGTCTGTCTGTAATTCTGTGTCTGTCCGTCCGTATTTCACAGCCACATTATTCAGAAACTGTTAGGACACGGTTAAAACTTGGTAGGTAGGTGTATTTTGTGAACCGCTTTACAATTTTTATACAATAATAATAATATATAAATATTAAGAACTGAAACTAAAAAAAAATCATCAAACCTATACGAGTGTGGTGTCTATAGATAGGTCTTTAAAAATTACATTGAGGTTCCTAATACAATTTTTTCTCAAAGTCAGTCATATAGTAAAACGATCCTCCCCTCCAACTTTTCAAGTACGGAATAGAATAATCTAAAAAAATATATATGCTGTAGATATAAATAAAAAATGTATCGAAACTTGGTTTGAACGAGATACAGTCAGCAGTTTTTAAGATATAGCGACCGCAAATATAACTTAGTTTTTCATACAAACACTATGAAAAATAAAATTAATATTTTGGTGGTGATTAGTTATAGTTATAAATTACTCTACTGTGTTACGGAACCCTACTAGTGCGAATGCGACTTGCACTTGGCCAGTTAATTAGATCTCGTCATAACACTAATTAACTACTTCTCAAATCACCTTCAAAACTACCGCGCTTGCGTCTGTACTCTATTGTTAGGGCGATTTGATATAACGTAAACATTACCCGCAACGGAAATGTTTACATTAATATCAAATCGCCATGACAGAGAACGCGTTCAAAACCAACAAACAATACCATACAAAATCTTTTTATGTGGAGATTTTGTGATTATGGTGTCCTCAAATTCATGTAGGTTGATTCTTTTAACGATATTTAAATAACATAATAGCATACAATTCATTAAAATGAACAAAAACCTATATTTTTTCATAAACTCAAACATTTCATTTTACCGTAACTTTCCGTTAGAAGATGATAATTAGAAAGCAGTAGTTTTAGAACGCAGCCTTGTAGTTGACTCGACACTAGTGATGTATTTTGCAATTCAGTATCGAACTTTCGTTCATTCATTCCAGTGGCAGCGATCCACATTAGGTTTTGTTTAATTAAGCTCATAGTACAAAAAAAAAAAGATCCAGTTAACACAATCGTCTCAGAATTGAATCGCTATTTAAAAGGTCATGGTAAGCCTCCAGTTAGTATATATTATGTTACTCTTTTTGCAGACTACTAAGGAGATACTACCACAGATTACTATGTGTCAGATAGATACTTTGTATTCTCATTCTCAATGATTCTCTCTCACATCACAGACTAACTGACTAAGTACCACTGGTATTACCACAGACAGCTAAGCTGCTAAGTAAGTAAGACGTACTAAGTTGAGATCACAGAGACTAGCTAGGTACAGACTGGATTCGTGGTAGGTAGAGATGCTACGCACGGAGGATAGAATACATCCGTGATGCTACGCATCATTCTCAGCAATTCTCAGTCTCTGCACAGTCACAGATTACTTTAATTAACTGTGTATGTACAGACTAAGTAAGTAAGTAGCTGCTACGGTGTAGAGTCTGTGCAAAAAGAAAACCGTCGTAGAAATTAAGTCGCGTCGGTCGTCGGTCGTTTTAATGTACTGTTTTTGTTGCATTGACAACACTGCTGTGTAAGACTAAAAATGTTTAATACTTGGTAGGTACCTACTCTTATCGTTATCGAGTGGTACTAGGTAGTTATATACCTTCCTTCCTTTACTTACCTTTGAATGTTAGTTCATCGTAAAGCCACGACGATTATCTTTATGCACTGACTCATAGTAATCTGTGATACATACGTAGTTAAGTATATCTCCTCTGTGGTCTGTGTGTAAGTAAGTAAGTAGTAATGTACAGTCCCACAAGTATAACTTGGCGGTGGTGGTTTTTGGAACTAATTCCGCTCTCTTGAAACTGTGAGTTTGACGTTTGAGAGATTACCGCGACATTATTGTTGATAAATCTGCTACATTAAAATAGTTCAATAATGCCAAAAGTAATTAAAAGTGATTTAAGAGAAACTGTTATCAAAGAACAAAGTAAAAGCACAGTGGCGCACAGCCGCGCCAAGTTATACTTGCCGGACTGTAATATAATAGCATTTGTAAATAATTTTTGGAGCTCAATAACAATACTAAATAGGGCTGCGTTCACGACCTACGCTCGGAGTGCACCCAAACGCTCTAACCCCGTTCACGACCTCAGAGCGTCACATTCGCTAAACGAGTTAGAGAGAGAGGTTAGAGCGTTCGGTTGCACAGGTTGCATTCCGAGCGTAGGTCGTGAACGGAGCCATGTATTGTTATTGAATTTTATTATAAATCTTATGTTTTCTCTTTTTTAATATGTAAATTCTTAACAATCTTGTGTTAATTTTAACCGACTTCAAAAAAAAGTGGAGGATTCTCAATTCGACCGCATATTTTTATTTTTATTTTTTATGTTTGTTCGGGGATAACTTTGTCGTTTAGGCACCGATTTTGATTATTCTTTTTTTGTTCGAAAGGAGATATCCCAAGTATAGTATCATGGTAATTTTATCGAGGTCTGATTAATATCTCCAGAGATATTGAAATAACATCTCAAAATTTGTACTGAAAATGAACATTGAAGTCGGTTCTTTTTTAGTTTTTAAACGATATTATTATTGGTCCGGAATGGACAAACTATTTGGAACAATATTTTAAATTTAAGACCTAAACTATGTACACAGTTTTACGCAATAAAACATTTCTATTCTATTATTTTCTTGTGTGATAATGCCATGGAGGTCATCATAATCAGCCAGTATCAGTCCACTGCTGGACATACGCCTCTCCCAAGTCACGCCACTGAGCCCGATCTTCGGCTCTTTGTTTCCAGTCACTGCCCACTGCTTTGCGAATCTCGTCGCTCCACCTGGTCACAGGGCGTCCTACGCTACGTTTACCGATTCGCGGTCTCCACTTTAGAACCAATCTACCCCAACGGTTATCAGTCCTACGGCAGAAATGACCAGCCCACTGCCACTTCAGTTTGCTAATCCGTTGAGCTATGTCGATCACTTTAGTTTGTGGCGTCCTTATGCCATACCTTAAACTTTTTTGACGATGTTTTTATCTTGGTGGTCAATCTTTTTGAATTATGTTTATGTTTTAAATAGATCACCATTGTCAGAAGCGTTTTGACACCAGAATTTTTATTTGTCAGTTTATACCAAATTCTTACCAAAAGTAGTCATATAAGATATTACTAGAGAGTGAAATCATTAAAACACGCTTTTATTATTTAGGGCACCCGGTCTGCAAATTAAAGAACACTGATTAATTACATGGTGTTTTCTTAAGCAAAACACCACAAGCGTCAATGCGGTCTTGGTGTACACCGTGACCGTCTTCATAAAAGATATGTACCTTTTGCTTCACATTTAAATTAGCTCCGCGGCATGAATTAGCAATAAAGGGGTCATAGCTCGCCAGCTCTGTCCATAGCCGGGATTTGTAAGCGAGTGCCATGTCTCAACTAGTAGCAAACCGCTGGACCATCAAGTGTTTTCCGCATCCTATCTTAAGTAATAGATTCTAGGGAAGGCACGTGCAAGCAGCTGGGATTTTCCGGGATATTTCCCGGAGGTCCCAAAAGTTCTCTGGCGAATTACCTCGTTCCGGGTTCGATCCCGCAGAGAAACACCGAGCATAGCTCTCTCCATAGCTCGCTGAGCGACTTTTAATTGGTGGACCAGTCTAACTGTGACTGTCCACGTCTCGGCTCCGTATGTCATCACGGAGTTTTCCGAATGCTGCCCAGCCCAGCTGAATTCTTCTCTGAATTTCCTTTTCGAAGTTGTGTTTGCCTAGCTGGAGCGTCTGCCCTAGGTGATAACTTCGAGTGGGATTCCAAATACGGCAATCAGTTCCGGAACAACGTGCTCGTTGTACATGACTTTGGTTTTATCCAAATTCATCCGAAGACCGATGCGACGAGAAGAATCAGCTAGGCCATTCAACATTCTTTGTAGGTCCTGCAGCGTCTCTGCCATAATGACGATGTCATCTGGGAATCGTAAGTGAGAGATGTACTTGCCGTTGATGTTAATGCCACAATCTTTCCAGTCCAGCGTCTTAAACATATCCTCCAAGGCGTTAGTGAACAGTTTCGGGGATATGACGTCCCCCTGTCTCACTCCTCGACGCAGGTGGACATGTTTAGTTCGCTGGTTCTGTACTTGTACAATCATCGTTGCGGCATTATATAGACATCTCATCACTTCGATATATCGCCAGTCGACTTGGCAACGCTGCAAGGACTCGAAAACAGACCAGGATTCGATTGAGGTTGAAACTCGTCGAATCTTCGCGCAAGACGGTTCGTGATGACCCTTGAAAACAGCTTATAGACATGGCTCAGAAGCGAAATCGGGCGGTAGTATTTTAAAAGCGTTTTGTCTCCTTTTTTGAAAAACAAAACCACCGTGCTCCTATTCCATACCTGTGGAGTTCTCCCAGTGAAGAGAACAGAATTGAAGAGCGTTGCAGCTGGCTTACAGCTTGGGCTCCTCCAGTTTTTAGAAGTTCCGTTGTGATTCCGTCTTCACCTGGGGCCTTTCCATTTTTGAGCTGTTTAAGGGCCATCACGATCTCATCTCGGCTGACTTCGGGCAGGTCTTCTGTGAAGTGGCGGGTTAATGTGGCTCTACGGCCATGGAGGTATGGAACTTAAAATAGCTGCCATTGATTGTCTAATGATCCATTGATGACTTTGAATGACACAATCTTAGCACTGGACCAATGGACAATCAATGTCAGCCATTTTATGTTCCATTATAACGTTTAGGTATCCTCCTTTTGTTTGTTGGTATTTCGTGTCCTTATTATATACGTCAACGGATAGGATAATGCGTAGCATCTCTTCTTAGTCTGTGGTCTGATACATCTATGTCTGACACATAAAGTAATCTGTGATCTATGTTGATTGAAATGAGTGATAGTAGTTGCGTATAGTATCGACAATATTTTTGCAGGATTTTAATGGATTCGCATTTAATTCTTGAATTTACAATTAGCCGGAAAAGAAAATAGTTAATCAGAGGAAATTAATCATATATTATCCATCATGTTATTAACAATTCATAATCTGCCGATACACGTAAGTAGTCCTTTCCTATCTGTGATGCATGGTATCGTAGGTAGGTCTCATGGTAGTTGCATATAGATGCTTAGATTAGAACGCATGACTTCTGTAAGTTTAAGTACATTACAGGTGAAGGCTACTTAATACCCTACGCAACGCCAAGATAACGAAGGCGAACTTGGAGTGTTCGTATGTTTTATTTCATATGTAACATGTGAAAGATCACAATGTAAACCGAAAGTACCGGCCAACCTACCTTTATTATGCGGTATTGTACATTTTGTATCAATAGTTTTCCAGAGAAACAATAATGTAATATACATATGAAATAATTAGTACTATGCTCCATAACTGATCGATGTGATTGTGAGGTAATTACAGTTGGCCAGTACTTGATTAGGTGTGAATCCCATGTATGTACCCCCAAAATGTACCCATGAATTGTGTAGTCACAGAAGGTATACACATGATCCACGGTTATTTAATATATCAGTAATGTGACTCCATATAAATGGCCGAGTCAAAAGTACTTATAACCGACGAGCATGTATGAAGGCGTTCATGAAAGTGGAAGAAGCGAAAGAGGTATGTCAGGATCGTAGCATGTGGAAAGAAGTAGTCTCTGCCTACCCCAATGGGAAAAAGGCGTGATTGTTTAAATGGTCGGAACGCGAGTCATGCCTACTCTCCTCAAGTTCGGTATGCAATTGGTACCCAGCTCACAATAAAATGTCATCTGTGAATCTGCCGCAGTGACGAAGGAACCGTGTGATGGTATGGTTGTAAAAAAAGTATGTAAATTGTTAATATTTGATTGAATATATATTCTACTTTATATGTAAAAAATACTGTACCGTTTGCATGATTACATACTGAGCAGTGCCGCGCAGAACGCTAGTATTGATTTCATTGTAACACGACATTACTGATGTATTATATTACCGTGCATGATCTGTGGGTTGCAGTGCCCATTTGCCCAAGGATGACCAAATGAAAGTCTGAGGAAATTGTTTGGAATTAGTTGCATTACAACACTGAGTAACATCAAAGTGTAGCTATAGCTTGCATCAGAAGCAACAACTGTAGATTGCAGGTATCATAAATGCTAATCTTGCAATTTATACCAACTTGTTACCAAAAATAATACCAAAGTACTTTTTCCTCGACCTATTATGTACATTAACTCGTTCGCTGCTGAAAACACACACTGTGCATTTTTTTATTTTTAGGTATCGGAAGTAAAATTAAAAAAAATATTTTTTTTAAATAATTTTTTCGCAAGGTGTGCGTGTGACTTTCTGCTGTTGGATTTTAGTTTTGATTTGTGCCACAGCTACGAAAAAAAAATTACGCAGTCAAAGTGTTAAAAATTATGCTCAGTGTTAACCATAGACCTTGGATTCACTACATTACTCTCACAACAGATAAAGCTAATATTTAAGTTATTCTTTTGTTCTACATGTTATGAGGCCTATACAAAAAAATGAATAAAGACAAATATTCTAACTATTTTTAACAGACTTCCGAAAAAGAGAAGGCACTCAATTTGTCTGTTTTTAGGGTTCCGTACCTCAAAAAGAAAAGAAGGAACCCTTATAGGATCACTTTGTTGTTTGTCTGTCTGTCTGTCCGTTTGTCTGTCTGTTTGTCAAGACCCTTTATCTCTGGAAAGGTAGTGGTATCAAGTTTAAACTTATAATTGTATATGTGATTTATTTGTATAACTAATACTAGGGTCTACGGTATCTTTTGGCTGTGAAAAAATCAAACCTGTAAGTCAACATGATTAAAAGATATGACCATTTATGTTGCGTATTTTCAAATATTTTGCAATTTCATAAGGGAGTCAATACTTGTAGGGTACTTCCTGTTCACCTAGAATCATGAAATTTGGTAAGAAGCAAGGTATCAAACCACTTATATAGGAATAAATCTTAAAACCGTAAATATGTAGTTTAATAACAAAGAAAAAAGTGAATTTACTATTACACTTTTTATTTGCGTTTGTGCAATACATTGTCTATGAATCAAACTGTAAAGTTAAGTTTGTCCTATAACCTAGTTTGAGAAGTTGGTACGGATGCCTCGGTGTCCGAGTCCATCTCGCACTTGGCCGGTATGGTGGGTATTTCAGCATTAAAATCATGCAAAATTTTTTTTAAAAACACCGGCCAAGTCGATTTAAGTCACCCACCGAGGCTTCCGTGCCAACGTTGCTTTGTTCCAATTAAGCTAGACTTCTAAATTGTGTGAGCGCTCATATAACTCAGGCCTATCTTAATAACAGAAATTTTTATACTGACAGTTAAAAATGTATTAAAATTAAGCCAACATGACCAAAATCATAATAATTTTTAATTTTAAACAATTGGCTACTTTCACCGGTTCATGGTAAAGTTTCAGATATTTGACAGATGATGACAAATAAAAGCTGTCAAAAATCTTAATTTTTTTTATATCTAGCATTTGACTACTATCTTGCCTGGTGGTAAACGTGGTATAATGATGCTAGGCCTAAAATACTCTGATGTGGGAGAGTGGGACGTCAGTGCAAGTCGTATTTTCCCCTACTACTACTATTATTATTATTGCAGACATTATATGCTGATATCAAAGAGGTGATAATATCTAAGTGTGGTTTGAATGAGGTGATCCTCGACAACCTTCAGAATGAGGGCAGCGGGATGAAGGTCACAGTGGGGGTAGCTGCAGAGGAAGATGCTGCTATATTGGTTCGGAAGATCAATGGACTCTACTATAGAGGGCAACAGTTGTATGTGCAGGATAAAAGGCAGAAGAAGGTCAGTTTTAATTTTAAAATATGCAACAGTATAAGCAAAAAGTTACCTGGTCCCCGCCACCGTCTGTCACTCCGCGGAACGGTCGCGCACGAGATTGCCGGATAATAGGATTCATTTTCAGAAATGTTGTTTTATTCATGTTTTTAATAATCAACATTATTGATAATCAACTTAAAATATAACTTCTCGACATCTATTGGCGAGTAGAAGTAACTTTGTGTAGTAGAAGTAGTGTTATTGTGTAGTTAAAGCAGTTAGTTACTCTCAATTGAAAAAAATAGTATTATTATTTGTCAATAGATGTCGGGAAGAGTCATATTTTTCTGTTTAAGTGGCAAAAAATACCGAGCAAAGCTCAGTGTTCAATCTGCAATCAAGACATTTATGTTTCTGCAACAAAAATGTCATTCCCACACATTTTGAACTTGCGTTAGCGTGAAGGCAAACAGGAAATTGGATTTTGTCTAGGGGCCCTGGACGCAACTAGATGGCAGCACAGGAAAAATTAGCACGCGCAAGCGTTTCATTTGTTAAATTTGTGGGCCTCGGTCGATTTGTTTACTTAGTTAAGTTTTAGTTGTGTATGTAGTGTGCAGTAATGAATAATATATCTTCAATTTTAGTTCTTAAAGAGTTTCATTTAGCTAGAATTAAAGGAAACTGTGGAAAGTTAGTCGTACGAACACTCAGTCTTCCAGATATTTAATAATATTAATTACCTTTGTGTTTACGTTTACTGAGTTGGTGTTAGAAGTTCGTTAGATGGCGTTCGGAAATTCGGAACCCTCCGTGTGCGGGACAAAAGTCTGACTCGCACTTGGCCAGTTTTATTTAAGAAATCGCCTCATTTGTTATAAAAGTTTTATTGCATAAGTTAATGGTACCAATCTCAAAATGAAAACCTCTATCTTGATACAAATATTCAGAAGTCCTGTTTTGCATTCATTCAGGAGTCAGAACAGCCGTACCGCACCACCATGGACCAGTCGAACTACATGGTCCAGCCCATGCAACAAGGGTTTGACTACAACACTCAAAATGCTCAAATTCAGGCATCTCTAGGAATGTACCAAGCTATGCCTAGCTATATTATGTACCCACAACCTAATCAGGTATTTGGTTATTTTTTATTATAGATTTTCTTTTATTGTTAGTTCTATTTCATCATCTATCTGCCTGTGTATTTTTTTTAACAGTTGCACAACCATTTATAATCAACTTCAAAATAGGAGGAGGTTCCCAATTCGACTGTTTTTTGTATACAAATGGTACCAACGGAACCCTTTTATAATTTTGCGCCAAATTTTAAGTGTCAGCCTCTTACGTTCAGATGATACAGCCCTGTAACTGTGACAGACGGACGGGTGGATAGCAGAGTCTTACTAATAGGGCCCTGTTGGCACCCTTTGAATACGCAACCCTAAAGACGAAGTTTAACGTCACTGGACGTTTAAAATCATTGGTAAACTTTACCCTTAAGCCTCGGTCTCGAAGACAGTGGTCGCAGCGTCACCACCACCGCCGCCGCCTGTCTCCGCGCCGCCGCCTGTCCCGGCGCCGCCGGGCCGAGTCCTTAGTCTTCCAGCACAAAATGGTGTGGTTATCTGGCGTGTGTTGATTATCACCTCTTAACCATGAAGTCAAAGGCTAGATACTGAATAAGTATTATGATCCACTGGCTCCACTGCTATTTATATCGTGATATTTGCTGGCACTACGGTTTATTAATGGATATCAATAGAGGTGACCGGATTTCATGATCCTAATACTGCATCGTTACATTATACATAAGATTAAGATTCTCGTACTCGCATACTTAATGTGCACCATTCACTTTAAGACATGCATCTGTTCTGAGCACTAAATATATACACTAGTAGTCCGCCTGGTAGCGGATCCAGTATCCACATAGCTTGGAGGGGGCTTGGCCCTGGAGACTAGTTGCATTGACTTTATGGAAATGGATGTCACGGGTGAACTTGGACGATTATTTGGGCATAAGCCCCCTAGCCCCTCTCCCTGGATCTGTTTCACAATTGAGAGGTAAGTTAAATAATTGAGGTAAGTAATCTTCTCTTCTAATAAACATGGATTGCCTTAATGACTCCAAAAGACAAATCAAACCTTAACTTACTATTTTGTCCGAATATGGAGTAAATGCTATGCAAGTATGCGTGCTGGGAGTGATGTGGATGTATTGCTCTTCACAAGCGAATGGGAAAACAGCACCCTTTCGCAGAGGATGTAGGGCATAAGGGATGGATTTTAATTGGATCTATTATGATATCAGCATGGTTCATTATGCCGTACCCGATTAAGCTATCCCCTCAAAAGAATCTCGCAACTATGCCAACCTAGTGACCATACCAGTGCCGCTGACGTCATCATCAGCCACTTCAGTCCACTGCTGGACATAGGCCTCTCCCAAAGCACGCCACTGAGCTCTGTTTTAAGCTCTTGTCTTCCAGTCACTGCCAGCTGCCCTGCATATATCGTGGCTCCATCTTGTGCTAGGTCATCCTACACTAAGTCTGCCAATAGCCGCTGATGTGACCGATTTTTAAACGTCTAATGCTGTTGTTTTGGGTAAAAGGGGATACGAGACACGAGAACCACACTTTTCGAGGTGCGAAGAAGAGTAGAAAACTAGCACTTGGAGCTAGTTTGCTACTCTTAACCATTAGCATGTCACTTCTTACGTTTAGGAGATATGAACCTCTCGACATGAAGTTCTCTTTCGACTTGGACTGGTCATTTAAAATCAGGGTGGATCGCTCGAGTAGTATGTGTACCTTTGTAAGCAGGCACTTCACAACAGCATGCTGCAGACTAGTTGTCCCTCGACCTCTCCGGCAGTCGTCGGTGTCTGATAGCGTAAGCCTGGGAGCCTGTAGGATAACAATTTGATGATTCCATCGAAATCACCATTGTGGCTGTTGTGGGGTCATCGGGATCTGCCATGTTTCTGGAGCACTGACGACAGAAGGCGACCCATTACTTCTACGAGTAAATCTAAGGCATCTCCGTTACTATCAAAACCTACCAATCAAGAAATCAAATCTCGTGTTCCAAAATAAATCGAAACGTTATTTATACGAATAAGGGTTTCTTCCGAAATTTAAACTTCCTGCCTGTGCGCTGTAAACTGTCTCTCTAAATCTCATATCTTCCACCCTGAGGACTACGACTACATTCTCGATAGCCTGGGTAATATCAACGCAGTTTGTGGTTTCAACGGCAATGAATCGGTTATCCAGATCTGACTGAAAAGTTTTAGATCCAATATCTCCACAGGTGGTAAGAGCATATATCGATGTTCCGCTTGACTTGCTACCAAATAGTAGCTTACCACTATCAAGGAGAAAATCTGCCGTCATAACCTAACGGTGTTCCAGCATCACATTGGCCAGATCCCTTGAGTATTCTAAGCTTAGCGTGTTAACCAAATTTGACCATATAATCGCTTACTACCAGGCGGGATAGTGGTTAAACGCTAGCCTAGCAGGTATAAAACAAAAAAAATCTATGGTTTGGAGCAGGGTAGGTCAGAGCCTGGACTTCATCAAACGAACAAGTTCAAGCTTGAATTGATATTCAGAGAGCCTGGGACAAGTCGATCATCGCTACCTGTATGAATCTGTTGATCATCACGTCATCTGAATATACGCTTCTTGTCTGTTATGATGAATTCGATCTCGTTTTTGATAATAGAATTGGGGCTCTGCCATTCCCATCATTTGGGGCCTTTCATTTAAGAATAAGTTCATCAAGAAAAGCTCCCTCCTTTTCGAGGAAATTGTCAAGCGTTTGCCCTCTATGATTCATTCTACCAAACCCATGGGATCCTACTACCGATTCACCCCAGTTGTGTACTCCCATTTCGGCTTTGAAGACTTTGATATGTCTCCTAATTTATCATTCCTTTCATCGTCCGAGTGTGCTTGTTAACTTGATTACGATGTACGCGACCCTGCTCGACACCTGAAAAATATACCACGTTGTCACAGGGGGCTTTATTGACTAGACACCCTACTGGGATCGCTGGTCTCCCTCTCGAAAGTACATTAAGTGGCCAGATTCAAGGGTTACGGTGTCCTCCACCCTTCTTCGGACTTTGCATAACCCGAACTGAAGGCCGTGGTTCTTTCAGACTCTCCATCGGATGTTTTGCTCATAATTGCCACGCTGAGCAAGCGGATTGGCAATCGCAGTGCCTAGCTAATCGCATCGCTGTCAATGCTGCCCAATACAAGCCTGCAACATTTGGTTCGCTACGAGTTCGTGATGGATATCTCGCAATTATTCGGTCGCCGTGGCTTGACCGGCTTAGAGCACTAGATGTTGTTGTGCTCCCCATCACCCCGTTGCTCCCCATCATCGCACTCCCACTCGTAAGATATGGCGTAAAATTCAAACTAAGAAATTGACATATTGTCAATATTAGGTGTAACTCACATGCAGAGGCCGGCAGCTAACTTTGACAAAAACTAACGTAGAGGGGGATTTTTTCGCACTGCAATTACATGCAAAGAAATTGTTTAACGGGTGGTTCCGGACGTTCTTTTTAGCGTTCCAACACGATGATTCGATCGTGTCGTCACTGTTTATAAGTAAAAGCAGGATCCCTCGAAATGTAGCGAACGTGTGAGCATACACAATAAATACAGTAAATACACACGAGCGGTTTTTTTGCAGAACGTCCAGAATTACATGGGTTTCGGAGCGCAGGGTCAGATGCAGATGGCTCAGTACACGGAGGAGACGGCGGAGTACGTGCAGCCCTACAACAATGTGGGGAAAAACGCGCCCGCGGGCAGCGCGAAGCGATCCGCTTCTCCACGCCGCTCGCAGTGGGACGTCCAGCAGGAGCCGTCGCCCCAGCGGTCGGCCTGGGGGACCAAGGAACCGCCTCGCCTCGAACCCGACTACGGAAGAGAGTATAGAAACGACCGCCCCGACAAGAGAAGCTTCGAGAATGCGTATGAAGAATCCCGCGGGGCGGCCCTGCGCGACCCCCCCGCTTTATCCCGTGACTCCCGCGGCAATAACGCGCGGGACTCGCGAGGCGGACACGCGTCTCACCCGCGCGAGTCACGCGGCGGACACGCGCCGAACGTCCGTGAATCCCGACCCGAGCATCCCCGAGACTTCCGCGGCGACGCAGGCACGTTCCCTCGGCCGCGCGTCCCCGAACCCCGGGGACGCGAATTCCGCGCGCCGGAGCCTCGCGGCCGCGAGCCCCGCGCCCCCGAGCCCCGGAGTAGCGAGCTGCGCGGCGGAGCCTCGTTCGGTCGCGAATCGAGCCATGAATCGGGCAGGGAACGCCCCTACGGTCGCGAGTCGAACGAGCGCGAGTCGTTTGCTCGGACGGAGCGCGATCTGTACTCTCGCAGGTCGGACGACGAGGCCGGCTCGCACGCGCGGGGCGGGTACGGGGCGAGCCCGCGCGGCAGCCGCGGGGCGCACCCGCGCGGTGGGCTCGCTTCGAACGCTCGCGGTGGCCGCGGCTCGTACTCGAGCGTGCGCGGCGGGTCAGCCACGAGCTCGCGCGGCGGGATCGCTCCGAGCTCGCGTGGTGGGTTGGCCACGATCTCGCGCGGCGGATTCGCTCCGAGTTCGCGCGGCGGGTTCGCTCCGAGCTCGCGCGGCGGGTTTGCTCCGAGTTCGCGGAGCGGTCCCGGTGAACCCGCGCGCCCGCGTGACTCGCGGTGGGACGAGTCGCGTGGCGGTCCTGACGCGCGAGACCATCCATCCAAGGCGTCGAACCCTCGGAAGAGGCAGTGGGAGGAGAGTGAGCGGCGGCCGGCCGTGCCGCAGTGGGAGGGCGCTCGTCCGAAGCGACCGTTCGCGCAGCCCGCCACCAAGAAGCCGGGGCCGGTGATGGACCAGTCCAAGCTGATCGTAACGTTCAAGACGCAGGCGATGCTGCGGCTCGCGTACGAGACCGCCGACAACGCCGGCGCCAAGGCGATCTTCGCCCGCCCCAGCCGCCTCAAGAAGATGCTGCGGAACACTGTGCACGCCCGCGTCAACGAGATCGGGGACGAGTACTGCTCGTCCACGGTGCACATCGTGGACCGCTACCGGGAACTGTATCCGGAAACCGACGACCTCAGCTTCTTCAACGAAGTCAAGATCAAAACTGAAGGTAATATACATCCTTTCTTACTTTAATGTCAAAAATGGCGTTTATTCGTCTAACTCGGTCGAATCCCTGACCGTCAGATAGTCGATGCAGTTTTATAGACTTCGGTTAAGACTTGACACATTTGACATATGTATCTAACTTCAAATCTTATTAAAATGTTGCTGTTAAATTTAACCCGAAGCGCCCAATGCTCTGATTTCCTTCGGCCAATTTGGCATTTAGGTGTCAACAAACCGATAAACGTAACCGTTTGTTCACGTTCGCCAATACACTATTGGTACGGTCATCATAATGAAAATATAGGTGCTTTACTTCTTAACATTAAGACCTGTGCAACTTCACCATTTATGGCGACATATGTAATAGTACATTACGATATTAGTGCGTTATGATGGTTATAACATGCGAGGCGGAATTTCAGCCCGAGCCGAAGCCGAGGGCGTAATTGAGCCGAGCATGTTATAACCAATACGCACGTATATCGTAAGACGTTTTTTAACACATTTGCGAGGAAACAGAAAAAAAAACATTATATATTTTGTTCATTTCTAATTATTGAAACAGTTAGTGAAATTACAATTATTAAAATGATACGTAGTTGTAGTTGGTTTTTTAACTACGTTTTGATACGTGGTTATGTATGTGTCTTTGGATATTGATGGCAGCAAGCTGTCGCATGCGGTTCGCGCTTCTGTTAGTATATCCGGTGGAGTTGAAGTAATATATGGCTCTTCTTCATTATTGAATGTTGTCATATTTATATTTTCACAATACAAGTACAAAGAAAAGAAAATTTGAGAAAAATGGCGCGAGGATTATTTTCTGCCGTAGCTGCGTGAAAATGTTGGCAAAGACGTTAGAGCATGCAGCCAAGTTTTTAAATTACCGAATAAACTGTTTTTTTTATTTTAAATAAATTGAATCTGTGAATGCACACTGTTGCTTTCCCGCCATTTTAACAGCGCGCTAGCGCTGCCTACTGACTGGCGCCGCGCGGCGATTAGTTCGAAACTTGAATAGCAACAGCGCGCGAAATGGCAAATAATACTGTTATGGAATTTGTATGGACTATAACGTAACTATTTGCTTTGGTAACACACGCGTTTTTTATGACCCGCTTTACATATTTAAAACCGGTGGAATTACATCAGCTTTACGAGAAACGGTGTTAAAAAAATAGTAAATACTAAAGACACATTCTGTTCTATTATTACTACCCGGTAAAAGAGCCACGTTCATAACTATTTGTGATAACATTGAACGTTTTTCAATGTTTTAACAATGTTCGGGTACTGAGTACTGACTTACAAATACCCATTCAGAAGTCCGATTGTGACTTTCTTGGAGGTGCAATACTTTATAGATTCATATAATCCTGATAGTCTGGCTTATTTCAATCTCTTTTCTCTTGGCTTTGGCTCCGAGAATTAGATATATGGATTCTTGAACACCTGAATGACTAATCCAAATCTGCAACGTCAGGCTTTTCTAATCGCATATCTTTGTATTCAAAGTTTGAAAAGCTTATCCAAAGTTACTATTATGCTGAGTTGGATGATTTTGACACCAGGCTTTTTGGTGCCATGCCATTTTTTGAGAATGAAATATGAGAATATGGTACGAATAGACTCACCAATATCCAATGGTGAACACCCCTTATGTCATTTTTTTGTCGAAGCTATGGACTGAATGTCTGCTGTAAGTGTAAAATTCTTGCTTAGTTTAACAAAATGTGGAACGGCATGATACAGCTGCAGCTTGCACAAAGCACTAAGACATGGGTCTTATGTCCAATTCGTTGTGAAGCTTAGCTAAATACTAGCATAGCTTATGGTGACGAAATCTGAGACTTGAGTAATACACTAATACTTGGACGTAAAGTGACTAAAACCAGTATTGTATGACCATTGCGCAGCAGTATATTAGTGAGGCCATACATGGGCAGCTCGAGCATATAGTCATAAAACAACATTGAAGCTGTCATGAAAATGAACTGCTCAAAGCAGTCGGTATTCTTTCATTTTCAACCGCTCACGATGAAGCATTGACAATTCATCCTCTGATGACATACACCGTGCAGCGGGTTGCATAGCGAGGGGATAACTGCGCTAGGGCAGTCGACAGATCGAGAAGTCGGTCAGAATCTCTATCAACTGCTTGACCGCACGATTGAATTTCGTCATGTATTCCGATGAATAGAAGATTGTTATTCAATATGCAGTCGCAGCTTGAATTGGCCAGACTTTATCTATAGCAGCTACAGCAATAGACAGCTACTTTATCTGTAATGTTAACTGTTATTGGTTATCGTTTTGAGCTGTGATTGTTTAAGTATTTACCTAACTCAGTCAGAGATAAGCCCAAATCATCTCTAAAATTTGATGATTCCACGCACAAAATGACAAGGGGAAGTGCTATTAGTACCTACCTTGAGCAATGCAAACATGTTTAATGAGCAGAATCGAATATAACGATACCTCTAAATAATTTTATAGATAGACATATTCGATTCTTTAGACTGAAACTACAGGTGGTAGGAACATTGTACTGATGTTTCACTTGTCTCGCTGCCAAAGAGTAGCTCACCACCACCACCATCAAGGAAAAAGTCTGCCGCCATAACCTTACGGTGTTCCGGCAGCACACAATCTTGAGAGCCAGACTATTACACGTCTAGCGTTTCACCATCTTCGAGTGGTCAAACGCTAGCCTAACACATAACAAAAAAAACTTCTTATCAGCCCATTTTAGTTTATATTAAAGCTGTCAAGGGACTTTTGCCAGCTTTTTGACGGATGATCGGCTACTGAGAATGTGCTGACTGAAACACTTTCATAAAGACAATCTTAGAAACTGTTGAGTTAACCGATATTATGCAAAATATATCTTTGCGTGACAGCATCATGCGAAAGCTTCCAGTAGTATCTGAACTTGGACATTCGTCCTTCTTCACACAACATTTTGCTCTGAGATTTTATAGATATTTGGCTGATGCCGGTATCTAAAACTGCATCAACTGCTCAATCCATCGTTATACATATCTGGCCATTGGACCTTTACAAGTTTACCTGGAGAAGTCCGGAAAACAAAAAATCCGCAAAGTATTGGGCCTTAAACTTTGCGTAACATGTAGGAGTTGGGAACAAAATAAATTGCAAAGTATTTCGTCTTCCAGCAAATAATTAAGTGATCAATGCATATTACAAATTATCTCCAATGGGAACTGTTATATGAGACATTCCTAAGATAAGCCAAATCACGCTTAACTTCAAAGTCTAAACACGGCACTTTCCTCCTCCTTTTACCATCCTCTGTGGCAGACATCAAGTGTAAGGCAAATATACATACATTATATACATACAATCACGCCTTGTTACCGTTCGGGTAGGCAGAGACTACTTCTTTCCAAATGTCAGTAAAAGACTTGTTAGTAAATAAAAACCAGATACATAATTTGTGACTATCCGCTTTCCTAGGTATACGAGGGAGGTGCAGCTGTAAACATGTATTTTTCTGTTTGGTTGTCAACATTTTCACTATTGACCGGAAGAATGTATGCCTCGGCACACAATACAATATTGTGTCAATTATTGATATTTTCTTGATAGATTAGATAATATACTGTTTAAAAATCCGTTGTACTTACTATTATTTGCAGGTTAAATTCAACTTATATGTTGTTTTATGAATAATTGTGTATTTCAGGTTTGCTAAAAGAATTAGGCATGGAAAATACGAAACCGCCAAGTGAGTTGTTATTTTATACATTTTGATATTTTAATAATAGTTCTTCATTATACTGGATAACTGGATGGTCAAAACCGGAGGCGTCTAAAAATAATTTGATTCCTTCCTACAAGGGTCATCCAACTATACCTAGATGCGCGCGCAGTAAGGACCTCTACCACCCTGCTTCGTTTGATCCATCGGTACTGAATCCGTCATCCAACTATACAGGTAGTTGGATGACCCTTGTAGCAAGGAATCAAATTATTTTTAGACGCCTCCGGTTTTGACCATCCAGTTATCTATACTAATATTATAAAGAGAGAACATTTGTATTTTTGTATGTTTGTAATGATTTGGCTCAAAAACTACTGGACCGATTTAAAAAATTCTTTCACTAATATATAGAATGGACTTTCGAAATGAAAATAGGCTATATATTATCCCGTTTAAATCAAAGGTACATTCGTGGAGACCTAATTTGCAACCTAAGTCGACAAAAAAACGGTCGAAATAACACGTTTCTTACGAACGCTGCTCAATTGAAAACAGATGGAAGAATATTTGCTATGAAGAGTTGTACAACTTAATAAGACCTACAAAAAAGTCCGCGACAGCATATGTCTATCTCTTCAGGTTGACTCACAGTAACCATTTTAATCTTTAATTTTTTGTTAAAAAATATTACATAACTTCCAAGGCTATTTTCAAGTATATAATATTAATCCTTATCCAAATAATTACGTTTATTAGCTTGGCCACATATTATAGATTAAAATTGTCCTTTACAGTATATAATTCAAATGAAAACTCTAGAAGATATCACGAATTTCACATACACGCGTCGAAAAATTAATAAAATATTTGCAGTGTAACCACAGATTAGTTCATAGTTACTACGAAAATATTAATAAAAGCTTAGCTATTCTGTAGATCCCCACCGATCACAATACTACCGACAATAATACCGATCTCAATGACTGTAAACACGTCATTTAGAATCTGAGCTGTTAGTTGGTGAGGATTTGAGTATTCTGTAGATTCCAGGAGATGTCCCAGCATCAGGTCAATGCTTCCATGTTCTTACAATATCGTTGAAGAAGAAGATTTTTCGAATTGATCAGACCTATGAAAGTTGATTTCATAGCGCAATTAACTAGAAAAAAGCTCATAGTGTTATAACGATTGAACGAATTTTCATAAATCAAAGCTAAAAACACTGTCGATGAAGATATCTATCAAACAAAAAAAAAAACTATCAATAATAAAATCAAAATCGGTTCATCCGGTTGGGTGCTAAGATGCTACAGACAGACACACAGATACACACGTTAAACGTATAAACCCCTACTTTTTTCGTTACGTTAAGGTTACGGCGGCAGATGTTCTCCTTGGTGGTAAGCTATTTTTCAACCGACTTCCAAAAATAAGGAGGTTCTCAATTCGTCTGTATGTTTTTTTTTGTGTGTTTATGTTACGTGATTACTCCGTCAATTGTGTACCGATTCGAATGATTCTTTTTGTAATCGGTAGGGTACGTTTTCGAGGTGGTCCCATTGTAATTTAATCGAGATGTGATAAGTATCTCCTGAGATATGACGATAAACGTCTCAAACTTGCTACTGTAGTTGACTCGCGGGGCATTGAAGTCGGTTGTTATAGTTAAACTATCTTAATTATTGGTAGATTTAATGATCCCACTACCTCTGTACGAAAACCCATGATTCATGAATGCAAATAAACTTTCATTGGTAGGTATATAGCTAGGATTAGAACCAACGACAGTCGGGTCAGAATCAGGGAACTATCCTTTACGCCAAAGGGCCGTCTAATATCACTACGTAAGTATTAAAAACCAAAGTCCATCACTGCGTCTGTCTGTCTGTTCGCAATAATCTCTATAGCTACTGAACGGATTATCATGCGGTTTTTACCAATAGCCAGAGTGTTTATGAGCAAGGTTTAAGTGCATAATTCGTTAAGATTTTGTGTAAATTGGTTGAAATATGACGATGATTGTTAAATATGTTAAAATTTTATATTCGATGCAACAAACTGATGCAAATTTTGTAGGCTTATATGTTCTACCCGTGCGAAGCCGGGGCGGGCTGCTAGTCCAGTATAATGAAGAACTATTATTGATTCGGTACCGATAGATCAAACGAAGCAGGGTGGTAGATGTCCTTACTGCGCATCTATTGAACCCCCATGTATGTTCTACCATTTTGGATAGTATATAAAATATGATATTTTTTATATAATATTTTTGTCTTCCGCCGGTTTGGTCCACAACATTTTTATTTCTGCTCAACCCTTTACGCTAGGACGCAAATTTTTAGGGTTCCGAACCCAAAGGGTACCAACGGAACCCTATTACTGAGACTCCGCTGTCCGTCTGTCTGTCTGTCCGTTCGTCTGTCTCCAGTCTGTCTCATGAACCGTGATAATAAAACGGTTGAAATTTTCACAGATGATGTATTTCTGTTGCTGCTATAACAACAAATACTAAGAACAGAACAAAGTTAAAAATTAAAGAGGGTGTTCCCATACAAAAAACGTGTTTTTTATTTTAGCGCCATCTATGAACGATTGTTTACCTTATTAATAATATTAATTACTAACACCTTTGCGTTAACGTTCACTTAGTTGGTGTTAGAAGTTCGTTAAATATTCGTTAGATGGCGTTCGGGACCCTCCGTGTGCGGGATAAAAGTCTGACTCGCACTTGGCCAGTTTTATTATGTAAACGTAGGTAAATAATAGACCTAACGAATGGTGGTATTAAGTACTCGAAAAGTAAATTCTCTCATTATAATTGCATATAGTAATGCACCTTATACCAACTTCTTGTATCTAAACATCTACGAAAGGATAGACAAATTTAATGTGTAAAATATAATGTGAACTCATTTTGTCTTTATCGCATAATTTTCGTATGAATCGCAAAACTTAGGTAAATAAAATTTGCAGAGGAGGTAGCTAGATAAATAATGAAGTTTTTGAAATAGCTAGAAAAAAAATATTGTGATTTTTATTGTATTGGCCTCGCAAACTTTATCCAGTAGCATTCTCCAATGAGGTTTTTGTAAGTGTTATTATTATTATAAAAGTATGTACTTTTCGAGTAAAAGAATAATACGACCATTCGTTAGGTCGGTTAATTACCTACATTTACAAAAAAATAAAGCCTAGCCACTAGGGCGTTAATTTTGTAGACACTAGGGCCTAGCGCAAGGGATAAGCAGAAAAAAAATTGTGGACCAAACTGACGGAAGGCAAAAATATAAAAAAAGCTATCCTATCTTATAAACTATACAAAATGGTAGAACATACATGGGGGTTCAATAGATACGCAGTGAGGTCCTGTACCACCCTGATTCGTTTGATCCATCGGCACTGAATCACCTGTATATCTACTGATATGTACGTTGCTCGATTTTGTTTAATTTTTGTGTTATTATTTTATAATGATTTTGTCATAATTTTCGGCTGTGTCGTGTTTTCTTGTCACTTGTCAACCCCAGTATTATATATTTGTTTGTTTGGGACCTCTTTACGGTCAAACGGCTCGACCAATTTGGGTGAAATTTTGCACAGAGATAGCCATTATACTAGTTTAGATCATACGATACTTTTTAACGCGGGCAAAGCCACGGTTGGTTTTCATATTCACGGTTTCCATATAAATTGCGTTTTCACCTACGTTTTCACACAAAACATGTCAGGTCTCTCAAATAAAGCAACATTTTAAATTGAAAGTTGAAATAGTATGTATATTGTGTTATTTTAATTTTAAAATTATCGTGAATTTGTAACATTATTATTGTTATATACCGGCTGTAATTCACGTACCTTTAGTCGAATTTTCTCGACCTAGGTGAGAAAATTCGACTAAAGGTACGTGAATTACAGCCGGTATATAACAATATATTGTGTTAGTAAAAATCAATACCAATATTCTGATAAGTGTGAAAGTCAGTATGTATATTTGTTTGTCTATTGCCTTTTCACAGTTCTGGCTTAACTGGACCGAATTAGCTGAAATTTAGCATATGGTGAGCCAGTGTAATAGAATAGAAAAACTTTTTATTGTATACCAAAAATAACTTATTATTCTGAATATGACAACTACGTTACATACAATCAGTGGTCTTATCGCGTAACGCAATCTCTTTTAGAAAACCTATGGATGGACTGTTTAAAATACATAGGATGTTTGGCGATGGCATTAATTATTTCCTAAAAACTGCAACTTAATAATTAAATAATTTTATCTAATTTTAAACAAAACCTTATAATAAATTATACATAATGTATTTTATAGCACAGTGTGACCTAAACCCGCACTTTACGCAAGCTTATCCGTGACTTAAATAGTCGATTATTGCACGGCGTGAAGTAACATTACGTAAAAACGTAAATTGAATCTAATTGTACCAAGAAATAAGATCGACCTTTAATTGAAACACACTGTTAGCTTAATGAATGACCGAGTTCCGAGTACTTCAGAGTAGTTCCGATGACCCGTGATTTCGTTCGTGACTTTGGGTCGCATAGCTAGCTCTCTTGAAGAAATGCTTCCATGTTTTATTTGCGTTCACTTAGTCTAGCTATTCTACTAATTAATACATGCGCTTATTCTAATTGCTTTATAATGAAAGAATGCGATATATCGTGTGGTGTATATGCGTTCGAGGCTAAGTCAAAAGTACTTATAACCGACGAGCATGTATGAATGCCCTCATGAAAGTGGAAGAAGCGAAAGAGGTATATCAGGATCATAGCATGTGGAAAAAAGTAGTCTCTGCCTAGCCCAACGGGAAAAGGCGTGATTGTACCTATGTATGGCGTTCGAAACATTTTATTGAAGAAGGGCGTATGTGCATATTTTGCTGTCATGCTATTGACATCCTTGTGAGACTGCTTCTGGACTTCTGACCGATACTGTTCTTACTGTATGTACTACAGCGCACTTTTTTCAGCAAATGTATTGAATTTACCCCTTTGCCAGACAAACCTAATTTAGTTTAAAATCTTTACAGAACTTTTATTAAAACAGACTGTTTATTTCAGCGTCAACCAGAAAAGCGAAAAAAGCTGCGAAACTAGTGAGAATAGCTGAGAGAGATGCTGAGGAGAAAAATAGCAAAATACCCTCCTGTCATCCCGGTAAAATACCGAGCTACCCGCAGGGAGGTAAGTTAACTATTGTTTTATGACCTCCGCCGCAAAAAGAGGGGTGTCATCAGTTTTAGACGTGTATGGTATAGGTTGGTCTGGCGTGGCGTTGCTCCAAATCGAAGGAACCGTTTTTTTGTTCAAAAGGCGACTTGAACGGCAGTTTTCTTAGCTATAATTTAAAAAAAATCTGTTCAGCCGTTTGAATTCATTAGCTTATTCATAATTTACTCTAAAGCGGCAATAGCCCAATTGCTAAAGCGTCTGCTTGGCGATCGAGAGGTCGTGAGCTCAACCCCCACCCATTACATCATTGACGTGAACTCACTCCAGACGCAAGCATATTTAGCTTAGTTTTGGAAGGGTTAAACAAGACTATTAGTGATGTGCAACCCACATTGCCAGTAAGCTTTAAAAAGGAATAAAAATAAGAATTGGTAAAAATGTGGTATACATGAATTATATTGCAAGAACATTGTAACATATACCTGATGGTAGATTGTCGCGAAATCTGCATGGTGCCTTATCCTCACCAACTTCCATCATAGGTTACTAGGATCAGTCTGTGAAAATTTGTTTATTATATGCTTTCTATCCGTTTTTTTTTCTAATAAACATATTTTCTTTCCAGATAAGAAAATGCATAACGGTAAGTACTTTCTATATCTTTTTTTCAACCGACATCCAAAAAGGAGAACTTTCTCAATTCGTTTGTATGTTTTTTTGTATGTTATTTACGCGACTACTCCGCCTATTGTGAACCGATTCGAAAGAATTTTTTCAAGGGTATATCTCCGCGGTGGTCCCATTATACGATTCATTGAGATCTGATAAGTATCTCCAGAGATATGGAGATTAACATCTCAAACTTGCTACTGAAGCTTACTCGCGCGGCATATTGTCATTTTTAGGGTTCGGTACCTCAAAAGGTTAAAAAAGGAACCCTTATAAGATCACTTTCTTGTCCGTCTGTCCGTCTGTCTGTCTGTCTGTCCGTCTGTCCGTCTGTCCGTCTGTCCGTCTGTCTGTCCTTCTGTCCATGTGTCACCACCGATTTTCTCAGAAACGGGTAGACCTAGCAAGTTGAAATTTATACCAGATACAGAAGTCTATAGTCCCTATTAGGTGTATAAAAATCAAGGTCCTGAGTCAACACGATAAAAAGATATGGGCAAATTTAGATTTTTGCAAAAACTTGTAAGTACCAAAATTTACCTTTATTTTCAACTTTTTTTATTTTGCGGAATTTTTCCTTATACTTACACCTTGCTTTTGACCAAAATTGACAATCCTAGGTCAACCGGAAGTACCCTATAGGTTTTGGGTCGAAAACCTATAAGGTACTTCCCCTTGACCTATAATCATGAAATTAAGTAAGAAATAAAAAAAGTAATTAATTAAGAAATAAAGGAAAAATTCAAAAAAATAAAAAAAGTTGAAAATTAAAGGGTATCCCCATACATACATAGTTAACGACAATTAAGGTGGGCCTCTGAGTTATATGGGAGCTCAAACAATTTAGAGGTCTAGCCTAATTGGTACCAACCAACGTTGGTACGGAAGCCTCGGTGGGCGAGTCCAACTCGATTTTGCCGGTTTTTATTTGTTTTTGTTTTTAATCTTAATTAACACCAATAGTATAAATGCGAACGTTTGTATATTTGTTTGTTTGGGACTTCTTCACGGTCAAAAATCTGGACCGAATTAGCTGAAATTTTGCATATGGATAACCAGTATTATGGATTAGGCTATAGGATACTTTTTAACGCGGGCGAAACCGCGGGGTACGACTAGTATAACATATTGGCGAGTGTTTGATAATTATCTCAACTGTTGGTCAGTGAGGTTGTGGTCGAGAATGGTAACACGCTAGGCCTAGAATGAGAATTAGTTCTCAAGGACAGTTGCAGAAATACATTAGTGATTAGCAGATTTTCCAACGTGAAGATGGAAGCTAGCCAGGTCAACTCTATAGCGCCCTTCTACTATTCAAGGCGTTCTTGTATAGTTTTGTTATCAATATTTCTGTATTGATAACAAAACAATCGCCCGATGCAAATCTCTTTTAAGGCTAGTCAATTAAGAGGGAACGCGGGGTGCATATTTCCTTACAAATGTATGCCCGTTTCCTATCTGGAAAATGATACTAGAGCAAACATTTTTTCTACAAAAATCAAGGTCTTCTGTAGCTACGCTCCTGTCATTTGCTTTGTTTGACCAATTAATTGTAAAAAGAAATATGACTCTACAAAAATCTGAAAATGACCAATTGTACTGCCCTGATCTAAACCTACCTACCAGACCAAAATTTGAATGAATTTCTCAAATTCTTCGCACCCGCGTTATGAAATTTATAAACAAGATACGCGCGAAAAACAGATCCCTTCCTTGGCAGTCGTGTAAGAAATGTGTTACACATTAATAAACATTGTTTGACAACAGCACAAAAGAAACAAACCAAGGAAGAGATGAGCAAGCTGGAACAGTACAAAGTAGACGATGTCAGTCAGAAGGCAATCGATGAGGAGGTCGGACTTATTGGAGGATTGGTGAGCTTACTTATACTCATTACTTACTTTTACATCCTATAACCTGGTATGAGAGGCCCTCTATGCGAAACTACTGAGTACATACTTGCAACGGTGCACGTCGAGGACGTTTGAAAATATAATGTTTTGGTATCTTACTTGTAATCATATGATTAGACGTATGCGGGGTGTCCCAGAGACAACGATATTAGGGGCCAGATTCAGCGGTTTCTGATAGCCCTATCAGGAACTGATCTGAAACATTTGTGACAGCTTTTATATGGCGTCATCTGTCAGTTAACTATCTGTCAATTTATCATGAACCAGTGAAACTGGCCCTCAGGGGCTAGATAAATTTTATTTAAAGCACACTTTGACAATAAACCCTGTAAAAATAATGTACCTACATAGCATACTCTTGGTCCAGATATTCTTGCACTGAACGGGCATAATGTGCAGGGCATCTTTCATGCTGTAACCACATTTGTCATAGAATATGAAGCGGTACCCTTAAGTTATATACAGTTACCTTAAGTTCCGGCGGATGGTATCGAAGAATCTGTGGATAGCTATTACCATTCAATCTGTGGCAATCCAAATGATCTAATTACATGCCCTTCAATATGCCAGATCACAGGTTCACCTTAAATTTATACTGATAATTTGTTTGCCCGCGTCAGTTATACGTTTTGAGTACCTACTCCAAAAATGAGAGTACGTCGATTTTACAAAAGTCTCATCAAATCATACATATCCAAAAATTGTGGATCTTCCGAATACAAAATGTACTATCTATCTGTCCCTCTCCTACTGATATGTATCTTTAATATCTGTCTCAATATTTTGTCCATCCAAAGACTTCTGACCTGCCTTGAATAAAGCTGAGTCAGAAAATTCTACTTTATCAAGACCAATTTCTTTAAGTAGGTATTTCAGTACCCTTAGTACGAGTTTTCATCGTAAACACTTTTGACAGATCTCACATAGCTTTCGCCTTGTTCTGGCTCCTTGATTGGTCTAAATTTAGTGAAGTGTGAAAACCACTAGAGGCGCTGTACGCGCGGTTTTTCATACAAAAATTGTTCGATGTATGATATCGAGTTTGGTATGAAAACTCGTACTAAGGGTACAGGACTGAATTGCTGTCTCTTACAGGATCCGAGCCGACAGTTCATTAAAATCCAATAATTGCATGTTTCAGCTTGAAAAAGAATTCAAAAACATAACCGACACAACTGTGGCGAATGTCTACAAGAATGTTGATCAGGAGGAGTGCATCACCAAATGCAAAAAGGTAAGTGTATTTTATAGATGCAGAATACCAGGTTCAGACCAGGCGATTCTAGTCGTTCAACTTCCTAGGGATGTACGATAAGAGTTACAAAAATACCCAATCGATATTTTTTATCGATTAAATCGCGCTTGATGAGCAAATCAAATAATTTCATTCAAAACCCTATTATCGATGTATAATGCAAGCCTAAATGTTCTTCCAAAACAAATAATTAGTAACGAAACGAGTACTTGTAACCGGTACTTAGTATCGATTCTAAAGTATCGAAACTAAAAGTACTTGGAATCGAAAGACAAGTACATCCCTAGGAAGTTGAACGACTAGAATCGCCTGGTGTGTGAACTCGGTATTAGCTGTGCCCCGCGGCTTCGCCCGCTTTACAAAGTATGTATTCTATGTGTTAATCCAGGTTATAAAGTATATTTTGAGGTCCCAGTGGTGTGGTGGGAGAATGGTCGGCTTAACGCCAGAGGTACCGAGTTCAATCTCCGCCGTGATAGAAAAGTTTATGTGAGCTTTTCATTGTGGCCCTCCCGTAAAGGAAAACATCGTTAAGAAACCCACTACCCCCGCATGGTGGTAAGGCACTATCTAGTGTCCGCCTGGCCAGCTACCACCCTCAAGTTAGGTTAAATCTGTCGCCAAACATCTAATGTGTTCCGGCAGCTGTCCTTGAGAGCCATTCCAGTTCCCATTCTAGACCTAGCGTGCTACCTTGACCGCATCATCACTTACCAACAGGTGAGATAGTGGTCAAACGCTAGACTATATGATATTTAAAAAAAAATCTGTATACCAAATTTCATCCAAATTCGTTAAGCCGTTTTTGCGTGAAAAAGTAAAAACATCTGTCCACATATTCAGTCTCAACAACTTCACATGAAAGCATCTAAATAGCGCTGGAGTAGATTGCACAGTTTTTGAAAATATTGTCTCAATGTATGAGATCCCGCATCACGCAAACGATTCTATCCAACCGACTTCCAACAAGGAGGTTCTCAATTCGTCTGTATGTTTTTAGGGTTCCGTACCCAAAGGGTAAAACGGGACCCTATTACTAAGACTCCGCTCTCCGTCTGTCTGTCTGTCTGTCCGTCTGTCACCAGGCTGTATCTCATGAATCGTCATAGTTAGACAGTTGAAATTTTCACAGATGATGTATTTCTGTTGCCGCTATAACAACAAATCTAAAAACAGAATAAAGTTAAAAACTATAGAGGGTCCCCATACAAGAAACGTGTTTTTTTCGGCATTTCACGCCATCTATGAACGCTTAGTTAGGTAAACGTCCCATAGATGGCGTTATATTGAAATGTCGATCCCTAACACTTTTGTTAGACGTTAGATGGCGTTATAAGAAATAAAATGTTTATAAATTATAATTTTTTTACTGGCGAAAAATGATAGTGGTATTTTTGCTCGATCTTATAAAATACTGTAGTGTGGTACGGAACCCTACGAGTGCGAGTCCGACCTGCACTTGGCCAGTTTATTTTTGTATGTATGTCACTCGATTTTATCAGCCGGTATCAGTCCACTGCTGGACATAGGCCTCCCCCAAGACACGCCACTGAGCCCGGTCTACGTTTGCCGATTCGCGGTCTCCACTCTAAAACCAGTCTGCCCAATTTTTTTAATGGTAAAAGGTAAAAGGACAAGCACGACGCTCGCCTAATGGTAAGCGATGACGTCTACCTATTACAGATACAGCGGCATGCAACATTCTGAACTGTCACTGCACTGCGCCTGTTACCTTGAGACATAAAGATGTTGAGTCTCACATGCCCTGTAATTTCACTGGACACCTTGCCATTTCAACCGAAAAACATTCCTATTTCACGGCAGAAAATTAATTGGCAAAGTGGTGGTGCCGCCCCAGGCGGACTAGCAGAAGTCCTACCACTACATAAAAATTGTGAACCGATTCGAATGGTTTTCTTAATCGGTAGGGTAAGTCCTATTGTATTTTCATCGAGATCTTATAAGTATCTCCAGAGATATGACGATAAACGTGTCAAACCTGCAACTGAAATTGACTCGCGGGGCATGGAAGTCGGTTGTTTTAGTTTTTTAACCATCTTACTTATTATTATATTTGTAAATTAATTAAATTATAATATAATATAATAATTGGCTCATTATTTGTTTTCCATCTGGCAGCTAATAAGCCTGCAGATATCGAAGCGTATGACAGACAGCGGCGTGAAGTTGTGTCGTATATACGGCTGCCCTAAACCGCCCAAACGAGCTGACTTGGAGGACTTCCTCTGCAACTACGACTGTCTCTCGCTCAAGAAATCTGTTAAGGTAAGGTTAATATTGTATAATTACGGAATATTTTTGGCACTGGGCTGCGTTCACGGCCTACGCTCGGAGTGCAACCTATGCAATCAAACGCTCTAACCTCTCTCTAACTTGGTTAGCGAGTGCGACGCTCTAGGATCGTGAACGGGGTTAGAGTGTTTGGGTGCACTCCGAGCGTAGGTCATGAACGCAGCCCTGAATTTGCCTTTTTGACCGACATAAAAAAAAAGAAGAAAGTTCTCAATTCGTCGGAATAGATAGATGAACCCTTTATTGTAAACCAAAAGAACTTACATTTAAGATGACAACAAATAATTAGGTTTTACAATCGGCGGTCTTATCGCATAAACCAATTTCTTCCAGACGACCTAATTATGGAATACTTATAATACACAGAGCGTTTCATACAGAGGAATATTTTATTTTTTTATGTATGTTTCCCAATTACTAAAAGATGTCCGGACCGATTTAGAAATTTCTTCTGTTGTTTGAAAGGGTAACACTTCCCAGGTGGTCCTTGATTTTCGTTTGGTCCGGTGTGTAGCCCGCAATAGACTAGGGTAGATCGTCCAGCGCCTCTTCTCACTCCCGTCTTCCAGTTCCAGAGAAGCACGATTCTATCTGAGACCACATCGTCACTTAACATCAGGTGAGATTTGGTCAACTAATTGTCTGTTTGCAACAAAAATACAGTATCATGTATGTGCTGCGATGCAATCTTTATGGTAACTGTGAAGTAGGCTGCTTATATAACCATATAAACCATACATACGTAATGTTTTCAGTCGCCGATCTTCACAGCTTCGTTTGGCAGCTTCGAGACAGTGGACAAGCTGTGTAAAATGGAGCCAGTGCAGATGGGAGGTCAGTTAATGTCTTCTTTATATACAGCTTGTTTGCCAGAGGGTTAGACAATGTTAGAGGACGTATGAGACTTATTACTGTCTGCATGTCGCGACTGAACAGGTACTTCCTAGGCAAGCGTGCGTCATTTAACATGAGGTGAGATTTGTGAAGTAGTGAAAACTTATTCAGGCGCGTTGAGAGTCGGGTGAACTAAAATCATGGAACTCGCGTCATCGTCACCACACGCGTCCTTTGAGCTATAAATATACTGTGTATCTCGACGATACAATTCACAAGTTACTTGGTTTTCATTTCTATCGCCAGTCCCCAAAGACTGCCCCACATGTTTTTTTTTATATATATATCTTATAGGCTGTTTGACCACTATCTTGCCTGGTGGTAAGCAATGATATGGTCGAAGATGGTGAATACGCTAGGCTTAGAATACTCTGACTGTAAAAGTAATAGGTCTGTGTGCTACCGGAACCTTGATAGTAGTTAGCTACTTTTTGGTAGAGAGTCAGGCGTTTGACTAACTACGAGCGGTAGTCGCGTTTGTGTATCGCTGTTTTGTTATCAGACATCAGACATTTACATACATATCTGTATCTACATTACATGTAACATGCACACGTTGCAAGTCAGTCTCCGACTAAAGAGTTTTTTTATTCCTTACTAGCTGTGTCCCACGGTATTACCCGCGTAGACATTTTTCCCGTGGGAATATCGGGTAAAAAGCGTCATTCGGGTAAAAAGCGTCATATGTTATTCCAGGATCTAAGCTATCTACATTCTAAAATTCAGTTCAATCGGTTCAGTAGTTTTTGCGTGAGATAGTAACAAACGTCCATACCTACAAACTTTCGCGTTAATAATATTAGATAGATAGAAACACTTTATTGAACCCCTTATTAAAAAGAAACAGAGTATTACTTAACAACTAATTATAACAGTGTAACAACAGACGGTCTTATAGCTGAAAGCGATCTCTTCCAGACTACATTTAGATGGAGAAACATGTAAATAGATACGGCGGTGTATAGTGTGTAAGTAAATAAGACATAAGCTATTAAAGGATAATATTAGTAAGGATACTATATATAAGTAGGTACCTCCTCGGCGTGTAAATTGTTATCAAATATGATTATTTATATTTTGCTTGCAGATGTATTGGTGACGTTCAAACCCATGCACATAGGCCCGGCCAGACCGAAGTTGAACCAAAAACACGCCAAGGGTATCCGCAAGGACTACGTGAAGGCTCTCATCGACAAATCTAAGGTGAGTACAGTTTCTCCTAGATACGATTATCCACAGGGGACAGGAGAACCATATCGGTCACCTGCGACCGTCTCAATAGGTTCATATCAACCACTAGGATTTGCAGTACCGGTACTGAAATTGGATTTTTATTTCCGGTACTGAAGTAGACCCAGTACCGGGAAATACCGGGAATTTTATTAACTAAATATCATATGAAGACAATATAAATAAAATTATTTACTTATGGTAAAACGTTAGCGAAACATACATACGTAGCTGTTGATTGTTGATGGAAATGCGTACACAAAATTATGTAAATAGGGGACCAATCGCAGTAGTTACAGGGTAGTATTTTCGAAGTTGTTATTAAATAAAGCACAGAAATACATACTTTTCACCACAATACAAAAAATAGAACGAACGAGACCCACGAAAGCAGAGTTTCTGAAGATATGTAAGCTTCAGTGTTTCCAACTTAGTTTTACTATTATACATAAAAGTACATCAAAATGTTGCTTGTTTATGTACTAAGATATAGCATATATAAGTAAATAAATGTAAATAGCAATAAAAAATTAAAAATACAATATTAATATAAAATGTAGTATATCTTTTTGTAGTACCGGAATTCCCGGGAAATGGGTTTCATTTCCCGGTACTGGAAACGATGAAATTTCCCGGGAATTCCCGAGTATTTCAGTACCGGGAAACCAACGGGAAGCAAACCCTAATCACCACGTTCGAAATTTAAAACTATATGACGGTGGGCGGGCCTGGTAACCTGTAATACAGGTTTCTCACCAAACCTACATCAGGCACCAGCTCTAACAAGTAGTACTACTATAGAATGATCTATAGAAGCATAGTTTGTGTATACCCAATACATTTATTTACTCTTATAGCATGTACCTTGTGATGAGAAATAAATATATTTTATTTATTTATTTATTCATATTGAGCATGTTTTCCCTTTCAAGTATTTAAATATACGAAATTCTGCGCTTATTGTAATATCTGTAAATGCAAAATAAACTCAGGTGGTAATAACAGGCGGAGTGCTGCAAAGTGGCAGATTTACCCTACGTTTAATTTTTTTCCCAGGTAAATCTTCTCGACAAAAACTGGCAAGCGAAGGAAGCTGAAGAGAAAGCTGCCAAAGCGATGACTAAACCCATTTCAGACGACGTCATCATTATCAAAAATGACGCGCAACCTATAGACATCACGGGTGAGGATGAAGCAGTACGTAAAGAACGTCAAACAGCATCGAATAAAGAAGCATCGAAAAAAGAAAACAGTGATTTCTTACATGAAGATTTCCACGTAATAGACGAAGTGAGGGAAAGCGATTGTGATGACGAAGCCAAACGGAACGAAGCAGAAATAGGAGACGATTGGATAGAGGGAGAAGTCGACTGGGATGACGAAAATGATACTACCAATGCCGCTGAAAATGGTGCTAAAGAAAATGAAAATAAATATGAAAGTATTGTCGTAGAAGATGAAGACGATGACGATGATGATGATATCCTAGAAGCCGCCGACATAGATACGTCTAACATAGATTTGGATGATCTTGATGAAAATGATTTGGAAGATTACTAAGTGATTACACACTACTGTTAATGAAATTGTAAGATTAAATTTCACTACTAAGTATAGTCGGAATTTTAATTTGTATGTTTAGATATTCACTTCACCCTACAACATTTGCTCAGTTATCATTATAAGGGTGCCATACCTCAAAAGGTAAAAAAGGAACCCAAAGGGCGGTTATCCACAGCAACGGCACCGGGACGTCACCGGCACCGAGATTTTTTCGGGCCGGTTTGAAAATGATGTGCCGGCGATCGTTTGTCCACCGACACCGATTCCGGTGGTTCTGTTTCTTCTAGCTGTCATGCGTGGCAGATGCGTTTCCATAGAAATAAAACAAACAACCTCAGATAAAAAAACTAACCTATCCATCGAATTATAACCAACAGAAACCAAGTACGCACTCGTCATACTCGCCGTTCATTTGGGTCGGAATCCGACCCAATCGACGCCCGCGCAATTAGTGGTCCGTGTCACAAGGTAGCGAGTGCGTCTCCCGCAAAATGATCAAAATATGAGATATTGTACAGTGATTTTGTGCCACAAAGCATCGGAAAAGGATTATAAGGTTTCTAGTGTATCATTCCACAGTTAATACATACATTTAATTACGTAAATAATTGTGTGATAAAACAAATACAGTGAGTCAAATTAACTAGCTCTGAGTACGAGCGGATTGTTGCCAGATGAGTGGGTGTGAAATTGGCCCTATTCAATTTACACATTCATTACCAAATTTTCTTTAATTTACAATAATTTAAAAAAAAAACTAGGTTCATAATATACTTTAACTAAATTATACCGGCCTTACTAATAAAAATTTGCCTATACATCTGTTAAACGGTTGTACAGTTGCACGATGAAAAAGCGCTAAACACGCGTCAATCCATTGTTTGACTAATAAACGTTGAATAGGCGGTGGGTAGATAGACGTTTAACACTTTTTTCTTTTTCTTCTGGCAACTATTAGTCAATTCGTTTAGAAACTGTTGTCGTCTTAAATAGTTCCGTAAATGATTATTTCATAAAATTTACTAATTATTAATATTAGTCATGAAATTTTGTTTTAGGAATGCAATATTAATCAATCTACGTTGTTTTTGGAACTTCTTATTGAAATTAGTTGACATAATGGAAAATATTTTCTTTTAGTAGGAGTGCAAGAATTAAAACAAATTTTAGAACGAAACACTGAAATTGACTGTTGTCCTCTGTCTACGCTGTTGACATTGTAGCCATGGAGATTAGCGGTCTCCATGGCTACAATATAAACATGATTGTAGCCATCTTTGAACAAATTGTCAATTTCCAAAGAGAATGTAATCACTGCGTTTAGTTTCTTCCGCATAGCTTTTCGTAAACCTGTAATTTGTATTTAAAATGCAAAATCTGAATTGTTCAAAAAAATGGATCTGCACGGTCTTCATAATGTTTTCGATTTTTTTATTTGCCTTTTCTATCTCCCAATGGTCAAATATGTCGAAATAATTTATGTTATCCATTTCAATGAGAACAAATCTAACACATACAAACGATCCTCAAATAACAGCATACTTTTTGAAGTTTGAAGAATCAAAACGTTTTTTTACAGAATACTAGACACAGATTCAATAATAGTTACTTTGTCAAGACATGATTTCAATCAGCTGATAATAGAGAAATCCGCCATTTTAATCATTAACACACTCGCTAAACTAGGGTCCCAGGCTGTTTAAGAAATAGACAGCCTCCTTTGATAATGGCACATCTGTATACCAACTTTATCCAAGGCTTACGTCAAAAATATTTTTATTGGTCAGCTTTTGTGGTATACAACGTGTGTACAGAGTGAAAAAACTTTATTATTATTAATAGTAATTTCGGGATATTTACCATGTTTTTCTTTTGTTTTGAGTTTCCGATATTTCGGTGCTGTTACAAGCGCCATGTTCACGGACGAACTGAAGATTGCGGGTGAAGAGGGTATCACGAGCAAACAAAGCGATCTACCCGCTTTTTTACTCGTTTCGGTCGTTCGGTGCCCCTACCATTTGTTATCGATGAAACTCGTTCACGACACACAAAACTCACAGTATCTTCACGCTTCTTGTTTTGGACTACATATTTTGTATGAGGCTGACACAGACCTACCACTGGACGCCAGACATTCGACAGTTTGAACCCATCCTCACGATTGAAATTTTTGAATTTAGTTATTTCAATCGCTTCTCTAACCAATCTTGGTATGTAGTGGCGTTCCGTCGAAAGTATCTGAGGGTTGTGTAACTCAATCCAGTGGTTGGTGCCAGAGTCCAATAGGTGTTCCGCGATCGCAGATTTATGTGAGTCATTGTCTCTGACTGCCTTAATGTGCTCCTTTACCCGGCATGCAACGGTGCGTTTCGTTTGGCCTATATAGGAGCTCCCACAGCTGCAACTGATCTTGTAGACCCCCGGTTTTTCTAAAGGAAACACGTCCTTTGGTGTACGTAAGAGTTGAGCCAGTTTCTTCCAAGGAGTAAAGATGGTCTTTACTGAATATTTTTGCAGTATATTAGCAACTTTATCTGTAACTCCTTTTACGTACGGTAGGTATGCCGGCTGTCGTTCTGCCCTATGGTGGATCTCACGTTGGCGTGTGTTCCACCATAGTCTGGGTGGTAGAATCTTGCCTTTGTACCCGTTTCTCCGTAGCACGCTACTCACATGTCGTAGTTCTTCTTGTAAATGTTCCTCATCACATAAATAATATGCGCGGTCAGTGAGAGTAGTTACCACAGAGTTCAGGTGACGCGGGTGATGATGCGAGTTAGCATTTAGGTAGCGGTCAGTGTGAGTCGCTTTTCTGTAAACAGAGTGGCTGACGGAACCGTCTTCTCTTATTTTAATATTTACATCTAGGAAAGCAATATTTCTGTCTCTTTCCATTTCGTAAGTAAAATTCATTTTACTATGGATAGTGTTTAAATGTACCAAGTAAATTTGTACCGCCTTTTCATCCCCTTCGATTATACCAAAAATGTCATCAACGTACCTTTTCCATAGTTTAATGGAGTACGGCGCAGTTTCGATGGCTTGGTTTTCAAAATACTCCATCCATAAATTTGCAACGACTGGAGCTACCGGGCTGCCCATTGCCACTCCGTCTATTTGGAGGTAGTATTCGCCTTGGTACACGAAGTAACTCGTAGATAGGCAATGATGAACGAGATTGGCGTACTCAATAGGGATTCCATATTTCTGAATTTTACTTTTAATTACCTCCAAACAATCAAGAATAGGTACGTTTGTGAAAAGTGACTCCACGTCAAAACTGACCATGACGTCATTTTTACCTATCTCGACTTCTTTTAGGATATCCACAAAATGGCGAGAGACTTTCACAAACGATGCGGTGCCTCCTGTCATTGGTTGTAATACTTTGGCGACATGTTTGGCTAGCTCATAAGTCGGTGAATCGATTTGACTAACAATCGGCCTTAAAGGAACATTTGACTTGTGAACTTTGGGGAGACCGTAAAGTTTTGGTGGTTGAACGTTTCGAGGTCTCAGTAGGTATTTTGTTATATCCTCACCGATTGCCTCTTGACTTTCCTTAATAAGCTTAAGAGTTGCGCGATTCGTCCTTGCCGTGGGGTTGTAATTCACTTTTTTATATGTCTGGTTATCACTAAGTAGATTTTGTATTTTGTTATGATACTCTGCGGTGTTTATGACAACTGTCGCATTACCTTTGTCTGCCTTTAATATTAATATGTCCTCATCACTGCGCAGGTCTTTTAAAGCAGCAAGTTCAGTAGCGGTAACGTTCTGTTCAGGTATTTTGGAGTGACGTAACGTAACCGCGACATCTTGTCTGAGAATCTCGGCATCAGCCATAGGTATTTTGTTACGACTGATCACTTCCTCTATGGTACCTATAACTTTTTCATAAGGAATGCGACTAGGTGTTGGAGCGAAATTCAAACCCTTCTCTAAAACATTGAGTGCAGTGTCACTCAACACTTTATCCGATAAATTGACAATTGTTCGCGAGTTCAGTGAGTTTTCGTGGTAGGGGACATCAAGTTTCTGGGTGTTTAATAACCTATCGAACTTACTTTGCAATTTTAGGGCACTTAACTCACGCGAACGTTGTGCTTGTAGATATGCTATCCGATCACAGTTGTCAAAATCATCACTTGTCATCATGGCACACAAAAGAAAAACATGGTAAATATCCCGAAATTACTATTAATAATAATGTCAGTGACCATGAAAACTTAAAAACTTTATTAGTAAGGCCGTACGTGTTTACCTATAATGATGTTTTTTTTCTATAATTTACAATAATTAAAAAAAAACTAGGTTCGTAATATACTTAAACTAAACTATACCGGCCTTAATAATAAAGTTTTTTTCACTCTGTATACACGTTGTATACCACAAAAGCTGACCAATAAAAATATTTTTGACGTAAGCGTTGGATAAAGTTGGTATACAGATGTGCCATTATCAAAGGAGAATAATCATTTCTTAAACAGCCTGGGACCCTAGTTTAGCGAGTGTGTAAAGGATTAAAACGGATTTCTCTATTATCAGCTGATCGAAATCATGTCTAGACAAGTAACTATTATTGAATCTGTGTCTGGTATTCTGTAAAAAAACGAGGATGATGGTTATAATCCATCATCCTAGACAGAGGAAAACAGTCAATTTGAGTGTTTCGTTCTAAAATTTGTTTGTCTTTCACTCCTACTAAAAGAAAATATTTTCCATTATATCAACAAATTTCAACAAAAAGTTATAAAAACAACGTAGTTTGATTAATATTGCATTCCTAAAACAAAATTTCATGACTATTCATAATTAGTAATCTTTATGAAAAAATAATTTACGGAACTATTTAAGACGAAAACAGTTTCGAAACGAATTGACTAATAGTTGCCAGATGAAAAAGAAAAAAGTGGTAAACGTCTATGTAGATACCCACCGCCTATTCAACGTTTATTATTCAAACAATTTAAGGCGGCAATAGCCCAATGGATAGAGTGTCGGACTGGCGATCGATAGGTCGTGAGTTCGATCCCCACCCTACCCATTGCACTATTGACGTGAACCCACTCCAGACACAAGCATATTTAGCTTAGTTGGAGGGGTTAACAAGAATACTAGTAATGTGCAACCCGCATTGCGAGTAATCTTTTTAATAAAAAAAATAATAATAATAAAAAATAAAAAAAAAAAAACAATGGATTGACGCGTGTTTAGTTGCACAGTGAATGAGCGCTAAACACGCGTCAATAGGCAATTTTTTATTAGTAAGGCCGTATAAATCGTATATGATATAGGATAAAGTATAAATACAGTCAATACAAACATTTAATTTTTATTAAAGAACATTTTGTAACACGCTCTTTTATAAATGTATTATTTTATTTATGATAAACAACTGATACAAAAAAACTCTCATTTTTTAGGAAACTTAAAAGAACTTACATTACCAACTTAAATTAACTAAAATAAGTAAGCGTCAACATAGTTACCCACAAACATATTTAAAACAATATTATTTTAACGCGAAAGTAAGAATAAAGTTTCACCGGTCTTGATTAAAGTTTCAGATAGTTTATGTGACAGATGACGCCAACCAGGACAAGTTACTGGTTCTTGATATCCCCATTAGATAGGAACTTATCTTTTGAAAATGGTTGAATGGCGATTTTTGATTTAAGAAGATATGAAAATCTACTTTCGTATAAAACATGTCGCTCCCGCTGTCTGTACGCTTATATCTTTTTAAAGTACGCAACGAATTTTAATGTAGTTAGTTTGCAGATTAAAGAGGAAGGTTTAAAACAGGATTAAACGCGGGCAAAGCTGCAGGGCGCATTTAGTGACAGATAACTATCGGAATCTTCATAAAGACCGATGTAACTGGGCCTAATTTAATTAAATCATTTAAATCGGTTTACAACCGACGGAGTAATCGCTGGCGTGGACGGCGGACGGCTACGTGTACCACACGCGGCTGGACACAGCGGCGCGCGTGCCTCCCGGTGCGCTACTTAGTTACCTACTCGTACGACTTCGTACCTGAACAAGACGGAATATATACAGAGTAATCAATAGCTAACCGACATCGGTACCCTGTTGGGAATGGCGATACTGGTGGCTAATACCGCGAAATAACTTGCTATAGTAGGGTCAATTTAATAGATCACATTTGACATCTGTCAGTCATGGCTTCATAGTAAGGTGACTTGCTAAAAACATCGATTCAATTGATACGCATCAAAACAAACGAGAATGATGTTAGTTTGATGTTATTCGAAATAACCAATTTTTCGGCACCTCTAAATGAGAAATACAATTAGTATTTATATTATTTAGTGTTATGTACTTGTTTGTTTTGCGTTAATATGAAATTGATAAGACACGTTTATATAAATTATACAAATCGGAAATTGTACATATTTAAACGATTTTATATGTATTTATGGATTAGAGTGTAGCTCCATAGAAAACGGCATAAAAAAAATAAAAACATACTCAAATACCTATGGATCTAACGTTTAGTAGTTTATCGTTAGTTTTTTAACCCAAATTATTAATGATTTTAGTTCCTATTCAATTATTTTTGTATTTTTTAAGTCAAAGAATAATATTATGTGTTAATTACAATCACAGTATAGTATTTTTTATAGTTAAACATCCTTTACAAGTAATCATTGCATTCGATTCAACCTATCGACTGATCAATCTTTTGATTTTTTGGGGTAGCATCCCTAGTGTTTATAAAGAAAAAGTGTTCACTGATGTAACCTTGTTCTGACGTTTAGTTTTTTTTAACAAAAATAGTACATTATCTTTAAAATGAATTATTAGTCAAAGTAAATCGTAAAAACGCTTTCTTTTGTAATTATTAAAATAAATATGTATTTGTAACTGAAAAATGTTAAGTAATTATGCAGTTCTGCAAAATTAATAATTTTATGTGCCCTTCATTACAAGGTCACGTTGTTGAATTTTGATGAAGTGTCAAATGTGATCTATTAAATTGACTCTACTATAGTTATCACCACTTGCCTTATCATTATTTTAAGTCGCTTTTAGGATTAACTTACACTAAAAATTTACAATCTTATTTAGTACATTTTATTTAAACGCGAAATGAATTTTGGTAATTATAAAAGTTTCACAAAATATTCGGAGTAACTGGGTTGCTCCGTGAACACGGCGCTTGAAACAGCGCCGAAATACTGGTAGCTTATAGTATTTATAGATAATGAAAAACATGGTAAATCTCCCGTTCAAATATCTTGTGAAAGTGTTAGTTACCATCAAAACTTATAAAAGTTTTCATCGCCGTTGACAAAGCTTGGGACAATTCTAAGATTAAAGTCCTGAAGCGTACAGACGCTATCTAGTATATATGTCGCAGTCAACTAGCTTAAGTAGCCGTTCAATCAACAGCCTAGCCTCTTTACTAAACAGCGCCGTTCAACTAGCGGCCTTAATGATATTCAGCCATTTGAAAAAGTCTTCTGTACCTTCATTTAAACGCCATGGCGTCGGTTCTGGTAACGCGCGGTTCCCCTCCTCGCTACGCTCGTCGGCGCACGTCACGCGGTGGTCACTGTTCTCTAGTGTGTTGCCTTCGTGTCAGACTAAGCCAGTTTATTAAATGTTGTAATAAACGCTACGGCTGAATATCATTCAGCCCGCTAGTTGAAAGTAGAGAGGCTAAACTGTTAATTAAACGACTAATTAAGCTAGTTGGCTGCGACATATATATTTATTCTACTTAACAAACATAAACAAGTAAATCTAGCACATTCCACAGAGTATCATCTTAGACAAATAAATAAATACTTAAAGTAATAGGTACACGTGTATCTCTTGGCCTTATTAATACACACTTCACAAAATAAAAACTTGGAAAACTCAAATTAGGTATAAGTAAGTAGATATAGTAAATTATATTACTTGTAAATTTAAACTAACATGTACGCTATTACCATCCTAAGAAAAATCGAAACCCGAAAGGATTATTAAACATTTTTTGGTAAAATTATACGTAATAAAATTGAGTCCTAGATTAACAAAAAAAATATAAGTTCAGCTTAATTGCATAGGACGACAATTATTATAATAAAATCAAAGTGGAACTTTTAATAAACAAAATTTACTCACATTAAGGTGGTACGAGTTCCATATAAACGTATAGATAATGCACGAATATAAGTGAATGGAACAAAAACTGGTACTGAAATCACATATATTGGCGTTATAAAAGTCTTAACAAATGCAAAATTATATTTACCTACTTACATAACTTGATTTAATTACATGAACATCAAATTCTTTTTATTTGAACTTGACGAACTTTCTTTCAAAATAAAAATATTCACCTTCAATATGATTTCAGTGCAAGGGTTTGCAGATCTAGGGTTGCCTATTACGACGGTATTATGTAGTACTATTAAGTATTCTGTCACGGTATTATGCAGTTGAAGACGGACAATTAGTTCCATTCGGAATATGATTTTGTACTACGATCAGTTTGCGTTTTATTTATTTATTTATTGTTTCATTATTTCCCAATTTTTTGACAATATTTAATTCAAAATTTAAAACCATCGCTGACAGATTTTATGTATAATCTGCTAATTGAGACCATTCCATTGAGCCCAAACACTATATATCTGCTTTGAGTTGGTGAGGAATTGAGTATTCTGTTGATTACAGAAGATATTCCAGCATCAGGTCAATGCTACCATGTTCGAATCATATAATGTCATTGCAGTAAGAGGATACCGAATTTCGTATTGATTAGAACTATGAAAGTTGATCTCGTAGCGTCATCAACTAGAAATAAAACTGGCCAAGTGCGAGTCAGCATCGTGTCTCTTATCGCACACTTAGGGAGGGTTCCGTACAATACGAAACATAACAGAGTTTCAACCTCATATATTTGATTATATGATATTACCAAGAATATTTGGTTTGGTCGCGATCTAGAAAGACGGGGCTCGTTTACTAGCGCCATCTATGTCATTTTGCCGAAACTAATTAGATAGATGGCGTTTAAAAACACGTTTTTTGTATGGGGACCCCCTTTAATTTTTAACTTTATTTTGTTTTTAGTATTTGTTGTTCTAGCGACAACAGAAATACACCATCTGTGAAAATTTCAACTGTCTAACTATCACGGTTAATGAGCTATAGCCTGGTGACAGACGGACAGACAGACAGACAGACGGACAGCGGAGTCTTAGTAATAGGGTCCCGTTTTACCCTTTGGGTACGGAACCCTAAAAAGACCAGTCTTAAAACAGCTAAACGAATTTGGATGAATCAAAGCTAAGAACACTCTCGTATACTTAATACACCTATCGGACAATAAAAACTAAATCAAAATCGGTTCATCCGTTTGGGCGCTACGATGCCATAGACAGACACTTCAAATATAACACCTCTTCTTTTTGCATTGTCGGAAGTGAATGACAGGATCTATTTATTTATATTGGACGTGTGTAAGTGCAGATTTTAAATTTTTCTATATCATTAATGAAATGCTTTGAGTTTTCCTCCATTCACTCATTCACTTTGGTAACCGTGAAACTGACCATTATGTAATTAAGTATGACCATCATACTATTGAGACTGATGTTGATGATGATTTTTTGTACTCATGTGCCATTTTCCGTGCCATTACACACATAATAGTAGAAGTTTATGCCAATTATGCCGCAACACGCAGAATCGTTGCCTCACTAAGTACTGTCGGATTAGCACTTAAGCATAGAGCAAGATATAGGTTAGCCCGGGCTGCGTTCACGTCCTCCGGAGAAGGTTTTTTGGTTGTTTTGCAACTCGCTTGAAGGTCCGGAACGACCACGGGTGTTTTTTACTCTAATTGTGACTTTGACATTTTGCGCAGACTCGAATTTCGAGGTTATGTTTATATATTATTTTTCTTATTCTGAATATTTTTTCGTTTGTTTTAAAGATTAATGTCTCGTCATGTCACGTCTTGGTCTCGAGAATGCAAATTGCTTTCTATACACTTACTGCAATAAAAATTACAGATTTTCCCGCCAAATTTACTGTCACAAACGTCAGAGCATTTTTTAACCATCGAATTTGATGGTTAAAAAGTTGCAACTAGAGTGAATCAACCGAGGTCGTGAACGACACAGTTGCTACAACCGAGTGTGACGCTCTGAGGTCGTGAACGCGGTTAGAGCGTTTGGTTGCACTCCGGGCGTAGGTCGTGAACGCAGCCCAGCGCTTATTGGCAACTATTATTAGGCACTACTTAAATAAAATTGAAAGCGATACATAAAACTCGTGTCTTCCATCGATGTATATGTAATACGTACCAGATGACGCGTCGCGAACTAGCTCTACGTTCAAATAAAAAGCAGTGCTGAATCTACATCTCGTTTAGTTTAGCGTAAGTACTCCTCACGCCCGATCGCGCGCCGCTCGGCACGTATGTCAGTTTATGATGGGCGCCTCTGGTACACCATCGAGGTACATGTAAATGTACCTCGATGGAGTCGTCTCTAGTTTACCTCAGAGGTAAGACAGGAATAGGAAGTACTATTTCGAAGAACTGTTAAATATCTACAAGTTCAAAGCGCAACATCAATTATCAGTGAATCGACCAAAATATTAGCCTGAATTAGTGTTTAACAAATTTCCAAATAAGTAAAACCCCTGTTCGAAATTGTGAACTGCGACAATTCATTAAAGATAACAGAGATCAACTTTTCATCAAAATATGTCACCTTAAAATAAAGCTATATATCACACTAGATGCGTGCCGCTTTAAGTATTCTATGTCTTATCAACTCTACTCTGCTGGTTGTGACTGTGATATAACACACGCTTTGGTTCTAATATTCTCACCGTAACCCAAATTACAGTATAACAGACAAAAATGTGAAATAAAACGATATGACGTCACATACAGGTAAAACTACGCCACCTCTGCTAAAGTAAAGTATTCTTACATTTGACATCTTGTTTACCAGTGTGACGTCATTTACGACGCCATGACAGTTTACCCTTTCGGAACGTTTGTTCTAGGTACAGAATAAAATTGCAAAATATATAATGTTAAAAGTTTTTGTTGAAATATTATATTTAAATGGCTTTAGCCAAATTCCTAATATATAACAACTATGAAATAATATCAAATAACCAATTACAACAGCGCATTCGCGATTTGCAAGCTCACAGAATAGGGGCTCCGGCCAAGGTGACGAGTAAAATTGACTCTTACCTCGCATAAAAAGAACCAAATCGTCGTTAAGAGCCAGCACTTCATTAACATTAATTACCTAAAAACCTTAATTCCGTAAAAAAATATTTTACATTCGTTTCTTATAGACAACTAGAAGTGTCCCACGGCTTCGCCCGCGTTAAAACCTTCTTTTATTTACTTAAAAACTTTTCTTTTGTAAAAACGATTCTATCATTAAACACATCAAATAAGAATTAGCCAAATCTTTTCACCCGTTTTCATGTTATCGCGTGGATAAGGCAATACTAGATTCATATTTATAAAACCCTAAAAACCTAAATTTACGACTTTGTTACCTACCCTATTTCGAAAAATCCTACAACACGTACTTTATTCCATCTTGTTTCGCCATACAAACTTTCAATCCCCGTTCCGTATCCGGGAGGAATTTTCAGAAAATCATTTCTGAGCGGATACCTACGTCATAATAACTATCTGCATTCTGAATTTCAGCGCAATCCGAAACAATATTGATTTTTAGACTTTGTTAGCCCAGTTTATCCTCTTAGGGTGGCATTTTGAAAGAGTCTGAAACTCGTATTTACTCATTTATTTACAGAAGTACTTGTGTGAAATGTCGATTAAAACGACTATCCCAACTTTGAACCCCCGCGTCATCCCCTTAAATAGTGTATTTTGAAAAATTCTTTCTTAGCGGATACCTAAGTCAAAATAACTATCTGCATGCCAAATTTCAGCGCAATCCGAAACAATATTGATTTCAGACTTTGTTACCCCACTTCACCCTTTTAGGGTTGGAATTTCGAAAAAGCCTGAAACACGTATTTACTTACTTAAGTACTTGTGCTAAATTTCGAATATATAAGACTATCTAATATTGTTTTTCCATACAAACTTTGAACCCCCGTTTCATCCCCTTCAGGGGTGAATTTTGGAAAGTCCTTTCTCAGAGGGCCAAATCTGCATGCCAAATATCAGCGCAATCCGATACAATATTGATTTTCACACTTTGTTACCCCATTTCACCCTCTTAGCGGGGGAATTTCAAAAAAACCTGCTACACATATTTACTTATTTTTTTAATGAAGCACTTATGTGAAGTTTCGGATAGAAAAGACTATCTCATCCTGTTTTTCCATACATACTTTAAACACCGTTCCATCCCCTTCATGGGTGAATTTTGGAAAATCCTTTCTCAGAGGGAACTACCGTCGTAATAACTATCTACATGCCAAATGTCAGCGCAATCCGAAACAATATTGATTTTCACACTTTGTTACCCCATTTCAGCCTCTTAGGGGTGGAATTTCGAAAAAGCCTAAAACACGTATTTACTTATTTATGTACTCAAGCACTTGTGTGAAGTTTCGAATAGAAAAGACTATCGAATGTTGTTTCTCCATAGAAACTTTGAACCCCCGTTTCATCCCTTTAAGGGGTGAATTTTAGAAAATCCTTTCTTAGCTTATACTAACGTCATAATAACCACCTGTGTGCCAATTTTCAGCGCAATCCGAAACAATATCGATTTTCAGACTTTGTTACCCCATTTCAGCCTCTTAGGGGTGGAATTTCGAAAAAGCCTAAAACACGTATTTACTTATTTATGTACTCAAGCACTTGTGTGAAGTTTCGAATAGAAAAGACTATCGAATGTTGTTTCTCCATAGAAACTTTGAACCCCCGTTTCATCCCTTTAAGGGGTGAATTTTAGAAAATCCTTTCTTAGCTTATACTAACGTCATAATAACCACCTGTATGCCAAATTTCAGCGCAATCCAAAACAATATTGATTTTCAGACTTTGTTTCCCCATTTCACCCTCTTAGGGGTGGAATTTAGAAAAAATCTAAAATACGTGTAAAATACTTATTTATGTCCTGAAGCACTTGTTTGAAGTTTCAATTAGAAAAGACTATCGAATAATGTTTCTTCATAGAAACTTTGAACCCCCGTTTCATCCCCTTCAGGGGTGAAATTTGAAAAATCCTTTTTCAAAGGTTACTAACGTTGTAATAATTATCTGCATGCCAAGTTTTAGCGCAATCCGAAAAAATATTGATTTTCACACTTTGTTACCCCATTTCACCCTCTTAGGGGTGGAATTTCAAAAAAACCTGAAACACCTATGTACATATTATATATGTCCTGAAGCACTTGTGTTAAGTTTCGGATAGAAAAGATATCTATCTAATCTTGTTTCTCCATACAAACTTTGAACCCCCATTTCATCCCCTTAAGGGGTGAATTTTGAAAAATCCTTCCTTAGTACACCCCTACGTACTAAGACAAATATACCCTCCAAATTTCAAGTCTCTACGACCAGCGGTTTAGGCTGTGCGTTGTCTGTCAGTGAGTCAGTCAGTCAGTATGTCAGGACAAAGATTCTTATAGTATTAGATAATGCTAAGAATAATAATACTCAATGGTTATTAACTACCACAAAATTTACATCTATATTTAGTACGGCTCACTAGTAGAGTTTTTACTACCAGTCAACAAATAGAAGGTAGGTTTAATGGTTATACTTTTATTGCGATCAAACAAACAAGAAACACATTTTTATTCACTTCTTCAACGTTCACAACAAAAACACTTTAATATAATCGCACATGGGGGTTGAACATTTGTTCCAACTCTTGTAATAAAGCTTTCGAGAAATGCGTCCATTTCAACTTATGTTAAATCGATTCATCAGCGAAGCAGGAGGAAACAGACATTATTGGCTTATGCATCTATAAACGCCATAACCATATGGTATTCCGGCAGCTCACAGCCTTTGAAAGTCAGAGTACCTACTCTTGGCCTAGCGTGTTCACCGTCTTCGACCACATCATCGCTTGCCACTAGGCAAGATAGTGGTAAACGCTAGCCTATAAAATGTCAATATCTATAGGGCAAATTTCACTAATTTCTGAAAAGTTTCACATAAATTTCTCGAAAATTGATTAGATCCTAATAGAGTGAGAGAGAGACTCGAAAGACGCTATCTTGGCATTACGCCCTCGGGGTCTCAGGGCGTAGGTTCAGTTCCCCCGCTACAGAACTCTGTCTCCTAGCACTTTGCTCATTGTTACAGTGTGGATTGCTGCCTGTTTCTGTATGACGTTAGTGTTTATGTTTGAGTCCACTTTATCGCAATATTTGTGTAGGTTTTTAGGTATCACTCCTGCCTGTGGCTCTACTGGCTCTATTGGAATTAATTCGATGTGTGATTTTATAACCGGGTTATTTTAACTTTGAGCGCGTGTTATTTGCTCAGTTTTCTATTTGTAAAGTACCTGAATGTACAAATACATTTATCTATGAGGTAGGTTTTATTTCCTATTTTGTTTGTGTTTATTAAGTAACATTATATTATACATTACGATACGAACTCGTTATCGATGACCATATACAAATAAAGTAACGAGGTAATAATTATCGGCGGTCTTATAACACATTATACATTTTATATTATATGCAATATAATATTACATTACATTATGTTAGCTACTGTTATCACGAATATATTGACATAACTTCTTACAAATTTTTACAAATCTGATATATCAATATTTTAATTTCCTATTAAATTTATTAAACATATGTTTCGCAAATTAAGAAACATAAATTGAAATATTTATTGCTAAATTTCACATGCTCCCCCAGGAGTTAAATAGAAGGGTTTTATTCTTATTATACCATCTAAATTGTACTATATTTATGGTATTTCATTTCATTTCATACAATTGAATCGATTGTAGTCAGATATGTTTTTTTATCATTGTATGTACCATTATAAGTAGCTTTTTGACTACTATACTATGTTACCGGTTGTAAGTGACGATGCGGTCGAGGATGGTGGCGCGCTAGGGCTAGAATCGGATCTGGCTCTCAAGTTCAGCTGCCGGAACCCATTGTTTGGTGACAGATTTTCCAACTTGAGGCAGTAAGCCAGAGGGACACTAGATAGAGTGCCCGGACACCATGTTGCATGTTCTATAGCAATGATTTCATATAATTCTGTATAGATTCAACACTCTCAATTTCTTCGTTATTAATATCTGTGTTCCTCTCAGCGCAGTATATACTGGCAATGTTAATTACAGCGGCACTTAGCCCTACTTCTTCAATCTTCTTCTCAACTAGCTTTGTCAATTCACTACTATTTTCAACTGACTTTGTCAATTCAGGACTCTTTTTAACTGAATTTGTCAATTCACTACTATTCTGAAGTGACTTTGTCACTTCAGTACTATTCTCTACTGACGTTATCAATGCAGTACTATTTTCAACTGAATTTATTACTTCAGTACTATTTACTTCTGACTTTGTCAATTCAGTACTATTTTCAACTGAATCTGTCACTTCAGTACTATTCTCTACTGACTTTATCAATTCAGTACTATTCTCAATTGACTTTGTCAGTTCAGCACTCTTTTTAACTGTCTTAGTCTGTTCAACCATTATTTCTTCTGATTTTATTGACTCTACGGTTTCCTCTACTTCCTTCTTTATTGTATTCATCGCTTCTGGTTTTGAACCAAGTGTATTGTTTTCGGGGTTAGATGGTTCCAGCTTAATATCTGCCGGCTTGATAAATTGAGACATTTCTTCCTTTCTCTTCGGTGATTCAATCTGCGTTGTCTTCGTCGACTGTATAATCGTCTCTTGCTTTATTAATTTAATAGCAGGCTCTATTGGACTCTCCAATTCTACCTTCTCTTCTTTCAGTTTCACTGATCCAAGCATATTTGCTGACATTTGTTCGACAGATATTTGTTGTTCGCTAGTATCAACGTCATCTACATCGAAACTGATATCTTGCGTGTCTAAAACCATAGTTTCCACGCTTGCTTTATCATAGTCGTCATCTATCTGTTCACAAGTATTATCAGCTTCAGTATTACTTTTATCAACATCAGATATGGTTTCTGGTTCTTCGTCACTCGTTTCATCATCGCTGATCTCGATGGAATCTGATAGGCATATGACATCGTCGTCGATGTTGTTTCTACCGGGATCAGCTGCAAACCAAATTACCACATTCATATCTTGGATTTGTGTGCCATTAACTGACATTTAATTTGTTTTAGGTTCACTGGTTAGTAAAAGCGCATGGTTATTTCAATTTATGTAATGAGCAAAATAAAAGAAGTATCGTGGAGAGGTTTTCAGACAAGTTTGACTTCCATACGAGCATTTTTGATATTAAATCGGTACTTGTTGCAATTAAATTCATATTTTTTGCTATTCCCATTTGAACTTCTAGATTTCATGCATATATTATGTTTCTTGAAGTGTTACACACTTTTATTTTTGTATATTGTTCATGCATATACATTTAAATGACGTATCTAAGTGACAAAGTGTTGATGATGAGAATAATGAAATAATGAGTTAGTCAATCCCAGTTAGTATCTTCAATGAATTGCACTCGACTTAATATTTTATTGTGTTTAAAATTATTGGCATGTATTTTCTTTGGGATCCCCTTTAGACAAAATGTAAACGGTAAAAGTAGCCTGCTAATATACACAAACAATACTGTTTGTTGTATTAACCGAGAGCCCTGCTGGCAACTGAATTGGTATATTACATAAACATGCCGAGCAGCATATTAATTATATACATATTTTAATATGAAATTTCAAATTAAAACTGGTTTTGTACACTTAAAACTAGTTTTAACTATTGAATAATTTCTAGCTTATATTTTATTCGTAACATATATAGCATAAGCCATGCAGGTTATTCAGCGCATACATTAATTAAATTTAACGAATAATTAACATAGCTTTTATGGTCGAGCGACCATAAAAGCTATGCGTTTTTGAGGTATACTCGTGATGGGACGAGGGATATGCCGCAGACAGATAAAAAGACATATGGCAAAACTATAAGAGTTCCGTATTCTGTGTTAACTACGCGACCATAAATAAGTGTCGAGTTAGAAGGGATTGGTGTATGGTCTGGTAATTAAATTATCAAACTTTACTTTGTAAGACATTTGTCAGATTACCACGAGTCTTGCAAATCTAAAATCTTTTACTTAATAGTATTTTTAGCGTATGTCACAAATGTGTAAGTAAATGGTTTACACATATTTACAAGGAATGAAGCGTTTTCATTAAAAAAATATTGATAACACCATAGACGTAATATAAAAGGATGGTGCACTGCAGATGTTTTGACAAATTCAGTTTAATCCGTATGCTTTAACATTAAGGTTGTAAATGCTTTGTAGAACAAAACGGCCCTATTGAGAGAAATCCGGGTGGGAGTGTGTCCTTGTCTAACAACCTGCTAGTCCTATATATGTTCTATACTATATGTATGGTATATATATATAAGTTGTCCATACAAAAGAAAGGGACAAACTCCATTCAAGGTCAATGTCAGAGCTATACCGAAGTCAGCATTACGGATTGGTTTGATTGGCATATCAGAACCCATTCCGTTGTAGCGTATGTTAACACATGCAATTCACAAAGCTTTTATAGTAGCATTAAAAAAAATATATTACTAAGAAATTTATGTAGAATAAAAAAATATCCACGTTAAGTGTTTTTTTTTTCTCTATCTCGCTTCCTTTCGGAGAGATAGCTGTTTTAGACGTTAATAAAACGGTAACAAAACATTAAGGCCGCTTGTATACGTCCGTGGTTTTCACCGGACAACGGACCGTTTTTTTTTGCCGTACTCAGTGTTTTATGGCTTATAAGGAATGTATGTACTATCGCCTTAATTTGTGCATATCCACCTTAAGGAATAATTTCCTGTGCACTCTTATTGCATTGGAATCTCGCCTTTGTCTATGTTGACCAATGACAAGAAGGGACAAAGCCAAAAATTATGTTTTTTTTTTAAGTTTTGGCTCTTCTGATTGGTTAGATAAAGAAATCGACACTTGCAACCGAAAATGTTTTGAAACTGGATACGCACAACTGTACGCGATAGTATATGCACCGGATTCCGGTCCGGCGACAAATCCATACAACAATGCGAGTCCGGCAAAAAAAGGCCCGTTGTCCGGTGAAAACGACGGACGTATACAAGCGGCCTTAATGTTTTTTCCGGGTGAGGCATTGCTAGCGAATAAATGTATACATATAGAATGTAATGTCATCAACAATGCGAGTTGCAAGATTTTCCACCCGAAACGATAGACAAACAAGAGAGTGACAATAAAACGTGGTACAATTGACATCTATCTTCTAGAAATGTATAACTAAAAATAATAGTTACTTTTCACATCTTGACCTGGAGTTGTATCCATCTTTTTAGCTTCAAATTTTACCTAAAAATAAAAGATTCATCATTACTTTATTAAGTTAAAATATTTTATTTTAATAATATCGTTTAAAAACTAAAAAAAACCGACTTCAATGCCGCGCCATTCATTTTCAGTACCAATTTTGAGATGTTTATCTCAATATCTCTGGAGATACTTATCGGACCTCGATAAAATTACCAAGGTAAAACCGACTTCAATGCCGCGCTATTCATTTTCAGTACCAATTTTGAGATGTTTATCTCAATATCTCTGGAGATACTTATCGGACCTCGATAAAATTACCAAGGTACCACACTTGGGATATCTCCTTTCGAACAAAAAAAGAATAATCAAAATCGGTTCATAAACGACGAAGTTATCCGCGAACAAACATTAAAAAAAAAAAATATACGGTCGAATTGAGAAAGCTCCTCCTTTTTTTGACGTCGGTTAAAAATAGATTTAATAAGTTTTATTTATAACAGAAAAAAGGAGTAAACAAGTTCTAGAGTGGAAACCACGTTTGGGTAAACGTAGGCCGGTATGATAAAAAGATACACAATTATAGGTCTGCTGCAGGACAGAATGGAGCCTTTTGATTGGTTAATTTGTTACAAGGCTATTATTATTATTACACAGCCACTGCAGGACAAAGGCCTCTCTTCCCTCGCTCCATTTCTCTCCTATTGTTATCAATGCTGATTAAAAATCATAGTTAATTAGTTTGTCTTTTGAAACACCAAAATTGATTTGATGAATTGATAGTACATCGTCGACCACATCGTCACTTAACATCAGGTGAGATAGTGGTCAAACGCTTGCCTATCTAGCATTAAAAAAAAGATAGTGCTATTTGGTGAAATGAGAAATTAAAACCTGTAATATTTTTTTATATTTATAGCTGTTTACTGATTGTTATAGATACTTACACGTGCTTTACTCGCCGTGGTTTCATTTTGTTCTTTTTTCACATCGCTGTTGTCGAGATCACCTGAAAATAATTTGAAATACATAATAAATTAATATGTCAACATCATCATCATCATTATCAGCCGGTATCAGTCCACTGCTGGACGTAGGCCTCCCCCAAGTCACGCCACTGCTAGGCTATTCTGTAAGCTATCTCGACAGCGGAATCCGCGGTGAGATTCGAATATCGTACTACGAAATTCAATCGTATCACGTTCGTAATACGGTTGAATTTCGTAATATGAAATTCAAATCTCACCGCGGATTCCGCTGTCGAGATAGCTTACAGAATAGCCTAGCTGAGCCCGATCTTTGGCTCTTTGTTTCGAGTCACTGGCCACCGCTTTGCGAATGTCGTCGCTCCACCTGGTCACAGGATGTCCTACGCTACGTTTGCCGAATTAATATTTAATATTGATACAAAAAAATGCTTTTTAATTGACAAGTGGTGATGTGTTTTACAAATTAAAATATCCCACGCATTTTTTGCATTTTTCATATATTATTTTAACCAATTTAAGAGTATTTTATTAATAAAAAATGTTTAACATACAATACCAGAACAATAATGATTCGAAAATAAACAATTTCAAATTTTATACCACATGCATATTCCCTATTGACTTATGAGCCCCGTTGGTGTAAACTGTGTAAAGATGTGATAAGATAGATGGCTTAACTTCTAAGCGAGAGGTCGCCGGTTCCAATCCTAGCACGGGTGTTCGTCCACAGTTGGGAGGAGCATATTATATCGACGTTCGGCCTGACTGAACTACTACCTACACTACCTACACACTACCTACACACTACCAACACACTACCTACACACTACCTACACACTACCTACACACTACCTACACACTACCAACAAATTGCTTACCACCATCAAGGAGAAAATCTGCCGCCATAACCATAACCTTACGATGTTCCGGCAGCGCATAGCCCTTGATGTTTACCATCTCCGACTACATCATCGCTTACCACCAGGCGAGATAGTGGTGAAACGTTAGCCTATATGATATAAAAAAAACTGGCCAAGTGCGAGTCAGACTTTTGTCTCGCACACGGAGGGTTCCAAACCGCAGTATAATAATATATAAGTATAATAATATATTATATTAGCGTGTCAATACCAAACATGCTTATTAACTACAACGCCATCTAACGAATATCTAACGAACTTCTAACACCAACTAAGTGAACACAAAGGTAGGTAATTAATATTATTGATTAATAAGTTAAACAATCGTTCATAGATGGCGCTATAGTAAAAACACGTTTTTTGTATGGGGGCCTACTTTAATTTTTAACCTTGTTCTGTTTTTAGTATTTGTTGTTATAGCGGCAACAGAAATAGATCATCTGTGAAAATTTCAACCATCTAACTATCACGGTTCATGCGATACAGCCTGGTGACAGACGGACTGACAGACAGAAAGACAGACAGACGGACAGCGGAGTCTCAGTAATAGGGTTCCGTTGGTACCCTTTGGGTTCGGAACCCTAAAAAGGATGATTAACTTACAGTCACTCGACACGTTGATGTCCAGTACATCATCATCTGAGATGTTGAAAACTTTTTTGGGTTTTATATCATTCTGTTTGATGTCATCTTTGGTCTCCTGTGCTTCGTCATCAGAAATCTCTTCTGTAAGGCGTAATATATTATTATTTTCTATATAGAACATTTTGAATTGTTATTAAACCATTATTACATTTCACATTAACTAGCAGAAAATACTTTTACATTTGCCTACATTTTTAACCGACTTAAAAAAAAGGAGGTTTCTCAATTCGACCGTATATATATATATATACGCTTGTTATTGTTCGCGGATAATTTCGTCGTTTATAGACCGATTTTTATTATTATTTTTTTGTTAGAAAGGAGTGTGTTTCCAAGGGTGGTACCGTAGTAATTACATCGAGATCTGATATGTATCTCCAGAGATATGATAATAAACACCTTAAACTTGATAAGTACTGAAAAAAATAGCGCGGCATTTGAAGTCGGTTATTTTAGTTTTTAAACGAGCTTTCTGCACTCCTTCCTTTCTCCATAGAAACTTGAATTATGGGAAATGTCACGCGTCTTTGTGTTCGAAGTTTTGGTTTCTTTATTTGAATTTCGTTTTGAAGAGAAAACATTAGGTCCATAGATGAATTTACTACGTTTAACATTTCGAAACGGAATTTCGTATGTTTGTGGCAAGCCTCACAGAAGAAAATATTGTGACTTACCAGTGTCGGAAAGATTGATGACGTCAGGTTTTGACTCCACGACCATCACGTCGTCGTCTTTTGTCGCAGGTTTTTGGTCCGCAGAAGCGGTGGTCTCGCTCTTTACATCTGTAAAATTATGGTATTGTTATTTATTTATAATGTTTAGAAATATATCATCTTTGTCTTGAATGAGGATTTCTTTCAGAATAAGAGGCCAGGGCATTCAGACTTTAGGTAATTAATTTCTGTACAACGAAATATATGGAATAGAGTAGTGTTAGTATGTAATGTAGGTACTTTAAATGTATTTTGTACAACGAATTATGTGGGATAGAGTAGTGTTAGTATGTAATGTAGGTACTTTAAATGTATTTTGTACAACGAATTATGTGGGATAGACTAGTGTTAGTATGTAATGTAAGTACTTTAAATGTATTCTGTACATCGAATTATGTGGGATAGAGTAGTGTTAGTATATAATGTAGGTACTTTAAATGTATTCTGTACAACGAATTATGTGGGATAGAGTAGTGTTAGTATGTAATGTAGGTACTTTGAATGTATTCTGTACAACGAATTATGTGGGATAGAGTAATGTTAGTATGTAATGTAGGTACTTTAAATGTATTCTGTACAACGAATTATGTGGGATAGAGTAGTGTTAGTATGTAATGTAAGTACTTTAAAAGTATTCTGTACAACGAATTATGTGGGATAGAGTAGTGTTAGTATGTAATGTAGGTACTATAAATGTATTCTGTACAACGAATTATGTGGGATAGAGTAGTGTTAGTATGTAATGTAGGTACTTTGAATGTATTCTGTACAACGAATTATGTGGGATAGAGTAGTGTTAGTATGTAATGTAGGTACTTTGAATGTATTCTGTACAACGAATTATGTGGGATAGAGTAGTGTTAGTATGTAATGTAGGTACTTTAAATGTATTCTGTACAACGAATTATGTGGGATAGAGTAGTGTTAGTATGTAATGTAAGTACTTTAAAAGTATTCTGTACAACGAATTATGTGGGATAGAGTAGTGTTAGTATGTAATGTAGGTACTTTGAATGTATTCTGTACAACGAATTATGTGGGATAGAGTAGTGTTAGTATGTAATGTAGGTACTTTAAATGTATTCTGTACAACGAATTATGTGGGATGGAGTAGTGTTAGTATGTAATGTAGGTACTTTGAATGTATTCTGTACAACGAATTATGTGGGATAGAATAGTGTTAGTATGTAATGTAGGTACTTTAAATGTATTCTGTACAACGAATTATGTGGGATAGAGTAGTGTTAGTGTGTAATGTAGGTACTTTAAATGTATTCTGTACAACGAATTATGTGGGATAGAGTAGTGTTAGTATGTAATGTAAGTACTTTAAATGTACACATACTTACAAGCTTTTGGCCGTCCGCGTAGGATAGTTTTTAGGTACTAAAGAAAACCTAAAAAAATACTCAATTTTCTTAAATCTAAATACTGATTACAAACTTTTATTATTTGACTTTCCAGTACGTTTAAGTGGTTGAAATATTTAGAACTTTGAATTTGATATACTGGAGTATTTTCGGTGACAATGCAATAATATGGTACCATCGAGCTGACCTGATGATGGAGCCGGGCTGTAGGCACTGGAGCTCCGTAATGGCAAATGGTAGGACAGGCGAATAATGGGCTAGTGTGTATTGTTATCATTTTCATTATTAGTACCTTATTTTCATTCAACAAATGATAACGTCTTTGCAAAAAGATTTTTACTTTTAATTTTATTTTCTATGTATGTTTTACAAAATATTGTTACATGATATCAATACTATCGGAAACTGCTCGTTGGTGGCAATTTTTCGCGAAACTTTTTAGAACTCGCAATAAAATAAATTCATTTAACTTGTAATCAGAGTCTTAATTTTTATACTGATATTGACTCAGGAAACTGTTTTCATACTTTTTAGAAGCAGCATGATAACGCCGCCTTGAGGACATTGAAGTTTCTTTTGATTTCGTGCCGTCGAAATGCACAAGCGCGTATACAGCACTAAATTATTATTACAAAAAATAAATAAGAGGGGTTATTATTCTCACTCTATATACTCACTGTTACTGAACACATCTAAGTAAGAAGGACTTATAAAAAAGACATTAATTGACTATCCCAATAAAAGGATAACAACTGGTCACTCAGTGCCGCCTCAGAGCTGCGATATCGCTGTAGCTCTAAATTATCTATTTATACCTGCTCGTGGAGACAACGCCTTAAGTGGTAAAATATTCAAAAATGCGTTACAGTTGACTGATAAGAAGGCCATTCGCTTCATTTATCATAATAAAATACTTACTTTTAATAACGGGATATGTTGTCTCCACAAACATTACATCGTCGTCATCGATTTCAGTCTTTACTTGATTATTTACTGAAATATAAATAAAAAACGTAGTATACTTTTTATGAACAAGACTTTAATTTTGTTTATTTTATAATAATATTTATAGCAGTGTGACCCGCACTATACGCACGCTTTTCCGTGACTTAAATAGTCGATTATTGCACGATGATAACTTGCACACACACGTAACACACGTGCAATAATCTTCTATTTGAAGGAAAAACGTAGCAAGCGTAAAGTGCGGGCTTATGTCACACTGACAGCTATAAAATAATATACGATACTCGTGACTTAAGTTGTCTATTATTGCACGGCGCTCTCGCTGCGCTCGGGTGCTAACTTCACGCCGTACAATAATAGACTACTTAAGTCACACGTATCGTTACATACTATATCTTGGCCTATATCTCACATGATGGTACATATGTGACGATATATTTGTTAACTTGAGGGTGGTAGCCAGCAAGGCGGACACTAGACAGTGTCTTACCAATTGCATACCAGTAAATCAAATGTGCTATCTTCTTGTCAGCCACTAGTGTAGCCTACCAACCTGAAAAATCTGTCGCCACTAATCTAATAATGTATTCCTTGAGAGTTGCCTTGCCATTCACATCGTCACTTATCAACATGTGAGATAATGGTCAAACGCTAGCATACCTTCTATATAAAATAAGACAATCAGTTTTTCTATTCTGTCATACTATTCAGTGCCAGCCAGATCAAAAGACTAATTGGGATGGGATTATTGCGGTATAGACTAAAATTACTTGGCAAGTAATCACTGCTGTCTTTCACTTTCAAAGCACGATTCTATCTTAGACCGCATTGACACTTTACATCATGTTAGATTGTGACCAAGTGCTTGTCTACCCATAGAACCATTATTGCAAGATACACGATCACTTTTGTTTCTAATTTTATCCCGCGACATATCCTTACCTTGTTTATTTTCAAATACTGGCTCAGTTGCTTTATTATTCTCCGATTTAATGCCAGAGCCTGAAGGTTCTTTTTTCATAGCAACGTTGTTTTTAACCGTAGTTATTTCAGCCTTTACTGCGTTTTTTTTATGCGACGATGAAGTTCCGTTTACTTCTTTTTTTACGGAAACCATTTCAGATTCTAGTTCTTTCTTAATGGCGTGTGACGGGTCCATTTCGTCTATCTCTTCATCAAATTCAACTTTAACAGAGACCTCATCGTCAATTTCTTGTACTTCTTTATTGTCTACTTCTGTAAAAAAAATATAAGTAATTATGTTGATAAACTGGCGGTGATTAATAAAATTCTGAAATACTTTAGTTAACCATGACTACAGAAGCTTATTTCTTATTCAACATTTTTCAAAAATGTCGAAATAAGTAACAAGATAATAAGTAAGAAATTAATGAATTGAGTGACACGTCGGATACTCAATGACTATCTAGTAAGAGTTAGGTACAGAACGTTCAAGGAAGCGATGGCATAGCATGCGCCCTCGTCACCTTCGAAAAAAATTGGCTGGAACTAGCAACAATAGAGAAAAATTATTAAAATATGGGAGAGCCCAGAACTTTGCCTATCAGTGGAAAAACGGCTTTTCAAAGATTTTCTTCAGAACGTAGGATATTATCTTCCAATCTAATACATGAGTGTAACAATTGATAGAGGTCTTATTTTCCTTCAGAAGTAGCTTAATGGCAGTATATATTTTTTGGCCTGTTTGGATAAATGGTGATGTTAACATTACCGTTAATATTTTCATAATGTTCCATGTCTTCGGAATGGCGAATTTTAGCGACACTCGATTGAATGTTGATGATAAGGTTGATGCTAGATACAGGATCGTCGTCTTCATCCAATTCGACGTTAGGATTCACGTCTTTCGTCAGCTGAAATAAATATTTTGACTTTAGAATGGGCGTTGACTGTCGCCAATGACCTTATGTTGGGCCACATTTTGTAAGCTTACACATTTTCCAAAAAGCCGTTAAGCACCACTAAACATTTTATCTTTTTTTAACCTTCATGCATGTGTCGCGCACTTCTGCTTCTAAGAACCAGCTTCCAGCTTATGGCGGCGTTTTGTGGATATAGCGCGCGGAAAGTGTGCATTGACGCCGCGCAAACGCAGCCTACTTGTCGTGGTGGTTGGTGCGATTCACTTAATCAGAACTTCAAATCAGTGATTGGATTTCTTGAAGTTATATGAATCATCATCATCATTATCAGCGGGTATCAGTCCACAGCTGGACATAGGCCTCACGCAAGACACGCCACGAGTTGAAACTATACATTAAATTCCTACTACTAAACTAAACTAAGTACTTTATGCGAACTGCAGGTTTATACACTTTGAAATTAATGTTTTTACGTCTGCATCCATCTGTCTATGGTATTAGACATTATGAATGTTCTTTTGTTTTTAATATTTATTACGAGTCCGACACAGCTTCCGATCAAGAGACCTAAAGCTTCAGTAGTCTTATAAGAAATAAATAAAGTTCCTAAGTGCCGCGTTATGATGTGCGATAAAATTCAAATAAACTTTTAATCACGATGTAAGTACTACGTACCTACGACTCAAAACTTTGCCTATTTTTGCATAGTAGACTTCTTAGTATAATTCAACCTGGGGTCAAATTTTGGTATGAATGATGATGTTAGTACTGTACGCAAACACTGCCACATGGCAGTGTTTGCGTTTTGATACATATCAAGCCTAGAACTTACCGTATCTATTTCAAATTCATCCCACACATCGTCTATGATGCCGCATATTTGATCCGCGGTTGACGTTGATCCACCTAAAAATCAATGTTCACATCTTATTTTCAATTGCTGATATTGAAATTCTACATTTAAAAACATCACACAGTTGTGTGATGTTTTTAAATGTAGAAATTGTTATAGTTATAAGCACTAGATCATAATTTATGACCGTTGAGAGAGCGTGTTTTTTAGGGTTCCGAACCCAAAGGGTACCAACGGAACCCTATTACTGAGACTCCGCTGTCCGTCTGTCTGTCTGTCTGTCTGTCCGTCTGTCACCAGGCTGTATCTCATGAACCGTGATAGGTATACGGTTGAAATTTTCACAGAAGATGTATTGATGTTGCCGCTATAACAAGAAATACTAAGAACAGAACAAAGTTAAAAATTAAAGGGTTTAAAACAAAAAACGTGTTTTTTACGAAAGGATACGATACGAAATTAATTGACCTCGACGCAGCTAGATGGCAGCACAGGAAAAATTAGCACGCGCAAGCGTTTCATTTGTTAAATTTGTGGGCCTCGGTCGATTTGTTTACATACCTAGTTAAGGTTTATTTGCTGAAATGAAGTGAACAGTATTGAATAATATATCTTTAATTTTAGTACTTAAAGAGCTTCAATTAGCTAGAATTAGTAGAAAGTTAATCGTACGAACACTCGGTCTTCCAGATATTTAATTAAATTAATTACCTTTGTGTTAATATTCACTTAGTTGGTGTTAGAAGTTCGTGGCGTTCGGACTTCGGAAATTCGGAACCCTCCGTGTGCGGGACAAAGTCTGACTCGCACTTGGCCAGTTTATTTATATCTTATATGCTAGCGTTTGCATAAGTGAAGATGGTAAGCACGCTAGGCCTAGAATGGGAACTGGATCTCAAGGATAGCTGCCGGAACACAATAGATGTTTTTGGCGACAGATTTTCTAACTTGAGTAGCTGGCCAGGCGGACACTAGATAGTGTCCTACTACCATGCGGGGGTTGTTAGTTTCTTAACGATGTTTTCACTTCACCGGAGGGCCACTGTCAAAGTCAAAGTTTAAAAATAAACGACACCGAACTCACCAACACCTTCGTTTCTACTGTCGACGATGTCGCAAATCAGCTTTGATACCAAATCATCATCAACTATTTCCGAGTACATGTGTAAATACGTAGCCACGAAGCTATCGACGGACATGTCGCAGACACCTGAATTCTTCATTCTAGAGTTGACAGCTTTGAAGTAATCTGAGAGTATCTTTTTCTTCTCCTGTTTTGTAACATCGTGTTGAACGCATAGCTGGTTGATCAAGTTGTATTTTCCGAGCATAATATGTTTGATAGCTTCTTTTCTGTTATTTTCAAAAATAACCATCGCCTTCTCTTTCTTTTCAATAATAGCTTCTTCTCTCTTGTACTTTGTGTTCATATCTACAATGATGCTCTCCTTGTTCCACTCTAATGCCTTCTGTTTGTTGTGGACCTCTTTAGCATAGCTATCGTGTACATTAGGATTGTACTCGATAGCTTTAAATCTTGTTGTGTCATGCTCGAGTTCACTATTATTACTGAAATGACAAATACTTGTATTGCTAAAACTACCTATTCATAAAGAAGGAATATGCATGATGACAGTAACTAAATAAAAATCACAAAAAAATGTATCTGTTGAATGGAACCTAAATATTGGATTACCAAACTCACATTTATTTTATTACTATGAGCGAGATTAATAACGATTTTAATAAAATAAAATTACAGAATAATACAATCCACATGATATACTGAACGCAAATCAGAAGCAATGATGTTAAGTGATCACTTTAGTCACTTAACATCAGGCCTGTGAGATAGTGGTCAATCGCTTGCCTATTCACTATAAAAAAGTAAAAATAACCAAACTAATATCAGAACGTCTTGTGTTTTACACCTATTTTCCACGAACGTGACATCAACGGCAACGCCATGACACTTTGAAGCCTGGCACGCACAGTGGATGCGGTGCGTTTATTCTTCCGCAACTGAATACTAAAACATTTCACTGCAATGCGCGCCTTTCTATGACAGAATATGCGTGCGATAGAAATAAACGCACCGCAACCGCTGTGCGAACTAGGCCTTAGCGTGAATTTTAAAACTTAAAAGAAAATTGTGTTTATTTTATAAGAAATCCGTTATTTATGGAACACATATGATCGCTGATAATAATTTGCAGAAATTATCCTTTTTTAAAATTTGTCATCATGCCTATTAATCGACAGAGCGAGCAAAGCGTCTCAGTTACGAGATTGGCAAACATATGCTTGTCTTATTAGTCTATTATGGCAGAATGGGAACTGCTAGGCTATTCTGTAAGCTATCTCGACAACGGAATCCGCGGTGAGATTCGAATTTCGTACTTTGAAATTCAATGGTATCAGGTTCGCAATACGGTTGAATTTCGTAGTACAAAATTCAAATCTCACCGCGGATTCCGTTGTCGAGATAGCTTACAGAATAGCCTAGCTGGCTCTCAAGAATAGCTGCCGGAACACACTAGATGTTTAGCGACAGATTTTCTAACATGAGGGTGGTAGCTGGCCAGACGGACACTTGATGGTATCCTACCACCATGTGGGGGTTGGTGGTTTATTAACGATGTTTTTCCTTCACCGGAGGGCCACTGTGAAAAGCGCACATAAATTTATCGATAGAAAAATCCATTGGTACACGACGGGGATTGAACTCGGTACCTCTGGCGTCAAAGCCGACCATTATCTATCTCACAAAACAGGGGAGAAAGGGGGAGAAGTTTGCTGTACCGTTATCAATAGACGGATCTCATTCAAAGTTGAGAGGCGCACTAAGGACTTCATTCTACACAAGATGTAGAGAAAAAAATTACAAAAAGGGGGAGTGGATAGGAAAAAGGGGTGTGCCTTGTAGCGTTGACGAATTTAAATTTTTGATTTTTTTTCGGAAAATGTATACCTAATACCTATACCAATCTAACTATGCAGTCCTCTTTGCCTTCACAAGACAAATCCGAAGACACCAGATTCCTCCTAGGACCAAGGGAACACTAGTAATCGCTAAAACTTATACCCCTATTTTGCTTAAACCATCGACGTCATAGCAATGATTAGGGGTCTAATTACTATGACGTCGATGGCTAAAACTCTGAAATGGCTCTGCTAAGCTAGGGTAAAGGGGAAAGTGTCGGTTATTGCATCTTTATAAGGGCACGCGAGGTCTACTGATCTCATAGAACCACTACTAATAATTTCATTTCATTTCACATTTCATATCTGAATAAGAAATTTCCAAAACATAATAATCTACTTAAACGATACACACCGATCTTTGCGAAGTTCCAAATTTGATGATTTAGAATATTTATTTTCATAGTACTCTTTCCATGAATCTATCCTTTTCGAACGGTGTCTGTGGCTCATAAGGAATGTTCTCGAATTACTACTTGATGTACTTCCTAGTTTGTGAGAACGATGTTCCGGAGATCTAGAAGTTTCTCGAAATCTGTAGTAATCAGTAGATTCTCGATCCTTAGTCCTATGGCGGTTTCTAGATCTAGATGTTCTATCAGTACGTCTGTTACGGTCCCTAGATCTAGATGTTCTATCTGTAGACCTATTACGGTCCCTGGATGTAGATATTCTATCGGTAGACCTATTACAGTCCCTAGATCTAGATATTCTATCAGTAGACCTATTACGGTCCCTAGATCTAGATGTTCTACTGGTAGGTAGTTTAAGGTCCTTAGATCTAGATTTTCTATCGGTAGTTCTTTTATGATCCCTTGATATAGATTTTCTATCGAGAGACCTGTCACGGTCCCTAGATCTTGATTTACTGTCAGCAGAACTGTCACGTTCTTGAGAACTTGATTGCCTGTTTTTGGATCTAACGCAAGTCAGTAACCTTGGCGGACTCGCACTGGACCTGCGGCGATCGATTAATTGAGGCGGATTCTCTGCGGGCGATCGTGTATCATGTCTTCTATCCCTTTCTCTGCTTTCTCTGGAAGACTCAGAAGTGTGTCTCTTCTTTTCAATGGACAGCCTTTTTGAAAGGTTTTTGGATTGTATGGATAATCTGAGGTCGTTGGAGCCTATATATAAAACGTTTTCTTTAGAGGTACCCTCATTTTTACTACAAGAAGCGTAGGAGTCATTGGAGGACCCGCGGAGTGTGCGGTGAGAACTCTCTGTGCCGTCAGAAGAACAACTACTACTACTACGTTTTTCAGAACACTTTAGCCTCTTAGGTTTTGATACACCGTCAGGAGATACTGATTTGTCTCTTGACGTTCTGCTCTTAGAATAATTCGTTTCAGATTGTTTTCGTTTACTTATCTTTTTTGGTTTGTGCTTCTTTTTCAATAGCTGTAAATTAAAGAGTAAAATATATTCTTGCGATAGAAAATATCTAATAAATTTATATTTAATCGTACCTACTACAAACCTTTTTTAATTGTCTTTCTTCCTTTGACTCTTTAAGCTTAGCGCGTTTCATACGCAGTTTGTCTTTAGCATCCAGAATCTCGTATCGCTTGCGTAGCAATTCTAGTTCTGCCTGTAAAGTAAAGCCCATGTGAAAATAGTACATACCAGTAGAGCTGTAGTACGGCACTTAAATATAACATTACATACAAGCTTATAAGAAAGGAGCTTAAATGCATACATGGGTACGAGGGTCGTTCAATAAATACTTAGCCTACAAAAGAAAAACGAAAATTTTAGAAAAGTGCCGATTTATTTTTCTACATAATCTCCCTTTAACTCAATACACTTGGCCCAGCGATGCTCCAACTTTTTTAACCCGTCTAAAAAAAACGTTTTCCTGAAGTCTGCAAAATAGGCCTCCGTGGCGGCGATGACCTCCTCATTCGACCCAAATCTTTTCCCGGCGAGTGACTTTTTCAGGTTTGGAAACAAAAAGAAGTCACAGGGGGCCAAATCTGAAGAGTAAGGTGGATGGGGCAGCAATTCGTAGCGCAATTCGAATAATTTGGCCATGGCGATGGCAGAGGTGTGAGCCGGCGCGTTGTCGTGGTTGTTGTCCAGTGTGAGCAAACGCGGCACCCATCGCGCTGACAGCTTTCTCATGCCCAGTTCTTCGTGGAGAAATGATGCACCGTTCCTTCTGCAATGCCCACAGTGTCAACTATCTCGCGAACCTTCAATCGGCGGTCTGCCAACACTAGATCGTGGATTTTTTTATGTTTTCCTCCGTAGTAGCCGTTTTCGGGGCACCTGAGCGTGGCTCATCAAAAACCGACTTGCGGCCACGAGCAAACTCGTTAAACCAATTCTTGGCGGTTGCCATCGAAGGAGAAGAGTCACTGTACACAGCATCCAAGCGATTTTTAATTTCACTGCGCGTTTTCCCTTCCAAAAATAAAAATCGAATCACCGAACGATACTGCTCTTTTTCCATTTTTGTTAAACTGACCGACACGTTCGCTTTCAAAGGCTATTAAAACAAAACTAATAGAGGTCATTGTTTAAAACTTTGACAATAGGCTTCAAAAACATTGCACTGTACTATGGTAAACATTTTTTGAAATCGCAGTGCCATTGGGCGATGAGGATAAGTACTTGTTGAATGACCCTCGTACATATACATAATGATCTAAACATAGATGCCCAGAAGGAACAACTAAAATTTCTTGACTCAAGAGGTCGGTAGTCAAATTGTATATAAACCGGCCAAGTGCGAGTTAGACTTACGCACTGAGGCTTCCGTACAAATATTTCTAACTAGGTTTAAGGACAAACTTAACTTTGCAGTTCGATCCATAGAAAATGTATTGAACCAAATAAAAAGCAAATAAAAAGTTTGTAATAAAAAAATAAAAAAGTTGGTAAATTCCGTTTTTTTCTGTTATTAAACTACATATTATTTACGGTTTTCCGATTCCTATATAATATTTTCAGAATCCTATAGGTATACCCTATAGGTTTTGATTCCCTTTTTAAATCGCAAAATATGCGACATAAACGATTATATATTTTGATCGTGTTCACTTAAAAGTTTGATGTTTAGGGTTCCGTTCCTTAATAGGAAAAAAGGAACCTTTATAGGATAACTTTGTTGTCCGTTTCTGTGAAGACCCTTTATCTCCGGAATACGTATCTAAAGGTATCAGGTATCAGGTATCAGGTCACACTCCGGACACTCGACTAAATCTCCATACAAACTCTCGTTTTAACGACCTTTTAATTTAACGTTTTATTACACAGACACTACACAACTGTCGTTTTCTACAGACGCAATTGTGTGCGTGAAATCTAAGGATGTCACCGTAAGAACCTACTACATTTTGAAGTCGGTTTAGACTTGCTAGCCAGTACTTCGCTATGTTTTCGAAAGTAAGTATAATACATAATAAAATTATTCTTATTTACTCAACGCGATACGCCATAACTAAGACACATGTCTCGCTGCGAACGAAGACCGATACGCGTGCGAGTGAAACAGTTGCGAAAGTTTTTGCAAACTAAAATCTTCTAAATATTTGATTACGTTATTTGAATAGTGTAGTTAGGTTAGTGCATATACTTAAGTTACTTGATTTGAAAAAGTCACAAAGATAAATAATTTATTAAGAAAGTTTTTATTCAATATTTAAAAACTAAGGTTTATTTACGCACGAGTATATCGTTGTTTTATTTATGAAAATGAATTCTAAAATACGAATATATAGTTAGGTATACAAATATAAGTGTATTAGTATATCTATACATATAAAAGAAAGTCGTGTTAGTTACTACACTTATAACTCAAGAACGGCTGAACCAATTTTTATGATTTTTGTATTTTTGGAATTGTCTTTGTCAGGAATAGGATAATAAGTATTAAAAACAATGAATAATTGACCTAAAAAAATTATATAAGAAAACAAAATTTGCGAAAATGTTCCTGGGTTTCAAAACTGCCAATCATTTGATGTTCAATTGTTTATCCCGTCGATACGGTAAACGTCAAATTAATAAGGGTCATCGCTCCACACGGTTAGTGTATGTAGCCAGTGTGTCAAACTAAGTACAAAAATTCTTCAAGTTTTTGTGATTTCAAGTCATGTACATTTTAAAAATGTTAATAAATTTTAAATACTGTCAGTACTGACAATTGTATGACATATTTATTGATTGTCAAATATGCGTGCGTTCAGAAATGTATGCTTACGAGTTTTTGGCGGGCACGTGGAAAAGTGTGTGATCACATTGTATTTTTTCCTAAAACTGGTATTGTTCCGCGTGTTAATGTGTAATAAATGTGGATTATTAACCATTAAGTGCCGGTGAATGTGTGCGAGTGTAGGGAAACAGCACAATGTTGAAAAACATGCTATTTGCGTTCTCACCAAAATTCCACTGAAAATCTTCAGTAAACACCACATCTTTACTGAAGGTATAACTAAGACTAGACTTTTACTTAAAAACTGAGCTGAAATGTGACTCTAACCCATCTCAACGACCAAAATTGATAAAACTTGAGGAATTTTAATACTTGACAATGGCTAAATACACTAATCGTGTGGAGCCATAAAGAAACTTTTAAAAAATGTATGCTTACAAGTTACAAGCAATCAAGACAATAATAATCAATACCTAATCAATTTTATATTTTGTTAAAATGTAGGAAAATACAGAGATATGCAAGAATGTGATAGCCAATTTATGAGTGCCGTATGTATACAGTCTTATCCATAAGGCAAAAAATATTAGACAGTCATTCATGAAGTAAGTAGGTACCTATACTTATTCAGAATTAAAATTAAATACTGGTGATTATATTTTTACAATTAAAATTAAACTCAATCGAACTAATTTCAAGTTAATAACTTATATATAACAATAATAACATTGTTTCATTGCATCATGTCTTGCTGACACGCAGTTGAAGTACTTGATTGTTGTATTTTTATTCTATTTCTGTATTGCCATAACTTTGATTATTTACTTGATAATCAAAGTGCCATAATACATTACTAAACTTATCTCTTTTGTATGAATTGTATTACGCTCATAAAAGCTTAAATTAAGTTCATCTAAAAGGTAAGACGACATTCATTGTCTGTTAGGTGGTACGAAGTTCGCCGGGCCAGCTAGTATATTATATAGAAACTACGTAAATTTTAACCTCCTGCGTCTACCTAGTCCCACAGAAATATTCGTATTACGTATTATTAATATTTCTGTGTTTTATATTCATACATGTATGAAGTTGATGTTCTTCTCCTTGTGAGGTAATATCAACACCAATATTATAAATGCGAAAGTCAGTTTGTTTATTTGTTTGTTTGTTTGTTTGTTTGGGACTTCTTCACGGTCAAACGGCTTGACCGATTTGGCTGAAATTTTGTACAAAGATAGTACATAGGGCAGAATAGGATATAGGATACTTTTCTTTTGGCTATCGAGTCAGGGGGTCCAGATATTTTTAATTGAATTTTGTAAATACAAGACTTCTTCTCGAATAAACGGCTTGACCGATTTGCCTGAAATTTTGTATGAATACATGTCATAAGGCAGAATAGGATATAAGATACTTTTTTTCTGGCTGACGAGTCAGGGGGTCCAGATATTTTTAATTCAATTTCGTAACTAAAGGACCTCTTTTCGAATAAACGGCTTGACCGATTTGCCTGAAATGTTGTATAGAGACAGTTCATAAGGCAGAATAGAATATAGAATACTTTTTTTCTGGCAATCGAGTCAGGGGGTCCAAATATTTTTAATTGAATTTCGTAAATATAAAATCTCTTCTCGAATTAACGGCTTGACCGATTTGCCTAAAATGTTGTATAAAGACAGTTCATATGGTAGAATAGTAGATAGGATACTTTTTTTTTGGCAATCGATTCAGGAAGTCCAGATATTTTTAATTGAATTTCGTAAATATAAGATCTCTTCTCAAATAAACGGCTTAAACGATTTGCCTGACATGTTGTACAAAGACAATTCATAGGGCTGAATAGGATACAGAATACTTTTTTTCTGGCTATCGAGTCAGGGGGGCCAAATATTTTTAATTGAATTTAGTAAATATAAGACCTCTTCTCGAATATACGGCTTGACCGGTTTGCATGAAATGTTGTATAAAGACAGTTCATAGGGTAGAATAGGATATAGAATATTTTTTTTTGGCTATCGTGTCAGGGGGTCCAAATATTTTTAATAGAATTTAGTAAATATAAGACCTCTTCTCGAATAAACGGCTTGACCGATTTGCTTGAAATGTTGTACAAAGACAGTTCATAGAGTAGAATAGGATATAGGATACTTTTTTTTTGGCTATCGAGTCAGGGGGTCCAGATATTTTTAATTGAATTTTGTTAATATAATACTTCTTCTCGAATCAACGGCTTGACCGATTTGCTTGAAATGTTGTATAAAGACAGATCTTAAGGCAGAATAAAATAAGAAATACTTTTTTTTGGCTATCGAGTCAGGGGGTCCAGATATTTTTAATTGAATTTTGTTAATATAAGACTTCTTTTCGAATAAACGGCTTGACCGATTTGCCTGAAATTTTGTATGAATACTTGTCATAGGGCAGAATAGGATATAGGATACTTTTTTTCTGGCTGTCGAGTCAGGAAGTCCAGGTATTATTAATTGAATTTTGTGAATATAAGACCTCTTCTCGAATAAACGGTTTGACCGATTTGCCTGAAATGTTGTATTAAGACAGTTCATAGAGCAGAATAGGATATCGGATACTGTTTTTTTGGCTATTGAGTCTGAGTGTTTAGATTTTTTTAATTGAATTTTGTGAATGTGTGGCCTTATCAGCTCAACAGCTTGACCGATTCAGCTGAAATTTTATACATATTACAGTTCATTTTGCATAGAATCACATAGGATACTTTTTTTCTGGCAGCCGAGTCCAGGTGTCCAGAATTTTTAAAGTGAACTTTGTAAATGTGTGGCATACTCTCGGTCAAACGGGTTAACCATTTAAGCTGAAATTTTGTGCACAGACAGTCAAAAAGACAGAAGGACAACGAATACTTTTTTTTTGGGTGGAAATTTAGGTTGTCTATATTTTTATTATGGAATTTTGTTAATGTGTGGCCACTTTTCGGCCAAACGGCTTGACCGATTCTGATGAAATTTTGTACAAAGACATTTAATAGGGCATAAAAGGGCAAAGAGTACTTTTTTTCGGCAGAAAAGTGCGGGTGCCTTTATTTTTTGTTAACTTTACATAGAGTTTGCAAAATCATAAAAGTTTGACCTTAGGTTCATCTATAATGACTCAACTTAATAAGTGCCTTAATTAGGCCATAAAACTGTCAGGGTCATTAAAAGTCATCAAAATTTACGCGATGGCTTTGCTTGCCCAACGTGTTTTATCTGCTTTGTGGGAAGTATTTCAAAAACATTCGTGTTTTACCAGCCACATTTAACGTTAGGGTCATCGGTGTTGACTTAGTAGGTAATAAAAACTGTCAGGGTCATAAAACGTGAAAATGTTCGCGCACACATCGCTCGCGCAGTGAAAGCGCTCGCTGCGCTCGCGCAATAATTTGTTTGATCTACTTTGTAGGTAATATTTCAGCAACTTTTGTATTTTAATAGCCACATTCATCAAAACGAGCCATAAATTGGAACAGTACAACTATCAATAATCATAATGATTTTTTACCTTTAAATTAGTGGATATCAAGTTTAACCTTAGGGTCATCGGTGTTAAATAAGCAGGTCATAAAAACTGTCAGGGTCATAAAATGACGTAAAGATTTTCGAGCTCGCTTCGCTCGCGTATTGATAGCGCTCGCTATGCTCGCGCAAAACTTTGTTTAATCAACTTTGTAGGTAAAATTTCAGCATTTTTTGTATTTTAATAGCCACATGCATCAAAACGAGTTTATAAATTAAAATAGTACAACCTTCAATAATCATAATGATTTTTACCTTAAAATAAGTGGATATCAAGTTTAACCTTAGGGTCATAAAAAATTTTCACGCTCGCTTCGCTCACGCATTGATAGCGCTTGCCATGCTCGCGCAAATATTTCTTTTATCTACTTTGCAGGTAATATTTCAGCATTTTTGTATTTTAATAGCCACATGCATCAAATCGAAGCCATAAATAGAAACAGTACAACCTTCAATAATCATAATGATTATTAACCTTAAAATAAGTAGATATCAAGTTTAACTTTTGTGTCATCAGTGTTTACTTAGTAGGTCATAAAAACTGTCAGGGTCATAAAAAGACGTAAAATTTTTTGCTCTCGCAGTGATAGCGCTTACTACGCTCGCCCAGTAAAAGCGCTCGCTCCGGTCGCGCAAGCATTTGTAATATCTACTTTGTAGGATAACAATTCAATTTCGCTCAATTTCCTGTGCTCCTATCATTCCCTGGCGTTGAGGTCATCTGAAACTTTAGAGTTAGATATGCCAGCTCACTCGACAATCTTCTATGATTCTTCTTTCATTATACAGGCAATCCGTCTTTGGAATGACTTACCTGTTACAATTCGACACGCTCCCTCAATTTATACTTTTAAAGAAAAACTAAAAAAAATCTACTTAACACAAACCGGTATTGATGATTATTAAGCTATCTCATGTATTTCTTAAAACTATTATATATTTGTATGTGTATGTATGTTTATATATTATGCATATTTATTTATATTTGTTTTATTTGTATGTATGTAGATATATGTTATGAAATAAATATTTATGTTTATGACTTTGAAATAGATGTTTATTCATTTTATGATCTCAAAATTGTTAAATGTGCACCTTAGCCCTTTACATATTCGTACTGTCCACTCCGTCCTAAGGTCGTCTGGAAGAGATCGCTTTGAGCGATAAGACCGCCCATTGTACTAATGTATAATGTATTTTAAGATGTTTATTATTTAATTTTGGTGTACAATAAAGAATTATCATTCATTCATTCATTCATTCATTCATTCATACATTTCAGCAATTTTTGTATTTTAATGGCCACATTCATCAAAACGAGTCATAAATTGGAACAGTAGAACTTTCATCAACGATATCAAGTTTAACCTTAGGGTCATCGGTGTTGAATTAGCAGGTCATAAAAACTGTCAGGGTCATAAAATGACGTAAGAATTTTCGCACTCGCTTCGCTCGCGCATTGATAGCGCTCGCTATGCTCGCGCAAAACTTTGTTTTATCTACTTTGTAGGTAATATTTCAGCATTTTTTGTAATTTAATAGCCACATGCATCAAATCGAGTTTATAAATTGAAACAGACGCATCAAATCGAGTTTATGAATTGAACAAAAAACAACCTTCAATAATAATAATGATTTTGTACCTTAAAATAAGTGGATATCAAGTTTAACCTAAGTGTCATCGGTCTTGACTTAGGTAGGTAATAAAAACTGTCAGGGTAATAAAAAGTCGTGAAAAATTTTCGCGCTCGCTTCGCCCGCGCATTGATAGCGCTCGCTGCGCTCGCGCAAACCTTTGTTTTATCTACTTTGTAGGTTATATTTCGGCATTTTTTGTATTTTAATAGCCACATGCATCAAAACGAGTTTATAAATTGAAACAGTAGAACCTTCAATAATCATAATGATTTTTTACCTTATAATAAGTGAATATCAAGTTTATAACCTTAGGGTCATCGGTCTTGACTTAGTAAGTCATAAAAACTGTCAGGGTCATAAAAAGACGTAAAATTTTTTCGCGCTCGCTTCGCTCGCGCATTAATAGCGCTCGCTACGCTCGCGCAGACATTTGTCATCAGTGTTAACTTAGCAGGTCATAAAAACTGTCAGGGTCATGAAAGGTCGTAAAAATTTTTCACGCTCGCTTTGCTCACGCAGTGATAGCGCTTGCTACGCTCGCGCAGTAATACTGCTCGCTACGCTTGCGCTAAACATTTGTTTTATCTACTTTGCAGGTAATATTTCAGCATTTTTTGTATTTTGATAGCCACATCCATCAAAACGAAGCTATAAATTGAAACAGTACAACCTTCAATAATCATAATGATTAATAACCTTAAAATAAGTGAATATCAAGTTTAACTTTTGTGTCATCAGTGTTAACTTAGTAGGTCATAAAAACTGTCAGGGTCATAAAAAGACGTAAAATTTGTTTGCTCTCGCCTCGCTCTCGCAGTGATAGCGCTTACTACGCTCGCCCAGTAAAAGCGCTCGCTCCGGTCGCGCAAGCATTTGTAATATCTACTTTGTAGGATAACAATTCAATTTCGCTCAATTTCCTGTGCTCCAATCATTCCCTGGCGTTGAGGTCATCTGAAACTTTAGAGTTAGATATGCCAGCTCACTCGACAATCTTCTATGATTCTTCTTTCATTATACAGGCAATCCGTCTTTGGAATGACTTACCTGTTACAATTCGACACGCTCCCTCAATTTATACTTTTAAAGAAAAACTAAAAAAAATCTACTTAACACAAACCGGTATTGATGATTATTAAGCTATCTCATGTATTTCTTAAAACTATTATATATTTGTATGTGTATGTATGTTTATATATTATGCATATTTATTTATATTTGTTTTATTTGTATGTATGTAGATATATGTTATGAAATAAATATTTATGTTTATGACTTTGAAATAGATGTTTATTCATTTTATGATCTCAAAATTGTTAAATGTGCACCTTAGCCCTTTACATATTCGTACTGTCCACTTCGTCCTAAGGTCGTCTGGAAGAGATCGCTTTGAGCGATAAGACCGCCCATTGTACTAATGTATAATGTATTTTAAGATGTTTATTATTTAATTTTGGTGTACAATAAAGAATTATCATTCATTCATTCATTAATTCATACATTTCAGCAATGTTTGTATTTTAATGGCCACATTCATCAAAACGAGTCATAAATTGGAACAGTAGAACTTTCATTAATCATACTAATTTTTTACATTAAAATAAGTGGATATCAAGTTTAACCTTAGGGTCATCGGTGGTGAATTAGCAGGTCATAAAAACTGCCAGGGTCATAAAATGACGTAAGAATTTTCGCACTCGCTTCGCTCGCGCATTGATAGCGCTCGCTATGCTCGCGCAAAACTTTGTTTTATCTACTTTGTAGGTAATATTTCAGCATTTTTTGTATTTTAATAGCCACATGCATCAAATCGAGTTTATAAATTGAAACAGACGCATCAAATCGAGTTTATGAATTGAACAAAAAACAACCTTCAATAATAATAATGATTTTGTACCTTAAAATAAGTGGATATCAAGTTTAACCTAAGTGTCATCGGTCTTGACTTAGGTAGGTTATAAAAACTGTCAGGGTAATAAAAAGTCGTGAAAAATTTTCGCGCTCGCTTCGCCCGCGCATTGATAGCGCTCGCTGCGCTCGCGCAAACCTTTCTTTTATCTGCTTTGTAGGTTATATTTCGGCATTTTTTGTAATTTAATAGCCACATGCATCAAAACGAGTTTATAAATTGAAACAGTAGAACCTTCAATAATCATAATGATTTTTTACCTTATAATAAGTGAATATCAAGTTTATAACCTTAGGGTCATCGGTCTTGACTTAGTAAGTCATAAAAACTGTCAGGGTCATAAAAAGTCGTAAAAAATTTTCGCGCTCGCTTCGCTCGCGCAGTAATAGGGCTTGCTACTCTCTCACAATAATAGCGTTCGCTCCGTTCGCGCAAGCATTTGTTATATCTACTTTGTAGGAAACATTTCAGCAACTTTTGTATTTTAATAGCCACATCCATCAAAACGAGTCATTAATTGAAACAGTACAACCTTCAATAATCATAATGACCTTGGTTAGGTTTACTAAGTACCAAGTAATGATTACTGATTTTAACAATAGACGATATCGAGTTCGTCCTAAGAGTCATCTATATTGACTTGATTATTAGGTCATTAAACTGTCAGGGTTATAAAAAGTCATAAAAAAATTTCACTCGCCCAATAATAGCGCTCGCTACGCTCGCGCAGCTATCCACCTTATTTTCTTTGTAAGAAATGTTTCAGGAACTGTTGTATTGAGTCAAACATTTAAACAGCACAACTTCGTATACCTAACGAAAAAGAGAAATGACTTTAACAATAGAGGATATTGAGTTTGACTTTGAGGGTCATCTATGGTGACTTGGCCTAAGAGATCATCGATCTAGACCTCAATGGTCATAAAGACACAAATAACGTGGGCGAAGCCGCGGGTAACAGCTAGTAATATAATAAATCTGAAAACCGTAAATATATAGTGTAGGTAATAACTAAAAAAAGATAATTTACTATTGCAAACTTATTATTTGTAGTTGGTGCAATACATTTTCTATGGATCGAAGTTTGAATTTTAACCTAGTCTGCGAAGTTGGTACGTAAGCCTCGGTGGGCGAGTTCAACTCGTCTTGTGCGGTATCTTTACAACCAAAAGAGACCGCAGACCCGAGTATCTAATACTAAGAATCTTTGTCCTGACATACTGACTGACTGATAGACAACGCATACCCTAAACCGCTGGTCGTAGAGACTTGAAATTTGGAGGGTATATTTGTCTTTGTCTTTTTTTTTTTTTTGGGTGTACTAAAAACTGATTTTTCAAAATTCACCCCTTTAGGGGATAAAATGGGGGTTCAAATTTTGTATGGAGAAACAAGATTAAATAGTCTTTTCTATTCGAAACTTCTCACAAGTGTTTCAGTAAAAAAATAAGTAAATACATGTATCACACTTTTTTTTAAATTCCAACCCTAAGAGTAAATGGGGTAACAAATTCTGAAAATCAATATTGTTTCGGATTGCGCTGAAATTTGGCATGCCGATAGTTATTTTGACGTAGGTATCCGGTAAGAAAGGATTTTTCAAAATTCACTCTTTAAGGAGATGAAACAGGGTTCAAAGTTTGGATAGTCATTTTATTCGAAATTTCACACAAGTACTTCTGTAAATAAATAATAAAATACAAGTTTCAGGCTTTTTCAAAATGCGGGTGGCATTAGAGGGTGAAGTGAGGTAACGAAGTCTGAAAATCAATATTGTTTCGGATTGCGCTAAAATTTAGTTAAGAAAGGATTTTCTTTAAATTTCCCCCCGGATACTGAAAAGGGATTCAAAGTTTGTATGGCGAAACAAGATGAGATAGTCCGTTTTATTCCAAACTTTACATAGGTACTTCTATAAATAAATAATTATTGTACGTGTTGCAGGATTTTCCGAAATGGGGTAGATAACAAAGTCTGAAAATTTCGGTTTTTCGGATTTTATAAATATGAATCCCGATTTTCCTTAGTCACGCGATAACATGAAAACGGGTGAACCGATTTGGCTAATTCTTATTTAAGGTGTTTTGTGATAGAAAGGTTTTTACAAAAGAAAAGTTTGAAAATAAAAGGAGTTTTTAACGCGGGCAAAGCCGCGGGCCACTTCTTGTTTGATATAAGTTTCAACTTGATATCTCTACGCGTTCCTGAGAAAAAGGGGTCTTTACAGACGGAAAACAAAGTGATCCTATATGGGTTCCTTTTTAGGGTTCCGTACCTCAAAATGTAAAAAAGGAACCCTTATAAGATCACTTTCTTGTCCGTCTGTCCATGTGTCACCACCGATTTTCTCAGGAACCGGTGAACCTAGCAAGTTGAAATTTATACCAGAAACAGGTCTGTAGTCCCTATTAGGTGTATTAAAATCAAGGTCCTGAGTCAACACGATAAAAATATGGGCAAATTTAGATTTCTTCGAAAACTTGTAAGTACAAAAATGTACCTTTAAATTTACAACTTTTTTTAATTCGTAATTTATCCTTTACTGGTTCTGTAAGACCTTGCCTTTAACCAAAATTGATAATTCTAGGTTAACCGGAAGTACCCTATAAGTTTTGGGTCGAAAACCTAAAGGGTGCTTCCCGTTGACTTAGAATCATGAAATTTGGCAAGAAGTAAGGTCCTGAAGCACTTATAATGGAATAAATCTGAAAAACGTAAATATTTTTGTATGTTTGCCCGTTAACCTAGTCTGAGAAGTTGGTACGGAAGCCTCGGTGGGCGAGTCCAACTCGACTTGGCTGGTTTTTTTTCCTTTTTGATGATGCGGTCCAGGGTGGTCGCACGCTAGGCCTAGAATGAGAACTGGCTCTAAAGGATAACTGCCGGAAGTGCCGGAATACATTAGATGTTTGGCGACAGATTTTCTATGGATGTTTTCCTTCACCGGAGAGACACTGTGAAAAGCGCACATGAATTTTGATAGAAAATATTTGTTGGTACACGGCGGAGATTGAACTCGGTACCACATCTCAGAATTTCGTAGTAAGCTGAAATTGTTACCGATTCGTTTGCGCCGGAATGCACACATCCTCTCCCTCCTTTATTCTATACTCTTTATCCCTTCCACTCCTCATTATCTGAAAAACCGTTTTGAGTTTCTACATCAGTCCCATTCCTTATCCCTACGATCTTCCGACACTCTTATCCTGAAAATTCCCTCCCATACATCTGAGTACTACGGCAAGTCCTTTACCGTCGAGGCTGCACGATTATGGAATGCACTTCCATTAGATATACGCCAAGCTAAATCTCTCGCTATCTTCAAAAATATGTTAAAAAATCATTATCTGTCACATTTGTAGCACTTTTCCGTTGGATTTATGTATATGCATGTATATTTACATATTGTGTATGTATATATATATTTGTATGTGTGTATATTAGTATGTATGTATATTCGTATGTATGGAATATGGATATTTGTGTATGTATAAGTATTTTTTACATTGTTATGTAGATGTATGTATATATACATATATATATATATATATATATTATGATAATCACATCAATTTTTGATTGTTATATTTATTTATTTGCACTGTATTTGTTCCGTTATCGCATAACGAAAGGGTCGGACAATAAAGTAGATGTTCCTTCCACACTCGCGGTACATACGAAGCAACAAAACGCAGTTGTCAAACCGACTGTCATGCGGCACTCATTCGTAAAACGTTGGAGCGAAAGCAACCGTTTGTTTTACCGCTAAAATCGGCCGTTGTGAAAATCAGATATAAACCACAAAATATCCGTGCTCGGTGTCCGCGTTGGTCATATTTTGGCTTAATAGACCCAAATTACTCATCCTACCGTGCACGGTCACTAAGAAGCAAAAATCTCCTCATCACACCTAGGACGAGCTGAAGGTGGAAGGTCAACGAAGAGCAGACGCAGTCCAAGGTGAGTGCTCGCATTCTATTTTTGCTGCTTCTGCCACTCTGAGTTGGTTGGAACATCGATTTATCTCGTATCGTTTTATCCCAGTGTAGTGTAAAAGCCACCACCTACTTCGGCTTTAGGTGCGTACGCTACAGTATTTATGTTACGCATTGTACCACCGGCAACTTCTTTTAACAATTATGTCCATACAAAGGTTGTCTGCCAGAGATCGCTTCAAGCGATAAGACCGCCATTGTATTACCTATAATTTAAGTAGCTTAACTTAACTCTGTTATTCTTGTAATGGCGTGAAATAAAGAATTTTTCTATTCTATTCTACCTCTGGCGTTAAAGCCGACCATTCTCCCACTACACCACTGGGCCCTCTAAACCAAGCGATTGACCTGAAATTTGGTATGTAACTAGATAGCCTGGACCCTGGAATAACACAATAGGATTGTTTTATCCCGATATTATCACGGAAACGATTTCTACGTGGGTAAAACCACGGGACAAAGCTAGTAATAAATAAATCTGTCAACATTTTAGATTGGCTTTACTAGTCAGTGCTACTACCCTGCAGCACTTTAACGTGTTTTCACATCTTTTAGCTTTTGGCTAAAGACGTAGGGCCCTGTGCTTCACGGCCACTAAGTTCTCGTATTAGTTAGTTCCTATGCTATGTGTACAAGTGTTATCATACAGTCATTGCCGCCCATAGCAGGGTCATTGTTACTTCTTTCTTTCAGTCTTTTTTCAACCGACTTCCAAACAGGAGGAGGTTCTCAATTCATCTGTTTGTTTTTGTTGACATTCTGGCTAAAGTCAGAGTGGATACAATGAGGGAAAGTTATAGCAAAAGGTATAGCTGATGCTACACCGTTCATCATTATAAAATCAATAATAACGTAACATTGTTTACATACTTCAAAAAACCAACTTCAAATGCTGCACTAGTCATTTTCAGTAGGTACTAAGTTTAAGGTGTTTCTCCATACTCTGGAGATACTTATCAGATCTCAATAAAATTACAATGGGACCAAACGGGAAGCATACCCTCTCAAAGAAAATACACTGGCCAAGTGCAAGTCGGACTCGCACTCGTAGGGTTCCGTACTATAGTATTTTATAAGATTGTGCAAAAAATACCACTATCATTTTTCGCCAGCAAAAAATACAGCCCGGTGACAGACGGACAGATGGACAGACAGACAGACAGACAGACAGACAGACAGACGGACAGCGGAGTCTTAGTAATAGGGTTTTACCCTTTGGGTACGGAACCCTAAAAAAAGGAAATGACGGAGTTCTAAGGTAACAAACTCTAATTGACAACCTCCTTTTTTGAAAAGTCGGTTAAAATTTTTAACAGTTGTTGTTTATGTACATAGCACATCATAGTACATTCTCTGTCTAGTAAAAAATTATATGTGGTCGAATTGAGAAGCCTCCTTCTTTTTTGAAGTCTGTTAAAAAGAAGGAAAGCAGTAAGACTTTTCTGTAAGCTAGTTTACGCATCTCGCAAGCGGAAGCCGCGGTGAGATTTGAATTTCATACTACGAAATTCAAATCGTAATACGGTTGAATTTTTTAATACGAAATTCGAATCTCACCGCTTGCGAGATGCGTAAACTAGCTTACAGAATAGCCCTACAAAAAGCTACAAGATCGTTTAAAAAACTAAAATAACCGACTTCAAATGCCGCGTTATTAATTTTCAGTACCAAGTTTGAGGTGTTTATCTCTATATCTCTAGAAATACTTATCAGACCTCGATGAAATTACCATTGTACCACACTTGGGATATCATCTCCTTTCCAACAAAAAAAATATTTCTAATACTATAAGAATCTATGTCCTGACATACTGACTGACTGACTGATAGACAACGCACAGCCTAAACCGCTGGTCGTAGCGACTTGAAATTTGGAGGGTATATTTGTTAGGGTATATTCTCTTAAGGACGTAAGGGTGTACGAAGAAAGGATTTTCCAAAACTCACCCCTTTAGGGGATGAAATGGGGTTCAAAGTTTGTATGGAGAAATAAGATTAGATAGACTTTTCTATTCGAAACTTCACACATGTGCTTCAGTAATAAGATCGTTTAAAAGCTAAATAAAACTGGCCAAGTGCGAGTCAGACTTTTGTCTCGCACACGGAGGGTTCCGAACGCCATCTAAAGATTATCTAACGAACTTCTAACACCAACTAAGTAAACATTAACACAAAGTTGTTAGTACCGAGCTGATTTTCTGAAAATGAATCCTAGCTAGATTATTTTGATTTTTCGCCTCCGAAATACTAAACTATATTTAATCGTTGGAGCCGTTTCCGAGATTCAGATTCAGATTCCGAGATTAAGGTAAACACGATAGCGCCATTTATGATGCTAGATGGCGCTATCGTAAAAAACACGTTTTTTGTTTTAAACCCTTTAATTTTTTAACTTTGTTCTGTTCTTAGTATTTGTTGTTATAGCGGCAACAGAAATACATCATCTGTGAAAATTTCAACCGTCTAACTATCACAGTACATGAGATACAGCCTGGTGACAGACGGACAGCGGAGTCTCAGTAATAGGGTTCCGTTGGTACCCTTTAGGTTCGGAACCCTAAAAAGAACCGACTTCAATGCCGCGCTATTCATTTTTAGTACCAATTTTGGAGTGTTTATCTCTATATCTCTGGAAATATTTGGCAGACCTCGATAAAATTACCATGGTACCACACTTGGGATATCTCCTTTTCAACAAAAAAATAATAATTAAAATCGGTTCATAAACGACGAAGTTATCCACGAACAAACATAAAAAATAAATATATATATATATATATATATATATATATATATATATATACGGTCGAATTGAGAAACCTCCTCCTTTTTTTGAAGTCAGTTAAAAATATAAGTAAATACGTGTTTCAGGCTTTTTCAAAATTCCACCCCTAAAAGGGTAAAATGTGAAATGGTGTAATGTACTCGTAACAGTCTGAAAATCATATTGTTTCGGATTGCGCTGAAATTTAACATGCTAATAGTTATTACAACGTTAGTTTTCTCTGAGAAATTATTTTTTTAAACTTTTTTAAACTCACCCCTTAAGGGGTTGAAACGGAGATTCAAAGTTTGTATGGAGAAACAAGATTAGATAGTATTTCAAGTGCTCCAGTAAAAATATTTTATAATATATGTTTTTGCGTTTTTTTTTTAATTCCACCCCTAAGAGCACCTGAAATGGGGTAACAATGTGTGAAAATCAATATTGTTTCGGATTGCGCTGAAATTGGCATACAGATAGTTATAATGACGTTAGTTCACTCTGAGAAAGGATTTTCCAAAATTCACCCCTGAAGTTGATGAAACGGGGGTTCAATTTTAGTATGGAGAAACAAGATTAGATAGGCTTTTATATTCAAAACTTTACACAAGTACTTAAGTAAATACGTGTTTCAGGCTTTTTCGAAATTCCACCCCTAAAAGAGTGAAGTGGGGTAACAAAGTCTGAAATCAATATTGTTTCAAGTTATTATATATTCATGTTATTGTACAAAGTTTCAAAAATAAGATTAGCCTATGTCTTAAGCTAGAAGCTACACTATCTACGTTTTAAATTTCATTAAAAATGGTTAAGTGGTTATCGAGATACGCGGTAACAAACATTCGCACACACACACACTTACTTTCGCATTTATAATATTAGTAGGATAGTAGTTACTATTATATAATCTGTGGTAATAGTTTCATCATCATCATCAGCCTGTGTCAGTCCACTGCTGGACGTAGGCCTCTCCCAAGATGCGCCACTTTGTCCGATATTCGGCTCTTCTCTTCCAGTCACAGGACGTCCTACGCTACGTTTGCCGATTCGCGGTCTCCACTCTAGGACAAGTCTACCCCAACTACCCCAACGGTTATCAGTCCTTTTTTTTTTACCCAGGAAAATCCTTTATGGATACCACTCGCCTGGGGGAGCGAGATGGTTTTGTGGGAGTCACTGCCAGAATAGGCAGGGTAGGCAGTCCTCCGACAAAATGGGGCCACGCTAGTATTCGCCATCGGGTATCAGTCCTGCGGCAGATATGACCAGCCCACTGCCACTTCAGCTTGCTAATCCGTTGAGCTATGTCGACAACTTTAGTTCTCTGGCGAATCACTTCGTTCCGGGTAATAGTTTACGCAGTAACTATTATATAATCTGTGGTAATAGTTACGGCGCTCGTGTTGAGTCGAAAGGCACCTTAAGTCCACGCAGCGAGAGTCTGAATTATTCAGCCCGTCACGCGCCTTTGATAAGGCCGCTGCTACTGTAGGGTTTAGTCAGGCCTCCCTCACTCGCCCATAGCTACTGCGATTTATACCTAAACTTCGACCAGCGCCGGCGGTGGTATCCGCCAGTCGGTTGTCACTGCTCACGCGCGTGCAACGTATATTATTATTCAAATGACGGGATAACTGCGCATTCGTATTCTATATTAGAAACGATTTAAGTTTTTCATAGACATTTTGCGGGTTTGACAAAAAACAAGCACAATATGTTTAATTTTTTTATGCTACCGATACTAAAATGACAAAACGGCGTAAAATTCACTTTCTGGATTTCAAATTCGACTCTTAGTTAGGAATTTTGATGTTATTTTGTGAGGTAAATAAAAAGAATTCGTAATTTATGTTTTATTTCATTGAGTCAACCCTTTACTGTATAAGGCGCGCGCCGAACGAAGTAATAACAACGCTAGGTCAAGCGCCTTAGACACATTTTTGCATGTATTGTCTGAAATAAACGATGGTATTGTGTTTATGTAGGGGAGTGAAGTATCTGTTACGAAGTAACTATTATATAATCTGTGGTTTAGTGTTGTGAGAAAATGAATGAATGAATGAATGATTTATTACGAACGAAACTTACGACTAATAACAATTTGATAGTAATTGGTAGTAGAATACAACGACGTGCAATGTCATATAGTAATTCAATGTCATATGGTAATTTGTAGCATTACTGATAATAAGTACATAAATGTAAATGGTCGAGGTAGTTAATAGATACTTTAATTATAATGCGTTACTTTTTATTAAAATTTACTATAGGTTTAGCACAGCATAATTAATAATAGGTAAGGTAATACATTTCACGCATGCGACCGCTTGCGCGGCTAGCGGCAATCACACTGAATAATGGCCCAGTAGGGCTAGTCTGTAAGCTATCTCGGAAGCGGAATCCGTGGTGAGATTCGAATTTCGTACTACGAAATTCACTCGTAACACGATCGTAATACGGTTGAATTTCGTAATACAAAATTCAAATCTCACCGCGGATTCCGCTGCCGAGATAGCTTACAGAATAGCCCTACTGGAGGGCTCCGCGGCTGGTAGGTGAATAACGCGGCAGGTACCTACATGAAGTGAGACAGGCCTGGCATAACATACAAACGAATTGAGAACCTCCTTTTTGGAAGTCGGTTGAGAATGCAACCTACCACTACATCATTTCTAAATACATTACCTCATCAAACATTTATAAAACGAAATAGCAGACTTAAAATACCAGTCATTTTCAGTAGCAAAGGGGTTTGGGTAAATTTGTTCGGAGATTGGCTTTTTTTTTTTTAGCGGCCACTTTTGTAACTATTGCTATTTAATAGTAGGTACTATATTTAAGATTTTATACTAACTGTAAAAAAACGTTAAGTTCAGAATCATGCTGAACAAACTGACGAAATTGGGGGTTTTGGCGGGATCGTGGGAAAGTGTGTATAATCTCATTATATTTTTTCCTAAAACTTGTGTTCTTCCGCGAGTTGATATGTAATAAATGTCGATTATTAACCATTAAGTGCCGGTGAATGAGTGCGAGTGAAGGGAAACAGCACAATGTTGAAAAACATGCCATGTGCATTCTCACCAAAATTCTACTGAAAATCTTCAGTAAACACCACATCTTTACTGAAGGTATGACTTAGACTAGACTTTTACTTGAAAACTGACCTGAAATGTGACTTTGACCCATCTCTACGTCTAAAATTCATAAAAACTTGAAGAATTTCATTACTTGATACTGGCTAAATACATCACAGTGTGGAGCCATACTAAAACTAAAAAAAAAAAAAGAAATTAGTGAAAAAGTAGATGATTTTTTTAATTAATTACTTTTAATGTACAAAACATTTCGATTAACATAAGTGTTTACAATAATACACATAAATCAGTTAGGTCTTATATTATCTAATGCTATAAGAATCTTTGTCCTGACATACTGACTGACTGATAGACAATGCACAGCCTAAACTACTGGTCGTAGTTACTTGAAATTTGGAGGGTATATTTTCTTAGTACGTAAGGGTGTACTACAAAACTCCTTTAGGGGAAGAAATGGGGGTTCAAAGTTTGTATGGAGAAACAAGATTAGATAGTATTTTCTATTCGAAACTTCATACAAGTGCTCGAGTAAAAAATAAGTAAATACGTGTTTCAGGCTTTTTAAAAATTCCACCCCTAAACGGGTGAAGTGGGGTAACAAAGTCTGAAATCAATATTATATCGGATTGCGCTGAAATTTGGCATGCAGATAATTATTACGACGTTAGTTCCCTCTGAGAAAGGATTTTCGAAAATTCACCCCTGAAGGGGATTAAACGGGGGTTCAAAGTTTGTATGGAGAAACAAGATTAGATAGTCTTTTATATTCGAAACTTCACACAAGTACTTAAGTTAATAAGTAAATACGTGTTTCAGGCTTTTTCAAAATTCCACCCCTAAACGGGTGAAGTGGGGTAACAAAGTCTGAAATCAATATTGTTTCAGATTACGCTGAAATTTGCTGCAGATAGCTATTTTGACGAAGGCATCCGCGAAGAATGAATTTTTCAAAATTCACTCTTCAAGGGGATGAAGCGGGGGTTCAAAGTTTGGACAGTCATTTTATTCGACATTTCACACAAGTAAAATAAATAAATGAATAAATTCTGTAAATAAATAAGTAAATACGAGTTTCAGACTTTTTCAAAATGCCACTCTTAGAGTGTGAACTGGGGTAACAAAGTCTGAAAATCAATATTGTTTCGGATTGCGCTGAAATTTAGAATGAAGATAGTTATTATGACGTAGGTATCCGCTCAGTAAGGATTTTCTAAAAATTCCTCCCGGATACGGAACGGGGATTCAAAGTTTGTATGGCAAAACAAGATGAGACAGTCTGTTTTAATCGAAACTTTACACATAAGTAGTTCTGTAAATAAATAAGTACGAGGCTCGTTCAATAAATACTTAGCCTACAAAAGAAAAACAAAAATTTTCGAAAAGTGCTGATTTATTTTTCTACATAATCTCCTTTTAACTCAATACACTTGGCCCAGCGATGCTCCAACTTTTTTAACCCGTCTAAAAAATACGTTTTCCTGAAGTCTGCAAAATAGGCCTCCGTGGCGGCGATGACCTCCTCATTCGACCCAAATCTTTTCCCGGCGAGTGACTTTTTCAGGTTTGGAAACAAAAAGAAGTCACAGGGGGCCAAATCTGAAGAGTAAGGTGGATGGGGCAGCAATTCGTAGCGCAATTCGAATAATTTGGCCATGGCGACGGCAGAGGTGTGAGCCGGCGCGTTGTCGTGGTTGTTGTCCAGTGTGAGCAAACGCGGCACCCATCGCGCTGACAGCTTTCTCATGCCCAGTTCTTCGTGGAGAAATGATGCACCGTTCCTTCTGCAATGCCCACAGTGTCAACTATCTCGCGAACCTTCAATCGGCGGTCTGCCAACACTAGATCGTGGATTTTTTTATGTTTTCCTCCGTAGTAGCCGTTTTCGGGGCACCTGAGCGTGGCTCATCAAAAACCGACTTGCGGCCACGAGCAAACTCGTTAAACCAATTCTTGGCGGTTGCCATCGAAGGAGAAGAGTCACTGTACACAGCATCCAAGCGATTTTTAATTTCACTGCGCGTTTTCCCTTCCAAAAATAAAAATCGAATCACCGAACGATACTGCTCTTTTTCCATTTTTGTTAAACTGACCGACACGTTCGCTTTCAAAGGCTATTAAAACAAAACTAATAGAGGTCATTGTTTAAAACTTTGACAATAGGCTTCAAAAACATTGCACTGTACTATGGTAAATTTTTTTTGTAATCGCAGTGCCATTGGGCGATAAGGCTACGTACTTGTTGAATGACCCTCGTAAGTACGAGTTGTAGGATTTTTCGAAATGGGGTAGGTAACAGTCTGAAAATTTGGGTTTTTAGGGGTTTTATTAGTCTGTTTTATTCGAAACTTTACACATAAGTAGTTCTGTAAATAAAAAAGTAAGTACGAGTTGTAGGATTTTTCGAAATGGGGTAGGTAACAAAGTCTGAAAATGTGGGTTTTTCGGGTTTTATAAATATGAATCCCGATTTGCAGTCACGCGATAACAAGAAAACGGGTGAACCGATTTGGCTAATTCTTATTTGATGTCTTTAATGATAGAATTGTTTTTACAAACGAAACGTTTTAAGTAAATAAAAGGAGTTTTTAACGCGGGCGAAGCCACAGGGCACTTCTAGTATGAGTATTATTGAGTATATTCGACTCCAAAATGTTTAATGTATCTCCACGGAACATTGTGTGTATCTCAACGTAACCGGTGAATACTATAACGTCATCCAAGTATGTAGATACATATTTTTGAATTTGTTGATTTTTTAAATCGTGAATAGTCGATGCGCTTAGGACTCGCTTACATACACCGGGCCCGGTCGCAAACAATAGGTACAAACTATTTTTGAATAAGTTTTAAGTGTATTGTGCACGTAAATCCAAATACTAAGAAAAAATAATGCATGTTTTCATTGGTTCAATTGTTTCACATATTTCGCTTCCGATGTAGGTTAGAGAAAAACTTTTAAATAAAAAAGTTGTTTTGTTATTGCATACTATCTACTGTATAAATATAATCACTGGCCGAATACTCAAAAATCAAGCCAGTTTTACCAGGCCTGTCGCACTCCGCGCTGTAGCTATAAAACTACAAGTACCTCCGCGCCAACCATTCCGCGCAATTCCGTTTTATCTAAACTAAAACCATGACGCGGTGACGTGGATAATCCGATAACTTCTGTGTAGTAGACATTGTGTAAGTTCTACATAGCTTTCCTACGGTGGAATATTGCAGTTTCCACGAGTTTTGGAGCTAGTTCCAATTGTAATCTGACCCAAAGCTGTCTTGAATACCGATCTGTTGATATTTCAAGGTTAGGACAGAGAAATCTCTCTGGCCACATCCCGCTCTTTAAATATGCGGAATTGATCAATAAGCCAGCACGGAATCTTAGAATTCTACGCTAAAGCATCTTCCATTTCCCCGCTATGATATAGAAATACTTTTATATAACAAATAAATAACTGTGACAATATTTTGTGATTTCATTAGGACACAATATGGCGTTTCAGGGGAGCTCTGGGTACCCTGAACGAGGGCCTGTAACGTGGGACCCTGGCGAGTCCATCAAGACACGCCCGTGAACCCCGAGACACTCATCTCCGCTATGCCTGCCTACCCCACAATGTTAACTATGATCTAGTCTGACCTAGTCAGCTTGCGTCCAGGTACAAACTTAATTATTTGCCCTGAGAAGGACCGCTTTTAGTACATCAACTGTACCTCGGGCAACGCCTAATTCAACGAATCGTCCTAAATTACTCAAATACTCATATATCATCCCATTTTCCATTTATCATCGTGAGGACTCCAGGGGGGTTCTTTCTCCACTCCTCATCGGGGCGCGTCAATTTATAACCAACATTTAAAATTTTATTACATTGAATGGTACGTAGTAGGTTATAATCATAAATCATCCCATCTCGTCATTGCTTTCAATTCAGGAGTTTCAGCAATCATTTTATGTATGATATTGTTGATGTTAGTATTTAATCATCTAAAGATGATTAAATACTAAAATACTAATAAAGACTCGACTGAGCGGACCACGTAGTAGTCTTGTGTGCGTTCGCCCAGCAAAAAGTATCGCCTTTTCAAGAATTGAATGATGCGGATAATTAGTGCCTTATCCTAATCCTAACTAATATTACAAATGCGAAAGTAACTCTGTCTATCTGTCTGAGTCACTTTCACGCCAAAACCACTGAACCGATTTAAATGAAATTTGGTACACAGATAGTCTAGAGCCTGAGAATGGACATAGGCTACTTTTTAATGCGAAAAGAGGGCTGTAAGGGGTGGAAAGGGGGGATGAAAAGTTGTATGAAAGTATCGTCATTTCAGAAGCTAGAAGCTTGAAACTTATTTCGTAGGCTGTTAATTTAATATAAATAAATAAGACATTCAAAGTTTCTAAAAGTTTTACCCTCAAGGGTGTAAAATAACAATAGGGGATGAAAGTTTGTATGAAAATATGTAAGGTTTATGTTAATGTTCTACTGAACCGATTTAAATGGAATTTGGTACACAGATAGTCTAGATCCTGAGTAAGGAGATAGGCTACTTTTTAATGCGAAAAGAGGGTTGTAAGGGGTTGAAAAGGGGGATGAAAAGTTGTATGGAAGTATCGTCATTTTAGAGCTAGAAGCTTGAAACTTATTTTTTAGGCTCTTGATTCGATATAAATTAATATGTCAATCAAAGTTTGTGAGGGGGAAGGGGGAGGGAGAAGGGGAAGGGGGAATGAGGGGAGGGGAGGGAGGGTGGAAGTGAGGGGAACGGGAAAGGGGAGAGGGACAGGAGGTGAGGGAAAAGGGAGGGGAGGTGGAGTGGGGAGAGAGGGAGTGGGGGGAGGGGAGGGGGAAAGCGGGAGGGGAAGGGAAGGGGAGGGAGAGGGGAGGGGGATTTGCGCGGCGTGGTACGGTGCGGTGTAGGTCGGATACGCATGTGTCTTATTTGTAAAATAATTAGCCTAAATATTTAAAAATGCTACCCAAAGACACTATTCCACGCAGACGAAGTCGCGGGCACAGCTAGTTACTATTTTATTTATCGCCGTTTGTTTGTTGTTAATGTTTAATGTTTATTAAGTTAGTTTTAATTGGTGTAAAATAAAGAATTTTGTATTGTATTGTATGGTATTGTATTATATTATTTTATTTATTTCTGCATATTTAATATACAGCTAGACCCAACTTTTAAAAAAAGTTTTGCTGGGCGAACGTTCGTGCAGCAGAATCCGTTTTTCTTAAATAACTCCGAAGCCGTTGAAGGCACAAATTTAAAATTTCGGGCACATTTATACGATACTAGCTGTGCCCGTGACTTCGTCCGCGTGGAATAGTGTCTTTGGGTAGCATTTTTAAATATTTAGGCTTTATTTTATATTATTTTTTATTATTTTACAAATAAGACACATGCGTATCCCACCTACACCGCACCGTACCACGCCGTGCAAATCTCCCTCCCCTCTCCCTTCCCTCCACCACCTTTCTCCTCACTTCCCTCTCCCCCTCCCCTCCCCCCACTCCACCTCCCCTCCCCTTTCCCGTTCCCCTCAATTCCACCCTCCCTCCCCTCCCCTCATTCTTCCTTCCCCTTCCCCCTCACAAACTTTGATTGACATATTAATTTATATCGAATCAAGAGCCTAAAAAATAAGTTTCAAGCTTCTAGCTCTAAAAATGACGATACTTCCATACAACGTTTTATCCCCCTTTTCAACCCCTTACAACCCTCTTTTCGTATTAAAAAGTAGCCTATCTCCTTACTCAGGCTCTAGACTATCTGTGTACCAAATTCCATTTAAATCGGTTCAGTAGAACATTAACATAAACCTTACATATTTTCATACAAACTTTCATCCCTTATTGTTATTTTACACCCTTGAGGGTAAAACTTTTAGAAACTTTGAATGTCTTATTTATTTATATTAAATTAACAGCCTACGAAATAAGTTTCAAGCTTCGAGCTTCTAAAATGACGATACTTTCATACAACTTTTCATCCCCCCTTTCCACCCCTTACAGCCCTCTTTTCGCATTAAAAAGTAGCCTATGTCCATTCTCAGGCTCTAGACTATCTGTGTACCAAATTTCATTTAAATCGGTTCAGTGGTTTTGGCGTGAAAGTGACACAGACAGACAGACAGAGTTACTTTCGCATTTATAATATTAGTTAGGATTGAAAATTCGGGCACAAATATGCACAAATTTACTTTATCTGTATACAAAAAATCATAACTGTGCGTTCAGCCGTTTCCGATATATAGCAATCGCCCAAACGTTCGCCCAGCAAAAAACGAAATATCTCTGGAATCTTAAGAGGCACAAATTTGGCTTGCACGGCACATTTATACTCGTATTTAAGCTATCTTTTATGTTATATTATATGTTATATTTAATATTAATATACTAGACCCATCTATTAAAAAAAGTTTTGCTGGGCGAACGTTCGTGCAGCAGAATCCGTTTTTCCTAAATAACTCCGAAGCCGTTGGAGGCACAAATTAAAAATTTAGGGCACATTTACACGATATAAGGCACTAATTATCTACATCATTCAATTCTTGAAAAGGCGATACTTTTTGCTGGGCGAACGCACAGGTATTTACATCTTCTACAAACATAGTAGTTCTGATTGAAAATCATTGTTAGATTAAGCCCGGGATAGACGGATGACTTCTACCCATACAGTTTCATAGTCAATTCATTGTTCTGTTATCTTCAGGTATATTAAATCATAATATTGTGGTCTTCAACGTTCTAACATAACTATCTATAGGAATTTGTTTGTAAAATTACCTCTGGCTGTTGGCAACACCAGTCGAGTCTTAGGGAGTTATTTCCATCGGAACTCCCAGTCTTAAAATCTTTGTGAGGTGAAATACCGACCCAGAAGGCCCTAGTCAGGACAAAGCGGCTAATTAAGACTAGTTTTAAGTGGTGGCGGATACTAATTATTGTAAACCGGTGACGGGTAGGATCTAAGCCCTTTGAATTTTGTATCGAGTCAAATAAAATATTCTATGGAACTTTGTTTGTTTTTATTTTCAATCATGAACGTCCATTAGGCAACTACGAACCCTTTATCATACGTTAACCCCAAATACACGGGGATAACGCTACAACTGATAGGGGCGCGAGGGAGTGACGCTCACCCGCTCACTTAATTACGCACTATATCCTACATATCCCGATAGATAATACAACCAATTTTGCCAATTTTTAAGTTTAAATGACTCCACTAAGTCTCACGCGCGCTCGCGACCGGCCGCGCACCTTACTTGTGCCTACCTCATTATTATATTCCCTACTTACGATATTAACATAGTAACTGTAAAGAAGAGTAACTATCAAAAATTTTATCCAAACGAATTTTATCTAAACGAAAGGTTACAAGTTTTGCGTAGCATACGGCTGCTTAAACAACGACGGGAATTACGACTTTACATTCTATGCCAATCCTAGAATCTCGAAAGGTAAGTCATTAATAAACTTAATAATATTTATAAGTAAAGTAAATCTAGGTAGGTAGGCTAGCTAGGTACTTTTTGTTTAACGATGCGGTCGCAGCCTTCCAATTTTCGACATTTTTCGCGTAAAAGTCAATGACCTTAAAGATCTTTCAGTGAAAATAGACCTCCCAGGTACTAGTGACCACCTTCTAATGCAGGGTCAGTGTATACTAGTTTAATACTTATATCAATTAAACAATAAAAGAAGGGGATAGAAAGTGACAATATTTTCTTTGCTTCTTGTTAATTTTATTTGTTAATTTTTGTCGTCGCGTTGCACATATAGGTACTTATCTAAAAAGCAAAGAATGTCACACATAAAATGGTAGGAAGGTATAAATCAGCTGAGTTTCGTTTCAAGAGAATTCACCTTATGATCTTTATGGAATTTCTATCGACATTACATGTTGCAAAATATTAATTGTAACCTACTTGAAATTGGTAGGTTATTTTATTATTTACTGTAGGTAGGTTACCTAGATCCTAAACTTACGCAATCTAAAACTTTACTCAATTTTAATTGAACGTAACGTATTTTAGTATAACTGTAGCACAGTTTTACAATCATACAGTTGAGAATCGCCTTTGATGTTGGACGACACCGCCGCCCGAGTAGATAGTACTTACGCTATCAGCCACAAATGTGCAAGGGTTGTCAAAAAAAATCTACGAGGCTACGAGCTCATAATAAATTGTTTTTGTTTTGTTATATGATTGTATGACTGTGGGCTTGATGCTTGTGTGGGCCAGAGTGCCCACACAAGATCACAGCGACGTGATGCGTATACAAGGTGTGGTTCTGCATTCTCGCCATATTTTCATACCATATTGTAACGGGTACCCTTAATCACTTAATAATGTTATTTCAGTTATTTCCTTAATTAATACCCGGATATTTGTTAAAACAATTTTGTGATAACCAGAATAATCACCTTTTTAATATCAGAATAACCGCCACGAAGCCGCACGCACACAAACGTAGAAGTAGCGGTCACTGACCGCCAGGCGCCACAGCGGACCGCTGTCAGCTGGCACGGCACGACGTAATAATGAAATTTGGAATCCACTTATTATCATTTTAATTCGATATTTACAGTTGATTATTTAAAAATTTACGTTAGATTATTACATTACGCACAACACAACCACACACAAAATAGGTACGCGACAAACGCGAGCGCGTTGCCACGTAGCAACATAGAGGCGTTGCAACTGCGCTGCGACACGGCAAGACCGCCCGCGCACTCTCAGCGAGCGGTCGTGTTAAGTTTATATCCGCGTGTTGTGACAATTAAATAAGTTACTAAAATGGTGCAGTGCAAAAAATGTAAACAGTTTTTATCTAAAAATAAAAGTGACGTGATTCAATGCAAAGGACGATGTCAGAGGTACTACCATAGATCATGTGTTCAAGATATGAAGGAATTCATAAAAACTGAGATTTGTGATAATTGTACTGATGGCTCGAAGAATGCGACCGGACACAAAATCGCTATGCCATGTGAGGGAATTTCAAATATAGAAAAAGTTTTAATGCAAATTAATGAAAAACTAGATATTGTTTATTCAATAAAAGAAAAAATGGATGAATTGACTGAAACAGTCGATTTCTTCGCAGAGAAGTACCAAGAACTTGAGCAATTTAAAACAGAATACATAGATAAATCAAAGCAACAAGATAATAAAATATTAGACTTGAACCACAAGAACTTATATCTTGAAAAATATTCTAAGGCGTTGGAGGAGCGTATCTGTGTTTTGGAACAAAAAGAACTTGACAAAAATGTCAAAATTGTCAACGTACAGGACGATGATAACGAAAAAGTCATGGATGTTGTCACTAACATTTCAAAACAACTTGGTTTAAATCCGGGAGATATAGAAAAAGCATGGAGGGTAGGCATGAAAACAAGTGAATCGAAGAAACGCCCGATCGTTGTTGTTATGCGCAGCCGAGAAGCGAGAATGGCCTGGATAAAATGCCGTAAACAGCGCCTTACGAACCAAAAAATATTTAATAACGAAAATAACACACCGATATATATAAATGAGAATATAACAAAACATATACGACAACTATTTTGGGAAACAAAAACTAAACTGAGAGATGTATATAAATATATATGGATACAAAATGCTAAAATATTAATTAAAAAGAACGACGAAAGTAAGAAGACGTATCAAATTCGCACTCAGAGTGATATTGAAAATTATACTGATTTCGACAGGGAGTAATTCTATTAAGAATACCACCCATATCCTATATACATAACTAATAAACAATGAACTCTGATACGGATATTCCAGACGAAATTCCATGTAAAACTTACACTGATATATCTGAGTGGAGTGATATTATTAACCAACACAGCAGCTCATTACAAATAATTCATGTTAATATTTGTTCACTTCGGAAGTACTTCAGTCAATTAGTTGTTTTACTGCACAAATGTAACGATGCACTCGACGTAGTGATACTCACGGAGACCAACATCAGTGAAGATTTCTTATCACTATATACTATACCGAACTATACTATACACGCAAACACCAGAATAAATAGAAGAGGAGGAGGTATTGTTATTTACATTAAGAATAATGTAAAATACTCGGCACAAAACATCGACTGTACTGCGTTCGAAGGCGTACATATGAAGCTTACTATCAATACCTACAACTGTCATCTTATCGCAGCGTATAGACCTCCCAGCAACAACAAGATATTATTTACGGAAGAACTAAATAACATATTCAGCAATATACCGAAGGAAGATAATAAGCGTAATATTGGCGGGCGACTGCAACATAGATATTCACGACTTAAATAGTTCGTTGACTACACGGTACCTGAATATGCTAAGCATACATGGTCTACAGTGTGGCATACGATGTGTGACGCGCGAGGTGGTGGTGGCGGGGTGCCGGGTTGCATCCTGCATCGACCACATTTTCGCTCGGACTGACGCTGTGCTCGAGCTCGCGGCGTATACGCTTAACACCAAGCTCGCAGATCACAACTTAACCGGTTTGACGATAGGATTTGATATACAGGATGAGTTGCAAAGAAGTAACCAAATTATATTGTGTCAAAATATGATACACAAGAAATTAGATTGTACGGACTGGGACGAGTTGTTAAATATAGAATGCCCCTTACAATTGTATAAAGAAATTAATTGCATTTTTAATAAAATATATGAATCGTCAAAAATAGAAATTAATACTAAATCTAAAAGAAATACTCAGCCGTGGATTGACCGAACGTTACTTAATTTAATAGAATACAAGGATTTGCTATTTAAATATTGGAAATCACAACCTAATAATAATAATTTACGATTAAGATATACAAGGGCGAGAAATAAGGCCAATCGACTAATAAATACTGCGAAAAATATGTATAAGCGAGAAGAAATAGCACAATGCAAGGGGAATACAAGAAAAATATGGCAAAATGTAATAATAATTGGCTAGGACGGAAAAAACATAATTTAGATGATGTGATTAGAAAGCATATGTGTACAACTCAGGATATAAATATAGTTTGTAACAAATTCTGTGAAACATTTACAAATGAAATTGACACCGTTAAACATCATTGTAATCGATTGTTCCTACAAAGGTCAACTTACGTCAACGAAAGCATGGTTACATATTTATATAGAAAAGTGAATGAAAGGGATATTGCAAAAGTGATAGACGGGCTAGACAGCAACAAGTCACCAGGTTCTGATGGTATTCGAATAAAGGATATTAAATACATGAAGGAAAAAATTAGTCCGACTATAGCGAAATTTATTAACTTAAGTGTGCTCAAGGGTAAATACCCTGACGAATTAAAACTATCAATCATACACCCAAAAGGCTCACTTCAACGTTGTCATGGGGGATCTCAACGCTAAAGTGGGAGTACAACAATCAAGCAGCGAATCGGTAGTAGGTCCACACGGAATTGGAAGCAGGAATCATAGGGGGCAAATGCTCGTCAACTTCCTGGAAAAAGAGGGGCTTTTTCTGATGAATTCTTTTTTTCAGAAAGATCCCCGGCGGAAGTGGACGTGGCAAAGCCCCGACTCTATGACCAATAACGAGATCGACTTCATTATGACGGACAAGAAGCGTATATTTAGAGATGTCTCAGTGATCACTAGGTTTAAAACCGGCAGTGATCACCGACTAGTCCGAGGCACTCTAGATATCGACTGCAAGCTTGAACGAGTCCGTCTAATGAAGTCCACGCTCCGACCTAACATGCTCCAGTCCGTAGTTGGGTCTGAAACATTCCAGCTGAAACTGGAGAACCGATTCGCTGCCCTGGAAACCACAGTCGACGTTGATATTGACCAAGATCTTGACCAAGTGGTGGAAATCCTCAGGGAAGAGGGAACGAAATTCTGTGAGACGCGAGGTGCCGTTAGGAAGTCTAAGCTTTCAGGAGAATCTCTGCAGCTAATGCAGAAGCGGCGTGAAACTCATGCAGTCACTTCGTCAGAACAGCGGTCTTTGAACAAAAAGATCACGAAGCTCGTAAGACGTGACCTCCGGAATTCCAACACAAGCTCTATTAAAGATGCGATCGAGCGAAACCGGGGGTCAAAAGTCTTTGTTCAAGAGCTGGGCCGAAGCCATCTGACGAAGTTGACCACATCTAACGGGAGTGTCGTCGCTTCTAAGCCGGAGATTCTCAGGGAAGTTAAAGACTTCTACGGCCACTTATACACCTCACAAGCGTCCCGTCCCCAACCCCATATTGAAGATCCTAGAGCCACTCTAACCCGCCACCATACCGAAGATTTGCCAAATATCAGCCTAGACGAAATTGTGTTGGCTCTCAGACAGCTTAAAACCGGAAAAGCCCCCGGAGAGGATGGAATTACAACGGAGCTCTTAAAAGCTAGTGGAACTCCTACGCTACAACAGCTTCAGCGTATTTTCAATTCTGTCCTCTTTTCGGGGAGAACTCCGAAGACGTGGAGCAAGAGTGTAGTCATTATGTTCTTTAAAAAAGGAGACAAAACCTTATTAAAGAACTATCGACCTATTTCACTCTTGAGTCACGTCTATAAGCTGTTTTCGAGAGTCATCACAAATCGTCTCGCGCGTAAACTCGACGAGTTCCAGCGCCCTGAACAGGCTGGGTTCCGAGGAGGATACGGCACCATAGACCACATACACACTGTGCGGCAGGTTATACAGAAGACAGAAGAGTATAACCAGCCCCTGTGTCTAGCATTTGTGGACTATGAGAAAGCCTTTGATTCTATTGAAACCTGGTCTGTTCTGGATTCCCTGCAACGGTGCTAAGTTGATTGGCGATACGTGCAAGTGCTGAGAGGTTTGTATGAAGCCGCGACTATGACCGTCCAAGTACAAAATCAGCAGACTGAACATATCCCTTTACATCGAGGTGTGAGACAAGGGGACGTTATTTCCCCCAAATTGTTCACAAACGCTCGAGAGGATATGTTCAAGACGCTGAACTGGAAAGGACGAGGCATAAACATCAACGGTGAAAACCTCTCACACCTGAGATTTGCGGACGATATCGTTATCATGGCTGAAACCGTACAGGACTTGGAATACATGCTGACCACCCTTGCTGATTCTTCTGCACGCATCGGTCTCCGGATGAACTTGGATAAGACCAAGATCATGTTCAACGAACATGTCATTCCGGAACCGATTGCCTTAAATGGAGTCCCTCTCGAGACTGTTCAAGAATATGTCTACCTTGGCCAAACCTTGCAATTGGGTAGAAACAATTTCGAAAAGAAAGTCCGCAGAAGAATACAGCTGGGATGGGCAGCATATAGAAAACTACGTAGAGTCTTTTCATCGCCGATACCACAGAGCCTAAAGACAAAAGTCTTTAATGAGTGCGTCCTACCTGTAATGACATACGGAGCCGAGACGTGGACACTGACGGTGCGACTGATCCACCAATTAAAAGTCGCTCAGCGAGCTATGGAAAGGGCTATGCTCGGAGTATCTCTGAAAGATCGAATTCGAAATGAAGTCATCCGACAGAGAACCAAGGTTATCGACATAGCTCAAAGGATTAGCAAGCTGAAGTGGCAGTGGACTGGTCACATCTGTCGTAGAACCGATAACCGTTGGGGTAGACGTGTTCTAGAGTGGAGACCACGACTCGGGAAACGAAGCGTAGGACGCCCTCCAGCTAGATGGAGCGATGATATACGCAAGCTGGCTGGCAGCGGTTGGAAACAAATAGCTGAAGATCGAGCTCAGTGGCGTGCCATAGGAGAGGCCTATGTCCAGCAGTGGACGAGTACAGGCTGTTAATGATGATGATGATGATGATGAATGACATATTAAGTAACAAACAGCACGGTTTCAGAAAAAATAGAAATACATCAACAGCACTTGCACAGTTTACGGAAGACGTTAATAATTATTTAAATTGTAAAAAACAGGTAGTTGCTATATTTATAGATTTTAAAAAAGCGTTTGATACCTTGGATCATGATGGCTTGTTGCGGGCTATGAATGAATGTGGTATTAGAGGATATGTCAACACATGGTTCAAAGAATACTTAAATGAAAGACACATGAAAGTGGTAATAGATAAGACAAGCAGCGAGAATGGCAATATTAGGTACGGAGTACCAACCGGGTCAGTGTACGGGCCAGTCGGGTACATAATGCATGTGAACAGTATAACTAACGTGGTCAAACATTGTAACAGCTATATGTATGCAGATGATATGTGTTTATTGTACGGTGATGATGATATAAATATGATACAAATGAAAGTACAAGAAGATTTCGATAATATAGTAAAATGGGCTCACGATAATGGAATTATTCTTAATATTAATAAAACTAAAGTGATTCGACTATACTCTCCGTACAATAAAAACATAAAAGGTAATATACATATAACCGGGCACTCTTATAGCTGCCTACATATAAATGGGGATAACTGTAACTGTAGTAGTTTAGAAGAAGTACCAACAATTAAATATCTAGGATTAACTATAGATAATAATTTCTCTTGGAAAGTACACATAAACAATGTTAACAATAAGCTTAGAATAATATTAGGTAAATTTTATCAGTTGTGTAATATACTTAACAGAGGCACCCTGTATAGTGTGTACCACGCGCTAGTTGAGTCTGTTATCAGTTACGGCTTAAATTGTTACGGACTTACGTTCCCTACGTATTTACAGCTGGTTAAAAATATACAGTTGAGAATTATTAAAAGATTAGTGTGTAAAAATATAAAAGATAATTTAAATGAGGAATATAATAAGTTATTTAAAATATGTAAGATATTACCGGTTGACTTAAAATTCAATTATTTAATTTTAATAGAACAGTTTAATAATGATACGTACAAAGAAAAAAGAATGTTCAACTATGCCACCCGCAGTGCAGCCAAGCCACAACTTGTACAAAACTTTAAAGCATGTAATTATTATGGAAGGCGTACCAGGGAATATCTTGTGCCGAGATTAGTGAACGACTTACCTGAAGGTTTTGAAATTAAACATATAACTAAGTACTCATATAGGAAGTCTCTAAAGAAATTATACTTACAAAGACTAAATACTGCTGAAGAAATTTAAAAATGTAAGATTAATATAATTCAACTACTATTGTTATTAGAATTGTACATGTAGGTATGTAGACCACTATACATAGTTACATTGGTAATTTAGATAATCATTAATAATTATATACTTACGTGATTATATAGTTATAGTTTTTTTTAATAATTTAAGTGTAAATGTAAGCATAGTGTCACTTTATATATATAAATAGCACTAGTTTATGAAAGTCACAATGCAGCTATGTAGGTTTAGATCAAGGTACTTTAATTTAGGAATGAGAGTATCATCTGCCGACAAACTGCTCAGCAGTTTGGCAGAAACTAGATTAAGAAATTGTACTTGTATCTTGCATTCATAAATAAAAAACTAAAAATAAAAAATATATAAAAAATCGACTGACGAATACACGTGTCGTGTCGCCGAACTCGCCGATGGAAGGCGGCTGGCTTTGAACTAGCCGAAAAGCACAAGTGCCGCTTTGCAAGTGTGCGTGTGCTTCGGCCAAGAGCGAGCCGTTTTTAGGAAGGTTTAATTTTCAAGTAATTATTATTTTCAAAATATTTTTTTTTTATATATATATTTTTTATTGATTCGTGTTCTATACATGCACCCCTGCAAATATGGCGGGAATGCAAAACCACACCTTGTATACTCACAAACCTTAGTTAATATAGAGCCTTCATACCAAATATAAATGATGTCGATAGTTTTTTTTTTCAAAAAGCTTTTGATATCATTTATTAACCTCAACTCAATTTTTCTAAATACCTAGGTATGGGTAATTATTAATTTATAAAAAATAAATATGAATATTACATCGTATTAATTTCATAAATGAAATCGTAAGTCATGTTGTATTTTGCTGTCGGAACATACACACACAGAACAAGTGTCCACCAATAAAACTCGTAACTAAAACTCTCTCGTGCATTAACACGTTCACGGCGTCCGATCCCACAAACTAAGCGACTTTGTGGGACGCGGTCCGCGCCGCCCGCCTCCCCGCGAGTACTCCGCCGTTGCTCTGCGCAAGTACATTGGATTCCAAACTCTATGATTGTAAAACTGTGACTGTAGTACTCTTATCCTACCATGACATTAAACATTAATGTAGCACATACTATCAGTAATGTACTCATTACATTGTTCTAGCTTGAGTATTCTTCTACCAATTAATTAAAGGCTTCAATAAGTTTTCTCATAAGTCATAACACTCAACCCTATAGGAGAGCCCGCGAGTTGACAGAGTTATTCAGACTCTCGCTGTGCGGATTTAGGCAGGCCGCACACCAGGCATACACTTGTATCTCGATAATTGTGGCGCCACATTAAACAAACGCGCCACAAAAAACTAACGTGTTCGATCTTGAATTCGTGTAGCGCGGACAACGTCTCGCCACAAAGTGCGCCCGCTACAAATGTTTCCTCAATGTGCGTGCTCACGTACAGATATATGGGGGCGTTAAATGTGTCGCGTTTCAAATGTGGCGCCACAATTATCGAGATACAAGTGTATGCCTGGTGTGCGGCCTGCCTAACAGTGCATTTTACGGTGCGCAACACGCGGTTCATAGTTACTATTAGTTTGTCCTGTGACGCAAATTCAAGGTAGCACCCGAGGAGTGAAGCGCTTTTTGAACGTTACCTGTGTTGTAACTGCTGCTGAGTGCATTTGCTGTACTTGTAGTATTCATTATTCTGTGCTTTTACCCAAACCCCTTTAAGGTGTTCCATCTCCGGAGATACTCATCAGATGACAGATCTCAATGAATTTTCAATAGGAACACCTTAGGAAAGTAATTTTTTTTTAAATCATATAGTCTAGTGTTTGACCACTATCTCACCTGCTGGTAAGTGATGATGCGGTCAAGGATGGTAGCGCACTAGACCTAGAATAGTTCCTTGCTCTCAAGGATAGCTACCGGAACACATTGGCGACAAATTGTCTAGCTTAAGGGTGGTAACTCGCCATGCGGACACTAGATAGTGTCTTACCACCATGCGGAGTTTGGGGTTTCTCAAAAAGGTTTTTCCTTCACCGGAGGGGCACAGAAAAGCGCATACAAATTTCACAATCATCAGTCCACAATTGACAGAAAATTTGGTGAACCTACATAAAAAAAGTATAAAGAAATACATACAGACAAACTGAGAACCTTCTTCTATTTCAAGTTGCTAGAAAATAAAGATCGCCGAACTCAACCAATCTGCTCAGACTTGTGCATTTTACTAAATTTTAACAGAATTGTGAATGTGTCCAGTCATTAGCCACACACACTCTTCAACTCAGCCAAAAAATAGAAACATGTCTAATGTATCTTTACTTGAATTCTAAATTTTAAATTGCCATTAACTACTAAACTGATGTTGGTTACACCTATCAAGTAACTTAAATTTAGATAAAATATACTTAACTACTTAATATGTGTAAGCCGGCCATGAGAAGCAGTGGTTGAAATTCAACCATAGTTTATTACAACACATTGAACTTATTGCATTGCACCAAAATAGCCCTTACCATCACCAAGATGTTTTTTAGAAGTGTTTTTAATATCGAGATAGACAAACTCTATACCACAATGTCACCTAGCATTAAGTGATGACGCAGTCTAAGATGGAATCATGCTAGTCTATAAATGATAAACAGCAGTGAGACGAGGTGCTCACAATCGACTTAATTGCGATCTACATTGTGCACCAACATGCTCGAACATGGCTTTGAATAGGGCTCTCTGTTAGTGGTATTTTATTTAAACCTCTAGTAAGTGGTAAACAGTTTTATCATGTCAAATTTGTACTTACTACAAATCTGTGATCTTTCAACATGGCACAAAACCAACATCTAAACTAATTGAAGTAAAAAATTACTACTAGAAACATAATAATATTTATAGCTTTTTATAATTGTAGGTAGGTACATACGTATGTGTTCTAACACATATTTAATAAGTATAATATTGTAAGTTTCCATACCAAGTTCAAACCCAGACATCTGACATTAGATAACAGGGTAATTTAGTTAAAATACCTACTTACAACTTATAAAAATATACTTACATCCATTCTGTCGCACTTTCGACGTATCTCATCCCTGGACATACGAGTGTCTGGGAACTCGTCTTCGCTGCTGGAGCCGTAATGACGTCGGGCACGAGCTCTTTCTACGGTTTTCACCGGTATCGACCGCCGACCGACAATTAGTACGGGATCACTTGTCACTTTAGCGCGCAAAACTTTTACTTCCCCGGCGGGTAAAGTATACTTTTTACCATCGAGAAGACTTTGGGCATACATAGCATCATACCCCGATGTAAAGTCCAGGGCTATCTGCCATTTACTGCGATGTATTTTCGACAATTCTCTCACAGAAAAGATCCCGATTTCGTCTGTATCGAATATTTTATCGAGATTCAGAAACAAATCTTGGAGAGCAACCTGCAATATTAAGTTTAGGCACGACTTGATAATAGCTATAAATAAAATAGCTCTAAAATGTGTGATGATAACATTGATAACTTACAAACTGTGGCAAGCCCGATAATACTACAGTGACACTCATGTTTGTTCAGTCTGTCTTGTTTGACCTCTATTATTCTATATATATATCTCACAAAACAGAAAATGAACATATATAAATTATGCCGAAGTTTCCGTTTTCCAATTCCATTCCTTTTTTTGTGAATACTTATAGTCTTCTGCATTGCATGTCACTCTTTAGGTCTACCTCACAGATTACTATATGAGGCATTATGAGGTCTACCTACGCCATAGAGAAAGTATATATTTAATCCATGACCTACGCACTTTTAATGCCACAGATTACTACTTATATGTCACCACAGATTGCTATATGTGCACACCACAGATATGGTGCCATTGACATATAAATAGGGACACGAAATACCTACAAAAAAATAAAAATATATAAGAAGTGGATTCCTAAACGTCATATTGGAACTTAAAATGACTGACATTGATTGTCCATTGGTCCATTGCTATAATTGTGTCATTCAAAGTCATCAATGTACACATAGACAATCAATGGCAGGCAACCATTTTAAGATTCATTAAGACGTTAAGATATGCACCTCTATTTGAAGTTGTTTCGGTATCCATAGTAGTCTGTGGTTGTTTCCATGCAGGCAAATGTATCGCGGTGCCTTCTTGTTTAAATATATATTTCCTACCTCCATGATATAGTGCAAACAGCATGACTGCACAGATACAGAATACCCTAAAATCACAGACTAAGTAGAGAAGCTATACTTCCCTCGTGGACGGAATATTGAATTGAAAAGACATAAGCGTATGCGAATGAAATAGCTATAGAGATATAACCCGACTAAAATGATGAACACGTGATACATATGCCAGCTATAATATAAAATGAACAACGTCATTTGGTCGGTTTATACATGACAGCGGGTGAAAGCCAATGGGCGCACTAGAACTGGGAGCCAGAGCAAAAAAATCGCATATGTAGAGAATAATAAAACATGGTGGTGCATCTCGCGGTGGTGCATCTCGCTCTCTCATACTAGTGATTAGTAGTTTTATCCCTCTCATATTATTATTGTTATTTTAATGCAAGGTCTATTTAATACTCCGTCCACGACTTCTCTAAATACTTGCTTATTATAGTTATATAGGGATGCTCGATGAACATCGATGTTTTAACATCGATGCTTTATCGAAAACTTTGATCATAGATGTAAAGAACCTTTGATAATGTACATAATCAAATTCAAGAACATAAATCACTCTGTATGTAGTAAGCAAGCTATCATGAATATTATTGGGGATCTATGACAATCGTTACAATTCACGAGCAAAAAGCAACATCAGAAATTCAAGAAACATAAACATATTTTTATGAACTCACTAGCTGACCCGGCGAACTTCGTACCGCGAATATAGATAAACTGTCCAAGTGCAAGTCAGACCCGCACACGCAGGGTTCTGATTGAACAATATTTCTTGTGTGGAGACTTCCTTTCATTTTTAACTAATTTAGTTTTTATTATTTGATCTTATAGGAGCCATTGCAATACACACCATGAGTAAATTTCAAGTCTATCTATTTAGGTTTTCTAAGATCGAGCATAAAAAGCCTCAATAACTCGTTTCTTGTATGGGGACCCCCTTTATTATTTAATTTAATTTTGTTTTTATCTACACAAATAGCGAATACCCATGTATGGAAGCGCTATAATGACAACCATTAAAATATGTCAATACAATGACAAACATTTTTGAACGAACGAAAATTCAAAATATTAAAATTTATATACCTATCCGATAAGCGATCCGAGTAATGTGGATATATTATGTTGTTGATTCAAAACCCTTAAATTAATACGTGCTTCAAATTTCCTACCGTACCGAAAGGACGAACGTCAAATGGTTGACAGGAAATTAGGTGGAACAGTTTGTATGGGAAAAATGAAATTGTTGTTTTTATGCGCAATTTTTTCAAACTTTCTCACCGTTTAAACCTTCCCTGGACTACGACAAAGATTTCAAAATCAAAATCAGCTAAATCGGCCCAGACGTTCTCGATTTATAGCGAGAGTAACGAACAGCAATTGATTTTTATATATAAGATTCTCTTGTGTTGTATATAAAGTTTTAATCGAAGTAAGAACGCATACCTACATAATCGGATTACAATATCATTTATTTGTAGGGTAAAAAGACCATATATTGACACTGCAAGTGTCCAGTAACTAACTACACCAGTACGAGTTTTCATCGTAAACGCTTTTGACAGATCTCACATAGTTTTCGACTTGTTCTGGCTCCTTGATTGGTCAACATTTAGTGAAGTGTAGTAACCACTAGAGGCGCTGTACTGTTTTTCATACAAAATTTGTTCGATATACGATATCGAGTTTGGTATGAAAACTCGTACTAAGGCACCAGTAAACTAGACAGACAGGCTAGTTAGTTACCACCGGACAAAAATATTTTTTGGCCAATTTCGAAACTGAGATTGTACTGCGCTCGCTCGGTCAATCAGTAGACTATATATCTATGTAATGTTAGTTAATCGGTCGTTCGATGAATGAACTCAACGTAATCGAATCGAATAGGTACTCAGGTTTCAGGTTCATTGAACAATTGTGAATCATATCTATGGGGTTGGGTATTAGGCATGATTCATTTCTAGTTGCTAAAGATTTGTACAATTTTAACTAATTTATTAACTGCTGTCGCACGTAACAAAAGTAATTTTAATGTGAAGATAATTTTTAAGATTATATATCTACCTAGGTACAGATCAAATAAGAATTTGTTATTTACTATTATTTATTCTGTGCTAGTTACTATCTAGAAATGGTACGCATATCGACTTTCGTGTTTTTCGACATTGAAACTACAGGGCTTCCATATCAAGAATACAATCGCACGAAAATCATTGAGTTATGTCTCGTAGCAGTGACAAGAAGCGACATACGAAGAAATAAAGGTACACTTCCACCTGTCAGTAAATTATCTTTGCTGTTTAATCCAAATCAACCTATACATTCAACCGATATAACCGGTCTGTCGAACGATTTCCTAAAATATGCACCTATATTTAAAGAAAGAGTTAATACAATCGAAGCATTCCTAGAAAATCTCAGCAAGCCGGTGTGTTTAGTGGCGCACAACGGAAATGTCTTCGACTATAAAATATTATTGGCGGAATACAAAGATGCTAATGCGACTCTTCCAGATGATTTGCTGTGTGTAGATTCATTGCCCGGCTTTCGAAGATTGCTTAAAAATAAACCAGCGATTGAAGAACCTCTGGTGACCGACGATGAAGACGAATGGCCCAACTTAAATATTACACCTGAAGATTGCGAAGAGATTGATAAATTATGTTCTTCCTTTTTTGACATGTCGTGTGAAAGCATATCAAACAATAATTTGAAAGTTACGAACGGTCAGAAAAAGAAGCGGGAATGTTACAAGTTGACGAAAATCTACAAAAGACTATTTTCACGTGAACCTGAAAATGCTCATAGAGCAGAAAGCGACTGTATTATGCTGTTGCAGTGTGTTGGAGTTTGTCAAAATCCTAATGATGCGGATCAAGATTTTCTACGTTGGATGGATGGGAACTGCAAGAGGCTGAACGAGATAACTCCGTTAATGAGGAAAACGCAAAACAAAACCCAAATGACTGGATTGTAACGCGATCAATTACACCCAAAAGCTGCAATACATGCGTCATATCTTTTTGAAATAAATTAAATCAAATAAAATTTAACTGACTAGATACGTTATGCACCCGAGGTACTGTTTACCTATTAGGCTCGGTTTCCACCAAAGCGGAGAGGAAAGGAGACGAGAGGAGATGTGCAGCGAAGCTGGCAGTTTATTTCCACCAAAGCGGAGAGATGTGAGCTGTGCGTAGCTGAGATGTAACCTGTAAGAGCGAAATAAGCGAATGACGCTTTCAAACGACAAAATTCTATCGGCAAATGAGACATCTCCTTTCGTCTCTAAACTAAGCGGAGAGGTGTGGAAATATCGAAATATGATATATGGTTATTCAAAACACATCTCCCCTCGTCTCCGCTTTGGTGGATACCGGGCCTTATGATTTGAACAGGCAATACTGCGAACTGCTTATTTTGTGTAACTATTTTTCTCAGACTATCATAAAAAAGGCAGACAGATTCGTGCCGAACACCCGTGTGACCGCAAGTTCAGTAATACCAAATTCTTGAGTAATATGTTTCCGCGCTCAGTCCGGCATAGTCAATACGGCATGATTACTACGTAAGCAACGCTGCGAAGTAATACTGCACGGAAGCAGTGTAGGCGCTAGACCAACATTTAATGTGGGCAAGGTACATTTCGCAAGGCCCTCTGATGGTGCAAGATGAAGGGAATATAAAATAAAAAATCACTTGAAATTAAACAGTTACCAGAAATATCGATTACTAGCTTCTTCCCGCGGCTTTGCTCGCGTGGACTACAGGAAACAAATTACATGCTTTTCTTCAGAAACAAATATAAAAACAATAACCCAAAGAAAAGCAGTCCTCCCTAAGTCTTCCCCTGTTAAATTAGGAGTTTGGCCTTGACATTTATTTATGATCATGGCAAAGCAGACTTTGAAGGGAAACTGCAAATTTTTGAACTCGCAGGGGTAGTTCGATAATGTCAGGGTAGTCAAAGAATAATTGGTTAAATTGTTTTTTAATTTATTTCAGACAGAAAGAAATGCGGCGGGGATGCTTTTGGAAAAATTCTGATACACGTATCTCATAATATGAATTGAAGAGTTTGTGTGCCTACGACACTACAAACGCTATGTCCTTAATAAATGATGACCTGAATGAAATGTATGCATGGGCTAGGAAAAATTCATTAATATTAAACCCGTCTAAATCAAAGTTATTAATATTAGCTACCAAAAACCAAATAAGTAATGTCGCTATGTCCAAAATTAACCGTCGAGAGAACAGAAATACCCATTGAATCAGGCTAGAAATTTGGGGCTGGTCTTAGGTGGGGAATTGAGATAATATGTCAACTATATTAATGAAAAAATAAGGACAGCGTTCTATAAATTAAAGATTTTATACAGCATAAGAAATAACATTTCACAAGATGTCAGAATTTTACTTTGTAACCTGCTCGTTTTGTCACCTCTCACATACTGTAGTGCTGTATATGGGCCTAGAATCTATATCAAAACCGAGAACGCTATACAAAAAGTTCAAATTGCATGCGCGAGATTTTGTTTTAATATTCCCCGTAGGGACCATGTGACACCTTACCTCATTCGACACCAAATACTAAACATGAAAACTAGAAGGGAAATCCACCTAGCTTCCATTACCCAAAAGGTACTGTGGAACAAAAAGCCAGAGTATCTCTTCGAGAAACTGACGTGGAGGCAGGATATTGGAACCCGACATACTCGAAATCAATATTTACTTACATTATCCTTACCGACACACAAAACTGTTGGGTTCAGAGGTGGATTCAAATATAGTGCCTCAAAAATATGGAAAAACCTCCCTCCACCCTTAAGAAAGAAAATGAGTCACCCCGTATTTAAGTTTAAACTTAAAACAATTCTTTTTCAACGTAATAAACATATATTTGAATCCACTTTCAAGACCAAATAGCCTAAACACGCACACACTCACACACACACACACACACAATCAAACAAACACACACACACATTTAATTTTATACAAGTGGATATTTTTATATAAATTTTTTTTCTTATAGTAATTGGGTTGTCTTTTTAATTTAATTTGTTTTATTTTTTCTTTTCGTTTGTATGAAATGTAAGCGCAGCTTTTGAAATTGTAATTATTCGATGTATAATTACCCGCTACCACTAACATTTATGCTCGACTAACACCTGAGTTCGAGCAACGGGGTACACTGAAAATCAGCTCTGCGAAGATTCACATCTCAGAATAATGCTGAGTGTACTCCAATTGTCATTTTTACGGTCAATTTGTAATTAAGTCTATATAAATTGTAACAAGTTTTTTTGACAATAAATTATTTTGTATTTGTATTTGTGTGCCAATTTTTGAGTCAACCGCCCCAGAGAAAAAGAAGTTTCACAGAAAATTTAATCTCTCATTTCACTCTATTGAAGGTGAAAAAAAAATCTTATATAAATAGAAACCTACTTCATAAAGTAGGTATACACGGTGTGTACCTACTTTTTGAACCCTCCAAATTTCATGTCTCTAGAACCAGCGACTTTCTGTACGTTGATATATCAGTCAGTCTGTCAATCATACAAAGGCGTGGGGTATGATTTTGGATAACTGTGATGTCTCATAATTTTCATTGAAGACTGCTACAATTTTCGAGCCGATCAAGCGACCAAGAGAATAAAATGTTTCACAGAAAATGTAACATTTCATTACACCGCCCTCTAAGGGGTGGAATTTCAAAAAACCTTAGTGGGTAGAGTCACAAAGAATACACCATCTTGATGTTATGTCTCTAAGACGATTCTCACACTGCACCACATCACGCAGTGTAGTGCGGGAGAGCGTGGTCTTACGTTGTTTGCAAGTATCTGTGTTTGTATAAAAAATACGCGTAGTGCAACACATTGAAGACGCATTCACGCGCAGTGTTGCAGATCACGCGCCTACATGCGGAGAAACAACACGGGGAAGTGTGTGTATCGCCTAACACCAGCGGATTAGGCAGTGCGTTAATATATCAGACAATCATTCAGTAAGTCAGACAAACGTGCGAGGGATGATTTTGGAAAAACTGTGATGCACGTAACTCACAATTTTAATTAAAGGGTATGTGTACCAATTTTCGAGACAATTGACCTAGATAATAAAATGTTTCATAGAGAGTTCAACCCTCTGTTTCACTCTCTTAGAGGTGTAATTTCGAAAAACCCTTTTTTAGTGGATGCCCACACTTCACAAAGAACACACCCTCCAAATTTCATGTGTCTAAGACTAGCAGTTTAGGCAATGCGTTAATATGTAAATCAGAAAAACGCCTAAAAGATGATTTTGGAAAAAATGTGATACACGTGTCTCATAATTTTAATTGAATAGTATGTGTAGCAATTTTCAAGTCCATCGAGCGCCCTAGAATAAATAAAACCGGCCAAGTGCGTGTCGGCCCACGCGCAGTGTAGGGTTCCGTAGTAGCCTGTTATTCAACGCAAGTCTTTACCCGTCTTTTTGTATTTGGCACAAAATTATCCAACACCCAAGTTCAACGACTATTACTGCTAAATTAATAAAGTTATCTTAACCGATACAGTCTTCCTTTAAAGTTCATGAAATGCGCTATTATCACGAATTTTTTCAAATTTTTCAAGCCAGCACTTTAGCTTTTAAAGGGGGGACACCCTACTGGAATAAAAATTTGCACTTTAAAGTTTAATATTTCGTAAATGCAGCATTCAATCGAAAAATGGTATTAGCAACCCTTAAATCATTTTAAAAAACCTATTCAACGATATCCCACACGATGGGGTAGACAATGAAAAAAAAATCATCCCCACTTCTTATGTAGGGGAGGCTACCCTAAAAAAATATATTTAAAAAAAAATTATTTAAGCACTTTGTCGGCGTAATTTATATACATACTCCTACAAAATTACAGCTTTCTATTATTAACGGTCTCTTAGCAAAACCTCGGACAGACAGACAGACAGACGGACATGACGAAACTATAAGGGTGCCTTGTCAGGACTACGGAACCCTAAAAACCCTTTCTTAATGGATACCTGCACTTCACAAATAACACACACCCACGATATCACTAAATATCATGTCTCTAACACCAGCAGATTAGGCAGTGCGTTGATATATCAGACAATCATTAAGTACGTCAGACAAACGCGTGGGGGATGATTTATATAAAACTGTGACACCAGTAGGTAACTCACAATTTTAATTGAAAAGTATGTGTACCAATTTTCGAGACAATTGATCCAGAGAATAAAAAGTTTCATAGAAAGTTCAACCCTCCATTTCACCCTCTTAGGGGTGGAATTTCGAAAAACACTTTCCTAGTGGATGCCAACACTTCACAAAAAACACAGACTCCAAATTTAATGCGTCTAGGAGCAGCGATTTGCGCTGTAGGTTGATATCTCAGTCAGTCAGTCAGGTCTTTGGATTTTATATATGCAGAATATTTCATTCACATAAATTTCGTGCGCTGAAGAGTGGGATATCTTAAATTAAACAGTTACCAGATATATCTATTATTTCATTCAAATTAATTTCGTGCGCCGAAGAGTGGAATATCTTTAAGTTGAGAATTAATCCTAATGTATTTGTTACAAAAAAAACAGTGGCGTGTACTTTTGAATTTTCCATATTTTTTTTAATTTATTTGCGGCTGTGAGGCGCGAGGCCCTTTGCACCGCGAGGCCGTGGGTGCTGGCCCACACCGCCCACGCCTTAAGGTGGAAACGCACTAGAGCGGCGCGGCGCGGTTCGATGCGGCAAAATATTCTCCAGGAGGCAACTACGCCGCGCCGCGCCGCGTAGTGCGTCTTATTTCTTAGGAAACAGTGGAAATAATATTATACTGGCCGCGCCGCTCCGCCGCCGCGCCGCGCCGCTCTAGTGCGTTTCCACCTTTACGCCGCCTCTGTACGGAAGCGTGCGACCCTGCTGCCGCTTGGTAGCAAACCTGTGGTAGCAAACTGAGCGCGGAAGCGTATTACTCAAGCATTTAGTATTACTGAACTTACGTTCACTCGGGTGTTAGGCACGAATCCGTCTGCCTTTTTTGAAGCTTTTTATGATAGTTTGAGTTATTTTTATTTAACGTGATTTATATTTTATTGTACCTAAGTCAATCAAATTATAAAGCACAATAGGTACTCATATCATAATATAGGTAAACCATTTTCGATCGGTTTATTTAGCGATCTATATTTTATAAGTATTTTAGAATTTACCTTTATTTCTTATAAGAATAGGGGTTATAGGAATAGGAGTAATGGTTAAAATAACCCAGCGTATTATTATTATTGAAATAAGTGTAAGTTACTGCTCTATAAAAAATTGTAATAACAAAGAATTTTATTAATAATGTGACATTTATATTTAATATGATTAAATCGTGCAATACCACGTAGTATTATTATCTGTTCTGTGGCAATACGGAAGTTTGCCTTAACATCAAAGAGTAACATAATATATACTAACTCTTAACATCATTTTATTTACGTAACACAACACCCTTGAAACAAAAAATAATTATTACTACGCACCGATGTTTATATTGGTTCACGTAAAATGAATACATTGCATATAAACATACAACCACAGGTGGTAGGATAGGAACATGGTAGTTATTATCAATGTTCCGTCTGACTTGCTACCAAAAAAAAAGTAGCTTCCCATACCACCATCAAGAAGTCTAACGCCATAACTTTACTACGTAGTTTCATTAACTGTTCTGTGACTTTACGGTGTTGCGGCAGCACACAGGCCTTGAGAGTCAGAGTATTCTAGGCCTAGTGTTCACCTGATGGTGAACACTAGGACGACCACATCATCGCTTACCACCAGACGAAATAGCGGTCAAGCGCTAATTAACATCAGGTGAGATAGTGAGTCTGTTTGCTATTATAGATAAACATTCACTCATGACAACTTGCAGACGGTTTTTGTCTCATACCTATAATTCTTTCTGTTTAGAAGGTGTGCAACAACCAATAATATAATAATAATTTTTGTAGTGGTAATAATTCTGCTAGTCCGCCTGGGACGGTACCACCACTTTGCCAATTAATTTTCAGCTGTGAAATAGGATTTTTTTCGGTTGAAATGGCAGTGTTCAGTAAAATTACTGGGCATTATGAGACCCAACATCTTTATGTCTCAAGGTAACAGGCGCAGTGCAGTGACAAGCAAAATTCTGGCCGTCCAGAATTTTGCTTGCCGCTGTATCTGTAATAGGTAGACGTTATCGCTTACCATCAGGCGAGTGTCGTGCTTGTCCTGTTACCTTATATCATAAAAAAATAGAATTTTGTCACTTTACTCATTCGTTAGCGCGATAAAATCACTATGTTTTCACCACGGTTTTCACGAACGTAGTTGCTTACAACTTTGTAGCAAATAGAATGTATTATATTCTTTTGGTTGCGTTGACATGTTCCGCTCAGCTCAATACAACAGATACCGGCCGTAATGTCCGTAAGCGACGAAGGTTTAAATTAATTCAAAATTGTATACTAATAGAAATTATAAATAACGAGCAGCCCGCCCCGGCTTCGCACGGGTAGAACAAATATGCCTGTAACATTTTCATCAGTTTGTTGCATCGAATATAAAATATGAACATATTTAACAATCATCGTGATATTTCAACCAATTTACACAAAACCTTAACGATTATGCACCTAAACCTTCCTCATAAACACTCTGGCTATTGGTGAAAACGCAGGATAATCCGTTCAGTAGCTATTGAGATTATTGCGAACAGACAGACAGACGCAGTGATGGACTTTGTTTTATAATACTTACCTAGTGATATTGGACGGCCCTTTGGGGTAAAGGATAGTTACCCTGATTCTGACCCGACAGTCGTTGGTTCTAATCCTAGCTATAAATCTACCAATTAAAGTTTTATGTGCATTCATGAATCACGAGTTTTCGTACAGAGGTAGTGGGATCATTAAATCTACCAAAAAGTAGCTTACGACCAAGAAGAACATTTGCCGCCTTAACCTTACGGCGTTCCCCGACGCAAAAAGTAGAGGTAATATACGCTTAACGTGTGTATCTGTGTGTCTGTCTGTAGCATCTTAGCACCTAACGGGATGAACCGATTTTGTTTTTATTATTGATGGTTTTTTTTTGTTTAATAGATGTCTTTATCGAGAGTGTTATTAGCTTTGATTCATGAAAATTCATTCAATCGTTATAAAACTATGAGCTTTTAATTGCGCTATGAAATCAACTTTCATAGGTCTGATCAATTCGAAAATCTTCTTCTTCAACGATATTGTAAGAACATGGAACATTGACCTGATGCTGGGACATCTCCTGGACTCTACAGAATACTCAAATCCTCACCATCTTACAGCTCAGATTTTAAATGTCGTGTTTAGAATCATTGGAATGCTTTTTGTTCCGGACAACGACGTACACCGACAATATGAACGCACTATGTATAGTTAGTTATAAGTTGTATATAATAAAGATAAGTTTTAGCTTAGTACTCTAGGATAGGTAGGGTACTTTGCCATGTATAGAGTTCGCATTTCGATATAGCTTCGTATAGATAGACATATAATTTGTATTGTATAAACGTTCATATTCGTACAGATAGACAGAGATATAGTTTGTAATTGTATCGCATTCGTAAACAGCCTTATTATAGATAGATTTTGTTAGATTCTTATTAGAACATAGGAATATAACTCGTGTAAGGTTTGTAATAGTAAAATAGGTCTTATAGGACTAAAGACAGGTCATTCGTACAACCTAAGTAGATAGGTAATAGATAAAAAGCATGTTCGGCTTTAATAGATGTAACAGATAGTCAACCTAGACCATGTTAGGTTTAGGAATAGGGTTGGTACTTGCAAATAGCATAGGTCTGGGAGAGCTCCGCACTCTCTGATGGTTAGCGCTCGACTAAACAGCATCTCGGGAGAGTATATCTCCGAAAAGTCGGCATCTCGTGCGTGCGCCCACACAAGGACACGCCCCGCGAGACAGAGTGCGGGCGCTCCCAGACTATCGACCTCTCGCTCTTTTGCAAGTACCAACAACAATATAAATAGAGCGTCGCTACCGTGCCAAATTGTTCAGTTCACCAACGGCGGCTCTAGAAGAAAGAAGAAAGGAAAACTAGGAAGAATAGTAAATAGTGATAGTGCCTAGTGAATAGCTCAGTAGCTATAAGAAGACTGAAGAAAGAATAAATTAACGTTTGAAGGCTTGAAGACGTGTTTAAATCCCAGCTCCAAAGCTTCACAGTATAAGTGTGGGAATCCGAAGGCCTCTCCCGAAGAAATACAGTCCACTGCTCCACCGCTGTGCTTAGGGTTCCCCACATTTTTGGACCTTCGTGGCCGGATAATTGGGACCTTAACAGTCTTTTTCAAGACTAAACGTTAATTTAAACGCCGCAAAAAGTCTTTTTTAAGACTACTTCTCGTCGACTCCGATAACTAACGCCGCAAACAGTCTTTTTTAAGACTACTTCTCGTCGACTCCGATAACTAACGCCGCAAAGTCTTTTTCAAGACTTGTCGTTGACTCTTCGATTCGATATCCGCTACCATGCCGGTCACCCGCTCCACAGGAAGAGGACGAGCGCCGGCCTCCGAGCAAGAGTCATCCGCCGAGACCACGACAACGGGTACAACGGCGTCAACATCGGGTACTTCGCGCACCGGGGCAACAGTCATCACGGAGGAGCATCCTTCGACCAGCGGCTACGCGTCAGCGGCTGTGGTCTCACCAATGCGACGGGCATCATACAGCTTCGCGCCCGCCGCGACGGCGCCACACGCCGTTCCAGAGCATCACACCGCGACCGTGCCGCCCCCCGCCGCCGTGATGGCGCCACCGGCGCCCACCTCCGCTTCACTCGCCGCGCCGCACCCTGCCGCCGTGATGGCGCCACTGGCGCCAACCTCCGCATCATTCGCCGCGCCGCACGCCGCCGCGCTGCACGCGCCGCGCGCTGCCGCGCCACACACCGCCGCCGTGACGCCGCGGACACCGCCGTTGGGGACTGAAACATTCGCCGCGCCGCACGTCGAGCTACATGCGCCGCACTTCGAGCAACATGCGCCACACTTCGAGCAACATGCGCAACACTTCGGGCAACACATCGAGCGACACATCGAGCATCACTCCGAGCGTCGAGAGAGGCCGCCACGGGACACGAACAGTCTCGCGGAGCAGCGCGCACGCAGCCAACGTGCGGAATCTCGCCGCTCGAAGAAGTCGCACCGCAACGCTACAGCTAAACAAGAACTTCTTCGACAGATCGAGTACGCGACGAGTCGTCTCGCCGCGCTCGAACAATCCGACAGTGAAGAAGACACCGAGGGGGGCTCTGTCGTCACCGAGTCCGACACCCAACATCGAGTCGACACCTGGTTGAGTGACCAGGTACCACCGCCGCCGCCGCCGGTCTTGTTGGCCATGACCAACGAGACCCTCCGCCCAGCTGAGACGCCACGTGAGCCGCTACCCTCCGTGCCACCGCCGCCGACCGCCGCCGTGTCACGTGATCACCCACGTGTGTCGCCGCCAGCGGGCTTCGAGCTCCGCGCCGAGCTGAGCTACCATTCGACGTGCCCACCTGAGCCGCGTGGACCGCTGCTCTCCGTGCCACAGCCGCCGCTGCCACCGCCTGTGCCACGTGATTCTCCACGCGCGCTGCTACCAGTGGGACCCGAGCTTCAAGACAGAAGCTGCCAACAGCTACGAGACTACGAACTACGGCGTAGCCAGGAGCTACGAGAGAGCTACGAGCTACGGCGTAGCCAGGATCTACGAGATCAACAGCTACGAGAGTGCTACGACCTACGGCGTAGCCAACAGCTACGAGATCAGCCGCTACAGGAGAGCTACGGACTACGCGACAAGCCGAGCTACGTGCATCCACCGATGGGAGGGCAGGCGCCGCCACCGTCCATACCGGCGGGAGCCTGCGACCTCTCACAGCTGTCGACTGCCATCACACAAGCTGTCATCGCCGGACAGCGCCCGAGATTCGCCGAGCTACCGATGTTCGACGGGTCACACCTCGACTGGCTGCCGTTCCGGGCTGCGTACATCGAATCTGCACCGATGTTTTCACCAACTGAAAACATTAACCGCCTGCGCCGGAACCTGAAGGGAAAAGCACGAGAAGCCGTCAGCAACCTGCTCATCACTAACGCGAGACCGGAAGAGGTCATGGAAACGCTCACAACGCGCTTCGGTCGTCCTGAAACGTTGGCGATGGTCGAGATCGACAATCTTCGGTCTCTGCCGCGCCTCACCGAGTCACCGTCGGACATCTGCCAGTTCGCCTGCAAAGTGACCAACGCCGTGGCGATGTTGCGAGCCCTCGACTTCGGCTACTACCTCTTCAATCCGGAGCTAGTGGCGGCCATCGTAGAGAAGCTACCACCGACGCTGGCGCGCAACTACTACAAGTTCGCAGCTACTCAACCACGTGACACGCCGGACCTGATCAAGATACAGAGCTACTTGAAGAGCGAAGCCGAGTTTTGCGGACCATTCGCGAAACCCGACTCAACAGTGAACTCGCCAGCACCAGGGCCTCAAAGGAGGACGCAGCGAGTACACAACGTCGTCGAACAACCGCAACAGCAGCAGCCACAACAGAAGTCGCAGCAGTCAACAGCTCGTTGTCCCGTGTGTGAACAACCGGGACATTTCACCGAAGACTGCAACAGATTCGAAACAGCAGATGAGCACGAGCGCTGGGACATAGCGAAGAAACAGCGGCTATGTTTCAGGTGTCTACGCTACAGGAGGCGAGATCACAGCTGCCGTGCCAAGGTGTGTGGAGTCGACGGCTGCAAGACCCACCACCACCGAATGCTGCACTACGTGAAAAAAGAAAAGGGTGCAGTGACCGAAGCCATCAACTCCGCGTGGACCACAGAGCATCACAGATCTTACCTGAAAATGATTCCAGTTCGAGCTGTGGGGCCAGCGGGGACAGTCGACACCTTCGCGCTACTGGACGACGGTTCGACGGTCACCCTAGTCGACGAGCGCATCGCCGTCGAAATCGGGGCAGGGGGACCAGTCGACCCGCTGTACATCAACGGCATCAACGCATCGAAGTCGTCCACAAGCAACTCGAAAAGGATACAGATCACTCTGCGTGGCCCGAACAAGAAGGAAAAGAAGATTCGAGCGCGCACAGTACAGAACTTGGAAATCTCGCCGCAGGAAGTAAACAAGTCTGCGCTACGAGGCTGCAAGCATCTACGTGACATCGGCAGCCTACTGACGTACCAGCGTGCTTCGCCGGGTATCCTGGTCGGCCAGGACAACTGGGAGCTGCTGCTAGCTTCGAGGACACGCCGAGGCGCCCGAGACCAGCCGGTGGCGTCGCTGACGCCGCTCGGGTGCTACACGGGGGCTACAGCAAAACGCTCGGGAAGAGCATCGACTTCGTGTCCTACGTCACCGAGTCGCCTCAAGATGCAGCCCTGGACGTGATGATTCGCGACTATTTCGAGACTGACGTCATGTATATCAACCCACAGTACACATCGAGATCGGAGCGGCGTGAGGTCAACGAACCACCGGTCACGGACGCGCTCAACGGCGAGCGGCGTGAGGTCGACGGACCACCGGACACGGACGCGCTCACCATCGAAGACAGCAACGAGCGGCGTGAGGTCGATGGACCACCGGACGCGGACGCGCTCAACAGCATCGAAGAGTACGTCGAGGACGTACCCCTACAGAACACAGACACCGGTGAAGAACGGGTTCATCACCTCATCGAGCGCCGACAGAAGCTGAGCGAAGCCCTACCCGACGTGTCCCGCTTCTCCAACTGGGACCGACTTCGCTACACTGCAGCCCGAGTACTACAATTCATTGACCTCTGCAGGGGCGCTCAACGGGTGTACTACAAACGCACCAAACAGAACAAGGTCGATGACCCCGCCTGGACTAACAAGAAAACGGCTAAGAAGCCCGCACCGGTACAACATTCGAAAAAGGAAGAAACAGAAAAGTTCCTGCCTGTTCCTGCGCAAACACTGAGGGCCGCGGAGGCGCTACTTATGCGCGCCTCACAAGAAGAATCGTTCGCGGACTACATCGATGATCTGCAAAAAGGAAAACCACTTCGGAAAGATAGCCGCCTACAACAGCTGAGCGTCGTATATGAAGACAACACTCTACGACTGCGGAATCGACTCATCGCTTCAGAGCTACCGAGCCACCGAGACAACCCGCTGATTTTGGACGGCGGCCACCCGACAGTCAAGCTCTGGATTCTGCACGTCCACCGCCGCCTGCATCACGCCGGAGTCGAAGCGACGGTGAACGAGAGTCGTCAACAGTACTGGGTGCTACGCTTACGCCCAGTAACCCGAACCATTGTAAGGCGATGTTTATTTTGCAGACTTCGCAGCGCAGCACCACCGTATCCGAGAACCGGAGACCTGCCGGCGTGCCGGCTGGCTCATCATCAGCGGCCCTTCTCCTGCACTGGCGTCGACTACTTCGGGCCGGTGACAGTGACTGTCGGCCGCACCAACCAGAAAAGATACGTGGCGATCTTCACGTGTCTCACCACCCGGGCCATCCACCTCGAGATCGCCGCATCGCTCAGCACCGACTCCGCGGTGATGGCGCTGCGACGCATGATGGCGCGACGGGGCTGTCCGACTCAAATTTGGTCTGACAACGGGACCAACCTCCGAGGCGCCGAGAGAGAGCTGCGACAGACGATCGACGCAGCAACAGCACAGGAAGCAGCCAAGCGGACCATCGACTGGCGATTCATCCCACCGGGCGCGCCGTTTATGGGAGGCGCGTGGGAGCGAATGGTTCGCTCCGTGAAGACTGCACTCGCCGCTACGCTCCACGAGACCCGACCGCGAGAGGAAGTTCTCGCCACTCTACTCGCAGAGGTGGAGTTTACCGTCAACAGCCGACCACTCACACACGTGTCGGTCAACCCCGAGGACCCAGAGGCCCTGACTCCGAACCACTTCCTTCTGGGCGGCCCTGCTCGTCTCCCATACCTGGGGGATATTGAGCGCACCGTCTCCATCTCCAGCTGGCGCGCTGCACAACGCCTCGCCGACACATTCTGGGCGCGGTGGCTGAAGGAGGCGCTTCCCGAGCTACAACACCGGCGGGAGCCCCAGGGGAAAGGAGCTGAGGTGAAGACCGGAGACCTGATCCAGCTCGTCGACCCGAATCTACCCCGTAACGTCTGGCTCAGAGGCAAGGTCATCAACACGTTCCCGGGACCCGATGGCATCGTGCGCACCGTCGACATCCAGACCAAGGGCGGAGTGCTACGACGGCCTGTAAGGAAGCTGATCATCCTACCAATCGAAGACGTCGTTCCTACACCGGGCTCTTCTGCTGCAGGCAGCACGGCGGGAGAATGTTCCGGACAACGACGTACACCGACAATATGAACGCACTATGTATAGTTAGTTATAAGTTGTATATAATAAAGATAAGTTTTAGCTTAGTACTCTAGGATAGGTAGGGTACTTTGCCATGTATAGAGTTCGCATTTCGATATAGCTTCGTATAGATAGACATATAATTTGTATTGTATAAACGTTCATATTCGTACAGATAGACAGAGATATAGTTTGTAATTGTATCGCATTCGTAAACAGCCTTATTATAGATAGATTTTGTTAGATTCTTATTAGAACATAGGAATATAACTCGTGTAAGGTTTGTAATAGTAAAATAGGTCTTATAGGACTAAAGACAGGTCATTCGTACAACCTAAGTAGATAGGTAATAGATAAAAAGCATGTTCGGCTTTAATAGATGTAACAGATAGTCAACCTAGACCATGTTAGGTTTAGGAATAGGGTTGGTACTTGCAAATAGCATAGGTCTGGGAGAGCTCCGCACTCTCTGATGGTTAGCGCTCGACTAAACAGCATCTCGGGAGAGTATATCTCCGAAAAGTCGGCATCTCGTGCGTGCGCCCACACAAGGACACGCCCCGCGAGACAGAGTGCGGGCGCTCCCAGACTATCGACCTCTCGCTCTTTTGCAAGTACCAACAACAATATAAATAGAGCGTCGCTACCGTGCCAAATTGTTCAGTTCACCAACGGCGGCTCTAGAAGAAAGAAGAAAGGAAAACTAGGAAGAATAGTAAATAGTGATAGTGCCTAGTGAATAGCTCAGTAGCTATAAGAAGACTGAAGAAAGAATAAATTAACGTTTGAAGGCTTGAAGACGTGTTTAAATCCCAGTTCCAAAGCTTCACAGTATAAGTGTGGGAATCCGAAGGCCTCTCCCGAAGAAATACAGTCCACTGCTCCACCGCTGTGCTTAGGGTTCCCCACACTTTTAATGAAAAGATCATACATAGATCAGTCGGGGTGGTTTAAAATATTATATATATAGATGAATATTATTTTATACAATAGATCATATAATTATACTATATTGACTTCAAATTGATTGTGATCGATGGGGATCTACAGCATAGCTAAGCTTATAATAATATTTTCGTAGTAAGTATGACCTAATCTGTGGTTTCACTGCAAATATTTTATTAATTTTGCGATGCGTGTATGTGAAATTCGTGATATCTTCTAGAGTTTTCATTTGAATTATATGCTGTAAGGGACATTTTTTATCTATAATATGTGGCCAAGCTAATTAACGTAATTATTTGGATAAGGATTAATACTATATACTTGAAAATAGCCTTGGAAGTTATGGAATATTTTTAACAAAAATTTTAAGATTAAAATGGTTACTGTGAGTCAACCTTAAGAGATAGACATATGCTGTCGCGGACTTTTTTGTAGGTCTTATTAAGTTGTATAACTTTTCTATAGAAAATATTCTTCTATCTATTTTCAATTGAGCAGCGTTCGTAAGAAACGTGTTTTTTCGACTGTTTTTTTTGCCGACTTAGGTTGCAAATTAGGTCTCCACGAATGTACCTTTGATTGAAACGGGATAATATATAGCCTATTTTCATTCCGAAAGTCCATTCTATGTATTAGTGTAAGAATTTTTTAAATCAGTTAAGTAGTTTTTGAGCCAAATCATTACAAACATACAAAAATACAAATGTTCTCTCTTTATAATATTAGTATAGATATGCGGACCTTTAATTCACTGGGTGGTGTGTTTATTGAAAAATACTTCCAATTGTATGTCTTAAAGTATCTATTAATAAATCAATTACTCAGAATCACTTAGCAACTAAATAGAAAAGGTCGATGCTCATTCTGAAATGCCCTTTCACATTTTTATTACACTCAATTTCTTCGAAAACCTTTGTGATTTAAAAACGTGCATTTAATGTCACTGGAAAATATTGTATATATTATAAAAGTGTCTAGAGTAGAGATGTTACGGAGTTCCAGCTTCGGTTCCGATATTCCGAAACTTTCGGTTGTTTTCACACCTCCGGTTTCGGCTTCGGTTCCGATTGATTTGAAGCGGAGGTTATACCGAATAATTATAGCTTCATATTCATTTATCTGACTTGGCCTTAACATAGGTTCTCATTTGTCCCCAACACTCCATGGTTCACCTCCGGTCCCGATTTTGGTTTCAGTTCCGTAAAAATAAATTTCAAATCCCCGGTTTCGTCTTCGGTTCCGATATAACCACCTCCGTAACATCCCTAGTCGTAGAGTGACTATTTATTTTGTGATTTTACGCTGCCCCACTGTACACGGGCGTTTTGAAGTTGTAAAAGCTATGATAGCTTTGATATTCTTCTTTAACTTTTCAAAATTTATTTCTACAGAGTTGCGTTTTGCAGCTACAATGCAGGGCCTATTTGCGCCGGCTCTTAATTTTTTTTACGATAGGCAAGCATTTTGACCTCTATATACCACCTGCAGGCTGCATTCGTGAATTAACAAACGGTTATTAGAAAGATGTGAATATTCGGTTACATAGCGCCATCTCTCTCTTACGATCACGAGCGGTCAATACTAAGGCATCTAATGTTAAGTGATCATACAATTTTCTATAAGGCACGCTTGCCTAGGTCACCACTAGACAGAATACAAACTTCCGTCAGCGTTTACGCTAAACGCGACTTGAAAACTGATGGGAAAGACAACGACAATTTTCGACATTTGTCGAGGAAAAAGAAATTTCCCAGAAAAACATTCCCATAAAATCCCATGATTGGGAAGAAAAAAAAACTGAAGCTTGCGTGGACACAACAGAAATTAGATTTTGTCTAGGATGACATTTTTTTCATTAAAAGCCTGTTTTTAAATCACACACTAGTCTTTAAATTTAAACAATACATGTATCCGAAGATCTTTGACAACTCTTGTTCACTCCTGCCAATCTTCTTCTTCTTCTTCTTCGTCCACACGGGGTGGTGCAGGAGGTGTTCCCCCGAAATGTGCAGCGAGCTTAGTACGAAGCTCCAGACTTTCATTGTGGATCGGAATGTCTGTGCGGATCGTTAGTTTAGCGCCATCTGTTGACAAAACATGTTACGTTAACCATTTTCAACCGATTTGCAAATAGGAGGAGGTTCTCAATTCGTCTGTATGTTTTTTGTATATTTGTTACACATTTTTTTTTTCATTTTCAACATTTAACATTCAGCAGGGCTAGCATGGCCTTATCCCCGGGGGAAAGACAAAATTATTTCCCTGTTTTTCGCCACTAACAGGATATCAACACAACAATTTAAACGCTTGGTGAAGTTTAACCCCGAGTTTTGATTTTGTTTCGTATTAATAAGTTTAAAAAAAGAATTGATTAAAAGTCAGCGGGCGTTTATAATTGTCGAACTTAACTGAACGAAACTTTACTTATAATTTGCCTTCTCCACCAAACAAAACACGGATAGGTGGAAAGACAAAATAGTCCCATTCACCATGCTAGCCCTGCAGATCTGATGAGTCTCTCCAGAGATATGGAGACAAACTTTACTTTTTTTTTTTTTATTTGTTTTAGATAGCGTTTGACCATCTCACTATAAGTGATGATGCGGTCACGGATGGTAGCACGCTAGGTCTAGAATGGGAACTAGCTCTCAAGGATAGGTGCCGACACACATTATATGTTTGGCGACAGATTTTCTAACTTGAGCGTGGTAGCTGGCCAGGCTGACACTAGATAGTGTCCTACCACCATGCAAGGGCAAATAAACACCTCAAACTAGGTACTGAAAATGACCAGCGCGGCATTCGAAGTCAATCTTTTCATTGTGTGAACGATCTTAAATTGTATCTTTAAAATCGGTAAAAAAGAATAGATGCTTGCATCACTTAACATCAGGTGAGATAGTGATCGTCACAGTCAGTCAGGAATTAATAAAAACAGGAACAACAGACTCACTAACGACAGTAGCATCCATGGCCTTCAGCGCTATATACTGTTGTTGGTCAACCTTGAATGTCAACAGATTGTACATCCGTCGCGAGCGAATGATGCGCGACCCGCTAGTGTTGTAGCGACGTATGAACGGATGCATTGAATCGCGTGCAGGTAGGAACGGTTCTCCGTATATCTGGAAACAAATAGCGGAGTTTGCAATTTGACTTATGAAAGTCTCACGAGTGATATTCATATTTAGTTTTTTTACTAACCGGCATTCACTCGCGTTTGTTTTTCGGATTATGCTCCGACCGGTTTCGGCTCGATTTTAGAGTCTTCGTCCGGTAGCGGCTGAGAGAACTGTGACTCGCGGCGTGCCGCGCGAGCTCGAACGAACGAAAGCTCGTGCGGCACGAAGCACGAAGCGGCTCTTAGCCGAAGACTCTAAAATCGAGTCGAAACCGATCGGAGCATAATCCGAAAAACTAACGCGATTGAATACCGGTTAGTAAAAAACAAAAATAGCGGAGTACTTTTTTATGCCTTGTCTATTATAGGATGATACATTTGACAGATCACGCCCATGAAGGTTGGTATTTTTTCCGGTAAAATCTACTACAGTTATGACGTACTTTATTAAACTAAATAGACGGGTACCGCCCCTTAAGTATAGTACCACGCATAAAGAACCCCACCTATCGATAATTAGGTTGAAACAAAATAACTCGAACTGTTTAAACACAGTACATAGATTATATACGTCATTTCCGTCAAATTTTAACCCAGTACGTCTAAAAAAGTTTCTCTTTTGAAAAAAATCTGGTGTATTTTGATGCAAACCTACTGAGTTGATGCGTCAATTTGTTTATCATTTTTAGCGAAAATATGTATAAAAGCAAATGTAATTGAAAATTACAAATGATAGAAATGTCTGGATTTTTACATACATTTCTAACATATATAAATTTCAATTTCTTGTAATTAAATGTAAGACATTTTTTTCCTACTATAGCGGAGAAGGGGGTGGATGGTATTGTATCAGCCTTGTAACAGAAACAACTCACCTTGCCCGGAATTAGTCGTTTCCTGGACCAGTGCTATTGTTTTTCGTAGTTCTATTGGAGTTCTTCGCAGGGCGGCGAAACATGCAGCTCTGTGTTGGATATTGGCTTGTGTCCTTACCCAGAGGTTTAGGGATTTCCTAACTGATATTTACTACGTTGATTAAAGTTAAGGCTTTCTATTGGATACAGATAAGTATTGGCTTCAATCTCGACTTTGCAGACTCAGTGGAAAGGAGCTCATTCGAGAGTTTAGTACAATTCACATCGCCATAATTCAGACTAGTAGGTATTATTTTTTCATTGACTATGATTAAAGCTCTATCATATATCATATTCAGCCTGTGTCAGTCGACTGCTGGACGTAGGCCTCTCCCAAGATACGCCACTAAGCCCGATCTTCGGCTCAGTAGGAGGGATATGCCCTAATCGCCACGCTGGGCAGGCGAGTTGGCGATCGCAGGACGTAGCTCCTCGCACCGGTGACGCTGCTGCCCGTCGCCGGCCTGTAGTATTTAGCTACGCCATAATTTGAAATGGTTATACCGCCATTTGTCGGCCGCTAGAGCCTCGTTTGTTGGTCATCAGATTAACCACGGGCAGATGAGGTTGGCTGGGAGCACTGAGGTGATATTTGTGCTTCCATACATCCCATATCTATATATGAGGCCGACGTAACGATATTTTAGTCTGTTATGTCGTGTCCAACAGTAATGTCATCGCCGTATTCTATAAAACGTTCGAGCTCATCTGTGGCCCAGCCTAGAGAATTCAGTGACGTCATGTCGTCATTAACGACGTCAGAGGCGGTTATGGACGTGTCACTCGATTCAACATGGCTGGCCTTTTTTTTCTTATACTTCGCCACGCTTACGTAAACTGTTCCCGTGGTATAGTTCAGGCGAAAGCGTCGCCGTTCGAGATTCTGTATATCTTCAAATGGAATGCCAACCAATAACAGATGATTGAAGGTGTTTTCTACCGATTGTAATTTATGTGAGAAGAGCTGCCACCTATCCACCCCCACCCCTTCATTAAGCGTGTTCAGAAAATTCATTAGAATGTTGGACCTACCTGCGAATTCCCGAACGCTGCCATAGTTAGGAATATAAATAATTCCTTTATAGTACTGTGGTATGTCGCATTCCGGAAGGACCATAAGACCACCGGAACCCTCCCAAAGCGGGGGCAATTGCTCCATGAAGTCTTTAAGCCAGGTGAAAGAATCGTTATCTCTTGGTTCGAATTTAACGCCGCCACGGTACAATGTCGCCGTGCACATAAAACGCGGTAATTTCATATTTACACTACAATTAATGTTTAATAAGTTTTTTATGACAGCCTCATCAGCACAGACCTTTACTTGGTTGGCCTGGCTCTTTGTCATATTGATTCGGTGGCGGTCTAGGACGACGACCCTACGAAACTTTTCTTCCATGTCTATAGTGAACGCTCTTGTTGATTCGTTGACTCTTTCTAATTCATTTGTGACTCCAGATCCAGAAGCATTGGTGTCCAGACCCAGACACGCTTTTTTTCTCACCGCGCAGTCATTCGAAGAAATTTCAGTCGATGAGATTTGAAACGTGTCGCCCGTTATAGGAATTGTCCCAAACACCCCAATGGGTGACAAATTGGCCGACACACCAGAAGGGAGAACATTTCCCTCTTGCTGTAGCCGATTGATCTTATTTCTTAGCTCTGCTTCATGTCTTTTTCGCGCTCTGACGCGAGCCCGGCGACTCGTGCCGCCGAAACTGCTTTGGATGATTACTTTTGGGTCGGCAGATATAGATATGATAGATTTAGCCGACATTCCAGTTTCTGGTATTGTTGCAGGTTGCTTGGCGGGCAATCCTGTTCCTAGTATTGGCAATCCATCACCCATAAGCTCCGCGATTGGTCTGACTGACAAACCACCGCGTCGTATCGCAGGTGTTGGGTTAGCCAATTCTTCGTCCTTTTGCCTGCTATCTCCATCTAATAAAATACTTGATGTTGATGGAGTATGAACTCTAGCGTCACTAATTGCATGGTTTACTCCAAACGCCTCGATCGGAGGCAAATTAACCTTAAAATCAGGTGGTGGAACATTGGCCTCTTGCTGTTGCCAATTCATCTCCTCTTTTAACGCAGCTTCTTGTCTTTTTCGCGCTCTGACACGAGCCCGGCGACTCGTGCCGCCGAAATTGCTTTGGATGACGGTAGGCTTAGCCGCAGTTGGCTTGGCGGGCAATCCAGTGCTTAGTATTGCCATGTTCTGCAAGCGATCGCCCATTAGTTCTGCGATCGGCTTGACTGACAATCCGCCACATCGTATCGCTGCTGGTGGATTAACCGACTCTCCGGAAAGCTCCGGAAAGCTTGGCCGCAAGACTTTGCCCTGTTGCCGATAGAACTCTTCTATCAAAGCGATCAGGCGTCTCCTTTGCTCCTTGAAGAGAGTCTTACGACGTTTAGCCGGGATGATAGTTGGATTGGCCGACTCTCCATCTCTTCCTACGTCTTTAATTACTGTATCTGCCGGCTTGTCGGACAGAGCAATACAGCTAGATTCCTCGAACTTTTCTTCTTTTCCTTCGAAAGGTTTGGACTCCAGGGCAGGGTCAGTCGCAGACATTGTAGTACATTCTGAAAACTCAGAATCTCTAAAGACTGTATCTTGGCTGAATGAATGAAACATATCACCTAAATGAGTCATCCCACTAAAAGATGAAGACGGGTCCGAAAGGGGTAGTTGCAATTGGCCCTCTTTTTCTTCACGGTAAAACTTCTCTATAAGAGCGTCCTCCCGTTTCCTACGCTCCTTTTGTTCAACTCGGCGATTCACACAACGAGGGTTTTGGATGGTAACGCTTGTGCAAGGTGATACCGGAAGTGTCTCAGTCAACTCCTCTTTCACATATTCATTTGCTTCTTCAATCATAGAGTATGAATTTGCCGGGCAAATGGTCGGCTGTGTAGGGATATCGGTCTGTCGGACTGTGGTCGGACTGGTCGGTAATCCAGTGCTCGTAATGGCCATTTTTCTATAGCCTGGTACAGGTGTATTCGGCATAGCTGACCAAATACTACTTGGATTCACTGTAGTTAAATGCACCAACTCTCCATTATCCTGCCCGTTATCTTCATCCAACAGAATTTTAGATACTGAAGTAGTCTGAAAATCCGTACCACCTATCTTAGAAGTTGCCCCAATAGCCTCGAAAGGAACAGACAGCTCTGGTTGTAAGATTTTGCCCTCCTGTTTCCGATATAACTCATTTATCTGAGCTATTAAGCGTCTTCTTTCAATGGGAGCTCGGCGACATTTGGCTGGGATAACTGACTTTTCATCATCCATTAAAGGGGTCGTTTCATCAACAGATGAGGACTGAAGAAACAGTTGAAATTTTCCCTTTTTTCGGTCCCGGTTAAATTTCTCTATAAGAGCGTCTTCTCGTTTCTTACGGTCCTTGCGTTTCAGTAGGCGATACATACGGCGGGCTGAGTCTTGGTTGATTAAGTTTGGACCCTGTGATACTGACTCGGACGGCAATATATCACCTCGGCTTCTCACTGTTTCTTCACTCGGTTTCACTTTCAAGTGCCGATTTTCTCTATCCAATAATGAGCTAGATGATTCAGATTCTGGTTTTCCTGCCGTTGTCTTCGTCGCTTGCTCTTCCATAGCCTTATCTGTATCCAATAAAGAGAACGAATTGGTTATAATCGGTAAATTATTTGCTTCAGTTCCTTCCAACACAGCGCCGCTTATCGCGCTCGCCTTAAATAGTTCTCTACTTCGTTTTGTAGGACGATTCCTCTTCTGCACTGGTCCAGATGAAGAGACGGTTTCAACAATGCTGTCTGGGTCTGATCCGCTTACAACTGCGTTAGGTCTAGGAGTTGATATTTCTAAAGAAGTGTGTGCTTTCATTGCATTATTTATATTCGCCAATTTGACTTGCGACCCAGATTCTGATGGTTGGGCTTCGTCCGAAGCGCAAAACAAACATAGTTTGCATTTACAATTTCTTATTGTCCCAACAATATTGGAAGGGTTTATAACCTGGGAAAGTAAAGGTAGTTCAGCAAAGCGATGGCGAGGCGACATCAATTGTCTAGATACGTAAACATTTTCGTTATTACATCCCCAATAGAATCGAATAATATACTTACTATACTTGATTAAAAGTTAACTTAACATACCAAGTTCAAGCTTTTTTCTATTTAAAAAAAAATTCTAAAATACTAAATTTCACACACATACAAACAAAATAAATGACTATACACAGATTCAAGATAAAAAAATACTGCTCAATCATTCAGACCGCATTTAAATCAATACTTATAAGTATACTACGGCCGTTCAGAGAATGCGTTCCTGACACGTCGCGATTGAACTGACGACGTAACTTTGTAATGGCGTTGCAGTTACTTTTATTATTTTTATATTTTTATTTTTGCTGGTTGTTTACAGTTTTAACAATTGATGAGCATTAAAACAACATTATTATATCAATAATCAATGAATGTTATAATTTTGTGCCAAACTGAGTGTCAAATAACTTGGTAAACAATCTTTTTCTAAATCTATACTGCGCTATTACAAGGTTATGTCAGCGCTTTATATTTGTAGTGCTGTGCTAACCATAACAGGCTATAATAGTATCGTAATCTGTCCTTATACAGTTATACTTTATAAAATAATACGTTTTGTTTTTCTTTTTAAGAATTTGAAAATAATGGACTATAAGATAACTTTTATGAAATATAAAAATAAAAATACGACCAAACCGAACGCGCGAAAGAAAGTAGCATTTTTATATTTCGGTTGAAAATTGTAACCCCAAATGGCGTTACTAGCATTTTTATACTTAGATTAAAAATGGTAACCCCAAATGGCGTTATGGGCCGCCATTTTGTGACGCTAAAACAGTCGTCTGTTGTCGTTTCGTGCGCATAGACCACGTTCTTCAAGTGTTTTCGATCTGTTTTTATTTGATTACCCGGCTTTCGTTTAATGGACTGTTTCTGCTTTTCAAACTGACATCGGCGCTAAATCGGACTTCGATTGTGTTTTGTATTGCGTTCTTTTTACTTTTGGTGCATAATAATGCCTAAACGTGGACAAACATTGAAAAGTGGAGCCCGTGAGATAATCATCAAGCTGCAAGATTACTTTGAGCGGGAGCGGCAAAATTGCGGACCCCTGGTACCTGTCGAACAAGTACAAGAACGCGTCTCTCAGGCGCTTGGAGTTAGCAAACGAACGATAACAAATATTAATAAAGAAAAGTTCGGCTCTACTGGCACGGAAGATAATATTTTACGTACTCCGAAGAAGAAACGTAGAACTAAACCCGTGACAGATATTGACACCTTTGACGCCGATGCAATCAGAAATCATATATATGGTTACTATTCCAGAAATAAATATCTCAACAGGAAGAAGCTTTTGGCATCGTTAAGAGAAGCTGGACTGTTTAGCGGGGGTAAAACTGCTTTAACCAAAATCTTAAAAGATATTGGTTTTACGTATAAAAAACAGACAAAAGAAAAAATTTATTAGCACGATACGACATAATTTTAAAACGGATAAGTTTTTTGAGAGAAGCAAAAAAGTCGTGTTCATTGACGAGACATGGCTAAACGCCAATCACACGGTTTCCCGTTCTTGGACGGATGATACACAAGCGTCGACGTCGAAAGTACCAATGGGTAAGGGGGCCCGTCTGTTAATATGCCACGCAGGTTCTGCAAAATACGGCTTTGTGGAGAACGCGTTACTGGCATTTCAATCAAAAACCACAAATGACTACCACGAGGAAATTAATGCCACTACATTTAAAGAGTGGTTCCAGAACGTGCTTTTGCCCAGCCTACCAGAGCCTTCTGTAATATTCATGGATAATGCCTCCTATCACTCGGTTCAAATACAGAAACCACCTACCCAAGCAAATAAAAGAAGAAATGGTGGCTTGGTTACAAGCAAAAGGCATTGACGCAAATATGCAGATGCTAAAAGCAGAGCTATTTAAATTAGTTAAAGAAAATAAAGCGGCAAATGTGCGATACGAAATCGATGAACTGGCTCTGGAGTACGGTCATCGCGTTCTAAGAATTCCACCGTATCATTGCCAATATAACGCGATCGAGCTAATCTGGGCTCAAATAAAAGGTTACGCCGCCCGCCACAATACTTCCCCGCCATTCAGCACGAAAAAGATGATGACCCTATTAAAAGAAGCCTGCGGGGAAGTCACAAGAGATGACTGGGCAAAGGTTGTTGAGAAGACTAAAAACCTGATTTTGGAACATTTTGACCGAGATATCAGGATTGATTCTGTTATTGATAATAATATAATTATACATGTAAGCGAAGATGATGATGAAGACACCACCTCCTCAAGCGAATCGGAGTCTGATTAATATTCTGTACGCACATTCAATTCAATGTACTTTATTGCATAGAAATACAGATTGTAACTTTGTAACAAAGAATAAATAAAACAATTTTATTATATTAATATTACCTTTTTTTGGTTTCCACTTAAATAACTAAAATATAAATTTTAAATGATTCCGCCAATTTAAAACGAAAATAATCTTAAAAATAATGCGGCGGTTCATTTTGGAGGAACGGTAACGAACTCAGTGTTATTTTGTGCCCATCACTAGTCGTGACTAACTGATAGGTGTCAGGAACGCATTCTCTGAACGGCCGAAGTATAGTACTCAATTATTTATCCACCGAAAAACACTGCGTCAGTGTAGCTAACCCTGTTGAGTTTGTCCAGAGTTTGTTATCCGCCTAAATACATCTGGAAATCCTAAAGCCAATTAACTAACTAACCTAACCTAGCCACTGAATTTAAGTAATCCAAAATCAAAGTACATTTTATAGTAATAAAATCGTAGAGGGATAAAACTATAGAGATTTGGGTTGCGTGGCCTCATGAGATAGAAGATTGTAACATAACCATATATGTATTTAGAACCCAGTGATACATAGCAATAAAGGTCAAAGTTCGTCGAACTAAGAACGGCTAACAACGTTACTGACCCAGTAAAAACCGGCACGCACTGAGAGAGGGAAATATTATAGCTTTGTCCTTTTCCTGTTTGTCCTTTGGAATAACAATATAGTATATCCTATTTTATGCGGGAAAGAGACGGAGCTACCCGCCGTCTATTCTTTTCTCTGTCTACGTAATAAAACATTAAAAACTGAGACAATGCCATTGTGGTCTTACCCTTATTCTTTTGTAAGGTGGCTCCTCTGGTACGAACTGGGATGCAATCAGTTGTTTCATCGCCTACAAACAGAATTGCTATAATGTAATGTAATGTGATACATTTAGAGTATTTGTACAATGTTTAAATCAATTGAGGGCATTATAAGGCCCAGTTGCACAGACCAGAGTTAATAGAGTTTATTTATTTAAATACAATATGTGTACATAAACATAATTAAAGGATTGGCTTACCTAAAATCTTGTCGCGAGAAATAAGAGAATAACATTGCAATTAAGTACTCATACATAATTCTATCGTAGATATTGCATAACCCTGGATTATAAAAATATGTCTTAACTCTGGTCTGTACAAGTGGGCATAAGTTAATTATAAAATTTCACTCTCTATTTTTAACCGACTTCTTAGAAAGGAGGAGGTTCCACAATTCAACCGTATATATGTTTGTTCGCGGATAACTTCGTCGTTTATGAGCCGATTTTGAATATTCTTTTTTTGTTGGGAAGGAGATATCTTAAGTGTGGTACCATGGTAATTTCATCGAGGTCTGATATGTATCTCCAGAGATATGGAGATAAACACCTCAAATTTGGTACTAAAAATGAATAGCGCTGCATTTGAATTCGGTTCTTTTAGTTTTTTAAACGATCTCAAATTATACTTTAAACCGAGATTCGGGAGTCATTTTCACTCATGGGAAGGCCGCCATTCCTAAATGGGTGACTACTGGTGGTAAGCTTCGACCGTGGCTTGAACCATCCGCGGGACAAAACCATGCCACCAATCGGTTCGCCGAGTTCCGGCATGATGTTCGTTGTTAGCCAGCTTATGAGCTTAGTATACGGTTTCGGATAGTTTTTTTTAAATATATCTTATAAAGTCTATAAGATATAGTCTATAATATATAATATATCTCCAGGCAGTTAGCGATGGTGTAAAATAGCTAATAAATAATATAAAAAAATAGATGATATAAAAAATAAGATATTGAAAATATCTTTTCAACACTCAAACACCCACACCGGTGGTAGAAGCATATTATATCGATCTTTCGCCTGACTTGCTACAAAAAGTAGCTTACCACCATCAAGGAAAAAATTTACCGCCATAACCTTACGGCGTTCCGGCAGCACACAGCCCTTGAGAGTCAGAGTATTCTAGGCCTAGCGTGGTCACCATCTTCGACAACATCATCTTCTACCACCAGGGGATATAGCGTTCAAACGCTAGCATATAAGATATAAATTAATTACATACCGTAGGCATATAAGGCAGCATTTTCTTGAGCTCCTCTCGAACTTTCTTCCTAGCAATATCTTCTTCTTTATCATCAGAGGATGGTTCGGTATCGAGACTGTTCACATGAGCGGCTATAGCTGCGCTGATACGTTCGGTGTAATTATGGCACACTGTCTTCACTTGCTCCAGAGGGACGTTTTCTATTACTGGAATATAAAATTAATTGGATTTTCTATAGAAAATGTTTAGTCACCCTCCGGTGAAGGAAGATGTTATTTATCACTCGTGTAAACTTTTTGTTTGTAGCTGTGGTAGCTAGCTACTAGTTTGTGACGTCAACAACAAGAGCAACGTCGTGGCTTTATGATGAACTAACATTCAAAGGTAAGGAAGGAAGGTTTTAAGTCCGAAGGAAACCTATCTAATACCACCCAATAATGAAAAGAGTAGGTACCTACCAAGTTATCATATCAAACATTTTTAGTTGTATTGGCAAAGACAGAGCAATGTTGTCAACGCTACAAAATCAGTCAATTAGAACCATCAACACGCGCGCCCTCTATTTCTTCGACTGTTCTCTTTTTGCACAGACTTTATGACAGCATTTAACATGGCACATTAGCATGTATACAAATATGGCTGCGGAAGCGTCCGCCAATGACAGCTAGATCTGAATGTCATAAATCATATCCACCAATCAAGCTAAAGCAGCGGCTGTAATGCGACATGCGATAGATGGACGAAAACATTTGAGGCGATGTAATAAAAGTTTCACTTTATTAATGTTAAAATAATTTAAGATCATTCAGAAAACTAAAAGAAGTGACTTGAAACGTCACGCTAGTCATTTTAATATATACATGTATATTTGCCCTTAAAGTAATATACGAAACGTAACTCTCTCTTTTTCTATCTTCACTAACTTATATCTCCCTCTCAACTTCCGTTCGCCTCGCCCGATCACAATTTCCGTAACGCTCTCGTCACGCATTTACCAGCTTACTCCGCAAGTCAAGCGTGCGTAAAGAAGTTTTACTTCAAAAAAATAATCCGAAGAATTGATAACTCTCTCCTTTTTAACAGAATTCAAAAAAGGAGGGTTCTCAATTCGACCGCATATCATACATCTTTATGTCTCAAGGTAACAGGCGCAGTGCAGTGACATACAAAATTCTCGTAGTCCAGAATTTTGCATGCCGCTGTATCTGTAATAGGAAGACGTCATCGCTTACCATCAGGCGAGCGTCGTACTTGTCCTGTTACCTTATATAATATATATATATATATATATATGTCTTTATATATATATATATTTATGTGTGTTCGCGTTCATAAACGAAGAAGTTATCCACTTCTTCGTTTATGAACCGATTTTCATAATTATTATTCATAATTATAAAGGAGATATCCCGAGGATGGCACCACAGTAATTTTATCGAGATCTGTAATCTGTAAGTGTCTCCAGAGATATGGAGATAAACACCTCAAACTTGGTACTGAAAATTAATAGCGCGGCATTTGAAGTCGGCGCTTTTAGTTTTTTAAACGATATTATTAGTGAAGTCGGTTCGGTTGATTACCATGAGGCTGTACATCGAGGGCAGCCAGCTCAGCCTCCTGCACTTGCGCGCGCGGGGCTCCGCTGGCGTCCTGCAGCTGGTGCAGGGTGCTCAGTATTAGCTGGAAGTCTCCGAAGTGAGGGTGCGTCTTCCGGTACCACTTGCTGAGCTGGAAGCAGGACTCCTTGGTCTCCGGGCTGCTCTCCATTATGTGGATCAGACGGTCGCCTAGGATCTGATAGTAATGGAGATACATATATATTACTGCTTGTCTTGTCACGCAGATAAAGTGCGCGCCAGATAAAGTCTGTGCGCTGCCTTATTATTATTATTTTATGCGAAAATAGGTAGCGCTTGACCACTATCTCACCTGATGTTGAGTGACGATGCGGTCGATGGTGTAGCGCGCTTACCCAAAATATACCTATTTACTCGGGACTTTAAGTTGTATCTAATCGGAAACACAGACTCAGGCAGGGCGTTCCAGTCCTTAGCAGCACGTATGATGAAAAAAGAATTATTTATGTTTATGTTTTAAATTAAATTCAATTAAAAATATATATCATCGCTCCAGCTAGCTGGAGGGCGTCCTACGCTTCGTTTACCGAGCCGTGGTCTCCATTCTAGAACACGTCTACCCCAACGGTTATTGGCTCTACGACAGATGTGACTAGTCCACAGACTGGCTGGCAGCGGTTGAAAACAAGGTAAAAATAAAAAATATTTTAGTGAGCCGTTTTCATCTTTGCATAGTATAAAACAAAGTCGCTTCCCGCTGTCTGTCCCTCCCTTTGTACGCTTACATATTTTAAACTACGCAACGTATTCTAATGCGGTTACCATCAATAGATAGAATATAATAGAATGATTTAAGAGTAAGGTTTTTACCCAGGATTAAACGCGGGCAAAGCCGCGGGGTGCACCTACATACTTTAAAATAAAATTGTTCCACTACACTCTTTATTTGACTTTTGATGCGAACCTACTGAGATGTCTGTCAAAAGCGTCAAAGCGATTCTTTGTTTATTTTTTTTTTTTGCGAAAATACTTATTTTTAACAGACTTCACAAAAAGGAGGAGGTTCTCAATTCGACGGTTTTCTTTTTTGTTTTTTATGTATGTTACCCCAGAACTCCGTCAAATCATAACCGATTTGAAAAAATCATTTTTTGTTTGAGAGTATGCCTCTCATTTGGTCCCATTCAAATTTTATCGAGATCTGATAATCATATCCGGAGATATAGAATTAAACAATACAAACAAATTGGTATCCCTTGATGACATGATTATGACTACTGGATATTCTCTATCGCGGTATATGAAGTCGGTTTTTTTCGTTTTGTACGATCATAAATTATTATGTTAATTATTATAGCAAAGGTCGTCAAGAATAACAAATGTTGGAAATCTAGGTATTGAAAGCAGTTTAAACATCAATCCATAATGAATAAAAATATAATAAAAAGTTTCTGACATGATAGTAACAGATCACTGTGTCATTTTGTAAGCCATTTGTTGAGTCTCCAGGAACTGACATATTTTTGTAAGAAAACACCCCATCATTAATAATATTAACTCATTAGTACCTAGTTCTAATATTAATCGAACACATTCAAATAGGCATCACTCTAATTATTTTCTCTTGTTTTCTTTTCTCACACTTTTTAGGGTTCCGTAAACCTGACAAGGAACCCTTATAGTTTCGTCATGTCCGTATGTGTCTGTCCGAGGTTTTGCTAAGAGACTATTAGTACTAGAAAGCTGTAATTTTGTAGGGATGTGTATATCAATTCGCCGACAAAGTTTTAAAATGACTAAGGGGTTGCTAATACAATTTTTCCATTTCATGCTCAATTTACGAAATATTAAACTTTAAAGTGCAAACTCCCCTACCGCCTCTAAAAGCTCAACTGCTAGCTTGAAAAATCTGGAAAAACTCATGATGATAGTGCATTGATAGATAGTTTCATGAACTTCAAAGCAAAATTATAGCGGTTAAGATAACTTTATTAGTAATAGTCGTTGAACTTGGGTGATGGAAAATTTTAAAAATAATTATGTTAATTTATTATTATACTACTACGGAACCATTTACTCCGCGTGGCCAGACACGCACTTGGCCAGTTTTATTTCTTTCTTCACACTATCTTCTATTATCTATCTTACGCCGGTATACTATGTAGGATGATACTCAAGAAAAATCTCACTAAGCTATTTATCTTAGAATGTTTCTTTATTGTTACAAAATTTAAAAATGTTACGTTTGTAGCCTTACCTGTGAAAGTTCATCCAGTAATTTGTGTCCAGTCTTGCGGCTCAGGTTGTACAGTCCAGGATATTTGTACTGCAGCTCCAAGAAGATCTCATGATGAGTGTTCACTATCACCTGATAACAAATTTGTAAGTGTAAGTAAGTTCGTGTGTAAGTGCTAATTTTTAATTTGCCCATATACTGAATAAATGCTTTGACTTTGACTTTGACTTTGACTTTGTAGACACACTCTTATTACAAGATCTTACACTCATGTGACATGTCAAACACTCACTGCCCCCGAGGCAATAAAATGTGGAAACAGGACGCCGCCTGTTGCGCTCTCTGTCGCACTGTGACATAGTGATGCACTGACGGTCGTGAAGTGTCGGGTCGATGTTAATATTAAGAAAAAGTAGAGATTTTTCTGTAGAAGATGTTCCACCTGATTTGTTACCAAAAAGTAGCTTACCACCATTAATAAGAAATTCTGCTGCCATAACCATACCGTGTTCCAGAAACACAGTCCTTGAGAGTCAGACCAATCTAGGGATAGTGTGTTCACAGTCTTCAACCACATAATCGCTTGCCACCAGGCAAAATAATCAAACGTTAGAGACTATCCGATATAAATCTATCTAATACTTGGGAAGACTTGACTCCACCGGGAAGACTTGAGATTGCAATAAGAAATTCATATAGGAATGCTATTAGAGTGTATATTACCCTGTCTGATTGTTTCAAAGATTTGCCTTTTCTCATATTTAAGAGAAAATTGACCATATGGTTAGCTAACAAATGTATTTATACCATTCAAGAATTTCTGATATATAAGCATTAAGAATTTGACTAAAAATCTGTATAATTACACAATTAATTGATTAATGTTATAGGTTATACAAATAATAAAATATCAGAACAGTGACTATGTATAAGTAATTAAGTTAATGGTTTTGTTAATGTCCGCTTGTATATCCGAAAATACGAAAGCACTCTACTTCAAAAAGCGCTTATCCCATGGCAATACAAATCTATTAATATCTTTGTCCTGACATACTGACTGACTGACTGACTTGACTGACTGACAGACAACGCACAGCCTAAACCGCTGGTCGACTTGAAATTTGGAGGGTATTGTCTTAGTACGTAAGGGTGTACTAAGAAAGGATTTTCCAAAATTCACCCCTTAAGGGGATGAAATGGGGGTTCAAAGATTGTATGGAGAAACAAGAGTAGATAGTGTTTTCTATTCGAAACTTCACACATGTGCTCCAGTAAAGAAATAAGTAAATACAAGTTTCAGGTTTTTTTGAAATTCCACCCCTACGAGGGTGAAATGGGGTAACAAAGTGTGAAAATCGATATTGTTTCGGATTGCGCTGAAATTTGGCATGCAGATAGTTACTACGACAATAGTTCCCTCTGAGAAAGGATTTTTCAAAATTCACCCCTGAAGAGGATGAAGCGGGGGTTCAAAGTTTGTATGGAGAAACGAGATTAGATAGTATTTTCTATTCGAAACTTCATACAAGTGCTCCAATATTGTTTCGGATTGCGCTGAAATTTGGCATGCAGATTGTTATTTTGATTTAGGTATCCGCTAAGAAAGAATTTTTCAAAATTCACGCTTCACGGGGATGAAGCGGCGTTTCAAAGTTTGGATAGTCATATTATTCGACATTTCACACAAGTACTTCTGTAAATAAAAAAGTAAATACGAGTTACAGACTTTTTCAAAATGCTACCCCAAAAGGTTAAACTGGGGTAACAAAGTCTAAAAATCAATATTATTTCGGATTGTGTTGTTAGTGTTGTAGAATTTTTCGAAATGGGGTAGGTAACAAAGTCTGAAAATTTGGGTTTTTCGGGTTTTATAAATATGAATCCCGAATTACCTTAGTCACGTGATAACTTGAAAACGGATGAACAGATTTGGCTGATTCTTTTTTGATGTGTCAGTGGGGTAGAGTGGCAAGAGTGGGGTAACCAAGTCTGAAATAAATATTGTTTCGGATTGCGCTGAAATTTGGCATGCAGATAGTTGTTTTGACGTAAGTATCCGTTAAGAAAATACTTTTCAAAATTCATTGTTTAATGGGATGAAACGGGGGTTCAAAGTTTGAACCGATTTGGCTTTAACTTCTTTGATGTCTTTTATGATAGAAAGGTTTTTACAAAATAAATGTTTTAAGTATAAATAAAAGAAGTCTTTAACGCGGGCGAAGCCGCGGGGCGCTTCTAGTATTTAATAAATTACCAGAAGATATTAAGAAACTTCCTCTACGTCAATTTAAGAAAAAGATTATTGAGTGGTTACTCAATAAAGCATTTTACTCGGTGAAAGATTTCTTGGATGTATGGCATTTGACTTGATTATTAATAATTTATTATTTGACATGAATAATTATTTTTTTAACCGACTTCACAAAAAAGGAGGAGGTTCTCAATTCGTCTGTATGTTTTTTTTTTTTGTGTATGTTACGCGATTTCTCCATCAATTGTGAACGGATTCAAATGATTCTTTTTTTAATAGGTAGGATACGTTTCCGAGGTGGTCCCATTTTAATTTTATCGAGATCTGATTAGTATCACCAGAGATATGGAGATAAATACCTCAAACATAGGAGAATGTACTAGTTTTAGTAGAAGAGTCCCAAGAAGATTACACACAATGGAGGTTGCTATTGCATATAAGATATTCTTACGGTAACTGTGAGCGAGATAGAAATAAAGGTGTGGATAATTATTTTTTATATCTTATAGGCAAACGTTTGACCACTATCTCACCTGTTGCTAAGTGATGATGCGGTCGAAGATAGAGAAGTGGACTAGAATGGGAACTGGCTCTCAAGGATAGCTGCCGGAAAACATTAGATGTTTGGCGACAGATTTTCTGACTTGAGGGTGGTAGCTGGCCAGGCGGACACTAGATATGTTCTACCACCATGCGGGGGTTATTGGTTTCTTAACGATGTTTTCCTTCACCGGAGGGCCACTGTGAGAAGCGCACATATATTTTTCGATAGAAAAATTCATTGGTGCACGGCGGTTTGAACTCGGTACCACGGCATCAAAGCCGACCGTTCTTCCAATTACGCCACCGGGCCCTCAATAAATAATTATATATTAATAATTATAATAAATAATTATATATAAATATAAATAATTTGTCTTCACAGGAATGTTCTACCGGGCAAAGTCTTGTTAGGGTGCAAATTTTTTTAAACATACCTAATATTTTTGACATGACATGACATTTGGCGAAGATGGCGGCCATTTCAGTCCCGCGACACTGCATACAAAATTAAATAACTCAGAATTATGAACGTACTTTGTACCAATCAACACAGCAAAAAAAATTATAAGCATAAAACCACATATTATATAATAGTTACTACGTAAATAATACTTTCCGTTGTTAGGTTGGCTACACAGTGCTTTCATAATTCGGGTATCCACAATATAGGGAAGTGCCTCTTATAACGTAGTAGAGTGATTCAGTACTCTGTTGGCCATATGGCGGCAATTAATGTTAATAATCGCAAATAATACTTTTTAATATTCATTTTGGAATACAACTAGTCCGTGTTATAAAAGTATTTGGAATTATTGTAATAAAATAGACAATTAATTATCGTGTATGTCAGATGCTTTAATTGCACAGGGCCATTTTGGACATTTCGTCCGTCCGTCCGTCCGTGTGTCTATATGTGCGCACTTTACAGATCTGTATCTTCTTAACCGTTATAGGTACATACTTGAAATTTTCAAAAAGTATATATCCGTCAGTGTATAACGGCCCAGACACGAAATTTAATAGATGCATGTAATTTCATTAAAACTTTTTTTGCACTAAAAAGGGTAAAATAAGTTATTTTTCAAAAAAATAAAACCGACTTCATAACCACAAAAAGGCACTCAAAAGCGAAAAATAATTTACTTAAAATTATTATAAGCGTTACCCAATTCTCTATTTGAAGTCGGTGCCAGCCAAGTCTATTGGATATTAGATAGATACTATGTATGTAGTAGTAGTAAGTAGGTACATGTAGGTTAGTAAGTAGGTAGATACATGTAGGTATTATCTATCTACTACCTATTAGACTTGGCTGGCACCGACTTCAAATAGATAATTGGGTAACGCTTATAATAATTTTAAGTAAATTATTTTTCGCTTTTGAGTGCCTTTTTGTGGTTATGAAGTCGGTTTTTTTTTAAATAACTTATTTAGAATTAACTGACAATATAGCATGTAGCAGATTATAAATAACGAATTATTAAAAATTTAGAATAATGGAGTTATGACTGCCAAATTGGTATAATCATCATCAGCCTATCTCCATCCACTGCTGGACATAGGCCTCACCTATGGCATGCCACTGAGCTCGATCTTAAGCTCTCTGTTTCCAACCGCTGCCAGCCAACTTGCGTATATCATCGATCCACCTAGCTGGAGGGCGCCCTACACTACGTTTACCGAGCCGTGGTCTCCACTCTAGAGAACACGTCTACCCCAACGGTTATCGGTTCTACGACAGATGTGACCAGCCCACTGCCACTTCAGCTTGCTGATCCTTTGAGCCTTTGAGGACGCACTCGTTAAAGACTTTCGTCATCAGGCTTTGCGGTATGGGCGATGTAAAGAGTCGACTAAGTTTTCCAAATGCTGCCCATCCCAGCTGTATTCTTCTGCGAGCTTCCTATTCGAAGTTGTTTCTACCCAATTGCAAGATTTGTCCAAGGTAGACATATTCATGAATAACTTCGAGAGGAACTCCGTTTAGGGCAATCGGTTCCGGAATAACATGTTCGTTGAACATGATCTTGGTCTTATCTAAGTTCATCCGGAGACCGATGCGTGCAGAAGAATCAGCAAGGGTGGTCAGCATGTATTGTAAGTCCTGCACTGTTTCAGCCATGATGATGATATCGTCCGGAAACCTCAAGTGAGAAAGGTGCTCGCCGTTGATATTTATGCCCCGTCCTTTCCAATCGAGCGTCTTGAACATATCCTCAAGAGTGTTGGTGAACAATTTGGGGGAAATAACGTCCCCTTGTCTCACTCCTCTATGTAAAAGGATGTGTTCAATCTGCTGATTTTGTACTTGGACGGTCATAGTCGCGGCGTCATACAGGCCTCTCAGTACTTGTATACGTATCGCCCATCAACTTGGCACCGTTGCAGAGACTCCAGAACAGACCCGGTTTCTACAGAGTCAAAAGCTTTCTCATAGTCCACAAACGCAAGGCACATGGGCTGGTTATACTCTTCGGTCTTCTGTATAACCTGCCGCACTGTGTGTATGTGGTCTATGGTGCCATATCCTCCTCGAAACCCAGCCTGTTCAGGGGGCTGAAACTCGTCGAGTCTACGCGCGAGACGATTTGTGATGACTCTCGAAAACAGCTTATAGACGTAACTCAAGAGTGAAATGGGTCGATAGTTCTTTAAGAGGGTCTTGTCTCCTTTTTTAAAGAACATAACGACCACATTCTTGCTCCACGCCTTAGGAGTTCTCCCCGAAAAGAGGACGGAATTAAATATACGCTGCAGCTGTACAAGCGTTGGAGTACCACCAGCTTTTAAGAGCTCCGTTGTAATTCCATCCTCTCCGGGGGCTTTTCCATATTTAAGCTTTTTGAGAGCCATCACAATTTCGTCCAGGCTGACCTCTGGCAGATCCTCGGTATAATGGCGGGTAAGAGTTGCTCTATGATCCTCGGACTGGGGTTGGGGACGGGACGCTTGCGAGGTATATAGTTGGCCGTAGAAGTCTTGAACCTCCCTAAGAATCTCCTTAGAAGGCTTAGAAGCGACGACACTCCCGTTAGATGTGGTCAACTTCGTTTTTCAACTTTTGAGCCCCGGTTTCGCTCGATCGCTTCTTTGATAGAGCGTGTGTTGGAGCTCCGGAATTCACGACTTACCATCTTAGAGATTTTTTTGTTCAAAGCCCGTTGGTCTGACGAAGTGACTGCGGGGTTTTCTCGTCGCCGCTGCATTAGCTGCAGAGATTCTTCTGAAAGCTTAGACTTCTTACCGGCACCTCGCAAAATTTCGTCCCCTCCTCCCTGAGGATTCCCACCACTTGGTCAAGATCCTGGTCCTCGTCAACGTCTATTGTGGTTTACAAGGCAGCGAATCGGTTCTCCAGTTTTAACTGGAACGTTTCAGAACCAACCATGGATTGGAGCATATTAGGCCGGAGCGTAGATTTCATTAGGCGGACTCGTTCAAGCTTGCAATCGATATCTAGAGTGCCTCGGACCAGTCTGTGATCACTTACGGTGTTGAACCTAGCGATCACTGAGACATCTCTAAATATACGCTTCTTTTCCGTCATAATGAAATCAATCTCATTTTTGGTCATAGCGTCGGGACTTTGCCACGTCCACTTCCGCCGGGGGTTTTTCTGAAAGAAAGAATTCATCAAAAAAAGCCCCTCTTTCTCTAGGAAGTTGACGAGCATTTGCCCCCTATAATTCCTGCTTCCAAATCCGTGTGGTCCTACTACCGATTCGCCGCTTGTCTGTACTCCCACTTTAGCGTTGAGATCCCCCATGACAACGATGAAGTGGGCCTTTTGGGTGGTGTACAAGGCCTTGGAAATGTCCTCGTACAATTCCTCCACTTCATCATCCGAATGTGCCGAAGTCGGTGCGTATACTTGGATGACCTTGAGGCTATACCTCTCGGTGAGTTTGATCACAAGATACGCTACCCTTGTCGACACACTGGAGATTTCTAGGTCGTTGTCAGAGAGGACCTTGTGTACCAAGAACCCGACGCCGCCTTGGGATGATTGGTCTCCCTCTCTGCAGTACATAAGATGACCGGATTCTAAGGTTACGGTATCCTCTCCCTCTCTTCGGACTTCACATAACCCCAGAATGTGCCATCTTATGTTCCTCAGCTCCTCTTGGTAATATGTATGAGATATAATTATTATTCTTTAAATGTTAATTATAATGCCTAACATTTGTGTAGAAATCATTGTTTATAATATAATAACATAATATTTGTAATAAATATTATAATAATAATATATGTAAATATTTGCACGCCTGTATGGACAAAATACGGTGTCAAGCACATACATTGTATTATTTACCATCATTATAACCTGTGTTTTATGCAAATAAATGAATTTGAATCTAATTATTGTTATTATTTTATTATTATGCACATATTTATTTTTTTATCTTAAGTTTAGGTTTTTACAATATAATATTCAAAAATAATAAACAAATTTACTGTAAAACATAAAGTATTATAAAAAACCTAAACCTAGCGTACCGCCGGCAGCGGGACAGGGCCCAAGCTACCGGTGGTTAGGGCTGCAGAGAGAGGAACCTCCTGACGATGCGTGCCGTGTCAAGAAGTAGCGCCTTCTGTATCTGGCCCTTGATCCAGCCATTTAGCGAGAGTCTCTTGAGATGTTGGTCGAGACTCTTCGCTATTAGGCCGTTGGCAGAGACGACTATCGGAACAATGATGGTCGCGTCAACATCCCACATAGCGGTAACCTCGTAAGACAAGTCAAGGTATTTGCTAAGCTTGTCCTTCTCAGCTTTCACGAGGTTCTCGTCATGCGGGATAGTGATGTCGACCAACACTGCCCGCCGCTGGGACCGGTCAACTGTCACGATATCAGGTTTATTGGCGACAATAGTCCTGTCCGTGATAACCGATCGGTCCCAATAGAGCAAAGCACGACCATTTTCAAGAACTGGCTCAGGTACGTACTTACAGTACGGCACCTCAGTCTCGACAAGTCCATATTGAAGAGCAAGTTGCTGGTGGATGATCCTGGCTACGAGGTTATGTCTGTGCAAGTACTCGCCGTTAGCAAGATGAGAACAACCGGAAATAATATGCCTGAGTGACTCTCCGGGACGGCGGCATGCCCGACAAATGTCGACCGTACCGTCCTTCATGATATATTTCCGGTAGTTGTTCGTCTTGATAACTTCGTCAGCAATTGCACAAACAAAACCTTCGGTTTCCCCAAAGAGGTCCCCAAATCGTAGCCAGTTCACCGACGCGAGCAGGTCCACATCGGGCCCTGTTAAGGTTCAATAGAACCGGCCGTGCAGCTCCTTGCTCTTCCATACGTCCTTGCGGTCTTCGGTGCTCAGCACCTGAGGTTTGCGCCAGTTCTCTTTGCCTAAGGAGAGAGGCGTGAAAGTCTTGTCAACTGACACCACATCGCAATGCATTCCACACACGTTGTTTAGGAAATATTCCCGGAGACTGCACACCTCACGGTTGTGGAGTGTCTTGGCATTTAAAAGGCCTCGACCACCCCATTTCCGTGGGATATACAGTCTCATAACAGACGAGCGTGGGTGAAGCATGCGATGTGATGTCAATTGCTTTCGAACTTTTCTGTCCAGGGCGTCTAGTTCAGTCTGAGTCCACCTTAGTATGCCAAAGGTGTATATAAGTAGAGGCATAACCCAGCCGTTGAAGGCGCACACCTTGTTGCCTCCTGACAAAAGACGTTAAGTACCTTCGTCAGGCGACCGAAGAAACGCTCCTTCACCGACTGTTTTATCCCCCCACTCTCGATACCTAATGACTCTGACATACCAAGGTATTTATAGGTGTCGGCTTCGGAGAGAGATCTGAAGTCATTGTATCAGAAAGTTGTAAATTCATTGAATTTACAACTTTCCGCCGCTGCACATGCATGACCGCGCACTTATCTACACCGAACTCCATGTTGATGGCGTTGCTGAAAGTCTCAGTGACTTTCAGTAATTCCATCAAATCATGGCGCTTCGGTGCAAAAAGTTTGAGGTCATCCATGTACAGCAAATGTGAAATGACTTCACCCTCTCTCCTAAGCCGATAGCCCAGCCCTGAATCCCCTAATAATGTGCTTAAAGGATTTAGGGCTAGACAGAACCACAACGGACTCAGACTATCACCCTGGAAGATGCCTCGCTTCTTCTTCGGAATTCTTGATGAAATTATTTCCATTTTGATTATATATTTCATTGCATGTGTGCTTATTATATTTATTTATTATAGGATATCACTTATTTGCACTTAATAAAATGTTCAGGGCTGAAAATATTGATAAAAAGAAAATATAAAAATAAATTCGTCAAAAAGTCGACTTGACGGCTCAGCGGTTTTCTCTATTATCTTATTATTATTATTTTTTTAAAATAATATTCTTATATTTTAAAGTATAAATAATCTATTGATATTTCATTTAATTAAATTAATAAAATTAATTAATTAAATAAATAAAAAATGAAAATGCTTTGATTATATTTAAGTACATGATTTGCACACCATCATATGTGGTAGAATGTGAGAGCGTTTCCACATTATCCGATCCGATATCGGTGTCGGACGCCGATCCGATATCGGGGTAAGTAAAATGTATGAAATATGTACCTGTCTTTCATATTGTCCGGCCCGATATCGGATATCGGAGCCGGCACCGATATGCTGGCGGCACCATCGGACGCCCGTGAGCCGTCGGGCGATAATGTTTGTATGTGTGCTATACGTGTATCTAAATTGTCTCTTGTGTGCGTAGAGCCCGATGCGCGGCGGCCATTTTGAGCTTGTTTACTAGTTTGGTTGTCATCATGGCGTCAAAAAAAAGAAATAATAGTAAAAAAGCAAATGGCCGTATCGGAACGATTTTGTCGGAAATATGTGAAAATAGCACCGGTGTCGGCTATCGGATGTCGGCTATCGTCGTCCGACACCGATATCGGATCGGATAATCTGGAAACGCTCTTAGGGTCTGTGATTCACGAATTAACATCTACAACAGTTTTTTGATCGCGTTTGGTGTGAACGAGTCGGTACAAATACTACGGCGCTATCTGATCGCCACCTAGATCGCGCACGCAAGACCTCTAGTCACGCGATAATATGAAAACGGGTGAACCGATCTAGATAATTCTTATTTGATGTCTTGAATGATAGAATCATTTTAACAAAAGAAAAGTTTTAAGTAAATAAAAGGAGTCTAGAATTAACAAAACATTTAAATTCGTCATTTACTACAGCAATATCTCATTTGAAAAAAAAAATTAAATAATTTGACTTGCTCATTCCAGTTCCACGCAGTAACAATCACTGCTGTAATAAAAACTTTTAAATTGCTCAAAATAAAGAAAACAGAAGACTTATAGGGCCTTTCCGTTAAAGTACTAGAGAACATCATACATGTAATAGCTCCTTGTTTAGCAAATATTTTAAATAAATGCATTGATCAAGGGATTTACCCAAACACGAAGAAACATAGTAAGGTAATTCCCATATTTAAGCAAAGAAGATCCATCTAATTACAGACCTGTGTCAGTTTTGCCATCTTTTCAAACATTTTGCTGATACAAAATGTTTGAAAAGTTAATTTTGTGTCAACTTCTCGCATATTTTAATGCTAATAACATTTTGCACAATCAGCAATATGGTTTTACAAAAGGTCGGTCGATTGTTGATGCTGGTGCAAAATTATGTAAATACATAACAATACATGCATGGGAAGAGTCAAAGGATGCCATCGGAGTGTTTTGTGACCTCAGTAAAGCCTTCGACAAGTAAAGTCTTCGACTGCGTCGACCACACAATATTAACTGATAAACTCAAATACTATGGCCTCGAGGACAAGTCAATTTCCTTGATTAAATCATACCTTTCTCAAAGAGAAAAGAGAGTTAATATTGGAAATATCTATTCGGTTGGATCTGTAGCCAAAATAGGAGTCCCATAGGGATCAATATTGGGGCCCTTTTTATTCCTGGTATATGTAAATGACCTACCATATTATGTACTTTCGCAAACAAACGATATTGTTCTATTTGCGGACGATACCTTTCTCATGTTTGAGATTGGTAGAAACGTGGCTGATTACAGGTCTACTAATAACGTATTAAAAAACGTGAGTGAGTGGTTTGCTGTTAACAATCTTGTCCTAAATCCATCTAAGACAAAGTGTGTAATATTCATTGAGTAGGACTGCTATAGTAGATTCTAGTTTACGATTGATAGATGAAAGGTTGGCTTTAGTAAGCTCAACTCTATTCTTAGGTGGACCCTAGATTACAATGGGGCCCTCACATCGATAAATTAAGCGGCAAACTGAGCTCTGCAATTCATGCCATACGAGAAGTAAAGAAACTCACAGATATATACACTGCAAGAACAGGTTACTTTGCCTACTTCCATAGTTTGATGAGTTTGATGGTGTTCTGTTGTGGGGTGCTGCTGCAGACATAAATGTAATTTTTTTTTACAGAAGCGTGCGATTATATCAATATACAACCTAGGTCCTCGTACTTCTCTAAGGTAAATGTTTAAGGATATCAATATAATGACAGTCAACTCATTATATATCTATGAGTGTATAATGTACGCGCGAAAACATATTCACGAATTATTAAAGCAAAGCGATGTACATACTGTAAATACACGCAACTGCCATAAACTTCGAGTGCCATTGTTTAGATTACAAAAATCCAATAAATCTTTAATGGGTAATTCAATTCGCTTCTACAATAAAATTCCAAAAGACATAATAAATCTGAATGAAACTAAATTTAAAAGCTATATAAAAAAATGTTTAACTAATAAAGCGTACTATAACTACAATCACTATATTGACGACAAAGATATCTGGAAATTGTCTAACTATTTGTAAATGTAGACTAAGTATATTTGTGACTATAAGCCTCTATTCAACTGTTTTCTAAAACAGCTGAATAGAGGCCCTTGAGACTTGACAAAGCCCTATGCTGCTTACTGCGTTACACAATTTTCAATTTGTATTTGTTTTACTTTATTTTTTGACTTGACCAAGTGTTCTCCTATGTAAGTACCTATGGTATGAAATAAATGAATCTGAATCGTGCTTACCATCTACGACCGCATCATCACTTACCAACAGGTGAGATAGTTGTCAAACGCTAGCCCATAAAATATTAAAAAAAAAAAAACACTTTTGTATACCAACAGATGTTCATGAGAGCCAGTTTTCATTCTAGGTAGCATGCTTCCATACTCGACAACACATTGACATTGTCACCTATTAACAGGTTAGAGAGGTAGTGCTCGAACACTAGCTCAATCAGTGAACATAATATAATATACTATCTACTGAGCAAAACCCTTCTCACTCATACAATAATCCAGCTTGTGCCAGCCACTATGCTAATACCATCACTTCACCTAGTTGCAGGGGTTTCCCATGCTCAAATTTGCGGTATACAGTAAAAAAACTTCCTGTATACATTCAAAATTTGCTATATACAGTAAAAAACTTGCTGCATACATAAAAAACTTTCTGTATACAGTCAAAAACTTGCTGTATACAGTAAAAAACTTGCTTAAAACATGATTAATTCTTCGATTGCATTATCACTGCACTGACATAAACATCAATGAGGTTAAGTGCTTTTCTGTTGCGAAAATAAATCATACATACATACACACATAAAATCACGCCTTTTTCCCGTTGGGGTAGGCAGAGGCTACACATACCACAGACATACCTCTTTCGCCTCTTCCACTTTCATGAGCGTTTCCATACATGCTCGCCGGTTATAGGTGCTTTTGACTTAAACGTCTAAAATGTCTCCGATCTGGTCGTGATACCTTCGCCTAGGTCGGCCTCTACTGGCTGGCTCATTCACACTCGTCTTATACATCTGCTTCGTCAATCTTCCTTCATCCATCCTCTCTAGATGACCAAACCATCTAAACATCCCTTCTTTCTTTCCCAAATAAAATATATCACACAATTATATGTATATGTTTGAATACTGTCATTATAGAAAGAAGGAATTATAAAAACTCACCTCATGTGGAAAATCTAGTTCAGGTATATCAAGTGAATTACGCATCTTCATTGAGATCTTCTTTCGTTTATCTCCCAATGGAATCTGGAAATAAATATTCATAATTCTATTAGAACTGAACATAATATTTACTCTTGGCTGTCCCATGGCTTCACCGGGATTGTAAAACTGCGCCTGTGTTATAAACAGTCATCCCAGTAGATAGTTATTTTGGTACTTGCAATAATCATTCCAGAATGCACAGGGATTTTAAAACTATACTTATTGTTCAGGGCTGCGATCACAACCTATGCCCAGAGTGCAACCAAACTATTTAACCGTGTTTGTGTCTGTGTTTAATATTTACATGGAGAACAGAGCAAAATGCTTCAGCACCATCTAGCTACTTTTATATTAAATTAACTTTGAGTATGGATGGATGTTTCAATGTTTCTCTTTCACACAAAAACGGCTAGACGGATAGATAGACACATTCAAACAGTGTAGTGATACATAGGTAGTCTAGAGCCTGAGAAAGGACATAGGCTACTTTATAATGCAAAAAAAGGGTTGAAAGGGGGGATGAAAAGTTGTATGGAAGTATTGTCAGTTTAGGAGCTAGAAGCTTGAAAATTATTTTTTAGGCTGTTGATTCAATATTAATAAATATGACATTCAAAAAATAACAATAGGGGATGAAAGTTTGTATGGAAATATGTAATGTTAATTTTGGTTTATGTTAATGTTCTACTGAACCGATTTAAATGGAATTTGGTGCACAGATAGTCTAGAGCCTGAGAAAGGACATAGGCTACTTTTTAATGCGAAAAGGGATTGTATGGGGTTGAAAGGGGGGGTGGGGGATGAAATGTTGTATGGAAGTATCGTCATTTTTAGAGCTGCAAGCTTGAAACTTATTTTTTAGGCTGTTGATTTGATATAAATAAATATGACATTCAAAGTTTGTAAAAGTTTTACCCTCAAGGGAGTAAAAATAACAATAGTGAATAGGGGATATAAGTTTGTAAGGAAATTAACATACATTCATACATACATTAACAACATTCACATAAACCTTACATAGGTTTATGTGAATGTTCTACTGAACTAGGGTTCATGATTTCTCGAGCTTATCAATTTCTCGGGTCTCGAGAATTCTCGAGGCTAATTTCTCGGGTCTTCTCGGGATGTCGAGAAATTTACATTTACGTATGTGTTTGCATATCTTTTCGGTTCAAATCAGTCAAGTCGTCAGAAAATTAAAAATCTGTATCATAACAATTTTATTTTAAATCAATACATTAAGTGGTTTTCCTCTCAAATAAAAGTATCAAATAATCATAAAACTGTTATTTCCAGTTTTTAACACAATTAGCTTCAATCAAACAAAAAAAATATTATAACGTTAATATTACACTGACTTATAATAGGGTATTACACCCATTTTTGAAAAGTGTCACAATTAGATTCTGTAGTACTAATGACACTAAATAAATTCATAAAATTTTAATTCAAAATAATGTTAAGTGCCGTAAAAATGCATTTAAATTTTGCATTTTCAAATTTCACGCGTAATTTGACGAAAACGCTGGACGCAGTGGACGCCATATTATTGCTCTGTGGTCATGACGTCAGTTGGCTGTGTGTCAGTTGGTTGAAAAATGCAGTGATATGATAGTTGACAGTTGACACTTTTATGTTTACATAGCCGTATGACGTAATAACACGGCGACTCATGGCGACTACTATTTAAGGGTGTTATGAAACAGCTTAAACCGCTGAATTGAATTTAAAAACTGTGTTTGCTATTTTCGAACTACAACTATAAACGTTTCCCGACTGCTTTTTGCCTAAGCTTCTCGATAATATATTTTAGAATTTTTTCTCATATAGAGTACGATACCCTAGTACAATCAAAGCTCCATTTTTGGCAGGTTATCTAGGAAAAAAATCAACTTAAAGCTTTGCAAGATCAATAAAACAATATCTGAAAATATGAACATACATACAAAACAATTAGATCTGCTTACTCTGTCTGATAAAATATGCCTTTCGAAAAACTAAAGCATTTAAAGCTTTAGCCGTGCGTTTATAAGCCCATCAATAAAGGCAAATAGTATTATTTTATCATTTTATACACTCAAATATGACTTCTCGAGTTCTCGACTTTTCTCGAGCATAATTTCCCGGGAACAAAACCCAACGATTTCCCGGGAATTCTCGAGCCGAGAAGAGAGACCTATACTGAACGGATTTAAATGAACATTGGTACATAGATAGTCTAGAGCCTGAGAAAGGACATAGGCTACTTTTACTTAAGAGGGTTGTAAAGTGTTGAAAGGGGGGATGAACATTGTATGAGAGTATCATCATTTTTATAGCTAGAAGCTTGAAACTTATTGTTTAGGCTGTTGATTCGATATAAATAAATATTTTTTTAATTCAAAGTTGAGAGGGAAGCGGTGGGGCAGGGGAAGGGGGAGGGAGGGGAGGTGGAAGTGAAAGGGGAAACGGTGAGGGGAGATGAATGGTAGGGGAAGAGGAGGGGAAGAGGAAGTGGGGGGAAAGGGGAGGGGAGAGGGAAGTGATGGGAAGATGAGGGGAGGAAAGTAGGGGGAAGAGAGAGGGGAGGGGAGTGGGGGGAAGTGATAGGGGGAGGGGAGGAAGTGAGCAGAGTGGTACAGAGCGGTGTAGGTGGTATACGCATGTGTCTTATTTGTAAAATAATTAGCCTAAATAATTAAAAATGCTACCCAAACACACTATTCCACGCGGACAAAATCGCAGGGCACAGCTAGTACATATATATTTTTTTAAAAGCTTACTTGCAATGTGGTTTGCACATTACTAGTAGTCTTGTTAACCCCTCCAACTAAGCTAAATAAGCTTGGGTCTGGAGAGGGTCCATGTCAATAGTGCAATGGGGGGGATTCAACTCACAACCTCTTCATTGCCAGGCTGATGCCTTAACCATTTAGCTATCACCTTATATAACATGGATTAACACACAGTATAGTTTTTAATGCATTACAGCTGTCCTTCTTCCTACTAAAATAAAGACGAAACTATGTGTGTATGTTTGTGAATTCTTCGCACTAAAACTACTCAACTGATTGAGCTGAAATTTTGTCTAAAGATAACCCTTGGATTAACACATAGGGTACTTTTTATCCCAATATAATATAGGGAACAATTTCTACGTGGGTAAAACCACGGGACACAGCTAGACAATAAATCTTATCAATTTTAGACTATTAAAATAATGTATTCCCCTGATAAAGTTAAAGTTGCTAACTGTAGTATTTACATATACATGCAACTCTGTTTCTGTACTTTAGACAATTTTTTGTCCAAAAGTGTGAAATAAAGAAACAACAAATTAATAAATGAATAAGTACTGATAACAATCATATTCAAAATCAGTAACCGCGGAAGTGGAGGGCAGAGGGGCCAAATGTCTCCCCTAAAATCAAGTGGCCCCTACTAATTTCACTATCTGGTAAAGGTTTCTTTGTATTCCTCCCGCATTATGGAGTACTTCCGCAGTCCCTGTTTAGAATGGAACTGATTGTCCAGTTGTCAGCATCGCTTTTAACGGGAACTTACATCAGGAACATGTTCTGGCACGAAGGCAGTAAATTTGAGGCCTTTAGAACCTATAGTAGATGAGTTTATCCTTTCCACAACGCGCACTGGGTCTAACCTCTCCGACAGTCGTAGATAACATATCTTATATTTTTTGTTCTGGGCAAAATTCAGCGGCTCGAACGGTCCTGCCACAAACTTGGCGAATACCTTTATCACTTCCGCCAGCGACCACTGAAAATTTCCAAGATGTTCACTAGTAACTAAATTCGAATTTATGTTTAAATACTTTTAGTCAGGTTATAAAATAAGAATACCCGCCACTGCAGATACAACTCTATATAATAATATTGAATGAAAAATTAATAAGTATCTTTATAGACGATTGTATAAATTCTTTCTCTTCAATTTCTAATATTTCGCAGAAAGGAAATGTATGGTTACCTTCTGCGGGATGCCTTTCACTGCTATTATAGACATGTTTATTATGCAAAATCATAAAATTTTCTCGGATTTATATACTTATTGAGAAACTGAAGGATGACTCGTAGTGATTCCGTACTCTGTGGGCTGACTGACACAGAACAATATATACACGGGGGGCTGCTGACTGAAATATAGCAAAGCAAATAGCCACACAAAACAAAGTGACACAAACAAGCACATGAGCAAAGATCAAAGAGAATATAATACTATGGCAAAGATAAAATAAGAAAATAAAAATAATTACTAGGCTGCGTTCACGACCTACGCTCGGAGTGCAACCAAACCACAGATTACTTTATGAGTCAGAGAAACCAAACGCTCTAACCCCATTCACGACCTCAGAATGCCTCAGAGGCTCAGAGCGTCACATTCGCTAGCCGAGTTGGAGAGAGAGGTAATGAGATAGTCGTGAACGCAGCCCTACGCTACGTAGCCCATAGAGTAACTTTTATCACGGAAGTTCACAGAAGCGGTCGCATAGAGAAAGTATATATATGTAGAGACAACATTACCGTATGCGAATGAAATAGCTATAGAGATATAACCCGACTAAAACGATGAACACGTGATACATATGCCAGCTATAAGATAAAATGAACAACGTAATTTGGTCGGGTTATACATAACAGCGGGTGAGAGCCAATGGGTGCACTAGAAACTGGCCCCATAAAATGCTGGAGCCAGTTTAATCGCATACGCAGGTAAAGGATAAGAAAATGTTGTTCGTCTCGCTCTCTCTTACCAGTGATTGTATAGTTTTATCCTTCTCATATTATTACTGTTATTTAAATGCCACATCCGCTTAATATTCCATTCACGAGCAGCCGGCCTATCAAGAAGCTTGATAGGGATTGAAATGACAGAGATGGAGCTACACAGTCTACATAGCTGCATCCCCGTCATTTAGTTCATTTCGTTCATTCATCAATCAATTCAATCTTCAAGTGTCAAAATTCGTGATAGGCCAGCTAACTGGGCCATGCACCTTAATATTCTCCATGGGGCCATACCTAGGACGATGGATTACAATGGACGGAGCCATGTCAGCCATGTGACGTTGTCACATCGACTTTCATTCTATCAACACATTGTCTTACCCTTCCTATTACAGGGGTCGCGATATAAGAGTAAACGAGAGAGCTAATATCAAATTGACAACCTCACGTATGGGTGATCATGTCCATTTTTGACCGACTAGTAGGCCATAATATAGCGACGCATCATACTTATAAATTAAAAATTAAATAGAAACATAGCTATAAAGACTGAAACCCTGTTACATGGTTAAATTATGTCGTTTTGTGCTGTGTTTTGTCCATCAAGAACAACTAAAGGAGGCGTAAAAGATACAGAATTATCATTTCACACGTAAGTCTTTGTGGGCATTTATTATCATATATAACCACTTTTCAAATCAAAATATTTTTATTGGTTACATAATATACATCTTTTTCGTGTTTGTTTGTAATATTTTTTAACAAAAAATTAAAGATTAAAATGGTTACTGTGAGTCAATCTTAAGAGATAGACATATGCTGTCGCGGACTTTTTTGTAGGTCTTATTAAGTTGTACAACTCTTCCATAGAAAATATTCTTCTATCTATTTTCAATTAAGCAGCGTTCTTTTCGACCGTTTTTACCGACTTAGGGTGCAAATTAGGTCTCCACGAATGTACATTTGATTTAAACGGGATAATATATCGCCTATTTTCATTTCAAAAGTCTATTCTATATATAAGTGAAAGAATTTTTTAAATCGGTCCAGTAGTTTTTGAGCCAAATCATTACAAACATACAAAAATACAAATGTTCTTTCTTTATAATATTAGTATAGATAACTATAAATTGTACACTTAATCTATACATATAAAAAAATTGAAGGTCTGTTTGTAATTCCAAATTAACAGTTTTTCACTAAATGCATATGAAAGATTATACGGTACTTACATAAATAAACAATTTTTAAAATGTATGTCTGTCTGTTTGTTCCGGTTTATCTCTGAAATGGCTGGACCGATTTAACGGGATTTTCAATAGTAGATTGCTAATGTTAAAAGGTTAACTACCAAGTAACTTAGGCTACTTTTATTTTAGAAAAAATAGAGTTCCGCGAAATCAAAATTGAAGCCAATGAAATAGGGAACAATATCCGATTCAAATAGGGAAGGTATATATAAACTAATGTGCAATTTAAGCAGTGTTTTCTATCGCGCACAGCCCACGCGCATTTTGCCGCTGTCATTAAACGCGGGGAAAGCCGTGGGATCCAGCTAGTTGATTTATAATATGAAGATTTTTTTAAGGATGGAACGGTTAGCTTAGAGCCTTGAATAGAACTATGTTTGAAAATGTTAACCGACTTCACAATAAAAAGATGAGGTTCTCAGTTTGCCTTTTTTATGTTTGTTACCTCATAACTCCGTAAGTTCTTAACCGATTTGGATTTTTTTTTGAGATAGTATGCTGCCCGTTTGGTCCTATAGTAAAGTTTTTGAAATCTGATAAGTATCTTCAGATATATATAAATAAACACCTCCAACTTAATACTGAAAATGACTAGCGTGGCATTTGAAGTCGGTTTTTTCGTTTTGTGAACGATCTTAAAATATTATAAAAAGTGATCAAAGTAATGTCGCGCTAAATTAGTTCTAACTAGGTACCTAATTATATTATCAGCATTGATACTTACTCGTATTCAATCTATAATTAGTAACCTATGATAATGCTATTGTATATATTTTTATGAAGAATGTGTGACAGTTTACCACATTAATATATTATATCATTTTGTAGTAGGTTTCCAAAATGTCGGAAAATCCAATCCAGTGGATAAAGGCAGTAAGGCGTGAAAATTGGGAGCCAACTAAACACTCCAGACTTTGTTCCAAACATTTTGAAAAATCCATTTTGTACTAGATTGTCAATCAACCTGGAACTGACTCCGAGGAAACGGAAAAGAATAGAAGCTAGTAAAGTCAATATAGAAAATCTACCAATAACTCCTCTGCGAGCAATGAAGGATGATGAAACGATTCTGATTTTTTTTATAAGTGTTTAAATCAAAAGTGTTGTTTGCTTTGATTCATGAAAATCTGTTTAGCCGTTGTAAAACTATAAGCATTTTTCTAGTTGATGGCGCTATGAAATCAACTTTCATAGTGATTAATTCGAAATTCGGTATCCTTTTCTTCAATGACTAAGGATACTGAAGCATTAACATGATGCTGGGACATCTTCTGGAATCTGCAGAATACTCAACTCCTCGCCAACTTACAGCTGAGATGTCGTGTTCAGACGAACACATCTCAGCTGTAAGCTGTAAGTCATTGGAATATTTTTAATGTAAAGATTATACGAGTACATAGATCAGTCGGGGTGGTTTCAAATTTTGAGTTTTGGAGAGTGGAGATCGCGAATCGGCAAACGTGGCGTAGGACGTCCTGTGACCAGGTGGAGCGACGGCATACATACGCAATGCGGTGGGCAGCACGCACACTCTAGCAGTTCTAGACACTAACACAAACAGAAAATGGACATGCTGCCAAAGTTTTGACTCCGTCCATTGTAATCCATTGTCCTAGGGCCATACCATGCCATGCCATGCCATGCCATGCCAAGCCAACAAGCCACAGACTAAGTAAGTACAAGTAAGTAGAGCACTGTGGTTATGACTTTCGATAGTATCGATATATTTCGATAGTAGATATATATACGTAGTATTATTATCTTTTCTATGGTATCGGTTTGGTAACTATTGACGTATTTTGGATACTATTGACTGGGAATTAAATTAAACAACACCAGGGGCCCAACACAAAATCCAATTTCCTGTTTCCATTCACGCTAACGCAAGTTTAATGTATGTAAATGTATGGGAATGACATCTTTGTTGCGGAAACATAAATGTCATTCCATACATTTTGAACTTGCATTAGCGTAAATGGAAACAGGAAAATGGATTTTTAGGGTTCCGTACCTCAACCGGCTATGTCGAGTTAGACTCTTCCACCGAGGCTTTCGTACCAACGTTGGTTAAGACCAATAAAGCTAGACCTATAAAGTGTATGAGCGCTGATATAACTCAGAGGCCTATCTTGATTGGCGAAACTATGTATGAATGGGGACACCCTTTAATTTTCAACATTTTTTATTTTTTGAAATTTTCCTTAATTTGTGCTGAAAGACCTTGCTTCTTGCCAAATTTCATGATTCTAGGTCAACGGGAAGTACACTATAGGTTTTCGACCCAAAACCTATAGTGTACTTCCGGTTTACCTAAAATTGTCAATTTGGTCAAAAGCAAGGTCTTACAGCACAAGTAAAGGAAAAATTATGAAAAATAAAAGTAGTTGAAAATTAAGGTAACTTACAAGTTTCCGCGAAAATCTTAATTTGCCCATATCATTTTATCGTGTCAATCAAGGTCTTGAGTCAACACAACAAAAAGATATGGGCAAATTTATACTTTCGCGAAAACTTGTAGGTACCAAAATTTACCTTAATTTTCAACTTTTTTTATTTTTCGGAATTTTTCCTTCACTTGTGCTGTTATACCTTGCCTTGCCAAAATTGACAATTCTAGGTCAACCGGAAATACTCTATAGGTTTTGGGTCGAAAACCTCCCGTTGACCTAGAATCATGAAATTTGGCAAGAAGCAAGGTCTTACAGTATAAATAAAGGAATAAAAAAGTTGAAAATTAAAGGGTGTCCCCATGCATACATTGTTTCAATTAAGAGAGGCCTCTGAGTTATATGAGCGCTCGTACAATTTAGAGTTCTAGCTTAATTATTACCAACCAACGTTGGTACGGATGCCTCGGTGGGCGAGTCCAACTCGACTTGGCCGGTTTTATTTCTTCTAGGGGCCCCCCAAGACAAAATCCAATTTCCTGTTTCCCTTCACGCTAACGCAAGCTCAAAATGTATGGAATGACTTATGGAATGACTATAATGATTAGCGTGAAGGCAAATAGGAAATTGGATTTTGTCTAGGGGCCACATAAATGTCATTCCATACATTTTGAACTTGCGTTAGCGTGAAGGCACACAGGTAATTGTATTTTGTCTAGGGGCCCAGGTCGGTAACGCAGGGACACCTTATCTAGTTTCCTTCTTAATTTGAATGATTGCACCCGAATCACAAAATACTTAATAGTACTACGTACAGAATGTTCACTCTCTCATAGCAAATATGCGAGATTAAACCTAGTTACAATGTCGGTAACGTTCATATACGCTACACGCTTCGGATGTGACTTTGAAAATAATAGCTTGTTAAATATTGTGTAATAAATAGTTGCGGCGCTCGTGTTGAGTCATAGCTGCGTCCCCAAGGCTTATCACGAAGTTTGATAGGGATTGAAATTAGCGAACATGACAGAGATGGAGCTATACAGCCTCAGAGCTGCGTCCCCGTCATTTAGTTCATTTCTTTCATTCAATAATCGACTGTCGAGGTTCGTGATATGGGGGCCCCTCATTTAGTTCATTCAATGATCAACTGTCAAATTTCGTGATGAGCCCATGGATTAAATATTTACTTTCTCTATGGATGAGCCTGATGGTCTTTGACAGGACTCATATATGCGTATTGCGCCATGGTACAGTGCCACAAGTATAACTTGGCGGTGGTGGTTTTTGGAACTAATTTTTTTAATTGAAACTGTGAGTTTGACGTTTGAGAGATTACCGCGACATTATTGTTGATAAATTTGCTACATTAAAATAGTTCAATAATGCCAAAAGTAATTAAAAGTTGTTTAAGAGAAACTGTTATCAAAGAACAAAGTAAAAGCACAGTGGCGCACAGGCACGCCAAGTTATACTTGCCGGTCTGTATTGCGTAGTATCCATAGTAGTCTGTGCTGTGACTCATATAGTAATCTCTGACACATAAAGTAATCTGTGTATAGTAATCTGCAAAAGTAATCTGTGGTAATCTGTGGTCTGTGGGACATGGTGAGGACCCCGGCCGGTGCCGTCAAAGAGAATATAACCACTACGTTAAGAAGAGTCGGGACTCCCATAGAGCAAACTGACCAAATAGCGAAATGTCAAAACGAGAAGTAACGACGTCAAAGTAAGAAATAGTGAGTGAGACGAATATAGACTTCCATCGGACGCGCCCCCCTTTTCATTAGTTTTCATAGATCTTTTTTTTTGTACTGCAGTTTCGGTAGACTGGGTGCCGTAACAAAGTCTGAAAATCAATATAGTTTTTCAGGTTTTAAAACAATTAATCCCTATTTTCCGTTTCTTTGTGAATTATGGTAAGTTAATACCTTAATACCATTATATATATATATATATATATATTACCATTATATATATATATATATAATACCATTATAATACCAACCATACCTAATAAAATTTGGTCCATTTGTTCAGTTAGAAATCCTGCTATCTAATATCAGAAGCCAGGGCTGCGTTCACGACCTACGCTTTGAGTGCACCCAAACGCTCCAACCCCGTTCACGACCTCAGAGCGTCACATTCGCTAAACGAGTTGAGAGTGAGGTTAGAGCGTTTGGTTGCACAGGTTGTACTCCGAGCGCAGGTCGTGAACGGAGCCCTGGGTTCGAACTTGTGTGGAGACAATGCATTTAAATCAAAATGGCAGAAGACAAAATGGCGCGGAAGTAGCGCTAGTTGAAAGGATTTAGAGGGAGTTGAGGGGAGTTCCCCCGCTTGTTTTCCCCATGCCGGAGAGGCGTAGTTTTTTTATTTTTTGAAATTGAAATTTAAATATTTTCATCATAAATTTGTATCTTTTTACTTGTTAGAGCTGCCGCGGCACGCTCGCTTCGCTCGGCTTGCGCGATGTGCGGTCACTGTTCCAACATACTAACCTTCACTACAGGGCCATAAATAAACACCACAAATTTATAACACAAATAACTATAGTGCCCATTTATTGAGAAGCACATGTCAATGTCAACAAAATGGCAGCAAATTGATAAGCAATCAAAGAAAATTACGTTTCGTTTTATGCGTTCGTATGTTCTGTAGTAGGATTTTACGTAATTTTAAAAAAATAATCTTAAATATTTTATCGCATCTCCGGCAGCAAGTTTTGCTTCAGGGCGCTTAGTACAAACACCCTAAACCCCCTCACATTCACAGTTTACTCAAATCCAGGCAACTCTATATAAGATCCAACCCGATTTCTCAGTTGACTCTAAAATAAAAGGGGTATTAGGTACACCACACTGAATCAGGGTCCCTATCTCTTTAATCAGGGAGGTTTAATAATAGTAAGGCTCCCTTATTAGGAAGCAAAAGTGCGCCCGGTCTGAAGTGTGCTTGCCACCGTGCAGTGTAATAAAACTTATGGAGGTAGGGCGCTCAGTTGATGTGGGACAAGCATGGAAAGCAATTATTTCTCCCAAGTTTAAAATTTTTGGCTACTCGAATTTTGCATGCCATTGTATTTGTAATCATTAGACGTCATCACTTACCATTAGGCGAGTGATGTGCTTGCCCTGTTACCTTTTAGAATAAAAAAAAATATTTTACTCATATCTTTCTTCACATCCTCTTCTTTAATATTAATTGGTGTCGCAAGGACAGCCATAGCAATAGCAACTTATTTTTGTTTAGTTATGAAATGAAATGAATGTTTATTCCACAAAAATAGAGTCAACATTAGGATGTTCCCAAATATTCATAGTCCTTCTATTTTGTCATATTTATGACATGTGAAAGTTTATAAGTTATATTGCACTAATAATGACGTGGCATGACGTCCAGCCGCTCTGAGAGACGCTCTCTGACTGAATTAGGGCAGTAAAATCAGTGTAGTGTAATAATGTACCTCATTAATTAGGAGCCACGCCCACCCTTATTTAGGAATCCTGATTCAGTATGGTGTAATACCCCTTTTATAATTAAAAGAAACTGTTGAAATAAACTGCTGAATGTTGCTACCTACATAGATATATTTATAGCACTGCAAACATCCCTTAAGCTACAAGGGTAAATTATTGTACCTACATCTTTCTAATGGCTTAACTTATTAACACTCTAATCGGTAGTCCTTGTTTACAACTTATCTTATGAATCAGCTTATCTTATGAATTTACTTACAAACTTTGCAGCAGTCATCTTGACCGTCATACTAAGGCCTGCATGCTATAGTACCTATTATTTTTATGTTGTTACAAACTGACTCCGGCGCCTAATATCAAGCGAGTGTCATGCTTGTACTGCTATATTGTACTCTAGTATGCTGGTCTTGGGCTGATATCAAGTTTTATGGAGTAATATAATTATTGGTCTTCTACATTATCTACATGTGTGAAGTAAGAGACGCCTTTACCTCTTTGCCAAATACTCAGGCAAGAGGTAAAGGGGTTTCAATTATAAAGGAATGTAATGTGTGGCCATCGGTGGTAAACTTCGACATTGACTGAGTGTAGGCATGATGTTATCAGTAGAATTTATTTCTTATTAGACAATCTTCAGAAAGACAAGGATCTTATTACTTGCTTTTATTTAAGTTGCTGTGTTAGTACATATGTATGTTTGTTTGGATCAAATCTTGGAAGCCTAATTAGAACCAGCTCTATACTAAATTTAAGTCTCATCAAACATCATACTTAAATTTAGTATACTTGTGTATCTTTGATGACAATGCATTGTAGTACCATTGAGCTGACCTGATGGTGGAGCCTGGTTGTTGGGACTGGACTCTGTAATTGCAAATGTTAGGACAATCAAATATTTATCTAACAGTTAAATATTTAATTTATAATACATTGAGGCAAGCATGATATAATTTTAGACCTTAGGCTTTTTAGTCATTTACTGCCTTACTGTCATTTAATAGCAGGTGATAAGTTCTTGTCTGTCGTAAAAAAAAAAAAATGGTTATAATAGACCGGTTTGCATTAACCTGTCATGTGCATTATGATAATTCATGTCATAAAGGCCTGATAATATGGTGCAAAATTATTATAGTGGCATGTAATGGGTCAAAAGTATCTCATGTCCTATTTCACCTTAGTGGCACTTGCAAATCTCAGACAAATCAGTCCAGCCATTAAACCCAAACTAACTACTATTCGAGTTTATAATATTGGTGTTTAAAAGGATGTTCCGAATGTCTTATTTTGATGAACTCTGTACTAGGTATGTATTTTAGTTAATAATATAACAAACAGTCAAGGTGACCTGTCTGAAGATGATACCTATTTAACTAGATTGAATGAACAAGATTTTATGAACTCTGTCTTTTTGACCAACTTGATAAAAGAGTGAGGTACTCAATTCTTAAGAATATTGCGTTTTAACTTACTTTAGAAAAATCATCAACAATATAATACATTTGTGTGAATTTTGCTATTTTTAAATATGTTACTCTCAATTAGCATATGTGTCATCAATAGATAAATAATAAATGTTTTAATTACTAACAGACAAGCATCTTACCGCAATCTCATGATAAGTGAATATGTGGTCTATGATGGAACTGCGCTAGATTTTTTATTTTTTTTTTTATGGTAGAAGGTAACAGGACAAGCACGACGCTCGCCTGATGGTAAGCGATGACGTCTACCTATAACAGATACCGCGGCATGCAACATTCTGAACTGCCAGAATTTTGCATGTCACTGCACTGCACCTGTTACCTTGAGACATAAAGATGTTGATTGTTAAACACAATCCAAAATTTCATCGTACCGACGGGACTTGAACCCGCAACCTCCGGAATGACATGTTCCGGTGCTTTGCCAATTAAGCCACAGTGCGAAGTATCGTTACGACGAAATTAGTGGATTGCATTTTGTTAACCCAATTATGCATTGGTGGCGCCATCTATGACTACTTATTACGTAAGTTAATCATTCGGAAGAAATCCTTACAGTTTTCAAATCCGACGAGAGATGTTGCACTGCGTAAATCAAATATTATGTTTCTTTGAAGTGTTTCACACTTTATATTTTTGTAAATTGTTAAACACAATCCAAAATTTCATCGTACCGACGGGACTTGAACCCGCAACCTCCGGAATGACATGTTCCGGTGCTTTGCCAATTAAGCCACAGTGCGAAGTATCGTTACGACGAAATTAGTGGATTGCATTTTGTAAAAAAAATAAAAAAAATATAAAGGTGAAACACTTCAAAGAAACATAATATTTGATAAAGATGTTGAGTCTCACATGCCATGTAATTTCACTGGACAGAATGTGAATGTGTGTGAGTGAATTAATTAACAGACTATTGATCACTAGAACGACCACTTACAAAATGTTATAATAATATAATCCATCCACAAACCATACCTATATTAAGGGCCTTTTGATGTTGGCTTCGGCTCCGTCAATGCCTTTTAAAAGACCGGGTATTTATGACCCGTGAGTGTGATTAAATAAAAGATATAATAATAATAAAGATGATTTAAGTGATGCTGCTATCTAAGATAGAAATAGGCAACTTTAGTACATCAAAACAAACAACTTTTGTTCTGACTTATCTAAACATAATGCGACGCCCGAAAATATTTATATTAATTTTCTATCTATTCTTAGCTCTAGAAGTGGGCGTTATAACATATAGCAGTCAATATAATCTATACTAATATTATAAAGAGAGAACATTTGTGTTTTTATATGTTTGTAATGATTTGGCTCAAAAACTACTGAACCGATTTAAAAAATTCTTTCACTACATAGAATGGAAAGAATTTCAATACATAGAATGGACTTTCGGAATGAAAATAGGCTATATATTATCCCGTTTAAATCAAAGGTACATTCGTGGAAACCTAATTTGCAACCTAAGTCGGAAAAAAAACGGTCGAAAAAACAGGTTTCTTACGAACGTTGCTCAATTGAAAATAGATAGAAGAATATTTTCTATGCAAGAGTTGTACAACTTAATAAGACCTACAAAAAAGTCCGCGACAGCATATGTCTATCTCTTAAGGTTGACTCACAGTAACCATTTTAATCTTAAAATTTTTGTTAAAAAATATTACATAACTTCCAAGGCTATTTTCAAGTATATAGTATTAATCCTTATCCATATAATTTAGTTACGTTAAGTAGCTTGGCCACATATTTAAGATTAAAATTGTCCCTTACAGTATATAATTCAAATGAAAACTCTAGAAGATATCACGAATTTCACATACAAGCATCGCAAAATTAATAAAATATTTGCAGTGAAACCACAGATTAGGTCATAGTTACTACGAAAATATTATTATAAGCTTAGCTATGCTGTAGGTCCCCATCGATCACAATCAATTTGAAGTCAATATAGTATAATAATATGATCTATTGTATAAAATAATATTCATCTATATATATATAATATAATATTTTAAACCACCCCGACTGATCTATGATCTATATATAATCTTTTCATTAAAAGCATTCCAATGACTCAAAACACGACATTTAAAATCTGAGCTCATCATCACATCTATCAAACAAAAAAAAAACTATCAATACTAAAAACATAAAATAATATCGTTTAAAAACTAAAAAACAACCGACTTCAATGCCGCGCTATTCATTTTCAGTACCAATTTTGAGATGTTTGTCTCAATATCTCTGGAGATACTTATCATACCTCGATAAAATTACCATGGTACCACACTTGGGATATCTCCTTTCGAACAAAAAAAGAATAATCGAAATCGGTTCATAAACGACGAAGTTATCCGCGAACAAACATAAAAAAAATATTCATTTTCAGTACCAATTTTGAGATGTTTATCTCAATATCTCTGGAGATACTTATCATACCTCGATAAAATTACCATGGTACCACACTTGGGATATCTCCTTTCGAACAAAAAAAGAATAATCGAAATCGGTTCATAAACGACGAAGTTATCCGCGAACAAACATTAAAAAAAAAATAAAAATAAAAAAAATAATATACGGTCGAATTGAGAAACCTCCTCCTTTTTTTGAAGTCGGTTAAAAATCGCTTCATCCGGTTAGGTGCTAAGATGCTACAGAAAGACACACAGATACACACGTTAAACGTATATTACCTCTACTTTTTGCGTCGGGGAACGCCGTAAGGTTAAGGCGGCAGATGTTCTCCTTGCTGGTAAGCTACTTTTTGGTAGATTTAATGATCCCACTACCACTGTACGAAAACTCATGATTCATGAATGCACATACAACTTTCATTGGTAGGTATATAGCTAGGATTAGAACCAACGACCGTCGGGTCAGAATCAGGGTAACTATCCTTTACGCCAAAGGGCCGTCCAATATCACGACGTATGTATTATAAAACAAAGTCCATCACTGCGTCTGTCTGTCTGTTCGCAATAATCTCTAAAGCTACTGAACGGATTATCCTGCTGTTTTCACCAATAGCCTGAGTGTTTATGCGGAAGGTTTAGGTGCATAATTTGTTAAGGTTTTGTGTAAATTTGTTGAAATATGACGATGATTGTTAAATATGTTCATATTTTATAACCGATGCAACAAACTGATGCAAATTTTGTAGGCATATATGTTCTACCCGTGCGAAGCCGGGGCGGGCTGCTAGTTAATTATAAAAATATATTCTTACAACACACTAAATATATCACCCCTTGACTGTTATAATATATTTCGTTAAATGTTATAAATAACATCTCGCCGATACTCGGCAATGATCGGAAATGTTCGTATTTCGTCGGGACCCGCGGGCCGCGTAACAATCATGGCGAACTTCGTCCTTTAGCTGTACCTATCTTGCGTAGCCGCCCGCGTAGGCATCCGAAGGCAGTTGCTTTGTACCCTCGCTGCGTGATACGCAAGTACCGCGCTTTCATATTTAGTCACCTTCTTTCTACCCAAGCTTAGGACCGCCAAAGATAATATAAATAGGTATACGTGGACCGGTTACATTATAAAAAAGAATTATCGAAATCAGACTACTCTGTAAAAAGTTATGCGTGGTCATACATTAAAATATATATATATATACGCGACGACTTGATAAACTCCTCCGTTTTTTTTTTCGTCGGTTAAAAATCGGTAATCGGGTAAATTAAATGACTAAGTGAATTCAATAAAAACATTTGAACTTGAAAACAGACGTACGATCGCACGTGGTTATTGACCTTTACCTTCCTACGTACACTATGTAGTTAGGTATGCATGCAACGCGCCGGGAATATCTCATATAGTCAATTGGTTACTATTTTAAAAGTGGAGTCAGCCTGTTTACAATCATTGAAATATTAAAATACTATCTACGTATTAATTAACGTAGGTACCTATTTACAGATCCCGTTGAATGCCCGTGAGTAGCGATGACGATCCACGCACAAAACGTTCAAAATAATCACCACCACATCCTACAAACAGTCCACATCTATATGTTAATTATTGTTTAACCCGGGATAGTAACCTTATTCATCTCGATTTTGTTGAATGGTGTTGAGGTTTCATAGCTGTCGGCACATTTGGAAATGTCTCCTCGCGTATTCACGGCAAGCTTCCAGACATCATTTAGTTGTACACAACACCAATATTATAAATGCGAAAGTCAGATTGTTTATTTGTTTCTTCACGGTCAAACGGCTAGACCGATTTAGCTGATATTTTGTACAGGGATAGCAAGTATTATTGATTAGGCTGTAAGATAATTTTAACGCGGGCGACGTTGCAGGGCACAGCTAGTGTAAATATACACGTGCTCTATCGCATTTCCGCGAATTCGATCCTATTCAATAAGGGGTTTTTTCAATTATTTTCTCCGCAAATTGTCAACGAATGTTAATGATTACTTATTTTTTAATAAGGTATATAATATATGTACTCGACCTATCATAAAAAAGGCAGACGGATTCGTGCCGAACACCCGAGTGAACGCAAGTTCAGTTATACTAAATGCTTGAGTAATACGCTTCTGTGCAGTATTACTTCGCAGCGTTGCTTACGTAGTAAGCATGCCGTATTGACTATGCCGGACTGAGCGCGGAAACTTATTACTTAAGAATTTGGTATTACTGAACTTGCGGTCAGTCGGGTGTTCGGCACGAATCTGTCTGCTTTTTTATGATAGTTCGAGTATATGTATCGGATCCTGAATGAAATGTTACCAAGATCTCTTTAAGTTTTAAAAATTATATTATTATTTATATCATGCATAGGATAAGAGCAATGCTACCGCTTGCTGCATACTATATATATTTATTTTACAGGATCAATTTAATGAAGATCTCTTCAGTTTACGTGAGAAGCTTCGGAAGAAACTCATGAAAGCAGAGAAAAATTTACTCAAGGTTCATATACATTTACTATTTTTCATGTCTGATACATGTAAGCACTTGACTGCTACCTCATCTGATGTTAAGTAAAGATGCGGATTGCGGTAAGACCGTGCTGGTGTGGAATTGTAAAACTGCAATGAGACGAGGCGCTGGACCACTGACTTTAGTGTCCCATCCGCAGAGTGCAGGCAGGCCCCTTAGCCCGCTTTCCATGTACTGGCTGATATTTTAACATACGGCTTGTTTAGCAGAGGACATAATCATCATCAGCCCACTGCAGCACATAGGCCTCTCCTTAAAAGCGAAAGCGGCAATAAGACGTCGGCCTGGCGATCGAGAGGACGTGAGTTCGATCTATTCGATCCCCATCCATTGCACTATTGACGTGAACCTACTCCAGACACAAACATATTTAGCTTAGTTGAAGGGGTTAACAAGACTACTACTGTATGTGAATCCCACATTGCTAGTAAGCTTTATATTTAAAAAAAAACTTCAGCTCTTCTTTTCCAATCACTGCCCACCGCTCTGCGTACCTATGTCGCTCCACCTAGTCATAGGGCGTCCTACACAACTTATGCCGATTCGCGGTCTCTACTCCAACCAAGACAAATCTATCCCAATGGTTATCGGTTCAAAGGACTTATATTATTTAAATTTACAGAAGAAGAAAAGAAAGAAGAAGAGAAGTAGAAAAACATCCGAATCAGATATCGCGAGCGTGTCATCAGAAGAGATTGTCGACGTAAGCACTAAATCACATAGCAATAGTTCCTCAAGTGATGTTCCCCGCGCCTCCTCGCGACACTCGCGCAACACTAACAGTAGTACAAAGGAGATAATCACAGAACAAAAGACCAGAAGTATGGGTTACCGAGAGCAAAGATTAGCCATACAACCAAAAACCCCTCCAAAACGGCTGTCAATCGAAGACAAGCGAGACCACCGAGCTTCATCTCATCATTCAAGGATAAGTGAGAGTGATAATTTCTCAAGATCTTATAGAGAAAGTCCGCCTCGATCCAGTGATCGTCACAGGGGCAGGGCGAGCCCGCAGAGATTCCCGGATCGTCATAGATCGAGAGACCCGTCGAGAGACCCATCGAGAGACACATTTGATCGATACAAATCTCGTGGAACCGAGCCTGAGGATCGAGTTCATCGATCTCCTAGTGCTTCAGATTATTCGAGAGCCTCCCGTAGGAGTTCTCGAGATCGCAGTGTGAGGCCCGGCGGATATAAAGAGGTTCCAAGAAGAGAGCATTATGAAGATAGATATTCTAGGAGACCATCAGGCAAGGAAGAACATAGAAAGTCTTCGTATGGACATCACAGTGGATATCGGTATGTACTATCGAGGGACAATAGTCCAGTAGCACCTCAATGTTCATAGTAGCCTGCACGATATTTCTGTCGAATGTTCCAACGCAAACAATAACACGTAAGTACGGCATAGATGGCGTGCTTACCCAGACCACAGACGAATAAAAAGGTGAAATGTAGCGTCAGATACATTTGGTAAAGATAACAATATTCCACTGTATACTTGTTTTCTTTTTGTTGAGTTAACATAATGTTGAGAAAGCTAGGCAACAAGTAACGGATGCTTAAATTCGAATGAGTCATAAATGGCAGATTGGTCGAGTGGTAAAATGAACTGATAAGGAAGCATGAGGCCCGAGTTCGAATCTCCATACATTGCATGATTTTGTTATAATTTTGAGGGCCCCGTGGCGTAATCGCGAGAACGTTTGGTTGAACTTTGATGCCAGAGGTACCGAGTTCAAACCGCCGCGCAACAATGGATTTATCTATAGAAAAATATACGTGCGCTTTTGAAGTTTTTTTTTGGTTAGAAGGAAAAACATCGTTAAGAAACCAACAACCCCCGCATGGTGGTAGGACACTATTTAGTGTCCGCCTGGCCAGCTACCACCCTCAAGTTATAAAAAAGAGGGCCAGTTCCCATTCTAGGCATAGCGTGCTTACCATCTTCGACGGCAACATCGCTTACCAACAAGTGAGATAGTGGTCAAACGCTAGTCTATAAAATATTTAATATAAAAAACAATTATTAATAGCTTGTATTATTTTATATCTGTTTCAACAAACTTCGCTACTATAGGTAAATTGGTGATCAATGTTACATGTGAAATAAAATAAATAGCACGGTGATGTTATCTTAAGTTTTTGAGGAAATGAATACACAGCAACAATGTTTTTAAATAAACTGATTTACGACATATCGAAATATCATAAACTACCATTTTTATTTAATATTATATTAAATTGAAACCGCCTTCATTGACAATTTTATTCTTTGACAAAATAACACTTGTTTGGTCTTGCATCTAAGAATTGCTTATTTATTCATTTTCTATAGGAAAAGAGGATTGAAGCTTAATCCTTTATAATCATAACTTACACAATTACTTATTACAAATTATCACAGCCGGCACATCGCGTAGTTTTAATATACTTTTAAATTAATATTTCGTGTGACTTCTATTGTTTTCGATGCAGATAAGAAGCCTTTGAGTATTCAACCAAGAAGCCTTCGTAATCCACTATATTCGCACATATTATGTCTGTCACGTAAATTTTCCCCAAACTAGATGGGAACAACTAGGGACTACAGCCAAGTAGCTATTATATAATCTGTGATACAGTTGCTCAGGAAATCTCTCGTCTCGCGCTCATCTTTGCATTATTAAACCCCATGGCATAGAAAATAATAATATGCCCATGGGGTGCGCGGCCAACATTCCATAATTGCGAATAAAATCCGTCTGAAAACACCAAATCTTATTAACACACTTTATTAACAATTTACTTTCACAACTAGGATTTCTCAACACTTACAGCATACAGCAATTACTTACACTTATGCCGCTTTCACTATACATTTGAGATAATATAATTTATTTAGTCCATTTCTATGCAATGCCTCAATATTCGCTGTCTTCAATAATTATATTTGCTTGCATTTTGATTTTTTATTTATTAACCAAACTTCAACCACCACCAAAGTTCACCAACCGACAATGTTATCTTCATACATTTATGCCATCAATATTTTGTTTCAAATCATTATTTGTAAAACTGATAAAAGAAGCGAAACTGGTCTAGCTATTCTACAATTAATATATGCGCTCTTTCTGATGGATTCATAATGAGAGAGTGCGATATATGGGTCTTTCTATCTCTTCTATCTTTCTCTTTCATTATGTTACTTTCGAAACGTCTTATAGAAAAAGGTCGTATGTGCATATTTTGCTGCCATGCTATTGCTTTTTGAGACTGCTTCTCCAATTTTGACCGATACTGTACCTGACGATTTTAACACATTAATTGTGAAACATTTATATTAAAAAGTTGTTATTCTTAATTAGTTAATTAATACTATGTTTCTTGAAGTGTTACACACTTCATACTTTTTTGTAAATTGTCAAACACAATCCAATATTTCATCGTACCGACGGGACTTGTACCCGCACTCCCCGGATAACACGTCCAGGTGCTCTGCCAATTAAGCCACGGTTCATTCATTTTTTTAAATATCTTATAGGCTAGCGTTTGACCATTATTTCACCTGCTGGTAAGACCGCTAGGCCTAGAATGGGAACTGGCTGTCAAGGATAGCTGCCGGAACACATTTGATGTTTGGCGACAAATTTCCTAACTTGAGGGTGGTAGTTGGCCAGGCGGACTGATGTTGGGGTTTATTACTATATTAAAATGACACGACTGCACTCCATTGAAGCTATTTATTGTCTCTAATTAATTATGCTAAGTATTACATTATATGAAGTTGCACGCGTATGCACACTACCGTACAATTATATGTGTTAGTTCTTAGCTACATTTACACACACTTCACCTCCGGGGGTGAAAGAAAAAAAAATGTCATACAATATTTTTTTTTATACTTAAAATAAGAAATGCAAAAAAAACAAAAGTTATCCTAAAGTTACGTTACAAAACAAGACATCAATTTAGTTAATTAATCAAACATTTTTATGATCTAAACAAATATCTATAATATCAATTTATATAATCTTATTCGTAAAAAGGTCTGGTTCTATTCTTATGTATTATATCTATTTTATTATTTATATTTACTTTAATATTACATCCCAAATCTTCTACTACAATATATGGACCCTTATAGATTGGTTCCAATTTTGTACCGGTTTCATTATTTACAAGAATTAAATCGTTTTTTTCATACTTCAAAGAATTAACGGTTTTATCATAACACTCTTTCCTCTTATTTTTACTGGATAACAAATTTTTCTTAGCATCGGCATGAGCTAGTTGCAGTCTATATTTTAGAGTTAAAGGATAGTCATCAATATTATACAATGGTTCTACAGAGTCAGATATTTTAGAAGGTATGTGGCAAAGTTTCCCAAATACTAATTCGAATGGTGTGTACTTTGTATGGACTGTATTATTGAAGCTAAAACACCAGAAAGGTAACCAATAACTCCATGTATCTGTATGATTTTCACATTGAATTCTCAGAAATGCGCCTAGAGATTTATGAGAATTTTCTAATGCTCCTATTGATTGATGATGGTACGCTGTTGACGATATTTTTTGGATATTTAAAAGTTTACAAACCTGTTCCATTGTAGAAGACATAGACTCCTTCCCGCGGTCTGTTGCTATTATTTCGGGAACACCAAACCTTAAAATAAAATGTCTTACAAATGCATCAGCAATAGACACGGTTTCTTTATTTTTCATTGGAATGGCTTGAACAAATTTCGTCAATTCGCATTGTATGGTCAATATGTAGCAGTTATCTAAAGGTCCAACTACGTCTAAAAATACTTTTTCAAAAGCCGAAGAAGCTGTTGTTGTTATTTCCATCGGCTCTTTAACATAACGGAAATACTTCATTTTCTGGCATTTCGTGCATTTTTTCACGAATTCTTGAACGTCCTTTTCTATATTTGGCCAATAGTATCGTCTTTTGATAGTATTAACCATTCTACGTACACCAGCGTAACCGCTAGATGGTAATAAATGGAAATCATTTAAAATTAATGTTTTCTCGTCGTTATCATTTATTCTCTTTATTCCTCTTAATATGCATAATCGTGGTCCGGACCATTTCTCAAGTGATTTAATCTCATCACACACGTTTTTGATAAAATCTATATTCTCTTTCTCTTTTATTATGCAAACTTCTTCAATATTCATTTTACTACAAAATAAACTTAATTTCTGCACAAATTCGGCTCGCGAGAAATATGCCTTAAAATCAAGATTTATGCATAATAGCTTTTTACTTGACACGTATGCAAAACACTCATATTCTTCAGCTATCATACCTTTTTCCCTATATTTCTTTAACTGTTTTCCTTCCAATAATATCATTTCCACTGACTCACACGGCTTTTTTAATATATCTACGACTCTTGGTTGATCAGGCCGATTGTCTGTAAATTTATTAAAATCCGTTTCCTTACTAACTTTCATTCTTTCACATTCGTCCAACCGTTTCTTTTGAGCTCTAGTCATCACATTTACGACTTGTTCTTGCATGCTTTTTAACTCGTCCGACGTTATAATTATTCGAGATAAAGTATCTGCGACTGGGTTGTCTTTACCTCTTACGTATACGACTTTAAAATTATATTCCTCTAGCGTCAACCTAAATTTTATTAATCTGCTAGAAGGATCTTTCATTCCAAAAAGATATATTAGAGGTTTGTGGTCTGTCATTATTGTAAACTTTCGGCTGTAAACGTATGGCCTAAAATACTTAATTGCCCAAACTATCGCGAGAAGCTCTTTTTGGATAGTGGGATAGTTCTTTTCGGCTTTATTTAAAGGTCGACTGGCGTATGCGACTGGTCTTAAATCATTATTACATAATACCGCTCCCAGTGCGAAACCTGATGCGTCTGTTTGTATTATGAATTCGTTATCTATTGAAAACTCGAGATACTGCAAGATAGGCGGTGATATTAATTTATTTTTAAGCGTGTCGAATGCAATTTGACACTCCTCAGACCATATGAATGGTTCATTTTTTCGACTTAGTTTATTTAAAGGATTTACGATTTCTGCAAATGATTTTATAAATTTACGATAATAATTGCAAAATGCTACGAATCGTTTATCTTCGTCTGCGCTTTGTGGGGTAGGATAATTTTTCAGAATGTGTGTCTTTTCAGGGTCCGGTAAAACGCCTTTTTCAGACACTAAATGCCCTAAATACAAAATCTCCTTCTTTAAAAATTCACTCTTCGATGAATTTAATTTTAAATTAACCTTTCTTAATCTCTCCAAGACATCTACTAAGTTTTGGTTGTGAGTACTCAAATTACGTCGAAATATGATGAGATCATCACAGTACAAAAGACATTTTTCAAAAGTAAGGCCAGATAGTGCTACCGACATCATGCGACTAAAAGAACTCGAGCTGATCTTAAGACCCATTGGTAGTCGTTTCATCTGATACTGTCCAGTGCTAGTAGTAAACGCTGTAACCTTGCGGCTCTCGGGATTTAAGGTCACCTGATAGTAACCTTGATGAAGGTCAAGATGCGAAAAATATATGGCCCCTGAAAGCGAGTCTAAAATATCGTTGATATTTGGCAAAGGGAATTTGTCATCGCAAACTATTTCGTTTAACTTTCTGTAGTCAACTACTAAACGCCATTTCTTTTCCACTCCATCTGCATTCTTTTTCGGTACTAACAATATCGGACTAGACCATTCACTACTACATTCTTCTAGGATATCGTTTTCTATAATTTTATTAATCTGTTGAGTTATCTCTGGTTTTAAAGCTTGAGGTACCCTATATGGTTTTAAATATATAGGACTTGAATTTTCTTTTAGTGTGATGGATTGTTGGTAAATATTTGTCGTCGTCAATTTATCACCAGGGTTATAGAAAACATCGGCATATTTTGCACAAATTGACCCGATTGACTGTCTTTCTTCTTCGTTCAAATGACTCAATTTCAGTTCCGATAAAAGCCTTTTAACTCTCTCCACATCAGTACTACTTTTGCTAAATTGACATAAAGAATAGTCACTCAGATGTTGTAAATCTGGTATAAAATTTGACAAACATACGTCTTTTTCGCTTACGTTCAAAATCTTTATTGGTATCCTATTATTTTTAACTTTTGCAACTGCATTCGCGAGAAACACACCTTCTTCTAACTGTCTTCCAAACACGACTACGTCATCACTCAAACTATTGTTTTCTAAATAAATATGGTGGATAGATTCTGATCTCGCCGGGATGGAAAGTAAGTTATTTACCTTATTTTCTTCACTTAACAGTGTAAACTCCATCCTTCCGCTACTATTCAATGTGAGAATATTTTTATCTAAGTCTATATTCGCCTGGTATTTTTTAAGAAAATCTAAACCCAATATTCCGTCGGCTTTTAGTGGTAATGAATCAAACACAAGAAAGTTATGTTCGAAAGTTTGCTGATGTGAATTAAATAATGTTAAATTTACACAGCCTAAAGACCTCTTTTGTCCTCCTATTCCATTAATTAAAGTATCATCTCTATGTATGGGGATGTTATGTGGTAATGCTTCGCGCTTTACCACAGATAATGTCGCGCCTGTGTCTATTAACCAATAATTTCTGGTGTTATTTATATATAATGCAACGTACTTTGCATTACCAGTGCATGAAAAAATACTATGCTTAAACTCGAAAAAACTGGCTCGCATTATTTGAGCCTTCCCTTTCATCACTACGGACGCTACTGGTTTGCTCCGCCGAAAATATATTTCGTGCAGGCCGTGCGCCATAGTTGTTTGTCACGTATCTGTTACCTCTAGTTTGTCGGTAATGATTGAACGTTGGTCTCCTACTACTACCTATAGTTTTGCATGTTTCCACGCCCAGATTGTCCACGGTAATAATTGTTACTATATTGACCACGGTAATTATTGAAATGACGAGGCCCCTGTTTATTTCGGTAGCCTCGGCCATTTGCGCGTCTCGAGTTACTAAAACTATTTCCTTGCTTTGATGCATGCATAATTTCACCTGAGGGTTGCAAAGACGTAGCATCCTCGTCCTTCGCTGCTTGGATGGCATCCTTGAGGCTGGAGTAGTTGCGCGAAGCGACGATCGTGCCCAGTCTGGCGCTCCGCAGTCCATCTGAAAACCGTTTTAGTGCGACTTTTTCATTTAATGGCTTCAACAGAGAGATAGCGTTAACGTCGTTATCCGCCTGCGAGATCGTCATCTCAGTCATCAGGGTTTCAATCTCACTGCCGTATTCATCGATAGACCTTGAACCTTGTTTTAAATTTTGCAGCTGCGTTTGTAGCGTAACGAAAGATTTTCTCGTCACAAGATGCTGACGCAAATCTCTGAGTAGGTCCTCGACTTTTGTATAACTGCCTGAAATGCGCAATTTAGCGTTTTCTGAGAGGCGACTTTTTGTGATAAATGTAATTAAAAGGCATTTACCATTTTCGTTGATCATATCTGCGTACATTTCCAAAGAGTCAATCATTCTTTTGGTTGTCGCTTCAGTCCCGTCCATAGCTGGAATCAAACTACACGCCACTTTTAAGTCAAACTCCATTTTACTCGCTTCTGTTTCAGGAAAAGCACATAAAATATTAATTTCGTCGTAAACCTTCTTTATCTTTTCAAAAATGTCTATACTAAATGCAACTAGCTCGCTATCCGTATTTGCTTTTAATGTACTTAAAATTTCCTTGCATAGGTCAAAAATACCGTGAGCTTCACTAAACTTAACTTCAGTAGTTTTGCACGTATATCTACCCTGTCCCTTTTTAACTAAGTATCTTCTAATTCCTATCAAAATATCATAATATTCTTTTAAGCTATTAATCATACTTAACATTTACTACATTATAATCATATGCCGCATCTAATAATTCATGACTCTATGTAAATTACCGCATCTAAAACTCATAACTGAATGTAAAGTGTCTTATCTAATAAAGGTTCATTGTTCATAGCTTCATGTATCATCAACTTATAACGCAGTTAATTAAAATCACTAAAAAGGTGCACAAAGACCAAGCGAATACGATACCGAGCGCGTAAAAATGCTGACACTGACGTTCCGCTGCGCTTCCTTTGAATTGCATCGAACTATTGCGAAATAATTGTTTCACTTTATGAATAATGAATTTAAGGATTTGGATAACTGACATGCGTTTGAAAGTTATCACGAACACTCTCACATTATGTCGCGCCGATTTTAGGCCGTCTCCCGTCTACGCAGTGATGCGCGTATGCGGTCCATCGCATGGAGTCCGATCTCTTCTTGGACCCATTGTCCGTGGCATCTTTTGTACGCCTTCCATATAAACCATAAGAAAACGATGCTCAGTAGCCCCATTATAACAAACACGCCAATACTTAGGCGGTCTAGGTGGCCGCCCAATTGCTTCACAATAGCGTTGTTGTCTCCAACCGCGTTTTGGTTTATGAACACATCTTCTTTCTCCACGGTAGAACGACACATTTAAAAAAAAATTGACTTTATCACTGTACTATTAACAATTCCGATCCCCTTGGCAAGTACCTTTTAGGCAAGGTCGCCATGTAATGTTGGGGTTTATTACTATATTAAAATGACACGACTGCACTCCATTGAAGCTATTTATTGTCTCTAATTAATTATGCTAAGTATTACATTATATGAAGTTGCACGCGTACGCACATTACCGTACAATTATATTACCTTACTGTCAATACCTATGTGTTAGTTCTTAAGCTACGTCATACACACACTTCAGGACATTAGATAGTGTCCTACCACCATGCGAGGGTTGTTGGTTTCTTAACGATGTTTTTCCTTCACTGGAGGGTCACTATGAAAAACGCACATAAATTTTTAGATAGAAAAATCCATTGGTGCACAGTGGGGATTGAACTCGTTACTTCTGGCCTCAAAGCCGACCGTTCTCCTGATTACGCCACCAGGCCCTCAAAATTAACAAATGTCTTTGTAATTTCAGCAATGGTAACGAATCAAAGCGTGAATATTCGGAGTCTAAATCTGTGGATAACAAATCCGATGCTCACGATAGCTTTACTGAGAGGCTGTACAACGACAAGCAGAAGACTTACAAGTGGAAGCAGAGCAACAACGAAGATAGGGTGGAGCACAATAGATACGAATATTCAAATAAAAAGAAAGAACAGAAGGCGATAGAGTATGAAGATACCAGGGAAGAAGGTATAAAAACAATTTTGTATAGAAAATACGAGTTGGTCAAGAAGCTATACATAAAGCGCAAAGTTTTCGAACAGGAAAAGATGAGCTCTCAGTATACTGAAATACTTATAATTAAAGATTAGTGTCCTTGGTAAGTGACGATGTGATCGAGGGTGGTAGCATGCGGGGCCTAGGATGGTAATCTATACTAATATTATAAAGAGAGAACATTTGTATTTTTGTATGTTTGTAATGATTTGGCTCAAAAACTACTGGACCGATTTAAAAAATTCTTTCACTAATATATAGAACGGACTTTCGGAATGAAAATAGGCTATATATTATCCCGTTTAAATCAAAGGTACATTCGTGGAGACCTAATTTGCAACCTAAGTCGACTAAAAAACGGTCGAAAAAACACGTTTCTTACGAACGCTGCTCAATTGAAAATAGATGGAAGAATATTTTCTATGGAAGAGTTGTACACAACTTAATAAGACCTACAAAAAAGTCCGCGACAGCATATATCTATCTCTTAAGGTTGACTCACAGTAACCATTTCAATCTTTAATTTTTTGTTAAAAAATATTACATAACTTCCAAGGCTATTTTCAAGTATATAGTATTAATCCGTATCCAAATAATTACGTTAATTAGCTTGGCCACATATTATAGATTAAAATTGTCCTTTACAGTATATAATTCAAATGAAAACTCTAGAAGATATCACGGATTTCACATACACGCATCGCAAAATTAATAAAATATCTGCAGTGAAACCACACATTAGGTCATAGTTACTACGAAAATATTATTATAAGCTTAGCGATGCTGTAGATCCCCACCGATCACAATCAATTTGAAGTCAATATAGTATAATAATATATTTTTACTGTATAAAATTCTATTGTATAATATAGTTATGATCTATATATAAACCACCCCGACTGATCTATGTATAATCTATTCAATAAAAGCATTCCAATAACACAAAACACGACATTTAAAATCGGAGCTGTAAGTTGGTGAGGATTTGAGTATTCTGTAGAGTCCAGGAGATGTCCCAGCATCAGGTAAATGCTTCCATGTTCTGACAATATCGTTGACGAAGAAGATTTTCGAATTGATCAGACCTATGAAAGTTGATTACATAGCGCAAACAACTAGAAAAAAGCTCATAGTTTTATAACGATTGAACGAATTTCCATGAATCAAAGCTAAGAACACTCTTGATGAAGACATGCAATCTATCAAACAAAAAAACTATCAATGATGAAATCAAATCGATTCATCCGGTTGGGTGCTAAGATGCTGCATACAGACACACAGATACACGATACACACGTTAAACGTATAATACCCCTACTTTTTGCGTCGGGGTCGTCGGGGAACGCCGTAAGGTTACGGCGGCAGATGTTCTCCTTGGTGGTAAGCTACTTTTTAGGGTTCCGTAGCCGAATAGCAAAAAACGGAACCCTTATAGATTCGTCATGTCTGTCCCTCCGTATGTCACAGCCATTTTATTCCGAAACTATAAAGACTACTGAATTGAAACTTGGTAGGTCAGTAGGTATAAAAATATAAAAGTTTAAGGGGGGGCGGATTTTGTTTCAGTTCTATGTATGGGAATACATAGAACTGAGACAAAAAAAAATTCTTCAAACCTATACATGTGGGGTGTCTATGAATAGGTCTTTAAAATGACATTGAGGTTAATAATCATTTTTTCTCAAAGTTAATAATTTAAAAGATAGGCGCGTCTAAAGTGGTAAAATGTTTGTCCCCCCCCCCTAACTTTTAAAGTAATGGAGTGAAAAATCTAGAAAAAATATATTCTGTAGATCTCAATAAAAACTTTCAACGAAAATTGATTTTAACGAGACACAGTCAGCAGTTTTTGAGATATAGCGACCGCAAATATAACTTTGTTTTTCATACAAACTCTATGAAAAACAAGGTTAATTTTTTTTTAAGGCGAAAAATTAAAGTAATAAAATACGGAACCCTACGAGTGCGAGATCGACTTGCACTTGGCCAGTTTTGGTAGATTTAATGATCCCACTACCTCTGTACGAAAACCCATAATTCATTAATGCACATAATACTTTCATTGGTAGGTATATAGCTATGATTAGAACCAACGACCGTCGGGTCAGAATCAGGGTAACTATCCTTTACGCCAAAGGGCCGTCCAATATCACTAGGTAAGTATTATAAAACAAAGTCCATCACTGTGTCTGTTTGTCTGTTCGCAATAATCTCCAATAGCTGGGTAGATTTACAACGAAAAAAAATCTTGGAACAAAGAAATTAAAAATTTGAAAACACATAGAGGAATTCTAGTAAAACTAGATATAATAACTTGTAGGATAACTTGTAACCTAATATTGTTTAGACCAAAATTTGAAGCGTAAATTTGAAGTTATTAGCATTTATATATAAAGAGGTGAGATGGTGATGACAACTATGGTATGGCGATGATTTATCTATAGATGGTGATGATTCTGTGTGTATGGTGATGACTCTTTATTAATATCAAAATAAAAACAACCAAAGAAAATCAACTTTTAAATTATTTATATACTTATATTATATATTTATATACTTATATTAACAATTTTAATTATCTGCCTATATCACTAATATCAGTATCTATCTTATCATCTAGACATCAGTCTTTAATCATAATATGATTTTTCTCTTAATGCACTTAATCCACAATTATTAATATTTGGTCAGTTTTTGGTAATCATAAGGTAAATTTGTTCTTGATCTACGATTATTTTTTTTGTATTTTGATTAATTTGTTTGAGAGTATTTTTATGTTTGAAGGCCCAGCTACCTGTGCTATTGAATTTGTTGGTAAATTTGTGACATCGTAAAGAGGCGAATGCTTTGTTGCTGCTAATGGAGTGACATGATCTTTGTTTTTAGCCTGACTCATGGTTATTGCTGCCGAACGCGATATCTGTATAAATCCTAAATGCTTTCCATGATCGCATATCTGCCTATATGTGCATTTGAAACAACTTGATGTCCTCAGGGTTAACTTCTTACAGTAGCGCTCCCACAGGACCTGGTGTACTTTAAGGGTACCCTTGAATGTTTCGAGTTTATTGGGAATCTTCTTTTCTTGGTTCTTCACCTCAGTTTCGCCAACAGCAATAATTGTAATATTGGTGCGTGCTTGCAATACAGCCATAAATTTATCTATAGTAGTAATGTCTATGCCATGATTAACTTCAAAGTCAGCTATCCTCTTGATCACAGCCCCCACACCATCGGCGGCACCTTTTCCGTGGCCAGATTCAGTGTAATTCCACGTTATTTTGGTAATTTGTGGAAAATCATTAGACAGTTGTGTTATTATATAAAACATATATTTGTTTCTGTACTGAGATGTCGGAGAGTCTGATTGAAAATGTAACGTATCGACGAATGGATTGTTTTTGATAGCTTCGTTTATCAGTGGTATAAGGTGTGCCCAAATTGCTGGTGCGTCATGTTTTAGACATTCGCTTACAGTGCAAACTGATGTAGGCTTTATATCACTTCTTTGAAAATCGAAGGAATAAATAACGGCAGTATAAAGAGTAAGTTCTTTTCGGCTTCCACCGAAATGCATTGACTGAACTTCTTTTGAGGCTTTCAATCCGTAATTTTCCGAAAAGTCTATTTGTATTACGGCCGAGTTGACAGTCAAAGATTTTTTTAACAACTTTAATTCGTTGTACTGTGTTTGGATTAGGTAACTATGTCCGAAAAATGAATTCAAATCTAAATCCAATTGATTGATAATTTCAAGAGGGTTTGCTTTGATTTCTTCTTTTTTAGTGATTGTAACTGTTTTTAGCCCTTGTTTTGTTGAAATTGACTCTCGGGAGCGTATCCATTTATAGAACACAATCTCTTCATTATTTGAGAATTCATTATACTGAAGGGTTTTTTTTTATCTTTGCATTCGCCACATTCCCTTTTTAGACATTTCTCTGCATATCTTGAGCAACACAGACTTTCTAAAAGTTCGTCATGTTTCTTCTCTTGAATGATTCCCGCCTTGAATAAAGATTCTAGCTTGAGATTAATATTAGCATGTACCACACACATGCACGTGTCTCTTTGTGCCGATGTGGCTGGCAATACCCAGAATGGACGAAATTTCCAAAATGTACTGTAGCTGACTTTTATTTTATGAATCTTCAAAAATGTCGAGTACAACTCTTTTATAGAACTTTTCAGATACCTTCTTTGCATTTGTGTTTTGAATCGCGTTATGTACTGTTTTTTCCCGGGACATATAGTACTGTTTTCATCATCAACATAAAATTCTTTTATTAATTTTGCAGTCCTTTAAGTTACATTTTTTGGATTTTTCTTCAACTTGGTTCATTTTTTGCCTAGAAAGTTTTTGTTTCAGTTGTATATTTTATTTTTTTAAATCCATAATTACTTTTAATAATTGTTTTCTTTTCTTGTATTCTAAATATCGAAGTCTTTTAATTTTTACTGAGCAGTTACATTGCAGCGTTGTGGGCGTTGTTAATGGGTTCTCTTGAGGATCATGATAATTTAGTGTATTTGTTTCTTGAATATCTTCGGGATTGATCAATATTGGCTCTAGTGTAATAGGTTGCTCTTTTTCTTCATTTTTCTTCTTTTTACGATATTTTTTAGCTGCCTCATGCCATTTCTTGCGCTGTTCTCTCTGTTCTCTTGGATTTTTGTCATTTTTTGATTCAAACTGTCCTAATTTTTCTTTTCTATATTTATACCTCTTCTTTTCTTTTTCTTTCATAAGCTCATATATTTCTGGATCCTGCTTCATGGTGGCATATCTTCTACGTTTATTTGTAGCTACTTTATGTTTTTGTAGCTGGACCTCACCTATACTTCGTTTTCTTTTACTCATGGCTGTAATCTGAAAAAAAAAAACGTGATCATAATTCTGTAAGCGTAGGTACAAATCAATCATTATTTTATATATACATACTTTATAAGTAGATTAGAATGTATATATTATTAATGTTTGATTGATAATTGTGTTACATTAGTGCTTTAAATCACTAAAGTGTTAGTGCCCATTTGTCAAGGTTATTAACGATTATTTCGTCATACATATCCAGAAACAGCACACGCAATGTTTCTTTTGTTACTGTTTTCTGAATGTACACATGATAATAATTCAAATCGGATTGTTCTTATACTTTCTATGCATTTTCATATTTGCTGAGTCTTCACACAGGGTACAAATTCTACCCTCATACGTGGCATAAATTACGTCATAATTTTCCAAAACATTAAGGAACAGTTTTTGATTAGGCATGTTACGATTGGTGTCTATTACTAAAAAATAATATATTAGTTTCATTCTTATTATAATGTTATTATACAGTCTGAAACAAAAAATGACTTAATTTTAGTATTAGGTAGGTACGGCGTTGTAAAGTTTACGCCAAAATAGATTAAGAGTGTCGAATCATGGCAACGATGTATTAGGTGGGTTTAGTACTATAGTACCTACCTTCTTCTTTTATAAAGAACAAAGCAATGTATTACAATTCGATTTCAAAGTGTATTAACGCAAAAATAGAAACAAAATTCGGAACTCGTCATCACCATACACATTAGATCATCACCGCTCATTACTTGTAAACGGTAATGATGCGTATGGTGATGACGATTCAGGCGATCGTCGATTATTCCAGAAAAAATAATAAGAATAATAATGTACACCATCTATCTAGGACATTTTCACATATTTCTTGTAGTTATCAATCATAATGATATTTCATGTACTTACTCTGAACTACAGCCTGATGGAGATGACGCAAGTTTGTCTAAAAAACTTTTTTGGACACTCAAAGCAATTTTTTGTTAATAGCAGCGCGTTCCGTGGCCACGTGCAGTTCCGTTCGTAGTTGGCTCTGAACTAAGGAAGCGGGGTAGGGTAGTGAGGGCCGTGCAAGCTACCCGCACACGAAACTAACTTCACTTTGATGTTGCCGTGACGGTGTTGACGAATTTGGATGCTAAAATATACATATTTTTTTATATATTTCTTTTATGAAGAAAATTTTATTCAGTTTTCTATGCATCAATAACTATACAGATAAACGGAAATTAAAAATTAAAATCTATAACGTACGTTTGGTTAGTAGACTTTTTTGCCGGCAAACGTAATGAGTCGCAATTTTTTCCCATACGGTGATGATTTTGATCAGATTATTTTTTATTTTATTATAAAACTATTAACTTTTAGGAAATTCCGATAATTGCAATCAATTTAACAACTATAAAGCCAACATTTGAAAAGGTTACGACTCTCAAAAACTTTTTATTTTATTTTTTATTCGATGTAACATGACTTTTTGACAAATTTGTAAATCCACCCAGCCAGAGAGTTTATGAGGAAGGTTTAGGTGCATAATTCGTTAAGGTTTTGTGTAAATTTTTTGAAATATGACGATAATTGTTAAATATGTTAATATTTTATATTCGATGCAACAAATTGATGCAAATTTTGTAGGCATATATGTTCTACCCGTGCGAAGCCGGGGCGGGCTGCTAGTTGGTTTATAAAATCAGATGTTTGAAACAAAAATCGAACAGTTAAGAGGTAACGCGGGTTGCACTTTTCCATACAAATGTATTCCCCCGTTTCCTCCCTGGAAAATGCTTCTAGAGAAAAAATTGTTTCTACAAAAAATCAAGGTCTGCTACAGCAGACCTTGATTTTTTGTAGAAACAATATTGTAGAAACACGCAAAATTTGTAGAAACACGCTACAGCGTCCGTATAATTTTCTTTTTTTTGATCAACCAATTGCAAATAGAAATATGACCCTTCAAAAATCTTATGCCTCCTCTACACTGCTCGCGAAGTTGAACGAGGTTAGACGAATAGAATGATGTAGAGAGGCAGTTCGGCTTACTTCGTCCGACTTTACCTCGCCTCGGCCGACTTCCGTTTGTTGTCGGTTTTTGCGCCCGAGTCAAAGGGCACGAATGCGCTCCTCGCGAAGTTGAACGAGTGTGTACGGACTTCAGTCAACTTCGGCCGAGTACTTCGCCGAGGAACTTCGCGAGTAGTGTAGAGGAGGCATTAAAGAGGAGATAAGAAGGCTTATATATATTTTTGCAATTGGTTGGTCAATACAACATTTGTATGGAAAAGTGCACCCCACGATCCCTCTTAACTGACTTCCAAAACGGAGGAGATTTTAAATTCGTCTAGTTTTTTTTTGTGTGTGTTACTCAATTTCTCTGCCAATTTTCAAATGATTTTAATGATTATCTTGTCGTGAGTAGGTTTACCTATATATTTCAAGGGTAGACCTTTCATAATTTTTATCAAAATCTGCAGAGCATCTCTAGAAATTAACTTGCTAGTTATTAAAATATTATTGTCATATGTAAGATTGCAAGTATACATTTTTAACCCCCGATGCATAAAGGGGTGTTATATCTGTGTATATCTGTTTGTCTGTGGTATCGTAGCACCTAAACGCATTAACCGATTTTGATTTATTTATGTTTGAAGGTGATTCAATCGAGAATTCTTAGTTTTTATTCATGAAAATCCGTGCAGCCGTTTTAAGACTATGAGCTTTCTCCTAGATACTGACGCTATTATGAGATCCACTTTTATAGGTCTGACCAATTCGAAATTCGGTATCCTCTTACTTTAATGATATTGTAAGACCATGTAGCATTGACCTGATGCTGGGGCATCTACTGGAATTTGCAGAATACTCAACTCCTCACCAACTTACAGCAGAGATGTTGTGTTTGGGCTAGTTGAAATGGTCTCAATGAACAGATTATAAATAAATCAGTTGGGGGTGGTTTTAAATGTTGAATTTGAGTATTATAAGAATAATGTGAGAACAATCAATCTTAATATACATATCATATCAATCACAATCTTTGTTAATACTACAGATGCAATAGATACTGAACATGTAATTTTAGATGAACCATGTAACGCCGATCAGTTTGGAGATGTCCTGGATGAAGTATTACAAGATTTCGGAGTAGACTCTGTAAGTTGGACACTTGATGTTATTGTTTAGAAATTACTTACTAATGTAAAAACATTTAATTTTATTCTCAACTAATATTTTTTCATATATAATAATACCTACCACCCTCAAATTAGAAAATCTGTAGCCAAACATCTAATGTATTCCGGCAGCTATCCTTGAGAGCCAGTTCTAAGCGTTACAGACAGCAGGAGCAACTTTGTTTTGACTACCGGTAGTCCCAAAAGTACCCGGCCTGGCGTATAGATGGCGTTGCTACCTGAAAATATTGTCTGTAGTAGAAAGTACCAACCATAATCACATCCATAATACAGCTTTATTTTGAAATTCGATGGTTATTACTATTGCAGCGTTTAAGTGATGAAATCAAGATAAAACGACCGCATTTACCGAAAAAAAAGTTTTGTTTCATCAAGACAACGCGCCAGTTCACAAATCTATAATTGCGATGGTCAAAATCAATGAGTTACATTTTGAAATACTTCCCCATGCTCCCTATTCGCCAGATCTAGTTCCTTCAGACTATTTTCTTTTCCCAAACTTGAAAAAATGGCTTGGGAAGAGATGGAGTGTGCGGTCGAGCGCTACTTCGAGGAGCTTGACATTTCTTACTATAAAAATGCTATCGAAGCAATTGAACATCGCTGGAAAAAAGTATCGAGCTAGAGGGACACTACGTAAAAAAAGAAAATATCCAAAAACTATGTGTTTTCTTAGTAAGGTCGGTTACTTTTGGGACTATCGGTATGTAAAGATGACGAGGTCATATAAACGAAGCTTGTTTATAAGATACTCAGAATAGATAGTTATAGTTATTTTAGTGGAAAGTGTATTCGTCCCATTTTACACTTATGTTATAGTTAAATAGATACTTGTTTATGAAGCATACATGTCCGCAATATTATTGCACGCGGTGTTCATTTATAAATAGGTATGCATTTAACACGATATGTCTAGATAATTATACTTTTATAAGCACGCAACAATGTAATAGCTGTTATAAATAAATAAATAAATAAAATTGTTTTTAACCAACTTCCAAAAACGAGGAGTTTCTTAATGTGACTGTATGTTTTTTTGTACGTTTGTTCGCCGATTACTCCGACAATTGTAACCCGATTCGAATGCTTCTTTTTAAATTGGTAGTGTACAACTGCATTCCCCATTGTAATTTCATCGAGATCTGGTTAGTATCTCCAGAGATATGGAGATAAACACCTCAAACTTGGTACTGAAAATTATTAGCACGGCATTGTAAGTCGCTTCTTTTTGTTTTGTAAGCAATCCTAAATTATTATTTTATAAAGTTTCAGCAATCTTATCTGCCACGTTTTTTATCTATTTCAACTAATATGTTAATAAAATGTGCTAGCAATATTCTATAATTTTGTGAAATTAATAGCTATTTGTGATTTGATTATTCTATTTCAGATGCCTGAAGAGATTAATCCCCCACCCCCATTGTTAGAAGAAACCGAAGTTGCTTTTGATAATAGTAATGTAAAGATTACGATTGATGAGAATAGACAAAATAAATTTTTTATAACAATCAAGCTTCTGTGGAAAGAATTCTGTGTTCATACAAGACAATATTATGACATCGTGCAATGGCAACAATTGTTGTACGTTTTGAGACAGATTTTAGAGCAGCGAATAGAACCGATTCTGGTGGGAGTGGAGGAAAGATTGAAGGCAAAGGCACTCCGTGATTTGTACAGATCCCACTATCCTCGTTCCGGGGATGCTGCTTTTTTAAAACAGGTGGTGAACGATATGTGTGCTGGGAAATATAACGATCCTGAAGGTGAGTTTTGTCTTTAACCGACTTCACAGAAAAAGGAGGAGGTTCTCCATTCGCCTGTTTTTTTTTAAATGTTTGTTATCTTAGAACAGAACTCCGTCAAATCTTAACCGGTTTGCAAAGAGAGTTGACAGAGAGATTGTTTGAGAGATTATGCTTCTCGTTTGGTCCCATTAAAATCGAGATCTGATAATTGCTTCCGGAGAAATGAAGGTAAAGAATATAAACAAATTTGTATATGTGTTGTATGTATGTATTTGTATGATACTGGCTACTGAATACTTTGACTATCGCGGCATGTGAAGTCGGTTTTTTTCGTTTTGTGAACGATCTTAAATTATTTTGTTTCTTTTTTTTCCGAGTATATTATTAGATTTTTGAGGTCACCTCAGAGGTTTTAGGAGTGTCTTCAGAGTTATGAAGAGAAAAATCTCCAAACTTGCTACTGAAAATGACTATGAATTTTGTAATAGCAAATTCTAACTCTAATTTTCTTACTGAGCAGTCGGTATGATTAAATTTATTTATCTCTTTCTATATTGTTATGAAAAAATAACGCGAAACTTGAAATTAGGCTGTATTTTTACCCGAATTCGGGAGGTTCTATGTTCGTGTGTATGTTTCTATTTTATCGAAAATAGTGATAAAATAATGATAAAAATAGTCGACATGCACAAACATGTCTTTACATTTTGATATGCAATACACATTACGGCTACTGAATTATAATCATTACTTTCTCCACTAGCGCCAGAAAATAAAGAACAAACTGAAAATTCAGAGACAAAAGAGCCTAGTGTGTGCACGGTCACTATTAAAAAAGAACCAGACTCTGTTTTTGAAGATAATGCAAATAATACAGAGCTATCTGTGATATCGACTGATGACGAAGTAAAACCTGATGTGTCCATAGTTACAATTAAAACGGAACCCGATTCCGATGCAACAAACATATCTAGCAAAGAAGTTAATAAAACACGACAGTCTGACATAGCGACTGTTAAAATGGATGTTGATGAAACTTCTTCGTCACATAAACAATCTACAGTCTCAACTGTTAACAAAGAAAAACCTGATGTGACCATAGATACAATCAAAAAGGAACGTGATTCCGATGCAACAAACATATCTAACAAAAAAGTTAATAAAACACGACAGTCTGATATTGCAACTGTTAAAATGGAAGTTGATGGAACTTTTTCGTCACATACACAATCTGTAATCTCAACTGATAATAAAGGCAAACCCAAAGCATCCGTAGAGGCACAAAAAATTAAACCAAATTCCAATACAACAAACATATGTAACAAAGAAGTCAATAAAACACCACAATGTGACATTGCAACTGTAAAAATAGAAGTTGATGAAACTTCGTCACGTACAAAACCATCAAAAGCCGACGAAAATGCTAAAACTTCGTCTAAATCTAAACAAACATCTAAGAAATCAACTGCGCAAATTGAAGTTACCGTGAAAAATGAACCTGCAACTTCTATTGTTAAAGTAGAGAATAATACAGAAAGTTCAGAATCTACAGCTTCTAATTTGGAGTTGCAAGCTAAAAAACGTAAAAAGGAAAAAAAAGAGAAAACGCGGGAGAAAAAGAAGAAGAAAGATGCTCCAGTTTCTGGCCATGCTGATTCTTTAGGTAAGATACTTTCTTACTAATCTTTTTTAAATTAATTTAAAAGACGGGATTGTATAGTTGCCATATGTGTGTTTTTTTTAAATACAGTATAAGCTAATAAGCTGTTGGTAAGTGGTAGTGCGGTCGTGAATGGTAGCCCGCTAGGCCTAGATGAGAACTGGCTCTCAAGGACAGCTGAGCTGCCAAAACACATTAGATTTGCCCATAGATTTTCCAACTTGATGGTGGTAGAAGCTGGCCAGGCAGACACTAGCGTTTCTTATGCGGGATTGGGGTTTCTTCACGATGTCTTGCCTTCACCGGAAGGTCACTGTGAGATGCACGTTGGAGTAATCACTACAGTCAGTCCAGTGCCTTTTCTCAGTCGATCATTTCCACTCAAGTACCAATACAAAAACCAAAGTACCAATCTCTGAGAGGGTCAATAATAAATTGACGGAATAAAATGAAATTTCGGAAATGACATATTTTTTACCGATCCCCAAAAAGAGTGAGGTTTTAAATTCGTGTTTTTTTATTCTGTATGTTACTCGATTTCCCCGCCAATTTATATTGATTTTTTGTCATGGGTAGAGTATATCTCAGGTTTATCCATTGAAGGACCATTATTTTAATGGTTTTATCAAGATATGCTGTGTATCTTCAGAATATGGAGATAAATACCTCGAAATCAGTTCAGCTAGGCTGTAAGCTATTTCGACAGCGGAATCCGCGGTGAGATTGCAATATGATGGTACCTTCGAGCTGACCTGATGATGGAGCCAGGTCTATAGGGACTCCTTAATGGAAAATGGTAGGACAGCCGAATTTAGGCTAGTGTGTATGTAGTGCTCAGTGGCATGCAGTTGGAGAAGCCTATGTTCAGCAGTGGAATAGCATAGGCTGATGATTATGTATTGTTATCATTAGAACTTTTCAATGATGGTGACATCTGTACAAAAGTACAGACGTCACCATCAATATAGCACAAGCTTTTTAGCTTATAGTTAAAGAAAAAGTTCTTTACTATTCTTAAATGACTTTTTTTAAAACTAGTGCAAGGCAAGCGTTTGACCACTATCTCACCTGATGTTAAGTGACGATGCGATCGACGACGACGACATTAATTATCTATACCGAATAATACCTATATCATACTTTGGCAGTAATAAGACTAATTACTTTGTTCAAAAAATTCCATTTACATTTACAGTTCCAAAGAGCGAGACAGTAGATTCGTCAGACCAAAAACGTGCGACAAAAGATGACGACGTGTTGGTCGTAGAACCCAAACCTGTCGTCATCGATCTTTCCGACGCCGGTAAGTATTTGTTTTATTATTTAAACTGTCGTAACCTGAAATTATACTTGCATAAGCAATAAACATAAAGTATAATTTACTCACGCCGATGATCAGGTGATACTAGCATCATCGGAGGAGGAGTTGCAAACGATGGTTAAAATTATGCATGATGCCTTAAAAAGGAAAGGGATGAAAGTGAATGTAAGTAAGACCAAAGTAATGGTTTTTGAAAGAGAAGAAAGAATGACAGATTGTATGGTTACGATTCAAGGAGAGAGTGTAGAACAAGTGAAAGAGTTTGTGTACCTGTGTTTTGTACCGTGTGGGTTCTAAGTTTACGAGAGATGGTAAGTATGAAAGTGATATTGAGCGAAGAGTTTTGGCAGGAAACCAAGTGAGTGGGGCACTGCATAACTTTATGAGAAGTCAGAACGTGTCTAAAAAAGCACGACTGGCTGTATATAAGGGAGTGTTGGTTCCCACACTCATGTATGGTAGTGAATGCTGGGTATGGCAGAAGAAGCATGAAAGTAAAATTAATGCTGTAGAAATGAGAAGTATGATTGGACTTGTGACTCTGATGGATAAGGTGGAGAACAGCATGATAAGGCAATGTTGTGGTGTGGTAGAAGATGTGGTGACAAAGATAGAGAAAGGGATGCTTAGATGGTTTGGACATCTAGAGAGGATGGATGAAGAAAGACTGACGAAACAGATTTATGGGACAAGTGTGAATGGGGCAGCCGGTAGAGGTCGACCTAGGCGAACGTATCACGACCAGATCCGAGACGTTTTAAAGAAAGGCCAAGTCTAAAGTACTTATAAGCGGCGAGCATGTATGAAGGCGCTCATGAAAGTGGAAGAAGCGAAAGAGGTATGTCAGGATCGTAGCATGTGGAAAGAAGTGGTCTCTGCCTACCCCAACGGGAAATAGGCGTGATTGTATGTATGTATGTATAATTTACTCATATTTGTGATAATATAATCGGTAAAATTATCTTTACAAAGCATTCTTGATATTGCACATAAGTAAAAAATGAAATCGATTTCCATACAAATGTTTATATCTAATACTATAAGAATCTTTGTCCTGACATACTGACTGACTGACTGACTGACTCACTGACAGACAACGCACAGCCTAAACCACTGGTCGTAGAGGCTTGAAATTTGGAGGCTATATTTGTCTTAGTACGTAAGGGTGTATGTACTAAGAAAGGATTTTCCAAAATTCACCCCTTTAGGGGATGAAATGGGGGTTCAAAGTTTGTATGGAGAAACAAGATTAGATAGTATTTTCGAAACTTCACACAAGTGCTTCAGTATATAAATACGTGTTTCAGGCTTTTCGAAATGCCACTCCTAAAAGGGTGAAGTGAGGTAACAAAGTCTAAAATCAATAATCTTTCGGATTGCGCTGTTATTTGGCATGCAGATAGTTATTTTGACGTAGGTATCCGCTAAGAAAGATTTTTTTAAATTCACTCTTTAGGGGATGAAGCGGGGGTTCAAAGTTTGGATAGTCATTTTATTCGACATTTCACACAAGTATTTCTGTGAATAAATAAGTACATACGATTTTCAGGCTTTTTAAAAATGCCACCCTACAAACCTCTTAGGGTAGCATCTTGAAGTGAGTAACAAAGTTTGAAAATCAATATTGTTTCAGATTGAGCTAAAATGTAGAATGCAGATAGTTCAAATATTATGTTTCTTTGAAGTGTCTCACACTTTATATTTTTTGTAAATTGTTAAACACAATCCAAAATTTCATCGTACCGTTTTAACAATTTACATGCAGATAGTTGTTATGACGTAGGTATCTGCTTAGAAAGGATTTTATAAAAAATCCCCCCAGATATAACTTATAATTTGTAATTATATATATATATATATATACTTATAGATTTACTTAAGTACTGCCATAAAATAAATAAGTAAATACGTGTTGCAGGATTTTTGCAAGGGGTTGGTAAAAAAGTCTGATAATCAATATGGTCTATATATACCGATTTGGCTTTTACTTTTGTGATTGTCTGTTATGATAGAAAGGTTTTTACAAAATAAAAGTTTTAAGTAAATAAAAGAAGTCTTTAACGCGGGCGAAGCCGCGGGGCACTTTTATTGCACAAATATGACTAAATGGAGACAAAAATCACACTGAAATCCTTAGATTATTAATATGTCTAATAATCTAAGAATGAAATCACATCTATTGGTCTTTTTGACCGACTTCACAAAAAGTAGGAGGATCTCAATTCGACTGTAATTTTTTGTTTTGTTTTGTTTTTTTTTAATGTTTGTTACCTCAGAACTCCGTCAAATCGAAACCGATTTGAAAAAAACTTTTTTTGTTTGAGAGATTATGCCTCCCGTTTGGTCCCATTTAAAATTTTATCGAGATCTAATTATCATATCCGGAGATATGGAGATAAACAATATAAACAAACTTGATACTTTAAATGACATGATTATGGCTAGTGGATATTTTCACTATCACGGCATGTGAAGTCGGTTTTTTCGATTTCACTCCACTATTTAAGTTATGTTGTTTTCATATTCTTATTATAGTGTTTGGGCCTTATCATATTAGCGGTTTAGGAGCGGCTACGGGGCGGGGCGGGCACGCAGTGAATGCGTCGCGAACACGCAGCGGCTGCACAGCGAGGACGTCGCGGACGCGTGGCAAATACGCTACGTTTTCGTCGCGTGTTTGTAGCGAATTAGCGACGTACAATAAACTCAGTAACAAAATGGATTCCTACTAGGACACACTGCTGTTGGCTTTGTTACTTCGGAGACGCCGGAGACGAAAACTAAAGCACGATTCGCGACGATCTTGTTGCGCGTCCGCAACGAATTCGCTGCGCATGCGCGGCGTGTTCGTTGCGCGCCTGTAACGAATCCGTTGCGCGCCCGTTCCGCTTTGAGGACGCTCGCAATCCGCTAGTATGATAAGGCCCTTAAGGGATCATTTTCAAATGGCTACGTCGTCGCATCGCCGCGCGCGCCAACATTGTTGCCGCCGCCGTCTTGTTCTCTCATGATATAATACATACATAATAAAACTTTGTTTCATATAAATTGGGTACCTAAATAAATAAATTATTTGGGAGAAGTTGAGAGCAGACATATTTGAGTCAAATTGATTGAATTTGACAGTAAATGACCGGTCGTTTAAGGGTTATGGTCAGATTCAGTCATTTTACATCTCTAGATCTGCTATTAAAAAGTAGATAACCACCATCACAGATAATATCTACCGCCAAAACCATACAGTGTTCCGACAGCACACAGCGACCACATCATCGCTTACCACCAGGCGAGATAGTGGTCAAACGCTAACCTATTAGATATACAAATAAACCTACTAGTGTAAATCAAATATGTGATGTTTTCAGGTAAATTGAACGTTGGTGCTCAGGAAATATCACAAGAATCTCAAGATGGTGCCATTCCAAGCAATGTTCATGTAAGCATTTTCAATAACATTACTTCATATTACAAAACAAAGTCTCACGCCGCGTCTGTCTGTCTGTTCGCGATAAACTCAAAAACTACTGACCCAATTTTCATGTAGTTTTTACCCATAGACATAGTGATTCATGCGGAAGGTTTAGGTGTATAATTCGTTAAGGTTTTGTGTAAATATGTTGGATTGGAATATGGCGGTGATTGTCGATGATGTTAAATTCATACTCAACGTAACAAACTGACGCAAAAAAATTAGGCATATAAATGCTCTACCCGTGCGATTCCGAGGCGGGTCGCTAGTTAAATATGAATTACAAGGTGTGCCCTGCGGCTTCACCCGCGTTAATAATTAAAAATTGTTTAAAAAATGAAAAAACTGGCTAAATCGAGTTGGTTTCCGTACCAACTTCTCAGACTATTACTGCATAAGTAAAGGAAAAATTCCGATAAATAAATCACACAATAGCACATTTTTATTTATTTACTTACTTATTTAAGGTTGGTGCTAATTAAGCTAGACCTCTGAATTGTATGAGCGCTCATATAACTCAGAGGCCTATCTTAATTGGCGTCAACTATGTATGTATGGAGACACCCTTTAATTTTCCACATTTTTATTTTTTTGGAATTGATCCTTTATTTTTGCTGTAAGCCCTTGCTTCTTGCCAAATTTCATGATTCTAGGTCAACGGGACAACCCTATAGGTTTTCGACCCAAAACCTATAGGATACTTCCGGTTGACCTAGAACTTTCTATTTTGGTTAAAAGCAAGGTCTTACAGCACAAGTAAAGGAAAAAATCCGAAAAATAAAAAAAGTTGAAAATTAAGATAAATTTTGGTATTTACAAGTTTTCGCGAAAATTTAAATTTGCCCATATTTTTGATCCTGCTGAATCAGGACTTTGATTTTTATATATTCTGCATGAGCCAAAGAAGGCTTCTGCCTACGTGAGCAAAGCCGCGGGGCACAGTTAGTATTTAATAAAACCTTTTCAGTACCAAAGCTGCAAAGTGTCTATCTCTATATATCTGAAGGTACTGATGCATTCTTGGTTAAAAATGAAATCCAGTAATATCGGCGTATCGCAGATATATGCATACAATAGATAACGCAAATGCGTGTACTTCCCGTCTTCGAACCCCGACCAAACGTCAAGGTTGGCCGCCGCTACTTAAAGTCCACGCGTACTGTTTTTGCAGCGGGACGGCCGCGAACTACATACAATGGCTACTACATTTCGGCTCTGTCGTCATAGAATGTATTGAAAAGTTAACACGCTTATTTTCAATACAAATCGTGATACTTGCGTTATCTATTGTACATATATATCTGTGGATCGTTTTTTTTTATGCTAAAAGGTAACAGGACAAGCACGACACTCGCCTGATGGTAAGCGATGACGTCTACCTATTACAGATACAGCGGCTACCAAAATTTTGCATGTCAATGTACTGTGCCTATTACCTTGAGACAAAGATGTTGAGTGTCACATGCCCTGTAATTTCAATTTGAATCACTTTTGAATGTTGAAATGGCAAGGTTCCAGGTTTCCACCTTGCCATTTCAACCGAAAAACATTCCTATTTCCGAAAATTATTTGGCAAAGTGGTGGTACCGCCCCAGGCGGACTAGCAGAAGTCCTACTACTACAAAACTGTGGGTCGTATTGTAATTGAATTGGTACAGCACATGGGCCATGTACCCAGGAAGGTGCGGGTTGGAGTCCCGTCTGTACGGTCGTAGATAAATGAATAAAAACTACTGAAATGTTGTATTGTATATAACCATGTACAGAAATTTATTTGTTAGATATGTTACATTACAGCTTTCACCGAATCTCGCCGTTGACTGATCTTTTATTTGCAGGTGAAAGTCGAGAATATGGAAATGGACACAACTCCAGCACAGGACGAGCAAAGTGACTAATCTTAATATGTCTAATATTAGTTAAGTAGTTGTTGTAATGTTCACTATAGTCCGACCGTAGAAGCCATAATATTACTTTACAACTCAAAAATAGTTTCCTCCAATTTTATTTTTTATCTTAAACGGAAAAGCTTTGGTCGCTTCTGAGGTCGAACTATTGCTGAATTAACCACCTAATACTCAGTACATGTCATTTTAATAAACGTTCACATTCTATTATGATAAAAATCTCATTTGTCAAATTATAATAAGGCGTTTAGAAGTTAGGAGAGTACAGATAACATACATACATACATATGTACATACCGGTCAATACATACATACATACAGGTCAAACACATAACCCTCCCGTAGTCGGGTAGTAAAATAAGGACAAATTAATTAAAACCTTAACAGTGCCAATTCACTCACTCGCCCGCAGCGCCTTAAATGATCGCAGCTATAGGGATGGCCGCCTATCACATATATCGATAAAACCCGTAGAGAGAGAAGGCAAAAAACCGGTAATCTTCAAGTCAGACCGCGACGCGACGAGACGCGGCGCGCACTTTTTAAGAGAGTAATATAAAAAAATAACTTTATTCACTACAGAATAGGCTACACATTTAATTGAGATAATTCGGCGCAGCCTGAAGCGCGGTGCAGCGCGTAGTACAAAATAGAACTTTATTTACTACACGATAAGATACACATTTAATTGAGATAATTCGGTGGCGCCGCGCTGCGCAGCGCGAAACTACATGCATCGTTACGTCGGGTGGAATCTCCGTGTGAACTGACCCTTATTCTACTTTTAACACGTGACGGCAGTATTGCGATACTATGCCTCCTTAAGGAACGTAAGCGCGACAGAGAGTGCAATAGGTGTTCTCTATCACGCTTACGGGAGTTACATATTGGCGTCTTGTTTCCACATTTTATTGGCTCACGGGCAACGACTGTTTGACATTACTTTAGTCATATAAGTTGTGTCATTGAAGTTACTAACTGTAATCGACTAACTCTGAATATATCTTACCTATTCATGTTGGTTTATGGTTTTTAAATTAAAGCATGATTTTTGTACTTATCACATTGAGCTATAAAAGGATTTTATGGGAATATTAAAACATATTACCCGACAAGATTTTAGAGAATTGGCTGGACTATTACTGTTATTCTTGTCTCAGGAGTAAAAAAGTGATTTCAAAAATTTTACTGCTGTCAAATTAGGTTAGTTGCCTAAAAACTAATGCCGATCGGACTAATACGATAGTCGACTATATTTAGAACACATTTTAAACTGAGCTATCTAAATAGGTACTATGATCCCTCGTTTTTGTAAATTGTTAAACACAATCCAAAATTTCATCGTACCGACGGGACTTGAACCCGCAACCTCCTGAATAACATGTTCAGGTGCTTTGCCAATTAAGCCACAGTGCAATGTATCGTTACGACGAAATTAGTGGATTTACACTTTACAAAAATATAAAGTGTGTAACACTTCAACGAAACATAATATTTGATCCCTCGTTTACTGGCTTCTTAACATAAAAGACTGTCGGATATAAAATTAGCTTATACCATATAAGTTTTTAAGTTTTCATGGTCACTAATACCCACACAATTTCATAAAGAACGGGATACCTCGTTCACATATCTTGGCTTATACCGTGCAGCTTTGTAAAGCAAAGTTTATAGCACTACTTTTGTGTAACATAACATGAATTTTTAAGTTGGGGCCGCCGTAAAGTCTTTTGAACTGAAGAACGTTAAACTGTAGCTAAAAATCAAACAAAATCAAAATTATTTATTTGCCAGAATATGGTACAAATAGGTCTTAATATTCTTTTAGCCAACATATTCTACCGTTGCCGGTGTACAAATACTTTGCAAGCAAAATCATTATAATTTAAATTAATGAAACAATTCCAGAACAAGATTATATTACATTACTCTTACACTCATGCTGTGTATGAGTATACTGATACATTTATATTATTATGAACATTATTATTATTATTTATAACTAACGACTGTCAAATGTCAATTGATTGTTGTTTGTCAAAAAGCGTGGTCAAAAGGATAGAATATATGTCAGAATTCTGATTAATGAAATTTGGATGTTAAAATTAGGGATAACATTTCAAAGAAAAGAAAATATAGGTCAAATTATATTAAATAAATAGAGATGTCAAGTTAGTTAGATTAATTAGAAAAATAATTATTTATATTCTCATCCATAAATTCATTTACAGAATAAAAACATTTGTCAATAAGAAATTTAACGAAAGAAATTTAAAAAGCTACAACGAAAGCATCGGCCCTTACGGTTCAATCTTAAAGGTTCACCCTGTATAATGTCAAATTATGGGTAATATTGTACATATATGTAAAGTTTTCATGAGAAAATATAAGGCGTGGCGGCGTAGTATTTTTGTTAATTCGAGACATGTTGCCATTTAATATTTCAACATAGCTACGCAAGAAACAAAATAATGAAATGTTGTTAAGAGTCACGGTGCGGGGCGTACATTGGAGCCTTTTCAGCGACTGTGCCTCGACTCCCTCGTATCTTCAATTCGGCCGTGCCGCGACTCTAGTGGTCTAAGAAGCTCTGTCGCAGAATGTCCTTTTCCTAAAATGTCTACTGCACGATAAAATGTTCCTTTCGCAAAATGTCCATTTCGCAAAATGTCCCTTTCGCAATATGTCCCTTTTGCACAATATTCCTTTCGCAATATGTCCCTTTTGCACAATATCCTTTCGCAAAGTGTCCGTTTCACAATATGTCCCTTTTGCACAATATTCTTTTCGTAAAATGTCCTTTTCGCAATATGTCACTTTCGCAATATGTACCTTTCGCAAAATGTCCGTTTCGCAATATGTGATATGTCCCTTTTGCACAATATTCCTTTCGCAAATTGTCCGTTTCGCAATATGTCCCTTTTGCACAATATTCTTTTCGCAATATGTCCCTTCCGCACAATGTCTCTTTTCTCCGGCAGTAGTGTAGTGTCCCTGTATATATATGTATATAATAGGTATATTAATTGCTTAATCGAGTAGTACCTGTATGAGCTCACTGCTATTGATAAATAAAAATGAAATGTGGCGCGTCTTTAATACGCCCTCGCCGACACCATGATCATGTGAGCTACCCACTTTAATTGTACTGTTAAAGAAATGATAAATAAAAATTTATCTTATGTATGATCGTATGATCGTTGTATAGAACGAGACGCAGATATACAGCTGTCTAGCTTCCTCTTTATAGACGTATGTGATTTAAGAATGCGTCGGTAAATTTATGTTGTGAATAATCATGCTCGAAAAAATGTCTTATTTTGTATTAATTGTAAAATACTCATTCGAATGAAAAATGTAATCGAAAATTTATATTATAATTTCTAAAAATACTTTAAATTCCATAGATAGTTTAAAAAATTCCTCTAACAAACAATTTCCGCTGCATGGATAAGAAAATAGCTTTAATGTAACTTCGTAAAGCGCTGCTGTACTAACACTTGTAAATATCATACAAACCATCACCATCGGACACACGTCAAAGAAATGAATATAGAAATTTCGATTTGCAGCTGAGATCAGTGACGACGAAGCTTGCAATGACAATATAGAAAGTGAACTTGGAGCTACTGTGATATATGAAAATGATAAAAGTAGTCCTCCGGTCGAACAATATGCAATAGACGACGACAGCGATGTCGTAATAGTGATAGGAGACGAGCAAAATATTCCCTTCGGCATAAATAACGGGAAGACAAAACGACAAAAGTTAATCACGGATCAAAATACGACAGAAAAGAGGTTTGTTGACGAGGTGGATGGAACGATGAAGCTAGGAGATGAGAGGGGGTTATCTGTAGAAGAGGAGAGGAATAAAAAATTGGGATACAGTAACGGTTTTATTGACACTGCAAATATAAGCGCTGAGAGGAACACAGACCTTAGCGATGAAAATGAAGGAGAGAGCGTTGAATCCATAAAGAATTATATGAAGTCATTGATGGAGGAAAACAAAGTAGATTAAACTACATACATAGTTTATTTGTAACAGTTGAGGTCAGACTCATAAGGTTCAGGACTCACAATGCCCTCTAAACATGTTTGCTTCTTTCATCGAGTAATGTGTTATAGATCAATGTGTAACATAAAATCAACTAAAACCTTACAAGCTTTCCCCGCGTTAAAAAGTATTCTATGTACTTTTCTACCATATTAGCTATCGCTGTGCAAAATTTCAGACACATAGATAGGTCCAGCCGTTTGACCGTGAAAGAGACTGTACGAACCCTAGGCTGGCTTAAGGATCGTAATTGAAAATAGTTTTAAATGATAAAAAGTTTAATGTAAAAATTATAATATAAAGTGCTATGAAAACTAGGTGCTAGGTAATGTGCTAGGTGAGTACGCGACACGGCGCGGTCAATTGCGAACTAAATTAAAATAAGAAATGTATATTGAGGTGCAGTTTGCTGACTTAGTCTAAATTACAATAAATGCGGTGAAAGGTGAATGTACGATGCGTAGCTCGTACATGCTCCCAAGGGCAAAGGGTGGGAGAAACGAGGTGAGATAAAACTGATATAAGATTAAATTGATTTGCTAAATAAGAACTAGGTTTAAAGTCCCTAAGAAAAGTCATAATTTGATTTCGGTGGGTGAGGAGAGGAACTACGAGCGTATTTTCGCGGAATAACACATTTCACTACACCATTATCACCGATATCGACACTTTCACATTGCTCACTAATGTTTGTGATAGAAACTGGCGATCGTGCTTCATCTCGGTGTGTAGTCGCTGCTAGTGCTCGGCGCGGCGCCACCGGCGGCGGCACAGGTGCCACGGCTCGCGGCTTCCGGCACCGTCTCCATGCTAGTATCACACACACTATGCTGACCACACCCAGTATCGAGTAGATAAGGACGTAATGATGGACGTCATGGTAACTTATCTCGCTAAATACTGGAGCCTTCTCTTTCATCCGTTTTATATCATGTGCTATTGCATCTAATTCCTGATTTTTATCTGCTGTCTGGTTGATGGAATCCCATGGAATTGAAATGTTAATTATATCGTTAATGGGATCCAAATTAGGCGTGAAGATCATCGGCTTCGTTTTCAATACACTCTGATCGGCGTTATGAGCGTATATTGTGAACTTATTGTTTTTCATGAAACAACCATGACCTATGCTAATTATACCAGTGGTGTTTAGTGGTACATTTGTAATTTGATCCTCGCATACAATGCGAATCTGACAACGATTGCAGCAAAAGTATAGGTACCTATTTATGCCCCTCAGTTCATTCCACTTATCGTCACATGTTAAAGTGCTGAATAGGCATTGCTTCGTTATTGGGTCAATGTCGCATAAACTGTCTTCCGATTTCATTTGGTATAATGGTTTCATTAAAAGGCAATAATATGTGTCACGGCTATAAAGACACGAGCTGACGTCATGCTTGCTAATCTTTGAATATGAATCCTTTGCTAAATTGACGGCGATCATTTCTGAAACAGGCATTATCTTTATACTGTGGGATTGATTGCTTTTAATCGGCACAGGAATTATGTTGTACATTTCATAGCTATCTCGGCTGGTGAGAGGCACAGATAATTCAAAAAGTAAACATTCTCGTAGCTTTCTAGTCTTTACGTGTAAAAATTGATAGATATTGCCGAGATCTGTGTGAATGTTCTTAATGGGTAATGATAAATCTTTAGAAATTTGGCTTGAAATTGTGCTAAGTTCATTTCTTAGTTGTTGAGGTGAAATTAATTGGAAATTGAATCTTAACATCCGTAACTGTGTTTAACAGGATTTCTTGAATATTTTTCAGGTAATTTAACATATTGCTTGCGGTTATAGTACTTAAGGTAAATTCTCCAATGAGCTTTAAATTATTAATTTCGGTGTTTTGTGAATTGACAGCGTTTTCAATGTCAATGAAATGGCGATTGATTAATTTTCTTATTTTATCCATTTGTTGCTCAGATCTCTTTAGCAAATTGTACTCCGCCTCGATTACCGAAGTTTGGTTTCGCCATATGTTTGCTAAATGTTGCTGGTTTTTGCTCAGTAAGGTGATGTCTTTTTTATATTGTTCGGCGAATCTCGCGTCTAGTACTCCGCACAATGAATTAGCGACGTAACCGACACCGTCGATAAGACCTCGGCGGCGTCTCTCGGGTCGCGTGGCCGCATGCTGGCTAAGCAACAGCTGGTCGTAGTAGTCTAGTTCCGAGAAACTGTGACGTAATTGCATGACACTGGTGTCACAATGTGTTTTAGATTTAATGTTAGTACACAATGTATCTAGGCATTTTAGATATTGTTTAAATGCTTCGACACCTTGCCAGTATGGATCCATATCGTAGTATATGACAATTTTCCAATGATCTCGTATTATTTGCATGTTGCTTACTTTATCAAAGTTACCTTGCTTGGTTTTTAATGCAGTTGTGTTGTAAGCAGACTGAGATATTGTCAAAATGCTCATAAAGAATAAAAATGATAATGCTAACGTAAGGAAGTTTCTAAAGCCTTTTCCTTGATCTACTTGGATTTTGATGCTGTTTCTTTGGTTCATGATTTGATTCTGTTTTTGCTTTGTTTTCAAGGTCGCAGGTAGGCGGTGCTGTGTCGTTATAATCATGAGTTTCAACTGGTAAGATGGATAATTTTACTACAGGCCGTTTTATGTTGCTACATTTTGTTTTTAATGATACGACCCGTACGAACCCGTCCGCTCCGGGGTGTAATTCGACAACTCTCCCCATTGCCCATCTTCCAGCTGGTAAATTAGCGTCGTTGATAGTAACTAGATCCCCGACCTTGATAGTGCTTTGCGGTGTTTGCCATTTGCTTCTTGAAGTGATTTGTGCTAGATATTCAGTACGCCATCTTTTCCATATGTCTTGGAATGTTTTTTGTACTAAATGCCACCTTGTTCGAAGATCGTTCTCTGTTTCTAAAATATCTAGAGTCGGACCACCTGTTAGAAAATGCGCAGGAGTGAGGCAATTTAAGTCTTCAGGGTCTTCACTTAAAGGACAGATGGGTCTCATACTGAGACACGTTTCCAACTGAGCCAACAGGGTCGACAGCTCTTCAAAGGTGAATTTTTGCTCCCCTATCACCTTTTTTGTGTGGTTTTTCAGACTTCTGACAGCCGCTTCCCATAGTCCTCCTGCTGATGGCCACGAGGGCGCATTAAAATGCCAAGTGATCTCCATTACTGTAATTTCATTTAAAAATTGCTCATTAAATACTGCACACAACTCTTGATATTCTTTTTTCAGTGCTCGATCTGCGTTTTTATTTGAAAATTCAAACGATGACTGGAACATGAAGAAGTCGTCTTTGGGGCTCCAATATAAACCCAAAGTTTTTGCGGTGTGCTCGCATTTAAAAGTGAAAACTGGATCAACGGAATTCTGAGTGCTGGTAATAGTATTTAAAATTTCTGGTTCATTTGAGGACCACTTTCTCAATATGAAGCCACCTGCTTGGAGAAGTGCTTGTAATTGTAACACAGTCCTGGCGCCTTCTTCAATGGTATGTGACCCATAAATGAGGTCGTCCATGTAAAATGACTGTTCTACTATTTTTGCTGCCTCTGGGTGTTTTTCTTTTTCATCGGATGCTAGCCGTCGCGACGTCATTATCGCCAAGAAGGGAGCTGCTTTCATGCCGTATGTTACTGTGGTAAGTTCATATGTTTGTACAGGCTCGGCCGGTGAATCTCTCCAAACGATTTTCTGAAGCGACTGATCACATTCTTGTACATCTATATTTCGGAACATTTTTTCTATATCAGCTGTATAACCGTATATAAATTGTCAGGGATTGAAGGTCGTGCTGTAGGTTGGGCCCAGTGTGCATTAGATCATTCAAACTTTTCCCAGTCGACGTCCTTGATGACGCATTAAATACCACTCGCAATTTTGTTGTCTCAGCTTGCACTCGATAGACACCGTGGTGTGGTAAGTTACAATCGACGGGTGTCTGATTACGTGACGCGGGCTTCATGTGACGTAATGATTTATATTCATGCATAAAGTCTCGGTACATATTTGTCATTTGAGTTTGTTTGCTTAATTTTAATTCTAAATTTCTAAATTGTGCTATTGCGGTAGGTTTCGAAGTGCCCAAATGTTCTTCGATATTTTCTTTTAGTGGTAATCTCACCGAGTACCTGCCATTTGGTTGACGTATAGTAGTTTTGTTGTAAAATTGTATGCAGTGCTGATCTTTGGAAGACAAGTCAGCGTAATCACCAACGTTTGTCTCACTGATATCTTCTATCTCCCAAAATTGCTTTAAATCTTCAATATTGTTTACAACGACATTACAGTGAAATGTTTTCATTGTTCCGCATAGTAACCACCCAAGTTGTGTTTGCTGTGCTATAGGTTCAGATATCTCTTGAACTTTAATTATGCCTCCCATCATGATCTGAGAGTAAACATCTGCTCCAAACAATATATCGACTGGGCTGCTCACATTAAAATCTGGATCTGCTAATTTAATATTTTTTATATGTTCCCATGCTGGTTTTACGAACGTTTCATTCGGTAAGTTTTTAATTAAGTTATTCATAATAAGCACGTTACACGTAAACGTATAATTATTATAAATAGAGGTGCATGTCACTGAAGTCTGCCCCTTGCAATTATTTTCTTTTTCTCCAACTCCAAAAATGACACCATGACATTTCTATCTTTTCAACTTCAAAAGTTGAGCCGCTTTTTCAGTTATAATTGAAATTTGCGAGCCTTGGTCAATTAAGGCACGGAAGGCGTAAGCAGTGCCATCCGCGGCGTAAACATTTACTTTTGCTGTTGCTAATAAAACCTGAGAGCATGCCTCACGTGCTACGGTGCTCACGTTTTGTTGGGGTGATTCATTCGAAGTTGATGGTGGTGTGGCGGTCTTATTGCCGAAGTATTTATTTGGACCTTTTTGATTATATGCTTCATGAAGAATGGTGTTGTGTTTTTGGGAACAGATTTGGCATCTTTTCTCTGAAGTGCAGTTATGATAATCATGTTTAAATAAGCAGTTGCTACATAATTTGAGATCAAATATAGTTTTACGTTACACGTTATTAGGCAAGCCAGCGAATTTAGTGCAGTTGAATAGCCCGTGAAACGGAATTTTGCAAAGAGGGCAATAAAGTGTAGCCGGCGCGTCATTCGTTGCAGTGGTCAGCACCTTTGGTGCATTGGCATAGTTAAAGTGATTATATTTAAAATTATGTTTCTTCGCAGAATAAGATGTTGCAATTGGATTTTGCTGTATGTTAGATTTTGTAATGCTTCGAGTATGCTCTTGCTTGCGACGGTTTGATGCTTCCATGGATGTAAAATTATCTTCTAAAAAGTTCATGAGGTCATCGAGAACAGGTATATCTTTCTTGTTTTTCAGGGAGTCGTTGTTTTTGGCTAAAGTTTCAGAGTCTAACTTCTGGGTTAGTAAGTGAACGATTACAGGTTCCCAAGTGTCCACCCCTAGTTTTCTTATGCCGTTGATACATTCCATGGTGACGTCATGAATCCTTTTAATTTGTGTAGATGATTTTTGTTGTAAGTTGGGCAAATCTAAAATGCTGTCTAAGTGTGAAGTGAAAATGAGCTTTGCGCTATTATACCGACGATTTAGAATCTCCAAGCATATGTCATAATTAACATTGCTAATCGATAGGTGTTGAATCAGTCTCTCTGGCTCACCTTTCAATTTACATTTTAAAAATTGCATTTTCTGAGCATTAGATAAAGTGCAGTTTTTATGTATGGAGTCACTGAATAAATCTTTGAATGATAACCACTGATTATAATTACCGTGAAAAATGGGAATTTCTAATTGCGGTGTTATTTTTTCTGTATTTGCTGTCGACCACCTTTTCTCGTTTAAACGATTTTTGAGATTGGTGTAAATATCTTCATGCTTGTTGAATGCGCTTTCATAGTCTTCATTCTCGCCGTTCAACTCACTATCGAGATCTACATGTAAGCTGTCAATTGCTGCCCAGCGAGACTGCAGCGATGCTAAAGCGTTATCGAACTGCCATGTTGTTTTTAATTTGTCTATCTCAACCTTTGCTACGTCTCTTGATAATGCCCTGAAATTGGCAGCTTGCTTCCGCAACATGTCATCCAAGTGACTAGTAACGCCACGCGACTCCTGTGTGTGCTGGACGGGAACTTCCTCACGAGAATGCTTCACCTGATATCTAGCACTCTCACTTTCAATCGTCTCTGTGCTAGGTGTGTGTGATTTATTTTTTAGTGAAGTTGAAGTTTCACCTTCAACCACAGCGACGAACGGTTTCTTTGCCTGCTGCTTCTCCACAAAACCTTGAAACTCTTCTGTGATAAGCGCTTTAACTGACTCATAGTACGCACTGGTTTGATCATATTCCTTATTTTTGAAATATTGATGCTCTCTGCTGAATTCGGTGCATATACGGTCATGGTTGTATTGAAAATCTCCCCAGTATGAATCGAGAGTTTCCAATTTTCTACGGAAGTAATCTGCTGTTTTCCTGCTTGCCCCATCTTTTTTGATGTTGGTAGCTAATGATTTGATAGCATCCAAAATTTCAAGTTGACTAGTGTAAAGATCTTCCATGGTTACTCAAATTATGCGACAAACGAGATGAAGAAGTGAATAAAAATTGGAAATCTCTTACTTGAAAGCCGATGTTGATGCTGGTGCGGTCAGTGGGTTGCTAGGAGGGTGATACTGTACTGCTGGTGGCGAGATTGTTCTCAACCAGTGCTGGAGTGCTAGTCGCGGGCCTCTGTGCCCACTGCTGCTCTGCTACTTGCGAGTCTTCTGGCTCGCTGGTGCTGCTAGTAACGAGTCTCCTGACTCGTCGGTGCTGGAGTGCTAGTCGCGGGCCTCTGTGCCCACTGCTGCTCTGCTACTTGCGAGTCTTCTGGCTCGCTGGTGCTGCTAGTAACGAGTCTCCTGACTCGTCGGTGCTCTGCTAATTTGCAGGATGTATCCCACAAATCCTCAAACGGAGTGTACTCCACGATGCTAGTTCACCGGGAAACGGAACGTTGCATTACACGTATAACTTAGGTGACGAAACACTAATTGAGGTCACACGCGCAATGGTCCCGTCTCGACGGTAGACTCGAAGGACCAATATGTACGAACCCTAGGCTGGCTTAAGGATCGTAATTGAAAATAGTTTTAAATGATAAAAAGTTTAATGTAAAAATTATAATATAAAGTGCTATGAAAACTAGGTGCTAGGTAATGTGCTAGGTGAGTACGCGACACGGCGCGGTCAATTGCGAACTAAATTAAAATAAGAAATGTATATTGAGGTGCAGTTTGCTGACTTAGTCTAAATTACAATAAATGCGGTGAAAGGTGAATGTACGATGCGTAGCTCGTACAGAGACAAACAAACATAAAAACTGACTTTTGCATCTATATTATTGGTGTGGGTTTACTAGAGTAGGTAAATGTGCCATATTATATTTTTATACATGTTAGATATTAGGTGTTAAAAATAGTGTTAATAGTTTTATTTTGTTCCTGTAAAAGTATGCAGGTAGTTTTCTCTATAATGCTTGAAGCATGATTTATTTGACAGCTTTAGGTTAGGTTCTACATTTTTTTAAAAATAGTTAATAGGTAGGTACCTATTCTTATATTTTTATATAAAAAAATTACATTAGGAATCCTTGATATTACCTAGTGAAATCATGCTTTGCCAGCAATTTTTTTTTCAGTATTGTCAGCAATTTTCGCATTCTACAATGTTTTGTGTTTTAGTGTCGTATATGTAGTTCATATTTCAGTAACTGTATTGCTAAGCATTTAGCAACGAGAAACAGTAGCCTGTTTCTCATTTCATCAAGTGGCGCCACTGAGTAAAATGTTTCTGATGACATCTGTCAAGCTACACAATGCGTAATGTAATGACACGACAATCTCTTTTTAGGATAAGCACAAACTATATCTATCCTTTAAACTTTCGCGATTTGAACACATAGTTATATATATATTAAAATTAATACAAATACAAATATCTTTATTGCCAAAAAACCAATTATGTACATATAATAGTTTTGAAGCCCTGTCTTTTTGCGTTAATATTATTATACTGTGTTGCAAAAAAAACAGTGTCTTCCCCAAATTTGAGTAAGCATTTACTACAAATTGTATACTAATGTTAGTTCAATTAATTTTAAAATTAATACGTAAATAAAATATTGATAAATAAAAATTAATGTTTTAAAAGCGCGATAAGTCCCGCAATTTTATATTTATTATAATATATATCCTGCTAAAATAACATTTGACAATTCACGGTCCTCATAGTTCAGTAGCGCCCCTAGCGGCAAAACACACAAAAGCCCTCATGAAGTTCAAATTACAACTGGCATTTCATCGACTTATACTTTGAAATTGCGGTAAGTTTCGCAGTTGTGAAATAAAGGCGGCATAAAGTGCACCACACTTAGATCATAGTTGCCTACAATGTTGCTGTATTCTTAGATATACCTAATTTTTCTCTTATTATTTTCATTAGAAATAATCAAATGTAACAAATTAGAAGCTCGACACTACAGCCATACATTTTACATTAATTATAATTACCTACTTATAGATAAGTCTGGTTTAACTTATGGGGAGCCAAAAGTTCAAACATCCAGTTATTCCATAACAAAATATATTTATTATTTCCTACTCTTTTACAAAACTCACAGTCGTTATTTTATCCTAAAATTGCTTTTAAGTAAAGACAACTCAGTTCTCCCAAGTGGTAGACAAACCAAACAATAGTCTTATCTTAGTGTTAGTACTAATAGAAAGTAGTAGAGAAGAGTATTCCTTTGTTATTTGAATACAAGTAGGTACTGTATGTGTATATCCTTACAAAAATTATTTATTTGATATGAATTTGTTTAAGTGTTTTTTCATCTAAGGTACTTACTACTTTTACTCGTGTACATTTTTGTTCAAACATTGTTTTGGTTATTGGTTTATAACACATGGTTATTGGTTCTAACTACCTCTTAGAATACATTTCTGCGCAACTTACAAACAAAATTGATTTAATAATGTTTATTCTATCTTTTCGCTTACACTAAATATTATTGTTGTGATCTTAATTTATAACGCTGCTATTATATATGGTGATGGAATAATGTATTCAGTATTATTTAATTTAAATACGTCGTTCAATAGATGCCGTAGAAAGATAGGATTTGACTTCTAAGCGAGAGGTCACTGGTTCAAATCCTATCACGGGCGTTCGTCTGATGTATTAACAGATGTATATAAAAAAAGGAAATAAAATCTAATCAATCTTAAACTTCATAAATATTGGCACGTACCCTGTACTAATTGAGGGTGTCGCAAACTTAGTCCTTTCTTTTAAATATCTTTACCTACTACTAATACGTTTACAATAGGAATCTGAAAGAAATATATATATTTTATATATATAATAGAATTCTGTAACATGATTTTATTAATAAAAGTAATGTAGTAAAGCACATACTTAAAATATCTTCTAATGTATCAGTATAGTTATTATGAGTTTTGTTATATCAAATTTTAGTTATTAAGTTACTATACTATAAGTCCAGGGAGTCAATTACGATGCACTGTAAACTCTTATTAAAACGTTTGTAAAGAAGTTTTAGCATTTATTACTCTTTTTTTTATATTGAAGAACCCAGAGAAATACTGTTTCTCTCTGCATAACTAGTTAGTATGTATGGCCAAAAATTATGCTCATTTGAAATTGTATTGGTGTTTTGTATTACTTACGTCGTCTGTATGGAAAATGTATTTGTCATAAAATATTATTTTTTCTGTATGTCATGATCACATATTATACACTTATAATCAAATTGCGTTGTAGGTGGCAGCTTCTGTAAACGTAGAAATTTAAATAAAAAGTAAAAAGCTACGAGACGGCGCACATATAGCAAAGCGCATCGCAAACAATTTTTGGCGTCAAATAATTATCAACATTATTTACGTTGAAGTAAAATAATCATAGACGTAATATAAAAGGATGGTGCACTGCAGATGTTTTGACAATTTCAATTTAATCCGTATACTTTAACAATAAGGTTGTTATTGATTTGTAGAACAAAACGGCCCAATTGAGAGAAACCAGGGTGGGGGGTGTCCTTGTCTAACAACCTGCCAGTCCTTTATATGTTCTATACTGGTATGGTATATATATATAAGTTTTCCATACAAAAGAAAAAAAAAGGGACAAACTCCGTTCAAGGTCGGCCTCATGGGGGCCGGTGTACGCGATCAAGTTTAATATGTAGCAGGTCTGTGAAAATAATAAATCGACTTCTCCAGCAGTCGCTTCGATTCGCTTGTGTTCCTATTTACATTACGTAAAGTTTATTTTGTGTTATAGTATCTAGAATTTCAATAGTTTTAATTTGTCTTTAATGTTCAAATCAAAGTTTGTTTTATATTTCTTTTGAGTAACGTAACTTAATTTAAGTTTTTCCTTAGGATAGCTTTTTCGAAGTCAAGTTCCGTTATGTATAAGTGAATATATCTAGTTAATAATGTCTTACAATTACTTAAACAATATTAAATGTCTTTGTGTATGAAATTTGATTTCTCAATAAAGCATAATAAAGAACCGTTTTTTTTTGTTTATATATGCACCTATGTATAATATAGATAATAATTTTAGATCTTTTACCAAAACTTTTAGTTTTCATCAACGACTTCAAATGCTGCGCTAGTAATTTGCAGTACCAAATTGGAAATTTTTATCTCCATATCTCTGGAGATACTCATCAGATTCAATCGGAAATTACAATGGCACCAACTTGGAGATGTACTCTACCAATTTAAAAATCTTTCGAATCGGGTCACAATTGACATAGTGATCACGTAACAAACATAAAAATTGGTTGTCTGTAAAGTTGGTTTACGGACGATAGTTTAACATGACAACGTCATAACAAAACATTGATGAAATCGGTGCTTGCGTACAATGAGCGTAACGGGACATTTTTTGTGCATGCAGCCGGCGTTAATCGATTTGTTAGACGTCGCGTCAAAAACGGACAAATTGAGAACCTCTGAGAAGTTGGTTGAAAATTATGTCTGTCTTCTACCTTTCCGATCGGGATAGTATGGTAGAATAGCATACATTATAACGCAGGTGCAACCACAGGACGCGAGTAATTCTAAGGAACTGGGCCCCTAGACAAAATCCAATTTCCTGTTTTTATTCACGCTAACGCAAGGTCAAAATGTATGGAATAACATTTGTTTCCGCAACAAAAATGTCATTCCCATACATTTTGAACTTGCGTTAGCGTGAAGGCAAACAGGAAATTGGATTTTGTCTAGGGGCCCTGGATTGATAAGTTAAGCAAGCCGGGCGACTTGTATCGGACAGACAAGCACTTGTCGTCACCATAATCCTACCATAAGTGTGACAGAGAGCGCAACAGGCAGCGTCTTGTTTCCACATTTTATTACCTCGAGGAAAGCGAGTGTTCGACATTACTAGCAAAGAGAATACAATTTACGTTATTATAGTAGAGTGCAGATCCAATACAATGTTATTTCTGTTACTCTCACTGCATTGGTTGGACAGAGACATGCATTTTTTTAAAAACGCCTCATAGAAGAATTCCTTACCAAAGTACAACGCACTACTACGCATCAGCGCTTTTTGCCGAAAAACGAAAAACGCTTTTACAGTAGTCTGTGCAAATAGAGAACCACCTTGTCGTTACGATGAACTAACATTCAAAGCGTACATACCTAACCTACCTAGTAGCACACGATAAGGATAAAAGTAGTTTTCTACCAAGTATTAAACATTTTTAGTCGTGCTAGTAATGACAGCAGTGTTGTCAATGCAACAAAAACAGTAAATTTAAAACGAACGACGACTGTGACGACGACCGATGCGACCTCAATTTCTACGACGGTTCTCTTTTTGCACAGACTCTAGTGCAAACTATAGCATCTCAATAAAGCTGTGCTAGTTGTCCTTACATTATAATAAGTAATTTCAATAAAACACAAAGTTAAATACATTAATAAACATTTAATTTAGCAGATCTCATAAATTCAATATAAACATAAATACAAAATTGCAAAATAAAATGCATCATCAATGCAACTGTGTGCAACAAAACATAAATATTGTATGAGTTTCATACGTAATTTTTAGGGTTCCGTAGCCGAATGGCAAAAAACGGAACCCTTATAGATTCGTCATGTCTGTCTGTCTGTCTGTCCGTCCGTATGGCACAGCCATTTTATTCCGAAACTGTTAGGACTACAGAATTGAAACTTGGTAGGTAGATGTATTCTGTGAACCGCTTTCCGATTTTTATACAAAAGTAAAAAAAATAAAAGTTTAAGGGGGGCATCCCATACAAGGAACTGAAACAAAAAAAAAATGTTTCTTCAAACCTATACGTGTGGGGTGTGTCTATAGATAGGTCTTCAAAAATGACATTGAGGTTCCTAAAATCATTTTTTCTCAAAGTCAATCATTTGAATGATAGGCGCGTCTTAAGTGGTGAAATGTGTGTCCCCCCCTCCCTCTAACTTTTAAAGTATGGGAGTTAAAAATCTAAAAAAAATATATACTGTAGATCTAAGATCTACCTATCGTCAAACCAATTTTCGTTGTTAGTTTTTATTAAGATAAAAACTAACAACGAAAATTGGTTTGAACGAGATACAGTCAGCAGTTTTTGATATATGGCGACCGCAAAGATAACTTTGTTCATACAATTCATACAATCACTATGAAAAACAAAGTTAATTATGTAGTTGCGAAAAATCATAGTTATGGAATACTTGACTGTGTTACGGAACCCTACGAGTGCGAGTCCGACTTGCACTTGGCCAGTTTATTTAAGCTATTGCATAGCTTCTATCGCGTGCCTTGAGCGTGGAGACCGAATCCAGAAATTCCGTAACGAAAATAAAACCTAACACCCCAACGAACCTCTTTTTTAGGGTTCCGAAGCCAAAGGGTACCAACGGAACCCTATTACTGAGACTCCGCTGTCCGTCGGTCTGTCTGTCTGTCTGTCTGTCTGTCTGTCCGTCTGTCACCAGGCTGTATCTCATGAACCGTGATAGTTAGACGGTTGAAATTTTCACAGATGATGGATGTATTTCTGTTGCCGCTATAACAACAAATACTAAGAACAGAACAAAGTTAAAAATTAAAGAAAAGTTAAAAAAAAGTTTTTTACGATAGCGCAGCGCCACCTAAGTTGCTAAGATGGCGCTATCGTCTTTACCTTAATCTGAATCTCGGAAGTGGCTCCAACGATTAAATAAAATTTAGTATACCTACAGGGGATTTCGGGGGCGATAAATCGATCTAGCTAGGAGTCATTTTCAGAAAATGTTGTTTTATTCGTATTTTTAATAATCAACTTTATTGATAATCAACTTAAAATATGACTCTTCCCGACATCTATTGGCGAGTAGAAGTACTGTATCAGTAAAGCAGTTAGTTGCTCTCAATTAAAAAATATAGTATTATTATTCGTAAGTGGCAAAAAATACCGAGCAAAGCTCGGTCAACCAGATATTTAATAATATTAATTACTACAATTACTATTACCACTATTACTGTTAATACTATATAATACTATTCTACCTTTGTGTTAACGTTTACTCAGTTTGTGTTAGAAGTTCGTTAGAAATTCGACCGATGGCGTTCGGAACCCTCCGTGTGCGGGACAAAGTCTGACTCGCACTTGGCCAGTTTTATTTATGCCTTAGAAGAGATAAGGTCGTCTTTGATTTCACACATCATCAATATAATGGTAAAACTTGATAAAATGAAACACTTGCGTGTGTTAACGGCGTACAACGCCATCTATCGGATTTTTAATTATATTACTGCATGTAATGCCTAACTACTAAAACGTGACGTACGTAAAAATTCAAAATGAAACATTTGCGTGTGTTAACGGTGTACAACGCCATCTATCGGATTTCATCCCCACTTCACATGTAGGGGAGCTACCCTAACCGCTTATATACCCCCTCGGACCGGCTAATTTTGATTTTGCCTTCTCGTTCCTTTTTCAAATATAAATTCCGAATTCTATTTTCAAATTATGTCAAGGGTGAACAAGTCCTCGGAACTTTACATAATTCCTCCTTGTTAAACACTTACTGCCTTCATACATGTAGCCATGACACAGATAGGTGTATAGGTATTTATCATCTACAAGCTGGCCCGGCGAACTTCGTACAGACTTTCTATTTCACGATGAAGGTTTGGCCATGGTTGTAGTAGTGACATGTACAGACAGGCGCGTTTGTGTGTGTAAACTGAAGGAGCGTTAGCAAAGAAATGTGAAACACATTTTTAAATTAAGCCTTATTTTTTTTTTACTGATACTGAACTGAATAAATAATAAGTGTTTAGCGCCTTCAACATATTTTTATGTAAAGGGAATAAAATATGATAACTTACTAGAAATACTCAGGTTGTCATGTCATAAATTTTTATTTAGCAAAAAGAATAAAGAATAGATCAAAAAAACAAAGTTGAAATAATTAGCTATTTTAATCACTGCCAGATTCGTCTTCGGATTCTGATTCGCTGTCATCGGAATCATTTTGCAGATTAATCATAAACTCAAAATCCAGGTCAACATATTTCAAGTATTCCTTTTAAATTTTTTCAACATGACTACAGGTTTTATGCCATGTTTCTCTAGTAACTTTGTTCAAGCTTTCATTGATACGAGTAAGTTTTTCTGTATATGTCATGTTTTGCACAATATTCTTTGAAGAGAAGAGACGTATTACATCAAAACCTTTGGTCTTGATAAAGTTATCGATTTTGTATGTTATGTGTTGATCTTTGTGTTTTTTAATTATGTCGTACAATTCCAATTTAAGGCAAATTTGTTCAAATGCTATGCCCTTATCTCTGAGCCATTGCTGCATATCTGCTTTCTTTGTTCCCGATGTTGGTAGTTTTTCAGCTCGTGTATTGTGATAAGAAGCATTGTCTAAGACAATGACTGCGCCTTCGGGTAAATTGGGTTAAAGTTTTTCGTTGAGCCATTTAATATAATTATCATAGCTCATATTCGAATGATAATCGCCAGCTGTTGAGTTGGCCTTGTAAACCAAACAGGCATTTTTAATAAAGCCATCCTTTGTTCCCGCGTGCACCAATATAAATCGAGTGCCTGTGCTAATCTTCTTCAAAAATGGCATGCTCTCTTTTTTTTGTGCCCAGGTGTTGTTTCGCACGTGTGTTGAAAGGACATAACTTTCATCGGTGTAGACAATTGGTCGCGCTTGAGAGCGATATTCTGACATCTTCTTTAAATATTTTAGGCGCCACATCTGTATATCATGACGTTCAGTCAAAACTTTACGGTTATTTTCTGTTTTACGCCACTTGTATCCTAATTTCAGCAATAACTGACGAAGCGTTTCGAGACAACCTTCAAAGCCAATTTTAACCACCTAACAGACAATGAATGTCGTGTTACCTTTTAGATGAAATTGTTTTAGGCTTTTATGAACGAAGAGATCGTATCGGAAATAATATTCTTAAAATGGCTAAGCGGGTTCTATCGGCACCATTGGCTTACATATGCAATCTCAGCATGTCCTCTGGCATTATACCGGAATGTTTAAAAATCGCGGATGTTACACCAATTTACAAAGCTGGAAACAAAACCACCGTATCCAACTACAGACCTATATACCTACTGCCTACGGTCTCCAAAATCCTTGAAAAACTCGTCAATAAAAGGCTACTGAGTTTTTTAGAGAAAAACAACCTCTTGTCTCCAAACCAATACGGCTTTCGCAGTAACAGATCAACCGAAGATGCTGTGGTCAGTCTAATCGATAACGTCATTGGTAAAATGGACTCTGGTAAGAAAACTATTGGTGTGTTCCTTGATCTGGCCAAAGCGTTTGACACGGTGTCACGCCCAATCCTACTTAAGAAGCTAGAGCATTTAGGTATCCGTGGCTGTGCTTTAGACTGGTTTGGTTCATACCTGAGTAGAAGAAGGCAAAGGGTCCGGGTAGGTGACACTCTGAGTGACTATGCTAGTGTTGATTTCGGCGTGCCCCAGGGAAGTGTCTTGGGTCCATCCCTATTCCTTTGGCCTACATCAATGACATCTGTAATCTTAATATTGCACAAACAAATATCTATGCCTTTGCTGACGATACAGCATAAATTTTCTATGGTGATGGCTGGAATGAGGTCATTGATATGGTCCAAAGAGGGCTTTCCAAAATTGCGATCTGGCTTCAAAATAACCTTCTCTCACTCAACACCAGCAAAACTAAATTCGTAGCATTCAGAATTTCTCAACGCACCAAACCATTAATACCAATTCAACTCCAACTTCATCAATGTACAAACCTTACCAACAAACCATGTACTTGTTCTTATATTGAAGAGATTGACAATATAAAAAACTTAGGTATTATTTTAGACAACAAGTTAAATTGGTCCTTACAAATCAACGCGCTAAGAAATCGGCTTATAAAACTAATGCATATTTTTAAAAATCTTCGGACCATTGCAGACGAAGCAACTATAAAGATGGTTTACCTATCTCTCTGCCAATCTATCCTTAGCTATGGCATCGTCTGCTGGGGGTCCGCGACTAAAACTCAACTTATAACAGCGAGCGGTGCTCAAAATAGCATATAACAAACCCTTTCGATATCGAACTGAGCAACTCTACACAGACACGAAACATTTAACAGTCTGGCAGCTTTATATCATGGCAACAACATTACGTTACCACAATTATGCACCTTTAACACTCTCCGTGTCTCAAAGATCCACGCGCCGTAACAAATGGAACACTCCTCAAGTGAGATCGTTATTTGCAAAAAGATCTTTTGCGTTTAGGGGTCCATATCTGTATCAGGCACTTGATAGGTCGCTTGACATACTCAAAGACACACGTCCTAAATGCAAATGGAAAGTAGCGACCTTCTTGAGAACGATGAGCTATGAGGATACAGAGCTGCTAATGAAAGGGCTCTCCTGACAAAGTAGGCCTGATTCGTGTCCTCCAAACTCCACAGTAAAAACACATTGAATTAGGATGACAAAAGGCGGATCAGGCTGTTAAACGTTACGTATTACTCCGAGGTAATCTCGGACTCGCTGCCAAAATACTAAATCATTTTTTTCTTGAGTATACACGACACATTCATCTACAACGACACATTCATGATGGAGTTTCTGGAGGACATCTAGGAGTCAAGAAAACTCTTGTGAAGGTTCGTCAACGATTTTACTGGGTACACAGCCGCGAGGATGTGGAAGATTGGTGCAGGAAGTGCACCGCGTGCGCATCAGTAAAAGGATCAAAGACAAGAAGTAAAGGACAACTAAACACAATTGTACAATGTTGGAGCACCATGGGAGCGCATTGCTGTGAATGTTGCCGGGCCATTTCCCGAGACTGAAGAAGGCAACAAGTACATCATCGTAGTACAAGATTACTTCAGTAAATGGCGAGGTTTTCACGACACCAAACTAGGAAGCAAAGACAGTCGCAAAGAAGTTGGTGCAAGAAGTGATCTGTCGATTTGGTTTACCGATGGAACTGCATTCCGATCAAGGAACTTCGAGTCTGCCCTATTCCAAGAAATGTGCACCCTCCTCGGGATCCAAAAGACGCGGACAAAGGCAGCTCATCCACAGTCAGACGGAATGGTTGAGAGGTTTAACCAGACGTTGGAGAATCACCTGGCTAAAGTCGTGGACGCACATCAACGAGACTGGGATCAGTACATACCTCTGTTCTTGTTGTCATACCGTTCCGCTACCCATGACAGCACTGGTATGACTCCTGCTAATGTGAATTTTGGACACGAACTAAGACTTCCTATCGACGCCATAACTGGTTCCCCGCCAGAAGCTCCGAAGCCTGTAGCCTACTATGTCAGTGATCTTCGTAGTCAGCTGGACGACAGGATAGTTCGAGAGAATAGTTTAAAAACTGGTGAGAAAATGAAGACCCGGTACTATCATAGAGCGAATACGATGGGTTTCGAAGAAGGAACTCTCGTCAGCTAGGCTATTCTGTAAGCTATCTCGAAGGCGGAATCTGCGGTGAGATTCGAATTTCGTACAACGAAATTCATTCGTATCACGATCGTAATACGGTTGAATTTCGTAATACAAAATTCAAATCTCACCGCGGATTTCGCTGTCGAGATAGCTTACAGAATAGCCATACTGGTTGCACAACCCACTACGAAGGAAAGGAAAGTTCCGTTATGTATAAGTGAATATATCTTATATCTAATTAATAATATGTCTTACAATTACTTACAAACTACTTTAATGTCTTTATCTATGAAATTTGATTTCTTAATGAAGCATGATAAAGAAGTGTTTTTAGGGTTCCGTACCCAAAGGGGAACGGGACCCTATTACTAAGACTCCGCTGTCTGTCTGTCTGTCCGTCTGTCACCAGGCTATAGCTCATTAACCGTGATAGTTGACAGTTGAAATTTTCACAGATGGTGTATTTCTGTTGCCGCTAGAACAACAAATACTAAAAACAGAATGAAGTTAAAAAAAATAATAGAGGGTCCCCATACAAGAAACGTGTTTTTTTCGGCATTTCACGCCATCTATGAAGACTTAGTTAGGTAAACGTCAGATAGATGGCGTTATATTGAAATGTCGATCCCTAACACCTTGGTTAGACGTTAGATGGCGTTATAAGAAATAAAATGTTTATTAGTTATTATTTTTTGCTGGCGAAAAATGATAGTGGTATTTTTTGCTCGATCTTATAAAAGTGTAGTGTGTTACGGAACCCTACTAGTGCGAGTCCGACTTGCACTTGGCCAGTTTATTTTGTTTATTTATGCACCTATGTATATTACAGATAAATAATTTTAGATCGTTTACAAAAACTTTTAGTTTTCATCATCGACTTCAAATGACGCGATAGTTATTTGCAGTACCAAGTTTAAAAATGTTTAAGTAACACCGGTGAAACCACGGGACGCGACTAGTTCTAAGGAACTAGTAGGAACCGGATTGATAAGTCAAGCACAAGCCGGGCGACTTGTAGGTGAGTCAGACAGACAAGCACTTGTCGTCAGGTTTCTTCACCTGATGTTAGGTGACGATGCGGTCAGTACCCTGTACCCTAAGTACGAGTTTTCATCGTAAACGCTTATGACAGTAACCATAATACGAGTTTTCATCGTAAACGCTTTTAACAGATCTCACATAGTTTCCGACATATTCTGGATCTCTGATTGCTCTAAATTTATTGAAGTATAAAAACCACTAGAAGCGCTGTACTGTTTTTCATACAAAATTTGTTCGATATACGATATCGAGTTTGTTATGAAAACTCGAACTAAGCGAACTGGGATGGTGTCGTTCTTATCAACGTATGGTTTGTCGCTGTTAGACACATTTTTATATAATTACTCTATTTTCCCATCTAAAAGCAAGATCTCGCAACATCACAAGGCGCTGCAGCGTAGGTTACGTATTATAGTAATGTCAAACGCTCGCTGCCCGTGCTGCCTTACATCAAACTGTGCTAGGCAAAGAGAATATAACCACTACGTTAAGAAGAGTCGGGACTCCCATAGAGCAAACTGACCAAATAGCGAAATGTCAAAACACAGGGCTTTTATAGTAGCCAAAATACCAGCGAAATAATCTTTTGCTAATTGACCAACATAACAAAAAAAAACCTAATGATGTACTGTGTCGGCAAAAACATCGATAACGATCGAACTACTGGTGCTTGGTCAATACTTTAGAAGGTTATATTTTGTACTTAACTAATATTGTTTTAGTGGTTAGATTGTGAAAGTTATATTTTTCCTATTTTGGTTTAACAACTCCACCACTAAGACAAAACCAGTTTGAGAAAATGATAGGCAGTAAAACAAAATATAAAATTTTATCAAGTTTTTTATTTTTGGAGTATGATGCTCTGTAGGGTTCGCTCATTCGGTATCGGCATCAGCAGCTTAAGATAACGATATACCTGTAATGTAATATTGACTTATTAGTTTATCGCTTAACACTAATTTCTGGGGCATGCTGTATACAGGGCTGGATTTAGGGGAGGGCAACCGGGGCAGCAGCCCCGGGGCCTACACACACCGTACAATAAAAAAAATTCAAACATCTAAATCATCAACGATATTTCGGTTAAAAAACCGGCCAAGTCGAGTTGGACTCGCTCATCGAGGCTTCTGATGGGTACCAATTAAGCTAGACCTCTAAATTGTATGAGCACTCAGAGACCTATCTTAATTGGCGAAACTAAGTATGCGGAGTACCCTTTAATTTACAACATTTTTTTTTAATGTTTCCTTTATTTGTGATATAAGACCTTGCTTCTTGTCAAAATTTGTGATTCTAGGTCAACGGGAAGTAGGTTTTGGGTCGAAAACCTATAGGGTACTTCCAGTTGACCTAGAATTGTACATTTTAGTTAAAAGCAAGGTCTTACAGCACAAGTAAAGGAAAAATTCCGAAGATTAAAAGAAGTTGATAGTTCAGGTAAATTGTGGTAAGTTTTGCGAAAATCTAAATTTGCCCATATCTTTTTATCGTGTTGCCTCAGGACCTTGATTTTTATACACCTATAGGGACTATAGACCTCAATATCTTCAGTATCTTCTTCATCTTCAGTATCTCAGTATCATCACACGGACAGACAGACAGACACACGGACAGACGGACAAAAATTGATCTTATAAGAGTTCCTTTTTTAACCTTTTGAGGTACCAAACCCTAAAAAGCTCGGAAGGTTTCGTTCGTTAACGCTAAAATTTCATTTCAGATCATTCTTATTTCCGATTATATTTATATTATTTTTGGTTATAAATAAAAGAATCTATACTACTTGGTTTCACAATAAATTATTTATTGGAAAACTCAACTGAAAAATTATCTGTAAGTATTAGTGGACGCCTGAAAGGGTCTAGGTATAGTGCCAGTTGCGGTAGCTTGAAGTTCGTCTTGATGTATTCATCACCAGAAGGACGAAATCATTGCCCGATGATGAGTATGAGCTTGCGGACATTGTTGGTTAAAATTACTCAATATCACTTTGATGGTTTATCCCTATTAAAATATCGTCATGACATCTCGCGAAATTACACTTCTATTCCGATCACTGATCATATCATAACCATATAATAATATACACTATCGATATCGACAAGCACCGCAATGCGCCCCGCACTATTTTTCACAAAGAGTTTATAAAGATTGTTAATTGATGAAATATTGAGATATTTGGCCTATAGAAGCAGTAAACGGCTATTATTTTAAGATATTCTACTAACTGAGCTTCATAAACTGGAAAACCATAAAATAACGTTTAGTAGAGTAAGTCTTTGCAGTCCTTAACCCGCATATTTCACTATTTATGTTTCATTATCACTTTCAAGCAAGGTGTTAATAATCAAACACCTTAAATTCATGCTTTCTATAGTCCACACTAGGTTATTTATTGTAGAACACAAAATAAAACAATAAAATAATTATTTTGAAAAAAGCCGATTAACACGCTACCACAGGCTAAGTAGAAATACATGCTAGTCACAGACTAAGTAGAGATGAAACTTCTTTTTCTTCAATTTCTTCACATCATGCTACTTGATGGCATTTATTATGACAACCAAACGAGAGAGATAGTAAGAAATAGTGAGTGAGACGAATATAGACTTCCATCGGACGCGCCCCCCTTTTCATAGATCTTTTTTTTGTACTGCAGCTTCAGTAGACTGGTGCTAGGGACAGAAGCGTGTTGTACGATAGCCGCTAATCTTTATACATTTTCATAATATTTACATCGATACGACAGTGCAGTTTGATTAGAAATTCGACTATATAGTAGAGTGCAGATCCAATACAATGTTATTTCTGTTATGTCTTTGTCCAACCAATGCAGTGACCTGTCACTGCATTGGTTGGATAAAGCATATATAATGCATTTTTTTAAAACGCCTCATTGAAGATTACTTTACCAGAGTACAACGCACTACGACGATTCGGTGGTTTTTGCCGAAAACTAAGTATTTCGCTTTTACAGTAGAGTCTGTGCAAAAAAAACCGTCGTGGTGTTACGATGAACTAACAATCAAAGGTAAGGAAGGAACGTACATACTTACCTAGCAGCACACGATAACGATAAAAGTAGGTACCTACCAAGTATCACATTTTTAGTAATGACAACAGTGTTGTCAATGCAACAAAAACAATAATTTAAAACGAACGACGACCGACGCGACCTTAATTTCTACGACGGTTCTCTTTTTGCACAGAATCTAGTGCAAACTATAGCATCTCGACAAAGCTGTGCTAGTTGGTCCTTCCTTGAGCTAAGCGAGATTAGATATCAGTTTGGCTTGCCGATTTAGCTGCTACCTAAACTTTAACATTAAAATAAGTAATTTCAATAAAACACAAAGTTTAATACATTAATAAACATTTAATTTACCAGATCTCATGAATTCAATATAAACATAAATACAAAATTGCAAAATAAAATGCATCATCAATGCAACTGTGTGCAACAAAACATAAATATTGTATGAGTTTCATACGTAATTTTTTTTATCAAGCAACGCTAAATTCGCACAGTATTAAGAAAAATATAACTGGAATGAAGATATCGGTGGATAACAAAATACTGTTCCTATGGCATTAAATATTATTTTATATAAAATAGTTTTAGTAAGTATTCAGAATAATACCCGTATAATAATCAATATATTTATCAATATATTTTATTACTGTACAAAATCTATATAATTAAGATTAATTTTGTGACAGATCTCGGCTTTATCACTAAATTGACTTTATTGGCACAATAGATTACGTGTGCCAACTTCATCACGAATAAAAAACGTTATGTAAGGCATAGACAATTCTTTTTTTTTTAATTTATGAGTATACTGTGCGGTTTAGCCATTCTTCCAGGGAGAAAGTGGCGTATTCGCCGCCCGACGATCTTCCCTTGAACGTATCTGAAAAATAAAAATACTTTAAATTACGGGTAAAACCTGGCGCGAGAACATTGACTTTAGTAACAAGCGTGTTAGTGCCAGAAAATGGACCATTGACAAGATTTTTTTTTTAAATTGATAAGAGTTTTAGGTACTCTATAATATCATTGATCAATGTTCCGCGGGAGGGTCCTGGTGACCTGCAATACAGGTTTTTACAAAACCTACAGCAGGCACCAGTCTCTCACAACGTATAATTATATGCCTTTATGTTATAATTATGTCCTATAAACTTAAGTCCTACCTATTTGTAATTTGTTTTTTTTTTGTACTTTGTAATTTTTGTGAGAGAAATAAATGGATATATTATTATTATTATTATTGATGTAATAAATAATGTAAATCGGAATTATTTCTTAAAATCTTTTCGAGAGCCCATAGGTAGATGATATCATTTGCGAGTAGTTTATACATAAACAAAACGTATGTACGAAGTATGTAATAAAATAATTTAGCAATATATTTATCTAAATAAATTAATGTATTACTACTGCAAATAATATTTAGATTTGTGGGCTTATTTGGTGCTACTATTTTAATTTATTTAACAGAAACAATTAACTGTAAAAATTCACATAATATAAAACTTAGTTCACACCAAAGCAGCCTATTCGAGTGACAGTGATAGCATGTCAAGTGGTTGTCATAATCAGAAATTAATTTCTGATCATGATTTAATAGCGGTTATTTTGGACCAAATTATATTACCAATATGACACAGTTTAAGTTACATATTGTACCAAAAATAATGATATAAAAACTGCAGTTAATTTTAAATATTCATACCTACCAATTTAACTGAGTGACAATTAAGAATATAATAAGAATTACATAACAACTTTAACTCTAATAGCTTTAAGGCATTGATATGAAATAATGATTGTTAAAGCACTAAATTTTTATTTTGGTCAATGATAGAGTGAGAAAGCATTATAGCATTAATTTCATTATATGCCTCTGTCACCATAAATGTTGACGTTGATAACGAAAAATGAAGTCTACGAAATGATACATAATACACGGTGTCAGAGGAAAACCTACGCTTCACAAATTGTTAGTACCTATTCGAGAAATATTTTATTTTATTTTATGTATCATTAATGCCCGAGATATTGCAATTCATTTTATTAATTTTTTCTCAGTAATTATGGCTAAGTATATTAGTTTTTTTATTATCGGAACAATTAATTTTTCAAATATTAATTAAAGTTTCTGACGCAAACTAATTATTTTTAGAGAAAAATAAGACGCCGTGTATAATGTACAAAAGTTGTCTGCCTGCAATGATAAATTGCCCATTAGTTATATCAATTCATAGAAGTTTTTATTGTAATATATATTCTTAATGGATAGTTAAATCGTATTTAATTCGTTGCCGGTTTATATCAAATAAACTCCCAAAGTATTTCTTCACTACAGGCAATAATATATTTTTTTATTATAAAAACTCACGTTCATTTTAAACTTATAGATTTAAAAACGGGAATTTAACGTGACTTACGCGATGTCGATATAGCGATCGACATATGTTTCGGCCTCATCCGGAGGCCTTCTTCAGGATCTTGAGTGCGGGGCGCTCGTCGACGCGTCGCACCTCGCACTGCGGGCCGCTGCTCGTGCCGCGCGGGCGGACGGAGCGGGCGGCGGCGGCGGCGGTGGTGGTGTTGGTGGGGGGTAATGATGCGGTGTACATAGTGGAGGCGCGGGATTAGGTTGGAGGGCTTCGTCTTCATCACTGCTGTTTACCTCAGACGAGACCTCATCCAACCGGCAGACGGAACTCACGGTGTCCTCCTCACTGTTGCCACTGGTGACGTGCTTTCCATGAAGAACGGTTTTCCACGTATTTGACAGGTACCACCCTCTGTCTCTGTTGAAGTTACGACGACGACTGATCTCAATGGCTTCTCGGATTTTGCGGGGTACAAAGTACTTTTCACGCGCCAAAATCCGTGCCTTGTCAAATCTGATGTAGTGCGTCGTCCCAGATGTGAGAGCGTGCTCTGTAACCGCCGAGCTACCGCTGTCCACGTTCTTCATGGAAGCAATGTGTTCTTTGAGTCTTGTGGACACGTTTCTTCTGGTCTCGCCTACGTAGCTTGCACCACAGTCGCAAGGAACGACGTAGACCCCAGGAGCTCCTAGGTGGGTCCATGATAGAAAATTAAAACACCTGACAAAAACCTCAGAGCAACGTCCTTCCGACGTCAACCGTTCAGTGGTGGAGAATCAGGCGGTTGTAAATTTATCGTCGCAGGTACTCACTGATAATGAAAAATCGGTATTATCAAAAGGTCTTAACTTTGCACCCACACCGCGGAAGATACCCGTCGAGGTGATCATCACCGGTATCGAGGAAACGATCTCCCGGAATAACATACCGATTCATGACGCTGAATGTTTACGACAAGAAGTAGCATTGACATTGCGAAAATCCAAGGTACCTAAATCCAACATCTCGAACTCGGAAATGTTTGCACTACGTAGTTTACGTAACAACACAGAGCTTTTAGTTTTACCCGCAGATAAGGGGAATGCAGCAGTAGTCGTGGACACAGCACAGTACGAACAGAAAATAAACCAGCTCCTCAGTGACGGTAATACTTACAAATGTGTTACATACGACCCTACATCTCGAGTAACTACCAAACTGAGTACACTACTGCGTGCATTAAATGAAGATCTGTACAGTAGATTACGCCCTTTGAACCCAACTGCACCGAGAATTTATGGCCTACCTAAAATTCACAAGCCGTCGTGGCCTTTGAGACCTATAGTCAGTCAAATCGACTCACCCACTTATAAAACAGCTCGATACATGGCTGACATGCTACTTCCATTAACAGGAAACACCACAAGTTTTGTGAGGGACTCGCGACACTTTATACAGCTCCTAGATGAAGTAACATTAGGTGAAGACGAACTGATGGTGAGCTTCGACGTCACGTCATTGTTCACGAACGTACCGATAGAGGACACACTCAAAATTATAACGGATTTATTCCAGAGAGCTCTTATACCTATCGAGTACATGAACATAATAAAGTACATACTGACAAGTGGGTATTTTAAGTGGCGCGGTGAATTTTATATTCAGACGGAAGGTGTGGCCATGGGTTCTCCTATAGCTCCAGTAGTTGCGAATATTTTTATGGAGTGGTTCGAGACATCGGCACTACACGACATATCCTTTAGACCGAGATACTGGTGGCGATATGTGGATGACGTGTTTGCTATTTTACATAAGGACCATGTAACACCCTTATTAGAACATCTAAATAGCAAACATCCGACGATCAATTTCACTGTCGAACGAGAAATAGAGGGCGCGTTGCCGTTTCTTGACGTGTTACTCAAGCGACAACAGAATGGACATCTCTCACACACAGTGTACCGCAAGAGTACGCATACAGACCGGTACTTGAGAGCTGACTCCCATCACCATCCCGCCCATCTAGCGTCGTTGCCTCGGACACTTATCAACAGAGCGCTGAGATTATGTGACCCACAACATGTAGACACGGAACTCGCGCATGTGAAGGCGGTGTTAGAGGCAAACGGATACAGCTGGAAGCAGAGTAATCGGATTGCGAACAACTCCACAAAGTGCCGAATAACATCGGTTGAGAGAGCAGCAACGTACCTACCATACGTCAAGGGGGTCACGGACAAAATTGGACACTTGTTACGCCGAAGATATAGCATCAAGACGATATTCCGCCCCCCCTCACGTGTCAGGCAATTGTTGCGCTCTCCAAAGGATAAGGATCCCCTAGGAGCTCCTGGGGTCTACGTCGTTCCTTGCGACTGTGGTGCAAGCTACGTAGGCGAGACCAGAAGAAACGTGTCCACAAGACTCAAAGAACACATTGCTTCCATGAAGAACGTGGACAGCGGTAGCTCGGCGGTTACAGAGCACGCTCTCACATCTGGGACGACGCACTACATCAGATTTGACAAGGCACGGATTTTGGCGCGTGAAAAGTACTTTGTACCCCGCAAAATCCGAGAAGCCATTGAGATCAGTCGTCGTCGTAACTTCAACAGAGACAGAGGGTGGTACCTGTCAAATACGTGGAAAACCGTTCTTCATGGAAAGCACGTCACCAGTGGCAACAGTGAGGAGGACACCGTGAGTTCCGTCTGCCGGTTGGATGAGGTCTCGTCTGAGGTAAACAGCAGTGATGAAGACGAAGCCCTCCAACCTAATCCCGCGCCTCCACTATGTACACCGCATCATTACCCCCCACCAACACCACCACCGCCGCCGCCGCCGCCCGCTCCGTCCGCCCGCGCGGCACGAGCAGCGGCCCGCAGTGCGAGGTGCGACGCGTCGACGAGCGCCCCGCACTCAAGATCCTGAAGAAGGCCTCCGGATGAGGCCGAAACATATGTCGATCGCTATATCGACATCGCGTAAGTCACGTTAAATTCCCGTTTTTAAATCTATAAGGCAATAATATACACTCATACATATTTAAAAATCAAATGTTTAACTTATTACAGTAAAGTTGAGATACATTGTAAATTTTAATTTTATAAACTATCTTCTGTCAAATAGATAAATATATTTTCTTCCAAATAAAGTCCAAGTTCCAGTAAAGTAAAAAAAATATCAAAATACGGATACCCAGCGTTTGCGTTTTGTTACAAACGTAAATATATTTTATTTTTAGGCAAAATTTTCTAAAATTTCAAAATTCGCCAACATTTTTGTATGAGAAGAGTCTTACATCGACTTCATGAATGGATCGAATGTGCCTATTGCATTTTTAGTGGTCTAAAACTATTTTTTATACTATCTTTTTAGAAACGCATTATTGCCTTTCTAATGAAACCGATTAGTCTATAACGGACATAGGTAGAAATAATTTATTATTTTATATATTTTTTTAATTAGTAATAAATAATGTTGGTCCAACATAGCCGCAAGTTACAATAAAGTATATACTTGTTACGTATGTCTTGCGTTCAGCGTTCTAGCGTTCACGCGTTCCACTGCATGTCGCGCTCTAGGTTCTCGAGCGGTTCGTTGTTGGCTGTGTTTATATTACATTTATTATAACTATATTCTTATTAAATAAAACCTAGACACCTAGTATAAAGCGAGGATATAGTAAAAATAATATCGTTAAAAGCCACTGCCGACTTCCATTTACAGATTTGATTCTGCTATCCCCATTTTATAATCGGACATCCAGAGATACTAAAAGGCGCCACCGATTTATGGTGGATATACCATTTACCCGAACGAAGCGATTTGCTTCTTCGTTCATCATACGAATTGCCAAGGAATTGAATACCCTGCCTGAGTCTCTGTTGCCGGTTAAGTACAATATGGGGTCTTCAAATCGCAAATGAAAATGTATCTTCTGCAATAAATAAGCACGCTCCATCATTGATCGCATCATCACTTAACATCAGGTGAGATTGTGGTGAGGTGCTACACAGTTCAGAGTAAAAAAAAGTAAGCAAAATTCCTTCTCAGAATGCATCATCACTTACCATCAAGTGAGATAATGGTGGTGGATTTTACTCAAGGTTTGTTAATAATGTGGTGTAGTTCGAATGACTATGCGTTCGCGAGCACTGCTCATACAATTTTTTGTAAATTAGAGTCACGCATATTATAAACTTCACACTACAAAAACAAACAACAAACTAGGAGCATTATATAAATGTTCCACATTGCTTGCTACCAAAAGGTAGCTTACCACCTTCAAGGAGAAAATCTGCCACCAAAACCTTACGGTGTTCCGGCGGCACACAGCCCTTGAGAGCGAGACTATTGTAGACCTATCGTGCTACATTTTTTTTTTCAAAAAAATAAAGCTTACTAGCTATGTGGGTTGCACAATACTAGTATTCATGTTAACCCCTCCAACTAAGCTAAATATGCTTGTGTCTGGAGTGGGTTCAACTCAATAGTGCTATGGGCGGGGATCGAACTCACGACCTCTCGATCGCCAGTCCGACACCATTAGCCATTGCGCTATTGCCGCTATGCAATATCGATACATCGTATTATATTCATCTTCAGAATAGTTTACTCAACAAAAGTTTTTTCAATGTTACCACTGATCTGCATTGCAATGCGCGCTTCGATAACCACCAGGCGAGATAGTGGTCACACATAAAGAAGATATATAAAAAAATCAATAATAAAACATAATGTAATGCTTATACATATAAAAATATGTATGAATATAAGATTTTCTTACCAATCATGGTCTTCAGTCGGACCGCACACATAATGAAGTCATCGAATTGAATGTAGCCATCGGATGAACCGTATCTGAAACATTACAAAGAACATTGGCACCATTGTAAAGAAACTATACTCCACAATGTGCAGAGCTATCATTAAGATTGTTTAAAATAATTAAGATACTAAAACAACCGACTTCAATGCCCCGCGAGTCAATTTCAAGTTTGAAGTCACGTTTATCGTCATATCTCTGGAGAGACTTATCAGATCACGATGAAATTACAATGGGACACACCACGGAAACGTACCCTACCGATTACAAAAAGAATTATTCAAATCGGTTCACAATTGACGGAGTAATCGCGTAACAGACACACAAAGCACAAGCATTATTTTTAAAATGTGTAACCTACAAATGAATTTTTATTGTTTGATAGGTAATTAAAATTATTGATCATGACTTTTAATTTATATATAACGAAATTTGTAATGTAATTTATTTAGTTTAGTAATTGATTAATTGTAGTCTATAAAGTATTTGTACAACCCACACGGGTAGACAACTAATGTACCTATTTTAAGCATAACACTACTTTAATATTGTTATCATAGTTTTCTGACAAATAAACATTCATTAATAAAAAAAACATACAGACGAATTGAGAACCTCCTTCTTTTTGGAAGTCGGTTGAAAACGAATAAAACCGATTTCACATGCAAAATGAGTAATTGTCAGTAACAAGCTTGAGGTGTTTGTGCTTATCTCCATATCCATCCACAGGTGGTAGGAGTATATAATATAATATCTATGTTCCGCCTGACTTGCTACCAAAAAGCGCCTTGTCTGTGTTTGACTGACTAACTTTCAATTCCAACCAAGCACGATTCCATCTTATACCGCATTTCCACTTATCATCAGGTGAGATGGCGCTCAAGAGCATTTCTGTCTGACATAAACAAGAGGGTGCGTAGAAAACTACGCGTTAGAAGTGAAACTTTCAAGTTCATTCAATTTATTTCTCAACATCACTAATTATTTTTATGTACAACTCCATCTGTTGAACTTCAGAGAGAAGCGAATACGTCTTCGTAGTAACTCCGTTCTACAATAGAGGGCGTTTATAAAAATAAAATAAATAACATGACGGTTACGTCACTTCCGCTGCCTTCAGACCGTGACGCTACGTCACTTCCGTCAAATTTTACTCCAAATTTCCGCCTAAAGCAGTTTCACTTCAAGTTTTTAATGTAGTTTGTAAATTTGTGTTTTAATAATTTATCTCGGTATTGTATGTTCTTTCACATGCCAATTACAGGGCGAAAAAGATGGTCTCATATAATTTTACTAACAATTTAGAATACTCTATTTCATGTAAAATAAAAAATCATACAACAATATTACCTGTGAGCCAACACATTCAGTATGTGAGCATTGACAGTGTACCCGGCCGAGTGCAGAGCGTCGCGCAGTGCGTGAGCGGGAATGGCGCCGCGACGTTCTACGTCGTATAGACGGAACACCGCCTGTCGACAAAGATTATTATTACATATTTTTAATAGCCTCTGACTCTGATGGATAAGGCGGAGAACAGCGTGATAAGGGAATGTTATTGTGTGGTAGGAGATGTAGTGACATAGATAGAGAAAGGGATGCTTAAACGGTTTGGACATGGACATCTAGAGAGGATGGATGAAGATTGATAAAACATATATTTATGAGACGAGTGTGAATAGGCCAGCGTAGAGGCCGACCTAGGCAAACGTATCAAGTCAAAAGTACCTACAACCGGCGAGCAAGTATGAAGGCGCTCATGAAAGTGGAATAAGCGAAAGAGGTATGTCAGGACCGCAGCATGTGGAAAGAAGTAGTATCTGCCTACCCCAATGGGAATAAGGTGTGTTTTTATGTATGTATGTATTAAAAGCCTTGCGTATCCCATTGTCGAGGAAAAGACTCCTCCCCATGACTTCCACGCATATCTATCCTGATCTATTGTGGACCAGAATTCGCTGAAAGCGTCAAGCTCATATCTTCTACGTGGTATGCGGCGCCGTCCATTAGCTGTATCAGGGCCATAGAAAAGATAATAATACTACGTATAGAACGGACACTCTGTTCCCCCCACCAATTCCGGGCTTCCTCACCCCGCCACCGACTCGGAGCTGTCGAGGAGCTGCGCTGAGCAAGGACGCCACACACGTACGACTATAGAACAATTACTACTCACGGAGAGAAGAACATCAACTTCATACATTTATGTTGGGACCAGTAGACACTGGAGGTTCAAATTTACGTAGGTTCTTATTACGTAGGTATATAATAAACACTTAATTATATTAGTATACCTACCTACATATTCGTATTTTAGAATTCATTTTCATAAATGAAACAACGATATATATAGGAAAAAAATAGTTACTGTGGTGCAGTTTGTTCTATGCAAGTCGACTGGACCTGGAGATGATGGTTTACGAAATAGCGACTAATATTTTTAGTGTTAAAAGCTTTTTGGGTAAGTGTACAAAAAATATTCATACGGTCAGTACGTAGTACGTATGTACGAAGTAACTGTTATATAATCTGTGATACGGTGATTACGGGCAACCTTAAAAGTCACGCACACAAATGCACGTATAGAAAAACAACCCGTGTGTAGTGTCTGTGTCGGTGTCACAGTGTCGGTCGTTAAAACGCTAGTTTGTATGGAGATTTAGCGAGTGTCCGGGGTGTGTCAGGGCACCACTTAGTGGTGGTTTTGGCCCACAGCTCGTCCGACATGCGGCAGATATATTATTTATATATTTATATTATATACGGCCAGCCCAGTTCCACTTTAACTTGGCGGCTTTCTCAGCTACGCCAACAATTTGTGTTTTGGAGGGTAGCTCGATCGTGTTTCGAACATTAACACCTAGAATATTATGCTACAAAGTTTACAAAAATGAATATCGATGTAAAAACTAAGGCCGTATTACAGAATGATGCTCGAGCGCCGATCACCGCTCAACATGAAATAAAGCCATTTAAAAGGTTAAATCGCTCCGAATTATGCAATTAAATGACTCCAAATTACTGTTTCCGGAAAGGAAATCTTTAGCATGGTGGTAGGACACTATCTAGTGTCCGCCTGGCCAGCTACCACCCTCTAGTTAGAAAATCTGTCGCCAAACATCTAACGTGTTCCGGCAGCTATTCTTGAGAGCCAGTTCCCATTCTAGGCCTAGCGTGCTTACCATCTTCGACCGCATCATCTCTTACCAACAGGTGAGATAGTGGTCAAAAGCTAGCCTATAAGTTTAAAAAAAAAAAAAAATGTCTTCAAGTTGCTAGTGAATAGGTATTTTCTAGGCAAGTGTGCTCATCTCCGATACCAAACGTCCACCAAGACGTCATTTAACATCAGTTGACATAGTGGTCCAACGCTTGAATATGTCCAATATAAAAAAAAGTCTGACGATGTTTACGACATTGAGTAGTGTCAATCCATCTGAAAAGGGCCCGGTGGCGTAATCGGGAGGACGGTTGGCTTTGATGCCAGAGGTACCGAGTTCAAACCGCTGTGCACCAATGTATTTTTCTATCGAAAAATGTATGTGCGCTTTTCACAGTGGCCCTCCGGTGAAGGAAAAACATCGTAAGGAAACCAACATACAGGGGTCCGTCAGGTGGAAGGACATTATCTAGTATCCGCCTGGCCAGCTACCACCCTCAAGTTAGAAAATCTGTCGCCAAACATCTAATGTGTTCCGGCAGCTATCCTTGAGAACCAGTTCCCATTCTAGGCTTAGCGTGCTTACTATTTTCAACCGCATCATCACTTACCAACAGGTGAGATAGTGGTCAAACGCTAGCTTATGATTTATTTAAAAAAAACTTAAAACACATCGATATATACAAAAAAGCGAGATAAGGGACCCCGCTCCTCAACGTGGACCGTATGAATTAGGTTCGCGAATCTAATTTCACCCTCGAACTGACGTTTGTGTAGCACGTACAGAAAAACATGTGCAATTAATTATCGCAGATCCATTTAAATAATTAGCAACAATGCCTTCCTCTGTTCTTCATGCACATCAAGCTCGGCATTAGAAATTCGTGTTTTCATGTAGTTGTTTCTAGTTTCATTATGTTTACGTGGCATAAGAGTGAGTATCGCATCTCCCTTTTTATATCGATGTTAAAACAAAGGAAATTAATGTTCAAACTCACTCTCCAATTGCGCAAATCGATCCACAAAGACTTGAACTCTTCGAAACCGAGTCCGCCCGACCCGTCCTTGTCTAGCATGGCTATCATGCTTCTGCAAACATCCTTTGAGAATCCTGCGCCCTTTAGTTCTGAAGAACATAATATTTATGTTTGAGAAATATGAAGGTAGTGCCAAATAACTAGAATGCTCGGTTATAGAATGAGATGTATCGAAATGCTTTGTTGTATCTCTTTCTATTGCTCGAGGGAAGTTATTTGGCGAAAATGACTTTTAATAATTTACCGACTGAAACCCACGATAATTTCAAAATCGTAGGATAAATTTTATACAAAGATTGAAAATCTATTTTGTTCGCAAATATGTGTAATGTCAAATTATACGATTTAAATTATCGTGGGCTTTAGGTACTTTTTATGTTCATCGAGGTTTTCATTACGAAAAATAGCAACGTCCACACGAATTTAGTACCTCCTTTAAAAAGTCGGTCATAATGTCATTAAGAATATGCACAATGAAATTGATATACACATTCTAGTAGAACAATTAATTTATTATCTTTGTTGCAAATTCTAAACACCTGCAACATTCTATTCAACAACAGACAATTTCATTCTCAAATAAATAAACGAAATGGAGATGTAACTTTAAAAATCATTTAGCAGCATTTCCATCTCGTCTTTAGTTGATCAAATTGACAATGAAATTGTCTTGTCTGGCAGGTTCAGTTAATATTGAATTATTTATATAGATCTTTTTTTCTTCGTGCAGTATTGCCACAATTTTTGTAATGAAATCTAAATGAATAATCTTCTGAAAATGAATGCTATATTAACAAGAATGTTGTCATGTCTTAAAAGGGAATATATTCTTTTATGACATGGCAATGTTTCTGTACGTATTATAGCCTTTATTTTTTAAATAATTTATTGAAATGGAGGTGATTCATAAACTACTAAATAATATAGATTTAAGTACTAATACTAAATAATTCGTAATTATTTAAAATGCCCATTTTTGCGTTTCAATGTTTATGCTAAAAATTATGCATACATATAAAGCGTCAATGTAGAAACTTTCAAAATAGAATTTTAGAAAATTTCTCCATACAATTAAATTGTGTTAGTGGCAACATTAAGCTAATTATGTAAAATTATACTTTAAACAATAAAGTATGTACCCACAAACAAAAATAAAACTATAAAGGTAACAAATATATATTTAAAAAGTATAATTTTACACAAACAAAATAATTTAAGAGGAATTCTTCATGCTGAGGGGTCCTGAAAAGAACTTAAAATAAGCGAAACAAAAAAATATATTTATTTACAAAACAAAAACAGACATTTTAAACGCCTCCATTTCGATAAAAAGTAAACAAATATTAAATGGCATGCGAAAGGATTTCTTCTCTGTAAAAAATAATATAGTTATTAAATTACACATAAAATAACAATGTCATCCCATAAGATTTATTATTTTTGTTTATCATATTTATTATTTTGTTTTAAATCGGTTATGTATAACTTTGTGATAACCTATGGTATTACTTTTGGTATTGACATAGGGAGGCACTATTTCTTCCTTATTTCGAAGATGGCGCATTGAAAACCATCGTTTAGAATCTAAGATCGTTTAAAAAGAACCGACATAAATTGCCACTTGTCATTTTAGTACCATGATTGAGGTGTTTATCTCCATACCTTTAGAGATACTGATCAAATCTCGATGATATTTAAATGATCCCTGAGAAGTATTTCCCCTTTCAAATAAAAGAAAAATTTTCCAAATTGGTCCAATAATTTCCTAAATCTGCCCAGGCGTCATGACATCATTGAGTAATCGGGGAACATACATAAAAAAAAGATTCAGACGAATTGAGAGCCTCTGCCTTTTTTTAATTTATTAAAAAGGGCTGAATTCACACTTCGCATAATCTCATTTTATATCTCTTCTAATTCTAAAAAAAATAAAACAAACCCTTCAGATCTTGATAACATTTACAAAAATGTTTATACATGAAATAACTCTAAGCATAGCTTTGAAATAATAATATAGATATAATTTATTTTTTTATATCTAATAGGCTAGTGTTTGACCACTATCTCACCTAGTGGAAAGCGATGATGCGGTCGAAGATGGTAAGCACGCTAGGTCTAGAATTGAAACTGGCTCTCAAGGATAGCTGCCGGAACACATTAGATGTTTGGCGACAGATTTTCTAACTTGAGGGTGGTAGCTAGCCAGGCGGGCATTAGATAAAGGAAACTGCGTTTGACCACTATCTCACCTGGTGGTAAGCGATGATTGATGTGGTTGAAGCTGGTGAACACGCTGGGACTAGAATACTATAATATATATAAGCCGTTACCTTGCTGTGGCTGCGGTTGGTTGAGATGCACCTGCTCTTGGTTTTGCTGTTGCACCTGCTGTAGGTCTACTCCGATCTCCTTGCATATAGGAGCGCAGAGAGCGCACAATAACTGCTCTAGACAGCTTTGCTCCTGTTGGGGGGCCGGTTGACCCCCGCCGTCGTACCCGTCGTGACGGACCACGCCTCCCCGCATTGCCATTTCTGTCCGGTAGTTTTGTATTTCAGCTATTTGTCTACTCTAGTGTTTTAGTTCTTTTTTGCATGCAGATTTTTACTGTTCATCTTAGTTTATGGAATAATGTGCTCTATTCAGGTTCACTTTAACGAAATTTTTAAGATTTATGACCGAGTCTAAACGAGATTGTCACGAGCGAGCAGAAACTTAATATCTTATCAAATGTTATAAATGGTTTTGAGTTTCATCAGGGTTTTTTTTTCATTATAGCTCCTTACGATTAGTGTATATAGTCAGTGTCAAAGTATTAAAATAGTTCAGTTTTGTAGTCAAGTAATATAGTCGATGTTAAGTCAGTTAAGTCAAGTAGAAGTTATAGTCGAATCCAAGTTAAAATGTGAATTGCACTGAAGGTTTTCAGTGGAATTTTGGTGTGAACGCAAAATGGCATGTTTCTCATCATTATGCTACTTCCCTTCACTCGCTCACATTCACCGCCACTTTAATGGTAAATTATCCACATTTCTTGCACATTCACTCGATCACAAGTTTTAGGAAAAAGTACAAAGAGAGCGTACCACTTTTTCACGTTCCCAATTAATCGATCAATCGTTAATGATGGGATCTTTTGGGTATACTACCCATTCCTGTATACTAGCAAACCGCTTTTTATTAGGAAGCTACTCGAGTCTCGTTTCCCGATTGTGACAATGTTCTCGTAGTCTGTAAACCATTGACAGCACATTGGCATTGCACCAGCTTACAAAATTGGGGCTATAAATTATTGCATTCAATTATTGATCGAAGGACCCTTCTTATGCAATAATCGCGTACAACCTTGATACAGAGTTTCGCATCAACTCGAAGACGAAACACTATTTTTCAATCAAACTACTTTAAGCATAGGTACAATTTTACCATATCAAAAAAATCACAGAATTTATGCTAAAATCTATTGTACCTATGTACAACCTACCAAACATTGTATAAAATTAGGGATTGTAAAATATATATGTAGTTCCATCGTTTAAAATTAGCACCATTTCACTATTTTTAACATGTAACAAAAATGTTTAATTTCTTTACATAAACAATAACTTTATAAAGCATCCAAAAAATTAAAAAAAATGCGGTGCATTTATATTAAAAACAGTGAAAAATGTGCACATACTAAATAAAAATACTTACATATGTAATCTCAAGGACAGCGAAAGAAACGAAAAAGCGCATTTAAATTCGACACAAGAAGCGTTAAACATCGAAAGCTCAAAAATGGGCATTATTTTCAACAATGTTATTAATATTTTCAAAAAAACTATGGTCGGTATTATGGAACGACGCTCAAGCGCGGATCTGCTCCTTGTATAAAATGAGGACATTTGATTGGCTAACTTCTGAGTACATTTATTGCGAGTTTCTATTCAATAATGATTCAATTGAGTAGATAAATTCTCAATAAACCGACCTCAGAAACCGACCATTAATTGCGCCTAGTTAACCAATCAAATGGTTCCATTCAATCAATAATAGTTATATTTAGTTATATTAGGATAGTTACTATTATTACGACTATATTGATACTTTCTATTTATTATAAAAATGAAATAACATTGTATTTAATTTAAATTTTGAGATATAGGTATATAGGTTATAAATTATTATGACTGCAAATTAATAGTGCTAAATTTCACATGCTCACCCAAGAGCTGAATAGAGGATCTTATTATTATTGTTATACCATCTAAATTGTACTCTATTTATAGTGAATACATTATTTTATTTCATTTCCATTTTATGCTAACAGTAGACTTGAGTATCGTTGTGTAATACCGGCCTCAGACATATTTGGTAAATTATAAATCGAAGCGCACTTAAAACAGTTTAAAACGTATAAATATAAAAGAGCCGTTATCATAAAAAAATAGTTCCACTAGGTGGCTTTTGATACGAACCTACTGAGAATTCTGTTTGTTTATAATTTTTTTGCGAAATTATTTATTATATTTATCAAAGCAAAAGATTGTTAGAGATTCAACATTTTAGAAATGTATAGAATGCGGTATATAGACATCAATCGAAAACGAATGAAACGAAAACATGAGGTTTGTCAGATTTACAATGTCAGACCATTGCAATCATTTTGAAAGCCATCTATTGAGTCTCCAGGATCTAATAACATATAAGAAAACCCTTAAGTTTGTATTAATCTTATTTTAACACTGTCAGCGAGTGATTTTTGGTTTGGTTATGGTAACAAAACAATATTATGTTTCTTTAAGTGTTACACACTTTATATTTTTGTACATTGTTAATTTATTACACACAATCCAAATTTTCATCGTGCCGATTTCATCGAACCGTCACCAATGCATAATTGGTTAAAATGGATCCATTAGTTTCGTCGTAATATCGATCGTACTGTAGCTTAGTGGGCAGTGACTGGAAGAGAAGAGCCGAAGATCGGGCTCAGTGACGTATCTTTGGAGAGGCCTACGTTACAGTTACAGCGCCTGGCCATGCTTCCCAGGAGGCGCGGGTTCGAATCCCATCGGTACGATGCAATTTTAAATTGTGTGTAACAAATAACAAAACAATGTTACTTAATTTTATCTGATAGGCTACCGTTTGACCACTAATTGGTCGAAGATGGTGAACACGCTAGGACTAGAATGCTCCATTTAAAATGTTGATGCTTCTACAGCAGATTAGAGGTTTACGTTTGCAAACCAGATGTTATACCTACACTGCGTATTTTTAAATAATAATTTAGCGAATTACAACTCAAGAAGTCAAAATAAATTAATAAATACTTATATCATATAATCATAAAATATATAGAAAAAACTAAATACATACAATAACAATATAGTACGTATAATAAAAATAACTACAGAACGTATGTTATAATGATAAACAACTATTAATATGAACTTTTAGGTAAAATATTGGGTTGTACTAATATTATTAGAAACAAAAGCGCAGTAAAGTAAAGGACAAGGTATTAGATCTTTGGAACGAACTGAAGAAAATCTTAAAAACGTTTCTAAGTTTACATACTTCAATAAAATCTTACCTACATTTTATTTAATTATCGTGGTTGTCATTTCGAAATTTTTCATATTTTGCCTGTTTTTAGCACTCATGATAATATCGCATTGTATAGTAGTACGCATTAATAATCGCACATCTCTTTGCGTTGCAATTACATACTATTAAGAAACCCGAACCTTAGTATTCCCACTTTTAAAATGAAACAACAATTTAGCTTACATGTATTAATGATTAAGACCCATTTTATTATAGAATCAATGCAGCCTTTAATATATTAGAAATTGAATATTGAGGTTATAAGTGACTATCCATTAATTACGTGAGTAATTTTCGTTAAATTTAGACCTCCCCGATCCGTGAGATTAAAAATTTAAGTAACTAATAGTAGGAAGAGGAAAGAGGAGAAGTAGTCTCTGTCGACCCCAGTCCCCAACGGGAAAAAGCCGTGATTTTATGTATGTATGTAATAAGTTCGTAATTCCGTTATTTTAATACCATTAGATGTAATTTGATTCCCTATAAAAAACCGTCTACGACATTTTTGCGGCTATATTGAGAATTTCCAAAAAATTTACAAAACTTTTTTTATGTTTTTTATATGTATTTTGAAAATCCGGTCCCTTAAAATGAGATTTCGTGACATTTTACAGGCCCTCTAATCCCTTATGTGGTAACGTAATTAATGGATGACCTCTAATGTCAAGTAACTTAACTATATCTTGATTTTATCTAAATATAATAATGAAGGTAATACAGAACCTACAACACAGGCTTGTTGCCTAGTGCAGGCTATGTGAGAAACACAGGGTTATTGGTAATTCCCGGTAGGAGCAGATAGGGGGGCTAAAATGCAACATAATTAGACCAATTTTTAACCGACTTCACAAAAAAGGAGGAGGTTCTCAATTCGTCTGTATGTTTTTTTTTTTTTTTTCATTCAAGATTTTGATGATTTTGTTTTAGTAACATCTACCAACTGTTATACCTTTTTAGATAGCTTAATAAACTGGGAAGTTTTATTAGTAAATTATACGCTTAATGTCATAGTGTTTTTTTAAGAACAAATACATTGTTTAGAACAAATCCTAAAAATTATCCAAAAAAAAAAATAACGTAAGTCATTGTTATTATATTCTAAATATTTTTAGATATGTTCTTACTTCTTAATCTTTATAACTTAGTTTCCTACGAATAAAAGTAATATTAATTAACATTTAATAAGATTTTTTTTTATTTGGTTATAAACCACATATGAGGTATTTTTCAAAAAATTGCTTATTACCAAATATCTCGTAAAATATTAATTTTCGGCCATACAATGGGGGGCTCTAAATATGTCGCATTTTAGGCCCTCTATATGCTCCAGCCGGGAATACGTTGAATTACCAATAACCCTGTACATTGTAACTTATATTATAAGCCACAGTGTAATAAATAAATAGAAAAGTAGGTAGGTACATACCTTCCCTCATGGCATAGTCGAGTATCTCCTTCAGCTCCTGCCAATCGACCTCTCCGTCGGATCCGGCCAGCCGGTTGAAAAAATCACGCACCGGGTCTGCGGGCTCTGGATCCGGGGATACTTCTTTCACCTACAATCATCACCAGCTATATACACACTTCACATTTTTTTTTATATGTTATAGGCTAGCGTTTGACCACTATCTCACCTGTTGGTAAGTGATAATGATAATGCGGTCGAAGATGGTAAGCACGATAGTAAAATGGGAACTGGCTCTGAAGGAAAGCTGCCGAAACACATTAGATGTTTTGCGACAGATTTTTTAACTTGAGAGTGGTAGCTGACCAGGCGGACACTAGATAGTATCCTACCACCATGCGGGGTTTTTGGTTTCTTAACGATGTTTTTCCTTCACCGGAGGGCCACTAAGAAAAGCGCACAAAAATGTTTCGATAGAAAAATCCATTGGTGCACGGCGGTTTGAACTCGGTACCTCTGGCATCAAAGCCGACCGTTCTCCCGATTACGTCACCGGGCCCTCAATCATCAACCTAAAATCATCAGCAGCTGTTCAACCTAGGACTAGCGTGTTCACCGTCTTCGACCACATCATCGCTTACAACCAGACAAAATAGTGGTCAACCGTTAGTCTAAATTTAGTGAAGTGTGAAAGCCACTAGAGGCGCTGTACTGTTTTTCATACAAAATTTGTTCGATATACGATATCGAGTTTGGTATAAAGACTTGTACTAAGGGTTACGTACAGCTTCGACAATTACATGGACATTTTTCGGTGATTCAGTTTTTAGAAATTTTTCAAAATGGCAAATGTATAATTTTAAGTACGTAGTTCAATATAACTTACCCTATCATCGACTTCTCCCATACCGATATCTTCATCGTTTTCACTGGAAATAAAATAATTACATTATATTAGTACACAAGCCTAGTGCCTCTGCGCATGATCCCTGGGTGTGAATACCAGCTTTAAATTATTATTTTTTTTTTACGGTAAAAGGTAACAGGACAAGCACGACACTCACCGATGGTAAGCGATGACGTCTACCTATTACAGATAAAGCGGCATGCAAACTTCTGGACGGCCAGAATTTTGCATGTCAATGCACTGCGCCTGTTACCTTGAGACATAAATATGTTAAGTCTCACATGCCCTGTTATTTCACTGGACACCTTGCCATTTATACCGAAAAACATTCCTATTTCACGGCTGAACATTATTTGGCAAAGTGGTGGTACCGCCCTAGGCGGACTAACAGAAGTCCTACCACTACAAAAATATTGTAATATAATATTATATAATATTGTATTATATTATATAATATTGTCTATTATAGCGACTTTAAGCTTCGGGCAGATCGAATCACCCACCGAAGTCATTAATCGGTTCGTCGAGCGTCGATATGAATTTCCAATCAGCCAGTTTATAAAAATACAAAAATATTTGTATACATACATTTTTTATGCGAAAATGGGTAGCGCTTGACCACTATCTCACTTGATGTTCAGTGACGATGCGGTCGATAATGTAGCGCGCTAACCCAAAAGAAATTTTGCACAGAAAAAATTGAATCCATAGACTACTGAACTAGCATGGCTGTGTATCAGGAACCAGTAGCTTCCCCCACATTTTAGGCTTTTTATAGACGAATCGAGTTGAGATAGTTACGATAAGTATTTGCTTACTATCAGCAAAAACTAGCTTATTTTTAACCAACTTCAAAAAAGGAGTTTTCTAAATTCGACCGTATATATAAATATATATATTTGTTAAATGTTTGTTCGCGGATAACTTTGTCGCTTATGGACCGATCTTGATTATTCTTTTTTTGTTGGAAAGGAGATATCCCAAGTGTGGTACCATAGCAATTTTATCGAGGTCTGATAAGTATCTCGAGAGATATGGAGATAAACACCTAAAAATTGGTACTGAAAATTAATAGCGCAGCATTGAATTCGGTTCTTTTTAGTTTTTTAAACGATCTTATTAAGGCAGATAGCTGTTGACCACTATCTCACCCGATGTTAAGTGACGATGTAGTCGACACTTATCTAGTAGATAATTCTTATGAGCAGTACAGCTAACAGAATAAAGTTTAAAAATATACTTACGCCATGTTATTATCCTTTTCAGAAAAGACTCTCACGAGAAACTCTCCCTCTTCGTTGGGTTCAAATGTTGACGGTACGATGACGTAACTGCCGGGCTCCAGCTTGAATCTGAAATCAAATATGTAGGTAGGGATGGTTGACGGAAAGTAAGTCTTAAATACAGGAAGATAGAGTATACATTACTATTGAGATATCTTTTGGTTTTATTTGTATGGTACAAAAGTTGTTGATAATACTGGTTAATACAAGTGCTGCGACATTTGACATTTTAAGAAACTCCTAACCCCCGCATGGTGGTAAGACACTATATAGTATCCGCCTGGCCAGCTACATCCCTGAATTTTGAAAATCTGTCGCCAAACATCTAATATGTTTCGGCAGCTATCCTTGAGACCCAGTTCTCATTGTAGGCCTAGCGTGCTACCATCCTCGACCGCACCATCACTTACCGACAGGTGAGATAGTGGTCGAACGCTAGCCTATTTGATATAAAAAAAAATATTTCGTAACTCTACAGCTTTAATGTTTATTTTACCTATAGCCACGACGCCGGCTCCATTGACAGCCATGCTCTAATACGATAATTATGAAAGTCAAATAAAACCGGCTAAGTCGAGTAGAACTCGCCCACCGAGGCTTCCGTACCAACCAATTAAGCGAGACCTCTAAATTGTATCAGCGCTCATATAACTCAGAGGTCCACCTTAATTGGCGCATACTATGTTTGTATGGGGACACCCTTTAATTATCAACTTTCTTAATTTTTTTGAATTTTTCCTTTATTTGTGCTGTAAGACCTTGCTTCTTGCCAAATTTCATGATTCTAGGTCAACGGGAAGTACCCTATAGGTTTTCGACCCAAAACCAATAGGATACTTCCGGCTTACCTAGAATTGTCAATTTTGGTTATTAGCAAGGTCTTAGAGCACAAAGGAAAAATTCCGAAAAATAAAAAAAGTTGATAATTAAGGTACATTTTGGTAATAACAAGTTTTCGCGAAAATCTAAATTTGCCCATATCTTTTTATCGTGTTGACTCAAGGCCTTGATTTTTATACACCCAATAGGGACTATAGACCTCAGTGTCAGGTATAAATTTCATTTCGCTAGGTCCACCCGTTCCTGAGAAAATCAGTGGTGACACACGGACAGACGGACAGACAGACGGAACAGACAGACGGACAAGAAAGTGATCTTATAAGGGTTCTTTTTTTTACCTTTTGAGGTACGGAACCCTAAAAACTAAAACAACTGACTTCCATGCCGCGCGAGTCAGTTTCATTAGCAAGCTTGAGACGTTTATCGTCATATCTCTGGAGATACTTATCAGATCTCGATAAAATTCAATGGGACCACCTTGGAAATGTACCCTACAAATTAAAAAAAAATCATTCGAATCGGTTCACATTTGACGGAGTAATTGCGTAGCATACATACAAAAAAAATATATATACTCGTATATAGACGAATTGAAAACCTTCTCCTTTTTCGGAAGTCGGTTGAAAACAGTTCTTTATGCTATATCAACACCAATGTTATAAATGCGAAAGTCAGTTTGTTTATTTGTTTAGGACTTATTCACGGTCAAAAGGCTGGACTGATTTAGCTGAAATCTTGTACAGGGATAGCCAGTACTATGGATTAGGCTATAGGATACTTGTTAACGCGGACGAAGCCGCGGGGCACAGCTAGTATAAAATTATCAAGATAGTTTAAACACTAAAACAATCGACTTCTATGCCCGCGAGAAAATTTCAGTAGCAACTTTGAGACGTTTATTGTCGTATCTCTAAAATACTTATCAGATCTCGATGAAATTACAATTGGACCACGTCGGAAACGTACCCTACCGATTAAAAAAAGAATCGTTCGAATCGGTTAATCGGTTAACAATTGACGGAGTAATTGCGTAACATACTTAAAAAAAAACATACAGACGAATTGAGAACCTCCTCCTTTTTTGGAAGCAGGTTGAAAACAGTTCTTAATGCTGGCCAATATTATAAATGCAAAAGTCAGTTTGTTTATTTGTTTGGGATTTCTTCACGGTCAAACAGCTGGACTGATTTAGCTGAAATGTTGTACAGGAATACACAGTACTATGGATTAGTCTAGGGGCTATTTTAGCTAGGGGCGGGCACAGCTAGTATAAAATAAAGTATAACTCACCTAGCGCTGACTTCCCTCAGGTTGATGAAGGCCTGCGAGCGTCCCACACTGGCGTTGTATTTGAAGAAGTTAATGTCCAGCGGCTTGGGAACATGACCGTAGTCCGGCAGTCGGTAGATAGCGAAACCTATCGTCAGACATTCTAGACCGGCGTGACGTTGAGAACGACGGTTCTTTTGCATAAGGGCCACGATTATCTGAAAACATTACAAATTATTTGTCACTACATATTATATAAGTCGTTTCGTTTAAAAATAACCGACTTCAATGCCGCGCTATTAATTTTCAGTACCTATTATTAGATACTTATCAGACCTCGATAAAATTACCATGGTACAACACTTGGTATTTCTCCTTTCCAAAAAAAAAAACTAATAATCAAAATCGGTTCATAAACTACGAAGTTATCCGAGAACAAACATTATATATATATATATATATATACGGTCGAATTGAGAAACCTCCTCTTTTTTTTGAAGTCGGTTAAAGACAAACACCCCCGCTGCGTTTCGTCTCTCTGTGTTTCTTCGCGATAAACTCAAAAACTTCCAAACGGATTCTCATGCGGTTTTCACCAATAGGCAGAATGATTCATGAGGAAGGTTTAGGCGCATAATTTGTTAAGGTTTTCTGTAAATTGGTTGAAATATGACGATGATTGTTGAAGATACTAATTCATACTCGACACAACATACTAATGCAAAAAATGAAGGCCTGCTCTACCCGTGCTTAGCCGGGGCGGGTCGCTAGTTTCTAATACAAATTGTTCATTGATAGCACCGATGTTACAGGTCTTTGCTGATCTTACAAACTATTAAAATAAATAATTAATAGCTAGTCAGCATAATTCGTATACAGAGAATAAGTAAAAAGTGTAAACATAAAATAATCGTGTATGAAGGCGCTCATGAAAGTGGAAGAAGCGAAGAAGGTATGTCAGGATCGTAGCATGTTGAAAGAAGTAGTCTTTGCCTATCCCAACGGGAAAAAAGCGTGATTGTATGTATTTATAAATAAGAACCCTGTCTATACAAATTACTCACGGTACACTTATTCTCATCGTCTCCTTCGTCAGGATCACTCAAGGTAACATTGTACTGAGGGTTCCTCCAGAACGAGTCCAGGTAGTTACGGCAACCACCCGCCGTCACTCCTGAAAAATAAACATCATTTTATTCACACCACACAACAAAAATATCCCTATGTCCATTGCGCATTGTACAATAACCTTTGATATGTTGATATTCAACATATTGTATTAGTAAAATAATTTCACAAGGAGAAGTTTTATGTATTCTACTAATATTTTGAAGGCGAAAGTTTGTGGGTGTGAAAGTATGTTTGTTCCTTCTTCACGCTAGGGTACTTTTTATTCCGATATTGCTACGAAAATGTCTTTTGGCTATGCGGGTAAAACCGCGGGGTACAGTTAGTAATAATACATTGTAGAATGGTACGTATCTGAATAGGTACTTTATAGTTTCGCATTACATTTTCATCATAATTTACATTACAATAATTTGCTAATAAGTAAGTCGTAGTCGTAGGACAGTCAGCTAGGCTATTCTGTAGCTATCTCGACAGCGGAATCCGCGATGAGATTTGAATTTCGTATTACGAAATTCAACCGTATTACGAACGTGATACGATTGAATTTCGTAGTACGTAAAAATAAAACACTGCGTGTTTCAACTGTGTACGCCATCTATCGCATTTGTTAGGAACTTACTCGAGCCGACTTTACCTGAATGTGACCCGAACAAGCATACATAGCCGAGCGCTACAACTCATTCAAAGTAAAGTGCTCAGTGCGCTTAAAGTAGTTTTCACTTTAAAAAAACTTAACGCTTGTTTTTCTCAAAACTTACCACCATACACTTGCGTTTCTTTATGGTTCGAAAGGCATAATTACCAACCCGATAAGGTCTTATCGACACTTGTAAGCAAAGTGTTAGAATGACTGGTGAACTATACCTATTCGCCGGCCAATGGTTACATAAAACATGTGGTGGAAGTTTCGTATCGATGCGTCCTGTCATCCAAACGTCTAATAGAGTGAGATGCATCTAGACAGTTATATAACTGCATCGCTTTTCTTTGCGACGAGTTAGTTAGTTGGCATATCTTCTCGCACCCGTTGGGGTGTGGGGAAATGGGGTTAGGGCCTTGCCCTCTGCCCCTGGCTTCTACTCCGCCCATGACGATGGGCGGGTCTTCTGAGGCGTGTTGGCTTCTTTGCTGAAACCATGGCAGCCACTATGTGCTGGGGCGACAGGGCCGAGCCAGGTGAGACCCCGTTCGGGGAAGCCCAGCTAACCCGTCAGCGCACACAGCAGTGGCCGCCGATGGTTCCAGCATGTCTTCTTTCTTCTCCTCTTCTTCCTTGTCTTCTTCGGAGTCGCTGTCTTGTCTGATAAGGTCTCGAGAGAAGGGCTTGTGTCCACCTCTTCTTTCATCGTTGTCAGGCGGTCTGGCATGCAGCGGCGCGATGCCGCGCATGTGTGCGTGGGTTGATTTGTCCGCCGTGCGGAACATTTTAGTGGTGAGGGTTCTCACAAACTCTTCTATTGTCTCCAGTTTGGTGTCTCTGTGTATTACGTCATTTCTGACGTAACGGGGAGCTCCAATTATTGTTCTGAGCGTCAGATTCTGTTGGTTTTGCAGGCGGTTTCTATTTCTTTGACTTATGTACGGATACCACGCCGGCGTCGCGTATGTGAGGCGGGTCCGTACATAGGTCTTATAGATCATGATCTTCGTCCGTGTCGGCAGCTTTGATCTGAAGATGGGTCTCAGGAGCGATCTTGCGTGTTTGGCTTTGGCCACGACTGCATCCACATGGCTCTTGAAGTTGAGGTTCCTGTCAATTTCAACTCCAAGGTATTTGGCTTTCTTCTGCCACTGAATCTCTTCCCCCATGAGCTTCAGTGGCGGCGGGAGTCTTTTTCGTCCGGAGACAAGGGCTTGAGTCTTGCCTACATTGACGGTTAGCCTCCACTTCTGGAGCCAGACTGGTTGGGCATCCAGGGTGTCCTGGATTTTCTTGGTGGCTAGGTAGGGCTTGAACGAAGATGCGTAGTAGGCTGTGTAGGGTGTGACTACATGTCTAGGTGATAAACATGTAATACGAAAGAATGTGAGTAGGTGGTTATTGGGTGTTCTACTCCACCCACAGGGTGGTGGGTGGAGTAGAACACCCAATAACCACAAATTGATTATCTCTCGCCATTTGTGTTTTAGAACTCTCAACGACCCTGGTAAGAACAGGCAAAAAACAGATACAGAAATAGAAATAAAATAACAGAAACGAGCAAACGCAGTTGAGTATATAATTTTGATCAACATGTTTTAGAACTCTCGAAGCCTCCGGTGTAATAATTTTAATAAACATGTTTTAGAATTCTCAAAGCCTCCGGTAAGATCAGGCAAAAAACAGAAACAGATACAGAAATAAAAACAGAAACAGAAACGAGCGAACGCAATTACTAGTTTGCTTATTTGGTAACCAAAAAAACTCAACCGTTCCGCTCATAAGGTATATCGTTTGATCAACTGATGTGTTGTGGAACCCTCAATATATTTAAATTGGTCTGTTATAGATAGAAAAGAACGGAGAAAAAACTGAATTGGTGTTAAAATAACAGAAACGAGCGAACGCAGTTGGGTATATAATTTGATCAACATGTTTTAGAACTCTCAAAGCCTCCGGTGTAATAATTTTGATCAACGTGTTTTAGAACTCTCAAAGCCTCCGGTAAGAACAAGCAAAAAACAGAAACAGATACAGAAATAGAAACAGAAACAGAAACGAGCGAACGCAATTACTAATTTGCTTTTTTGGTAACCAAAAAACCCAACTGTTCCGCTCATCAGGTATATCGTCTGGTGTTTTTCACTAGTAGTAACTGACAATTTACTTACTTAAATCTTACAAACTAATTTTGTATGACGAAATATTTATTAGATCAAACAAGATACATTTGTATAATTCCAGAGCGTAGGTGTTCATACTGGAAATCTGAAACAATATAAAAAATATTACAAAATTAAAATCTGCTACCCCTAAAGCACCAACTTTTATATTTTCTGTGCTTTAAAGAAATGTGTGTATATACGTAAATTAAAATTCAAGCGTAGTCACTCACCATTTTCATCTAAAGGATTTTAATTTATTAAATTCATGAAGATCTCATTGTTCCTGCTGCTTGTCGCTCCTGTAAAATAGAAATTGGTACACATTAGTTTAAAACTAAGAATACACAATTTTATTTTTAAAAATCTTTACTCAGAATAAATCAAATTAAACTTGGAAATAACTAAACATTAAATCAGTGTGTAGTTAATATAAATAGCAATCGAAAAATAATCATTTTTATGTAATTTTTTAATATTATTTTCTTTACCTAACATTTACATAACATGTTCAAAATAATTAGGATCGTTTAAAAAACCGACTTCAACTGTCACTATAATAAATTTGAGTAGCAAGTTTGCGGTTATTATCTCCATATTACTCAGAATAAATCAAATTAAACTTGGAAATAACTAAACATTAAATCAGTGTGTAGTTAATATAAATAGCAATCGAAAAATAATCATTTTTATGTAATTTTTTACTATTATTTTCTTTACCTAACATTTACATAACATGTTCAAAATAATTAGGATCGTTTAAAAAACCGACTTCAAATGCCACTGTAATTAATTTGAGTAGCAAGTTTGCAGTTATTATCTCCATATCTCTGGAGATACTCATTAGATCTTGATAAATTTACAATGGGAACCACTACAAAAGTATAATCTTTGACATAAATATATAATTTAAAAAATCGGACCACAATTGACAGAGAACAAAAATAATAAATATTTCACAGTGAAACATAGAACATCCTCCTTTTTTTTAAGTCGGTTAGTAGGGCTTTTTGTCGTATGAAGACCTATTTTATTTTTTCGATTTCTAGTTATTGAGAAAATCTTTATTATATAATACGACAGAAACTTTGTTTGTAATTTTATTTTCGAATCAATCAAAAAAGTTTACGTTGCAAAGTATTATACAATAAAAGCTAGGTACTTACTTGTTAATTCCAAATAGTTAATTAGTATAGAATGAATGGTCTTGTTCACACGCTCGATAGTAGGTACAAACGTACGAAGGATGGATTGAGTTACATGTACATCGTAAGCATTTCTTTTAAGGGTTCGCATACACGTTCGTTTTTAACTCTGCGATTGAATTGTTCTGTAGGTACAGATAAATCATGTCCCTATAACCTGTAAATGTTTATACCATTAAGTTTGCACTGTACAGTTAATTGAATGCTATTTTAACCGACACCTAACCAAGGAGTAGGTTCTGAATTCGTCGGAATCTTTTTTTATGTATGCTTCTCGATTACTCAAAGATGGCCGTACCGATTTAGAATATTTTTTATATTGTTTGAAAGGACACACTTTCCAAGTAATTTCATTTAAATTTCATCGAGATCTGATGACTATCTCAAGAGATATCGGGAGACAAACACATCAAACTTGGCACATGACTAGCGTGACATTTGAAGTTAGTTCTTTTAGTTTATTAACGATTTTAAATTATAATTATAACCATTCAGTTAAACTATCATTCATATGTATAGTCAAAACTATTTAGTGAAAACGAGCAGTTAAAACTCAAGGTGTGTAGCGGCCTTACGACAAATTATTTTTAAACAGACTTAACAGATAGCGTTTGTACGAATTACTTTTTTGTTTGTTATATCAATCATTTATGAACTGATTTGTTTTTTTCTTTTTACCGACTTCACATAAAGGAGGATGTACTCAATTCGTCTGTATAATTGTATTTTTTTGTTACCTCAGAACTTCATCACTAATTAACTGTGTGTGGATTTGGAGAATGTTTTTATTTTTTATAAATAGAATATGTTTACAGTGTAGTTCCATTTTAATTTTATCAAGATCTGATAAGTATCTCCAGAGATATGGAGATAAAGACCTCAAATTTAGTACTGAAAATGACTTGCGCAGCATGTGAAGTCGGCTTTTTGTTTTGTGAACGATCTTAAATTATGTAAAAATGTAAATAGTAATACTTTCCGTGTGGTGTATTGTACAGTTCAAATAATTAGATACCGTCTTATTATCTAAACACATAAAATATGATTGCAATATTTTATGCACTGACTTTTAATTTTACGTAAAACATTAAAGGCAATCCGGACAACCGGGCCCCCTACCTATTTACCAAATCCGTTGCCAGAACCGATGATGTTAATTTTTTTCAAAATAATCATGCTGTTGCATGATTAGGTGCTTTAATAGTAGTATACAGGATGTATTGTAATGCTAAATAATGAAATGTAGCTGATCAGAATGTTCGTTTAAATTGAGCTAAAATAGAGTTAAAATAGAGAAAATATAAGGCGCATCGCTCACTACCAAGTCGTGGCGGCGTAGTATTTTTGGTAAATGCATGTTGCCCTTTAATATCATCTGACAGAATATACACTCACGAACTAATAAACTGCACCAAAGTTCAGTATTACTTTCGAATTAATTGAATGGTCTTTTCCAGTATACAAACATACACTTAAGGATATGATACTTCGCTGCTATGAAGTTAACGAACCAAACTATAGGTTTCAATCTAACGTTTATATTTTATTTCTAAGGCGTCTCGGACTTTGATTTAGTTTAATATTCCGTAAATGTAGGTTTACCCTACCTAATTAGATTATTAATGTTGATCAACCAAAGAGTATATCAAAATAAACTTTAATAATGTGAGTGCCTGTTGTGGGGTTTTATAATGAAAAACAATCAATCAATTAATTTATTTATTAAGAATATACCAATAAAAAATGTTCGTTTTATAATGATTAACAAAGCCCTCTGTACTCAGCCATATACAACTTGACATTAATTTTAAAATTAAATTATTTGAAAGGTAATAGTTAATGTTATAATTTATATTAGTTATAATAGTTAAAATTTTAAATTTGTCAATTAATATTCTTGCACACTATAGTAGGCTTACTTCAGCCATGATAAATTACTTTATTTGACGTCTAGAATAGGTTTGCGTTTGCATGTAAAGCTGCTTAATGTTTTATTCTAATGGAATTCTAGTGGGGTAACGAACGCAGAACCATATGATAAAAAAATGACTACCGTACCATTCTTCTACATTACATGATTATGTATCTAGGTAATATTAGTAATTAGAGATGTTTCAGTTTAGCATATTTAAGCAAGGATGTAGAATTGAAATTTAAATTGTAGTAAGCGAGGAACATCTTCTTCGCTGTTCACGATGATATGGTAGAAAGAAGCACACCGTTGCCGTTTATGGGGCAAGGTTTATTATATGAGATAGAAGTATTACCTGATACTAGAATACTTAGGAGAATAAATAGGGGAAGAAAGCCTGTGAGTGAGGCGTTTTAGGCGGAGTTTGCAGCATGCATGTTCTTAAGACCTTAGATGCCTGGGTCTTACACCCGGCCTGGTGCAGCCTTAGGGCTACTCTGCCCCCTCATTCCACCTGGTAAACACCACAACATGTTACAATGTATGGTAATCATTAGATTATTTAAAGGGTATGTTCGCGGGGGACAAGTTTGAGCATTTTAAGAGAAGCCTTTCCTGACCCTTACTAATAATATTAGGGAAAGATTTGAGAGTAGAAAAGTGGAAGTTATAGTCGCTATCTCACTGCTTTTAAGTTTATAATATATATGGTATTATTATATGTTAATAAATATGCCACGTACATGACCGTTAGGTCTAAAGGAAGGTTTTTAGGTAAGAAATATAACACTACACAACAAGATTTTGGATGAAATGTACAATTTATGCGCCCATCTTGTTAGACGGATTCGCATGGAAAGGTGGATTGATTTCAATGAAATTATACCTGTATCTCGGCGTTAGACAGAGATCTAGCTTTAAGCTTAAGCTAGAATATAACATCGATATAATTTGGACACTTCGTGCATAACAAGTTAAATATGATAACTCACAGTTTCAGTGTCCCTCAAAACTTTGAACAAAAAAACAAAATGGATGTCAAGGCGTGCCATTGACCACTGCACAGTGCACAGAGTACTGATCTGATACTGAATAGCCCTACTACGTTATAAGAGTAGGCACTTCTCTACATTGTTGATACCCGATTTATGAACGTACTTTATAGCCAACCTAACTTAACGGAAAGTATTGCTTATACATTTCATAGAAACTTTTTTTGCAGGGTTAGTTGGTACAAAGTACGTTCATAATTATGGGTTATTTAATAATGTATGCAATGTCGCGAGACGACCACTGTATATTTTTAATTCATTAGCGTCCTCTATGGAGAAACTACGTAACTACTACGATAAGTAGGTTATCATTGAGTATTTACCGTAAGATTTTATCAATTTTTGATTAGACCAAAACTTTGTAATGATTTCGACAGATAGCGTGAAATTTAAATAAGGAAGCCGTTCGATATTGATTATTATATACGAGGAGTTTATTGGATCCATTGATCGAGTTATTTAGATTGAATTTATTTATTGAGTTACCTATTGGAGAGCAATTATTTAGATATATTTATAGTATTTAGTTATTGGTGAGTTTATTAGTGTTCCCGTTAGATGGTGGGACTAGTATAAAAGGATGTATTGGATTATTTAAATTATGGTACTTTTATTAGTTTTATGCTAGATTTGTTGGTAAGATTTTAGGAAGTGTTAATAAATGAAATAATTCAAAACAACGATGTTAATGTATACGATTATATAATAAATTTCTTAAATATATTCATGATTAACTGTCTGTGAGCAGATTTTAAACCATTGCAAATCCCAGTTACATGAAAAATTAGCTATTATTAATTTATAATTATATTATTAATTAATTAGCTAAAGATTTGTGCCCTCTTTGAGAAACGACGTAACTATTACAATAAGTATGTTATCATTGAATATTTTTTTAATTCTTCTTCAGTCAGTTCAGTCTTATAAATTTATAAGACCCTAACTTGTAATAGTGCCGACAGATTAAAATTATTGTATTATTATTATGCGCTTTCAAATTTATTTATTTGTAGTGGATTTTAGGGAGTAATAAAAAATAAATTTACCAAAAAAAAAACCTAATCGGTTCATAAACAGCAGTTAAATATGAGTTTACAATCAAAAACATCATACATACAAATCGAGTACGACGTATCTTGTTTATTGAAGTCGGTTAAATAGTAATCTTTGCCGAAGGCCTCTACACACATGGAGTTTTAATTGCAATAAGTATTCGTATTTTATTAAAATAAACAAATTTGAACTTAATCTATAGCATAAAGCTACCTACTGGTCGCACTCAAATAACATGAGAAAAACCTTTTCTGTTACCCGACTACGATAGAATTAAAAGTGAATGTATAAAATATTACACACACTAATAATAAAAAAAATATACAAATATACAACAAGTAAAAAAGTCAATTAATCATCAAATCTAACATTTGAAAACAGTCTTCATTATTCACTATCTCACCTGATGTTTCGTTTCGTGGTCGAAGATTTTATGAAACAGCGTTTGTTAATTGCAAACACTTATATGTGGTTAGGTAATGATGTAAGCAGGCCTAATAATGCACACAGGAAGTATTTGGTTCATAAACAACAGTTAGGTATGAGTTAATCGTACATACATATGGAGTACGTATCTCTGTTTATTGAAGTTGGTTAAAAAAGTAATCTTTGTCTCTGGAACATATCTGGAAACATACCTGGAGTTATGAGGCAACAAACAAAAAATCATAAAATCAAATCGAGAACGTATCTCCATATATTGAAGTCGGTTAAAATGTAATATTTGTCTCTACAGCATAAATCAAGCCTTAATTATAGAATGTCGACGTAGCCGTAAGTCGATACCCAGTCACCTTTTATCAACAGTGTAGGGAAATAAACTGACCTATATCTTCAGTTATGTATCTCTAAGCGGATATATAGATTTAGATCGTTCCTTCCTCTTACCAAAACCTTTATATATCCGGTATATCTTAATGAAGATTTTTTTATTATTCAATTTCAACCGTGATATATAATTATTTGGATCACATCATCAATAACAACAGGTAAGAAAAAAAAATTTAAAAAAATGCAAGTTACGACCTAATAATGTTAAATAATATAGGTTTTAAATCTCGACTATGCTTAATTTTGGATATGGAATATACTAACGGATATAATGTGTCTTTTTGAGTGAGTTTCAGATATATCAGAAGCAGTTATACCAAGCGGATCAATATCCTTTTATGATCAAAATTTATTATTATATGGAAGGATATACGATAGTTCCACTCCTCTGTCAGATACCCAAGCCTATTGCAAAGGTGAAATATTCTGTTAAAATACGAGTACTTACTACTTTTTAGATTGGAATATTATTTGCTGACAAATAGGTATTCTACTGAGACTGATAAAAATAGGGTTCTCTCATGTCATTTGAATCAACGCAATCCTCGGAGCTAGTAGCAAGCCAGGGGGACGAGCATTAAATTGATCGTTTTTATGTAGTACGCACTCTTTCATCAAATATTACTTATTAGTTCAATAGAAAAAGGCGATTACACTGCGATCGACTTGGCGTACAAATCTTCATATAACCGGTTTATAGTTCGGTACCTTGTGCGTTCCATCTCATTTATCAATAAAATACCGATATATAAAAATTGAATTGAAGTTGAAGTGTACTATCTCCATGGTTAAGATTCAATAGCTCAAGTGTTAAAATTTAGGTCTGGTAAATGTTTAAAAGTTATACAACGTTTTGTAGGAAAAAAGTGTTTATTTGCTTATGTAACTTTAATAAATAAAACAGTAGGTACTACATTTTCATGTTTAAAACAAATTACTTACTATAATTTAGACGTATTTCACATAAACAATGTAAACAAATTAAGTGTGCTACTACTTACTTGATTAATTAAAAATGCTAATCACTAATTCAGAATCACTGATCATATTTTCAGTTAAGTAACTAGTAAGTTTAAGTTAGGAAGCGTATACAAAAACTCGATTTTTCAGTATTTTTTTGCTCGATGGTACGGAACCATGGTAAAGTGTTAGTCCAACTTGCATTTGGCCAGTTTATTTCTTCACACGGTTGATAAAAGGTTTTGAGTTACAGCTTCGACAACATTAAAGGCTAAGGGTGTTGTACATACGTTTTAACTCTACGATTTAATTTTAGTTTGAAAGTTTTCGTATATTCATATTGAATGTGAACATGTAGGCTTTTTTTGCGTTGTATTTTTTGGATTTGTAAGTACTTATTTTACGAATGAGTAGACCATCTTCTGGGAGTAGCTAGATCAAAGATTTAACGTTCCTGTACCCATAAATCATGTCCTTACAGCCTATTCATTTTCAACTATCTATATATTCACCTAGAGTTTTAGCTGCGCGTTTTAACTAAATGTTTTTAATTAAAATAGCATTCGATAGTTCATGTATATATTGAAAACTTGAGTTTATAGATATTTGAAAATGAATAAACTATAAGAACATGATTTATCTCTACATGACAGTTTAATCTTAGATTTAAAACGTATGTACAAACCCTTAGCTTTTAATGTCGATGAAGCCGTAACTCGAGACTTCGTTTGTTTTGTTAAAATATCAGTACTTAATACCTATTAGATTGGAATATTATTTGCTGACAAATAGGTATTCTACTGAGACGGATAAAATAATAGGGTTCTCTCATGTCATTTGAGTCAACGCAATCTTCGGAGCTAGTAGCAAGCCTGGGGGACGACCATTACATTGATCGTTTTGTATGTAGTACGCACTCTTTCATCAAATATTACTTATTAGTTCAATAGAAAAAGACAAGACACTGCAATCGACTTGGCGTACAAATCTTCATGTAACCGGTTTATAGTTCGGTTACCTTGTGCGTTCCATGACATTTATCAATAAAATATCGATAAATAAAAATTAAAGTACAAATAACATTTTAAGAAAATATTATTGTAACATGCTATTGGGATAAACTGCAGCCTATGTCACTCTCGAAGTCCTCTGACCAACTTTATACAAAATTCACATAAATCTGTTGAGCTGTTTTGACGTGAAAGGATAAATAACATATAAACATACTTTTACATTTTTTAAACATTAAAAGTTATAATAATATATTTTTAGTATTATATATTTTATTGTGATTTTGTTTTAGTTATTATAATATACAATGGTTTGTAGGAAAAAACGTCTTGAAGCACCACTGTCGAATACAACCAGTCCGCGACACAGACAAAAATCACCTTTTTTACTTATTCTGTGGTTTTGGTACAAAAATACCTTTGATTGTCCAGTACTTGAAGTATATATCTAGTCTATGGTAAAGATTTAATAGCTCAAGTGTTAAAATGTAGGTCTGCCAAATTTTTAAAACATTAAAAGTTATAGAATGTTTTGTAGGAAAAAAGTGTTTATTTGCTTATGTAACTATAATAAATAAAACAATAGGTCTGTACTATATTTTCATGTTTAATACAAATTACTTACTATAATTTAGACTTATTTCACATAAACAATATAAACAAATTAAGTGTGTTACTACTTACTTGTTTAATTAAAAATGCTGATCACTAATTCAGAATCACTGATCATATTTTCAGTTAAGTAACTAGTAAGTTTAAGTTAGGGAGCGTATACAAAAAACTCGATTTTTCATTCAGTATTTTTGCTCGATGGTACGGAACCATGGTAAAGTGTTAGTCCAACTTGCACTTGGCCAGTTTATTTCTTCACACGGTTGATAAAAGGTTTTGAGTTACAGCTTCGACAACATTGAAGGCTAAGGGTGTTGTACATACGTTTTAACTCTACGATTTAATTTTAGTTTGAAAGTTTTCGTTTATTCATATTGAATGTGAATGTATAGGCTTTTTTTCACGTTGTATTTTTTGGATTTGTAAGTACTTATTTTACTAATGAGTAGACCATCTTCTGGGAGTAGCTAGATCAAAGATTTAACGTTCCTGTACCCATAAATGATGTCGTTACAGCCTATTCATTTTCAACTATCTATATATTCACCTAGAGTTTTAGCTGCGCGTTTTAACTAAATGTTTTAAATTAAAATAGCATTGGATAGTTCATGTATATATTGAAAACTTTAATCGTAGAGTTAAAACGTATGTACAAACCCTTAGCTTTTAATGTCGATGAAGCCGTAACTCGAGACTTCGTTTGTTTTGTTAAAATATCAGTACTTAATACCTTTTAGATTGGAATATTATTTGCTGACACATAAAAATATGTGCTATAAAACCGTGGAACAATTGGTAAACCGTCACATTCGGCGAGAGGTAATCCTACCTTGGACTCTCAGAATGAACTTACCATGGTTCATCCAACCGTATGTGTTTAGGCAATGAGAGATAATCCTACCTTGGACTCTCAGAATCACACTTGCCACAATTCATCAAACCCTGTGTGTTATGAACACAGTTGGTGGGAGATAATCTTACCTCAGGCTCCTAGAGTGAGTTCATCACATACGACGAGAGATAATCCTACCTCGGACTCTCAGGATGATACTTACCATGGTTCATCCAACCGTATGTGTTTGAGCATCGAGAGATAATCTTACCATGGGCTCTCAGAATGACACTTACACAATTCATCCAACCGTATGTTTTATGAACACAGTTGGTGGGAGATAATCTTACCTCAGGCTTCCAGAGTGAGTTAATCATATACAGCGAGAGATAATCCCGCCTTGGACTCTCAGTTTATACTTATATTGCTCACTCAGCCGATTGTGTTTATACATCGCATGCGGCGAGAGATAATCCTGCCTTGGACTCTCAGGATGACATAAGGGAGGGGGTTTTAGTCAGTAGGAGTCTGACATAACCGAAGAGTCTGTGCTCAACGGCATCCAATGAGGATTTCCCCCTCCGACGAAAAAAAAAAAAAAAAAAAAAAAAATACATTTGTGTTAGAAACATAGTTGGTGGAAGATAATCTAACCTCAGACTTCCAGAGTGAGACTTACCATGGACCACTCAGCCGATTGTGTTTAGGCACCACATGAGATATAATCAATTTTAAGATAAAATGATATAACAAACGAGTTGATTAATAGTACATTACGGTACAAGTGTGTAATGTTGGTGATTACCGCTGAGGCGCCATTGAGATCCGAGCCGTTAGGTGAAGGTCTTAAGAGAGCCGAGGACGGTATTCATCAATACACACGTGTATCATACGACGTTTTTTAACACACTTGTGAAGAAAATAATACAAAAAAATCATGTTATATAGTAGACAATTATAGATATTTTACCTTGGAGTTTTCAGGTAGTAAACTTTCCATAACGTTCAAAGGGCTTCACATCTTATATTGGGCGTTGTACAACATAAATCATTTTCTTTATAACTAGTACTTTTAGACATTTCAATTAATAAATAACTATAATTTCATCAGCGAAAACGAGTTGTGAAAAATGTTTCGCAATGGTGGGAAAAAATTCATTAGTTTTCCAATGCGCGCGCATCTAACAATGACGATCGGCCATAGACTAAAAGAATGAGGTTTATTTATTTATTTATTTTTTTGTTTGACGCGGTTAGCGTTTTGGCCACGTACAGAATGGGGAATTATAGTTTTTACAGACAAAACAAAAGTTATAATTAAATAAAAGTTTTGTTTATTAAACACGTACAAGTTAAAATTATCTATTTAAACACGAAGTTGTTTAAAATGAGCAAGCAATAGGTATATTAATTTATTTGTGCTATTGCACACGATCTTTTTTGTATCGAAACTTTTTTAAGAACAAAGCAACACAACCAATAAAATTAAAAAAAAATATCTATAACTCACTTGCGAATAATAGTAATTAAAAAGTCACAGTTTGATAACAGGCGTCATTGTGTGCCTGATTGCAGTGAAATAAAAGCCACTTCATGAGCAAGTGTATTAAAAACGATATACCCAACTGCGTTCGCTCGTTTTTTGTTATTTTAACACTGACTCAGTTTTTTCTCCGTTCTTTCCTATGTATAACAGACCAATTTAAATATATTGAGGGTGCACAACACACCAATTGATCAAACGATATACCTGATGAGCGGAACAGTTGGGATTTTGGTTACCAAAAAAGCAAATTAGTAATTGCGTTCGCTCGTTTCTGTTTCTGTTTCTATTTCTGTATCTGTTTCTGTTTTTTGCTTGTTCTCACCGGAGGCTTTGAAAGTTCTAAAACACGTTGATCAAAATTATTACTCCAGGGTCATTGAGAGTTCTAAAACACGTTGATCAAAATTATTACACCGGAGGCTTTGAGAGTTCTAAAACATGTTGATCAAATTATATACCCAACTGCGTTCGCTCGTTTCTGTTATTTTAACACCAATTCAGTTTTTTCTCCGTTCTTTTCTATCTATAACAGACCAATTTAAATATATTGAGGGTTCCACAACACATCAGTTGATCGAACGATATACCTTATGAGCGGAACGGTTGAGTTTTTTTTGGTTACCAAATAAGCAAACTAGTAATTGCGTTCGCTCGTTTCTGTTTCTGTTTTTATTTCTGTATCTGTTTCTGTTTTTTGCCTGATCTTACCGGAGGCTTTGAGAATTCTAAAACATGTTTATTAAAATTATTACACCGGAGGCTTCGAGAGTTCTAAAACATGTTGATCAAAATTATATACTCAACTGCGTTTGCTCGTTTCTGTTATTTTATTTCTATTTCTGTATCTGTTTTTTGCCTGTTCTTACCAGGGTCGTTGAGAGTTCTAAAACACAAATGGCGAGAGATAATCAATTTGTGGTTATTGGGTGTTCTACTCCACCCACCACCCTGTGGGTGGAGTAGAACACCCAATAACCACCTACTAATGTGACATTTTGATGTAGCACGTACTATGTGATAATGTTAGTATATAAGATATAAAGTATTTGAGTTAATCAATATAGAGCTATCATTATGTAAAGAGTATACGTTGTTTCTCTTACCCTGGTCCCCCAGTAGTAGACCACACTACATGGCGACCATGCCAGGATTATTTTTCTTTTATTAACATATTTTTCTTTTATCGGGACGCCATTTCAACGAGCTGAGGTACGGCATGGCAGCAACGACTGGCGCTGCACGACATGAGAAGATGGCGGCAACCCCGGATATTCTGATGACCCTGGATGTGATCTACACTCAACCGACGGAGCAGACTGTCCACTCGGTATCAGCGTAATACACCATGGCACATAAATGCACCAGGAAGAGACAACGTGTGAGTCTGTAATTTTTATTTCGTTGCAACATGGGATGTTCCTATTTTCATATGTCAACTATTAAGGAAGATGTGATAATTGCTGAAGTCCTCTCAATATCACCAGTATATTTATATTTGCTGTTTTGTCGAAATCCGTATTTGGATAATAATGTATGTTTACGTCATTGCCATAAGGCATGGATCAGGGACGAGTTTCGGAAGTTAGGCGAGTTGTTAACACCGTGTGAAATATAAATAATTAATGTCGACGTAACTTTTAATGTACCATGTTTTAATGTATAGTATAGTGTCTTATGGACACATTGTATTTACTTAATAATATTAATTGAAATGTATTTTTTGGTCAGTTTTGCATTTACGTATTAAAAAATTAAATTACTTACAATTTAAATTGATAAAAGATCAAATTGTTAAATTAAGGCCTAATCGGCGTCAAGGGGATAATTTTGAGTTTTCAAAATAGAGACTATTATAATTTTATACAAAGAGTGCAAAGAGATGATTTCTCAACGAGCCGCAAATTTGTCAGAAGATATAGTTTTGTTATTTTTGCTGATTGAGCTAAAATGTTAGAATTAATTAGACAAGTCAGGGAATTGTTTAGATAAGTTACCGGAAACAGTAAATATGGCTTAAGAAGTATTTTGGTTAAAAACGGTAGCTAGTTTTCTGCTGAAAATAACGGGAGATGAGACAGTAACGTGAGATAAAATCGATAAAATAAAATTGAGTGATTCAAGGCTCACGTATGATAAATGCAAAAAGCTATTAGTGAATTTGTCTTAAGATCGCGATTAAACTATTAACGTCGATGCCCATTAAGCGCGAAAGTATGCACTTATCTGCATAAGCAATTAGATTCGAGGGCATAATAGTAATGTTTACACATCGTCCACGTATAGGGCCAGCTGCGCCTGCCCGACGACCGGGATGTCGTCGGTATACCAGGCGTAGCATACGGGTGCGATGCAGCTTCCTTGAGGGACCCCGGCTTTCACGGGCTTTTTTGCCGACATCTTGTCCTCCACTTGCACGAGGACCTCCCTCTCTTCCAAGTAGCTTCTCAGCACGCAGACTAGCTTCCTCGGTGTTGTGGAGTTGGCGATCTTGTAGAGTAGGCCGTCATGCCAAACACGGTCGAACGCCTTTTCCATGTCTAGCATGACTGTCACAACGGTCTTCTTCTTGTTGTGGTTCATGGCCATCTCGTCGACAATCCTGGTGATCTGCAGGGTGGTGGAGTGTTCTGCCCGAAACCCGAATTGTTCCTTCCGTGGTTTTATGTGAGGCGTCAGTAGTGGCATCAACGCTCTCTCAAACAGCTTGGATAGATTGTTGAGGAGCGTGATGGGCCTGTATCCGTCCGCTTTCTATTGTCCTTCCCAGGTTTCGGGATCATCACCACCTTGCCGATTATCCAATTCCTCGGGAAATGGCCAGAACGAAGTGTACCGTTGTATACCCTCGATATTGCTGCGATGAACTTGTAAGGGAGGTTTTTGAGCGCCTCGTTCGAGATGCCGTCTAGTCCAGGAGCTTTTTTTCGTGAGAGTTTTAGGGCTTGACACTGGATGCTGCCCGGGGTGAAGAAGAGGTTCTCGTCTTCCTTCTTGTTCTCCACTTCTTCAGGTTGCTCGGGGTCAAAGAATCTTCTATTGAAGTCCGCCACCAGTTTCACGTGCTCTGTGTCGGTGGTCGGGTTCGGCGTGAACTGAGTTTGCAGGTGGTTAGCGAAGATCTCAGCTCTGTCCTCGGTGAATCGGAGTTGGCCGTCATTCCCTATCATGGGGTATATCGCTGGCACGGTTTTTGATAACTGGCGGCACAGGCGGTGTACGGAGGGTATGTCGTCGGTTATTTCAGCGATGTGGTTGTCCCACCCGATGGCTGCGTTTTCGTTAAGGGCGGCTTTGACTCGCTCAACGAGTTTGTTGAGCTCATATTTGGTTCTTGTACATCTGGTTTCTTGCCATCGCTTCCTGGTGTCCCTTTTCTCTCTTATTAGATCCATGATCCACCCGGGCAGAGGGTCCAGTCTCTGCCCTGAGGTGGTGGTGGTGAGAGTGGCGGCTGTGAGGGACTCTTAAAGCGCTGTGGTCAGCATGTCCGTGGCATCTTCGACATCCTCAGCCGTGTTTATGGGTCGAGTGGTGAGTCTTTCCTCAGCTTCTTTTCGATATGTTTCCCAGCATATTTTTCGTCTTCTCTCCGGAGCCGCGATTCTGCTGGGGAGCTCTTGCAGCGTCATCAATACGGGCCTGTGGTCGGATGGGAGATCTGAGAGCGCGGTGAACGTCGGTATCGAGTTGAGGCTTCTGTAGACTGCTATGTCAATGACATCACCCCCGTACGCGTTGTGATGTGTCCAGGACGTGGGTCCTGCTATTTCATAGTCATGGTCCACCGAGTCCTGGTATAGCTTCATTCCGTTTGGGCATATCCTGCTGGAGTTCCAAAACGTGTGCTTGCTGTTGAGGTCGCCGGCAATGATAGTTGGCGTCTCTGTGTCGAGTATTTGTCGTATCTCTCTTGTGTCTATGGTCAGATTCGGAGGTTTGTAGACTGCGTAGATATTTCTATTTCTGCCGGCGACGTTGATAAGCACTCCAAGGGCTTGTATAGTTTGAAACTGCGCAGCAGGAATGGGCTGGTGTATCACCTTTCGGTGGACCATGACCGCCAGTCCTCTGTACGGTACTCCCGCCGGGGTGACTTCATCCTGTCTATAGGTGTGGTAATTTGGGATCTTTAGTGTTGTGCTTGCGTGGAGGTGAGTCTCGCTGACCAGCATTACATCGACGTTCTACTCACGGAGGAAGTTGGTCAGCAGTCTTAACTTCCCCCGGAGCGTTTGGGCGTTCCAAAATACGATTCTAGTGTCTCCCATCCTTATTGAGAATTCGCATTAGGCCCATAAGGGTTGCGGTCTCGGCGTCCGTTCCGGATTGGACTGCCTCCAGGATCTCCTTGAGGACGCCGATGGTCTCTTCTTTGCGACGAGCGTCGCTCGAAGTTCATCGCTATTCAATGTCGAGACTACCGGCTCTGGTCTTCCGTGGACTTCAGCGTCTATTACACCTACCACTTAGTACCACGGACAACAAAGTGATCCTATAAGGGTTCCTCTTTCCTTTTAAGGCACGGACAGGCTTTCCTCACTCGCTCATAGCTACAGCGCTTTATACCTAAACTTTCGACCAGCGCCGGCGTTGGTATCCGCCAGTCGGTTGTCACTGCTCACGCGCGCACAACGTATATTATTATTCAAATGAAGGGATAACATATACAATATTCAGCCTGTAAAACTGAGTCCCAATCTCTCGATTTTCGAATAAAAACGAAATGAAAATAGGCCAGAAGATATTGATAATTTATCCACATCCGGAAAGAATGCATATGTTGCAGCAGTGTGACATGGCAGAAAGATTGGCCAAAGCAATCCTTGACCCTGAGGGTAACAGTGCATATAGATTTTTATGTTAACCTATTTGATAACTGTTGGACCAAGTATAGGTTATATACTGATAATTGATTTATTAATGATACAATTGATAGATCTAAGGTCAACTCGGGTAAGACCGGCATACTCTATTATTAAGGGTAAGACCGTCATTAAGTTATAGCTATTTTTCTCTCACTATAGTGTTGCTAGCGACATTTATGATACAAAATTAAATGTCAATGCAAACTGCATAGCTTCTCAAAACCGAAAGTTATTGCGCGTAGACGATCTTGCCTTGTAAACGGTCTTCCCAATGTTGACCTTAATCACAGCGTGCGACGTGTTGCTCCTTTTAAGTGTTAAAATGCAGGACACCTAGGTTATGTCTTTGAAAAATGATAAACAAATAGTATGTATACTTTTGATGTTATATTGAACAGCAATGATAACGAAATAGATGATAATATTTGGTATTTATTGTTAAGGTTGCGCGTGTTAGCTCGACGTGAACCTAATCCTATAGATACTATTAAGGTTATTAGATGTGATTCTCTTTTGGATTATGTAATTTCTAATAATGAATTCATATCTATATCGATAAACGTGCAGATGTATTCCAAAATTTGGCTTATCTTGTACCTATATCACCCGATGCATGTTTCTATGTATAATAATTTACCTTCTGTAATAGCATCAGAAGTTTTGTGTCGTCATAATATCACATTAAGTTAAAGAAAAAATCTTGAAGATAATATTGTCGTAATCAAATCTAAACTTATTGTAGCGAAGCGAATGTAAAGAGAAATCCAGATAAATGTAATGTTACCTATTTAACACCTGTTAGACAAAATATACGAAGTTGTAATTCTGATGATTGTTTTTTTAAAGAAAAATCCAATAGATGTTTTCAGCGTGTTGCTCCTTTTAAGTATTATAGTAGCGGGGTGAAAAAGGGCCATCTGCAGGGCTAGCATGGCAAGGGGACTATTTTGTCTTTCCACTTATCCGTGTTTTGTTTGGTGGAGAAGGTAAATTATGAGTAAAGTTTTTCGACAATTATAAACGCCCGCTGACTTTTAATCAATTCTTTTAAAACTCGGGGTTAAGCTTCACCAAGCGTTTAAATTGTTGTGTTGATCTCCTGTCAGTGGCGAAAATCAGGGAAATAATTTTGTCTTTCCCCCGGGGATAAGGCCATGCTAGCCCTGCTGGGTTTGGCAGAATAGGGTAAAATACTCTATATGAGAAAAAACTAAAAATATGTTATTGATATAGGCAAAAAGCAGTCGGAAACGTTAGTTTTAGTTTATAAAATAGCAAACTAAATGTTAAAATTCAATTCAAAGGTTGCAGCTTATTTAATCTGTTTCATAACATCATTAAATAGTAGTCGTTAGTAGTCGCCATGTTATTACGTCATACGGCTATGTAAACTTAGAAGTGTCGACTGTCAACTATCATATCAATGCATTTTTTTACGTAGCCAACTGACGTCATAACCACAGAGCAATATGGCGTCCACTGCCAGTGTTTTCGACAAATTACGCACGAAATTTGAAAATGCAAAATTTAAATGCATTATTATGGCATTTAACGATTGACTAAAAATGTTTAGTGGTTCATAACCACTATAGAATCTAATTGAGACACTTTTCAAAAATGGGTGTAATACCCTATTATAAATATAATTTCCTTATGGAAGAACCTCTTTTGAACAATGTGAATGATAACAAATGGTGCATTATGGAGCCTCTGTGGTTTGATTGGACCATTGTTTTTAATGACATTTTATACCTTATATGCCAGCGTTTGACCACTAACTCGCCTGGTAGTAAGTGACGTTGTAGTCGAAAATGATGAACAAGCTAGGCCTAGTATACTGTGACTCTAAAGGGATGTGTGCTGCCAGAACACCGTAAGGCTATGGCGGCAGATTTACTCCTTGATAGTGGTAAGCTAATTTTTGGTTGCTCAAGTCAGGCGAAACATATACACAATATAATATGCTTCTACCACCCGTGAAATAAATACCCGTGCTTGAATTTGAACTGACGACCTCTCGCTTAGAAGTCAAGCCATCTACCCTTTACGCTAACGGGGCTCGAAAACATTTTTAAGTTAGAAGAAGAAATTAAAATACATCTCAGTAAATAGGCAACGACTCTCAGAAGTTAACTACAATTCGATTTTTTAAACTGTATAAAGGATTGATCATTTTAAAGAATTGACTTTAACAACCATACTTACATTAACTACTAACTCTGTGTGTAACTACGAGTCTGAAGGCTTTGTCTGTACTAATATAAGGAAAAGGAGATATCATTTTATAACGAGTTCAAATTTGAAGATGTTTGATCACGAAGCAAGTGCATCAGGTTCTAACATCACGGAAAATATCGTTTGCGCGATGCAGGATCTCATATATTTTAGCAATGTTTACAAGAAGAGCTACTCAACCTACTCTAGCGCCATCTAGATGTTTTTATCTAAACTAATATTATAAAGAGGAAATATTTGATGTTTTGTTTGTATCGATTTAACTCAAATACTACTTACTGGATCTAATTTAAAAATTCTTTCATTAATGGAAAGCTACATTAAATTATCAGCAAGTAACATAGGCTATATTTCATCTCCGTATTCTCACGGGTACGGGAACTACGCGGGTGAAACCGCGAGGCGCTGCTAGTCTTGTAATACTTCGGGACCATGCCACCACAATGCATTATCAAATATCAAATATCATAATAAAAATAATAAATATCAAATTTTCTTGTTTACAACCTCTTGACAAGTCGGCTGGATTGTTAGCTGTATTGTCATACCAGTGGAAGTCTGAAGTTAACTTTTTTATATCTTTTACTCTATTAGCAATATGTGTCGATGGCGTATGTCTGTGCGCCTGGTAGTACGATGGAATAATTTAATAGCTTACCTCTAACCCACTCTCCTTCGAACACCGACATCTCCCACTTCTTGGTGCAACCTTCAGGACATTCCTCTGGGTCTAGAGAGTCAGGGTTCAAGTTGCAGATCTCCACTCTGGAATTATACCATATATACCAGTAGATTCAACAATCAATCAGTTTTCATCTTTTGTTTGCAGATCTAGGGTTGCCTATTACGACGGTATTATGCAGCTGATAGACGGACAATCAGTTCCGTTCGGAATATGATTTTAACTGTGATTAGTTTGCGTTTTATTTATTCATTGTGTTTCATTATTTCACTTTATGTTTTGATAAAAATTGTCTGAAGTACTGAAACATGCACTGGGTTGAGGGTGCATGTAATAGTACGGTTGGCAACCCTACAATAATCAGGGAAATTAAACATTTGTTTTAAGTGTGACGACGTTCGACGTCTAGATGAAAGCTGAATGGCTCAAAACTTTTGTTTTTTTTTTGTAAATTCAAAGCAATAAGTTATGTTTCTGTTATATTTATAATAATTATTAATGAATATGATCTATTTAATGTTATTTGACGTGTGTAAGTGCAAATTTTTAATTTGCCCACATACTGAATAAATGCTTTGACTTTTGAATTTTATATTGGTCAGCTTTATGTGATGAAGTCTTAGCTTAAGATCTTTAAACCAAAACGATCTACTATATACCTGCAGGGTCCATTTTTCAAGTGGGCGTGGATGTCCAAATCCGAAACTATGAGGAATGCGAAAAGTACTCAAAAGAGACTCGGGTCCGATTTTGGTGAATACTGTATCATTGGATTTTTGAAAAATCAATATTCCTAGCGAGGAATCGATCCCGTTGATTTTGAAAATAAAAACACCCTGTATTATAACACCATTCGATAGTGTCGAAACATGAAATTTCGTGAGACATTTGTTACATTTCATGATATTTCATGACATTTCGTGATATTTTATGACATTTTGTGACATAAAATGACATTGCATAAAATTTCGTGACATTTAATGACATTTCGTTACTTTTCATGACATGTCGTGACTTTACATGACATTTTGAGACAAATCATGACAATTCGTGACATCTCATGACATTGATCGTTGTCGACAATGATGAAGCTTGAAAAATAAAAAAGCAGGTCATGTTTACTTGAAGGAGGATTTTATTACGATGAAGATTTTTCACGTTTTTTTTGTGTGATAAGGAACGAATTATGGGAAGTAAACGGCAACCTTAAATATGTTATGTTTTACCTGTCAAAGTGGGTACAAAAGTCCTTGAAGGACATCCAGAATTCACCATCGTCATCGAACGTTAGACCGAGCTCTTCCTTCTCAGACTCCGGGATGTAACGCCACTCTGGTGATCTGGAAACAAATCATTTAAGTTATTCATGTAGAGTTTAGAGCACACGGATATCACTTACCAACAGGTGAGATAGTGGTCAAACGCAATAAAAAAAAACGCAACAAACATATTAAAAAAAAAACAGATTAAATTGAATTTGTCAAAACATCTGCAGTGCACCATCTTCTTAACCGTCTTCGAAATGAAATGAAATGAAATGAAATGAAATTATTTATTTGCATGAAATATGGTAACAACAGATGACAATAAAATTTTGCGCAGCATATTTCGCCAAAACATTGACATACAAATGTTGGTGCATTTAAATGAATTTAGTATTTAATGATGTAATTACAATATATTTAAATATAATAATTAAGTAATTAAGAATATTTTAAATGTCAATAACAACCTATTTCAAATTATATTCAAAAAATTCCTTAACGTCATAAAAGCAATTGCTGATAAGCCAATTATGGAGTTTTCTTTTAAAATGGGTAAACGGGAGTTCCCTGATTTCTTTTGGTATATTATTGTACATTTTTATAGTCATTATTTTGCAGTTCTTACTCTTCAAAGCAGTTTTACTGTTAATGAGATTGAGTTTGGTCGGATCTGTTCTTGTCTGTCGCAAGAACGCAGTCTCAGCATAGCTATGACATGTGTCAAACATATTAGAATGTTCTTTTACGAAAACTCCAGCCTGCATTATATATAAACCAACCAAAGTCAGAACCTTTAATTTTTTGAAAAGAGGCCGGCATGAGTCTAATGGTCCGGCACCACTTATGGCTCGAATGCATTTTTTTTGGACAATGAAAACTTTATTTATGTCTGTTGAGTTGCCCCAGATTAAAAGGCCATATCTGAGAACAGAGCAGACATAACCATGATACGCTGTGAGGGCAGCTTTTTCGTTAACTGTTCTTCTGAGGCGTTTCAATGCGAAAACAAAACGGTTTAGCTTAGAACAGACTAAGTTAATGTGTGTCTTCCAGTTGCAAAATTCATCAACGTTAATTCCCAAGAATTTGTAATCTTTCGCTATTTCTATTGATTGTCCTCTACAGGAGATGTCAAATTTGGACTCTACAGATTTGTAGGATCGAAAATAAATGTATTTTGTTTTCGATAAATTTGGAATTAACTTATTATTCTCCATCCAATTGACTATAGATTCAGCTGCTGAATTAATTAGATGTCCATGATTATTACGATTAAATGTCAGATTAGGATTATTAGATGTTAACATATTACAATTACTTGATGTCAAATTACGTGTATTTAATGTCATATTATTATTCCTAGAAAATGTCAAATTTGGATTTTGCAAATTTTTATTATCAGTTATGATGACCGACACGTCGTCGGCAAAAAGTACACATTTGTGTTCTGTAGCCGACGGCAGATCATTTATGTAGAGTAGAAATAATAGTGGTCCTAAAATGCTTCCTTGAGGCACACCGCACTTATTTATTTGGTAAGAAGATCTGTGATTCGTAGAAATATCCGTGCTGTTTAGTGACGATATTTCAACGCATTGTTTTCGATTTGTGAGGTAGTCTAAGAGCCAGCTCAGTGTGGGGCCCCTAATACCGTAGCTTTCGCACTTACTTATAAGCATTTCATGATTCACAAAGTCAAAAGCCTTGCTCATGTCGAAGAAAAGGACTGATACAGATTTTCGTTTATCGATTTGTTGTACGACTTCATCGATAAGATTGAAAGCAGCCAGAGTGGTAGACTTTCCTCTTTGAAATCCATTTTGTTCTTCTTTAATAATCCTAAATTTTTCTAAATATTCATCAAGGCGGCGATGCATAGCTCTCTCAAAGACTTTTGAGAAAACTGGGATCAGAGTGATTGGGCGATAATTAGTCATGTTAAGTCTATCACTCTTTTTAAAAAGAGGTTTAACGATACATTGCTTTAGTCTATCCGGAAATAAACCTTTTGAGAATGATAGGTTTATAAGATACTCAAGAATAGGAGCCAATAATGAAACGCATTGTTTTATGATTTTTGTGCATATTCCATCGTAGCCAACGGCTCTCGTGTTATTAAGGCCCATAATAATTTTTTCTACTTCACCTGCTCTACATGGCATAAGAAACATGCTATGGTTTAATGTTTGTACTCTATATTTATTATTACATGTCATTTTATTAGAAAAACTATTTGTGACATTCAAATAGTAATTGTTGAATGCTTCTGCAATTTTGGACGGGTCACGTAACACAACTTCATTGTCACATATCGAGTCAATGCCAGAAAATGTTTGTAAACATTCGGCTTTATTTTTTATTATTTGCCATGTCGCTCGGCATTTATTTTTGGCTTGTTTCAATATAGTATAATTCGTTTTTTGTTGTGAACTACTTACACATCGCCTCAAGATAAAGCTGTATTTTTGTAGTGCCACCTTATTTTGAGAGGTTTTATTTTTATAATAAGCTAGTCTTAATTTGCGCTTATAATTACTAGACCTACGCAATCCCTTGGTGATCCAGTTTGGACATACCCTACCATTCTGTACTTTTCGTCGTATAGCTGGGAAACAGAGGTTATAAAATAAGCAAATCGTGTCGTGAAAATTATTGAATGCCATATTTAAGTCATCGGTTTGTAAAACGTCTGACCATCTCAATGAAGACAAACAGTCTTTGAATTTCTTAACATTGTCTATACTGTAGTCTTTTGAATAGGTATACCAGCACTTCGTGAGTTTTGGCTTCATCAGTACAGGTATAGACAGAGTCTGACCTGTATTATGGTCGGAGAGGTATAATTCATGAACGTCACCTTTAGCGTTCTGAACATTACTAATGAAGTGGTCTATACATGACTTTTGTCGTGTAGGTACATTTATATGAAAAGTGAGATTATAGTTTAGTGCTATGTCATGAAGTCGTGTGGAAATATTATTAATTTTTAGAGTATCTATATTAAAGTCACCGGTAATTATAATTTTTTTGTTGGATTTATTTGATCTTCCAAAAGGAAGTTACTCAATTCGACCGTATATATATATTTTTTTAAATGTTTGTTCGCAGTTAACGTCCTCGTTTATGAACCAATTTTAATTATTCTTTTTTTCTTGAAATGGAGATATCCCCACGGTTACCACCGTGGGGATATCTCGTAGAATATCTCCCATAGAAATTTCATTGAAATTTGATTGGTATCTCCAGATATATGGAGATTAACACCTCAAAATTGGTACTGAAAATTAATAGCGCGGAATTTGAAGATTTTAGTTATTTAAATGATCTTATTATATTAAGGGCCGATTTTTCAATTCTCAGAATAGTGGCCAGATAGTTACCAATGCGATATATTTATCTGCCCATGTAAACGCCCGTATAAAACTATCGATTTTTTAATGTGCTTTTATCAGTCAGTTAGATATCTGTAGACTTTTTGTAACTATCTTCACGCCAATAGTGTGGGAAAGAGATAATCTTACGCAGTGCTATAAATGTTAGAACGAGAGCGACGATTTATAACCATTTGAAATTTTGACAAGAAGATTCTAAATTTGATTTTTAATTCGGCAAAGCATGATTTTTAAAATGTTTTTTTTTTTTGTTTTATTATGGCTCCGCACAATTAGTGTATATAGCCAGTTTCTGACCAATTGTATGGAGCCTTAATGAAATTTAAAAAAAAGTAATGACATAACGTCAAGATTTGACGTCAAAACTTGTCACAAACATAATTTATACCACAGAATAGTCGGCTTCATTCCTCTGGTAAGGAATTTATTCCCTGGAATACCACTATCTGTCTATTGAATAAATGCGAATATATGCTATCAGTGGTATAAATCCTATCTGATCGTGTAACTGAGGAATGAAAACTCGGCCCTAAGTCTATGAAACATACTTATCGCTCCAGGGTCCGTTCCACTCGGCCTCGTTTCCCCAGGGGTTCCTCAGCCGCAGCAGCGGTATCTTCCCCTGGCGGCCCGGGGTCTCTATGTCCACGTACTTCACTCGAGTGACGGAGTACGCGTGACCACGGATCAGACCCACCGGGGTCTCCGCTTCTAGGATGTTTGGGTCCGGCTGTCGAGAAATATGTATGAGTTTATTGTTTTATACAATCCAAAGCGTCCCGAGCAACATGCCCAGGCCCTGTACCAACAGAGATGATGCCTGGGTACAAAAATAATAATTATAATTATCCCGTCAGCTGTATTTAAAAAAAATATTGGACGCGTATTTTATTGTTTTACATATCAATAGAAATTGACAAAGATAAGAAGCGTTAAAGTTTGGGAGTGGGGGCTCGTGACGTCACGAACCGCAAAAAGTAGTACACTTTTTAGCGGTTCGTGATGCCACGCAGAATTTCAACGGTCTATATCTCCGTCATTTTTGTTTAATTGACAAAATTAAAAATACGTATCCAATATTTTTTGATAATGTAAATGACGGACTAAACATTTTTTTTAGGAATCTAGCCTATTCAGCTACAGTACGACCATATCGATGCGACAAAACTACTGGATCGCATTTTAACCAATTACAATTTGAAATATATCCGTACTAATATTATAAAAACGTTTGTAACTCTGTCTGTTTGTTACCTAATCACGTTTTAACGGACAATCCGATCTTACTGACATTTAACAAGGAGATACTTTATAGCATGAAGATGAACAGGCTACTAAATTCTTGGTGTACGTGAACGAAGTCGCGGGAATCAGCTAGTAATATATAAAATACCGTTAAGATGTATAAGGTTACAAATGAATGAGTATATAAGAGAAAGCCTGAAAGTGGCCCTCGTGACAGATAAGTTAAGAAGCAATAGGCTTGCCTGGTATGGACATATTATGAGAAGAAGTGAAGTCCAAGTGACTAGAAAGGTAAAAGACATGAAAGTTGATGGCTATAGAGGAAGAGGAAGACCGAAGAAAGTGTGGATGGACTGTGTGATACAAGATATGGATGTAAAGGGAGTGGATGCGGAAATGACTGCGGATAGACACAAATGAAAGAGAATGACATGTTGCACCGACCCCACTTAAGTGGGATAAGGGTAGGAAGATGATATGTATGAGGTTACGCTAAGTCGCTTTTTATGTCATTATTAATTTATATTTGTAGGAGTTCAGATAATGAAATATAATATAATAAATAATGATGTGATCGGAGATGGTGAACACGCTTGGTCTAGAATATTCTGACTCTCGAGGGCTGTGCTGCCGGAACCGGGAACGCCATAAGGGTTATGGCGGCAGATTTTCACTTTAATATACTGTAACCTCAACGAAAGAGGTTTTCGGACCTATCTGAAAACTCCACTCTATCCACGATTACTAGCTGTGCCCCGCGGCATTGCTCGCGTTAAAAAGCCTATTATCCAATGGCCTCTACTCTACTATCTATCTATCTACTCATATACTGGCTATCCCTCTCCAAAATGTCGGTCCAATCAGCCCAGCCGTAAGAGCGTTAGGAATTCCCAAACAAACAAATATACAAACCAACTTTCGCATTTACAATATCGGTATTAACACCTTCATATAGGCTAGCATTTGACCACTATCTCACTTGTTGGTAAGTTATCATGCAGCCGAAGATAGTAGCACGGTAGGCCTAGAATGGGAACTCTTACCTCGATACTGCATCCCATGAGTGAGTTCCTCTCGTAAGCCTTCAACAGTATGGTGTAGAAGTTGGGAGGTAACTCGGCTATGTCGTACATCTCCGTCACTCCGCCGGTGAAGTCCTCCATGGCTTCACACGTCGACCCGCCCTTCAGAGCTTCGTACGATCCGTGCAACCTGCAAGTGCGGATATGGTATTAAAAGCTGGATTATGGTAATAATTTATACTAATATTAAAAAGAGAAAACATTTTATAACGAGTTCAAATTTTAAGATGTTTGATCACGATGCAAGTGCATCAGGTTCCAACATAGCAGATAATATCGTTTTTACCATTGCAACTCAAAAAAGAGCCCTTTATTCATCGACAGCAGTGAATAAAATGCTCTTTTACTCACTCGGTGAATAAAAACATTCTGAATTTGGAATAAGCACGAAATACGAATTATGGTCAAAAAATAAATACATTTTGCTGAAAGTGCCTACTGGCTGGCTAAATGGAGGTATACGACAGAAGCTATTTAATTAAATAAAAATAAATATCCCGCCAATTTTGATTAAATTCTTTTTTTGTTTTCATTATGGCTCCGCACGATTAATGTAATCAGCCAGATTCAAGTATTAAAATTGTTCAAGTTTTTGTAAATTCAAGTCATAATGTTGAGTCAAAGTCACATTTCTGTGTTGTGAGTCAAGTTTAGGTCACAGTCTAGCTCAAGCCTTAGTAAAGATGTGAACTTTACTGAAGATTTTCAGTGGGATTTTGGTGAGAACACGAATAGCATGGTTTTAAACATTGTGTTGTTTCCCTACACTCGCACACATTCACCGGCACTAAATGGTTAATAATTCACATTTATAATACATTACTAATAAAATATGATAAACATAAATACTATAAGTAGGTACTACTATTTATTTTCTCGCAGTCAATGGTAAAAAGAAGATTACACGACTCGTGAATAAAAAAATTAATCTCGTCCTTGTATCCCTCGCTCCGGTCAGGATTCTACTCTCTTCACTCGGTGAGTAAAACATTTTGAATTTGGAACAAGCATGAAATACGAATTATGTACAAAAAATAAATAAAACTTGCTGAAACTGCCTACTGGCTGGCTAAATGGAGGTATATACCATAGAAACCATATAATTAAATAAAATTAAAAATCCCACCAATTTTGGTTAATTTTTTTTAGCTTTCATTATACTATTCATAACTCCACACGATTACTGTATTCAGCCAGAATCAAGTATTAAAATTGTTCAAGTTTTTGTAAATTCAAGTCATTAAGATGAGTTAAAGTCACATTTCTGATCAAGTTGAAGTCACAGTCTAGTCCAAGTCATACTCTTAGTAGAGATGTGAACTTTACTGAAGATTTTCAGTAGGATTTTGGTGAGAACGCAAATAGAATGTTTTTTAACATTATGCTGTTTCCCTACACTCGCACACATTCACCGGCATTTAATGGTTAATAATCCACATTTATGACCAACATATTAATAATAAAATATGATAAATATATATACTATACGACTATTTATTTTCTCGCAGGCAATGGTAAAAAGAAGATTACACGACTCGCGAATAAAAAATTTAATCTCGGTCCTTGTATCCCTTGAATTAAATTGCCTTTTTATTCACTTGTTGTATAATCTACTATTGCGCGATGCAGGATCTCATACATTTAGGCAATATTTACAAGGAGAGCTATTCGTCCTACTCTAGCGCCAGCTAGATGATAAAAATATAATAAAAATAGATTTTATTCCTAATCACAACTACATAAAGTAGGTTTAACAATAGTTTTATAAACTAATTTTAAAACTACGTACTGCAATACACATATGCTTTTATGTAAACTGATATTATGAAAGATATGATTTTTGTTTGTATCGATTTAAATCAAAAACTACTGGACCGATTTTAAAAATTCTTAAACTAATGTAAGTCAAAGAAAAAGTCTCTAAGGAAGTAAGCTAAAACAGATAGATAAACAAACAACAGTAGACACTAGCGCCATCCTGCTGCCTATAATTGAATTTAATAGGGATTGAAATGACCGAAATAACAGAGAATTTCATAGGGATTGAAATGAACGAAATGACAGAGATGGAGCTATACAGCCTACATAGCTGCGTCCCCGTCATTTAGTTCATTTTGTTAATTCTATAATCAACTGTAAAGTTCAATCATAGCACCTTTGGTTATTTATTGAACACTATTATGTTACTACATTTAGCTGGACACTTTAACAGTTTCACTGCCTTATAAGACGGGGTCCTACTTACCTCTACTACAAGAGTCACCGGTTATAGCGTACTTGACAGTACAATAAGCACGTAGTAGGTACAAGGCACTTATTGTTCTAGTTGCCTACCCAATTCAAAGTTTAATTGAAACCAAATGTTAGGTTATGACAACATTTTTTTTACCACTACCAATATAGTTTACCAATACAGAGGTGGGTCGACGACATCGAAAAGTACGCAGATAGGACCTGGCCAAGAGTAGTTCAGAACAGGGATGAGTGGCGTAAGAGGGAGGAGACTTGCGCCCTGCAGTAGGCGGAAATGAGCTGACAATGATGATGACGAATATAAAGATGAATATAAATTTACTCTATGACAAATGGTTGTTCAACCGTGATTACTAGAACAAACTAAATATATTCAATCGTTTATTCATTCATAATTATAGTAGGGTCAATTTAATAGATCACATTTGACATCTGTCAGTCTTAGCTTCATAGTAAGGTGACTTGCTTAAAAACATCGATTCAATTGATGATTCAATACGCATCAACCAAACATGAATGATGTTAGTTTAGATTTTATTCGAAATAACCAATTTTCTGGCAGCTCTAAATGAGAAATACAATTAGTATTTACATTATTCAGTGTTATTTACTTGTTTGTTTTGCGTAAATATAAAAATAGATAAGACACGTTAATACAAATTATACAAAACGGAAATTGTACATATTTAAACGATTTTATATGTATTCATAGAATGTAGCTCCATAGAAAATGGCACAATAAAATAAAAAATATACTCAAATGTACCTATGGATCTAACGTTTAGTAGTTTATCGTTAGTTTTTTTAACCCAAATTATTATTGATTTTAGTTCCTATTCAATCATTTTTGTATTTTTTTAGTCAAAGAGTTATATTATGTGTTTATTACAATCACAGTGTAGTTATTTTTATAGTGAAACATCCTTCACAAGTAATCATTGCATTCGATTCAACCTATCGACTGATCAATCTTTTGATTTTTTGGGTAGCATCCCTAGTGTTAGTAAAGAAAAATTGTTCACTGACGTAACCTTGTACTGACGTTTAGTTTTTTAGAACAAAAATTGTTTATTATTTTTAAAATGAATTATTAGTCAAAGTAAATCGTAAAAACGCTGTCTTTTGTAAATTATTAGAATAAATATGTATTTGTAACTGAAAAATGTTAAGTTTTAACTTTAGTAGTAATTATGCAGTTCTGACTTGGAAATAATTAATAATTTTATGTGCCCCTCATTACAAGGTCACGTTGTTGTATTTTGATGAAGTGTCAAATGTGATCTATTAAATTGACTCTACTATAATTAATCCATTGATGTATAATTAGTTTATTCATTAATTTATAATTCAGTCATTCATAGAGGACCATCGATATAAAAATGTATATACGGTACTCATTCTTATGCCACGTAAACATAATGGAACTAGAAACAACTACATAAAATCACGAATTTCTAATGTCGAGCTTGATGTGCATGAAGAACAGAGAAAGGCATTGTTGCTAATTATTTAAATGGATCTGCGATAATTGCACATGTAATTCTGTACGTGCTACACAAAGGCCAGTTCGATTGTCACTAAGGTGAAATTAGGTTCGCGAACCTAATTAATACGGTCCACATTGAGGAGCGGGGTCCCTTATCTCTATTTTTTTAATTATATCGATCTACTTACTTAGCATAGGCCTTTTCAAGCAGCGCGCTCCAGAACTCATTGTTCTCAGAAGAGTGTAGGAACACAAGTTTCCCTCTGTAGGTGGGTAGTCTGTCATCAATTACTACGTCCACCCAACGACCGTACTGCCAAAATCTGAGAAGAAAATAAATACATGTTGTTTTACGAATTATGTATGAATAGCTAATCCCTACGAATAAAAAATAAGTCAGGAATTTAACTGCGTTAAAAAAATTACACAGCAAAAGCCGTGTCCAAGCAGGCGGGGTTAAAAGTCGTGTCCAGCGCGTCATTAGGCGGACATTTGTCTTGTTTAACTCTCAACTGTCATAACAGACATTGCAGCACATTTTGTGTGGAATTTGTTCTGAATTAGACTTCCTGACTTATTATTTATTCGTAGTCTAATCCTAATTGAATTCGACATATTTTAAGTTAAAAACTTAAAAAACTACTTCACGTACCACGCGAGTCGGCTCGAGTCATTTTCATTAGAAAGTTTGAGATTTTTATTTCTCTCGAGACACTCATCAATTCATCATAATATACATTTTTAAAGCAATTTTTAAATTGTTTTTGAAGTCTGTAAAAAATGTACAATTAGAGACGGAAAAGAAAAAAAAATGCCCACTTAGTGTTACATTTTGCATGCAATATTCACCTAAAATGGAAGACTCCAGCATAATCTTCATCGAAGCTCTGGTCATCAGGCACTACTTGGAAGAACAATCTGAAATTTAAAGTTCATCAAATTTACGGTACGGCAAATATGTTACTGTCTTGTTATTTAATGGTATAAGGGACAAGGACGACGCTCGCCTGGTGGAAAGCGATGACCTATCCAGAATGTTGCTTATCACTACACTGCGTCTGTTACTCTTATCTTCAACTTCAGGACAAGCAACGATTCTACTTTATACATCGTCACTCTTTAAACCCCATCGTCAGTCTTTAGACTGCATCGTTACTTAATTCAGGGGAGATGGTGGTTAACTTTTTTTTAGTCCTATAGCCTAGCGCTTGACGACTATCAAGCCTAGTGGTAAGCAATGACGTGGTCGAAGATGGTGATCACGCTAGGCCTAGAATACTCCAACTCTCAAGGGCTGTGTGCTGTGGGAGCTTATGGCGGCAGATTTTCTCCTTGAGGGTGGTAAGCTACTTTTTGGTAGCAAGTCAGGCAGAACATCGGTATAATATGCTTCTACCACCTGTGGATAAACGGGTGTCCATCCATCCGTGCAAGGATTTGAACCAGTGACCTCTCGCTTAGAAGTCTAGTCATCTATCCATTACGCCAACGAGGCTCTTTCTTAACTGGTATTATGTCGACAATTAAAATAAATACTCTTTGGATTTTACTAGAACCAATCATTATGATAATTATCAACAACCCAACTATGTCCACTGCTGAACATAGGCCACTCTTATAGCACGCGAGAGAGCTCGATCTTCAGCTCTATACAACCGCTGCCAGCCAGCTTGCGCATATAATTGCTCCATCTAACTAGAGGGCGTCCCATACGTTTATCTTATATTATAATACTTACTTTCTATGAAGGGTGAGATTAGCGACGGCTGCAAGAAGCCAGCAATCGCCCAACTCTCCCTGCTGCACATCGAATCTACTGTAGCCTTCCACGAACAGTTGAGGATTGTCCGCGATTTCCTAGAACCACAGACAGAATAAATGTAGTACAAGTACAGAAGATGCACTCTCTGATAGCAAAAATGCGAGATCAAACCTAGTTACAACGTCAGTAACGTTCAAAATACGCTACACGCCTGGGATGCGACATTGAATTTGCGTCACAGAATAAACTAATAGTAACTAGGAACCGCGTGTTGCGCACCGTAAAATGCAGCGTAAGTCTGCGCAACGAGAGTCTGTATCACCGGTGAGCTCGCGAGCCGTCAGCTGTTTCTTACTGTAATCTTGAGTGTTGTGAGAAAACAAATTGAACTACTGATTGAACTTGTCACTCGCGAGGTGTCGCGGAGGTACTAGCATTTTTATACCTACAGCGCGGAGTGCGACAGGCCTGAGCTGTAACACATACTTTTGATTAGAATCTTCTAGAAAATAGCGTCCGCGGGACGTAAAACTAAGTGCGTTTCTCTTCAACGATTGATCACGAAAAGATGCCAAAACAGACTCTTGCGGTAAACGATTGGGTGTATTAACGAGTAGTTAGCCAAAATTTAATATGATACTTCTTCAACGCCGATTGCATCTTAATAGATATTTAAATGTGTTTGTGTCTAAAAATAACTTATTTGTATTGACCGATAAATAATACCGCAACTATTTTCGTACTTCGTCAATGATTGTCGTTGTTTAATTATTGTTGTTATATGCCTGACAGACAAACATTTGACCACTATCTGATCTGAGTTCCTACTAAAAAATAGCTTACCACCATAAATATCAAGGAGCGTATCTGCCGCCATAACCTTACGGTGTTCCGCGAGTAGGTACACAGCCCTTGCGAGTCAGACCATTCTAGGCCTAGTATGTTCACCATCTTTGACTACATCATCGCTTACTACCAGGCGAGATAGTGGTCAAACGCTATCCAATTAGATATACAAAAAAAGTGAAGTAAAAAAGATGTCCTGTTCACTTGACTTTTAAATAAACAACAATAGGTTTTTCTCGGTCAAGCCTGTCCAAGCGGCAATATTGACCCAGATGCAATTAAACCGCTAGGACAAGGAATTCTTTAAATTCTATTGTTTCTTTTCTACAAGTGACAATAGGATTAGCATGATCTGAGAGTGAACTAGATGCCAAAAAGTTGAACGTCAAGGACAGTGGAGAACAAAGCGTGGTCTATTAATCTAAGAAGAGTTTCTAAAATAAATGAGGAAGTACGATTTTTTCGCTCAGCACACCACAGATGAACTACACTGATGGACTCATAAACTGCATCAAAGTCGTCTTGAACATTGACGCAGTTTATTATGATAGTCTGTTAGTGTATTTATGTGGTCGAAAAATTACATTTTAACTTTTTTATACGAAGATCTCTGATGTAGGTATACGGTTATGAGTATCTCCAGAGATATAGAGAGAAACACCTCAAACTTGGTACCGAAAGTAACAAGTGCAGCATTAGAAGTCGGTTCTTTTAGTTTTTTGAACGATCTTAAATTATTGTTCTCTAATATTGATTGATTGATCTAAGTCTCGAGTTTTAACACCGCAAATTGATAGGACAGGTTCGAAGGGAACTCTAGATCCAGTTAAGTAACCCGTATTCGGATGCCTGACACCAAATTTCCTTTTTCTTTGATCATTTGGTAGTTCAATTTCTTTTATTTTATTAGGCTGTGGGCCAACAGCCATGAATGCAAATAGAAAGATCCACTGGTGCACGGCCAGGAATTGAATCAGCAACCTTCCGCTTAGAAGGCAAGCTATCTATCCATTACTTACGCCAACGGACTATCCGAAAAAAATCATAAAATCAACTTACCCCAGGTCTCAGCCAAGTGATGGGCCTGTCCAAGCTCTCCTTGTAATACAAGCTGCGATTGGCAGCAGGAAATTCAGGGTCTTCGAAAAGTCTGCCATCACCGAGGCAACGGGACCTGATCTCTTTGAAGTCCTGGTAAGTGGCCGGACCGAAGGAAGACGAACGGGTTTCACCGAGCTGGAAGAATGAACAAGTTAGATACAATAAGCTACTTATACAGAATAGAATAGTATTTATTGTTCAAAACTGTGTCATAGTTTCAACAGTTTGTTCTTTTCGAACAATCAATAATGTTGTAAGGCTAATTTACAAATTATATCAACATAGTTAAGGTATACCTACATTTATATAAATATCATAAATATACTAGGTAAATTTGTTTTAGGTACTTGGATAACTATCGTTTTAGACTACTATTTAACATTAATTTTCAATAATATTCACAAATTTATTTATATTCTACAATAAAAGCTTTCTAATTCTAATTAGAGGTGGGGGCGACACGTCTTGCACTGACGTCCCGCTTGGGGTGTATTGTGCATTCCCCCCTCACAGCGCCACCAAGCCATCCCAGCTCCTTTATGAAGCGAAGGTATGCCTAGTGGGGTGTTGATGATGTAGAAGCAGACGAAATGATGGAAAAAGCCAAGTGTGTGTGTGTGTGTAGCTGTGCCAAGAGCGACAAGCAGTGATGATGTTGACAATGAGGGCGGTCGGTAGTAATTGTTGTTGCGGCAAGGGCTGGTGCTCTGCATCCATGTCTCAGTCGTGCAACTCAACCGAGCATTGGAACATAACATGTTCCACAGTCTCCTTCTCCTGCATTCATCCTCTACATAAAGGAATGTCTGTGGTACAAGCTAGTTTTAGTGGCGTGTCTTGGGTGAGCACTATAAGAGGACTAGCATCGGTTTATTATAAAATGATGATGATGAAAGATTCTCTTTTATTTAAAATTTAATAATTATTTTTGGGTATAACTATTTTACAAACTCATGGAACTTATAATTGTTCATTGACCATCAAAATTTGCAAACCATATTTCAACCACTTGTCACCGATTGAGCTGAAATTTTAAGTATAATAATACTTATGTTTTTTTATAATTATTGATAGGGCTTTGTCGCTGAGCAACCACATCGCCCTGTGAAGACTTAAACAAACATAAATCACATAATCTATACAAAAATTTAGCTTGATCTGAAATTGGACATCCTAAAATATAATTACATATTCCAACATCAAATGGCCTGTTTTGGCTTATTTAAGTTCGTAAGTAAGCCAAACAACTCGATCAGCAATTTCAGGTACATACCTAAATTTGAAAATTGGCTGATGATGTTGTACCTAAGTTCGGAGGCACTGTAATATTATGATACCGGCAAGCTGATCTGATGATGGAACAGGCCCGAGACCTGGAACTGCCTGATGGTCAGTCTGTCAAAAACGTCATTTTTTCTATATCTGAGAGACTAGCTTTCAACCACAATCTCGCCTAACGGTAAGCGATGATGTGATCGATTATGGTGAACAGAACACGCTAGATCTAGAAAACTTTCAAGGGCCTGTGCTCTCGGTACACCGTAAGGTTTTGGTGGCAGATTTTCTCCTTCATGGTGGTAAGCTACCATTTGGTAGCAACTCAGGCCGAACATTGGAATAATGCTACTACCACCTATTTAATTAAACAATAAATATATTATAGCATTATGAGCATTATTGAGTAATATAACATTTTATTTCTAATGTCAATGTTAGTTAATGTAGGTATTGAATATTAATGATACAGAATATTCGTTGTCCTTTATTTTGCAGTAATAATATCATACCTATTATTTAGCAATATAATAGTTATTATATATATGTATGTTTTTATCCTCAATGTATGCAAACAATATTTTTAGCTTTTGTTTATTTGCCGCGTTTGAATAAGAAACGGTACATACAACTGCACAATTTGATTATTCGATAATTCTAATAATATTTGATATGTAGAGTAAAAAAAATCACGTTTAAGATTCGCCAAATTTGGATTAAAGCATTTCATATTAACAGTTAACTGATAACCAATGGGGTAAACGAGTTCTGGAGTGGAGACCACCTTTGGGAAAACGTAGTATAGGAGTCTGTAGGACGCCCTCCTGCGTGATGGAGCGACGATTTGCGCAAGGTAGCTGGCAGTCATTGGATTCGAAGAGCCGAAGATCAGGCTCAGTGGCATACATTAGGAGAAGCCTATGTCCACCAGTGGATAAACACAGGCAGCAGCCTGTGTTTATGCATATCAGCAGCAGCAGCTGATTATGATTATTATGATATCAACAGTTAAAAAGAATGGGAATGGATTAGAGAATATAGAAACGGATAGACCAATTTTGACAAACATCGTCTGTCACAACTACTCCATACATCGCTATATTGGTAATCCACGAATATTCCAGCAAACTAACACGCGTATTCCAGAAGATGTTGACAATCACATGGTGGTGGACTGTTACTCAAGTACTGTCAGTAATGTATTAGTTTGAATGACTATATACGAGCACTATAAGAACTCTACTATTGTCAAGCGACTACCAAAAATGGGTCCAAAAAGAAGGTTCTTAATTCATCTTTATTGCTTTTATGTTTATTAGGCGAATGAACCAATTCGAATTATTAATTTTTTAATTGGTAAGGTACATCTCCGAGGTGGTCCCATTGTAATTTCATCGAAATATGATGAGTATCTCCAGCCAGAGCTATGTAAATAAACACCTCAAACTTGGAACAAAAAATTACTAGCGCGGCATTTACACCTTTAAATCTGTTTTTCGTTATGTAAACGATCTTAAATTATTTGTCTCTACGGTTGCAATCAAGGCATTTTTTTTATTATCTGACAGGTTAGCGTTTGATCCCTATCTCATCTGGTGGTAAGCATGATATGTTTACGAACGAAATGTACTTCTTTTAATTTTAATTTATAAAGAAACGAAAGCAAATTGAAAATCACGAACCCAATACAGTTGTTCTCCAGTTGGCATGAACATCTTACTCCCTTTGTAGTTCATAGGTGATCTCAACTTATGCTCATGATGATACTCTACGGTTGAGAGCCTCTTCTCTGGAGACTTCACTTTGGCTTGTTTACTCAGATTCACTTTAGGAAAAACTACATTATTCTGTCTAACTAACCCACTGCTTATAACACTGCATCTTTCAACAGATTTTACAATCTTAGAAAGAGCAACTTGCTCGGTTTCTGCCTCAAAAATGATATTTTTATTGTTTGCAACATTGCGGTTTTCAACAGCAATCTCAACTTTAGCGATATTATACTCGTCTCTGTCAGATTTTTTAAATGCTCTCACAACCCTCTTCGCCCAGAAGGGTTTATAAACACTGTCTTGTCTCACTTTCGATTGTTGATAATCGTAATCAGACACTTTAGATTTCTTGAAATCGTCGAATAGTCTCGACCATCTATTCAGAGAGAAGCGACTCTTCTCTTTCTCTTCCCCTATTGCCACTCTCTTTTCAGTGTTTTTCTTTTGTCGAAAGATTCTCCCAGACTTTGGCGATTTGAAGGACACAGACTTGCCTTTCCATTTCTCGGCAGCTTTGACGATGTTGTCGGTGGCGTAGAACGTAAAGAGATGTCCTACATCCTCTTTTCTGAGACTGATGTATTCTTCTTTTATTTCTGTAGCCATGTTCACGTACGCACTGTAGTAGGGATTTTCACCGAATGAGGTTTATGTTACAGATTTCCTGAACTATATCCTTGAATTATAGGTACGAGGTTAATGATTAACGTTTTGAACGATAATGGTATTTAGTTTGTGGTTTACCCTTCGCAACAATGGACTGATAAGAACAACTTTCCTCATTAGCAAGTGCTTTTGAAATCCCAAAATAAACTATTAATTAAACTGCAACACCAACATTTGACAGTGAGGTTGTGAGCGGTCATCTTTTGTATCAATATAGAAAATTTACGACATTATAAAAATAGTTAGGTATAGCAAGAACAACTTTTATCATGGATTCGATCTCAAATAAAGGGCAAAACAATCCTGACTGCTTAAAACAAGGGATCAAAGGGAATCCTTTAAAAAAAATTGTCTATAGGCAAATTAACCGGCACCTCACATGATATTGGTTTATAAATTAGTTACAGGCCGCGTCCTTGAAATCATTATTGGATCGATTTTACAAACACTATCTCAAAGAATAATTTACGATTCAACTTTTACAATCCTGAGTAATACATGGAGTCAACACATTGAAGTTTCTTATCAACACTTCAAAAGACAAGTTTCCAAAAACTCCGAATTATTTAACTGATATTTTATGACAAGGCTAGTTGGACCGCTCGTCCATGGCTGAATGTATTGACTGACTGAATATAAGTGATAACGAGCTAGCCATTAAACGAATTGTATTGTAGTGCACTACATATATGTATGTTACTGTGTAGCTGATATCCCAGGGGGTAGCGATAAAGCTTCACACGCAGTAATAGCTAGACGATGCCACCGAGCTTCGTATATGACGAGATTTTTTTTTTTAACAAGTAATTGATGCGTGTGTTTCAGCTTAGGTATAAAATATAAACGATTAAGTAGCCTCACAATTCTTGTTTGGTCATTGTAATGGTTTTTTCGAAATAAACGATTTTTATTACTTTTCTTATTATATATTTATCCAGACACTGACTCACTGCCCAGTGCCCAGTATGTTATACTGCACCGACAGTTACTGGAAAGGAAGAGCTGAAGATCGGGCATAGTGGCGTGGCCTGGGAGAGGCATTTCTTCAGCAACTGGCAGCAGCGGACTGTTAACAGCCGATGATTACTATTATTATTTGCTCAATCAATAATGTCAAACCAATAAGCATTTAAATATTAGGAAAAATCAATACTGTTCTTTTTGGCATTTTCCAATATAGCGCATGATATAAATAATAAGGTTCGTACCTACATTCGTATATAGTAAGGTTCTCCATTTTTATTGGCTACTATATCAACATGTTACCTATCAAATCAATTCCGGTACATTTCTACGCTAGACCGACTAATATAAGCTTAAATGATATCACTATACTCAATCACTCAATCAAATTAAATCTTATCAAAGATACAAATAACAAAATTACAAGATGCTGATATGACAATACATAACACACAATTCACAAAAATATAGTTTGACAGTACAGTTTTATACAGGGCATGTTACTTTTAAAATAAAGTAATTAGAAATATGGAGTCAATTAATCGGGCCCTAGGTAAATACCTTGGGGGACACCACGTCACTTAAATGGGGCTTGGCTATGTATGACAGTTCTTTTATCTGTATGCGTATTTGGTACAGTCATATCATGATAATTTACTATCCTTTGTGTAAGTTTTGCACATCCTCCTCGTAAACGTACGTACGTAAAGGATAGATATATGACCTTGATTTCTAACCCGGAGGTCATCGGCTTAAATCTTAGCCAATGGATTTTACCATGTTCAGTCATCGTTGTTCACGTTGTTCATCATCAAAATCTGCCGCCGTAACCTTACGGTGATCCGGCAGCTTAACCCTTGAGACTGAGAGTCAGACCATACTAGGCCAATGAGTGTTCACCATCTTCGACCACATCATTGCTTACCACCAGGCGATATAGTGGTCAAACGCTAGCCTTTCAGCTATAAAAAAGTTCTTTAAGGAAATTATTACGAAATGATCTAGCATATACTATCCTATATAGCCTACATTATATAACGCCTGTTTATATAAAATAACGGCAATTGGTATTGCGTAAGGGAGTAATTTGCTACAACTAATTAACAATTGTGTAAAAGAGAAAAAAATACGTTACTACTACATACTTACTTGATACTAAAATAACCAATAACTAAGTAAGTAATGGTTTATAGTTAAAAGCATGTTATGATACTAAAGCTGAACGAATTGACATTAGAGATGCTGATCAACTTGTAGTTTTTTGTACGTCATTATGAATGTATGAAGTGAGATGGCAGAGATTTATTTAACTTGAGAAAATATTGAATCAAGTAAAATACCAAAAATATTTACAAGTCTCAGAATGTCATACAACTAACCAAATATGCCAATACAACACCATTATTATAAATGCTAAAGTCAGTTTCAATATTTATTTGTTAGAAACTGGGAAAAGAGTTTGGGAGTTCTTCACGGTTAAACGGCTGGACCGCTTGAACTGAACATTTTCACAGGGATAGACAGCCAGTATTACCAATGCGCGACCATGTGCGACCAATTTATCAATTGGTCTGTATGTTTAAAAAGAAGGAGGTATCCCTCCTTCTTTTTGGGAAGTCGATTGAAAAGGAGGAGGTTCGGATAATTCTTCTTATGTTTGAGAGAATATTCCGGTTTGGTCCCATTGTAATGTCATCGTGATCTGGTCTCCAGACATAATATGGAGATAAACACCTCAAGCTCGGTACTGAAAACGACTAGCGCGACATTTGAAGTCGTTTTTTTTTTCGTTTGTCTCTTCTATCTAAAATTATAAATAATCCACAACAATCAGACGCAACTTTAATTCTTTGATAAGTCAATAAAAAATCACCACATATTATATACACATATGTAAACCATCAACGTAATAACAATTGCTATGACGCGATGTGGTATACCTTTGATATAGACGCATACATATGTATTTGTGTGTTACCTCAGAACTCCGTCATTTTAAAAACCGATTTAAAAAAAAATATTTTCTCTGTTTGAGAGGCTACACTTCCCGTTTGGTCCCATTTTACAATTCATCGAGATCTGATGAGTATCTCCAGAGATATGGAAGATATAAATAGACACCTCAAACTTGCTACTGAAAATTACTAGTGCGGCAGGTGAAGTCGTTTTTTTAGCTTTTTAAACGATTTTTATTATTTATATTAAACTGGACAATCAAGCAGAAGGTCTGCTTGATGGCAAGCGGTCACTGTCGCCTATCGATCCTACATTTGAACTCCTATTACTCATAACAAAGGGCGTACATTAAAACCTCTAGGGGCGCGGGTCAACAACCGTCTAGACACGGGGGGGTCTCGCATCTCCTCATCCCCTAGTTTCGTCTGGCCACGATTTAAGAGCAGATTGCTATTTATTTGTAAAACAGGCACTACCCTTACATGCTAAGTTAAAACATGCATCCGGGGTGTTAGCATGATACATTGATAATACTTGTTCATTTTGGTCAAATTGATATATTATATTGCTTATTCATTATGGTCTCCTGCTGTAGTAAAGTACCTAATCCAGACTAATACTATAATAAATAATAGTTTAAAAAAACTAAAAAAATACGATTTTATAGAAAATCCAACTAAAAAATAGAAAATAAATTTTAATAAATTTTAATTAAAAATAGTGTAAGAAAAAATGATTTTATTGTAAAAAAAAGCGTGGGGTGCATGGTATCAATAGTTCCAAATATTTTATGAACAGATATGACTAGAAGGGTTATTTTGATAATATCCTGAAAAGCACCCCACGCTTTTTTTTACAATAAAATCATTATTTCTTACACTATTTTTAATTCAAATTTATTAAAATTTATTTTCTATTTTTTAGTTGGATTTTCTATAAAAGCGTATTTTTTTAGTTTTTTAAACTATTATTTATTTTTCATTTTTTTTTCGAATTTTTTTTTTTAATATTTTTATTTTATTTATTTATTGTCATCGGTCCTTAATAAGTATGCCAAATTTCGAGTTAATCCGACGTTTTGAAGGGGGTTAAAATCATGTTCAAAGATTCCGTTACATACTAACATACATACGTCTGAAGCTAATAAAAGCGTATTAAAAACGTTTCTAACTCTGTCTATTTGTTACCTAACCACGCCTAAACAGACAAACCGATCTTACTGAAAAACAAGTAGACTTTATAGCATGAGAATAAAACTACATCTAGGCTACTTTTTGTGAAATTAAAATCATATTTTTACCCATAAACTAAACATTAACATTAACTTAATAACTCAGATCATACAAATGTATATTGATAGAGCTTTACAGTGATAAAAATCTTAGTGGACGCGAACAAACTCGCGGGTATAAACTAGTATATTGTATTGTATCTATATAGAAAAAATAATTAGGGCTAAATGTTTTGCTAAGTGCAAAACTCGAGAAGAGTAGAGTAGTCCGATAGGGCTTATTAATAATTAATCAATTCTGTTGTGTTTGTATAAAATATTTTGCATCAATTATCATGATCTCCAGTTACACAATATGGATTTTTCACAAAGCAAACACGAGTGCTATAATTAAAGGCTACCTAATATTCTTTGCAGTGCCATATGAGCTGATATTGTGTCTTTATATGCATTTCATCGTGTGCGGGAATTAAAGCATATCTGATACGGTCTCACTCAGGTTTTGCAATATCAACAGTCAGATAGATCCTTGATCCTTTTGGTAGGAAGTCGGGCGGAACATCGATATAATATGCTTCTATCCTACCACCTGTGAACGAACACCCGTGCTAGGAATTGAACCGAAGCTCGAAGTCGAAGCTTGGAATTCAAGGCTATCTATCCTTTACGGCACTGCAACGGGTCTCTCGAAAAGTCAGTGTGTAAAAGCGTACTGTACCTATATGCGTAATGTATAATATTCATTATTCTGTGACCTTGCTAAACTAATTTTCAACCGACTTCCAAAAAGAAGGTTCTCAATTCGTCTGTATGTTTTTAGGGTTCCGTACCCAAAGGGTAAAACGGGACCCTATTACTAAGACTCCGCTGTCCGTCTGTCTGTCTGTCTGTCTGTCTGTCCGTCTGTCACCAGGCTGTATGAACCGTGATAGTTAGACGGTTGAAATGTTCACAGATGATGTATTTCTGTTGCCGCTATAACAACAAATACTAAAAACAAAATAAAGTTAAAAATAATAGAGGATCCCGATACAAGAAACGTGTTTTTTCGGCATTTCACGCCATCTATGAACGCTTAGTTAGGTAAACGTCCCATAGATGGCGTTATATTGAAATGTCGATCCCTAACTCTTTGTTAGACCTTAGATGGCGTTATAAGAAATATTTATGTTTATTAATTATTATTTTTTGCTGGCGAAAAAAGATTGTGGTATTTTTTGCTCGATTTTATAAAATACTGTAGTGTGTTACGGCACCCTACTAGTGCGAGTCCGACTTGCACTTGGCCAGTTTATTTTTTTATGATACGCGATTACTCCTTCAATTCAGAACCGATTCGAATGATTCTTTTTTAATCGGTAGGGTACATTTCCGAGGTGGTCCCATTGTCATTTCATCGAGATCTGATAAGTATCTCCAGAGATATGACGATAAACGTGTCAAACTTGCTACTAAAATTGACTCGCGGGGCAAGTAAGTCGGTTGTTTAAGTTTTTAAACTCTTAAGAGCGAACGCGGGGTGCACTTCTTCATACAAATGTATTCTCCCGATTCCTCTCTGGAAAATGCTTCTAGAGCAAAATTTGTTTCTACAAAAAAATCAATGTCTGCTGTAGCTACGCCCCTATCATTTGCTTTTTTTGAGTAACGAATTGCAAAAAGAAATATAATCGATCTTATCTCCCCTTTAATATTTTTGAAGGGTCATATTTCTATTTGCAATTGGTTGGTCAAAAAAGCAAATAATAGGGGGCATAGCTGCAGTAGAACTTGATTTTTTGTAGAAACAAATTTTGCTTTAGAAGCATTTTCCAGGGAAAAAACGGGGGAATACATTTGTATGGAAAAGTGCTCCCCGCGTTCGCTCTTAATTATCTTTATCAGAAACTGGAAGTCACTAACCAACGCTGCGGTTTGAAGATTAATAAGATCTACAAATAGCACACAAAATTAAACAACAGGATGTACAGAAATATTCTGTTTACCTACGATTACTATGAACTGGCGAAGTTAATTCAACTGACTTGCCAGTAAAATGTTAGTAAAAATTCAATTTTCGACTCAATATCATGTTTAAGACGCCCGTCCGCAAGGCTTCAACAAACGACGATAGTGAAAAGGACAGGAAAAAAGGAATAAGTTTTTTTTTTGTAATGCTGTATAGGCAAGCGTTTGACCACTATCTCACCTGATGTTAAGTGACGATGCGGTCAACGATGTAGCAATTAAAAGAAAAACATTTTTTAACAGTGTTTCGATTTCTCTGCCAACTTATTTGAGCGATTCTTTCATTTATGAGTCGGGTCAACTCAGGGGTGATACTTTTATAAATTTAACCAGATCTGATGAGCATCTTCCGAGATAAAAAAAAAAACTTCAAATTTGCTATAGATAATGACCCGCGCGACATGTGTAGTCGGTTCTTTACGTTATATTAATAAATAGAAATAATACAAACATCTTTATTGGCATAATGACATTGTACAATGCGATATGAATCCATAGGCTCTCCAACTAGCGTTACTGTGTCTCAGGAGCCAAGGCCATTCGCCCATTCGCTCTAGAAGCATTTTCCAGGGAGAAAACGGGGGAATACATTTGTATGGAAAAGTGCACTCCGCGTTCCCTCTTAAGTATTATGTCTTATTTATTTAAAAAAATAAAAATAGTAAAACCCAATAAATAATAATTTATAAACAAGAGAAGTACAGTTCATGTGTTATCTCCATTACGTTTTGTTTACTTTGTAAATAAGTATATAGTGTGCGCCAGGGTTGAGGGTCTTCACGTCTGTTGGTATCTGGCACGCTGTCAATTATTGTCTATTTATATTTAAAATGTTAAGCGATATCGAGGCATTAACCTGTTGTATTTAACTTCTTTTTAACAGACTTCAAAAAGGAGAATGATCTAAATTCGTCGGAATGTTCGCCAATTACTCAAAACGCCAGGACAGATTTGGAAAATTATTTTTTTGTTTGAAAGGGAAAGGATAAAAGGGAAAGGTTCTTAGGTAGTCCCATTTACATTTCATCAAGATTTGATAAGTATATCCAGATATGGAGATAAATACCTCAAGCATGGTACTAAAGATGACAAGCGCGGCATTAGAAGTCGGTTCTTTTAGTTTTTTTAAATCTTAAGCGTACAGTTTATCCTAGGAGTATTTATAATTTACAACATTTTTTCCAAACATATGCTCATATCTATATTTTTAGTTATATACAATTTTATCAAAGAATAATATCAGTCGATATACCTCAAGTTGGAAAATCTGTCACCAAAACACTGTGTGTTACGACAGCCGGCTGTCGTTCAGAGCCAGTTAGTTTCCTCCCATTCTAGGCCTAGCGTGCTACCATCCTCGACCACATCTTCATTTACCAACATGTGAGGTGGCTAATAAACCTTATAGTTGCTATAAAAAAAACTTATTATTAATTTTTTTAATTAATTTTAGATATTGTTCCAAAAACCATTTAATATGTTCATATATAAGACCATTCATAAGTCAACTTATCATTTAATCATTCATTACCATACTATAATGAATGGGCCAGCCGGTAAGGCCGATCTAGGCGAACGTATCACGACCAGATCGAATACGTTTTAAAGAAAGGCCGAGTCAAAAGTCCTCGGCGAGCATGTGTGAAGGCGCTCATGAAAGTGCAAGAAGCGAAAGAGGTATGTCGGGATCGTAGCATGTGGAAAGAAGTAGTATTTGCCTGCCCCAACGGCAAAATGGCGTAATTTTATGTATGTGTGTATGTACATTTGGAAATCCGGTTGCAATTGGAACAAATATATTTAACCCTTATCCTGCCCACTCGAATCTCCCCAAGTGTAACTACATAATTTATAGTGAACATAGTGACATGTTAAAAAAATCTTCTCAGATCAACCTTCTGTGGGAAAACATCGGAAGGAAGGTTATTCCACATTGTATCTCGCACGTACGCGGAAAGAACAAACGCTTAAAACGCGTTGTGTGGGATGACGTGTCTATAATATGAGGGTGAGCCCTCTCACGAATACGCGAGTTCCTGTGGTAAAATCGAGAGGGTGGGATCACATCAAAGAGCTCATCAGAGCATTCCCCCTGATAATATCTATAAAATAGACTAAGCGAACTAACATAGCGACGAAGACTCAACGAACGGTTCAAGTATATTAGTCAGCATCGCGTCATCGACTAATCTAATGGCTCTTCTCTGAAGGGAGTCAAGTGGTTGCAGCTGATACTTCGGTGCACCACTCCGGAGATGCGAGCAGTACTCCATATGCAGCCGAATCTGCGCTTTGTACAACAAAAGTCGTTGGCTCGGCGAGACTGCTAAGCTCTATTAAGTACACCGAGTTTTTTAGCTGTGACTTTAGCTTTGCAAGCCAAATGACTCCCGAACTGGATCTCATTAGAGATGTCGACACCTAAAATGCTGATTGTCTTCGACAAGTTGAGGGGGGTACTCTGGAACACCACTGAGATATCTCCTTTCCAACAAAAAAATAATAATCAAAATCGGTTCATAAACGACGAAGTTTCCGCGAAGAAACATAAAAATTTAACATTTTTTAATATTTATGTAAAAATACATACGTTTTCAGATTTTGCCTATTTAAGTGCTTCAATACCTTGCTTCTTACCATTGATCCTAAAATTTACTTTAAAGGTACGCAACCCTAAAAATATATCATCTCGCTATAACCGAGATAATTTATCTGTCGAATACAATCTTAGTTTTTCTGTTTCGCACTGAGAATTTCATAGAAGCAATTCATTTGGCAATTGCACACTGAGTCTGACAACCTTCAAATGAATGACCCTCGCACTCAATTGGATAATGCAAGAATCTCTACCTACATCGGGAAATCCAATTAAGAGGCTCTATCTCTAGTTACCAACGAATGGATAGGACGTATAGAAACTATCAACCGTACTAAGTTTATGTGTGATCCCTAAAAAAGAATGTATTAAATGATCATTGAACTTTTTCTTTATGTAAGCTATTGGTAGCAAATAAGCGGCCCACCTAACCTGTTGTAGTGAAGCAATAAAATTATCTACCTAACTAAAAGAGTATAATGGAACAAGCGAATTATTGAAAAGAACAAAAAAAAACATACATCGGGAAACATATTTTTTCTTATCAAAATTCCAGAGCACTAGGATGTTTTATATTGTAAATGTTATATTTCGGAATGGGCAACGTACATACAATACCACAGATCGCATACACGCGTGGACTTTAAGTAGAGGCGGCCAACCTGGACGTTTTGGCGGGGTTCGGACACGGGAAGTATACGCATTTGCGTTATCTATTGTATATATATATATATCTGTGTACAATACATATAACATAAATCATAGCACAACAATATCGCTCACCATAAATATATTTAGAGCACGTTCACACTTAGCTATAACTATAAATGAGCCGGTTTGCTTGTCATGCTGTAGGCACTATATAGCGGAATAGTATAGCGTAGTCTGAAATGAGCTTTAAGCTCTTAAATTTAAATAGCCACTATTTCCTTTACATTTATATATACTGAGTAGATCAATACCTCACCTTTCATTCAAGACCTCATTGATTGAAATCGGTCCAACCGTTTGGCTCTTAGGTGGCAACAAGGAAAAATTACCCACAAACATACATACGCGCGAAACACATTACTTTCCTTTTGGGAGCCGAGTTAGACTTGAGAAAACATAGTTCATGATATTGCTGAAAACTCTACAATGAAGATGGATTATTCTATTCCCTTCGACCAATTTAGAATCTATTTTGGGTCTGTTTCAACAAACGTTTGACGGGCTAGATATTTTGAACCCGGACTAAGCCGCGATGCTGGTAATATTGAATAATGTTTGTTTTATCTTGTAAATCAATTAGCATTTTAGTTTATTAACCGATAGAATGAAGCTATATATATATCACTAATTCCTTAGACTATGTAAGTATGACCAGGGCCGGTAGTCTCTACATGCATAGCGATGAATTTCGAGCGATAATCGTCGATACGAAAAGAGATGCAGGTAACAACAGTCTAGCAGCATCTCATTCTAGCAGACGTTTGCGATGACAAGACGCATCGCTATCAATGTAGAGACTTCCACCCCAGGGCCGGTAGTCTCTACATGCATAGCGATGAATTTCGAGCGATAATTGTCAATACGAAAAGAGATGCAGATAACAACAGTCTAGCTGCATCTCATTCTAGCAGACGTTTGCGATGACAAGACGCATCGCTATCAATGTAGAGACTTCCACCCCAGGGCCGGTAGTCTCTACATGCATAGCGATGAATTTCGAGCGATAATTGTCAATACGAAAAGAGATGCAGATAACAACAGTCTAGCAGCATCTCATTCTAGCAGACGTTTGCGATGACAAGACGCATCGCTATCAATGTAGAGACTTCCACCCCAGGGCCGGTAGTCTCTACATGCATAGCGATGAATTTCGAGCGATAATTGTCAATACGAAAAGAGATGCAGGTAACAACAGTCTAGCTGCATCTCATTCTAGCAGACGTTTGCGATGACAAGACGCATCGCTATCAATATAGAGACTTCCACCCCAGCACCAATATTACAAATGCGAAAGTGTTTTGTATATTTGTTTGTTTGAGACTTCTTCACGGTGAACCAATTGAGCTGAAATTTTGCACAGGGCAATGGATTACGTTAGGTCCTAACCTACCATAGGATACTTTTTAACGCAGGCGAAGCCGCAGGGCATAGCTAGTACTACCTTAAAGTTAAGACGCCTGAACTCCGACTACTAAACCAAAGTAGGTGCGTGCGCCTGAACGTTGTTTAGTCCATTCATACATGACATGACTGATCAGCTGTTGGTCAGGTCTAGTGACTAGTGAGTCTAACCACGATACCGAAGGTCGTGGGTTCGAATCCCCACATTCTTTGTGTGATTCACAAACAATTATTCCGAGTCTGGGTGTAATTTTGTGTGTGATTTGGATGTTTTTAAATTACCCCGAGATAGGGTTTCCTAGTAAAACGAATAGGTACCATGCAAACGTGATACTAAAATATTTTTTTTAAAGCGGTACATATTGTCTTCACAATAAGATGTTAATTGGACTAAGAAAGTGTAATATAATACCTAATAAATCAAAATTTGAAATTTTGGATTGTGTTTTTATTTTATATATTTCAATTTACAAAAATATAAAGTGTGTAACACTTCAAAGAAACATAATATCTAATAAATCTAGTTAAAATGACATGTGAAATTTTTACGATATATTATTATTGGACATAATTATTACGTACTACTATTTGATAAATTGGTGTATTATTTTTATTGCTCTGCTGATTCTTCGATAAATAAACTATTCTCAAAGATTTCTTACGGCTTAAAAGTAGTGTAAATACCTATATTACTCATGTAGTAATTACCACTTCACAGTAATTACGTGTAGTAGGTACTCCAACATTAGCTCCCTTTAACTCCCATTTAACATTTAGTCACTTTGAAACAATGTGGATTGTTGATTTGTAGAGAATGTTCAACAAAATTAGCTGGCAACACTATTTATATACGCTGGGGTTTTTTAAATACCTCTTGTATTTGTTAGTCAGAAGTTGAGAGACACCACTACGACATAATTAAGAGGACGTTAGCACCAAAAGATTGTGGAATCGTCGTCGTAAAGTTGCCAATATTTCATACAAAATGAATGAAGTGCGTATTTGAAAAATTTACGTGATGATGATAGTCCTATATAGACTACTGGACTGACCACGGCTGATTAGATAATGATTAATCAGCCGGTGTCGGTCCACTGCTTGACGTAGGCCTCTCCCAAGATACGCCACTGAGCCCAAACTTCGGCTCTTTATTTCTAGTTACTGCCAACCGCTTTGCGTATATCGTCGCTCCACCTGCAGTTATTCTCATTTCAATTGCATACATTCAAATTCGGCAGCGTCATTTTGAATTTCAAATATTTATTATTGCCTGAGCTATTTTGTCGCGACAACCTTTTCGATTAGAATCACTGATTTTTCGAGTTGAAATATCAAAGTTGCGGATTAGAGCATTGTGAATTGCAAAGATCTGAGTCAAAGGAGAGGCAGTTTCCGAATCCGAATTTGCTTTCGAATGATTGAGAATCAGGGTGCCTGTCTCCACTCTAGGACAAGTCTACCCCACAGAAAAGCCCTCCATCTGTTCAGATTTCTATCTGTTCTGTGGTCTACGCTAACGGTTTTCAGTGCTGCGGTAGATATAACCAGCCCCTACCACCTCAGTTTGCTAATCCGTTGAGCTATATCGATCACTTTAGTTCTCTGGCGAATTACTTCGTTCCGGATTCGATCCCGCAGAGAAATACCGAGCATAGCCCTCTTCATAGGTACTTACTATAAAATAAGTCTACTGGCAGATATAGGCCACATCAATAACACGCCGCTTAATACAATCAAGCTATCCAGTATCATCCAGTTCACTATATATTTATGTTACTGTACTCGTGTATATGGTAAGTAGGAAAATAATTGTACCTAGCTATATCATTACATCAGATGAATATACTCACATAGCCCTTGTAATGTAAATTGCATTCGAATGTGCATGCACATACATTAACTTCCTTGCCGACAGTGATTCTACCTTTTTAACCGACTTCAAAAAAAGGAGGAGGTTTCTCAATTCGACCGTATATTTTTATTTTTTTTTTATTTTTATGTTTGTTCGCGGATAACTTCGTCGTTTATAAACCGATTTCTATTATTCTTTTTTTGTTCGAAAGGAGATATCCCAAGTGTGGTACCATGGTAATTTTATCGAGGTATGATAAGTATCTCCAGAGATATTGAGATAAACATCTCAAAATTGGTACTGAAAATGAATAGCGCGGCATTGAAGTCGGTTGTTTTTTAGTTTTTAAACGATATTATTATTTAAATCCATGATTGTGCCTACTAAATTGTCCTATCAATATTGTACACTTTTACTGTCTTTACACACTTCGATACATTGAATTAGAAAACCTAGAACCTTTACGGATTTTTTTTTATTACGGAAGACATTTACTTTTCTATTATCTAGGTACGAGATATTAAGCGACGCTGAAATTCCTCGATGACGATTTATCAATAATTAAGATAGTTATTAACAACCGACTTCCATGCCCCGCGAGTCAGTTACAGTAGCAAGTTTGAGACGTTTATCGTCATATCTCTGGAGATACTTATCAGATCTCGATGAAATTACAATGGCCACCTTGGAAACGTATCTTACCGATTAAAAAAATAATCATTCAAATCGGTTCACAATTGACGGAGTAATCGCGTAACATACATAAAAAACAGACGAATTGAAAACCTCCTTCTTTTTGGGAAGTCGGTTGAAAAATAGGAAGCAGACCACAGATATAGATATACAATTGTATACACAGTTGTATTGTATACACAATATATCTGTGAAGTAGACGCTCATGCTCCGCAAGGCGTAATGTTAGAGAGGCGTGTTTTTAGCAATGGACTTTTATAGGCTCAACAGCAAGGCAACAAACACAGCCTTAGCTAGCTGGCTATGGACTGGAGAACTGTGGAGAATATATTTTTTGGCTATCCCAGAGGTGCTTTGAGAGCCGATATCCACCAAAGCTGATCTGAACGAACTGACATCGCCGATAGGATTATGTCGCGTTGCGGGATTTGGCAGTTAAGATGGTATTTTTTTAATTTATCTCTTTTGAGTGCCCACGCCAGCGAAACTGAGGATGAGTCAACTAAGAAGTTTTATAAGATTAATAGCTATGATTATCAGCAGACCTAGCCTGATCTGAGGCACCACACTGACCACATTTGATCTTCGGGATTTTGAATACAATGACTGAAAGGAATCGGATCTAATGTAACGCCATAGAAACGATAATAATACTACGTATAGAACGGACAATCTGTGCCCCCCACCAATCCGGGGCTACCTCACCTCGCCACCGATTCTGGAGCTGTCAAGGAGCTAGTGTGAGCAAGGACGCCACACGCGCACGACTACAGAACAATACTACCTTACAGGGAGACGAACATCAACTTCATACATGTATGAATATAAAACACAGAAGTATTAATAAGTATTATGGAATATTTCCGAGGGACTAGGTCAGTGGTACTCAACCTTTTTAGGGTTCCGTAGCCGAATGGCAAAAAACGGAACCCTTATAGATTCGCCATGTCTGTCTGTCTGTCTGTCTGTCCGTCCGTATGTCACAGCCATTTTATTCCGAAACTATTAGGACTACAGAATTGAAACTTGGTAGGTAGATGTATTCTGTGAACCGCTTTCCGATTATTATACAAAAATAAAAAATATAAAAGTTTAAGGGGGGGCATCCCATACATGGAACTGGAACAAAAAAAAATTTTTTTCGTCAAACCTATACGTGTGGGGTGGGGTATCTATGGATAGGTCTTTAAAAATGACATTGAGGTTTCTAAAATCATTTTTTCTCAAAGTAAATCGTTTCAAAGATAAGCGCGTCTAAAGTGGTAAAATGTGTGTCCCCCCCCCTCTAACTTCTAAAGTAAGGGAGTGAAAAATCTAGAAAAAATATATTCTGTAGATCTCAATAAAAACTTTCAACGAAAATTGGTTTGAACGAGATACAGTCAGCAGTTGTTGAGATACAGCGACCGCAAGTATAACTTTGTTTTTCATACAAACACTATGAAAAACAAAGTTATTTTTGTAGTTGCGAAAAATCAAAGTTATAGAATACTCTACTGTGTTACGGAACCCTACGAGTGCGAGTCCGACTTGCAGTTTTTTTTCCAGTTTTTTTTATACGGGCCATAAACACGGTTTAGTCATGATGTCGCGGGCCACAAGCAAAAATAATTTAGGAGTAAAAAAATTACGTTTTTCGAAATAACTTTATTAGTGGAAAAAGACAAGTTAGTTACAATATTTTTTTTACTCGGCGCGTGCATTATTTCGCCGACGCGTCGCGAATGGGCGCGAAATTCAAAATAGTTACAATGATCTCTAACTGTACGCGGGCCACTGATAAAGGCCCGGCGGGCCACAAGCGGCCCGCGGGCCGCAGGTTGAGTATAGCTGGACTAGGTAGACAGGAGGTTCAAATTTACGTAGTTTCTATATAATATATATACTAATACACTTATATTTGTATACCTAACTATATATTCGTATTTTAGAATTCATTGTCATAAATGAAACAACGATATACCTACTCTTGCGTAAATAAACCTTAGTTTTTAAATATTGAATAAAAACTTTCTTAATAATTTATTTATCTTTGTCACTTTTTCAAATCAAGTAACTTAAGTATATGCACTAACCTAACTACACTATTCAAATAACGTAATCAAATAAATAGAAGATTTTAGTTTGCAAAAACTTTCGCAACTGTTTCACTCGCACGCGTATTGGTCTTCGTTTGCAGCGAGACAAGTGTCTTAGTTATGGCGTATCGCGTTGAGTAAAAGAGGATAATTTTATTATCTGTATACTTTTGAAACCATAGCGAAGTACTGGCTAGTAAGTCTAAACCGACTTCAAAATGAAGTAGGTTCTTACGGTGACACGCACACAATTGCGCCTGTAGAAAAACGACATGTGTGTAGTGTCTGTGTTCTGTGTCTGTGTCGTTAAAACGCGAGTTTGTATGGAGATTTAGTCGAGTGTCCGGGGTTGGTAACGCTTATTGCTTAATTTTTTTGTAGATATTTCGCAAGCTTTTCTACATCGTCGCAGTTGATTTTAAGTAAAGATGTTTGTAAGATGAAGCAAGCTTGCCTTGAAGAGGTCTGTTCACTCGCGATTTGAAAACTCTAAACGTATCGGGAAACAAAGACTCTGGCACACAAAAAAATAATAAGTAGTACAAGTTACTCTGGTCAGGCATTCTAAATAATGCAACGGTAAACAAGTATTTTATGCCGGACTAATCATGAAGATTAGATAAATTATTTCAAAGCATTGACCCCGCGAGCCCGATCAGTATGTGGGGGCGACATGTAAAGACGATTTACCGAGTCCCACGCCTTAATCGGCATGTGAGGTCATGCACCTTTAAAAATTTAATTGAAATTTTGTGGTCAGCTTCTGAATGATTCAGCTACATTTAAACAAACTTCGAAGTCTTTACTGCCGTGCTTTACATACATTTACAGTCTGTACTCTTTCCTTGGCTGATGGCTCCAGTGAGTTGCGTCAGCATAATATGAATTGCTTTTTCATTTGCGAACTGTTCTGGCACTTTTGGCTTTGTGAATACTAAACAACCAAAAAATGTTAGTATCTTTATAAAGTTATACAATAAGTTGCTATAAAACTATAAATTATGGAATATTGATGTAGGTACAGTGTGAAAGAAAATTGTTTCCTTTTTATTTGCATCTCCCTACAGACCTTATTGTTTTTCTAGTACTACTGTGTTTGCAGAAGAATATGATGTAAAAAGATATGGATGGTGTCATATGGAAGAGGTCGTCCTATCTCAAAAGTCTGAAGTCTCTGAAGGAAATATGGTACGGTGCTATTTCTAACCACTAGAACTAGAACAAGATATCATTACGATTTATATATATTTTACCGGTTAATTAGTATCAATGAATTATACTAGCGATACGTTTCATAGTCATTGCGATTCTTCCTGTCAACAGACTCTTCTCCTTTGCTATTCTAAAGCTTAAAATATAGGTACTAAGACAGGTCTAGTCTTGTACACATTGTTAATTAAAATAAATGATCAAAAATACTGGTTTATATGACCAGGAAAAACCTACTAAACATAATTTAACAGTGTGGTCAGTTAATTTGGTGTCTCATAAAACGTAATTAAATAGGGCCATATAAAATTCTCAAGGCTGTTTGGATTATTAAAATCATTTTAAGCTGCATAAAAAATATAGTATGAGCTAGAAGACAGTTCATATAAAAGAAATAAACACATAAGATGGATAGAGAAAAAGATAGGTACACATTTCTGGATTGACCACACTTAGGGCCAGTTACACCAATTCCTGATACTATAAGAAACTTATATGCCAGATAAACTACAACTTTTTAATGGCATTATCTGTCAGATAACTATTGAACTATTAAATAGTTATCAGGAAGGAAACGGTGAACTGGTCCTTAATGTCCAGAATGATAATGAAAGCACTCGTAGGTATTTAAAAATACATTTTAAAGTACCCACCACTTTATAATTCTTTATGCTCGGCAGAAAACGCTTCTGTTCCACCTCTTTCTTCTGAAAAACTTCATTAATGATGTTGCCGATGGCCTGCGCTCCATATTGTAGCAATGCTTGACCTCCTTGGTTCAGCAGTTGTCTTCCGGCGCCACTTATCATGGCGCCAAAATCCCCGCCGCCATTTTGTACCGCCATCTTGTGGCGGGATTTTTACACTACACACTATACTGTTGTTTGTTTTACACTTATTTGCTAAGACATTTTGGTGGTGACTGTAGAGAAAATGTTTTTACTTTTTTTGTATTTGGGTCTAATTCTGTGATTTCATTTTGTGCTGTGTTTTTTTTTTCTAATTTTCAGTAAATACTTAACTAAATAACTTGATTAGGTAAAGTTTAATAAAATGATTTAGAATAAGTACATTCTCAAAACAAAACAAAACTTAGTAACTACCCACATTAGTTATTGACACCTATAGTGGACTCACGTGCATGTCATGTTCATGAAAAATCCTATCAGAAGAAATCATAACACTTGTTGCTTTCTACAATTCCATAATAGCACAGTGATTTTTGTTTACATAGAATAACTGCAATACTAAAATAAAAATAAATATAGGACTTTATTTCAGTTACTAAAGGTCTTATACAAAAAAATAACACTACCAACACCAACAAAATCTCAATTTGGACTGATCAATGTTCATAGTTGACCAGCAATAGATATGTAGTGAACTCATTCATGGTATGTTGAGAATAAAACCGACATTGTTGTAGAGGCCTCTCTACTGTGACATCATTCAGTAAAGTGATAATTAACCACCTGTTTTGAACATGTCTACGTACTCAGTGATATTCATAAAAGAATCTTAAGAATTTTTAAATAAAACAATATATATTTTATCCTATTAGTGATTAATACTTCCTATATGTGCCGGGATTTCAGAAAAATAAAATTTTATTATGGCTCAGGCCCATGGACGATCTACTTTCTGTTCTGGTCTATGAGGATATGCACAATATTATTTTTATTATAAAAGCTTGCGCTTGTTTCAATCTTAAAATTTTATAAACATGGTAATAACAAAAATGCAATGTTTATATACTGATTATTCCATTTTTAATTACTTAAGTACTCATAGATAGTCACTGTGAATATGACAGAAAAATTGTAGTACTATTGTATATAAATAAATATATATAATATAATAAATGAAAATATTTTTTCATTTAATTTCTGCCTTATTTTGGAATAATATAATAAATTATAAATAACACAAAAGATGTTTTAAATTAGAATGGAATGACTAGTCGTCAGTTTTCCAGTATACATCATCTGAATAAATTTGTCTTCCTCATTCAGACAAGCAAGATTTAATATTGCATGAGGAATGTAGCTGGCAGTGCATGGGGTATTCTCCACCACAGCAGATTCCTCCCGCAGATCTACTTAGGAGATTGCATAAAGTCAAGTAAACAGATTCTGTTACAATCCTAATTATATTGTAAAGGCGGCAGATTGTGAGTGTGTAAGTATGTTTGCTACTTCTTCAAGCTAAAACTACTCAACAGATTAAGCTGAAATCTGATATGTAGACAGCCTAGATCCTGGAATAACACATGAGGTACTTTTTATTCCAATATTCCCATGGGAACAGTGTCTACGTGGGTAAAACTGCGGGGCACAGCTTCGAGGTTAATAACCATAAAAGTCCAAATATTAGATTGGAATATTTGACAACGAGATACATTTTACAAAGTTTGTATTTGAATTCAATAATAAAATTAAAGCCGTTCATTACAAGTAGATTTGTAAAGGAACAAGCTTAAATGCTAGAAAAATGTTTACACAGCATTAACAATTTTACTACCATGACATAGTTCTTTAGTCACTGACTAATATATTGTTTACTGTATATAATAAAGTCATAATTTTATATATAATTTTTTTGCTACCGACATCATGAGATGTCCACCATCACACCTGATGTTAAGTGATGATGTAATCTGATATGGAATCGTGCTTGTCTTGAAAATAAACACTGCAGTAAGATATGGCACAGGACAACTGACTTAAGTCTAGTCCACTATGCACAACTTTCCCAAACCGTCTTTGATAATATGATACTATTTCAAAACAAAGAATATACAATACTTATTATGTATATGGAATAGAGTTTATTATGTTCTATAACTGCATCAGGAATCCCCAGCCTAGTCACCAGAAGAATAAGCTCAACAGTAAATAAATAAGCGGCAATAGCCCAATGGATAAGGTGTCGGACTGGCAATCAAGAGGTCATGAGTTCGATCCCCACCCATTGCACTATTGACGTAAACCCACTTCAGACACAAGCATATTTAGCTTAGTTGGAGGGTTAACAATAATACTAGTAATGTGCAACTCATATTACGAGTAAGCTTTTATAAAAAAAAAATATATATTAGGCTTTAATATTCCTTACCAAAATGATGTTCATAAAATTTTTCAGGCCTGTATTACAGAACAACAGTCTAATGTAGATCTACTCTCAGCACAGGTTGAGGCCATGTCATTGGTTTGATAGTGGCTAGTAAACCTTCATTCCAGGCTAAAAGCAGATCGGCACCTGAGTTTTGTTCTAAAATAAGGACCATAGTGACTCAGATCTATGTAAAAATATATAGACTACATTGTGTAGTATCTAAACAAAATGGTCTTACACAGATTTATTTGACTGAGTAATAGTCAAACTAATCTTGAGCTACTTATTCAGTTTTTAGTTTATTACTGTAAAACTGAAAATAAATAATTATATGTACTAATTAATAATTGTACGATTTCAAATCAAGTAGTATTCTATAAATTTGGTTCTCTAGATGGATTAGAATTTTTATTTAATTTCTTGTTTGACTATAGTATTAATTTATCTGTTTTATCTGTTTATAGAATTGGACCTTATTATCTATCTTCTATTACAATAAATAGATAACATTTGACATTGTATTAAAATGATACCTGTGTTATCACTATGACCAATAAATCAGTAAAAACAGTATCAAAAAATGAGTACTATCTTGGAATTATTATCAAATAATGTATTTATTGGATTAAATAGTGTACTTAGTGAATTTATTGGAACTTGTATAGACTAAATAAGCTAATTGATTAAATTTATAAGGCATGTATCTTAGGCATTTTTTTTTTATAAAGCATTTGAAATCCACTGAGCATTTCGGAATGACCATTAGTTTATTTTTCAAATTATTTAGTTTTTCTTAATGTTAATCAAATACTACGCAGCTAAGATTTCTTTTGAACATTCACAGGTTAAGTCTCAAATATTATAATACAACTGTAAAATAATATTTAAAAAAAAAACAACAGTAAAGCAATATAAGAAAAAAAAATCATTTTTAAATTAAGTACTATGTGACTTGTAAAGTTTCGCTCAAGTATGATATTGATAAATAATGAACTATTGATATTATTTAATAGAGTTAAGGATCGGAGACATTTATAACTTTTGACATGAATTTGAGCATACATTTATTACAACGAAAAAAGAAGGGAACTAAATCGGCGTTCTTGAATCATATCAATACGGCAAAAGTGTTCTAGATCTAGGCGATCTAGGTCCTTTACACGTAGATATTTCAGTAGGTCACTAGCACATGAGAACATAAGTTGTTTCCTGTTAAGACTACGTTTTATACTTATGTCAATTATTATACGATATTCTACACGGTTTAAAATAGCAATACAAACACATATTTCTACATTACATAGATGAGGTCATTTAATTGTAATGCTCAACTAGACTACCAGAATGTGGGAAAGAATGTTTAGCTACCGAATTTAAATAAAATATGGTATAAAAACTACACAAAGTAACTTTCTACAGAAGAACACATTTAAACACAGCACAATTATGTAATCACAGTTCGTTATTCACACAGTTTTGAAGTTAGAAACAATTATTTTTCAATAAAATTATGAGTTCTCATAACACGCACCGATCCAAAATCAGACTGGCGCACTGACAGATAGATAACCCTATTAAATCAAAAAGCTCTTCGTGTTTACAAAGCCACAGGCATAGTTGAGCATCCAAACTTGGCCGCCTTATGTCATGAATTGCCATGACTCGACTACGAATGACGTAAGCTACTATAATTTGATATCCATGGCTTTCCTTTGGTTTTATGGCTTAAATTATATCTGTTTTACGGTACTAAAATGTGTTTTCTTGGGGACCTCAAATATTGTCTCAACATTTTGAAACAATTGGAAATTAACATTTATTGTGAAGACATAACCATACTTCTTACTATTAATACTAATAATACGTTAATAATACGTCCTTGCTAGCAACATTGAGTCCTTGATAATAACACTTCCGGAGTCCGGACATCCGGTTCAAAAGAATGAACATAATAATCCGGAGGATGACAAATATGTGTAGTGCAAATAATTTATTTGAAATTTTGAGTTGCATTGCTTTCAAAAGCTAATTGCATATTCGTTTTTCTATTTAAATTATTGTACTTAAAATACAAATTATCTTATTATTAAATTATTGTGCCAGGTGGGTTGATAGTTCATTAAATATATATAATATAATATTATATAAAATTTTACCATTTTTTGATACATTATTGTTTAATTAACATCTTAAAAAACATCAATGTAAGATAATTTAAATATTCGGGAAAATGTAAATCAATCTTACTTATTTACATAGTACAGTATATACATCAATATAATATCATAACACATACATATATATCACAATACATACAGTGGAACATATAACCTCCTCCTTTTTAGAAGTCGATTAAAAATAGGTACCTAACTATAAATAAATAAATAAACGTGAACAAAAACAATAAAATGCCAAACCACTACCAGTGGGTACAGTTCTCAAAATGCTGGCAAATTAATATAATTACAGTATAAATTACTACTAACTACCACTAAAACTGTTACACAGACCCTGAAAAATAACCTTAGTGAATTATGACATGACCAATATAACTTCTAATAATTAAACCTAAGATTTTGCCTATTTATGCTGTTTGATTTTCTTTGTCAAAAAAATCAACATACTATTTATGGAGTGAACATAAGCTAGATTTTTACCCAAGAGCGTCTGCACTCTTTGCTTGATTTATTAATGTTAGGTATTTTGCATAGCGTGCAATTGGAGAGGCACGGCAGTAGACAAATATAGGCTCATAAAATATTAAATAAAGAATGATGATGAGGATAATATAACCGAATACATACTTTTCCATGCATTTCGTTAAGAAACCCCCAGCCCATGCAAGGTTACTACCACCCTCAAGTTAGAAAATCTGTCACCAAAGATCTTATGTGTTCCGGCAGCTATCCTTGAGAGCCTGTTCCCATTCTAGACCTAGCATGCTTACCATCTTTGAACGCATCATCACTTATCAACAGATGAGATAGTTAGTCTAACGCTAGCCTATATTATGATATATATATAAAAAAATTACCATTTTATGTATAAGTATTCTCAAATTAATAAATTCTCATCAAAATTAACAGGCTTGCAGAAAGTAACTGGTATTATAAGTAGTTATCATTGAACTTTACAATGTCCCAATTTTCGTAATAATCATAACTAGCTGAGTCGAGACAGTAAATAACTGGCCAAGTGCGTGTCGGGCTACGCGCAGTGTAGGGTTCCGTAGTAGCCCGTTATTCAATGCAAGTCTTTACCCGTTATAAACAAGCAACTAGGTACTTCGTCTTTGTCACTTTAAAGGATTTATTCTAAGGATTTTGTATTTGGTACAAAATTATCTAACACCCAAGTTCAACGACTATTACTGCTTAACTAATAAAGTTATCTTTACCACAGAATAATGAATAGTAAAAGTACAGAAATTGCACTCCCTGAGAGCAAAAATGCGAGATTAAACCTAGTTACAACGCTAGTAACGTTTAAAATGCGCTTCACGCCTCGGGTGCGACCTTGAATTTGCGCCACAGTATCAACTAATAGTAACTATGAACCGCGTGTTGCGCACAGTAAAATGCACCGTAAGTCCGCACAGCGAGAGTCTGAATAACTCGGTCAACTCGCGGCCTTTACTATAGGGTTGAATGTTATGAGAAAACTTGTAAGCCTTTAATTGGTAGAAGAATACTTGTAGAACAATGTAATGAGTACATTACTGATAATATGCGTAGTATGCGTTTCTCTATGTTGTGTTTCACTATTTCTCTTTTTTTATATAAAAATTGTCTGAAGTACTGAAACACAGTTACATGTATGGTTGGTTTTAACCTACTTTAATTTTTTTTTAATATTCTGACGTAAACGATTGGATGACAGCTGAATGGTTCATTACTTTTTTTTTCTAATTCAAAGCGTTAAATTCTGCTTTTGTTATGTTTACTTGATAATTGGTTATGATTTATTTTATGATTTATGATTTTGACGTGTATATGTGCGTATATTTATACTGCCTACATACTGAATAAATGCTTTGATTCTTTGATTCTTCTTTGAATAAGTACTACATTAATGTTTAATGTCGAGGTATGATAAAAGTACTACAGTTAAACTAAAATACCTGACGTTCAATTAAAATTGAGTAAAGTTTTAGATTGCGTAAGTTAAATAACGCGACAATAGTATCACTTGCCTAGAATCGTAGGTTGTTTGACTTGTAACATTATAATAGTGTAGGAGCCGACTCACTTTTTCGACCAAAAATAATTATGTATTTTATTCATTCTAGGAAAACTTTATTTTGTAATAGTTGAATATCAAAATAAAAAAAATATATTTAAAAAAAATTCCAATATTTTATTTCACCATTTTGTCGGCGTTATTGATATACACACATACCTACACAATTTCAGCTTTCTAGTACTAACTGTCTCCTAGCAAAACCTTGGACAGACAGACAGACACACAGACAGACAGACGGACATGACGAAAATATAAGGGTTCCTTATCAGGACTACGGAACCCTAAAAAAGAATTTTCAATTTCAAATCGGTTAAGATCTGACAGAGTTCTGAGGTCACAAACATTTAAAAAACTGGCCAAGTGCAAGTCGGACTCGCACTCGTAGGGTTCCGTACTACACGTACCGACTACAGTATTTTATAAGATCGAGCAAAAAATACCACTATCATTATTCGCCAGCAAAAAATAATAATTAATAAACATTTCGTTTCCTTTAACGCCTTCTAACGTCTAACAAAGGTGTTAGGGATCGACATTTCAATATAACGCCATCTATGGGACGTTTACTTAACTAAGCGTTCATAGATGGCGTGAAATGCCGAAAAAAAACACGTTTCTTGTATGGGGACCCTCTATTATTTTTCACTTTATTCTGTTTTGAGTATTTGTTGTTATAGCGGCAACAGAAATACATCATCTGTGCAAATTTCAACTGTCTAACTATCACGGTTCATGAGATACAGCTTGGTGACAGACGGACAGACAGACAGACGGACAGCGGAGTCTCAGTAATAGGGTTCCGTTGGTACCCTTTGGGTACGGAACCCTAAAAACCGTCGAAATGAGAACCTCCTCCGTTTTTGTGAAGTAGATTAAAAACGAAAACACCGACTTCCATGCCCCGCGAGTCGATTTCAGTAGCAAGTTTGAGACGTTTATCGTCATATCTCTGGAGATACTTATCAGATCTCAGTGATCTGAGATCTATAAGTACTTTAATTACATTAACTCTCCGATTATAAAAATCTGACTATCGTATGACACGACAAAATCATTAAGAAAGAAAAAAAGGAAAATTGAAGTAAACGTTAGTAGGTACCTACCCTATTTATTTATCTTAGAACTAACTAAATAAAGCAAGATGTAATGTCGATAGAAATTCCCTAAAGATCATTACGTGAATTCCCTTGTAACATGAAACTCAGCTGATTTATACCTACCTACCATTTTATGTGTGACATTCTTTGCTTTTTACATAGTTATTCTTTACAGTTACTATATGAAGCAAGGAATATAATATTGAGGTAGGTACAAGTAAGGCGCGCGGCCGATCGAGAGCGCGCGTGACACTTAACTGACTGAACTTGGACCCTAGCGGGTGCGCGGAGGTACTTGTAGTTTCATAGCTACAGCGCGGAGTGCGACAAGCCTGTCTTTACCGCTATAGTTTTCTTTTAAAGTTTATAAAATGCATTATTATCACGAATTTTTCTAGATTTTTCAAGCCAGCAGTTTAGCTTTTAGAGGGGGGGACGCCCTACTGGAACAAACATTTGCATTTTAAAGTTTAATATTTCGTAAATGGAGCATTCAATCGAAAAATGGTATTCAGCAATTCTAGCAAAAAGTCATTTTAGAAGACCTCTATAACGATACCCCACACGATGGGGTAGAAGAAAAAAAAATCATCCCCACTTCTCATGTAGGGGAGCTACCCTTGAAAATATATTTTTCAAAATTTTATCTCACCACTTTGTCGGCGTAATTTATATACATACCCCTAAAAAATTACAGCTCTCTAGTATTAACGGTCTCTTAGCAAAACCTCGGACAGACAGACGGACATGACGAAACTATAATGGTTCCTTGTCAGGATTACGGAACCCTAAAAATAGTCGCACGCTTTTTTCGCATGCGTTCCTAGTACCTACAATATTTGCTTTGCTTATTACACCAAAGTAATGTAGATATTAAACAATAACAGATAAACAAGACATTTACAAAAAAATAATAAACCCGACTGTGGATGATATATCCTTAATACATTTTCCGTATTTTTTTGAAGTTATACTTCTTTTGGCGCGATAGAGAAAAATGATGAGAGTGAATTTTTACGATGCGCGCGCACACCGACACCTAAATTTAACATCGTGAAGTTAGTTTTAGGTGGTACGATGCGCGCGCACACCGTCACCTAAATTCTACACCGTGAAGTTAGTTCTAGGTGGTACGATGCGCGCGCACACCGACACTTAAATTCTACACCGTGAAGTTAGTTCTAGGTGGCATGACTATGTTCAAGTTGTATATGTCATATTTGACGTCATATTTTTACGTTAATAAAACCTTTTTTATTTAAATAAAATCTTTTTGATTAATTTTAATATTTATCGTTAATCACTACTGCATTTTTAACCGACTTCAAAAAAAGGAGGAGGTTTCTCAATTCGACCGTATATATTTTTTTTTTTTTTTTTATGTTTGTTCGCGGATAACTTCGTCGTTTATGAACCGATTTCGATTATTCTTTTTTTGTTCGAAAGGAGATATCCCAAGTGTGGTACCATGGTAATTTTATCGAGGTATGATAAGTATCTCCAGAGATATTGAGATAAACATCTCAAAATTGGTACTGAAAATGAATAGCGCGGCATTGAAGTCGGTTGTTTTTTAGTTTTTAAACGATATTATAGTTATTTTTTTCCATACTCCACAGAAGTATAACTTCTAACGCGTGTACATAAGTACACACACTCTTTTTTTTTACCTGTTAACGTATGATTACAATATTTTTAGACATAATACATAATATTTTTAAGCACATTTTCAAGCCCTTTAATGTGATACCCCACTCGATAGGATTTGAAGAGAAAAAATGTTTGAACCCCACATTATGTCGTCCATAATCCGCCATTTAGAAGTTTTCAAATTTTTATGTTCATGCTGACACACGCGCTGTCATGGCGAATCTAATGACATGCTATTTATCAAAATCGGCCCACGCATTTGGCTCTAAGAGTGCCATGAAGGAACAAACATATAATAAATACATACATACATACATAGACTTATAAACATTACCTCTCCTTTGCATCGCGCAGTCGGGTAAAAATAACAAATCAACGCATGATTTTATGAACGCTTTTATAGAGCATCTTGTGTCAATGAATGTCAAACTATAGGTACCAAACCCAATCATAAAATCTTACTGAGATTTTGGTACCTTCCGGTCAATACCAATTTAATATTTCCACAGCTTGCGGGCATTTAGCCAACAAATATAAAGTTTTGTAAGGAAGGCCACAGAAACACAATCGATTGTTGTGCTTAGTGACATGACATTGTACTAGCTACAATAGCATTTCAATAGCTATCTCTTTAGTCTACTAGAATGCTGATCTGACAGCGGTCAATGAATAAAGAGTTCATTAAATTCACGTTCTGGAGATGATATCATGCAAGTAAATTGTTAGAGTATCTAGCCTATCACTATGTATCGTAAATAATATTATCCGAAGTTCTGATCTCAACTACTATTCGCATTCCGCATACGAAACCAGTAGGTATATGTGCCTAAAAATACATTAACAGTCTTCCTTTAAATTATTTTTGCCTGACGCCTTGACGTTATGAAGATACAGCCCTGTGAAATTCGGACAGAAGGACAGAAAGCGAAGTCTCAGTAATATATATATGTATTTATATACTCCATTGGGTTCGAAACCCTAATAATTAAGATAAAAACTAACACAACCGAATTCCATGCCCCGCAAGTCAGTTTCAGTAGCAAGTTTGAGACGTTTATCGTATATCTCTAGAGATACTTATCAGATCTCAATGAAATTTCAATGGAAATACCTCGAGTATATATTCTACCGATTAAAAAAAGAATAATTCGAATCGGTTCACAATTGACGGAGTAATTGCGTAACATAATACAAAAAAAAAGAAAAAGAAATCTTACGAATTTCGAACCTCCTTCTTTTTGAAACTTACATATTGACGAAATCTTAGTTCCAAAGATTCAGATTGTTTTGATTTTACTAGGCCACACATGTGACGGGTTTTATTTAGGTTTTAAGTTTCGTGGTGTATGTATATAAACCAGAAAATACACAACGGAACCGATTGAAACCCGATGAATCAAGAGTTTATTAAATGCCGATACACTTTGTAGTTTAAACTTTTATGAAATTAAGCTACGTAATGTCTAAATTTAAAGCCTACGCAAGTCTTAGTCATTGCAAGTACTCTAATAAATATTTTAAAAGGACTGGTTTGCAATTTTTGTACAGTGAACATAAGGAAAACTTTTGTTCATTGAGTTGACATACACATTTTAATTTTTTACGCTCTAGGTATAACTTATATAGCAAGCAGGATTTTTGTAATTGTGTATATAAAAAAATATAAAATGTCGTAAGTAGTTAAATTTAAAGTTATAACGTATACATTTCGGTATTACTAATTTAACTATAAACATAGTTGAAATTGTTGTTGAAAAATAGACACAGTTCATTTTTAAACATTCATACTAATGATTTTATGGCAAAGACTACAAGGATATAGATATTTGTCTTTTATACTGCGATGATGACTTCCCTATATTACGAAGGTATTCGTCATCTGATCTTAGACATTATAAAATGACTCATTTGTGATGTGACTGGTGCTGATAAAACCGTGACGTATTAATTGTGCCGGTACCACAGAATAATGAATATTACTAGTACCGGTACTTATAAGTAAATACCATAATATTTGCAGAGAATTTAATTAGTATGCATGGAGTATAAAGAATTCATACATCTAGCTTCAAGGTATTTCTTAATTTAATGTATCTTTTGGGAAGTACATTTAATCTTTTCTTTGGATAAAAGTAGGATAAGTATTTTTTTTAAGTTTGTGGAGGATCAAGAATTAAACACGATTTATAGAACGAGGCGTAAAAACTGTTTAGATGATTAAGCTTTTTTAACGCTTATTAATTTATTTATTGCAAATACAGATCAAAAAGGATTACATCGTCGAAAGTTAAAATATCTACTGATAAAATATCGATGTTCAAAATATGGAAAATTAAAATATCGAAAGTTTATATTATCGAATGGTAATAATAAGATCTACGTCCAATAAATCTAAAATCTAATTATCGACAAAAGTAACATCGAAAGTTGTAAATATCGAAGTACAGAATATCGAATGTCCTAAATATCAAAGTACAGAGTATCGAATGTCCTAAATATTGATATTTACATATTTATTTTACCGTAGATATTTTAATTTTCCACGTGCAAATTCGTATGTTCTCACTTGTTCGATTCATTAGATCATATGTCGAATTAGTGAGCATTTTTCTCATTAGTTCGACCGTCAAACAACTGAGATTTTTTTCTCATTGTTTGACCGTCGAAAATATATAATCGAGAAATAAAACACAATAATAATATAATTTAAAAAACATTTGTATCGGTAAAAAGTTTTATAACTTTAATATTTTGTCTGCCTTAGATTAGTAAACAAGGGCCGATTCGGTTCTAGCACTCGCCGGCCGCTACTTCCATACAACTTTTCATCCCCTACTTTTAACCCCTTAAAACACTTTTTTCGTATTAAAAAGTACCGTATTTCCTTTTTCAGGCTCTATACTATCCGTGTACCAAATTTTATTTAAATCGGTTCAGTAGTTTTGGCGTGAAAGCGCGACAGACAAACAGAGTTACTTTCGCATTTATAATATTAGTAAGGAAGTGAGAATAGTGCATACAATCATTTTAAGTAGTTTACTTGAAATAACAATTAATGCAAAGTATTATGTAAAATTAAATATTATTACTTCATTAGGTATGTCAGGATCGTAGCATGTGGAAAGAAAAGAAATAGTCTCTGCCTACCCCAACGTAACGTTGATTTTATGCATGTGTGTATTACTTCATGCACTTACAATTTTTAATAATTTTAAGTAAGTATAATGTGGTAGCATGGTGGTTGCACTAAATAAGACCACATTTTGTTATTCATGGAAACGTTTGTCATTAGATTAGTAGATATACTCTTAACCAAAACTCACATAAACAACAGATGGTAGTGAGTAGATCCTAAAAATACATTTAACGATATCTAGCGTACCACAGATGTTAACTAACATAATTTTGTTTGTTAACATTAGCTGTCCATCTGCATGTTTAATACTAATTTTAGGTAAGATTTAAAGATAATAAATAATGTGTATGATTTTGGAAAAAAATACTGATTATCATTAAAATATTGCATACATTTAGTTCTGTTACCTTTATGTAAAGTCTCCGTCTGATATACACCGTGAAAGCAATAGAAGAGAGAAAAATAACTTTAAAAATCTTGAAGTACTTACCACAGCGTTAACATTAACAGATGCACAAACTTCTTCTACCACTTCTTCCACAGCACCATTTTCATACTCTTCCACTGGCAGTGCTGGGTACAGCTTGGTAATTCCAGCGTTAAACACAGTATCGTCTTCATTAGGCAGGCTTGGATACAGGCTCCCATTGCCCACCAATGGCTCAGAACTTCCTTGGCCTCTCTCACCTTTCAAGAACCCATTCACAGCATTTGCTGCAGCCCCCGATCTATGCCATCCCCAACCACTCGCTTTAAAATTCTTTGGATAATAATTCATCATTTTGACTTCAACGTCTTCTCGCGAGAGAGTCTGAACACAGAATGTATGTTGTTGTCAAACTGTAACAAAGAAATGGGGTTTCCTTATGTGGAAGAAGGTGAATCATTATGACAGACGGTTTTTACGCTAGAGGGAACTGACCTATCAAAATGAATATCCTGAATCACAACTGGAATATGAAAATGATTACAAGATATAGTGAAACTGAAGAATAGTTTTCCGATTCTCAATGTTGCAGAACATTTAAAAGATGTACAGAACATAATTAACAACAAATTAATTTCTTTAATAAGTGATCCAGAGCAATTAGGAAACGTTTGGCGTGTGAATTTGTGAATCGTGTGAAAATCCCGTTTCGTGTAGGTTTATAGCTAGAGGCGAATGAATTGACCTTGCGGTGCTCTATCAATCGTGAAGCAAGGTGATTCTGTTTTGTTTAACGTTTCATTACAACCGGTCAAGTGGATTTAGTAAAATCATTCTGAAAATATGTTAAATATTTTTATATGATTTCTGTAAGCTTCACTTGATAAATTATGTATATTTGAATACCAACATGTGAAAATAGTTACATTAACTTAGATAATTACTTATTTTTAAGTTTAAGGCTAACTTCAGTATCTAGTAAAATTATTTTTATTTTATATCCACGTCGCACGATTATTGTAAATATTTAAATTTATTTATTATTTATTTAATTTACTCAATTTGTATAAAATGTTCGATTTAATTAGAGACGTGACCTATTTAAAACAATAGCTCAATGCAGACCAATATTTTAACTTGTTAAAAGGTGCGTCTGACAAGGGACCGAATTACGGCGCTCCCTTTAGGGCGTGTAAACTATGTCATCACTAACCTTCTTTCAGTTAATCAGTTTAATTAAAACTAGCCTTTGTTTGCGTGAGGTAAGCATAGGGGAGATCTAAGGGATTATTTAAGGAGATGCTTGGGTGTAACGTATTATTAGTATAGACATTAAATTAAAGCCACTGATGGCAGAAGCTTAGATCTGCAAGTGATCTAATTATTTTTTTTTATATATATTTTCCATTGACTTATTTCGTGTCAGTGGTACAGAATGTAATTGCTGTAGTTATCGGAATTTTAACTATTTGCTAGGTACGTATCCTTGTTATATGTTATGATATGGTATACTTATGTAACTTTTCATCAGGCGAGATAGTGGTCAAATGCTTGACTATCTGCAATTTAAAAAAGTTGGTTTTGATGTTTTTTCTGATTTACTATTGTCACAGTAGGTAATTTAAATCAATCAGAAATTTGAAATTTAGTAGCCATCATATTGAGTACTTAAACATTGATATTGCTCGATAGAACATTTCACATTCCACTTAATTCATTCATTCCACTTTGTAAAATCTGACATGATTTCTTGAGAACATACAAAAGCTGATTTATTTTGATTTACATTATCTCTGCTTATTACGATTTATCTGAGCTACTTGTATTTAGTATTAATACAATTCTTATTGAACTTATTATTCTAAAGCATTTTATTATATAGGTACGTTAGTAGCTATTTGGCAAAGGTTGCATTGCATATGATTAGAAAGAGCTGAATATAGAGCGCCGAGACTTTCTACAGCTTCCTTCGAAAAGTTCTACGTCATAAAACAGGCATTAGATCTGTCAGTCTGTTCGACAATTTTTTTAAATAAAAGAATCAAATAACATTTTTAACTTCATAAAATGAAAACAGAACCTGGTTCTAAAAGTTAACTAAACAGTATAATCACGGTAACAGAACAACGTACCGTATTTAGTCATTGCCGGGTTAGGTATTTTGCATTATAACACCATTCTTGGTCATAGCATAATCTTATTATTTATCTTATTTACAATGTAAATTATGCAAACGTATGACTCGCATTATAAAATTCCTTCGCTGCTAATGCAATGTAAGTTTGAAGCTGTCATAAAAACATGTAAGAAGATAACGATTTTACTTTTTTTATGAGAGTATTTGGATATTCATAATTATTTCAGGATTCGTAGCAGTATAATAATATCTAATAAATCAAGATTACAAAACACGATTTAGTTTCGCTGATAAATACTTAAAGATTGTCTGAGACTGATTTTAGTAACTAATTTTAATACTAATAGTATATTGTATTTATAAAAAAATAATGCAAGCAGTCAATTATTATATTTCATATAGGTATTCAGTATAACTCAAGTATATAACATAACTTTAAAATTTATTTTAGCTAATAATTAGCACTCATAATTTTATTAAACATGTTGTTTGATATTTACGGCGTGTAAAAATACCAAATCGGTTAGTTCATATTGCTGTCGTCACACACTCCTTGTACGGTCGATCTTGTTTATTTTCATGGACAAAACAAAACAGATGTATAAAAATATGTATATTTTAAGACTGAAAACTCACTGAGAATATAATCTATGCTATTATTACAGTGAAAACCAGTCTCATTCATCATTGTTTATTTCAGGTGGAAAAAAGTTCTTATAGATATTATAACTAAATAATGAAAAACTAAAAAGTTGACTTACCTCTTTCTCACCTCAACTTTCCGTTCCGAACACTGTGGATGAACGAATGAGATAGTACTGACCGACGGATTGAACCCGAATCGTAAGTTGTTCGTTCATTTGTTATGAATGAATTCGTTGAATGAAATCAGTTTCGTTTAGAAACAGCAAGTACCTACCTTTGAGTAGTACTCTTAAGCCCCCGACGGTCGAGTAAAACCGCGGTTTTATGGCTCGTCGATAGAACCAAACAAAGCATATTTTCATACAAACACTATGAAAGTTTTGGTAGCGTAAAATTATAGTTATAAAATCGTAGACAGAGAAAAGAATAGACCGCGGGAAGCTCTGTCTCTTTCCCCATGAAATAGGATATATTATGGATGAATGAATGAATGAATGAATTAATTAATGAATGAATTAATTAATGAATGAATTAATGAATGAATGAATGAATTTATTCAGCTTGTGTCCCTAGGTTACAGAGTTGTTAGTGTTAAAATTACAATTTTAGTGTCACTAGCAGTCTACTGAAGCTGCAGTACAAAAAAAAAAGATCTATGAAAACTAATGAAAAGGGGGGCGCGTCCGATGGAAGTCTATATTCGTCTCACTCACTATTTCTTACTATCTCTTTCGTTTGGTTGTCATAATAAATGCCATCAAGTAGCATGATGTGAAGAAAAAGAAGTTTCATCTCTACTTAGTCTGTGGCTAGCATGTATTTCTACTTAGCCTGTGGTAGCGTGTTAATCGGCTTTTTCAAAATAATTATTTTATTGTTTTATTTTGTGTTTTACAATAAATAACCTAGTGTGGTAGCATGAATTATTATTAACACCTTGCTTGTAAGTGATAATGAAACATAAATAGTGAAATATGCGGGTTATGGACTGCAAAGACTTACTCTACTATACGTTATTTTATGGTAAGATTTCCACTTTATGAAGCTCAGTTAGTAGAATATCTTAAAATAATAGCCGTTTACTGCTTCTTTAGGCCAAATATCTCAATATTTCATCAATTAACGATCTTTATAAACTCTTTGTGAAAAATAGTGCGGGGCGCATTGCGGTGCTTGTCGATATCGATAGTGTATATTATTATATAGTTATGATATGATCAGTGATCGGAATAGAAGTGTAATTTCGCGAGATGTCATGACGATATTTTAATAGGGATAAACCATCAAAGTTATTTTGAGTAATTTTAACCAACAATGTCCGCAAGCTCATCCTCATCATCGGGCAATGATTTCATCCTTCTGGTGATGAATACATCAAGACAAACTTCAAGCTACCGCAATTGGCACTATATCTAGTTTTTAGTAGTTTTTAGTTACTAGTCTGTTTACCCTTTCAGGCGTCCACTCATAACAATTTTGCTTCTGCACAGACAACACTTATTATTCTGTTTTCATTAGGTCAATGACGCTGAATAGCTGATTTATGGTTGAATCTGGCTAAGTTTACGTAAAAGTTTAACATGTGATAATATGATAACTCGCGATCCCAGTTAGATACTGAGGAAAGGAAGACTTTGCTGGTAGATTATACATCAGGCTAGGCATGGTATGCACAGTTTAAGTATTACTACACCCTTTTGTTACACCTTGTATAATTTACAGCCAGTGCTGGATTTAGAGGTCTGGAGGCCTTGGGGCAACATAGGAGTGGATGCTTCCTGGCCCCAAATTATTTTCATAATAAAATGAAGATAGTTTTTCAGTTGATTTTTCAAATAAATAATTTATTGTGAAACCAAGTAGTAGTAGATTCCTTTATTTATAACCAAAAATAATATAAATATAATCGGAAATAAGAATGATCTGAAGTGAAATTTTAGCGTTAAGGAATTAAACCTTCCGAGCTTTTTAGGGTTTGGTACCTCAAAAGGTTAAAAAAGGAACCCTTATAAGATCAATTTTTGTCCGTCTGTCCGTGTGTCTGTCTGTCTGCCCGTGTGATGATACTGAGATACTGAAGATGAAGAAGAAACTGAAGATATTGAGGTCTATAGTCCCTATTAAGTGTATACAAATCAAGATCCTGAGGCAACACGATAAAAAGATATGGGCAAATTTAGATTTTCGCATAACTTGTAAATACCAAAATTAACCTGAATTTTCAACTTCTTTTTATCTTCTGAAATTTTCCTTTACTTGTGCTGTAAGACCTTGCTTTTAACTAAAATGTACAATTCTAGGTCAACTGGAAATACCCTATAGGTTTTGGGTCGAAAACCTATAAGGGTACTTCCCGTTGACCTAGAATCACAAATTTTGGCAAGAAGCAAGGTCTTATAGCACAAAATAAAGGAAACATTAGGCCCTGTATACAGCATGCCCCAGAAATTAGTGTTAAGCGATAAACTAATAAGTCAATATTACATTACAGGTATATCGTTATCTTAAGCTGCTGATGCCGATGCCGAATGAGCGAACCCTACAGAACATCATACTCCAAAAATAAAAAGCTTGATAAAATTTAATATATTGTTTTACTGCCTATCATTTTCTCAAACTGGTTTTGTCTTAGTGATGGAGTTGTTAAACCAAAATAGGAAAAATATAACTTTCACAATCTAACCACTAAAACAAAATTAGTTAAGTACAATATATAACCTTTTAAAGTATTGACCAAGCAACGGTAGTTCGATCGTTATCGATGTTTTTGACGACACGGTACATCACTAGGTTTTTTTTTGTTATGTTGGTCAATTAGCAGAAGATTATTTCGCTGGTATTTTGGCTACTATAAAAGCCCTGTGTTTTGACATTTCGCTATTTGGTCAGTTTGCTCTATGGGAGTCCCGACTCTTCTTAACGTAGTGGTTATATTCTCTTTGGTCACTAGGTCCTACTTTATCAGTATACAAGCATAAAAGTGTTAAGTACTATAATAATATAAATCGTTTTTACGAAATCATAGATATTAATTGCAACATAAAATAATAATTACATCGATATGTCAAATATTAAAAATTTAGAATCACATTGTTATCTTTAAAAAAGTCGTCAACAGAATAGTACGCCTTGATGATGAGAAATTCATTAAGCTTTATTTTAAAGACATGAACATTAATGATGTCTCGAATTGAGTAAGGAATAGCGTTATAGATCAATGGTGCCATACAGAATACACTTTTTTTCAATAGTTGGGTTTTATAGGCATGATTTCTAATTTTATTTTCTCGTCTACTAACAGCATCAAATTTTATGAAATGCTCAGAATTTTTTTTTACAAAAAGTGCTACTTCGCTTATGTACACACATGGGAAAGTTAATATTTTTAACTTAATAAAATAATCTTTACAGGAATCTGTTTGTTTGAGATTACACATAGATCGAATGCATCTTTTTTGCGCTCTGAAATTTTTTAGTTTATCAGTTGAATAGCCCCAAAATATAACACCATACCTTAGGGTCGATGCTACAAAGCCATGATATGCTGTAAGTAAAGTAGACAGATTTGATTTTTTTTTCAGTTTATATAATGCATATGAAAATTGCGTTATTTTATTTGTTACCAATGTTATGTGTTGTTTCCATGTCATTTAATTGTCAATTTCTAAGCCTAAGAATTTTGTTGATTCAACTTCGTCAATCATTTTTTCATGATAATTAATGTCAATATTAAGCTGCCGTATTGGTCGTTGTCTAAAATGTATAATATTCGTTTTGTCCAGGTTATTTTTCAAATTATTCATGTCAAGCCAGTTTATTGTAGATGTCAGAGTTGAATTAATAGTCTTATTTAGATTATTGATATTTATTTTATTCATTTTAAATAATATAGTACTATCATCAGCAAAAAGAGTCATAGCATATTCCGTTACCCTTGGTAAGTCATTAATATAAATAAGGAATAGTAACGGTCCCAGGATACTACCTTGTGGTACACCATTTAGAATGTTTCGTGGTTTCGACGAGTAGATTTTTTCACTTTTTGTTAAAGGACAAAGATTATGTATATGCGTAATTTGTGTTCTGTTATTTAGATATGACCTTATCAAATCATTTGTAATGCCTCTTACTCCGTAAGCATCTAATTTCTGAAGTATCTCATGGTTGACATGGTCAAACGCTTTGGTCATATCCATAAATAAAGCTACAGTGGGTGTGCTTTTATCCATATTATTTATGACATCGTTCAGGAAATTACAAATAGCCATGTTAATATTCTTATTCTCATTTTTGACCACTCTAGTATGTACACCATCATATCCTACACTATTTGTGTTATTAAGGGAGGTAATAATTTTGCAAATGTCAGATGTATTCGTTGGTGTCAAAAATAATGAATTAAATTTTTTATGATAAATATTATTATTGTATACTATGCCACTTTTATCATTTAACTTAACAATGTCAATAAAACAATCATTAAATTCATGTGCAATATCTCTGGGATTTGTTATTAAATTACCGTTCACTTTCAATTTAGATATGTATTCTTTGGGGTGGTTTTCTTTGTTACTATTGATGGTTTTCCAAGTTGCTTTTAATAAAGTGATACGCTAATTTATAAAGTGATCATTTTGGTATTTTTGCGTTAGGCACAAAACTCTTCTATATCTTTTAGAGTACTGTTTAAATGCTATTTTATTTTGACAATTCGGTTGAAGTCTATATTTCCATAGCATTTCCTTTCTACGTTTGCAACATAAATGTACACCTTTGGTTATCCATTTTGGGCGTTTTGCGCACATCATTTTAACTTTTTGTTCAGGAAAACACATCGTATAGAGCAGTTAGAAAATATCATTAAACAATGGAGTTATTCCATGTAACGGAAAAGGACAAAACTATAATATTTCCCTCTCTCAGAGCGTGCCGGTTTTTACTGGGTCAGTAACGTAGTTAGCCGTTATTAGCTTAACGAACGTTGACCATTATTGCTATGTATCACTGGGTTCTAAATATATACATGGTTATGTCACAGATTATATATTAGTTACTACGTGTTATGTTACAATCTTCTATCTCATGTGGCCACGCTACCTAAACCTCTATTATATTTCCTTACTTTATGTATAAAATACTCTACTATGTTAAGGAACCCTACGAATGCGAGTCCAACTTGCACTTGGCTAGTACTATTTTTTTCTAAAATATGACGATTTCAATCCCTTAGGCCCTTTTTAGGCCCGCAGCGGGCCTGCGTAGTTGGCAGCCACAGCTAGTGAGTTTTGGCGGGAGCGTAAAGAAGTGTGTGTGCTTTTCAAGCGTAGTCCTCAAGGGTGTGCTTCCATCCGTGGACGGAGTATTAAAATTTTAGTTTTCTGTCTACGGATCTCATTGTATTTTTTCCAAAGACCTTCTACGATATATTAAAATTGACTGCGTACTAAACCGCAAAACCGGCCCACATGAGACCGACCTTGAACGGAGTCCCGTTCTTTTGTGGTGACCACAAGTTTAGGAATGCTAGAACCTACTTATATATGAATGAATTAATTAATTCTTAATCCTGAGTCCTGAGCGTAGCGAGAGATGTTAAAGTACGTCGGCCGAGAGAAAATAATTTTGCAGCCGAGTTATACACTCTGCTTTTCATCCTCCCTGTATGAGAAAAGGATTGTCATGTCATGTCTCGTCAAGTCTCGTCGAGTCTCGTTGACACTCGCCGAGACTCGTCGATTCTCGTTTGCACAATTATCAAAAGTCCGCTAACACACAATGAGGTCGTTGGTAATTCACAATCACTGATTTCACTGTTCACACTTCACAACTCTAGTTCACTGATAACACTTTACAATCACTTGGTCAGTATCCGCGCTTAGATGTTTACACTGTCGCTTCCAAAGAATGACTGACTCAAGCCGCGGTTTCAACGTCTTATATAGGACGAGAATATTTCTACAGAACATTCCAGCATTGACTCGAAAACAAAAGACAAAAGACGTTCAAAATGAAGCAATAAAAATCACGAACAATACGCGGCTTTCCTTTGAACATCTGATGTAAACAACTTTACCATACATGCTAATTTGATCTCTAACGACTTAAGAGTTCATAAGGTTCAATCTTAACTACAAAACTAGGCACGAGTACATTGACTAGGGTCGGAATCCCAGGGAGTTTACTTTTATGACGGTCGGGTTTATGGCCGGCAATTAGTTTATTTTTTCCCACGGCTGTTCTCTAGAACGTTCTGGCATAACAACGAGGTAGAATATTGCTGTGAAGTCAATTTTATACACGCCGGCTTTTAATTCTATCTCGCTCACACGTCCCGTAAAAACAGTCTTCGTCGTAATTTTAAGTAGTAAAAATTAAGTACATCGTGTAGGTATAATGTATTCCTTTGCATTCCTTTGCAACCATGTTTTTTTATCGATTTTATGTCATATTATTAGTTTATCTATATGTAATGTTTAAACAAATTTAATAAACTATTGTCATGTGTAAAAATATTTATGTATTTTACAAAATATATATTTTTATATTACGTTTTTAGTATCCTATTTTATTTTATTTATTTATATCATATCCTATGTTATATGTATTTTAAATATCTTATTTTATCTATTTTTTTTATTTAAGTTTTTACTTCTTATTTATTTATCTATTTATTTTTCTGCGTTAGTCCAACACCCGCTTCAGGCCTTTCAGAATATCGGCGTCCAGTATTTCCAGGATCGAGTGACATTTGTGCTGAGACTGGCCTGTTTCAGCACTTCATAATATTTAACTTTATTCTTTAACTTTAAGCTTTTTTATTTGAATATGCTGAATAAATGATTTTTAGGGTTCCGTACCCAAAGGGTAAAACGGGACCCTATTACTAAGACTCCGCTGTCCGTCTGTCTGTCTGTCTGTCTGTCTGTCTGTCTGTCTGTCCGTCTGTCACCAGGCTATAGCTCATTAACCGTGATAGTTAGACAGTTGAAATTTTCACAGATCGTGTATTTCTATTGCTGCTAGAACAACAAATAATAAAAACAAAATAAAGTTAAAAATTAAAGGGGGTCCCCATACAAAAAACATGTTTTAAACGCCATCTATCTAATTAGTTCCAGCAAAATGACATAGATGGCGCTAGTAAGCGAGCCCCGTCTTTCTAGATCGCGACCAAACCAAATATTCTTGGTAATATCAATTAATCAAATATATGAGGTTGAAACTCTGTTATGTTTCGTATTGTACGGAACCCTCCCTAAGTGTGCGATAAGAGACGCGATGCTGACTCGCACTTGGCCAGTTATTCATTCTTTCTTTCTTCCATATATCAAAGTCACATTTCAAGTCAAGTGGAAGTCATAGTCTAGTCGGAGTCATACCCTCAGTAAAGACTTCAAATTCAAATTTAAAAAAATCAAACTTACGGAGATTACTGAAAATTTTCAGCGGAATTTTAGTGATAATGTGTTAATAATGTGTTAAACGTGTTTTTCAACATTGTGCTATTTCCCTAAACTCATACACTCATATTCACCGGCACTCAAAGGTTATTTTATTTATTTTTTTTTATTTTTTTTTATAATGATTTATCTACTTGATGCAGATATCTCACTACAATTACAATCTAGCCTTATAACAACTAGGCTAATGAGTAATTTTATTTTCACTTAATTTACTATTAGAATATTACTAAGAATGTGTCCATTAACACTTTTCTTAATGTCTCTATTAAGGGGAAGACACTTTGTTCTTGTGTTCTTTTTATAGCGTTCGCGTTCACTATCACTACACTTTGTTCACTTGATAAAGTATCACTAATGTAACTCGAAGGGTTTGACCCTTTTTAGTCTTCTCACTATTTCCGTGTTGTCGAGGAGCTGGATGGCCTCGACATTCACATGATGGTGAAGTCTGCGATCGTGAGCTTCAGCAAACTGTTTGATTGTTTTAGCCACGTGCTCCACTTTTAGGTCCCGGTGAAGATCGTCATTTCTGATGTACCACGGTGCACGTACAATACTCCTGAGTACTTTATTTTGGAATCTTTGTATTATCTGTATGTTGGTTTGTTTGGTGCAGCCCCATAGCTGGATACCATAAGTCCATATTGGTTTTAGGACTTGTTTATACAATAATAATTTATTATTCACAGACAGGGAAGAATGTCTTCCGAAGAGCCAGTGCATATTCTTGTAGCGGAGCTCCAATTCTTCTCTTTTCTTTTTGACGTGCAGCTTCCAGCTTAGCTTTGCGTCTAAAGTCATACCCAGATATTTTGCTTTATAGTCGTATGGTATTGCTTGATTATTTATGAATACCGGATGGTAGTTAGGTCTTTTATTTGTAAAATCTATGTGGACAGATTTAGTTTCATTAAGCTTTATTCGCCACTTCTTTGTCCAATCAACTATGGTGTTGATTGCTGTCTGGACCTTTGCGACTGCTTCTTCATGGGTGACCCCTGTAGCCATAATAGCTGTGTCATCCGCGAAAGTTGCAATGGTGTTATTTTCTAACTCAGGGATATCACAGGTATATAATAGGTACAGGACCGGACCTAGAACACTGCCCTGTGGTACGCCAGCCTTTATTTGCATTAAGTCTGAGAACGAGTCATCTTGTCTTATTCTAAACATCCTTTGTGTTAAGTAAGACTCTAGAATATCTGCGAACTGTTTCGGAAGCATACTTCTCAATTTGTGTATGAGCCCTTTATGCCAAACTTTGTCAAATGCTTGCGCTACATCTAAGAAGACTGTGGTGCAAACTTTCTTATCTTCTAGTGCGTTTTCAATGATGTTGGTAATTCGATGAACCTGGTCTATAGTGGAGTGTTTTTTCCTAAATCCAAACTGGTAGTCAGGAATGAGATTTCTACCTTCTATGATAGGTTTTAACCTTTTTAAAAGCAGTTTCTCAAATAACTTTGATATTATTGGTAACAAAGGAATTGGTCGGTATGATGTTGCATCTTGGGGTGGCTTACCAGGCTTTTGGATCATAATCACCTCAGCTATTTTCCACAAGTCGGGCACGTACTGAAGTCTAAATGATGCATTGATGAGTGTAGTAAGTTTGACTAACGCTTTTCGAGGCAGATTTTGTAGTACTTCTCCTGTAATCAAATCATAGCCCGGCGTTTTTTTCTTTCCAAGCTTTTTTATTTCAGTATATACTTCTCTTGGCGTTGTAAGTTGAATTTCGATACCATCTTGGGCTTTCTCAGTTAGCGTGAGGTCATGGTACGTATCCTCATTAGGCTGAAAGATTAACTGTAGATGTTGTGCAAATCGAAATGCTTTCTGTTTATTGTTGATGGCCCAACTCCCGTCAGTTTCTTTTATAGGTGGGACCTGCAGAGTTGGCTTTTTGAGGTTTCTAGTTGTTTTCCACAATGAATAGTTAGTTGAACGATCACTTGTCAGCTGGCTCAAGTAAGTGTTCATAGACTCATAATTGAAAGCTTGTATTATCTTTCCAAGTTTTTTTGTTAGCTTGTTCAATAGCGTTTTGTCTTTAGGACATCTAAGGAAAGGAAAGGTTATTAATCCACATTAATTACACATGAACTCTAACATAATCCACATTTATTACACATCTATTATTGATAATTAAACGAATTATTGAGTATTGTTAACCATAAAGTAACAAAGAAGTAGTATCTGCCAGAGTACTTTTCTTTAAACTCTATTGATATAGTTATGTAATTCGTGGCGAAATGTATTATTAGACAAAGAAAAGAAAACTGTGAAATGGAATTACGACATTTACTTACAACACATACAGTGAGATCGTGATACAATTAGTATAGTAAGTGCTTATTCCGACTGTAACTCATTTAAAGACTATAACATTGTGATGTAAGTATAATTTTTAAAACCGTTAAATTAGAATTGTACAACAATAGTACATACAATTTTATATGAATGACATATCTATATTTATGTTTTCAAACTTTCTTTGCTCTTTCACCAAGTACTGTTTTAGTTTGTATTTAAATAACTGTAATGTTTTTAAGGTAGGCGGAAAGAGCCTCGGAAACCGATCGTCCTTTAATTATACATTATCAAAGCGATCGTCCTATGATGCTGAGTAGAAAGCTGCCGAGATAGATTTCTAGCAGAACCCGACCTTTTTTCGCCAACCCACCAACTGTATGTTTGTTACTTGAATACACTAAAACTTGATAAATTTTAACACTTAGCACTGGCTAAATACGCTAATCGTGTGGAACCATAATGAAACTACAAAAAAAACCACGGCCAGTTTCGGCTGTCAATGTCGTCAACTGTCTTCTGTCAAGTTAACTGTCAATCAAAGTCATTCATTACAACCAAAACTTTGTTTGTAGTCTGCACGTGTCCTCATTAATCATTTTATTTTGTAAATAATACTAAGTTTTAAAATGAAAGTGCTATCGGAGGATAGAACTCGAATACTCTTCGAAAAGCTGACAAAATAGTGAGTGTCTCACCATTAAACATGTTTAACCTTCGTTACAACTTTGTACACCTTTAATGTAAAATTATCATGCGTTGCCATCGTCATTTACACTAACTATTTTCTTAATATTTCAGCATAGGTGCCAATGTGAAGCTTCTAATAGATAGACCAGATGGGACTTATTGTTTCCGAGAGAAGAAAGATCGTGTATATTACATATCCGAGAGATTACTTCAACTTGCACACACAGTAAAACCAGAACATTTGATTTCGGCGGGCACATGTTTTGGAAAGTTTACAAAAACAAATAAGTTTAGGTTACATATAACTGCGTTAACGTATATAGCTCCATATGCCCCATTTAAGCTGTGGGTCAAGCCTTCAGCGGAACAACAATTTTTGTATGGACATCATGTTATTAAAAGTGGTGAGTAAAAGCGTGTTTTCTGACTAGCGGTGCGTCACAGCTTCGCCAGTGTTAAATATATGTTATTTTGTTATTATTGTTAATCTGTCTTAATCCAAGTTTTATACAAACTGTTTGCATGAATTTTATCCAAATTTGTTAAGCACTGTAGAGGTACAAAAATATAGATATTATCATTCAAAAAAACCGGCCAAGTCGAGTTGGACTCGCCCACTGAGGCTTCCGTACCAACCTTGGTTAGTAACAATTAAGCTAGACCTCTAAATTGTATGAGCGCTCATATCAGAGGCCTATTTTAATTAACTATGTATGTATGGGGACACTCTTTAATTATCTATTTTCTTATTGTTTTGGAATTATTCCTTTATTTGTGCTGCAAGACCTTGCTTCTTGCCAAATTTCATGATTCTAGGTCATCATCATCATCATCATTATCAGCCGGTGTCCGTCCACTGCTGGACATAGGCCTCTCCCAAGGTGCTAAGTATCTCATAGTCCACGAATGCTAAGCACAGGGGCCGATTGTACTCTTTGGTCTTTTGTACAATCTGCCGCACTGTGTGGATGTGGTCTATGGTGCCGTAACCGCTTCGAAACCTGGCCTGATCCGGAGGTTGGAACTCATTGAGTCTCCGCGCTAGACGGTTCGTGATGACCCTTGAAAACAGCTTGTCGATATGGCTCAGAAATGAAGCGAAATCGGGCAGTAGTTTTTCAAGAGGGTTTTGTCTCCGTTTTTGAAAAACAAAACCACCATGCTTCTGTTCCATGCCTGTGGAGTTCTCTTAGTGAAAAGAACGGAATTAAAGAGTTGTAGAAGCTGTTGAACTGCTGGAGCTCCTCAGGCTTTAACACTTTGACTGCAGCACTTTTTCGCATATATTTTAATTTTTTAAGTTATTTTTTTATTATTTTTTTTCGTAGGTGTGGCATCAAATAAAAACTAAAATCCAACAGCAGAAGGTCTCACGCACCCCTTGAGAAAAAATTAATTTAAAATAAAATGTATTATTATTTTTTTTTAATTTTACTTCTGATACCAAAAATTGATAAACGCACGGTTTGTATTTTCAGCAGCAAACGAGTTAAGAAGCTCTGTTGTGATTCCGTCTTCTCCGGGGGCTTTTCCATTTTTGAGCTGTTTAAGGGCCATTACAATCTTGTCTCTGCTAATTTTGGGCAGATCTTCAGTGAAGTGGCGAGTTAAGGTTGCTCTAGAATCCTCAGTATCGGTACCTTGAAGCATGCCATGCGTAGACCTTGCCGTAGAAGTCTTCAACTACCGACAGAATCTCCGACTAGGATGCGACAACGTTCCCCGATGACGTTGTCAGCTTGTGAGGTGGCTTCTACCCAGAGGCTGAACAAACACTTTCGAGCCCCGATTCTGCTCAATTGATTCTTTAATCAAGAGCGTGTTAGAGGATCGGAGGTAGCGTCGTACCAACTTCTTTATGGGTTTGTTGATTCCAGGTACCTTATAGGTTTTTGACCCAAAACCTATAGGGTACTTCCGGTTGACCTAAAATTGTCAGTTTTATTTTGTTGTTGTTGATATCTTTTTATCGTGTTGACTCAGGACCTTGATTTTTATACACCTAATAGGGACTATAGACCTCGGTATCTGGTATGAATTTCAACTTGCTAGGTCCACCCGCTGCTGAGAAAATCGGTGGTGACACACGGACAGACACAGACAGACGGACAAGAAAGTGATCTGATATAAGGGTTCCTTTTTTACCTTTTGAGGTCCAGAACCCTAATAACATTAGTAGGAAAAGCAACATGTGCAAAACTTTTTAATAATTGCTATTCTGCACTTCTGTAGTGTCAGTCACCCAGGGCTACAATAATAAATTCAAAACATTTGTCTTCTTAAATATTATGTTTCTTTGAAGTGTTTCACACTTTATATTTTTGTAAATTGTTAAACACAATCCAAAATTTCATCGTACCGACGGGACTTGAACCCGTAACCTCCGGAATAACATGTTCCGGTGCTTTGCCAATTAAGCCATGGTGCGAAGTATCGTTACGACGAAATTAGTGGATTGCATTTTGTTAACCCAATTATGCATTGGTGGCGCCATCTATGACTACTTATTACGTAAGTTAATCATTCGGAAGAAATCATTACAGATTTCAAATCCGACGAGAGATGTTGCACTGCGTAAATTAAATATTATGTTTCTTTGAAGTGTTTCACACTTTATATTTTTGTAAATTGTTAAACACAATCCAAAATTTCATTGTACCGACGGGACTTGAACCCGCAACCTCCGGAATAACATGTTCCGGTGCTTTGCCAATTAAGCCACGGTGGCGCCACCAATGCATAATTGGGTTAACAAAATGCAATCCACTAATTTCGTCGTAACGATACTTCGCACCGTGGCTTAATTGGCAAAGCACCGGAACATGTTATTCCGGAGGTTGCGGGTTCAAGTCCCGTCGGTACGATGAAATTTTGGATTGTGTTTAACAATTTGTCTTCTTGTCTTGAACTTGTCTATAATGACTGAGTCTATAATGACAATGAAATCAGTATCCAGGGCTAAGCCCCCCCCCAAACCAAAACCTAAGATCACTGAACTGCATCAAATGCCCAAATAAACTGCAACATTAATTTAGAATGCATTTCATCCTTAAAACTGTCTTAAAGTTACAATAAACTTTTCAGGTCTAGGCCGCATCACAGAAAACACACCAAAACACCAAGGAGTAGTTGTTCTGACTATGTCCGATGTACCGATTGGTTTTGGTGTAGCTGCGAGAGCTACAGCAGATTGCAGACATGCTGACCCGCTGGCCACAGTGGCCTTCCACCAGGCAGATATTGGAGAATATATCAGATCAGAAGATACACTTACATAGATTAAATAGATAAACTTTTAGCAAATAGTTTTATTTTTCATTGACAGATATTTGTAATAGCTTAGTAGCCAATCAACTATTTTAATAATATAGAGGCTAGCTAGTTTGAACACTGTCTCACTTGTTGGTAAGTAACTATGTGGTCTAGGATGGTAGCACATTAGGCCTAGAATGGGAACTGGCTCTCAAGGACAGTTGTAGATTCATATTCGATTTTTGGAAAATGTGTTACAATTTTCTAACTTGAACTGGCCAATGGACGGGCTTTTAAACCGAAAAATTAATAGAAATATATTATATTAATAATTAAGATAGTTTAAAAACTAAAATAACTGACTTCAATTCCCTGCGAGTCAATTTCAGTAGAAAGTTTCAGACGTTTATCGTCATATCTCTAGAGATACTTATCAGATCTCGATGAAATTACAATGGGACCACCTCGGAAACGTACCCTACCGATTACAAAAAGAATCATTCGAATCGGTCCACAATTGAATTGATTGACGCAGTGATCGCGCAACATACACACTAAAAACATACAGATGAATTGAGAACCTCCTACTTTTTGGAAGTCGGTTGGAAAAGAAGTGTAAAAGCTATTTGTAAAAATACTTAATTGCTTTTTGTTTGAAATCTCAAATTTTGCTTTAAATCAAAATCTGTGTGATGACAATCTGCAGAAATTGAGTGAAAGACTAAAGACCTTATCATAATCAACAAATAATCACTCGTTATTTATGTGAAGTCTATTAATTCGACGGTATTATATGATTTTATGTTCAAAGTTATAAATTTTAGGCAGTAGCTAAATTAAATGTTGACCAAGGAATATCATTGATATTATTATTTTTTATTGTATGGTTCGTGCATTTTTCTTATGCTGTAAAGCGCCATCTATGATGTGGCGGGCTATTACTACATAGTAGAAGTAAGCAACAAATTAATGAATCAAAATGTGTTCATCAAACGTTTACTAGATGACGACGTAAATACATTCAATGCATGACCAATTTTAATAAGTTTTATGTCATTTCCACAGATGTCATGTTAGACAAATATTTGCCTATTAACTATATAATCAGTTCGGATTGATGAAAAAGACACGTTGCCAATCGGTTTGCCGAGTTCCGGCATGATGTTCATTGCCAGTAATGGAATGGAAGACGGGGGTAGTTGCGCTTTATGTATTGGATTGGACTAGGATGGGTTGTCTAGTGCCTTGTCTCAATGATGTCTTGCAGTTCCAGACAAGCACGATTCAATCTTAGCCACATATTCACTAAACATCAGGTGAGATATGGGTCAAGTGCTTGCCTGCTCAACATAAAAATATTATAGCTACCTTTTGTTTTTACGTTAATTGAGACAAACTGACAAAATACTCTTCTTTACATAAGATACTTATGAAATCATATTATAAAACAAAGTCGCGCAAACGCCGCGTCTGTCTGTCTGTTCGCGATAAACTCAAAAACTACTTAACGGATTTTCTTGCGGTTTTCTACAATACACAGGGTGATTCTTGAGAAAGTTTTATTAATTAAGTAAATTGGTTGAAATATAACGATTATGGTTGAAGATGGCAATTCATAATCGACGCAACGAGCTGATGCAAAAAGGCATAAATAATGCTCTACCCGTACGAAGCCGGAGCGAGTCGTTAGTGATATCTAATAACATTACCGTCGTGTACTAGATAAGATACATACTAGCCTGAGAGGTCAGTAGCATACGTACCATTTACCAACATTCAATCCTTATGCTTAACTTACTTAAAAACCTGCAATTAAGAACATAAAAGCACTTAACGCTTAATATTTGAACACACCTATCTCAATCAAGCAGCACCTAAAGTGCTCCCTAAAAGCCTCCTTTGTTAAAATAAATAAAATGTTCCTTATTAAAATATATTTTAATTGCTCGGTCCCTAGTAGGGCAAGGGTCTTTATTGTCCTCTGGTGCCCTTATCCCTTGAAATGCTATTAGAAGGACGAAAAGATGACATAGGCAGGGGAGCATTACATAAGCAATTTTCCACAGATTTTCTTTCTCCGCAGCGCCGCTTTGAATATGTTGTGTGACCTATTTTTAGGGTTCCGTAGCCGAATGGCAAAAAACGGAACCCTTATAGTCTACTGTTTGGACTACAGAATTTAAACTTGGTAGGATATTCTGTGAACCGCTTTCCGATTTTTATACAAAAATAAAAAATTTAAGAGTTTAAGGGGGGGGGGAGGGGGCATCCCATACATGGAACTGAATAAAAAAAAAATGTTCTTCAAACCTATACGTTGTCTATGGATAGGGCTTCAAAAATGGCATTGAGGTTCCAAAATTAACTTTGAAAAAAAATTTTTTCAAAGTTAATTTTGTAGTTACGGAACCATACGAGAGCGAGTCCGACTTGCACTTGGCCAGTTTATTTATAATGGAAAATTAATAAGTTGACATTGCTTGAAATTAACATTTTCTAGTCTTAATCAAATTAAATACTAAATGCATCCTGTTATCAGTGTTGTTAAGTATATATGTTGTTAAGTATGTAGGTGTATATAATTCAGTCCTCTGATAGAATGTACCAGATTGTTGCATCGTAGCTCCCAAAATGATGAACCAATTTTGTTTTTTTTTGCTTGAAAGGTGACTGGTGTCGGGATCTTTTTTTTTAAATTTCTTATAAGTAAGCTGGCGGTTAACCACAATCTCGCCTGGTGGTAAACGACAATGTGGTCGACGAAGATGGTGAACACGCTAGCGTTGCCTAGCGTGCTTACCATCTTCGACCGCATCATCACTTACCAACAGGTGAGATAGTGGTCAAACGCCAGCCAAAAAAAAATGATTGTGTTAAGTTACTTTTTGGTATCAAGTCAGGCGGAACATCGATACAATATGCTTCTATCACCTGTGGACGAACCACTAGGATTTTTCTAAGCTATGATTCAAGAAAATCCGTTTAGTCGTTTGGAGATTATCAGCTCTTTTCTAGTTTTCGATGTTTTGAGACTTGAGAGTAACTTCCCCAGTCTGATTGATTCGGGTATCCTGGGACTTACTTAATATTTTAGGAACTTGATAACTTTTAACTGTAAGTAAGGCATAGCCTAAAAACTGCAGGATACGATACCCAACTCCTCACCAACAATACAATACAAATACATACCTACTCCTTACTGACAGCAATTACAAAAAGAACAATTAACTATACCTACTTACAATGTACAATGAGCGGTCTTATTGCCAAAAGAGAAATATTCCAGACTACTTATGTTAACTTATTACTTTTTGTTTCTTTATTTATTTCTTCCAGACAACTAATGTTACTTTTTCCGTCCAACTAATGTTTTTAAAATGTCAATTGGATATTTTTTAATGTGTTAATATTTTATAAACACGCGATTGTCCCCTTATGTTTATTTTACAAACTTCTACTTAGTTCCATTTTGGATGACAATGAAATAGGTACCTACGATCCAGCTGGCCTGATGTAGACAGAAAGTGGCCATAGGAACTTCTAAATTACACATTTTTATATACGTGATAAGCTAGCGTTTGACCACCGTTTCTCAGCGTGACGATGCAATCGACGATGTAGCACGCTTGCCTAGAAGATACCTGTTCCCTCGCGATTTGAGGACCTCCGACAGGAAACATACTCTGGCAGAAAATTCCATTCCTTCGCTGTGCGTATGATCACAGCGTATGATAAATGTGGATGCAAAGCGTTTTCTGCGACAAACTCATGATAAACCCGTTGCTGTTTGAGCTAGTTTTAATCTTTCTTTAATTTATCTTTTTTAATTGTTTAGTTATCTACTTGTTGCAGAAAGTTTTTCAAACTGAACCAATCGATCTCAATCGTACATCCAATGCATCCCATCAAGTAGGTAATAAATAGTTTGAAGCACGAGTGTTCGCCGATACATTTCCAATTATAACTTTAAAGGGAACGTATATATATATTGCTGATATTGAACTAAACTAACGAGCTGTTTTCTATTTGGTACTTATAATGTAGCATTATTTAATGCCATTTTTTTATTTAAATATCTTATAAGCTAGCGGTTGACCACTATCTCACCCGTTACTGACGATGTGGTCGCACGCTATGCTTGTACTATTCATTATTCTGTGGCTAGGCCTAGAATGGAAACTAGCTCTCAACTTAAGTCTTAAGGACAGCTGCCGGAACATATGACTACGTAGTACTATTAATTATTCTGTGATAATACACCCTCGACCGCAGCGTCACTCACTAATAGCACTATTATATAATCTGTGCTAATAGGCAAAGACATAATGTATTTGCTTACAGGTGAGACAGTGGTCAAACGCTAGCCTATAATGATATAAAAATACAAATAATTTTGTTTCTCACAACGTAACGTAAAAATGTGTGTCAATAATTTTATTATCTTGACCTGTATTTTGTAACTACGTCATGTCAGTAATTTAAAATAGTCGTTTCGAATAGTTAGCAACAAATTAATAAGAAATTAGCATAGTGTCACTTGCTACATATAGCACTGTTAGTAATTATCACTATCATTGTTTAAGTTGTTATCAACAAAATAAGGTAGGTATAAAGGTACCTTTGTAAAAGAAAATAAGAGTAACATCGGCCGGCAAACTGCTCAGTAGTTTAATTAGATTAAGGAATTATACATTGCCTTGTAAATAAATACAAAATAAAGTGAAACGTTATTGCTTATTAAATTAACAGAGCCACTTCCTGCTACATTTTCTCTGACTTTAATTGCCCTCAGGGTGACCAAAATTAACCTCACCTCCGTGCAATGAGAGTCAAATCAAAAAATGTTTTTTTTTTCAACTTCAGTATTTTTCTTATTTGATTACCAAAGTGATTAAGTACTTTCTCAAATGAGATTTAGTTGTGAGGTGGTTGCAATAAATATTTTATTAATTTTATTATTTTTTATATTATTATTATTATTTTTTATTTAGATTTTATTATTGTTATGTAATTATTTTTGAAGTGAAAACGTGTTTAGCGGCGTTGTGAACTTTTTGGGATGGGTAAAAAATGTTAAACTCGCGTCAGGACACGTGATCTGATCGAAAATTCCTAACACGGAGGGAGAGTGCACCAATGGATTTTCGTGCACCAATGGATTTTGAGGGCCCGGTGGCGTAGGTAATCGGGAGAACGGTCGGCTTTGATGCCGTGGTTCCGAGTTCAAACCGCCGTGCACCAATGGATTTTTCTATCGAAAAAATTATGTGCGCTTCTCACAGTGGCCCTCCGGTGAAGGAAAACATCGTTAAGAAACCAACAACCCCCGCATGGTGGTAGGACACTATGTAGTATCCGCCTGGCCAGCTACCACCCTCAAGTTAGAAAATCTGTCACCAAACATCTAATGTGTTCCGGCAGCTATCCTTGAGAGCCAGTTCCCAATCTAGGCCTAGCATGCTTACCATCTTCGACCGCATAATGACTTACCAACAGGTGAGATAGTGGTCAAACGTTAGCCTATAAAGTATTAAAAAAAAAGAGTAGACCAAATGCATAACGTTAATGTTCAAGTTTTCACTTCTGTCGGCACTCCCGGAGTACAACCCTTTGTTTTTTTCATTTGCATTTTTGCTTAAGGCGTCTTCTCACTTTAGGCACCTCGAAAATAGGCTATTTTCGCGATTTTTTTTCGAGGATTTTTGCAAACAATTATGGGACAAAATGGATCCTATATAATGAACACATCTTTCACGTACAAGAAAAAAATAATTTTTTATTTTTTTGAACAATTATTATAGTAAAACAGTAGCATCGAAAAACCCATGTACAAATGTGGCTTGTTGATGGTATCTCCGAGACAGGTCATCTGAAACAAAAAAATAAAACAGATTTAGATTCAGTATGTCAGTCAGTATGTCAGTGGCTATAGCGCATATCATCAGATTTTTGAAATTTTGATTTTAAGAATTTTTTTTTACAAAAAACTGCAAAAAAATCGCGGTTTTTTTACTTTTTCGAAAAACGTGCGCCATTTTGTTATTTTCGCGAATATCAAAAATCTGTGTTTATTACATAGGATCCGTTTTATCCCATAATTTTAAGCAAAAATCCTCGAAAAAAAATCGCAAAAACAGCCTATTTTTGAGGCGCCTAAAGTGAGAAGACGCCTTAAGTGACTCCCATTACCCCATTTTACGTTAGTAATTAGATTCAGGAATTATACATTTACCTTTTAGGTATTCATACATAAATAAAAATAATTCGAATCGTCAGTGCTTATTAAATCCACAGAGCCACTTCCTGCCGCCGACCGCTGACTGTTACAACTCCTGCGACATTGTGTACCGCATAATACCAAACATTATAAATGAAATATTTTCACTAACGCAATACATATTTTGTTTTACATGCCAATAATCTAAGGTATTTTGCTGCATAATAATAAACTATTGAGTATGATTACCATACAATATACGACATATTACCACAGATTATATAATGGTAGAATAGAATGATTCTTTATTGTACACCAAAATAAAACAAACTTGCAGAAAGTATTTAAAAATGAAACAATGGTAATACAATGGGCGGTCTTATCACTTAGAGCGATTATACCAGACAACCTTTGGATAGACAGGATTTCACATATAAGTGTTGCAGGGGGTGTACAGCTACAAAGTTATACTTAATATAACAATATATAATACATAAAATACATACACATACAATACATACATACATATACATATATGATTATATATACGTACACAAAATACTACAGAATAAATACATAATATGTATTTATTCTGTAGTAGTTATTGCATATATTATATGCAATGAATCAAAAGATAAATAGTGCTTCAATACTAAATTTTTGAAGACTTGCGGAGACTGGGCTTGTCTGGTACTACGTAATTAAAAAAAAATCATATGCGGTATCATAGGCGGTTCCATTTAAATTACATCGAGATATGTTGAGTATCTCCAGAGATATGGAGATAAACACCTCAAACTTGGTACTGAAAATTAATAGCGCGGTATTTGAAGTCGGTTCTTTAAGATTTTTTAAACGATCTCAAATTATTTACTTACTCGATCACGTTAAAGTAAACGTTTTATATTTGTCAATATTTTTTTACGCTTTTGTCACTTGCGTAAAAGTCACCAGTCGGCGGAATGCATGGTTGGAAGAGATTGCTTAAAGCGATATGACCACCTATTGACGTTAGTTTGAATGATGAATTGATGAATAAAGTGGTTATTTAATCTATCTATTTAAGCTTCTATAGACTAATCGCAGGCACAGAATATTTGAAGATATAAATAAACTTCGTATTCGCAGGATACTTAATCCAGTTACGCTGCCCTGTAATTAATCTACTGGCGTGCATTTTACATTATGTAATACGCATGTGAGATGGGAATTTACCATTCTATGTTAGGTATTCTTTTAGTTCAGTTTCTAGGCCTAGCGTGCTACCATTCTCGACCACGTGGTCTCTTACCAACAGTGATATAGTGGTCAAATGCTAGCCTATAAAAAACTGCGTAAAGAACGTATAGACACACAAACAGACATAAAAAACTTAAGTTAAATAACATTACCATGTTAAGGCTGCGTATTCATCAGAGCTGGGCAAGGAAGTGGTGCAGGGTGCGAGGTAATTAACCGCTAGTATAACACTTACTTTTTCGAGCCTCACTCAGTGCAGCTTTGGTGGAAAAGGAAACGCATTTCAGACTACGTTATAATATGATAGCATAAAGCACAACAATATCGCTCACTATAAATTTATATAGAACACGTTCACACATTGCCATTTGCCAGTTTGCTTGTTATTTGCTTGTCAATTGTCATGCTATACTATATAGCAGAATAGTAAATATAGCGTAGTCTGAAATGCGCTTTAGCGGAGATTGCGGATGAGCGGATTGACATAAGATTAATAATGTCCACCACGCACGCAAAATACACTACAAAAATACACTACCGGACAAAAAACCTTTAATGGCAACTCTTTTTCCAGTCCAGTACAGACTTTTGTCTCCTGGTGTATCCATGGCTTCTCTATGGGGCCTCATGTCATAGCCAAGAGTCCGCTACGCATCCTCGCTCCGCTCATCTGCTCACAGTTTCACAGCTCCGCTACAAATCATCACTCCGCTCATTTCCATGGCACATCTCTGGTGTAAGCGCCAACACATTTTCATAGCCTCGCTACACATTCTCGCTGCGCTCGTTTTCCTAGCTCTTGTTGAAAGGCACCCTGAAAGGGTTCCTTTTAGTACTACAGAATATATTTTTTCTAGATTTTTCACTCCCTTACTTTAGAATTTAAAGGGGGGGGGGGGGGGACACACATTTTACCACTTTAGACGGGCCTATCTTTTAAATGATTGACTTTGAGAAAAAATGATTTTAGGAACCTCAATGTCATTTTTAAAGACCTATCCACACGTATAGGTTTGAAGAAAAAAATTTTTTTTTGTTCCATTTCCAGGTATGGGATGCCCCCCCTTAAACTTTTATATTTTTTATTTTTGTACAATATTCGGAAAGCGGTTTATAGAATACATCTACCTAGCAAGTTTCAATTCTGTAGTCTTAATAGTTTTGGAATAAAATGGCTGTGACATACGGAAGGACAGACAGACAGACATGGCGAATTTATAAAGGTTCCGTTTTTTGCCATTTGGCTACGGAACCCTAAAAATAAACTTTGTTTTTCATAGTATATTAATTTGCGGTCGCCATATCCCAAAACCTGCTGATTGTAGGTATCTCGTTCAAACTAATTTTCGTTGTTAGTTATTATCTTACTTATGATAATACTACAATAACGAAATACTAATAAAATTAAAAACGTCTAAATACCTATAGTGTTTGTGAGAGAACAATTATAATCCAGTTGTAATTATAAAACAATCTTTATGTTGTATTAAATTCAAATAAGAAACTGCCTTACGGTTTCGCATTATATGTATTATATTATATTTCTCAGGATAAAACTCAGTAGTTCAATACCTCATTCATTGAAATCGGTCCAGCCGTTTGGTTCCTACAACTAAAACAATACCCACATATAATCGCGCGAAACATCAACACGATCGGTCATGTAATTATGTTCTAATCTGTGACCTCAGAGGTCGATGCCTTGCTTACTTCATAGTTACTATGGGTAAACATATTTAGGTAAATGACAGGTGCTTGTTTGGCTCCAAAAAAAATTAGTAGGTACATTTTCGAATCTTGAAGGTCTGTCTTGAATCTTATCCTTGTAAGGCCTTATTTACTATTATTAAAAAATCTCGAAAGATCGCAGATACACGCGAAGTCGGCGCGCGCGTCCTCACCTCGGAGAGGCTCGCGGCCGACTGCAAAGTAGTCGTGGGTAATTCCGGACACAGTGAATAAAATGAGCCGAAACCGCACGCGGACCCGAAGGTCCTAATGATTCCACCCAAATATTAACGATTCCGAGGAATCATTGGCTCACCGTTTCGGCTACCGAACCCGACCGTTCGTACTTCGTGCGTGAGGCGTGAGCCCGGAGCCGTGATCGGTAGCACAGCTCGGTCGGCGTCGGGTGAACTCGGCTGAGTGGTGTGGTGACTCGATTGTCAGTCGGTCGGTGGATTCCATTGTTGAAACCGAACTTATTTTTTTTTTTATCTGAATTGGACATCACTTAAGTCGTTGCGCGTGAAAAGGGAACAACCACACGCGACGATACACAAAATCTTTTCTAGGGACCTATTTACCAAAAGGAAATTTGACTGCGGAATAGATACAAGTGAATACATAGTAAATGAATCATAGGAATAAAGGAATCGGTATGAGGAATCGGTTCCGAGAGTGGAGCCGGAATGAGTGAATGGTTTCACTTTGAGGAATTAACATTACCCATCGCTACTGCAAAGAGAATATAAATACTACGACTGGCTCTAGATTCAATTCAATATGTTTCGAGTGCTGCTCACTTACAAGTATATTTTTATACGTAACGCGCCGGGAATATGGTACAATATCGCAATCAACCTATTGACCGTATTCTTGCACAGAAGTAAAGGACGTAAGTCGCAAAACTAATTTAATTAATTATGAGAATATGAATTGGTTTTGAAGAAAATTGTACTGGGAGATTCTTATAAACCATGTTTTACATTTGATAGTATTTATTTTGTATATGTAACTAAATCTGTTTGAGAGACAAACAAGAAAAATGAAAAAAAAGGTATAACTTTCAAAAAAATAAACTATCGACCAAATTATTTTCAATTACGTTTCTGTTCTGTGAAACGAAAGAAAAAACATTGAAAAATCTAATATTTAAGTTTGACTTCATTAATATTATTGGTTGATTTACTGTCATTAGGCAAAGTATAGCATTCTGCAGGGAGCGTCCTCTTAATAACCGTAAAAGAGCGAACAAAATCCTTCTAGTTCGTACATAAACAGCAAACTGCGCCGTTTTTTCCCAACCATTATCTAAGTCATACAGATCTAAAACGGTTTGTTTTAGCACCACAGTCGGTCCCAGCCGTACTTCATCCCTATACAAAGATAAAGGGCAATATTCCCTCAATATGACCGACCTACTATCGATTTATTTCAGCCCACTCCGTAGAGAGAGTATTGGTGCATCATTTTAGAAAATACATTTACCAAGCTCCTTGGACGTGTTATTTTTGGTAGGTATCACTCGTCGTGGGATGAAATGAGAAAATATATCCACTGGCTGCATTTTATGACTTATTTTTGCCACGAAGCTCGTTCCTTAGGGTTTTGAACATCAAAGAGCAACGCCCGATTGCAAATATCTCCATAGATTTGCAAAATATCTCCAAATAAATTATTCTAATAAATTAAAATCTTAAAATGGTACATTTATATGGATATAAGCTCTTGAGCTTATCAGTATAAAATCTGTGCAAAAAGAGAACCGTCGTGGCGTTACGATGAACTAACATTCAAAGGTAAGGAAGAAAGGTACATAGGTACCTATGTACCTTTCTTCCTTACATACTACCTAGTATACATACTAGTATACATACCTACCTAACAGTATACATACCTACCTAGTAGCAAACGATAATGATAAGAGTAGGTACCTACCAAGTATCAAACATTTTAAGTCGTACTAGTAATGACAGCAGTGTTGTCAATGCAACAAAAACAGTAAATTAAAACGACCGACGACCGACGCGACCTCAATTTCTACGACGGTTTTTTTGTGATATTCTATGAATCTTAGGCGATTCCTATGCGTAATCCAAACAGGCATAAAAGTCATAAGTCAGTGGTCATCGTGATCTTACTGAGTAAGCTCCCACAAGTGCATCGGACATGCACGAAACCCAGGTCGAGACAGTTGACATAAGTGAGTGTAGGTAATAGTTAGTATGTACCACAGAACAGATAAAGTTTCTTTCTGTCGGTACCTACTTTATAAGCTTTATATCGCCTCGCCTCGAGAAAAACCACAAAACTCAAGCGAAGCGTGGTCAACTCGCCGTAGCCGCGCTTGCGGCCAGTCGTCCACGCGCTTACGCTTCTCCCCAGCGGTGCCAAGTCAAGGTGTTACTGGAGTCAGGAGAGCGTTGTACAAACTTATTTTGCGGGATATTTATTAAAAGGGTGAAGTCCAAAATATTTACGCAAATGACACAATAGTGACACAAAATGTTGTGCGATGGTGACACAAAAGTTGCACAAAAATGTTCATTACATTGACACAATAGTGGCACAAAATTAGGTGAATACTCAAAGACAAAATGGTAGTAAAAAATATTAAGTACAGGTTACATCAGCACTCTATTATCAAAAACTAAGTACTTCAACAAAATATTATGGTATGAATTATAGCAATTGGGAAATTCAGTAAATATCAATAATTATACAATATGCAAAAATAAATGGTGCATTAGTATGATGCCATTGCAAATTATGCGTAAGCCGTTATGCAAAAAAAAAAAAAAAAAAAATGATGTAATCAAAATTACGACATTGACGGCAGCTACCTAGCCGTAGCCGCAGCGACATGCTGGCACTGCTGGCGCAGTTCAAGTATTAATTCGCTACGGTCTTGTACTATTCGTTATTCTGTGCTACGGTGCCGTTTCGTTTCCTTTACGTACCTAAATAATGGGATACCACTGACGTCATAAGAAGTCGAAAAATCTTTTAACAACAATTACTTAAACGTCTGTTCCCGGGGAATGTAATGCAAAAATATTGCATATTAATTTCTTTATCTTCAAAGACTATAATTACTATGGGGACTACATCATTATTCAATTTGTTCCATTTTTCAGTTTAGACCACTTTCGTTCGTTTCTGAAGTGGTCACTAACTACTCAGTGACAAAATAAAATACATACGTCAAAATTTTCATCAATTATACTAAGCTATTTAAAAGATTATGCGATTGATTGCTAGTAAGCCGGGATTAAAAAATGTACGACTTATATCGCCATACGTGATACAGTCGATCAAGTCTGTTAGGTACGTATATCCTTGAGAGTTTAATTAGACCATTTTGCTTAAAAAAATCTTAATTAGCGTGTTCACCATTTTCGACCACACGCTTAGTACCACCAGGCGAGATATCATCCATGGTAAACTGGATCAGGATCATTAACGAATGGGATCTTATTATTAATCTATCTAGCCCTAGGACGATTAATGCCCGGCTCCTGTAACATACGAACGGATCGTTTTGCTTATGATCGATTCAATTTGACACGAAAAATGTTTACGTCTCATGTCAAATTGAATCGATCGTAAGCAAAACGATCTGTTCGTATGTTACAGGAACCGGGCTTAAGTGGTTGAATAGTCCTAGATCTAGCTACATTGTATACATAAGTAAAATAGTACTTAAAGTTACTGCTTAGTCATTCAAAAATCCACATATGTAGTCCTCAGTAAGTTTTTTTAACCATATAAGCCAGGGAATTGACCTCTATCTCACATGATGGTAAATGACGATGCGGCCGAGATCAAGCGTGATTACAACGCTAGTTCTATATTTTGGCTCACAAGAACAGCTTTCGAAACAAATAAAATTGTCGACGAATGTTCTAACTTGAGGGTGGAAGGTGGTAACTGGTGGTACAAACATAACCAACAATAGAACAATAAAATCTTCGTGTGGTCATAGCTGTAATTTAGCACCAATTGCCACCCATTTAAAGCCAATCAGGTATCACAATGCAGGATTTTGAACAATTCTGAATTTGTCCTTATTTTAAAATTAATAATTAAGATAGTTTAAAAACTAAAACAACCGACTTCTATGCTGCGCGAGTCAGTTTCAGTAGAAAGTTTAAGACGTTTATCGTCATATCTCTGGAGATACTTATCAGGTCTCGATAAAATTACAATGGGATCATTTCAGGAGTATATCCTTTCGAACTAAAAACTATTTTTATTATTCGGTTCATAATTGGAGAAAATATCGATGAACATACATAAAAAAATACATACAGACAAACATAGAACCTCCTCCTTTTTGAAAGTCGGTAAAAAAAAATTAGGCTTTAGATTTAAAGCTGCGATAAAATTAGACATAAAAATAATAGGTATGCTCGTTTTTACATTAACATATTTTTATGTAATCTTAATTAGTAAACTACGTGTATAATCTTAATCAATTTAATGATTATGTAGGTAGGAACATATAATACACACGATATTGTCCTACCCTACTTATAATCCTATTTATATTATAAATACGAAATGACTACGGGGTAGCGAGTCTTCACGCAGAGGGAGCAAAGAGATGTAAAACTGGTATGTATTCTGTGGCGCCACGTCGAGCGTGATTTTAAATTTTGCATACAAAGACTCGGCCTTACAAATTTAAAATGTTTGATAACGGAAGCAAGTGCATCTGGTTCTAACATCGCGGAAAATATCGTGAGTGCAGGATATCATACATTTAGGAAATATTTACAAGCTGAACTGTGCAACCTACTCCAGCGCCATCTAGATACTTTTATATTAGGTTAAGTATGAACAGATGGATGTATGTTTTAAAAAATCCATCCATCTGTTCATACTTACCAACTTTACGTACAGCCGTTTTTGCGTCAAAGAGTTGGTTGGATGAAATTTGGCACATAGTACTTTTACTATTTATTATTCTGTGCACATAGATACTTTTTAAGCTGGATTAGCACATAGGACTTTAAAATGCGAGCGAAGCCGTAGGGCTAAGCTAGTCAAAAATATAAATGTTACAAAGGTTTTTGTACGGCTTAATTAGTTCTTCAGCACGTGGGGACTTAAATGATTAATTGATAAATGTAAAACTAAGTATCGTAATATGAGATATGAAAGATAAACATTAATTAAAAAGCAATCCAATTTGTCCGCAAGTTTATTGTTAGCAGTGACAAGATGAAGATTGTGTGTGCTCTTTTGATTGTGGGTAGGTACATTTATTTTGAATGTTGATAAATATAGGTAAAATTAAAGTCGGTCGATTTGAATAAGCTTTTAATATGTTTATAATGTATAAGCTTGCCCTGTTTGTTTTTTGGGTCCGTAATTGAAATTTTACACACCTTTCTGATTAGCTCATAATTAAGTTCAAAGAGCATTATTTACTTCGCCGCCTACTGTAAGTGGTTTCACCACAACCACAGAACAGAAAATAAAACTACGTCCCACAACCCTAGTCGCTTACCAATCGGGGAGTCATAGTAATTATTTGTTATAGTTATCCTGTTGTAAGTTTAGTGGTGACCAAGGTACGGCAAACGTAGCCTTGGTCGATCGGCAGAAAGATAGTTCGACGACTAAGGGTTGATCAAAGGTCGAGTTCGCATAAGAAAGACACAGGAACATGACGAATGATATCGTTTGATAATGGCCTGTACCTACTCGGCAGTAGGATCAAACAGGCTGCGGATAATGACGATGATGATATTACGTGCATTTCCACCAGAGTCGTACGAGGAAGCTGAACGGAGCGCAACAACAACCCACAATATCACTTAATTTTCCTGTACTATTTTAATACACCATGATACCAACTCTATACCATACCAACTCTATGGTTTCTTTTAGATAATCTTTTAGACCAATTTTTAAGGATTTTTTTTTCACAGCGGTGGCCTGCAGCGCCAATGCTGGGCGCATTGTTGGTGGCCAGCCCACCACCATCGAGCAGTACCCTAGTATAGTCCAGGTTGAGTTCCGAAGCGGCTTTTTCTGGAGTCAGTCCTGCGCTGCCAACATTCTCAACAGCAGATATCTGCTATCTGCTGCTCATTGCTTTGCTGGAATGTAAGTGCAATACTGTTTCTCGGCCTTTCATTATTTTATTCTTCGTACTTATATTATTCCTATACAGGGTGTGGCGTAAACAGTAGTCAAGCATATATATGCTATATGCAAGTACCAGTGACAACTGGTGTCGCGAATGAAGATAGCGATGGAAGTGATATCAGCATGGAAGAGATTATGACAGCGTTGAAAAGTATGAAATCGGGTAAGGCTGCAGGGTATGACAGGATTTCGGTCGAGATGCTGAGGGCTGGACAAGGGGTGGTAGCGAGTCAACTGTATCGCATTTTTAACCTTTGCTAGGGGAACGGAATTGTACCAGGAGACTGGTGCAAAGCCGTCATTGTACCGCTATACAAAGGAAAGGGATCACAGCAAGACTGCAAAAACTACCGCGGCATTAGCTTACTCAGCATTGTCGGGAAATTGTATGCAAAGGTATTGATTACAAGAGTGACGGATGAAACTGATAAAAAAATGTGGGATGTACAAGCAGGTTTCTGGAGAGGAATGGGATGCATGAATCAGGTCTTTTCCTTACGAAGCATAGCTGAAAAATTTTTGGCCAAAAGCCAAAAGGTCTATTGCGCATTCGTAGACTTGTAAAAGGCCTATGACAGAGTGGTGAGGAGTGAATTGTGGTCAACATTGTCTATGTATGGGGTGAGCGGCAGTTTGATACGAGCACTGAAATCACTCTATGAGGGTTCCAGTGCTTGTGTCAGAATAAACGGAGCGTACACGGACTGGTTTAACATCGAAAAAGGTGTTAGACAGGGATGTGTTGCATCGCCAGTGTTGTTCAACCTATTCATAGGCAATTGCTTGACAGATCTGAAAGAAAGCGTGTACGGATTAAGAATGAATGATTTAACCATCAAATGCCTCCTATACGCTGATGATCAGGTGATATTAGCATCATCGGAGGAGGAGTTGCAAAGGATGGTTAATATTATGCATGATGCCTTAAAAAGGAAAGGGATGAAAGTTAATGTAAGTAAGACCAAAGTAATGGTCTTTGAAAGAGAAGAAAGAATGACAAATTGTAAGGTTACGATTGAAGGAGAGAGTGTAGAACAAGTGAAAGAGTTTGTGTACCTGGGTTCTAAGTTTACGAGAGATGGTAAGTATGAAAGTGATATTGAGCGAAGAGTTTTGGCAGGAAACCAAGTGAGTGGGGCACTGCATAACTTTATGAGAAGTCAGAACGTGTCTAAAAAAGCACGACTGGCTGTACATAAGGGAGTGTTGGTTCCCACACTCATGTATGGTAGTGAATGCTGGGTATGGCTGAAGAAGCATGAAAGTAAAATTAATGCTGTAGAAATGAGAAGTTTGAGAAGTATGATTGGAGTGACTCTGATGGATATGGTGGAGAACAGCATGATAAGGGAATGTTGTGGTGTGGTAGAAGATGTAGTGACAAAGATTGAGAAAGGGATGCTTAGATGGTTTGGACATCTAGAGAGGATGGATGAAGAAAGACTGACGAAACAGATTTATGAGACGAGTGTGAATGGGGCAGCCGGTAGAGGCCGACCTAGGCGAACGTATCACGACCAGATCGGAGACGTTTTAAAGAAAGGCCAAGTCAAAAGTACTTATAACCGGCGAGCATATATGAAGGCGCTCATGAAAGTGGAAGAAGCGAAAGAGGTATGTCAGGATCGTAGCATGTGGAAAGAAGTAGTCTCTGCCTACCCCAACGGGAAAAAGGCGTGATTGAATGTATGTATGTATACCGTTACATTACATTTTATATTATTTAAAATTTTAATTCTTAATTTACTGAGAGGAATAACAAAATAGAAAGTTTCAGCGCCTGTGGTGAGATAAAAATGTACGGAAACATGTGTGACCAAGCTACAATAAATTTGCGTATTTTATTGAGATTCCAAAATGATACAATAAATGGTAATTTCAGCTTTCAGTCCAACGAAAATGCATATCAAAGAGACCAAGGGCTATTTTTTCAGGAAATTCAACTTTAATTATTAAATTAACAGATAAAATGATTTTTTGTCAAAGAATTGTAGATATTAAGACACATAAAAACGCCACCAGCCGAGATAGTGGTCAAACGCTAGGATATCAGGTAAAAAAAAATAACAGACAGTTTTTATTAAAATTCATAAATTCACGATAACTGCTCAAAATTCTCACCATACATGAGGCCTGATGCGAAGTCTGCATACTTCTTTTTTATCATTTAAATTATACAGTGCTGGTGGCACTCCCTGTGGAAGAATCCAGTAGGTGTAGGTTCGGTGACCGTGTTGACCACAGAATAGTTCCCATGCGCCCGATCCACCGCCCGTGATATGTATGGTGAAGGTACTCGCGGACTCGGGCGTAATGCGCAGGGCAGACATCGTGTTGCAACTACATTCTCCTCTATTGCTCTAATGGCATGTCTTCCAACAATGTCGGGAAATCATTTTCCAAAACATTAAAATATCTTCTGCCATCCAGTGTGGCTAGCAAATAATAAGTAGACCGCCACTCCAGTCACTGGACTAGATTGTGCTCACTGGAATTTAAATATTCCAGTGCCGGTTCACATTATTCCTGTGGCATTCCAGCAGTAGATTCGATCGCTGAACTGGCATGCTATTAAACTTCTTCTACTGGGGGTGCCTAAAGGAGCTGGTGTACAAGAAGCCGATTACTTCAATTAAACATTTACGGCAGCGTGTGGAAGCGCGAATAATAATGTAAATGATAAATAAAACTGGCCAAGTGCGAGTCAGACATTTGTCCCACACAGGGAGGGTTCCGAACGCCATCTAAAGAGTATCTAACGAACGTCTAACACCAACTAAGTAAACGTTAACACAAAGGTAGAATAGTATTATATAGTAGTAATAGTAGTAATTAATATTATTAAATATCTAGTTGATAGCTTTGCTCGGTATTCATTCATCTATTGACGAATAATAATACTATTTTTTTTATTGAGAGCAACTTACTGTTTTACCGACACAGTAACACTAAAGCTACTTCTACTCGCCAATAGATGTCGGGAAGAGTCATATTTTAAGTTGATTATCAATAAAGTTGATTATTGAAAACACGAATAAAACAACATTTTCTGAAAATGACTCCTAGCTAGATCGATTTATCGCCCCCGAAATCCCCTGTATACTAAATTTTATTTAATCGTTGGAGCCGCTTCCGAGATTCAGATTAAGGTAAAGACGATAGCGCCATCTTTGATGCTAGCTAGATGGCGCGGCGCTATCGTAAAAACTTTTTTTAAACTTTTCTTTAATTTTTAACTTTGTTCTGTTCTTAGTATTTGTTGTTATAGCGGCAACAGAAATACATCATCTGTGAAAATTTCAACCGTCTAACTATCACGGTTCATGAGATACAGCCTGGTGACAGACGGACAGACAGACAGACAGACAGACAGCGGAGTCTCAGTAATAGGGTTCCGTTGGTACCCATTGGGTTCGGAACCCTAAAAAGGGTATGTGCAGAGCCACAGAATAATTAATAGTACAAGGCAGAGCCTGCCTCTTGACTTGTGATGCGCATTTTGAGTAGTTATTGTGATTTTATGAATTTTAATGAAAACTGTCTCTTATTAATTTTTCTTACCTGATAGGTAAGCGTTTGACAATTATCTCGGCTGGTGGCGACTTCATCGTCTTAATATCCTCGAATATTTTGCCATAAATCATTTTATTTGTTAATTAAATAATTAAAGTTGAATTTCCTTATTTACAAAAAATAGCCCTTGGTCTCTTTAACAGGCATTTTCGTTGGACTGAAAGCTGCAAATACGTCATTTTGGAATCTCCATGAAATTAAATACGAAAATTTATTGCAGCTTGGTCGCACGTGTTTCAACCTTCTGTTCATGCCATCGAAAAGAGTCAGCAAGAGTGTAACTATTATGCAACCATGATAATCATGATAATTTTACAAAACACAAATTTTGATTTTCTGATCAGTTGTGAAGCCTCTGCACTCAGGTTATGGCTTGACTATAGACTCCCTGTATATATATATGTTTTCTTTCCTCATTTCTAAAGATCTTGTGGTCTTTGAAATGATGGTAATTATGGAAAGAAGTAGTGTCTTCCTGTATACCCCTACGGGAAAAAGGCGTGATTATTTTTATATCTAGGCCACCACCACTATCTCACCTGTTGTAAGTAATGATGCGGTCGAAGATGGTTAGCACGCTAGGCCTAGAATGGGAACTGGCTCTCAAGGATAGCTGCCGGAACACATTAGATGTTTTGGCGACAGATTTTCTGACTTGAGGGTGGTAGCTGGCCAGGCGGACACTAGATGGCGCCCTACCACCATGCGGGGGTTGTTGGTTTCTTAGCGAAGTTTTTGCTTTTACCGGAGGGCCACTGTGAGAAGCGCACAAACATTTTTTAATACAAAATTCCATTGGTGCACGGCGGGGTTTGAATTCGGTGCCTCTGGCATCAAAGCCGACCGTTCTCCCGATTACGCCACCGGGCCCTCAAAATGTATGAACGATGTGGTCTTTCTCGACCAACACCAGCCAGGCAGCGGAATCTGCGGTGAGATTCGAATTTCGTACTACGAAATTCAATCGTATCACGTTCGTAATACGGTTGAATTTCGTAATACGAAATTAAAATCTTTCCGCTGTCGAGATAGCTAACAGAATAGCCTGGCAGGTGAGATAGTGGCCAAACGCGAGAGGCTATCGTATCTGAAAATACTTTTAACGATTCGCTTGAAATTAAATAAGCCAAGAAAGAGTTGGACTGGCACTCAAATGATTCTGTACCACCGTACAATATGTAGTAACAACAACCAAAAAATGCTGAAACCTTTCTGATTTACTCTAGTATCAAAATAACCAATCTCTTCCAGCTTATTCAGTACCAACGACCGTCGCATCCGCGCTGGTTCTTCCAACCGTAACAGCGGCGGTATAATCGTGGGTATCAGGAGCCGTCTGAATCACCCCGACTACAGACACATCTTTAGCGTGGACTCCGATATCTCCATCGTCCAACTCAACTCTGCTATCACCTTTACTGACAACATCCAGGCTATTGCCATCCCTTCTCAGAACTTCGAGCTTCCTGATAACCTAGATGTCGTTCATGCTGGATGGGGCACTACTAGGGTGAGTTTGTCTAGCATGATTCTTGCTTTCAATAATGAGTTTAAAGTAATGAAAGCTTCTCATACAACACTATATTTTATTTCATTTAATTTATTTCGTACGCCTTGTCGATGCCATCAGTGACAAAAAGGCTGACTGATTCCTAGCACAAATAATTTCCTTAGCGATTCAACGCGGGAATGCAGCCAGCGTTCTTTGCACTTTACCACACGGACATCCCTTAATTTTTGTTTAGTTAAATTTTAATTTTTAAATATTGTTAGGTTACATATTTGACCTTAAGCCAATGGACAAGTATACAACATAATTTAAATAAAAATTATTGTTTAAAATTATAATAACAACAATGGACTAATTGGTGCTATATTTAATTACTGAAAATTTTGAAATTAAAAGAACTGCCGAAGTGCAAGATAATAATAACCATATTATTATCGTGTCTTTGTTCAGTTTCAATGTCTGTTGTCATTCCTCGCACCTACTACAATTTACGGAGATTCTAGAGCTCTCCAGTAACCTCACCCCCGTATCCATAAACAACACTGTGAGGTCTCACAGTGCTCGCGAACGCGTATCGAGTATCCTTCCAACCAATACATAGTTGATATCCACTGCTATGCGTTCAACAAAACCTTCATGAATACGGCCATCAGACAAAGCAGTGTCATTATTTCACAAAGACTTAAATAGTGTAAGATGCCGGAATTAGAGCTTCAATCCAATTTTCACAGCGCAACAGCAACATCTTCACAAAAACTTGATGGCATTGCGGATGAAGACTAGGAGAGTATCCCTCAAGTTTTATCTAACAAAATCCTTGTTTCACAGGAAGGTGGTCTCAGCTCCGCTATCCTCCGTGACGTAACTGTGCAAACAATCAACCGTGGAATTTGCCGGGAACGTTACGCTAACCGCCCTGGTTCCATTGAAATCACCGATAGAATGCTCTGTGTTGGCATTCTCGACGTCGGTGGTAAGGACGCTTGCCAAGGTGACTCTGGAGGCCCCCTCTACTATGGTAGAACTCTCGTCGGCATTGTATCCTTCGGCGAAGGTTGCGCTAGAGCTGAATTCCCCGGTGTTAACGCTAGAGTGGCCGCTTTCACTGATTGGATCGTTGCAAATGCTGTTTAAATCAGTTTGAGTCGTGTTGATGTTTGTGAACATGGTTTTTGTAATAATAAAATAAGTTATGCCTAAGTTTCTTTCAAGTGTTTGATTTTGCATGGCAATAACGTCTATCAGATTATTTGACGCAATCTGACCATTTAGGTAAACAAAAAAATTGCACACCACTACTACTACTACCTCTGAATAAAATTACAGATTTTTAGTACTAACGGTCTCTTGGCAAAACCTCGGGCAAACAGACAGACAGACGGACATGACGAAACTATATGGGTTCCTTGTCAGGACCCTAAAAAACGACGTGCACCAATGTTAATTGCTTCACAACGTACCAAATTGTGTTTTGTCTTTATTTAGACCTACAAAGCCAAGTAGTTTGTTATCAACTTTTTATGGCCTTTAAAAAGACCCTTCTAAAGAACAGAATAAATTCGTATCATCGTCTGGTATCGAGAAATAATTCGAGTCCGTCCACCCTCGTCAACCCGCGGTAACGTCGCGGGTAGGGTATCTAACTAGACATATTGACAATGAACTAGGCCAGCCTTTCTTAAAAAAATCTTACTAAAGGTACGCACACACCGCGGCGTCCTGCGTGCGCGATCTAGGCGGCGATCAATAGCGCAGTAGTATTTGTATTGACTTGTTCACACCAAACGCGATCAGATAATATCGTTTAAAAACTAAAAAAGAACCGACTTCAATGCCGCGCTATTCATTTTCAGTACCAATTTTGAAATGTTTATCTCAATATCTCTGGAGATACTTATCAGACCTCGATAAAATTACCATGGTACCACACTTGGGATATCTCCTTTCGAACAAAAAAAGAATAATCAAAATCGGTTCATAAACGACGAAGTTATCCGCGAACAAACATTAAAAAAAAAAAAAAAAATACGGTCGAATTGAGAAACCTCCTCCTTTTTTTGAAGTCGGTTAAAAACAATTAAAATGTACGCAGATCGCAGGACGCCGCGGTGTGCCTTAAAAAAATCCGTACCTATGAAACTTTAAGCAATTTTACATATTATGATTTTTTTTAAGATGCACGCATAATTTTCCGCTAACATTGGTTGGTGTCTTATAACAAGAAAAAAATTAACACGTAATATAAAGTTCATAGACGTTCTTGCCAAAAGAAATAAACACGAAAAAAATAAGATTAAATATAATTATTTGCTTTATTTTGACAGCGACAGATCAATTTAAATAGTTTTATGAGGCCATACGGTGAGCTAAAAACTATTTTGTTTTAATATGAAAAAGGGTCATTTAATAAAAAACTCTAGTTCTCGTTTTATGTCAGCATTATTATAGTATACTAGCTGTCCCCGCGGCTTCGCCTGCGTTAAAAACAACTTTTATCTATTTTAATTTTTGTTCATAAGAACCATCTCCTGCCGATAAAAAACACAACAAAAAATAATTAGCGAAATCGGTCCAGCCGTTCACGCGTGATGCAGTGACCAAGGGCAATTGGGATTACACAGACAGTTGTAAGCCTTTGTTTAAGAAATGTAATATCCTTCCACTTCCCTGCATGTATATTATCATCCATCCTGATTACTTTAGAAAACGTAACGAAATAATTTTAAGACAAAAAAGAGCAAAATTTCAAAATCTTCTGTTTCAACCATCATGTCATAGAGAGATTTATAAAAATAAACTGGCCAAGTGCAAGTCGGACTCGCACTCGTAGGGTTCCGTAACACAGTTAAGTATTCCATAACTATGATTTTTCGCAACTACAAAATTAACTTTGTTTTTCATAGTGCTTGTATGAAAAACAAAGTTATCTTATTCTTTCGGTCGCCATATCTCTAAAACTGCTAAGTGTATCACGTTCAAACCAATTTTCGTTGTTAGTTTTTATTGAGATCTACAGCATATATTTTTTTTAGATTTTTCACTCCAATACTTTAAAAGTTAGAGGGGGGGGGGGGGGGGGACACACATTTTACCACTTTAGACGCGCTTATCTTTCAAATGATTGACTTTGAGGAAAAATGATTTTAGGAACCTCAATGTCATTTTGAAGACCTATCCATAGACATCCCCCACGTATTGGTTTGAAGAAGAAAAAAAATTTTTGTTTCAGTTCCATGTATGGGATGCCCCCCCTTAAACTTTTATATTTTTTATTTTTGTATTAAAATCGGAAAGCGGTTTACAGAATACATCTACCAACCAAGTTTCAATTCTGTAGTCCTAACAGTTTCGGAATAAAATGGTTGTGACATACGGACGGACAGACAGACAGACAGACAGACAGACATGACGAATCTATAAGGGTTCCTTTTTTGCCATTCGGCTACGGAACCCTAAAAATGCGTATAATATGTGTATAATTATTTATAATAAGTTACCTGACAGCATTAAATTGTTACAGAATAATAAATGTAAAATTCATTTGCATCAATGGTTGTAGGAAAATTAAAGACTATCTGAGTTTTTGATAACTAAGAAAATTAACAGTAAATGCTTTAATTAATGTCAATTTTATTTTAAATATTTAATTTAATTCATTTTTTTTTTATAGATTTAAAAACGGGAATTTAACGTGACTTACGCGATGTCGATATAGCGATCGACATATGTTTCGGCCTCATCCGGAGGCCTTCTTCAGGATCTTGAGTGCGGGGCGCTCGTCGACGCGTCGCACCTCGCACTGCGGGCCGCTGCTCGTGCAGCGCGGGCGGACGGAGCGGGCGGCGGCGGCGGCGGTGGTGGTGTTGGTGGGGGGTAATGATGCGGTGTACATAGTGGAGGCGCGGGATTAGGTTGGAGGGCTTCGTCTTCATCACTGCTGTTTACTTCAGACGAGACCTCATCCAACCGGCAGACGGAACTCACGGTGTCCTCCTCACTGTTGCCACTGGTGACGTGCTTTCCATGAAGAACGGTTTTCCACGTATTTGACAGGTACCACCCTCTGTCTCTGTTGAAGTTACGACGACGACTGATCTCAATGGCTTCTCGGATTTTGCGGGGTACAAAGTACTTTTCACGCGCCAAAATCCGTGCCTTGTCAAATCTGATGTAGTGCGTCGTCCCAGATGTGAGAGCGTGCTCTGTAACCGCCGAGCTACCGCTGTCCACGTTCTTCATGGAAGCAATGTGTTCTTTGAGTCTTGTGGACACGTTTCTTCTGGTCTCGCCTACGTAGCTTGCACCACAGTCGCAAGGAACGACGTAGACCCCAGGAGCTCCTAGGGGATCCTTATCCTTTGGAGAGCGCAACAATTGCCTGACACGTGAGGGGGGGCGGAATATCGTCTTGATGCTATATCTTCGGCGTAACAAGTGTCCAATTTTGTCCGTGACCCCCTTGACGTATGGTAGGTACGTTGCTGCTCTCTCAACCGATGTTATTCGGCACTTTGTGGAGTTGTTCGCAATCCGATTACTCTGCTTCCAGCTGTATCCGTTTGCCTCTAACACCGCCTTCACATGCGCGAGTTCCGTGTCTACATGTTGTGGGTCACATAATCTCAGCGCTCTGTTGATAAGTGTCCGAGGCAACGACGCTAGATGGGCGGGATGGTGATGGGAGTCAGCTCTCAAGTACCGGTCTGTATGCGTACTCTTGCGGTACACTGTGTGTGAGAGATGTCCATTCTGTTGTCGCTTGAGTAACACGTCAAGAAACGGCAACGCGCCCTCTATTTCTCGTTCGACAGTGAAAGTGATCGTCGGATGTTTGCTATTTAGATGTTCTAATAAGGGTGTTACATGGTCCTTATGTAAAATAGCAAACACGTCATCCACATATCGCCACCAGTATCTCGGTCTAAAGGATATGTCGTGTAGTGCCGATGTCTCGAACCACTCCATAAAAATATTCGCAACTACTGGAGCTATAGGAGAACCCATGGCCACACCTTCCGTCTGAATATAAAATTCACCGCGCCACTTAAAATACCCACTTGTCAGTATGTACTTTATTATGTTCATGTACTCGATAGGTATAAGAGCTCTCTGGAATAAATCCGTTATAATTTTGAGTGTGTCCTCTATCGGTACGTTCGTGAACAATGACGTGACGTCGAAGCTCACCATCAGTTCGTCTTCACCTAATGTTACTTCATCTAGGAGCTGTATAAAGTGTCGCGAGTCCCTCACAAAACTTGTGGTGTTTCCTGTTAATGGAAGTAGCATGTCAGCCATGTATCGAGCTGTTTTATAAGTGGGTGAGTCGATTTGACTGACTATAGGTCTCAAAGGCCACGACGGCTTGTGAATTTTAGGTAGGCCATAAATTCTCGGTGCAGTTGGGTTCAAAGGGCGTAATCTACTGTACAGATCTTCATTTAATGCACGCAGTAGTGTACTCAGTTTGGTAGTTACTCGAGATGTAGGGTCGTATGTAACACGTTTGTAAGTATTACCGTCACTGAGGAGCTGGTTTATTTTCTGTTCGTACTGTGCTGTGTCCACGACTACTGCTGCATTCCCCTTATCTGCGGGTAAAACTAAAAGCTCTGTGTTGTTACGTAAACTACGTAGTGCAAACATTTCCGAGTTCGAGATGTTGGATTTAGGTACCTTGGATTTTCGCAATGTCAATGCTACTTCTTGTCGTAAACATTCAGCGTCATGAATCGGTATGTTATTCCGGGAGATCGTTTCCTCGATACCGGTGATGATCACCTCGACGGGTATCATATTTATTTTATTATTATTTGACATCTTACCATAAATATTTGCACGCCTGCCTGCAGGCTGGATACACTGACCTACATTTTAATAAATAAGATCATTTTGTACTGTATTCTAGCAAATAAAATATTTGATTGATTGATTGACATCAAAAAAGAATTAGCCAAATCGGTTCATCCGTTTTCTAGTCATCACGTGACTAAATTAAAAAATTAAATTAAAAATTAAAATTCATTTATTTCAGGTTGTAACCCATATTGTAAAAATTTTTCAACACACACGTTTTGATAGATGATAAAATTAAACGTAAGTAGTAAAAAATCGTAATTAAAGGAAAAAGGGATTCATATTTATAAAACCCGAAAAACCATACCTATTGATTTTCATACTTTGTTACCTACCCCATTTCGAAAAATCCTGCAACACGTATTTACTTATTTATTTTCAGAAGTACTTAAGTAAAGTTTCGAATAAAACAGACTAATACTATCTCATCTGTTTGCCATACAAACTTTGAATCCCCGTTCCGTCTCCTTAAGAGGTGAATTTGGAAAATCCTTCATTATCGGATGCCTACGTCATAATAACTATCTGCATTCTAAATTTCAGCGCAATCCGAAACAATATTGATTTTTAGAAGTTACCCCACTTTACCCTCTTCGGAGTGGCATTTTGAAATAGCCTGAAACTCATATTTAATTATTTATTTACTGAAGTACTGGTGTGAAGTTTTGAATAAAAAGACTATCCAAACTATGCATCCCCGCTTCATCCCCTTAAAGAGTGAATTTTGAAAAATCTTTTCTTAACGGATACCTATGTCAAAACAACTATCTGCATGCCAAATTTCAGCGCAATCCGAAACTATATTGATTTCAGACTTTATTAACCCACTTCACCTTCTTGGAGTGGAATTTTGAAAAAGCCTGAGGTACGTATTTACTTATCTATATACTAAAGTACTTGTGTGAAGTATAAAAAAAAATCGAATCTTGTTTCTCCATACAAACGTTGAACCCTCATTTCATCCCCTTAATTGGATTTTTGGAAAATCCTTTCTTAACGGACACCAACGTCATAAAAAATATCTGCATGCTAAATTTCAGCGCAATCCAAAATAATATAGATTTTCAGACACTGTTACCCCATTTCACCCTCTTAGGAGTGAAATTTCGACAAAACCAGAAATACGTTATTACTTATTTATTTAATGTAGCACTTGTGTGAAGTTTTGAATAGAAAAAACTATCTAATTTTGTTATTCCATGCAAACTTTGAACCCCTGTTACATCCCCTTAAGGGGTGAATTTTAGAAAATAAGATTTTCAGAGAGAACTAACGTCGTAATAATGCAACGTCGCAATCTGCATGCCAAATTTTAGCGCAATCCGAAACAATATTGATTTTCAGACTATGTTTCCCTATTTCACCCTCTTAGGGGTGGCATTTCAAAAAAGCTTGCCACATGTGTGTACTTATTTTTTTATTAAAGCACTTATGTAAAGTTTCGAATAGAGTATACTATCTTATCTTGTTTCTCCATACAAACTTTGAATCCCCATTTCATGCCCTTAAGGGGTGAATCTTAGAAAATCATTTTTCAGAAGGAACTATCGTCGTAATAACTATCTGTATGCCAAATTTCAGCGCAACCTGAAACAATATTGGTTTTCAGACTTTGTTACCCCATTTCACCCTTTTCGGGGTGGAATTTTGAAAAAGCCTGAAACACGTATTTACTTAATTTTTTACTGAAGCCCTTGTGTGAAGTTTCGAATAGAAAAGACTATCAAATCTTGTTTCTCCATACAAACTTTGAACCCCCATTTCATCCCTTAAAAGGGTGAATTTTGGAAAATCCTTTCTTAGTACACCCTTACGCACTAAGACAAATATACCCTTCAAATTTCAAGTCTCTACAACTAGCGGTTTAGGCTGTGCGTTGTCTGTCAGTCAGTCAGTCAGTTAGTTAGTATGTCAGGACAAAAATTCTTATAGTATTAGAAGATAAAGGATAAATTCCAAAAAAATATAAAAAGTTGAAAATTAAAGGGTGTACATAGTTTCACCCAATTAAGATAGGCCTCTGATTTATATGAGCGCTCATACAATTTAGAGGTCTAGCTTAATTGGTACTAACCAACGTTGGTACGGAAGCCTCGGTGGGCGAGTCCAACTCGACTTTGCCGGTTTTTATTTGACCTATGTATGCATGCTGAAACGGCAGGATAATATCTTTCTGCACGTATTTCGCGTCTGAACGAGAAATCTTCAGGGATGTTGACTCGACGAATGTTTCTTGCTGCGTCTCTTCGTTGCTTTTCGGGTCTTATTTTCAGGCTAAGTTCTGGAAGAACGGCAAGTCCTACTAATATTATAAATTCAAAAGTTTGTGAGTAGGTATTTGTGGATGGATTATATGATATATATATATATATATATATATATATCAAATACTATTATATATTAAAAACATCTGAACGTATTATGATAAAATTTGACACATTTTAAATTACTTATAATGACGTCTTTATAAAAAGCTTGTTTGATGTGGATAAACGTCATAGAGAATTTAACATCATTATGTTGAAGAGCTTCAACTCTTAAAATGTTTTCGAGATTTCAAACCATTACCACGACATCGCCTGCCTGGGATTGTGATGATAAAATATTGAAAGAAGCCAGAGGCCGCCATAAAGAGCGGTAGGATTATTGTTTGAATTTCTTATTTTCCGAACTTAGATGGAAATTATTATATTAGCTTCATATCTTTTATATTGGAGTATTTAGATTGGGCAAGCATTTGAATATAATATCACGTGATAGAATGTTGATGTCATATGATATTGGGAGTCACTAGCCAGTATTGAATACGGGTTGGGGACTGCGCTCTGTCTACAGAGTCTACAGAGATTCGAGGTGCAGTTTGCGTAAAGGTTAGATAACTTCTAAGCGAGAGGTCTCTGGTTCAAATCCTAGTAAGGGTGCTTGTTCACAGATGGGCAGCATATTATATTGATCTTCCGCCTGACTTGCTACCAAAAAGTAGCTTACACCATCAAGGAAAAAATCTGCCGCCATAATAAACGGTGTTCCGGCAGTTCGCAGCCTTTGAGAATAAGAGTTTACTAGGCCTAACGTGTTCACCATCTTCGACCACGTCATCGCTTACCACCAGGCAAGATAGTGGTCAGACGCTAGTCTATCTATACTAATATAATAATAATATTATAAATCTCTTTATAAATAAAATCTTAATAAAAAAATAAAAAAAAATTAATAAAAAAATCTTTATAAATAAAATAAAAATACAAATGTTCTCTCGAACATTTGTATTTTTGTATGTTTGTAATGATTTGGCTCAAAAACTACTGGACCTATTTAAGAAATTCTTTCACTAATATGGAATAGAATGGACTTTCGGAATGAAAATAGGCTATATATTATCCCGTTTAAATTTAAGGTACATTCGTGGAGACCTAATTTTGAACCTAAGTCGACTAAAAAACGGTCAAAAAAACACGTTTCTTACGAACACTGCTCAATTGAAAACAGATGGAAGAATATTTTCTATCGAAGAGTTGTACAACTTAATAAGACCTACAAAAAAGTCCGGGACAGCATATGTCTATCTCTTAAGGTTGACTCACAGTAACCATTTTAATCTTTAATTTTTTGTAAAAAAATATTACATAACTTCCAGGGCTATTTTCAAGTATATAGTATGAATCCTTATCCAAATAATTACGTTAATTAGCTTGGCCACATATTATAGATTAAAATTGTCCTTTACAGTATATAATTCAAATGAAAACTCTAGAAGATATCACGGATTTCACATACACGCATCGCAAAATTAATAAAATATCTGCAGTGAAACCACAGATCAGGTCATAGTTACTAAGAAAATATTATTATAAGCTTAGCGATGCTGTAAATCCCCACCGATCACAATCAATTTGAAGTCAATAATAAATAATATGTTTTTACTGTAAAATTTAAAATTCTATTGTATAATATAGTTATGATCTATATATAAACCACCCCGACTGATCTATGTATAATCTTTTCAATAAAAGCATTCCAATGACTCTAAACACGACATTTAAAATATGAGCTGTAAGTTCCACACCGGATTTGAGTATTCTGTAGAGTACAGGAGATGTCCCAGCATCAGGTCAATGCTTCCATGTTCTTACAATATCGTTGAAGAAGAAGATTTTCGAATTGATCAGACCTATGAAAGTTGATTTCATAGCGCATATAACTAGAAAAAAGCTCATAGTTTTATAACGATTGAACGAATTTTCATGAATCAAAGCTAAGAACACTCTCGATGAAGACAATCTATCAAACAAAAAAAATATATCAATAATAAAATCAAAATCGTTTCATCCGTTTGGGTGCTAAAATGCTACAGACAGACACAGATACACACGTTAAACGTATTTCTTTTCCCCTTCTTTGATCCCATGATTTAATTGATTTTGATTCCTTGTTCCCACTACCTCTGTACGAAAAGCCATGATTCATGAATGCACAGAAAACTTTCATTGGTAGGTATATAGCTAGGATTAGAACCAACGACCGTCGGGTCAGAATCAGGGTAACTATCCTTTAGGCCAAAGGGCCATCCAATATCACTACGTAAGTATTATAAAACAAAGTCCATCACTGCGTCTGTCTGTCTGTTCGCAATAATCGCAATAGCTACTGAACGGATTATCATGCGGTTTTCACCAATAGCCAGAGTGTTTATAAGGAAGGTTTAGGTGCATAATTCGTTAAGGTTTTGTGTAAATTGGTTGAAATATGACGATGATTGTTAAATATGTTAATATTTAATATTTGATGCAACAAACTGATGCAAATTTTGTAGGCATATATGTTCTACCCGTGCGAAGTCGGGGCGGGCTGCTAGTAAGATATAAAAGACTCCTTCACGGGACTATGGCCGTATTTTAGTTGAAGGCTTTGACAACCGCATACCAGTGAAATGTAAACGAGTAATGTCAATAAGCTTACTCAAAGTCAATAAGGTATTGCTTTGAATGACGCTATGCCTATGTGAGCACTGTGATGCATCATAGTGCTGTTTATGAATACACCGTAAGTCAGTTGTAAAACTACCAAAGTTAAACCCTACGGTGTGTAACGCTGGCTACTTTCTACCTACCTACTTAGTCACTAGGTAAATAAAACAATAGTCAGGTTAACAAGAGGTTTATTAAATTTAGAATAAAAGTAGGTAGATAGAAGTAATGGGTCGTGGGAATCGTTTGTGTAACCGTTCTATCGTTTTGCTCTGAAGACAACCACTACTGGCCTTGGAATCCGCGGTCCGCGCTAGTGGTTGACGTAGTTTCAGGATGTCAGGCAGGGCAGCAAGTTGGGTGCTGACGTCGGTAGGGCAGCAGCGCGTAACATGTGCAGTACCAGGACTTGCCTGGTGGGTGGACCCCAATTTGGGGAACATGAAAACACTAAAGTGAATTTAGATGCTTTGGAGTACAAGCTATTACTTATTAACGTTCTAGTTAACTTTAGGTTTTATTAAAGACTAAAAGTGCCCTGCGGCATCGTCTGCGGTTAAAAACTTCTTTTATATACTTAATTTTTTTTTTGTAAAAACCTTTCTATCATAAAAGACATCAAAGAATTTTTACCTTTACGTACAAATATACCCTCTAAATTTTAAGTCTCTACGACCAGCGGTTTAGGCTGTGTGTTGTCTATCAGTCAGTATGTCAGGACAAAGATTCTTATAGTATTAGATAGATCATTATTTTTGTATACAATAGATCACACTATATTGACATCAAATTGATTTGTATCGGTGGGAATCTACAGAATAGCTAAGCCAATAATAATGTTTACGAAGTAACTATTGCCTAATCTGTGGTTTCGCTGCAATTATTTTATTAATTTGCGCGGCGCATTATTTTAAATCTTAGATATCTTTTTAACTTTTCATTTAAATTATATACTGTAAAGGACAATTTTAATATATAATATATGGCCAAGGTATATAATGTAATTATTTAATTAAGGATTAATAAAATATATTAGAAAATAGTCTAATTATGTAATGTTTTTTACATAAAAAATAAAGATTAATACACTGTGAGTCAACCTTAAGAGATAGACATATGCTGTTGCAGACTTTTTTGTAGGTCTTATTAAGTTGTACAACTCTTCCATAGACTCATTTCTTCCATCTATTTTCAATTGAGCAGCGTTCGTAAAAAACGTGTTTTCTCGACCATTTTATTGTCGACTTAGGTTGCAAAATAGGTTTTCACGAATGTACCTATGAATGTACATACAAAAATACAAATGTTCTCTCTTTATAATATTTTTAGTATATTAGTATAGACGATATGATGAGTTGATGACACGGGCGTGCGCTAGACGTCTCCCGTGGTATGACGAGCCACCGGCTGCTGCCCGCCATCCGAGAGCTTCGGTAGTTCAACCCGCGCGCCTCTGTCATTCCCCTCAACTGGTTTAACCGCGCTCGTCGCTTGTAATCCCGGCAGACGTTACAGGTGAACCAGGCTTGCCCAGCAACTGTTGACTTTTGGCTTGATCGGCCGAACTGCCGAACTGCACAGAATGTGTATGCAGTTCGGAAAACGTTTGAGAGTAAGGGCCGGTGCTAACTGACGTCGCGGCACGGCACGGCTGGGCATGTTTCGGCAGCACAAAGAACGTGTTGGCATGCCGGAGTATGCCGCGTCACGTCGTGGAATCTCGCAGTAATTCCAGCCACTCAATATTCAAATAACAACAATATCAACAAAGAGCGCGCGCTTCCTCCCTTGCCCCGTGCTCAACCCGTGCCGTGGCGTTTCGCAGCATGTCACGATATGCCACGGTATAATTGTATCGTAGTATAATATATAATATTACGAATTCGAAACTCATGGAAATAAGAATAAAAAGAACTTGATCAGAAATCATAATCCTTTACCGTGCTGTGCCGTAACGCGACGTCAGTAAGCGTCGAAGAGTCCTGTAAGCACCGACCTCGGTACGCTACATTATAAATCGAACAAGGACAGATGTTGTATAAATACAGCACAATGAGATGTAAGCCGGCTAACTCGCAGTATCTAGGTCGCAGTGATCAAGAGCTGCTAACTAATTAGCATCGCTGCAAGTTACCAGAGTCCATTCTAACTTTGTCTAGAGTGTCTAGATTGCTAGCTGCTTGAACAGACTGTTATTAATATACATTATTGTGAATATCTTGGCGATTTATGAAAACTACCTGTAAACAAATTATGGAATAGGATGTTGTTTAAATAATATAGATAAGATCGCTTAAAAATGCTGTGCTAGTCATTTTCAGTACAAAGTTCGGGGTGATTATCTCCAAATCTCTCGAGATACTTACCCGATAAATTTCAAATAAATGTATTTAGAAGAAGAAAAAAATTTGCGAATCCGTCTGTCAATATATATTGATGGACTTATGCCCGAATAGACATAAAAAATAAACACTAGACAAATCTGATGTTCTCAATAGAACCGCCTAAAGGCTCGGCAACGCATCAGAATTATCTCAATTAACATTTCTTATTTTTGCGTTGGGGGCTAAAAACAAAGTGGCTTCCCGCCGTCTGCTCCACTCTCCGTCCTCCTCGCTAGCTTCGTGTCGCTAACTACGAATTCATAGAAATCTATAGAAATAAACTGGCCAAATGCAAGTCGGACTCGCACTAGTAGGGTTCCGTACCACACTACAGTATTTTATAAGATCGAGCAAAAAATACCACTATCATTTTTCGCCAGCAAAAAATAATAATTAATAAATATTTTATTTCTTATAACGCCATCTAACGTTTAACATAGGTGTTAGGGATCGACATTTCAATATAACGCCATCTATGGGACGTTTACCTAACTAAGTGTTCATAGATGGCGTGAAATGCCGAAAAAAACACGTTTCTTGTATCATCCCTCATCCCTCATATATCCCTCTATTATTTTTAACTTTATTCTGTTTTTAGAATTTGTTGTTATAGCGGCAACAGAAATACATCATGTGTAAAAATTTCAACTGTCTAACTTTCACGGTTCATGAGATACAGCCTGGTGACAGACGGACAGACAGACAGACAGACGGACAGCGGAGTCTTAGTAATAGGGTCCCGTTTTACCCTTTGGGTACGGAATCCTAACCAGGTAGTGTCGCGACAACACGTCGTAGGACTATTATCTTTTCTGTGACGTCGTCTGCTGCTGCTTTGTACCTGTTGTACCTTTATGATCAACAGTGAACTGTAGGTTGATTGTTGATTATGATGACGAAGATGATGTTAATGATGGGGTTTGACTAAATGTACACGGACACACCGCAGCGTCCTGCGTGCGCGATCTAGGAGGCGATCAGATAGCGCAGTAGTATTTGTACCGACTGGTTCACACCAAACGCGATCATAAAACAATTGAAAAGTACTGAGATCGCGCCCGCAGATCGCAGGAGGCCGCGAAGTGGCCGTAGAATTAGCCGCAGATTATGTTTTTTAATAATACAAACAGACAAACATAACATTACATTAAACCATGAAATTACAACATTAATAGTTGTAATTTCTTTCTTCCCCTTCATCCTAATAAAGAGGTGAAAACAGTGTTCCAGCAGCACGCAGTCCTTGAGAGTCTGAGTATTCTAGTCCTAGTGTGTTTACCATTTTCGACCACATCATCGCTTACCACCAGGCGAAATAGAGTTCAAACGCTAGCTTATTGTTATGAGATATACAATAAAACTGGCCAAGTGCGAGTCAGCATCGCGTCTCTTATCGCACACTTAGGGAGGGTTCTGTACAATACGAAACATAACAGAGTTTCAACCTCATAAATTTTATTAATTGATATTACCAAGAATATTTGGTTTGGTTGCGATCTAGAAAGACGGGGCTCGTTTACTAGCGCCATCTATGTCATTTTGCCGTAACTAATTAGATAGATGGCGATTAAAAACACGTTTTTTGTATCGGGACCCCCTTTAATTTTTAACTTTATTTTGTTTTTAGTATTTGTTGTTCTAGCGGCAACAGAAATACACCATCTGTGAAAATTTCAACTGTCTAACTATCACGGTTAATGAGCTATAGCCTGGTGACTGACGGACAGACAGACAGACAGACAGACAAACAGACAGACAGACAGACAGACGGACAGCGGAGTCTTAGTAATAGGGTCCCGTTTTACCCTTTGGGTACGGAACCCTAAAAAAAGAGTAAGTAAAAAAATTCCTATTACCGGTCTCTTAAAATTAAAGCAGGCTCAATTGGGTCGGCGGAAGCTCTAGAGTTATAAATTTACCTTCTAATAAATTCATAACTAAAAGCACAGGAAAGACAAAACTATAGGGAATTCTTGTTCTTGGCCCGTCAGGTTGTACTTAACCCTGAAGTAGTAACGTAGGGCTTAATAGACCTCACCTGCATTTTCTTACATAGCTTTCCAAAATGTAAGTAACGTAGAGTGAGAATGAATCTAAAAGAGGGCCCAGTGGTGTAGTGCGTTCTCGAGTTTAATCCCCACCGCGCACAAATTGATTTTTCTATCACAAAATGTATGTGCGCTTTCCACAGTGGCCTACCGGTGAATTCAAAGATCGTTAAGAAACCCCTAACCCCCGCATGGTGGTAGGACACTATCTAGTGTCCGCCTGGCCAGCTACTACCCTGAAGTTATAAAAATCTGTCGCCTAAACATCTAATGTGTTCCGGCAGCTATCTTTGAGAGTCAGTTTGCATTCTAGGCTTAGCATGCTACCATCCTCGACCGCATCATCGATTACCAGCAGTTGAGATAGTGGTCAAACGCTAGCCTATATAATATATGAAATAAGATTTAGCCTCTAAATACTTATAAAGATTATGACTAATTAAACTATGACTTTGATCTCTGGACGTGATACAAAACCACCCATCAAACAAAGATTTATGTATAATTTGACCAATTAGTTTGACCCATAACATCCGGTGACATAATTGTCAATGTTTTTTGGGTTTCATCTTATTTTTTTAATAAATATATGTACCTAACTGCAGGAGAAATTATATGCTAAGTGCTTGTATGTTCAGATAGTTTAAAAACTAAAACAAGCAACTTCCACGCCGCGCGAGTCAGATTCAGTGTCTTAGCAAGTGTAAGACGTTTATCATCATACTCGTACCTCTGGAGATACTTATCAGATCTCGATGAAATTACAATGGGACCCACCTTGGAAACGTACCCTACCAATTATTTCAATTATATTCTCACGGAATTTCAGAAAACTCCGTAAGCATTATCTGCTACAAACACATCAGAGTCTGATTATGTTGTGATTTACCGATATAAATACATTACAGGGCGCTATTATAGACTTTAATACTTATTTAATTATGAATTGAACCCAATGTGTATTTATTGTGCTGAAAATCACGCTGAGTCACTAATGTAATTATCTAACACTATGAATCTTTGTCCTGACATACTGACTGACTGACAGACAATGCACAGCCTAAACCGCTGGTCGTAGAGACTTGAAATTTGGAGGGTATATTTGTCTTAGTACGTAAGGGTACGTATTACGACGTTAGTTTTCTCTGAGGAAGGATTTTCCAAAATTCACCCCTGAAGAGGATGAAACGGGGGTTCAAAGTTTGTATGGAGAAACAAGATTAGATAGTATTTTCTATTCGAAACTTCATACAAGTGCTCCAGTAAAAAAATAAATAAACACGTGTTTCAGTTTTTTTTAATTCCACCCCTAAGAGGGTGAAATGGGAAACAAAGTGTGAAAATCAATATTGTTTCGGATTGCGCTGAAATTTGGCATGCAGATAGTTATTACGACGTTAGTTCTCTCTGAGGAAGGATTTTTCAAAATTCACCCCTGAAGGGGATAAACGGGGGTTCAAAGTTTGTATGGAGAAACAAGATTAGATAGCCTTTTATATTCGAAACTTAACACACGTACTTAAAAAAGTAAATACGTGTTTCAGGCTCTTTCGAAATTCCACCTCTAAAAGGGTGAAGTGGGGTAACAAAGTCTGAAATCAATATTGTTTCGGATTGCGCTGAAATTTGGCATGCAGATAGTTATTTTGACTTAGGTATCCGCTAGTAAAGAATTTTTCAAAATTCACTGTTCAAGGGGATGATGCGGGGGTTCAAAGTTTGGATAGTCATTTTATTCGACATTTCACACAAATAAATAAATAAGTAAATACAAGTTTCATACTTTTTCAAAATGCCACCCTAAGAGGATAAACTGGGGTAACAAAGTCTTAAACTCAAAAATCAATATTGTTTCGGATTGCGCTGAAATGTAGAATGCAGATAGTTATTATGACGTAGGTATCTACTTAAAAAGGATTTCCTAAAAATTCCTCCTGGATACGGAACGGGGATTCAAAGTTTGTATGGCAAAACAAAATGGAGATAAAGTACGTGTTGTATTATTATTATTAGTTGTAAAAGTGAATTTTTCGAAATGGGGTAACAAAGTCTGAAAATTTGGATTTTTCTGTGTATAAATAGTATACAACTATACTCGTACTTATATACGTGACTTAAGTTGTCTATTTTGGCACGGCATGAAGTTAGCTCCCGAACGCAGTGAGGGTGCTACGCCGTGCAATAATAGCACGTATCGTATTTCAATTTATTTATTGTTCCATTTGGGTACATCGTACACTTATGAACGTATACGTATGTATATTATTGTATAGCTGTCAGTGTGACATAAACCCGCACTTTACGCTTGCTACGCTTTACCGTCAAATAGAAGATTATTGCCCGGCGTGAAGTTGGCAATAATCCACTATTTAAGTCACGGAATAAAGTAAATTAACTTGTAGAATTCTGAAACAATAGATTGCTTACAAGATTATGTAAGTAGCGATTTAGTAATGAGTATACATCCAAGGAAGCGCAAAGAATTTTAATATCGGATCCAATAGAGCTACCCAACTCTTTAAGGGTTATAATAATAAAATATGCCTAATCAGAAAAGTGAAGTTAATTACGAAATGAAAGTGAGGGCCTAAAATCTGCTAAAAAGTGTATTAAAAAAATATTATTACTACCTACCTACAAAATAATCCAAGTTTTATAAGGTTGATAAAAAGTTGGATTTAAATATAACTAAAGGGTTTGTACCAAGATAAAACTGTCAAGGAACATATCAGCTAGGTGCAACATAGAGTTCCGTAGCTGCAATACCACTCAAAACAAATACATTTTCATAATACTCCACCTTTTACATAACTTAAAGAAAAGTAGCCGTTGCGTTGCTCTACTAATAAAATATTTTGCTCTATTTCGTGCTCTAGAAAGCTTATTTTATTGAGGTTTATTTTATTTAGGCGGAGTCCTAATATGCCTTAAGGTACGGACACTCCGCAGTGTCCTGCGTGCGCGATCAGATAGCGCAGTAGTATTTGTGCCGACTGGTTCACACCAAACGCGATCAGAAAACAATTGAAAAGTACTTAGATCGCGCCCGCAGATCGCAGGACGCTGCGGTGTAGTCGTACCTTTATCACACCATTTATCAGCGCAACCGTTTCACTCCGTCTTTCAAACAGTCTGGCGAACCGAACTATGTTTCAGTCGACAATAGTAATGTCAATTGTTTTTAATTCCTTACTCATTTGTTTCTCACTGTCAAATAGATTAGAATGTATGGCTGACTGAGGGGGTCATAGAATATTGTTAACGCGAGCGAAACCTGTGTCACAGATTATATAATAGTCACTTCGTAACAGATATTTCACTCCCCTACAAAAACACAATACCAACGTTTATTTCAGACAATACAAGCAAAAATGTGTCTAAGGCACTCGACCTAGCGTTGTTATTACTTCGTTCAGCACGCGATGTACCGGCGCGCGCTCTATACAGTAAAGGGTTGACTCAATGAAATAAAAAAAGTTTACGAATTCTGCCAAGCGCAGTAGCTATGGGCGAGTGACTGCCTGCCTGTGTACAGTAGCTCATAATTAAATCGTTAGGCGTAGTCCTAATACAAAACGAAGATGCGGTCATCGTAAGTTCCCGCGGAACCCTGAAAAACCAGCAGCTTCAAAAATTCGGCCTTCCTTAACTTTGTCAGTAAAATATTCCTCGTAACTTCGCAGTAATAAAACGCAGTCAGATGGAAATTTAAGTGAGAATAAAAATCTTTATGAAACATAATTTAAAATGTTCCCTGCAAATGTTAGCGGTGGACGAAATATTGTTTTAATGAAGGACTGTGATAAATGAAATAAAACTGGTTTGATTTGGTTATTTTTACGAATAAGAATAATGAATAGAATAAGAATAAAAAAAAATATTGTCACTTCCAATACTGCATTAACATAATAATATAAAATAGCCTCCTCCTTTTTTGAGGTCGGTTTGATACTTAAGATTTGTGACGACGTAAAAGGAACAATTTTAGCATGTGCTGCGTACGTAATGAATTGCACACGCAGCGCTGATTTTCAAATTGACCCTTAAATCGGGCTTAGACCTTCGCCGATAAATGTAACAGTAAGCGCAGGCTACTCAAAGAAGAAAATAAAATCATATTATAAGCTGATATAAAGTATTAAAAAGTAAAGATATAATTATTGAAGTAAGAATAAGTAGAAGTAGTAGAGACTAGTAAGAATTGCTGAACATTTTAGAATACCTATGTAATCTTCTAATACTATAAGAATCTTTGTCCTGACATACTGACTGACTGACTGACTGACAGACAACGCACAGCCTAAACCGCTGGTCGTAGAGACGACATTTGAAGGGTATATTTGTCTTAGTAGGTAAACGTGTACTAGGAAAGGATTACCCAAAATTCACCCTTTTAGGGGATGAAATGGGGGTTTAAAGTTTGCGTGGAGTAACAAGATTAGATAGTATTTTCTATTCTCTAATACTATAAGAATCTTTGTCCTCACATACTGACTGACTGACTGACAGACAGACAACTCACAGCCTAAACCGCTGGTCGTAGAGACTTGACATTTGCAGGGTATATTTGTCTTAGTACGTAAACGTGTACTAAGAAAGGATTTTCCAAATTTCACTCCTTTAGAGGATGAAATGGGGGTTCAAAGTCTGTATGGAGTAACAAGATTAGATAGTATTTTCTATTCGAAACTTTACACAAGTGCTTTAGTAAAAAAATAAGTAAATACGTGTTTCAGGCATTTTTAAAATTCTACCCCTAAGGGTGTGAAATGGGGTAACAAAGTGTGAAAATAAATATTGTTTCGGATTGCACTGACATTTGGCATGTAGATAGTTATTACGATGTTAGTTCCCTCTGAGTAATGATTTTCTAAAATTCACCCTTTAAGGGGATGAAACGGGGGTTCAAAGTTTGTAAGGAGAAACAAGATTAGATCGTTTTTTCTATTCGAAACTTCACACAAGTGCTTCAGTAAATAAATAAGAAAATACGTGGTTCTGACCTTTTAGAAATACCACCCCATAAAGGGTGAAGTGGGGCAACAAAGTCTGAAATACATTTTGATTCGGATTGCGCTGAAATTTGGCATGCAGATAGCTATTACGACGTTAGTTCCCTCTGAGAAAGGATTTACCAAAATTCAACCCTGAAGGGAATGAAACGGGGGTTCAAAGTTTGAACCGATTTGGCTTTAACTTCTTTAATGTCTTTTATGATAGAAAGGTTTTAACAAAATAAATGTTTTAAGTAAATAAAAAAAGTCTAACGCGGGCGAAGCCACGGGGCACTTCTAGTGTAATATATTGATTTACGTGCAAATGTGTGTTAGATGTGTGTGTTGGGTGTATGCACGGATTAGACAAAGGAGGTTGGATTGGCAATGTGGGCGGGGCAGGCGCGCCACTAGTATGATTAGACAATCATAGATTCATAGAACCACGCGATCATACTTTTTAGTGGCTCGTGGTTTGCGTCGCAGCGCGGAGGTGCGCTAAAATCGTCTCAAAATGCCGTGTTGTGCGATTATTACGTGTAAATTAAAGAGTCAGACATCAAGTATTAAACAAGGAGGAATTTCTTTTCATCGGTAAGCATAAAATCTTCGTATTATAGATATTTTTGTCCAAAAACTATTTTTAATTATGAAATTCTTTGTTCAAACGACAACATACCCAGAGAACAGATAACTATACATTGCTGGTAAAGTACGAATATTTCTACCTCGAGACGCAGTTTACGCGCAATGGATTGCAAAGCGAGCGAAATCACCACGCCTCTCCGACTCGTTATATTCACGTTCGCGTCGGTCGCCGGCTAGTGCTTGCACGGCTAATCGCGCGTGTGATTGTGTGTAACTTATAGAGTCTCGAAGTAATGTGCGTAACAATTGCAGTAGTGTGCGAAGCAATTGCAGCCCCGTGTTCTATGTGTAATTTGTTTATTAGTTTGCGTAATTCGTGTATCTATTTGTATTGTTTATGTTGTGGAATCGTTTGGTGGGAGTAACGCGGCGACGCTGGTTTTCAAACAAAAGTGTGATTATTGCCAATCCAACCTCCTTTGTCTAATCCGTGGGTGTATGTGTGTGCGTGTCATGTGTATCATTTGTGTTGTGAGTATTTTTATACTTAAGTTTAAAGGTTGTTTCGTAGTTTTTGTCTTATTACAAGTAATATTTTAAAACGATATTTAAAAATTAAAAAAAATGTTAAGCTCAATATCATCTGTCTGCTAGACAAACGTGATAGCGGCGTCACCTAACATGATATATTATATAATATATAGATACTAGATAGTTTGACCACTATTTCGCCTGGTGGTATGCAATGATATTGTCGAGGATTGTGAACACGCTAGGCCTAGATTAGTCTGACTCTTACGAGCTGTGCTGCCGGGGTACCATTACATTTTGGCGGTAGATTTTCTCCTTGAATGTGGCAAGCAATTTTTTTTAGCAAGTCAGTCAATACATAAGGTATAATACTCCTACCAACTGTACTCGAACACCTAACAATCCACATTATAAAATCCATCGGTACACGCATAGGTCATTCAAACCAATACATTATTGACAATATTTTAGTGAAGCACTGTGTTTATATGAGTGAGAATATATGTATGTGGTAAGATTTCTGCTAGTCCGCCTGGCAGTACCACTTTGTCAGTTTTTTTTTTCTTCAGCTTTGTCACTTTGTTTAGCAGTAAAATAGGAATATATACATGTGAGACTTAACATATTTATGTCTCAAGGGGCAATGCAGTAACGTGCAAAATTCTGTGTATCCAGGATTTTGCATTGTATCTGTATACCGAGACGTCATCGCTTAACATCAGGCGAGCGTCGTTCTTGTTAGGTACCTTATATAAAAAAAAACGGTCAAGTGCGAGTAGGGCTCGCACACCAAGGCTTCCGTACAAACTTATGAAACTAGATTAAAATACAAACTTAACTTTGCAGTTCGATCCCTAGACCGATGGCTAGACACTATTTACGAACCAACCGTAAATAATAAGTTTGTTATAGAAAATTTGCTTTTTTTGTTATCAAACTATGAATATACTGTTTGCAGATTTATTTCTATAATATAGTACTTCAAGACCTTGATCAAAAATTGAAATATCATTATAGGTCAACGGGGTATAGGTTAGGTCCCTATAGGTTTTGATTCCCTTGTGAAACCGCAATATATGCGAAAAAATGCAACTTAAACGGTTATATCTTTTGATCGCGTTGACTTCAGTACACGTTTCATTTTTTCACAGCTGTAAGATACTGTAGACCCGAGTATTTGGTATAAGTTTCAACTTGATATCTTTAAGTGTTCCTGAGAAAAAGTGTCTAGACAGACGGACAGACGGACAACAAAGTGATCCTAAATGAGTTCCTTTTTAGGGTTCCGTACCCAAAGGGTAAAATGGGACCCTATTACTAAGACTCCGCTGTCCGTCTGTCTGTCTGTCTGTCTGTCTGTCTATCCGTCTGTCACCAGGCTATAGCTCATTAACCGTGATATTTAGACAGTTGAAATTTTCACAGATGGTGGATTTCTGTTGCCGCTAGAACAACAAATACTAAAAACAAAATAAAGTTAAAAATTAAAGGGGGTCCCCATACCTAAAACGTGTTTTTAAACGCCATCTATCTAATTAGTTTCGGCAAAATGACATAGATGGCGCTAGTAAACGAGCGCCCGTCTTTCTAGATTGCGACCAAACCATATATTCTTGGTAATATCAATTAATCAAATATTTGAGGTTGAAACTCTGTTATGTTTCGTATTGTACGGAAACCTTCTTAAGTGTAACTCGCACTTGGCCAGTTTTATTTCTTTTGAGGTACGAAACCATAAAAAGAAATCCACCATAATTCGTTTGCCAAAAACTTCTTCAATAGGGGGCTGTTATTCATAATGTAGTACATAGGTAGTACTTTACGTACGTACGTAGGTTTGAATGACACTACGCGTTCACGAACATTGTGAGACCTTTTAGTGTTGTTTATAAATATAGGTGTAACAGTGATGTTTGCTCACTAGGTTTACTAATTACACAGCAAAGCGGTAAAGTGAACAAACATCCTCGAGACATCTGCGTTAATTGGTGTAACAGAGACTCTTACTTAACTAGACTTTTAGGATATTTAATAGAATATACTTATGCACTAGTTACTAAGGGCCATCAAAACAATGATACATCATACATTGACAATTATAATTACAATAAAATGATTAAATGAATCATGATGATAAAACGATTAGGTTGAAATTATTCAGAGGTGGTAGGAGCATTTTAAAACGATGTTCCGCCTAACTTGCTACCGAAAAGTAGCTTATAACTTACCACTATCAAGGAGAAATTCTGCCGATATAACCTTACGGTGTTCCGGCAGCACCGTAAGGTTATGGCAGACTTTTTCCATGATGGTAGCAAGTCATCTAATGGCCGGTTTCTAAGTACATTTGTTGAGAGTTTATCTACGCAATAATGCTATGATTGAGTAGATAAACTCTTAATTAATGTACCTCAGAAACCGGCCATAAATAGCAGCAGTGCATAAACAAAACAATGTTAATTGTTAAACACAATCCAAAATTTCATCGTATCGACGGGACTCGAACCCAATGTGAAAACAATGTTAATCGAAATTTTTGGAACCATAGATTATGTTATAGGCAGACGCATTTTCATAAGTATCTTGATTGTCAAAAAATATAAAGTGTGTAACACTTCAAAGAAACATAATATCTTGATTGTCCTCAACCAATTTGTCCGAATTTGACCTCTCTAAAATACCCTCAGTAGATAAAGATATGATGTAGGTATACATATCGACAGACAGAACTAATACAATAAAACTCCAATAAGGGTGACGTCTCAACCTTATTGCAGTGGGGCCAATCATGCGGCTAGCCCAGTGTCGCGCCAATCATAAACCTATATTGTGTAGGTACCGATAGGGTTGGTACACAGATATTTTTTGTTTCCCCTAACTGTACCTACCATATTTTATTTGTTTGCAGGTTACTAGATGTAGCTAGAAGCTTGTTTTAGTGACAAAATCCATGAAACCTTATTACACCATAGATATTAATAGCAATTATTAGTAATGAGTAGTTATTTTGTATCTTATAATTATGTCACTGACCTCGGATTACACTAACATCATTAATCTATGGTGTATATCGATATTTTTGAATTGAAAACATCTTTAGCAGCGTTGTGCAATTTTCTTGGGGATGGGTAAAAAATGTTAAACACGCGTCAGGTCACGTGTCCTGATCGAAAATTCGTAAGACAGGGCGCAGAGCGCTTGCGCTAAGTGTCATTCCAAAATATCCAAAAATGACGTGTTCATGTTGCGCAGGGCGCTTCCGCGAGGTGTCATTCCAAAATATTCAAAAATGACGTGTTCAAGTTTTCACTTCTGCCGGCACTCCCGGAGTGCAAACCGTTGTTTTTTTCATTCCACGTAGGCTAACGTTTGTGCTTTACTTCTGCTGGAAAGTAACGAATAAATACCTCACAAACAACCAAAAATCTTACAATTCCGTATTTCGATTATTCCACAATTATGTACCGCGTACCGAATGTAACGTGAAGCAGCCCTAGCAATAAGTCACATTCAATAACGCAAAACATTAATATACCGCCTCAGGGAGCATAAAGACGAATAGGTTCTTGTCTATCACTTTATTAGATCTATATTTCAGAGTGATGGCTCACCTAGCTTATGAATAATTAATGGCCGAGTTAGCGTTAGGTGGAGATCTTTTAAGGTCTTTAGTTAGTCTTTAACTATTTTCTTCTCTTCTAGTCTAGTCTTTAATTATTCTATATTATACTTCTATCTAGTCTTTAATTATTTTAAAATTCAAGGTTTGCAGGCTTGTTCTGTTTGATAACTCAATTAGACATTTATGAAAAACGTTATACTACTACGCAACGACGATCTTTACAGAGTGGCTTCTTCGTGAAACTACTCTACTTTTTTTTAAATATCATATAGGCCAGCGTTTGACCACTATCTCACCTGTTGGTAAGTGATGATGAGGTCGAAGATGGTAAGCACGCTAGGCCTAGAATGGGAACTGGTTCTCAAGGATAGCTGCCGGAACACATTAGATGTTTGGCGACAGATTTTCTAACTTGAGGGTGCTACCAGGCCAATCGGACACTAGTGTCCTACTACCATTACTACCATGCGGGGGGGGGGGGGGGGGGGGTTGTTGGTTTCTTAACGATGTTTTTCCTTCATCGGACGGCCACTGTGAAAAGCTCACATACATTTTTCGATAGAAAAATCAAATGGGCACGGCGGGGTTTGAACTCGGTACCTCGGCATCAAAGCCGACCGTCCTCCCGATTACGCCGCCGGGCCCTCAAAATAAAAACTTAGACTCAAAACTTAGGAGAAGTAGTCATTATATAATACTCGCCGCGACTTCGTTCACGTACACAAGAAATGTATCACTGTAAAGCTCTGTCAATCAACAATATCAACATTGCGTAAATCAAATATTATGTTTCTTTGAAGTGTCTCACACTTTATATTTTTTGTAAATTGTTAAACACAATCCAAAATTTCATCGTACCGACGGGACTCGAACCCGCACCCCCCGGATTACACGTCCAGGTGCTCTGCCAATTAAGCCACGAAGCTAAGCCACAGGGTTCAAGTGTGAGACACTTCAAAGAAACATAATATTTGATTTACGCAGTGCAACATCTCTCGTCGGATTTGAAAACTGTAATGATTTCTTCCGAATGATTAACTTACGTAATAGTAGTCATAGATGGCGCTACCAATGCATAATTGGGTTAACAAATGCAATCCACTAATTTCGTCGTATCGATGTATCGAACCGTGGCTTAATTGGCAGAGCACCTGGACGTGTAATCCGGGGGGTGCGGGTTCGAGTCCCGTCGGTACGATGAAATTTTGGATTGTGTTTAACAATTTACAAAAAAATATAAAGTGTGAGACACTTCAAAGAAACATAATATTTGATTTACGCAGTGCAACATCTCTCGTCGGATTTGAAAACTGTAATGATTTCTTCCGAATATCAACATTATTGTGATCTGAGTTATTTAATTTATTTCTTTATGGAAATAAAATATCTTTAACCACAAGTTATGTGTATAAATCATAATTTTATTTTCACAAAAAAGTAGTCTATGTTTATCCTCATGCCATAATATATATCAAGTTAAATTTCAGTAATATCAGATCGTCGTTTAGGCGTGATTAGTTAACAAACAGACAGAGTGAAATAGTTACAAACGTTTTCACAATATTAGTCTTGATAGCGAGATGAAAAAACTAAAATAATTGACCATTTGATTCAGATTTCCCATCTATCTATTGACATCAGACCATAGTGATAAAGAAGTAAAAAAAAAGCGATGAATATATTATAACAGTGAACAAAAACAAATAAATCAAAACGATTGACGCATATTATTTGAGTTTTCAGGAGGTCATTCCACATCTTACAGGTACGTGGGAAGAACAATCGTGTGAAACAAGTAGTATCTGATGTTATGGCCATGTATCTATAATGTGCAGATGTGCTCTTTCTTCAACTGTAATCGTATGATTTATCGAATCGCTGTGTGAAATCAAACTATTTAAGGTGGTGGTAGTCCTGGTTTATTTTGTATTCTGAGAAGTTAACACCAATATCATAAATGCGAAAGTCAGTTTGTATATTTGTTTGTCTGGGACTTCTTCACGGTCAAACGGCTGGACCGATTTAGCTGAAATTTGGCAAAGGGATAGCCAGTATTATGGATTAGGCTATAGGATACTTTTTTACTCGGGCGAAGCCGCGGAGCACAGCTAGTTACCTATATTTACTGTTACGAATTATTACTCACTGACAAAAACATTGTCTTTATTGGCAGTCGACAAAAGCAGGTGATACAATTTTTATCCAATAGCTATGTTAGCGCAGTGAGCAAACAACCGAGCTTAAGGCATGAAGAGGTGCATTTATCCATACAAACGTATTCCCCCGTTTCCTCCCTGGAAAATGCTTCTAAAGCCCAATTTGTTTTGTAAAAAATGATGGTCTGCTGGAGCTACCCCGCTATCATTTACTTTTTTTGACCAACTAATTGCAAAAAAATATATAAGTAACGAGCTGTGCCCGCGACTTCGTCCGCGTGCAATAGTGTCTTTGGGTAGCATTAACAAATAAGACATACGTATCCCAACTACACCGCGCTCCCTTCACTTCCACCTCCCCTCCCCTTCCCCTCACTTTCACGTTCCCTCCCCCTCCCCTCCTCTTCCCCTCACTTTCACATCCCCTCCCCCTTCCCCCTCACAAACTTTGAATGACATATGTATTTATATCGAATCAACAGCCTAAGAATAAGTTTCAAGCTTCTAGCTTCCATACAACTTTTCACCCCTTCAACCCCTTACAACCCTCTTTCCGCATTAAAAGTCCTTTCTCAGACTCTAGACTATCTTTGTAGCAAATTTAATTTAGATCAGAGTATTTAATTGAGTAGTTTTGGCGTGAAAGCCACACAGACAGACAGAGTTACTTTCGCATTTATAATATTAGTAAGGATAATCTAAACTCCTCTTTAAGATTTTTGAAGGGCCATATTGCTATTTGCAATTGGTTGGTCAAAAAAAGAAAAAAGTAATACAGCACACCTTGATTTTTGTAAGTACCTACTTGTAGTGAAATAAAATAACCAGAATTCATTACATTTTTTTATTGAATAATATGCTCCTAAAATTTCGTACAGACACGAACCGCCAAGGTCAACTCTTTTACAAAAATTACACAAATCATTTTAAGTTCTTATTCTAACAAATAAAAGCTCGACTAATAAAATGCATTACAACATAAATATTTTTTTACATATTTTATATAAATTCTCTAAAAAGTTGTACACATTTATTTTTTTCACGGCTATACAATATTATATTACATTCACATAATAATTTACAGACTTATGCTTAGAAAATGTATACAAATAAAAAATATTTACATAAAATTAAGACATTAATTTAACGAATGATACTTTTTCTCAATGGGGGCTCTCCATTTGAAGACTGTGTGATTAGCTAATCTAGGAAATTACATAAAAATATTATACAAGAACAAATCTTTATTCTATTCATAAAAAAATACGATTAGGTAACCTCACAGCCAAGAAAAAGTACCGAAAACCTAATATATGTAAATAATTTATTTTACGAGCGAAACCATGCAACCAATGTACTTATTATTCTTAATATTTATTTATTTATCTATCGTTATAGTTAGACACATTTCTTATAATAAATATTGTAATTTCATCTAAAAGGACCAATGATTTTATCTAAATTTAAGCTTAGGTATAGGCTTTCAAGCAGTAAGTTTTTTTTTCACCAAGAAACTGTTAATTGATATGTCTACGTGTACAGACAAAAATAACAGTTCCAAATTATACCAAGTACGAAATACTTTTAGTTGGACATTTATTTTACACATGAAGTAAGGAGACTCAGATTTTAAAAATAGGCCGTCAAAGACTCTGGCTAAGTAAAAATATCTAGTATTTCTTTAAAGCACAGTTTCGTTAGTACACGTCCTAGGCCCATTTACTAAAGAGTACCTACTTGACCCGCCATTTTTCCTACTCGTCACAGCGCCTCTAATAAACAATTCCTTAAAAGTTTCCCTAAATTGTCTCGACATACCGCAATAAATTGCAAAATTAATCGGATACGAAACTATAATACAGAAGTTTGTAACCAATATGAGTATATTAGCAATGTGGTAATCGAGTATTTCTACTAGAGTACTCGATATTATGTGAAGTATTGTAACAACTGCTACTGGTATTTCTACCATTAGGAATACTGTTACAACGACGATTAACATAAGTGTTGTACAGTTAGAGTCCCTGAGTCTTTTACATTCGGATTTTCTGTTTTCTTTGAAGAGTTTTTGTCTGTTCAATTGTGCTGTTCTCATCGCTCGGAATAAGAGGACGTTTAGAACTACCAGTGAAGTACACGGTATCAGATGAACGAAAAGTACTCGAAATACAAAGTATGTTGTGAAGTACGCGTCCACGGATAGAGCATTCACCCAGGGCGATATTTCAATCTGAAAAAAAGAAAATAGAATAATTTAAATAACAATGCTGTAATCATTGTAAACAAGGCCCTTACTGGACACCTCAGTGGACATAAGGCAATCTATTATCTAACTTTACATCACTGAGCACGATGGTTACTCTTAGTCATCTCTTGCTTGCCACCTTGCAAAAATCATCACTACAGTCTTGCCGATCTGCGGTCTCCACTCAAGAAATCAGTGACTCCAACGGTGTTTTTTGATGTAGCCAGCTTCTATGCATCAGCAGCTATGCATTTTAAAGTGTATACCACGGTTCGGTAAGCGTAGTATGGGATGCCTTCCAGCTAGATAGTGAGATGATATATGCAAGCTGGCTGGCATTGGTCGGAAACAAAACATCTGAAGATCGTGCTTAGTTGTGTGTGGTGTGGTGAGGCATTATATCCAGCAGTGGACAGATATAGGTCAATGATGATGATGATGATGATTGGCCATTTAAGTTCGCTAATCCAGTGAGTGAGCCGTTGGTTCTCTGTCGAGTCACCTCGTCCCAGAAAAAAACAACTATTTTTCATGAAAATAATGCAGGAAATGAGAGCGCAAATCCTTAAGTAATAATTAGTCTAGTCTAGAGCAAATTGCTAAGAACTGTCGTGCTAAGTAGCGTAAAATTGAAAGGGCTTATGTCCAGGTATGGCTTTTGGTGACGAAGAATTAAAATTAATTGTAAGGCTACCAAATAAGGTTCTTAATCCTGAGTATGATTATCCTAGGTGTCTTTTTCAGCTATAAAGTTTTAAAGTTTTACGAATGGGAATATCTAACGACTGCAGAAAATCCGCAGATTTCACTGCGCGTCAGAAAATATTAACTTTTACCTACTCACCCAAAATAAGATTTTTACCTTCATTTGGAATAAACGCTATAATATTTTTCTTCATCTCCTGCTCTATTTTTTTCTCAAAGTTTCTTTAAAAATATTTTAATGGCGACTCTTTCTCGTAGGTAGGTATTAGTTTGCTTATTTTTAATTATGTAACAGCAAAGTTCTAAACAGTTTGTTATCTTGTTCAAAGGACGGCTGCGACAATGTTTAGAAGCTCAAGTTACGAGACAAGCCTGTTGTTCTTTGATAAGTAACTTATAATGAAACATTCTGTGAAATACCAATGAGTAATCTTTGTTATTAGAAAAACTAATAATGTTTAGTTGCTGGCCATAATTAAATATTTGCCCACTTTTTTTTCAAGAGTTAAGAAGAGGTTTTTTTATAGCATGTAGCCTAGCGTTTGACCAATATCACACCAGTTGGTAAATGATGATGCTGTCGAGGATGGTAGCGCGCTATGCCTAGAATGGAAACTAGCTCTCAAAGACAACTGCCGGAACACATTAGATAATTTGGCGAGAGATTTTCTAACTTGAGGATGGTATCTGGCCAGGCATACACTAGATAGTATCCTACAACCAAGTGGGGGTTGGGAGTTTCAAGGTAAGAAGCTATTGACGTAAACCCACTCCACACACAAGCATATTCAGCTTAATGGAGGGGTTAACAAGACTACGTAATATGCAACCCACATTGGTAGTAAGCGTTTATTACTTACTCTGCAAACATCTTCGAGTCGCCCCCTCCACACAGTGAGATGCGGCACATACTGTCGGTCGAAGAATCTCGGCAGCTGGTGGAGGAAGGCTGCTATACCGATGTACACCAGACACTTCATCACACGGGGCATCGTACACCTGGAGATGCGAGAGGAAACAGTTTATATCCTGCGAATATACAGTTAACATGTGGGGCTAACTTAGTATATTTCTAGGCATCACTCTGGACCCAGAATTACAATAGGAGTCCCATATACCAGCCCTGTCATGTAGATTAAGCTACGCTGCATGTGCACTTGGAAAAAAACAGATAGTTAACTGACGAATCCATTGCCAGACTGGTATACTTTGTCTACTTCCTATAAAATATATATTTAAAAAATGTCTTATGGCATTCTACTGTGGAGGAGAACCGGTGATATTTAATACTTTTTTACCGACCTCACAAAAAAGAAGGAGGTTCTCAATTCGTATTCGTATATTCGTAATACGTCGTAAGTCGTCTTGTATACCTTCATGACATGATTATGGCAACTGGCTATTTTGACTATCGCGGCATGTGAAGTCGGTTTTTTCGTTTTGTACGATCATAAATTATCTGTATTACATACATACATGAATTTACATAAATACATATAGCATGAAATCATGTGAATTACTCCAAGGAAAAATTAATACCGAATTTTGAATTGATCAGACCTATGAAAGTTGCTCCAATAGTGTCATCAAATAGAAAAGAGATACCTTAAACAACTGAATGGCTTTTGTTGAATCAAAGCTAAGAAACACTATGGATTAAGACACTTATCAAACAAAAAAAAATCAAAACCGGTTAATCCGCACTGAATGCCACAGACACACAGATACATAACTACACATATACATAATCTATGTCAAACTTATAACATCACTTCTTTTTGCAACGGCTGTAAAATATGCTCAGATGTGAACGAACACACACTATAGGCGGACGCGGTTAGAGATGAAAGAATTATGGATTTCAATATGTCCTGTGATATAAATTCTCGACCCCGATATTGGCAAAATGCGTAGGTTATCGCCCCTTCTCCTTGATCCTAAGGGCGAAGGAACTAAAAGATTTGTAAGGTCTCCATACAAATTGAAATATTGAACTACCAGTATTGTTTTCTTCCATTTTACTTTATGGAATATCAATTGCGTTTAGGCATATATTATTTCTGGAAACTTTTTCTTTGAAGTATCAAACGAAAACTACACAATGTTTTGTCGGGTTTCACGTCTCGAAAATCTTTTGTCTAGTTTGAATAGTGTAGTCATACAGAAATAATAAAAATAGAGGAAACTTCGCACATCGAGCATGTGAAACCGAAATAAAGGAATCCAATGTGAAAATTTCACCAATCTTTCTTTTTCTTTATGTGCGATAAGATAAGATTAATTTCAATAGAGGTTACTGCTTAAGTAAAGTTAGAGCTTTGGAGAAAAAATCAAATTTGAGTGATGACCCCGAATTTTGTAAGCTGGCGAACCACTATATAGCTATACCATACCGCTAGCTAGCAAAAAGTTGCTAGCTCTGACGCGTGTCATAATTTAATTAGACCTTTATATGAAACACGTTGTCTACAAAACGACTTTCATAAAGTGACTTGTCGAATCGCCGGCGCGTGAAACCACACTTTTAAGATAAGTTTTTGTGGCTTTAATTTTAGGTGAGTTGACGCCTTCTGGTTTATTCTGTATTTTGAGACCGTATCATACTTTTTCAATAGGTGGTAGGTTATTTTTAGTTACTAGTTTTAGATGTTTATCTCCATATCTCTGAAGTTACCAATCTAAACTTTATAAATTGTATACTTAGGGTCAGCGCAGACCGCGACGCGACGCGGCGCGCACTTATTATGAAAGTATTACAAAAAAGAACTTTATTTACCATACAAAAAGATTTACATTTCATTTAGTTAGTTCGGCGGCTTCAGGCTGCGCCGCGCTGCGCCGCGCGGCGCAGCGGGAAGAAACAATTGAACTTTATTAACTACACAATAAGATGCAAATTGCATTGAGATAATTTGGTGGCGTCGCGCGCTTTGTTTCCCGCGCGGCTTCTGGCTGCGCCGCGCGACTCCAAATGCATCGTCGCGTCGCGTCACGGTGTAAACTGACCCTTAAGGGAAAAAACTAAAACTTTGCTCCTTAAATTTATACTACTAAATAAACTTCCTATAAACAGATTCAATCGGTCTGGTTAGGACATTTTATGAGATACTGGCTGTGCCCCGCGGCTTCGCTTACGTTAAAAAGTATCATATAACCTGATCTCATATACTGGACATCTCCGTGCAAAATGTTAGCTAAATCGGTCGAGCCGTTTGACCGTGAAGAGGTCACAAAAAAACAAACAAATATACAAACTGACTTTCGTATTTATATTATTGATGTTGATTACCGCACCAAAGTACTATCTACAAATCTACAAATATAAAACGAAATTGCTGGCCGCTCGTTTTAAATTCAAACACGAATCGCCAGACACTCGTTAAATTTATCACCTACCCGCAAACGGTCTTTGTAAAATTATTTAACGATTCGTTGATTTCAGAAAAGATGTGTTGGGATGGTTTTTGCCGGATTTTATGATTCAGACGGAAAGCCCACCGACGAAAGTGGCGTCTAATCTTTATTTATCGCTATTAGAAGCCATTTGACAACTGCTGAATACTACCTACAAGCTATTTACTCACGCGGCTACAGACATTTAACACGGCCTGTTAGAAGATCATTCATAAATTTCAACAGTCTTCCTAAAAGGAGGAGGTTCTCCATTCGTCTGTATGTTTTTTTTGTATGTATATTACGCGATTACTCCGTTAATTGTACACCGATTGGAATTATTCTTAATCAGTAGAGTATATTTTTGAGGTGGTCTCATTGTAATTTCATCGAGATTTGATAAGTATCTCTGGAGATACCTCTGGAGAAATCGGTTGTTTTAGTTTGTAAACTATCTTAATTATATAATTAATTCCCACTGAAGCACTATGTTACAATGCTTTTTTTTTTTTTTTTTATACTGGATAAGTAAGCGTTTGACCACTACCTCACTTGATGTTAAGTAACGATGCGATCGACGATGTAGCACGCTTACCTAGAAGATACCTGTTCACTCGCGATTTGAATATCCCCGGGTTATAGTTACTGGGAAACACAGACACCGGCAAGGAATTCCATTCCTTGGCAGCACGTATGATAAATTATGAATCGAAACGTTTTGTGCGGGTAGATGGAATGTCCACCATAAATCGATGGCGCACATCGGTACGTCTGGTTGTCCGATAGAAAAAGGGGGATGGTGGGAGTAATTCGTGCAATTGGATGGCACACTCTCCGAAATGTATCCGATAAAAAACCGATAAACTTGCGACTTTGCGGCGATGCTCTAGGCTCTGGAGCCTTTTACCAACAAGTTTGTCGTCATTGATGAGTTTCTTGGCTTTCCTCTCAATTATTTCCAGCGCCTCCAGTTGGTATTTGGCTGAGCCATCCCAGAGGTGAGAACAGTACTCCATGCACGATCGGACTTGTGCTTGATATGATTGATCGGAATTGAGCAGCTGTCCCGTTGTGAAATACTGTCTCACCTTGGCCAGAATACCGAGCTTTTTCGAAGCCAACTGGGCCTTGGACTCAATATAGGACCCAAAGTTGAGTGTGGGTGTTAAAGAAATGCCAAGAAGCTCAAGGTGGTTAGTTATCGGCACGGATACATCTCGAAAAGTAGGAGTCAGAGGGAATGGACTCCGTTTGGCGGAGAACAGACACGCCTGGGTCTTAGCAGCATTAAATTTGACCAGGTTGGCATCACCCCATTCGAAGACACCCTGTAAGGACAAGTTCATGCGCTCGACCATCGCCTCTCTGAAACACTGTATTTCAGCCGCACTGGTCCGTGCACTTGATGTGTAGCTCTCTACAACGGCGCTGTCGTCTGCATACCCAAAGATACCGGGCTTAAGCAGATCGTTGATATGCAGCAGGAAAAGGGTTGCAGAGAGCACCGATCCCTGAGGGACCCCGGCATTAATTGCCAATTAGTCAGAAGAGCAACCATCAATGAATACCCTTATTGACCGGTCCCTCAGAAAATCCGAAATCCAGACACACAAACCAGTGGGCAGTCCGTAGGATGGAAGTATGTTTATAAGGCTATCGTGCCAAACCCTGTCAAAGGCTTTTGAGATATCGAGGGAAACCGCAAGCGCTTCCCCGTGATCATCTATAGCCTTACTCCAAATGTGCGTTCCATAGTCTTACAGAGTATGGAAGTGACTGAAATTGGCCTATAGTTGGCAGGGTCAGCACGACTGCCTTTTTTGGGCACAGGTTGCACGTTAGCAAGCTTCCATGATTTCGGCACTTGACCAGATGTCATGGAGAGACGAAAGAGGCGTGTCAAAACAGGAGCAAGTTCAGATGCACAGGTCCTCAGGACTATAGCTAGAATACCATTTGGTCCACTGGCTTTATTCACGTCTAGATTTTGCAGTGTCTGACGGATGCCTATATCCGACATTTGTGTCACGCATCTAGGTAGACTCGGAGGTATCTCACCGGCAGTGTCTAGACGTGAGGATTCCGCAAACAGAGAAGCAAACAAATTTGCTTTCTCTTTAGCGGTGTGAGCCAGCGCGCCATCGGGTTTCAGCAACGGAGGAACTAAGGGGCGACAGAAGTTTGATTCAACCGACTTAGCCAGGGACCAGAACGCTTTACTATCTGCAGGGTACGAAGCTAATTTGTTCCCTATCCGGCCTATATGGTCAAACCGAGCCTTCCGTAAAGCCTTCTTGCAAGACTTGGCAGCTTTGTTGAAGGCTTTCTTCTTAGCTGATATATCCTTGGTTTTGCGGTTACGAGCATCAACCCAGGCCAGGTATGCTTCATGTTTCAGTGCTTCAGCACGTCTACATTCAGCCCGGAACCAAGGTTGAGCTTTGCCTGACATCGCTACATCAGAGAAAGGAATATAGTATTCCATTCCTTGACGTAGCACATCCGTCACAGCATCCGCACATACCGAAGGATTTTCAGAAGAAAAGCAAACAGGTCGCCAAGGATAAGATGCAAAGAAAGACCGCATCTCATCCCAATCTGCCGACTTGTATCGCCATACCCGCCGGGTACCTCTAGGGCTGGGATCGGGCGGTGAGTACACAGATACAGATTTCACCAGACAGTGGTCGGAGCTACCTAACGGTGATGATACCGACACTGAGTAACGGTCTGGATCAGTTGTCAGCAGAAGGTCCAAGCATTTGGCTGTATGGCCGTCAACATCAGGAACCCGCGTTGCTTCTTGGACCAGCTGGGTGAGATTTAACGCTAAGGCAAGCTTTCGCGTCTCTCTACCAGCGTGGTCGGTGCACTGGTGTGGGTAAAGCCACTCCTGGTGGTGGGCATTAAAGTCCCCCAGTACCGCTAATTGGGCAGAAGGGTATTTGTGTTGAGCGGCGTCCGCCACCTCACTCAAGTACTCTGTGAGCCTGGTTGTCTCCTGGTCTCCGCTGTGCGACCGGTATACACAGGCATAAAGAAGTTTCTCTAATCCTGTGTCCACCAGTATCCAAAGCACGGAAAAACGAGGGTCTTCAAAGTTACGGAGACGCCGACAGCAAATGTCCTCCAGGGCGTACACGCACACACCTGACCGAGCCTTAAAATTGTGCTCCAGGGTGTAGCCGGGGTAAGTAAGGTACGCCACATCAGACGGACATCGTATCTGCGTCTCCGTAAGGAACAAGAGAGCCGGTTTCTCAGTCTCAAGGTGGTAGTGGACTGCATGGATATTGCAGTGCAAACCTCGGATGTTTGTGCGGTGCACTTTGAGTGTAGCCGCTGTGTAACATATATTCTCTTGTTCCTGCGTTTCATTTTTATTGCGAGTGATGGTAGGAAGACGGCAGTAGAACGAGACGCTCTGCTGCCAGCCCAGAAACGAATACTGGGATACCACATTTGATGGGGGGCCAGCCTGGAGACTGCGGGGACGCCCGAGCCCCCCCGGGGATGTCCATAGGGCCCTCTCGTCCGGTCGCCAACCGGCACCATGGCGCATCCCGGGATTTTTCGTCAGTTGGCGGGGCAGCCTTTCGCGTGTGGCTGGCACGCTACTTGGGCCCCCTACTAACTGCGGTTGGCCAGCGGTGCACCGTGCCTCGGATCCCGCTACCCTCCGCGACTGGTCTCCCGATGTGGCATCGTCAGTAGGCGTCAATACGGTTTTTAGCAGGAGCGCAACTGTTCTGACCCGTCTTCCAATATGGCTACACCGGCCATCATACCGTAAAACTGAATCGCTTGGCGGTATGGCTTTGGCCGGTGGGTGGTCACAAGCCGCGGCATAAGCCTCCCACCGTGTCACCTAATTTGCACCACCCAGGGACCACGTGTAGGGATTCTCGTTTCAGGGTACTCTCCTAAGGACGTGGGTGACATGGCCCCCTAAAATTGCCTGCTTGTCATGCATTTCACTGTTGTTTCTTGCTAGAAATTGAAAAGGACAGTGAAACGAGGCCCTGGATGATTTTCAAATGATTGACAAACTGAATTTAGTTCAATCGATTTAGCGCAACTGTCCCAAACAGTCTTTGCCCTTAGTTTTATACGGTCGAACGATTGCAATAAATGATGGAAATCTTATAAGATTCCATTACTAAGGTGATTGTAATAACCGACATAAATCCAAAGTGTCCGGAGGGATTCAAACGTCGCCTGTACGGCTAGCGTTTGGACCGTCCCCATCTCTACCGTACTTTTCCAAACGAAAATATAATTTCGTGGTCTAAGCGTACTTAATTTTTGATTAAAGCACTTTACAGCCTTGAAGGTGCTAGCAGATAGTCTGCATTTTTAAAAGATTAAAAGGAAGCACTTATAGCGGTCAGTGTGTAAATTATTTGTTAATTTGTTAGAGGTCGTGACTCGAGTCTTTTGTTTTTACGTTTGGTTCCGCATTAATGTGTTCCCATTCGACTCTTTATTTGAGGTTTATTTGCGAAAGGTTCCTTTGAAGGCTACTCTTTTTAAACTCAAATGTTTGTGGAAGTTAATTCGAGAGTATTTATGCCGGCTCTCTTTAGAATTTCAGCGGGTATGTATGCGAACCTTCTCGAGTAGGTACTAAAATTATGTGGGTCGTTCAAATTGTCGAAGTTATTTTTCGTGTTTAAATGGTCGTAAATGTAAACATCTTAAGATGTGCCCCGTTTATCTCAATCTGTCTTCTGAATAGGCTGGCACTGAACTGCCTTCATGATGTAGCGATTCAAATTGTCTATGACTTGTTTTTTGGAGAAGTAGAGGTATTTCATGAGCGTATATGGTATCTGATGCATAATTGTTCACTGATGGATAAAGGCTCTTCGCATATCACGCCACTAAGCTTGGCCTGCAGCTGTCTGCATCTACTGCCAGCCACTTTCTGCTGGTCATCCATGATCTGGCCACAAGGCGTCCCACACCATTCCAAGTTTAAACACTCAAGATCTCTTTAACTCCTTACAAGTCTATAGCAGCCGTAATCAGTATTTTGGGATATGAGACCAGCTCACTTTTTTTTTATTGTAAAAGGTAACAGGACACGCGCGACGCTCGCCTCATGGTAAGCGATGACGTCTACCTATGACAGATACAGCGGCACGCAATATTCTGGCAGTACAGAAATTTGCATGACACTGCACTGCGCCTGTTATCTTGATCTGTTACCTGTCACTGCCAAAAGCCTGTTAATTCTATGAGCTATATCAGCTGCCTTGGTTCTCCTTACCTATTCACAACCATCTAATTTTATCGGCGTTCAAAGATCTATAAGTAGGTGACTTGTTACACTTCGTGTATTCTACTCATTCTATTATTCGATTATCCAACAGTCGTCAGTGAAGTTCGTCAGAATTCCCGTCGCGTGCCTGAAGCCCCTCGGGACATAAAACCGTGTCGTGTCCGTCACGGCATCAACTCGTAAACCTTCCGTAAACAGGACGTAGATATTTTATTTCACCAAATTTTTATTGGTGTCGTAAACGATTCCTACACTTTCTGGCCTTGGGTTCCTACTATTGGATTACGCCATGAAAAGAAATCCTATTCCTCTCAAAGCTAAGCAAAATAGTACGCCACGGAGATAAATTCACTAAAGGTGCGGACATACCCCAGCGTCCTGCGTGCGCGATCTAGGTGGCGATCAGATAGCGCAGTAGTATTAGTACCGAATGGTTCACACCAAACGCAATCAGAAAACAATTGAAAAGTACTGAGATCGCGTCCGCAGATTGCAGGACGATGCGGTGTAGCCGTACCATAAGTCCTATAAATCTAAACAATATATTACGCCTTCCATGGCGTAATATATTGTTTAGATTTAGACTTAGTGAATTTATCTCCGTGGCGTAATATTTTGCTTAGCTTTAAGAGGAATAGAATAAATTCTATATGTCCTGTTCTATTCTACTCAAATCTAAACAATATAATACGCACCTGGAAAATAAATGTATCCTATTAATCTCAAATCGAAAAAAAAAATTACGCCCTATATATAAATTGAAGGTCAAGTGCTTGTCTGTCAGACGAAAAATCCAATTCTAATAAGTCATTTTCAACCCAGAATAGGGAATAAACAAAGAAACATTCAAACTATCTTTCACACTAACAATATTGGTGGCGTGATTAAATTTATTAAAAACTTTTTGCGAAATAATAGCATTTAATGGATTTTATATTGCATTGCTTGAAATAAATTGTAACGCAAGGGTTGCTGAAGGAAATCCTAAGTAAATGGCCACAAAAACCAAATAATTCATCTCCATTCCATTCTCCCCAGTTTTTGTTAAAACCTTAGAATCAGAAGACGCGGTGACTCAGCCATAATCGTTAAATCCGACCCTTGGTACGAAGCCACCGGACATTATCATCAATTTGAGGATATCTCATCTCTAAGGTTACCCTTTTGAATAAATATTATTAAACTGTCACTGTATTCCGCAAGTTGAAGTTGTTCACAATTACAAAAAAAATTTAGAAAAATGATTTCACACTACGGAAAAACACTTCCACTACGGCAAAACCATAATATTGTGTTTAGTTTGTTAGTTGCTTTTTCTACTTTTAGAGCAATAGCGCACCAGGCGATTACTCCGTCAATTGTAAACCGATTCGAATGATTCATTTTTAGGGTTCCGTAGCCGAATGGCAAAAAACGGAACCCTTATAGATTCGTCATGTCTGTCTGTCTGTCTGTCTGTCTGTCCGTCCGTATGTCACAGCCATTTTATTCCGAAACTGTTAGGACTACAGAATTGAAACTTAGTAGGTAGATGCATTCTGTAAACCGCTTTCCGATTTTTATACAAAAATAAAAAATATAAAAGCTTAAGGGGGCATCCCATACATGGAATTGAAACAAAAAAAAATTTTCTTCAAACCTATACGTGTGGTGTCTATGGATAGGTCTTCAAAAATGACATTGAGGTTTCTAAAATAATTTTTTTCTCAAAGTCAATCATTTGAAAGATAGGCGCGTCTAAAGTGGTAAAATGTGTGTCCCCCCCCCCTCTAACTTTTAAAGTATAGGAGTGAAAAATCTAAAAAAAATATATGCTGTAGATCTCAATAAAAACTAACAACGAAAATTGGTTTGAACGAGATACAGTCAGCAGTTTTAGAGATATGGCGACCGCAAAGATAACTTTGTTTTTCATACAAACACTATGAAAAACAAATTTAATTTTGTAGTTGCGAAATATCATAGATATGGAATACTTAACTGTGTTACGGAACCCTACGAGTGCGAGTCCGACTTGCACTTGGCCAGTTTTTTGATTGGTAGGGTACACTTCCGAGATGGTTGTATTGTAATTTCATTGAAATTTGATAAGTATCTCCAGAGATATGACGATAAACGTCTGAAACTTGTTACTGAAATTGACTCGCAAGGCATTGAAGTCGGTTGTTTTAGTTTTTTAAACTATCTTAAAATATTATTAAATAACGAGCATGTCAATGTAAACACATTGAGGGCTAGTTTCAGCGGTACCCGATAAATAACAGCTTTCTATATTTGGTTAGTAGGCTCTACATATTAGAAGCGAACCTTCAGAAGACAACCAGAAGTTAAGGCTTCAAATAATTATCTAAGAGATAATAACGCCATATAAAGGTTTAAAAAATTTGGTAGAAGAGTTCAGGACTCCAACCATATGTTGTGATCTAATATTGGTCGGAGTTATTTATGTTTAACTAAACTAACACCATAACCGTCCATCTTAGACAAAATTGAGCCGAGCCAAGTCACGCTCAAGTTTGCGGTGGTGTTGGTTGACCAATGGTTTGGCCATTGCAAAATAAATATAGGAAATCTGTCGAGTTTAAGCGTTCCATAGTAGGGGCTCGGTCACGTTTTGATGAAACTACGAAAAAAGTGGAATTGTAGCGTCGTAAAAACGTATTTCGGCTCGATGACCGCGCGCGCTCGAAATAAACGCCTTGAATGGTCCAATGGTTGGCTTCGCAGGGTTAGCTTATTTAGATTCTGCTTATGAAGTGTAAGCGTGAACTTCGATATCTGTGGAATGATGATAGCACGTGATGACGTGTGAATTTGCCAAAGACATTTTACTATAAATAACTCGACTGTGCACTACAGGGCCAAAAGAGACCGACACCTGCACGGAGTTTATCCCTTTCTTTTGTGGGAACCACTACAGAAATATATATTTATGTTTATATATTACATATATATACATATATAAATTTATATAATATTATACTATACATAACCTGTGAACCTGTGAGTTTGGTAGCGATCGGATCAATCAATGCGAAGCCAAGGCGGGTCGCTAGTAATATTAAAAAAATCTAACATAAGTTACTACTAAAATTACACACCATTTGACATTTTTATGGAGCGAGCAGATCTTTCTTTTGATATCAGCCGCTATGACTATCATAAAACTTGCTCACATCTGGTACCTCCATAAATTTAGCTTCATGTAACAGTACATCTATCTAAACTATTATAAAAGGTTATTTATTTTTTGAACCAGTATTTTTACATTCTTGTTATACTCGTAGTTGTAGAGAAAACGCTGAAAGATCTTTGATGAAAATAAAACAAGCACTGGTCAAAATAATTTAAAAAAGTTTAAAAACTAAATACAGACTCCACAGGTGGTAGCAGCGTTATATCGATGTTCCACCTGACTTGATATGTAATAACTTTACATTTTATGATGAATATGTCATAATGTCATACTCCGATACGAAGTATCTTAATTCCTTTTTAGGGTTCTGTACCTCAAAAGGTAAAAAAAGGAACCCTTATAAGATCACTTTCTTGTCCGTCTGTCCGTCTGTCTGTCTGTCTGTCTGTCTGTCCGTCTGTCTGTCTGTCCGTGTGTCACCATCAATTTTCTCAGGAACGGGTGGACCTAGCAAGTTGTAATTTATACCAGATACTGAAGTATATAGTCCCTATTAGGTGTAGAAAAATCAAGGTCTTGAGTAAACACGGTAAAAAGACATGGGCGAATTTATATTTTCGCAAAAACTTGTAAGTACCAAAATGTACCTTAACTTTCAACTTTTTTTATTTTTCTAAATTTTTCCTTTACTTGTGCTGTAACCTTGCTTTTAACCAAAATTGACAATTGTAGGTCAACCGGAAGTACCCTATAGGTTTTGGGTCGAAAACCCTAAGGGTACTTCCCGTTGACCTAGAATCATGAAATTTGGCAAGAAGCAAGGTCTTACAGCAAAATAAAAAGCCAGATACTGAAGTATCTGGTATAAATTTCAACTTGCTAGGTCCACTCGTTCCTGAGAAAATTGGTGGTGACACACGGACAGACAGACAGACGGACAGACGGACAGACAGACAGACCGACAAGAAAGTGATCTTATAAGGGTTCTTTTTTTACCTTTTTGAGGTACGTAACCCTATAAAGAACTTTCATACAAAGTTTTCACCCCATTTGACCCTCTTCGGGGTGGAATTTCCAAAAATCCGTTCTTAGATAACCTCTACGTACTAACATAAATATACACTCCAAATTTGAAGTTTCTACGAAGAGCGGTTTATCCTGTGGGTAAATCAGTCAGTCAGTCACTCAATCAGTCAGTAGGTATGTCAGGACAAAGATTCTTATAGTATTAGATAGACTAGCGTTTGACCCCTATCTCACCTGTTGGTAAGTGACGATGTGGTCGAAAATGGTAGCATGCGTGGTGTAGAATTTAAATTGGCTCTCAAGGACAGCTCTTGGGACACACTAGTTTTTTGCGACAGATCTTTCACCTTGAGGGTGGTAGCGTCCAGGTAAACACTAAACAGTAAGTACCCTACTATACTACCATGCAGAGCGTGGCAAATACTATCATCATGAAATACAATGTCTTCTCTGATATAGTATTTTAGGTATAATATTAATAATTTCACAGATTGACAAGATTGATCAGAATTATTGACATAGCTTTTCGGCACAATTAATTATAGTTGATCCTGCAAACGTTTACATACTAAATAATGTCATCTTAAATACACAGTACAAAGTTAGGCTATGTATACACAGGTTATTAGCGGCTTTTGTAAGCGATTAAGCTAAGCTAAAATGCACGTTAGCTTCACTGCTATCAGCGCGAATTAATTAAGGTACTGACACACCGCAGCGTCCTGCGTGCGTGATCAAGGCGGCGATGAGATAGTGCAGTAGTATTTGTACCGACTGGTTCTCACCAAACGTGATCAGAAAACGATTGAAAAGTACTGAGATCGCGCCCCCAGATCGCAGGACGCCACGGTGTGGCCGTACCTTTATTGTATAAATTGTATTGGTAAACGTGTTGCATTTACCTACTCCTATTAGCCGGCAGGATATTTGAGCGCCTACGATTAATTATAGAATACAAAACAAAAACTTTATCGTAACAACTATTGATATATTTTATATTTAAACGAGCTATTCTTGGATATATATAATCATGTATGTAATATATATATTTTGCATATCTCTGTAAAGACTCTTTAACTATTTCGGTGTTCAATTTATATATATATGTATAATTGTCAGTAATAGTTGTATGTATATGTGCTTTTAAAATTTTAGTACCTTTCTTTGTAAATTTTCCTACAATTAGTATTTTTAGTAAAAACGCGATATAAAAAAAAAACCAAGTACACCTCGGACACCCAGGTACTACCACATTTTTTGCATGGCATCATGGTACCAACCCATGGTGGCATTAAGGTATCGTGAAATCAAGTAGAAACATAAACACAAAACATTTTGCGTCATTTCAAAAAAACGTAAATGTGTTATGCGTACCGTATCTAAGCAGAAAATTCACCGTACATTAAACTAAAACCGAAACCGATAATTTAGAGAAGTATTTTACGTTTCTCATTTTCAGCTACATTTGGCCAATTGTATTTTTTTTTAATTTTTTTTTATTCGTTTTAGTCAAGCGTTTGACCACTAACTCACCTGATGTTAAGTGACGATGTGGTCGACGATGTAGCACGCTTGGCTAGAAGATACCTATTCACTCGCGACTTGAAGACCCCTAGGTGGTAACTTTCCGTAAACACAGACTCAGGCAAGGAGTTCCAATCCCTGGCGGTACGTATGATAAATGTGGAAGCAAATCGCTTCGTTTGGATTGATGAAATATCCACCATGTAGCGGTAGCGTGTATCAGTAGGTCTGGTTGTCCGATTGAAAAAAGGTGATGGGGGAATAAGTTGGGAGGCACACTCTCCGAAATGTATCCGATAAAAAAACCGATAAACAAGCAACTCTGCGGCAATGCTCTAAGCTTTGGAGTCTTCTGCTAATGAGCTCGTCATTGTTGATTAGCCTCTTAGCTCTTCGCTCAATTGCCTCTAACGCCTCTAGTTGGTATTTAGCCGAACCGTCCCAGAGGTGAGAACAGTACTCCATACATGATCGGACTTGTGCTTGATAAAGATTGAGCATCTGTCCAGGTGTAAAGTACTGCCTCACTTTCGCTAGAACACCAAGCTTTTTGGAGGCTACTTGTGCTTTTGATTCGATATACGAACCAAAAACAACGAAAAAATTGGAGTAAAGGAAATGCCAAGGAGCTCAAGGTGGTTAGTTAACGGCACGGATACATTTCGGAAAGTAGGAGTCAGATGGAACTGACTCCGTTTTGCGGAGAAAAGACACGCTGGGTCTTAGTCGCATTGAAACTGACCAGGTTGGCTTTGCCCCATTCGGAGACTGCCTTCAGAGACAGATTCAAGCGCTCGACCATCGCCTCTCGAAGACACTGGATATATGCACCACTGGTGCGTGCTCCAGATATGTAGCTCTCTACAACAGTGCTATCGTCTGCGTACCCAAATATACCGGGCTTCAGGAGATCGTTAATATGTAGCAGAAAAAGTGTTGCAGAGAGTACCGATCCTTGAAGAACCCCGGCATTGATTGCCAAAAAGTCGGACGAGCAGTCTTCAACGACTACTCGAATTGACCGGTTCCTCAAAAAATCCGATATCCATGCACAGAGACCAGTGGGCAGTCCATACGATGGAAGCTTGCTTAGTAAGCTGTCGTGCCAAACCCTATCAAAGGCTTTCGAGATATCGAGAGAAACAGCAATGGCTTATCCGTGCTTCTCGATGGCTTCACTCCAGATGTGCGTGGCATACGCTAGAAGATCCCCAGTGGATCGACTTCAGAGAAATCCGTATTGTCGGTCGCTGAGGAGGTCGTTCGCTTCTAGGTATGCCAGGAGCCTGTTGTTCAGTACACGTTCCATAGTATAGTCTTGTAGAGTATGGAGTGACCGAGATTGGCCTGTAGTTGACAGGGTCAGCACGACGATCATCCTTCTTTGGGCACGGGCTGCACGTTAGTTAAATCCCGATACGATGCCCTGAACCTAGGTAGTCTCTACATGCATAGCGATGAATTTCGAGCGATAATCGTCGATACGAAAAGAGATGCAGATACCAACTGTCTAGCTGCATCTCATTCTAGCAGACGTTTGCGATGACAAGACGCATCGCTATCAATGTAGAGACCTTCAACCCTGGGCCGGTAGTCTCTACATGAATAGCCGATCAATTACGAGCGATAATCGTCGATAAGAAAAGAGATGCAGATAACAACTGTCTAGCTTCATCTTATTCTAGCAGACGTTTGCGATGACAGGACGTATCGCTATCAATGTAGAGACCTCCACCCCTGGTGTTAATATGAAGTGTTTTTTAAATATCGAAAACAATAAAATGTACATGAAATTCTAATGCAAGAGGTATCAATATTAACGAAAACGTAGGAAGGGACAGTCGTATCGGTTGTTTTAATTCATGAGCTTACACTAGTCCAGTCTGAAACATAATAAGCGTCTTCAGGCCAGCCCATCGCCACTCAGCTTACTAATTCGATGGGCTATGTCGATGACTTTGTTTCTCTGTCGGATCACCTCGTTTCGGATTCGATCCTTCAGAGAAACTCCGAGCATAGCCCTTTCTAACTACTATACATCCACAACATCCACTCAACAACTCGTTTACCCCGTTGGAGTAAAGGATACACTTCTAACCGAAGGGTGCCGGTTCAAATCCTAGCACAGGTGTTCGTCTACAGATGCTAGAAGTATATTAAATGAATGTTCCGCCTGACTTGCTACCATAATGTAGCTTACCACCATTACAGAGATAATCTGCCGCCATAACCTTACTGTATTCCGGCAGCACACAGTCCTTGAGAGTCAAAGTATTCTAGGCCTAGCGTGTTCACCATCTTCGACCACATCATCGCGTACAAGGCCAAACGCAAGCTTATAATATAAAATATAAAAAAAGGTTTATAGCCGCCCCATTGCCACTTCAGAGAGTTTCCACTCAAGAATATCCTTTACTTTCATCGCTTGCCCATCGATACATTTTCCTTGTGTAAACCACGCTCCAGTAATTTTATAGGTAATGAGCCGTTACCAGTAAGCTTGATGTGTACACAGCCTTAAACGTATGTAATACAATAGTGGGATAAATGGTCCGAGCAATGCGTGTTACGAATACATAGCATTCCTGGAGTGAATAGGCTATTCTAAAGCAATACTGTTTAGGCATATTAGCCATTCATGCTGTTCATGAGATTGCCGAGAGACTTGTGTTGTGATAAAAAATACTATAGCTAGATATATAGATTAATATACTATTAACTAAAAGCCGCAATTTTATTCGCTTTTTTGCCTTGAGTATTTATAAATATTGTACAGTAGAACATACTCAAACATTACGAAAAGTAGAAGATTGTTTGGACGTTTGTTACTTAAGGGGGTACAATTTCCATACAAAAGTATAATGCACTAATATGAGTAAATGGAGTAAAAACTTGGAATGAAATCACATCTTTTGGTCTTGTATAATTCTTTTCATGTCGGAAAATTTATATTAAAGCTTATCAATCAAATTAGGTAAATAAATTTCCCGACATGTAAAGACTTATTCAAGACCAAAAAATGTGATTTCAGTGCAAGTTTTTACTCCATTTACTCATTTAAGTGCATTATACATTTGTATGGAAATCGTACCTTAGTAAATCACTCCAAAACAATTGAATGGATTCGGATGAAATGTATAATAACACATATTGCTTATGATCTAATTTTGGACATAAATAGTAATAAATAACAGCATCGTGGTACGACTCATGCTGCGCTGTGGGGTTGGTGAGAATAATTTTCGTAACACGCCCCGCCGGTAGCACAAGTCGTAGCATATTTAATGGGGATAGTGAAAAAAATAACTAGAAAGTAAAAGCAGAAGAGCGGGCAACCTTAGTCATGTAATCGGTATAGACCAAAGCTCCTGTGAAGTTATTTTTTAAATCATATATGCTAACGTTTGACCACTATCTCACCTGTTGGTAAGTGATGATGCGGTCGAGGATAGTAGCAAGCTATGCCTAGATTAGAAACTGGCTCTCAAGGATAGCTGCCGGAACACATTAGAAGTTTGACAACAGATTTTCTAACTTGAGGGTGGTAGCTGGCCAGGCGGGCACTAGATAGTGTCCTACCACCATGCGGGGTTTGGGGGTTTATTAACGATGTTTTTCCTTTACCGGAGGGCCAATGTGAAAGCGCACACAAATTTTGCGATACACAAATCCATTGGTGTACGTCGTTGATTGAAGTCTTACTAGTGTTATTATTATTAGGGCCAGTTTCACCGGTACCTGATATAGCTATTCGTAACATCTGACAGATTTTTGACAGCTTTTATAGGGCGTCATCTGTCAGATAACTATCTGACACTTGATCAGGAAACGGTGAAACTGGCACTTAATGTAATAAATAATATTTATAAACTAAATGCAAAACGTTTGTGAGTATGGATGGAAGGATAGATGACTCTTTCACTTAAATCCGGCTGGATAGGTTCGGATAAAATTTGGCACTTATAGTACATAACCTGAATTAGCCGTGTTTACTTTCTAACGCGGGAAGTTTGGTCAAAAATAATCGTATTACTTACAGAATTACTCACATCTGAATTGTATACTTTTCTAAATCATCTACTCATATTATCCGGGAAATTTGCGATTGCACATTTCCCATCACTACTACACCAAGAAAAAACAAATTACCCACTTTTATATTCTGATAGAAAATCTATACAAGTCAGAGAGTTTGATCACGTATTACGTAGGCATGTCGCAAGAATGCGAGGAGATTACGGGGCGTTACGAGGCTACGTAGTACATCGACATTCTACTTTGAACGTGCAAGAGATATTAAGACTACGTGACGATTCATTTTTCTTCGGTTGCTTATCTTCTATTGATCGGTTTTAGGAAGGAGTTTAGACGAAGAGCTGGATTATTAACTTGATATTGCGGGAGGTAAGCTGAAAGTTGAAGCGTGACTCGACATTTTTGTAGTTAGGGGTTTAAGCTTAAGTGCACAAAAGTTTTTGTGTTTAAATTAAATAGATCGTAAAATGATAATAATAATTTATGATCGTACAAAACGAAAAAACCGACTTCTCCTAAAGTACTGGCTAGTTATAATCATGTCATCTAAGTATACAAATTTGCTTATATTGTTTATCTCCATATCTCCAGAGATAATTGTCATAGCTCGATAAAATTTAAATGTAATAAAACGGAAGGCATAATCTCTCAAACAAAAAGAGTTTTTCAAATCGGTTAACATTTTACGGAGTTCTGAGGTAACAAACATAAAAAGAAAACACAGTCGAATTGAGAACCTCCTCATTTTTTGTGCAGTCGGTTAAAACTAGTTTTGTGTTAACCTTTGTTATTATGTGTAAACGAATATATTTATGACGAGAGCCCCTTTGGTTTTAAGGATAGATGACATGTTTAAGCGAGAAGTTGCCGGTTCAAATCCTAAAACGGGTGTTCGTTCACAGGTGGATTTGCCAGCAAAAAGTAGCTAACCACCATCAAGGAAAAAATCTGCTGCCGAAATTCTAAGCTACTTTTTGGTAATGGTGATAGTGAATACTCCGACTCTCATGGCTCCTCTACATGATGGGCCATCATGATGGCCCATCGTAGTGGGCCACCATATAGAGGGCGTAGTGGCGTAGGCTGGCTTGTGGTGCGTACGATGCCGGCGGAATGGCCGCGGTGTCGGTTTTTCGCCCACACATCAAAGGTAGTGGGCCAGCGATGGCGGTACGCATCTACACGTCGGCCATTACTCAGTTTGCGCTCGAATGCGGTGGAGAGCAGACGTGCAGAGTACCTCGTGTGTGTCAAGATGTCGACTGCCTGGCCGCATAGCGAAATACTAAAATTTTTGTAATATTTTTTTTTTAATTTTAAAATTTTTTATAATTAAAAAAAAATAATTCCACGTCCATTTTGTTGAACGCTAAGATCACAACTGAACATCGCCATTGTGTAGATCCTTTTCAACCATCGCATGGCCATTTTGCTGGACAAGCGCTGGCCCATCATGTAGAGGAGCCATCAAGGGATGTGTTTGTTTTGTAGGTAGTTTGAACCAAGACGATATGTTTTTATTTCAAAAAAAATACACGTGGAAATACCCAACAATGCGTGTGGGAAGGTTTCATATGTCACAGAAAATTAAAACAACCCTTCGAAGAAAAACAATATTTGTAATATTTACCTTAACACCTACAAGCAAATAGAAATCTCTGTAACACGTACATTAAATAAACGTGCCTGTAGGAGTGATTTCTCCGAAAACGTTTTATCACCGTTAAAACTAATCTACGCAAAACTGTAGACGACGCGAAAATGTGAGTAAGAACTCAATTCCAATCCGCACGTGCCGCCTATAAAAACGCATTTCTAAAATCCGTAGAAACGTCGATCTCCGAACGAATCTCACATTATTTGGGAATCGTAAACCATCGGTCGGGAAAAATGTTGTAAAAAGGCGATAAAGTTATTTATAGACGTGTTTATCCTATCGACTGCGCCATTCCTCAGGTATGGTATTTGTGTTTACAGAAGCGTTAAAAGATTTGGCGTGCCGCAGACATGTAGTCGATATGTGTGAGTCATAATAGATAAATAAGATTGATTCGTTATTATACCCAACCAAATGTTCTTGTAAATAAAAGAAACGAAACAGATACTTGAACTGACATTACTGTTAGCAGATGTGAAGCGGTCGAAACTATGTGCGAAGAACATTTCTACACTTTTCTTTACTGTATAGAGTACTAATATATATTGGGAAACTATATTTTAGTAACTGACCGTAACGATTGTGTAATTCAAATCTCTGAATATATATGTAATATAATATATTTGTATATATAATATATATGTAGGATTTTTCATTTCGATAGATAGCAACACTAATTTGTAGACGAAGATATATTATCTGTGTAATCTTTGGAACGTTTTTATGCTTTACATCCAAAGCCTGTTTTATTTGTACGTGGAACATCAAAAGTGTAAGCGAGTAAGAAAATCTAGTTGCTCTCTCTCTCATTTTTTCACGACGAAGAAAGAACGTGTGTGTTCGGAATTGTATCGTTAAATATTAAGAATTACTGAAATAAAGTGAAAAAGCTTCTGCAAAACAGCCTTTTACTGGACAGCAAGCTCTACCCCACCCACCCCACAACTCTCGCCCGGGATTATTCCGAGAAAAAAGTTTGGGTGTGACGACGACAAAAACGTGGCAAAGAAGGCAGCTGTAAGACGTGGCTGGCCGGCTCTTTTACCACAATAAGACGAAGAAAAACAACGATGGCGGAAGCGGCAGACGGCAAAAATACGCACAACGACGCAAAATGTTTTACGACGATGGATGCAGTTCCAACATACACCGGAGACGACTTAACCTATACGTCCACAAAATGGACGCAAGATCTAGAAGATAATGCGGAGATCTTTGGATGGTCAGCGCAACAGAAGCTGATAATAGCTCGTAGATCGCTTAAAGGAACAGCTGAATTATGGTTGAAGACTGAAAGAACTTTTAAAACATACGATGAATTAAAGGCGGCACTGCTGCGTGAATTTCCTGAGGTCATCGATAGTAAGCGTATGCACGAGATAATGAGCAGCCGAAAAAAGCGTGCTGGAGAAACTTACTACCAATATTTATTAACTATGAAAGAACTTGGTAAACGAGCAAAATTCCCCGATTATGTTGCGGTGCAGTACATTATAGATGGCATCATGGATACTGAGATAAACAAAATTATGTTCTATGGGGTGACGACGTATACACTCCTCAAAGAGAAACTATCTCTTTATGAAACATTCAAAGAAAAGAGTAAAAAACAAGAATTAAAGAGTCAGCGGACAATTATGAAACCGACCAAAGTCAAAGAAGCAGATGGAAAAACAACACAACGCTGCTTCAAGTGTGGCGAGTTAGGGCATCTTTCTAGTACATGTTCTCATAAGATTAAATGTTTCAGATGTAACGGCTATGGTCATATAGGCAAAGATTGTACTAATGTTATCCAGAGAGATATTCCACCGTCTACGAGTCAGAAGTCAACCATGGGCCAGCGTTCGATGCTCATACAACAAGAGTCCTCGGAAAGAACGGTAAACACTGAGAAATCAATATGTGATATTGCTTCAGGTGAGCGTTCAGACTATTTAAATGTCAGTCAATGCGGTCAGTGTTCACATAGTCAAAATATAAATGTTCTTAATGTCGGAAAGTGTTCAAATTTAAATCAGAGCGTTAAGAGTATTCAGATTAAAGACATAACTGTAGATAACTGTTTAATAGATACAGGTAGCGAGTTAAATTTGTTAACGTTGGATTTATTTAGTAAATTAAATGTAACTAAGTATGATGCTGAAGAGATGTTAATGACGGGACTGGGTTCATGTAAAGTTTATTCGATTGGTAAATTCAATATTCAAATGAAGATAGATGGCCACAGCTATGATGTTATGTTTTACATTGTTCCAACTAATGTTATTCCGTATACGGTGATATTAGGTCAACCTTTTTTGATGAATACAATTACAGTAATTGATAAAGGTGAAATTGAAGTAAGGCCACAGTTTTATGATAGTTCATACCTGATGTGTGTGCTTTCTTCAGAAGAAGATATAGCTATTTCCAGCGAAAAACCTATCGTTCAGGATATAATAAAAAATTATAGGCCGATACAAACTAAAGAAGCCCCTATAAAGATGAAGATAATTTTAAAAGACGATATACCTGTCACACAGCGACCAAGACGACTCGCTCTGACTGAAGAAGAAGTTGTGAAGCATCAGATTGATGAGTGGTTAGAAAAAGGCATTATACGCCCCAGTTATTCAGAATATGCAAGTCCACTTGTATTAGTAAAGAAGAAAGATGGAACCAACCGAGTTTGTGTTGATTTCAGAAAAATTAACCAGAAGATGGTTAAGGATGAATATCCTTTACCGATTATTGATGATCAGATAGATAAGTTGAGCAAGGCTCGAGTATTTAGTACGATAGATCTCAAAAATGGATTTTTTCATTTGCCGATTGAAGAAGACTCGATAAAATACACAGCGTTTGTGACCAACAACCCTGAAGGTCAATATGAGTTCCTAAGAGCACCATTTGGACTCTCAATATGTCCAAAATATTTTACACGGTTTATAAACATTATATTCTCAGATTTTATAAGAAAAGGAATTATTTTAATTTTCATCGATGATATAATTATATTAGCAGAAGACGAAGATCAAGCAGTTCAGAGACTCCAAGATGTCTTGAAAGTTGCAGCTGAATATGGTCTTGAAATCAACTGGAAGAAGACACAAATACTACAGCAATCAGTCGAATACCTAGGACACATTGTTTCAAATGGAACGGTTAAACCATCATCAGAGAAGACTAACGCAGTTATGAGATTTCCAGAGCCAAAGAGTTTAAAAGAAGTACATAGTTTCATCGGATTGACATCCTATTTCAGAAAATTTATTCAAGATTATGCTACGATTGCTAAGCCACTGAGTGATTTACTAAAACGAGGAGAATTCTATTTTGATCAAGAACAAAGATGTGCATTTGAAAAATTAAAAGGTAAATTATGTTGTGAACCTGTTCTTAAAATTTTTGATGTGCAGCTAGAGACAGAACTTGACACGGACGCATCTAAGCATGGATATGCAGGCATTTTAATTCAAAAAGATCCGGTAGATTGTAGTATGCATCCAGTTCATTACATGAGCAGAAAGACGACAGAGTCTCAGCAAAAATATAGTAGCTATGAACTAGAAGCAATGGCTGTTATAGAAGCGGTGAAGAAATTTCGAAGATATCTAATTGGAATTCCATTTAAGATTGTAACAGATTGTGAAGCATTTCAGAAAACACTTTACAAAAAAGATGTATCAGCTAAAGTAGCTAGATGGATATTGTTCCTACAAGATTTCAACTACGTTATTGAGCATAGAAAAGGTGATAAAATGCAACATGTCGATGCGCTTAGCAGAAATATATGTGTGGTGAATACAGAACTACATGCTAGAATAAAGAAAGCTCAAGATGAAGACAACAGCTTAAAAGCAATTAAAGAAGTTCTCAAGAAGAGTGAATATGAAGATTATTTTTTAGAAAATGATGTAATTTATAAAGGAGTACAGAAGAAGTTGGTGTTACCAGAGATTATGGACTTAGAAATGATCAGAAGAGTGCACGGAGGAGGACATTTTGGGAAGAAGAAAATCAAAGATATAATAGAACGAGATTATTATATAAACCAGTTGGATAGTAAAACTGAAAAAGTTATATCAACATGTGTACCATGTTTACTGGCAAGCCGAAAAGCAGGAAAGAAAGAAGGACTTTTAAACCCTATAGAAAAAGGAGATTTACCATTATATACTTTGCATTGTGATCATTTAGGACCATTAGATGCAACCAAGAAGTTATATAACTATATACTAACGGTGATTGACGGATATACAAAATTTGTTTGGATTTATCCAGTAAAAACGGTGACAGCTAAAGAAACCGTAGACAAAATTAAACAACATCAAAAAGATTATGGCAACCCAAGACGAATAATAACTGATCGAGGTACAGCTTTTACAGGAAATGAATTTCAGCAGTATTGTTTAGAAGAAGAAATTGAACACCTTACCATAACAACAGGAATCCCACGTGGTAACGGTCAGGTAGAAAGGATGAACCAAATTATTATATCTGTACTGGCTAAAATGTGTATAGAAGAACCAGGACATTGGTACAAGTATGTCAGCAAACTTCAGAGAGTTATCAACAGTACATACCAGCGATCTATCAAAACATCACCATTTGAACTGTTAATGGGAACCAAGTTAAGACTAAATGAAGACATCAAAATTTTAGAATACTTAGAAGAAGAAAATATCAAAGAATTTACAGAGAGAAGAGAAGAATTAAGAAAGCAAGCAAAAGCTCAAATATTAAAGATTCAAGAGGAAAATAGAAAAACCTATAATAAAAACCGGAAAGACGGAGAAAAGTACAAAATAGGCGATATAGTAGCCATACAAAGGACGCAATTTGGAAATGCTTTAAAATTAAAACCAAAATTCTACGGACCATACAAAATCACAAAGGAGCTAGGAAAAGATAGATATGAGGTCGAAAAGCTAGACCGAAGTAAGGAAGGACCGACAAAGACCACATCCGGAGTAGACTACATGAAGCGGTGGCCTTAGTTCAAACTTACCTGTATAAAGTCATCTACTTTACATTAAAATTTATTTTAAAATACTTGAAAGCATATTGGGCATGGCACTCTATCTCATCTCATCTCATCTCTAATCTCATTATTGTTATAACTTAAATTCATGAAGAAACAACAAAATTGTTATTGAATTCTGTATAATTATACTACATATTGAAACAATGTATGTATTCAAGTAGAAAGAGTTGTGATTGTAACAACACATAAGGGCAAAGAAGCTCATAACAAATAGTATGTACTTATTTGTTCTATGTAAATGAAGAATTATGTTTCACAGATGTAATTTGTATGTAAACCTAAAATAATGTATGTTTTCTAATCTATTTAAATAAGATGCATGTTAAGATAAGATTGTATATTTACTACTTATAGTTAAAACCTAAACCTTACTACCTAGTTGCATAATTTTAAAATAACCTATGTATGTTTTAATGAGAAGTTAGTTAAAAGAATAGAAGTTATGTTTAAGTCGTTTGTTAATTAATAATTGTTAAGGATATGGTTATGGGTAAGAAATAATAAGAGATTAGTTTCAAATAGTGTATTGTGTAAAAAAGGGTTTCAAGTTAAAATAAGCTGTAAGAAAGTAGATTATTAATTTATAATAAGTACATTGGCACCAGTTATTAAGTTATTTAAGATGTAAGTTTTAATGCAGAATAGTTTATGTTAAGAGTCAATATTGTGTCGAAGTTAAGCATCAGTTAATAGTTTTGTGTATTTTATGAAGATCAGTATAAGAGTTTTGTTTAAATTGTAAAGCGAAGAGAAATTTGTAATATTGTAACGTAGAGTCATATGAGAGCTAAATTTGTTTTTGTTTAACTTAACGTAGAAGCAGTCTGAGGCCAGACTATATTGCAGGAAGGCCGAGTTGTAGGATTTTTCATTTCGATAGATAGCAACACTAATTTGTAGACGAAGATATATTATCTGTGTAATCTTTGGAACGTTTTTATGCTTTACATCCAAAGCCTGTTTTATTTGTACGTGGAACATCAAAAGTGTAAGCGAGTAAGAAAATCTAGTTGCTCTCTCTCTCATTTTTTCACGACGAAGAAAGAACGTGTGTGTTCGGAATTGTATCGTTAAATATTAAGAATTACTGAAATAAAGTGAAAAAGCTTCTGCAAAACAGCCTTTTACTGGACAGCAAGCTCTACCCCACCCACCCCACATATATATATATATATATATATATATATATATATATATATATATATATATTATATATATATATATTATATATATACATGTATATATTTACACACACAGTTTACAGTATATTCTGTATATACTGTATATCGATAACAGGACAAGCACAACGCTCAACTGATGGTATGCAATGACGTCAACTTCATACAGATGTAGATGCAATAGAAAATTTTGGATAGCCATAAAGATGCCCAGTAATAATCTCTGCAAACTTTGTCATTCAAACCGAAAGACATTGCTTTTTTACGGCAGAATTAACTGGTAAAACTTTACCCTGTAGTACTGCCCCAGGTGGACTAACAAAAGTCTTACCACTACGATATGCAACTCAAAGAGAAAAGTCATTGTGATGCCATAAGATTAATAAATAATCATATTAAATCACAGATTAAGTTTTAGTGGAAACGTTCGTATACAAACGTTAACTTAAAATAACAGTTTATAAATAGTTCGTATTATAATACGAATACGTTATTGTGATACCAATGCAATTTTATCCGACTTCCATTAGGAGGAGGTTCTCAATTTGTCCGTATGTTTTTTTTATTATGAATGTTACGTGATTATGTATATACTCCGTCAATTGTGAACCGATTCGAATGATTCTTTTTTTAATTGGTAGGGTACATTTCCAAAGTGGTCCTAATGTAATTTCATCAAAATCTGAGTAGTATCTCCAATAAACGTCTCAAACTTGCTACCGAAACTGACTCGCGCGGCATGGAAGTCGGTTGTTAATGTTTGATCAAACTCTGGGAATAGATCTTTTTGTCGATTATTCGCAGGTGTCCTTACTATAAAATGATGTTTTATATCTGATTTGAAATCTATTTTAATAAACCACTTTTACTCGTCTTAAAGCGTATATATGAAACTAGCTGTGCCCCGCGGTTCCAACCGCGTTAAAAAGTATCCTATCAAATCAAATCAAATCATTTATGAATCGGGTAACCCGTTCATTACAAAAACATTATTTTACACACAAAAATATATCATGAAAAAAATATGAAAGTACTTATATCATCATGGATCATCATCATCCTATGACCTAAACCATAATATTGGCTAACACTGTGAAAAATTTGAGCTAAATATTGGTGTTAATAACCCATCGAGGTACATGTAAACCAGAGGTGCTCATCATAAACTGACTTACGTGTCGAGTGGCGCGCGATCGGTTGTAAGGAGTACTAAACTAACGCTATAAACTAAGCGAGATGTAGATTGAGCACTGCTTTTTAAATGAACGTAGAGCTAGTTCGCGATGCGTCATCTGGTACGTAGTACACATATATACATCGATGTAATAACCTATTGTTAAAACTTAAAGCTACTTATATTCTACATCAATTTTAACAAATTCCACTAGAACGTGAGTCTTGATGTCAGAGTAGGTCTTCGAGCATTTACCAATGGAGATGTTAACGTTGTAATCCGCAAACATTTTTTTCTGCCGATACTTACGGGGGACGAGGTAAACAAGCATTGCACACACACAAATCACTCACGTGTCAATGTGCGCTTTTCACAGTGGCCCTCCAGTGAAGTAAAAACATCGTTAAGAAACCAACAACCTCCACATGGTGGTAGGACACTATCTGGTGTCCGCCTGGCCAGCTACCACCCTCAAGTTAGAAAAACGTGTTCCGGCAGCTATCCTTGAGAGCTAGTTCCCATTCTAGGCCTAGCGTGCTAACCATCTTCGACCGCATCATTACTTACCAACAGGTGAGATAGTGGTCAAACGCTAGCCTATAACGTATAAAAAAAAAAATATGGCCAGCAGAGGGGTACGCCTTGCGTTGACATCTCCTTTAATATAAAATGTTGAATATAATCGGTAAATGCTTGAAGGAGTAGGTAGTAAACTAAGTTTCCATTTTACTCCTAAGACTATGTATATAAATAGAGATACTATTTCCACAAGAAAACTTTCCGGGCGACCTCAAGTGAAGTATAACAACAGAACAAACATTTATTAGCTCAGTTGCCGAGGAGTATATGAAACAGAAAAGTAATATCATTAAGCCCTACCTGCCTATACCGCCTACGGAGTTACAGTAAGGACCGGTACACACCAATGCTACGCTAAGCGGAGCGAGTGAAGTGTGTCACTGACAAGCCTTGAATAGATACCGCAAGGAGTATAACAAACGCGTACATCGATGCAATTGCAGCTTATAGCTTAGCTTTTTTATTCTTATTAGACACCAATTTGAATCTTGGTTTTAGTTTTGACCAAGTGAGAGAAATAATTGCATTTATTTTTGAGATTTGGCGGCAATGACAAAACGTTCACATAATGCGGCACTGGTCGTAACTAAAGTCGTATTCTAAGACTATGATGCATAACAGCTGTGACGACGTTTTCACAGTTTATAGGAGCATCTTATATCGACGTTCCGCCTGACTTGCTACTAAAAAGTAGCTAACTATCATCAAGGAGAAAATCTGCCGCCATAAACTTTACTGTGTTCCAACAGCCTGAGAATCAGAGTATTCTAGGCCTAGCCTTGTTCACTATCTTCGACCACATCATTACTTATCACCAGGCGAGATAGTGGTCAAACGCTAGCTTATAAGATATAAAAAAACGACGAATCTTTTTTATTTTTAATGGTTGTTAATATCTAAAGTTTAACAAGATATTTGCATTAGGTATACTTTTTAAACGTTTTAAAGAAAGGCCAAGTCAAGAGTACCTGTAACCGGCGAGCATGTATGAAGGCGCTCATGGAAAGTGGAAGAAGCAAAAGACGTATGTCAGGATCGTAGCTTGTGGAAAGAAGTAGTCTCTGCCTACCCCAACGGGAAAAAGGCGTGATTTTATGTATGTATGTATTATTACAAAGTTTCCGATAACTTGTTGTAAGGGTTATTTTTAACCGACTTCACAAAAAAAGGAGGAGGTTCTCAATTCGTCTGTATGTTTTTTTTTTTTTTTTTTTTTTTGTATGTTACGCGATTTCTCCGTCAATAGTGAACGGATCCAAATGATTTTTCTTTTAATAGGTAGGATACGTTTCCGAGGTGGTTCCACTTTAATTTTATCGAGATCTGATAAGTATCTCCAGAGATATGGAGATAAATACCTGAAACATAGGAGAATATACTGGTTTTAGTAGAAGAGTCCCAAGAAGATTATACACAATGGAGGTTGCTATTGGATATACTTTTGAAGACTAAAAAATATGACCTTGAATAATGTTTTTACATCTTTCTTCTCGTTGATTTTGGTTATTGACAGATATTCTTACGGTAACTGTGAGCGAGATAGAAATAAAGGTGGGGATAATACATTTTTTTTTTATATCTTATAGGCTAGCGTTTCACCACTATCTCACCTGTTGCTAAGTGATGATGCGGTCGAAGACAGAGAAGTGGACTAGAATGGGATCTGGCTCTCAAGGATAGCTGCCTGAACACATAAGATGTTTGGCGACAGATTTTCTAACTTGAGGGTGGTAGCTGGCCAGGCGGACACTAGATATGTCCTACCACCATGCGGGGGTTGTTGGTTTCTTAACGATGTTTTCCTTCACCGGAGGGCAACTGTGAGAAGCGCACATATATTTTTCGATCGAAAAATTCATTGGTGCACGGCGGTTTGAACTCGGTACCACGGCATCAAAGCCGACGGTTCTCGCAATTACGCCACCGGGCCCTCAATAAATAATTATATATTAATAATTATAATAAATAATTAGATATAAATATAAATAATTTGTCTTCACAGGAATGTTCTACCGGGCAAAGTCTTGTTAGGGTGCAAACTTTTTTAAACATACCTAAGATTTTTTGACATGCCATGACGTTTGCCGAAGATGGCGGCCATTTTAGTCCCGCGACACTGCATACATTATTAAATAACTCAGAATTATGAACGTACTTTGTGCCAACCAACACTGCAAAAAAAAAATTATAAGCATAATACCACAGATTATATAATAGTTACTACGTAAATAATACTTTCCGTTGTTAGGTTGGCTACACAGTGCTTTCATAATTCGGGTTTCAACAATATAGGAAAGTGCCTCTTATAACGTAGTAGAGTGATTCAGTACTCTGTTGGCCATATAGCGGCAAGTAATGTTAATAATCGCAAATAATACTTTTTTATATTCATTTTGGAATACAACTAGTCCGTGTTATAAAAGTATTTGGAATTATTGTAATAAAATAGACAATTAATTATCGTGTGTGTCAGATGCTTTAATTGCACAGGGCCATTTTGAACATTGTCCTTTGATACCTTGATGACATCATTATTACTAGTGAATATTTTCACTTTAGCGCGGCATTTAAAGTCAATTTTTTTAGGGTTCCGAACCCAAAGGGTACCAAATGAACACTTTCTGAGACTTTGTTGTCCGTCCGTCCGTCCGTCCGTCCGTCCGTCCGTCCGTCCGTCCGTCCGTGTATCCGTCCGTCCGTATATACATATGTGCGCACTTTACAGATCTGTATCTTCTTAACCGTTATAGGTACATACTTGTATATCCGTCAGTGTATAACGGCCCAGACACCAAATGTAATAGATGCATGTAATTTAATTAAAACTTGATATGCACTAAAAAGGGTAAAATAAATTACTTAAAATTATTTTAAGCGCTACCCACTTATCTATTTGAAGTCGGTGCCAGCCAAGTCTATTGGATAGTAGATAGATACTATGTATGTAGTAGTAGTAAGTAGGTACATGTAGGTTAGTAAGTAGGTAGATACATGTAGGTATTATCTATCTACTACCTATTAGACTTGGCTGGCACCGACTTCAAATAGATAAGTGGGTAGCGCTTATAATAATTTTAAGTAAATTATTTTTCGCTTTTGAGTGTCTGTTTGTGATTATGAAGTCGGTTTTATTTTTTTTGAAAAATAACTTATTAATACCTAGATGTTTCCGAGAACTTAAGCGTTGGAGGGATGAATGAGTTTTATATATAAGAAACTACGTGTTTCAGACGTGTATTTATTTCTATCGACTTGATTGTGTTAATATTTACGTGAGTAGAATATAATATATTTGATTTAGGAATGTAGTACAAAAGTTTTGCGAATTATATATACCATCCTTGCTTTAAGAAAGCGAGATTGTAGGTATCTTGTGTCTTGGCTGGAAATTATAAAGTACTTTTAGTTATATTTTGTGAAAGTTGATTCTTTGTTTTTTTTATTTACGTTGTGTACGTCAGCCACTTACAGGTACAGGTCAGGTACTTTAAAAATGTTTATTCTGTTACGTAATATATAAACGCTATCCTATATTAATCGGCTTTAAAAAGAGGGAGATTCTCCGTTTATTTGCATTATTGTTCTTGATTTTTCATGTACGATTATGTTCAGCGATTTTTCTGACATTTGTGGACCGATTTTCAACATTTATTTTTTTATTCGAAGGAGAGGGGAGGTGGTTGCATTGTAAATTCATCGAGAATGTATGAGATATGGAGATAACACCTCAAACTTGCCTAGCCAGTTTTTTTTGTTATTAAACGATTCTAAATTATTTGAAGCTGCGTTTTACGTTCACGCTTACATAAATTGTACATCGTCTAGGAAGCAGGTGCCTGAACTTAAACTTGTCCTAGCTAGTATTATGTCATGATGTCAAAGTTGACGTCATATTAGTCTCCCTGGATTTCCGTATTTATACGTAACTACGGCTAACTTTAATGATATCCCTGTCGTGCAAATAGGTACGCAGCGGTCGAGTTTCAGAATGCCACCGTGTCAACAGTTACCTAACGTTGATGTAGTTAAACTGTGAGGTAAATGTAGGCTAAACGGATATTAATGAGGTGGTTACTGACCTACGTACTAGTTTTGATAACTTTGAACCTTCGAGATCTGAAGATATTGTACAGTCTTCTCTTTGCCGTGATTACAAGTTTTTTGTCAGATACGTGTCGAAACGTGCGCCACTCAATGAAGGCTATCGCGTGTAAAATTTTTGGTAAAGGCGCTAGTGTGCTACAAGGTCTGCGAAATGTTGACAACCTTCAATATAGAAGTCAATGTATCTATCCTTTACGCCAATGGACCCTCAAACGTCAACAATAATATTCCATCATATTATAATCAATTTTACCCCACTATATGCACACCACCTAGACCCACCCACAAGCAAGTAAATCATATCATTAAATTTCAACATCTTTTTTAGGGTTCCGTAGCCGAATGGCAAAAAACGGAACCCTTATAGATTCGTCATGTCTGTCTGTCTGTCTGTCCGTATGTCACAGCCATTTTATTTCGAAACTGTTATGACTACAGAATTGAAACTTGGTATATAGATGTATTCTGTGAACCGCTTTCCGATTTTTATACAAAAATAAAAAATATAAAAGTTTAAGGGGGGCATCCCAAACATGCAATTGAAACAAAAAAAAAATTTTCTTCAAACCTATACGTTTGGGGTGCCTATGGATAGGTCCCTACAAGTGCGAGTCCGACTTGCACTTGGCCAGTTTTATTTAATTTATTGTCATCAACCAGCGGGTATACCTGATTTAATAAATATATAAAAATAATAACGTCAAAAATAAAACAAAAACTATGTTTCTACATATGGCCGTTGAAGACTGAAAAAATCGAACCGATGTGCCTCAAATCGATTTTATTTTTTAATAAAACCGGGCATGCACTAGGCACATTCGGTCACATTTCTTTGTTTAGCGTAGTAGCACACACCGAGCGTCCTTTAGTTAACGATAGTTTTAGAACAAAGTTCGTAATATTATTAATAACATCTGTGTTTAAAACTTACCAAGTTCTGGCAACTGGCGCGTGGCAGACGTAGATGTACCTCTGGACTGCCAGCGCCAGGGTCAGCCAGATACTGGCAGTGTGGAACATTGCTGGGATCACCTGGCGGAAAACAGATAACATAATTAGACAGATAAACGTTTTATTGTAACAACAATACGAAACTAAACTGAAATTAATATATTTATTTAATCCACATAGAAATAATTAACTAATGACGATAGCAAAATTATATAACTACAATATATAATACCTATCTATACTATAAATATAAAAATACAGAACCTAGGTCACTACCTGCCGGTAATGTTCCCAATAAGCTAGCGACGTTACTCATTGTATAGCTAGGCTAATACGTTGGCCAAGGTCACGGTCACGGGTGATGTCAATTAGGCGTCTGGACAACTTCTTAACAAAACCCCGGATAGCTGCCGGAACACATTAGATGTTTGGTGATAGAATTTCTTAACACCATGCAAGTTTATTAAATATAATTGATACAAGCTTGCCCAACACCTGTGTCCAACCAGCTTATGATGAGGTTATCCATTACTACTGTGAAAATAAGCACTAAATTGTTCATTAGAAAACTCTAAACATGACAGAATCCTGTACTTGCCGCGACGACTTCTAACGTTGTGTGGGCTAATAAATTCAATATAAATTCATTATCTTTTGATATAGTCAATTATAGCTCCAGTCTAATGAGGGTATTTCAGGGTAAATAGCCGTCCTATATCCAGTATCCGGTGGTGGTTAGGCTGTAACAATGTCTTCGAACAATAGGCTATACAGTTCGGTGCAACAATAGACTCCGCTTTGCGGATATTTTCGCTTTAAACCGTAATTACAGGCTCTATAGAGAGAGTTTAATATTTAGTAGAGGCCACGAAAACAAGCGGATGTACTTATCTGTGTTATAGATCTCAAAAGGTATCGTAAAAGATCTCATGTGGCCTGCGGATATATGTGTTCTTTTAAGGGGCTATAAAATGAACAGAATCAGCTTGGTATATTAAATATGCCGTGTTCAAAAATAAATTAAAGCAAATGCCAGTTTCACCGAGTTAGTTGTTCTCAATAATGTTCCCCGATTACTCAAAGACGACAGGACAGATTTGGGAAATTTAATTTTGATTGAAAGGGTATGGTTTCCATTTACATTTCATCGACATATGTTTAGTATATATTATATATGGAGATAAACACTGAATGACTGGCGCGGCATTTGAAGTCAGTTCTCGTAGTTTTTTGAACGGTCGTAAATTATTGCCTTTCAATTATTTCTTACAGAAAAAACTGCGAGAGACTAAAAGAAAAGCCACGAAATATATTATCCCAGCTCGCCCTAAGCAGGATAAGCCTGGTTCATAAAATACAGCGAACATTTACATTCACTATGTATGCCTCTATGCTGGCGATATCTAGCATGCTCCAGTTTTCTTGAATAATGTTTTCTATGTGTTGAGCGAAGATAACTGTTTCGATTTTTGATATTTTTTTTACCGCAAGAGAAAAAAAACCCTTCGATCACTCCGTCTTGCCTTTTTATATCAATAATAGCGTTTGACTACTATCTCGTTGATTGAGAGACTGAGTCAATTTCAATTTCTTTATTGTTTCATTTGTAAATAATATGAGTAAAGAATAAAAGGTATGCGATACAGACATTCCGGCTAAACAAAATGCATTGAAGAATTTCTGCTTCAGTTTTCAAAGAGGATGCACTCTAACGGCCTTACTAATAAAGATTTTTCACTCTGTACACACGTTGTATACCACAAAAGCTGACCAATAAAAATATTTTTGACGTAAGCCTTGGATAAAGTTGGTATACAGATGTGCCATTATCAAAGGAGGCTGTCTATTTCTTAAACAGCCTGGGACCCTAGTTTAGCGAGTGTGTTAATGATTAAAATGGCGGATTTCTCTATTATCAGCTGATTGAAATCATGTCTAGACAAAATAACTATTATTGAATCTGTGTCTAGTATTCTTTAAAAAACGTTTTGATTCTTCAAACTTCAAAAAGTATGCTGTTATTTGAGGATCGTTTGTATGTGTTAGATTTGTTCTCATTGAAATGGATAACATAAATTATTTCGACATATTTGACCATTGGGAGATAGAGGAGGCAAATAAAAAAATCGAAAACATTATGAAGACCGTGCAGATCCATTTTTTGAACAATTCAGATTTTGCATTTTAAATACAAATTACAGGTTTACGAAAAGCTATGCGGAAGAAACTAAACACAGTGATTACATTCTCTTTGGAAATTGACAATTTGTTCAAAGATGGCTACAATCATGTTTATATTGTAGCCATGGAGACCGCTAGTCTCCATGGCTACAATGTCAACAACGTAGACAGAGGACAACAGTCAATTTGAGTGTTTCGTTCTAAAATTTGTTCTAATTCTTTCACTCCTACTAAAAGAAAATATTTTCCATTATGTCAACTAATTTCAATAAGAAGTTCCAAAAACAACGTAGTTTGATTAATATTGCATTCCTAAAACAAAATTTCATGACTAATATTAATAATTAGTAAACTTTATGAAATAATCATTTACGGAACTATTTAAGACGACAACAGTTTCTAAACGAATTGACTAATAGTTGCCAGAAGAAAAAGAAAAAAGAGTTAAACGTCTATGTAGATACCCACCGCCTATTCAACGTTTATTAGTCAAACAATGGATTGACGCGTGTTTAGCGCTTTTTCATCGTGTAACTTTACAACCGTTTAACAGATGTATAGGCAAATTTTTATTAGTAAGGCCGTAGGGGGCTATTTTTGAATCACTTGTATGACTTATCATTTATTAATTTATTATATAATAACGAATGATACCCAAATTGTCGATAATCATCATTATATCAACATTTTTAACAGCATTTAGCGTTTATCCACTATCTCACTTGTTAGTAAGTGACAATGTAGTCAAAGATGGAACGGTTCTAACAAGACGCTAACCTGGTGGCTACGTCTGTTTTAAACAGATGACTATTGTGGTATGTATCGGATTGCTGGTATTTTAAATCTCTAGAGAAAGAGCTACAATATTCATGATGGAGAGCTAGCCTAGCTCCAGAGCCTACTCTATACTCTATGGACAAAAAAATAGTCACCAAAATTGGATGATTACATCGGATGATTATGTAAAAGTTATGCGTGGTCCCACATAATAATATATATATATGTATTTATATATATATATTATACGCGTTGACTTGAGTGCTTCCTCTTTTCATAAAGTCGAATAACAAAGTTGTCGCTAGAAGACTAGAAGCTTCAAAACGTTTACATTTTATTCTTGTTTCGTATATGAATTGAGAAATTATACAAACGTTTTAAGAATACCCCCTCTGTTGGAATGAAGTCACGTCCTTTGTGTCCCACCAGTAGTTTCCATTTCATGATATTACATAGAGATATATGGTGGATATAATTCGTTATTCAGACTGAATTTTCGGTAAAATGAATCTAGATTGTAACCAAAATAGCTCATTTATAATTTCTATAGTAACTTCTTCTATAGGAACTATTCATAAATGATGTTTGCCACACTAGAGATTATTGTCGATTTTGAAAGAACTATTTAAATCGTTTTTGAAAAAAATGATAAGCATTTTGGAAGACCGTTTCCCCAAAGGTAGTAGGAGCATATTATATCGATGTACCGCCTGACTTGCTATTAAAAAGTAGCTTACCACCTGAAGAAATTCTGCCGCCATAACCTTACGGAGTTCTGACAACACACATGCCTTGAGTGTCAAAGTATTCTAGGCCTTGCGTGTTCGACCAAATCATCGCTTACCACCAGGCGAGATTGATCAAACGCTAGCCTACAAGTAATAAAAAAAAAAATTACAAATATAACAGAAATGAATAGTTTGAAGCACTAAGTATGTACTTAAGCAATGACACGTCCATTATTAACTTTCAATTTTGAACGTACATTTTCCGCACATTTTTGTTGATATGTTTGAGAGTAGGTACTTGACTTCCTCTGATTATCTAGAAAGTTGGCATCGGCGAAAAGATATATACAGTGTCTTGCCATGACATTGGTTATAACGTAAACATTAGGAGGACATCGAGGGTGGTAAACTAGTAAATACGCTAGGCCTAAAATACTCTGAGTCTATTTTTTTTACTTTTAATATCTATAATGTTTGTTATATTATCAAGCTGAAACAATAAATTGAGCACGCTAGCCTTAGAATGATACATATAACGTACCGTAGAACCTTACAAGATTGCCCAACCGATCTAAATTTGCCCGGTTGAGTATTTTTCGCAAATATTGATAAAAAATTTCAACTTATCCTAGTAGCATTATTTTTTGCCAATAGTAGAATATTTCACATATTGCTGGCAGCACTGCGTAAACGTCAGTCGGCAACGTAACTCCAGATGAAGGACAGAACTTGTATAAGCTGGAGGTGTGATTCGCGGGCCAAAATCAGTGCCAAAAACTTTTTCCAGAACTCCATTATAGGTTACAGCAGGCAAGAAATTTGTGAATCATTGTTAATTTGTAACAAATAAAAGATATACATCGATGATAATACGCAAAAACTCAACTAGATTTGAAAAATGGAAGGTGGGCAATGTAAAATTACTTTTCCTATTGCACTGCTTACGACTTTGCCCACTGAAATATTGCCATCAGGGTTTTCACCTCTATTAATGTGTTTTTACCTGACTGATAAAGAAAGAGGGTATTGAAACCTTTAACTTTGGGTGTATTAACCATTCAATTTATTACATTACAACACCAGCATCATCATTCACAGTATTTCTACTGCTGGGTAGAAGTATTCAAAAACTTTTTGAATTGCTTAATTGAGGTTTGCTTGATCTCGTATTGATTTTTTAAATATTAAGTACATATTGTTATCTATAAAACCTTTTTTGAGTTATTATTAGTAATGTTTTATAATGTTTGTGCGTAATTTCCGTCAGTTTTTTTTATTACATGTTAGCAATAAAAAGAGACAACCCTAGCCAAGCGTTTTCTTTCTATGAAAAGTTGCAAAAAAAATTTTTGACTTTGCCCATTCAAATTTAGCAGGTAATATAAAAGTTTAAACGTTTAATGATGGTACCCTATACTACTAAGACTATTAATTTAAAATATACCCTGATTGTCACAATCATAAGGTTGAAAACAGCGGAAGCATGATTTCTTTTGCAAAATGGGCAAATTTGTACAATTTCTCATAATCTGGCCCGCTCCCTTAATTTAGGTTTTTGAGGTATACATTTGCATTTACTTGATACTATCATATATTCCGTGCAAGGAGCAATACATTTAACAATGATCTAGCTGAAACACGAATTAATATCAAAGATAATAAAAAAAAATTTGCATTGAACAAAAAAAGGCAAGAAATTCGGGCAATGTTGTAAGGTTCTACGGTAATAAAGGAAGTGTTTTTGCATTTTTTTAATTTTTTTTTATACTAGATAGGTAAACTCCATTAATTAGCGTTCTAGTAAATATTTCCTTCCTAAAGTACCTAAGAAAGCATTCCTTTAGACATTGTTATTTGGTAAAGCACAGAAAAGATTATAGTAAAAGTGTGTCATGTTCACTGTCTAGCACTGTATATAATATATCTGCTGATTTCCCAGGTCCAGTTTCAATGACCGATCGTGGAAGTTTCTTTCACTGCGCTTTCCGACTTTCATTCTTGTAGGATGTCTTATAAATCTTCAATTTTAACTTCCAGACTTTCAAGTAGAGAACCTTAGATGGTAAGTATACCTATATAATTCATTATACGTTCTACTTGTTTTGTAACTAATGAATAATTTTCTTTCTTTCTTTTGTGAGGTCATGGTTTGCTATCAATGAGTGTAATGCTATCGTTTTGAGTGATAGCCAAGCGTTGTCTAGAAGTGGAAATAATGTATGACCGTACAAAACGAAAAAATCAACGTCACATGCCGCGATAGTGAAAATATCGACTAGCCATAATCATGTCATCGAGGTATCAAACTTGTTTATGCGGCTTATCCTCATATCTCCGGAGATGATTATCAGATCTCGATAAAATTTGAATGGAACCAAACGGGAGGCATGATCTCTCAAACAAAAAAAAAATTAAAAATATATTCATTAAAAAATTATTACATGTCTGGAAATGAGTTTACGCATTAGCCATTATATTAGGATTTGATATTCTAATTGAGGTGTCCGAGGTCTTGCGCTTTTTATGTTACACGTTGTATACAGTCGAATTAAAAAATTCCTCCTTTTTTGTAAAGTAGGTTAAAAAACGTTGAGATGAGGCACTGAGTATCCAGCAGTGGAAGGAAACTGGATAATTATTTTATGAAATTATTATTTTTTGTATAGGTGATAAGCAAGTGCCTACTATCTCACCTGATGTTAAGTGACGATGCGATCGATGATTATTCTGGCTGATAACACAGAACAATTAATGGCTGATAATTATGATGTATAAATATAGCCTAAGTCATGTACAACGAGCACGTTGTTCCGGAACCGATTGCCGTAGATGGTATCCCACTCGAAGTTGCCACGCAGTATGTTTACCTAGGACAAACGCTCCAACTACGCAAACACAACTTCGAGAAGGAAATCCAGAGAAGAATTCAGCTGGGCTGGGCAGCATTCGGAAAACTCCGTCGAGTCTTCTCGTCGCCTATACCGCAGTGTTTAAAGACAAAAGTCTTTAACCAGTGCGTCCTACCTGTGATGACATACGGAGCCGAGACGTGGACACTCACAGTTCGACTGGTCCACCAATTTAAAGTCGCTCAGCGAGCTATGGAGAGAGCTATGCTCGGTATTTCTCTGAGAGATCGAATCCGGAACGAAGTAATTCGCCAGAGTACTAAAGTTATCGACATAGCTCAACGGATTAGTAAGCTGAAGTGGCAGTGGGCTGGTCATATCTGCCGCAGGACTGATAACCGTTGGGGTAGACTTGTCCTTGAGCGGAGACCGCGAATCGGCAAACTTAGCGTAGGACGTCCTGTGACCAGGTGGAGCGACAACATACGCAAAGCGGTGGGCAGGAAAATAAGAGCCGAAGATCGGGCTCAGTAAGGCGGCAATAGCCCAATGGATAAGGTGTCGGACTGGCGATCGAGAGGTCGTGAGTTCGATCCCCACCCCACCCATTGCACTATTGACGTAAACCCACTCCAGACACAAGCATATTTAGCTTAGTTGGAGGGGTTAATAAGAATATTAGTAATGTGCAACATAAGTAATGTGTCATCAGATTACAACCATGTCATCATAACATCGTATTGTCACGCGATTGACACATGTATGCAAAATTTCAGCTAAATCGAACCCCAGTCGCTGGGAGTCGCTCCAAAATCAATCGCAAGATTTGTGACGGACAAATAAATTCGCCGTGAAGTAGAGATAAAGTTTTGTGCAATTCCAATAGATGATATATATATCTTTGTTGTATTTTCAGCAACGTTCATGAATAACTTTTTATGCAATCGTTCAATTTGAACGAGTAGGTCCGTTTATTGGTTTGCCTGCAGGCTTCAAATAGAATTAAAGAGAAAATCGATTTGAATTTGAAAATAGAATCGAATCTCATGGAATTCTGTGAATTATTTCTAATATGTAAAATTGTCGTGTCGCGGGGTTTGTTAACACTCCTTTTTTTCATTTGTTAACAACTCATTCGAAACGGCTGGACCGATTTGTATGAAATTTTGTGTGCATCTCGGGTACGTCTGAGAATCGGCCAACATCTATTTTTTATACCCCAAAGTGATATGGGTGGTTCAAACGTGGACAAAGCCGCGGGGTGTTGCTAGTAGAACTATAGAAAACTCTGATTTTAAAATTATCGTGAATTTTTAACATTATTATTGTTATATACCGGCTATAATTCACGTACCTTTAGTCGAAAACCTAGGTCGAGAAAATTCGACTAAAGGTATGTGAATTACAGCCGGTATATAACAGTAATAATATAGAAAACTCTTTATTGAACACTATTAAATAAACTGGCCGAGTGCGAATCAGACTCGCACAAATAAGGTTCCCGACTACAAGTAAAATTTCAGAAGTTAAAGTCGGCTTACAAGATCAGTGTCACAAAAACCAATCTGCTGACTATACAATCATTCAATAATTAAGATAGTTTAAAAACTAAAACAACCGACTTCCATACCCCGCGAGTCAGTTTCAGTAGTAAGTTTGAGACGTTTATCGGCATATCTCTGGAAATACTTATCAGATCTCAATAAAATTACAATGGGACCACTTCGGAAACGTACCCTACCGATTACAAATCAGAATTGACAGAGTAATCGCGTAACATACAGTGCCACAAGTATAACTTGGCGGTGGTGGTTTTTGGAACTAATTCTTTTATTTGAAACTGTGAGTTTGACGTTTGAGAGATTACCGCGACATTATTGTTGATAAATCTGCTACATTAAAATAGTTCAATAATGCCAAAAGTAATTAAAAGTGGTTTAAGAGAAACTGTTATCAAAGTACAAAGTAAAAGCACAGTGACGCACAGGTACGCCAAGTTATACTTGCCGGACTGTACACACATAAAAAAATCCAAAAACTACAGACGAATTGAGAACCGCCTTCTTTTTGGAAGTCGGTTGAAATCAAAGTCGGATTTGGAAACTACCTCTCCTTAGAATCGTAACTTTGCAATAAACAACGACTGACCAGTTGGTCTAGTGGTAAGTAAGTCTGACCACATAGCTGAAGGTTCGATTCCCACATGGGACAATTCTTTGTGCGATTCACAGACAATTGTTCCGAGTCTGGGTGTAATTTGTGTGAATTGTATTTTATAAGGTCCCCCGCGACCTAGTGCTGGGAGTCCTTCGGAAGCAGGTAACATTTCACGATCCTAGATGAAAAGCTATACGCGACAATAACTCACGGATTAATTCCAAATTAAAAATAAGGCCTTCTAATTCCAATTATTCCAAATATTATGTTTCTTGAAGTGTTATTATTATTATTTGTCTTGTTACACATTATTGTATTTTTGCCACCAATGCATAATTGGTTGAAAATGAAATCCATTAATTTCGTGGTATCGATAGAATCGCACCGTGGCTTAATTGGCCAGAGCACCTGGGCATTTCTCCAGTGGTGTGGGTTCGAATCCCGTGGGTACGATAAAATGATGATGTGGTCAGAGTTGAGTCAGGTTGAGATGGTGAACACGCTAGGCCTATAATTCTCTGACTCTCAAGGGCTGTGTGCTGCTGGAACACCGTAAGGTTATGGCGGCAGATTTATTCTTTGATGGTGGTAGCAAGTAAGGCGGAACATCAATATCGTAAGCTCTTACCACTTATTTTTATTCATTCATATTCATAACACAAGACAAACACCCGTGTTAGTATTTGAACGGTTGACTTCTCGCTTAGAAGTCAAGCCATCTGTCCTTTACACTAAAGGGTCTCTCAAGATGTTTAGAATATAAATTAAATTTGATAGTTACAGTGAAGTAAAGCTTTGAGATGTGAGTCGTGTCACCGACGCCTGGTCTTATTTCCTACCGCCTTCCTTTAGGAAATTGTGCTCTTGAACGAACGCTGGAAATGGGCTGCTTACCTACAACACGTTTTTGCCACCAATGCATAATTGGTTGAAAATGAAATCCATTAATTTCGTGGTATCGATAGAATCGCACCGTGGCTTAATTGGCCAGAGCACCTGGGCATTTCTCCAGTGGTGTGGGTTCGAATCCCGTGGGTACGATAAAATGATGATGTGGTCAGAGTTGAGTCAGGTTGAGATGGTGAACACGCTAGGCCTATAATTCTCTGACTCTCAAGGGCTGTGTGCTGCTGGAACACCGTAAGGTTATGGCGGCAGATTTATTCTTTGATGGTGGTAGCAAGTAAGGCGGAACATCAATATCGTAAGCTCTTACCACTTATTTTTATTCATTCATATTCATAACACAAGACAAACACCCGTGTTAGTATTTGAACGGTTGACTTCTCGCTTAGAAGTCAAGCCATCTGTCCTTTACACTAAAGGGTCTCTCAAGATGTTTAGAATATAAATTAAATTTGATAGTTACAGTGAAGTAAAGCTTTGAGATGTGAGTCGTGTCACCGACGCCTGGTCTTATTTCCTACCGCCTTCCTTTAGGAAATTGTGCTCTTGAACGAACGCTGGAAATGGGCTGCTTACCTACAATGATGAAATGTTCTTACTTGGGCTTAATATATTTATGCCCTTACTAACGTTTACTTTAAAAAGCCCAAATGGCTAAGGCGTCGGCCTCGCTATAGAGTCAAGTAAAGTAAGATTTTGCAAGCTTTTATTTAGTTTTACATGTCCCCAAGTCTGTCTGTAATCAAATCTTGCATGTTCAATTTGATTCAATTTTAAGTAATTTCTGTTATAGGTACATATACTTTTAATTAAAAAAAAATTTGAATATATATATATTATATGTATATATATTTTAAGATCGTTTACAAAACGAAAAAAAACCGTAACAAAATACCGCGCTAGTCATTTTCAGTACCAAGTTTGAGGTGTTTATCTCCATATCTCTGAAGATACTCAACAAATCACGGTAAAATGACAATAAAACCTCCAAGAGCTGATAATTTTTTGGATTAGTAAATCCAGAAAATTATCATTTGGATCGGTTTACAATTGGTGGAGAAACCTGGTCACAACCATAAAAATAGCATACTTACAGACGAATTGAGAACCCCCTCCTATTTGGAAATCAGTTGAAAAACTGGCAATTATTGATAAGTTAATGGGAACAGCCGCCAATAAAGTAAAGCAAACTAGCGAGTCTGGCAAAAAGATCAATAGCAGGATGTGTATTCACATTATAAAACATATTGAGCATATATTTTGATATCCAAAATAATTCAAAGATACGACTCGTGTTCAAAGGTACTGTAGAATAATTTATTATCTGATTACATATTTAATGATAAAATAATTGGCTCCTTAAAAATATAAGCACAATGTTCAAATATTAATTAAAGAAACAAAATTACAACATTTTTACTAAGCCCACACAACATTTATTTTTGAAGATAAAATGAATGTTATATTTATTCTACATTAATATTTATATTACGCTGTAGATATATAAAAAAAGTGTATTAATATACGTTACAATTAAAAAAAAACATTATTATGAGATCAGAGGTAGCTTAATTTTAATTAAAACCCGATAATATCATCTTTTTAAGCGGCTTATTTCGCCCACTGCATTGACACAGTACAGAGCAGTAAGCTATCTTCATGAATAGGTCAATGAAACCCACGTTCGTAAGTTTAGACCGTGATCCCTGGGTAGAGCTTAATGGTAGATCACTGGAGGTAGGCTTTTGGCCATGGCTCGAACCACCCAGATATATCGGCCAATCGGTTCACAGAGTCCCGGCATGATGTGCTAGCCAGCTTCTGTTTCCTGAGCCTCGACTTTCATTTCCAGACAAGAACAAGTCCATCTTATTCTGATAGTAGTCAAGTTCCTGTCTGTCAGGTATAAACCAATCGGTCAAGTGCGAATAGTACTCGCGCACCGAGGTTTCCATACAAAATTATCAAACTAGGTTAAAGTACAAACTAAATTTTGCAGTTTGATCCCTAGGCCTAGTAGTAGTAGTTTGATTCCCATGTGAAATCGCAAAACATGCAACAGAAACAGCCGTCGCTGCACATTTGACAGACGGGTAGACAGACAGACGGACAGACAAACGGAAACAAAATGATCCTATAAGGGTTCCTGTTTTCCTTTTGAGGTACGGTACCATATAAAACGGCTTGTATACAATGTGCCAGCGCTGGTACGCACTCACTAAAACACGCTCATATTGTATAGATAGATAGATAAATACTTTATTTGCACACCAATAATACAGAAAATACTTAAGGTAACAGACTTATTCTAAGTAATGCAAAGGGCGGTCTTATCGCTTAAAGCGATTTCTTCCAGACAACCAAACTGATAGTGATATTGAGAGACTGTGACGGACGGTGGCGTATCTATTTTAAATCTTAGCTATGAATATATATACATAAATACACGTGTATACACAAACATACATGCAAATATACATTACATAAACATATACATTTACACAAATACTTACATATATACACACATATATACAAAATATATATGGCAGGTTAAATTGTTTTGATAAACATTTCAGGGAAGAATAACCGACCAACTAACGGTTCTGACTCATCACTAGTCAGCTTATAAACATTGCACACGCTGCTACAAATATAAATCAAATTAACCTGTACAAATATTGAGAAACGAACAAATATGCACAATTTATATTCGTATTACATACTTCCTTTGAAAATCACCCGCAGTTTGTTACGGGACTACTTCGCCAATTTGTGAACCGATTTGACTGATAATTTCTTTTATTGGCAGGGTTTATTTCAGAGGTGGTCCTCATAAGTATGTAACTACTGAGATGTGGCGATCTCAAACAAGTTACTGAAAATGACCTGCGTGGCATTTGATGTCATTTTTTTCGTTTGTATATGAAATCAACTTTTATGTGTCTCATCTTCATCATCAGCCGGTATCACCGCTGCAGTTCACTGCTGGACATAGGCCTCTCTCAAAATGCGCCACTGAACCTTATCTTCGGCTCTTCTTGTGACTTTCCATCATTGGGAGGGATATGCCCTAATCACCACGCTGGGCAGGTGGGTTGTCGATCGCAGGACGTAGCTTCTCGCACCGGTGACGCTGCTGCCCGACACCGGCCTGTAGTATTTTGCTTCGCCATAATTTGGCGATGGTTATACCGCCATTTGTCGGTCGCCAGAGTCTCGTTCGTTGGTCAGCAGGATGCACCACGTGCAGGTGAGGTTGGCTGGTCTGTTACATTTGAATTGCGGACAATGCGGTATACTCTTACTTCAACGATATTGTAAGAACATCGTAGCATTAACCTGATGCTGGGACTTCTCCTGGAATCTGCAGAATACACTACTCCCAACAAACTTACAGCAGAAATGAAATGATTTTAATTATTAAGGTACGGTATGCTTTAAACATAGTTTTAAACAAGTGTCACGTATATCACCGGGTAACCGCTTTTATTCAGTTGCAAAAGTCTTTATACAATAGCGCATAGCTACGATTTACATACGATTATGCAAAGCTTTTGACCGTAGCTACGAACTGTGACATGCATACATATTTCAGGTGTGAATGATCTGAACACGTTTTATTTTTCACAAACAGATTTTTCTACGGGATATTTACCATGTTTTTACTATTTATGAGTTTCAGATTATTCAGCTCCGTTATATATTTTCACGGAGTCGTCATTTGCAGGATTAGATGTGGACAGACGAAGCCCATATATTTTAAAATTATATTTATATATATTTTAAAGCGGCACTAGCCCAATGGCTAAGGCGTTGGCCTGACGATCGAGAGGTCGTGAGTTTGGTCCCCATCCATTGCACTATTGTAAACATTGTATGATCCATTTAAACTTACTTCAACGATATTGTGAGAACATGGTAGCATTAACCTGATGTTGAGACATCTCGTGGAATCTGCAGAATATACTCAAAGCCTCACCAACTTACAGCAGAGATGTCGAGTTTGGGTTCATTGGAATGTTCTCAATAAGTGATTATACGTAGATCGGTCAGGGGTGGTTCTAAATTTTGAACGTTTGTTGAACGACTTTTCCGATTCGCGGTCTCCACTCCACGACAAGTCTACCCCAACGGTTATCAGTCCTTTTTTTTTAGATTTTTGTGACCCAGGAAAATCCTTTATGGATACCAAATCGACCGGGGGAGCGAGATGATTATGTGGGACTCGCTGCCTAAAAGGCAGGATACCGCACTAAAAACCTGGGGTGAGCCGTCATCCACCGTGGTGGAGCAAGATGGGGTTGCGCTAGCATTCACCAACTTGCCCCGGTGGCAGACCCAAATGGGCCTCTACCGCTGCGGAGGGCTGACCTTGCTTACCAAAGTCAACCCTCAACCGTCATGTGGGGAGTGCAAGCCGTTGGATAGTCCCCCGACTCTCCAACAGTTACCCCACAATGACAGAGGAGTGTGGCTCGTCTTCTCGTCAAACTTACCACACCCTCCGTCCCTTTGATGACAGGTGTGCGAAGAGCAAATACCCCTACTCACACACCGTCCGCTGTTCGACTCGCATGCCATTGCCAGTGGCATACGAGACTCCACTCACGACCGTCACCGGCCCCACCTCTCGGCCCGAGTGAATCGGACCCACAGCCTTAGAGGAGTGTGGCTCGTCTTCTCCTCAAACTCACCACATCCTTCGTCCCTCACATGACAGGTGTGCGAAGGGCAACTACCCCTACTCGCACACCGTCCACCGTCCGGCTCGCATAAAAAAAGCATGCGAGCAACCCTCTTGCAGCCGTTACCAGCCCCACCACTAAGTCCGAGCATTATGCTCGGACCCACCACCGGGCGGCTCCCACCACCGAGACCGCCCTGCCCCGTCACACTGTGCCCTCTGCTAAATATCAGAGACACACGCGGAGGAGCCCCTCACGTCGGAACTTCACTATCGGTCGACAACTTAACCCAGTAAACTAGGAAAAGTTGTCAGCCGATACCCAGAGTACACCACGAGGAGGTGTCCCGACCCGCACCTCAACGGTTATCAGTCCTGCGGCAGATATGACCAGCCCACTGCCACTTCAGCTTACTAATCCGTTGAGCTATGTTGATAACTTTAGTTCTCTGGCGAATTACTTCGTTCCGGATTCGATCCCGCAGAGAAATACCAAGCATAGCTCTCTCCATAGCTCGCTGAGCGACTTTGAATTGGTAGATCAGTCTGTGAGTGTCCACGTCTTAGCTCCGTATGTCATCACAGGTAGGACGCACTGGTTAAAGACTTTTCCTGGAGTGGAGACCGCGAAACGGCAAACGTAGCGTAGGATATCCTGTGACCAGGTGGAGCGACGATATACGCAAAGCGGTGGGCAGTGACTGGAAGAGAAGAGCCGTAGATCGGGCTCAGTGGCGCACCGGCTGATAATAATGATGATGATGATGTTGAACAAGTCGTTTTATGTAGTTCTCTTAAAATATATCAAACGCTTGTGAGCAACATTATTGTAATTGTCAAAGCGCAGACATAATTTGCGCGGCGTCCCGTTTCAGTTTGCATAGAACGGTTCGACGCGCCCGCTACAATATTGCTTCGGATGTGATGTAAAATATTCGCTTTCCGCTCTGTTACGTTTTTAGGAAACTTTACCATTAGTTGCTCTGTGAGCTGTAGACCTTTGTGTCTTTGCATAACTGAAAACGGAATAATACAGCCCTGACCCCTTGAAGGTTTTCGTATGCAAAAGTTATTCGAACAATAAAAGAAAAAGTTTTGTGACATGATAGATTTTTTTCGAAATGGCAATTTTTAACGTTTTTAACCCCCGTATCTCGGCTTTTTTTTAATTTCCAGAATCTGATTGACAAACAAAAAATTATTATACCCGCTCACAAAATTTCACGAGAAGCGGATGACAAATAAAAAAAATATTATATATTTAAATCGACCCACGGGCCGATGAATTCAATGGAAATAGCCTGCAGCAAAATTGATTTTCTAATTGAAACCAGCGATATTGTTTGTAATGCAGGCTATTCATATCCAATGTTATCTATAATACTGTCAACAGTTCAATGCCGCCTCTGATTTGATATGTTAGCATTAATGATTATTGGGCAAAGCCCAATAATCTCCAAGCCTGTATGGATGGATGATGAGACTGGGCGGATGCTGTAATACAAACTTGCAAGCACAACTTTGCCATCAAAATGCTCAGTAGAACAATGTATTATAGACGAGGCGTGATGATGATCTCCAAAACTGTCCATCGTATTTGCGTGCATTAATTTTCATGGAATTTATGGAAGTAGATAGGCAAGAAAGCGTGCTACATCACGACCAAGAGGACCACTTTGTTACATATTTACTTTTTATCTTATTACTTATTATCTCTGACTTAATCTATTTACTGAATATCAGGTGAGCTAGAGGTCAATAGCATGCATACTCAGCATAAAAAACATACACTATAAATCATTAAACATCAGCATCAGCTCTCGGAAAAATATGACTACGTTATACTACGTATATTTTACGAGCATTGACATTTCCAAATGTTTATAAATTATTGTGTATACTTTGCGACCATTAAGGCTTCAGCAAATAAAACGCGTACTAACGCGACGTCAGGGCGTTCAGTACAATTTTCTGACGCAACGGTTTTTAACGTCATAAAAATGTACGTAGCGTTCGGCACGTTTTCCCTACCTAGGTTTCTCTTACATCCGGTATAGGTAAAAAAAAAATTATTTCTGCAGAATTATGCTTAAAACAGGTAACATGGATATGTACAATTTGGATTTGAAAACTGCCTCTCCTTCGAGTCAGATTTTTACCGACTTACATAATGGGGAGGTTTTCAATTGGCCTGTATTTTTTTTATGTTACATCAGAACTCCGTCATTTATTAAACTTCTTTAGGCGCACTGGCGTAAAATTTGACGGAAGTGACGTAGCGTCACAGTCCGCATCAACGGAAGTGACGTAAGCGTAACGTTATATTTTATACTAAGACAAATATACCCTCCAAATTTCAAGTCTCTACGACCAGCGGTTAAGGCTGTGCGTTGTCTGTCAGTCAGTCAGTCAGTCAGTCAGTCAGTATGTCAGGACAAAGATTCTTATAGTATTAGATTTATAAACGCCCTCTATTGTAGAACGGCGTAACTACGATACGAATTCGGTATCATTCGGGAATTCGTCCGCTAAGTTCAACAGATGGAGTTGTACAAAAAAAATGGTGTTGAGAAATAAATTAAATTAACTTGGAAGTTTCACTTCTAACGCGCAGCTTTCTACGCACCCTCTTTTTTAGGGTTCCGTACCCAAAGGGTAAAACAGGACCCTATTACTAAGACTCCGCTGTCCGTCTGTCTGTCTGTCTGTCTGTCTGTCTGTCTGTCTGTCTGTCTGTCCGTCTGTCCGTCTGTCACCAGGCCGTATCTCATTAACCGTGATGGTTAGACGGTTGAAATGTTCACAGATGGTGTATAAAAGGTGGTACAAAAAACACACAAAAAACGTGTTTTTTAGTATAGCGCCATCTCAACTCCTTCGTATTTGTTAAGCTAACAACCTTTATAATTAGTTTCGGCAAAATGACATAGATGGCGCTAGTAAACTAGCCCCCGTCTTTCTAGATCGCGACCAAACAAAATGTTCTTGGTAATAATATCAATTAATCAAATATGAGGTTGAAACTCTGTTATGTTTCGTATTGTACGGAACCCTCCCTAAGTGTGCGATGAGAGACGCGATTTTGACTCGCACTCGGCCAGTTTTATTTAGATTATATTTTTTAGATGCGCATCTAACTTCCTAGGGATCATTATATTTTGCGCAACCTAAACCTATGTAGAAGGTAATCACTTTCGCATTTCTAATATAAACTATGAATGATTACAATATAGTCATACCTCATTCATATAATTCCAAGCTTGACAAGCGCGGACAGGACTCAGGGGTTTGTAGTGGTTTCCAAATGTGTACATATAGAATAGCCACGGTGCTGGGAAGAGCATGGTGAACATATCGCAGAGTGCCATGGCCATGAGGACCACGTTGGTTGGTGTCCGCATGTGTCGACGGGAAAGGACCACCACAATCAGCGTGTTGGCGACTGTTGTTGTCGCTAGCAGGAACGGGGCGATGTATCTGGAAAGTAAACACTTTTGTTAGGGAGTCATTATTATTATACATATTTTACACATATTTTAATTATTTTATTTCACTGGGTTTTTAATTTTTATGTATTTGTAATTTATGGGTGTGTGTTAATCAATTAATTTTTTGTGTTCTGTGTATTATTTTAATTATATTTTTGTGTATACGTCATGCATGTGTGTCTTAATTTTTGGGTTTATTAGAATATTTATCGTTGAATGTATTTTATTGTTTCTATATGAGTCTTTGATAGTGACTTGAAATAAAATAATTTTATTTTTGTATTATTTTTATTTTTTATTATTGTAAAGGTATTAATTACTAGCTAGAAGTGGCAATAGCCCAATAAGGCGTCGGCCTGGCGATCGAGAGGTCTTTAGCTCGATATCCACCCATTGCACTATTGACGTAAGCCCACTCCAGACACAAACATAATATATATTTAGTTTAGTCGGAGGGATTAATGCTACTTGTTATGTGCAACCCACATTTGATTGATTAATCTTTTAAAACAATACTAGCATTTTTTTATATAGAGAAAATCACGATCTCACATCGTGACCTCGATGACGAGCGACGGCTTCGCTTAAAAGCTAGCTTATAATCTTATAATCTTCAATTGGCTGAACGGATTTCCTTAAATCAATGCTAAGAACACTCTCTATTAAGTCACCTATCCAAAAAAGGAAACTTAATCAAAATCGGTTGATCCGTTTGGGAGCTACGATACTACAGACAGACACACACACAGATACACACTTCAAACTTATAAAATCCCTCTTTTGTGCCGGGGGTTAAAAATAGCTCAACGCCTGAAACGAACCAGATGTAAAATTCTACGGTAGTAAAAGCCATCAACATCATCATCAGCCTGTATCAGTCCACTGCTGGCCGTAGGTCTCTTCCAAGATGCGCCACTGAGCCGCTGAGAGGTAGTAAAAATATATTTTATATACTAAGACCAGTGTTTATCTCACAAATGTGGGCACAGCTACCACTTAATACCGAGGATACCCGTTCTCCCACGTTTCACATTACTTGGCAAATGGAAGATCACGAGTGCAAGATAACACAGTACTACTTCAATATGCAGGGTGCATTTTATTACTTTGGAATGGTTTAATCAATCTCAACTAAGACATCTATTTTAGCGAATCTATATGATAGTTTGGCTAAACACTGTATATAAATGACTAGTAGCACCTCGTGGTTTCACCTGCGTAGTTCTTGTACCCGTGAGAATAAGGGGATAAAATATAGCCTATGTTACTCCCTGATAATGTGGCTTTTCATTAATGACATATTTTTTTTATCGATTCAGTAGTTTTTGAGATAAATCGTATCAAACTAACAAACAAAAAATAATCTTAGTTAAAAAATAGTTATAATATTAGTTTAAAAATAGTTTTCTTTAACATTATTCTGGTAGCCATATTTTATATTTATCCTCAGCCTAATAACTCTCAAATCAATTTGAATATCGAAGTCATTGTTATTTTCAATTTCGTAGGTACCTTTCATTCTCAGAATAATTTTCTCACAACAACAATTCATGAATTCGTACAAACGAATCATTATATCCAATACCCACCGCTTGGCGCCCACCAATTATAATTTACAAGCAGTGTTCAAAAAATATTTTCAATTCAAATGTTGCCTGGACACACCTTAACATTCGAGTGACTGGCGTGACAACAGAGTCACTGATTTGAATGACGAAGATATAAAGCGTTGAAATTCCGCGTGACGTCACAAACCGCTAAAAAGTGTACTAATTTCTAGTGGTTAGTGACGTGACGAGCCCCCACTCCCGAACTTTGACTCTCTTTATCTTTGTCAATTTCTATTGATTTGTAAAATAAAAAAATACGTGTCCAATATTTATGATAATCCAACTGACGGACTAATTACAATTACTATTTTTTGACCAATGTAACATCCCTATTTCTTCAAGCACGTTTGTTTTTGATGAAACTTAGACCCGTCGTGAGTTTATTGATGCATATTTTTTCAATAATAATTTTGTATTCAGAATCGTGCAGCACCACAACGAGGCATCTCTGAAACCGAGGGTAAATTCGTGAGTAAATATAAAACATTGTATACTTTTTATAATATGTAGCAATTAGCAACAGTGATTAAATTATTATTAGTATTGTTTACGGAATATTTACCATGTTTTTGTTTTAATATGAGTTTCCGATATTTCGGTGCTGTTACAAGCGCCATGTTCACTAACAGACTGAAGATTGCGGGTGAAGAGGGTATCACGAGCAAACAAAGCGATCTACCCGCTTTGTACTAACTTATTTCTTATTTTGTAAAAACTTATAGTGTAGTACGTAAACGTATAGTAAACTATGAAATTATTATTTGACCGTTACATTTCATAATAAAACATGAAAGTAATTTTTGTAATTTTGTAGTAAATATGCATAAAATTATGTTCAATAGGTATATTAATATATTTTATCGGCAATATATTTATCTGAATATATTTTTGCTTTAGTATCGTTAGAATATTTTTTTTACGTTTATTCTCAGCGTTTTAACTCTTGCCAAGATTGTCCTGAGGTGCTCAATAAACCGAAATAAACTGGCTAAGTGCGAGTCGGACTCGCACACGTAGTATTTGTACTCCAAATGATAATGATGAAATGAAAATGAAAAACACAAGTTTCTTGTATGGGGACTCTCTTTAATATATAACTGGATTTTTCGTTTATTTGTCGTTATAGTGGCTATGGTAATATATACTATGTGAACATTTCAAGTGATGATAGGTGATTGGTAGGTGGGTGCAAAGCTGCAAGGTGACGATAGTATAGACCATTTAAATGAATTTAAGCCATGGTTGTCTAAGACGAAGTATGACTATTTTTTTTGTTATAGTTAATTACCAATTATGGCCAGTTTCGGTGATAAGTTAATTATTTTTTCTTTATTTTATTTAATTAAAATAATGTGCAAGCAATCTAATAAAACATGTGCTAAGCATCTGTGTCGTCAAATACTTTTTTCCAGTTACCTGGAGTTCACGAAAATTTTCAGAAACTAAAAAATAATGTTTTTGACGGCTCTTACAAAAAAAAAAACTAATGGTTATTTTTTTGTTGAAGTCATTTTAAAAACATGCTTGGTTATATATCTATATTTTGAAGTATCATTTATGTGGAGTGGATTATGTGGATATCTCACAAATTACTGAAATTAGAACATAAAAACCAAACTTAAGTAGAAAATTTTTAGGCAGACAAATTAAAACAACATTTGAAAGTAAAATAAAGAAAGTAGCTCGAGATCTAAACATTTCACAATAGAAGGTGTGGAGTACAATGCACCATAATAAAAAGTATCCTTTCCATGGCACGGGTGTGCAAGAGTTAGAAGAGAAAGATCCCCTCAGAAGGATACAATTCTGACGTTACCTCCTTAATAGAGATATTGAAGATGCGTGGTTCCTTACATCAATTTTATGGACGGATGAAAGCAAGTTTTCTAGGGAAGGCATAACACATTTTTACGACCTCCATCAATGGTCCGACAAGGACAACAATCCACACTGCAAAAACAGGTGTTGGTTCAGAGAAAATTCGTTGTCCACGTGTGGGCCGGATTGATTGGCAGTTCATTAATTAATTGGGCTTCATTTCTTACCTACTTTAAATGGAAACAATTGCTTGCAATTTCTACAAGACGATCTTCCAGTGCTTATAGAGGAATCCGGTGCCACGACATTCGAATCAGAGCGAGAAGTCATTTAGCAGCAAGACGGCTATTCAGCGCATTGGACATTAAATGTAAGGGAACACACTTAGACAATTGCTTTCCTTACAGCTGGATCGGCAGAGATGGGCCCATTTCTTGGCCCGCTCGTTCACCAGACCTGACCCAGTTAGATTTTTCCGTGTGGGGTCGGGACAAGGAACTAGTGTATACGAGCATAGAAATTAAAACTAAATAAAAACCGGCCAAGTCGAGTTGAACTCGCCCACCGAGGCTTCCGTACCAACGTTGGTATGTACCAATTAAGCTAGACCTCTAAATTGTATCAGCGATCATATAACTCAGAGGTCTACCTTAATTGGAGTAAACTATGTATGTTAATTTTTAACTTTTTTTATTTTTAGGATTTTTTCCTTTTTGTTTTTGTTGTAAGACCTTGCTCCTTGCCAAATTTCATGATTCTAGGTCAACGGGAAGTACCCTATAGGTTTTCGACCCAAAACCTATAGGGTACTTCCAGTTGACCTAGAATTGTCAATTTTGGTTAAAAGCAAGGTTATAGCACAAGTAAAGGAAAAATTCCGAAAAATAAAAAAAGTTGAAAATTAAGGTACATTTTGCTACTCAGAAGTTTTTGCGAAAATCTAAATTTGCCCATATCTTTTTATTGTGTTGACTCAAGACCTTGATTTTTATACACCCAATAGGGACTATAGACTTCAGTATCAGGTATAAATTTCAACTTGCTAGGACCACCTGTTCCTGAGAAAATCAGTGGTGACACACGGACAGACGGCCAGACAGACAGACAGACGGACAGACAAACAGACAGACAGACGGATAGACAGACAGACAGACAGACAGACAGACAGACAGACAAACGGACAAGAAAGTGATATTATAGGGGTTCCTTTTTACCTTTTGAGGTACGCAACCCTAAAAACTAAAAAGACTTCAATGTCGCGCTATTAATTTTCAGTGCCAATTTTGAGGTGGTTACCTCCATTTCTCTGGAGATACTTATCAGACCTCGATAAAACTACCATGGTACCACACTTGGAATACAAAATATCTCCTTTCCAACAACAAAAGAATAATCTAAATCGGTTCATAAACGACGAAGTTATCCGCGAACAAACATTAAATATATATATATATATAGGCCAGTTTATTTATTTTAGATGTTCAAAATGCCCACTGCTGCGATTCCTAGCACAAGCACAGGCCCGTCTTTTTAACCGACATACATATATATATATATATATATATATGTATATATATATACATATATATATACCGTATATAGTATATATAAGTCGGACTTGCACTCGTAGGGTTCCGATTCCGTACCACACTACAATATTTAATAAAATCGAGCAAAAAATGCTGAAAGAAATCACGTTTCTTGTAATAAATTGACAAATCGATCTAGCTAGGTTTTCATTTTCAGAAAAAGTTGATTTATCCCTGTTTTCAGGTAATGAAAAACTCCTACAATATAATTAGAATATGAAGGTAAATTTCGCCATTGCTACATTGTTACGATAGCTCGGTGGGAGATCGTTCGGATGGCATCAAAAGGATCCCGGTGCGAGTCCAGACGTGATGATTAATTTTTCCAAGTTTGTTCTTTTGTAAGAATACTATTATTAGGAGCCAAAAAATTACATAAAACACGATTTACAATAAAAAAAATTGCTAGCAAAGCTCGGCCATCCAGATATTATTATATTATATTACCGTGTCAAATCCAAAAAATTATTAAAACAGGAGCCGCGTCCTTATTCAGTACAACGCCATCTTACGAACACTAACGCCAACTAAGACCTGATTTCACCAAAGTAGAATAACTCTTCTCGTCTCGAAGATACGATTATCGAAGGAATATAAAAAAGATTATATGTCTAAACATTCACACCTCTCGCTCTTCCACTCTGGCGAGAATTGACTCGCAATAGAATATTGATAGTGTCGGTCTAAACAGAATTTTCTCGTATTTCGATTCTCGCACTCAAAACCGTTCAATCCGATTTGTACGATACTCGTATGAACTTGAAAAATGTCATACGAGATCGTGTTTAAACAAGTCGAGACTCTCATATGCAAAAATCTGCTTACTATACTTTTGTTGCGTAAACAAACTTAGGCAATTATCGCCTAGCGATAAGTCATATGCGAATCTCGTATGACATAATCGTAGGCGAGATTTTAGTTCTTGCCTGTATGTAAACATTTTGATACGATTGTGTTATAGCGATTAGTGCTTGTGATCGTATGGTTTCTCGTAAGGAAACTTACGAGAAACTCTCCCCGTCTAAATGGGCCTTAGTTGCTTTACTGACACAGTACTTCTACTCGCCAATAGATGTCGGGAAGAGTCATATTTTAAGTTGATTATCAATTAAGTTGATTATTGAAAACATGAATAAAACAAAATTTTCTGAAAATGACTCCTAGCTAGATCGATTTATCGCCCCCGAAATCCACTGTAGGTGTACTAAATTTTATTTAATCGTTGGAGCCGCTTCCGAGATTCAGATTAAGGTAACGACGATAGCGCCATCATTGATGTAGATGGCGCTGCGCTATTTTTACGATAGCGCAGCGCCATCTAACTTTTTTTAAACTTTTCTTTAATTTTTAACTTTGTTCTGTTCTTAGTATTTGTTGTTATAGCGGCAACAGAAATACATCATCTGTGAAAATTTCAACCGTCTAACTATCACGGTTCATGAGATACAGCCTGGTGACAGACGGACAGACAGACAGACATACAGACAGACAGACAGACAGACAGACAGACAGACAGACAGACGGACAGCGGAGTCTCAGTAATAGGGTTCCGTTGGTACCCTTTGGGTTCGGAACCCTAAAAATGTCTGGTCAAATGTTGTTTTAATTAGTCTGCCTAAAAATTTAAATTTTGTCCCGAAGTTTGGTTTTTAGGGTTCCGTAGCCGAATGGCAAAAAACGGAACCCTTATAGATTCGTCATGTCTGTCTGACTGTCTGTCTGTCTGTCTGTCTGTCCGTCCGTATATCACAGCCATTTTATTCCGAAAGTGTTCGAACTACAGAATAGGGAATATGCATGCATTTTTTAAATATTTTTATTTCACTGATTACATCCGTTTAAGACAGTAAAAAAATGAAATAATACTGAAAGTGTTCAAATTAAGCTACAGAAAATAGTTTTAGCATTGAAAAAATATGAGGTATCTAAAACGCCGCCAAATTTTCGCGCGCCTTTGTGACGTCACGGTGCAGCACACGGTCTCCACAGATTAAATCTTTTTAATAGAAATAGTATGTATTCGTACAACAGTGCATACTATTTCTTTGAAAAAGATTTAATCTGTGGAGACCGTGTTGTGCAGTGTGACGTCACTTTCTAATTGACAAGTGGTGATGTGTTTTGCATATTAAAATTTCCCACGCTTTTTTTACATTTTTCATATAATATTTTAACACATTTAAGAGTATTTTATTTTAAAAAAAAATGTTTAATATACAACACCAGTACATTAATGATTCGAAAATAAATGATTTCAAGTAAATTTATACCACAAGCATATTCCCTATTAAAACTTGGTAAATAGATGTATTCTGTGAACCGCTTTCCGATTTTTATACAAAAATTGAAAATATAAAAGTTTAAGGGAATCATATCAACATCCCATACATGGAACTGAAACAAAATATTTTTTTTCTTCAAACCTATACGTGTGGGGTATTTATGGATAGGTCTTTAAAAATGTCATTGAGGTTTCGAAAATCATATTTTCTTAAAGTCAATAATTTGAAAGATGGCGCGTTTAAAGTGGTAAAATGTGTCCCCTTCCCACCGCTCTAACTTTTAAAGTATGGGAGCGAAAAATCTAAAAAAAATATATGCTATAGATCTCAATAAAAACTAACAACGAAAATTGGTTTGAACGAAATACATTCAGCAGTTTTTGAGATATAGCGACCGTAAAGATAACTTTGTTTTTCATACAAACACTATGAAAAACAAAGTTGATTTTTTAGTTGCGATAAATCATAGTTAAAGAATACTTTACTGTGTTACGGAACCCTACGAGTGCGAGTCTGACTTGCACTTGGCCAGTTTTTTATGTTCTAATTTCAGTCATTTGTGAGATATCCGAATAAATGATTCCTCAAAATAAATAGAAATAACCAAGCATGTTTTAAAAATGATTTGAACAAAAAAATAACCCTTTGTTTTTTTTGTAAGAGCCGTCAAAACCATAATTTTTTTTATTTTTGAATATTTTCGTGAACTTCCAAGTGACTGTAAAAAAAGTATTTGACGACACAGATGCTTAAAACGTGTTTTATTAGATTGCTTGCACATTATTTTAATTAAATAAAATGAAAAATAATTAACTGATCATCGAAACTGGCCATAATAGGTAATTAACTGTAACATGTTGGGTTTTTCGCCAAAATCATTAAAACATTGATAAAAAAATAATAGTCATACTTCATGTTAGACAACCAGGGCTTAAATTTTTCTAAATGGTCTATACTATCGTCGCCTTGCCGCTTTGCACCCCACCTACCAATTACCATGTATACACATAAAATAATTTCTATTTCTACAGTTTAGAATACTTTGTACAGCCCTCTAACAGACGGACAGTGATGTCTCAGTAGTAAGGTTCGTTAGTAACCCTTGGGAGTGGAACTCTAAAAAGATTCAACATGTAAATAAATTCACCGGCGCCGTTAAACCGACGCTTTACGGACGCTTAGGTATGCCTTTGAGTTATTTGCCGTTTAATAATTCGTAAAATGTAGAAAATACTTCTGTCTGATTCAGTTAAAGGAACAAACGCTCCGTTCAATCAAGAAAATATCGCTTAAAAAGATTTATAGTAGAAATGTTCGGAAATGAGACGGAAATCTCTTGATTTTTTTTTACCGTCCAGTTAAAAAGTTCAAAATTCAAAAGCTCCCTTCAGACGTCACAGTGAGATATCGTTGGAAAGTTTCGTTGTTCATCCAAGTTCCTTTCAAGTACCTTATTCAGATTTATTATGTTTTTTTTTTACCCGACTCATGAAGAAAGAATGGAAGTTCCAGTGAGCTTTTCATAAAAACATGTTATTTTTGCATGTTTGTTATTCAATTACGGTTAAATGAGTTTCAATGCAATGTAGTATGATGCCAGATAAACTTTGGGAAAAGCAAGTTTTATCGCTATCCCTTTGTTAATTGCGGAATGTAAGTACCTAATTTTTATGATATTAGGCAACGGAAAAAGCAAAATGACTATAGATATACACTTTTTTTTAAAAGCTTACTAGCAATTTGGGTTAAACATTACTCGTACTAGTATTCTTGTTAACCCCTCTAACTGGTGTGTAAGTGTGTAAAGTGGGTTCACTTCAATAGTGCAGTGGGTGGAGATCGAACTCACGACCTCTCAAACGCCAGACTGACACCTTAGCCATTGGGCTATAGCCGCTTTTACACTACGCCTAACGTGTGTATAACTTGCCAGAAATTTGAAGAAACACGACTTTTTATTATTTATTTTTTATTATTTTTTATGTTCAACTTTAGATAGTACGTGGTTGCGAAGTTAGTTCCGAATATTGACGTCACCACGTTTTTAATGTCATTTTCTGATTTTTCAGTTGTTCCGGGTGGAATCTTGCAACTCAAATTTCGAGCACTTCCCAATTAGCTATCTCGCTGAACATTTTGAGGGTAGCTCACAAATCTGTGATGATGTATTCCAAATATATTTATTAGCATGCAATGCCTCACCTGAAAAAACTATGATAACCGCTAGATCTCGTAAAGGAAGCGAGATAAAACAAAACAAGACGTGAAAGCTGGTTCTTAAATTATTTTTAATCTACATTAAATTCTTGCCTGTAGCTTATGCCAGCTTTTGACCATTATCTCGCCAATTAGTAGGTGACAATGTGACCGAGGGTATAGTTATAACTAGGTTTAGTTATTGACCATCATCATTATTAGCCTGTGTCAATACACTGCTGGACGTAGGCCTCTCCCAAATGCGCGACTGAGCCCGATATTCGGCTCTTTTTTTCCAGTCGCTGCCCACCGCTTTACGTATGTCGTCGCTCCACTTGGTAACACGACGTCCTATGCTACGTTTGCCGATTCGCGGTCTCCACTCTAGGACAAGTCAAGTCCAACGGTTATCAGTCCTGCGGCAGATATGACCAGCCCACGGCCACTTTTGCTTGCTAATCCTTTATTTAAGCTATGTTGATCAGTAAACGCAAATAAAACATGTTTTATAAGCTTTCACTGATGTTGAACATTGTTGTCATTGACCACTGTTTACGTAATCTCGTAAACTTGATCTGCCTACAGACTGCTATTAAAAAAAACGATTATAGAATTAACAAATTATTTTGCAAGTTTATCATCACATCCCTTAGCCTAAAAGCCGCGTAAAGCTTTTAGTGACGTGATTCCACTGAGACGGAATCAATCGATATCGATTTTCGATAAACCCGTGGCTGTTGACACGGCTCAGCGTCGATATGTCAAAGGCTTTCTTGAAAAACAACGTGGATTGTGTTCTCAATGAAAAATGATGGCTTTGAACCGCTTTTATGAAAAGGCGGGTAAACGATCTAACGTTTTTGTAAAGCTTTCGCTGATTATGAGAGCTTTTGTGCGTGTGATTATGTGGGGAAAATCTATTTACGGACTTAAGCAAGTATTAACAAAATTAAAATTATAATTTGGATGGCAAAGTACTCATATTTTGTTAGTACAGTAATCAATTAATTTATCCCTTAATTTTTACACGGTACGCCCCGCGATGCATCCTGTGGTTTTAAGAGATAGCTTATGTGTTAGTTTAGGATATAAGATATTTACATATATATTCGAATCTGACCAGCTATTTTTGCGTGAAACAAACATACCCACGTTTGCAAAAACTTACTAAACTTCTGATTTATAGTACAAGTGTGATTGTTTTTTGTTATTTAATGTTGACTACGGCAAAACTACGTTGAAGCGTTATTTATTATCTTGTTACATATTTCACTACTACGTATATCGATAACACCAAGCCATCAGTTTAACGAGTATATATAGTTGCGCAATCCACCGACCGATACCAAGAATGGACGACCACAGCGGCACTGCATCATGGTATCCGCGAATCCAGCATTTCGGAAAAACTTCATTATTTCAATCTTCGCGAAACAAATAACTTTTCGTGCCAGCATCGAGTGGATTATCTCATCCTTTAGGTTTAGGATTTAAATGTATAAATAACTTTAGTAACAGACATTACGATCTTACATCGATGCACTGTTCTGACTATCAATTATTTTAAGAACTTTAATTCTAAAACTGATCCTAGGAATAAACAACTATTTTTGCACCCTCAAAGCTGGACGTGCTTAATTATCTTAGTAGTCAATGTCTGTATGTTTGTTTTTACGTACTGTTGAGTGGACCCGTGAGTTGTTTAAAAAAAAAACAAAATTTATGGGCCACAACATTAATTTTATTCACACTGCACTACAACACTTGGGATATAATTCCCACACCGTTATTTATCAGTAAAGACTAGGGTAGCGGACTACCCGACTTCTTCCTCAAGCTGATTGGCAGGCCTAGGACCGGGTCCGGAATCAGGTCGCGTAATGCGATTAAGAGGAGAAAGAGCCCCGGGCTCGTAAATGTATGACTATATATACGAAATATATTGATGACATCCACTAAAATAGTGTGAGGGGGTTTAAGCCCATGTCAGCAATATAGTTTTGTGTAACAGTACGTTCTTCTATAGGGGCTAAACTACTTAATATCCAATTTTGATGATTGAGGTGTCATTCGATTAATTAGTGTAGTCGGTATAGAGATTATCGATCATATGACTTTACTACCGTGCTTCACTCCAGATCCGAGTGTGTCTTACTTCTGACTCAAGTTTTGAATGAATTTTTCAAGAAATCTAGACTGTGATAACTGTATTGCTGTGTATTTACTTATTGTTGAAATGATTTTTCTTTCTTTCTTTCTTTCTGTTTAATATTTATAGCACCACACTGTGACCTAAATTAGCACCTAAGCTACGCTTCTCCATTACATAAGAAGTACATTATTACACCGTGAAAAAACGAATGTGACAGATGCAGAATAAACATAAGTATATACAAACAATAGATTTGTGAGCGATGGCATTTGCCTATAAGGGTGTTACCACACCAATCGATCGACTATCGATCGACGCCATCGATCGATGGTAGAATGAAGTCGATTGATAGCTCATACCTACTACATCAGTCGAGCACCCACCAATCAGACATCGATCGACAATCGATCGGACATCGATCGTCGATCGATCGATTGGTGTGGTAACACCCTAACAAACACTGCAGCACGCAAAAATCTGGCTACAAGAATTTCGCGCATTACTGCACCCGTTGCTTTGAGATATGATGATTTGAAAATATTTAAAGTCTCAAATGCCCAGTAATTTTACTGGATATAACTGGCTAAGTGATAGTGAGGTACCTACCACCTCCAGGTGGACTAGAGTCTGTGCAAAAACTGAACCGTCGTAGAAATTGAGGGCGCGCGTGTTGCGTCCGCGCTAACTTACTGTTTTTGTTGCATTGACAACATTGCTCTGTCATTGTCAATACGACTAAAAGTTTTTGGTACCTTGATAGGCACCTAGTCTTATCATTATTGGGTGGTACTAGGTAGGTATATACCTTCCTTCCATACCTTTGAATGTTAGTTCATTGTAAAGCCACGACAGTCCTCTTTTTGCACAGACTCTAGCAGAAGTCTTACTAGTTAACAAACTAAAACAGAATAAGTGAAGTACATAAACAAATTGCTAAATTACTCACCCATACATAGGCTCGGCATAGTTGATGGGGAATTCACAAGTAACATTCAAATAAACGTGCGAGTGGTTTGACGAACAAAAATCATCCGATGTAAAGTTCGAGTATTCTAATTGCGTAACGTTTTCATTAAAATTACTCGCATTGTTGATTTTCGGTAAATCGATAATGTCAGACTCGGGATTCGGCTTTGATATGTTGTAGTCGCCGAAATAATAAACCCAATCCTTATCTTTTCCCGCCATTTTGGTTTTCGGTTATCTGACAGTTCTGACAGTTGCGAGTGACATGTTTGTTTTTCTTTTTTTTTCGGGCGGCTACGATGTATCACGTCATTCTGCCAGCTTTATCTGTGGACAATGAAACAGAAGTGTTAGTTTTCTAAAGGGACGTTATAAGCAGCTTACAGAGAATGCGCTATTGTACTATATACCTAAAGTACAATACGTACCTATATTTATAGTAAAATATAGGACGTGAGGAAATCAAGATATAGTTGCCGCAGGAACAACAGTCGACCATGAAACGCAAACTAAGTAACTGAAATGAAATGAAATGAAATTTATTTTGTTTTTACAAAAAGTGTACATATACAATCGGAGTATTAATATATACTAATATCATGCATAATTCACTTACTTAACTAAAATTAAGTTAGTCATGCAATACATTCAAAATAGGTACAAATTTATGGGTAAGTACACTTGTGTTCATTAAGGCGGTGTGTTAACACCCGGACAAGAAAAACTGTATCCCGAGTGATAACCTCTTTCGCCATATTACGGATATTATATTGAATAGTTTGTTATTTTTATTATTAACTAACCTGTAGTAAGCGTTGAAAGTAAGAAAACAAGATATAAAAAGCACTTTCACTGGCATTTTAACTTTGACTTTCAAAGTTAAGCAGCAATAGTCCAATGGCTAAGGCGTCGGCTTAGCGATCGAGAGTTCGTGAGTTCGATCACCAGCTATTGCACCTATTGACGTGAACGAACTCCAGACACAAGCATATTTAGCTTAGTTGGAGTTGTTATGTTAACAAGAAAACTAGTAAAGTGCATCGCACATTGCTAATAAACTATTTATTTTAAAAAAAAGTTATAAATTAAATACTGTGAATCATAAATATCACTGCAGGATAAGGAGGGTAGAGGGAAGGAGACCAAACTTCATCCTAACAAAAATTGTCAATCAAGTAGATTGTTTAGGTGGTGCTACTGTAGTCAGAAAGTATTGTTGTTATAGATAATATATGTATATATATATATATATATATATATATATACATAAATACACTGTCAATTCAATTATTGAACATCAAATGATTGGCAGTTTTGAAACCCAGGAGCATTTTGGCAAAATAATTTTCCTATTTTTTTTTTTAGGTCAATTATTCATTGTTTTTAATACTTATCATCCTATTCCTGACAAAAAGAAAATTCGAAAAATTCAAAAATCATAAACATTGGTTTAGCCGTTCTTGAGTTATAAGTGAAGTAACTAACACGACTTTCTTTTATATATATATATAAGATTTGATTTTAATTACCGTAAATTACTCTAATTAATAGTAATTATAACAGTACAACTAGATTTGAATCTGGTATGGTCAGGTTTTACGTTAGAAGGAAAACATCTCAATACATCCGGCACACAATCTTAATAAAATCTATATGGGCTAGATTTTATAATTATCCAATCAGAGTCTTGAATATCCGGAAATATAAAGTAACTAGCTGGCTAGGCGAACTTCGTACCACCTAACGTACAATGAATGTCGTGTTACCTTTTAGATGAACTTGTTTTAGGCTTTTATGAACGTAATAAATGAATACAAAAGATATATTAAGTTTATTAATGTATTATGGCAATCCAGATATAGAATAAAAATTGGTAAAAATAGATTTTGGAAATATAAACTTTTTTAAGTTGCTTGTAAGCATGCATTTCTGAACGCACGTATATTTGACAATCAATAAATATGTCAAACAATTATCATTACTGACAATATTTGACAGTTATAAAATCTACATGACTTGGATTCGCAAACACTTGAAGAATTATTACTTGACTTACTACTAACACGGGCTAAATACACTAAACGTGTGGAGCCATAATTTTACCATAAAAAAAAAAACGCGATAATCCGAATATTGTAATGCTATCCACACATGGGAAGAATTTTTATACTTGACACTGGCTAAATACACTAATCGTGTGGAGCTATAATTATACAAAAAAAAAAATACGGCGGGATAAACAATTGAACATCAAATAATCGGCAGTTTTTAAATTAAACCCAGGAACATGTTGGCAAAATATTTATTCTTATATATTTTTTTTAGGTCAATTATTCATTGTTTTTAATACTTATTATCCTATTCCTAACAAAGACAATTCCAAAATACAAAAATTATAAAAATTGGTCCAGCCGTTCTTGAGTTATACGTGTAGTAACTAACACGACTTTCTTTTATATATATAGAAGATAGATACACGTGAGAACACTTATTAATAATACTACTTTTGTGATGTGTGATGGGTCCTTATTTAAAATTGCTAAAAGATTTTAATATTAGCAACCTCCCCTTTCATCTAATAAAACAATGAATGAAATACATAATATTGTGCTCGTACTTACTAAAACGGATACAAAAAATAATTTCCACAACACCAAATACAGCCGGGACGTGATTGCGTTAATTTTAATTACAATTCTCATAAACTGCCAAGTTCCGAGTCAACAAAATGTTTAATCAACAGATTGTTTGCACGATATAAAACGGTTGTTTATCTATTAACATTAACTAATTACTTGCCAAGTTACGGGGGCATAGGCGACATGTAAGAGCGGCGCTATAGTCTGAGCGTGCAGCGGAAGCGGAATAGAATTTCATGGTTCTAGGTCAATGGTAGGTCTAGGTTTTAATTTTTCTAGGTCGCTTTAGGTTTTAATTTTTTTGTTGCACATATTTATTGCGTTTATGATTTTTTTTACTGCCCCAAGGGGCCGCAGATTTGTACTTAAGTACTTGATCTTAATTTCGACATGAACCCGCCACGCGTTGTCAAGAAAGAAGCTCTTTACAGAAATATGTACAACGAAGTGATTTTATGTTGGATTATTTTTTTATTTTCCGTAACTCAAAAACAAAATTATATACACACAAATTGAACATCTTCTCCTATTTTTAAGTCCTTCAAAAAGCTGGTAGCCAGTATCTAAGCCTCCTTGATCGCTCATTTTAATCAGGTAGTTATCTTGGACCGCGTCAACACTAACAGGTGAGATAGTGTTCGAACGCTAGTCTATAAGTTATTTGAAAAAGCAATTTTTTTGTGTATTGTTTGAAATCGCCCGCGCTAGCTCTAAACCCCGTGAACTTGGAAGTAATACCAGTCATTAGGTTAATGAAATAGTTCTCCGATCTACGGTTACGTTTGTTGATGTGGACTTCAATTAATGAACTATTCAACGTTAGTTTAGGGGTTTACTGAATACGTAAACAAAATCAGTGAGAACTTGTGCGCTTCTTAGTATGAAGTTTGATTTGACTGCGTAGCGATCTTATAGATTACTGTTTTTAACTCCCGACGTAAAATGAAGGGGTTTTATCATTTTGACGTGTTTTTCTGTGTATCTGTGTGACTGTCTGTGGCATCGTAGCGCCCAAACGGATGAGCAAATTTTAATTTAGTTTTTTTGTTGTGTCAAGAGAGTGTTATCTTAGGTTTGATTCATGAAAATCCGTTCATCCGCTTATTTCTAGTTGATTACGCTATGAGATAAACTTTCATAGATCTGTTCAATTTGAAACTCAGTATCCTATTACTTCAATGATATTGTTAGAACATGGTAGCATTGATCTGATGCCGGAAAATCTCCTGGAATCTGCAGAATTTAATACTCTACTCCTCACCAACTTGGGCAGAGATATCGTGTTTGGGCTCACTGAAATGATCCCAATAAACAGATTATACATAGATCAGTCGGAAGTAGTTTTAAATGTTGAATGTAACTATTATTCTTTGTCAAAGGCAAGCGCAAGATAGCTTTTTTATCCATTAGATTCGCTTCGATGACAAAGATAGATAACGACAGTATAAACCGAGATAATTAACCATCGTCTGAAAGCTAATTATCACACATCATAGATGGCCTTCCCATACAACCCTTTGACAATTAATGATATCCCAATTTCATTACACAATTTGAAATAACATAAAATTTAAGTACTTTTGAACGAAGAGTGAATAAAATAGTAAGAATTCTCTCTAATACGGATAGGCAACAAAACCTTAAGGATTCTAGCGATGCTAATCTAGTAGCAGCGTCAACCATTTACCACCCGGTAGACCAGCTTGTTTGCTTCTCTATTTTACCGAATAGTCAAGGCTAACGTGCTATCTTCGACCGCATCATCACTTACCAACTGGTGAGATAATGGTCAAACGCTAGCATATAAGATATTAAAAAAACTTAACAGTTGTAGTAAGTCGTTTTTGCAAGCCGCCTCTTGAAACGGCTTGTGGAAACGATAGCATAAAATAAAGAATTTTTTCGAAATAAACTGCCAAACTTTGCCATTCATTAGTCTCTCAATATCGGATTTTAGGCTAAATATCCTTACAAGGCGTAGGGTACAAGTTATGACAGGTCGTAAATTATAAAGGATTCTCATTTAATGAGTCATGTGTTTTAGGGCTGTTACTAAGTTTAGTCAACTATGTTATTTTAAAAGCATTTCTTCTATCGGACAACCAGACGTACCGATGTGCTTCATGGTGGATGATCCATCTACCTACACGAAATCGTTTTGCCAAGGAATGGAATTCCTTGCCGGTGTCTGTGTTTCCTACAACTACAACCCAGTGGTCTTCAGATCGCGAGTGAACAGGTCTTTTCTAGGTAATTAGCGTGCTACATCATCGATCGCATCATCACTTAACATCAGGTAAGATGGTTGTCAAACGTTTAATTATCTGACATAAAAAAACTGTTTAGCCTCAAGAACTTGAAATCAATAGAATTGTCAGGTAAAAGAACACGCTTGTGGCTCGCCTGATAGTTAGCGATGTTGTTTGCCAATTTTACACATAATGCGCATTTCAAACTACGCTTTACTACTCCGCTATATATAGTACAGCATGACAAGTAAATTACAAGCAAACTGGCTGTTTTAAAGTATAGCTAAGTGTGAACGTGTTCTTGGTAAATGTATGGTGAGCGATATTGTTGCGCTATAAACTATATACTATTATATTAAAGCGTAGTCTGAAATGAGCTTCACAGGACTGCGCCCTATTTTTTTTTCAAGCTTTTATTAAACTTGCCGTATTGCTATGTCTGAATGTTTTTGTGGTTCAAATTTTGGAGAATAAATTCAAAACATCAATGCAATAATATAGTACCATCGAACTGACTTGATAATTGAGTCTAGCTGTAGGTACTAGTACTCCGTAATACAAAATGGTAGGACAGTCGAATTAGGGCTAATATGTATTGTTATCATTTTGGTAGTTTTCAATACACATAATAACGCTTTTAACAAAAAGCTTGTGTCTATAAAAGTTATTAACTTTAATAATTTATATATTGTTTAATTTAGCTTTCAAAATGAAAAAAAGGTTATAATTTAAGATCGTTTAAAAAACTAAAAGAAGCGATTTCAAACGTCGCGCTAGTCAAAGTAGCCAGTAGTTAGCAGCATGTCATCGAAGTATACAAATGCATCGTAATACAAATGTTGATATATTAAAAAGCGCTCGACCTATTTCGTTAAAATTTAAATGGGACCACCTGGGAAGGGTACCTTTTGAAACAAAAAGAATGTTCCAAATCGGTTTAGGCATCTCGAGTAATAAAAACATACATTAAAAAAAATATTACAACGAATTGAGAACCTCCTCTATTTTTGTTAAGTCGGTTAAAAAGTGGAAAATAAGCTACTCACTGATCCACTGAATTGGGTCTTATCCCCATTGTCTATACCGTCCAATACTTCAAAACAATGTTCACAGTAATTTTATTAAGTTAGGTAACTTCAAGAAAATTCATTTGACTTATATAAAACCAACTCTGGCAACCCTAAAACCTCTTCAATTTACCGTATAAACATATTAATTTCACGTGCGTCAAATATCAATAGAGGGCTTATAATTAAATTTGTCTTTGAAGCCATAGTTATTAGTTGTTAAAGTCTTTCAAAGTCATTCAGTTCATATTCATATTATAATATGTAATATCGTTAAAATAACTTTGAATGTCGTGCCAGACATTTTCAGCTTAGAGTTGTTTCTTCTCTCTTAATATTTGTAAAGATATTATTCATGAGATCATGAAAAACCGCCAACAAATTCATCGCTGCATGATTTGATTACAAAACTCACCTACTCGTACCTATAAAATGTATTATACAATATATATATGTAGGTGAAATAATATATAGGTTTGGATTTTTTGTAACAATGTAAAAAGTATAAAGTGTGTAACACTTAAAGAAAAAATATATTTTATATATGTGAATCAGTTATTGGTAGGCTAAACTATATAATATCACTACACCCGTATCGCATTAGCTAAAGTATCTATTATAGACCGCGTTATTCGCAAACCCAACTTATGCAAGGTATACAGTCCACTTAAATCAAGCCACACCAATATAATATTCATTAAAATACTGTCTCTAAAATCAGTACGGTATGAAAATTGGCGGAGACATAGAATAACCTAAATTCGGACAGTAAATATAAAATAAAGAAAAGACTACCGAATTGAGTTTTTTTTTGGATTTATCGATATTTGAGGGCCCGGTGGCGTAATCGTTCGGCTTTGATGCCAGAGGTACCGAGGTCAAACCCACGTACACCAATGGATTTTTCTATCGAAAAATGTATGTGCGCTATTCACAGTGACCCTCCGGTGAAGAAAAAACATCGTTTAGAAACCAAATACCCCCGCATGATGGTAGGAAACTATCTAGTGTCCGCCTGGCCAGCTACCAACCTCAAGTTAGAAAATCTGTCGCCAAACATCTAATGTGTTCCGGCAGCTATTCTTGAGAGCCAGTTCCCAGTCTAGGCCTAGCGTGCTTACCATCTTCGACCGCAACGTCACTTAACAACAGGTGAGATAGTGGTCAAACGCTAGATGCAACGATTAGTAGTATATTACGATACGTGTGACTTAAGTTATGTATTAACGACGTACCACCCTCGCTGCACTCGGGTGCTAACTTCATGCCGTGCAATAATAGACAACTTAAGTCACGAGTATCGTATATTATTTTATAGCTGTCAGTGTGACATAAACCCGCACTTTAAGCTTGCTGCGCTTTTCCGTCAAATAGAAAATTATTGCATGGCGTGAAGTTGGAACCCAAGCGCAGCGAGGGTGCTAAACGTCGTGAAATAATCGACTATTTTAGTCACGGAAAAGCGTGCGTAAAGTGCGGGTTTAGGACACACTGTGCTATAAATAATAATGTAAGTCACGTTAAATTCTCGATATTAATCAATAAGTTTAAAATGAACGTGAGTTTTTGCAATAAAATGTTTTAGATGTTGGTAAAAAAAAAACTGGACTCACATGCCACGTTATAAAAATATAGACATTATATTTTACAGACAAATGAAAATGTTGTAATGTTTACTTCAAATGTTATAGACAATATTTGTCTAGGAAACAGCATAAAAATGTTTTAAATTTTTGTTTGCCAACGTCCTAATGTAATCGTTGTTAGTATAACAGAAATAACAATCGTACATTATAATATTATCTTTATAAATATCGTGGTAAATAAAATATTTTTGTTTGCAATAAAATACAAAAGCAAACACAACATTTATAAAAGAAACAATAAATAAAGCGATGGACAAAATTCAATAAAACCGAGTAAGTTTACTTTGTGCTCTGGCCGCGGCTCAGGAGAAGCAATATACGAAATTAACCCTTATTGTTTGAGTAAAGTTCTCACAATAAATGAATTGTACTAAAAACTACAGCAATATGTTGTGAGATTAAAAATTATATGATTATATGCATAATGATTTTTGTTCAGTTGGATTTGTCCCACTAAACTGCATTAGTTTGTCTTAATAAAATAAGTTTTACTACTTCGTTTTTAGGGTTCCGTAGTCCTGACAAGGAACCCTTATAGTTTCGTCATGTCCGTCTGTCTGTCTGTCCGAGGTTTTGCTAAGAGACCGCTAATACTAGAAAGTTGTAATGTTGTGGGGGTATGTCCCCCCCCCCCCCCCTCTAAAAGCTAAACTGCTGGCTGGAAAAATTCGTGATAATAGCGCATTTTATGCACTTTAAAGGAAAATTATAGCGGTTAAGATAACTTTATTAGTTTAGCAGTAATAGTCGTTGAACTTGGGTGTTGAATAATTTTGTACAAAATACAAAATCCTTAGAATAAATCCTTTAAAGTGACAAAGACGGAGTACCTAGTTGCTTGTTTATAACGGGTAAAGACTTGCATTGAATAACATGCTACTACGGAACCCTTCACTGCGCGTGGCACGACACACACTTGGCCGGTTATTATTATTTTTATATCTTATAGCTAGCGTTTTGACCACTATCTCACCTCATGATAACCGATGATGTTATCGAAGATGGTGAACACGCTAGGCCTAGAGTACTCTAAGTCTCAAGGACTGCTGCCAGGATACAGTAAAGTTACTGGTCTGGTACTGCTTATAATTATTGATGTATTGTCCCACTATTTTGACGTAAGTTGCTAATGAGTGTAAAGAGAGAAAAAATAAGAGGCTATGAAAGATTATCTTGTCAAGCAAAAGCCTCCCTACGTGTTTGTCTACGCTCTGACCAAAAGATGAACCAATAACGTAGTGATTTACATTTTGACTTCATTATCAATATCTACCTTAATTTGTATTTAATAAAAATAAATATTTGTACTTCAATTACGAAGCGCCGTAGCTACGTTCACTGCTACACTTACTGGCGTAGTAGAGAAGCTACGAACCTTCACTTGCTACGAATGCTACGCTACGATACGATTCAACAGCTAAGTGCTGATCCTGTGCTATTATTTACTAGCTGCACCCCGCGTCTTCGCTCATGATAAAAAGTATCCAATGTCCTAATCCATTATACTGACTATATCTGTGCAAAATTTCAGCCAAATCGGTCGGTCGAGCTGTTTGACCGTTAATAGGTCCCAAACAAACCAATATAGTAACTGACTGTCGCATTTATTATTTTGGTTTATGTCCAACAGAAGATAAATGTGGGCTGATTGAAATTATCATAATAATTTAAGATCGTTTTAAATACTAAAAGAACCGACTTCAAACGTCGCGCTAATCAAAGTAGCCAGTAGACGAAGTAACTATTACATAACCTGTGCCAGTAGTTAGTAGTACGAGTAAGTCGTCGAGATAAGTAAAAGCGTCGTTATACAAATGTTGATATTTTAAAAACAGTTCAGCCGATTTCGTTAAAATTTAAATGGGACCACTTGGGAAGGGTACCCTTTGAAACAAAAAAAGAATTTTCTAAATCGGTTAAGGCATCTTCGAGTAATCGGTGAACATACATAAAAAAAAGGTTCCGATGAATTGAGAACCTCCTTCTTTTTTGTGAAGTTGGTTAAAAAGTAAATTCAATGTACGTGTTTATTTGGCTTAGTTTTTTTTATAATAGTTAGGAAACAGTTGACAAGTTTGACAAGTTGACAAGTTTGACAAGTTGACAAGTTTGACAACGACCACAAACGGGAAGTATTATACTCTGTCATACAAAAAACAAACTAATTCGGATATATTACAGATGTTTGACGTAACAACAACATTAAAAAAATACAGTCACATTGACCACCTCCTTCTTTATGAAGTTGGTTAAAATAATAAATCTGGAATAGACAAAGTGTTTGCACCTTCCAAGTGTTACTATCAGAAAGTCTTGCCACTAGAACTTCTAGCGCTAACTAATATAAGGCTTGGAATACCAGAATTGTGGTGAATAACGGGTTATAATTAACTGCAGTATAACTAACGGCACAGCTTAGATAATCCTCCCAGGCTTTCTATCTAATACGAAGATACTTTCATTCTGAGAATAAGGAAAATTACAATAAACCATACTTATTACTATACTTATATAAGACAACAATTTATATTTATGCAACATTATGTTTTAATATTATTCTGTTATTTTATGGATGTAGAAAACAAAAATTGGTCTGTGTAGTCATACATTTTCATTCATTATTGAACTTAATTATGCGCGTTTGTTTTTTTTTTTTGCATAAGTCAATCCCTTAGCAAAATAATTGACGACCTCAGACCAAATAATTTAAGGTCGTTTAAAAAACTAAAAGAACCGACTTCAACGTGCTAGTCAAAGTAGCCAGGAGACGCAGTAACTATTATATAATCTGTGCCAGTAGTTAGTAGTATGTCGTCGAGATAAGTAAATGCATCGTAATACAAATGTTGATATATTAAAAAACGGCTCAGCCGATTTTGTTAAAATTAAAATGGAACCATCTGTAAAGGGTACCCTTTATAACAAAAAAAGTTTTTTTTAATCGGTTCAGGCATCTTCGAATAATCGATGAACATACGTAAAAAAAAAGATTCCGTCGAATTGAGAACCTCCTCGTTTTTTGTGCAGTTGGTTAAAAAAAAGTCTTATTTCGTCTTGACGATTTGACGACATTGATCGAGATGAAGACATATTCAATACTTGATGTGCTTTGCAGCTTTGCTCGCGTCAAAATATATTATATTTGTGAATATAGAAAAGCGGTCCGAATGCCAAATTAAATCTCAATCCTTTCTGCAGCCGTTTTTGCGTCATTCAAGAACAAATACAGAAATCAAAGCATTCATTCAGTATGTAGGCAGTATAAAGCACGTTAAAATCATAAAATAAATCATCATCAAATATCAGGTAAACATAGCAAAAGCAAAATTTAACGCATTGAATTTTAAAAAAAAGATTCCGACCAATTGACAACCTCCTCCTTTTTGTGAAGTCGGTTAAAAAGAAAGGTAATGAAACATTCATCTGTCATCCAATCGTTGACGTCAGACTATTACAAAAATATTAAAGTAGGGTTGCCAACCATACACGTACCTGTGTGTTTCAGTACTTCAGACAATTTTTATATTAAAAAACAAGTGAAATAGTTAAAGAATACCAATCACAGACCACAGAAATACTCATACACACACACTGTATTTGATGGTTCCTTGTAATTTTAATGTTTTTGTTTGTAATAATTTTTAATGTGACTACCTACCTATTATTATTTTTATGAATGTAATTTGTTAATTAGTGTAAATGGTTATAACAGTTCTAATTATCAATAAATAAATACAAATAAATAAATAAATTGGCATTAAATAAATTATATATTATAATAAAATATAAATAATATGTTCCACAACCCATTTTTGAAGTTGTTATATTATTAAATTATTCGTTACTTATTTCTCGGTCCTAAGATAAGACTAAGATAACAGAAGCATGGTGGTTTTGTTTTTCAAAAAAGGAGATAAAACCCTATTGAAAAACTACCGCCCGATTTCGCTTCTGAGCCATGTCTACAAGCTGTTTTCAAGGGTCATCACGAAACGTCTTGCGCGAAGACTCGACGAGTTTCAACCTCCGGAACAGGCCGGGTTTCGAAGCGGTTACGGCACCATAGACCACATCCACACGGTGCGGCAGATTGTACAGAAGACCGAAGAGTACAATCGGCCCCTGTGCTTAGCATTTGTGGACTATGAGAAGGCCTTCGACTCAATCGAAACCTGGTCGGTTCTTGAGTCCCTGCAGCGTTGCCAAGTCGACTGGCGATATATCGAAGTGATGAAATGTCTATATAATGCCGCAACGATGTCAGTACAAGTACAGAACCAGCGTACTAAACATATTCACCTGCGTCGAGGAGTTTAGACAGAGGGACGTCATATCCCCGAAACTGTTCACTAATGCTTAGAGGATATGTTTAAGACGCTGGACTGGAAAGATTGTGGCATCAACATTAACGGCAAGTAAGATGAATTTGGATAAAACCAAAGTCATGTACAACGAGCACGTTGTTCCGGAACCGATTGTTGTAGATGGATTCCCACTCGAAGTTGTCACGCAGTATGTTTACCTAGGGCAAATGCTCCAACTAGGCAAACACAACTTCGAGAAGGAAATCCAGAGAAGAATTCAGCTGGGCTGGGCAGCATTTGGGAAACTCCGTCGAGTCTTCTCGTCGCCTATACCACAGTGCCTAAAGACAAAAGTCTTTAATCAGTGCGTCCTACCTGTCATGACATACGGAGCCGAGACGTGGACACTCACGGTTCGACTAGTCCACCAGTTTAAAGTCGCTCAGCGAGCTATGGAGAGAGCTATGCTCGGTGTTTCTCTGCGGGATCGAATCCGGAACGAAGTAATTCGCCAGAGAACTAAAGTGATCGACATAGCTCAGCGGATTAGCAAACTGAAGTGGCAGTGGGCTGATCATATCTGTCGTAGTACCGATAACCGTTGGGGCAGACTGGTTCTAGAGTGGAGACCGCGAATCGGCAAACGTAGAGTAGGACGCCCTGTGACTAGGTGGAGCGACGACATTCGCAAAGCGGTGGGCAGTGACTGGAAACAAAGAGCCGAAGACCGGGCTCAGTGGCGTGTCTTGGGGGAGGCCTACGTCCAGCAGTGGACTGATACCGGCTGATAATGATGATGATGATGAAGATAAGAAGTCTAACGTGAATTTAGAAATGCAATTTAATGTTTGCATTTTATAGTACAACTTTGGTCGTAAGATTTAAATTTTACTGTTGGTTTATAAAAGTTGAACTTTATGGCTGAAAGTAGGTGCCATATTTGAAATTAGTTGTAAGATTTGTATTTTTGTCTTTTTGTAGACTTGGTTTTATCTCGTAAACCGTATTAACGAAAACAAAATTAAAATATTTTTGACTTTTTAAATTAATGAAGGTATTTCATTGGCATTCACCCTTAAGGTGTTAATTATTACCACTCACGTAAGCGTGAAGCTGAAAATTTAAGTAAATGTTTCTACGGGCATTAATTGGGTATTCGCTATGACAACCGTTGTGACGCATAGTAATGAACAATACATAGACTTAATAAAAAAGGGTGCACTGCAGATGTTTTAACAAATCAATTTAATCCGTATACTTTAACTATAAGGTTGTAATTGCTTTGTAGAACAAAACTGTCCAATTGAGAGATACCAGGGTGGGAGTGTGTCCTTGTCTAACAACCTGCTAGTCCTATATATGTTCTATACTATATGTATGGTATATATATAAGTTGTCCATACAAAAGAAAGGGACAAACTCCGTTCAAGTTCGGTCTCATGGGGGCCGGTGTACGCGATCAAGTTTAATATGTAGCAGTTCGGAACAATATGAAGCAAAGTGAAAGTGAGCTTGAGTGACATATGAATCTAGAATCAGGGCCCTTATCTCATCTAATAACCCCAAAGCTTCACCCGCGTTACAAAGTATCTACTTGAAAAGAGTTTTGTAATCCAGGTTATAAGATCTATGTTTCAACTGGATAAAGCTTTAGCTGCGTCCCGCGGCTTAAAAACGTTACAAACTATTCTATGTGTTAATATAATATGTAGTATGTATAAATGTGTAGTAATAATATAACTATGTATTAATCTAGGTTTTAAAATATTTGTATACCAAATTTCATTCAAATCCTTCAGCAGTTTTTGCGTGAATGAGTAAAAAACCATCCATCCATCCATTTAAAACATAGACGTAATATAAAAGGATGGTGCACTGTAGATGTTTTGACAAATTCAATTTAATTCGTATGCTTTAACGATAAGGTTGTAATTGCTTTGTAGAACAAAACGGCCCAATTGAGAGAAACCAGGGTGGGAGTGTGTCATCATGTTTAATATGTAGCAGGTCTGTGATTTAAAATCACCAACTTCACTTAATGTAAAACATCTAGATGGCGCTGGAGTAGGTTGCACAGTTCACTTTGTAAATATTGCTTAAATGTATGAGATCCTTCATCGCGCAAACGATCTTTTCCGCGATATTAGAACCAGGGTCTCTAACTTTATAGCGTTGTCGAAGCCGTGTCAAAAAATGGCCCGCTGTGGTGATATTTTCAGCTGAAAGACATTTTCTTTTGAAACTCCGATATTTTACCATATTTGACGAGTCAAGAACCCGTATATTAAATTAAACTTTTCTTAAGCAAAATGCGGAATCGCGTTCAGTATTCATATCCTTTTTGAAGTTTTACGCTTTTGTGGCAGGAGAGCGCTTTGTGAAGGAAGTGGTTAGAGAATTTATAATACTTTTGTTATGAGAACTTTTTATTAGGTTGCGACTTAAGGAATAATGTTTTTCGTGTTAATTATTTAGTACTCGTCTAATGAATTCGCTGTAAACTTTGCCTTTATACAAAGATAAAATAAACTAAATTAAAATATTTTTGGTGAAATGATTAAAATTAAAATGATGAAATGAAATTATTATTGATTCATAGAAAATAAGGTACAGTACAGGTGACAATTATAAAATAAAAACTCTTCTATTTAGCTCCTGGGTGATCATGTGAAATGTACAAAAAATTACAGAAGTGTGGTGTGGTTTTTATGAAACCACGATGCAAGTGAAACTTTTGTTTATGTGTAGCTATGGTAGCTAGCTGCTATGACAGCAGTTGACATGGCACATTAGCATGTATACAAATATGGCTGCAGAAGCGTCCGCTAATCACAGCTAGACCTAAACGTCATGCATCATATCCACCAATCAGCACCAGCTGTAATGCAACATGCATGTCGGCGACATGCGATAGATGGACGAAAAAATTTGAGGCGATAAAATAAAACTTTTACTTTAATAATATACGAATGTCATTATTTTGTTCAGAACATATTGTCATTAATATTTGTGTTACATATTTTACTAAAAAGCCAAATATTCAGTTGTTTCCTATGTTTAAATTTAGGTTTTAGGTTTTTAGGGAGGTTTTCAATGCAAACATCCTCCTTTTTTTGAAGTCGGATGTAAAATTACAACAATAGGTGCTGATCTTATCACTAAAAGCGATTTATATTTGCGCTAGACACTCGTAAAATATTACCCTTCTTTTGATTAGGTAAGTAAAAAATGTAAAAGGTATCACGTTGTTTTCATTAAAAAGGTGTACTGAGTAAAAGCTTTTCTTGTGAATTTTTTCCTTATTTTTTCCTTACTCTCATAAATGATTTATTAGACTTAATTACCGACTTTGTTGCCAACTTATTATGAAAAGCTTATTTTTAATTAGTTAATTTTCCTAAGGAAATTGAATTAAGACGAAAATATAGGTTAAAACTTAGGTACTTTGAGCAAATCATTTTTTCATGTAATTATTTAAGAAAATGTATTTAAATAAAATGGCCAAGTGCGAGTCGGACTCGCACACGTAGGGTTCCGATTGAACAAAATTTGCCGGAAAAATTAAGTATCTACATAGTTTTAGCATCGATATATATAAATACCGTGTCAATACCGTGTCAATACTAAACATGCTTATCTACTACAACGTCATCTAACGAATGTCGAACGAACTTCTAACACCCACCATGTGAACGTTAACGCAAAGGTCAGTGACCTTTTTGTTGGTTACCATCGTTCATAGGTGGCGCTATAGTAAAACACGTTTTTTGTATGGGGACCCCTTTTAATTTTTAACTTTGTTCTGTTTTTAGTATTTGTTGTTATAGCGGCAACAAAAATACATCATCTGTGAAAATTTCAACCGTCTAACTATCACGGTTTATGAGATACAGCCTAGCCTGGTGACAGACGGACAGACAGACAGACAGACAGACAGACAGACAGACAGTCACACGGACAGCGGAGTCTCAGTAATAGGGTTCCGTTGGTACCCTTTGGGTTTGGAACCCTAAAAAACTAACATGAACTGGAAAATAATTATATCCACAACCTTTATCACTTGATTACAATACACCTTGCGATTTTCTTGTTATCAAATTGCAAGTACCTACTTAGGTTAGACTAGGTTAAGTTACAGCGTGAATTATATATAAGATGATATAAGGCAATTGAATAACAAGTAATATTTAAAAAAACCTTTTTAAACACAAGCTTTAACATAACCTAGGGCCAGAGTAAGTCAAGACAAATCCAACGAGCCCAAACACGACACAGGTATAACATGTGTAGTTTAGGAGTTCCTTTGGCCACCTTCCAGCTACATCATCAGATCAGCAGCATGTCATCATAATATTGCATTGTCACGCGATTTACATATTTATGCAAAATTTCAGCTTAATCGAACAGGGGTTCAGAAGTCTCTCTAAAATCAATTGCAAGATTTGTGACGGACAAATTCGCCGTGAAGTAGAGATAAAGCTTGTAAAAAAACATCATTATTATTACTTTTAAATATTGCTGAAACTATTATTCATAATATCGCCTGGTGGTAAGCAATGACGTGGTTGAAGATGGTGAACACACTAGGCCTAGAATAATTTGACTCTCAAGGGCTGTGCGGTGCCAAAACACTGTAAGGTTATGGGGCCAAATTCACGCCTAAGAACTTCAAAGTGTCATGGCGTTGCCGTTAACGTCACGATCGAGGATAAAATAGGTGTAAACACTAGAGTTCACTAGAAGGAACGTCTACCTCACCTCATTGCCTCTCACTGGACGTTATTATTAACCGACTTCACAAAAAAGGAGGAAGTTCTGAATTACCTTTTTTTTTAGGAATCTTAGAAACCTTTTTTTAATGTATGTTCACCGATTACTCGAAGATGCCTGAAAAAATCTTTTTTTGTTTTAAAGGGTACCCTTTCCAGGTGGTCCCATTAAAATTTTAACGAAATCGGCCGAGCCGTTTTTAATATATCAACATTTGTATTACGATGCATTTACTTATCTCGACGTCATACTACTAACTACTGGCACAGATTATATAATAGTTACTGCGTCTACTGGATACTTTGACTAGTCGACGTTTGAAGTCGGTCTTTTAGTTTTTTAAACGATCTTAAATTATTTTTGATTGGCGTTCAGTATATATAGTCATAATATTGCATTATTTTGTAGTTTTATGTTATCAACATAGTTTTTAATCTTGCTCATAATGATCATATCCAGGCTGATATTATAACAACGGTTGTAACTCTGTCAGTTTGGAATTGTTACCTAATCACGCCTAAACGGAGGATCCGTTCCTAAGTACTAAACTTTAACAAGGAGATACTTTTTAAGGGTGAATATAGGCTACTTTTTTGTGAAAATAAAATCATGGTTTTTAAAAATAACTGAAAAAACTCTGATGATACACATTTTGATTGACAAAGCTTTACAGTGATAAAATTCATGGTATATGTGAGCGAAGTCGCGGGCATCAGCTAGTAATAATATAAATACGAGTTGTGTAATTCAATATTTATGTTTCATAAAACAGATTTATATAATTTTTAATATTATATTTATATAATTTTAATTTGCTGTCATCATGCTTATTTAATTGCACACATTTGTCCTCAAACCAACATATTTCATGGTTGAAAAACTCAGGAAAGAACTTACAACAAAAAAAAAACAAAGATATAAAGTGTAGATAAATAGACCTACAATAAAAGAACTTACCACTCCTGGTGATCCAGCAAAGTTCTGCCACCATTAAAATATTCCATCGAAATTGGTAATACTGTTGAAATTTAAATAAAAAATATACGGGCTCGTTAAAGTCACTTACAAAAAAACCTAAACATCATCATCATCATCATTAACAGCCAGTATTCGTCCTCTGTTGGACATAGGCCTCTCCTATGACACGCTACTGAGTTTGAACCAAACATATAATTAAATTGTAAATGCTTCATGTCCCATACTAAATAAGCAATAAATACCCGAAACCTTAAGCAAAACCTTTTGAGCAATTTTCGTGTACTAAGCACAAAAACCCGAACGTAATTTAATTACAGCCTATATTCCCAAAGTGATTATTCTGAGTAAGCTGGTATTATTTGGCTATTATTAACATTATTTTACTGTTATTTACCTATTATTATGCGTTATTACAGCGAAAATGCGTTACTCTCTTAGTTAATTACTAATTTTGTTTATATTTAATTTTCGCGGCAATTTCGCTGAGGGACGGACTTCGTGGTTCTACGTATTACGTGACCAAATTAAGTAGGTCTTAGTATATTGTTTGAGGATTATATTTCGGGTCACCCTGTAAATAAATAGGGGTGTTAGGGTGACCTAGTATTCTTGAACAGTGTCTTTGTTGGGACGAATTATGTTAAGTTAGGCCTAAGTTAGAGCTAGGTCATTCAATCACTTTACTTATATTAGGTAATTAAACATTTCAAGTGTGTTTTAGAAGAAAGGTCGTAGAAAATAGGCTATAAAGTTGTAATAAAATTATTAAGATAGTTTAAAAAAATTTTTTTTTAATGATATAAGGTAATAGGACAAGCACGACGCTCGCTTAATGGTAAGCGATGACATGAACGATAACAGAAATTGTATTTTATTTAGGGGGCAGATCATCTCTGATATAAGAAAAACCATAGCGAGGTATAATAATGTTAGTTTAGGCATACATATTATTGTTATTATTTTCATATTAATTTCAATAAGGCGCACCTGCATTAAGCTATTATTTCGATCCTCTCAATACAAAGGTTGTCTGGAAGAGATCGATGTTAGCGATAAGACCGCACATTATAACACCTTAAATTTAAGCTGTAAATGTTATAAATATCTGTATCATTGGTGTCGCAATAAAGAGCTTATCTATCTATCAATTTAGGCCAATTTAATCGGTTCCTGATACCAAGCACTATATGGAACTTATCTGACAGAGTGACAACTTTTATATGGTGTCATATTATGTCAGATCGATACCTAATTAAGAACCGGTAATTTTTTTTTATCTGATAGTCTAGCGTTTGACCACTATCTAGCCCGGCGGTAAGCGATAATGTGGTAAAAAAAGGTAAAGATGGTAGGCCTAGAATTGCCTGACTCGAAAAATTTATTAGTATAAGATTTAAATATATAAATTTACGGCTTAGTTTATCACACTATTGTCACACTGAAGGGAAAATGCCTCCTATTTTCTTATATTCCATATAAAACAGTATTGATTGTTGGGTCCAGTTGCATGAATCATCATTATCATTATCGAATGTTTGTTTTTTCTCTTTGTTTGCTTTTTTTTTCTTTGTGAATATTTCATGTTATGCTAACCCACTACTATATAATCCTACGCTCGACAAACATCTGAGTTCGAGTAACGGAGTGAACTGAAAACCAGCCCTGCGGAGATTCTTATCTCCGCAGAATAGTGCTGAGTGTACTCCGATTGTCAAAACTATATCTTGTGATTGGAAATGAAATATGTATGATGTTCTCTGTTTGTTCTGACAATAAACCAATTTTTATTCATTTATGTAATAAGCCGGTATGCGGCCCCCTAGACACGCCACTGAGTCCGATCATCGGATCTTTGTTTCTAGTCACTGCCTACCGATTTGCGAATGTCCTCGCTCCACCTGGTCACAGGGCGTCCTACGCTAGGTTTGCCGATTCGCGGTCTCCACTCTAGATCCAGTCAACCCCTACAGTAGAATAGGTATCCAGTTTATACTAACGTCTCCGTCTGAACCTACTGCGTCGTCTTATGATCTGTGGAACACCTCTGTAGAGACTTTGATCTACAGTTCGAATTGCAGCAAACATTATCTTACAATAAGCTTAGAGTTAGATAAAAAATGTGCTTATATAATTGCATGGATTTGTAAAGGCAATCAGGACAAATGAAATACATTTTTTGAGAATCATTAGGAGTTAATGAAGGATAAAACGTTACTAATAATGAATTCTCGATCGTTTCTCATCACTTTCCACATTATTGCGCCCTGCGCAATTTCCGCCCTACGTGACGTCAGGGGCGTCTCGTGTATCCTTTTAATGCCCGACCTATTGTTTATTTCTAGAGGCTCTATACATCGCGACTTATTTACAACAATAAACGAGAAGAAATTTATTACCGACTTTAAAGACTAAATAGGAGGAGGTAGAGGCTCTATTCATCGCTACTTCCGTACAACAATTATCCAGAAGAAAATTTTCATGGCTTACAAAAGAATGTTCTCAGTTCGTCTGTACGAACTTTTTTTTAAATGTATGTTCACCGATTCTGTCAATTGTGGACTTTTTTTTAAATAATTTTTTTACTCAAATTCATTCTTGAAGTGGTCCCATTGTAAATTAATCGAGATCTGATGAGTATCTCCAGAGATATAGCGATAAACACCTCAAACTTGCTTCTAAAAATGACTAGTGAGGCATTTGAAGTCGGTTTTTTTTTTTTTTAAAGGATCTTAAATTATCAGTTAATTAATTATGTTAGTGCTATCATAAATGCGAGTCCGCTGCCTGCTACACACGTAGATGTTGTAGATCGTCGTAGCACATCGTAGCAGTAGCGGGTTAGTTACGTTACTACATTGAAAAAAAAATCAAACTGAAGCACCAACATTCTATACAACTAACATAGCTATCAATGTAGAGATTACAGGAGCTAGCGTTGAACTATAAAATAAATATTTAAGAGCTCTCACAATTGGCCTCACTGCGTGCTTGGCAAGTAGCAAACGGCAAAGTTACCTGTAAGTGCTATTGAAATAGTTTAAACTTTTTCAAATCAGTTGGCACTAAACATATTGAGGGCCCAGTGGCACAGTGGGAGAATGATCAGTTTTGACGCTTGAAGAAGTACCCTAAGTTTAATACCCCGCCGTGGACCAATTTATTTTTCTATTGAAAAATGTATGTGCGAATTACAGTGGCCATCCAGTGAAGGAAAAACACCGTTAAGAAACCTTCAATCCCCAGCATAGTGAGTGGTAGGACACTGTCTAGTATCCGCCTAGCCAGCGACCACCCTCAAGGTGGAAAATCTGTCGCCTAAACATGTAATGTGTTCCGGCAGCTATCCTTGAGAACCAGTTCCCATTACGTGCTATCATCCTCGACCGCATCATTACTTACAAACGGGTAAAATAGTGGGCTTTACGATTTATAAAAAAAATTATGAGCTAAATAAATGATTATATATTTGTATGTATCATTTATTACAGTCATAATAATTGGTATTCCGTCTAAAGCCGCTTTATGTAAAGGACTTTTATCATAGCAATTAGAGCAGTGGCACACCATTAATAACACCAAGTGTGCTATTAATAGACCCGTTCTGAGGAATTAAATCAATTTAATACCTTTTCAGGGTTCCGTGGTAACTGGAACGGACCCTTTGTGAATTAATAATCCCTTTCTCTTCCTCAGATCTCGACCTATAAACAAAGTTTGTTAACTGCATTATATTTTAATCTGTTGAAATTAGTTACAATACATTCCGAATGGATTAATTGTTGGAAAATACTTTATTGTGCAATGGGAATTCGGTTAAAGCTATCTCTTCCAGACAATCTTTGTCTATCTATGTCATAAAAAATAGATATATATATATATATATATACGTATATATATATATATATATATATATATTGTAATTTAATAAAAAAAATATTAATGATATTTTATTATGCTGTATTGTATGAGAGCCAGTTCCCATTCTAGACCTAGCGTGCTTAACATCTTCGACCGCATCATCACTTACCAACAGGTGAGATAGTGGTCAAAACGCTAGTCCATAAGATATAAAAAAAATTGTAGATATGACCAAAATAATATTAGTACGCTTGCTTGCAGGCTGGACATCTGCACATTTTTATTTTATAAGATAAGTTGTAATAACTTAAAATAATGTGTTCTAACAAATAACAAAGTAATTTTGATTTATGATTGTCGATTTAAAACGTGTTTCAGAAATAATGTTAGTCCTACTAATATTATAAATGCGCAATAAAGAGTTCACATTTTAAGAAGTTTAATGAATAAGTAAGAGCATCTGGTTCTTACATCGCGGAAAATATCGTTTGTGCGATATACAGGATCTTATGCATTTAGGCTATATGTATATGCAAGAACTATGCAACCTCCAGATGCTGTTATATTAAGTTAAATTGGTGAGTATAGATCAATGAATGGATGTAAACTTACCAACAGGTGAGATAGCGGTCAAACGTTAGCCTATAAAGTATATAAAAAAAAATCTATGTTTATTATTCTTTCACGCAAAAACAGCTGAACCGATTTGGATGATATATGGCATACAGGTGCTTTTTATCCTGGATTAAACGCGAGCAAAGCCGCGGGGTGCTGCTAGTATATAGCAGCAATATAGTAGCCGCAATATTTTAACGGTATGTTCATCACGTTTTGCACAGTTTATGAGTTTCCGATATTTTGGCGCTGTTACAAGCGCCATGTTCGGCCATGAATGGAGCTGTAAAAGCCGGTAGATTATTATAAAGCCAGAAAATAATAAAAAAAGCATTCAGTTATTGTTCGCAAAAAGCGCCATGTTTTCGCAGAAACTGTATGATAAATATCACATTAAATAATAAAACTCATTTTAACAAATGTTTGTTAAAGTGTTAATAACCACAATGTATGTATGATATCGCGCGAAACAAAACAGCGGCATAATCATGTTCTTTGGCAAAATCAACACCAAGTATCACATTATCACACTAAATACAAGAAAAAATGTCGTTACTTTACGTATGTCAAAGCAGCACAAGCGTGTATAACATAATCGTATCTGTAGCGCAGAAAAGCGCCGCCTAATTTCGTTACGCGTCAAAGGTAACCATAATTTCGTTAACCGTTACTCATGGTAACGAAGGCGTTGTATAAGACGTTAACTTAATGCTATCACAACGCTTATGTATTTTATGTGACATGCCATTCATGCTTGTTTATTTTATGATATGAGTAATGCCGGGACGTAATTTTAGGTATGTGGTATTTTGCCAGGAGCATATTTCTGGCAATTTTTCTCCTAGAATTTGATTAGCGTAGCAAACAGAATTGCCAGAATAATCGTGTACTTCAGATGAGGCCTATTGAGCATACATTTGACCAACTTCAAAAAGGAGGAGACACTCTATTCGTCGGAATCTTTATGTATGTTCCCCGATTACTCAAAGACGCCTGTATTGATTTGGAAAATACTTCATTTGTTTGAAATAAAAAATACTTCCTAGGTTTAAATTTAATCGAGATCTGATAAGTATCTCCAGAGGTATGGAGGTAATCACCTCAAACTTGGTACTGAAAATAGTTAACATGGCATTTGAAATTTTTTTTTCTCGTTTTGTATACGTACTTAAATTATTAAGTTATGAAAGTGATAATAAAGGAGTTTTCTGTTTTACATCTATTTCATTTTAATTGTAAGATTGTTTTCGTTCTTTAACTATTCTACAAATGCCCATTTCCCATCAATTCCTTGTCAGACTTATCACAAGAGTTAACTGAAGTGAGAATGCCCTTTTCGAGTCAGCGCACCTGTCGATGCGATCGTTTGATGAAGGTAGAATAGATTTGATTTGGCGTGAGAGCATGGGTACTTAAAAAAAACATATTTCCTTAATCATTTTGTAATCGTCTTGTTTAGTTACTTGATTTAATCTTAATGTACAGATATATCGATACGGTATAATTGTTGCTTTTGAAAATTAGAGTGTTGAAATATATTGCAGTGAATTAAGTTTCAGTTTTCTTGTATATACAAATATTATCTATACTAATATTATAAAGAGAGAACATTTGTATTTTTGTATTTTTGTATGTTTGTAATGATTTGGCTCAAAAACTACTAAACCGATTTAAAAAATTCTTTCACTAATACATAGAATGGACTTTCGGAGGAATGAAAATAGGCTATATATTATCCCGTTTAAATCAAAGGTACATTCGTGGAGACCTAATTTGCAACCTAAGTCGGCAAAAAAAAAAACACGTTTCTTACGATCGCTGCTCAATTGAAAATAGATAGAAGAATATTTTCTATGGAAGAGTTATACAACTTAATAAGACCTACAAAAAAGTCCGCTACAGCATATGTCTATCTCTTAAGGTTGACTCACAGTAACCATTTTAATCTTAAAATTTCTGTTAAAAAATATTACATAACTTCCAAGGCTATTTTCAAGTATATAGTATTAATCCTTATACAAATAATTACGTTAATTAGCTTGGCCACATATTATAGATTCAAATTGTCCCTTACAGTATATAATTCATATGAAAACTCTACAAGATATCACGAATTTCACATACACGCATCGCAAAATTAATAAAATATTTGCAGTGAAACCACAGATTAGGTCATAGTTACGAAGAAAATATTATTATAAGCTTAGCTATGCTGTAGATCCCCATCGATCACAATCAATTTGAAGTCAATATAGTATAATAATATGATCTACTGTATAAAACAATATTCATCTATATATATAATAATATAAAATTTTAAACCACCCCGACTGATCTATGTATAATCTTTTCATTAATAGCATTCCAATGACTCTAAACACGACATTTAAAATCTGAGCTGTAAGTTGGTGAGGATTTGAGTATTCTGTAGAGTCCAGGAGATGTCCCAGTATCACGTCAATGTTCCATGTTCTTACAATATCGATGAAGAAGAAGATTTTCGAATTGATCAGACCTATGAAAGTTGATTTCATAGCGCAATTAACTAAAAAAATGCTCATAGTTTTATAACGATTGAACGAATTTTCATGAATCAAAGCTAATAACACTCTCGATGAAGACATCTATCAAACAAAAAAAAACTATCAATAATAAAAACAAAATCGGTTCATCCGGTTAGGTGCTAAGATGCTACAGACAGACACACAGATACACACGTTAAGCGTATATTACCTCTACTTTTTGCGTCGGGGAACGCCGTAAGGTTAAGACGGCAGATGTTCTTCTTGGTGGTAAGCTACTTTTTGGTAGATTTAATGATCCCACTACCACTGTACGAAGACTCATGATTCATGAATGCACATAAAACTTTCATTGGTAGGTATATAGCTAGGATTAGAACCAACGACCGTCGGGTCAGAATCAGGGTAACTATCCTTTACGCCAAATGGCCGTCCAATATCACTACGTAAGTATTATAAAACAAAGTCCATCACTGCGTCTGCCTGTCTGTTCGCAATAATCTCAATAGCTACTGAACGGATTATCCTGCGGTTTTCACTAATAGCCAGAGTGTTTATGAGGAAGGTGCATAATTCGTTAAGGTTTTGTGTAAATTGGTTGAAATATGACGATGATTGTTAAATATGTTCATATTTTATATTCGACGCAACAAACTGATGCAAATTTTATAGGCATATTTGTTCTACCCGTGCGAAGCCGGGGCGGGCTGCTAGTAAGTGATAAGTGGCGTAACTATGTATGATACAATTTTAGGTATCTCGTACAAATAGGTAAGCCATAAGGCGTTTATCTAGATTTGATGAGTATCGTCCGATATAAGTGTTGAATAGAAATACTTAAGACTAGCAACTTCAAATAACTCGTGCGGTATGAAATCCTTCGTACCCCTATTAAAAATGGTTTTATCTCAGAATACAGAAAAAACCGGAAACCGCGTCCAACCCTAATTTCAAGCAACGCTCCAATAACCGATCCGAAAATTTACGCGCGCCTTCCTTCTAGCCCGTGTAAAGTTGCTAGGTAGCAATCTTACAGGTAACAACAGCAAAAGATGGCTTTACTTTGACATTTATAAAACACTGGAAGTGCCCCGCGGCTTCGCCCGCGTTAAAAAACTTTTTTTGTAAAAACGATTCTATCATTAAAGACATCAAATAAGAATTAGCCAAATCGGTTCACCCGTTTTCATGTTATCGCGTGACTAAGGCAATTCGGGATTTATATTTATAAATCCCGAAAACCCAAATTTTCAGACTTTGTTACCTACCCCACTTCGAAAAATCCTACAACACGTACTTTTATCTCATCTTGTTTCGCCATACAACCTTTGAATCCCCGTTCCGTATCCGGGAGGAATTTTTAGAAAATCCTTTCTGAGCGGATACCTATGTCATAATAACTATCTGCATTCCAAATTTCAGCGCAATCCGAAACAATATTGATTTTTAGACTTTGTTACCCCAGTTTATGGGTGGCATTTTGAAAAAGCCTGAAACTCGTATTTACTTATTTATTTACAGAAGTACTTGTGTGAAATGTCGAATAAAATGACTATCCAAACTTTGAACCCCCGCTCCGCTTCATCCCCTTGAAGAGTGAATTTTGAAAAATTCTTTCTTAGCGGATACCTAAGTCAAAATAACTATCTGCATGCCAAATTTCAGCACAAACCGAAACAATATTGATTTCAGACATTGTTACCCCACTTCACCCTTTTAGGGGCGGAATTTTGAAAGAGCCTGAAACAGGTATTTACTTGCTTAAGTACTTGTGTTAAGTTTCGAATAGAAAATATTATCTAATCTTGTTTCTCCATACAAACTTTGAACCCCCGTTTCATCCCCTTTAGAGGTGAATTTTGGAAAATCCTTTCTCAGAGGTAACTAACGTCGTAATAACTATCTGCACGTCAAATTTCAATACAATCCGAATAGATATTGATTTTCACACTTTGTTACCCCATTTCACCCTCTTAGGGGTAGAATTTCAAAAATCCTGAAACACGTATTTACTTACATTTTTACTGAAGCACTTGTGTGAAGTTTCGGATAGAATAGACTATCTAATCTTGTTTCTCCATACAAACTTCGAAGCCCCGTTTCATCCCTTTAAGGAGTGAATTTTGGAAAATTCTTTCTTAGTACACCCTTACGTACTAAGACATCCAAATTCTCCAAATTTCAAGTCTCTACGACCAGCGGTTTAGGCTGTGCGTTGTCTGTCAGTCAGTATGTCAGGACAAAGATTCTTATAGTATTAGACATAAAACATACGAGTAACGACGTCGCGTTCACAGAGTGAATAATCGAATCGCCGGCGCGTGAAATCACACTATTTAAGAGCTGCTTTAGTTGCATCACTTTTAGGTAAGTTGACGCCTTCTGGTTCATTCTGTATGAACTATACGTAACAGAGGCATATGACCACAAAACAAAAATTGAATGCCGTTGCATAATTAACCAGCAGAACACTTAACTTTGCACATTATTAAGACAAGTATTTTAGCCTGAAGGCATTGGAAAACTGGTGTATAAAGTGTGCACCTAACTCAGTAAACTTTCATACAATCAATCACAGTGTCAGAGTATACCTACATATACTAAGTAAAGCACCCAACTTTACTTGCACCGGGTAATGTTGATGCAAAACACGTCGCTCTGCAGTCATCAATCTTAAAAACTTGCGACGGGGTCCAAAAGATTACAATGCCGCGGAAAAGACAAATGAGCTTGTGAAATACGAGTACGAGTGAAAGGTGAGAGACTGGTCAAATGCGTGTCTGGAATAAAAAAATCATACTACAAAAAACTTTTCTTTTATATCTGATAGGCTAGCGTTTGACTACTATCTCGCCTGGTGGTTAGTGATTATGTGGTCGAAGATGGTGAACACGCTAGGCCTAGAATGGTCTGACTCTCAAGCGCTGTGCTGCACACACATGCTACCAGGACACCGTAGATTAAGGCGGCAGATTTCCTCCTTGATGGTGGTGAGCTACTTTTTTGATAGCAAGTCAGGCGGAACATCGATGTGCTCCTACCACCTATAGATGAACACCCGTGCTAAGATAAGAACTGAAGACTTTCCCTCTAGAAGTTAAACCATCCGTCTCTTACGCCTACTACGGCCAGATGAGTAAAGATACGGCTCTCAGAAATAACTTATGTAACTGCACTTAAAATGCACTTTTTTTTAATGTAATCTTAGGATTGAAATGAAATGAAATGAAATCAAATGAATGAGTTTATTTTCACAAGAAATAGAGTATACAAAAGTTGTAAATAAGATTATGAGTCCGTCTATTTCGCCATATAAATGACATGTGAAAAAACATACTGACATAAATAATTTAAACACAAGATGCTAATGTTCAATTTACAGTAATAATTATGAGTTTATATAATTAACGGATATTGAAATTAGAATTAAAATATCAAAGTAAATATTAGTTAGTTAGTTTCTTAGTTAATGGCTTCTGTGAAAGTAAATATAATTAAATTAGTAAATTAAATATGTCAACATCTAATACGTTACTGAAAAGTTATAAAGTGTCAGAATGTTTTAAGTGTTAGGAATACATCATATTTTGTTAATGTCCATTAGCTATCTATCCTCTGTGGTCATTTGTTTTTGTCAATATCAGATTTTTCATTTATGTAATTGTTATATCTTATCAAAATTTGCCGTTAAGTAGTCATTTATACAATAGTAAGCTTTCTCTAATAAAAATGCTTTCAGTTTTCTTTTAAACAAAGACAAAGGTAGGTGACGAATTGAAGGTGGTATCTTGTTATATACAGTAACACACATAGCATAACTATTTTTCATTAATAAAGTAGCTCTTGCTCCTCGATTATTGAGGCAAAAGCTAATAACTATGTAAAAATCGCTGCATTGATGAAACTTCGAAAGCCATTACGTCCACTATTATATCCACGCTCGTTCATCATCCTTCAAAATATGGTTCAACTATTTTTATCTCGCCGACGGAAACTCTACTAATATTTATATTGTCCCGATTACGTATGGGTGGGTTGATCGCGACTGTTTCTATCACTACTGAAAACCATTCTATGTTTTGGAGCAACAACAGAATAATAAACCTCGCTTACAAACAATCAAACGTGTTAAATGTTTACCCAATCACACTTGTCATTGATATGCATGCCGCTTAGTGATTGGCAAATCATTGATTGGCGTTTTTAGATAGTTTAAAACTTAACAGTTTGGTTGATAACTGTGTGTCCTCATTATGAGCACATTTCCGTCCTCTACTGGACATAGGCCTCTACTATGGCACACCACTGAGCTTGATTTTTAGCTATTCGTTTCCAGGTGCTGCCAGTCAGCTTGCGTATATCATCGCTCTATGGTCTATCCAGGTGGAGGGCGTTCCATACTATGTTTACCGAGCCGTGGTCTCCACTCTAGAACAAGGCTATCGGTTCTACGACAGATGTGACCACTGTGTGTACGATCACTTAACCACTCTTAACCGCGTTCAGTTTTACCACAGATTTTATTTCCAAAGAATTACAAGGGTAACATAATTCCGTTATATGGATATGCAATTTAGATACTTAGTAAGCGCACTGTCAACTTGGCTGATTTTGGCTAAGGCATGTAGCAAATACTATAATAACTAATTTTTAATTTTAATTTTATTTATTTCAGTAATCATACAGCGATTTTAAAAACTAAGTAATAGGTGTATAACTTATAGACTATGGCCAAAATTGATTACAATAGATAAAACATTATATAAGGATAAAAATGAACAGTAGTAGATTTACGAGTTGTTACGTGCATTGTGTGCGTGTGAGTGTGTGTGTGTGTGTGTGTGTGTGTGTGTGTGTGTGTGTGTGTGTGTATGTGTGTGTATCTTTCTAGTGGCAAGTATTGTGTAGTTCTTTTATTTTCAATTTTAAGACACATTTAGACAAATGAAATAAGTCCAACTCAGAATACTGCTTATTATATGTGAGGACGGCTCGACACAAGACGGAATTTTTGGCATAATTCGTGTGGGAGTGAGGTACATGAAAAAGTGGAGTATGTCGTGTCCGACGCAAAGGAGTACAAAATTCTAGATTTGAGAGTAAGGCGGGACAGTCTATTTTACCTGAAAGTATATCGTGTAACAGAACAACGTCATATTGCTTTCTTCTAAGTGACAGTGGTTCTATATGGAAATATTTGCAAGCATCTGAATATGAATCAAACTGCTTAAATGCCTTAAAACTAAGAAACTTTATAAATTTATGTTGTATAGATTCTAGCCTTTCTGTGTGAATTATATAACAAGGGGACCATATACTACAGGCACATTCTAGTATGCTTCGAACATAAGAGAAATATAAGACCTTGATGCAGCCAATATCTGTAAATGACTTGCAGACCCGTTTTATAAAGCCGAGTTGCTTATAAGCTTTATGTACTATATCGTCAATATGTTCAACTAGATTCATTTTACGGTCAAGTCTTACACCAAGATCACGTACTGAATCTACCTTTTTGATTGGAGTTTTATCAATGTAATATGTGTTTTTAATTATTTTTGTTTTACGGGTAAATGATATTTGAAGACATTTTGCTGTGTTCACTGTAATTCTGTTTGCTGTGTAGTACTCGCAAAGACTATTTAAGTCGCTCTGGATGTTGATACAGTCAGTCACCTTGTTAACTTTTAAAAAGATTTTTTTATCATCTGCAAACATAATAAATTTTTACTTTGTAAAACAAGTGTTAATGTAAAAAAGGTATGCGTTGTATAACAAGGGACCAAGTATCGATCCTTGAAGAACTCCAGAGTCGATCGTAATATAGTCACTGCGAGCACTACCTATCACTACAGCCTGTCTCCTCCTCGCGATGTATGAGCAGAACTAACTAATGAACGAGAAAGAAGATCTTTGATCTTTTCGTCCCTATACCGCAAGGCTTGAAGACGAATCTCTTCAATAAATGGGCTCACGGTTCGACTGGTTCACCACTTAAAATTCGCATAGGGAACTTTAGAAATAGTAATACTCGGCGTTTCCCTGAAAAACTAGGATAACCGACATAGCTGAGAGGATTATCAAGCTTAAGTGGCAGTGGATGCGTCATATATGCCGCAGAAACGGCAAAAAATGGGGTAAACAAAGTCAAAGTGGTAGGTGGTAGGTATCTCTTCCGTTATTTTGTACCAACTGAGGTTAGGGTACCAGAAAAGTCAGAAACCTCAAATAACCTTTTCCATGCATTTTTTAGGTCTATACTTGCTAGGTTCACCATTTTATATGTCATAAAATATATATATATAAAGAGATTGAAAAATAATCAATTTTTGCTAAAAAAAATGTCAACCGGTCTGTATTGATGATATCTATATCCACTTCCCTTCCCGTTGCCATTACAATACGTAGTCTAATCCATGATAGATGAGGTGTCGCCAATACACCCAGGTAATATAAACCTGAAAACTTAACGCCTCTAATATTTCATGCTCAAATAAAATCTCGTATGAAATGATTACCCTGATATATAGGCGAGGAAGGCCAATTTTTATCCTGCATTTTGGGTGATTTTTTACCCTACGTTATAAGGTAATTTTTAGGTGTTACGTTTATAGCCGTTGTTTATCGGAGTATGTATGAAAATTATTTTGAGATTTGTATACGGTTATTGTGAAATGTTCGCGTGGATTTTCTTTTGGTTTCGAATTTGGCACACAGATAGTTTATCACCTGTATTCTTCGAGCATTTACCAATGGAGATGTTAACGTTGTAATCCGCAAACATTTTTTTCTGCCGATACTTACGGGGGACGAGGTAAACGCGCATTGCACACACACAAATCACTCACTTTAACGATCCCGCACACTAGCTCGAAACACGCACACAGTATTGAAAATACAGCGTAGTTACGCACGCTCATATGGCCAATAATGCCTATATGGCCAGCAGAGGGGTACGCCTTGCGTTAACATCTCCATAGGTAAATGCTCGAAGCCTGGATTAACTCATAAGATACTTTTTAACAAACTTCAAAACCAGAAGTTTTTTCAGAAGTACAATTTAAAGCGGGAGAAGCCCGTGGACTACTAATCTAGTTTGTATTAAGAATGTAATGATTATCACGAAACAGATAGGTATACATGTTTATTTATATATACATTTAGTTAGACAATAGTCTGTCTAAGGCATACACATATAAAAGTTTGACCAGCACAGTAAAATTACTTTGGGACCGGGCGTCAAAACTCTAGAATTTCCTTATTCCACTTGATTGTACAAGACCTTGCGAATACCTCGTTAGCTTGTCCCATTTCTTAAAAAGCTACCGGGCCTATCTCACATCTGCTTTAAGTGTATGGAAATAAAGTTCTAAATCCCATAGCAATGTCTGCACCCGACGCCAAATATTCGCTCTCGAGGGTTGCTTTATCTACCATAGCCACATTCGGGTCATATTCACATTTGGCTCACGTCATTTTCGCACTTTGATTATGTTATGAAGATACGGCATGATGGCCGGCATTGACTGTGGGGTGTGTAGGCATAAATATTTGTTTGTATCGGCTGTTAAGCTTTATGTATAAGTCTACCTTGCATATTCAGATAGTATCTGAACATTATAAACAAATATTTTGACAAACAAAAAATTGAATATAGCTTCACATTTTGAATAATAAATATAGTTTTATAACTAAAAATCCCTACGTCTATGCCACGCGAGTCAGATTCAGTAGCAAGTTTGAAACGTTTATCATCATATCTCTAGAAATCTTACCGAATCTTGATAAAATTGAAATAAAATCACTGTAGAGATGAACACTACCTACGATGAAATAGTATATTACGATACGTGTGACTTAAGTAGTCGATTATTTTACGGCGTAAAGTTAGCACCCGAGCGAGCGTAAAGTGCGGGTTTAGGTCACACTGTGCTATATAGAATTATTCAAATCGGTTAACAATTGGCGGAGTAATTGGCAAACCAACATTAAAAAAAAACAAGAAAAAAACATCGAATCTGACGAATTGAGAACCTCCTTCCTTTCGGAAGTCGTTTCAAACTGAATTTCTATATAGATTAGATACCAGTATTTATAAAGGAAAGAAGATGCTGAGACACCGGGCAACTGCTTTTGATCCAAAACAATCACCGAATGTCGCCGAAAAATACTAATTTAGGATACCAAGGATTTCATCGTGTATTGCACCGGCGTTTTCTACGCTTTTCAGATATAATTGGATATTATTATCTATCTTGTGTCCGCCTGGCTACCATATTCAAGGTAGAAAATCTGTCGCCAAAAATCTAATGTGTCCGGCAGCTATCCTTGAGAGCCAGATCCCATTCTAGGCTTAACGTGCTACCATCCTCGACTGCATCATCACTTACAAACAGGTGAGATAGTGGTCAGTAGCCTATATGCTATAATATATATTTTTTTATGTATAAGCAAGCGTTGACCACTACCTCACCCGATGTTAAGTGACGATGTGGTCCAAGATGTAGCACGCTAGTGTAGAAGATACCTATTCACACGCGACTTTAAAAGCTATGGTAGTTATCGGGAAAATCAGACTGAGGAAAGAAATAACGAAATTCAATTTCTTGACAGTGCGTATGTAATTAATTAACAACTAGCTGTGCTCCGTGGTTTTACCCGCGTAGACATCGTTTCCGTGAGAATATGGATATAAAAAGTACCCTATGTGTTTTTCCAGCGTCTGGGTTGGGCTGAATTTTGGTATGTAGATAACATACCAAATTTCAGCTCAATCGGTTGAGTAGTTATATCCTGAAGAGTTTTATCCTGTTTGTTACTACAAACATACACACAAACCTTCGCCTTTATAATATTAATCAACATCATCATCATCATCAACCTGTGACAGTCCACTGCTGGACGTAGGCCTCTCCCGAGATGCGCCATCTTCGGCTCTTCTTTTCCAGTCACTGCCATGCCCTGGGACCTTGGCTTTGTGTGTGACTTTCCATCTTAGGAGGAATATGCCTTAATCGCCACGCTGGGCAGGCGGGTTAGCGAGGTAGCTGCCCGTCGCCGGCCTGTTGTATTTAGCTACGCCATAATTTCGAAATGGTTATACCGCCAATTGCCGGTCGCTAGAGTCTTTTTTGTTGGTCAGCAGAATGCACCACGAGCAGGTGAGGTTGGCTGGGAGCACTGAAGTAGTATTTGTGCTCCCTGACATCCCTTTATAATATTAGCAGGATTTCACTTCGACACTGTGCATTGTATAATAACTTTATTTTTGTCTCACAAATGGTTCAAAATGATCGTAAAACGATACGACCAAAGCTCCAAACATATATTTTCACCCTGAATATCAAACAATATTTGCTATAAAGAAATGAAATCTGTTGACGAATGAATAAAAAAATAAATCATAACTAAATGGTGTTTCTAACAGATCCCTACAAATATAACCAGAGCATTTTCCCTGAACATTTGCCTAATCGGTCCCTACTCGGGCCTATGGTTATCGGGTCTGCAGCATGTGTCATGACCATTGCCTCTCCAGTATGATAATATTTTTAGTCGTTAGGAGGCTCAACAGCGGTGGATATCATTTTGCATTTTGTTATTAGAATTGTCTGTTTTACAAATTTTCTTTTTATGTTATGAATACATTGAACATGGCGTTTTATAGTACTAGCAGTGCGCTGCGCCTTTGCCCGTTTTAATACTTTTATAAATATATTTTATGGCGTATAGAATGGTGGACCTAACAAGCCCCGTAAAGCATAACAAATATTACAGTACTCTATTTAAAAAAAGACGAAATCACTAAATGTAGTCCACAAATGGTAGGAGCATTATATCGATGATCCGCCTGACTTGCTACTAAAAAGTAGCTTATTACCATAAAATCTGCTGCCATAACCTTACGGTGTTCCGGCAGCATACAGCCCAAGCCCAAGCGCTAGCCTAAAAGATATATAAGAAAATGTTAAGTTTTTGGTAAGAACCTATTAAGCTTAACTCTCATAATTAGGCGCATAAAACCTGCTTTTAAGAAATCCTAAATAACTTCAAAGCGTAAAATATTGACTAAGGGCAGATTTAAGGGAGGAGGGGTGGGGGCACGGGGGCACGTGTCCCCCTCGGTATTTTTGTGTACTGTGGAAATTCCATCACAGTACATACCTACTTAGAAGCAATCTAAATGATCAAAGTTGTTAAAATATATGATAAAAATAACTGAAGGAACATGAGTGAAACACTTGTCTATTTCTGTTTGGAATTGCGAATTTATAACAGTTATTGTTGATTTTTTTGCCCGTCCGCCCCTTGTGCCCCCCAAAAGTCCTGGATCCACCTTTGATATAGACTGTAAAACTACCTTTTACGAACAAAACATAATCTCCAGTTTGCCTTCATAAGAGTACATGCACAATGCATAATAAATGTCAAACTAGCTTGAACAAAAGCAGTCCTGTCTGTGACAGCAAAGACTGGTATGTGAAAGTCACTTTATACATTTTTCACAACATTTAAGCGAAAGTAACGTTTCTATTTGAACTTTAACGTTAAAGATATAAGGTTGGAAATGAAGGTAGTAAAATATTTAGAGACGAGAAAGTTAAGTACCTAATCTTCTTAATTTGTTTTGCAATGTGCTAGGGAGTGGTGAAGTGTCATAAACAGCTTATGTAGGCGGATATGAGAGTAAATGAATGTTTCAAAGTACTCACGAACTCTTACTAACTGTAAAAGTAAGAATATAAGAATGTTTGTACCTAATGACATTCAAGAGTCATATGTTTGTCATATATTTTCATTCATGAATTTTTCAACGGAAATTTAGAAGGACGTTATTAATTTAAACAGTTTTATGTTTGTTACCTAATGCCACGCTAGCAGGCGTCATTCCCTCGCGTTTTATACCTACCGCTTCGCGTATCGTCCACGATACAACTGAAAGTCGTATTTTTAACGTTATCGACGTTGTAACTAAGTTTAATCTCGCATGTTTACTAACAGAGAGTGTATGTTCTATCCGTATGACTATTATCTTTTCTGTGACGCTAGTCATGTTCAGTACCAAGTTTGTGGTGTTTATAACATCTTCATTTTTTGTAAATACGGTTAAAAACCGTAGCGTCCTAACCATGGGGCAACCCTGGTGGGGCAAATTATGAGAATATACCAATTCATCATCATCATCTGCTTTATTAACCCACAGCTTGGCATAGGCATATACAAATTATTACATCTAATAAAATAAGTCAGGAAAGTTCTTACAAACAATATGAAGAATAATTTATTATCGTATAAAATAAAAAAAAAACGACTTCACATGCTGCGATAGTCAAAATAGCCAGTAGTATCATGTTGTCAAGGTATACAAATGCATATGTCGTCAAGGTATGTAATATGTTTGAGATGTTTATCTCTATATCTCCGAAGACAATTGACATCGATAAAATCGTTAAACCTCGATAAAATTTGAATGGGAACAAACGGAAGGCACTCGATAATCTCTCAAACGAAAAAAGAAATCTTGAAATCGGTCAAATATTGACGGAGTTCTGAGGTAACACACAAAAAAATTTTTTATAACAGTCGAATTGAGAACTCCTCCTTTTTTGTGAAGTCGGTTAAAAAGTAGATTAAACCAGCATAGCAACGTCATAGCATTTCGAAACAATAAGTTTCACAGAATTGAAGTCATTCAAATAAGTCTGAAAGAAAAAAAATTGAACAAAACGACTGAAAACTGCAATTTGCAAAGTTGCAAGCCGCAGACCGATACCAAAGCTATATTGAGAATTTCTCAATAACTTACAACTTGACTTAATGTGACACACAGACGCAAAGACTGTAAACCAATAAATAATTGAAACCGTGGAGGGAAAATTAAATGGAGAAGAATTTGGCGTATACGATGAAATAGCTATAGAGATTTAACCCGTCTAAAATGATGAACACGTGATACATATGCCAGCTATGAGATATAATTAACAACGTAATTTGGTCGGGTTATATATGACACTGGGTGAAAGCCAATAGGCGACGCTAGAGCTGGGGGCAGAGCTGGTGGCAAACAATAAAATCACATACGCGAGAAGGATAAAAAAAAATGTTGTCCGTCTCGCTCACTCATACTAGTGATTGTAAATTTTTATCCTTCTCATATTATTATTGTTATTTTAATGTCAGATATTTTTAATTATCCATCTACGGTTGAAACGGATTGAAAGAATTTTATTATTATTATAAAAATGTGTGTGTTAAATATGCTTTATGGTCAAGATCAATGATCTCTTAGGTCAACGTCTATATTTTAAGTGATAAAGACTAACGATGTAAATTGTTACGCAAAAGTTGGAACTAGGTATATGAAAGTATGACCCATTACCAACTTACATTCTACCACTACAGTGTTGTGCAATTTTTGGAGATTAATATAATTCTTGCATGAATGGAGAAATGACATCAAATAATCTTGTAGATTCAATACAGGAAAAACATGTACAGAATAGAAAATTTATTATTACACCATTATTGGAACAAAATTAAACAAAAATAAAAGATATAAGGATACTTCAACTAAGTTTTCTCAAACACATTTTAGTAAAGAAAAATGTTAAGTTGAATATGGATGGTTTTTTCACACGTTACCGTTACATTTAATTAGTATCTATATATGTCACAAAATACCGTCACGATATTATTGTATGATACGGAGATGTGCGTGAAAACGGCCTTGGGTCAGTTTCTATAAATATATTTTCCGATTTGTGTCGACACCCATGAGATTCGTCACTTTTGCCAAAGATAATTAAATAATTGCCATGTGAGAAAGGCCCAAGTGTTAATACGGTATTTGGTTGAGATAATCCGATAAGGCTATCATAATTGGATATTTTCGGATACGGGATTCACAGTTTTATCAGAATTATCCTTTAAATATTTGACCGCAAGTATATATATTATACTAGCCCCGATTTGTTCGCGTTTAATCCTGGTTATAAACCTTCCTCTTAAATTACTGTATATATTGATGAAAACCGCATTGAAATCTAAGATCTAAACGTACAAAAAGAGGGACACAGACAGCGGGATTTTTAATTTTTTTTTAAAGATTACTCGCAATGTGGGTTGCACATTACTAGTATTCTTGTTAAACCCTCTTGAGTCTGGAGTCGGTTCACGTCAATAGTGCAATGGGTGGGGTGGGGATCGAACTCACGACCTCTCGATCGCCAGTCCGACACCTTATCCATTGGGCTATTGCCGCCTGACAACTATTTATATTATATTATATATATACTATTATATTATTAACTATTTATATTATATTATAGATAAGTACTATGTAAAGAAGTTATCATTATTTAGATATGTTTGAGCTTGAGTATACATACAATGATGTCCGGAATTATAAATTCGCCCGGTTTTATCAATACCAATATTATAAATGCGAAAGTCAGTTTGTTTATTTGTTTCGGACTTCTTCACAGTCAAACGGCTAGACTGATTTACTTTAAACTTTGTATAGGGATAGCCAGTAGGTGCTATGGACTGAATATAAGATATTTCTTGACGCAGGCGAAGCCACGGGGCACAGATAGTAAGAATATAATTACTAAAATTATATATTTTTTAAATTTTAATGTGAAGATGAAAACTGTCTAGGTAGGAATCGCTTTTAAACCTTATTATGATCTACGTTTCATAAAATGATATTTTATAGATGCAGCCCAAATAAAACGGTACCACAAAACTCAGAGATTATCAAGTGAAAATGAAAACTAGAAAAACAAATGAGTACTCACGCGCAACACTGCTTTTCCATTTTTCATCGAAAGTATTCCAAATTCGATATTAATTTCACTTTGCACTGATAAATTTTGATGTTGAAATAGAGCTGCTGCACTAGCTTCGCTGCACACAGTTAATACTCTACTGATCACAAACCTAAGACTACGCTACGCTATAACTTTATCTTACTGATACCAAAGAGAAGCAAAATAATTGACGAACAAGCTTTGATCTGTTTCATTTCCACACGAACGTCTTCCGTGAACGATATACAAGGACTGAGAGCGTTTTTGTACATTGTAAATAGCATCGGCGGGCAAAGGATAGGAACGCATAGTGCACTCTGAGGTTCGAACAAACCAAGGCGGCGTGCAATCTGCGTTCACATTAGCAGCCGCGATGGCAATATAGTAAAATTTCAATCTAATTCTATCATTGTGGCTTTTTAGTTTTTTTTTAAGCTAAGTAGAAAAGGTGTTAAATCCATAAGACTATTCATTTGTTCACTTATAGGTACTGCCTTTTGTACTATATAATATATACTACCTTGTAAAAATATTATAATACACCCTGTACTTGTAATGTCGGAGTCTCTCTTAAGGATCGAATTCGAGATGAAGTCATTCGTAAAAGAACAAATTTTATCTGAAGTTGAAGTGGCAGTGGGCTGGTGTAAATCCGATAACTATTGGGGTAGACGTGTTCTAGAGAGATGAGAACGAGGGAGAAAACCACGATTCACCACAGAAAACGTAGTATAGAACCACCCTCCAGCTAGATGGAGTGATGATATTTCTACGCAATGTCAGTGGCGTGCAATAGGTGTGAGGTTTATGTTTAGCAGTAGATAAAGATAGGCTTATTGGCCTCGCCAGCTACCACCCTTAAGTTAGTAAATCTGTCGCCAAAACATATAATGTGTTACAACAGCTGTTCTTGAGAACCAGTTCCCATTGTAGGCCTAGCGTGCTACCATCTTTAACCGCATCATAATATAGCAACAGGTAAGATAGTGTGTCAAACGGTTACCTATCTATACGATATAAAAATAACTAGAGTAGCTTTGCCAGATATATCATTATTAGAAAATTCCGTAAATTGTAATAAATCACTTTATATTATATTTTGCTAGCTAATATTAAAGGCCGTATGTGTAATTTAAAACAGAACTTAAGTATTTCGCTGCAATTTACCTCATTCCATTATTGATATATAAGCACACTTCAAACTTTATTATTGAATTTCGATTGGGTTTCTGGTTTGACTGACTTCACATAATGAGGAGGTACAATTCGATGCGTGTATATATAAATATATTTAGAGATATGGAGCGTAATACTCAATTCTAAGTCACTAAAAATCACTCACGTAGAATATGATGTTTTTTTTTCAGGGTAGACTTGAACTTGCCGACTATCTCACTTCTAGTCGGTTTTTTCTAATTGTTTAAAGTAGGCTACGACCAAGAAGATTTTACTCAAAGGAGGTTGCATGTAAAATAAACCGTTGAAGACTACAGATATGATCTTGAATCATGTTTCTGTACTGACTGATCCAGCTCTCTGGAAAGACATGATCAATGCATGTGGATTTGACAAGGCAAGGGTTTCTTCGCGGCGTTTTTCTTCACCGTACGAACACTTTTGAATGCGGACGTACAGTTTTCCGTAATCAATCTGGTACAAGGCGGGATTGAATGAAAGCTTTACAGGGATTTTCTAAGCAAGATGCCAAATCGATCTAAGTTCAAGTGCTAAGTACCTAATAGTGATCCATAATTTATATACGTAATTTATATTACTTGCGTCAATGCCACCGCCTTCAGCTTTATGATTCAATCAAAACTTTTGCCCTGTTCTGCGCACACCTTGGACATTATATACGGTTAAAGCAGTTACTAAGGTTTATACTGCACAAATATTACCTCATAAGCACAAAGGCAAAGGTGACTTAATTTAGCTGTGTTTAGGGAATACGAGAACAATATATTTCGCTACCTTAACAAGACACTTTATAATATTTTCAAGTATTTACCTGTGTCAGCACTAATGTATTATATTTTTGAAATTATAATTTAGATAAGTGAAGTATAGATGAACTATATGGCCTTGAATGTGTCTTATTAAAAAGCATATTTTGGTGTAAAAAGGAGAGTATTTCAATTCGAGGGGATAAATTACAGTATCGCTTGAACGACTGGTAGTTTGCACGATTAAGTGGCGATAAACGCGAGCAGCCAAGTCACATCTAAACAGCTGGCCCGGTGGCGTAATCTGGAGAACGGTCGGCTTTGATGCCAGAGGTACCGAGTTCAATCCCCGCCGTGCACTAATGGATTTTTATATCGAGACATTATGTGCGCTTTTCACAGTGGCCCTCGGCTAAAGGAAAAACATCGTTAAGAAACCAACAACTCCCGCATGGTGTTAGGACACTATCTAGTGTCCACCTGGCCAGCTACCCCCTCTTGTTAGAAAAACTGTCGCCAAACATCTAATTTGTCTAATGTGTCCGGCAGCTATCATTGAGAGCCAGTTCCCATTCTAGGCCTAGCGTGCTTACCATCTTACCAACAGGTGAGATAGTGGTCAAACGCTAGCCTATAAGATATAAAAAATAGCTGTTCAGCCGCTATACATTAGTTTTAGTGAGATATACGTTTACCAGGTCGCTACTTTAAACGGAATAAAAACCAATATAAATAAGTTATTTTTCAAAAAAAATAAAACCGACTTCATAGCCACAAAAAGGCACTCAAAAGCGAAAAATAATTTACTTAAAATTATTATAAGCGTTACCCACTTCTCTATTTGAAGTCGGTGCCAGCCAAGTCTAATAGGTAGTAGATAGATAATACCTACATGTATCTACCTACTTACTAACCTACATGTACCTACTTACTACTACTACATACATAGTATCTAACTAATATCCAATAGACTTGGCTGGCACCGACTTCAAATAGAGAAATGGGTAACGCTTATAATAATTTTAAGTAAATTATTTTTCGCTTTTGAGTGCCTTTTTGTGGCTATGAAGTCGGTTTTATTTTACCCTTTTTAGTGCAAAAAAAGTTTTAATGAAATTACATGCATCTATTAAATTTTGTGTCTGGGCCGTTATACACTGACGGATATATACTTTTTGAAAATTTCAAGTATGTACCTGTAACGGTTAAGAAGATACAGATCTGTAAAGTGCGCACATATAGACACACGGACGGACGGACGAACGAACAGACAACAAAGTTTTAGAAAGTGTTCATTTGGTAGCCTTTGGGTTCGGAACCCTAAAAAAATTGACTTTAAATGCCGCGCTGAAGTGAAAATATTCACTAGTAATAATGATGTCATCAAGGTATCAAAGGACAATGTCCAAAATGGCCCTGTACAATTAAAGCATCTGACACACACGATAATTATTTGTCTATTTTATTACAATAATTCCAAATACTTTTATAACACGGACTAGTTGTATTCCAAAATGAATATTAAAAAGTATTATTTGCGATTATTAACAATAATTGCCGCCATATGGCCAACAGAGTACTGAATCACTCTACTACGTTATAAGAGGCACTTCCCTATATTGTGGATACCCGAATTATGAAAGCACTGTATAGCCAACCTAACAACGGAAAGTATTATTTACGTAGTAACTATTATATAATATGTGGTTTTATGCTTATAATTATTTTTTTTGCTGTGTTGATTGGTACAAAGTACGTTCATAATTCTGAGTTATTTAATTATGTATGCAGTGTCGCGGGACTGAAATGGCCGCCATTTTCGCCAAATGTCATGTCATGTCAAAAAATATTAGGTATGTTTAAAAAAGTTTGCACCCTAACAAGACTTTGCCCGGTAGAACATTCCTGTGAAGACAAATTATTTATATTTATATATAATTATTTATTATAATTATTAATATATAATTATTTATTGAGGGCCCGGTGGCGTAATTGGGAGAACGGTCGGCTTTGATGCCGTGGTACCGAGTTCAAACCGCCGTGCACCAATGAATTTTTCTATCGAAAAATATATGTGCGCTTCTCACAGTGGCCCTCCGGTGAAGGAAAACATCATTAAGAAACCAATAACCCCCGCATGGTGGTAGAACATATCTAGTGTCCACCTGGCCAGCTACCACCCTCAAGTCAGAAAATCTGTCGCCAAACATATAATGTGTTCCGGCAGCTATTCTTGAGAGCCAGTTCCCATTCTAGTCCACTTCTCTATCTTCGACCGTATCATCACTTAGCAACAGGTGAGATAGTGGTCAAACGCTTGCCTATCAGATATAAAAAAAAATTATCTCACCTTTATTTCTATCTCGCTCACAGTTACCGTAAGAATATCTTATATGCAATAGCAACCTCCATTGTGTATAATCTTCTTGGGACTCTTCTACTAAAACTAGTACATTCTCCTATGTTTGAGGTATTTATCTCCATATCTCTGGTGATACTAATCAGATCTCGATAAAATTAAAATGGGACCACCTCGGAAACGTATCCTACCTATTAAAAAAAGAATCATTTGAATCCGTTCACAATTGATGGAGAAATCGCGTAACATACACAAAAAAAAAACATACAGACGAATTCGTCTGTATGTTTTTTTAAAAAGGAGGAGGTTCTCAATTGAGAACCTCCTCCTTTTTTGCGAAGTCGGTTAACAACAGAACAATAATATAAGCAACTATCGCTCAGACGAAAGCTAGCTAATCTGCGGTAAACCTAAAAAAATTAAGTATGGATGTATTCTGGGAACTCTTTAGGTGTTTCCAGAATAGGCATTACCAGTTTCAATTCAAACTGCTCCCGTAACGTAAACCCATTAGTTTACATTTACGAGTTGTTTTTTAAGCGTCGTACTGTTGGCCAAAGCCGGGAGCAAAGTCTTTGAAGTCGCTCATCTTTGTATTAATGACGTAAAGTCTTTGTGCAGAAGATCGACTACGGTTTCTAATGTATACTTTGGTTTACGACTGACTTGTTTATACGTATTTTACCCAGATATCGGACTTGTTTTGAACATTATTATTCATCAAAAATAGTCGTTGGTACAGATTTTAAATTAACTGTTGTTCGTGTATATAATTAAGATAGTTTAAAAACTAAAACAACCGACTTCCATGCCCCGCGAGTCAATTTCAGTAGAAAGTTTGAGACGTTTATCATCATAATCTCTGGAGATACTTATCAGATCTCGATGAAATTATAATGGGACTCTTTGGAAACGAACCGCACCGATAAAATAAATAATTATTCGAATCGGTTCACAATTGACGGAGTAATCGTGTAACATACATATAAAATAAAACGTACAGACGAATTGAGAACCTCCTTCTTTTTGGAAGTCGGTTGATAATGGCAGAATAAGCCGTGTCAGTAACCGCCTGGCCAGCTACCAAAATCAAATTCATTGAAGTGTTTCACACTTTATATTTTTTGTAAATTGTTAAACACAATCCAAAATTTCATCGTACCGACGGGACTTGAACCCGCAACCTCCGGAATAACATGTTTCGGTGCTTTGCCAATTAAGCAAACATTTTTGAAATTTTGGATTGTGTTTAACAATTTACCAAAATCAAGTTACAAAATCTCTCGCCATACTTCTAATGTGTTCCAACAGCTGTCCTAGAGAGCCAGTTCTCATTCTAGTCCTAGCATCGACGTCATAGCAATGACGTCGACGAGTCCTAGCGTGCTACCATCCTCGACAGTATCATCACTAGTCACTAACCAACGGGTGAGATAGTTATCAATCGCTAACCTTTAAAATATAAAAAAGTGGTGCAGTGCAGTGGCGCCTAAAATACTTACTGTCTAGAATTTTTATGCTGCATTTTATGATGGGCAGTTATTTAACGCATATAGTAGCAAAAAGCTATCAAGAAGTAGAAAATTCAGACTAGGTCCTGCCACGGTGGAATGCGATGACCCTGTCACTTCTCCCTTCACCAGCCGGCCTTCACTTACAGTCTCATCATGTCGCATGTCGCATCATTGCACTTACCACACAGAGCACTAATATGACGTTATCAACGCCAGGTGCAGAGCAAATAAGTCCACAAAACCTACACAGCGCAATTATTCCAAACACCACCAACACCTATCATCATATTACGTAACTTAATCTGATATGATCTACCCGCTCCCAAACTATTTGATGTTGCCGTCTTTTCAATATTTACACGACTATATTTGTATCCGCAATATCTCAACGGCATAACAAAACTTTACCCATGGGCCTCAGGGACCGAACTATGCACACGAAAAGTTACAATGTTTCACATCTAAGTATTATGGTTAGAGTAGCGGCGGGTCACGAGGGACTTTGAAGTTACTAACATTACGTTCTTTTACGCTGTTGCTATTTTTCATAACCGTAGTATGTTTAAAAGTTTGCAACGTTCCATTCTACGCAGTCTATGCAACGAACTGCTTTTATATCAAGGTATAAAATGACATTTTATTTTTAAATGAATATGCTTTTCATTGCAAACTTTCTTATTTCAACAGAGTACTACAAATTGACTTAAATTTTCAATTTTTAACCCTCGACGCAAAAAGAAGGGGTGTTATAAGTTTAACGTGTGTATCTGTTGTATGTGTGTTTCTGTCTATGGCATCGTAGCGCCCAAACGGATGAACTGATTTTGATTTAGTTTTTTTTTGTTTGGTAGGTGTCTTCTTCGAGAGTGTTCTTAGCTGTGTTTCATGAAAATCCATTCAGCCATTTAAATATTATCCGCTCTTAAATTAATTAAATAATAATAAATAATTTTATTTGGAATCAAAAGCTACAAAACATGTACAGAAGAAAATAATGTTCACAATAATAGTTGTTGAGATTGTGAGAGCCTACACTAGGCGATAAGCCTGTGCTGTAGGTTCTGTATAACCTTCATTGTTGCTGTGGATCGCCTACAATTGTGCCTACAATACAAAACATAGGTAAGTATTATTTTATTATTACATACATATATTTAGAAATTTTGAAATACAACATATAAAAAAAAAAGAAAATAAAATGTATTTAACTTTTTTAAATTATTTTTTTCCATCATAAAAAAAAAAAAAAATAGTATTTAACTTTTTTTTTTAACTATATCGCTAAGCTAGACTAATAATGAAATGATGATGTGATAGTGCATGTATGCGTGTGTACCTGCTGCGTGAGTATGTGTCTGTGTGAGCGTATTAGTTATGTGCGTGTGTGTGTGTGCGTGTGTGTGTGCGTGTGCGTGTGTGTGTGTGTTGTCATGATAAAACTTTTAAAATATGTTCTGTATCTTCGTAGTTCAGCTTGCAGCGTTTCTCGATTGTAGTTTTGATATTTAAATTTTTAATTTAAGTATTATTATATGTCACAAAGACTTTGATATATTTACATTTTCATTGTACGAACAAAGGTACGAACTCAGAAACTTATTGATAAATTTATTAGTTAGGGAAGACTCTGTACTATTTCAAAATAGTTCTTTCAGCTTCGTCACTTCTACTTTGCTTCTACTTACACTTTTAAATTTAGTCGCGGAAAAATTACAGAAAAGATTTTTCCATCCCTCTAGTTGCTTCTTTATAAGTATATGTTTAAATTCAATACGTGAATAACGCTGTGGACTACGTTATTAATAGTACAAACATAATTGTAATTTATGTCAATAGTATATGTATAATGTAGTTGTTTGTTATTCCTAATAAATAAAAATAAAAAAAATGTCCTAAGGTTAATGCCGTGACTATAAATAAATGCTAGCTTAGCACTTATTTATAGTCACGTTTATTTTTATACCACTGAAAATATAGGTTTTAGACATGACAAGATATTATGTATATAACGCGTTGTTTGTAAACCAAAAATTATAGAAACAAATTATTAAAAAAAATACATTAAACAAAGTCTTAGGTAACAATAATTTAGATCGTTTAAAAAACTAAAAGAACCGACTTCAAATGTCGCGCTAGTCAAATTAGCCAGTAGTTAGTAGCATGCCATTAAAGTATATAAATGCATCGTAATACAAATATTGATATATTAAAAACGGCTCGACCGATTCCGTTAAAATTGAAATAGCAGCACCTGGGAAACAAACCCTTTGAAACAAAAAACAATTTCAGGCATCTTCGAGTAATTGGTGAACATAAAAGATTCCGACGAATTGAGAACCTCCTCATTTTTTGTGAAGTCGGTTAAAAAGATAACATTAATACAATAATAACATGGTGCCCACTGACATTTGCGTACCTTCCGGACTAAACAGCACTCTGAGACTAGTTTCATTCAGTTGTGCTTATCATATAGGCAAGTTTAAAGAATACTTCCAGTAAAACAAACTTTATGCAAAGCTCTGTGCAAACTTTGACAGCGTTATGTGACGATAAAATGTTTGGAGTTTGTAGTTAACCAGCGCTAGAGAAGTTTGAAGTAGATGTGCAAATAAACAACAAAAAAGATACTTATACTCGTATATCAGCATAGTGATAAGCATCGATATAATTAGATAGTTTAAAAACTAAAACAACCGACTTCCATGCCCCGCAAGTCAATTTCAGTAGCAATTTTGCGACGTTTATCGTGATATCTTTGGAGATACTTATCATATCTCGATGAAGTTACAATGAAACGACCTCGGAAACGTACCCTATCGATTAAAAAAATAATCATTCAAATCAGTTAACAATTTACGGAGTAATCGCGTAACATACATAAAAAAAAACATACAGACGAATTGAGAACCTCCTTCTTTTTTTAAAGTCGGTTGAAAAGGTACATGCGGTACTCACTCTTATATTACGTAAACATAATGGAACTAGTTAGTTAAGTTAAGTTAAGAACTAGTATAGTTATTAGTATTAATAAGTCCATTAATTTGTTATTCATTTTGCATTGTCACATTTTTATAAGCCACCGCCTTCCATATAATTGTTATCCTTTCCGTACATGGTTGTCTGGAAGAGATCGCTTTAAGCGATAAGACATTGAGCCTATTAGTTTTATTTATCTAGTTCCTAAGTATTTTTCTGTTTCGTAAGTGGTGTTTCAATAAAGTGTATATCTATCTATCTATCTATCTAGCAAGCGAAGGCATTGTTGCTATAATAACTATTTAAATGAATCTGCGAATAATTGCACGTGTAATTCTTTACGTGCTACACAAACGCCAGTTCACGTGTGACTGAGGTGAAATTAGATTCACGAACCTAATTCATACGGTCCACATGGAGGAGCGAGGTCCCTTATCTCCCTTTTTTAGGGTTCCGTAGTCCTGACAAGGAACCCTTATAGTTTCGTCATGTCTGTCCGTCTGTCTGTTTGTCTGTCCCAGGTTTTACTAAGAGACCGTTAATACTAAAAAGCTGTAATTTTGTGGGGGTATGTAAATAAATGACGCCGACAAAGTGCTGAAATAACATTTTGAAAAATATTTTTTTTTAGTGTAGCTCCCCTATATGAGAAGTGGGGATGAATTTTTTTTCCATCGTCTACCCCATCGTGTGGGTTATAGTTGAATAGGTCTTTTAAAATGGCTAAAGAGTTGCTAATACCATTTTTCGATTGAATTCTTCATTTACGAAATATTAAACTTTGAAGTGCAAATTTTTGTTCCAGTAGGGCGTCCCCCCCCCCCCCTCTAAAAGCTAAATTGCTGGCTTGAAATGCGCATTTCATGTACTTTAAAGGAAAATTATAGTGGTTAAGATAACTTTATTAGTTTAACAGTAATAGTCGTTGAACTTGGGTGTTGGATAATTTTGTACCAAATACAAAATCCTTAGAGTAAATCCTTTAAAGTGACAAAGACGGAGTACCTAGTTGCTTGTTTATAACGGGTAAAGACTTGCATTGAATAACAGGCTACTACGGAACCCTACACTGCGCGTGGCCCAACACGCACTTGGCCGGTTATTATATACATATATCGATAGTGGTAAGGCAATAAATGCATTCCAGGCGAGTGTCATGCTTCTTCTGTTGCCAAATATTATCAGTCGGCTTTAACGTCAGTCTTTTTATAACGTTTAAAAGCCACTAGCTTCATATATTGTCGTGCGTATTTCACAGTGGCTCTCCCGGCTTATTAAATTGGCAAGATATAAGTGTTATATATTAACAGGCGCTGCAAAGATAGTAGGACACTGTCTAATTCCCGCATGGTTACCATTTTCAAATTGGAAAAGGTATCGCCAAACATTAAACAGTGTGTTCCAACCTACGAACAAAAAAAACACGGGAGAATTCCTAGCGATACAAACTGACCCAACACAGTTTGTGCCTTGGTAGGCGGTGCTTACCAAATGTGCCTTGTACCAGTTGTGGCAATTTAAACCCAATTCACTAAAAAATAAGATCGATTTCTAACTGGAACACATTGCTAGCTTAATCAGTGACTGAGTTCCGAGTACTTCCGAGTAGTTCCGAGGACGCGCGATTTTGTTCGTGACATTGGGTCAACATTGCGCATAGCTTCCTTGAAGAAATTCTTCCGTGTTTTTTTTGTTCGTAGGTTCCAACGGCATTCCTTGAGAGCCAGTTCCTATTCGACTAACCTAGCCTTTTACCATAAATAACCTTACATCAACACTTAAAGTAACCTACAGCATAGGGCATAGACGTTATATTAATAATACTTAAATTCAAAATTTAAAATCATCCCCGACTGATCTATACATAATATTATGTTCATTGAGACCTTTCCAATGAAGCTAAACAGCTGAAAGTTAGTGAGGAGTTGACTATTCTGCAGAATTCAGTTAATGTTCCAGCATCAGGTCAATGCTAACATGTTCTTTCTTACAATGTCGTTGAAGTAAGAGATTACAGAATTCGAAAGAATTGATCAGACTTATAAAAGTTGATATCATAGCGTCATCAACTAAAAAAGTCTTAAATCGTATCTCAAATCACAGTCTTAAAACGGCTGAACAGGTTTTCATGAATCAAAGCTAAAAACACTCTCATTAAAACACCTATCAAACAAAAAAAGCTAAATAACAATGGATACATCCATTAAGGCCAGTATTAAGGCACTACCATGTCACTGACACACACATACACAGATACACAAATACACAGACACACAAATGCATACGTTAAACATATTAACACCCCTTCTCTTTGTCGTCGGAGGTTAAAAACTGAAAATGTAGTCACTCGACTTGCCCTTCAAACAATCCAAACAATAAGTCACTAGTTACAAACATAATTAATGATTTATTTCACCTTGTCCCTTTCAACTGACTGAATTATAGAACAGTAGAACTCTTCATAAATAATTACCAAACATTTATATAATCCACTCCGAGTGGAAAGTTACTTTTTGTGTCTCACTAATGGGTTCAATGTTTGTCTGACAATTAGAGACATTTGTTTCAAAAAGGTTCAATTAAGAGCCACATTATCATTTGTTCGAATAAAATAATTAAAGAATAAAATGGTGAGTGGTTAATGTTGATCAGTGTCAATCGCCAAGTCATTAAAGTTACTAGTAGTATGGAAGTGGGTGAAAATCTCTACATGAATAGCGATGAATTTCGAGCGATGATTGTCATAAAGAAAAGAGATGCAACATATAACTGTTTAGCCACGTCTCCCTCTATTAGACGTTTGCGATGACAAGACGCATCGATATCAATGTAGAGACTACCTTCCCAGGTGTTTATTTTTGGGGTTTCGTACCTCAAAAGGAACCCTTATTCATATAAGGGGGTTCCTTTTTTCCTTTTCTTTTTCCTTAATTTTGTTGTCCGTCCCGTAAAACCGTAAAACCGTAAATATGTAGTTTAATAAGGAAATTTAATAATACAAGCTTATTACTTACGGTTGGTTCTTGAAGAGTGTTTAGGCATCCTTCTAGCGATCTAATTGCAAAATTAAGTTTGATTTGACATGTGTTAAGTATCGAAACTTATTGATTTATATTTAATAAATCGATATGTCGGTGCTTAGACAAGGTTCAAGCAATATTTTTATTTTATACAATAAATGAGGGTGTTCCGAATATTTTCTGTACTACCGACCTTGCAATAAAATCAAATCGACTGACTTCAACCGAGCGAGTGTGTTTTATTTAACATCGTCCTCCTTAAATTAATTGATTAAGGACATTTTTGGGTATCGGCGTTACCATTGTTCCTCCGTAGCCGGATATACGGCACAGGAACTTGCAGTTCAACTATAAATCGCGGCAAAAGCATCAAATCGACGACGGCTAGTCTCTTGTAATATCGAGCTAGCGTGATGGCGTCGGTTCTACGGTGACCGCCTAATGGGCTGTCTACAGAAGCCACGTAAGGAGTTGTGAATATTGGTGCGGATAGGCCGCACTAATATCATCCTGTGGAGTAAGCTGAGTGGCCGGCGAGTGTTCACGGAGCTGTATTGTTCCTTTGTTAAATTGTGTTAGTTAACGGCACATAATCAGGAGAAGTTTGATGCATCACGGAGGGCACCACAGCCTTCTCGTCACCATACCTTGGATCTCGTTTGGTGTATTATAAAGTGAATATCATATATATGTAAGTGAGTTACATGTTAAATCGGATGAAAACTGTGAGTACATTTGATCATAATTTAGAAGTGATTTTTTTTATCTTTTCAAGTGATTTCTCAAGATTTCAAGATATACCTATTGCTCAGAGACTAAAACATTCGTATTTATAACCTAAATAGTGTGCTTATAACGATTTTAAGTAGTTTTTATGCTTAAAGTTACAATAATTAGTAACTAAGTGAAGTTAGTTTCAAGTCATTCTGTTCGATTACACCATCTTCGGTTAGTGGGTTAACCGACGATTAATAAGATTTTGATTGGACTTTTTCTTAATATATCAGGTGTTTTAGCGTTTATTAAACTGTCCTTAAGTATTGAAAATCAATTGTACTAATAAAGAGATTCTTGTATATTGTCAATATAGATAAGTTAATAAGGTTTCAAGAAAATCTTAAGGATAGAATTTCTAAAGCTAAGGTTAACTTTGGGAAACAGGCCAAAGATAAGATTACATTACCATATTTGGAAACAAGATTAGAAAATTTAGTTCAATGTTGGCAATCGTTTAATAGTACGCATGATAAAATATTGTTGGGATTTGATGGTACAGAAATTGAAATGTCAGGTTATTGTAACATGTTTGAACAAGTAGAAGAGTTGTATGTAGAATATAAATCGAAACTGAAAGAATGTTTGTCTTTGAAATCAGTGAAATCAATCGAGGAATCAGGCAGTAATGATGATAAATTAGATAAGTCTTTATGTGTTCAATTACCAAAAATAGTCATACCTACATTTTCTGGTAAATATGAAGAATGGACTAGTTTTAAAGATTTGTTCGTGTCACTCGTGCATAGGAACAGGGGTTTAGATGATGTACAGAAACTGCACTACTTAAAGAGCTATTTACACGGAGAAGCAGAGCAGTTATTACGGCACATACCTATCACCTCTGATAATTATCATACTTGTTGGTCTCAATTAGAGAGGCGATATGATAATAAAAAGTTTCTTGCGAATTGTATACTGAAGCGTTTCATGAACCAAAAGTGTGTAACTACTGAGTCTTCGAGTGCTATTAAGGATTTGTTAGATGTGACAAATGAATGTATACACGCACTTGAAAACTTAGACATTGATGTTATGTCATGGGACATTTTAGTGATTTTTATTATCTGTCAAAAACTAGATCCTGAATCCAGAAAATTATGGGAGACAAAAAATAATGATTGCATCGGTCAGTTGCCTAAACTGAGTGATTTCACAATGTTTTTGGAAAATAGGTTTAGAGCATTGGAATGTATAGGCTCACAGAATGTAAATAAACAAAGTAGCTCTTCTCGAAATAAAAATGCTACGGCATTACATGTCACCACAACGAAATCAGTATGCGTTTTTTGTTCTGACAAGAATCACAAAATAAGTAACTGTAAGCGGTTTGCCCATGAAGACGTGGTCAAACGACGTGAGTTTGCCCAAACCAGTAAGCTGTGTTTTAACTGCTTAAATGTGAATCATACCGTGTATTATTGTCGCCAGACTTCAAGGTGTCGTTTATGTCAAAGAAAGCATCATTCACTTCTCCATCCCAATACGTCCGAAAGGTCGGACGATGTATCGAAGCCGGTTCAGTCTGAGGTAAGTAATGTTGTTACTTCAGAAACATTATCGTCTTCAAGTCAGTCTCCCAAGGCCATGACGTGCACGGCTCAGGCCAGCAGTCAGGTGCTCCAAGCGACGGCCTTGGTGAGTGTCGAATCAGCAACTGGAGCATCAGTCTGTGTAAGATCCCTGCTTGATCAGGGTAGTCAGGCTTCGTTTATAACGGAGTCCGCGGTCCAGTTGTTAGGGTTAGCAAAACGCCCAAGCAAAACTATTGTATCGGGTCTAGGTGGCGATGCGCAGGCGTCATTGGCTTGCAAGTCAATGGTGTCCTTTCAGGTGAAATCCTGTTATGATGATACCTTCGTCATCCCAGTTCAAGCCTATGTCATGAACAAGTTAACAACATTGCTTCCAGAGACAAGAGTTAACGTTCAGAACTTACCAGTGTTGACGTCAATTCAGTTAGCCGACCCTTCGTTCAGTAAACCGCACAAGATCGACTTACTGTTAGGAGCCGAGGTTTATAGCAGCATATTGTTGAATGGCCTGATCAATGGTCCACCCGGTTCTCCCGTGGCACAAAATACCGCTTTTGGATGGATCTTGTCTGGAAGAGTGGGCAAAACCAGTTTTGAGTCTAAGACGTGTCATAATGTAGTTGTAACTGCTATTTCAGGTCATTCCGACGAGAATGATCTTCTGAAGAAATTTTGGGAGCTTGAGTCCGATCATTACTCTAGTGAGAAGAAGCACCTCACTGAGGAGGAGCAGCAGTGTGAGAAGTTCTTTGCGGAGACCACAAAGAGGGATGAATCTGGCCGTTACGTGGTTAGACTGCCGATTCGCACGCAAGATCCTCAATGTCAGTACGGTAACTCACAGCACAAAGCTCATAAAAGATTTCTTTTATTGGAAAAACGACTTTTGAAGGACCCAGAACTTAAGAAGCAGTACGTTGATGTTATCAACGAGTATTTAAGCCTCGGGCACATGGAGGTTGTCAAAGACAAACATAAATCAGGTGCGGTATATCTGCCACATCACGCGGTCGTGAGAAACGATAAACTCACGACAAAGTTGAGAGTGGTCTTTGACGCGTCGTGCCCAGGAACCAACGGCGTTTCGTTGAATCAGGACCTGATGGTGGGTCCCACTTTGCAACCCGAGTTGCGCCATACATTGATGCGATGGCGCTGCTTTCCTATATGTTTGGTTGCAGACGTGACAAAAATGTATAGACAGGTAAAGGTGGCTGACGACGATGTGCATTTCCAGCGTCTGTTATGGCGGGAAAATCCAGAAGATGAACTTCAGCATCTTCAACTTGTACGAGTTACTTTTGGCACATCGTCCGCCCCGTATTTAGCTGTTAAATCATTACAGCAAATTGCATATGATGAAGGAGCAGATTTCCCAGCGGCGTCAAGTCGAGTCTTGAGGTATTTTTACATCGACGACTTGATGACCGGGTGTCATACTGTCGCAGAAGGTGTTGAGGTTTATGAGCAGATGACGGAGTTGCTTGGTCGTGCGGGTTTCCAGATTCATAAGTGGACCACCAACAGCAGCGAGTTGCTGGAACAGATCAGAGGCGACAAGGAAGTATCAGAAGGTAACTTAGAATTTAAAACGGATGCAATAACAAAAATTCTAGGACTCACCTGGAACAAGCAAACCGATGAGTTTGAATATACTGTCCAACTCCCTCCACTGGAACCACCTGTAACCAAGCGTAAGGTGATTTCTGACATAGCTAAGCTATTCGATCCCCTTGGTTGGATATCTCCGGCTATAATACGAGCGAAGGTATTCATACAAAGGATATGGCTTTCAGGGATCGAATGGGATCAGGAACTGCCTCCATCATTAATGAAATGTTGGCTGGAGTATAGAGAAGATTTGAATCAACTTACCAATTTTCAGATCCCGCGATGGATTCACTCGTCCACAGATGACAAATGCATAGAATTGCATGGATTTTCGGACGCCTCAAACCTTGGTTTCAGCGCCGTAGTCTATGCTCGTATCGTTGACAAGGATGGTACCATATATGTCAACCTGATAACTTCTAAGACAAAGGTGGCTCCAATAAAGCAGGTTTCGATTCCCAGGCTCGAGTTGTGCGGCGCAGTGCTGCTTGCAAAACTGCTTCGGGAAGTCTCAGATGTTTTGGAGATACCTAAACAAGACTTGCACGCCTGGACCGACTCTTCGGTTGTGTTAGCTTGGTTAAGGAGCCATCCGAGTCGATGGAAGACATTCATTGCTAATAGAGTCGCGGAGATACTTACCATTATGGATGGAAATCAATGGGTGCACGTACCATCTAAGGAGAATCCAGCAGACTGCGCATCCAGGGGAGTAAACCCGTCTGAATGTGCACTGATTCAGTTGTGGCGGCAAGGCCCAGCGTTTCTGAAAAATAAAAACATAGATTATAAAAAGGAAGAAATAGATACAACAGAAGAAGAAAGGAAAGTAAAATGTTATGTAACCTTACCTGTGCCCGATGTTGAAGAAAAAATTGTGTCAAGATTCTCTACCTTGATTCGACTTACCAGAGTTATCGCGTTCTGCAGAAGATGGCTGAAACCTGACATAAAGGGTTTATTAACAGCAGAAGAATTAAAGGAAGCGTCTAACACATGTATAAAAATGTGTCAGAAGACATATTTCCTTGAAGAAATTGATTGTTTGATGAAGGCTGGTAAAGTAAATAAAAGAAGTAAACTTACTTCATTAAGTCCTTTCCTCGATGCTGACGGTATTTTAAGAGTTGGCGGACGTTTGCAGAAGTCTCAACTAGGTGATGATATGAAGCATCCTATTTTGATACCACATAACTCACATTTCGCGAAATTATTGGTTGCCGACGCCCATCAGAGAACTTTGCATGGAGGACCACAGTTAATGATCAATTATTTGAGAACCAAGTTTTGGATCATCAATGCGAAGAGTCTCGTTCGGCAATATGTCAGGAAGTGTGTAGTTTGTGTTCGCCACTCGGCTAAGACAATGCAGCAAATGATGGGCCAGTTACCAGAGGCAAGAGTGACGGCTAGCCGGCCTTTCCTTCGGAGCGGCGCAGACTACGCGGGTCCAATCAGCATCCGCCCTACAAAGGGCCGTGGTTTCCATGCTATCAAAGGCTACATATGTTTATTTGTCTGCATGGCTACGAAAGCAATACACCTTGAAGCAGTAAGTGACATGACTGCTCAAGGCTTTTTAGCTGCTTTCAGACGATTCGTAGCCAGGCGCGGACATGTAGCTGATATGTGGAGTGATAACGGAACTACGTTTGTCGGCGGTGCTAAAGAGTTGAAAGCGTTGTTCGATGCGGAAAGGTCTAGTGTAGACCCTGAGATAGCTGACTGGCTCGCTGCAAATGGTACAACTTGGCATTTCATACCTCCGCATTCTCCAAATTTCGGAGGATTGTGGGAGGTAGGTGTTAAGTCTACCAAGCAGCACCTAAAAAGGGTGATAGGCAATAGTACCCTGACTTTCGAAGAGATGACAACTTTGTTGTCACAAATTGAGGCGTGCCTTAATTCAAGGCCGATCTCACAACTTCCAACTTATCCAGATGAACCTTATCCTCTCACACCAGGTCACTTCTTGGTAGGTGAACCCTTGGTGGTAGTCCCTGATAAAGATCATGAGAACTCTAACGTTTCTTCTTTGACTAGATGGCACCTTACTCAAAGAATGTTGCAAGATTTTTGGCGGAAATGGTCCCGAGAGTACCTCATTCAACTTCAGCACCGCTATAAGTGGACAGATCAAGTAGCTGAGCCTAAAGTCGGTGATGTAGTATTGATCAGGGAAGATGATCTTCCACCAGCCAAATGGCTGTTTGGCTTGATCACAGAGAAGCATACTGGTTCGGACATGCTCACGCGTGTGGTTAGCGTGAAATGTAAATCAAGTGTCGTGAAGCGACCTATGTCAAAGTTAATTGTATTACCTGTAACTGAGTAAAATTATACAGTCCACAAATGTTTTATGTCAGAGCTATTTTTAGTTTATTTGGTAGTGTATTGCAAGATTGGTTTGTCATGTTTATGTTGTTCAGGTTACGAAATTTATATAAGATTTTGTTTTTCGTGTTATTTGAAAATGTATTCGCGCATGGTGGGCGGTTGAGCAGATTTTATGTTTTAGTGTTAGTATTCTATTTGAGTAAAGTCATAGTTTTGATGGACAGTCTGCCCAACGCTGTCCATGGTGGGCGGTATGTTAAGTATCGAAACTTATTGATTTATATTTAATAAATCGATATGTCGGTGCTTAGACAAGGTTCAAGCAATATTTTTATTTTATACAATAAATGAGGGTGTTCCGAATATTTTCTGTACTACCGACCTTGCAATAAAATCATTCGACTGAATTCAACCGAGCGAGTGTGTTATATTTAACATCGTCCTCCTTAAATTAATTGATTAAGGACATTTTTGGGTATCGGCGTTACCATTGAAACATCATCAGACATGTTTGTACGGAAGCCTCGGTACGCGAATCAACTCGCATTTGACCGGACCTTTTTTTTAATAATAATTGGTAACAGGATAAAGACGACGAAAATTCATAATTTTGATGATAAGCGATATTTTCTGCCTAAATCATAATCAGCCTGTATCAGTCCACTGCTGTATAGGCCTCCTCAAGACACGCCTTAAAGCACGATCTTCAGTTCTTTTTTTTCAGTTATTGCCCACCACTTTGCAAGTGTCGCTGCTTGTCCTAGTCACAGAGCGTTCTGTTTCTAGCTGATTCGTGACTTTTACTCTAGAACTAGTTTAACCCGACGGTCCACTGCTAATTCGGCCTGCTAATTCATTGAGCCATATTGATCACTTTAGTTCTCTGGCAAAGTACTTCGTTCCAGATTCGATCCCTCAGAGAAACATGGAGCATTGCTCTCTCCATAGCTCATTATGTCTCCGTAATAGAAATTGTGACACGCTGTGGTAACACGCAAAACTCTAGACGGCATAAATTTGTCAATCAAGCGTCCGTCATCTGAAACTGAAAGATAGTAAACGGTTTTCAACCGACTTCCAAAAAGGAGGAGGTTCTCAATTCGTCTGTACGTTACATTTTATTTATGTATGTTACGTGTGTACTCACTCAATTGTAAACCGATTCGAATAATTCTTTTTTATATTGATTTTCCCATTCTTAAGCATTTTCAGATCCCGTTGTAATTTCATTGATATATGTTATGTATTTCCAGAGATATAACGATAAAAGTCTCGAACTTGCTACTGAAACTGACTGGCGCGGCATGGAAGTCGTCGTTTTAGTTTACTATGTTAATTATAGTGTTATCCACACAGCGCATATATCCCAATATATCTTTAAAAAAAGCTACCACAGAACATAATGCTGAGTTTCGCCGAAACAATTTGCACATGTCTTTTCATAGTGACCGAAGTCATTAAGTACCACTCAAACCTTTAAAGATTTCACACTCCGAGACCACTCAAAACTTTAAAGTTTTCGCCGAAATATAAGTAATTTCTCCTAGACGCAGTAACGCTTTATTTTGTTCCCAAATACGAAGACAACATCTATTATCTTTATTCATTCAGATATTATCTTTATTATTCTAGTCAGCACGTTTGCTGAGATTGTTTCAACTTAAATTTTTTTAGCAATAAGGCCTCGTTTACAAAGTTTTCTCATGTTCTTTTAGTAGCTTATTTTCTAAGTCATTACCTTAGAATATAAACTTTTAAAACGCTTACTATGTAGTAAATCTAAGAATTTATTTGAGATTGGATCAAAGTCAATAGATTTATCTACAGAAGCCTTATTATTATTATTAGCTTTCTTAACTATTTTTAAAATAAGAATTTATGTTTGGAGAGTCTTGGGCGCTGGTCAATTAGAAGAGACGTAAGACTACATGAGTAAAGAAACGAGTAAGGTTTTGACGAAAAGCCTTATGGCCTTCGTCACGCGGTCGTGGCGTCTTAGAGTCAGCTCACACCGCGACGCGACGCGGCGCGCACTTATTAAGAGAGATTACAAAAAAGAACTTTATTTACTATATAACAAGATACACTTTTGATTGAGTTAGTTCGGTGGCTTCAGGCTGAGTCGCGTAGCACCGCGCGGTGCAGCGGGTAGAAACAATTGAACCGCGTGATATACAATTGAACTTTATTAACTACACTATAAGATACAAATTGCATTGAGATAATTTGGTGGCGTCGCGCGTTTTGCTGCGCCGCGCGGCGTTGGGCTGCGCCGCGCTGCGCCGCGCGACTCTAAATGCAGCGTCGCGTGGAGTCGCGTCGCCTTTCGTCGCGTCGCGTCGTGGTATGAACTGACCCTTATAAATTGATTTTGAAAAGTCTCGCGATGCAAAACATACAGAGATTTAACCAAGTTACAACGTTGGTAACGTTCAAAATACACTACGCGCTTCGAATGCAACCTTTATTATAACCGCGTATTAACTAATATCGATATAACAATTGTATCTCACTCTCCGCGATAACCGCGTATTAACTAATATCGATTTAACAATTATATCTCACTCTCCGCGATAACCGCGTATTAACTAATATCGATATAACAATTATATCTCACTCTCCGCGATAACCGCGTATTAACTAATATCGATATAACAATTATATCTCACTCTCCGCGATAACCGCGTATTAACTAATATCGATATAACAATTATATCTCACTCTCCGCGATAACCGCGTATTAACTAATATAGATATTACAATTATGGCTCACTCTCGAGACCCTTAGGAAGAGGAGAAAACGAAAGTCGAGCAGTTTGGTAGAAACAAGTAGATTTTCATATGTTTAGAATTTTGTAGTCAGCGTCATTTTATTTATTTTTTTAGATCGAATTAAGCTTATCTTGTTATTTAAACTAATTTAATCCAATTCTGAAATTCATTTTGTTATACAAAGTAAAAACGTCTTCCATTATTCAAATTAATTTTATAAGCATTGCACATTTTAGACAGTCTGTTTTTCAGGCTTTTCAGGCCTACCTGAGTACGACTTACTTATGACACCTACGTCATAAGTAAGTCGTACTTGTATTAAAATTGAGTCTCATCTTCAATTAGTTTTGTTTTAATGTGAAAATATATGAATTTAATCAAATTAATCACGCGCGGAAGATTGAAAATATTCTATTTTCGAGGAATTGAAATCAACCACCTTTATGTAGGCATATTTCAGAGCATATTATATAATATATTATATATATATATATATTATATTCCTTTTACAAAAGGCCTCCTGAAAATATGTTGACCATCCTCGACCACATCTAATCACCATCAGATTAGATAGTGGTCAAACGCTAGCATAATGAGATCAGATATTAGAAATATATACACGAAAAAAAGAAACTACAAAAGATTGAATGTTTTGGACGTTTTTTTGCCCAAAACATAGTAGTTTGCCTCACTCCTTACTTTATTAACTGTTTGAGTTTCCGTTTAGCTTTGGAGAATTTTTAATGTGTAGTGCTACAGTGCTACAGTCCTACGGTGCTACGGTGCTACGGTACTACGGTGCTACGGTGCTACGTATCATAGCGCACTACAACTTTATAAGCTCTATAGCTAGTGTTTCTTAACTTGTGGACCACAAACCCCTGAGGGTCTGCTAGTATATGTATGGGAGTCCGCATATATAGAAGATAGTTTAAAAACCGAGCCAACCGACTTACATGCCCCGCGAGTCAATTTCTGGAGATGGAGATACTTATCAATTCTCGATGAAATCACAATGGGACCACCTCGAATACGTTCCCTACCGATTAAAAAAAGAATCATTCGAATCGGTTGACCATTGACATACATACAAAAAAAAGCATACAGACAAATTGAGACCTCTTTCTTTTTGGAAGTCGGTTGAATAAATGTCACCATAAATCTCGTAATCGCTACGCTTACTTAGCACGCTGAACCAACTATTATATAATCTGTGGCTGAACGTGGGTATATGCTATGTGATACATCCAAAAGCCTATTAATTAATATTTTATAGAATCTCTTTGAACACTATACACATACTTCTATTGACTTATAATTTTTTTTTGTAATACACTCCCCGATGGTAAGCTACTTTTTGGTAGTAAGCTAATATTTTTCCATTCTAAGAATTATTTACAAAATTTAACATTCTAGATATAAAGTAGCGAACATAATTTTGTTCAATCTCTGTCTCATTAGCTCGCGGGCATGATGGCTATTTTGGCACCAAAACGAAACGCCGCGAGCAATTTCGCGCAAACTGTGTAATTCGAAGCCAGATTGGCATCCACTGCTATTTAGGGGCTACTGTGAAATAGTAGTAATTTATCCTACTTAATATTATGAAAGCGATAGTGTGAATGTGTGTTTATGTTGCTGTGTATGTGTGTGTGTGTGTGTGTGTGTGTGTGTGTGTGTGTGTGTGTGTGTGTGTGTGTGTGTGTGTGTATGTGCGTGTGTGTGTGTGAACGAGGAATAAAATTAAAGGAATACCATTTTCTTCAGACATTTCATCACCCTTTTTACCTGGGCCGAGTGAGGGCCCGGTGGCGTAATCGGGAGAACGGATTTGATGCCAAAAGTACCGAGTTCAAACCGCCGTGCACCAATGGATTTTTCTATCGAAAAATGTATGTGCGCTTCTCACAGTGGCCCTCCGGTGAAGGAAAAACATTGTTAGGAAACCAACAACCCCCGCATGGTGGTAGGACACTATCTAGTGTCTACCTCTTTAGGGAATGATTTTCGAACATAAAATTATTCTATAGCTAATTCCAGAGCCTACAGTGTACACTATCTATTTACGTTTCAAATTTCATTAAAATTTGTTAATTATGGAGATATATTATGTGCGAATATTCATTTTGCCTAAAATACTTTGCGCTTTGAATCATTCATTTATAGACCGCTACTTCATAGTAGCTCCCATACCAATAAAGCGAGGCAGTTCAGCATCAGAATTAACCTTTTTGCCGCGACAGTATTAGGCTGATTGTACACGAACGGTTAACGGATACAGTTACGGATAGTTGCTTTTGAGATGGCTTGCTGTGGGATGAATACTAACCGCTGTATCTGAATGCTATCGTTTGAATACTCGAAGGTGTTTGCTGAATATAAATTGTAGTATTCAGAGTGTTAGTACTGCAAGCACAGATTGCGACGATTCTATTTAAATAATTAAGTACGTGTACCGTTCGCACTCTCAGCCGTACCTAAATCATTAATTATTATGAGTTAGTAATTATTGTTGTAATTATTTTTCCATTTTTAAATTCATTTTTAAGCCCTCGGCTCTCGGTGCACAATTCCACAATCAAGGCTATGATTCAAGTTCGTCACTGCAATGGTAAATGGTAGCAAAGTAAAACTATGTCAGGATAACCACGATACCACAGATTATATAATAGTTACTACGTAAACGATACTATCGAATATTATATTTAAAATTGCTATTTTATTTATCAAATATTATAATTTTTTTATTTAATTTTTTTTTTTTTATATTTTAATTTTAGTAAGTATTTATTACGTCTTTGGTAAGGTAGGTTAGAATTTTAGGAAGTAAAGTTAGTATTATTTTTTACACTTTACTTATTAGGAACACCTCCGTCTATTGTCTTCTTTTCTATAAGTTCTCTCCATCCAAAGGTTGCCTGGCAGAAATCGCTTTTAGCGATAAGGCCGCCCATTGTAACACTAATAAAATTATACCTTGTATGTTATTTTTAAGTAATGAGGTGTGACAATAAAAAAATGCTATCTATCTATCGACAGTTATATTCAAGTCGTAGATCACATGAACACTGATCGTTTTTTTCTTGTTTTGTTTTTGTATCTGTTGTCAGTACTTTTTGAACTACTATGCCTGCGTGCTGTTTTATAAAAATCTCATTTTTACCGAAAATGGTGTTAAGATTCTCGAACTAGCTAGCTTACGTTAACGCAATTTGCGCATAGAGAGAAAAGGGGCTTTAAATGAATCTTGACAGGTCGGCAATTAATATATAAGACACCTCGCATATTATTGCTAATATTCCTAGGTTATCAAGTGGGCAGTCTGCTTGCTTGCAGCCTTTAACATAAGAATATAATAACTGTACACAATGTTTCGTATTGCCTGATTATATTGAGAGTGTGCTCCCCCTTAAATCAGAGAAACAGCTTGCGAAGCACAATTAACCTTTTTGTCTCGGATCGTATAATCTCGTCGGATCGAATGGTAACAGACATTGATGGATATATTGACTTGTTTCGGAGATATTGGTGTTGTGAAATCGCGAATGGTTTCAAGTTTCCCTTATTGGAAGTCTTTATGAATTTAATAGGTACGGATTTGCAATCGATGCTAGATATGCATTAAGCAATGTAACACCTGGTTTCTGCAGGGCTATTTAGATAGATAGATACAAACATTTTATTGAACACCTCATTAAAAAGAAACAGAGTATTACTTAAAAACTAATTATAATAGTGTAAAGGTACGGACACATCGCGGCGTACGGCGTGCGCGATCTAGGCGGCGATCAGATAGCGCAGTAGTATTTGTACCGATGAAACCGATTAAATTTTGGATTGTATTTAACAATTTACAAAAATATAAAGTGTGTAACACTTCAAAGAAACATAATATTTGATTTACGCAGGCAACATCTCTTTACGGATTTGAAAACTGTAATGATTTCTTCCGAATGATCAACTTACGTAATAAGTAGTCGTAGATGGCGCCACCAATGCATCATTGGGTTAACAAATGCAATCCACTAATTTCATCGTAACGATACTTTGCACCGAGGCTTAATTGGCAAAGCACCGGAACATGTTATTCCGGAGGTTGCGGGTTCAAGTCCCGTCGGTACGATGAAATTTTGGATTGTATTTAACAATTTACATTAATACCTGAAGTTATATTAACGCTATTAAGCCTTTTATTATTATATTTTTAAATTCTACTGGCAATGTGGGTTGCACATTACTAGTAGTCTTCTGAACCCCTCCAACTAAGCTAAATATGCTTTCTGGAGTGGATTCACGTCAATAGTGCAATGGGTGGGGATCGAACTCACGACCTCTCGATCGCCAGGCCGACGCCTTAGCCTTTGGGCTACAGCCGCCTCAAATCTTGCGATCCTAGCAAAAAAGTTTTGATTAAACTTAAATGAGGATTACAATTTGTGACAAAAATTGTAATACTTATTTATTGTTAATACAAATTGATGTAATTTTATCAGGATGCCGTAGTGTGATCCAAATTAATTGGAAATACAAACTGTCTGAAACATTTATTTTACTACCCTTAATCGGAGAGCTGTCAACTTAAAAAAAAATTTGTTTAATTTTTTATGAAACACATCAAATAAAATCAAAGCAGATTTTGGTTTACCATTATATAAAAATCTGTCACAAATTGCATATCATAATATAATATACATTTTATATTAGGTGTATGATATATATAATATACATTTTATATTCATTGAATTTTATAATTTTAGCATTCCTTTATAGTACAAAACGTAATATCTGTAGAAATAATTCAATAATATAGAAGAATTGTTTGTATGATAGAACTACACAACTACGTTTTGTACTATGAAGGAATGCAAAATTTCTAATAAGTGACGTTAAAATGACTTCATATGTGTTAACTATTGTGTCACCTCCTCATTTTTTGTAAGTCACTGAATAAGTAGTAGTTTATTATTAATACACAGTATATCACAGAATTAATGATTTAACCATCAAATCCATCCTATACGCTGATGATCAGGTGATATTAGCATCATCGGAGGAGGAGTTGCAAAGAATGGTTAATATTATGCATGATGCCTTAAAAAGGAAAGGGATGAAAGCAAAAGTAATGGTATTTGAAAGAGAAGAAAGAATGACAGGTTGTACAGTTACGATTGAAGGAGAGAGAGTGGAACAAGTGAAAGAGTTTGTGTACTTGGGTTCAAAGTTTACGAGGGATGGTACTCGTAAGTATGAAAGTGATATTGAACGCAGAGTTTTGGCAGGAAACCAAGTGAGTGGGGCACTGCATAACTTTATGAGCAGTCAGAACGTGTCTAAAAAAGCGCGACTGGCTGTACATAGGGGAGTCTTGGTCCCCACACTCATGTATGGTAGTTAATGCTGGGTATGGCATAAGAAGCGTGAAAGTAAAATTAATGCTGTAGAAATGAGAAGTTTGAGAAGTATGATTGGAGTGACTCTGATGGATAAGGTCGAAAACAGCGTGATAAGGAAATGTTGTGGTGTGGTAGAAGATGTAGTAATAAAGATAGAGAAAGGTATGCTTAGATGGTTTGGACATCTAGAGAGGATGGATGAAGACTGACGAAACAGATATATAAGACGAGTGTGAATGGGCGAGCCGGTATAGGCCGACCTAGGCGAACGTATCACGACCAGATCGGAGACGAAAAAAGGCCAAGTCAAAAGTACCTATTACCGGCGAGCATGTATGAAGGCGCTCATGAAAGTAGAAGAAGCGAAAGATGTGTGTCAGGATCGTAGCATGTGGAAAGAAGTAGTCTCTGCCTACCCCACCGGGGAAAAAGGTGTGATTTTATGTATATATGTATGTATTATTGAATTTGTATTAAATTTGAAACAAATAAAAACGCACCTTAATTAAATAATAATGATCGAGACAAGCGACGTGTCTCAGGCTTTTAAAGAGCCTAGCCTACTAAATCTACATGAAGTCTGAATGAGAGCGTTTCGTCGATTGTTACACCAAGATATTTGATGGTGCTGGTATGTTGAAGACAAGGGCAGTCGCAGGTGGGTACAGTGCCTCACGAACATGAGCTATAATATTATAATTAAACGACGCAAGCTCTCCAACTTGGCATATTGTACAAAGGCATTTTGAACCTTTTTCTATTACAATCAAGGTTGACTTTTGACAGATATCAATCACAGTAGCGGCTATTAATAAGTTTTTATGATCATTATAGGCAGTATGTTAAAATATATTGGCGTCAGAAATTATACGAGTTTTACCAAATTTTCCCGGAAAATGTCGGATGGTTGGAGTTGCTGGTATAGATTAATAATTTTTCGTTAAAAGCAGTTGTTACAACCACACTCCTACGCCTTTTATTGTTGTATAGATAAGCACGCCTGCATCTCATCTGACGTTAATGACGACGTAGCCTAAGATATAATCGTGTTTTTGTTGTAGCTTCTTGGTGCTCCAGATAAAGACTTCATCTTTCTAAAACCGTACATTTCTCAGAATTATCTGCTCGCACCGCTACTATATTATCTCTGAAAAAACCTGAAAATCGATGCGATTCGTATAAACGCTCTTAAGAGTATGCAACAAGCAGACGGCCCGCCTGATGGAAAGCTGTTACCGTCGCCTATGGACATCTACAACACTATTGGCGCTTTTGATGCGTTGCCAACCTTTGAGGAATTTGTGGATATCCTTTTTAAATGACTCTTTTCTATATCATTCCGTGTATGTCTGACTTTAATCCAATCCACAGAGTGCAACTTTCTCAACAAGTATTCAAACTCTTGTTTCAGAACTATTGTTCTCTTTCTCTCTCTCTCTCTCTCTCTCTCTTTCTCTCACTACACTAATCGTTGAGAGCTTTCTAAGTAGGCTTGGGTATAGTCGTTTACTTTGATGAACTCGTACACTGAATTTCGTTCCATAAAATAAATTTATTCAACTTAATCCCTCCCAAGAACGAATAAGAGCTGATTTCACAATGCACAAGTAAACTTTTACTTTTAGTAATCCAAATCTGAACTGTTATTCTCAAATCGCTCTGCACTTGCTAACTCGCGTGAAATGCTGAACTACAATAATTCATAGATATTACCATTCTAGGCCTAGCGTGCTTACCAACTTCGACCGCATGATCACTTACCAACAGGTGAGATAGTGGTCAAACGCTAGCCTATAAGTTATAAAAAAAAAAAAAAAAATGAAATATAGATGAAAAGATATAATATAAAAATGCTCACGGCATTTCATTTAACTTACCCCTCTTTCAGTTCTGTTAAACGACTCGTTACTAAACGACTAGTAGTAAAGTACTTCTAAAAAAATTAGCCTAGCAGAAGTCTATATTTATACACTACTAGTTACGTTCCGCGGCTTCGCATCAGTTTAAAAGTACCCTATATGTAAATCCAGATTAAAAAGTATTTGTATTCCAAATTTCATAAAAATCAGTTTAGACGTTGTACGTGTCACAGTTACAACCATACATCCATATACTCTATGAAAGTATCTAGATGACGAGTAGAGTAGGTAGCACAGTTTTTCTTCTAAATATTGTCTAAATATATTAGATTCTGAGAACCTCTTCATGAATTGAATTCTCAGAACCAGATGCACTTACTTCATCATCAAACATCTTAAAATTTGTAGGAGCATTTCTCACTTGTTTAATTATGTAACCTTTAACGTTTATCAAACTGTTCAATTTTGTACCACAAATAAACAAGCTACGTTATATAAATTTTATTTACTGGCTAACCGTATAATCAGAATAAACATTAAAAGTTATTCTAAAGTTTGTGTACGGCATATATTTTGAGTTTCCTTTGACGTATTCCTAGAAATCTTGAACGATGAGCTTGCCTGAAGTAATTACCATAATTGACAAAGGTAACAGATAGGTATTTCAAACCAGACTTATAAAAACTAAAACAACCGACTTCCATGCCGCGCGAGTCAGTTTCAGTTGCAAGACGTTTATCGACATATCTTTGAAGACTCTTATCAGATCTCAATAAAATAACCATGGTACTACAACTATTGGGATAATTCCTTTCCAACAAAAAAATAATAATCAAAATCGTTACATAAACGACGAAGTTATCCACGAACACACATAAAAAAAATATATGGTCGAATTGAGAAACCTCCTCCTTTTATTGAAATCAGTTTTAAATAAACTGGCCAAGTACAAGTCGGACTCGCACTCGTAGGGTTCCGTACCACACTACAGTATTTTCGATCGAGCAAAAAATACCACTATCATTTTTTGCCAGCAAAATATAATAATTATTAAACATTTTATTTCTTATAACGCCATCTAACGTCTAACAAAGGTATTAGGGATCGACATTTAAATATAACGCCATCTATGGGACGTTTACCTAACTAAGCGTTCAAAGATGGCGTGAAATGCCGAAAAAAACACGTTTCTTGTATGGAGACCCTCTATTATTTTAAACTTTATTCTGTTTTTAGTATTTGTTGTTTTAGCGGCAATAGAAATACATCATCTGTGAAAATTTCAACTGTCTAACTATCACGGTTCATGAGATGCAGCCTGGTGACAGACGGACAGACAGACAGACAGACAGAAAGACGGACAGCGGAGTCTTAGTAATTGGGTCCCGCTTTACCCTTTGGGTACGGAACCCTAAAAATAACCCGCCAAGTTTGCTTTAATATGTTTCACAAGAACATTTTTCACAGGTGGTAGGAGCTTATTATATCGATATTTCATCTGAATTGCTACCAAAAGTAGTTTTTTTTTTCTTTTTTTTTTATGATGTATGTCCTGCTTGTATCCTCCGATAAAGATCGGAGACCTTTCAAACTTGACATTGTTGTATATCTTCCTCAGAATTTAAACAACATTGCTCTTAAAGATACAATGCATACATAGTAGGTATGCATTGGTTACCCTGATCCTTGAAAACAACAGTGCTTACATTCTTAACTTACCAAAAGTAGCTTACAACCATCAAAGAGAAAATCTGTCGCCATAACCTTACGGTTCCGGCAGCACACAGCCGTAGAAAGTTAGAGGTCATTATTCTAGGCCTAGCGTGTTTACCATCTTCGACCACATCATCGCTTACCCCCCTATGGGAATTACATTTTGTTGCGGAAACAGAAATGTCATTCCATACATTTTGAACTTGCATTAGCGTGAAGGTAAACAGGAAATTGGATTTTGTCTAGGGGCCCTGACGAGATAGTGGTCAAACGCTAGCCTAAAATAATTTAAAAAATGTCCAGAGTAGGTAAAGTTTCAGTATACTTTTATGTTTCCGGTTCGTTAGAAAAAAATCCAATTATATTCATCATCCATACTAACAATAATGCTAATAAAAATGTGAAATGAAGCCTACACAAAAATCCAAGCAGAATACCATGAATATAAACGAAGGGACAACTTGGGAAGAATATTAAACCACAATCACAGCTTCAAATGAATTATTGAGAAGCGGTAAATTAATAACGATACGGATAGAGAATAAATTACCGTTTTTGTACTACATTCGTGTCAACTGATTGGCGGAACAGTGTCAAGGGATTAAAACATGAAGAAACTCATTAAAAGTATTTGTATATCACAGTACCTAATATTATATACTAGTTACATCCCATGCCTTCAACCGCGTTTAAAAGTATCTTATGTGTTAATCCAGGTTAAACAGTATCTGTAATATGGATATTTGTGTACGTATAAGTATGTTTGTATTTTGTATTGGTATGTAGTAGTATGTAAATGTATCTATATATTATTATGATGATTACATGAGTTTTGATTATTTTATTTATTCATTTATTAGCACTGTAGTTAGTATTATGTTACGCATTGTACCACCAGCAACTCCTTCTAAAAATTCTGTCCATCCAAAGGTTGTCTGGCAGCCAGCTTGCGTATATCATCGCTCCACATAGCTGGAGGGCGTCCTACGCTTCATTTACCGAGCCGTGGTCTCCACTCTAGAACACTACCGCTGGAGTATATTGCTCAGTAATTCTCCTTGTATATTGTATTAGATGGGGGAGACGAGTTCTGGAATGGAGATCACGGCTCGGCAAACGTGATTGCTTGACATCTAGGCGAGAGGTAGCCAGTTGAAATCATGGCATGGGCGTTTGTCGACGGGTCGTAGCAGCATAATTATATCGATGTTCCACCAAACAGTAAAATATATCTTGGTCGCCGGCAGCAAGATTGGTCGATGACATAAATTAATGTCGTGGGTCACACCTCAATGCGGTTACGACCGTCACTAGTGGCATAAACGAAATGCCGATGTACACTAGTGGGTGGAGAAAGACTAAATATGAAGTTGATGATAATCGGTCTACATTAGTCCACCGCTGGACATAGGCCTCTGCCAATGTGCGCCAATGTCAATTCAAAATAGCCGTTCTGAAAAATCAAATACCCCTTTGTTCCTTGTTTTCATTCGTATTTGAGTCTGTTGTAATTTTTCCATGCAGATGTTCTACAACTAAACTTTCTTCTGTAAATCTATCATAATTCATTAACTTAATTTTGCAATTCCACCCATTAATGTGTAATTATAACTAACGCCACAGAATAATGAATTAATAAGTAAATAACTGCTAAAGTGTAATTTATATACTTAATTTATAATATTTCCAAATGTTTTGTATACACTCATTTTTATTTTTGTAACGAAACAGATTTTTTTTTTTGTATAAGTTAGTCGCTCATCTGGGACTATAGTGTGCTAATATACATGTAACAATCTGAGAATAGTGCTGTGGGCTGCATTATTGATACTTGTGTTTACTCAATTGTTTTTTTTTTATTTAATATTGTAATGTAGCTGTTTACTGTTCCTTAATAAATAAATAAATGAGCCTGATCATCGAATCTTCCTTTCTAGTACGAGTAAGGTAGACATGACCGCTTGAATCGAGATATGTATGATACACAAGTCTAGGTAATAAGTGGAAGAGCGTGCTTACTGTGGCGAGAGGTGCGATGGTACAAGTAGTATTTTAAAAAACCTTTTAACAAGCTTTTACATAACCTAGGACCAGAGTAAGCCAAGACAAATCCAACGAGCCCAAGCACGACGGGTATAACATGTGTAGTTTAGGAGTTCCTTTGGCCACCTTCCAGCTCCATCATAAGATCAGCACCATGTCATCATAATATCGCATTGTCACGCAATTTACACATGTATGCAAAATTTCAGCTCAATCGAACCTATGGAAGTTGCTCTAAAATCAATCGCAAGATTTGTGAAGTAGAGATAAAGCTTGTAAAAATTAGGATGCCCAGGTCAAATTTCAGTACACTCCCCGGTGTAGATGCCAAAGAATATACGGAGAGACTTTGATATCTCTACGCATGTTGGTAACTATTTACTATACATACGCATACGAGGTTCAATATTGGAAGTAAGGTCGGGAACGTCAGTCAACAATTATAAGAACGCTGAATCGTACCCTCCTCAGTAAGAATGATTTATCTATCTCATTACTTTAAATAAACTGCAAATTTAAACTTAATTACGCCCTCTGTTTAACAAGGAGTTCGAATATTACTTACCCCTTTAACAAATCAAAACTTCGTAGAATTTTTAACCAATTCCACGAAAATAGGTTAAGAACTTTATAATTAACTCGAGAAGTAATTATTAAACGAATCTGGTATGTAAATCTCATTAAAATTCGGGGGCGATACGGGTTCCTTTTACTTTGTGATTTCGTAAAATAGGGACGTTCCCGTATAAGCTATATTTTTATTTATTAACCGACTTCAAAAAAGGAGGACGTTTCTCAATTCGACCGAATATGTTTTTTTTTTAATTTTTTTATGTTTGTACGTGGATAACTTCGTCGTTTATGAACCGATTTTGATTATAATTTTTTTGTTGGAAAGGAGATATTCCAAGTGTGGTACCACGGTAATTTTATCGAGATCTGATAAGTGTTTCCAGAGATATACTATAGAGATAAACACCTCAAAATGTGTACTGAAAATTAATAGCGCGGCATTGAAGTCAGTTCTTTTTAGTTTTTCAACCAACTTCCAAAAAGAAGGAGGTTATCAATTCGTCTGTGTTTTTTTCTTTTTTTTTTGTGTGTATGTTACGCGATTACTCCGTCAATTGTGAACCGATTTGAATGAATATTTTTTTAATCGGTAGGGTACGTTTTTGGAATGGTCCCATTTTAATTTCATTGAGATCTGATACGTATCTCCAGAGATATGACGATACACGTCTCTAACTTGCTACTGAAATTGACTCGCGGGGCATAGAAGTCGGTTGTTTTAGTTTTTAAACTTCAGAGCCCTAGGGTGGGTACAAAAACATATTATTAGTGCAATCCATAGACTACGAGTATAAAGTAATAATACGAGTATATAATAGACACATGAAAAAAAGTGCCATCACCATTGTAAATATAAATCATCTTTTTTTTTATTTCTAATAGGCTAGCGTTTGACCACTATCTCACCTCTTTATCATCATTATCAGCCTATATCAGTCCACTGCTGGACACATGCCTCTCCCAAGACACACCACTGAGCATGATCTTCAGCTTTTCTTTCTAAATTAACCCTACATTAATCAGGGGAATTAAACATGTGTTTTAAGTGTGACGTTCGACGGCTAGATGAAAGCTGAATGGCTCAATACCTTTGTTTTTTTTTGTAAATTCAAAGCAATAAGTTATGTTTCTGTTATATCTATAATATTTTTTATTGAATATGATCTATTTAATGTAATTTGACATGTGTAAGTGCAAATTTTTAATTTGCCCATATACTGAATAAATGATTTGAATTTGGACTTTTGACTTTTAAACATGATTATAGAAATTTATTTGTTTTTTTTTAATTAAAATATTGTTTAACAGGACAAGAACGTCATTCGCATAGTTATTAGAAATGACGTCTGCCTAAAACGAACTGTGGTACATCAAAATCTGAATTGACTGAATTTTGCCCTTCACTAATTCTCGTAGCGTTTAAATCACAGATATATTAATAATTATTATTAATATTTCTATGGTTTGAACGTTATTTTCAAACTTCGATCGAACTGTGTTATTTTTTGTCGAAACCATGAAGCTTTCAAAATTTGTATTTCACACTACATGACGTCATTTCACATCGGTTCGCCTCAAGCAGACTAGAATAGACTCAACCAATATAATGGCATCAATGCATATTTGAAAGATAAACGATGGACAGAAATATTATCACTACAAAATAACGAATCAAGTATTATTACTTATGAATTAACGTTTTAAGTAGAATAAATATAATTTAGTGAAACAATTTAAATATTCATGAAATAGGTTCATGTTATTTCCTTCTCTGTAATAAAATAGGGTTTCTTTGCAAAATTCAATTTATATTTTATCAAGAGAATTTTTAATATACTGTGTTTCGAGTAGCCATACTTAAAAAATGTAATGGGATACTAATCATAAGTCACTGCCTTTTTTCCCTAGGAATTGATTCCAAATGGTGGTACGGTAAGTCCAGCAGTTTTTAGTTCATTAATTACAAACAAACACAAAATAAATAATAGTTTAAAAAAACTAAAAAACACGTTTTTTATAGAAAACTGAACTAAAAAATAGAAAATATATTTTAATAAATTTAAATTAAGAATAGTGTTAAAAGTTTCAATAAATATAAATTAATAATAACGGTTACAAACATACAGGTGAAGCTAATAAAAAGCTAATAAAAATCTATTGATAATATAATTAAAGCTAACCTAGATTAATACATAGGATAAATAGGATATTTATAACATGCAAAGCTGCAGGGCATAGTTAGTTAGGTACACTATGATGTTGTATTTAGATTTATATCATTAATTACATTTCTACAAGCTTCTTTAAGAGCCCCGATCTTTCCTACTAATCTTATGAAAGCGAAAGTTTCTGTGTATTTTTGTTACTTCCTTAGGGTCAATTTATACTACAGCAGAGTCGAAGCGCATCGAAGCGTCAAATTCTTTACAACTCAACTTACAACCAATCAGCGTTGGTCACGCGCAGACGCGCGAATTTGGAAGAATGCGCGCGTCTTTTTAAAACCTCAGAAGTAATGTGTGCGTTACGCTGTGGAATTTTGAATTTGTTATGTTCACTTTTGGATCGACGCTTCGATGCGCTTCGACTCTGCTTTAGTATAAATTGACCCTTAGGGTCGCATTCTCGCGAATACGCGCGCATTCGTGCGAGTTGTAAAGAATTTGACGCTTCGATACGCTTCGACTCTGCTGTAGTATAAATTGCGCTAAAACTACTGAACCGATTTAGCTGATTGTAGATAGCCTAGACCCTGGAATAACACATATGATACTTATATTCATCCGACATCAAAAAAAGGAGGATGTTTCTCAATTCGACCGTATATATATATGTCGGAGGAAGCTATGAGTCGGGTTGATTGTTGTTTGCGTGCATAACGCACAATACAATTTGTTTACATTTTAATTACTTTTAAAATTCTTAATTTAATTTTATTTGATTTGTTACATTTTTCTATAACTTAAAAACCTTACTAATTTTATAAAAGTAATGAATATTGTAATTTACTGAACGACCAATCAGAGCAGAGCAGGTGCCTCTAGCGAGGTCGAGGCGCCATCTTTACTTGAGGGTAGCCGACAGTTTGAGAGGCACATTTGTGTGGTGGCCACTGATCGAGTTGGATCATTGTGGAGAGCGTATTTGTTTGTTGTTTAAAGTAAGATCGGTGCCTTGAACTCGCTGCTCAGTCTTCGATATTATTGTGAAGTAACAAAATGTTGTTTAAATTGAATTAAATAGTGTGAAACAGTGATAATTGTGTTTTGTGCTCGCATCTTACCCTGATGACGCCCACTAGGCCCGCAACCACTACATGACGATGTCCACGGGAACGATAGTTCTCCGACATATATATATATATATATATATATTTAATGTTTGATCGCGGATAACTTCGTCGTTTATGAATCGATTTTGATTATTCTTTTTTTTTGGAAAGGAGATATCTCAAGTGTTGTGGTACCATGGCAGTTTTATCGAGGTCTGATAAATATCTGCATAGATATGGAGATAAACACCTCAAAATTGGTACTGAAAATTAATAGCGCGGCATTGAAGTCAGTTCTTTTTTTTAGTTTTTTAAACGATCTTATTGTATATTAAAATTGTCTGAAGTAATGAAACACACAGTTACGTGTATGGTTGGCAACCCTACATTGATTTTTTTTAATAGTTTGACGTCAACGATTGGATGACAGCTGAATGGTTCATTACTTATGTTTTTATTTTTTGACCAACTTCACAAAAAGGGAGGTTCTCAATTCGTGTTTTTTTTAAAATTCAAAGCGTTAAATTTTGTTTTTGCTATGTTTACTTGATAATTGATTATTATATATATATTAATTATATTATATTAATAGATTTATTTATATATATATTAATAGATTTATTTTATGATTTTGACGTGTATATGTGCGTATATTATATTATATTAATACTGCATACATACTAAATTAGTATGTTATAATGTATATGTATCTATGTAGTTATTAATTTTACGTGTAGGTGCTATTTTATTTGTAGTTATACATTTTAAAATAATAATATATTGCTGCTTATGCTGCGTCATACACACCTACCATCTGTATGATATAAATGTGTCTCAAATCAGCCAACAGTTGCCTGGAAGAGATCGCTAATTAGCGATAAGGCCGCCGATTGTACTTTACATGTAATCATTATTGTGCGTAATTTTAAGATATTTAAGTGCAATAAAGCGTATTCTATCTATCTATCTATCTATCTATCTAAATAAATGCTTTGATTATTTGATTCTTCTTGATTCTTATCCCGATATTCCCACGGGGACAATGTTAAATGCGGTTAAAACCGCGGGGCAAAGCTAGTATTTGATATTAATAACCTAAATTTGCAAAAGTCATCTGATTACCCTATCTAATTTGAATGGTGAATTCAGAATGGGCTTTGCAATTGTGATTTCTTCTTTAGGAAACGGATCAAAGCGAAAAATAAAACTGCACTCGATGAATTGCACTTAACATTTATGCTATTGCTATGGGCAACTGATATTTAATATTTATTGACGCGTAATAATAAGCATATTTTTTATTAATTAATACTTATTGTAAAACTTAGGAAATATAAGGCTTTTTTATTTTATATTTATTTATTAATAATAAGCACACAACGTTAGATGATGTCTCGGCAGGCCCAGAAGGAGCTGGACTCCTTTCTGGAAGACTGGCAATCCATGCTGCCAACCGGGATCAATGGAAGACAGTAGGGAGGCATTTGCCCAGCAGTGGGACAAAAAGGGCTCAAAATATAATTAATATTAATAAATGAGTTTCAAATTAACTCTGAGCTGCCTGTTGTTATTAAACTTGCTAAGACAATCACACTATTTAAATCTATAGTGAAGACTTAGGCTGAGTTGCACCATCTTACTTTAACTCCAACAAACGTCAAAAGTCAGTCAAACTCCATACAAAAACATCGATTATAGTTATAGTTACGGTTAAAGTAAGAAGATGTAACTCAGCCGTATTATTTGGTTTTTTTTTGTAGATAACTGATAAGCCAGCGTTTGGCCACCATCTCTCCTGGTAGTAAGCAATGATGTGGTTGAAAATGGTGAACATGATAGACCTAGAATACTCTGACTATCAAATGCTGTGTGCTGCCGGAACACCGTAAGGTTATGGTGGCAGATATTCACCTTGATTTCGGTAAACTACTTTTTGGTAGCAAGTGAGGCGGAACGGCTCATTCTAGGCCTAGCGTGCTACCATCCTTGACCATATCATCATTTACTAACAGTTGAGATAGTGGTCGAACGCTAGCCTATACGATATAAAAAATACAAAACAAGAACATCGATATAATGCTCCTGCCACCTGTAAAAAAAATGAAAACATCGCGATCTCACCGCGTGACCTCACTAACGAGGAAGAGCGACGGACTCGCTCGAAACCTAGGTCAAGAAAATTCGACTTAAGGTACGTGAGTTACAGCCGGTATAACATTAATAATGTAGAAAAATGTATATTGTGTTGATGGATCTAGATGCTATACAGCATCTCGTAATATACAACAAAATTTGGTCATAAAATATTATTTTTCAAAGAAGATATCATCAGAAAATTATCTCTAAACACAAAGTATCATGCAAATAATTTAACTATATTATAGACGTTACATAGCCAAGTGGCACTTCGAACTTCGGGTACCGCCACTTGACAAACGGTTTTATTTTACAACACGGTTACATTTCAAAGATAAAGTGGAGCATTTCAAGAGCAATCGTCATAAAAAGGTCTGGATCTAAACATCAAAGAAAACATTCTGCGAATTACGGTTGCCACGTGGACAAAATCTAAGTAGTAAATAAATTAGTTTATACGGGTCTGAAAACATCGTCCTCAAAACAAATCGTAAATAACCGGCCAAGTGCGTGTCGGGCCACGCGCAGTGTAGGATTCCGTAGTAGCCTGTTATTCAATACAAGTCTTTACCCGTTATAAACAAGCAACTAGGTACTTTGTCTTTGTCACTTTAAAGGATTTATTCTAAGGATTTTGTATTTGGCAAGTTCAACAACTATTACTGCTAAACTAATAAAGTTATCTTAACCGCTATCGTTTTCCTTTAAAGTTCATGAAATGCACTATTGTCAAGGATTTTTCCAGGTTTTTCAAGCCAGCAGTTTAGCTTTTAGAGGGGGGGGACACCCTACTGGAACAAACATTTGCACTTTAAAGTTTAATATTTCGTGAATGGAGCATTCAATCGAAAAATGGTATTAGTAACCCTTAAGTAATTTTAAAAGACCTATTCAACGATACCCACACGATGGGGTAGATGACAAAAAAAATTCATCCCCACTTCTCATGTAGGAGTAGCTCCCCTAAAAAAATATTTTTCAAAATTTTATTTCAGCAATTTGTCGGCGTCATTTATATACATATTTCTACAAAATTACAGCTTTCTAGTATGAACGGTCTCTTAGCAAAACCTCGGACAGACAGACAGACAGATAGACAGACAGACAGACAGACGGACATGACGAAACTATAAGGGTTTCTTGTCAGGACTACGGAACCCTAAAAATGCCTAAATTATATTAGTATGAGTTTCATTAAGATAAGATCTCGACTTATTATATGCATGTTTTTTTGCCATCCATACAATTCCTTGCCATCCAAAGGTTGTCTTGAAGAGATCGCTTTTGGCGATCAAACCGCCTTTGGTTAATTCAGTATCTGTGAGATGTATTCCTGAAGTATATGTTTTTTGAACGACATACTTAAAGCAGTAGGCAGTGACTGGAAAGGAAGAGCCGAAGATCTAGCTCATTGGCGTGTTTTGGGAGAGGCCTATGTCCAGCAGTGGACTGATACTGGCTGATTATGATGATGATGTTTTTTGTACAATAAAGTGTTTTTATCCATCTATTTACTTATCATCAACACCGATAATATAGCGTAAAGTCAGTTTGTACATTTCTGAGTTTTGTCCCTTCACGGTCAAAGGGCTCGACCGATTAGGTAAAAATTTTGCACAGGTATCCCTGTGCAAATTGCCAGTATAGTAGAATAGGACAATAATAGTTCATAGCGTAGCGCGTGCGAAACCCCGGGGTGCAGCTAGCCTTTATATTCTAATGTTTCTTCGTCGAATGCTTTAATCATATTTTTTATTACGCCAGGGGCCCGGCCCTTAAAATCAAAAAATACCTACGAACAATTCAAGTTAGTTAAAGCTTCGAATAACTAAGAAAATATAATGTTAGGGAAATAAAATTCCCACGTATAGCAACCCTAAAAAGTTCACCTGCAAATCCTAGGTCATTAAGGTCCCCGAATTCAGTGTTCAGCTACAATCCAGACGTCTAGACCAGTTTACGACGGTTTATGACTTCTCAAAAACTGTTCAGCATATAGATTGGTTGTTAAAGTTTTTGACATAGATGAATGTATTTCGTGAAAGGGTCTTTTGTAACTTGATTTGTAGAATGTAATAGCTTTTGAATCATTTTTCCTTTAAAGTTTTCATAGTCGTTTTTAATGATATAACTACGTTTTATTTGGTAACATTATTTATTACTTTATTATTTAATAAATCAATAATTTCTTTTGATTATTAAGTTACCGTCGTTTCTACTTTTGTATAGTATTGGCAGGAAGGATAAAAATGTTGGAGCTATTTTTATTTGTTATGACAAAAAAGTATAACTTCTTACGCCGCGAGCTTACATAAAGTATACACTACACACAAACTATTTTTATTTCACCTGTAGTATAACACCTTTGGGCAAAAGTATTTTTTTTTCCAAACCTGACAGTCCCAGTAATTTTCCTTCGTAGTCGTCGAGGTCATCGCTTCCTTGGACGTCCTCCTGTAGCATTGGTCATTGGGTATCCAATATGTTACAATATTTTTGATGAGACCAGAACCCATCTACCGTTTTTAAATTTAACTTTAACGTTTAATTTAAATACGCCCCAGACGAACTTCTATTAATGACTAAACCAAAACATTAAATTCCGAACTTTCCCCAGTTCACACGAAAATCTCAAACAGTCCCGCTTACAAACTCAGTTTTTAATATTTATTTTACCCACCTATAATCTGGACTGAAAATAACCACAGATAATAAAGACCACAGACTAACTTTTTAATTAACTTTGACACTTTGCGGATTAAAAGTTCGCTGATATTGGAGGGAAGAGATGAGCTGTTCTGACCTTTACAGTTGACGATTTTTGTTGCGTAGACCTTGAAAAAGTTGCAACTAATATTTTGTTTAATACCTACTTTTAAAGTTATTAGGTAAATGGATGAAGGGATGTAAGGGAGCACAATTTCACCTTAGTGCTCCCAGCCAACCTCACCTGCCCGCGGTGCATCCTGCCGATCAGCTGACGAGGCTCTGGCGACCGACCAATGGCGGTATAACCATTCCAAGCGGCGTAACTAAATACCACAGACCGGTGACGGGCAGCAGCGTCACCGGTGCGAGAAGCTACGTCCTGCGATCACCCAACCCGACTGCCCAGCGCGTGGTGATTATTTGGGCAAAACCTTCATGGCAGACTCAACCACACAACGGCCCCCAGTTCCCGGTCGCCCTGCTATTCCTAGCCAAGGCGGCGGTCATAGTAACGGCGGGGCAGGGGGTGCTAAGAATCCCCGGGCTATGTTAGGCCGCCAACACCGACTGACACTGGCAACGTACAACGGACGCACGCTACGGCTTGATGAACATCTGGTACAACTCGAAGAGGAGCTGAAGAACATAAGATGGCACATTCTAGGGTTATGTGAAATCCGAAGAGAGGGGGAGGATACCGTGACCCTGGAATCCGGTCATCTTATGTACTTCAGAGAGGGAGACCAACCATCCCAAGGCGGTGTCGGGTTTTTGGTCCACAAGGTCCTCTCTGACAACGTTCTAGAAATCTCCAGTGTGTCGACAAGGGTAGCGTATCTTGTGATCAAACTCACCGAGAGGTATAGCCTTAAAGTTATCCAAGTATACGCATCGACTTCGGCACACTCGGATGATGAAGTGGAGGAAATGTACGAGGACATTTCCAAGGCCTTGCACACCACCCAAAAGGCTCACTTCAACGTTGTCATGGGGGATCTCAACGCTAAAGTGGGAGTACAATCAAGCAGCGAATCGGTAGTAGGTCCACACGGAATTGGAAGCAGGAATCATAGGGGGCAAATGCTCGTCAACTTCCTGGAAAAAGAGGGGCTTTTTCTGATGAATTCTTTTTTTCAGAAAGATCCCCGTCGGAAGTGGACGTGGCAAAGCCCCGACTCTATGACCAATAACGAGATCGACTTCATTATGACGGACAAGAAGCGTATATTTAGAGATGTCTCAGTGATCACTAGGTTTAAAACCGGCAGTGATCACCGACTAGTCCGAGGCACTCTAGATATCGACTGCAAGCTTGAACGCGTCCGTCTAATGAAGTCCACGCTCCGACCTAACATGCTCCAGTCCGTAGTTGGGTCTGAAACATTCCAGCTGAAACTGGAGAACCGATTCGCTGCCCTGGAAACCACAGTCGACGTTGATATTGACCAAGATCTCGACCAAGTGGTGGAAATCCTCAGGAAGAGGGAACGAAATTCTGTGAGACGCGAGGTGCCGTTAAGAAGTCTAAGCTTTCAGGAGAATCTCTGCAGCTAATGCAGAAGCGGCGTGAAACTCCTGCAGTCACTTCGTCAGAACAGCGGTTTTTGAACAAAAAGATCACGAAGCTCGTAAGACGTGACCTCCGGAATTCCAACACAAGCTCTATTAAAGAAGCGATCGAGCGAAACCGGGGGTCAAAAGTCTTTGTTCAAGAGCTGGGCCGAAGCCATCTGACGAAGTTGACCACATCTAACGGGAGTGTCGTCGCTTCTAAGCCGGAGATTCTCAGGGAAGTTAAAGACTTCTACGGCCACTTATACACCTCACAAGCGTCCCGTCCCCAACCCCATATTGAGGATCCTAGAGCCACTCTAACTCGCCACTATACCGAAGATTTGCCAGATATCAGCCAAGACGAAATTGTGTTGGCTCTCAGACAGCTTTAAAACGGAAAAGCCCCCGGAGAGGATGGAATTACAACGGAGCTCTGAAAAGCTAGTGGAACTCCTACGCTACAACAGCTTCAGCGTATTTTCAATTCTGTCCTCTTTTCGGGGAGAACTCCGAAGACGTGGAGCAAGAGTGTAGTCATTATGTTCTTTAAAAAAGGAGACAAAACCCTATTAAAGAACTATCGACCTATTTCACTCTTGAGTCACGTCTATAAGCTGTTTTCGAGAGTCATCACAAATCGTCTCGCGCGTAAACTTGACGAGTTCCAGCCCCCTGAACAGGCTGGGTTCCGAGGAGGATACGGCACCATAGACCACATACATACTGTGCGGCAGGTTATACAGAAGACAGAAGAGTATAACCAGCCCCTGTGTCTAGCATTTGTGGACTATGAGAAAGTCTTTGACTCTATTGAAACCTGGTCTGTTCTGGAGTCCCTGCAACGGTGCCAAGTTGATTGGCGATACGTGCAAGTGCTGAGAGGTTTGTATGAAGCCGCGACTATGACCGTCCAAGTACAAAATCAGCAGACTGAACATATCCCTTTACATCGAGGTGTGAGACAAGGGGACGTTATTTCCCCCAAAATGTTCACAAACGCTCTAGAGGATATGTTCAAGACGCTGAACTGGAAAGGACAAGGCATAAACATCAACGGCGAAAACCTCTCACACCTGAGATTTGCGGACGATATCGTTATCATGGCTGAAACCGTACAGGACTTGAAATACATGCTGACCACCCTTGCTGATTCTTCTGCACGCATCGGTCTCTGGATGAACTTGGATAAGACCAAGATCATGTTCAACGAACATGTCATTCCGGAACCGATTGCCTTAAACGGAATCCCTTTCGAGACTGTTCAAGAATATGTCTACCTTGGCCAAATCTTGCAATTGGGTAGAAACAATTTCGAGAAGGAAGTCCGCAGAAGAATACAGCTGGGATGGACAGCATATAGAAAACTACGTCGAGTCTTTTCATCGCCGATACCACAGAGCCTAAACACAAAAGTCTTTAATGAGTGCGTCCTACCTGTAATGACATACGGAGCCGAGACGTGGACACTGACGGTGCGACTGATCCACTAATTAAAAGTCGCTCAGCGAGCTATGGAAAGGGCTATGCTCGGAGTATCTCTGAAAGATCGAATTCGAAATGAAGTCATCCGACAGAAAACCAAGGTTATCGACATAGCTCAAAGGATTAGCAAGCTGAAGTGGCAGTGGACTGGTCACATCTGTCGTAGAACCGATAACCGTTGGGGTAGACGTGTTCTAGAGTGGAGACCACGACTCGGGAAACGAAGCGTAGGACGCCCTCCAGCTAGATGGAGCGATGATATACGCAAGCTGGCTGGCAGCGGTTGGAAACAAATAGCTGAAGATCGAGCTCAGTGGCGTGCCATAGGAGAGGCCTATGTCCAGCAGTGGACGAGTACAGGCTGTTAATGATGATGATGAGGTAATTGGAAAAGTAAGACGCTCGGCTGATTTTTAGCGATGATACTAGCCTAGAAACGTGTACCAGTGTGACACCTGGTAGCGCGCTTGTTACCCTTATCAATATTCATTTTTCACTACCAATTTTTTTATCACCTGCCGACATTGATAAGCTAATAAATAAAACAACAATTTCAGCCCACTCAAAATGCTTAAGAAAAAAATCTATTTTGCGCACACTTATCGAGGAGCTGATCAGCGTTTTTCAAAAAGATGGGATAAAAATCTATTATACGGTTAAATTGCCGACAATATAATATTAATCTAAAACGGTCTCAGAAAACAAGCACTCGTACTAGCACTAAAATAATGATCACCATAATACTTTGAGCTTACCAGACAATAGAGAATATGCTTCTGATTTTTGGTCAGTGGTTTGATTTATGGGTCAAATATATATATTTTTTAAGTTTTATTGCTTCAGAATTGCTTGCACAGTATTTTTTAGGGTTCCGTACCTCAAAAGGTAAAAAATTGAACCCTTATAAGATCTGTTTCTTGTCCGTCTGTCCATCTGCCGGTCTGTCCATCTGTCCGTCTGTCTGTCTGTCCGTGTGTCACCTCCAATTTTCTCAGGAACAGGTAAATCTAGCAAGTTGAAATTTATACCAGATACAGAGGTCTATAGTTCCTATTAGGTATATAAAAATCAAGTTCTTGAGTCAACACAATACAAAGATATGGGTAAATTTAGATTTTCGTGAAAACTTGTAAGTACCAAAATTTACCGTAATATTCAAGGTTTTTTATTTTTCGATTTGTTTTCCTTTTCTTGAGTTGTAAGATCTTGCTTTTAACCGAAAGATTAACGGGAAGTACCCTATGGGGTTTTGACCCAAAACCTATAGGCTACTTCCGGTTGACCTAGAATTGTAAATTTTGGTCAAAAGCAAGATTTTACAGTACAAATAAAAAAAAAATCCAAAAAAAAAAAAAGTTGAAAATTAAGGTACATTTTGCTACTCAGAAGTTTTTGCGAAAATCTGAATTTGCCCATATCATTTTATTGTGTTGACTCAGGACCTTGATTTTTATACACCTAATAGGGACTATAAACCTCAGTATCTGGTATAAATTTCAACTATTTTTATTTATTTTTATTTATTTATTTGCAAATTTTTTACTTGCTAAGTCCACCCATTCTTGAGAAAATCGATGGTGACACACGGACAGACAGACAGACAGACAGACATACAGACGGACAGACGGACAGACGGACAGACGGACAGACGGACAGGTAGACAGACGGACAGACGGACAGACGGACAGACGGAATCCTAATAAGGCATGACCTAATCACGTTCGTTACCTATTCGTACGTTCGCCTAAACTCCGATATTACTGTAACTTTATAGCATGATAATGAACATAAGCTACTAAATGTACGTGAACGAAGTCGCGGGTATCAGCTAGTACATGAAGAATATGAAGAACAAAAGCTCTCCAATTTGTTTCCCATTGACGATACATAAATTAAATCAAGCAAAAACATTGAGCAAGATAAAATCGCCCCGTGTAAAGGCAAACTTAATAATCTTATATTCTTTGAAAGGGTGATTTTGTTTAGGTTAAAGTGCACAGATGTTACTTTTTGAAGATTACATTTTTTAGAGCTTTGAAACAATGTATGCCTAAATTGATAATAAAAGGTAAAGATCATAGAAAAATATAACGATTTCTTCATCTTGATTACTACGTGCTTTCATAATTAACATAAAATTAGGTAGAGTAACTTTCTATATTAGCAGAAAAGATGTTAGCAATATTTTCTTTAAATCTCCGTAAAATTATACAAAATAATCAATCGAAGTTTGGTCGTTAAAAATATGAATACTTATATAACTATAAGTATAGCAGTATTTGAAGTCAGATGTATTTTTTCTTGCCAGTACAAGAAGAAATCAGCATTTTTCAATCGCATTCCAAAAAGGAGGAGGTTCTCAATTCGTCTGTATGTTTTTTTTTTGTTACGCTTTTACTCCGTCAATTGTGAACCGATTCGAATGATTCTTTTTTAAATCGATAGAGTACGTTTCCGTGGTGGTCCCATTGTAATTTCATCGAGATCTAATAAGTATCTCCAAACACGGAGGCCCCTTAACACACAAAATTTACCCCTTAAGGGGATGAAACAGGGGTTCAAAGTTTGTATAGAGAAACAAGATTAAATAGTCTTTTTTATTAAAACTTCACACAAGTACTTCTGAAAATAAATAAGTTAATATGTGTTATAAGCTGTTTTGGAATTCCACCCTTAAGAGGGGTGAAGTGGGGTAACAAAGTCTAGAAATCAATATTGCGCTGAAATTTAGAATGCAGATAGTTATTATGACTTAGATATCGGCTAAAAAAGGCTTAATTTTAAAAAAAATCACCCCTTAAGGAGATGGAACGGGGATTCAAAGTTTGTATGGCGAAACAAGATGAGATAGTCTGTTATATTCGAAACTTTACGTAAGTACTTTCTGTAAATAGATAAGTAAATACGTGTTCCAAGATTTTTCAAAATGAGGTAGGTAGGTAACAAAGTCTGAAAATCAATATGATTTTCCGGGCTTTATAAATATGAATCCTAACAAACAGACAAAGTAAGTTATAATATTAAATTATACTTTTATATTTACTTATTATATTATCAGTATATCTAATATTAATTAGATAAGGGTTCAACTAATTGTTTCCAGTAATAAAAGGGGATACTGAGCTAACATAATTATTGCTTTTCGCTTAGTATGCAGGCAGTGTAACGCCAAATGAATAGATATTAGTTACAAGCATGGGAGACAAAGGTTGGTTTGATTACTAAAACGTGATTCTTACTTATAGTTTTAAAAATATTATATTATAGGTTATATAATTCTGTATATTATAGGTTTTTTTTATATTTTCTAGGCTAGCGTTTGACTACTATCTCGCCTGGTGGTAAGCGATTTGCATACAGTAAAATCCCAAAAACATATTTATTTTAAACAAGCTTTATGTACATACCCTTCTCATCATATGAAATGATAATTAAAGATCGTATACATAACGAAAAAAAGGGAACTACAAAAAACCAATACGTCATCCATGTACGAAGGTATTTTTGGTTTAGTCGATTTTTTTTAAAGCAGTAAATCAATTATTATAATTTTTTTAGTGTACCTATAAAGTATGTGCTACGAAACATAAAAATAATTATTTAAATCAATTCTTTATTGAGTATATTTGCGGTTAAAAAAAAAAACATACAGTTGAATTGAGAATCTCCTCCCTTTAAGAAGACGGTTTAAAATTGCTATGATAATTAAACGTAAAAGCCCAAATCCGACTGTCCTACCATTTTGCAATCAGTCCAGATCCAGCCCTTACTACATTCAGGCTTCATCATCAGATTAGCTTGTTGGCACGGATAATAGTAACACTGGATTCTCCCCGAACTAACGTTAGTGCGAAAAACTTTAACTTACTCGTGAATCTCAAACCAGACAGTGGTTAAAAATTGTTTGCATTTTTTACTTACAACTAAGTAACAATTTTTAACCACTGCTAAAAAAAAATATTATTAAAAGCAATATTATCTGAGCAATAATGGAAAACATAATCAAATTGATTAGTGTTTTGCTCAAATCTATGATTGAGTTCTTTTAATGGTAAAACGTAACAGGACAAGCACAACGCTCTCCTGATGGTAAGCGATAACGTCTACCTATTACAGATACAGAAACCAACCGAACCGTTTCAACCCAAACACATTTCTATTTCACGGCTGACAATTAATTGGCAAAGTGGTGGTACCGCCCCAGGCGGACTAGCAGTAGTACACCACAACAGACTAGTTGGCATTTACCTAATATATTGAATCCGGGATGATAATCTTTCAGATGTAGAAAGCATATTATACTTACAATCGAGGGCCCGGTGGCGTAATCGGTAGTACGGTCGGATTTGATGCCAGAGGTACCGAGTTCAAACACCGCGTGCACTAATGGATTTTTCTATCGAAAAATGTATGTGCGTTTTTCACAGTGGTCCTAAGGTGAAGGAAAAACATCGTTAAGAAACCAACAACCCACTAATGGTGGTAGGACACTATCCAGTGTCCGCCTGGCCAGCTACCACCCTCAAGTTAGAAAATCTGTCACCAAACATCTAATGTGTTAATTATTATTATATAATTTCAAAGTTATAAAATGATGTGAGATAATCCTTACGATGCGCGCGCTGAGCGACAGAATGTTTGAACTATACCATGAAGTTAGCAGATAATTAATCGATAATTTATATTAAAAATTATTAAAAAATATAATATTAATAATAAAAGTATGACCCCCCAGCTTGCCTTGACCGGCCGGCCGGTGGTGGGAATCGCAAGAGCTAAGACCTAAGCTCCAGGGTAGAAGTGTTAAAGGCATAAAGCCGCTAGTAGCGTTTAGTGAAAGTGCAGCACACCTCTTAACACCCTTAGCTATCCACAACAATGTTGCCCCTCGGCGCAGACATAACGGTCCACCTTTATGGGGGGCCCATTCAGTGTATAGCGAGTAACCACCTGCCTTAATAATTTGTAATGAGGCATAATTGGCGGCAATCCATAGACATCCATCCCATAGACCAGCAATTCGACATTAATCAGCTCACTCAATAGTCTCATAATATAATGTACCATCTATTTATAACATAGTTTCCCATATCTCCTTTTCATCCATAGTAATAACTAAGTTAAAATTGTAAAGGGCCTCTTGATGTTGGCTTCGGCTCCATCAATGCCCTCTAAAAGACCGGGCATGTATGACCCGTGATGTTTAAATTTAAAAAATAAAAGTATAATAGTATTATAATTATTAAATAAAACTATTAACTTAAATAATTATATAAATAAATAATATTATATTATTATTATGATATAATTATTAAATATAATTAAAATTAATTGTTAATTTATAATTTAATTATCAAATTATTATAATTATTATTTACATTATTAATTTTTATAATTATTAATCGATTATTAATCTAAATGTATCGGCTAACTTCATTGTATAAGGTAAAGTGATATCTAAATTCAAGATACTTATTCCAGTAATTCTATAATATGTTTATATAAATACACATGTTTATACTTATAAAAATAAAAGCTATTCATGTTTTTTAAATTTATTTCAATTATTCAATTATAGTTTCTTACGCGCGTAGGTACACCTACCTTAAGTAGGTACCACTGACACTTTTTGACTCTCGGTAAGTATGTCATTTTTGGCCTGTGGCATATTTCATTATCTACAAGTATAGTTACAAGTTGACTAATTGCTGGCTAATGTATTATTTTTATACCAGATAGCCTAGTATATAGAGTAGGTAACTGTGCCAACGCATTTCTTAAGGGCTGTACATTGCTCTTGGAGTACAAAATATATCATATTGAACATAGCTTTTAAATGGCGCTTACAATAATAAACATTTTTTTAAGTTGAACTTAATATATTAACGACTAGCTGTACCCGCGACTTTGTCCGTGTGGAGTAGTGACTTTGGGCAGCATTTTTCAGATATATCTTTTGGTTTATTTTGGACAACAAATTTAGGTATTAAAGAAATCTACTTTATTGTACTGCTTCTCTACACACGATATTTAGACGTATAGCCATCGGGGATCAAAGCATGCAGGCTGCTAGGATTGCTAACACGTGACAGAGCCACATAAACTTGACTTTTCTTTTCTTTATATATGTATTATTTTCTATATATATATGACGGCGCCGCCCTCAATATTTATAAACAGCAGGTGCAGCGGGCGAGCAGGTAACAACGATAAGCCGATGCATCACTCGCCCCCACCACACCGAGCAGTATAAAAGACTGTGCGCGCTGCACGCCGGGACAGAACATCGCCGGTGAAAATAGAAAGCTGTACGCTATTTATAAACCACCATCCTTAAGGTTAGATCCGGCGGAAATCAGGACGCTGCTAGACCCGAAGACACCGACTATCATCGCCGGCGATTTCAACGCGAAACATGCATACTGGAATTCGACGCAGAGCAACCAAGACGGGAATACACTCTACAAGGACTCAGTGGACCACCACTACGAGGTAGCAGGCCCCGATGAACCTACGCACTATACCAATTATTCGGCAGAGACTATAGACTTGGTAGTCTACAAAGGAATAAGAACCCCGCCCACCCAAACGGTACTTACGGATCTCCCTTCTGACCATCGGCCCGTACTCCTCACCATGGCAGAAGCACCGTATAAAATCCAGGCGCCAACGAGGAAGAACAAAATCAAATGGGACGTCTTCCAAAATGAAGTCATAAAAAGGACAAACAGCATCCCGGTGAATACCAGCGAAGATGTCAATCGGGCAGTGGGAGAAATAACAACAGCCATACAAACCTCCCTCACGGCAGCATCGCAGACCTCCAGGTCCGGTGAAAGACTAGATCCGACACCGGCCTGGATACGGAAACTAATAAGCGAAAAGAGGGAGAGGAGAAAGGAATGGCAACGAACCCGCTGCCCGCACATCAAAGCCGAGCTGAACCACCTCGTCGATAAAGTCAAGGCGGCCCTCAGTGAGCAGGTGGCACTAGACAGGAAGGAGCACATCACGGCAATAGGCGATCACGTGCCCTCCGTGCATTGTCTCTGCAAAAGCCTGATGAAGACACCAGAGCCAATCAGACCGCTGCTAGGACCGGACGGGCTTCTCAAGTTCGAAGCGCAAGACAGGGCTGAAATCTTTGCCGTAAGCCTCGAGAAACAGTTCGAGCCAAACAAGGACACGCAACCCGAACACACTGAGGAAAAGAAACTCAAACAGTACTTGGACAGAATCCCTGACAAAGAAGGCGAAGAGGAAGAAGAAGAAGATATCTTTTTCAGCCCTGGCCAAGTAAAGAAGGCCATACAAAAACTGCCAAATAGAAAGGCGCCGGGCTTCGATCAAATCGGCAATGAAGCGCTGAAATTCTTGCCACCAAAGACCGTCGTCTGCCTTACTAGATGCCTAAATGGAATAATGCGCAGCGGCCATTTCCCAGACGCATGGAAGACCGGGAGGGTGGTCATGCTAGCTAAGCCAGGAAAGGACCCGAAGAAGCCAGAAAGTTATAGGCCCATTACATTGCTAAACACAATGAGTAAACTGCTAGAGAGGCTTATACTGCAGAAATTAACACCGCACCTGACACCAAGACCAGAGCAATTCGGGTTCAGGTCGCAGCACTCCACCACCCTCCAAGTTACAAGACTTGTGTACGATATGGCCACCAGCCATAACAAGAAGGAAGTATTTTGTTAACCCAATTATGCATTGGTGGCGCCATCTATGACTACTTATTACGTAAGTTAATCATTCGGAAGAAATCATTACAGTTTTCAAATCCGACGAGAGATGTTGCACTGCGTAAATTAAATATTTTGTTTCTTTGAAGTGTTTCACACTTTATATTTTTTTTGTAAATTGTTAAACACAATCCAAAATTTCATCGTACCGACGGGACTTGAACCCGCAACCTCCGGAATGACATGTTCCGGTGCTTTGCCAATTAAGTATAATAAAAATATAAAGTGTGAAACACTTCAAAGAAACAAAATATTTAAGAAGGAAGTAGTAGCGGCGGTCTTTCTTGACATGGAAAAGGCGTTCGACAGAGTATGGCATGAAGGGCTGCTGTACAAACTGTCGACGTCTTCAGCGCCTCGCCAAATCGTCCTGCTCCTGGCGTCATTTTTGCAAGGGCGAACCTTCAAGGTTGCAGTAGAAGAAGCTACGTCGAGTCTGAAGCCCATAAAAGCCGGAGTCCCGCAAGGCAGCTGCATCTCCCCGATAGCTTATGCTCGGTACACCGACGACATCCCAGTCGTCGGGCGAGCTAAGCTCGCACTATACGCGGACGATGCAGCATACTACGCCGCATCCGTGAACCCCAGACAAGTCGTCAGCTACCTGATGAAGACACTCGACGCCCTGCCGGACTGGCTCGCTAAATGGCGCATGACAATGAATGTCGGAAAAACGCAAGCCATTATGACCGGCAGAGCTAGGATACCAGACGCGGTCAAAATCAAAATTGCCGGCAAAGACATCAAATGGCAGCCCAGCGTCAAGTACCTGGGAGTCACTATCGATAAAAACCTTACATTTAAGCCACATATTGACGAGCTCATAGGAAAGGTAAAATACACCCGAGCAAAGCTGAACCCTCTTCTAACATCCAGACTGCCACTACGGATCAAAATTATGGTCTACAAGACATATATAAGGTCGAGACTTACCTACGCAGCGCCGGCATGGTACGTCTACGTCTCGGACACCAATAAGAAGATGGTTCAAGCCCAAGAGAATCTCGCCATAAGGAAGATCGTAAGTGCTCCCAGGTACGTGAAAAACGAGGTCATAAGAAGAGACCTGAAGATGGAAGATCTCAACACATTCATCGGCAACCTAGCGAAGAAGATGTTTAAAGCGGCGGACGCGTCCAGCTTTGGTCGCCCCCCAGATATCAAAGGAAAGAAAAGTAGAAAAATGAAGCCTACACAACGTGAATTGATTCCAATTAACACCACAGAAGAAGAAGAAGAAGAAGAGGCACAAGGAGAAAGGGCGGGACCGCAGGTGGTCGCTGCCGTGCGTGCTGATCGGTTCGCTGGGCTTCCCCGAACGGGGATTAACCTGGCAGGGCCTGATCGCCCCGGCGCATAGTGGCTGCCTGCGACACCCCGCCCGAGAAGACACCTCTAAACCAAAGACACGCCTGTCGTAACAGGTGGAGTTGAAAGCCAGGGGAAAAGGGCATAGCCCTGAACCCCTCCCCCTACACCAGTGGTGTAAGACGAAGTAACGCCGGGACATTCGCCCGTCGACGGTTGCCCGGCTGCACATGCTGTGCCTTGGCTATTTCAATGATCTAATTGAATTAAATTAATAAGTAATATTGTAAAAAATGCGGTTTTTTCAATTACATAGTTTTTATACAAAGTTGTGATTTATTAATAGAATGATGATTTGGAATAAATTAAGTGATCAAAGGACACCGGTATTTTGGAACAATATTGGAGCCTGATCCTATATCAGAAGCGGGATCCGCCCCACAATATTTAAATGTGACAAATAACCGAAGAAATCAAGATCCGGATTCGGAGTACCTCTTTTTTCCGGCGATGTAGCTATTTGTTAAAAATGGGTAATCGCATACACGAGTGTCACGATAAATTCAAACTTATCTCATGGTTCTTTAATTACAGCTAAACCTGCCAAGGCCGCGCAAACCTGCTGCGATTGTAATAGTCCGCACACATATCTTCCGCTTGCCTCATGCGGTACGATAAGGAAGACGTCACTTCGGGTGCCAGTGCCGCTGGTCCCAGCAGGCAAGTCAACGTATGCTCCAGAGCTTCACATGGTGTTTTGCAGATAAGTAGTATTCAGTTACCTTCTACATTTAATTCTGGGTCAGGTCAGAATGTAGTCTTCTTAAACGAGCCATTGTGAATAATTAATTGAACGGTTTCATGATCAGGTTGCTTAGAAAGGTATAGGAGAAAGGTATAGGTAGTGCGACGTAATTTCCGCGTTTCTGTGGTACTATCTTGCTTTGCCTCACGAGAAACTTAGCAAACATGTCTTGTAAAGCCGTGATATTCTTAAGTCAAGTCCGGGATAACCGTGGGGCTTAACGGTTATAATTTAAAGTTCGTTAACAAAATATCGAATTCCTGTGCGCTTACGGAACCTTTGACGAAAGCGTGATTGATACTTCGTGGTCTTTTTGAATAAAAAGTATTCCGTATGCTTTGTTTAATGGTTACCGTCCACTCCGTCCGTTACGCGCGCGATATATGGGTAAGTTGAAATTGATTTAATTGATTCTGCTAGGATTGTTTATAGCAGGCCGTTTGTCTCGGACCGAATTAAGTATCGTTAATAGGAAGGTGCAAGAGATGCTAGATGCTTATATTATTAGAGATAGTTTCTCTCCCCTTTTGCTAGAATAAAAATATGGTTCCTCTATAAGTAAAATATTTGTAGTTGTTGTGCGTTTGTAGTTATCTGTGGGTTTAGTGTTATGAGTGAAGAGTCATAATGAGATTACAGAGAGCTAACATGCGCACGGATAACTACCCCCTTCCGTTAATTAGATAGATAGATAGATAGAAAATTCTTTATTGTCACACCTCATAACTTAAAAAATAACATACAAATCATTCATTTTATTAGTGTTACAATGGGCGGCCTTATCGCTGAAAGCGATTTCTTCCAGGCAACCTTTGGATGGAGAGGACTTATAGAAAAGAAGACAATAGACGGAGGTGTTTCTAATATAAGTTAGAAGCAAAAAACTAATATACCTACTAACTTTACTTCCTAAAGATACTAACCTACCCTACTAATTAAAGACTTACTAACTAAGATTAATATACAAACCAATATAGTTTATTAAACCAATATAATTAATGATTAGATAGATAAATTAGGTGTGCAACTGTAAGCATTTATGTAGCCTCTGATTTTTATCAGCTCGGGTTCCATGACGTCACGCTGGGAAAACTACATTTGTGACACCAACTGGCGAATTTTTTAAAATACCATTCAGTCTTTGAAATGTTCTGCTGGTTTTTCAAAGAGCAATCACCCAAGCATTGAAACCGCTTAATGCTGATAGGATTCTGGTGTATATGGATGATGTCTTGTCAGCATCAGAATCTGTAGACGAAGGTTTATCTCGTCTCAAAAATGTAACGTACTTTATAAATGTCATATCATTAGGTGAGTTCAAACCAATGTTATATAACTTAGTCGGTATTAAACATCTTTCATCCACCTTTGCCTATAAAGTTATACATCGGTGCAAATAGTGAAGGTTATGGAGTCCTAATACAAAATTACGACATGTGGTTGCTTATTTTAGTCACATAAACAATTGATGCAGTTGTTACCATTCAAGTGAATCAAAACCATTAGCTGTTCTAGAATCCGTGAAACATTTCCGTCACTACCTTTATGGCAGAAAATTTACTATTTTTACTGATTGTAATTGTAAAGACTTAAAAGCTTCTCATTAAAATAAAACTTCACACCTAGGGTACACAAATGTTAGGCAATTGTACAGACGTGCGTTTTGACATTGTTTATAGGGTGGGTAAAAATATGGCCCACGTAGACTTCTCTATAGTTTAATAAATAAATAAACGTATTCATCTCGTAACTCTCCTCAAGAGACTTAAGACAGATCGAATTTACCTAGCCAGGAACAACACAAGTCGAACCTGGCAAATTTAGCAGAGTTGGAAACGGGTTGGTTATCGGTAGTATAGCAACGGGATACCGGGATTTCAAATTTATCTAAAATACTCGTACATGCCGGTGAACTGCCCTCTAAAATTTCACACAAGTACAATGTTAGGTTGGGTATATCATACCATAAGATACAACGCGTAAAAACCACAAAGTGGTTCTCTAAGTGGTATCTCACTCGTTGATTTGGTCACTCATAATTTTTACGCTCATATAATAAAATAAAAAATTTGGGTTATGGTAAAAAAAATAGCTTAATAAGCTATATGAGTATTTTCCCCAATATGATTAATATTCGGTATCCAGGGTAGTTCATTTCAAAGATACGAACAAGTTCTGATCCAGTTGATCCAGTCCAGTCTAATGCGCGAGAAAATATTTAAATAACAGGCCCATTCCGACCTATTCCGGTTTAATTGAGGTAAGGCTATGGGTAAGCCTTTTAATTTTGCTTTTAATACCTTTTCATATCGAAGACTTTACCACTAATTCAAAGATCCATTTTAAGTAACCGCGGTTTTAGAAAGCAATAATTTTTTTTTTTCGTTATTGATTTTGATATTGTAATATTTGATTTATTTGATTTGAAATAATAATAATTTAAAAAAAACAATAAAATTTGGAATGTAGGTGGCTGTCAGCTGTTAGAGTACTCAAAAATCTGACGACATTACTTGGCCGTGAGAGACATTCTAAGTATGCCTGAATAGCTCCTTAACAGAACACCTTACATTTAAAATTATCATAATAATTAGAGTAACACTTACCAAATATTTATGACTGCGTTTGCTGAATCATCTGGTAACAAAGAAATTGTACATTAGCCGTAAGCACAACTAAAAACTATATGCAACCCGCGGCTTTGCCCACTTTTTTATATCTTATAGGCTAGCGTTTAACCCCTATCTCACCTGTTGGTAAGTGATGATGCGGTCAAAGATAGTAAGCACGCTAGGCCTAGAATGAGAACTGACTCTCAAGGATAGCTGACGGAACACATTAGATGTTTGGGCGACAGATTTTACTAACTTGAGGGAGGTAGCTAGCCAGGCGGACACTAGATAGTGTCTTACCACCATGCGGTGATTGTTGGTTTCTTAACTATGTTTTTCCTTCACCGGAGGGCAACTGTGAAAAGCGAGCGTAAATTTTTCGATAAAAAAATCCACTCACGCACGGCGGGGATTGAACTCGGTACCTCTGGCATCAAAGCCGACCGTTCCCCCAATTACGCCACCGTCACCACTTAAATCTCTATCTTATTATTGTTGAAAATTGCATTACAATCCTTTGCGTAGTTTAAAAGATCTGAGCGTACAGACAGAGGGAGCGACTTTGTTTTATACTATGCAAACACTAGTCGTGCCTGCATCTAAGTAGAAAAATTAAGCATGCCGATGACAAAATAAAATCAACATGGAAAGTCATTAATACAGAAACTGGAAAAATTAAGCAGAGGGACGGTAAAATTATGTTAAAAGTTAATAATAAATTAATCATAGATAATAATGATGTCGCTAACACATTTGTTGAGTACTTCTCACAAGTACCTATTATTACTACTCAGCCTTTAAACTCTTCCCCTAAGGATGCTTTTGTTTTACTATCGAAGTGTGTGAATGTATGTGACTCTATGTTTGAGTTCAGACACATAACTTCAATATCAATTATCAAAACTTTTAAAATGCTCAATCAAAAGAAAACTGAGGATCTGTGGGGTATGTCAACCAAAGTACTTAGTTATATTATTAATGCAATTAGCCCTCACTTAGCGTTTATTTTTAACAGATGCGTCGATGAAGGTGTCTTTCCTGATGTAATGAAAAAAAGTAAATTAATTCCCCTATACAAATCAGTGAACAAAAATGACCCTTCAAACTATAGACCAATCTCTATATTACCGGCGCTCAGTAAAGTTTTTGAAAAAGTTATATTAGACCAGCTTTTGGCACATTTTAATATTAATCATCTTTTAAATCACAAACAATATGGTTTCACTAAGGGGCGTTCTACTACTGATGCTGGAGTAGATCTTCTTAAACATATATTTGATGCCTGGGAGAAAGCACAAGATGCTATCGGCGTTTTCTGTGACTTATCTAAAGCGTTTGATTGCGTCTGTCACAAAACGCTAATTTGCAAATTAAAACACTACGGCGTTAACGGAAAAGCACTTGATCTGGTCTCATCCTACCTCAGTAATAGAATACAGATGGTTGAGGTCAATGGCGTCAGGTCATCTGGATCCCTCATAAAAATGGGAGTTCCGCAGGGATCGATCTTAGGACCATTTTTATTTCTAGTTTATATTAATGACTTGCCGTCTTTCGTGCAAAACTTATGTGACATTGTTTTGTTCGCGGATGATACATCCTTAATATTCAAAATAGATAGGATTGCGCCTGGATTTGACGATGTTAACAAATCAATCGCACAGGTTTTGAATTGGTTTACAACCAATAACTTATTACTGAACGCCAAAAAAACTAAATGTATTAAATTCTCGCTGCCAAATGTAAGAAAGGGTGTCATTAATAGCAGGATATTAATAAACGATGTACCGATAGAATTTGTTGAATCCGCTACATTCTTGGGCATCACCCTGGATTCAAAACTACAATGGGGTTCTCAAATATCGGCTCTGGCAGGTAGATTGAGCTCCGCTGCATACGCAGTACGTAAAATCAGAAACTTGACTGACGAATCCACTGCTAGATTGGTTTACTTTAGCTACTTCCATAGTATAATGTCCTATGGCATTTTATTGTGGGGGAAAGCCGCCGAAATCCAATCTATATTTGTTTTACAAAAAAGAGCTATTCGATCTATATATACCATGAAGTCGCGAGACTCACTTCGTGAAAAATTTAAGGAGATTAATATTCTCACAGTGGCATGTCAATATATATATGAAAATATTATGTATGTACGCAAAAATTTGAATGAGTATGATAAGAGGTCCGATGTCCATAATTTCAATACAAGACACAAAAATAGATTAATTCTACCTCAATTCAGGTTGTGGAAAGTTAGTGGTTCTTTTCTGGGGAACTGTATACGATTTTATAATAAACTTCCTAAAGATATTGATCAACTGTCTATAAGCAGATTTAAAACCTTTGTAAAATCCAATTTAATGAAGAAATCGTACTATACAATAAATGACTATATGAATGACAAAAATGCTTGGCCTGAATGCCCCAAGCTCCAAGATATAATATAAATTGTATGATAATAGAATTACTTATTGTACATTAAACATTTATTTAATATGAATTAAAAAAAATGAATTAAAATAAGTGACAAGCCCCATAGAGTTTCTTGGTGTTTCTTCTCTGATGGGAGTACTTCCGAAACACCAGTAGATTCAACAGTCAATCAGTTTTCATCTTTTGTTTGCAGATCTAGGGTTGCCTGTTACGACGGTATTATGCGGCTGATAGTCGGACAATCAGTTCCATTCGGAACATGATTTGTACTGCAATTAGTCTGCGTTTTATTTATCTATTATGTTTCATTATTTCACAATTTTTTGGATAAAAATTGTCTGAAGTACTGAAACATGCACTGGGTTGCGGGTGCACGTAATGGTACGGTTGGCAACCCTACATTAATAAGGGGAATTAAACATGTGTTTTATACCTTTGTTTTTTTTTTTGTAAATTCAAAGCGTTATGTTTCTGTTATATCTATATTTTTTGTTGAATATGATCTATTTAATGTTATTTGACGTGTGTAAGTGCAAATTTTTAATTTGCCCATATACTGAATAAATGCTTTGACTTTGACTTTGACTTTGACGTGCCCCGAAGCTTTGCCCGAATCAGCAGTATTTACTAAAAGTACCCTTTGTGTTAATCCAAGTTATAAAATATCTGTATGCCAATCATACAATGAGTTGAGAGTAGTTTTTAAAGAATATCAAACACCATGTTTTTTAGTTTTATAAACGTATAAGCAAGCCAGTATCGTGAACACCTGCTACTGTTTGAACAAAAAAATATTTACCTATAGACATTTTAGCGTCGGCATTACAAAAATAATTAATACCAAATTTTATTGATTTTTTTATAATTATTATTATTTCAAATCAAATAAATCAAATATTACAATAAAAAAATCAATAACGAAAAAAAAATCCTTCAGACCTATAAGTGTGAGGTGTCTATGGATAGGTCTCGAGATTACTAAAATATTTTTTTCTAAAAGTCAATCATTTGAAAGATAAGCCCGTCTAATCTCCCCTCTAACTTTTATAGTAAGGTCTTGAAAATCTATAAAAAATATAATCTGTAGATCTCAATAAAAACTTTCAACGAAAATTGGTTTGAACGAGATACAGTCAGCAGGTTTTGAGATATAGCGATCGCAAATATAACTTTGTTTTTCATACAAACACTATGAAAAACAAAGTTAATTTTATAGGTGCGAAAAATCATAGTTATAGAATACTCTACTGTGTTACGGAGTGTCCTACGAGTGCGAGTCCGATTTGCAAGCTAATAATTCAGTTTTTTATTTGTAGATTTTATATAGTTTGTATTATAGTTTTAGGAGTAGTTTATATTGGAGTAGTTTAAGATTAATTTTAATTCTTTACACAAAATGTAAAATAATTTTCTATGGAATATGTATGAAGAAACTCATCTAAATCTTCATATTACATACTGCTGATGCCGAAATTCATTCGATACGTCCCCGAAGAGCTTGTCTTTTTTTACGACGCACGGAAAAGAGATATCGAATATCAAAGTTGATGTGTCAGTCGTGTCGAGCAACATAGGGCACAGATTCAATATACTTGTAAATCGTGGCTTTATATTTGTTGTTTTATTTTCGTACGATTTATTATTCATATTTTTGCTTACGGAAGAATATCACGTAGAATGTTTAGAAGGATTATTTTTGCTGTTCGTTCTTTGAGACAGTTTCGTATATGAATGTAGCTGGGATTAGTTGGTAAGTATATCTGGGTTTACTTAGTACTAATCCCCACGTGTGCCCACTTGCAGGATACTGGAATGAATGAATGAATTATCATATTTATTTGTAGGTAAAGTTCTTAAACTAGTTCAATAGGTTGCTAGTTTTCCAGGCTTCGGTGAGCCCGATCATCGGCTCTTCCTTTCTAGGCAGTGCCCACCACTTTGCGAATGTCGTTGCTTCACATAACAGTTAAGCGGCATCACGCTGCTTTTGCTGATTCACGGTCTCTACTCTAGAACCAGTCTACCCCGATGGTTATCGGTCCTGAACTAAAGAATTTTGTTTGCAGTTTATTGCTGTGATATACATACAGCGGGTGCTTTAGAGAGAACGCGGGGTGCACTTTTTTATACAAATGTTTCCTCCCTGAAAATAGCTTCTAGAGAAATGAAATTGTTTTGAAATTGTTTAATCGCATGAAATGTGGTACAAAGTGATGTTTACATTTAAATGATGTTCAGCACATTTCGCCACAATCTGGCATGCAACATTTTACTGTGAAATACATCTTCACTATCGCAGCCTCTATAAGGACATTTATAATTATACTAAAATTTACATTGCATTGTATTACCTAAATAAGTAGCAGAAAAGTGCTATTTTAACAAAATAAATAAACGCAGATTGACGTTTTTCTGTTAGTTCAAAAATAAAATTAATGATAGGAGTAAAATGTCATAAAATAGAAAAAAATGTTTCTCCGAAAAATCAAGGTCTGCTGTAGCTTCGCTCCTATCATTTTCTTTTTTTGACCAACCTATTGCAAATAAAAATATGACCCTTCAAAAATCTTAAAGAGGACATTAAAAGGCTTATATTTTTTTTGCAATTGTTTGGTCAAAATAAGCAAATGATAGGGGTAGCAAATTGTAGCTACAGCAGACCTTGATTTTTTGTAGAAACAAATTTTGCTCTAGAAACATTTTCCAGGGATGAAACGGGGGAATACATTTGTATGGAAAAGTGCACCCCGCGTTCGCTCTTAAGTAGGCGGTGAAGCTTGCCAAGTTGTAAATTTCCTTTCTGCATATGAACGACACGTATAAGGGTGTACAGCGTAGAAACGTTTATTTAAATCGATGAATTGTGTGCTGTATTTGTGTTGCATGCAAAACATACTTTGTAACGCCTGTTTAATCCTTTGCGAGAATGAGCTGCTTTCGTATGTTTCGAGGATATTTCAACTATATACAAATCAATATTTCATATCAATGTTTTAAATGCAAAATTCAGTTTGTATATTTGTTTGGGACTTCATCGCGTTCATTGTTGAACAGTGAGAGCCAGCGGAAGAAGCCGTGGGGCGCAGCTAGTACAAAATCATCATCATCATCATCAGCCTGTGTCAGTCCACTGCTGGACGTAGGCCTCTTCTGAAGATGCGCCACTGAGCCCGATCTTCGGCTCTTCTCTTCCAGTCACTGCCCACCGCTTTGCGTATGTCGTCGCTCCACCTGGTCACAGGACGTCCTACGCTACGTTTGCCGATTCGCGGTCTCCACTCTAGAACAAGTCTACCCCAACGGTTATCAGTCCTGCGGCAGATATGACCAGCCCACTGCCACTTCAGCTTGCTAATCCGTTTAACCAGTGCGTCCTACCTGTAATGACATACGGAGCCGAGACGTGGACACTCACAGTTCGACTGGTCCACCAGTTTAAAGTCACTCAGCGAGCTATGGAGAGAGGTAGGCCCGGTATGTCTCTGCGGTATAGAATCCGGAACGAAGTAATTCACCAGAGAACTAAAGTTATCGATATAGTACAAAATAATTTAAACAAAATAATTGATTGACTAAAAGATGTCATTAAATTACTAAACTTCTTACTTTTACTATATCGACAGACTATACCCACAGAAATATTAATAATAAGGTAGTATTAATATTTCTATAACTACACTCCTAACAATAGCGTTTGGCCACTATCTCACCTGTTGGTACGTGATGATCAGGTCGAGGATGGCACATGCTAGGCTTAGATTTTTTAAGTATTTTTCTATTACTTCATTATTGATTTAAAAATAAAGTGTTAATCTAAAGGAACTGGCTCTCAACGTCTGTTGATAGAAAACACTGTGATTTTTATTTTTATTTTTTTTATATCTAATAGGCAAGCGTTTGAGCGCTATCTTGCCCCCACCAGTAAATGCATTTAGGTTTGTATTTGTATGAAATCTTAATTAAAACATCTGAAGCTAGTCTCCTTGGTTTTTCTTTTTCTAGGTTAAGTATGAAAGAAAGTAAAGGACAGTCCTTAGGTACAGCTAGCCGAGCAGCCGGTCTGTTACGTTACATACTTGAGAGGAAACAAGGTGCACTTTACCATACAAATGTATTTCCCCGTTTCCTCCCTGGAAAATGCTTCTAGAGAAAAATTTGTTTCTACAAAAATCTACGTCTGCTGTAGCTTCGCCTCTATAATTTTAGTTTTTAGACCAACTAATTGCAAATAGAAATTTGACCCTTCAAAAATCTTACATAGGAGATTAAAATGCTTATGTTTATTTTTGCAATTGGTTGGTCAAGAAAAGCAAATGATAGGGAAATAGCTACAACAGACCTTTTTTTGTAGTAAACAAATTTTGCTCTAGAAGCATTTTCCAGGAAGGAAACGGGGGAATACATTTGTATCGAAAAGTGCACCCCGCGTTCGATTTTAATTATCGAAGAGATTTAACTGCAAGCCGTCATCGCAATTTCAACAAAATCTATTGTTAAACTAAGCAAATAAATATAAGCAAAGCAAAGGAGTAAAACTGCCGCCATGACCTTGGTGTTCCGGCAGTTCCTTTGAGTATCAAAGTATTCTAGGCCTAGCGTGTTTAAAATCTTTGACCACATCATCGTTTACCATCTAGGTCTTATCTAGGTGAGATAGTGGTCAAGATATTAAAAAAGAAAAAGTTAATATTCCAAGTTAGTACAGGGCTTTCAATTCTATGACAAATCTTTACCTAAATATAAACCACACTAAGAATGTTGAAGAGTCTAAGTCGCAAAGCATTCTTTGATCAAAGTCGAAGTTTGGTTTTTTTGTTCACAAAACCAGTGTTACCAGAGATTGGTTTACTTTGAGACTTGTCCAGACTTGTCCTCTTTGAAAGTTGAAAACTTGACGAAACCAATTGGATCCAGAAATGGGTCTCTACAAAGGTGGGCTTGCGGTATCAAAAAAATGTTTAATGTATAAATGTTGGCTACTGGCACGTACAAGTAATTTTTTATTACTTATAGGCTAGCGTTTGACCACTATCTCACCTGTTGGTAAGTGACGATTCGGTCGAAGATGGTAAGCACGCTAGGCCTAGAATGGGAACTGGCTCTCAAGGATACCTGCCGGAACACATTAGATGTTTGGTGACAGATTTCCTAACTTGAAGGGGGTAGCTGGCCAGGCGGACACTAGATAGTGTCCTACCACCATGCGGGGGTTGTTGGTTTCGTAACGATGTTTTTCCTTCACCGGAGGGCTACTGTGATAAGCGCACATAATTTTTCGATAGAAAAATCCAATGGTGCACGGCAGGGATTGAACTCTGCAGGGATTGAATTCTCCCGATTACGCCACCGGGCCCTCAATGTAGTATAGAGCGAAAGTATAGAGCGAATTTAAAATACCTACAATGTCATGACTTTTTTACAAGCTTTTATCTAACTTGCAATGTATGTAAGTATGTATGTTCGGGTGGAATCTTGGAAGATAAATTAGACCCACTTCAGATGTCCGATTTGACTCAAATTTGGTGAACTTATGTATTATGTATTTTCGGTGACAATAATATAATACGGTACCATGGACCGGGTCTGATGATGGAGACGGAAGGTGGCCACGGCATCTCTGTGATAAAATAACATAACCCAACCCAGTTTGGGCTTGATTGATTCCTCTTAAGGAGGACTTTACACCTAGATGATATCCAGGGTCTGATGATGAAGCTGGAAGGTGGGCATGGCAACTCTGTGATAAAATAACGTAACCACATCGAGTTTGGGCTCGATTGTTTCGTTTTGAGGAGCTCTTTGCACCTCGAAGATATCCAGGGTCTGATAAAGCTGGAAGTAGGTCACGGCATCTCTGTAATAAAATAACGTAACCCCGCCGAGTTTGGGCTCGATTGATTAGTCTCGGAGAGCACTTTACTCCTAGATGATATCCAGGATCTGATGATGAAAACAACATAACCCTATCGAGTTTGGACTCGATTGATTTGCCTTGAAATTTAAATCCGTAAAATAAAAAATAAAATATGCGCAGAATATTTTAAATCATTACGCCTACTGTAATGTACTTAGGTTGTTACCTATACCTCCTAAAAAGTTTAAAATAAATTAAAAGTAAAAAAATATTTTTAAAAACAAGCTTTTATCTGGGAAAATGTACTAAAAAGGCATAAATAAATTTTTGTAAGTATTTTGCGTGTAGGTACTTACCTACATTCTTAAAAGCTTGAGGCACTACCTGTTTTACAGATTAGGAGGTACTTACTATATACTTATGTGCCTCACACACGCAAACTACTTACTAGAATTTATTTATGCCTTTTTAGTACATTTTGCCAGATAAAAGCTTGTTTGTAAAAATATGTTTTTACTTTTAATTTATATATATGAAGATATGTCAAAATTATTTATTAGTTCGAAAGAGGTTTAATTTTTAATCCGGATTGTAAATGTATCTAGATCTGAAGAGCATCTCAACAGATATGAAGATAATAACCTTAAAATTGCTACTGAAAATAACTAGCGCGGCATTTGAAGTCGGTTTCCAACCGACTTCCAAAAAGAAGGAGGTTCTCAATGCGTCTGTATGTTTTTTTGTATGTTACGTGATTGCTCCGTCAATTGTGAACCGATTTGAATGATTCTTTTTTTCATCGGTAGGGTACGTTTCCGAGGTGTTTCCATTGTAATTTTATTGAGATCTGATAAGTATCTCCAGAGATATGACGATAAACGGCTCAAACTTGCTACTGAAATTGACTCGCGGGACATGGCAGTCGGTTGTTTTAGTTTTTAAACTATCTTAATTATTTATTGTTTGAAACGATCTTGAATTTTGAAATTCGTTTTCAAGCCTAGATTTCTGGCCTATATCTCACCTGGTGGTAAGCGATGATGTAGTCGAAGATGGTGAATACGCTAGGCCTAGAATGGTCTGATTAATGAAATAGTGATACCAAGAAGATTAATACTCAATGGAAGTTGCATGTAGAATAAACTTGGTTGAAGAAACCACCCACATAAGAAACAAGAAACGCACGCCCTATTTTCTGTTTCCGTGAAATCTCAACGAAGAAGATTAAACTCCTACTTAATTCTTCTCAAAATACAGTGAAATAGTCGTAAAGCCATTCTCAATTAGTTAGTCACAATCTGGCTCGCTAATCACTCCATTTCTTATCGTACCTTATCGGTCCGAATACGAAGTTTCCCGAGTGCTGTCGAAACTTCTAGAGCTGGCGACATCGATTCAGACGTTATTGCTGTCAGGTGGATTTGGCACTGCCCGCCTCCGTTACTGGCACAGTTATAGATTTTCGGGTTTCATAAAAAGGGGAGGTTTGAAATTCAAATCAATGGGGGTTCAAAATTGTTGTTTTGCTCACCAGGTGGCGCCATTGCGTAAAATGGCCCTGATGACAGCTGTCAAGCTATAAAAAAATTATGTATTGACAATATATCAAGTTGATATTGATCACAGTAAGTCTCAGATTGTCTCCTTAATGGAAGTAAGCTACATGTATGGTAGCAATTCATATTTTTAAGTCTCCCAAAAAGTGGGAGGTTCTCAATTCGCCTTTATGTTTTTTTTTTCTTTCTTGTATATGTATGTTACGCGATTACTTCGTCAATTATAAACCGATTCGGATGATTCTTTTTTAATTGGTATGGTAAATTTTCAAGGTAGTTCCATTGTAATTTACACTGAGATCTGATATGTATCTCCAGAGATATTATACGGATAAACGTCTCAAACCTGTTACTGTAACTGACTCGCGCGGCATGTAAGTCGGTTGTTTTAGTTTTTGATCTATTTTAATTATTACCATTGACGCAAAGAAGGGGTGTTTGCTTTACATAGCATGCATTTAATATACCCAACACCACAATCAGCTTACAGCTGAGGTTTTCTTTTCAGTCGGGAGTGCTTAACATTTTCAATTTAAGTGTTATTATTCGTTGAATATTTTCCAAAAATAGCTGGCGTCTGACTCGATTGTATATTACAACCCAAACTCGTTTCCATTTTAATAAAATCTGTCGTTAAATACGCGATTACATATGGCAATATTTCATGTTGAAACTCGCAAAGTATTGCCAGGCGTGTTTTATTTACCTAAATTGGGATCTAATGGCGGTATATCAAAGGTTTTTTTTGTTAAATGAAAAGCTGATTGCTTTTTTATTTGTTTTTACGTGTGCTTGTTTTGTTTTGATACACTTTGGAATTTAAATTGGGTAGTTGGATTTATTTTTCAGCGGACTTACAAAAAAGAGAAAGGTGTCAATTCGTTAATTCAATTCGGAACCCTTATAGGATCACTTTAATGTCCGTTGGTCTGTTTGACTGTCTGTCTGTCTAGACAGATATACGTTTTCGATTTACGATATACGTTTTCCTGAGAAAAAGGATCTAGATCCTTTTTCTCAGGAAAACGTAAAGATATCAAGTGAAAACTTATATCAGATACTCGAGTCTACAATCTTTTCACAGTCATTTCACAAGGTATTCATAACCTATAGGGTACTTCCCGTATATATATTTTCAAGTTCTGTGTATTATTTGCATTATTTATTGAGTATATACAATACGAAATCTGTAATGGTCCTTGAATTAGTCCGAGAAATTACTTCTAGTAATTACATATTATTATATCAATGTATAATTGGTTAACATGCAATCTAAAAGTTTCTTCGCTTTGGTGGGAGTCATCCGTAGCTAAGTTGGTTGCAGCACTTAGGCGTGCTATCCAAGAGCCGCGGGTTCAAACCCCGCTGTACGGCGTAATTATGGATTGCAAAAATAATTTTCAATATAATTGCATTTTCACCGAACTTAAATTAGTATGCCTATGATCAGCTCAATCGTACACTAAGCATTATGGTTAAACACAAATGTTGACGTGCACCTTGTATAAGTACTAAAATAATAAGTAAAATGAAAGCTTGTATAATACTTATATTTATAACTTAAAACAACCCCCGACTAATGTTTAATCTGCTCATTGAGACCGTTTAAATGAGCCCTAAGACATGTCTCCTGTAAGTTGGTGAAGGGTAGGGTATTCTGCAAATTATATGAGACTAGCTGTGCCCCACGGTTTTACTCGCTTTGACATCGTTTCCGTGGGAATATCGGGATACAAAGTATACTATGTGTTATTCAAGGGTCTAGGCTATGCACATACCAAATTTCAGCTCAATCGGTTTAGTAGTTTTTGCGTGAAGGAGTCACAAACATACATCCATACATTCTTACAAACTTTCGCGTTTTAACCGACTTCACAAAAAAGGAGGAGGTTCTCAATTCGTCTGTATGTTTTTTTTTTTGTATGTTACGCGATTACTCCGTATATTTAAATCCCGTTTTAGTTTTATCGAGATCTGATTAGTATCTTCAGAGATATGGAGATAAATATCTCAAACATAAGAGAATGTACTGGTTTTAGAAGAAGAGTCCCAAGAAGATTATACACAATGAAGGTTGCTATTGCATATACTTTTGAAGACTAAAAAATATGATCTTGAATAATGTTTCTTCATCTTTCTTAACGTTGATTTTGGTTTTTAACCCTCGACGCAAAACAAAGGAGTGTTAGGATAAGTTTGACGTGTTTATCTGTGTGTCTGTCATCGTGGCATCGTAGCGCCCAAACGGATGAACCGATTTTGATTTAGTTTGTTTTGTTTGATAGACGTCTTCGTCGAGAGTGTTCTTAGCTTTATTTCATGAAAATCTGTTCAGCCGTTTAAATATTATCAGCTCTTTTTTGGTTAAAAAAACTACGATAGAAACTTTCGTAAGCTCGTAGTCCTTTGACCGCAGACGTCAAAAAATCAAAATGGCGCTGTCGCAGTATCTTGTTAATTCAATGATATTGCAAAAATATGGTAAGCTTAGCGGATCTAATTGCGGCTAATCTGAGCGGCGGCCGGCACATAGACCCTTTTTCTCAGCAACGCGTAGAGGTATCAAGTTGAAACTTATATATACTCGTAGATATACTCGTATATCGATATTTTATTGCTTCTTAAGCTTTATCACTAAGTTCCAGATAAAGAAAAAAAAGAAAAAAAGGATTGAATATCTTGAAAACTTTAGGCTATCCATACGTTTGATACGTTGGGGTGTCTAAATATTTCACATTTATCTGGTCATGTTGGGAATACGTCGAATTACCAATAACCCTGGATATGTCCCAGTATCAGGTCAATACGATGTTGTTGCAATATCGTTGAAATAGGAGGATACCGAATTTTGAATTTATCAAAACGTACGAAAGTTGATTTCATATCGTCAGCATATAGAAAAAAAGCTCATATTTTTATAACCGCTGAACGGATTTACATTCATCATACTTAAGAACACTCAATTAAGACGCCTATCAAACAAAAAACGAAATCAAAATAGGTTCAGCCGTTTGGACGCTACGATGCCACATACACACACATACACAGATACACACGTCAAACTTATAACACGCCTTCTTTTTGCGTCGGGTGTTAACAATGGCGCCTCACTAATTGCCCACTGTCATCGCTGGCGACCGAACATTTCCTTTGAAATATGAAGTGTGAACCGTAAATTTTTGGTTCTTTTCATCTTTGCCCAAGTCCTCTCGAAAAATACTTTTATATTTAAGACTAGTGGCACTCCGCAGTTTAAACAGCGTGAAGCTCCATTTAAGCTTTCATCCACTTTTCACCGCACTTGATAATTGATTAAATAATGTATCTAATTCATAAATGTGGCGTATCTTGGGAGAGGCCTACGTCCAGCAGTGGACTGACACTGGCTGATTATGATGATGATGATGATTTATAATATACCTTTTTACGAGTTTGCTTACACTGATTGAAATTTGAGTTATGAAGCTTATAGGACCATGGGCGGAATCGTCCCCGTCCATCAACAAAAATTAAATGTTGCTCAATTGACATATCTTTGCATGCTGATTATTATAAGGACGTTGACCAAATGCATTGGGTTCTCGTGGTATCTAAGGGTCAGTTCAGACCGCGACGCGACGCGGCGCCGCGCGATGCAGCTTGACGCAGCGAAACGTGCGGCGCGGCCGAATCATGTCAATAAAATGTGTGTCATATTGTGTAGTTAATAAAGTTCAATTTTTACCCGACTACGGCGAAGCAAAGGAGGGTTATGTTTTTGACCGGTATGTGGGTATGTATGTATGTAAGTATGTATGTATGTAGGTATGTATGTATGTATGTTTGTATGTTTGTATGTATGTTCATCTGTTCTCTCATAACTTCTAAACTACTTATCATAATTTAACAAATCAGCTGTCGTTGGACGCGTCTTATTTGTCTGCTGGTTATAGGCTATGTGACGTCACAACAAATTGAATGTGGCGCCCCCTAAAGGGGACGAAGTCCTGAACTAAAAAAAAATCTCACCCCACCCTATCCCGGGTATCCACTGAACACCACTATGAATATGTGTGAAATACAATAAAATATTCATTGCAAGCAAGTTGTTTATATAATACACGATACATATTGAATAGGTTGTACATAGCGATCTCCGATGAGAATATTTTCTTGATTCATTATTTTTAGAGCGTGATTTTTCAGTAGTCGGGTTTTAGTTTTTGAACTTATTTTTTATTTATCACGCAGCTTCCCGCTGCGCCGCGCGAAATCAGAAGCATCGCCATGTCGCGTCGCGTCGCGCTGTGTTGGTGTTGGCGGGTGGGGACGGAGCCCATACACTTTTGCCCATGGTCCTTAGTCATCAAATTTAAGCTTCATAACTCAAATTTCAGCTTTTGGCCAGCTACTACTCTCAAGTTGGAAAATTTGTAGCTATAACATCTAATATTGCTTACCAGCAGCTGTCCTCGAGAGCCAGTTCCCATTCTAAGTCCACCGTGTTACCATCCTCGATCGCATCGTCATTGACTAACAGCTGGATTATTCTCAATCATTTGAAAGCAAATTCGGATTAGGAAACTGTCTTTACTTCGACTTGGATCTTTGCAATTCACAATGCTCCGATCAGTTACTTTTGATATATAAATTCGAAAAAATAAGCATTCTAATTGGAAAGGTTTCCGTGACAAACTCACGGATTTATCAATAAGTATTCAAAATTAAAAATGAAGCTTCCGAATCCGAATATGTTTTCGAATGATTGAGAACCAGGGGGCTGGTGAGACAATTTTCAAACACAGTATCTTAAGGTTTTTAAAGTACAGGCACATTTATTTACAAAGCAATTGTTATTATGAGTACCTAAACCAAATTTCACCACAGTACATAAAAATCGGAAAAGTTAACTTTTCTTTCACACAAAAGAGATATATCATCAAAACCGAGAAGGGTTACAAAATAAAACAAAACTTTTGGCTGTACCCTATCCCAAAACTATTTTTATTGCGACTGTACCGAATGACTTTTATCCTCGACCTTACTTTTGTTTACTTTTTTGGGTCGAAATATGGGTTTGTGAGTACCAGTATCTTTTATCATTGTAGTGCGCAATATCCGTAGTTACATAAATATGTTATCGAATATTTCAGACTTTCCACATGCAGGTGGCATGTGCATTATGTTCGATCTGAATTGCTACCAAAGCGTAGTTTACCACCATCAAGGAGAAAATATGCCGCCATAACCTAACAGAGTTTTGGGAGTATACAGCTCTTGAGAGTCAGACCATGACCATTCTAGGCCTAGCTAAAATTTAAAAAAAATTAAAATATACCAAAACAAAAAAAAAACTATAATATGTGCCATATAGATTGCACTAAATGTAATATAAATACAATTTTGACCTTTCAGTGGTCTTGCAGCGGTGACAAACCTTTTATGACTGTGATTATAACTAGGTTTTCTTTTTATTTAGCGGTGTGTTCTAATTTTTATGTGTCACTAAAATATCCAAAGTATTTTTTCTGAAACATGTATACATATTTATTTGAGTTGAAGTCTGCATTAATATATTGGGTTTAATGTAAGATTAATGTGCGTTGGAAAATGTATAAATAAAATATATTTCATATAATTTATTTTATATTGTTGGTGCATTTATATACAGGATGATTCAGTACCGATGGATCAAACGAAGCAGAGTGGTAGAAGACCTTACTGCGCATCAATTGAACCCCATACATGTTCTACAATTTTGGATAGTTTATGAGATATGACATTTTTTTAAATGTTTTTGCCTTTCGCCATTTTGGTTCATAAAAATTTTTGAAGTTATACTTCTTTTGGCGCGACAGAGAAAAATTATGAGAGTGAATTTTTATGATGCGCGCACACACCGACACCTAAATTTAACACCGTGAAGTTAGTTCTAGGTGGTACGATGCGCGCGCACACCGACAGCTAAATTCTACACCGTGAAGTTAGTTCTAGGTGACATGACTATGTTCAAGTTGTATATGTCATATTTAACGTCATATTTTTACGTTAATAAAACATTTTTTATTTAAATAAAATCTTTTTGATTAATTTTAATATTTATCGTTAATCACTACTGCATTTTAGTTATTTTTTTTCCATACGCCACAGAAGTATAACTTCTAACGCGTGTACGTAAGTACACACACTCTTTTTTTTTTCTACGCTAAGGCGATATTTTTTTTTAATCGTAGGTAAATAATAGACCTAACAAATGGTATAAATATTATTTTACTCGAAAAGTAAATACTTTCATAATAATAGAAAAAGGTACAAAATTTTAATTGACTAATGCTACAGCATAAAGTTTGCGAGGCCAATACAAAAAAAAATCACATACTTTTTAAAAAAAAATATTGCCCTAGCGTAAAGGGTTGAGCAGAAAAAAAAAATTTCGTGAACCAAAGCGGCAAAAGTCAAAAATATTTAAATAAATGTTATATCTCATAAACTATTCAAAATGGTAGAACATACATGGGTGTTCAATAGATGCGAAGTGAGATCCTCTACCACCCTGCTGCGTTTGATCCATCAGTACTGAATCATCCTGTATAATTGCCATCACTTGAGTCTTGCCGAAATTAATTTATAAAATAATTTAATTTATTATTGCCGAAGCTGACGCATCTCTGTTACCTGACGTAAAAAAATGGTCCAGGTAAAGTGACATAACTCGCGTTTTGTATAATTTCAGGAAGTCAAAAAAAGTCAAAAGTCAAAGCATTTATTCAGTATATGGGCAAATTAAAAATTTGCACTTACACACGTCAAAATTCATTAAATAGATCATATTCAATAAAAATATTTTAGATATAACAGAAACATAACTTATTGCTTTGAATTTACAAAAAAAAACAAAGGTATTGAGCCATTCAGCTTTCATCTAGGCGTCGAACGTCACACTTAAAACACATGTCTAATTCCCCTGATTAATGTAGGGTTGCCAACCGTACTATTGCGTGCACCCGCAACCCAGTGCATGTTTCAGTACTTTAGACAATTTTTATCAAAAAAAAAAAAAAAGTTTATTAAGTATTATAAAAGCTGTTGCAATAGTTATTTAAAAAAATGTCAAGTAGAAAAATTACAAAAAGAGATGTTCTTAATAATCATTAAAATAAAGTATAACATAGAACACTCTTAGAGCGTAAAAATCCCTTTTTACAATAAAAACGGATAATAAATATAGAGATCATGAAAAAAAGACATTAAATATATCAAATGTGTTCTAGTAATATGTAAATTTGTAATAAACATGAATGATATATAGATATTTTTGGTTTTGATTTTGGAAAAATTTTAAGTTACACTCATTTTTTCTTAGCGGCTGACAAGAGGCCGTTGCACTTTGGTGCCAATCTATATGGTTATAAAACAGAGACGAATGGAGTTCCTCTTTTTTAAAAGAACTCATTAAAGTTCTACAATCGAACTTCATCAACAAAGATAAGCTGAAAAAGAAAATATACACGACATGTTCTAGCTTATGCAAAACTTTGAATCTCAAAATACTAATATCAAAAATGTAACTGCCAGATTCTATTTTCAAAAAACTATTGGTGTAAGCTCAGTTCAGTCATGTTAGAGCCGTAAAAAATCGGTAATCCGGTGTCCGGAGTTGGATACTCTTAATTTGCGATAGTTGGACGCTTGCCAACCCATTCCGTGTACTAGGCTTAGTGGATTTGAGTTTTTAGTAGGACAGACTAAAACGGTTGTATACTCCAAAACTGAAAAAACTCAATAAAAATATCGTGGAAACGACTCGTGAAAAATGTGTTTTGAATCTTCGATAAACTTTTTTTAATTTTTTACAGACAAGCACTTATTTACAGGCAACCCCTCGACAGATTTGGCTGAAATTTTGGATGGGTAAGAATGTATACGGAACTATCGGCTATGACATGCTTGCATATCGCTGTATATACGTACATTCTGACAAATAACATTTATTATTATTATAAACACTAAACACATTACGCAAACAGCCAATAAAGCGGTATAGTACCCTGAGATAGTTCCGAAGAAATAAAAACAGTATAAAATATATTGCGATATAAGTTACCGCCGTAAAAAGACAGTTCTGTGGAACACACGACATTTTGTATTATGTACAAGAATTATGGCAACACTTAGGTTGTTCCGTAGATAATATTGTATTTATTTTTATGAGACCCTTGATATTTGGTATTTTGTTCCTTACACGAGTGGCTATGCTTTCGAGGGTCTCGTTCTCTTGATGATGATTTAGAAAGCCTTTTAACCGACTTTAATAATTAAGATAGTTTAAAATCTACGTCTATGCCCCGCGAGTCAGTTTCAGTAACAAGTTTGAGACGTTTATCGTTATATTTCTAGAGATACTTATCAGATCTCGATGAAATTATAATGGGAACACCTCGGAAGTGTATCCTACCGATTAAAAAAAGAATCATTCGAATCGGTTCATAATTGACGAACGGATTGACGCGTGACATACATACAAAAAAATCCTACAGACGAATTGAGAACCACCTCCTTTTTGGTAGTCGGTAGAAAATGGAGCCAGGAGCACCCGTATATATGTTGTACGTCCTCGATTTTCTGAAAAACTACTGAAGCGATTTGATTTTTTTTATTTTTTTATTTTTTCGTGAGTAGAATATATCTTCGAGGTACCATTGTTTTCATAACTTGGAATAAGGGTAAACTAAACAATAATTCGAATAAGTGCATAATTTGTTCATAATTTTGTTTTCAATGTTTCAGCAGCTTGAACGGCACGGAACATCAACCCCATTACACTTAGGTATTTGTCTATTTGCTCACATTCACTCGCATGCCGCGGCTTCATTACATACATTCATTATGACAATTAATTTCGGAAATAAAGGGTAAAATAACATTTTTTCAGTTGGCTGCCTGGTTGTCACAACTCTCTTTGCGAAGTCCCTGGTTGTATGCATCGGGTCCATTATCTTAGTCTACTTGACGACATCTACATGAAAATATATTTATACTATCTTTGAGATGGCATTTTAAAATATTTTTATTGTGTTAACACTATCTTCATACACGAGTCACAAGACGGCTTAAATCTACTCATTATTGAATGTCCAAATGCAAAATACATACAGACGAACATAGAACCTTCTCCATTTTATAAGTTGGTTAATAAAATGAGTTCCCTCATCTAGAGCTCGGTATAAATATTCGTTCATGCTTATGCAAAAATGCACTGTCGTTTAAACTAAACCAGTATGTGAAATTTAATCCCTATATGATATAAGTTTCTACATATGGTAGGACTATAATTATATCGATGTTCTTCCTGAATTGCTACCAAAAAGTAGATTACTGCCATCAAGGAGAAAATTTGCTGCCATAATCTTATAGTAATCCGGCAACACACAGCCCTTTAAAGTCAGAGTATTCTAGGCCTAGCGTGTTAACTATCTTATAGCTTATCACCAGGCGAGATAGTGGTCAAAAGCTAGCCTAAAAAAAGTAAATAGTTCTAATTCAGCTTCATACATTTTTTATCTAAACAAACTTACAATGCAATGCAATGCAAGTTAAATAAAAGATTATATGAAAGAGATAAGTCGGTTAGATCATATTCGAAACAATAAACTTTATCTTGATAATATATTACATTAAGTACATCTAATAATGTTACTTACTACCAATACTTACATGAAAACTAGAACGCATTCTCATCTTAAGTCATAACTACCCAAGTACCCACAAGGTCGTAAACCGGCATGACATAATTTTATCATGCCAGTACTCCCCACAGATATAATTTTAGTATACCAATTGAATATACCATAAACGAGACGTCATATAGTGTGCCCTAATGAACTACAAATTGTTATTGCTAGAGTGACGTGTTACATAGAAATACTATTGGTATTCATTGACGACTTACTCTTACATAGGTACTTAGGTATTCCAGTCTATACTTGTGAGGAGAATAAAAAGTACGTAAGTAGCGGCTCAGTATTCTTAAGTATTGCATAATAAAATAACGAAACGCAATTATTTTGTGAATGTCAAGCACAGAGTAGCTACATTTTTCGATTTAATCGTAGTTACTTCTCTACAGATTATCTAGATGCATTTTGTCTTAATTACAGTGACAATTAACATAGTTAATTTTGGACGATAGATATTCAAAGACTTGGTTTAAAAATAATGTTGATATCTTATGAATGTTTATTTGCTTAAAAGTAGTGGCAGGCCCCTAAGTCAATCACAAATAAATGAGGTGATGCTAAACTAATGTCTATGTCTATAAAAACCCAACTGGCACATTTTTATACGTTTAACTAGCAACTCGTCTCGGCCTCGCACGGGTAGAGTATATATACAGTGTGGAAATTAAACTCAGGCCCTGGAGGGAAACTACTTTAAATCCTTAAGCTAGCTCATTTTACTTAAAGGAGACATTCCTTTATATTTGAAAAGAAACAAATCTGCATTAAGAGATTTATTAAAACTCGCTTGCTTCGCCCGGGACTCGAACCAACTAAAATTTAAAAAAAAATAAACACTCGTTATTTTAATATACTAATCGGTAGTATTAATATTCAGGATAAAGTTTCTCTAACAAACATTAGGTCTTAAAAATAAAAATAATCGTTAAATCTAACATCAACTTTATTTTACTATCAATTTTGTAACACTTAAATTATTTAACTGATAAATTGTTCGAAATGAGCCCCGTCGTTCCGGCTACACAACATTAGTCGCCGTTGAAATTCATTTCTTGTAGCCTTCAGCAAAGTGTTGTGGTGTATGCCCCTAATATGCATGTGCATAGAGGTATTACCACCATTGAACAATTTTCTTATCGAAGATTTCAACAAGGTACTTAACGATAAAAAAAGTGAACAGTAACCAAACATTTTTTAGAGAAACTTTATCCTGAATATTAATACTACCGATTAGTATAATAAAATAAAGAGTGTTTATTTTTTTAAATTTTAGTTGGTTCGAGTCCCGGGCCAAGCAAGCGAGTTTAAAAAAATCTTTTAATGCAGATTTGTTTCATTTCAAATATAAAGGAATGTCTCCTTTTCTCTCTCCTTTGAAGTTTCCCTCCAGGGCCTGAGTTTAATTTCCACACTGTATATGTCTACATTTTTTGCATTAGCTCGTTGCGTCGAGTATGAATTACCATATTCAACAATAGCCGTCATATTTCAACCAGTTTACACGAAAACTCTAAATTAAAGTATACACAAACAAACAAATTATACACTTTAACCTTCCTCATTAAATCACTCTGTCTATTTGTGAAATAGGCAAGAAAATCTGTTCAGTAGTTTTTGAGTTTATCGCGAACAGAGAGACAGACACGGCGGAGGACATTGTTTTATAATTTGTAGTGATAGTGATTAAGGAGAGTGAAATTCAGTTCCATAGCATAAAAGTGTGTAAGTGTAAGTGAGTGTATAAAATTAAAACGGTAGATATTAGGCTACGGCCTTAACAATACTATCGAGTATATTTTCCATCTAGTATGAGTAATTTGTTACCACACGAGCCACGGATGGCCAAGTACAATAAAACAAGTACCTCATCACTAACTCTGCATGTGATCGTGTGACGTCATCGCACAAATTGAAATGAAGCCTTGTTCATCGTTCACCAAGTACTTTATTCGATACATGAAAATAAATTACAAATACCCAATAAAGACTAATGTTTTCCTTTAATGAGAGTTATGTTATATAGATAGAGTAGCTTAATTATAGTAAGCTTCTTTTATCATTTAGGATCGTTTAGAATACTAGAAGAACCTACTTCAAATGCCGCGTTAGTAATTTGCAGTACCAAGTTTCAGGTGTTTATCTCCATATCTCTGGAGATACTGAAATATTTTAATGAAATTTAAATGGTTCTATTTGGAAAATACCTATACCCTTTTAAACAAAAAAAAGAATTTTACTAATCGTTCCAGGCGTCTGTGACAAGAAATATTATTTTATCGTTTAAAAACCTAAAAGAACGGACTTCAGATTCCGCGCTAATAATTTTCAGTACCAAGTTGAGGTTTTTATCTCCATATCTCTGGAGATACTGATCAGATCTCGATAAAATTACTATGGTACCATTATAGAGATATCTTCTTTCCAAAAAAAAAAGGAATCATCAAAATCGGTTCATAAACGACGAAGTTATCCGTGAACAAACATTAAAAAAGAAATCCTCCTCCTTCTCCTCCTTTTTTTGAAGTCGGTTAAAAATAGGTTTCAATGAAACAAACTAGTCGTCGAATGGTCAATTTCATTAATATTTCAAAATCAAAAGGTGTAGTTTTCCACCGTCTCCTCTTGCAACATGAACCGTCCAATATTTCTCAATTTTTCATTGTCGCCATTGTGTTATTATTTCGTCGATTGTGTCCTATAACGACTTTGATGGATTGAGGGGCGAAACGTAATAAATAGTTTTTTCGTAACTGATTGTATTTCGGTGCGGTCACTATGTTTTTTTTTATGAAAAGGAAGATTTTGTGAAAGATGTTAAACTCAAATCGCGTGAATATTTATTTTTGAATATGTTACCACATATTCTGTATTCGTAAGGTAATTTAATTTTTTATGAGTTTAGGTTGATTTCACATTACAACAAAATTCAACAATCAAACATTACAAAATATATAACGCGGTATCTTAAGTCAGTTTTTTTTTACTAACTCCACAATAACATCGTTTAAAAAACTAAAAAGAACCGACTTCAATGTCGCGCTTTTAATTTTCAGTACCAATTTTGAGGTGTTGATCTCCATATCTCTGGAGATACTTATCAGACCTCGATAAAATTACCATGGTACCACACTTGGGATATCTCCTTTCCAAAAAAAAGAATAATCAAAATCGGTTCATAAACGACGAAGTTATCCGCGATAACTTCATCGTTTATGCATTATCACATTAAAAAAAACATATATACGGTCGAATTGAGAAACCTCCTCCTTTTTTGAAGTCGGTTAAAAAGACAGGTTGTCATTCATGTTAATGGTGCTTTGTATGTGTTTCCTCAGAACTTATAATAGCGGCAATAACCTAATGGCTAAGGCGTCGGCATGGCGATCGAGAACTTACGAGTTCGATCCCCACCCATGCCCATGGCACCTACTCCAGGCACAAGCATAATATTTAGCTTAGTTGGAGGGGTTCACAAAATTACTAGTAATGTGCAATGCAAACCACATTGCTAGTAAGCCTTAAAAATATATATATCTTGAATAATACGAGTACAGTTTTATTGCTTTAAATCGTTAGTATACATAGATACCACCTACCGATTACCTTGAGTTAATTTAGCATAGTACTTTACAAATAAATATACTAAAAGACAAAGGTCATAACTACGCTTCTCCAACTCGACCATAAATAGAACTTATACATAGATTACATACAGCAGTATTCTGTAAACACCTTTTCAATAAATCTTTCACATCGCACAAAATATTATAATTTAAACTTCCGTTGCCGTCTGAATCAAACGCTGCCAACACCTTGTCCAGACTAAATAATTCCTGTCGTAAATAACTGATAACAGACAGCGTTTAGTAGTAGCCAAAATAGTTGCCTTTTGATTTATGGTGACTATGTTTGCTAGTTTCTAACCTTAGGGTCGGCTCACACCGCGACGCGACGCGACGTGACGTGGCGCGCACTTATGAAGATAATGATACAAAAAAGAAATTCATTTACGAACAAAAAGGTACACATTTCATTGAGTTAGTTCGGGGGCTTCAGGCTGCGCCGCGCAGCGCAGCGGGCATCAATTGAACTTTACCAACTACACAATAAGATACACGTTGCATTGAGATAATTTGGTGGCGTCGCGCGGCGTCGGGCTGTGCCGCGCGGCTTCTGGCGGCGCCGCGCTTCACCGCGCGAAACCAAAAGCATCATCGCGTCGCGTCGCGGTGTAAACTGACCCTAAAGATAAAACATGGTCAAATAACTGACTTTGGAAATCGGTTGAAAATAGTAACAATGTTGTTTCTTAATTCAATGTAAATTGAAATTACAGAAGTATAATAAGATCGTTTAAAAAACTATAAGAACCGACTTCAAATGCCGCGCTATTAATTTTCAGTCATATCTCTGGAGATACTTATCAGACCTCGATGAAATTACCATGGTACCATACTTGGTATTTCTCCTTTCCAAGAAAAAGGGTTAACGTTGCAAAAATTAAGGTAACAATCAGTAGTGTTGTAGTGTGACACCACGATATTCGAGCAATCCAGAATTTTGCGTCGGTAGCCCAGGTCCATTCTGTATATTCAGACGTAATTACTTACCACAAATGTAAGATTACTTACATCTACATCATCGCCCTTATATTCACACACTTTTACACAGTTTAGCAAAAATAACATCCAAAAGTGGGTACCTTGATTATATATTAGGACTAGGGTGGTACTGCTAGTTATTGGTAATGTTACCTATGCAACTTTCATATCTATTTTTATTTTATTTTTTTGTAACATTCAATACCAATAACTATTACTATTTTCATATATTAACTATGTTTATTTTTCTACATTTCCACAGATTACCTTCTTACCTACGCAATAATCTGAATAAATTATTAGTAAAAAATATTTTAAAAACAAGCTTTTATCAGGGACAATGAACTAAAATATTAAAAATAAATTCTAGTAAGTATTTGGCGTGTAGGTACTTACCTATATTCTTAAAAGCTTGAGGCACTATCCGTTTTTTAGGCTAGGTAATTACTATACTTCAGTGCCTCAAGCTTTTAAAAATATAAGTAAGTACCTACACGCGAAATACTTACTAGAATTTATTTTTAACATTTTAGTTCATTGTCCCAGATATAAGCTAGTTTTTAAAATATTTTTTACTAATAATTTATTTTTAACTTTTTAGTAGGTAGGTATAAATACCGACTACCTACCTACTATACTAAGTATTTTAGCACTACACGTGTGTATTTGATATATTTAAGTACCGAGATAGGATTATAACTGTATTCTTTTCTTGATTGTTATTATATATATATATTCCCTTTTTTATCTTTAGGTACGTTAAGTAGTATAAGTTGTGTAATGTGCTAAATAAATGTATTTTCTTTCTTTCTTTCTTTATTTAAGAGAAGGCATGATGTTTTAAAATATTCCACGTATATTTGATGTGATTATGGGTAAAGTGCTAAATTTTACATTGGTGGGAGAATTTCTTTTGAAGTTCGACTGGCTACGACCACCCTCTTGTGAAAGTGTGTTGTATAGCGGAGGCATTTTATGCCAACGTGTTCCAACACTTGCCCAAGAGTCCCAAACCCCCTTCCCCCCCTCCTACAATGTTGTGCTATACCGATGAAATCTTTAGGACCGCGTGTAATACTGTTAATGCTATTAATGCAGACTCCTGCCTGCAGTGGTGAAATGTTGGCGCGGGGTCCAGGGAGACCCGGTGAAACGGCTGTCCGCTGGCCGCCCGCGGGTCAGTAGGGGACCCGAACCCAAGGATTACTTGTAATCTCCGCCCTGGAGGCTGTCCCGCCAACCCACGCATAATCCTGTAAAGTGACTGTTGTGCCGCAGTAGGAGACCGGAGTGGATCCCGGCAGTCACTTTCTCAGGGGGGACCGGGGGCCCTTCCGCCCCCGCGCCAGCAAATCACACAATTGCGGACATAATCTGCAAATCATAGCACAAATGCCCTTTTGTTTATTCATTGGATGTACGGTATATTCCCAACAAACTAAAACCTAAAATTAATGGCTGTTAAAAAAAGGAGTAAAGTTAAATCAGCGGCACCAAATTCCACTATTGATGTGAACTTCTGCAACATTCGTGGTTTGCATTCTAATATTAACGCTGGCCACCATCACCTAGAGACAGCTAAACCTGCCTTACTCTTTTTAACGGAGACTCAAATATCCTGTCCTTCAGACACATCATAATATCTTCATTATCCGGGCTACAAGCTTGAGCACGCATTTCTACGTCGTGCCGGTGTTTGTCTGTTCGTTCGGGAGGATATTTGCTGTAGACGTCTTAACGGTCTCGAAGTTGCTGATCTGTCAAACTTATGGGTACGGATAGACTATGGAGGTCAGACTCGGATCGTGCTTGTACAGGTCCCATAGCGGTGATGTGGAAACAACGCGCCATTTTGAGCACATCTCCAACGGGATGGATTGTGTTCTTGAACAGTATCCCACCGCAGAAGTGGTAGATCGAAGATTTTAACGGACACCTGATGTCGTGTTGCATTGGATGGAGTGTTTCATTCCAAACTCTGAGATACGCATCGGTGGCAAAAGTCATCCATGGTTTAATAAATCTTGTTTTGAGGCATTTAATCTTAAATCAGCTGCTTTCAGAGCTTGGGTTAATGCGAGAAAATGTAAGGATCCAAAAACAGCTGACTATAAAAAAACACTTAACGCTGCCTCAAGGACCGCAAAAAAAGCGATTGCCAAAGCAAAATTTGACTATAAAGGCCGTATTGGGTACCGGTTGGCGCAACATCCGACCGGAAGCCGGGCATTTTGGTCGCTGGCAAAAGCTGCCGAAGGCAATTTCTGCCAGTCTACACTACCATCTCTACGAAAGCCGGACAATTCTTTAGCCCATAGTGCGAAAGAAAAAGCCGATCTGTTAGGTACTCTCTTCGCCTCAAACTCAACTCTTGACGATGGAGACGCAATTCCTCCTGTGTTGCCTTGTTGCTCAAGCTCGATGCCGGAAGTGCGCATTTCTCAAAAGGCAGTACGCAGAGAATTGTGGTCTCTTGACGTTCATAAGTCGAGTGGGCCAGATGGTATCCCGGCTATCGTGCTGAAAGTATGTGCCCCGGAGTTAACGCCAGTTTTAACATGCTTGTTCTCGCTTTCCTACAGCACTGGTACAATACCCTCTTCCTGGAAAGTTGCCAATGTCCACCCAATACCCAAAAAGAGTGACCGCACCGATCCGTCAAATTATAGGCCAATAGCGATCACCTCTCTGCTTTCCAAAGTAATGGAGCGAGTTATTAATACTCAGCTTCTTAGATACCTAGAGGATCAACAGCTGATCAGCGACCGCCAGTATGGCTTTCGTCATAAACGATCAGCTGGTGATCTTTTAGTTTATCTAGCACACCGTTGGGCAGAGGCAATTGAAAGTAGAGGGGAGGCCCTTGCTGTGAGTCTTGATATAGCCAAAGCATTTGATCGGGTTTGGCATAAGGCACTCCTGGGAAAACTACCATCATACGGTGTACCAGAGGGGCTATGCAAATGGATTGAAGATTTTCTGCATGGTCGAAAAATAAGAGCTGTTGTTAATGGTGCTTATTCCGAGACCATGTCGATTAATGCTGGAGTTCCACAAGGCTCTGTGCTATCTCCTACGCTGTTCATCCTGCATATTAATGATTTATTGCAAATAAACAATATTCATTGCTATGCGGATGATAGCACGGGAGATGCAAAGATATACAGGCCGTGCAAATGTCCCTTTAGCAGAGGTCCTGGAAAGCAGAAACTTACTTGTGTCTGAAGTGGAACGATCGCTGATACTGGCTTCAGATTGGGGTACACGAAATCTTGTACAGTTCAACCCAACAAAAACACAAAAATGCGTGTTTACGGCAAAGAAAACTCAATTTTTAGTTGTTCCTCAATTTCAGAACATTCCCCTAACCTTATCGGGAAGTATAGGAATCTTAGGTGTGGACATTTCCAGCGAAAGTTTCGGAGTCATTTGAAATGCAAAGCAAATATAACTGCTAAAAAGCTTCGTGTCCTCAACAAAGCCAAGCGGTACTTCACGCCAAACCAACGGCTTCTACTCTATAAAGCCCAAATTTGGCCGCACATGGAGTACTGCTCTCATCTCTGGAGTGGGGCTCCGAAGTACCAGCTGCAACCATTTGACTCTACAGCGAAGAGCCGTTAGACTTGTTGACAGTCCTGTACTTACTGAGAAGTTAGAGCCACTAGCGTTACGCCGAGATATTGGCTCACTTAGCCTCTTTTACCGATATTATAACGGGAAATGTTCTGATGAAATCTCTAAACTCATCCCGCCATCTCGCTTTTATCATCGTTCTTCTCGACACCGCGAGAGAGCTCATTCACATATTGTTGACACGTGGACATCGCATACGGTACGTTTTATGCGGTCGTTTCTTCCGCGGACTTGCAAAATGTGGAACGATCTCCCACCAGAGGTTTTTCCGCTACGGTACAACATGCAGCGATTTAAGAGAGGGGTAAAAAGAGTCCTCTATGCAAAAGGTAGGCAAAGCACGTGCAATACTACTTGTGTTGCAGGTATTTATAGGCGGCGGTGACCACTTTCGATCAGGTGGGCCGCTTGCTTGTTTGTCAACTTTGACTGCTCTTCACAAAAAATCAATTGACTCGTTGGGGCTATGTTGCTTTATACCAGAAAGATGAATCAATCGAGCCAAAACTCGGTAGAATTACGTTGATTTATCACAGAGATGCCGTGGCCACCTTTCAGCTTCATCATCAGACCCTGGATATCATCTAGGTGAAAAGTTCTCTTCAAGACAAATCAATCGAGCCCAAACTAGGTAGGGTTCCGTTGATTTATCACAGAGATGCCGTGGCCACCTTCCAGCTTCATCATCAGACCCTGGATATCATCTAGGCGTAAAGTTCTCTTCAAGACAAATCAATCGAGCCCAAACTCGGTGGGGTGATGTTGTTTTATCACAGAGATGCCGTGGCCACCTTCCGTCTCCATCATCAGACCAGCTCCATGGTACCATATCATTGTATTGTCACCAAAGATACATAAGTACACCAAATTTGAGTCCAATCGGACATCGGGAAGTGGGTCTAATTTAGCATACAAGATTCCACCCGAACATACATACATACATACATTACAAGCTAAATAAAAGCTTGTAAAATATGGACATACGACGAGGGGGCCTGGCGACCTGCCGGCATTTAACACAGGCATTTAACACAGGTTTTTTTTTATAAAAACCTACTGGCGCCAGCTCTCACAAAGTATTGTTTACGTACTTTTATTATCATGTGTTCATAGTTACTAAGCTGTACCTTTGTGACGATAAATAAATACCTTTTATTATTATTATTTTATTATCTACTCATTTTTTATTTCAACATTTTGACACAAGTTGTTTCAAGTAGAAAGAAAGAAAGAAAAACAGCATATTCAAATACATAATAAAAAGCTAAAAATAAAAATAAAAAAGTTAAATATTATAAAGTGCTGAAACAGGCCAGTCTCATCACAAATGTCACGACTTCTTGAATCATAGATCCTGGAAAAACTGGACGCTGATATTCTGAAAGGCCTGACTCGGGTGTTGGACTAACGCAGAAGAATAAAAATAGAACTAAGTACAAAATAAAACATAGATATATAAGATATTTTATTTCTATACCATACGAATAAATATCAAGTCAGAAAGTCTAATTCAGAACAAACATAGTTTACATACATAGTGTATGCCAATACTTTGGTACGGAAGCCTCGGTGGGCGAGTTCAACTCGACTTGGCCGGTTTTTATTTAACGCAGTTACATTTCCTGACTTATTATTTATTCGTAGTATATACCTATATAAAGATCGAATGGTTATAAGATCTACGTCCAATAAATCTAAAATCTAATTTTCTACAAAAGTAACATCGAAAGTTCTAAATATCGAAGTACTGTACATCGAATGTACTAAATTGCGAAGTAAAAACGTTGGTAGATTTAAAAAAAAAAGAAACAAGGGCCGATTCGGTTCTAGCACGTTGTGGTCACAAGAAACCTATAGCCCTAGAATTTGTTGTGTCATATCAAACCGTTTTTAATAAAACAAGCGTATTAAAGAAACGTCTACTGGTTTCTAGATTAAACGCTAGGGCAAAATCATACAGGTCAAGTTGCTTGAGACCACAATGGACGAGCCTAGCGAGCGAAGCGAGCGTGCCGCAGTAGCGGCCGGCGAGTGCTAGAACCGAATCGGCCCTTGTTTCAATTTTTTTTCCAATCTATGAACGTTTTTTCCACTCATACTACCTATATCAATTTTTTTCGATTTTTACTAGTAGGAATACCTACTAGTCGAATTCGAAATCGAAGTTTATAATAATAAACTTCGATGTTATAAATGTTGACATTTTGAACTTCAATATAGTGATTATCGACATTTTCAATCATTTAATATCTTAAACACTCGGCATTTCAATCTTAGACATTTTATGCTTCGATATAATAATTTTCGATATTTTAATACAGTCGATATTTTTATTTTCGATATTATGAACATCGATATTTTTAACCGACTTCATAAAAAGGAGGAGGTTCTCAACTCGTCTATATGTTTTTTTTTTGTGTGTATGTTACGCGATTACTCCGTCAATTTTGAACGGATTCAAATGATTCTTTTTTTAATAGGTAGGGTACGTTTCCTAGGTGGTTCCATTTTAATTTTATCGAGATCTGATTAGTATCTTCAGAGATATGGAGATAAATATCTCGAACATAGGAGAATGTACTGCTTTTAGAAGAAGAGTCCTAAGAAGATTATACACAATGGAGGTTGCTATTGCATATACTTTTGAAGACTAAAAAATATGATCTTGAATAATGTTTTTACATCTTTCTTCACGTTGATTTTGGTTTTTAACCCTCGACGCAAAACGAAGGAGTGTTATAAGTGTGACGTGTGTATCTGTGTATCTGTGTGTCTGTCATCGTGGCATCGTAGCGCCCAAACGGATGAACCGATTTTGATTTAGTTTGTTTTGTTTGATAGATGTCTTCGTCAAGAGTGTTCTTAGCTTTAATTCATGAAAATCTGTTCAGCCGTTTAAATATTATCAGCTCTTTTTTGGTTAAAAAAACTACGATAGCAACATTCGTAAGCTCGTAGTCCTATGACCGCGGTCGTCAAAAAATCAAAATGGCGCTGTCGCAGTATATTGTTACTTCAATGATATTGCAAAAATATGGTAAGCTTGATCTAATTCTGAGACATCTCCTTGGAATGGTCTCAATGTACAAAGTTATACATATGCTTTGATTATAAACTCGGATTACATATGCAAATCAGTCGGGGGTGGTAGGTGGTAATAGGTAGTAGATAGATACTACCTACATGTATCTACCTACTTACTACTACTACTTACATAGTATCTATGTACTATCCAATAGACTTGGCTGGCACCGACTTCAAATAGATAAGTGGGTAGCGCTTATAATAATTATATTAAGTAATTTATTTTTCGCTTTTGAGTGCCTGTTTGTGGCAATGAAGTCGGTTTTATTTTTTTTGAAAAAGATTTTATATCAGTAGATATTTTAACCATCGACATTTATATATGTAACCGTTTAGTGTCAAAGATTTACATGGCCGGTTTCTGAGGTATATTTATTGAGTGTTTATCTACTCAATGATAGCGTTATTGCGCTTTATACTCGTATATATTGTTTTATTGATAAACTCTCAATAAATGTATTCAGAAACCGGTCATTAGTCACGAACGAAATTTCTACCAGTGCAGTGCAATAACTAAGTGCAGTAATCACCATTGAACCCCATTTTGTTGTAAAGTGATTTTGTTTTAAGATATAAACTGACCATTGGTTATTGCTGTGGCTCAAACCGTCCACCGAACAAAGCCACATTACCATATTTTACATTTACCACAGAAGAATAGGTAGGTAGGAGCATATTATATCGAGCCTGACTTGCTACCAAAAAGTCACTTACCACCATCAAGGTGAAAATCTGCCGCCATAACCTTACGGTGTTCCCACAGCACACAGTTCTTGAGAGTACTCTCTAGGCTAGGCCTAGCGTTTATACGATCTTTGACCACATCATTGCTTTACTACCAGGCGAGATAGTCGTCAAATGCTAGCATATAAAATATTTTAAAAAAAAAAATCGAAATGGTTCACTGAGTACTAGCATGTATAAGTCTGGAGTCTGGATAACTAGAAATAGATGTTGAATTTCACATGCCCTTTAATTTCACTAAACATTACGCTACAAACGAAATTTTCCCCACGTCAATCAACATTTTATCACCAATTTGGAATCTGGAGTTTCCGCTTTAAAAAATGTTTGCAATCCGATTTGGGCTACAAATTGCAGATAGGTTAAATTACTATTACTTATTCATTACGAGCTACCAGACCCTTCCCAGATAGGGAAATTCAATACCTCCCGCTCAAGGGCATCTCAAGAGACGAGCAACTTGGTTACTCTGAGACGTAACCAATCTACCGTGCTTAATAATAGTTTCGGATATGTAGATTTTCCCGTAAGCATATTTTTAAGCGTTTCTTAAAGATCCGATGAGTATCTCCAGAGACAGAGTATCTCCAGAGATCTTCTTAAAGACCTGATGAGTATCTCCAGAGATATGAAGATAAACATGTCAAATTTGGTACTGAAAATAATGGGCGCAGGATTGGAAGTTTTTTTTTTTTTGTTTTTTAAGTATGATTCGTGACCATAAAGAAAGGTACGACCACATAACGGCGTCCTGCGTCCGCGTGCGCGTGCGTTATCTGATTTTCAATCATTTTCTGTTCGCCGTAGATCGCGTTTGGTGTGAACCAGTCGGTACAAATACTACTGCGCTATCTGATCGCCACATAGATCGAGCACGCAGGACGCCGCGGTGTGGATGTTTTTGACGGACTATTCTTGAAGAGGAGGTAGTTAATTAGCGATAATGTATATTTCTTGTTTTTTTATATCATATAGGCTAGCGTTTGACCACTATCTCGCTTGGCGGTAAGCGATGATGTGATGATGCGAATTTTTTAGCTCGGTGAAAAATAACTTGTAGCAAGAAAAAGTACTTCTGTGAACAGACACAATGACACAAGTAGTTCTGAATATAGGTATCTGTGCTGGGCACTATTAAGTTTAGTTTCCGCTGGCAAAGTGTGTCCTTTGTCCTAGAGTCCTAGAGTAGAACGATAACCAAACTTAGCGAATCTGGACATTGAATGAAGTACTAGGACTAAACTACGACCCTGAGTTCTTAACTCTGACTTGATAGGTAAAGTAATTAATTTATAGCTCTTCTGAATACTTTAGGATTATGTATTTTCACAGTGCCTCGCCCTTTTTTATGTCTTATAGGAAAGCGTTTGACCATTGTCTCGCCTGGTGGTAAGCGAAGATGGTGAACAGCTAGGCCTAAAATACTCTGACTCTCAAGGGCTGTGTGCTGCCGGAACACTGTAAGGTTATGGCGGCTGATTTTCGCCTTGATCGTGGTAAGCTACTTTGTGGTAGCAAGTCGATATGATCCTTCCACATGTAAACGAACACCCGTGATAGGATCGGAACCTGCGACTCCTCGCTTAGAAGTGAAGTCATCTATCCTCTACACCAACGGCGCCATTAATTGCAAAAAAACAAAAAAAAAACCTATACTTCAAATGCCGCGTTAGAGATTTTCAGTAGCAAGGTTGAGATGTTCAGGTCTCAGGAGAAACTCAGCAGATCTTAATGAAATCTTATAAAAAAACGAGAAGTATAATCTCACAAACAAAAACTGTAAATCGGTTAATTAATGGCGAAGTTCTGAGGTCAAAAACATGAAAAAAATCAACAAATTGCAGACCATTCCTGCCGAATTCGTTTTTCATTCTTCGAAATCCGAATAGGAATGGTGAGACACAAAAATAAAATGAAATCTGAAAAACTCCTACTGCGCAGCAGAGAAATAGGTACTTCTGCTATGTCCCTCGTTGACCCTAATAATGGGGTCAACGAGAATAAGCCAGGGCCTATTGCCGACGTTGGTGTCAGCCGCCGAATGCCCATAGCACCGGATTAGGGAATCAAATCATCAAGTTGCATCTGTGGCTAAGTGAGACCTTATTTCTGCACGTGTTTCCTGAGCTAAGCTTTATAAATACCGAGTAACCACTGTTAGGTTATTTAGGTCGTTCTGGTATGAGGTTCGTTTTCAAAGAGTTTGGAAGACAGACTCCGACCAGTTTCCAATTTCAGCCCAGTTTTCCAGGAGCTATTTTGATGGAGAAACCCGTGAGTGTACAACAGTTTTAAATAATAATATTATGTATGGTTCTCATGCATACGATCAAAAATCAGGTTCAGATAGATTTTCTATAAAAGTTGTACTGAAGTTTTTAGGAACGCGGCCTGTCTTACAGACGTCTTCCACTTTTAGACCAAGACGATTCCATCTACAACCGCATCGTCACACATAATCACACAAGCGACACCTATAGTAATAAAGACAGTTTAAAAACTAAAACAACCGACTTCCATGCTCGCGAGTCAGTTTCAGTAGCAAGTTTGAAACGTTTATAGTCATATCTCTGGAGATCAGATCTCGATGAAATTACAATGGGACCTCCTCGGAAATGTACCCCATCGATTAAAAAAATACATTCAAATGGGTTCACAATTGACGAAGTAATCGCGTAACATACATACAAAAAAATAAAATAAAAAATCATACACACGAATTGAGAACCTCCTCCTTTTGGGAAGTCGGCTGAAAACAGAAAAACAATTTTTGTTCGTATACGAAATATTCTTGCTACTAATTAGAAGCGTAATTATACGCAGGAGCACAACATCTTCCACGTTTTTCCACCTTAAATTAAAAAGAACTTTTACCAGACCACTATTATTCTAAAAAATATCGTATTTAACGTAACTTTATGTATACTATAGCACCGTTTCAAGAAGTTTGATATAAAACAGAACAGGTTAGTTCAGGAGCTGGTACTGTAATTTATTACGAGTAAGGTTTGTGGTTGCATGATTAATTTCGTTGGGTAACCGCCAAATGCTGTTTGGAAATTATGACTGAACATTGAAAATTAATTGGCAAGTTAGAGTTGAAATTGATTAAATTATTATTTGAGATTATTATGCTTGAATGTGTATTAGCTGTGAACTGTTGAAAATGCATGCTTAAATTAAACATTATTAAATTGTTATTACACATTATGTAGTGTGATATTTTTGAATTCTTGTGATATAAGATTTACTTGTAACATTAGATAGATGTGCAAAAGATTTTAAATACAACAGAACTCAATCTGATTCTCTGCAAAAATCTATAACTCAAAATGATATGCTTACAACTCTAGTCATCTTTTCGACTAAAAACAGAGACGTTTTATTTTTATTCATTCATTCGGTTTTTAATGTATTTAAATATCATCATCATAATTATCAGCCCACGTCGGCCCAATGGATATAGCTCTCCCAATGCACACCACTGAGCTCTGTCTTTAACTCTTCTCTTACAGTCACTTTCACTCTTTCAGTCGGTGTTTCTCTAAAGCACCGTATCTTTACCTAACGCAGCAATTCACCAGAGATCAAAAGCAACACATTAAGAACCTGAAGTGCCGTGGGCTGGTCTTATGTATCGCAGAACCGGTTACCGTTGGAGTTCAACATACGCGTTCTGGAGTGGAACCCATGAATCGGGAAACGTATAATAGTGTGCGACGACATGTGATAAGGTGGAGCGACGATATACGCAGTGTTGAAGAATAAGAGATTAAGTTATTATTTATTACATGTTTAAATAATAGCCTAGTAACCAGATCTTCCAGTGGCTCCCTACCTTGCCAAGAGCTAATAAAGTTTCGTAGTTGGCATGCGGTACGGACAGCCACGTTCACTACTACGATCGTAGATATACGAAAGTAGTAAGAATGGATATGGTAGTGGCAGACTCGTGACTTTTCGTACGGGTAAGTTGATTTAAGATAACAGAGCAATGGCCTATCCAGATACAGTTTATATACATGAGAAGTCATTGAGCTCTGCCATGAATATTGCTGGTTTGTGTGTAGGGAAAAATTGGAGTTGCGGGAAAGTGAAAAGGTGGCTCTTTATGATATAAGATAATAAGTCCTATTGGTAAGCAATGAAGTATATCTAGAAATTCCAGAATATATTTTTTTAACGAATTTGTTATAAAAACGAAAAACCTCCTTCAAATTCCGCACTAGTAATTTTTACTAAAGTTTAAGGTGTTATTATAATATGAGTATCTCTAGAGAAATCTCTAGAGATACCAATCACATCTCGATTTATTTATTAATTTATTTATTAAATACAATGGGACCACCTTGAAAATGTTCCCCTACAATTAAAGTGAATGATTGAAATTGGTACAGAATTAACGAAGTAATCGCAAAACAAACATAAATAAAACTGGCCAAGTGCGAGTCAGTATCGCGACTCTTATCGCACACTTACGGAGGGTTCCGTACAATACGAAACATAACAACGTTTCAACCTCATATATTTGATTAATTGATATTACCAAGAATATTTGGTTTGGTCGCGATCTAGAAAGACGGGGCTCGTTTACTAGCGCCATCTATGTCATTTTGCCGAAAATAATTAGATAGATGGCGTTTAAAAACACGCTTTTTGTATGGGGACCCCCTTTAATTATTAACTTTATTTCGTTTTTAGTATTTGTTGTTCTAGCGGCAACAGAAATACACCATCTGTGAAAATTTCAACTGTCTAACTATCACGGTTAATGAGCTATAGCCTGGTGACAGACAGACAGACAGACACACAGACAGACAGACAGACAGACAAACAGACAGACAGACAGACAGACAGACAGACAGACGGACAGCGGAGTCTTAGTAATAGGGTCCCGTTTTACCCTTTGGGTACGGAACATCTAAAAAACACATACAGACGAATTGACCTCCTACTTTTTGGAAATAGGTTGAAAATAAGCTCATAGATACAAACTGAAATTTATTGTAATAAAATAAACGGTTCAAAGCTATAACATCGACAGATGCATTGTAATTAAGTAATTAATTAGCTATCTGTTATTACTATCCCATTAATTAGACTAATCGGCAGCTTATTATCATTTGATAGCTAATTAGTTGCATACAGGAACATTTAGGTCGGTAAATTAATGACGCCTGGTTGATATTAGATTATTTTTTCCACGACGGAACGGAGACGCTATATGCGTTTGGGGTGAGAGGAGTTTTGTGTGTGCAAATCTATGTTGCCATTTTTCTCCAAAACGACTAGTCCGATTTTGATGCAATTTTCAGTTATAGGTTTGGGTTTGTTTGGTGAATGTTCTTAGATAGGTGTTACGGTGACAACTCACCAGAACTCACAAGGGAGCGCTGCAGTAAATATTTGCTTGTGCAAATCAATGTTGCCATTTTTCTCCATGACTATTCCAATTTTGATGCAATTTTCAGTCATGGGTTCGGGTTTGATTGTAACATGTTTTTATTTATATTATAGTTTAAGATTTACCACTATCTCGCCTGGTAGAAAGTGATGGTGTTGTCAAAGATGGTGAACACGCTAGGCCTAGAATACTCAGACTCTCAAGGGCTGTGTGCTGCCAAAACACTGTAGGGCAAATTTTCTGTTTGATTTTGGTAAGCTACTTTTTGGTAGCTGGCAACCTTGATAAGAAGCCATCTATCCTTTACGCCAAAGGGGTCTGTCAAACCTCAATCCTACTTTCAAAATGCTTCTAGTTCAGCGTCAGACAAGTGTACCACCACATCTATTCCTCCATCGTAACAGGTCCACGAGCTCCCAAGAGTGATACATTTCAAATCCCTGGATGTTCGAGATAATAAAATCCTTTACACTGACGACGAATTCAAGGACCAAAGCTTAAGAAACTTAGCTTGAGATAACTTGAGCTTTTGTTTACAGATCTTGGGAATATTTAGACAGGATTTGTGGACTTCTGATGTTTTTGTTTGTGGTGGAGTAATATTGAACGATCCCTTCAGGTGGTTTTATTGATAAATATTAAAAAAAAGATTATCGTCAATTTTTTGGCATGCTATTAAAATCTCAAATCAACTGACAAGATAATAAATAACAATGGAGAAAATATGGAAACATTAGAGACAATTACGTATTTCTTCCGTTTGGGGTCGAGACCATGGGCCCGTGAGTTCAACAAGCAAGCGGTTTCGAAAAGGAGCTGTCCAGACGTTTCGTTTGATTAATGTCTCTGACGACCAAAGAGCTGGTGCTTACCTCGGGCAACGAATTAGTCTTGCCATTCAATGAGATATTGTCGCCAGCTTTTTGGCTACCTTACCAGTGGACAGCGATCTTAATTCAGTTTTATTTGTAGATTTTAAATATTCTGTGTTATAGTTTTAAGGTACAGCCACATCGCGGCGTCCTGCGATCTGTGGGCGCGATCTCAGTACTTTTCAATTGTTTTCTGATCGCGTTTGGTGTGAACCAGTCGGTACAAACACTACTACGCTATCTGATCGCCGCCTATATCGCGCACGCAGGACGCTGCGGTGTGTCCATACCTTTAGGAGTAGTAATTATAGCTTTAACTTTATTTATAGCTTTAAATTTTAATCAGGTTGATATTTTTTACTAACAAGATCATTAAGTTAACACAGCGACCAAATTTATCGACCATAATTCAAATTACAATAAACATTCACACATCTAATTATACTCTATGATTGTACCAACCTACTTGAAAAGAGATAATATGTGATATTTTGGGTATTTGGAAATCCTTATACCTACGGATGCAGATCTGTTTAATGTTTATATTGGTGATATAACCAATAAGGGATATATTGACGATTATATGACATAACAATAGCACATACAAAAGTCTCGTCTATTCGGATCACCAAACAGAGCCCATAGCAATCAAATTTGAAATGACTCTTATTATGTAAGTCATAAGTCCTAATTTGTAACATCTATTACACGATCACCACATCTGACCAATATTGGCCGACATGCTGCACACAAATTGTCAAAGCCTTTTGCAGAGATGGCACGTTTTCAAACCACAGCTCAGACTATTTTCAGTGTGTTTACAGCTTTGATAGTGTAGTATTTTAAAAGTAATATTATTGTATTACTTTAGGAGTAATATATTACTTTTAATGCCAAAATATGGCATCACTATTCTAGCAATACAAAATCATTTAGCAAAAATTTTATTTAGTATAGTATTTATATTTATAAATACAATTACAATGTGTAGATAAATCGATTTCTACTACTCCGAATTAAAAATCAAGAAATAATAGTTAGGACCTAAGCGTAAGATTGTTTACATAACAAAAAAAACCGACTTCAAATGTAACGGTATTAATTTTCCGTACTATATGTAATTAATTAATTGAGTTCAAGAGCTTGAATGTTATAATAGTATAATAGTTAGTTATAATTAGCTACAGAGTCCTAATATTAAAATAATGATAATCCGAGACCACTAATAATGAAAAAATATCGTGTTCTAACTTTATCAGTGGCGCCATCTAGTTTTTGTCGGTGAAGTAATGGTCCAGTATTAGTATTGTTTCTACAGTACTATGTTAGAGGTGTACTAGCTCCATTATCTCTGGAGATACTTACTCGTATCAGATCTCAATAAAATTACTATGAGACCAAACGAAAACCATACTCTCTCAAACAAAAATAATTTGCCATAAATATGTTATGATATGACGGAGTTCTGAGGTAAGCAACATGAATTGAGATGACTTCCCATAAATGAGAGGTTTAAATTCGCCTGTTTTTTAAGGTTTTCTATTGCTTATCTTAAAAGATTTTAAAAATTATTTTTTGGTCAAGAGAGTACGCTTCTTGTTGTGTCCCATTGTAATTTTATCGACATCTGATAAGTGACGAAGAGATAAAGAGATAGATATATTTTAAAATTATACAATACAATGCTGATACCCGCATTTTCTCGTGACATTGTCCATTCATCTTGGTCGAAACGTCGAGTTAAATAAAAATAAAATTGATAGTGCCATAATATTACAAAATTAACTATAGTCCCGTATTACAAAATTAACAAGTAATATTTGAAACAAACTTTTTAAACACAAGCTTTTACATAACCTAGGACCAGAGTAGGTGGATACAAATCCAACGAGTCCAAACACGACGGGTATAACATGTGTATTTTAGAAGTTTCTTAGGCCACCTTGCAGCTCCATCATCAGATCAGCACCATGTCATCATAATATTGCATTGTCACGCGACTTACACCTTTTTGCCAAATTTCAGCTCAATCGAACCCCTGGAAGTCACTCTAAAATTAATCGCAAGATTTGTGACGGACAAATAAATTCGCCGTGAAGTAGAGATAAAGCTTGTAACTATTAAAAATGTCTGCTTCTGCTATTTTTCAATATTTTTAAGCACGACGAAAAAGCTACTCGCAGTAAAAAATCTCATTCACGAAAACAGCTCGAGCCTTTGCAATAAATATTGCTTTTGTTTATTCTAGAAAATCCTTTTTAATTGGAGCTCAGGCCTATTGTTCTTTTGTGCTCAAATCACACAAAGGATCAATTATCTACATTGTACTATCTGCTTTGTTAAGAGTTTTCGAGGCCTATAGAAGCCTCATGTTAATGGACACTTTGCGAATTTCCTCAAATTGGACGAATAGTAAAGGAAATATTTTGTTCGTTGGTGTCTGTATTTCAGTTTTTAATCGACCTTTTTTTATATCTTATAGGCTAGCGTTTGACCACTATCTCACCTGTTGTTAAGTGATGATGCGGTCGAAGATGGTAAGCACGCTAGGCCTAGAACGGGAACTGGCTCTCAAGGATACCCGCCGGAACACATTAGGTGTTTGGCGACAGATTTTCTAACTTGAGGGTGATAGCTGGCCAGTCGGACACTAGATAGTATCCTACCACCATGCGGAGGTTGTTGGTTTCTTAGCGATGTTTTTCCTTCACAGGGCCACTGTGAAAAGCGCACTTAAATGTTTTCCATAGAAAAATCCATTAATGCACGCGGGATTTGAACTCGGTACCTCTGGCAACAGGGCCGGACCGGGCCCTCAAAATCATATTGGTGTATCCAAACAATTGGCAACATTACCTCTTTGAATGGAAAGACTAATTCGTAGCCCGAGGTAAGCGACAGGTCTTTGCTCGTGGAAGATATCGTTCTAAAATAAAACTAAATCCAAATCGGTCCATCCGTTTAGGCGCAAGGATGCCATACACAGATACAAAGATACACACGTCAAACTTATAACATCCCTTCTTACGTCAAGGCTTAAAAAATATTGGTAATGGAAGTTCTTCCATTTTTCAATGATGACTCCAGCGAAACTTAAATTATGAACCTGAGCTTAGTTATTTAAACTTGAGGCTGAGTTTAAATAACAAATCACTGGAGTTTCAAACTGAGCGCTAACCACGTTTGTAAAGGTCGCGACTTGAAATCTCCATGGTTTGGTATAAAGATCTTATAACCTGACTTTAAAAAAAAAAAATTATATCTTATAGACTAGCGTTTGACCACTATCTCACCTGTTGGTAAGTGATGATGCGGTCGAAGATGGTTAGCACGCTAGGCCTAGAATGGGAACTGGCTCTCAAGGATAGCTGCCGGAACACATTAGATGTTTGGGGACAGATATTCTAACTTTAGGGTGGTAGCTGGCCAGGCGGACACTAGATAGTGTCCTACCACCATGCGGGGGTTGTTGGTTTCTTAACAATGTTTTCTTTCACCGGAGGGCCACTGTGAGAAGCCCACATACATTTTTCTATAAAAAATTCATTGGTGCACGGCGGTTTGAACTCGGTATTACGGCATCAAAGCCGACCGTTCTTCCGATTACGCCACCGGGCCCTCAAAAACTTTTAAAAAGTAGGTGTGAGCATGACGAACTTCATCCGAGTAATATACATACTTAAAACCAATAATAGGGTATTCCACTCATTTTTGAAAAGTATCTTAATTAGATTCTATAGCGCTGATGAAACACTAAAATAAGTTATTTAAAAAAAAAAAAACCGACTTCATAACCACAAACAGGCACTCAAAAGCGAAAAATAAATTACTTAAAATTATTATAAGTGCTACCCACTTATCTATTTGAAGTCGGTGCCAGCCAAGTCTAATAGGTAGTAGATAGATAATACCTACATGTATCTACCTACTTACTACTACTACATACATAGTATCTATCTACTATCCAATAGACTTGGCTGGCACCGACTTCAAATAGACATAGTGGGTAGCGCTTATAATAATTTTAAGTAATTTATTTTTCGCTTTTGAGTGCCTGTTTGTGGTTATGAATTAGATTTTATTTTTTTTGAAAATAACTTATTTTACCCTTTTTAGTGCAAAACAAATTTTAATTAAATTACATGCATCTATAAAATTTAGTGTCTGGGCCGTTATACACTGACGGATATATACTTTTTGAAAATTTCATGTATGTAGTACCTATAACGGTTAAGAAAATACAGATCTATACACAGTGCGCACATATTATAGACACACGGACGGACGGACGGACGAACGGACAACAAAGTCTCAGAAAGTGTTCATTTGGTACCCTTTGGGTTCGGAACCCTAAAAAAATTGACTTTAAATGCCGCGCTAAAGTGAAAATATTCACTAGTAATATTTATGTCATCAAGGTATCAAAGGACAATGTCCAAAATGGCCCTGTGCAATTAAAGCATCTGACACACAGGATAATTAATTGTCTATTTTATTACAATAATTCCAAATACTTTTATAACACGGACTAGTTGTATTCCAAAATGAAAATTAAAAAGTACTATTTGCGATTATTAACATTAATTGCTGCCATATGGCCAACAGAGTAAGTACTGAATCACTCTTCTACCTTATAAGCGGCACTTCCCTATATTGTTGATACCCGAATTATGAAAGCACTGTGTAGCCAACCTAACAACGGAAAGTATTATTTACGTAGTAACTATTAAATCTGTGATATTATGCTTATAATTTTTTTTTGCAGTGTTGATTGGTACAAAGTACGTTCATAATTCTGAGTTATTTAATTATGTATGCAGTGTCGCGGGACTGATATGGCCGCCATCTTCGCCAAACGTCATGTCATGTCAAAAAATATTAACTAACTTTGCACCCTAACAAGACTTTGCCCGGTAGAACATTCCTGTGAAGACAAATTAATTCTCCCCACCTTTGTTTCTATCTCGCTCACAGTCACCGTAAGAATATCTGTCAAAAACTAAAATCAACGTGAAGCATGATGTAAAAACATTATTCAAGGTCATATTTTTTAGTCTTCAAAAGTATATGCAATAGCAACCTCCATTGTGTATAATCTTCTTGGGACTCTTCTTCTAAAACCAGTACATTCTCCTATGTTTAAGGTATTTATCTCCATATCTCTGGAGATACTAATCAGATCTCAATGAAATTAAAATGGGTGGTCCCATTTTAATTTCATTGAGATCTGATTAGTGATTTCTTCCGAATGATTAACTTATGTAATAAGTAGTCATAGATGGCGCCACCAATGCATAATTGGGTTAACAAATGCAATCCACTAATTTCGTCGTACCGATGTATCGAACCGTGGCTTAATTGGCAGAGCACCTGGACGTGTAATCCAGGGGGTGCGGGTTCGAGTCCCGTCAGTACGATGAAATTTTGGATTGTGTTTAACAATTTACAAACAAATAAAGTGTGAGACACTTCAAAGAAACATAATATTTGATTTACGCGGTGCAACAACTTTCGTCGGATTTGAAAACTGTAATGATTTCTTCCGAATGATTAACTTACGTAATAAGTAGTCATAGATGGCGCCACCAATGCATAATTGGGTTAACAAATGCAATCCACTAATTTCGTCGTATCGATGTATCGAACCGTGGCTTAATTGGCAGAGCACCTGGACGTGTAATCCGGGGGGTGCGGGTTCGAGTCCCGTCGGTACGATGAAATTTTAGATTGTGTTTAACAATTTACAAAAATAAACACACGTACACAAATTAAAAAAATTAAAAAACATACAGACTAATTGAGAACCTCTTGTGAAGTCGGTTAAAAACATGCTAAGTCTATATCTACCTGTCCTCGTAAATAAGTTCCGAGATATCCTTGCAAGTGTAGAAAAGAGAAAGTTCAAGTGACAACATTGGCGTAGGGCTGTAAACTTCGATAGAAGCGACCCTCAAAGAGGTTTATATTTCATCTTAAAGTAATCGCACAGAGGGTAGAAATTATACCCAGATTTTTTGCTGTGAAATTTACAAAATATTGGCTATATGGCTATATTTTTAGGTCAATCGAACACAATATCACCTGTTGGTAAGTCATTATGTGGTTGAGGATACTGGCATAGTTTTACAATTGTGGATTGTAAAACTGTGATACTGGTATGGCAAACGGTTTTCGAGAATAGCTGTCATACGATTGCTAATACCATACATTTATTTCGAAGTAGTGTATTTCAATCACAGACAGGCACCTCATCAATGTAATTGGTATTTATTATATTGATATCAATAAAACGTTGTCATATAACAGAAATTATTCTAGAGGCACGATTTCCGTCAAGGAAAATGCGGGAAATTAATATCGTTCGCTATACGCATTTATGCTTCTTCGACAATTATTGCTATTTATTTTCCACAGCTGGTAGAAGGTCTCACATATACTTTATTTTTGCTTAACTCCCAATGTGGCCTGCGCTTGAAGCAACCGACAACCCAGTCAGTGCTTGGATGGGTGGTTGACGCGGCTCTGATACCAGGTTCAGACCAGGCTATTTTTCAACCGACTTCCAAAAAGGAGGTTGACAATTCGTTTATCTAATCTAAAAAGAAAAAAAAAACTTTTTTTCTTTTTTTTTATGTATGTTACGCGATTACTCCGTCAATTGTGCACCAATATGAATGATTCTTTTTTTAATCGGTAGGGTACGTTTCCGCGGTGGTCCCATTGTAATTGCATCGAGATTTGATAAGTTTCTCTAGAGATATGGCGATAAACTTCTCAAACTTGCTACTGAAATTGACTCTCGGGGCATGGAAGTCGGTTGTTTTATTTATAATTATCTTAATTATGTTGTTCAACTTCCTAGGGTTGTACGATACCAGTTACAACCAATACTCATTCGATACTTACTATCGATTAAATCGCACTTGATTAGCCAATCAGACAGTTTAATTCTGAACCTCATTATAGCTCTATAATGCCAGCCTAAATGTTCTTCCGAGACAAATAATTGAGTAACGAGACGAGTACTTTTAACCGGTGCCTACTTTGTATTGATTCCAAAGTATCGATACTAAAAGTGCTTGAAATCGAAAGAAATGTACAAGTTGAAGTTAAACAACAAAAATTGGTAAAGCAAAATAAAAAAATACTCTTATGGAGGCCATTGGGAACCGTCGGAAAAGTATGGCAAGGTGATTTTCGTGAATGGCTACTCGACGATGATTAGCTGTGCAAAAATTAATTAGCCTGGAATTTGTTCCAGTATAGTTGAATTGCTTTTTTTTAATTAATGTATTTGCGTCGGTATGGCGGGCTGTAAGTCACACCGGAGAAGTATGGCATTACGCTACCGCCTACTTTCATTTTTTATCGACTATCGGAAAATACAAGCATTTTTGTGGAACAAATCGTTCGACACCATTGTACCGGCGGCCCAATCGTTCGAGACGATTGGGCCGCCGGTACCAGCGCTATGACCATCATTTTTTATTCTGTAACCCCTGAAGAACCGCCATACTGGTACAAATGACCAAGTATTTTCTGTTACCATCTCCCGGTCTATGTGGTTCAAATGACACGTTTGGGTTTTTGGCGGGAACGTGAAAAAGTGTGTGTGCTCTCATCGTATTTTTTCTTAAAACTTGTGTTCTTCCGCGAGTTAATGTGTAATATATGTGGAATATTAACCATTAAGTGCTGGTAAATGTGTGCGAGTGTAGGGAAACAGCACAATGTTGACAGACATGCTATTTGCGTTCTCACCAAAATTCCACTGAAAATCTTCAGTAAAGTTCACATCTTTACGAAGGATATGACTGAGCCTAGACTTTGACTTGAAACTTGACTGGAAATGTGACTTTTACCCATCGACGACTTGTACTTGACACTGGCTAAATATTCTAATCGTGTAAAGCCAGAAGGAAACTAAAAAAAAAAATGACACGTTGCATTATCACACATGATTTGATTTTTGTTTTGTTTCTACATGAAGACTACTTTCAATTGGACGCTGGAGCCTGGACGGTGATAGCCAACATTTTTTGTTATCGCAACCGGGTTATTGCCCGAAAGAGAGGTAGCAAGACAGCTAACTAGCTGAATTTCCTTCTATTTACACAACAACAGATTAAGCTGGGTTCCCACGGTGCGTGATTCTGCGGATCATTACGCACAGCCGACGACCACGGACGGCAACCGTCGCACCGCACCTTTGAAGTTACCGCCTAGCGACGAATACCGGCGCACCGCTACAAACGTTCTGCGCTACCACGAACGAGACCCTTCCGACGGTGTGTCGTGCGAGCTGCTCCGCGTCCGTCCGCAATATTACGGACCGTGGGAAGCTAGCTTAAGATGGTAGGTTGACATTAGGAAAATAGCGGGTCCAATATGGACTCGTATAGCAAAGGACAGATCGGAATGGAAAGGCCTTTAGAGAAGGCCTTTGTCGGAAGACAAGCTGCACCAGATTAACGACCATTTGCCGATATTTCTTTCCTTATACATATTTTAAATATATAATTTAAAGTCTTAATAAATAAAAATGAATGGCATGTAAAATAAATAAGTCAGACAAAACATTGAAATAATGTTCCAAGCAACTGTGGATCTATGTTGAGACTACCAGTTCAGCAATCGATCGACCATGTTGGATTAATAGGTAGGCTATAATTTCAAACAAACGAGTCACAAGTATTTTTTTTATATGAACATACGTTACTTTGAAGACGGATTGGGTTAGTTGCGTTTTGTGGGCTAATGTCAGTTGTACTGCGCTTCGTTTTATGCCCGTCTCTTTTTCAAGCGAAGAACGATTCCATCTTATGCCAAGATCCCTCGGTACGTAAGATCTTGCAGGGCCGACGACTACACCCGACCACGCACGGCACTCACGGTACAGACACTGTAATGTTATCTGACAATACCGTGGTACACACCTATCCGAGGTTTCACGCACGGTGCGCCCGTGCGGGCTGGTGTGTCTCCTTGCGCAATATTTCGCTTCGTGGGATCTCGCCAATAGAACATATTATTACTTAATATCAGATGCCGTAGTGTGTTTATGGCTACGTACTCGTAGATGGCGTATTGTGTTAGTCACTGGAATGACAAGCACTTAACATGCTTGTCATTCCAGTGACTAACACAATTACCTAGTAAATATCATCTAATCAGCTCGAACCAAGACTAATTTTTTGCACTAAAGTAAGGCATCCATATTAAAAACATGAATCGACCATCGCCTTTGTTCAACTAAATGCAATTAAAAGCCATTTTCACCCTTCATTTGAGGACGCTTCGTTCTAGGTCGAGATCGTTTCGAAGAGCTGGTGTAAGTTGTAAGCGGAAGCAATTAATTACTTTCTTCTGTTTATTTCTAAGAGTAATGTGTTTAAATGGTAGTGGTGTCATATCACTTTTGTGGTTATAATCGAACCACAGTTTTGAGTAAATCAATCCAGTTAGCCACAAATTCGGCCCTTTTCTTATTTGAAACACATTATAACTATCTAGACAACTCTCCGTTACCTGGCTACCACACTATCGACTCCACAGAAACATTAATCCTTACTAATCCTTACTAATATTATAAATGCGAAAGGGTCTGTCTGTCTGGCTTTCACGCTAAAACTACTGAACCGATTTAAATGAAATTTGGTACACAGATAGTTTAGAGCCTGAGAAAGGACATGCAAAAAGAGGATCGTAAGGGGTTGAGAGGGGAAGGGAGGGGAATGGGGGGGGAGGGTAAGTGAGGGGAAGGGGTGGGGAGGTGGAATGTGAGTAGAGTGGGGAAGGGGGGATTAGCGTGGCGTGGTACGGCGCGGTGTAGTTGGGATACGTATGAGTCTTATTTGCTGCCCAAAGACACTATTCCACGCGGACGAAGTCGCGGGCACAGCTAGTAATATTCATATTTCTGTGATTCACTCAGATGAGCTATTTGCTGCCTCCTGTGATTTGGTCCAAGAAATCACGCACCACCGAGTTGCTAAGCAAATGTTGGCCTTCAATTTGCCGTGTTTTCTTTGTCTCCTATTACGGAATACGTTCTTTACACGGACAGTAATTAGACACTTTGTGTTTACTTGACATTACTGCCCTTGTGCGTGTATGCTATTTTGGGAAACATAAGAGGAAACACTTGTTTTTTTTACGGGTTCAGTTGCTTCCATAAAATTATATTCTTTTCACTTCGAAACTCTAATATACATTAAAGGATTTATTTTTCAGAAAAAACAGGTGTGAGTGATTGCCATGTAAATATTATAAAGATCTGAAAAAGGATTCAGAGGTATGTATACCTATAATATATAAGATAGATAGATAGATAGATAGATAGATAGATAGATAGATAGATAGATAGTTTAAAAACTAAAACAACCGACTTCAATGCCCCGCGAGTCAATTTCAGTAGCAAGTTTGAGACGTTTATTGTCATATCTCTGGAGATACTTGTCAGATCTCGATGAAATTACAATGGGACCATCTCAAAAATGAACCCTACCGATTACATAAAGAATCATTCGAATCGGTTAACAATTGACGGAGTAATCGCGTAACATACACACAAAAAAAAGAAGAACTAAAAACATACAGTCGAATTGAGAACCTCTTTCTTTTTGGAAGTTGGTTGAAAATACATCAAATATGCTACTGAATTTCCTGCCAGAGTTAAGTTTATTCTAGGCAAGCATGCTACTAGCGTTTGCCTCTTTCTCTTCTCTATCTTTCCTCGTGATAAGCGATGATGTGGTCCTTTGACCACATCATCGCTTACACGTTAGGCCTGGAATACTCTAACTCTCAATCACTGTCTTCTGTAGGAACACCGTAAGGTTAGGCGCCAGATTTGATGTTGGTGGTGAGCTACTTCTTGGTAGCAAGACTATATATATAGCAAGAAATGAAAAGAAATTAAATGAATATTATTTATTTCGCAACAATAATGATTAACAGCACATAATTAACAAAATACAAAAACAGACTGGTGGATTATCGATACAATATGCTCTTTACACTACGGAAAAAGGTACCGTTTAAGAGAATTTTATAAAAGTCGGCTGGCCAGAAAACGTACAGTCCTCATCCTTGCACAAATTGAACTGTCCTACCATTTGCTATAAGGAAATACTAGACGCTACATCACGTCTCTATAATCCGATCAGTATTATAGTACCGTATTACATTGTCCAAGAACTCATTATTATTATTAGTAAAATTACCTGCTAGATGGAGCGATGATATACGCAAGCTAGCTGGCAGCGGCTGGAAACAGAAAGCTGAAAATCGAGCTCAGTGGCGTGCCACAGGTGAGGCTTATGTCCAGCAGTGGACAGAGATAGGCTGATGATGATTATATTGTCATCAATCTTACAGATACATAAGTAGCTATGCCTAATTTCAGCTGAATCGGATACCATGATGTGGTTGAATAAACATTACAAACAGAGAAGATGGTAGGTATAATATACAAACATTTTAATGTTCATTAAATCCTACTCGTACTAGCTGCGACCCGCGGCTTCGCCTGCGTAAGTATCCTAATATGACCTAATCCATAATACTGGGATATACACGTGCAAAATTGCGGTATGACCGTAAATAAGTCCTAAACAAACAAATAAGTAAAATAACTAACTTTTACATTTATAAAATTGAGTGGTGGTAATAACGGTCTAATAGCAAAGCCAGTTTGTATATATAAAAACACAAACCCACGTTTTTATTAATATCTGACTTTTCTAAGTAATAAAACCGGTTAAGTTGAACTCGCCCACCGAGGCTTCCGTACTAACCAATTAAGCTAGACCTCTAAATTGTATAAGCGCTCATATAACTCAGAGGTCTACCTTAATTGGCGCATACTATGTATGTATGGGGACACCTGTTAATTTTCAACTATTTTTATTTTTTGGAATTTTTCCTTCATTTTTGCTGTAAGACCTTGCTTCTTGCCAAATTTCATGATTCTAGGTCAACGGGAAGTACCCTATGGGTTTTCGACCCAAAACCTATGGTACTTCCGGTTTACTTAGAATTGTCAAGTCGGACAGACAGACGGACAGACAGACGGACAGACAGACGGACAGACAGACGGACAGACAGACGGACAGACAGACGGACAGACAGACGGACAGACAGACGGACAGACAGACGGACAGACAGACGGACAGACAGACGGACAGACAGACGGACAGACAGACGGACAGACAGACAGACATACAGACAGACGGTCAAGAAAGTGATCTTATAAGGGTTCCTTTTTTTTACCTTTTGAGGTACGGAACCCTAAAAAGTAACCACGTCGTAACAAGTTTTTTTTTTTTTCAAAAATGTTCTATATCCATTATTTTTCTGTTAAAAATGAAATATAAACAGACTCCAAAGTAAAGTCCTTCTAAATTATACATCATGACGTCTAGAAAAGTAGACGCATTTAATATCAGCTAGAGTAAGGCATACAGACAGACGGTCAAGAAAGTGATCTTATAAGGGTTCCTTTTTTTTACCTTTTGAGGTACGGAACCCTAAAAAGTAACCACGTCGTAACAAGTTTTTTTTTTTTTCAAAAATGTTCTATATCCATTATTTTTCTGTTAAAAATGAAATATAAACAGACTCCAAAGTAAAGTCCTTCTAAATTATACATCATGACGTCTAGAAAAGTAGACGCATTTAATATCAGCTAGAGTAAGGGCCTTTACACGTAGCGGTTTTGGCACGCTGAAACATATTTTGGTAATAGGAAACATTTCTATGTAACTAAGTTATGAAGACAACCGAAACATCGGTTATACAGCAACATGATTTAAGGTTGTTTAAATAACGAATTAAACAGACTTTTAATGCGCGTTAGACATTTTCAGTACCAAGTTTCAAGTTTTAAACGCCAAATTTTAAGATAACGACGAAGCAAGTGCATCTGGTTCTAACATCGCGGAAAATATCGTTTGCGCGATGCAGAATCTGATACATTAAGGCAATATTCACAAGGAAAACTGTGAAACCTACTCCAGCGCCATCTAGATGTTTTATATCAAGTTAAGTTGGTGAGTAGGTATAGATGGATGGAGGATTGTTACTGAATTTTTCCACAAAAATATTTTTCATACAGATCCTTTTTAAGCTGGAATAACACATAGGTAGGTAGATACATTGAAACGTAGGCAAGTAGTAGAGCACATAGGAGCATTTCCATGATTATGAAAGACTTTGCTTTCCAATAATTATTACCGTGTAGAGACTGAGCGAACAAAACAAGCTTGAATTTATCTTTGATCGCAATTCGCATTGTTATTTAACATTTGTTAAGATCGTATACAAGTCTCAACTTTTCAACCGACTTCAAAGAAGGAGGAGGAGTTTCTTATTTCGTCTGTATGGTTCTTTTTGTATGTTTGTTACTGTGAACCGATTCGAATTATTATTTTTTAATGGGTACATATTCACAGTGGTTTTTATTACACAATTTATTAAAATCTAAAGAATAGCTCCAGAAATATAGAGAAAAACGTAACAAACTTGTCACTCAACATGAATCAGTGGGAAAAAATATTAGAGATTTGGCGGTAAAAAGCTGAAACTAACTCGCGCGGCACGTGAAGTCGGTTTTTAGTTTTTTCCAATCTTTATCTTTATCTTTAAGGCTTTTTACAAAGTTACGTAAACAACCTACGTTACCTACTATGTTATCAAAGGGTGACTATAATTTTATTGTGCTACTGAAATTCATTGTAGAGAACTTCGGCCACACGTACGGGTAAAGTCGCTGCGTGTAAAAAGCCTTTTAGTTTTTACCTGCTCTTCGTTATATTCTCAAGTGTATATATTTTTCTTCTTTATAAAATGAATAAGAAAAATAATATTTGTTGGTTCTATGTACCAGTTGGATGCAATATGATTGTTTTAATATTCCTACAAGGTGAACATAATCGAGAGCAAACGTGTTGAAAGTTTAAATAAACAGCAGATGAGATAGTGGTCAAACGCTGGTACTCCCTTGTTTCGTATAACTATAATTTGACTTGGGCTAAGTTTTATTTAATTTAATATAATTTTATACGAACTGAAATCATACAAAGAGGACATATATTAAACATTGTTATACGAAAAAACCTCAAACGCTAGCCTATATATATGATATTAAAAAAAAGATAAAAAAGCTTAAAAGAAAACGCTGATTCTTACACGTGTCTCGTCCCTACACGAGCATCAAATCTATCTCAAGGATAAAAAAGATATGAAATAGAATAAACATCACAATCTTTGTATATGAAAATACAGTATTCAATTGTGTCCACAATCTGAAGCGTGCTTCTGATTAATGTTAATAGATCGCTATTGTTAACAACTTATAATGTGTAAACCTTTGTACATGATTATGTTTGTGAGTATGTTGTTACTTCTTCACGCTAAGACTACTCAACCGATTTACCTGAAATTTGCCATGTAGATAGCCTAAACCTTAAAATAACATAAAGAGTACTTCTTATTCCGTTATTACTACGGGAAAGATATCAATGCAAGTAAAACCGTGGGGCAAAGCTAGTTAGACCATAATCTTCAGTTCTCAGCCTATGACATCATATCATACTATGACCACAATTTTATGGATGGTAAAACTGTGCTATGACCGGCCACATTCATAAAGCTTTTTGACTAACGCGTTGAGTCTGTGCAATAAGAGAACAGACGTAGAAATTGAGGGCGCGCGTGTTGATGGTTCTTATTTACTGTTTTTGTTGCAACATTGCTCTGTCATTACCAATACGACTAAAAATGTTTGATACTGTACTGGTAGGTACTGACTACTGGTACTAGGTAGGTTTATATCTTCCATCCTTACCTTTGAATGTTTTTTTTTTATTTTTTTTATTATGGCTCCACACGATTAGTGTATTTAGCCAGTGTCAAGTATTGAATTTCTTTAAGTTTTTATGAATTTAAGTCGTAGAGATGGGTTCAAGTCACATTTCAGGTCAGTTTTCAAGTAAAAGTCTAGTCGAAGTCATAACTTCAGTAAAGATATGGTGTTTACTGAAGATTTTCAGTGGAATTTTGGTGAGAACGCAAATAGCATGTTTTTCAACATTGTGCTGTTTCCCTAAACTCGCACTCATTCACCGGCACTTAATGGTTAATAATCCACATTTATTACACATTAACTCGCGGAAGAACACAAGTTTTAGGAAAAAATACAATGAGACCACACACACTTTTCCACGTTCCCGCCAAAAACCCCTTTGAATGTTATTTCATCGTAAAGCCACGACGGTTCTCTTTTCGCACAGACTCTAGCGGTTAATTTGTCACTAATGATAAGGTTTGAATGATCTATGCGTACGCCAACACTGTGAGACATCATAGTGTTTTTTTTTTAATACGGGGGATAAGTATCTGTCATCAAATAAAAAAAAAATCTAAGCGTCGAAGTTGCCTCAGCAACCATTGAATAAAAAGTACTGAATAAGTTTACTAAGAATTTAACATGATTTTGCTGTCTATTTAAAGCATCAAAGGCCGTGAAAACCACTTTATGGGCCAGACATCCTCGAGTAAAATTTGTTTTTTGGAATAAACGTTAACATTTTATTTGAGAGTTCTTAGCATTTTAGTCAATAAGGAGGTAAAGAAATTATAAACAGCTGCTCTAGCTTTGCCCGTGTTTAGTTATTTGGAACACCTGGCCCCTGATTCTCAATAATACGAAAACCTATTCGGATTCAGAAGCTTCATATTTCATTTTGAATATTGATAAATCCGTGAGCTATTTTGTCAACCTTTCCAATTTATAATCACTGTTTTTTTCGAATTGAAATGTCAATATCAACCGATCGGAGTATTGTGTATTGCAAAGATCCGAGTGGAAGGAAAGGCAGTTTCCAAATCCGAATTTGCTTTCGAATGATTGAGAATAACCTGCTGTCTATATCGTTCGATTCTTCGATCGTTCCTGCTGTCGTATCGAGATTCACTTCGTGAAAAGTTTAAGGAAATTAAAATTCTAACAGTGGCATGTCAATACATTTATGAAAATATTATGTTCATACGCAAGAATATAAATGATTATAAGAAAAGGTCTGATGTACATAATTTTAATACAAGACATAAAAATAGATTAATTATACCTAATTTCAGACTGCAGAAAGTTAGTGGTTCATTCATGGGGAACTGTGAACGCTTTTACAATAAGCTACCTAAAGATATTGATCAATTGCCTATGAGCAAATTTAAAATCTATGTAAAATCCAATTTGATGAAAAAACCATACTATACAATAGGTGACTATATGGATGACAAAAATGCATGGCCTGAATGCCCCAAGTTCCAAGAACAAATATAAATTGTATTATAATTATTAATATATTGTTAACATTTTAAAGCTGACATGTACAATTAATTAAAAAAAAAAAGATAAAATGACAAGACAAGCCCCATAGAGTTTCTTGGTGTTTCTTCTCTGATGGGAGTATTTCCGAAACACCGGTAGATTCAACAGCCATTCAGTTTTCCCCTTTTGTCCGCAGATTTTCTTTCTAGGCTTGCCATTTTTATTTTTATTTAAACAATATTATGCAGCTGACAGACGGACTATCAGTTCCATTTGGATCATGATATGTACTGTGATCGGTATGCGTTTCTCTATGTTGTGTTTCACTATTTCACTTTTTTTATTTTTTTTTTTATATAAAAATTGTCTGAAGTACTGAAACACACAGTTACATGTATGGTTGGTTTTAACCTACTTTAATTTTTTTTTAATATTCTGACGTAAACGATTGGATGACAGCTGAATGGTTCATTACTTTTTTTTTCTAATTCAAAGCGTTAAATTCTGCTTTTGCTATGTTTACTTGATAATTGGTTATGATTTATGATTTTGACGTGTATATGTGCGTATATTTATACTGCCTACATACTGAATAAATGCTTTGATTCTTTGTGCATTTGTAATTAGCCATGACCCGTGGTCATGACCTGCTTTAAAAATTAGGTACTTCAAATTCAATTTAAATACTCTTCATTGACACCAAGATACAGAAATAGGACTTGACTAACAAAATGGGCCGTCTTATCGCTGAATGCAATATCTTTTAGACAACCTTCAGATAGACTTAATCATCTATATACAGTGTGGAAATTAAACTCAGGCCCTGGAGGGAAATTACTTTAAATCCTTAAGCTAGCTCATTTTACTTAAAGGAGACATTCCTTTATTTTTGAAAAGAAACAAATCTGCATTAAAAGATTTTTTTAAACTCGCTTGCTTCGCCCGGAACTCGAACCAACTAAAACTTAAAAAAATAAACACTCTTTATTTTAATATACTAATCGGTAGTATTAATATTCAGGATAAAGTTTCTCTAACAAACATTAGGTCTTAAAAATAAAAATAATCGTTAAATCTAACATCGACTTTATTTTACTATCAATTTTGTAACACTTAAATTATTTAACTGATAAATTGTTCGAAATGAGCCCCGTCGTTCCGGCTACACAACATTAGTCGCCGTTGAAATTAATTTCTTGTAGCCTTCAGCAAAGTGTTGTGGTGTATGCCCCTAATAACATTTTCTATCGCAATCCTTAGCTCTTGAACGGTTTCATAGCAAGTTTCATAAACAACATTTTTTACATGACCCCATAAAAAGAAGTCCATGGGCGTCAGGTCTGGACTTCTTGCAGGCCATCTAATCGTCCCGTTTGTACCTATCCAGGCATTGAAATTTTCATTAAGGTATGCCCTGGCAATTCTGCTGTTGTGGGCAGGTGCACCATCTTGTTGAAAAATGATATTATTTCGTTCCTCTTCTGGCAGAAGGTTTAATTGATTTTGTAAAAGCTCCAATATTTCAATGTATTTTGCTGCATTCAGATGTCCTTCGTAAATGTTCATCAAAACAACCGGAACGACGGGGCTCATTTCGAACAATTTATCAGTTAAATAATTTAAGTGTAACAAAATTGATAGTAAAATAAAGTTGATGTTAGATTTAACGATTATTTTTATTTTTAAGACCTAATGTTTGTTAGAGAAACTTTATCCTGAATATTAATACTACCGATTAGTATATTAAAATAATGAGTGTTTATTTTTTTTAATTTTAGTTGGTTCGAGTCCCGGGCGAAGCAAGCGAGTTTAAAAAAATCTTTTAATGCAGATTTGTTTATTTCAAAAATAAAGGAATGTCTCCTTTAAGTAAAATGAGCTAGCTTAAGGATTTAAAGTAGTTTCCCTCCAGGGCCTGAGTTTAATTTCCACACTGTTTATATAAAAGAAAGTCGTGTTAGTTACACTATTTATAACTCAAGAACGGCTTTACCGATATGGCTGAAAATTGGTGAGGAGAGCCAGGAGACGGACATAGGATACTATTTATTTTGGTGATTTTTTATAAAAAAAAAAAAAAATTTTTTTTGGTGAATGTTTGCGTGTGTAGGGAAACAGCACAATGTTGAAAAACATGCTATTTGCATTATCACCCAAAATTCCACTGAAAATCTTCAGTAAACACCTCATCTTTACTGAAGGTATGACTTAGACTAGACTTTTACTTGAAAACTGAGCTGAAATGTGACTCTGACCCATCTCTACGACCAAAATTGATAAAAACTTGAAAAATTTTAATATTTGACACTGGCTAAATACACTAATCGTGTGGAGACATAATGAATCTAAAAAAAATGTATGCTTACAAGCAATCGAAACAATAATAATCAATGCCTAATCAATTTTATATTTTGTCAGAATGTAGGTAAATACAGAGATATGCAAGAATGTGATAGCCAAGTTATGAATGTCGTATGTATACAGTCTTATCCATAAGGCAAAAAATATTAGACAGTTATTCATTAAGTAAGTACCTATACTTATTCAGAATTAAAATTAAATACTAGTGATTATATTTTTACAATCAAAATTAAATTCAATCGAACTAATTTCAAGTTAATTACTTATCTATAACAATAATAACATTGTTTCATTGCATCATGTCTTGCTGACACGCGGTTGAAGTACTTGATGGTTGTATTTTTATTCTATTTCTGTATTGCCACAACTTTATTCAATATATAGATAATCAAAGTGCCATAATACATTACTGAACTTAATATCTCTTTTGTATTAATTGTATTACGTTCATAAAAGCCTAAATTAAGTTAATCTAAACGGTAACACGACATTCGTTGTCTGTTAGGTGGTACGAAGTTCGCCGGGCCAGCTAGTTACAGATAAAGCAAGGATGGTTTATGGTAAGGTTAAAAATGTCAATGGTGTAAATAATTTTAATTGTGTAAATTATGTGAATGAGATGAATAATTTATAATAGCAAAAAAAATTTTTTTTTTAAATGAATAAAAGAAAAATGCCAATAGTATGAAAACTCTAACATACCATCGAATTGAAACCAAGAAGTAAGTTCTAAAGACAGACTTAAAAGTAGAAATTAATTAAAATTAAAATTTATTTTTAAATAACAAGCTTATATTAAAATTTACTAAAAAATAAGTACAATAACCGATCGTGTAACGCCTCAAGCTTTTAATATTTTTTTATTTTAATTTTTAGTTCATATTAATTAAAGCTTATGATTATTATTATTATTTTTATTAATTAAAGATTATGTTTTAAAAAAATATTTTTTCTTTTCTTTTTCCAACAAAGCTCGGTTATGAGCTAGACGCATATCCAACCATTTAAGACTACAAACGACTTCAATATTATGATTTACGGATACCTCTAATGGAATACACTGTCGGCACAAAAAAAGTGTACATTGCTACAGCAAAAATGGCTGCGAAGTGTGTTTACATACGGAGAGTGCTCGCGCAAGTAACGTGGGAAACAATTGATCATCGAGTATTGTTTGTGGCGAGTAGCTGTCTGTGACATGATTGTAAGAACCTTGAATAGGGTCTTACAGAATCGTCTTTAATACTTATTATTGTGTTGAAATATATGGTATACTAGCAGTGTTCAGCAGCTTCGCTCGCGTTATAAGCTACTTAAATTCATTTAAAACTATTCTTTCATAAAAACCTTGACCTGACAATGACAAATATAACAAAAAAATAATTAAATATTACCTATGTTTCTATAAGTGTTACACGCTTTTTATATTCCGTCGGTACGATAAAATTTTAGATTGTATAAATAGATAATAAAATAAAATGTAACAATGTAATATTAATTTTAGAATATTAATTTATAAATGCACTTACCAGTCGCAAAGCAATGCTCTGGTCAACCAGCTTACCTGTAAGTAAAAATGAAACTATATTAAAATACATAATTTTCATAACTTTATTTTGAATTATTTTTACTATGTTATCAATAACTCCTTAAATCAGAAATTGCAGTTATAAGATCTTAATTTTAAGTAAATACTGGAAAACATCAAAGTTATTAGAATAATGATAAAGAAACGTAAATAAATTGAATTTTGAATTAGATATTAATGATGTATCGATTACATCAACGCTATATGACATTGCGTCATTACATTCACACACATATTACATTTCCGTTTTTAAGACAATAAGTTTAAATAGACCGTGCATTTTTGTATAGAAAAATATCAATGTAATTTTTTTTATTCCAAGCGTTTTACTATTGTACCTCTATGTGATCGACGTTGTAGCAGGCATGTCTAGAAGATACTTTTTCACTCGCAATTTGTAGACCCCCAGGTTGAAACATTTTTTTTATATCTTATAGGCAAGCGTTTGATCACTATCTCACCTGTTGGTAAGTGATGATGCGGTCGCAGATGGTAAGCACGCTAGACCTAGAATGGGAGCTGGCTCTCAAGGATAGCTGCCGGAACACATTAGATGTTTGACAGATTTTCTAATTTGAGGGTGGTAGCTGGCCAGGCGGACACTAGATAGTGTCCTACCACCATGCGGGGGTTGTTAGTTTTTTAACGATGTTTTCCTTCACCGGAGGGCCACTAAAAGAAGCGCACATACATTTTTCTATATAAAAATCCATGGGTGCACGGCGGGCTTTGAACTCGGTACCACGGCATCAAAGCCGACCGTTCTCCCGATTACGCCACCGGGGCCTCGGACATGCATTGAGGGTGCATGAACGCCTGGTAACCTTACATTAATCAGGATAATTACATGTTTTTACGTTTCATTACATTGTTTGCCGTTTTGATGAAAGCTGAATGGTTAATTACTATTTTTTTTTAACTCAAAGCAATAAGAGAAGTTTTTGTTTTATGTTGAATAATTATTAGTATTGATAATATAATCTATTTAATGTTATTTGACGTGCGTAAGTGCAGGTTTCCAATATACTGAATAAATGCTTTGACTTTTGACTTTTGAAAACCAGGAACAAAAAAAATATATTTTATAAATAACACTTTCATATTATTGCTAGCAATTATTTTGGCTTTCATGATTTACAACAATGGTATTCCAAGTAAAATAGTACCCAAATGCGATTTCAACTCATATTAATTTTATTTCATTCGTGACCATAATCATTAAAATGTTAATCAAAACGTCAAATTTAATCTAGGTACATAATTTATGTCATGATCTTAATCTTATAAGCTCGTAAGTAATTATGTGAATATAATTTTACTAGCTGTGCCTTGCGGCTTCGCCCGCGTTAATAATTTATTCCATAGCCTAATCCATAATACTGGCTATCAAATATTATGTTTCTTTGAAGTGTTTCACACTTTATATTTTTGTAAATTGTTAAACACAATCCAAAATTTCATCGTGCCGGAGGGTCCGGAGGTTCAAGTCACGGGACTTGAACCGGCAACCTCCGGAATAACATGTTCCGGTGCTTTGCCAATTAAGCAACGGTGCGAAGTATCGTTACGACGAAATTAGTGGATTGCATTTGTTAACCCAATTATGGTACCAATTATGGTACCCAATATTGGTGGCGCCATCTATGACTACTTATTACGTAAGTTAATCATTCGGAAGAAATCATTACAGTTTTCAAATCCGACGAGAGTTGCACTGCGTAATTCAAATATTATGTTTCTTTGAAGTGTTTCACACTTTATATTTTTTGTAAATTGTTAAACACAATGCAAAATTTCATCGTACCGACGGGACTTGAACCCGCAACCTCCGGAATAACATGTTCCTGTGCTTTGCCAAAATGCCAAGCACCAGCACACAAAGTCCTCAAGAATCCATTTCGCTAAATTATTGTTTATTAAAGATGAAAACTTCTCGAGTCCTGCAGCATTGTCTCTTAGTCGTAGGACTGCACGCCAGAAGTGGAGAAAAATTTAACACTAGCACAGGACAGATTATAATACTACGTAACACAAGCGTGTGCAACGCCATCTGTCGGATTTGTTGGAAACTTACTCCAGCTGAACGAGCGCGAGCGTCACATAACCGAGCGTTACGGCTCAGTCTCTTTCAATAATCAATACCTGTAATATTGTGTTGTCTATAATGACTAGAAATGAACCACTTTGTAGATTGTAATTAATTTATTTGGAGGGCGTTTTAGGTACGTTCGCAATATGGCTGACACTAGATAGTAACTTATATGATGATTGGTTTTGATAGAGTCTTGATCATTTACTCGCCCAACACAAACAGTGCACAAGAAACCCTGCGCTAGCCCATTTTGACAGCGAAAAACCGATATCTCACAACTAGGCCTGGAGCGAACATTTGTTACATCGTAGATTTATAGCCCTACAACGATACTGACTGTATTATTCGTTCTGGCGATAGACATCTCGATGAGTCTGATAGCATTGGAGCTTTAGTTCAAATCAAATCTTAGGAGACTAGATATGTATAGTGGTCAGATTTGATTAAAATACGTCAAAAACTGGTTCTGGCGGTGGGCACTGACTGGAAAAGAAGGCCGAAGATTGGGCTCAGTGGCGCATCTTGGGAGAGGCCTACGTCCAGCAGTGGACTGACACCGACAGATGATGATGATTATGATGAAAAACTGGTTTTATTTTTGTAAGTTCCAAACTGGCTGGCCCGGACACAGATTATGCCGTAACTAGGGAAAATCGGTGGGTGGTTCATGCCACGGCCCAAATTCTACTTAAGTACACCAACGAGAGTATGCAAGTAGCTAAGAGTGATTCTAATCGATGTTTTTTTATATCGTATAGCCTATTATTTGACCACTATCTCACCTGTTGGTAAGTGATGATGTGGTCGAGGATAATAGTACGCTAGGCCTAGAATGGAAACTGGCTCTCTAGGACAGCTGCAGCTTTAGGAAAACATTAGATGTTTTAGCGACAGATTTCCAACTTGAGGGTGGTATCTGGTCAGGGGGAACACTAGATAGTGTCCTACCACCATGCTGGGGGTTGTATATTTCTTAACGATATTTTTCCTTCGAGGACCACTGTGAAATGCGCATGTAAATTTTTCATTAAAAAAAAACTGGCCAAATGCAAGTCAGACTCGCACTCGTAGGGTTCCGTTACACAGTAGAGTATTTTATAACTATGTTTTTTCGCCACCAAATCATTAATTTTGTTTTTCATAGTGTTTGTATGAAAAACAAAGTTATATTTGCGGCCGCTATACTTCAAAACTGCTGATTGTATCTCGTTCAAACCAATTTTCGTTGAAAGTTTTTATAGAGATCTATGGAATATATTTTTTCTAGATTTTTCTCTCCCTTACTTTAAAAGTTAGAGGGGGGCACACATTTTACTACTTTAGACGCGCCTATCTTTCACATTTTTGAGTTAAGGAAATAATAATTTTAGAAACCTAAATGTCATTAATACCCACACGCATAGGTTTGAAGAATATTTTTTTTTTGTTTCAGTTCCTTATATGGGATACCTCCCCTTAAACTTTTATATATATTTTTTTTGTATAGAAATCGGAAAGCGGTTTACAGAATGCATCTTCTTACCAGGTTTCAATTCTGTAGTCTTAATAGTTTCGGAATTAAATGGCTGTGACATACGGACGGACAGACAGACAGACAGACAGACATGACGAATATATAAGGGTTCCGTTTTTATCCATTTGGCTACGGAACCCTAAAAATTCATTAGTGCACGGCGGGGATCGAACCCACTACCAGTGGCGTCAACGCCAACCTTTCTGTCACTGCGTCACTGCCACTGGCCCCACATTGTGCAAATCGCTGAAGGCTGAGTAAGCCTTCTTTGTGATATTATCTATAAAATCAATTATAATCTTTCATCTTAAAGTCCCCGACTTCCAAACTTCAACAAAATCATACTTCATCACAGTGTTATCTCTTTCTATTCGTGGAAATTACGTACATACTCTACTGTATGGAAAATACCACTGCTAACTCATAACTCAATAAATATAATAATACTCTATTCCACCGAAACTACGTAGAAACTGGGCTCATCATTTGTCAGTTATCAAACGTGGAATATTTCCATACATCCTTTATACATCCATACAGTACATTTACAGGCCGTTTGAAAATAAACCAGAGCTATTTTTTAAATTTATGACCGATATTTTGAGCGTGTTTGTATATTTTTTTGGGCACATGCCGTTTGGAGGAAATATTGGTTTGATACGCGTTACCGACTCAGTGTTAGTTTTGTTTTATTCGTTTCTGTATTTACGAGAGGTTAAAAAGTTTATAATATGGGTTTTGTGTTATAAAAGTGCCTAGAAAACAAGTGTTTTTGTACTTTTAACAGTGTATCAAAAACAGTATCATGCAATGTGTATTAAAATTGTCAATAGTAGCATTGACAATTTTAAAGATAAGTTAATGTAAAGCGATTCAAAATAGAATTATTAAATTGTTTAAGAACAAAGAATGTTTATTGTGCAAACGATTCATTTAAATAATTATTATTAACCATGTAATATAATGATTGACGAAGACATTTTTGGTATAATTTAATGTGTATAAATTACCACTGAATGTGTGAAAATAAAAATTAGTAATAATAAATTTAAATAATAAATATCGATTGTACATTTTATATGTCATATCATGAAAATATAGATGAACATAATATAACATCACCGACATATTTGTACCTACTCTATTTTATATGTAATAAATATATTTGTATTAAAATGTATGACGGCAATTTATAAGATAAGTTTAAAAATAAGACTTGTTTAATCGCTTCTGGCAAATTGAGACTTATAAGTTAATATACGATTTTTTTATAAAACCATTTTTTAAATTTATTTTATATATATTACAAAATATCGTTAAGCATGATATTTACGTTCAGCATGATATTTTGTTGCTGGTCGAAAGGTCGTATAATGACTCAGTAGATATGATCTTGAAAAAATGTTTTTGGCATCATCCTGTAAGTAAACCCTTTCAAACAAAACTGAACTTTCCTAACCAATCAACGGATGTTGAAGATATGAGGTAAAGAAAAGCAATATTGAATTGAGTATCTACCTCCTTTAGCGAATATGTTCGGATTTGAAGTAAGTTTTTTTTCTGTGTTGTCTGTGCAAAAAGAGAACCGTCGTGGCGTTACGATGAATTAACATTCAAAGGTAAGGAAAAAAGGTCCGTACGTTTCTTCCTATCGGTCATATTTGCAGTAGCAGTCTCACAAGGCAATAGCATGACAGCAAAATATGCACATACGACCTTCTTCTATAAAACGTTTTGAATGTAACATAATGAAAGAGAGTGATATACACCCATATATCGCACTCTTTCATTATGAAGCTATTAGAAAGAGCACATGTATTATTTAGAAGAATAGCTAGACCAGTGTTGCTTCTTTTATCAGTTAAACAAATTATGAGGGTAGATTTGAAACAAAATGAATTGATGGCACAAATGTATGAACATAACATTGTCGGTTGGTGAACTTCGGTGGTGGTTGAAGTTTGGTTAATAAATAATTTAAAAAATCAAAATGCAAGTCAATATAATTATTGAAGACAGCGAATATTGAGGCATTTCATAGAAACGTACTAAATAAATTAATTATATTATCTCAAATGTATAGTGAAAGCGGCATAAGTGTAAGTTATTGTTGAGTAATAAGTGATGAGACATCGAAGTTGTAAAAGTAAATTGTTAATAAAGTGTTCTAATAAGATTTGGCGTTTTTCAGAAGAATTTGATACGATATTACGGAAAGTTCGCCGCACACTTCATGGGTTTTAATAATGCAAAGGTAGGAAGCACGAGACGAGAGATGTCTTTAGCAGCTGTAGTCCCCCTAGATGCAGTTTGGGAAAAATTTACGTGGCACAGACATAATAAGTGCGAATATTGTGGTTTTCAGCGGCTTCTTAGCTACATGGAAAACAATAGAAGTCACACGAAATATTAATTTAAAGGTATATGGTATAGGCGATGTGCCGGCAGTGATAATAATAAGTAAGTATATATAAATAAGTAAGTAATTATGTAAGTCGTGACAGGTCGGCAACGCATGAGTGACACCTCTAGTGTTGCAAGTGTTCATAGACGACGGTGACCACTCTCCATCAGGTGGGCCGTCTTCTTGTTTGCTACCTATATCATAAAAAAAACTAGTACTGACAGCTGTGTTGTCAATGCAACAAAAAGCCCAAATTCACTGGGGTTACGTTATTTTATCACAGAGATGCCGTTGCCACCTTTCAGCTTCATCACCAGTCGCTGAATATTATCTAGGTGTAAAGTTCACTTCAAGACGAATCAATCAAGCCCAAACTCGGTAGGGTTATGTTGTTTTATCACAGAGATGCCGTAGCCACCTTCCAGCTTCATCATCAGACCCTGGAAATCATTTAAGTGAAAAGTTCTCTTTAAGAAGAATCAATCGAGCCCAAACTCGGTGGGGTTATATTGTTTTATCACAGAGATGCCGTGGCCACCTTCCGTCTCCATCATCAGGCCAGCTCCATGGTATCATATCATTGTATTGTTACCAAAGATACATAAGTACACCAAATTTGAGTCCAATCGGACATCGGAAAGTGGGTCTAATTTAGCTTCCAAGATTCCACCCGAACATACGAGTACATAGTGACATACATACATACATTGCAAGTTAAATAAAAGCTTGTAAAATACTCTACTGTGTAACGAAACCCTACTAGTGCGAGTTCGACTTGAACTTGGCTAGTTTATTATAATTATCTGATAGGCTAGCGTTTGTCCTCTATCTCGCCATGTAAGCGATAATGTGGTCGAAGAAGGTAAACACGGTAGGCCTAGAATGGTCTGACTCTCAAGGGCTCTGAGCTGCTTGAACACCGTAGGTTATGGCAACAGATGGTCTCCTATTTTCAACCGAGTTCCAAAAATAAGGAGGTTCTCACTTGGTCTGTAATGAATGTAACGAGATAAGCAATAGTTGAAACTAAAACCGAGTTTTTACTGCAACGGTATGAATGCATACTAGGCACATATTATTTAAAGATATACCATAGGTAATTCATGTTTGTGTTATGGTTAGTATAAAAAAATACAGTATGTTAAAAAAATAACACTAACGAGTACTAGTAGTATACCTACCTAAAATGAATGTGGCTAGACAAATTTTCCGAATGCATTTCAAAGGCATGTTCAACATATTTTAGGTCTGCATAAAATTTTACATACTAGATGTAAATTAACGTTTAAGAACACAATTTCGTGTACATTTTAGTACTTCACATTTATAGCTATATATTATATATAGCTTTTGATTATGTTAATGCACTCTAACACGATGAAACATATGCTAAGAAACCTCTTTGTGAGTTTAGCAACCCCATTTTCGAGAATTATCGTGACTATTTTAGACTAAAGGGTAGTGTTTTAGTGTTGCTGTGGAGTTGAGATTGGATTTTGAACTTTAGAAACGTATAAACACGCGTCCTGCGTGCGCGATTTAGGCAGCGTTCAGATAGGTTTACTCTTAACGCGATCTACGACGATCAGAAAACCATTGAAAATCAGATCGCGACCGCGTGTGGCCGTACCTTTACCGATTTTTTACTACCATGCATGCACGTTCCTGTTTTGACCTCGTGATATATACATATATCTATATATATAATATATATTTATGTAATGTAGGCTAGTTTGACCACTATCTCACCTGTTGGTAAGTGATGATGTGGTCGAAGATGGTAAGCACGCTAAGCCTAGAAAGGGCTCTCAAGTATAGATTCCGGAAGACATTAGATGTTGGGCGACAGAATTTCTAACTTGAGGGTGGTAGCTGGCCAGGCGGACACTGGATAGTGTCCTATCACCACCATGCGGGGGTTTGGCGTTACGATGTTTTTCCTTCACCGCAAGGCCACTATGAAAAGTGCAAATATTTTTTTCTATAAATAAATCCATTGGTGCACGGCGGGGATTGAACTCGGAACTCGGTTCAAGAACACGAACGAAATTCTTACAAAAAAAAGGTGGATACCTAAACGTCATAATGGAACCTAAAATGGCTGCCATTGCTAGGGTTGAGTCAATGGTCATCAATGGACCAATGGAAAATCAATGGCAGCCATTTTCAGTTCCATTATGACGTTTAGGTATGCCACTTTTTTTGAAGTTATTTCCATACAGGCAAATGTATCGCGGCGCCTGCTTGTCTATAATGTATTTCCTATCCCATGATTGTAATAGTCAGATCCACAGACTGTACTCTTCGTGTACGTCTTCTATTGATAACAGAGGATAACATTTTTTACACAATAATTGTGTGTAACACTTCAAGAAACATAATATTTAACAGAGGACATAAACTAAGAAATATTTATGATAATTAAACAGATGACTTGTTAATTTGTGACGTAATGCCCTTGCTGTGTTCTAACAGACTTTTTATTAAAAGAAAGTATTAATAATGATTCAATTCACATGACGGTTTGTGCTTAGATATTTTAAGTATGGCTGTAGGATGTTCCTATTTAAATTTTGTGAATATTTTATGTCAAACTTCTGAAATATGGAACGAAAAATCTCAGAACACTATTTGAAATCACTCGTGCGGGATGTCTATACCAATCGATAAGGAAGGCAACACCTCAAAACACAATCTGAAAATTACTCACGCAACTGTGATGAAGTAGGTTCTGTTGTAAATCAATATAATGTACATTGGGGTAGACGAGTTTTAGAGTAGAGACCACGGCTCGGCAAACGTAGTGTCGGATGCCCTGGAAGGTAAGTGAATCGTTGATATACGCAAGTTGGCTGGCAGCGGTTGGAAACAAAGAGCTGAAGACTGAGCCCAGTGGTGTGCCATAGGAGAGGCCTGTGTCCAGCAGTGGACGGGAATAATGGGAATGATGATAATGATGATATACATATTTCATTTTTTTATATTTAAGATGCCGAAATATGGAAGTAGTACGAGTTGAGTAAGCATAGAAATAGGTTTTGAGTTATATTCCTAAATCTATGTAAATAACTACGTCGAAAGTAAATGATCAAAGAAGTAGTATGTATGTACTATCTACAATTTATATAATTAAATGATGACCACCATTTAATAATTTACATTTCATAATTAAACTTTTTTTAAGTGTGACGTTCGACGTTTGAAGGAAATCTGAATGGCTCATTATTATTTTTTTCTTTGTTTATTCAAAGCATTAAATTTTGCTTTTTTGTATTTAGAATATTTTTTTTTATATGATCTATTTCATGTTATTTGCAGTAAGTGCAGTAGTAGGAGTAGTAGTAAATATAGTATCTATCCTCCGAGGCTTTGACTTTGGCTTTAACATCTGAAACTTGTGAAAATTCGACGACATTTTACAGAAATGATATTCTCATGTTTTGTAATAAGTTCGCTCAAGTTTCGCAAATAATAAAGCATTCATCTAAAGAGCCAAAGTAATTAATTATAATAATATGCTAAAATATACACACTTACCTAAGAGTATATATATAGTAGTTATATCTGTGTTTCGTATTTCATCGCTACGCCATATACATATCAAGCTTATAGCTGCTATAAATTTGACATAACCTCACAGCTCTCTGTACTAACAATCATAAATCAATTGAAGATCAGGGATCTAGGGTTGCCAGTTGCATTCTGCTGGACTAATAATAACCAAAATTATACATCGTACTATTTTACGCAATACTGGGGTGGTTTAGGAAAAAAGTAAATTTGGAAAACCCTTAGGTAAGAAGTACTTTTAAACTCGGGTGAAGCTGCGGCGCACTAGTAGGTATAAATATAAAGAAACAATGCAATAAGCATAATAGCGAAAACTAATAATAAACGATAAAATAGTAAATATATTTTTCGTTTATTTCATAAATATATATTTCATAATAGTTTATAAAGCAAAGATTTTGTAAGATAAATATACTATAGTTTTCAATTATAGTCAGTTTCCGATATTTGGGTGCTGTTACAAGCGCCATGTGTACGGACGAACCCAGTTCATTGGAATTAAACGAAAAAGCATAGTAAATATACCCTACATAACTCTTATAATAGTGTCAGTGGTCATGAAAAACAATGCTAATATTTACAATAATTATACAACAGTGTAACAATGGCGATTATCTCTACACCCACTCTCTTTCTCTCTCTACATCCAAAGCCTGGATCAGAGAAAACATCAGGAAACAACATCAAGACTACTGGGCAGGTATAAAGGAATGTCGGCAGTCGAAGGAGGCATTCCCGGACCTAAATCCAAGATACTCCCGTAAACTGCTCAACCTTAAATGTGACAAACTCCGACAGATCGTCGGGGTAGTCACCGGACACTGCTCATTTAATAAACACCTATTTACCATAGGTGTCACCGACAGTCCTCTATGCAGAGGCTGCATGGAGGCCGAGGAAACGACCGCGCATGTGGTCCTGGAGTGCAGTAGCGTGGCGTCACAGCGGAGGACACTCCTCGGGTCACCGACGACGATGCGAGGGGCCTGCGCCGGCATCAGCGAGCTGCTGGCATTCCTCGCTGACATCGGGTGGCTTGAATAAGCGCGACCAACCTCACGCAAAAAGGGCCGATAAACGGCCTAGTTGCGGAAACCAGCCCGCGCACCAAGTACCAAGTAAGTACCTCCGTATATAGATAAATCTTTGTGATAAGTTGTAGCACGATATGCTTTTAAATATTTGACATAGAAATCCCACTATAACAAAGAAATAAATGCGAATATACCCAGAATTACTTGCTTTCGTATTGTAAGGATTCCGCCAAAATCCTCAAAATTACGCTTGACTTAAAGAGATCCAAATCTTATGTGGCAGGAAACACGAAACGTAGGAAATGAGACTCATTCCTTGGCTTCTTTCTTATCACCTCTACATATAGCAACTTTATGTTGCAACTGTAGCTTTGTTGATTGATTCGCCATTGTTTATAACGTTAATTGTAAGTTCACTTCTTTTTGAAGGCATTGCTATAACTGATGATGATGGGCATTGTTGTCTTTTTTATTTAATTTTTTTTTTAATAGTTTCAAATATTTTTCTGTATAAAGTGGATAAGCAACCACTTTATATAGAAAAATATTTGAAACTATCTCACCTAATCAAAAGTGACAATGCGGCCAGCTCATGCTTGTTTGAAATCTGAAAGGTAGAGACTCAGCGACCTTGTCTTAATTTTAAGTCTTGCTATAAACATGCCAGAACTCATCGAACCGATCGGACCCATATCAATGAATGGTGCAAGCTATAACCTAAGTATGCTCACCAATTTATAATATTTTTCATACGTGATAAGCAAGCGTTTAATAACTAAAAACTGTGTTGTTTTTAAGGTAAGTAATTAAAACTGGAAGTAGTTAGAAAACAAAAAAATATTTAAAACGCGAAAAAATTTAAGACAATTACCGCGTTCTAATTGTCTTATATTTTTTCGCGTTTCTTTTCTTTAAAATATTATATAAGTGGCAGGTATGCTACAAACTACATATTATGCGAAAAAAGATCGCGCCACAAATTGCAGCGTTCTGTAAGACCTGTAAGGAAAAAGATTGATTCGTACGAGTTGCGGTCCGTATTGACAGCTAAATTAATTGAAAGGTACCGGAACTGATTCAATGGAGGCTTTTTAAAACTCAGCGGGAGAGATTTTGACCTCTTTTTAGCCGACTTCACAAAAAGGAGGAGTTTCTCAATTTGTCTGTTTTTTTTTGTATGTATGTTACGCGATTAATCCGTCAATTGTGAACGGATTCAAATGATTTTTTTTTAATGGGTAGGGTACGTTTTTGAGGTAGTCCCATTGTAATTTTAACGAAATCGGCCGAGTCGTTTTTAATATATCAACATTTGTATTACGATGCATTTACTTATCTCGACGATTTAATACTAACTACTGGCACAGATTATATAATAGTTTCTTGGTCTACTGGCTACTTTGACTAGCGCGACGTTTGAAGTCGGTTCTTAATTTTTTTTTAATGATCTTAAATTATTGAAAATATATTCTCGTGCAGAAAACTTTTTAAAAGATGGATGGGTAAGAAAATGATTTAGATAAGTTGTGTTGTATTTTTTCAATGACTAAATTAATTGCCTTAATTGGTATTAAAAAAATTAAATGTATGGATTGAAATTAAATTAAATATCAATGGCAAATGGTCCCCACTCTAAGTCCAATAAAAAGGCTTTCAGAAAAAAGCTAAAATAAACCGACCAAGTGTGAGTCGGAATTGCACACGAGAGTTCCGTACCACCAAGGTACAAATTTAATAAGATCGAGCAAAAAAAGGCGATATAATACTTCAATTTAAAATTTAAAACCACCTCCGACTGATTTGTATGTGTATAATTTATTAATTGAGACCATTTCAATGAGCCTAAATACGACATATCAGAGTGGCGAGTAAATTGTGCCATAGATAAATAATAGTTGGTAGTGCGCTATTTTGATTTATTCGATGTCCGCGGTCAAAGGGTCATAAGTTACTATTGTAGTCTCATCAACCAAATAATTTATAATCGTAAAAAACTAAAAAACTGACATCACATGTCGCGTTAGTGAAAATATCCACTAGCCATAATCATATGTCATCGAAGTATCAAATTTGTTTATATTATTTATCCTCATATTTCCGGGGATGATTATCAGATCTCGATAAAATTTAAATGGGACCAAACGAGAGGCAAAATATCTCAAACAAAAAAAGAATTTTCATATTGATTAAGATTTGAAGGAGTTTACAGTCGAATTGAGAACGTCCTCCTTTTTTGTAAAGTCGGTTAAAAAGAGCTGATAATAATAACATAAATAACACGAATCGAAACGAACCGGATACGGATAAGTGGATAAAGGCCTAATACGTTTGATCAACACTCTTGAGTTTTCAGAACACTAATATTATAAATACAAAAGTCAGTTTGTATTATATTTGTTTGGGATTTCTTCACGGTCAAACGACTGGACTGATTTAGCTGAAATTTTGCACAGGGAAAGCCTGTATTTTGGATAAGGCCATAGGATACTTTTTAACGCGAGCGAAGCCGCGGGGAACAGCTAGTGTAATATAACAGACAATATAAAGCTCATAAGCTTTGTTTTAAAATATAAGACTTTTGAAACTCTGTTTCTAATGTGCTAAGTTGCAAATAAACAATTATAGTAAACCGTTGCGCGGCGTTGCCATTCCGTACCTCTCGCGGCTGCCTTCCCGCGCGTTTTCGTGAATAAGCTAGCGTAAGCAACCGTCTCGCTCACATCTTCGCGTGTCTCGCGCATGCGCCGCACAGTGCTGCCACGGGCCACCGCTGCGTGGTCGCATATCGTACTTGTTCGTTCGAGTTAGTTAGTCACTGTGGGACCGTAGTCCACTCACCACGACCGAAACTGTTGCGCGCGCTATTGTAACTTATAAGATACCTACGAACTTTCTTCATTTTGTTAACTTTTGTGAACCTACTAGTGAGTAAACTTTTGAACCCTGGGACTTTCTCCTGTTTCATTTTTATGAGGATACACCCCCGCACAGGTCAACCTCATACAATTAATATATAATATACATTTCACTCGCGTGGTGCCCGAGCGGGTTGTTAATAGTTAATAATGTCCGTCATCCATTATTTGATCCCGCAAACGTTCTGTGTGGTCAACAGTTTGGTAAATATTTAAACACCGCCCGCAAATAGTATCCAATTGCCAATTTTATTCGAATATATTAAAAGCCTTTTTTAGCCGGTATATATGGAGACATAGCCAGTATCTACTTATACAGATCCTAGATAAATGGATAGATAAATAAAGATTAGGATGACATTTGGTAGACAAATCCAGACTTGATATTATATAAACGTTTGTAACTCTCTCACTATGTCTGTTTGTTACCTAATTACGCCTAAACGGATCCGATCTCACTGAAATTTAACAAAGATATACTTTATAGCATGAGGATGAACATAGCTACATTTCATGAAAATAAAATAATGATTTTTACACATTACTTAAATTACTCAATTACTCATCACACATAGGTACGTTGTGTTTGTTTGGTGTAGATAAGTGTTTTAGATACTTATCATATCTTGATAAAATTTTAATGAAACCATCTTGAAGATTAACCTTACTTACCTATAAGAAAAGAATCATTAAAAACAGTTTTCAATTAGCGTACTAATCGGGTAACAAACATACAAAAAATAAACTGGCCAAGTGCAAGTCGGACTCGCACTCGTATGGTTCCGTACCACACTACAGTATTTTATAAGATCGAGCAAAAAATACCACTATCATTTTTCGCTAGCAAAAAATAATACTTAATACACATTTTGTTTCTTATAACGCCATCTCTCGTCTAACAAAGGTGTTAAGGATCGACATTTCAATATAACGCCATCTATGGGACGTTTACCTAACTAAGCGTTCATAGATGGCGTGAAATGCCTAAAAAAACACGTTTCTTGTATGGGGACCCCCTATTATTTTTAACTTTATTCTGTTTTTAGTATTTGTTGTTATAGCGGCAACAGAAATACATCATCTGTGAAAATTTCAACTGTCTAACTATCACGGTTCATGAGATACAGCCTGGTGACAGATGGACAGACAGACAGACAGTCAGACGGACAGCTAAAAATCAGACAAATTGAGATCCTCCTCCACTTTGGTAGTCGGTTGAAAAAATATTAGTTTGACATTATTTAGATATGACAGTGACAGATCAGTAGGTTCATTTTGCCATCTGTAGTCTAGGAACTAACGTGATTAAAATATAAACTGTATCAATTAAAAATATTACGAAAACGTTTAAGTTGTTTCCTTAAAATAATATCTTACTCAGACATAAATCGTCAGTAAAAGCTATTAAAATCGTATATCCGTCTACATTGTAAAACCAATTTCATTTGACTACCACTAAAGTTGGTCACAAAAATACAACCAAGTTCAATAAAACGGTTCATAAGACAAGCTCCGCGCTTGTCACTAACGATCCAAGTTTTCTGAACATAAAACTTAATAAGAAAAGTGATCAAGTTTGTGCCATTTAAGTTTTGATTTGAAATTGTTGTTATTTTGTGTGAATCCGAGGGAAGGTGAAAACTCTAGCTAGATAAGTAAGATAGTTTAAAAACTAAACCAACCGACTTCCATGCCCTGCGAGTCAATTACACTTGCAAGTTTGAAACGGTTATCGTCATATCTCTGGAGATACTTATTAGATCTCGATGAAATTACAATGGGAACACTTCGAAAATGTATCCTACCAATTAAAAAAAGAATCATTCGAATCGACGAATTGACGGATTGATCGCGTAACATTTACGTACAAAAATAAAACATACAGACGAATTGAGAACCTCTTCCTTTTTGAGAGTCGGTTAAAAATGACTAGTGCGGCATTTGTATTTGGATCTGAAATGGTTATTAAAATAATATTCAACTCAAATTCAACCATCGTTTAGTTTTGAACAGTTCTTAGAAACTCTTTACATATTCTCAAGATATACAATGTGCTGAATTATTCACTATTTAGACGGAATTTGTAACTAGGATTACTAAAAATTTTAATGTTTACTAAACTTTAAATTTAATACTATAATAATACTGATTATAAGTTACCGACTATTAAACTCACTAATGATTGTTGTCGACTGTCTCGCCTTAGGTTTCATGCATGTCCGATACACATCCTTGGGAGTTTACGCAGCGAGATCGCGACGACCACTGACAACAATAAATAGTGAGTATAATAGTCGGTAATTTATAATCATGATTACTATAAATATAAATCTAAATATAACAATAACTATAAATCTAGAATAGAATAATACTTCTTTTTTATTAAAAAAAATTGGTCATGATAGACTTAGAAATTGACAACCATATAGATATTAAATTAAGGGGATTATTATGAGATCTGTTTAACAATATAACTTCTCGGAAAATATATTTTTACATAAAAACATCAACATAAATTGACCCTTACATGACAAAAGAAATATGAGGCCATACATTACATATAACGCGATTAAAGCCCTTTTGAAAGTCGTTGAAAGATTAAGTGTAGTTTAACATCTTTTTGGAGTAGGTCAAATAAAGTTGTTAAGCCTTGGACATCCTAAAAGCCTCGACTTATCATACCATTCACATGCCTTTATCGTCGCTTTTATAATTTAGTGGCTACTTAAACTAGAAGGTCTAAAGACGAGTTTATTACACTATTACGATAAGCCATTTATATAAAAGTATTTAACTATCATCCTGTAAGCCACATATATCTTTGAAACACATAAAATGGATCTCAATACCGATTCTTGAAAGACCCCATTTTCTTCAGGACCGTTTGCTTTGAATAGGGGTTACCGGTTATTCAGATTTATGACCACTATCCGGTATTTGGACCGCTGAAGTTGAGACTTGAATTTTATAGTTTTATTTTAAAGAAGAATACATTACAGGGGTAAGATAAATTTGAGAGTTAGAAACTGTTAGTATACATAGCTGATTATTATTATCTATATATACAGGCTGTCGGGTTTCATGTGATCCAAACGAAAACCGTCGATGGAGGACACTCCAAGGGCTACCCAAAGAGCCCCCCCCCCCCCATGTATGTTCCGCGAAAATCTATAGTTTTCGAGAAAATTGCGTTTTACTTGTTTTTGAGTTCGTCCCCAAAATGCTGCAATTTATTTAAATTTTCTCCCAAACTACAAAGGCCAGAGCTCTAGTTTTTTTGTGGGCCTATAAACAATTAATAGGTCTTTCAGGGTAAACTAAGATTTTTTATTTAGGCTTATTATTTTCTGAGAAAAAAAATAAAACATCACATTTTTTTATATAGACGATATTTGAACTTTTCTGAACTGAAACACAGAATCAAAAAAGTTACAACCAATTTTAAAAACTCGTCTGTTTTATGGACCTGCTGCTTGCCAAATTTCATGCGGCTACGACAAGAGGTTCAGGTCTAAAAAAAATTATTAACAAAATAGAAAGGATTTCAATTTTCAAATTATTTCTTCTGATATACTCTCTGGTAATCTCTTTTTTACAGAATTAACTCAAATGAAGAGAAGAAGTAATAATTAAAGCCCAATATCTTTGAATTAAAAGGTTTTATGTTGAAAAATATCGACAATGTTCTTAATTTTCTTGTCAAATTTGTATTGCACATACGATAACGCTTTATGAAGTTTCTTCTGATATGATGAAAGAAGTCATTGTCTACACTTCTCTTCTTGTGTGCATCTCTTAGTTAAAGTTAATATTTATTCTTATTAATTTCGCTGTAGGAAGAACTATTCATTGTTCATAGTGCCACAAAAAAACTACTCACGGCTCTGGCCTTTGTAGTTTGGGAAAAAAATTAAATAAATTGCAACATTTTAGGGACTAACTCGAAAACAAGTAAAACGCAAGGGGAGGGGGAGGGGAGGTGTGGAAGAGGGAGGGGAGGGTATGTAAGGTGAAGAGGGGAGGCGGGATTAGCGTGGCATGGTGCGGCGCGGTGTAGTTGGGATACGTATGTGTCTTATTTGTTAATGCTACCCAAAGACACTATTCCACGCGGACGAAGTCGCGGGCACAGCTAGTATCATATAAAAATATATCATATATTAAAAAAATATCACTATTGCTTACAAAAGACATAATGTTGATTAGTTTAACTAAAGACTGATTAATAAATAGCTTTGATAGCTTTACTTCTTTTCGTTTTATTTCAATATTTCCATAGGTGTTCCCAATAACTCCTATACTTTGTAAATATTGTCTCTGTACTGTGAACGCCCATTTTATTGTCTGTTTCAGTTAATAATTAAGATAGTTTAAAAACTAAAAGAACCGACTTCAATGCCCCGGACGTTTATCATCATATCTCTGGAGATACTTATCAGATCTCGATGAAGTTACAATGGGATCACCTCGAAAACGTACCCTGCCAATAACAAAAAGAGTCATTCGAATCGGTTCAGAATTGACGAAGAAATCGCGTAACGTACACACAAAAAAAATATTAAAAACAACACACAGACGAATTGAGAACCTCCTTTGTTTTGGGAAGTCGCTTGAAAATACATCTTATTAACAAAACCTTGTCCTGTCAAGCACGCCCCTATATACTTTGAAAGGTGAACATCACTGATTGCGATCCAATTTCGCCGTAGGTAAAGAAAGACAAGATAAGCGCCTGTCTCTCTGACAGCAATCGAGCGGGTAATTAGGTACTGCATTTAATTGTGATAAAGCAGTTGCTTTAATGGAAAGACCTCCAAGCCTAGGACAATGCTTCGGCCATTCAAACTGTTTATAGAATAATAACCGGCCAAGTGCGTGTCGGGCAACGCGCAGTGTAGGCTTCCGTAGTAGCTTGTTATTCAATGCAAGTCTTTACCATACACAAGCAACTAGGTACTACTCCGTCTTTGTCACTTTAAAGGATTTATTCTAAGGATTTTGTATTTGGTACAAAATTATCCAACACCCAAGTTCAACGACTATTACTGCTAAACTAATAAAGTTATCTTAACCGCTATAATTTTCCTTTTAAGTTCATGAAATGCGCTATTACCACAAATTTTCCCAGATTTTTCAAGCCAGCAGTTTAGCTTTTAGAGGGGGGCGGGGACGTCCTACTGGAACAAAAATGTGTACTTTAAAGTTTAATATTTCGTAAATGGATCATTCAATCGAAAAATGGTATTAGCAACCCTAAAGTCATTTTAAAAGACCTATTCAACGATACCCCACACAATGGGGTAGACGATGAACAGACTGACAAACAGACAGACAGACAGACGCACATAACGAAACTATAAGGGTTCCTTGTCAGGACTACGGAACCCTAAAAATGATTCGTTTTGAAGAGTGAAGTGTGAAGTGAACGTTGTTTATTTTTATGGCAGACCATCCGGCAAACGCCATGTCCTGGCTATCTAATATGGTGAAGAGGTAATAAATTTATTACCTCTTCATCATATTAGATAGCCAGGATAGTTATCTAACACATGACGCCATATAAAAGCTGTCAAAAATCTGTCAGATTTCTTCATATTAGCGCTATCAGGAACTGGTGAAACTAGCCCTAAGGATTGTATAGGATATATATAATATATGATTGTATAGCTATATCCGTGCCATAAGAGAGGCCTATGTCCAGCTGTGGACAAATACTGGCTGCTGGCTGATAATGATGATTATTAAGGATTGTAATCTGAGGTCTGTGGTAATAACCACACCAGACCTCCCTCACTCGCCCAAAGCTACAGCGCTTTATACCTTAACTTTCGAGCAGCGCCGGCATTGCTATCCGCCAGTCGGTTGTGCTCACGCGCGCACAACGTATATTATTATTCAAATGACGGGATAACTGCGCATTCGCATTCTATATTAAAAACGATTTAACGTTTTCCATAGAAATTTTGCGGGTTTGACAAATAACAAGCATAATATATTTCATTTTTTTAATGCTTACGGTACTAAAATGACAAGAAGGCGTAAAATTCACTTTTTCGACTTAAAATTCGACTCTTAGTTAGGGACTTTGACGTTATTTGTAAGGTAAATAAAAAGAATTCGTAAGCTATTTTTTTTATTTCATTGAGTCAACCCTTCACTAATACAAATCGTATCGGGCGCGCGCCCGTACACCGCGATTCGCGCGCTGAACGTTGTAATAACAACGCTAAGTCGAGAGCCTTAGACACATTTTTGTTTGTATTATCTGAATTAAGCGTTGCTATTGTGTTTTTGTAGGGGTGTGATACGTTGTAACTATTAAATAATCTGTGACCACACTCTGAATGAATGACCTACGCATGACCACAGAATAATGAATAGTAATAACCTACGCCAATTAGTACACCGACGAGATTGTAAGCGGCAGCGAAACACCGAAAACACTATCAGTTGGATGACAACGTTTCGTATTTATGATGTGTCTCGCTCAAACTATTGCGAGATATATTATAAAGAGATTTTTATTAGTTCCGTCCATATCAGTTTTGGACGTAAAGCTGCAAAATTTGACATAGTATAAAACAAAATCGCTCCAACTGTCTGTACGCTTAGATCTCTTTAAACTACGCAACGGATTTTAATGCAGTTTTCAGCAATAGATAGAGTGATTCCAGAGGGAGGCTTATAACCAGGATAAATCGCGGGCAAAGCTACGGGGCGCAGCTAGTTAATAATAAGCGTCTTACATTTAATAGAATAATTAGAATTGATTGGCTGATTGAAAAAACTATAGTTTATCAATATCCTACAGATATATTATGTTTCTTTGAAGTGTTACACACTTAATATTTTTGTAAATTGTTAAACACAGTCCAAAATTTCATCGTACCAACGGGACTTGAACCCGCAACCTCCGGAATAACATGTTCCGGTGCTTTGCCAATTAAGCCATGGTGCGAAGTAACGTTACGACGAAATTAGTGGATTGCATTTGTTAACCCAATTATGCATTGGTGGCGACATCTATGACTACTTATTACGTAAGTTAATCATTCGGAAGAAATCATTACAGTTTTCAAATCCGACGAGAGATGTTGCACTGCGTAAATCAAATATTATGTTTCTTTGTAGTGTTACACACTTAATATTTTTGTAAATTGTTAAACACAATCCAAAATTTCATCGTACCAACGGGACTTGAACCCGCACCTCACGGGAAACATGCCCATGTGCTTTGACCAACTAAGCCACGATACGATCCTATTAATACGTCGAAATTAATGGATTACATTTTAACCAATTATGCATTTGTGGCGCCATCGATGATAATCATTTAAAAGTTAATTTTGATGAAATCATTACAGGTAAACTCCCGAGGATGTGCATTGGACATGCATGAAACCTAGGTCGAGACAGTCGACAACAAATAGTAGTGAGTATAATAGTCGGTTATTTATAATCATGATTCAAACTCACGATAACTATAAATCTACAAAATCATTACAGTTTTCAGATTCGGCGAGAGATGTTGCACTGCTTAAATCAAATATTATGTTTCTTTAAGTGTTACACACTTTATATTTATTTATCAAATCGGAGATGATACCTAATAAGAAATGTTTACCCAAATTCTTAATCAATTCCTACCATTCCGCCAATCGCTACCACTAAGACGTCTCTGATAATGTTTAAATTCTTGTGAGGACGCCATTTTGGGCTTTATTCAAAGGTGGTGCATAAATTATAGCCAACGGAAATAGACGGAAACGAGGTAAATTACGTTTATTTGACTTTTGGACTACAATACTGCTAATTTTGTTGGAACCTGATGTTCTGAATAGACCCTTTTTAGAAGTTTGGTCAGGTTGAGTTCTGTCTGTTATAATTCTCCGTTAATATTTTATTACGCAGTAATCTTGAAGGCAAATTCGACGGCTTATTCTCTAGGTATTTTCTAATGATGACAGGAAATAGAAACCACTAATAAAAAATAATATTTATTTGTCTGTGTTTAAAAAACTCGTATATGTTAGCTGACTGTAGGAGGGTGATGATTTTGAACAGTATGTATGTATGTTCATTTGATCCCACATAACTTCTTAATTAGCGGAAATAGCCCAACGGCTAAGGCGTCGGTATGGCGATCGAGAGGTTCTGAGTTCGATCCCCATCCATTGCACTATGGACGTGAATCCACTTCAGACACAAGCATATTTAACTCAGTTGGAGGGGTTAACAAGACTACTAGAAATGTGCAACTCATATTGCTAGTAAGTTTAAAAAAAATTGCCTATCATAATTTGGCAAATAAGGTATTGTTGGAAGCATTAGAAATTATTCACCATTATCGCGTGCATCCAAGCAAAGTCACAGGCAACAGCAAGCATTAAATATATTTTTGAAATTTGCTAATTAAGTCCTTTTATTAGATACCCAATACAGCTAAAATGTCCTCTAGAGGGTGCCAAATTCAATGCAATGTGACATTACCATAGCATATTATAACCAGCGGACAATCAAAACGCTTCCAACGATACCACAATTATTATACTCACTAAGATTGATCAGTGCTCGTCGCGATCTCGCAGCGTAAACTCCCGAGGAAGTGCATCGGACATGCACAAAACCTAGGTCGAGACATTCGACATCAAATCTTAGTGAGTATAATAGTTGGTATATTATAATCATGATTCAAACTCACTATAACTATAAATCTAAGATACCACATTTGTGAAATAATGATAAGGTGTTTAGAAGATATGAGGGAACAGATAAACATACACTAAAAAACCGACGTCCATGGCCCGCGAGTCAATTTTAGTGGCAAATTTGAGACGTTTATCGTCCTATCTCTAGAGACACTTATTAGATCTCAATTAAATTACAATGGGACCACCTCGGAAACGTACCCTACCGATTAAAAAATAATCATTTGAATCGGTTCACAATTGACGTAGAAATTGCGTAACATACATAAAAAAAATAACCGGCCAAGTGTGTGTCTGGCCACGCGCAGTGTAAGGTTCCGCAGTAGCCTGTTATTCAATGCAAGTCTTTACCCGTTATAAACAAGCAACTAGGTACTCCGTCTTTGTCACTTTAAAGGATTTATTCTAAGGATTTTGTATTTGGTACAAAATTATCCAACACCCAAGTTCAATGACTATTACTGCTAAACTAATAAAGTTATCTTAACCGCTATAATTTTCCTTTAAAGTTCATGAAATGCGCTGTTATCACGAATTTTTCCAGATTTTTCAAACCAGTTTTTTCATTTAGTGGGGGGGGGGGGGACGCCCTACTGGAACAAAAATTCGCACTTTAAAGTTTAATATTTTGTTAATGGAGCATTCAATCGAAAAATGGTATTGGCAACCCTTAAATCATTTTAAAAGACCTATTCAACGACACCGCACACGATGGGGTAGACGATGAAAAACAAATTCATCACCACTTCACATATAGGGGACCTACCCCAAACCAGACAGACAGACATGACGAAACTATAAGGGTTCCGTAGTCCTGACAAGGAACCCCAAAAACATACAGATGAATTGAGAACGTCCTTCTTTTTAGAAGTCTGTTGAAAAGCATAACCCTACTATTTGCTTGGTCGTATTCAGTTAAGTAACTTGTACAAAGATACTTGTCTATCTGTAGTGAAATAAATACAGCTCTGTTAAAATACCTCTGCTTTAACCGACCTAGTCTGTACATAATTCCCAACACGAATTCAAAATGAGCAAATAAATCAATCACTACTGAGAATCTATTATAAAGTAGATAGAGTAAAGTAAATATAGAGAATGCTATAAAATCAATAGACACCTATAGGAGCGGTTTAACACGATGATTGAATATTCCTTAGCTGGGAAATACCGTTGAATCTCAACTGTCTGCTCATTTTAAAGAGGGTATAGGGACGATGTGAATGCTAATATCTGCAGGCTTCGAGAAAACAGGGAGTCGTTCTAAGTAGGCCGTAATTTTGATGCTTCAGCGGGGTATACTTTTTTAAGCAAACTTTGTTTTGTTTTGGTGATGTCCTCTTGGCCGATTTTAGTTACGGCGACTGTGAAGAATGTTATGTAACGTGTACGGTTTAGAGTACATTTTATTAAGGGGAGCTTATTTTTTTTAAAAAAGCTTACTAGCAATGTTGGTTGCACTTTACTAGTGTTCTTGTTAACCCCTCCAACTAAGCCAAATATGCTTGTGGCTGGAGTGGTTTCCGTCAATTGAGCAAAGGATGGGTATCGAACTCACGATATTTCGACCGCCAGTCCGACACCTTATCCATTGGGCTACTACTGCATTGTTGTTCAGCTTTTCATGCGTTCTTGGGATGCCCAGATACCATTTTTTTAGATTATTCTACCATATTTTGAACACGTTATGGATCATTGGGGTAGTTAAGATTTACAGTTTATTTAATTGCTATAATTCTACATGATTAACTCTAAAAAATATAAATAAATTACAACAAAAACTAAAAAAATCAGTGGGAAGTTTGAGGTGTTCATCTCCGTAGCTCTGGAAACTACTTATCACATCTTGATAAAATTAAAATAAAGTTGTACAATTGGCGGCTTTATCGACCTATAAAAGCAGTCTCTTTCCTTCAGGTAAATTTTGGATCGAAAGAATGTAAGAACTTTGTAGTTACAGCCTAACAGCCCATACTGATCAAAGTGTATAATGAATGGTGAATCACCCTATATTGCTATTGGCAACGTCCATCTAAAATTTCACACGTATCCGTTTCCGATCTATTTAGATCATAATATTATTAGATATATGCCAACCGCGATAACATACAAATAGCTTTATCGCATTTATACCATTTGCAGATCTTGAGATGAAACGTTTATGAGACCACCCTGAAGGTTTTGGAAGAAACATCTTTGAAGTACGGGAGTGGCACTCATCGGGCACATGCTTACTAACCCATGAAGATGAAGCACTTATTGCCTCAAAACTGGTTGGATGTCTTACAGACAGTCAACTTCTTCAAGTGAGTTGAACTGTATTTCAAAATTGGTATGCAATTTTACTATTTTTTTTTAATTGCAGATAGGCAAACATTTGACCACTTTCTCACCTGGTGGAAAGTGACGATGTAGCATGCTCACCTAGAAGATACCTGTTCACTCCTGACTTGAGACCCAAGTTATAGCTACTCGGAAACAAGTCTGCCGGCAATGTGTTCATGTTTTTGCGGTTCGAATTCTGATTTATTAACTTTTCATAAAAAAATACAAAAATAGGAAGTAAAATAAAAGCATGTAAACAAAACTATTTCCGGTTATTTTCAATCAATCCCAAAATAGCAGCACAAAACGGTCCTCAAATCAGTGCGGTGGCGTGAAAAACCATTACACAAGCCGACCAAACCTTTCCTTCGAAGCTTCGAACAAAACCATCCAGTTGCAATTTTCACAAGGTTGCGTCTGTGATTAAATTTTAAATTAAATTCCATTGTCGCGAACGTTTCCTCAGTTGCACTAGAAAAAGAAAATTGTTCGATAAGTAATCGGAATTCTATATCAAGATATTTGGTTTCCTTTCTACGATAGAAATGCGGAACGAAAAATCAGTTTCAAAGTTTTATAGTTTCTGTTTTAAAGTTGTTCTGTGTTTGAGTTATTGTTAAAGTTATTATGATTCTTCCACTCTGCATCTCTATTAGCCGAGTTTTAAAACTAACTGCATTTGAGTATAATATAACAACCTAAATATGTTATCATCACCTATATGACCTACATTGAAAATACCTACATTGAAAATTACATATGTTTAAAATGTTATTATGGTAACATAATGTGAAGAATGACTGAAGAAAGTCTCTATGACCCAGCAATACAGGCTCGAAAGAGCTTAGTGCAGGGCATTTTGATAACTATGGTAGTTCTAGCATAGATGTACGCATAACTCATGTATGAACTACCATGTCTGTATTATAACTCATCAACACTGTAAATCTGAACCTATAAACATTTTTTTTATTATTATAAATGCACAAGCCACTATGTATATTCGTTTGTTTGTTGCCTCACGGTCAAAAGGCTGAACTGATTTTTGAACCGACGAATAAAACGGATGAGGTTATCAGACGCGTATATATTTTTTTTTTGAACCGACGAAAAAAACGGTTGAGGTTATCAAATCGACGCGTATATTTTTTTATTTTTTTTATATACGCATAACTGTTTACATTGTAGTCTGATTTCGATAATTCTTTTTTTATTGGAAAGGGTATACCCCCAAGGTGGTCCCATTTAAATTTTAACGGAATCGGTAGAGCGGATTTGAATAAATTAACAAAAAGAATGGATAATAGTATCATTATTTTGATGATTTTATCATTTCATCAATGTATGTCAACAAACTTACTGGAAAAAACAAAAAGAGCTGAATATCGGGCTCAGTTGCGTGTCTTAAGAGAGGCCTATGTCCAGCAGTGGACTGATACCGGCTGAATATGATGATAATGATATTTTACAGGTGGTACCATTTAAATTTCATCGAGATATGTTTAGTATCTCCAGAGATATGAATATAAACACCTCAAACTCATATTGAAATTGATTAGCGTGGCGTTGGAAGTCGGTTCTTTAAGTGTTTTAAGTGATCTTAAATTATTTTTATTATTATTATAGAGCATAAATGTTCTATAAAAGGTTTGTCTAGGCCAGGGGTAAGCAATCTCGATTCGATCTCAAATGGCCACAAAAAATTATAAAATAAAATTTTTAACAAAAAAATTTGACCGCCTAAAAAACTGAGAAGCAAAAATTAATTAAACTTTTTTATTTAACCTTAATAACGAAGTTCTTAAACTACGGTTAGAACTTAGTTATTATGTTTAGTTAAAAACTCAAAACAATTACAAAAATATATATTTATGTATACTAACAGTAGTTTGCACCAAAATATCGCAGGCTTAGCTCGAAAAAACGATAACCTTCAAGTTTCTTTAGCTCAAATGCGTCAAAACAATTTAGACGTTGACATCGTTTGTTTAAGTGAGACTTTTATTAAAAAGGGAACCGAAGCAACAGTTCAATTAGGTAACTATAAAATGGCGGCAATGTTTTCTAGAAAGAATGAAAGGAGAGGGGGCACGTTTATATTCATTAAACATCACATAAAATATAAAATTATAAATTGTGTACAAGAAATATCAGAAAATTATTGCTATTAGTATGTGGGGTCGAATTAATAGATTTTAATTTAATTAAAATTTGTATATACAGAATTCCAAACAGAAGTAATATTCAAACATTTTTTGATCATCTGAGTAGTCTTTTGCAAACTTTAGTAAAGAGGAAAAATAAAAAAAATAATACTTACGGGAGACTGAAACATAGATATGTTAAAAAAAAGTAAAGACAGTGATCAATTACAAAGCATTTTGAATAACTTCAACTTCACTATTCATATCAATGTTCCTACAAGAGAAAAATCGTGCATTGATTTAATAGCAAGTAACATCGCTGATGTTCAAGCAAAAACGCACTACTTAGCACTCTCGGATCATGAGACAGGCCAAACTTTATCTTTTAATGTAAGTAAATAAAATAAAACAAATTAAAACCTGACACGAATTCAAAAGAGATTATTGCAAAGAAAACATCACTAAATTTGTAGACTGCATTTCTGCATTATAATTCTCTGAAGTATATAATTTAGAATGTCCAGATAAATCATTCAATTCATTTCACGACATTGTTGTTATTTTTAATAAGCTATGTTTTCCGGCCGTAAAAGTTAAAATGACTACGAAACGTTCTAGAGTACCATGGCTATCAAAGGCGTTGAAAATCTTATCAAATTTTAATAGAAGTCTTTACTGTAGTAAAGACTTCTATTTGATACAAAATACAATATGTTATTAAGAAAATGTATATTGAAAGCCCAACAAATTCAAAGCTATAAATATATAAAGAACAGCAAAAATAAATGTAAAGCGACATGGAATACTATAAAAGATAAAATCAATTTTAATTTTATAGACAATAACATTGACAAAATTTAATTTAATGACATAATATATACGGATCCGGACATAAATGCAAATATATTTAATATTTTTTTTTATAGATTCTACAAACTTAAATAGTAAACATGACATAACTATGAATAATTATCATTCCATCCCTACAGACAGCAAAACAATGTTTTTGTTACTGACTGACGACAACGAAATATACAAAATAATTGAATTTGAATGACAGCAAATCTGTTGGATACGACGAAATAAGTACGAAAATAATAAAAGTATGTGCAAGGCAGTTTTCTCAGCCGTTGAGCCACATAATTAATGCATCTTTTATCAACCTTCCGAGCAGACTTAAAAATCAGTAGTAAAACCGTTATTTAAAAAGGGTGACCGTAATGATATTAATAACTACAGACCAATTATACTCATTTTAGCAACCTATTTTAGCAAAAGTTTTCAAAAAGGCCATGTTCGTCAGACTAGAAAATTTCTTTCTTAAACATAATATTATCAAACAAGAACAATTTGGATTTAGGAAAAAATGTTCAACAGCACTAGCTTGTTTTAATCTAGTTAAGACGGTCTCTGAGTCTTTCAAGTAAAATACCGGTAGTATCAATATTTTTAGACATGAGTATAGCCTTTGATTTTGTCAAACACACTATCTTATTGGATAAGCTTAAGTTGTATGGGGTAAGGGGTAAAGCACACAATTGGCTAAGTAGTTACTTAGAAGGGGGAGAGCAATGTATTGAAATCGTAAGTTTAAATGAAGTAAATATATTTACCACTAAATTGTCTTACACGTCATCTAATCGAAAAAATAAATGTGATGTGCCACAGGACAGTATATTAGGACCACTCTTATTTATAACTTATATAAATGATATTATTAACGTTACTAATGAAAAGATATTATATATATAGATATATTATTCGCAGACGACACTACTTTAGTAGTAAGAGCGCACAATAAACCAAATGTTGAAAATCAAATCAATAAAGCATTAAATGATGTAATTGACTGGCTTGACAGAAATAATTTAATGATTAACATGCATAAAACTAAATTTATTCAGTAAAATACATATCAAGCAAAACCAATACTTTTAAATATCAATTATAATAATGTACAAATATCAGGTGGATACGACAGTATTTTTGGGTTTGACAATGGATAAAAATCTGAACTGGAAATGCCAAATAGAAACCATTTGTAAAAAAATTGATAAATTTGTATATGCTTTGTATAGACTCAGACAAACTATATCTCAAAGGGCAGCCCTTATGGCTTATCACGGATATGTCTCTTCTGTTTTAGATTATGGCCTTATTTTATGGGGTAACTCAGTAGACGTGCTCAAGATGTTCGTAGCACAAAAAAAAATGTATACGTGCAATATGTAATGCTGAGTATAGGGAAAGTTGTAGACCATTGTTTAAAACACTAAAAATATTACCATTGCCTTGTATGTATATTAAGCAAATCTTTTTGTTTGTAAAAAGGCATCCTAGTTATTTTCCTAAGCATGGAAATGTACTAGTAAGTGAGACTAGGCATAAAAATAGACTAATGTTTCCTAATTGTAAATTAAATATTTATGGCAAGAATGTATACTGCATGGCAATTAATATTTACAACAAACTGCCACAATTTTTAAAATTATTACATTTAAATGAATTTAAAATAAAATTAACAGAATGGCTGCTTGAACGCAGTTTTTACAGTGTAGATGAATATTTGACATTGACATTATTTTAATCAAATTTGACGTTAGGACATTTTAACATATTTTTATTTTGCACTAAATTGATATTGACATCTAAATTTAAATATTTTCATTTTGTTTTGTTTTTGTTAAAATTTAATTGATTTTATTGTAATTTGTTTTATTAAAGTACCTATTCAAATTAAGTAATTGTGATTTGTGACGGTGAAATACAAGTTTATATTTGCACGCCAGTGACAGGTAGAACTAATTTAATTATTTACGACCATATGTACCTTGTTTTGGCAAATAAAGAATTATGAATTATGAATAAGAACTTCGTTACTAAGGTTACATAAAAAAGTTTAATTATTTTTTGCTTTTCAGTTTATTCGGCGGTTTAATTTTTTTGTTAAAAAGTTTAATTTATCTAGTACGTTAGCGTTTGACCACTATCTAGCCTGGCAGTTAGCCATGATATTATGGTCGAAGAATTTGCCTACATTATTTAACAGGGATGCCTAACATTGTAGAATAGGATATACTATTTTATTTTTTTAAACTTATAGATTTGGGACGGGAATTTTATTTTCTTTACGGAAGGTTCGAATTCACGAAATATCCGCGGGACGACTCTAATCTCATTCCGTCTTCTAAATTGGCTTATAGCGTTTATATCATGACAATAAAAGTATTTAGTAAATTAACAAAAGATCTTTAAAAATGGCTGAAAGATAGCCTACCAGCCGTCCCGCGGATATTTTCGTGAATACAAACCCTTCGCAAGGAGAATGTAATAAATGAACGATCAAAATTGACCTATTTATTGAAGTGACCTATTTATTCGCAATATCAATTGGAATCACATGTAGCCGACAAGTTGTATAAACTTATCTCATTCTTCCTGTTTTGTCGAGGAAATTACTCCTCACTTTAAATATTTGGTAAAATTGGCATCAAATAATGATATACGTATTTATGATAAATAATGTATAATAAATAGACTGATGTGTGGCGAAACAAAATGTTATATTGCGATCCCTCGGAGCAAGCTACGCTATCATATATTATGGTAAGTATAAAACATATTATTGTAAGTCTAGACATGTTACTATAAGGACCATTCCGTCGGTGCGCCCGCTATGGTGCCAACTTATTGGCCCTAAAACCGCTACAGTAGAGTCAAGAGTTGGGTCTTCGTAAAATAGTGGCAGTCGACGAATTCTTATTAAATTATTTTCCATCTAGTATAAGTAAATCCCTCGACCTTAGCGATCACAGGCCCCATTCATATCCTTTTGGCTAGCAATGATCGTAAGTATGATAGTTATAGATAGTTATATGTATATATAGTTAGTTTAGCTACGGTAAGCTTCGCGCGGTTGACGATAAGACGTATTTTGTTATTTGTTTTTTTTACTTTGTTACTCACGTCAAAATTCTTCTACGTCAATTTAAGAAATTTAAAGATCGTTTAAAAAACTCAAAGAAACCGACTTCAAATGCTTTCAGTACGAAGTTTAAGGCATTTATCCCATATCTCCGGAGATACTCACCAGAACTTGATAAAATGTACTACTTTTAACACACTAAGAATAATAAAAATCGGTTAATTTTCAGTGACAAGTTTAAGGTGTTTAGCTCCATATCTCTGGAGATTCTAATCAATCTCAATAAATTGTATAATGGGACCAATGTGTAAAATTTACTTACAGGCAATAGAGAACTAATTCCATTTTGGAAGTCTGTTCAAAATTGCCCCCAACTACGAGCCATTTAAATTTTTATTCTTACTACTCTGTGTTGATAGTGTTTTGCACTTCTCAAGTAAAAAACTTTATTTTGAAATTGCTTAGCGTCCGATCTCTTATTTTGTTTAGCTTGCGCTTACTTTTATTTTAAGGACGGCATCAAATAAGAAATCCGGTACTAAAATGTATTTTATTTAGGTTACATCCAAGTACTCTCAGTAAGTCATTATTTCAGAAGTAATTAGATTTAATGTTAAGAATTAGTATTTGTATGAAGGCTCTTATGAAAGTGGAATAAGCGAAAGAGGTATGTCAGGATCGTTGCAAGATCGTACCCCGGGAAAAAAGGACTGATTTTATGTATGTATGTAATAAGTATTTGTTGAATATGTTTTTTAAACATGATTATGGTGTTTTGTTTTATTTTAACTATTTGGTAGACAATAACTCATCTTATGATCCTGTGGCAAGATACAAAAACTACTAAAAATGTATACATCACTGTAATTTCATAATACTTAGGATTTTTAAAGTCTTTACGATGAATATTTTGAAGACTTTGTAGTACCTCTTAAAGTTATAGTAAGCCCTCTGCCTGTCTGTGACTAAATATAAACAAAAGCTTTTTATCGGTTTTTATGCTTATTTGCATTTGAGCGCGTTGTGTACGTAATCCCGGAAAAACGGTACCGGAAATTTCTAACTTTAATATAACCCGTTTTCAGTCCCTAACAGTGTTAGTGTCTGGCTTTTATAGCATTTTAAGTGGGAGATAATTTAGTATCTGTTAAGGAAAGCCACCATTAGCATTTTAAAGTCAAGATAGCGTTAAAAATATTTTTATCTAGCTGAAGCGGTTAAATGTAAATCGGTTTAGCTTTTTCATAGTTCGTGGTCGTTTTCATAGTTCATAAATGCTGAGTTAAGTTTTTGTAAATTTTTTTAAACTTCTGAGCACTTAGCTAATTCTGTTTTTGTTTTACTTCAGTTTAAGATTAGGTTGTGATAACTTTTTTACCGACTTCCAGCAGGAGGAGTTCATCTTTATGTATTTTAATTAGAATTCCATACCTCAAAAGGAATAAGGAACCATTATATGAAATCACTTTGTTGTCCATCTGTCCATCTGTTTGTCCGTCTGTTAAGACCCTCAGTAACGCGTGACGGTATCAAGTTGAAACTTATACAAAATACTGGGGTATACGGTTTCTTTTAGCTGTTAAAAAATTAAACTTGTAAGTTTACGCGATCAAAAGATATGACCGTTTATGTCACATATATTGCGATTTCACTGCATGCTGCCGGAAATGGCAGCACACGGCCCTCTAAAGTCAGAGCAATCTAGACCTAGCGTGTTCGTGATCTTTGGCCATATCATCCTTACCACCAGGTAAAATAGTGGTCAAACGCTGGCCTATAAGGTATAATAAATTAGAAGAAAAATATATTTTTAAAAACAAGCTTTTATCTGGGACTCTGGTTCTCTTCAAGACGAATCAATCGAGCCCACACTCGGTAGAGTTACGTTGATGTATCACAGAGATGCCGTGGCCACCTTCCAGCTTCATCATCAGACCCTGGATATTATCAAGATGTAAAGTTCTCTTCAAGACGAATCCATCGAGACCAAACTCCGTAGAGTTACGTTGATTTATCACAGAGATGCCATGGCCATTATAGGCTTAAATGCATAAATTCAAGCGTGGAATATTGTTTAACGTAGAAGTAGGCCATTTGATTGGTAAAATTGCGCCTAGTTAAGAACTCTTCATTCTGTGCTAATAATGAGTAATTTCTTAGGATTTTTTCTATAATATCAACTTGGGTAAAATTGTGCCTGTCTGTAAATGATAGTGAGCAGAGGAGCAAGCCGCTGGAGAGTTAGCATATAAAAAAATGTATCTTAGTGCATCAGGAATTTAGTGACTAATGTCCTAGCCGACAGTCGCCTGTTAGTATATAGTATAGTACCACACAATGATTATGAGAAAATAAAAATAAACGATCTAAAATTCCATATGCCAGATATGCCAAAGATATGAAGTAATGTTTATTTGATATAATTTCTCCAAGCGTTGCTTTAACGTGTTGTGTAAAGACTCTTCGCAAGACGCTTAGTCGGCTACTTGTTTCTCGAAAAACGTTTCATATGTTTATTTCAATTTGTTTTACGTTTTGTTTTCCAAGATCCTTTGCTTTTTTCGGAATGCTACTAATACGAATCTAACAGAAATAATCCTTTCAAGTGTCTGATTTAAACTAAAAATAAATTATTGTCCCTAGCAGCTGAATATTTATTTTTTGATTGATTTATTTTCTTTTGTAACACTAAAGAAAATAAATCGTAAAATGGGTTGGTTCACGAAAGAGTTTTTTTTATATAATAATATATGTTAACTTCCATATTTTAGGATAAGGTTGTGTATACAGAATAAAAAAGCTAATATTAAAGATATTGTTATCATTTGGAAAGAGGATGGGTAAAGCGTGGGTAGGCAAAAGGGCGGACTAAAAATATTAAGGGTCTTTTCGCCTTAAGCTCAGTTAGTAAGAAAGCTGAAATGTTTATGTCGGAAAGAAAATGGTAAGGTACGCTCACCTTTATCGAATTATGACAGAATACGACTTTTTTGTCAGCATATATTTCAAGCATAGACGTAATTGACTGCACAAAACGGCCCTGGTGATACCGATCTAGAACGGAGTTTGTCCCTTTCTTTTGTATGGACGACTTGTATACTATATATTATATACTTATGTATTATATACTATACATATAGTATAGAACATATATAGCACTAGGAGGTTGTTAGACAAGGACACACTCCCACCCTGGTACCTTTCAATAGGGCTGTTTTGTTCTACAATACAATTAAAACCTTATTGTTTCAGCATACGGATTGAATTGAATTTATCAAAACACCTGAAGCGCACCAATGATTTCAAGCTTTGAACGGATGAACCAATTTTGATTGATTTTTTTTTTATTACATTATGTGACAATCGTGTGTCTTAGAAATTCCGTTCAGTCGTTTAGAGGTTTGAACTTTTAAGTGCCTAGTTTTTTTTTCTTTTTAAAAGCTTACTAGCAATGTGGATTGCGAATTACTGGTATTCTTGTTAACCCCTCCAAATATGCTTGTGTCTGGAGTGGGTTCACGTCAATAGTGCAATGGGTGGGGATCGAACTCAAGACCTCTCGATCGCCAGTCTGCCACCCTATCCATTGGGCTATTGCCGCTTAGTAATATTTATTTTATATAGCTTATAATTTTAGATTTATTAACTAATTCGATCGCGTTAAAGTAAATTAAAGTATTAAAATATTTGTATGGCAATTAGAATGTTGCCTATTATGCACACTAGATGGCGCTTTCTAATTACCTACAAATCTGCGTTTACTTTAACACTTTAACGTGATCGGGAAGTTAGCCAATCTAAAGACACTCGTACTAGGCACTCTGGGCATTCAAGTAATAATAAGATTGTTAAAACTAATGTGATGATATTTGAATTAGTAAGTGGTAGTAAGTATTCTTTGTTACTTATAAAATGTTTCTGCGAGTGTACTACGAATTTCAAGACTCAAGACAAGAAAAAAAGACTTAGATTTACGAGAAAATAAAAATGTTGTTTCCCTTTTCACCTAAGTAGTTCTCTAGAGCAAAAAAGAAAACGTCCTTTGTCGGCCATAGTCATTGATATATGAAGCAATTTTTTGGACCTAGAAATGTTCTAGTAAAAAATGCCGTACTGTCGTCTCAGCTAGTTGGACAAATATTATGTCGCCGCTTCTTTGACAGATGGAACGCAACATATTTTGCAAGTTTGTTATTACTGAATTACAGGATGCTAAAGTCACATGATTTTTGGGTCAGCGTAAAATAGAAACTGAATCATAGTTTGTTGTTGACCCGACATTCTGAGATTATTAGGATTTACAGTTATAACTGATGAGACGTTAAGACTGGTCTATCCCTAAAAGAGAATGCGAGATTTTTGCGATTTATGGCATTTTTAGTATTCATCTAATTTACTTATAATAATATATCAATATACTTATTTCATAGAAACAGAATAGTTAGCATATTGATATTAAAATATATTTCTTAATGACCGTTTGTATTTTGTTTTCTAAATCTTGAATAGCAGTTCTCAACAAGTATTTTGTAAACTTCAACATATAAGGAGTGTGCTCTTTCAGCCCCGTCACGAAATTCCGCCGTGTAATAGCCGAGGTCAATTAAGTTGGCCATAATAGCGTCAAGCCAGGATGCACAAACCATGAGCCGGGCAACTCTTGTAATCATTACCTTCGTTTTTTGTAGCTGCGCGTTCTGTAAAAATAGAGTCAACATATTAGAAGGATATTTTTCTAGTGTTATGCTTTTTGCTAGCCCATCTAGAGCGCGAACTGAAGAATTAGCTCAGTGGCGTGTCATAGGTGAGGCCTATGTTCAGCAGAGAACAGAAACGGGCTGATGATGATGATGATCTGAGCGCGAGCGGTAACACTTTGTATGTTATTCCACCTTACAAGATAAATGTTTCTTTTTAGGGTTCCGTAGTCCTGACAAGGAACCCTTATAGTTTCGTCATGTCCGTCTGTCTGTCTGTCTGTCTGTCCGAGGTTTTGCTAAGATACCGATAATACTAAAAAGCTGTAATTTTGTATGGCTATGTATATAAATTACGCCGACAAAGTGCTGAAATAAAATTGTGAAAAATATATTTTTTTAGGGTAGCTCCCCTATATTAGAAGTGGGGATGATTTTTTTTTCATCGTCTATCCCATCATGTAGGGTATCATTGAATAGGAGTCTTTTAAAATGACTTAAGGGTTGCAAATACCATTTTTTTGATTGAATGCTCCATTTACGAAATATTAAACTTTATAGTGAAAATTTGTGTTCCAGTAGGCCCCCCCCCTGTAAAAGCTAAACTACTGGCTTGTAAATCTGGAAAAATTCGTGATAATAGCGCATTTCATAAACTTTAAAGGAAAACTATAGCGGTTAAGATAACTTTATTAGTTTAGCAGTAATAGTCGTGGAATTTGGGTATTGGATAATTTTGTACCAAATACAAAATCCTTAGAATAAATCCTTTAAAGGTACAAAGACGGAGTACCTAGTTGCTTGTTTATAACGGGTAAAGACTTGCATTGAATAACAGGCTACTACGGAACCCTACACTGCGCGTGGCCCGACACGCACTTGGCCGGTTATTTTCACATAGACTAGCGTTCGTTCATTATCTCCTAGACTTATCTAGACAACACAAAATTATTAAAATGTATAGTATTAATAATTTTACGCCATCTCTTAGCATGGTAATGGTATGAGATAATTGCAGATTTTAGCAACATGAAAATTATTTAGTTATTAATTTAAGCTCAAAAAATACCTATCAAATTTATTAAACAGATCTGTGAACAAAAACAATGTGACCAAATGAATACTTGTCCCTCTTCTTTCCCACGAAAAACATTCCGAAGATCTTTAACTATAAAACCCTTTTTTGATACCAAAAATACTTAAATCTTTAAGCTCTTTTCGTTAACCAGCTTTGCAAAGTTCTAAAATACATTTTATTCCGTAGATTTGTTCCAAGACAGACTTTATATATAAAGAGTATTATTGTAATACGAGGACTAAAAATGTTTTTTCTAGGTATTTTATACTAAAGGTACGGCCATACAGTGGCGTCCTGCGATCTGCGGGCGCGATCTCAGTACTAAGCCCATGGCGGAACGGAACGGAGACTGTATATGCGTTTGGGGTGAGAGGATGTTTGTTTGTTTGTGTGTGCAAATCCATGTGCAATGCCATTTTTCTCCAAATCTACTGGTCCGATTTTGATGCAGTTTTCAGTAATGGATTTGGGTGTAATTGGTGCATGTTTTTAAATAGGTGTTACGTTGTCAACTCACCAGGGGGCGCTGCAGCAAACATTTGTTTGTGCAAATCCATGTTGCCATTTTTCTCCAAAACTAGTTCGATTTTGTCTAAACGGTTCGTAATTAATCAATGGTGGTTCTTAAATAGATGTTATGACGTTAATTTTCTAAAGGACATTGAATTTTAATTTTGTTACTTGTTAATTGTTTTCTGATCGCGTTTGGTGTGAACCAGTCGGTACAAATACTATATGATCGCTGCGTAGATCGTGCACGCAGGACGCTGCGGTGTGTCCGTACCTTAGAAGTTCCCCGCGGCATAGGGGTGAAATTTCAAAAAATCTTGAAATACGTTTACCGAAATGCTTTTGTAAAGTTTCTAATAAATAAACTATCTAATTTTGTTACCCCATACAAACTTTGAACCCCCGTTTCATCCCTATAACGGGAGAATTTTTGAAAAAATCCTTTCTTAGCGGATACTAACGTGAATGCTGAATTCTAGCGCAATCCAAACAATGTTGATTTTCAGATTTTGTTACCCTACTTCACCGTCTTAGAGCTGGAACTTCGAAAACATTTTATTGTTTTTATTTTGATTTGATTTGTTTGAGATTTGACGGAGTTTTGATGTAACAAACATTTAAAAAAAAGTACAGTCGAATTGAAAACCTCCTCTTTTTTTGTGAAGTTGGTTAAAAAGACTATCTAGTCTTGTTTCTCCAGACAAACTTTGAACCCCCGTTTCAACCCTTCATATGGTCAATTTTGGAAAAAACTTTCTTAGCGGATACATACGTACGTTATAATATATATCTGCATGCTAAATTTCAGCGTAATATGAAACAATATTTATTTTCAGATTTTGTTACCCCACTTCGCTCTTAGAGGTGAAATTTCGGAAAAACCTGAAAAACGTATTTACTTATGTCAGGACAAAGATTCTTATAGTTAATTCTTTAGACTAAGTGGATTCTTAAGACTAAGTTACGAAAACCCTTGTAAAGTTTGCTACAATAAATAAATAAATAGTATTAGATTATTTAAAAATAAACATTTGAGTAGTATACCCATAATTTACATTATTTATATGTCGCGCTAGGCGTTTAGTACAAAAATACTCTCAAACAAAACAATAATTTTCCTTACGGAGTTCTGAGGTGAAAATCATAAAAATAAATTAAGTTCCCATTCTAGGCCTAGGGTGCTTCCTATCTCCGACCGCATCATCACTTAACAACAGGTGAGATAGTGGTCAAACGCTAGCCTATAAGATATAAAAAAAATGTTTCAACTAGCTCTACTCATACTTCATTGGCAATTTTATTTTTACTCAATAAAACGTATCACATTGGATTAGTACCTACATCTTGTTTTTTTGTCATTGGTCAATAATTCGTGTAATCTGGCTCTTAGAAACCACGATCTCTGATCTAGATCGAGGTACATACCACGTATACATCAATGCGCCAAATGGTTTTCCGATTTGCAATTTGTTTTAACCAAAGAAAATGCTCTATTTTTAACGCTTTTTGGAGTACATTTACGCTATATTGAAGTGGTTGAAGTCCACGGCGGTATATTTTCGGTAGTTTCATTGTTTAGACCTCCTAAACTTAAAACGAACAACATTATTATAATAAGCAACCTGCAAATAAAACTTGTTTCACGCTCTGCTTAGTTCACAAGTTTAACTTTGTGTATGTGGTTAGGCCTCGAAGCCGGCTTCACATTTGGTAATGTATTAATGAATATTAGGCTAAACCCAACTTGCAACTTTGACTTTAGCGTTGAGTTAAGAGCTTCATATATAGGAAACTCTTTGTCCGCAGTATAATATGCCCTTTGTCTATTATATCAGTTATCTCTGTACACATAGTCACCCGTTTCGAAAAGTAATACTTACCTAATACTTAACTAAATTCAAAGTTCAAAGGTGTAATGTCATTGTTAAAGCTTAATCATTTCTATTGAAGTTATTTATAGTAAAGGTGTTATTTAAGCAAGATAACAGAGTTCTGAAGCTCAAGGTAAGGGCGAACTAGTTAATCCTTCTCGTAGCAGACACAAAGCTGTTGATAACTAGAGCAGCAGGCTTGGTCGAAAACTATCAGTGACAAGATGGGTTAGAACAATGGGTCAATTTATAAGATGAAGCGATTTTGGCGAAGCTTGGCACGCGTAGCGATTGGGATGCTGATTATTGTTACGTTTGTAGTCCAGTTACTACGTAGTGCTACGCATACATACTCGTAGCATAAAATAACTGAAAATAATTGTAAATACGCTTGTCAAAAGTGGCTTCTATTATTTTACGTACAGCGTTGTGCAACTATATTATATCTATAGTTCCATTACGGAACTCTTCGAATCGATTGAAATTCAACATTTAAAGTAATTATTCAGTGTGTATGCAGTATTAATGTACGCAAATTTACATGTTTAAAATCATAATAATATAAATCAATTATCAAGAAAACATAGCAAAAGCATAATTTCACCCTTTGAAAAATAAGTATAGAGCCATTCAGCTAAGAATCACGGCGGTAAGATCATTTCCAAATTTTACTAGTGTGAGTCAGTAATTGCCACAGTTAAAACGGATGGTTCAAGACTTCCAAGTCTGCAAGATGTGACGCTGAGCTTTTTGTTGCAGTCAAGCAGTAGAATGGCTAAAGTAGAATTAGAAAAAAGGCCCTACTCGCTACCGCTTATAAAAAACGACAAAACGAAAACTCTAAGGCCAACTAAACTTAAGCCAGTAGCCTGTAATTGTTTTGAGTCTGAGCCAGAACAACACTCTGGCAAATTGTGGTCATTATACATTCTTTTATAACAAGGATTAATTAGGTCTTATTGAAAATATTAGAGGAAATGAGATGTTTTATATTTTTCCTGTTTTTAATTTTAATTTTCTCCAAGGAAAACGCTGGCGTTAGCTATTTTTTTTTGCTTTACTCCTGTTTCTTTTCATTTTTATTTTATAATTACAATTTTGCAGCATTAGCCGAATATTCGAATAAAACATAAATAATGTATTAATAAGCGAATAAGCAAGCGAAAACTAAAGAAAAAATATGTGACTGAAGGAATCTTAAATAAATTTGAATGTCTAGAACGTTTTTTTTTAATTTTTTATACTAAACTGCGTAGCACTTGATCACTATCTCACCTGATGTTAAGTGATGATGCGATCGATGATGGAGCGCGCTTACCCAGAAGATACCTATTCACTCGCGATTTGAAGACCCCTATATTGTTCTTAACGTTAAGACTACCTGTGTTTTTTAACCAACTTACTAAAGGTATAAAATATACAATACAAAAGGTTATATTATATAATACCATCAGCAGTATTATCGCATAAAGCAATCTCTTTCAGGCAACCTAATTGTGGAGTTACGTGATTCGTTATCATCATTTGGCTTAAGCCTTTTTTCGTATCATTGATTCTAATAAAATATAGAACCTTGATGTTATAACGGAGACCAGTAATATATTGCCGATAAAAAATATCCCATTCCCTAACTTTAAACATCGTAACAACAATGGCTGGCTTTTTATCTCGTCTAATTGTGACAGGGGTTTGAATTAAGGAATGTTATTGAGCTTGGTCACAGATGTAGACCTCATAAAATGAGTTTTGCTTGAGGACAGATTAAATGAGCATGCGGCCCTATTTTTAACCCCTAATGGGGTTGTATAATTTTGAAGGTTATCTTAAGCCCAGTGTTTAAAACGCTCTTTCTGGTGTAATATATGGCTAAAAACCATTTTTTTTGTCTTATAGGCTAGCGTTTGACCACTATTTCACCTGTTGGTAAGTGATGATGCGGTTGAAAATGGTAAGCTTGGTAGGCCTAGAATGGGAACTGGCTCTCAAGGATAGCTGCCTAAACACATTAGATGTTTTGGCGACATATTTTCTAACTTGAGGGTGGCAGCTGGCCAGGCGGACACTAGATAGTGTCCTACCGCCATGCGGGGGTTGTTGGTTTCTTAACGATGTTTTCCTTCACCGGAGGGCCACTGTGTAAAGCGGCGCACATAATTTTTTCGCGGGGATTGAACTCGGTACCCTTGGCATCAAAGCCGACCGTTCTCCCATTTACACCACTTAAAGTATTGATGTTTTATTTATTTCAGATAGTCAAGTATTTAACCACTATCTCACCTTATGTAAAGTTGCGATGCGATCGACGATGTAGCACGCTTACCTAGAAGATACCTGTACACTCGCGATTCTGATCGCCGTAGATCGCGTCTGTCTGTCTGTCTGTCTGTTAGCGATAAACTTAAAAACTACTCAATGAGTTTTCATGTTATGTTCACCAACACATAGAGTGGTGATTCATGAGGAAAGTTTAAGTGTACAATTTTTGAAATTTTTGTGTAAATAGATAGATTTCTCAAAAACATATGTGATTTTGCCTACATATATTTCAGTTATATGAGAAATAATATGTATTTTACAAGATTTTATTTAACTTGCAATGTATGTATGTATGTCACTATGTATATTCGGGTGGAATCTTGGAAGATAAATTAGACCCACTTCCCGATGTCCGATTGAACTCAAATTTGGTGATGTATCTTCGGTGACAATCCAATAATATGGTACCATGGAGCTGGTCTGATGATGGAGACGGAAGGTGGCCACGGCATCTCTGTGATAAAACAATATAACCCCACCGAATTTAGGCTCGATTGATTTGTCTTGAAGAGAACTTTACGCCTAGGTGATATCCAGGGTCTGATGATGAAGCTGGAAGGTGGCCACAGCATCTCTGTGATAAATCAACATAACCCTACCGAGTTTGGGCTTGATTGATTCTTCTTGAAGAGAACTTTTCACTTAGATGATATCCAGGGTCTGATGATGAAGCTGGAAGATGGCCACGGCATCTCTGTGATAAAACAACATAACCCTACAGAGTTTGGGCTCGATTGATTCGTCTTGAAGAGAACTTTTCACCTAGATGATATCCAGGGTCTGATGATGAAGCTGGAAGGTGGCCACGGCATCTCTGTGATAAATCAACATAACCCTACTGAGTTTGGGCTCGATTGATTCGTCTTGAAGAGAACTTTTCACCTAGATGATATACATGGTCTGATGATGACGCTGGAAGGTAGCCACGGCATCTCTGTGATAAATCAACGTAACTCTACCGAGTTTGGGCTCGATTGATTCGTCTTGAAGAGAACTTTACACCTAGATAATATTTAGTGACTGGTGATGAAGCTGGAAGGTGGCCACGGCATCTCTGCGATAAAATAACGTAACCCCAGTGAATTTGGGCTCAAATGATTCGTCTTGAGGAGCACTTTACACTTAAATGATAGCCAGGATCTGATGATGAAGTTGTAAAGTGGCCTTGGCATTTCTGTTATAAAGCAACATAGCCGCACCGAGTCGATTGATTTTCCTTGAAGAGCGCTATATATAGATATAGATATAAGAATATTTTAAAACATCATGCCTTCTCTTAAATATTAGGTAGTAGGTAGGTCGTCGGTATTTATACCTACCTACTAAAAAGTTAAAAATAAATTATAAGTACAAAATATTTTTAAAAACAAGCTTTTATCTGGGACAGTGAACTAAAATGTAAAAAATAAATTTTAGTAAGTATTTGGCGTTTAGGTACTTACCTATATTTTTAAAAGCTTGAGGCACTGAAGTCTAGCAATTACCTAGCCTGAAAAACGGGTAGTGCTTCAAGCTTTTAAGAATATAGTTAAGTACCTACACGCCAAGTACTTACTAGAATTTATTTTTAACATTTTAGTTCATTGTCCCATATAAAAGCTTGTAATTATATTTTTTACTTATAATTTTTTACATACTACTTCTATGGAGATACTTCATACATAGTATTTTGTCAACATTCGGTGAACAGACCTAAAAAAAAACTACGAATAGTGAACCTCCTCCTTTTTAGGGTTCCGAACCCATAGGGTACCAACGGAACCCTATTACTGAGACTCCGCTGTCCGTCTGTCGGTCTGTCTGTCTGTCTGTCTGTCTGTCTGTCTGTCTGTCTGTCTGTCTGTCCGTCTGTCACCAGGCTGTATCTCATGAACCGTGATAGTTAGACGGTTGAAATTTTCACAGATGATGTATTTCTGTTGCCGCTATAACAACAAATACTAAGAACAGAACAAAGTTAAAAAATAAAGAAAAGTGTAAAAAAAGTTTTTTACGATAGCGCAGCGCCACCTATCTAGCATCAAAGATGGCGAGCTATCGTCTTTACCTTAATCTGAATATCGGAAGCGGCTTCAACGATTAAATAAAATTTAGTATACCTACAGGGGATTTCGGGGGCGATAAATCGATCTAGCTAGGAGTCATTTTCAGAAAATGTTGTTTTATTCTTGTTTTCAATAATCAACTTTATTGATAATCAACTTTATTGATAATCAACTTAAAATATGACTCTTCCCGACATCTATTGGCGAGTAGAAGTACTGTTTCAGTAAAGCAGTTAGTTGCTCTCAATTAAAAAAATAGTATTATTAATCGTCAATAGATGTCGGGAAGAGTCATATTAGTCTGTTTAAGTGGCAAAAATACCGAGCAAAGCTCGGTCAACCAGATATTTAATAATATTAATTACTACAATTACTATTTAAAAGTGTAATTGGTATGGCGCCAACAATCTTCAATAAAATTCCTAAATCTTTAAAGGACATGGACAATATTATGTTTAAAAATAGGCTAAAACAATTTTTAATTCAGAAATGTTATTATGGTATTGACGAATTTTTAAGTGACAAATTATAATCATTTTTATTATTTTCATGACATTGTGCTGTATCCTTTAAATTTTATAATTCAATTTAGTTTATAAGAATGACCAGTGTAATATGTATTTAAATTTGGATTATATGTAGTGAGTAAAGCAGCGCCATCTGCAAAGTTTGCACGCGTGTTAAGGCAAAACATGACGATCGTTTGAATATTTTGTCACAACTTTTTGTTATACGCATGTTTTACGCAAATAACAATATCTTTATCTTTATCTTATCTTTATTACTGCTATTACTATTACTACTATATAATACTATTCTACCGTTGTGTTAACGTTTACTCAGTTGATGTTAGAAGTTCGTTAGAAATTCGATAGATGGCGTTCGGAACCCTCCGTGTGCGGGACAAAAGTCTGACTCGCACTTGGCCAGTTTTATTTGAATTAATAAATGAAAAACAACTTAATTGCCATATTTTTTCCAACGTTTACAGACACGTAGAACAAGGTAAGATTTTCTGTACACCATCCCCCAATCTCTATAAATTATACTCAAAACAAATCCTAAAATAGACCTTAAGGGCCTTTATTTAAAAGTTAATTCCCTAACAAAAACACGCAATTCAAAAGCACTCAGCTTTGAAATGTTTGACGAAAACGACCAAATCTATTCACGTTGTATGATATAAATAAAGCTGGCCATAAACGGAAAGCAATAAACGATTTGAAAGCCTGCTCATTAAACTTTTACTTGTTATATTATCACGGACGCAGTATAGAACCTGGCAGTAGGTTTTTTTTTATATAGGTATAAAGGTATAGCGTTTGACCGATATCTCACTTGTTGGTAAGTGATGATGCGGTCGAGGATGGTAGCACACTAGACCGACGTTAACGATTGGATGACAGCTGAATGGTTCATTATTATTATTTTTTTTGTTATTCAAAGCGTTAAATTCTGCTTTGGCTATGTTTACTAGATTGTGATTTATTTAATGATTTTGACGTGTATATGTGCGTATATTAATACTGCCTACATACGGTATAAATGCTTTGATTTGATTTGGAACTGACTCTCAAGGATAGCAGTCGGAAGTTCCGACTCGGAACACATTAGATGTTTGGTGAAATATTTTGTCACTTGAGAGAATTTCTTAACTAAGATTTGCTAACTGTTTAGAATACAATACAAAACTTAAAAGACCCCAAATAAAAGTTGATTAAAACAAAAAAAAACAAAACTCTTTGTCGATTACCAAAAAAATATAAACAAAATCTTCAATAATAAAAATAACATGGTAAAACAATCGGTGGTCTTATCACGTCAAGCAATCTCTTCCAGGCAAACATTGTAGGGACTGAATAAATGCATTACGTAATGACTAAGGGATAGTTCAGCTAAATCTATTTTGCATTGCATAAACATGTACAGACAGTTGAGGCTTTAAGAACCCAAACATAATCTTAAATTATTATTTTGGAATATTTAACTCTATGTTATATCACGCAATAAAAGATGAACGTATTTGTATGAAATTTGACACACAATAACCTGGATCAACAGATAGAACACTTTTAACCAACTTTAAAAGGAGGACACACTCCAACAGGTGGTAAGAGCATATTATATCGATTCCCGTGTAATCCCGTGTAATCCCGTGTTGAGAACATCCTCATTTATTGTGAAGTCGGTTAATAAAATTGCTTTCATACCCTGCCCGTAAAATTGCTTACTTACTCGATTAAAAAATAAACACTTCCTGACGAACGCCCATTATTGATAGAAGTGCCATACTACGTTATTTTATACCGTCCCGATGCTTTATGTTTTGAGGTAAATAAGCCATTTTATGTTATGGTAATAAGAGATATAAATGCTTGTTTTACCTACGCCGATCTCGGTATCGGCCAATAAAAAACAAAGTGCTTGAAATTCTTATTGTTTGTATGGTGAAGGGTTATTGAGGTTTTATTGACAAAATATTGGATGAAGCTTGCAATATAAGTTTCTTTTTTGTTTTGGTAAAAAGGATGTGGTATGTAATATCAAAGTTGATAGCTATTTAAGTATTTATATATTATACTAGCAGATACTAGCTGATACTAGCTGATACTCGGGACTTCGTTCACGTTCACCAAGAATTTTGTCACTGTTCCTCGGAGTTATTTAAAAATTTAAAAATCATGACTTTATTTTCATAAAAGTAGGCTATGTTCATCCTCATACTATAAAGTATCTTATTGTTAAATTTCAGTAAGATCGGATCGTCTCTTTAGGCATAGCTAACAAACAGACATAATGACAGAGTTACAAACGTTTTAATAATATTAGTCTGGATATATATTTGTTCGTACAGAAAAATGCTATAAGACGTTTAACCACAGTAAAGGTACGGACACACCGCAGCGTCCTGCGTGCGCGATCTAGGCGGCGATCAGATAGCGCAGTAGTATTTGTACCGACTGGTTCACACCAAACGCTATCAGAAAACAATTGAAAAGTACTGAAATCGCGCCCGCAGATCGCAAGCCGCTGCGTACCATAACAAAACATTTATTTGTTGCATGATAATTATCAACACCAATATTATAAATGCGAAAGTCAGTTTGTTTATTTGTTTGTTTGTTTGTTTGGGACTTCTTCGCGGTCAAACGGCTTGACCGATTTGGCTTAAATTTTGTACAAATATATTACATAGGGCAGAATAGGATATAGGATACTTTTCTTTTGGCTATCGAGTCAGGGGGTCCAGATATTTTTGATTGAATTTTGTAAATATAAGACTTCTTCCCGAATAAACGGCTTGACCGATTTGCCTGAAATTTTGTATGAGTACATGTCATAGGGCAGAATAGGATATAAGATACTTTTTTTCTGGCTGTCGAGTCAGGGGGTCCAGATATTTTTAATTGAATTTCGTAAATATAAGATCTCTTCTCAAATAAACGGCTTAAACGATTTGCCTGACATGTTGTACAAAGACAATTCATAGGGCTGATTAGGATACAGAATACTTTTTGTCTAGCTATCGAGTCAGGGGGTCCAGATATTTTTAATTGAATTTCGTAAATATAAGATCTCTTCTCAAATAAACGGCTTAAACGATTTGCCTGACATGTTGTACAAAGACAATTCATAGGGCTGAATAGGATAAAGGATACTTTTCTTTTGGCTATCGAGTCAGGGGGTCCAGATATTTTTAATTGAATTTTGTAAATATAAGACTTCTTCTCGAATAAACGGCTTGACCGATTTGCCTGAAATTTTGTATGAATACATGTCATAGGGCAGAATAGGATATAAGATACTTTTTTTCTGGCTGTCGAGTCAGGGGTCCAGATATTTTTAATTCAATTTCGTAACTAAAGGACCTCTTTTGGAACATATAAATCAAAATAGATATAATCATGTCATCTAAGTTACAAATTGACTTATATTGTTTATCTCCAAATTTCTGGAGATAATTATTATAGCTCGATAAAATTTGAATAGGACCAAACGGGACACATAATCTTTCAAACAAAAAAAGTTTTTTTTTGTTGTCGTTTAAGATTTGACGGAGTTCTGAGGTAACAAACATAAAAAAACAATAGTCAAATTGAGAACCTCCTCTTGTGAAGTTGGTTAAAAAAACATACAAACGAATTGAGAACCTCTTTTTTGGAAGTCGATTATAAAATCTCTCATATCATCTTGCTCCAAAGCTCCGATGGGTTCGGTACAAACAAATAGGTAATATTACGCGGCTGTTTACATTCCTCCGTCAAATAAACATTGGCTTGATGAGATGGGATTTAACATGTATGTACTTACTTACATGAATATTAGTAAGCTACTTTGGAATAGAACAGCGCGTTCAAAATACGCTGTCACTTTTTTACTTGAAATAAATTAAATACCTATTTAACGATACCCCACTTGACACAGTTCGTCGATTTTTTTTTCATTTTGACCATCATTGTGTTTTGTTGCTGTTGTGGGGAATTTTGGTCTATAGTGTTTTCACAGCGATCTACGGCGATCAGAAAACAATAAATACTCAGATAGAGAACCCGGACGCAGACGCAGGCGCCGCTGTGTGGTCGTACCTTTATTCAGTATATGGGCAAATTAAAAATCTGCACTTACACACGTCAAATAACATTTAAGGTACGGACATACCGCAGCGTCTTGCGTGCGCGATCTAGGCGGCGATCAGATAGCGCAGTAGTATTTGTACCGACTGGTTCACACCAAACGCGATTAGAAAACCGTTGAAAAGTACTGAGATTGCGCCCGCAGAACGCAGGATGCCGCGGTGTGGCCGTACCTTAAATAGATCATATCAATAAAATATCAATAATATATTATTTTAAATATAACAAAAACATAACTAATTGCTTTGAATTAAAAATAAACTGGCCAAGTACGAGTCGGACTCGCACACGTAGGGTTCCGATTGAACAAAATTTGCCGGAAAAATTAAGTACATTTAGTTTTAACATCGATATATATAAATACTAAACATGCTTATTTACTACAACGTCATCTAACGAATATTTAACGAACTTCTAACACCAACTAAGTGAACGTTAACACAATGTTAGGTAAGGTAAACCAGTGTTTTTCAACGTGTGGGTCGCGAGGTCGCGACCCCCTGGTGGGTCGTGAAGCCTTTATTTATAAGGGGATCGCGGGGGGTCGCGAAGCCTCAGTAAAAGAAAAAAACAAAGTTTGAAAATATACTTTTAAAGAAAACATTAATTAAAGAGCATTTATAGGTGTTGTGACTGATAGTGCTTATAATATTTGTTTGAAAAGAAAACTATGTAATTTGATTCCTGTAGGCCACATGAACGAAGCCGCGGGTAGAAGCTAGCAATATGACAAAATACAGATTATAAACAGGCAAGTAGGTCGATTTTTTTTTCATACTAGGGGGGTTGCGTCGCGTCATGAAAAAGGTTGAAAAACACTTACCAGTGTTTTTCATATCAATCGTTCATAGATGGCGCTATAGTAAAAACACGTTTTTTATATGGTGGCCTTTAATTTTTAAATTTGTTCTGTTTTTAGTATTTGTTGTTATAGCGGCAATAGAAATACATCATCTCTAAAAATGTCAACCGTCTAACTATCACGGTTCACAAGATACAGCCTGGTGACAGACGGACAGACAGACAGACAGACGGACAGCGGAGTCTCAGTAATAGGGTTCCGTTGGTACCCTTTGGGTTCAGAACCCTAAAAAAGGAATGGGCCATTCAGCTTTCATCAAAACATCGAACGTCACACTTAATGTTTCATTCCCTTGACTAATGTAAGGTTGCCAACCGTACTATTACGTGCACCCCAATGCATGTAAATCAGACAATTTGTATCCAAAAAATTGTGAATTTATAAAACATAATCTATACTTAATATTATAAAGAGAGAACATTTGTATTTTTGTATTTTTGTATGTTTGTAATGATTTGGCTCAAAATCTACTGAACCGATTTAAAAAATTCTTTCACTTATACATAGAATGGACTTTCGAAATGAAAATAGCCTATATATTATCCCGTTTAAATCAAAGGTACATTCGTGGAGACCAAATTTGCAACCTAAGTCGGCAAAAAAACGGTCGAAAAAACACGTTTCTTACGAACGCTGCTTAATTGAAAATAGATAGAAGAATATTTTTTATGCAAGAGTTGTACAACTTAATAAGACCTACAAAAAAGTCCGCGACAGCATATGTTTATCTCTTAAGGTTGACTCACAGTAACCATTTTAATCATAAAATTTTATTAAGGCTATTTTCAAGTATATAGTATTAATCCTTATCCAAATAATTACATTAATTAGCTTGGCCACATATTATAGATTAAAATTGTCCTTTACAGTATATAATTCAAATGAAAACTCTAGAAGATATCACGAATTACACAAACACCATCGCAAAATTAATAAAATATTTGCAGTGAAACCACAGATTAGGTCATAGTTACTACGAAAATATTATTATAAGCTTAGCTATGCTGTAGATCCCCACCGATCACAATCAATTTGAAGTCAATATAGTATAATATGATCTATTGTATAAAATAATATTCATCTATATATATATAATAATATAATATTTTAAACCACCCCGACTGATCTATGTATAATCTTTTCATTAAAAGCATTCCAATGACTCTAAACACGACATTTAAAATCTGAGGTAAGTTGGTGAGGATTTGAGTATTCTGTAGAGTCCAGGAGATGTCCCAGCATCAGGTCAATGCTTCCATGTTCTTAAAATATCGTTGAAGAAGAAGATTTTCGAATTGATCAGACCTATGAAAGTTGATTTCATAGCGCAATTAACTAGAAAAAAGCTCATAGTTTTATAATTTTTTGGTGGTTTTATTGGTGGTAAGCTACTCTTTGGTAGATTTAATGATCCCACTACCACTATACGAAAACTCATGATTCATGAATGCACATAAAACTTTCATTAGTAGGTATATAGCTAGGATTAGAACCAACGACCGTCGGGTCAGAATCAGGGTAACTATCCTTTACGCCAAAGGGCCGTCCAATATCACTACGTAAGTATTATAAAACAAAGTTCATCACTGCGTCTGTCTGCCTGTTCGCAATAATCTCAATAGCTACTGAACGGATTATCATGCGGTTTTCACCAATAGCCAGAGTAGGAAGGTTTAGGTGCATAATTCGTTAAGGTTTTGTGTAAATTGGATGAAATACGATGATTGTTAAATATGTTCATATTTTATATTTGATGCAACAAACTGATGCAAATTTTGTAGGCATATATGTTCTACCCGTGCGAAGCCGGGGCGGGCTGCTAGTATATTTCATAATTTTGGAATGACTTCTTTATATTGTACTGTGACGTACCTAAAATAGCAACAGTGTTATTATTATTCTGAATCTGGATTATTTTTAACGCTGGCGAAGCTGCGGAGAGCAGCTAGTTTCGTCTCATCACAATCTATTTCACTTACACATTTCTATCTCTGTCACAAAATATCTGATCTTCCAAAATTAATTCGTCACGGTAAATTCTAACAACCCCCCAGCCTGAAGCAGTGGCATTCTAATTCAACTCGACACGAAAGCTAAGATCCAATGTAGAAATAAATTAAATTCTGTATTTACTCTTTCCAAGTGCGGTCGCCAGTGAAAACAACGCAGTTGGAAATATTTCATCGAGCGAGAAACTATAAATCCCCAATGTTTACATGTGGGAACGAGAGAGAGAGGTATAATAGAAATCAAAGCGAGGCGATGTGATGCTGAGACCAATGATTCGGATTGCTTCATTGCATTTGTTTGGTTGTAAATCCTTTGAGACTTTGCTCGTGTTGTATTGTGATGAAAAGCATGATTGGTTTTGCACAGAAGCTGTGCGCTGACCTTTTACTGGTTGGGCTACGATATTGTAGCAATGCATAGTTACGGTTGTTCCAGATGAGCTGACTTTTTAATATGTTATAGGCTAGCGTTTGACCGATATCTTGCCTAGTAGTAAGCGATGATGTGATCGAAGATGGTGAACACGCTAGGCCTAGAATACACTGTCTCTCAAAGGCTGTGTGCTGCCGGAACATCGTAAGGTTATGGCGGCATATTTTACTCCTTGATGGTGGTAAGCTTCTTTTTGGTAGCAAGTCAAGCGAAACATCGATATGATATGCTCTTACCTATGAGAAAAGTTGTTAACATAAATGTTAAAGTTTTATTTTTTTGATGTTTGTTACTTTATCGCGCCATAATGATTTAATAACGTTAAAAAAACAAATATTTTTCTATCGAACTTTCCCTACTGGTATGATCACTGTTTCCAATGGTCCGAGTCCTGAATCAACACTCAGCGAGTTATTAAACCATCGGTCAGTTGTCACGTCCACGCTCCACTTCTTCTCGCTAATTATTTAAACTTACTCTTCTGGAAACTGGTGCTATGAGAGTTATTCTACAAAGGGAACGATCCTACTTTTATTATTCTTAGTTTATTTTTTATGTATGTGAAAGTTTGGATGTGCTATGTTGTTTGGATTGATTTAATTGGGTAGAATACTTTTCAGGCAAAGTAATATATAATTTACCGCTATTATAGGCCGCTTCTTTCTGATATAGCTTAGAATTTGTTTTGCTAGGACAATCAACCACTCTAAGAGTTCGTAGCACGTCGTAGCATGTCGTAGCACGTCGTAGCATGGCCAGTAGCGAGTCAACAACCAATGAACACCAATTATTGTAAATGCAAAAAAGTCTTCTTCCTTCTTTTTACGCTTATACATTATTAAACTTTTCACGATCAAACGGCTGAACCGATTTGTCTTACATTTTGTACAGGGATAGCTGATCGTGTTAAATAGGACATGGATACTTTATATTTAGCACAAGCGAGGATGCAGAGCGCATGTAGTTAAAACTAAAGAGTATTTTAATTTAATTAAATTATTGAAAATAATAAAGCATATTTATTTATTTTTTTATACACCACCGTCCGTCACAGTCACGTATTTCCATTACTGTTCGGTTGTCTGTAAGACATCGCTCTGAGCAATAAGTTCGCCCTTTGCATATCTATAGTGATAAGTTTAGAGTTTATCTTATTAATATTTTTCTGTTCTTTTGTGTGTTGTTTTGCATTTAAAGAGTTTAGGTAACTATCTATCTATATTGATTACATTTTTACCCAAAGGATACCAACGGAACCCTATTACTGAGACTTCACAGTCCTTCCGTCCGTCCGTCAGTCTGTCTTTCCGTCTGTAAGAGGACCGTAGAGAGTATCTTCTAAACATAATAGGTACCTACTGTTATAATGCAGGTGGCCCCCACGAAACACAGTTTGTCCCAAAATAGTTTTAAATATTAAAAACATGACTTACAAGTTGCATTGATCGTGGTCACGAGAAGACTCTATTCGTGACCACTATTAATGCAACATGGTCAAAACGTCGAAGTAAATAAAATGTGTGTTTTAGCGCGATAAGTCCCGAATTTTAATATTTACATAAATATGAAGCACAAATTATGTAACCTTTATTAAAAAAAATGCGCGAACGGATGAACGTGAAATTTGACACAGTTAAAATTTTTATGTAGATATATATTATATAAAGTTTATTTGTAGTGGTAGGACATCTACTAGTCCGCCTGGGGTGGTACCACCACTTTGCCAATTAATTCTCAGTCGTGAAATAGGAATGTTTTTCGGTTGAAATGGCAAGGTGTCAGTGTAATTACAGGGCATGTGAGACTCAACATCTTTATGTCTCAAGGTAACAGGCGCAGTGAAGTGCCATGCAAAATTCTGGTAGTGTAGAATTTTACATGCCGCTGGATCTGTTATAGGTAGACGTCATCGCTTACCATCAGTCGAACGTCGTGCTAGTCCTATTACCTTTAACCAATTTTAATAAATGAAGAAAAAAAGCAAAAAGCATAAAGCATTTTTTACATTATATGCATTATAAATTAAAAAAAAAAAAAAAAATGAATGGTGGTGACGGTCGAATGTCACCCACTGGGCGAACACTAATAAATATATATAACTATGTGTTCAAGTCGTGAAAGTGTGAAGTGTACAGTTGTCTCAAAATAATCCTGAGACCGTAAAACCATAAACCATGCCCTCGACTCCACTCAAGCATCGAACAATAAATTGTATTTACATAATAAATAAAGCAATGAAATCAGTAGTAAATAACAATGAAATTCCCATTGGTTTCTATTGGTACGATTTTAGTAAAGATAAGGGTCATCAAAGTTCCACAAACTATAAAACGCTTATCTATTCCATCTTGGTGCGTGACGGTGTATTATCTAGTCGTTACATTTCATTTTATTCTAAAAGGGGTAATACACCAAACTGAATCAGGGTCCCTAACTCCTTAATCAAGGGGGTGTAAAAAAAAATGAGGCAGTAAGAGTCCCTAATTAGACAGAAAGAGAGGTCACGGTCTGCCTATATATGTGCAGTGTAATAACACGCCCACCCTGAATTAGGGACCATGATTCAGTATGGTGTAATATCCCTTTAATAGATAACCTCATCCTCAAAGCAGCAGAATAGTGAAAGCGTAACACATATCTTGTGAAAACTAGGATGCAAGCGGTTCATAAAAATTATAACACCGTATTAACAAACAACTAAAATGAGATATCACAGTGTTCAAAAACGCATAGCGTCATTCAAAGGAATACATTATGGAAATCACTTGTGTCAAATCTACCACTATGCGTTTGCCTAAGTCATTATAAATACGGCCGTAAGGTTCACCATCATCATCAGCCGGTGTCAGTCCACTGCTGGACGTAGGCCAGTTCCAAGATGCGCCACTGAGCCCGAGCTTTGGGTCTTCCTTTCCAGCCGTAAGGTAAGTAAGTAGTAAGTAAGGTTACTATCAGCTTTTATTTATCTAGGCGTGTTAGTATGTACGTTTGTTTGGGTCAACTCATAGAAGCTAAATAAGAACCACTTCCACAGATGGTAGCAGCATTATATCGATGTTCCACTTAACTTGCTACCAAAAAGTAGCTCCCACCATCAAGGAGACATTCTGTGCCAGAACATTACGGCGTTTCGGCAGCAAACAACCCTTAAAAGGCAGACCATTCTAGGCCTAGCGTGTTCACCTTCTGCGACCACATCATCACTTTAGGCGAGGTTTTTAATAGTATCGTGTTTTAATGTCTTGTTATGTGCAGTTTTATACACTATCTACACTCGTGCATAGAGAAACCAAAGATACCAAAAAGATGTTGAGACGTCTGATTCACGTCCGTACGGGGTGCATCACAGGTACATGCTATATTAATTATTGATTATAGTTACTAACCTTATTTTAAGTATTGCATTTTACTGACCCATGGATCATGTATGAAAATTAAATATATTGAATTGAATTGAATATTGATAAAGATAGCTAAACAAACACATCAATGGCTCCGTAACCATCGGTCAACCGCGCATGCGGCCTAGAGCATTCCCCATTAACAAAAATTATTATAATCGAACTGCAAACTCCTTGGTCGATCTAAAAAAAAACTAATTATTATAATAACGTTTTTTTTAACTATTTTGTAGCATTATTTTATTACGAAATCTGTATCCTAATAAAAATAATTTTATTTCAGTTGTACATGCATAATGTCTGTCATCATGCAATTGTTTATTAAGTTTATGATATGATAGTGTATAAATACTAGCTACGACCCTCAAGTTAGAAAATCTGTAGCCAAACATCTTATGTGTTCCGGCACCTATCCTTGAGAGCCAGTTCCCATTCTAGGCCTAGCGTGCTTACCATCTTCGACCGCATCATCACTTACCAACAGGTGAGATAGTGGTCAAACGCAAGCCTATAAAATATTTAAAAAAACATAAAAATATAATACACTTCCACTAACTCGAAAACAAAATCTAAATATAATATCATACAGTTATGAATACGCAAAGTAACGTGGTTTAACTTCCACACAAGTAAAACTTCAGAGCCCATATTCACGTAACAAAATATAAGATAGGATAGTCAGTCCTTGGCCATCTTTAATAAAATAAAAATCAGGCAAGTGCGAGGTAGACTCGCGCTTCAAGGGTTCCGTACAAACTTATTACATTACTGCTATAACTATGTATAATACGGTTACTTCACCACATGCAAAAAATAAGTTTGTAGGTGTACAAAATAAATGCGTTTTTTTTGTTATTAAAATACATTTTTACGGATTTAAGATTTTGTGTATTTTCTTTACTTTATTGCTGTAAGACATTGCTTATTGCCAAATTTCATGTTTCTAGGTCAACGGTAAGTACCCTATAGGTTTTGATTCCCCTGTGAAATCGCAAGATATGCAAGAATATGCGATATAGATGGTCATATTTTTTGATCGCGTTAACGTCGTACCAATATGATTTTATCACAAAGATATTGTAAATCCAATATTCTAAAGTCAAGTCAAAAGTCAAAGCATTTATTCAGTATATGGGGAAATTAAACATCTGCACTTACACACGTCAAATAACATTAAAAAGATCATATGAATAACAATCATCCTAAATATAACCAAACATAACTCATTGCTTTGAATTAAAATAAAACAAAAGTAATGAGCCATTCAGCTTTTATCTAAACGTAGAACGTCACACTTAAAACAAATGTTCAATTCCCCTGATTAATGTAGGGGTTGCCAACCATACTATAACGTGCATCTCCAATGCATGTTTCAGTACTTCTGACAATATCCAAAAAATTGGGAAGAAATGAAACGTAATAAACAAATTTGATATATATATAAACTTAATACATTACCACGTAGCTGAAAAAAGGATCTTGAGAGACAAATGTATAGACACACAGACGGAAAACAAAGTGTCTCCACAACGGCTCCTTTTTAGGGTTCCGTAGCCGAATGGCTAAAAACGGAACCCTTATAGATTCGTCATGTCTGTCTGTCTGTCTGTCCGTCCGTATGTCACAGCCATTTTATTCCGAAACTATTAAGACTACAGAATTGAAACTAGGTAGGTAGATGTGTTCTGTAAACCGCTTTCCGATTTTTATACAAAAATAAAGAATATAAATGTTTAAGGGGGGCAGCATCCCATACATGGAACTGAAACAAAAAAATTGTTTTTCTTCAAACCTATACGTGTGGGGTGTTTGTGGATAGGTCTTTAAAAATGACATTGAGGTTCTTAAATAATTCATTTCATCATTCATTCATAAAGTCAATCATTTGAAAGATAGGCGCGCCTAAAGTGGTAAAATGTGTCCCCCCCCCCCCTCTAACTTTTAAAGTAAGGGAGTGTAAAATCTAGAAAAAATATATTCTGTAGATCTCAATAAAAACTTTCAACGAAAATTAGTTTGAACGAGATACAGTCAGCAGTTTTTGAGATATAGCGACCGCAAATATAACATTGTTTTTCATACAAACTCTATAAAAAACAAAGTTAATTTTGTAGTTGCAAAAAATCATAGCTGTAGAATATTTTACTGTGTTACAGAACCCTTAGAGTGCGAGTCCGACTTGCACTTGGCCAGTTTTATTCCTTTTAAGGTACGGAATCTTGTATGTCCTAATGCACATTCAACTAGCTGACCGTAAAAGTACGTTCTTTAAGTAACTGATACATTCACATCACGTAGACCCACGTAGCCGTGAAGACGTGAACTCACCTTACCTTGTGTAAAATGAAGTGGCCGCGATTTTGTCTGCTACCCGAGTTTATTACAGATTTTTATATAGGAAGGTGACAAAATTGAATTACCCGCCAAAAATACGTAGCTTTATTTATTTTAGGGAAACTGTTCATTATAGCACGTTGTTTGGTTGGTCAGGGCCAATACTTGACCACTCGGATATATTAGGTATATTGAATGCTCTGTAGATTCATCATCATCATCATAATCAGCCGGTATCAGTCCACTGCTGGACATAGGCCTCTCCCAAGTCACGCCACTGAGCCCGATCTTCGGCTCTTTGTTTTCAGTCACTGCCCACCGCTTTGCGAATGTCGTCGCTCCACCTGGTCACAGGGCGTCCTACGCTACATTTACCGATTCGCGGTCTCCACTCTAGAACCAGTCTACCCCAACGGTTATCGGTCCTACGGCAGATATGACCAGCCCACTGACTGGCACTTCAGTTTGCTTCTCCGTTGTTTGATCTGCTGTAGAATATGTATAATTAATTTGACATAAATCAATACGTACATTGTCAAGGGTTAATAACAACTAATCTACTAATAACTAAATACTATCGATTTTTAATTTAATAATTAAGTTTAAAAACTAAAAAACTCGACTTTACATGCTATGCACAGTCAGTTTTATTAGCAAGTTTGAGATGTGTATTGCCATATTTCTATACTCGTCCGATCTTGATAATATTTACTAACGGATCACACCAACTCAGGCATAGTTAAAGTCGATTTATTACCAGTGACAAGTTTAAAGTGTTTATATCCCTATAGATATTCATAGAATCTCAATTATTTGTAATTATAATATATTATTGAGAAAATGTATACATTGGGTAAGCTATAGCTTACCCATGAAAAGATGATCTTTTGAATCGGTTCACAATTATTGGCGAAGTAATTAGGTGTCAAACACACAAACAAAAACAACATAAAGATGATTTGAAATCCACCTCTTTTTTGGAAGTCGGCAGAAAAGATAAGCTAGTACTAGCTAGATATTAGATTGCACGCCACTTACATGTATGGCAGCTGTCGTGTTATGTATTATATATTAACAAGTAACAAAATTAAAATTTTGAATAAACACCCACGACAATATCCTTTAGAAAATTAACGTCATAGCATCTTTTTAAGAACCACCACTGATTAATTACGAACCGTTCACCAAAATCATACTAGTTTTGGAGTAAAATGGCAACATGAATTTGCACAAACAAATGTTTACTGCAGCGCCCCCTGGTGAGTTGACACCGTAACACCTATTTAAGAACATGCACCAATCAAACACGAACCCATAACTGAAAATTGCATGAAATTCGAACGACTCGTTTGAAGAAAAATGGCAACATCGATTTGCACCAACAAATGATTACTGCAACGCACCCTAGTGAGTTGTCACCGTAACACCTATCTAAAAACATGCATCAATTACACCTAAACCCATAACTGAAAACTGCATCAAAATCGGACTAGTAGTTTTGGAGAATAATGGCAACATGAATTTGCAGACACAAACAAACATAACCCAAACGCATATACAGTGTCCGTTCCGTCGTGGGTAAAAAACATCCTAGTAAAAGCTTGACACAGCAAATATTTTTTATATTGACAAAAAACAGAAACATCTCTAACGAACCAAAATCATGACAACGTTTGGTCCGATGTAGTGAACAGACACCGGCGTAATTAAGTCTTGAAGTGGTTTTTATGCTGATAGATGGTTTGTGTTTCCATCCACTTGATATCCAGTATCCACTTAATGTTAAGTGATGATGCGGTTTACGATTTATCTAAAGGGGGTGATCTATTGGCGTGTAAAACCGCCGGTACGCCAACGAACTTGCGGGCTAAAGGTCTAAAACCTCCAATGGAGCAATTAAATGTCTGCGGACTTAAAAACCGGTGGATTGGCTCGCTGGCTCGTTGTGCATGCTTAAAATTCTAAGTCCACGGTGCAAAAGCTACCATTGAATCTGCTTTGCCAATGCATCGCCAATGAATAACCCCTCCAATAGACTAATTAACATGATATCGATTCGCTGCAAAAATGCTTGCGTAAACTTGCGTAAACTTGCGTAAACTTCAAAATTTTGCTGAACTGACTGCGGTACTTTTTCGCAATTTTTTTAATTTTTATAATTATTTTTTGTAATATTTTTTCGTAGCTGTGGCATCAAATCAAATCTAAAATCCAACAGCAGAAGGTCACACGCACCCCTTGTGAAAAAAATAATTCAATTATTTCTTTTTTTTTAAATTAGAAGTAAAATTAAAAAAATATATGTAATACATTTGTATTATTTTTTTTTTTTATTTTACTTCCGATACATAAAATAAAAAAACGCACGGTGTGTGTTTTCAGCAGCGAACGAGTTAAAATGCTCTTATTATTAAAGCTAAGAGTAAAGTAAATGTGCTTATTCCAAGCCCCGATATACGCAAGCTGGCGGGGAGTGATGGAAACGAATTGCTCGGTGGCGGGCCATAGGAGAGGCCTATGTCCAGCAGTGGACGGAAATTGGCTGATAATGATAACGATGATGATGATGATGAGAGCACCGTTGGTGTTAACATGTGAAAGTTACACTCATAATTTCTACAGGTCTGATTTGAAGTTTTGGTATCATATTACTTCAATAATATTGCATGAATATGGTAACCTGGACTGACTTACAAGGACATTAGACTTCGAGAGCCCCGCCCTGTTGGCGTAAAGTAAAGAAGGCTTCACTTCTAAGCGAGAGGTTGCCGGTTCAAGTCCTAGCACTAGTGATCGTTCTTAGGTCGTGGGAGAATATTTAATCGATGTTCCCCCTGACTTGCTACCAAAAAGTAGCTTACCAACATCAAGGAGAAAATATTCTATATGTAACATCACGGAGTTCCGGCAGCACACAGCTGCCGAGTGAGCTGTAGTAACCACGTGGATGCCGCGCATTTTTTGACTGATTTGACAAAAAAAGAAGAGGTTCTCAGAGAGATTGTACCTCATGTTTGGTCCTATTTAAATTTTATCGAGCTATGACAATTATCTCCGGAGATATAGGGATAAACAATATAAGCAAATTTGTATACTTAGACGACATGATTATAAGTAGCCAGTACTTCACAGTGGCCCTCCGATAAAGGAAAAATATCGTTAAGAAATCAACAACCCCCGCATGGTGGTTGGACACTATCTAGTGTCCGCCTGGCCAGCTACCACCCACGCAGTTAGAAAATCTGTCGGCAAAACATCTAATGTGTTCCGGCAGCTATCCTTGAGAGCCAGTTTCCATTCTAGGCCTAGCGTGCTTACCATCTTCGACCGCATCATCACTTACCAACTGGTAAGATAGTGGTCAAACGCTAGCCTGTAAGATATAAAAAAAACTTTGACTATTGCGGCATGTGAAGTCGGTTTTTTTCGTTTTATACGATCGTACATTATTTTGATGTACCACCAAGGTGGGCTAACGGCGCAAATGTGTCTAAACAATTTCAAAAGTTCTTGAGTAAATAAAAATCTGGAATCGCGTAGTTTTTCCATTTCCGTACGAGCCTTTAATCTTTGTAATATATCGACACTACGCGACATTCCAAACACGTCGACACGTCGCTGGTCTACTGACAGTCCCATTACAATCCGATAGAGATCTCAAGGCTTTTGGATTTTCTGAAGTGTTTTTCAGCGTTTATTTACTAGCATGACCCGTGACTTTGTACGTGTTATTAGAGGTCGTGACTAAAATAGTTGAATAGAAATCGTTTGTCTTTCTTGGAAATGTACTTGTAACATCCACCTCGCTACTGCTCGTGAATTTTATCTTCAATTCCTTTGAGGTGGTTCAATAAAATGAACACATAAACGAAACTGTTTGCCTGAGTTTAGTCCTTCAATAAGTACTTGACAACCGACTTCCATATAGGAAGAGGTTCTCCAATTACTACGTGATCAAAATAAAGGTTTCTAGCCTAGTTTGGATTTCATAAAATTCTATACTCAATATTTATCGGTACCACTGTGTAATTTTAACGTTCTTTATCCATTTTGTAATAAGTTTTTGGTAATAAATATTATCATTTTATTTTCAATTCTTTTGTATGTTTTGTTTTGTACGTTTGTTACGTGATTACTCCGGCAAATCCCATTTAAATATTATCTATATTAGAAAATATTATGTTTCTTGAAGTGTTCTCACGTATTGTGTCTAACAGTATATTTGAAAATGTTTATTTCAACAGTTTTTTCAGAGATCTCAAACTTGCTACTGAATCTGACTGGAACGGCATGTGGTGTCGGTTTTTTAGTTTTGATTATCTTACTTATCCACTTACTACTTATCAATGTGTAGTGATAGCATCTTTTATAAAAGCTTGTGATTAATAAAGCTGAAATTGTATCGACTAAGTATCTAGTCTGTTTTCCGAGAATGGATTGTTTTTTGGCTACAACGTAGTGCAATAAGTACTTACAGGTATATCTAGGACGGTAGACTTCAGAAATCGCCTTGTTCAGTACCTGTAATAAAAACAAACACACCGTTGTTGAAAAAATACTTGTCCATATTTAAAAAACACTATATTGCAAAAGATTAATTGAAAATTATTAAAAATGGTTTAGGTATTTATTAAAAGTATAATTTTATGAAATAAATTTAAAATAAATAAGTAAAAATAATTTTTATTATATTTATATATATATTAAATATTTAATATTAAATAAATATTGTATATATATTAAATAAAATATAAAATAAAATATTTTTTTTTAATTATTATTTTTTTTATTTAATTTTGCATGGTGGTAGGACACTATCTGGTGTCCGCCTGGCCAGCTACCACCCTCAAGTTAGAAAATGTGTCACCAAACATCTAATGTGTTCCGGCAGCTATCCTTGAGAGCCAGTTCCCATTCTAGGCCTAGCGTGTTTACCATCTTCGACCGCATCATCACTTACCAACAGGTGAGATAGTGGTCAAACGCTAGCCTATTACGTATAAAAAAATAAAAAAAAAGATTTTGCACGTTATTGCACTGCGCGTGTATAATTGATACAGTTTTATACGCTCTGTAATTTCACTGGATCCTTTTTTTCTACATTATTGCTAGCATTTGACCACTATCACGTTTGTCGACGATGGTAGCACGCTACGCCTATAATGGGAACTAGCTCTCAAGGACAGCTGCCAGAACACATCAGATGTTTGGCGACAGACTTTTCAACTTGAGGGTGGAAGCTGGCCAGCTGATCAGATGCAAATCTGTGTTTTTCTACCATGCGGGGTTTAAGGGTTTCTTAACAATCTTTTTGCTTCACCGGAGGCCACTGTGAAATGTGAACATACATTTTTCGATAGAAAAATCCATTTGTGCATTAAATATGTCTATAATACGTAGTAACATTAGTGTTCAATAACAAATGGAACATAACAAGAGATGAACAAGCCCATGACCACTATAAAGTAGAGGATAATATGCAATTTTAATAACACTGTCTGGTCTTAGGAAAACAGCAGTAAGGCACTGGCCAGCCAATCTATCTCTAACTATTTCAACTTGTCCTCCAAATTGTAATAAAAAAAATTCCATCAGAAATTGTGTATGTATCCTCTTGATACATATAACCTTTTCCAAAAGCCCCAACAAACACTACAAGGTCCCTGACTCCTGAGAAATCGTCCCTACTATACACTGAGTAAATAATAAGGGTATGAAAATCACAAGTGCTACCATAAGTTAGTAGTTTACGAGACTGGCGGAACCAAAAAGAGTAATAAAATTAGTATAGAAATTTCTTATTCATTGTTTACTACTTATTTTACGTGTTATATAAATTCTTTAATATTTTTATATATGCATACTATTACTTTTTATGTCACATAAAAAAATGTCTTTATTTCTAATACCTTGTAATAATAATCTTAGGCTGAGTTGCACGATCTAACTTTAACCGTATATAAACTATAGCTATTTACCGGTGATTTTATATTCAGTTTGACAGATTTCTGACGTTTGTTATAGTTAAAGTAAGATGGTGCAACTCAGCCTTAATAAATATAATTATGTAGGTCATTTAACGGAATACTCAACTAATTTTCAATTAATATAACTGTACTTTTAATGCAACAAATATTGTTTTATTTTATATAATTTAATATCTACAAATAAAGTAAATTTAAAATAAAATGTTCCGGTATTTGTGGCCACCCTACACGTAGCAAGAGCTTACAATTTGTCTAGGAGATGGAAGATGCTAGTACGTGAGATGAAGTCGAAGAGTCGCGTAGAGAACTGAGTAGAACTTGTATTTCATACCTGGAGTATGGATAAACTAAAATATTCCATTAAAATTGCGCCTTTAGTGTAGTCTTTTATCATCTGTAGCCTACGACAATGGTGCTATGCCGCTACGCTAGTAAATATGGCGTAGAACCTTTAGACCCGTAGAGCAGATATTGCTACTCGTATATTGTATCTCGTTTTAATGTATGTTTAGTTTTTAACCGATTTTGCAAAAAAAGAAGGGGTTTTCTATTCGTCAGAACGTTCTATTTTATGTAATTTTACTGATTACTCGTAAACTTCTGTACCTAGTTGGAAAAAAATTTTTTGTTTGAACAGGTTTATATCCCAGGTTTCTAATGACTCTGACTGACTAAAATTTCACTGAGATATGTTCAGTATCTCCAGAGATATGGAGATAAACACCTCAAACTTGGTACTGAAAATGACTGGAGCGGCATTTGAAGTTGGTTTATTTGAAGAATTTTCATGGATTAAAGTCGAGAACACTCACAATTGCTAAGACACTAATTATCAAACAAAAAAAAAAAAAATCAAAATCGGTTCATCAGTTTGGATGCTACGATGCCACAGACAGACACACACAGATACACAGAACAGATACAGACGTCCAACTTATAAAACCCCTTTTTGTCGAAGGTTAAAAATACTGACTTCACATTCCACGCAATTGACGTCGTCAGTTGGAGCAATGAAGCATTTGCTGCACAATATATAATATGTTTGGATATGGTCATTTTTTAAAATGTATCTGTCATCTACAATACAAAAACTTTTTATTGATTACCAATATTACAAATGATACAAAAATAAAAACAAAATAAAACATTAAAGTATGGCAATACAATCAGCGGATCTACCAAATTAAATATAAATGAACCTAAAAATCACATAAAATAATTTAGAGTTTCTTTACGTACGAGAAGAATAGTTAAAGATCGAGCTTAGTGGCGTGTCTTGGGAGAGGTCTATGTCCAGTAGTGAACTGATACAGCTGATAATGATGATACGTAGGTAATCTATGATACACATACACAAACATTATTTTATCTACCTTACTTTTTGAGTTGAGCATCGTCGTAATTACGACCACGCGGAAGCGTTTTAATTGTAAGTTCAAAGGCTCAAGTCACCTTCAGTTACAGATTATGCCTTTGGCGTTTCCCAAACAATATTAATATCATAAAAATATTCATAAAAATACATTAGAAACCTGATGAATAAAAGAAATCAAAAGTTGCCTACAAATAACAAGCCTACAAGCCCCTGGCATCGATTCCGAAGGAATGAAACCGTCCCCTGAGTATTGTTAGAGCAATTTTTTTTCTGTACCACTAATAAAATATAGAAGAACTCATACACAGCCGGACCAAGGGCGAGGAATGGGGCGAAAAATATTGTTTTTACACTTTTATTATACCAGCATTGCCCCACTACTTCGCCCGCGTTGAAAGTATCCTATAGCCTAATCCATAATACTGGCTCTTCCTGTGCAGAATTTCATCTTAATCGGTTCAACCGTTTTTGACCGTCAAGAAATCCCTAACAAATAAATATACAACATCATTTTCGCATTTATGACACTAGCTGTGCCCCACGGCTTTGCCCGTATTAAAAGGTATATTCTAAAGCCTCTCCATAGTACTCGGTATCCCCATACAAAATTTCAGCTAAATCGGTCCAACCGTTTGAACGTGAAGAAATCCCAAACAAATATACAAACTGACTTTCACGTTTATACTATTGTTGATAATTGGTGTTTATTAACGTTGGCCAACCTCCAGCAAGGTGGGTCGATGATTTAAGATAGCGGGTTAAATCTGGATCAGAGAGGCAAAGGACCGTGACGAATGGCATCACTTGAGAGATACCTACAACCAGCAGTAGGATCAAATAGGCTTCAGATGATGATGATTATTATACATTTAAAAACATGACTAAAACGTAAAAGATGCAATGTAACTTTTAAATTACGTCATTTTATATGTGGCTGGTATTTGAAATAAATCCCTGAATTTGGCGGAATTTGAGAATCGGAAAACATAGCGAGGGACGCCCTATGACCAGGTGGAGTGACAAAGTACGCAAAACGGTGGGCAGTGACTGGATAATTTATGATCGTATAAAACGAAAATACCAACTTCACATGCCGCGATAGTAAAAATATCCACTAGCCATAATCATGTCATCAAGGTATCAAATTTGTTTATATTATTTATGTTCATATCTCCGGAGATATGAACCGGAGATTATCAGATCTCAATAACATTTTAATGGGATCAAACGGCAGACATAATCTCTCAAACAAAAAATAAAATAAATCGGGTAACATTTGACGGAGTTCTGAGATAACAAACATTTAAAAATAATAATTCGAGTAATCAGTCGAATTGAGAACCTCCTCCTTTTTTGTGAAGTCGATTAAAAGAAGAGTCAAAGATCGGGTTCGGTGGTTTGTCACGAAAAAGGCCAAGATTTCGTCTGATTTTGATGATGCTGTGATAGGTACACTCTTTATCCTATTTATTACGGTTGTAAAAGTTACTTGTTGTGCTTCCACTTAAAGTTCCTAAAGTCGCGTCCTCAGTACGCCCACGATCTACGACCTCTCTTGAGGAAAATCGTTGCGCTGAAATTCAGTTACGCATTATATAATAGGGTTTATACTTTTCAGAAATACTGATTAGAAGATACTGAATTATGTAACGAGGCTGAGCTACTTCTCGCCTGCGAAGTTCTATTGTTGAAAAGGCTTTTACAAGATGTTATGTAGGTAGTACTTACTACTCAATCGTATTATACGTCATTATACATTATCCTACTAATATTATAAATCCGAATTGTTAAGTTGAGTTCAAATGTAAGGTTTGATGACGAAGCAATTGCATCTCCTGGCTTTTACATGGCAAAAACATAGTTTGCCCGATGCAGGATCACATACATTTTATAGTGCCATTTAGATGCTTCTAGTGAGTATAGATAGATGAATGGATGTTTGAAAAAAAAACACATCACACAAAAACGGCTGAACGGATTTGGAAGAAATTTGGCAAACATATATATATTTGGTTAACCTGGATTAATCCATGGGATACGTTAAAAAGCGGACGTAGCTAGGGATGTGGTATCGACACAAAAATATCTATGCTATACTCAAAAGTAGTATCGATACTGGTTACGTACTCGCATCAAAAGTATCGAGTTATTCAGGTATCGAGTACTTTTTGTTTCGTTTCTTTTCAGAGAATTAGATGATTCTCCGAAAATCTTTTCCTTTATACCATCAACAAACTGTTTTTCGTCATTAGTAGTTTTATATTGTTGATGTTTTCCTTTATACAATTAACGGTTGGGATCATTTTGCGGTCGAAGTCTATAATACTCTGACTCTCAACGGCTGTGTGCTGCCAAAACTCCGTAAGAAGGTCATGGGTACGAAAATAAGTATTGAGTACCAGTGAAAAATATCGAGTAATACTCAGTATAGTACAAATAAATTATAAGTAAAACATATTTTTAAAAACAAGCTTTTATCTGGGACATTGAACTAAAATGTTAAAAATAAATTCTAGTAAGTATTTGGCGTGTAGGTTAGGCTAGGTAATTACTATACTTCAGTGCCTCAAGCTTTTAAAAATATAGGTAAGTACCAATATTATTCTTTAAAGTGTCTCACACTTTATATTTTTGTAAATTGTTAAACACAATCCAAAATTTCATCGTACCGACGGGACTCGAACCCGCACCCCCCAGATTACACGTCCAGGTGCTCTGCCAATTAAGCCACGGTTCGATACATCGATACGACGAAATTAGTGGATTGCATTTTTTAACCCAATTATGCATTGGTGGCGCCATCTATGACTACTTATTACGTAAGTTAAGTGTAATCCGGGGGGTGCGGGTTCGAGTCCCGTCGGTACGATGAAATTTTGGATTGTGTTTAACAATTTGACATTTTAGTTCATTGTCCCAGATAAAAGCTTGTTTTTAAAAATATTTTTTTCTTATAATTTATTTTTAACTTTTTAGTAGGTATAGATACCGACTACCTACCTACAAGGTACCTAAGTATTTAAGAGAAGGCATGATGTTTTAAAATATTCTGACTCGACTATTCCTATTCGACTCGGTGGGGCTATGTTGCTTTACAACAGAAATCATGGCCACCCTACAGCTTCATCATCAGATCCTGGCTATCATTTACGTGTAAAGTGCTACTCAAGACGAATCATTTGAGCCCAAACTCGGTAGAGTTACGTTCATTTATCACAGAGATGCCGTGGCTACCTTCCAGCTTCATCATCAGACCCTGGATATTATCTAGGTGAAAAGTTATCTTCAAGACGAATCAATCGAGCCCAAACTCGGTAGGGTTATGTTGATTTATCACAGAGATGCCGTAGCCACCTTCCAGCTTCATCATCAGACCTTGGACATCATCTAGGTGAAAAGTTCTCTTCAAGACAAGTCAATCGAGCCCAAACTCGGTGGGTTTATGTTGATTTATCACAGAGACGCCGTGGCCAATTTCCGTCTCCATCATCAGACCAGCTTCATGGTACCATATTATTGTATTGTCACCGAAGATACATAAGTACACCAAATTTGAGTCTAATCAAACATTGGGAAGTGGGTCTAATTTAGCTTCCAAGATTCCACCCGAACAAACATAGTGACATACATACATACATACATTGCAAGTTAAATAAAAGCTTGTAATAAGTAAAGAGAACTAAAGAAAGTATCGGATATACTCAGGTATCGATACTTTTTATTATTATTTACTTTTATTGACGCGGCGTAGCCGCGTCGCAGGCCGCGGAGCCAACGAGCGTCATGCTAATTAAATAACCATATCATAATAGAAATACATAATAGCATGGTGATATTATGTTAAAATCGATAGTCTGACCAAATAATCTTATCTAACAATTACAATAAAATAAGATACATCAGATGGGACGCGTATTTCGCAGCCAATGTATCGGCTAGAGATAAAATGAAGCGGGTTAAAATAGATTTAATTTGAAATAATATCTCTCGAAGGAAGGAAATGACAAAAGATTGTTTACCTTATACGAATATTATTAATTAATTCTGAGTGTTTTCTAGTAGGGATAGCAAAACATTTACGTTTTACAAACTTTTATTTAACTTGCAATGTATGTATGTATGTATGTATGTATGTATGTAACTATGTATGTTCGGGTGGAATCTTGGAAGCTTAATTAGACCCACTTCCCGATGTCGATTGGACTCAAATTTGGTGTACTTATGTATCTTCAGTGACAATACAATGATATGGAGATATATATACCATGGAGCTGTCTGATGATGGAGACGGAAGGTGGCCACGGCATCTCTGTGATAAAACAACATAACCCCACTGAGTTTGGGCTCGATTGATTTGTCTTGAAGAGAACTTTACACCTAGATAATATCCAGGGTCTGATGATGAAGCTGGAAGGTGGCCACGGCATCTCTGTGATAAATCAACATAACCCTATCGAGTTTGAGCTCGATAGATTCGTCTTGAAGAGAACTTTTCACCTAGATGATATCCAGGGTCTGATGATGAAGCTGGAGGGTGGCCACGGCATCTCTGTGATAAATCATCATAACCCTACCGAGTTTGGGCCGATTGATTTGTCTTGAAGAGAACTTTTCACCTAGATGATATCCAGGGTCTGATGATGAATCTGGAAGGTGGCCACGGCATCTCTGTCATAAATGAACGTAACCCTACCGAGTTTGGGCTCCATTGATTCGTCTTGAAGATAACTTTACACCTAGATGATATTTATCGACTTGTGATGAAGCTGGAAGGTGGCCACGGCATCTCTGTGATAAATTAGCGTAACCCCAGTGAATTTGGGCTCAAATGATTCGTCTTGAGAAACACCTTGGAATTAAATGATAGCCAGGATCTGATGATGAAGCTGTAAGGTGGCCATGACATTTCTGTCATTAGCCTCACCGAGTCGATTGATTTTCCTTGAAGAGGACTTTACCCATAATCACATAAAATATCCGTGTAATATTTTAAGACATCATGCCTTCTCTTAAATACTTAGGTAGTAGGTAGGTAGTCGGTATCTATACCTACTAAAAAGTTAAAAATAAATTATTAGAAAAAAATATTTGTAAAAACAAGCTTTTATCTGGGATAAAGAACTAAAATGTTAAAAATAAATTCTAGTTGAATTACCGATTAGTATATAAAAATAAAGAGTGTTTTTTTTTTAAATTTTAGTTGGTTCGAGTCCCGGGCGAAGCAAGCGAGTTTTAAAAAATCTTTTAATGCAGATTTGTTTCTTTTCAAAAATAAAGGAATGTCTCCTTTAAGTAAAATGAGCTAGCTTAAGGATTTAAAGTAGTTTCCCTCCAGGGTCTGAGTTTAATTTCCACACTGTATACATACGTACTATCGGCTCAATTTGTGCGTATCCAGTTTCAAAACATTTTCGGTTGCAAGTGTCGATCTTGGCTAACTCAGCCCATTATTTTTCTAACCAATCAGAAGAGAGATGTCTTTTTTGGGACAAAAACAAAAGGTAAAAAGGTTTATAAATTGTTTTATGACAAACAGATGAGTAGGAAACGTTCATACTCAGTCAACTTCTACTATCTCTCAGTTACGATTTAAACATCAGCCCTTCCTTACAGTCTGTACAATGTATACGGATACAATGTTGCCTACGGTGAGAGTTGTGTATCCGGACACCGATTGTCCTGAAATAGTTTTTATTCAGGAATCGTCCGATTCACAAATGTTGCGTAGTGCAAGAGTGGATCCAGCAACAGCCAAATTTGACGACATTACCCTGGCCCTCTCGGTCCCCAGACCTAAATCCCATCGAGAATTTATGGGCAATAATGGTTCAAATATGGGATAATAGGGCTGAAAGGACCAAAGGCGCACTCGTCGCACATGTTGACCAGGTATGGGAGTCGTTAAGGGGCTCAGATCTGTTCCAAAACTTAGTGAATTCTATGAAAAAAAGGCTGGATGCTGTAATCGACGCAGATGTAGCACTGACCAAATATTAATTAAAATAAATTTCAATATAATAATTGACTTACATTAATATTTGGTTAGTGCTTCATAATTACATTGCACATATCAATAACCAATGTAAACACAAACATTCATTCAACAATTCATCTCTATCGCATAATTATATTGATTATTGTCACGTCGTTCTTATTGTTCCTACCTTATTAAGGTACCTTAATGTAGGTAGGAACAATAAGAACTTAAATTGTTTGCAATCTTGGTCTTATTCATTAATTGTTGAATAAAAGCAAAAATAAAAACTTGAAAAGCCAAAAAATATAATGAGACTTAATATAAGTTCATTAGCATAATTTCACCTTTTCACTCAAACTACATGTCAAATCTAAAAACTATTTCACATCGTCACTAATCATCTCAAGTGAGACGGTGGAAAACACTTGCTTATCTACTCTAAAATAAACTGGCCAAGTGCAAGTCGGACTCGCACTCGTAGAGTTCCGTAACACAGGAAAATATACTATAACTATAATTTTAAAATAAAAAATTAACTTTGTTTTTCATAACGTTTGTATGAAAAACAAAGTCATATTTGCGGTCGCTATATCTCAAAAACTGCTGACTGTATCTCGTTCAAACCAATTTTCGTTGAAAGTTTTTATTGAGATCTCCAGAATATATTTTTTCTAGATTTTTCACTCCCTTACTTTAAAAGTTAGAGGGGAGGGGGGACACATTTTACCACTTTAGACGCGCCTATCTTTCAAAAGATTGACTTTGAGAAAAAATGATTTTAGAAACCTCAATGTAATTTTAAAGACCTATCCATAGTACGTACGTATAGGTTTGAAGAAAACATTTTTACATCTACCTATCAAGTTTCAATTCTGTAGTCCTAATAGTTTTGGAATAAAATGGCTGTGACATACGGACAGACAGACATACAGACACGACGAATCTATAAGGGTTCCGTTTTTTGCCATTCGGCTACGGAACCCTAAACAAGTTAGTCTTTAAGGTTATTAATATGGTTTAATTTTATGATACCCGAAATTTAAAAAAGCTGTTGCTGTAGAAATCATTCCAATTAATTACTTTTGAAACTGTTTTTCTGTTGACTCTACCTACCTACTTCCCAAGTTTGAATTTTGATTTATTATAATGGAAATTACTCGTTATTCGGCAATCGAATGTTTGTTATTACTGTGATGGTATTTTTAAGCTTCAATGATAACTTAGTTGATTGAACCATATTTAATGAAAATAATACATAAAGAAATAAAATTATTTTTTGTCGGTTTGAAAAAAGACATCATTTGTGAATATAGCATTTTTTTTAATATGTATATACTATATAGGTTAGTGCTTGACCACTATTCCACCTTTAGTAAGTGATGATGCGGTCGAGGATGGTAGCACGCTATAAATAAATAATAATAAATAATATTTATTTTTATTTCTCATCACAAAGGTACACATTAGAGAACTTAGTAATATCAGAGACAGATGAATCGCTAAGCCTAGAATGGGAACTGTAGGAACAAATTATATGTTTTGGCTACAGATTTTCCAACTTTAGGGCGGGAGATGGCTAGACGGACACTAGGTAGTGTATTAGCTATGCCAGGAGCATTGTTTTTCCTGCACAGTAGGGCCACTGTGCCAACGCTAACAAAATCAAAATGTAAACAAAATTATTGATGAATAGTAAACACATGAACTGATTTTTAAGTTAATTTGTTACCAAATATTGTTTGTTTAACATGGTGCTATAATAGGACACTATATAGTGTCCGCCTGGTCAAGTGGCTAGCTACTACCCTTAAGTTAGAAAATCTGTCGCCAAACATCTAATGTGTTCTGGTAGCTATCCTTGAGAACCAGTTCCCATTTTAGACATAGCATGCTACCATCCTCGACCATATTATCATTTACCAACAGCTCAGATAGTGGTCAAACACTAGCCTATATATGATATTTAAAAAAAAGATAAAATTAAAAACCTAAACTCACAAAAAAAATACTTGGCACAATATATATTTTTTTTCCATCAATTACAATAATTATTAGCTCTTTTATACAATAATTATTTCATCCATAAAATTCTTCAAGGATACCGTTATCTCTGTACCGTTATCTATGCAAAAAATCCTCACATCAAATAACATCAAAATTGCAGAATAAAGCATCTAATTCTCGTAAAAGGGTATTTCCATTACGCTAAATGCAAATCTCTACAAAAAAGTTCAGGATATTTCTTTGTTCAATGAAAACAAAGATAGCCGTAGCATCAGCATGGCTTCCGTTGAGTAATCCATTGAGGTATACGTTACAAAACAAGAAACAACATTATTAATACTATGTAAGGAGACATTTTACTGAAAGCTTCGTATAATAAGAGTACAATGTAAAATTCAAATAATCATGCTTCATAATTGATACCTTTGTTAATCTGCTTTTTGTGAATTTTAGATTTATTGCAGTCAGTCCTCAATATAAATTTTAGGTTTTCATAAACAATAAAAAACATGGTAAATATCCCGTTGATAGTTCTATGAATAGAATTAGTTCTCAGCTAGACAGATACCAGAAATCTGCCACCATAACATTATAGTGTTCTGGCAGCATACGGCTGTTGAGTACTGGAGTATTCTAGGTGTAGCGTGTTCCAGCTCTTTTTGACCACATAATCGAGGATAGTGATCACCAGGCGAGATAGTGGTGAAACACTATTCAAAAATTTAAAAAAAAATCTTAGTATCACCTCTATGAATTCAGTAATGTTACTCAACCAGCAAGGTTTATCATTTTGTATTCTGTCTTTTTAGTAACCATTTGTAACTCCTTTTTGTTTATCAGATATTTGAAAAGATTCAAGATTTCCGTATAAAAGTTTCTCGAGAAGATTTTCTAGTATTTTTAGCTTTTATTCCATTTTGTTAGTTCACGAAATAGTTTTTCTTGTAAGATTAGTTTTCATTCACTATTCAGTGATGCATTTACGTGCTTTTAAATGTATGCAAAGGTACAATACGTTTTAGTCTCTAGTGTTTTTATAGGAAATTGGTTCATTTTCTATTTTTATATTCCGCTGGGCATCTTCTCTGTATTATTTGTGAAGGGGGACTATTTTATGCTGAAGAGGCAAGCGATTGACCACTTTCTTACATGGTGTTAAGTGAAAATGTGATGTAACATGCGTACCTATTTACTCAATGACTTGAAGACGACTTTTTTCAAAACTAAAACAACCGACTTCAATGCCCCGCGAGTCAATTTCAGTAGCATGTTTGAGACGTTTATTGTCATATCTCTGGAGAAACTAATCATATCTCAATGAGAATAAAATGAGACTACCTCGGAAACTTACCCTACCGATTACAAAAATAATAATTCAAATCGGTTCAGAATTGACGGAGTAATCGAGTAACATACACAAAAAAAAACATTGAAAACCTCCTTCTTTTTGGAAGTCGGTGTTTGGTCGGTCGGTTAGACTTCACTAAAGAATTGTCAATGATGTAATGATGCGGTCGCGAGCAGTGTTATATTTTGTGATAATGCCCCAGAAAACGAACACACTGAGGTTAGACTCGTTGAATATTAATCTTACGGATGACCTACATTCCTGACAGCTTCCTCTTGATATGTAGACTCCCAAAGCCTAGTTGATTGACGTTGGCAATAGAAAGGCTTCTTTTGTATGGCCTCTAGGAAAAGCCGGATAAAATTGACAGGGGAAAAGCTATAAGCTTATTTCAGACTATTCACATGACAAAAATACTTTTCTTGTAGTTAAAAGCTATTGGTTATTTAAGAACTATTATTAAAATGAAAGAACTACGGATCTGACGTATTTTGCCAATTGATTGTTTGAGGTCTGGTATGTTTCCTGCTTGCCGTTTCGGCTGATAATCCAAAAAAATGCTTTTTGTAGGTTGAAATAGCAAAATATTACGATTTTTTTCAGCAGTGTTTGGTTTTAATATTACTTTACATCGGGTTGGATTATGGTAAAGAGCTGCCCAGTTTGACATTAAAAAAAAAAACAAAACAAACGGCGTCTCTCTACTTTTATCAGTAGATCTAAACTAGACTAACTATTACAATGTCAATAAAACAATACCGGCTTTAGTCAATGTAATAAATATACTGCAGATACCACAGAAATATAAATAATAACGTAGGCCGATACGATAAGATAATAAGAACGACAATAAAATCTAACTAGAACCATCTAAGTACCTAATATAGGCCAGTGATAGAAAAGTCAATGAACTCAAGTTTTATATCTATTTGTCATTGTCATAGCTTCATTCCTATAATAAGAACATGTCAGTGAGTTTTTCTCCGTAAAAAAAATGCTGAATGAACTACTTTTCTTTCTTACGACAGTGATATGAGTTCAGTTGCCTACTGAAGGAAGAGCTCAGACGTTTTTTTTATGATAGCACTTATTAGAACTAGTAAGACGCTTGACTGTTGGCGCGAGGTCTACAACTTACAAAGCCACTAGTTTTTGGTGTAATCTGCAATACCTAAAACTAGCTGCACTCCGCGGCTTCGCCCGCGTTAAAAAGTATTTTATTCTACTAAGATATATACATAAGATGTGGCAAAAAAATCCCGGGGGAGTGGAAGGGATAAAGGGCGTGAAGTTTAGAAAAGGCATGCGAGGTCTACTTTTCTCACAAAACTGCTAGTCTATATAAATGTGGCGATACCTGAGCAAACTTTCAGCTAAACCGGTCAAGCCGTTTGATCGTGAAGAAGTCCCAAACAAACAAACAAGTATACAAACTGACTTTCACATTTATAATATTGTTCATCATTTAAGTGTAAAGTGCTCAAGACGAATCATTTGAGCCCAAATTCACTGGGGTTACGTTATTTTATCACAGAGATGCCGTGGCCACCTTCCAGCTTCATCACCGGTCGCTAAATATAATCTATGTGTGAAGTTCTCTTCAAGACGAATCAATCGAGCCCAAACTCGGTAGTGTTTTGTTTTTTTATCACAGATATTCCGTGGCTGCCTTCCAGCTTCATCATCAGACCCTGGATATTATCTAAGTGAAAAGTTCGTTTCAAGACGAATCAATCGAGCCCAAACTCGGTAGGGTTATGTTGTTTTATCACAGAGATGCCGTGGCCACCTTCCGTCTCCATAATCAGACCAGCTCCATGGTACCATATCATTGTATTGTCACCGAAGATACATAAGTGCACCAAATTTGAGTCCAATCGAACATTGGGAAGTGGGTCTTATTTAGCTTCCAAGATTCCACCCGAACATACATAGTGACATACATACATACATAAATACATTGCAAGTTAAATAAAAGCTTGTAAAAAAAAGTACCGGCTAAATGTATTAAATAAAAGTTGAAAAAACCACTAGATGGCGTTTGTGCCGGCATTGGGCATGATGATATGAAGTTAGTACGACTACTACGTAGAAGTGATATGTAGTAGTAGTATAGTGAACACATTATCCTTCTGACTACAGAAGCGCCACCTAAATGATTCTTTCAGTTCTTCCTGACAAAATTTTTTCAACCGATTTCCAAAGAGGAGGAAGTTCTCAATTCGTCTATATTACATTGTATATAATATTTAAATTTAATAAAAATATTTTCGCGCTAGTTCATCACCCGCAGGCTTAGCTGAAAACCAGCGTCTAGGTGTGTAACCCCAGACATATGTGCTGAGTTAAGCCTTTTTGGCACCTCACTTCTCATAAACTTATTTTAAAACCTGTGTTCTTTCTTCTTTTGATGTTTTACATTATTATTATAATTAATTAAATTTGTTACTATGTGAGTTTTTGCCAAATAAACGATTTTCTTTCTTTCTTTCTTTCTTTTTTTATATGTATATAATAATTTTATTTTTTCTATGTGTGTTACGCGATTTCTCCGCCAATTGTGAACTTTGATTTGAATGATTATTTTTTCCATAGATAGGATACATCTCCACGGTGGTCATGTTATAAAATTTCTTGAGATCTGATGAGTATCTCCAGAGATATGGAAAACTATCTTTATTATGACGGACACTCTATAATAAAAACTTTACTAATATAAGGCTGAGTTGCACCATTTTACTTTAACTATAACAAACGTCAAAAATCTGTCAAACTCCATATAAAATCACCGGTTGACAGTAATAGTTACGATTAATGTAAGATAATGCAACTCAGCCTTATTCAATGATATGTTATATAACAATACATTTCTAATAGCTCAATAAATATGAGCCAAATCAGAAACAATCTTTTTCAGAAGAAGAGCACTTTCTGAGAACTTTGTTAATAATACACAGGTAAAGTATCGGCCCAGCGGTGGGCAAACTAAAGCAATTTCAACTTTCGGTTTACTCTAGTCGTAATCGTTGTTAATTAAGTAGCTAAAACTGTTTGTAAATAGTTCTTAATTGATTTCATTTTGAAGGGTTCGGGGATTTTGTTGTAACTGGTTTATACACATAAGAGGTGAAGTTCGCCAACTTTAATGCCTTACCTAGCGACTCTAGGTTAAACAACGAGTTAAGCAGGCGTAGAGCTGTTTTCACCGTGGTTTAAATTAGAGTAGTTCGTCTTTTTTAAACCGATTTAACTAAAAAAAGCGGAGGTTCTCAATTCACCTGTATTTTCGTATGTTTCTATGTTTATTACTTTAGAACTCTGACATTTCTTAACCGATTAGGAAAATCTTTTTTTTGTTTATATAATGTTTATTGAGGTCTGATGAGTATCTTCAGAGATATGGTGTTAAACACCTCAAACTTGGTACTGAAAATGACAAGCGCGGCATTTGAAGTCGATTATTTTCGTTTTTTAAACGACCCTAAAATATTTTAGGACCCTAATTTGTCTGTTATGGAATTTACAAACAAGCACGTTCCATTATCTAAAACCGCATAATCACTTAACATCAGCCGAGAAAGTGGTCAAGTGTTTGTAATACCGTAATTTAAAAAAAAAACTATGCACAAATTGTCCTCTGAAATCTGGTAGCAACATTCGTTCTGAAAAATATACTAACATATTACAAAACTATCTCGCATTTACCTGTTTATTGTTTAATCTACAAACTTTAGTAGTGTTACTTTAGTTTAGTTTAATTTATTAAACCAATTTTTAATAAGCACTAAACAATGTCAGCTTCATAGTTCATAATTCAGTTGAGTAGTTTATTATTTACATTTTTCCACACCACACGGGCTGAAAGTTCGAGCAACAAACTTTAATAATAAAAGGAGTTGGAACATAATTTACACTACGCTGCACTCCCTTGCGACCCGGCTTTAGAGCCACTATGGCATGATAACAAAGATACATATACTTACTAACATACACAAAATTTGAAAACACAGATTGGGGTAGACTGGTTCTAGAGTGGAGACTGCGAATCGGTAAACGTAGCGTAGGACGCCCTGTGACCAGGTGGAGCGACGACATTCGCAAAGCGGTGGGCAGTGACTGGAAACAAAGAGCCGAAGATCGGGCTCGGTGGCGTGACTTGGGAGAAGCCTATGTCCAGCAGTGGACTGATACCGGCTGATTATGCTGAGGATGATACACAAAACAAGGGTGGAAAGTACCCTGTATTATTTACCATACATACACACATACATAAAATCACGTAATATTTTTTTCGTTGGGGTAGGCAAAGACTACTTTGTCTACATGCTACGATCCTGAAATACCTCTTTCGTTTCTTCCACTTTCATGAGCGCCTTTATATATGCTCGCTGGTTATAGGTACTTTTGACTTAACCTTTCTTGAAAACTTCTCGGATCTGGTCGTGATACGTTCGCCTAGGTCGGCCTCTACCGGCTGGCCCACATTTTACCATGATATAACGAATACATAGTGCTTTATGTGCATAACACTATACCTACGCAAATATGGTTTGAAAATCTATAACAGGCACCAAATTCACACGCCGTGAGATTCAGTTTCAATTGCAAAGTATAGTATAATTTCTCTTTGTGTGTCTAAAGATATTCAGTGTTAAGTTAAATTGTATATGAAGCCAGCTTCAAACTAGGTGATCTTTTACGAACCAGAGTTCACAGAGTTTCGATTCGCTGTGTGTTCAAAACTGCGGCATAAGAATTTGCCACAACGCTGTAACGCTTATTAAACTATAAGATTTAAGTTCAAATAATAATTCAGTCAGAATCGATAAAACGCCTATACCAATCTAGGTAGAGACAGTTGACAACCCATTAGTAGTGTTTTTTTTTATCTTACTAGCATATACTATATACATAGCATATATTATGTGGGTTGCACATTACTAGTAGTCTTGTTAACCCCGCTAAATATCTGGAGTGGGTTCACGTCAATAGTGCAATGGGTGGGGATGGAACTCACGACTTCTCAATCGCCAGGCCGACAGCTTAGCTATTATTATGCTATTGCGGCTTTCAGTATTATAGTCGGCAGGTACTTTATAATCATATTTAGCACTATATTATATTCGAAGTGTTACACACTTTATATTTTTGTACATTGTTACACAAAATTATCGTCGTATCGCTAGTATCGCACCGTAGTTTGATTGGCAGAACACCTGAGCATATGTTTCCAAGGGGTGCGGGTTCGAGTCCCGTCGGTACGATGACATTTTGGATTGTGTGTATTATATTTAACACTAGTTGTATTATCTACTACTACATCACATAAGGGCAGTAATTTGATCAAGAATAAACCCAATACGAGACCTGTTTCAGACATGCAAACAATAGGCAATTCAGATTGGGTAACAATTATGTATCTATTACATTTATACCATTACTTATGTTCTATCCCGTTGACGGGAATATGTATTATGATTTTCATCAGAATACTCATGATATTTGAAATATTTTTAAATCGGGTTCACGTAATTGGGATTAAATGTCACCTGCGTCATATTTCAATCTTCCTTATTTTATGGACTCCATCTACAATGGAAACGCAGTGAATTTGTGTGCACAAAGAAACATCTTTGAGTAGATTTTTTAAATGTTATTACCGGCTCTACCTATAGTCGAATTTTGTCGACCTAGGTTTCGAGCGAATCCGTCGCTCTTCCTTGGGAGTGAAGTCACGATGTTCTCTGACAGAGAATTTACATTATACGGAATCGGTGCGTTGCAACGGTCATAAAATTTACGGATGTTACCACGTACTGAATGTGTGATACACACATATCGCGCTACAAAGGTCAAAACACACGTTATTTAATATCATGACCTACGAACCGAGCAATTCTATATACTAATGCGTTTTATTTTAATATATTATAGAGTAGCATTCCACCACTATCTCGCCTGGTGGTAAGCGATGATGTGGTAAAGGATGATGAACACGCTAAAAATATATGTTAATTATTTTTTTTTAGTTTTTGTTCATCAATTTCTGAAAAAGACATTTGATTTGATTGTTGAATCGTTACGTGCCGAAGCTCGTTGCGCGAGGAGCGTCCAGTAGTCGTTGCAAAATTCCAGAAAAAGGAGATCACATATGTCCAAAACTGGTTTAAGCAATTTCGATAGCAAAACCTGTGAGTTTTACAACCGTTTTAATAAGATATTTTATTACTATAAAAATATTACACAAATCATAAACTTATCCCATTTACATTCTTTCTCTATTTTATCTCTCTATATTTTATAACTACACTACATGTAAAGCTGTAACGCACTATAGCAAAAGTTTCGGTCAGACACATTTTACCGTCTAGCCCACATTCGTCAAACGCGCGATAAAGAATATAGTTGCAATAAAAAGCTATGCTTGTCCATTATGTGATGTGATGAACATTTCTTCAAGTACCGAGGGTAACATTTGATACGGGCTATATTTAGAAAACACGGATAAAGTTTTCAATGCGGGTAAGCTTTTGCACGTGTATTCTACAAGAATACAGACAGAACATTTTGCACAATAACAACACTACGAACTACAATACAACACAGTTGCTATGGAATAGGGTTGGCATTACTAGATTTTGTATTATATATGGTATAGCGCAAGCATTACGTTCGTGTGATAGTGAGCTATGCGGTCTACCAATTGTTTGTTGTACAAAAATAAGTTCTAAAGGAGGACTTAAGGTTTAAATATTCCAAATCGACAAGTTTTTAATTGAACAGCAAACAATGAAATATTATTTGTTTTGATAAGAAAAAAATATATGATATAGTTCAAGAAACATTCTTGATTATTAAATGGTTAAAAACACAATATTTACGACTTCACTTGATCATAAAAAATTACGAAAACAAAGATGTTTGTAGTTTTTTGGGTATTACTTAAAGTACATTAAACTCTGACTCACAAAAATAGGCCAAAAATAAGAAAAAAAATTAATGTATATTTAATGGATAGTTTTTTTGTAAACAGTCCTTATTTTTTTAACATTATATTATTAACATAAGGCGTCTTCAAGGTAGGACCTGCGTCACTTTTGCTAGCTGGTTGCCAGTTCCCCGCTACGCGATCGGTATATCCGTCACGGAGAAGGAGGTATCGCTAAATACCTACTACGCGCTGAAATATAGTGGCCTTAATGCTAAAAGCATTTTATACTAGTCTTAATACACGAACGGGATTAAACACATATCTGCAGTGGGTTCAGGTCAATAGTGCAATGGGTGGGGATCAAACTCACGACTTCTAGATAGCCAGGCCGACGCTTTAGCTATTGCCCCTAAATACATATGCCGATTTTACATATTATGTACATTATGAATGTAATTTTTGATCATTTGTTTTGTTGAAAATTACATACTTTTAAAATAATCAAATCAAATAGTCAAAAATAGATATTTATAAACTTAAATGAAAAATCAATAATGTTATGAAATTGTGATAGTACATTAAACTAATGTATGACAGGATTTTTGCATACCTATCTACGCACAGCCGATAACTTTAGACATCTAACAATTTTGGATCTCACACGCTGTATAATTTTCAGGGACTTTATTGTCTTTGTTCTGTTTGTTAGCTTGTCTTGGCAGTTGTTGATCTTGAAGCGACATCCATTGCAAAATTCCAGAAAATTACAGATCAGCTACCATTAGTCGTACTAATTTATATACACTAATATTTTTTTCTTATACCATATTAAAATTACATGCATGCTTACGCTGTTTGATAAATTAGTTTTGATTGTAAAGAACGACGTGATGTGACAACCCTGATTTTAAAGTTGTAACGTCACGCTTTGCTTGAAAACTGCTGCAACCGCGCGCTAGTTTCTTGTGTTCACAGCTTAATAATGTGTTTTAGACTTTTTGGTACAGCTGCGACACTAAAGCTTAGTTCAGACAATGCCATAAATTACGCGACGGGGTTAAGAACTATAAACAAGAAAGCGGTACTATAATTCATCTTGCAATTGCCTGCATCATTACGTTGAGTTCATGTTTTTCAATCTTTTTCTTCTAATACTATAAGAATATTTGTCCTGATATACTGACTGACTGACTTGACGCAGAGACTTAACGTACTTACGTAAGGGTGTACTAAGAAAAGATTTTCCAAAATTCACTTCTTAAAGGGATGGAATGGGTGTTCAAAGTTTGTAGGGAGAAACAAGATTAGATAGTCTTTTTATTCGAAACTTCACGCAAGTGCTTCAGTAAATAAATAAGTAAATACGTATTGTAGGCTTTTTTTAAATTCCACCCCTAAGAAGGTGATATGGGACAACATTGTCTCATTGTCTTTAAATCAATATTGTTTCCGATTGCGCTGAAATTTGGCATGCAAATAGTTATTTTTATATAGTATATTTTTAGATAGTCTATACTAATATTATAAAGAGAGAACATTTGTATTTTTGTATTTTTGTAATTATTTGGCGCAAAAACTACTGGACCGATTTAAAAAATTCTTTCACTAATATATAGAATGGACTTTCGGAATGAAAATAGGCTATGTATTATCCCGTTGAAATCAAAAGTACATTCGTAGAGACCTAATTTGCAACCTAAGTCGACTAAAAAACGGTCGAAAAAACACGTTTCTTACGAAGGCTGCTCAATTGAAAATAGATGGAAGAATATTTTCTATGGATGAGTACTACAACTTAATAAGACCTACAAAAAAGTCCGCGACAGCATATGTCTATCTCTTAAGGTTGACTCACAGTAACCATTTTAATCTTTAATTTGTTGTTAAAAAATATTACATAACTTCCAAGGCTATTTTCGAGTATATAGTATTAATCCTTATCCAAATGATTACGTTAATTAGCTTGGCCACATATTATAGATTAAAATTGTCCTTTACAGTATATAATTCAAATGAAAACACTAGAAGATATCACGGATTTCACATACACGTATCGCAAAATTAATAAAATATCTGCAGTGTAACCAAAGATTAGGTCATAGTTACTGCGAAAATATTATTATAAGCTTAGCGATGCTGTAGATCCCCACCGATCACAATCAATTTAAGTCAATATAGTATAATAATATATTTTTACTGTATAAAATTATATTTTATAATATAGTTATGATCTATATATAAACCACCCCGACTGATCTATGTATAATCTTTTCAATAAAAGCATTGCCATGACTCTAAACACGACATTTAAAATCTGAGCTGTAAGTTGGTGTGGATTTGAGTATTCTGTAGAGTACAGGAGATGTCCCAGCACCAGGTCAATGCTTCCATGTTCTTACAATATCGTTGACGAAGAAAATTTTCAAATTAATCAGACCTATGAAAGTTAATTTCATAGCGCAATTAAGTAGAAAAAAGCTCATAGTTTTATAACGATTGAACAAATTTTCATGAATCAAAGCTTAGAACACTCTCGATGAAGACATCTATTAAACAAAAAAAAAAAACAATAATAAAATCTAAATCGGTTCATCCGGGTTTCATCGGGTTGGGTGCTAAGATGCTACAGACAGACAGATACACACGTTAAACGTATAATACCCCTTCTTTGATCCCATGATTTGATTGATTTTGATTCCTTGTTCCCACTACCTCTGTACGAAAAGCCATGATTCATGAATGCACATAAAACTTTCATTGGTAGGTATATAGCTAGGATTAGAACCAACGACCGTCGGGTCGGAATCAGGGTAACTATCCTTTACGCCAAAGGGCCGTCCAATATCACTACGTCAGTATTATAAAACAAAGTCCATCACTGCGTCTGTCTGTCTGTTCGCAATAACCTCAATAGCTACTGAACGGATTATCATGCGGTTTTCACCAATAGCCAGAGTGTTTATGAGGGAGGTTTAGGTGCATAATTCGTTAAGGTTTTGTGTAAATTGCTTGAAATATGACGATGATTGTTAAATATGTTAATATTTTATATTTGATGCAACAAACTGATGCAAATTTTGTAGGTATGTTCTACCCGTGCGAAGCCGGGGCGGGCTGCTAGTTAGTTATAAAATTCGCCCCTTAAGGTACGGACACACCGCGGCGTCCTGCGATCCGCGGGCGCGATTTTAGTACTTTTTAATTGTTTTCTGATCGCGTTTGGTGTGAACCAGTCGGTACAAATACTACTGCGCTATCTGATCGCCGCTTAGATTGTGCACGTAGGACGCTGCGGTGTGACCGTACCTTTAAGGAGATGGAACGGGGATTCAAAGTTTGTATGGCGAAATAAGATCAGATAGTCTGTTTTATTCACAACTGTACATAAGTAATTCTTTAAATAAATAAGTTAATTCGTGTTGCAGGATTTTTCGAAATGGGGTAGGTAATAAAGTCTGAAAATCAAAAGGGTTCTTCGAGTTTTATAAATATGAATCCCTATTTCCCTTAGTCACGCGGTAACATGATAACGGGTGAACCGATTTGGCTAATTCTTTTTTAATGTCTTTTATGATAGAAAAGTTTTTACAAAGAAAAAGTTTTAAGTAAATAAAATAATTTTTTAACGCCACTTCTAGTTATATTATATAGTATTTGAAAGGTACACTCACGGGTTTTATTTTCAAAATTTCTTTGACTAGTTTCAGGTTATATTGACGCCTTTCTTCGGGAAGCCACGAACTCGAATATTTATTTTGTCTCAAAGAGTATATCTATCTAGGGTATCTTATAACATTTCGTATGCAATTCTATGCAATCTTAAATATTATCTAATACTATAAGAATCTTTGTCCTGACATACTGACTGACAGACAACGAACAGCCTAAACCCTTGGTCGTAGAGACTTGAAATTTGGAGGGTATATTTGTCTTAGTACGTAAAGGTGTACTAAAAAAGGATTTTCCAAAATTCACCCTTTTAGGGGATGAAATGGGGGCTCAAAGTTTGTAGGAAGAAACCAGATTAGATAGTCTTTTCTATTCGAAACTTCACACAAGTGCTTTAGTAAAAAAATAAGTAAATACGTGTTACAGGCTTTTTCAAAATTCCACCCCTAAAAAGGAGAAATTGGGTAACAAAGTCTGGAAACCAATATTGTTTCGGGTTGCGCTGAAATTTGGCATGCAGATAGTTATTACGACGTTAGTTCCAACTGAAAAATGATTTTCTAAAATTCAACCCTTAAGGGGATGAAATGGGGGTTCAAAGTTTGTATGGAGGAACAAGATAAGATTGTATTTTCTGTTCGAAACTTCACATAAGAGCTTCAGTAAATAAATAAGTAAACACGTGTGGCAGGCTTTTTATAAATGCCACCCCTAAGAGGATGAAATAGGGAAAAAAAGACTGTAAATCAATATTGTTCCGGATTGCGCTGAAATTTGGCATGCAGATAGTTATTATGACGTTAATGTTTGTTTTAGAAAGGATTTTCCAAAATTCACCCTTGAAGGGGTTGAAATGGGGGTTCAAAGTTTGTATGGAGAAACATGATTAGATAGTCTTTTCAATTCAAAACTTCACACAAGTGCTTCAGTAAACAAATTTGTAATAACGTGTTTCAGGCGTTTTTAAAATGCCACCCTAAGAGGGTGAAGTGGGGTAACAAAGTCTGAAAATCAATATTGTTTCGGATTGCGCTAAAATTTAGAATGCAGATAGTTGTTATGATGTAGGTATCCGCTTAGCAATGATTTTCTAAAAATTCTGCCCGGATATTACTTATTATTTTTAATTATATATATAAACTTATGTATTTACTTAAGTACTTCTGTGAATAAATGAGTAAATACGTGTTGCAGGATTTTTGCAAGGGGTTGGTAAAAAATCTGAAAATCAATATGGTTTTTCGGGTTTTATAAATATTAATGCCTATTTCCCTTAGTCACGCAATAACTTGAAAATGGGTGAACAGATTTGGCTTTTACTTCTTTGATGTCTTTTATGATAGAAAGGTTTTTACCAAATAAAAGTTTTAAGTAAGTAAAAGAAGTCTTTAACGCGGGCAAAGCCGCGGGGCACTTCTAGTCTATAATATTCCTTAAGATATATTGAACCTAATAGAACTAAACAGCTCAACAACGTGCAAAGGAAAATCACAATATGAAGTCGGCCCTTTTTATTTTAAGCTTTCCGAATAGAATAGATTATTTTTGTAGAGAACCCTCAATACAAAAGAGGTATTCCCATATAAACAGCAACGATAAATTCCGAACATCAATAAGAATAACAAGTGATGTTTAGTTAAAGTACGACAAAGATACTCCGTTGTTAGAAACTGCTATTTTATTGTGTTCACTGGTTTATGCAGCGGCAAGTTTCCTAAAGAAACACTCAAAGGCAAATGCAATATACAAGGAAAATTAAAATACATAGAGCGGTGGTACAGTTTCTCTTCGCAATTTCGTCTGTTGAGAATTGCGATTCTTGCACGAATAAATTTAAATAAAACAGAAACTACTGAGTTTAGAGGTGAAACTATTATACATACATTTTTAGAGTTAATGTAAATAGAATATATAGTGTTCTATCTTTCATCTTACGGCCGCGGCCTTACGGTAAGGTACACTACCTTACCGTAAGGCCGCGGCCGTAACCGCGGCGCCCGCTTACCGCAAATAATTATGGCATTAAATGACTGTCAAAATTACCGCGTGAAGTGGCTAGAGTAGTAATAGTAGAGTTTATTTAGATAATGACACTACCGTCATATGCTATATTCATAGACTTTGTAAAATTATGACCACAAATCGTGGCTACACCTAGTTGTTGTTTTAATTGTGACAATAATTATTGCCATATCACGGTAGTGTAGCCGTCACATGAGAGATTAAAATATTATATTTATTTATAAAGCTGATCAAATGAACAAAGAGTTGTATAAGATGTAGTCAATGGGACCCATGACTAAATATAATTTTATTCACACTTAAGATCAGGTTTCAAATCTATGTATATTTAAAAAAAAATATGTAGAGACCCTAATAATTTGGGAAGCAAAAGCAAAATAATGACCGCATATTTATGTATAATTAGTGCATTCATATTTTACCTTTCCTAACAAAACTGCAGGCAGATGGCTTATCTATTATATACAGAATATTCAACTTAATTGGCCTGCAGGGGTACCTTCAGTTACAAGGGGATTCGTTCAAACATCAACTATTTAACTATCCAACCCAAAGTTTGATTAAACTCTGGTTAGTTGAAGCCGTGATTAACCGTCTTGTTAATTTGGCAGTTCCCTGTAGTTTAAACTTAATTATTAATAAAATGGGTTATCCGTTGGTATTGAAAAAATTGTAACTTTGAGCTCATAATGAAACAAAAAAGAGGTACCTCTTTTCAGGAGCCTGGCGTAAAGGCAAAATGAAGCATGGATTTTTAACCGACTTCACAAAAAAGGAGGAGGTTATAAATTCGTCTGTATACTTTTTTTTTGTGTGTATGTTACGCGATTTTTCCATAAATTGTGAACATCCGTTCAATCGTTGTTGGTATTCAAATGGTTCTTTTTTTAATAGGTAGGATACGTTTCCGAGGTGGTCCCATTTTAATGTTATCGAGATCTGATAAGTATCTCCAGAGATATGGAGATAAATACCTCAAACATAGGAGAATGTACTGGTTTTAGTAGAAGAGTCCCAAGAAGATTATACACAATGGAGGTTGCTATTGCATATACTTTTGAAGACTAAAAACTATGACCTTGAATAATGTTTTTACATCTTTATTCTCGTTGATTTTGGTTTTTGACAGATATTCTTACGGTTACTGTGAGCGAGATAGAAATAAAGGTGTAGATACGTTTTAAAAAAAAAAATATATATCTTATCGGCTAGCGTTTGACCATTATCTCACCTGTTGCTAAGTGACGATGCGGTCGAAGATAGAGAAGTGGACTAGAATGGGAACTGGGTCTCAAGGATAGCTGCCGGAACACATTAGATGTTTGGCGACAGATTTTCTAACTTGAGGGTGGTAGCTGGCCAGGCGGACACTTGATATATTCTACCACCATGCGGGGGTTGTTGGTTTCTTAACGATGTTTTCCTTCACCGAAGGGCCACTGTGAGAAGCGCACATATATTTTTCGATAGAAAAATTCATTGGTGCACGGCGGTTTGAACTCGGTACCACGGCATCAAAGCCGACCGTTCTCCCAATTACGCCACCGGGCCCTTAATAAATAATTATATATAAATATAAATAATTTGTCTTCACAGGAATGTTCTACCGGGCAAAGTCTTGTTAGGGTGCAAACTTTTTTAAACATACCTAAGATTTTTGGACATGACATGACGTTTACCGAAGATGGCGGCCATTTCAGTCCCGCGACACTGCATACATTATTAAATAACTCAGAATTATGAACGTACTTTCTACCAACCAACACTGCAAAAAAAATTATAAGCATAATACCACAGATTATATAATAGTTACTACGTAAATAATACTTTCCGTTGTTAGGTTGGCTACACAGTGCTTTCATAATTCGGGTTTCAACAATATAGGGAAGTGCCTCTTATAACGTAGTATAGTGATTCAGTACTCTGTTGGCCATATGACGGCAAGTAATGTTAATAATCGCAAATAATACTTTTTTATATTCATTTTGGAATACAACTAGTCCGTGTTATAAAAGTATTTGGAATTATTGGAATTATTGTAATAAAATAGACAATTAATTATCGTGTGTGTCAGATGCTTTAAATGCACAGGGCCATTTTGAACATTGTCCTTTGATACCTTATGATATAATTATTACTAGTGAATATTCTCACTTTAGCAAGGCATTTAAAGTCAATTTTTTTAGGGTTCCGAACCCAAAGGGTAACAAATGAACACTGTCTGAGACTTTGTTTTCCGTTCGTCCGTCCGTCCATCTGTCCGTCCGTGTGTCTATACATATGTGCGCACTTTACGGATCTGTATCTTCTTAACCGTTATAGGTACATACTTGAAATTTTCTAAAAGTATATATCCGTCAGTGTATAACGGCCCAGACACCAAATGTAATAGATGCATGTAATTTAATTAAAACTTGTTATGCACTAAAAAGGGTAAAATAAGTAAAATACTTAAAATTATTATAAGCGCTACCCACTTATCTATTTGAAGTTGGTGCCAGCGAAGTCTATTGGATAGTATATAGATACTATGTATGTTGTAGTAGTAAGTAGTGACATGTAGGTTAGTAAGTAGGTACATGTAGGTATTATCTATCTACTACCTATTAGACTTGGCTGGCACCGACTTCAAACAGATAAGTGGGTAGCGCTTATAATAATTTTAAGTAATTTATTTTTCGCTTTTGAGTGCCTGTTTGTGGTTATGAAGTCGGTTTTATTTTTTTTGAAAAATAACTTTTTTTTTCATATCTGAAAATTTTCCTTGATGACCATAATACGGTGAATTAGAATTTTGTGTCGGTTATTTTGTATTGGAAAACTGCTGGTCTATTTAGAATAATTTGTGAATGATATTTTACTTCTTAATAATCAGTGATTTATTGGAAAGGTTTCTGTAACAAAAAAAAACTCGCGGAATAGTTAATATTCGAAATGATGCTTCCTATTTATAATGACGTAATGATTTAAATTAAAAAAAATGTATACCTATATATTTTTTTATATTGTATTGACATACCTAGAATAACAGCTATTATATTATTATTAGTCAATAAATGTATCTGAATCTTAATGAAAATATATCGGTACTAGCTGTGCCCCGCGGTTTTACCCGCGTAGACATTGTTCCCGTGGTAATATACCCTATGTGTTATTCCAAGGCATCGACGTCCTAGCAATACGTCGATGTTCCAAAGTCTAGGCCATCTACATACCAGATTTCAGCTCAATCGGTTGTGTAGTTTTAACGTGAAGAACAAACATACTGTCACACAGTTCACAAACTTCCGCCGTTATAATATTAGATTTTAATAGTTTGCTTTATTACTTTGAAAAAAAACTGTTCAATAGATATTTGTTTTGATATTTGTTCAATTACAATCGCCTATTGTCTATAGCTTAGTATAACCAAAAGTTCCTTTCAAAAATGTATTGAAACATCATATTGTATTATTTTTTGCATATCGTATTGGCCATAGAGTTAACTCAAATACTCAACACCTATTCCTCCTCTACATTGGATTCTACCCAATTACAACGACAGGTATTCGTTACCCACAATACCAAGTCATAGAGATACCTAAACATATAACTATAAATATAGTAGACATTTATGACAAGGGATTATTACGTAACCTGGAGTTTACGACAGGCGACAGTCGTTAACGTAGGTTCACAGGCAATATCACAGGATGACTGTAGTTAAACCAGTTAGGTATAGGGTTGCTCTCTAATATCTAGCTTACATTTATGAAAGCGAAAACACTAATGAACGACTGGGATATCCATCCGTTAATATTGCAAAGCACTACTTGCGATATTTGTGTAAGCATTCAATGGTGTTCAAGCATGAACATACACCACCGCTGCGTCAGCCCCAGCTGCGACCTAGCGGCCTTGTTACAATGAATTCGCGCGTCAGCAATACGCTTCGGGCATCGATCACCAAAAAATAAGTAGTTAGCGTTTTACACCTACAGCACACTAGTATAGATTGTTATTGTGTACAGTAGATTAAGATGATATAAAATGTAGAACTTTGTATGAATAAATTAATCACAACCCAACCGTGGTTTGATTCACCTCTCCTCCTCCGAGGACCACCACCGCCATCACTGCCCAGGAGCAGGCTCAGGGGAGCCTGGACGACTTCTATGCGACGATAGGCTGGCCAGCAAGAGGACCAGCCCGCCGCAACTACAGGTTCCGCACCGTACAGGTGCCCGCCACCAGGGAGGTTCCGAGCCACCGGGGCCGTCGTCTGCCGGAATACCGTTCGTCACCAGGGTGGTTCCGCGACGCCACCACCGGAGGTCCGGCTGCACTACGGTTCGCAGACTGCGACCAAGGGCCGACCGTCCCCACCGCTAGACCGCCAGCCGCCGCTGAGGTCCAGCCACCGCACCCTGTCCAGTAACTTTCCGCTGGGCGGGCGACTAACCTTTCATTCCTCTCACGTGGACAAGATTCACTTGTGCGGCGTCACCCTCTGTGATCGGTAACGTGAGCCTGCGTTACCGGCGTGAGAAAATCTTCCTGTGCACATTGGACGAGGTGCACATCCTTTACTCCTTCCCCTTTCCGTCTGGTGTCTTAGGTCTCGTGGTACCAGGCATCCCGCACTATCTATATATGTATATATTACATTTATGGTAGGGCTAGGGACATTAGGGAGCTAGGGACGATAGGGAAAGGGTAAGTATCCTACATTTGAGCGACAGGGTGTCGAGTCTATACAGGCTCAACACGAGTAGGTTGTTAAGTCCACAGTGACTTAGTGCTACTGTTGGGTAGGTGGTAGGCCACTGACACCAAGTCCACAGCGGCTTGGTGTGACTTAGGGTGCCAAGTCTACAGCGACTTGGCACTACCAGAGATAGGAGTGTTAGTCCGACCGGGGCTAGCATGAGGTAGGCAAGTTAGGGTTGCTAGGCTTCAGTAGCTAGGTCCCTCACTTTTCTATCAGGTGTTAGCTAACCGATAAGCTAGGTTGGTTAGCGCCTGTACAAATGGTATATATAGGTATAGCAAAAAAAAACAATAAATGTTAATGATCTTTTCGCGCCAATGATGCTGCTGCCCGTCATCGGTCTGTAGTATTTAGCTACGCCATAATTTCACCGCCATTTGTCGGTCGCCAGAGGTCGAGAGAAAAAAATATTAAAGGTATCAGGGATCAAGGATCTGCGGGCGCGATCTCAGTACTTTTCAATTGTTTTCTGATCGCGTTTGGTGTGAACCAGTCGGTACAAATACTACTGCGCTATCTGATCGCCGCCTAGATCGCGAACGCAGGACGCTGCGGTGTGTACGTACCTTAAGATGTTTTTAATTTTTTTTTTTTTAATTATTATATTATAGTTATAACTAAATTGTATTTTTATTAAATAATTATCTAATTCTTAATTAACAAAGTCACAATATAATTTTAATATAAAATCACGATTCAATTAGCTCGTTAAACCTATTTAGTTAAGAATCCCGCCCCGCAACGTTCCCGGTGAAAAGGTGCCCATAAGACTCGCAGCGTTGCCACGCTGAATAGCGATGGTCATTCTTTGCACCAGAAACGAGCCGGCACGGGCTTCTCCAGTCACTTCAAAAATCTTACGCCCTAAACTTTTAAGTAATGATTTAGCGTCAACCCCCCAACTGCCCATTGTCTCCACGGCTATGGGCACAAAATAATATTGTGACTCCATTGTCGCGTATTTAGCCCGCTTGTTCCTAGCGGCTTCTTCCGCCGCCGCTGCAGCTAAATGGGAAGTGCGGCTCACGTGACTGGACGCGACAGTGCTGACACAAGTAGCGTCCCAGACAAGGCACTTCCGTTCCTCCAGGGTACAAGAGTCAAACCGTCTGGTCTCTTACCGTCGGTCCTACTGAGACCCGGCGGCTCCAGCACACAGGGAACGTTGGCCGAGATAAATGCTCTTCGAATTATGTCGTTGAATGCATGGTGACGCGGAAACCTACCCGTGCAACGACGACAACTTAGTGCGTGATGGCCATCGGCCTCCACCATGGAACCGCAAATGCATTTTTGAGGTTCACACACTTTACAGCCCAGACGGATAGCCACCGCCACACGCAGAGAGTCATCATCTAAAAGAGTGCCCAGGTAAGGCGACGGAAGGGCGTGCAACCATGCACCAGATTCTGACTGCGACACAGCTCTTAGTCTTGCCAATTCTGTCCCTGTGGCACTTTGCAAGATCTGTTCGAGGTTCTGTTTTGCTTCAATATCATCCCATGCTCGCTGAGCACAGGAGGCCTATGGGATTGGTTTGCTCGAGTTGAGAGCCGACCAGGCTGATACCGCATCAGGCAAATAAGGAATACATGCCCTGTCGCCATTGGAAGGAAGAATTAAAGTGACAAGGTCCGCAACCCCATATGCCGAGGCAAGTAATGCCGGCAAGCAAACGTCCCGAGCGCTCCTCACACCAAGGCCCCCGTAGCGTATTGGCAAAGCCGCCTGCTTCCACTGCGAGTCGTCTAGAGAAATGTTTAGGATAGACTCAACAGCGAGTTTCAGAGATTCATCGAAAGCTGAAACCTCTTCCGGACAAAGCCAGGTAGGTGAAGTACGCAGCAAGTAGGTCACTTTCGGTAGCGCGAAACACATACGCAATAACACAAGTGCCACGTGAGAAGGTAGTGATTGAAGACGTTCCTGAGCTGAGAGTAGAAGTTCTTTGCGTAAAAGTATAGCCTCAGGAACACCATCAAAGTATATAGGTGAACCCAACAAGCCGAAAGTGCTGGGGGTAAGTTCCCTTAGACCAGGTAAAAGCGCACTTAAACTTGTAAGATGTGTACGAGCTCCGGCACTGCAGGGAAAAATTTCGCATTTTGTTGGATTCACCTCCAATCCTAGCTCCCTAAAGCGTGGCAAAAGAGTCCGCAGATCTTGTTCGACCACATCATGTTTGCCGTCGATAGTCCCATCGTCCAGATACCATAAGTTTAAAGATGACTTCAACTCTAAAATAATTTTATGAATAGCTAAACTAAAAACGAGAGGCCCAAGAGGATCACCCTGCTGAGCTCCAACTTGTGAAAGAATAAGGTGGTTTTTGTAAAAAAGATTCGATGGGGATTGGTAGATTTGATGTAAAAAGGGGTAGAGAGTAGGAATTTGATCTTTAACTTCGTTCAAAAGGACGTCTCTTTCCAGAGTGTTAAACGCGTTGCGGATATCTAGCTTTAACACGATGCAATCGGAGTTGTCCGCGTTCATCACGAATGCTCGAGTGGCATGAATGGCTGCTTCACATCCCAATCGAGTACCAAATCCCAGTTGGTTCGGTTGCAAGTATTCAGACATCTCTTTTTTCACGGCACGGCAAGCCAGCTTCGCAGTTAATCTTCGGAAGACACTTCCAACAGCTATGGGCCTCAACCCGCCATCCTTTTTCTTCAAGGCACAAAGTGCTGCCCCGTATGTATACGGGCAAATCTCTGGATTGAGTTGGCCGCTTAATAAAAAGTTAACGAGTCTGGTTAGGCATACCATCAGACGTGGTCCGTTTTCACCGGAGGACCCAGTCAGCTCTTTTAAATGATTTGGAAAAATGCCATCTAAACCTGCTGCAGATCCGCTATAAAAAGAGCTTAACGCCATTGCAACGTCCTCTACTGCAACCGAAACTATAGGATATGAAGCATCCGGCGCCGATGGGGAGTTTAAAGGACGCGATGGTTCTGGATGTTTGAGCTTCAGTTCATCAAGAGTGGCTGGGTTCTGCTGAGCAAACGTATCGTTAGACACCAAAAGACGGACGGCTCCTCTCAGGTCACCCTCGAACACTTTCGATTGTATGGTTTTTTGAACCGTACGCGAACTGGAGTACACTTTCACGTCTCCAAGCTCATCCTCAAACTGACAATACTCAGAACGTTCCACGTTTGCCTTTACTTTGGTCGTCATATTTCCCGGTAGAGTTTTTGAAGGAACTCTTAATGCTGTATAAGCGAATGAGAGAAGCAACAACCAGTCCTCAGCCCCATTGCAATCGATGCACTTGTTGATTATTGCACAAAGTTTACCTGCCGCCTGATTTCACGCCCCTTTTGGAAAGTGACGCAGTACCGGTGTATTCTCTCGTAGGGTAGCAAGCATATCCAGTGAAAACCGTTGTGACGCCAGCGGCGCAACCACCTGGGGGACTTGCGGGGTAACTGCGGTAACTGGGACGATAGGAGTAGATGGACTTTTTTAACTGAAGCACATAGTCACTTTATAAAAAGCACAAGTTTCCAACACTGGTGTTGTTATTGCGATAGGTAGATGCACTCGTCGTGAATCGTCTAGTTGCGATCAGCTTCATGTTGACGATGTATTTTCTTCTCCTAATTATTGGTTTCTTGAAATTATATGTGCACTGGTGAACGTCAAGGTTTAGTCGAAGAATAATACCGAATTAATCAGTAATTATTTGCAAAATATAACGATATTAAAAATAAATAAACAGAGCGGAATGTTATGTAGGCGAGACCTACCCGCTTTTCATCAGATGTTTTTAATACATAAATAACTTTTCAGTTATAAAGGGTTAGTTATAAGGATTATTTATTAAAAAGCAAAGGGCTTTTTAAAATCTGCGATAAGTCTATTACTTACTAAATCGCTTTCAGATAGTTTTTGCAGATAGGGTTTGAAATTTCAAAGCTTTATGGCTGTCGAAGTTGCAAATTGGCAGTTACATTTTTACAAGCATTACATTGTTTCAGTTGCCGTGTTGGTATTTATGTATGTGTAGGTCAAATCTTGGATGCTAAATTAGAACCATATCCTAACGTTCGATTGGAATCAAATTCGATAATGCAATAACATGGCATCGAGTCGACCTGATGATAGAGCCCGGCTGTAGGGACTAGAACTAAGTAATGGCAAATGCAGCAGAATCGGATTTCGGAAATTTGGGCTAGTATGCATTGTTATCATAAGTACTTCTAATTACACAATGTCATGAAAAAGACTTTACAAAAACCTTGTGATTAAAAAAGTTTTTAACTTGTAATTTATTGTTATTATGAATAGACAAACGCTTCAGACCAAAAAGTTCCGGGATCTTACCGGGATAGTGATACTGATATAATGGTAGATGAAAATGAGACCAGGCGCAGGAAAACTGACTTTAGTGCAAACTACATAGCGCAAATATCCCTACTTTCCGGTTCAGCTAGGCTATTCTGTAAGCTATCTCGACAGCGGAATCCGCGGTGAGATTCGAATTTCGTACTACGAAATTCAAATCTCACCAAGGATTCCGCTGTCGAGATAGCTTACAGAATAGCCCTACTGCTTACTTATTCCTATTTCAATCGGATACATTTGAATACGGAAGCGTCATTTTTAATTTCGAATATGTATTTATTCGCGGAAACCTTTCCGATTAGAATTACTGACTTTTTCGAGTTGAAATTTGAAAAGTTATGGATTAAAGCATTTAAATTGAAAATATCTGAGTCAAAGTAGTAGCAGTTTCTGAATCCGAATACGTTTTGTAATGATTGTGAATCAGGGTTTGTAAGTGATAGACAGATAACATAAGAGATGATAGAAGATATTATAATCTGATAAATCTCGCTACATGATATATCTTGAAACACTTGAATATCTTGAGTTAAAATAATTTAAGATCGTTTATAAAACGAAAAACCTACACGATAACATCTTAGACCGCATCATCACTTAGCATCAGGTGATATAATCGTTCAGTGCTTATCTGAATGCAAATACATTAAACTAAAAAACCCACTTCACATGCCGCCCGAGTCAATTTCAGTAATAAGTTTGAGGTTATTCAACCGACTTCTAAATTCTAAATGGAGGAGGTTCTCAATTCGTCTGTATGTTTTTTTTAATTTTTTCATATGTTTCTTTTTTGTATTTATGTTACGCGATTACTCCGTCAATTGTGAACCGATCCGAATGATTCTTTTTTTAATCGGTAGGTAGGGTATATTTCCGAAGTGGTCCTATTGTAATTTCATTAAGATCTGATAAGTATCTTCAGAGATATGATGATAAACGTCTCAAACTTGCTACTGAAACTGACTCGCAGGTCATGGAAGTTGGTTGTTTTAGTTTTTAAACTATCTTAAGTACTCGTATTAAAGTTTGTAACGGCTATTATCACGTAAAAAAGTTTTATTTACCGGAAAATTAACTCAGTTTTGAACATTCTTGAAGTTCATCATCTGGGAGTTTCGCCTACAAGCCCGTTCGCGCTGCTCGGGCCCCGTAACGTGCCGAGGCCCGAGCAATCGGCAATCGGCCCGTTAATTTTCCGGTAAATAAAACTTTTTTACGTGATAATAGCCGTTACAAACTTTAATATTTGTAACTTTCACGATAACTTTAATATCTTAAGTATGTTTCTTTTTTCGTATCTTTGTAGAACAAACATACAAAAAAAAAACACAAAGTTTAATAGAGAACGTCCACCTTTTTGGAAGTCGGTTAAAAAGTAAAACAGGAGGTAAAGTTAAATCTAAAATGACTTTTGCTTGAGAATAAAACTGCGGAGTTTAGTCATCAAGTGGCACTAGAGGAGTTTCCTATCTCTATCTAACACTATAGAGTATAATATAGAAAGCCGAGAGAGATAAATAGGTAAGAACTCTTTCTTTTCTCTCTGTCCGCCTCCCCCTCTCTTTCGAGAGAGTGAGAAAAGAGAGAGTTCTTCGCTTTCTCTTTTACGTCACGTTTAGTTGAGGTTGTACTTCCCCTAGAACTCAGCTTGCACTATAACCGCACAGCTTCAGGCACAGACTCTCTGAAAGTTAATTGGTTTATTTTTATTGGAGGTTGGGCAGAACTTGATTAAAGAAGCATACTTAATGGAGAGTGACTCGGTCTAAGATCAAACCAATCTGATTTCTCGTTAGATCAGATTGGTGTCTGAGAGCGATTTGCTAAAAAGACATTTTGTAATTAAAGTTTTTATAGGTCCTAGGACTGCAAGGCATTCGCCGGATGCAAAGTAATTAGACGCAATTTCAGCATTTCTGGTGCGTGCGTGCAAGGCTTGAGACATATTATACAGAGGACATTTTTGAGATGTAATCTCAAGGGCTCTTTTTTGTTGCTACAGAAAAATGTCCATTATTTTTAAACTAGATTATACTAGATTGTACGAACTAGACAGTTCGTTGTTCAAACAAAGTTAGTCATAGGCATTATAAATGTTGTTGTAATACGTAAATTAAAGAGTTATTTTGGGTTCCGTACACAAAGCCTACCAACGGAACCCTATTTCTAAGAATTTGCTGTCTGTGTATCCATCCGTCTGTCAGAGGCCTGAATCTTCTAAACCATAATACGTACAATAAACTTGAAGTTTTCACAAAGTATGAACTGGGTTAGCAGCTATAACAATATATAAATACATTTAAAAATTAAATAACTAATTAGGTACCTAAGTTCTAAATTAAAGGGGGGTCACCATTCCGGAATCGTGTTTTTCATCAAATCTTGTTCAGTCTTAAATATCGGGGTACGGAACCCTACGTGTGCGACTCGCATATGGCCAGTTTATTTAATATCTTTTAAGCCCTATCTCACCTGTTGGTAAGTTACGATAAGGTCGAGGGTGGTAGCATGCGTGGCCTAGAATGGACTCTCAGAGAATGCTGCTTGAACGCATTGGATGTTTGACGACAGATTTTCAATCTTGACACTTGACAGTGTCCGTCTGGACAGCTACGACCACATGAGCTCCGTTTCTTTACTCATGTGCTACGACTTTCTAGGGGCTTGTACACATGCTGTTTCTACTGAAGATTTACATATAATGCTTTACCCGTGCGCAACCAGGGCAGGTCGGTAGTTTATAATTAGAATAAAGGGTTGACCAACCAGACTATAGCATACATCCCTTTGTTTCAGCACATTCCTTTGCTTTAGTATCACTTCTAAGACGAACGTGATATTAAATTGCGAAATTGATCGTAATATAGCGTGAAGCAATGACGAGATGCAAGTCTTACTATCGAGCGTTATGCGACGACGTAAAAGCTTAATTGGAGCCCTTGAGTATGGACGCATCACTTATGTGTATTACTTTTATTATTGTATCATAATTAAAGGGTTTAGAAGTGTGAAAAATTAGTCTATTTTTAGGGTTCCGAACCCAAAGGGTACCAACGTAACCCTATTACTGAGACTCCGCTGTCCGTCTGTCTGTCTGTTTGTCTGTTTGTCTGCCTGTCTATCTGTCTGTCCGTCTAGACAGTTGAAATTTTAAATAAAAATTACCTACCCTAACACCTTTGTGTTAACGTTCACTTAGTTGATGTTAGAAGTTCGTTAGAAATTCATTTGATGGCATTATAGTAAATAAGCACGCGGCTCCTGTGTTTTAATAAAATAAATGTTTAGTCTTGACATTTGACACGGACACATTTTTCAATACAATATAATATTACCGTGGCATTGTGCTGCGCTTCGGGACCCTCCGTGTGCGAGACGCAAGTCTGACTCGCACTTGGCCAGTTTTATTTATTTACGATTTAGTAAACGTTTGCCTGCAATAAATCACACTTAATCGATGCAGCCGAAAATAAAGCAGGCTTGCTCAATAAATACTTATCGCGATTTGAACATTCCCAGGCTATAATATATCAGATTTATATTATTGAAAATATCGAAGGCAATCCAATTGAAAGCATATAACTCCATTTGTTAGCTATTCTGTTGATGAATGAAGAAGCAACGCTTTATACTTATTGCTTTCTAATCTCGAATACAAACCCACCTTGAACCAATAGTAAATCTTAACACTATGCCCTAAATCCCGTAATTTAATAACCAATAAGTCTATTTAGATATGTACACGACTATATCGTTTGAGCTAATTTTTTGGAAACTAAACATTAATATCGCATTATTCGGTTTATAGTCTTCGATAAAACATTATATATAATCCAACCAAGTGAAGTTCCGTTCTATTTTAAGGTGAGTATACATAATATATTGTAGAACATATTGTAATTCAAGTTCTTTGAAACTGATAAATAGGTACGATAATAATCAAAAGCTTAATTTACAAGAATTTGGTGGATGAATAGGTATTACCGAAAAATTTAAACCTGACTACAGACAAGTAACAAAATTAAAATTAAAAAGAAAACACCCACGACAGCGTCCTTTACAAAGTTAACGTCATAACATCTATTTAAGAACCACCACTGTTACTGTTAATTACGAACCGTTTGAAGACAATATCGAACTAGTAGTTTGGGAGAAAAATGGCAACATGGATTTGCACAAACAATGTTTGCTGCAGCGCCTCCTGGTGAGTTGTCACCATAACACTTATCTAAGAACATGCACCAATTGAACTCAAACTCATAACTGAAAACTGCATCAAAATCTGACTAGTCGTTCTAGAGAAAAATGGCAACATGGATTTGCACAAACATCCTCTCACCCCAAACACATATACCGTCTCCGTTCCGTCATGGGTATAAAAAATATAGCTTACTACCAGAGGTAGAAGTCTCATCATTGATAGCAACGATCCGAGTCAAAGGAGAGGCATTTTTAGAATCCGAATTGATTTTAGAATGTTTGTAAAGAGTCATGCTCGTTGCGTCGTTTTGTTGCGATATCACGTGACCCATGTCGTAACAAAGCTTAGATCAGCTCAACATATCTAATCTAACTGTTACAAGTAAATGCTGAAGTGTGCACTCGCCTTCAATAATACAGTCCCGTTTATAATAGCTGGAGCCTCAATGGCGTCCGCAAATTGGTTGTCATCTCACAGATTGCTTTAATTCCGACCGATCAACCGTTCCAGGATAGCCCACATAACCATGGATAGGTTTAGATAAGTCATTATAGATCTACCGTTACGTTATGTAGGCTGGTGATTTTATTTCGAGCTACGGTCGTAGATAAAAGCACTGAATGACGTTATGGATCTTTTTTTTTTTTAACGACTTCACAAAAAAGGAGGTAGTTCTCAATAAGCAAAACGAAGGGGTGTTATAAGCTTGACGTTTGTATCTATGTGTCTGTGTTTATGTGTATCTGTGTATTTGTGTATCTGTATATCTGTGTGTCTGTCTGTGGCATAGTAGCGCCCAAACGGATGAACGGATTTTCATTTAGTTTTTTTTTGTTTAATAGGTGTCTTCATCGAGAGTGTTCTTAGCTTTGTTGCATGAAAATCTTTTCAGCCGTTTAGATATTATCGGCTTTTTTTTGGATGAAAACACTACGGTAGCAACTTTCGTAAACTCGTAGTCTTTTGACCGCGGACATCAAAAAAATAAAAATGGCGATTCTGCGCACTACTTACCTGTCACACTGCTGCCGTCTGTTTAACGTAGTTTACGTTAGTCAAATCAAATGTTTTAATTTGAAATTCAGTATCCTGTTACTTCAATGATATGGACTGGTCTCAATGAACAAATTATACATATAAAAATCAGTTAAATTCAAAATTTAAAATTTAAAACCACCCTGCCTGGTTTGTATATGATTAATAGTCACCTGCATGACTAATGTACACTACGCTAAACAGGCGGTAGCAGAGTGACAGGTAAGTAGGGCGCAGAAGCGCCATTTTGATTTTTTCGACGTCCGCGGCAAAGAGTAACATAATATATACTGACTGGCCGCGGTCAAAGGAAGTTGCCTTCGTAGTCTCATCAACCAAAAAAAGCTATTAATATTTAAACGGCTGCACGGATTTTCATGAAAAAAAGCTAAAATACTCTCGATGAAGATACCTATCAAACAAAAGAAACTACATCAAAATCAGTTCATCCGTTTAGGCTCTACGATGCCACAGTCAGACACACACATACACAGATATATAGATACACGGTACAGACACACACGTCAAACTTATAACACCCCTTCTTTTTGAGTCGGGGGCAAAAAACACTACTACACTAGTTAGTTTAAATTTACCATTTTAATAATTATTATCAAATAAAATATTCTGTCTCCCCAGACAAATTAAATTCTAATTAACCAAAATAATTTAAGTAATTAACAATGTATAATAAGGCTTCGTTAATTAACTAATACCAAACGTAAATTGAAGGGTGAGCGCCTAACGACTATCATTAGGCAAAATGAAAAAATATGGTTTACTGCTTTGCCTGTAGCTGAATACTTATTAGGGTCTAGAGTTACAAAGCTGAAAACATAGATGGCGGTAGTAGTATAAAAATCCTATCCACATGTCAAATAAAATAACAATACCGAAGCATACCAGCAAACCTTCTAGAAAATAGAAGAAGGGAGATGCAGCCCTTGACTACTGATTTTTTTAATTTCTGTCAGACAAGCCCTGGACCGCTATTTCACCTGAAAGTTAAGTGTAGATTAAGATATTACGTTTTTGAGTTCACTCTTTACAAATCGACTAGCTGTGCCCCGCAGTTTTACCCGCGTAGACATCGTTCCCGTTGGAATATCAGGATAAAAAGTACCCTATGTGTTATTCCAGGGTATATGCTATCTACATACCAAATTTCAGCTTAATCAGTTGAGTAGTTTTAGCGTGAAGAAGTAAAAAACAGACACACAATCTTCCGCCATTATAATATTAAAGTAGGATTTTCATACAAAACCCCCGTTAAGAAAATTTTATGAGGAGTGACATTAATCTCAAAAGCGTTAGGAATGTTTTATGTCGTGCCATAGGTGAGGTCTATGTCCAGCAGTGGACATATGATATGCTGATGATGATGAACTGGACTTACAGAAGGTTAATAAAATTGGTGATGGTTCACCAATAAAGTATACCATTAAAGAACATGATTAAAGTTTTCCATAGTCCTATAAAAAACACGAGTAGCTGAACCGTGTTTTATTTCGAGAGTCCTATCTTTTCATTTCCTGGGTATTATAGAAAAAGTCCGGGTTTTATGTAACGGTGTTAATGACGTCATTACTCTCAAGTTTATCTATATGGAATATCGTGGGGAAGGGACTGCAGTGTCCTTCTAAATGAGTACTTAAATCGTGTCCTTGATGGCACGGGACACAAGTTATATATAAGGTTGAAACGAATTAAAATTGTTTATTAAAGAATGAAAAAAAGAGAACAAAAAACGAATGCAATACAAGTTGCGGAATCAGACCAGTCTCAGCACAAATATCCAGATTTTCCGGATCATATGCCCTATAAAAACCTGGACGTTGATTCTCAGAATTGTTTGAGAGCAGAAGTAGGACTAACTATAAATAACAATTTAAGTAAATCGATAAAAGCTACATTGTGGCAATAATACTAGCATCTTAACTTCGGTTAACAAAATCCAGTGCAGCACTGCGAAGATCAAACCCTCAACCACGACTGCCGGTAAAGTCAAATCCTAAAGCTTCAATGCTTTACCCAATACGCTACAGCATAGCTATTCTCATTTCTATCGGATCAATTTAAATTTGGAAGCCAAATTTTGAATTTTGAATATTGATTAATCCTTCAGTTAATTGGTCGCGGCAACGATCAGAATCACGAATGCAAAAGTTACCCACCGGAGCATTGTAAATTGCAAAGATGCGAGTCGAAGGAGCGGCATTTTCCGAATCTGAATTTGCTTTCAAATTAGTGTTAATAGTCTTTAAAGAGTGTTAAATTATTAATTAAATAACGAGCCATATGTCTTTATTAATATGTCATAGAACAACAGTTATCCTTTGGTATTAGTCCGGTGACCGTGCAGCCATAATTCCTTTGACCACAACGTGGTTAATTGATTCAATTCAATTTAATTCTCCGACATTCTATTCAAGGGCGCTGTGAACGTGACATTTAACCAAGAGGGGAATTAACTAGTACTAATACTGACTTGATTATTATTTTATTCTTTGTTATCGAGAAAAAATACTATAGCTAAAAACTAAAAAATTAAAATGAAATAGGTTAATAACAATCGCCTATTGAAATGTTGAAAAACTGATGATCTGCAAATAGTTGATCAAAGTTGAATTCCAAATTTGCCCCTCGGATCTTTGCAATTCACAATACTCCGATAGGAAACTTTTAATATTTCTATATGAAAAAATCTGATCTTATTTCATTATTGATTTTATATTATTATTGCTTTATTTCATATTTGATTATTAATTAATTAAAATTCAAAATGACGCCTCTAAATTCGAATATATCCAATTCAAATAAAAATACCATGCAGGCCACCCAAGTCACTTATCAACACAAAAAAAATCTGAATGAATTCATCCGTTAAGGTACCGCCACACCGCGGCGTCCTGCGATCTGCGGGCGCGATCTCGGTACTAATTGTTTTTTGAACGCGTTTGGTATGAACAAGTCGGTACAAATACTACTGCACTATCTGATCGCCACCAAGATCGCGCACGCCGGACGCTGCGGTGTGTTCGTACCTATAGGCAGCTACTGTGGCTCAGATAGACACACAGAATCATAAGTCAAACTTATAATACCCCTCTTTTTGCGACAATGGATAAAAAGGCCGGTACTAAACTTTGAAAGTTATCGCATTTGAAAATTATTCATAATTAATGTGTAGCTAAGGTAGTACGCAATCCTTGGAATGCTACTTACTATTATGTATGTATGTAAATGTATGTACATATATTTATGTTGATATATGGAGTACATTACTTCAAATAGCAACAGCTTTACTTGAACTGCATGTCAAGATAGGGTCCCCGTACACGGGCCACGGGCCACAACCACAAAACGCCGCCACCGGCATATTTCCTATAGTTTTCATACATTTTATCATGTAGCGTGTGGCGGCCACCGGCGTCACCGTGTGCGGCGAGTCCATATAAAATGTATGAAAACTATAGGAAATATGCCGGTGGCGGCTTGTGGCCGGTGGCCCGTGTGCGCCGAGGCTTAGTCTTTCAGTCTCAAAAGTATACATACGATTTTAATAAAATATTTTTTTAAACATTAAGGGTCAGTAGGGCTATTCTGTAAAAAACCATTTCGCTTTGCGATCTTGCGTGAGTGATCAACGTCACTTCGCACACGACGGTTCGGGATTGCAATTGAGCACTCTGTAATTTACTATGTTGAAACTATCGAAGCAAAGTGATACACTCATCGAGGCCCACTTTGCTAAGGATTGAATGAAGATATTTAACGATGTCGATAGTTTTTGTCTATGCTAAAATTATGAAATAATAAATTAATCAATTGATAACTTTCAAGTAAAAATTACAAAATACGTATTCATATTCAATATAGCGTGTTATATAACATACATATTTTTTACATGTAATATAAGATAGAATATGGATAATATTAGAATTCATTTTAACTCTGTGGCTGGAAGCCCTAGAGTTTGTTTTGTCTCTGGCTGGCTAGGCTTGGGTAACTCCGGACACATCTAATCTATATCTTCAGATATATATCCCTAAACAGATATTTATCCTTCCTTCCTCTTGCCAAAACCTCAATATATTCCATGCATCCGGTATATTTTGATGAAACAACATTTCTTGTTAAGTTTGTCAAAAAGTCAAGTCGTGAGTGAATAGGTATTTTCTAGGCAACCGCTATATCATTATTTTGGATCACATCGTCACTCACAACAGTTAATAATTAATGCAAGTTCAAAACACAACAGATACGGCCTAATAATGTTAGATATTATACACCCTTATATGGAAGGATATACGATAAACCAAGCCTACCAGTCATGAGCTAGTTAGGCTTGGGCTTACTTTATCTGACAGAGGAGTGGAAACCATCGTATTTTCTTACATACACATTAGTATATCTGCTTCGTATATCTAGGATATCCATGTCAGTCCGAGTTCACAAAAAAGTTTTATGTTTCATAAAGATATACCGGATATGGAATATAATAATATGAAGGTTTTGGCAAGGGGAGAGAAGGATATATATCCGCTTAGGGATATATATCCAAAGATATAGATATGTCCGTGTCCGGAGTTACCCAAGTCTAAATTGGCTGGTTTGCGTTTAGTACTCCTTAGTAGTTAGTATGACCATTTGTGGCAGTTTCTCTCATTTAGGCAGATTTGGATCCTACATTTTAACTCTGGCAGATAACGCTGACGATTCCAAAAAGTGGCAGATTTCAAGGATTTTTATGAATTTTGAAACAAAAATAGAATTTTGACAATTTTTTGTTTGTATTGAATGTATAATATTTTTAATATGCATATATTTGGATTTTGGTTGGAAATTTATAAAAGTTTGATTATAACCAGCTCTCTATAAGGCAATAATATAATGGTATACTTAATAATTTAATATATTCTCTGGGGTGGTTGGTGGTTTGTCAGATTTTAGCAGTTTTTTTGCCAATGTCGGGCAGATTCGCCATTTTTGATATGGTCACCCTGGTTAGTTAGTAATTATTAGTATTTAGTAGTTTATACTTCTTTTTCTACACTGTTTTGTTTTTAATTTCACAACAAAGTCTTCAAATTAATATTATTACTATTGTTTTGTTTGTATCAATCAATTTCGTGTCGTGTAATAGTGGATTACGTACGTACGTTGAAGAAAAGCAATGCTAAAGCAGTAAGTATTCATTGTTATCTATGCATTTGATGACATGACATTATCGCATTTATATAAATTGGTTCATTTTAACTTTTAATAATAGTAATTTGTTAAAATTCAGCAATACAATACAAAATAAAGTCAGCTTCTTGGTTACCTTTCAATGTCCTGAACAACTGTACTTACTGACTTTTGATTTGATATTTTTTAAGATGGAAGATTTTTTTAAGTACCTATAGCACGATAATAGTTTATGTTTATTCTCAAACTCTGCACTTGGCTTGTGTTCCTGGAACATGCCAAGCATCTGCAAGACCCAAGACCAGTGCTGTACACATGGTGTGTACATAAATATCTGTTCGACATCGAATTATAACCTACGATACTGTTCGATAAGCTAGTTAACATTTATTGTTTCTAGTTAGTAGGTAATCTTTGCATTGTTAACACAAATTTATGATTTTAGGTGAACGTTAGCCCTCAAGAAGTGGTTCAGTCTCTAGATTGCCATGAAAAGTGAGAGTCGCATGCCTAATTCAGCCAGCTACACCTTCAGAAAAGAAACAGGCACTTATTGGACTTGCTGTCAACTGAACCTTTATTCTACGACCGTATCACCATACAAGTAATTATTTCATTAATTAACAAATAATTGAACATTCAGATACAGATTACAATGCATCAAACGGAAACAAAATGACATGTATTTTGAACCAACATATAAATGAGAATTAATACATTTGTCGGAATATTTCTTTTCATGGTTCCATAGTCAACAAAGAACCTTTATGTAAGTAGTTTCACCATGTCCCTCCCTCCATCTGTGTCAGTCTATCGATGGCCTTAGCTCAGAGACTAATAAGTAGCTGTAATTAGGCATGAGTATGCAGTAGGTATAACATCTTTATATCTATAAGATCTTTTCCCTCCTCCATAAAAGTGAGATTAATATTTTTGTTTCTTGTTTATTCTATGGTGTATGGGTCATTTATAAACATTGATATCTTAATAAGCTTTAAAGTGCATTTTTTTTTAGAGTTAAGTGTCCACCTGCCTGCGAAGTATTGTTTTGAATTATGTAAAAATTCACAATAGTAGTATTTAATAACAAATTTAAATGGCAAATTATTAGAGCTAGGTAGGCTTTACTAGTTCACACGTAATAGTAGACCAACATATTAGTTTCATATTGTGACGGGTTTGGTAACCATGGAACTCTACACAATGTGAGGCTCAATATAAACTTGGCCCTCACAGTAGTGAAATAGGTTGATTTTTTAGTGCATACTGCCTAATAATTATAAATGTATGATTCTGGTATTATATATTTGTTTCAGCGTTTTCGGGTTGATTTCACCAGAGACGTAGAAGGCAGTCTCCTCGGTCTCAATGAGTCTCAAGTATTAATGAATCAATAAACAGATTTAAATTAATTAATTAATGAGCTTTACCCATTGTTCTTGGTTTTAAAACAGCAAAGAATAAAGATATTCATCGCCACAACTCTCAAGCGATGGAGGTGTTCGTGATTCAACAGGTGGAGAGAAATCAAGCAGTAATGGGGCCCTGAATGCCATCACTGATGGACTAACATTTTTGTCTTAGCATTACAAAATAAAAATATATTTTAATGACTAAATAAAATTGACTAAATGGAATTGAATTTATTATTATAATAAAATTCCTTGCCTGTCATTGTACCATTATTTATAGCCTGGGCTGCCCCTCTAAACAAAATCCAATATCTGTTTCCAGTCACGCTTACGTAAGTACAAAATGTATGGGAATGATATTTATTTTTCCGCAACAAAGTTGTCATTCCCATACATTTTGAAACTCCGTTAGCGTGAATGAAAACAGAAATTGGATTATAACCGACTTCCAAAAAGGAGGAGGTTCTGTGCTCGTCTGTATGTATTTTTTTTGTATGTGTGTGCATTAATATTTTTGCCAATTGTAAACCGATTTAAAAAATATTTTTTATCCATTTATTCCCATGTCCATGGTCCCATGGTCCCATTGTAATTTTAATCGAGATCTGATAAGTATCTCCAGAGATATGACGATAAACTTCTCGAACTTGCTACTGAAAGTGACTCGCGCGGCATGGAAGTCGGCAGTTTAGTTTTTAAACTATCTTACTTATGTCTAGGGGCCCTGGGCCCTAGACAAAATCCAACTTCCTGCTTTCATTCACGCTAATGCAAGTTCAAAATGTATGAGAATGACATCTTTGTTGCGGAAACATAAATGTCATTCCATACATTTTGAACTTGCGTTAGCTTGAATGGAAATTGGATTTTGTCTAGGGGCCCTGGTGTTTCAACCACAGCATTCAGCACTGACACTATTAATATTTTTGTTTCGATTCAAAAGATTCATTTATGAGTGACCATGGGTGGTAGGCTTGGTATTATCCCAACTTCCACCGCTAAAACGTCTCCCAGTGGGGGACGTTAGGGTATATTTCAAATCAGAATTCTCAAAAACTTAAAGAATTTTTATACTTGACACTGGTTAAATACACTTATCGTGTGGAGCCATAATAAAATTAAAAAAAAACTTCGATTTGACGGACAGGTTAATTTTTTTTTTGCTTCGAAGTTTGCATCGCACATTTGTGCATTTAGCCACATAAGAATGAAGCGAATTTTCAGTGTGAACATTAGATGTAGAGGCTTAGTTCATCGAGTTCCCGAATGATGTTAGGTGCCAGCCTATACAGGCTATTCCATTCCATACGGAAAATGGGTTGGAATAGTTGCGCCATAACTTTTTAACTTGCCGATCTCGCCTAAGTGATCTAACCTCGCTTCGCAAACGATAATTTAGGATTGCAATCTGTCATTCTGTAATTTACTGTCAAAGCTATCGAAGAGAAGTGACACATTCATCGAAGCTCACTTTGCTAAGGATTGCATCAAGAGATTTAACTATGTCGATAGTTATTGTCTATGCTGAAACTGTGAATTTATAAATGAATGAATTAATAATTTACAACATAAACATACAATAATAAGTATTCTATGTCAATATCGTATATAATGCATTACACATATCTTTTACGTTTAAAATAAGATATAATACAGATATTAGAATTATTTTAATTCTGTGATCGGAGGCCCTAGCGAGAGTGTTTTGTCTCTGGTTTAGTTTGTTTAATGCGTAGACGGAATATTAAATAGACAAGACATTAGCGTATGCGAATTATATAGGTATAACCCGTCAAAAATTATGAACACGTAATGCATATGCCAGCTATAAGACAAATTGAATAGCGTAATTTGGTCGAGTCAAAAGTATTTATTCATAATCAGAATATTCATAATAAATATCATAATAAAAGCATTTATTCAGTATACGGGAAAATTAAAAAGTTTAGTTTGAAAGTTTTCGCGAAAATTATTCATTTTAATGTGAACGTACCGGCTTTTGTTCGCGTGTATTTACTTTGGATATGCTCCGAACAGGTTTCTACTTATTACGTAGGTCAGGCGAAGCCGCGGGGCACAACTAGTATTCAATAAAAAATATTATAGATTTAACCTTCGAGCATTTACCAATGGTGGAGATGTTAACGTTGTAATCCGCAAACATTTTTTTCTGCCGATACTTTACGGGGGACGAGGTAAACACGCATTGCACACACACAAATCCCTCACTTTAACGATCCCGCACACTAGCTTGAAACACGCACACAGTATTAAAAATACAGCGTAGTTACGCACGCTCATATGGCCAAAAAAGGCTATATGGCCATAAAAAAAAAGGTATTGAGCCATTCAGCTTTCATCTAGACGTCGAACGTCACACTAAAAACACATGTTTAATGCCCCTGATTAATGTAGGGTTGCCAACTGGACTTACGTATTACGTGCACCCGCAACCCAGTGGATGTTTCAGTACTTCAGACAATTTTTATCCAAAAAATTGTGAAATAATGAAACATAATAAATAAATAAATATACAGGGTCATACATGACAGCGGGTGAAAACTAATGGGCGCACTAGAACTGGGAGCCAGAGCTGGCTCCAAGCAATAAAATCTCATATGTAGAGAAGAATAAAAAAAAATGTTGTTCTTCTCGCTCTCTCATACTAGTGATTGTGTAATTTTATCCTTCTCATGTTATCATTGTTATTTCAATGCCAGGTCTATTTTAATATACTGTCTACGGTTTAATGTTTACTGTCGGACTAATATACAGTTATCTGTGATGTTTACCAGTTTTATACAAGGTACTCTGTGATGTTTACTTACTTTAATTTTCGGTCCACGCCTGAGTGGTTAAACTTTACTTTAGGTTGACAAAAAACGAGTTACGAGCTTGCAAGTGTATCAGAAGTAATAAATCATTTAATCACCTACGTATATAATAACATGTTTACCTAATAATAGTAAATAATACAGCAATACAACATAAAATTAAGTCAGCTTCTTGGTTTTGGTTACATTTCAGTTTTCCATGTCCTGAACACCACCTGTGAGATGGGAGATTGTTTTTACCCTAGCACGACAATAGTTTGTGTTTATTCACTCTCTCACACAACTCTGTACTTGAGCTGAGTTCCTGGAACATCTGTGAGCACATACTGTATACATATATGTTTGATAAAATACATAAAATTTCTTGTTTCTAGTTAGTAATCTTTACATTGCTAATATAAATGTATGGTTTTAGGTGAACCTTAGCCATCAAAAAGTGACTCAGTGTCCTGCTCGCCATGAATAGTGTGAGCCACAAGCCCGAAACATCCAGCAACACCTTCAGAAAAAGGCACTTATTTGGCTCGCTGTCGACTGAACCTTTATTATCCATGACCACTTCACAATACAAGTAATTATTTCATTTATTAACAAATAATTGAACATTCTGATGTAGATAACAAAGCATAGAAACGAAACAAGATAACATGTATGTTTAACCAACATATATGAGAGGTTAGTAAGAGTACATGTGTAGGAATATTGCTTTATATGGTTCCATAGTCATAAAGGTTATTATAACCTTTATGTTAGTAGTTTAGCCTCTTTATCTGTCCGTCAGTTAATCGGTGGCTTAGCTCTTTAACTAATAAGTATAGCTGTAATTTGGCATGTTTATTTATTTATTTAGTTGGGGTAGACTTGTCCTAGAGTGTAGACTGCGAATCGGCAAACGTAGCGTAGGACCTCCTGTGACCAGGTGGAGCAACGATATACGCAAAGAGGTGGGTAGTGACTGGAAGAGAAGAGCCGAAGATCGGGCTCAGTGGCGCATCTTGGGAGATGATGATGATCTTGGGAGAGGCTTACGTCCAGCAGTGGGCTGACACAGGCTGATCATGATGATTTAATTATTTATTAATAGATCGCCAACATAATAATCATCGTTATAAACCTTTAAACATCAAAATCTTAGTACTATTATGCTAAATGTTATTATAAATACAGGCGAAGACTGCATGCACATAAAATTGTAGGCGAGTAACATTAAAGAATAATAATAATAAAGTTAAAAATGTAATTTGTTTAAAAAGAAAAAAAAATACAAAATGATTGCTGAAATTAATATGTTACAAGGAATATCTCATTTAAATAATTTTAAAAATAGTGGGTTATACAGTGGGTATTACATATTTAGGTTACCTTTCTGACATATGTATTAATATTCGTATTATATATTTATTTCAGCGTCTTCGTGTCAACTTCACCAGAAACTTAGAAGGCAGTCTCGTCTTGTCAGTCTTAATTATTAATGAATCATTGAACAGATTTAAATGAATGAATTAAAAGCTAATGAGCTTAACCAATGGTTCTTGGTTTTGAAAGAGCAAAGAATAGAGATATTATTCGCCGCAACTCTCAAGTGATGGAGGTGTTCGTGACTCGTCAGGTGGAGAGAAATCGAGCAACGATGGGGCCCTGAATGCCATAGCATAGGGAGTGACATTTTTGTCAAACAAAATATATATCTAGTGAATAAATGTAATTGAATTTATTTAAAATTCCTTGCCTGTCATAAACTATTATTCAAATCTTTGACTAACAAGATTAACTACCTTGTACTATTATTTATTGCCTTGGCTGGTGTATTATCCACAGCATTCAGCAATGGCACTACTATTTAATATTTTTATTCCGATTAAAAATATTAAACATGTGGATCACTTGTAGTATTGACCATTTGAGCTACGGCCAAAGCCTGGAACCACCATGGACCAATGGATAAAGACATGTCAGTAAACGGTGCTGTCTTTCAATTCTAGACTAGCACGATACCATCTTAGACAGCATCTTTGCTTATCATCAGGTGAGACATCAATCAAATGATTGTATGTCAATAATATAGATACTTAGCCGAAGACTTACATTTTAAGTCAATAGCATTAACTTTTCAACCGATTTCCAAAAGGAAGAGATTTTCAATTCATCTTGCTGGTTTTTTTTGTTTCTTACGCGATTACCTTGCCAAATTGTGAACCGATTAGAATGATTTTTCTTTTATGGGTAGAGTGTCTCTATACATATGGAGACATAGAGTACATTATAGATAGGACAATATGGAGATTCAAACCTCAAACTTGTCAATTAACTTATTTTAATCAATTCGTAAGGAGGCGTGGTTCTTTAGTAAATTTTATCAAGATCTGATGAGTAGGACCTCCAGAGATATGGAGATAAACATCTCAAACTTGTTATTGAAACTGACACGCGCTCACATTGCTTTTATAGTTTTCAAACTACGTTAATTATTCTAGTACAAAACAACGTAGGTATCATAATAACTTATAATTTAACCTCAAAATTGAATATCACTTCGATAGATTTTTTAATCTCGATAGCTTCAAGACTACTTAAATTATGACAGTTGTATTCGTGTTTTAACGCAAAGAAACTCGACAATCGTGTGGTTAATTTACTTAAAGAATACAGTATTCTGACATTATATGTCAAAATAGCTCGCTTACAAAAGTTCAACTCTGACCTACGCACTCGGACGTGCGGCGCCACCTGTACGTTCGGGTTTACAGGATACGGAATTCAAATCTCACCGCGAATTCCGCTCTCGCGAGTTATAAACTAGCTTAAAGAATAGCCCTGGGGCTATTCTTTAGCGCTAGAAACTTATAATTTAACATAAAAACAGAACATCAATCTCCGATTTTTCAATCTCAATATGTTCAAGACTATTAAAATTAAGAAAACTGAATTCTTGGTTCTACGCAAAAAAATTCGACGATCGAGATGGTACATTTCCTTACAAAATGCCGTTTTCATACAATAAATGTCAAAATAGCTCATTCACAACAGTTCACCTCACATCCGCACTCGGATGTGCAGCGCCACCAGCGCGTCCGAGTTTACAGCATACAAAATTCTCTTCTCGACGCGGATTCCGCTTGCGAGATGCGTAAACTAGCTTACAGAATAGCCCTACAGAGAGTGAGTCAGAATTAAGAGAGTGATACAAAAAAGAACTTTATTAACTACTCAAAAAGACACATTTCATTGAGTTAGTTCGGCGGCTTCAGGCTGCGCCGCGTGGCGTCTCGCTGCACCGCGCGGATTCTGGATGCGCTGCGCGGCGCAGCGGGAAGCTGCGTGATAAACAATTGAACTCTATTAACTACACAATAAGATACACATTGCATTGAGATAATTTTGTGGCGTCGCGCGTTTTGGCTGCGCCGCGCGGCTTCTCGCTGCGCCGCGCGAAACCAAAATCATCGTCACGTCACGTCGCGTAGCGTCGCGTTGCGGTGTGAACTGACCCTTAAAGGGCCGAATTCACAGACCACATGACTAATATTGTTTCCAAAAAATAGCAGCATTCATACTAATTGTGTAGTTTCTTCATTAGGGAAGTCGGTTAAAAACCTTTATTGAGATGAATACGACCATTCGAACCTTCCACTTTGTAACCAATCATTATTAACTTTACCTGTGGTTGTGAGGTGACAGTGACAGTGACTGATGACAACAAATAACCCCCTTGGGGTGAGGAAAAGGGTTGGTCGGTCCAATTGATGGGCATAAATTGTTAGTTGCGGGGCCTTGGAATCATGTACGTATTAGTTTAATTGCTGACTCTTTAGTGTATTAGACATATATGAGTATTGCAAATGTAGTCTTTTATAGGGTTCCGTACCTCAAAAGGAAAAATAATATCAATTTATTGTCTGTAAATGTCTGTTTGTTGGTCAGGAGGAAATACTCAAATCTGTAACCCCTAAGAACTGCGAAAATAAAACCAAATTATAGGTTTATGCAATCAACCGATATGGCTGCTTATTTTTACGGCAGCATATTTTGTCACTTGCAATGGAATCAAGACCTATAGGGTACTTCCCGTTGACCTAGAATCATGAAATTTGGCTAGAAGCAATGTCTTATAGCACAAGTCAAGACAAAACTCCGAAAACCGTTAACGTTAGTTACATCACAATAATTAAGATAGTTACATAATAATAATTATAACAAATGTAAACGCATCTACAAATATGAGTTTTCTGGATTTTTCTGCAAACAAAATGTGACAGACAAACCAGATACACAACATATTTTTATTATGGCGTAATTAACAAATAGCAAATGAAGATTGCTAGATGTATTATGAAACGATACAATATTCTCGATTTGTAATGTACATAACTAGCGCAGAAACCTTTTTGATTTAACTCGAGATGCAGGGCGTCCAAGATACAGGCCTAGCCTAGTTTGGAGCCCACCGAAAACAATTAGTGGTTCATATAGTAAAGCACTGTAATGTAATTACTTTAAAATAAATTAAGATAATTTAGCAAACAAATTTATTATAATCACGAATATTCTGTATGCATGATGCATGGAAATAAATTCATTTCAATTCATTTCAGTTCAGTTTAAAAACTAAAACAACCGACTTCCATGCCCCGCGTCAATTTCAAGTCAATTACAGAAGCAAGTTTGAGACGTTTATCGTCATATCTCTGGAGATACTTACCAGATATCAATGAAATTAAAATGGGACCACCTCGGAAACATACCCTACTGATTAAAAAATAATAATTTAAAGCGGTTCACTATTGACGGAGTAATCACGTAACATACACACAAAAAAAAGAAAAAAAACCTACAGTCGAATTGACAACCTCCTTCTTTTTGGAAGTTGGTTAAAAAAAATTAATTGCTGGACGAACTATTTACGTACGTACAAAATTGTGTTCCGTACAATTTTGTAGGTACCTCAGTCAGTGCGTGAGTCCGACTCCCTCTTGGCGATTTTTTAAATTATTATAAACTAGCTGAAACCCGCGACTTCGTTCACGTATAATAAATCAAAAATGTTATCACTGTAAAGCTTTGTCTATCAATATTTGTGTGATCTGAGTTATTTAAGCTATGTGTAAAAATAATTATTTCATTAACTGGCTTCCCTTTTGTCATAGCTCAATGGATTAGTAAACTGAGGTGGCAGTGGGCTGGTCATATCTGCCGCAGGACTGATGACCGTTGGGGTAGATTTGTCCTAAAGTGGAGACCGCGAATCGGCAAACGTAGCGTAGGACGTCCTGTGACCAGGTGGAGCGACGACACACGCAAATCGGTGGGCAGTGACTGGAAAAGAAGAGCCGAAGATCGGGCTCAGTGGCGCATCTTGGGAGAGGCCTACGTCCAGCTGTGGACTGACATGGGCTGATGATGATGATGGTGGCTTCGCGTGGGCGCACACACACACACACACACATACACACAAAAAAACACCCACACACAAATTTACTTACTTTCGCACAAATATTAGTAGGATACGAGTATCTCCAACTTAAAAAGTATTATTTACCTATTTAGTCTCCAAAATTAAGTTTAACATTCTTATCTCAACTCGTAACGCTGGGATTCAAATTGCTCGAGATCGCAATGGTTAATGGCTTGTGATTACATAATTCAGGCCTATTTCCGTATTATTAAATTTTGCCGTGATTTAGGAAAAGGCAAATGCCAGCAGATTTTAGATGTTACATTAACTATATTATTCACTTAATCTTTCGTAAAATACGTTATTTGAATTAATGTTGAGTAGAGAGGACACCCTGGATTGGAAGCCTTTTTTTATTCGACTGTAGGAGGGTTAGATTTAGACTGGTATGTATGTATGTATGATTTTTTTTAAATATATATATTTAGAGAAGCAAACAACCATGCGGCCCACCCGATGGTAAGTGGTTACCGCCGCCTATTAACACCTGCAATACCAGGGGCAATATCGGTTATGTATGTTAACCAGTTCTCTCATAACTTCTTAACTTGACAAATGAGGTGTCGTTGGAAGTATCTTGATTGTCTTCTGGTTTAAAGTTAGGTGATGTCACATTAGCTTAAATAAAGCGCTCTCTAGAGAACCTCACATCATGTATGTTTCTTTTTAACCGACTTCAAAAAAAGGAAGAGGTTTCTCAATTCGACCGTATATATTTTTTTTTTTTTATGTTTGTTCGCGGATAACTTCGTCGTTTATGAACCGATTTTGATTATTCTTTTTTTGTTCGAAAGGAGATATCCCAAATGTTGTACCATGGTAATTTTATCGAGGTCTGATAAGTATCTCCAGAGATATTGAGATAAACATCTCGAAAATGAATAGCGCGGCATTGAAGTCGGTTCTTTTTTAGTTTTCAAACGATATTATTTATTTTAGCCATGATGAGTATTCATTGAAAGGACTTAAGTAGCACACAAAAAATCTTATAATAATAATAAATATACCTAGAAAGCCATAAATATAATGCAAAGGTTGCCTGAAAGACATCGCTATTAGCGATAACGCCGCCCATTGTTACACTTATTAATATGTACACTACAGTTTGGTATGCTATGTTAAGAGGTGATACAATAAAGAATTTTATCTATTTATCTATCTATCTAGGCAGGAATCTATGTAACAATATATATATTATTATAACTGATAGGCCAGCGTTTGACCACTATCTCACCCTGTAGTAAGCGATGATGTGGTCGCAGATGGTGAACACGGTAGAATGGTCTGCTTCTTAAGGACTGTGTTGTGCCCGAACACTTTTGGTGGCACATTTTCTTTTTGATGGATTTTTTATTTTTTTGTTTGGCAGTAAAGTATTATTTTATTTATTATTCAACTTGACATTTGCCTTATTAAAATATATTTAATAAAACTTTGTCGCTATAGCGTGATTTCTGTTATTTTTAACAGACTTCAAAAAAAGGAGGAGGTTTCTCTATTCGACCGTATATATTATTTTTTAATGTTTGTTCGCGAATAACTTCGTCGTTTATGAACCGATTTGATTATTCTTTTTTTGTTGGAAAGGAGATATCCCAAGTGTAGTACCATGGTAATTTTATCGAGGTCTGATAAAATATATCTCTCTACTGTAAAGGCACGGCCACACCGTGGCGTCCCTGCGATTTGCGGGCGCGATCTCAGTACTAATAAATTGTTTTCTGATCGCGTTTGATGTGAACCAGTCGGTACAATTACTGCGCTATCTGATCGCCGCCTAGATCGCGCACACAGGATGCTGCGATGTGTCCGTACCTCTATACTTTCTATAAGATTATTTCATGCCATCTCTCCATTTATGTAAACCAAAAATAGCACACCTCTGCAGTGGTAGCATGTAAGTCCTTCAAATTTATTCGCATCTTTTTGATACTTAAATTTTACATTTCAGTAAAAACTTCAGGCGGAATATCGATGTAATACTCCTACAATCTGTAGAAAAAAAAATAGAAATGTATGAATATAAAATTAAAATTCAAGTTAAAATTATAAAGAAAGATAAACCTTCAGAATCAATTGACCTAATGTTACGCAGGTTGAAGTGATATCACACCACTATGTGTCAACTAAATATTTGCCTTTTCCAATATATATAGACATGATAATTATACTAAAACAATGCTCAGACGCGTAAAGTAGAATTCAGTGTCACTCGTGTTACTTGCACAAGTTTCGATTGAACTATCACGATATAAGTTTAAAAATAAAAATAAACTACCTTACATGACGCTTTTTAGGGTTCCGTAGCCGAATGGCAAAAAACGGAACCCTTATAGATTCGTCATGTCTGTCTGTCTGTCTGTCTGTCTGTCTGTCTGTCTGTCTGTCTGTCCGTCCGTATGTCACAGCCATTTTATTCCGAAACTGTTAGTACTACAGAATTGAAACTTGGTAGGTAGATGTATTCTGTGAACCGCTTTCCGATTTTTATACAAAAATAAAAAATATAAAAGTTTAAGGGGGGGCATCCCATACATGGAACTGAAACAAAAAAAAAAAATTCTTCAAACCTATACGTGTGTACTATACGGGTGTCTGTGGATAGGTCTTCAAAAATGACATTGAGGTTTCTAAAATCATGTTTTCTCAAAGTCAATCATTTGAAAGATAGGCGCGTCTAAAGTGGTAAAATATAAATATATGCTGTAGATCTCAATAAAAACTAACAACGAAAATTGGTTTGAACGAGATACAATCAGCAGTTTTAGAGATATGGCGACCGCAAAGATAACTTTGTTTTTCATACAAACACTATGAAAAACAAAGTTAATTTTGTAGTTGCGAAAAATCATAGTTACGGTATACTTAACTGTGTTACGGAACCCTACGAGTGCGAGTCCGACTTGCACTTGGCCAGTTTATTTTACAATAAAATCATTTTTTCTTACACTATTTTGAATTCAAATTTATTAAAATTTATTTTCTGTTTTTTAGTTGGATTTTCTATAAAAGCGATTTTTTTTAGTTTTTTTAAACTATTATTTTTTATTGTTCCTGTAAAGTTTGCATTTTGCGGTTACAATTTTATTCGGTAGGAATGACGAAATATCTACTGATTTTTTACCATAATTATGTTGCCAAACTATGTACTCGCATCTCAGTGAGTCATAAAAAAATACTCTTTGCCATTTAGAAGTCAGTTTTTTTGATACCGAAATTGTGTTTCTGTTTAATATTATCGTAAATATGTATGATAACTAGTGAACGCTACAATGCTTGCACTAATGATAACATTATTGATGTATGCCGGCTGTATTGAAGCGCGACGGACTTGCTCAAAATCTAGTCCAAGGTAATTATGACAGCAAAAATTTAAAATAAAAGCTTAAATTATGTACTATGGTATATTTGTAGTATGTGTTTATGATTTCAGTTAAATGAAGAATGCATTACTTATTAATACCATATTAGGACAACCTCCTCTTATCGGAATTTTCGTAGTGAAAACTTCTTTAACGGCGTTGTGCACTTTGCTTGTGATGGGTAAAAAATGTTAAACTCGAGTCAGGTCACGTGTCCTGATCGAAAATTCGTCTGCCGGAGCGCAGGGCGCTTGCGCAAGGTGTCATTCCTAAATATTCAAAAATAAAACTGGCCAAGTGCGAGTCAGCATTGCGTCTCTTATCGCACACTTAGAGAGGGTTCCGTACAATACGAAACATAACAGAGTTTTAACCTCTTATATTTGATTAATTGATATTACCAAGAATATTTGGTTGGTCGCGATCTAGAAAGACGGGGCTCGTTTACTAGCGCCATCTATGTCATTTTGCCGAAACTAATTAGATAGATGGCGTTTAAAAATACGTTTTTTGTATGTACCCCCTTTAATTTTTAACTTTATTTTGTTTTTAGTATTTGTTGTTCTAGCGGCAACAAAAATACACCATATGTGAAAATTTCAACTGTCTAACTATCACGGTTAATGAGCTATAGCCTGGTGACAGACGGACAGACAGACAGACAGACAGACAGGCAGACAGACAGACGGACAGCGGAGTCTTAGTAATAGGGTCCCGTTTTACCCTTTGGGTACGGAACCCTAAACACCGACTTCACATGACGCGCGTCGCGTATCAGTTTGTTTAGCAAGGTATTTTTATGTCATATACCTGTTGGTAAGTAATGATGCGGTTGAGGATGGCAGCACTCTAGGCCTAGATTGGGAACTGGCTCCCAAGGATAGCTGCCGGAACACATTAGATATTTGCCGAAAGATTTTCTAACTTGAGGGATATAAAGATCAATTGCTAACGAATAAAAAAAAAACCTTTAAACAAACAAATATTAAAAATAATAGATGGAGCGAATTACGCAAGCTGGCTGGCAGCGCGCGGTTAGAAACAGAGCTGAATAAAGATCGAGCTCAGTGGCGTGCCATATAAGAAGAGGCCTATGTTCAACAGTGGACGAATACTGGCTGTGAATGATGATATTGACGATTTATGTTTGATAACTTACAGTTGTATTTGGTACACAATAATAAATAATCGAAATAATCCAGAGACCGCCATTGTCTTACCTAATTAGTTTTTCCTTGTCTTAGATTATAATGTGTTGATTGGTATACAATAGAGTATTAAAAAAAATATTTGTAAATGTAAATATCATAAATTAGCTGATTATATTCTACCTACGTATTTAAGAAACCTCTATATTCTATTCATCTATCTAATCTAGAAACGTTAGACAAGTTACTGGAAGATCTAGTCATTACTAAATATAACAAAACACGCCCATTCACGTGTTACCTCAAACCTACGTGTTAATTACGGCACTGTTTATTTTACACGTATTGTGAACGCGGGTCACGATATTTTGAAATCGTGAGCGGACACAAAAGTTTAACGTGCTAGAATTGGATGAATGTCAATTAGAACTTTTTAATAATGCTTGCATATAGGCCTATTTATGTACTCCTAATATTTTCAGCGTAAGTAAGTAATCTTACGTGTTTGTAACCGACTTCCAAAAAAGAAGAAGGTTCTCAATTCGTCGGAATATTTTATTTTTTATGTATGTTCCCCAGTACTCAAAGACGCCTACAGCGATTTAAAAAATCTTCTTTTGTTTTCTTTAAAGGAGAATGTTGGATGGAAAAAAAGGGGAATGTTTTAATGGGACCACCCATTTACATTTTATCAAGATCTGATAATTATCTCCGGAGATATGACGATCAACATCTCAAACTTGCTACGAATACCTTGTTTGTATCCATGTACTTACTTTACACTGTTACTGCAATAAAGAACATTATCTTCTATTCTATTCAGAGATATGACGATAAACATCTCAAATTTGTTACTGAAACTGACTCGCGCGACATGAAAGTCGGTTTTTAATCTATCTTAATTATTCCACAACAAAAGTCAATGTCATTTCTATACATTTTGAAGTCGCGTTAGGTGTGAACGTGAAAAACAATGGTATTTTGTCAAGGTAGGTAGACCCACTATGGCAAAACTTCAGAACGAAGCAAGTCGTTATTTGGAACGAGTCTCTTTGGACCAATTTATCTTGGTCGTATCAAAAGTTCATAGAATAACTTACAAACCAATAAGTATCAACTTATATGAGAGTAGTGAGCATTAGTTGAGATTTATACCAATAGTTCGTCGACCCATGTCAAGTGAAACAGTGATATGAAAGTTGGCTGTAACACAAGTTTGTGGACTCGCGTGCTTTGTTTTATTTGAGGAGAAGTGAGTAAATGGGCTAAGTTAATTTTGTTACATTGAAGTAATACATGTTTTTCAAACCAACCTATTGAACTAGAAACTAAGAATTTTGTCCAGTGAACCATAAAGGTTTACAATTAAGATTAAGTTAAAAAACTAAAACAACCGACTTCCATGCCCCGCGAGTCAATTACAGTAGCAAGTTTGAGACGTTTGTCGTCATATCTCTGGAGATACTTAACAAATCTCGATAAAATTACAATGGGACCACCTCGAAAACCCATTATACATTAAAAAAAAAATCTTTAAAATTGGTTCACAATTGACAGATTAATCGCGTAACATAGGTACATACACAAAAAAAACATACAGACGAATTGAGAACCTCCTTTTTTTGGAAGACGGTTGAAAAAAAGGTTGGTCAGCCTCAATGATACAAAGATAAATAAAACTTAATTTTAATATATTAAGCCACCTCTTGACTCATCTATGGATAATTATGTTCATTGAAACCATTCCAATGATCCTAAATACGAAATCTCTGCTGTTAGTGGTGCGGAGTTAAGTATTCTTGGAAAAATGTTGAATCTTTGCTTTTCTGACATCGCATAAGCAAAGTCCTTTTTAATACAGTTGCTCAAAAAGTGGCGTATTGCAGGGACGTATAGCGTTCGGGATGTGGGCTATTACACACTCGTGCTTTTTCTTTACCTTTCCCGAACTCGTGCGTTCTCTTTCCCAACTGTTAAAATAATGTCTATTAAAAAGAAAAACCAACCATGAAGTTTATACTAAAAAAATTAAAAAAAGTTTTTATGATTCATGCAAATACGTATATTTCTAAAAAGAAGCTACTAATTTGTTTCAATAACAGATTTAATGATTTGATGGAATGAGTTAGGTTAGGTTTCATTTCATTGAATCTCATTAAATTTCATTTTCATTTCATATCAATAAAAAAATTCTACTGAAGACTTGGCTGTATGAGCATAGTTCCCTTTGCCTACCAGAATGGGTGAAAAAAAAAAAACTCTGCTTATATTCTACGGTTGGCGCCATTTTTCAGAAATTTTCTTTGCGAGTTTAGTTGTTTATTGCACAAAATGAGTAATATCGACCCTAGTTTTTTTTAATTAACACCGCCGGAACTCAGTATAATTGCACAAAATGCTTCGGAGAACATTTTACCGGAAAAGTCGCTACATATCTACATACGACGAATTTATTGCGTGGAGAGAAGAGAAAAAAGCAAATAGTTTTTCAGAAAATGTTATGTTGGCATACTTCTCCGAACTCTCAGCAAAATTAAAACCTTCTACGTTATGGTCGAGGTTTTCGATGATAAAAAGTATGCTGAAAATAAGGAGCAACGTGGATATAAGTGAATACCCAAAATTAAACGCTTTCTTAAAACGACAATCAGACGGTTTTTTGCAAAACTTCGACTTTCGACTTTTTACTTGTGTAAAAAGTTGAAAATATTAACATCGAATGAAGTGGAAAGATTTTTGAACGAAGCTCCCGATGATCGTTATTTAGCCACAAAGGTAATTCATTATTAAGTACTTATATTTTTCTTTAGTATTCAGTTTACGAAATCGCAGAATACAGTCAATGCATTATTTAAAAAAATATTAACCAAATCCCTTTTTTTGTAGGTTGCTCTGATTTTTGGCGTCGTTGGAGCTTGCCGCAGAGAGGAGTTAGCCAATATTACTTTAAAAGATATTAAATCCCATGGAGAAATGCTACTAATCAAGATTCCGAACACAAAAAATAAGATACCGAGAAGCTTTGTTGTTGAAGGAGATTTTCTTAGAATAGTGCAAAAATATATGAATCAGCGGTACCAAAAAGGAAAAACCGACCGTTTTTTTCAAAATTACCAAAAAGGGAAGTGTACAGCTCAAGCAATCGGAATAAATAAATGTGGTAATATGCCAAAAGAAATAGCTACGTTTCTCGGTCTGCCGGATGCTGAGTATTATACTGGGCACAGCTTCAGGAGGACCTCTTCTACATTATTGGCAGATTCAGGAGCCAATTTGACGTCCTTAAAGCGACTAGGAGGTTGGAAATCAGACAAAGTTGCAGAAAGCTATATTGGTGATTCATTAAACAACAAACTAGAAACTGGGAAAAAAATTACACAATCCATTAATTTAAGGTCCAGTCCGTCTCCTTCACATGTTGCAGAGAACGTTCGTATATCTACCTTCGTTGATAATGATAATTCATCAGATCCAACTCCATCAACTAGCAAACGCCATTGTATGACAAATATACATGAACAATCATACGAAATTAATAATAGTTTGTCTCAAATAGTAAATATGCAACCTAAAACTTCCCCAGTTAGTATAAAAAACTGTACCAATTTCTATATATATGTGAATTATAACTTTTATAAGAAATAAATGTTTAGTTAGTTGAGTTTATTGTGTTTTTATTATTTTATTAAATTGCTTAATTTTTTCGCAACTGTATTAAAAATAGTCGTTCAGTACACGTGCAGAACCGTCATTGCAACTTGTTCCGACTGTCAATTGTCGGAACTCTTTGCAATGACAGCCTTTCCGCACTCGTAATGAAATATACTATTATTTAGTTCATTTGAAATGTTTGGCTAAATAGCCATAATACAGTTTCACAAATAACGGAGGAATACTCTAATTTCGTTCGTTTATAAAACATTTCTCTGGAGACAGGCTATTGAGTGATATGATGAAGGCCTTTTTCAACTGAGTTCGAAAAAGGAGGATATTCTCAATTCTTCGGGATCTTTTTAACCGACTTCACAAAAAAGGAAAAGGTTCTCACTTCGTCGAAATCGAAACGAAATCGGCCGAGCCGTTTTTAATAATATCAACATTTGTATTTCTACTGGCACAGATTATATAATAGTTACTCCGTCTACTGGCTACTTTGACTAGCGCGACGTTTGAAGTCGGTCCTTTTAGTTTTTTAAACGACTTAAATTGTTTTTTGTATGTTCTTCGATTACTCAAAGACGACTGGACTATTTGCAGGGTATACTTTTCAACTGGTTTCATTCGAATTTCATTGAGATCTAATGCATATCTCCAGAGATATGGAGATAAACACTTCAAACATGGCACTGAAAATGACAAGCGTGGCAAGTCTGTTCTTTAAGTTTTTTTAAACGATCTTAAATTCTTACCTTGCTATAAAATTTACCTAGACATAAAAGAGCCTAATTAGCAAGAAATAAGTAATTATAATCGACATCTCTGAATTTCACTTACAAAAAAGAGAGAATTCTAAGAAAATGCTTTAACTTTTTTCCCAGTTTACGGAGGCTTCATAGTCATCAAGCATTCAGCCACAACCGCTAATGTTTAATTACACGGAAAATATGACGCAGATACAGGATTATACTACTCATCGCTCATAATATGAGGACAAGGACCTTTGAGTTTATGTGAAAATTGAGGGTAAGGTAGTGTAAAATAACTCTATGGAGTAAAATATTTTTTTACTTGTAATATTTGTGAGATTGGTGCATGATTATAAAGTCCCTGCCAAAGAACATTGAATAAGGACTGTTTTACGAAGGTAAAACCATAGTCTCACCTAACTGGTCTGTGGGTAAAACTAAATATTACAGTGGGCCCAGTGGCTTAAGGCCAGAATAGTCGGCTGAACGCCGGAGGTAGCGAGTTCAATCCCCGCCGTGCACTAATGGATTTTTCTATCGAAAAATTTATGTGCGCTTTTCACAGTTACTGTTGCCCGCTGGTAAGGAAAAACATTGTTAAGAAACCCCAAGCCCCGTATGGTCATAGGACACTATCCAGCGTCCGCCTGGCTAGCTACCACCCTTAAATTAGAAAAATCTGTCGCCAAACATCGAATGTGTACCGGCAGCTGGCCTTCAGAGCCAGTGCCCATTGTAGGCCTAGCGTGCTACCATCCTTAACTGCATAATCACTTACCAACAGGTGACATAGTGGTAAAACGCTAGCCTAGAAGATATTAAAAAAAAATTGCAGCTTATTACATAGGTTATTACGTATTCAGACAGTCGAATTGCAAAACCTCGAATTTCCATAATTATTCCGTACATTTTATCTCTTTCTAAGGTCTTCTTTCACATCGCGCCTAATTTTACTTTAACCAAATTCACATTGCAAAGGAACACCCTCCTGAAAACTCCATAATCCCCGATAGATCCCCGGCTTCCATCCATCAATCAGTTAAAGCCTTGCTGAAGGTTTAGTTAGATATGATAATTTTATATTATGTGGCTTTGAGAACAGGATAACAGTGTCTACTTAGACACTGTTTATGTTTTTGCCACTGTTGCTTTTAGTTAACAGTTTCCTACTCTTTTGTTCATTTTAAAATTTTAAATAGGGTCTCAGCCAAAGATTAGTGCAGTGGCAGGCAGCCTAAAAAAATGTAACGTAATTTTCTTCCCATAATATTGATTAAAATTGCCCTTGCCCAATCACTTCTTTTTTTTTTTTGGGCTAGGCCTAGAATGGTCTGACTCTCAAGGGATGTGTGCGGCTGGAACAGCGTATGGGTATCATCATTATCATCATCATCATAATCAGCCTGTGTAAGTTCACCGCTGGACGTAGGCGTCTCCCAAGATACGCCACTGAGCCCGACCTTCGGCTCATTGGGAGGAATATGCCCTAATTGTCACGCTGGAAAGGTATGGGTATGGCGGCAGATTTTCTCCTTGATGGTGTCAAGCTACTTTTTGGTAGCAAGTCTGGTGGAACATCGACACAATATGCTCTTACCAGGTGGCAAGAGCATATTGTGTCGATTGGATTCTATTTCCTATTCTTGATTATCCTGACGTCTGCTATCTAGATCTAAGGGAGGATCAGCTAGATAAGTTTGAGCGTCTTGAAAATGTTTATTAGATTAATATCTGGCTTGCGGAGTCTCATGCGCAGCTTTGTCTATAGATGTGAGAGGGCATACAACGCATCGATAGCGCTGCAACGCAACGCTGTCTCGCCTCTACTCTGAGTTACCCGCCTAACGACATTTTCTGACGGACGTTTCATCGTCCCCGATCTCTACTGAAATTCTTTACGAGATGACAAATTACGTTTTTCCGATTTGCGGCTCAAATTGGCACTTACATTTAAACAGATTATACTCGACACGAAATTTAAAAACCAAACCATTATTTTATTTTTTTTAAATTGATACCCGTGCGGTGTGTGATTGAGGGCGGTTGTACGAATGTTAAACAATTGTTTATTATTGGTTTTAACAAGTTTGAAGTGTGAAAGTATATATTTATTTATGGGTTATGTACGTACCAAAATAAAAAGGAACTATTTCTACGACATTATGGTAATTATCTACTACATTACCACACGTGGTAAATCGTCTTTTGGTGTATCTACGTAACTAACCTCTGAGATGGCGAAAGTAACTCTAATTGTTAACACCCTATTATACTTAGGTGTTTGTGATAAGACGACTGACTGTGCCCTGTCACCAGTGGTGGCAAATGGGACGATAATTATTGTTTCTTGTAGCAGTAGTCACAACTCAGATAGAGAGACAGAGAGAGAGGGCCAATGGGGATTTGTTAACTTTTTTCCACAAATCCCTATTGATGCGGTATCAACGGGGGTTAGTGCAATAAATCGTATTTTATCACACCTACTATTCCCGTCATGAGCCATCTTTTATAACACGGCGCCACTGATGATCCCGATTGTCACCAGTAGGGACAAAATAGGAGTGACGTGACAACTGAGAATACCTATTCGCGATAAGATACTTTCACAGGCTAGACCTCTACAAATTACACACGTACGCGTTCCATATTTTTTTTATGATATATGGTAACAGGACAAGCGCGACGCTCGCCTGATGATAAGCGATGACGTCTACCAATTACAAATACAGCGGCATGCAAAATTCTGGCTATCCAGAATTTTGCATACCGCTGCACTTTGCCATTCAAACCGAAAAACATTTCTTTTTCATGGCTGAATTAGTTGCAATGTGGTGCCAGGCAAACTAGCAGAACTCGTACTACTACACATCTCTCGAAATTAAGCAATACGGGTAAGTGTAACCTACTCTTAAATTTGGAAATCATAAAATGTTTCAGCTCTCTAGTTAACTTTTCCTACTAATTTTACATCACTGCAACAGCAAATGAGAGATTCGTTTAACAAAGTTTGCTTAAAAACGGTCGTATTACATACGAACTGGGGCTTGCATGTTTGGTTTCGTACAATGTAGTGCAATATCAGTGACTGAACTTTTATGTTGAACGATTATGTTTTCGAGCATATTATTTTGTATCGTTTGCATACAGGTGTTTTCAAAGACAGCTCGCGGTTGTATGTTTATAATATGGAAGTAAGACGTAGGCATGTGATTAAGTCACATTGTGGCACGCAGAATCCAAAATTTTGCTAGTATCTACTGCGTCTGACATCTAGATCTTGAGTCTTACATTGAATATTGAGCATTGAATAATTCTCATTTGATTTTGTTTCTAAGCGTAGTACCAACACGAAGGTTTATTCATTACAATTATTAGAAATATATACACTTGAGAACCTCCACCTTTTTTTAAAGTAAGGGATATTCAAAGGGTTATTAGCAAAAGTACTAACCCAAATGACAACATAATAATTTTCTGACTTATCACTGTCATTAGTATATTATTTTTACGACAAGAGTTAATGTACTGCATAACTTTTTGCATGAAATTGCAAGCTCAAGGTGAAAATGGCGAATTAAATGAATAGCTTTTCGGTTCCACAATGTTTTTTACATCTGAAATTCTTTGTGTGTTAAACAACCGCTGATATTGGAACTGTTTTTAGAATTTTTATTAGATTTTCTGCCACACAGTATTATAGATACATTAGGTTACCTTCAATTATAAGTTCGAAGCCGGACTGTTCTATCATTTATATAATTACGAGCCGCGCCCCGTGGCTTCACCCACGGCCTCACTGGCTCTTACTGTGCAACATTTCAGCTAAGGGTCAGTTCATACCCCGACGCGACGAACCGTGACGAGACGCAGCGCGACGCGACGTGACGAAGCTTCTGGTTTCGCGCGGCGCAGGGGGAAGCCGCGTGATAAAAAAATGAACTTTATTATTTACACAACACAAATTTCATTGTGATGAGATAATTCGGCTGCGCCGCACGTCTCGCTGCGTAGAGCTGTAGCGCGGCGCCGCGCGTCGCAGCCTGTAGCCGCCGACAATGAAATGTGTTTATATTGTAATACGGGAATTATCGCGCTAAAAACATAATTTTATTTACCTCGACGTTTCGATCAAATTACATTGACTGTGGACACGAGAAAATAAAATTATGTTTTAAGCGTGATAAGTCCCGTACTACAAAATCATTATGTATGTAAATCACGAAAGTTTAAAATTTACTAATGAAATGTGTATCTTTATATGTAGTAAATAAAAATCTTTTTGGTATCACTCTCTTAATAAGTGTGTGTGCACCGCGTCGCGTCGCGTCGCGTCGCGATCTAAAAACGGTCAAGCCGTCGACTGTGAAGAGATAACAAACAAAAATATATACCTCCTTTCACATTTGTTGTACTGATTTCTTGATTGTTTATGATAGTATCACTATTTTATTTCAACGTTTACCATACGTACTGGAACATAACGCCAGTATTCGATGACTGACTGATCAGTGTTCTACTATTCTACACTGGCATACTTCTAGCATCACCTAGCGATCATACTGATCCTATGGTCGATGGCGCATCGGAACGCTTAAGGTACGGACACACCGCAGCGTTCTGCGTGCGCGATCTAGGCTGCGATCAGATAGCGCAGTAGTATTTGTACCGACTAGTTCACACCAAACGCGATCAGAAAACAATAGAAATGTACTTAGATCGCGCCCGCAGATCGCAGGACGCCGCGGTGTGGCCATACCTTTAAAGTTCCTATACAAACTTTAGTCACAAGCGATACTTTAGTTTTATGAACAATATACCTTATTTCATCCAATTTACACAAAACCTTAACGAATTATGGACCTAAACCTTCCTCATAAACACTCTGGCTATTGGTGAAAACCGCATGATAATCCGTTCAGTAGCTATTGAGATTATTGCGAACAGACAGACAGACGCAGTGATGAACTTTGTTTTATAATACTTACGTAGTGATATTGGACGGCCCTTTGGCGTAAAGGATAGTTACCCTGATTCTGACCCGACGGTCGTTGGTTCTAATCCTAGCTATATACCTACCAATGAAAGTTTTATGTGCATTCATGAATCATGAGTTTTCGTACAGTGGTTGTGGGATCATTAAATCTACCAAAAAGTAGTAAGCTACTACAAGCTGGTAAGCCATCAAGGAGGACATCTGCCGCCGTAACCTTACACCGTTCCCCAACGCAAAATGTAGGGGTAATATACGTTTAACGTGTGTATCTGTGCGTCTGTCTGTAGCATCTTAGCACCTAACCGGATGAACCGATTTTTTTTTTACTATTGATAGTTTTTTTGTTTGATAGATGTCTTCATCGAGAGTTTTCTTAGCTTTGATTCATGAAAATTCGTTCAATCGTTATAAAACTATGAGCTTTTTTCTAGTTAATTTCGCTATGAAATCAACTTTCATAGATCTGATCAATTCGAAAATCTTCTTCTTCAACGATATTGTAAGAACATGGAAGCATTGACCTGATGCTGGGACATCTCCTGGACTCTACAGAATACTCAAATCCTCACCAACTTACAGCTCAGATTTTAAATGTCGTGTTTAAAGTCATTGGAATGATTTTAATGAAAAGATTATATATAGATCAGTCGGGGTGGCTTAAATTACTATATTATTATATATATAGATGAATATTATTTTATACAATAGACCATATTATTATACTATATTGACTTCAAATTGATTGTGATCGGTGAGGATCTAAAGCATAGCTAAGCTTATAATAATATTTTCGTAGTAACTATGACATAATCTGTGGTTTCACTGCAAATATTTTATTAATTTTGCGATGCGTGTTTCTGAAATTCGTGATATTTTCTAGAGTTTTCATTTGAATTATATACTGTAAACGACAATTTTAATCTATAATATGTGGCCAAGCTAATTAACGTAATTATTTGGATAAGGATTAATACTATATACTTGAAAATAGCCTTGGAAGTTATGTCATATTTTTTAACAAAAAATTTAAGATTAAAATGGTTGCTGTGAGTCAACCTTAAGAGATAGATATATGCTGTCACGGGCTTTTTTGTAGGTATTATTAAGTTGTACAACTCTTGCATAGAAAATATTCTTCTATCTATTTTCAATTAAGCAGCGTTCGTAAGAAACGTGTTTTTTCGACCGTTTTTTTGCCGACTTAGGTTGCAAATTAGGTCTCCACGAATGTACCTTTGATTTAAACGGGATAATATAAAGCCTATTTTCATTCCGAAAGTCCATTCTATGTATTAGTGAAAGAATTTTTTAAATCGGTTCAGTAGTTTTTGAGCCAAATCATTACAAACATACAAAAATACAAATGTTCTCTCTTTATAATATTAGTATAGACTAGTATAGATAACATCACCCATTAGAGACTATAATCATTCGTATAATCGCATCAAATAATACTCTGGATGAAACATTAAAATTAACTAACCCATTCCTGATAACATGGCCAAAGCTCCAGGTCTCTTGGGTCCAATTTCACAAACAATAACACAAACTACAATAAGCCTTAGGCCGGGATCAAGTTGTATAATAGTACAAATGTTTGTAGGTATATTGTAATTCTCTGACAGTGATGTAAACCATCTTGTCGATAAGGACTAGAACAGACTGTATTCAGGGAAATCCTACTATCCTACTATTTATACTAATATCCTACTACCTAATACATAAGGCGAAAGTTTGTGAGCTAAAACAACAATACAATACAATACAAAAACTCTTTATTGTATACCAACATAAATAATACAAGGAACATGAAACAAACATGATAACTATTAGGTAACAATACCCCCCGTCTTATCGCTAACAGAAATTTCTTCCAGACAGCCCTTGGATGAACAGAATTACAGGAAGTAATAGACGGTGGTGTACAATTAATAAAACGTTCATAATAAAATTAACGAATAATTTAATAATACCCATACATAACATCCATACATATAAAACATACTAGCTGTGCCCGCGAATTTCTCCGCGTGGAATGGTATCTATGGGTAACATTAACTAATAAGCCACATACGTACGTATCCCAACTACACCGCACAGCACCATGCCACGCTAATCCCCCTTCCCGCTACCCTCACATATCCTTCCCCTCCCCTTCCCCTTACCTCCGCTTTTCCCTCACTTCCACATCCCCTCCACCTCCCATCACCTCCCCTCCCCTTCCTACTCACCCTCCATTCCCCCTCCCTTCCCCTTCCACTCCCCCTACCCTATCCCTCCACTCCCCTTCCACTCCTCCTATCCTCCCCCTCCACTCCCCCTTCCCCTGCACACACTTTGAATGTCGTATGATCCTCCCCCTCCATCCTCCTCCCCCTCTACTGCCCCGTCCCCTCACTTCCACATCCCCTCCCTCTCCCTTCAGCTCTCCTCCCCTCCCCCTCCCCTCCCCCTCCCCCTCCCCTACCCTCCCCCTCCCCTCCCCTCCCCCTCCCCTCCCTCCCTCTTTTATTTTAATTATTAGTCATAGTTAATATTTTAGTTTTAGTAGTTTATTAAATTGTAGGTACTTGTATTGCAATAAATATTTAAATGTAGAGACCATTATAATCAATATTTCACCGGTTATTAGATAATTATCTGACACTTGACGCCATATAAAAGCTGTCAAAAATCTGGCAGATTTCTTCATATTAGCGCTATCAGGAACCGGTGAAACTGGCTTTAAGTATAATTTAATGCAGCACACTGAACTATTTATCATAATACACTGAAGTATTACATACATACGAGTGGAATTGATTAACTCCATTTTAAGTCGGTTACATCGAATTATTACCTATCGATGGTCGGTTAATAATAAGATCGGAAACCGGGTAAGTGTAAGCTACGCCTAAAAAGACTCAAGTACATAACCGTGTCTATTTCAACATTATCTATTGATGTGGTGGTCTACAAGGGTCAGTCTAGGTTATCACATCATAATTTTGATAGATCTAGACACTTTAGGTCTACAGGAACCCGAGACCTACAATCTATATTTTATTTACAATGGCAAACATTTATTATTATTATATTAACGTGTAGGTGTTGAAGATATTTTTGTCCTGTTCTTTAAAAGGTATTATCGTTTATGCCCGAATATAGATGGGTTATGATTTTGACCGGTATGTACTCTTATGTGTGTATCTTATGTATATTATGTTCATCTTCTATCGAGGAACTAACTTGAGCAAGGACGCGCCACACGCGAACGACGCGACGTAAATAAATCACTCAATAGCACTATTTTATTTATTAACATATTTTATGGTTGGTTCCAATTAAGCTAGACCTCTAAATTGTATGAGCGCTCAGTTCCTTTTTTTACCTTTTGAGAAACGGAACCCTAAAAATGATAAAGTAGATATCTAGTTACTGTATAACTTAAGAAGACAAATTGTAGGTAGGTACATAATACATGTATTGGTGGAGTGATCAAAGTGTCCATTCTATATTTTGTTCTGTGTCGCATCCTCGCAGACAAAAAAGTTTTGTTCGCAGTGTGCGCAGGGTGATAGACAAAACTGTCTTGAGACAGTCTTGAGACAGTCTTAAGACTGTTTTGTCTATAGTCTGCGCTCAGCCTTACTCATAACATAACTTGACAAATTATGACGTGTCGTTAGAAGCGTCTTGATTGTCTGACTTTTGTTTGTTTAGGGAGTTTTTGTTTGAAGATACCTTAATGCAGTAAAATACATATAATGATGTAAAATAATATCGTTTTAAAACTGAAAAAGAACCGACTTCAATGCCGCGCTATTCATTTTCAGTATCAATTTTGAGATCATGTTTATCTCAATATCTCTGGAGATACTTATCAGACCTCGATAAAACTACCATGGTACCACACTTGGGATATCTCCTTTCTAACAAAAAAAGAATAATCAAAATCGGTTCATAAACGACGAAGTTATCCGCGAACAAACATAAATATATATATATATACGGTCGAATTGAGAAACCTCCTCCTTTTTTTGAAGTCGGTTAATTATCCCGTAGTCAGGGTGTAAATAAATGTTCTATCTTTAAAGTAATATTTTGTATTTTGTTTACGAAATTAAATATACATGTAAGCAACAGAATAAAGTCTATTACGTAATGCTTGATACGAATAAATAGGACGGTGCAATCCTTTGTTGAACACAAAAAAAAAGTTTACTTACAAATAATATCGTTTAAAAACTAAAAAAGAACCGACTTCAATGTTCATTTTCAGCACCAATTTTGAGATGTTTATCTCAATATCTCTGGAGATACTTATCAGACCTCTATAAAATTACCATGGTACCACACTTGGGATATCTCCTTTCAAACAAAAAAAGAATAATCAAAATCGGTGCATAAATGACGAAGTTATCCCCGAACAAACATAAAAAAAAAAAAAAAAAAAAAAAACGGTCGAATTGAGAAACCTCCTCCTTTTTTTGAAGTCAGTTAAAAACAGTGTTACCGCAAACGGTCTTATTTAAGAGTTATGGCGATTTCTTCCAGCAAGCTTGGGTTGAAAGGATTTGATAATTCACGTTTCAAAAACCTATTACAAACAACAACATCAGAATCGTAATTAAGTTCGAAAACTGTCTGAGAATAAGTGTCCCGAAATGTTTTTAATAAATAACCTAAATAATCCCTCGCAAGTCACCCCTCTCACCCTAATGGACCCATGTCAGTCCCTTCAGGAAATTGATATTTACGACGTCACTGGTTTACATGGTTTCGCGTCACGAGACACTGAATCGTTGATGTTTCTCATGTTTCTGCTAAAATCGTGTCGATGCGGAAAGTTTAGTCTGTTTTCTTTGACAGCTAACGTTTGATCATTGTTTGTAACCTGTTGGTTAGTGACGATGTAGTCGAGGATGGTAGCACGCCAGGCCTAGAATAAGACACGATCTTTTACAAAATGAAATAAACCGACTTCAAATGCCGCGCTAGTCCTTTTCAGTATCAAGTTTTAAGTGTTATCTCGTTATATCTAGGGATACTAGTCAGATCTCGATAAAATTATAATGAAACTACCTTAGAAATGTACCCTACCAGTAAAAAGAAGAATCACTTAAATTGGTTCACAATTGGCGGAGTAATCGTTTAACAAACATACAAAAAAAAAATACGACGGCACGACCACACCGTGGCGACCTGCGACCGCGTGTGCGTTCGCGATCTGATTTTCAATCGGTTTCTGATCGCCGTAGATCGCGTTTGGTGTGAACCAGTCGGTACAAATACTACTGCGCTATCTGATTGCCGCCGAGACGCCGCGGTGTGGTCGTACCTAGAGAGTGGTAGCTATTGGCAGACTAGTCAGTATCCTATTTCCATCTAGGGTGTTATTATTATGATACAAGCTTACCCCTGTATCCTGCCTGCACTACCCTGGAGCCTATAAATATAATAATCTACCTGATCGGACCACGGATGCACATATAATTGAGGAAAACTTACAACTTTTTATTTTGGTCATGTCAGTCTGTAGATCAGTCATGCATGACTCCCTAGTCAGCGGTACAACCCTTTCTATGAAAGCGTTTAAAAGCCTGGTAAGTAAAATCGTCAGTCTCCACATTTCAAAGCACGTAAGTGTGCAATACGTGGAACTCATTTTGAATTCCAAACCTCCATCATTTACATACTGCCATGCATTAGTCACACTAGGACGGAAATAAGTATATTATGTAGATATACAGGCTGATACAAACGGAGACATTGTACATGTTACCTTGAGATATGAAGTTGTATGAGATACCTTGAGTTAAGAAGTATTTAAGCAAATATGTCATGTATTACATAGTTAATTTTTTTTTGGTTTTAGATTTATTTTTTGTTTTTTAGGCTGACTTCCAAAAAAAGTTTTCAATTTAGTTCATATGTTTTTTTATGTTACTCAATTTTTCCTGCCAATTATTTATGATCTCAGGTTCTTTATCATATATTCAGGTTATTTATGGTCGATGTTCCTGTTCAATATGATCAAGATCTACTAATTCAAACTGACTACTGATATATTGTAAATTGTTAAACACAATCCAAAATTTCATTGTACCGACGGGACTTAAACCCACAACCTCCGGAATGACATGTTCCGTTGCTTTGCCAATTAAGCCACGGTGCGAAGTATCGTTACGACGAAATTAGTGGATTGCATTTGTTAACCCAATTATACATTGGTGGCGCCTGATATATTGTTTCAATAACTACAATAACCGACTTCAAATGGCGCGCTATTAACTTTCAGTACCAAGTTTGAGGTGTATATCTCCATATCTCTGGAGATAGTTCTTAAATCTCGATGAAATTACTATTGTACTACCGTTGGGTTATTTCCTTTCCAACAAAAAAATAATTATCAAAATTGATTAATTATATTTTTATTTATATATATGTATAATGTATCTTAATTCGATCATATATCTCTTTATATATAATATATATATATACGGTCGAATAGAGATTTTTTTTTTTTAAGTTGGTTAAAAATGACCCAAGGCAAGTCGGTTTTCAGATTTTTATCGATATTATTTCCAAACATTAATCGGATATTATTATTTTTGTCATCTCTTATTGTACCACCCTGTATACCTACCAAATGTACCAACCAGGATTGAATTCCGGAGGTAGTGGATAATAACGTGACGGAATTTTTAGAAAGGGAGCTCTGGGAAACCGCTATCTCGATTTGGATGATGAATGGGCAACATGGTTTAAGTGTATTAGTAGCATGTAAATATATGTATCCATACCAAATCCATACTAATATTATATAATAATTTGAGATCGTTTAAAAAACTCGATCGTTTGAAAAGCACCGACTTCGAACGTCGCGCTAGTCAAAGTAGCCAGTAGACACAGTAACTATTACATAATCTGTGCCAGTAGTGAATTTTTTTTTTTTTTTTTTTTTTTTTCTTTATTTAATGAGCTTTATCAACATTTGATTAAGTCGCTCAGTACAAAATCAACTCTTATATTATACTCTTATCATAAATATACCAAAAACAATCACCTAGATCTATTCTGCATGCATATATTATATAATTTGTACACTAATTTTGCTCGTTTTGAGAGAGGGTTTGCCAAAATATAATTAAACTCACCTACCATAATTCGGTGTAAACAAATATTACGCCGAAACACCTCGTTCCGGACGCATTCCACTAGGATGTGATATAGATCTTCTGGCACTCCACAGTCGATACAGTTTGGAGAGGACACTTTACGCATCAGATATGCAAATTTGTTAGATGGAATGTGTCCAGAACGAAGCCTAAAAGCTGTAACCATATCTGTACGGCTTAATGTTATATTATCTATCCAAGGCGCTCGCGGAATATGAGGTTGGATCGTTTTGTACCAGATACCCTTCTCCCTGGAACGTTGGCCGAAATACTCATTCCATAGATCATAACTATTGTTTTTTAAAACACTAATACAGTCTCTATAAAATGGCAGAACATCGTATGGTATACCCTCATTACAGGCTTCTCTCGCATATTTATCAACTTTATCATTTTCGCCAACGTTGCAGTGAGAAGGGATCCATTGTAACATAACACATTTAGAGTTCGATTTTAGTTCAACTAGACGTTCAAGGATACAGTAGGCAATCGGAGTGCCTCGGATAGCCGAGGTACACCGAGCTAAGTGTTGAAGCGAGCTTCGGGAGTCTGTGAAGATTACAAATTTGTCATGGGCTATAGATTTTATGTACGACAGTGCTTCACATATAGCAATTAATTCACAGTTCATTATGCATATTTTTTGTTCATTTATTTGAAATTTCATTGCTACATCTAATTCCGCATCTAAAAATGCAGCCCCTGTAGAAACTCCGTCCTTAGATCCGTCTGTATATAACTTATAAAATCGATTATAATTTTCACGAATAAAATCTTCACACATAGATTTTATATTAGGAATAGTATACTTTCTTTTTGCTTGCGTAAGTCTATCAATGTTTGTTTTAATAATTCCAGTTAAATCTAAATTTCCCATCCATGTTTTCAAAGAAAACATTTCTAATACCTTGCTGGATTGGATGCGGATGTCCTTAAATGAATCGTGTGAAGTTAGGAGCAATGGTTTTTTCTTATTTTTAAAATATGCACTGTCTTTCAATTTAATTAGATCTTCTAGAATATTAATTGTTAGATTACCTTCAAAAGATTTACATTTTAACCAATATTTGCTGCCTAAATATTTTCTCCGTATGTGTAATGGTGGTATATAAATTTCACTTTCCATCACATGTATTGGAGCCGTTTTAATAAACCCTCCAACAACTCTCAATCCCTGATTTTGAATTTTGTCTATTTTGTATAAGTGATTTTTGCAACTACTATCATAAATAAAACTTCCATAATCAATTCTACTTCTAATAATGGCGATATAAAGCCGTCTTAAATGTTTTGGGTGAACTCCATATCCAGATCCAGCCAAGGCTTTAAAAACGTTGAGATATTTTGTTGTTTTTACAATAGTTTCATTGATGTGCTTACTCCATCTAAGAGAACGATCCAACCACATACCTAGATATTTTACAGAGTCTACCAATTCAAGTGAGTTATTATTAATTGTAAAATTAATGGGTTTTCTATTAACCCCTTTTTTAAATAGACACACTTTACTTTTAGTCGGTGATATTACTAAATTTAAATCTGATAATAACTGTGTAAACTGATTTAACGCCAACTGCATTATATTTGAACCTTCTGGAATACTTTTACATGCTACATACAACACGAAATCGTCTGCATACTGCGAAATGTGTACATCCTTTATACTTCTACATATATCAATAGTTGCTACATTAAATAAAAGGGGGGATAATGGATCCCCCTGAGCTATTCCCTTCCCTGTTCTTCTACTTAACAATGTTTTGCCTATATGTATGTTTAAATACCTTTCTTTCAAAAATGACCAAAGGTACAGACAGATTCTTGATCCAATGCCCAATTTATCTAATATACGAAGCACAGCATTAATGTCAACATTGTTATATGCATTATCTACATCTATAAAACAACCCATTGTCATCTGGTCTTTAGCAAATCCTAGTTGAATCCTTGACACAATGTTACTCAAGTTGTCAAACGTGGATTTTGTCTTTCTAAAACCGGTAGTCTCAGCATGAAACGAATTATATTTTTCTAAATACCATTCTAGCCTTTTATTAATGATGGAATGAAAAATTTTACACAAACATGATATTAAAGAAATTGGACGAAGAGAAGCCACAGATGTTGTGTCACGACCCGGTTTCGGTATTGGCACTACACGTATATGACGCCACTGCAAGGGAATATAACCAAAAAGCAAAATCATATTATAAATGTTAAGAAGAATTTCTTTAGCGTTGTCTGGCAAATGTTTAATCATTGAGTATGATATATTATCGCATCCGGGCGCAGTATCCTTTGATTTTATACATAAGTTCAATTCAAATCTTCTAATAGGACATTCAAGATGTTCATTATAAGACGCAAAAGTCGGTAATTTTGATTCCACATAGTCCGGTGCCAAATTACGCAAAAGTTTGTTAGCCATCGTTTCGTCTACATGAGAATAAGAATTTGTTTTATATCCTTTCATCCACTTCATCTTCCGCCACATGTCACTTACCGTCGATGACTCATCTATGGATGAACACATATCAAACCACCCCTGAATCTTAGCTCGTCTTATTAATCTCTGACTGTCACTTACCTTATCTTGAAGTATCGTAAGGTTCGAAGGGGTGGGATTCTTTCTAAACTCTTTAAGTGCCAATCGGCGTTCCGCTACCGCCCTAGATAATTCAGCTGACCAATACGGCTTAGGAGTAAAATGTAGTGCAGGATCCTGGCTCATTTTAATAAAAGGTATATGCTCGTCAGCTGCATCATTAATAATGTTTAAAAAATTATCATATCTGGTTTGTAAATCATTTGATGGAATAAAGTCTGACAATTTATTTTCAATATATTGTGTGTACAGCAGCCACTTAGCCTTTTTAAAGTTTCTCTTTTTAATAAACTGCGGCGAATTGTTTTGGTAAGACATTCGAATTTGTATGACAAGGTGATCGCTACCCAAACTTTCATTCATCACTACCCAGTCGAAATGTAACGCAACATCTGATGTCACTGCCGAAATATCTGGAGAACTTTCCTGTAACATACCGTTTGCTAACCTCATACGAGTGGTACTTCCATCGTTTAATATAACGTAATTGTTTTCCATTATCGAATCAAAAATCTGCGTTCCCTTTTGGTCAATTTTGCACGACCAACTAGAGTGATGGCCATTCACATCGCCAAGAATGAGTGTTTTTGTGGAAAACATAGAAAATAATTCATCCCAGTCTCCTAGAGTTGTTCGTATTGAGGGTGGGCAGTATATAGAAATTATATTATCGATATATTTACAGTTAAAAATTTTAATTTGAAGTAGTTCTATACCAGAGTTATTATTACTTATTGGATATGACCGAGCCTTAATAGATTTGTGCGTTATAATAGCCACCCCACCATACGCATCGGCCCTATCTTGTCTAAAAACATTATAATCTTTAATCTTTAAATCACTCGCAGGAGGTCCCGGGTCTAACCAAGTCTCGCTTAGTATTGCTATATGTACTTTTTCTCGTGACAATACCTGTTCAAATGCTGCAAGTTTAGGCTTAATACTATGTGAGTTCCATTGTAAAATAGTTAATTTGTTGTCCAAACCCATACTTACCTAAAATTAAATTTAAAAGGCAAGTCCCATAGATACTCCACTAAGCTAGTAGTCACCCATTCCATAATTATAGACATTGCATGTTTTATCTTGCTCATCAAATCAACATATTCGTGTGACATAACAATAGACTTTAATTTATTCAATAATTGCCTAAATGTCATATCTGATTTCCTCTTCTTTTCTCTCTCAGACCGATCTTCTGGTATATATGTACTTTCCCTAACAAAGTCATCATTCCTCGTTTCTGATGTATTGCTAGAAATATCCCAATCATCCACATCTACTCCACTGCTCTGTTTCTTATTTTTATTTTTCTTCTTCTTATTATTTTTCTGCTTCTGCTTCTTATTTACAGCTTCTAGTGAATTCGCTGCAGTTTCATTACGATTTGTCATTTCTGCAAATTCAACAGTTCGCGTAGATTTCACTGCCGTTGAATATAAATATCTATCCTGTGTTTGTGAACTTGAAATATCGGGCAGATTAAAAGACTCATGCATAGGTTCCGCTGACTTGTTTGTTACCGGTTTAGGTATTATTGTTTCCGTAATAATAGGTTTAGGTACATAAACCACCATTGCTCTTCTGTAGGAACAGTTGAATTCAGCCATAATTTCCCGTATGCACCTTTCTTTTTTATACATAGGGCATATTCTGTCAAGCGCACGATGGGGTCCGGTACAATTGGTGCATTTAAACTCAACCGCTTCGCAATTCGCATGCTTTTTGGCACATTTCGGGCAAATCTCTTTTTTAGCTGGACAAGACCTAATAGTGTGGCCAAATCTCCAACACCGAGAACACTGTGTAACCGGAAAAATATATGGTTCCACCCTTAACTTCATTTCATAAATACTGACGCACGGAGGTAGGGAAGGTCCCTCAAATCCCAGTCTTACTGTCTCACTATCAATCCACCCGGCACCTTCCGTATTACGTCGTTTAAGGCGTTTCACAGATGCTAGTTTGTAGGGGCTTGAAATTAATTCTAGCATATCCTTCTCATTCATATCCATGTCGATATTTCTAATAATACCGTAGGAAACACCTACTTCCAGAGGTCGCTGACATCTCCATCCCAGTTCTTGGAATTCTTTGCAGGTTATCAATTTATCAGCGCTACTTTCACTTTCAAAATGGATAATTACTTTGTAAGGATTCAAGTACTTAACTTTGACAATATCCCTGATCCTGTTTGAATTAAATAGTTTCGCCATGGCAAATTGTTTAGGCAGTTTTTCGGCGCATGTTATTGTTATTTCAACGTTTTGTCGTAGCCTCTTTCCATCTCTGACCTGTGTCAACCATATTTCATCTTCACTGTCTTCCCTTGTTCTCTTACTAGGTCTGTCACTCACATTCTCCGTCATTTCTTCGTCTAATAATAATTGTTCGTGCGTTTCACTATCACCTTCAATGCATTCGTTCGATGTCGCCGGCTCCTCGGTATTGTTATCTTGGGGCACGGGCACCTCGCCCGCGCTCAACTGTGACCCGTTCTCCATAGAAGATAGAGCGCACAATCGCCTGCTTACTATGGGCGCAGCCTAGCACCACGGCCGGCCGGCCCTTTCACTGAGTTAAATGCAAAACAATTTACGCGTGCACTCTTTACGACGTGTACGAGACCACTCCAGTAGTGAATGCGTCGTAATAAAAATGTTGATATATTAAAAACGGCTCAGCTGATTTCGTTAAAATTTAAATGAAACCACCTGGAAAGGGTACCCTTTGAAACAAAAAAAGAATTTTCCAAATCGGTTTAGGCATCTTCGAGTAATCCGACGAATTGAGAGCCTCCTCCTTTTTTGTGAAGTCAGTTAAAAACATTGTAACTGTCACTGTCACTCTGTCTGTTTGTTACCTAATCACGCCTAAACGGACAATCCGATCTCACTGAAATTTAACAAGGAGATTAACAAGGAGAGAGAGAAGCTTTATAGCATGAGGATGAACATAGACTACTAAATGATTTGTCTACGTGAACGAAGTCGCGGGTATCAGCTAGTGATACACAAAATAGTTACATCTTTACAATAATTAATAATAATTACTGTCGTGTAAAAATGTTGGGAGAAGAGACTAAGAGGCACAAAGAGCCAGATAAATTAACTCCTCTGATAAGGAATTAATTCCCTGGAATACCTCTATCTGTTTATTGAAAAATGCGAAAATATGCTACCAGTGGTGTAAACCCTAACTGATCGTCTAACTGAGGATTGAAAAATCGGCCCGACAATTTAACGAAATAAGAATATAAACTATAATGAAGTAACTAACAATTAAGTGAACTATAATTAAATAAAGCTTATTATAATTAAGTATACTATTATACTTTGGAAAATAATATATTATATAAGGTTTGGGACGTATATTTTTGATTTAATTTTGTTTCTTTTTCGGCAGGTGGTAGGAGTTTTATTTCAAAGTTCCACTTGACTTGCTATAATGATAAAAAAGTAGCTTACCTCCATCAAGCTGAAAATCTGCCTCCATAACCTTACGATGTTTCAGCAATATAGGTATTGAGAGTCAGACCATTCTAGACCTAACATGTGCAGCTTTTTCGACCACATCATAAAATAATTAATAGTAATTCTTTGAGATGAATCTAATTTATATGGAAAATAATAAAAAAGCTACGCTACCGACATAAACCTATAACCTCGAGACTGAACATCTCGGACTGGCATTATCGAACACCGCATAAGAGCTGGCCGGCTTCTTCTCGCTCACACGTAGCTCGGCGCTCAAAACAACAACACGCGCGTTATGAAAGAACCTGCGTATCCGAAATGCTATCGTGTGTCCTCAGATATTGTAAAAACCAAACGGGAAAAACTAACAAAAGCGACGGAGTCACTTTTCATTAGTAAGTTCAGATTTTAGACAAAACATTATTTTGTCAAATTGTATTGACACTTCACGACGTGGCGCCATGTTCTATTTGCACGCGCAGTTCATAGATTGTGTAAACAGATATAATATTTTAGCTTAATTAAATTGCCTATTTTTAACCTTTGGAGAACAGTTTGACATTGTGTATATACTGGAATTTACAGTATAATAGGTTATTTTACTCTGTATGAGAAATCTAAAAAATCTATAAATGTATTATTAAGATAGCATAGGCAAAAAGCAGTCGGAAAACATTAGTTTGAGTTCATAAAATACCAAACTAAATTTTAAAATTCAATTTAAAGGTCAACCTTTTTTACCCGACTGCGAAAGCAGGAGGGTTATGTTTTTCGAGTGTATGTATGTATGTTATGATTAGTACCTATCCTATCCTAATATCGTATCCTATCCTCATTTTTTTTAACAAAATGTACTTTAGTCGTCGTCGGTAACTCGGTATCGACGGTATGGCGATAGGTGTTTAATCTACAATTTGTCGCATTTGTTTGTCGGTTTTATCTATGCCGGCAACCCTTCCCCCCTGCGCCCGCGTGAATGATAACCGTTCGACAAAATGTACTCGGGATAAAGGATAAAGCGACTCTTTTGGTTTAACTCTATGGCTTCCGATAGGATTGATCGTACCATTGAACTCACTTTTTATGTAATAACTAGAAGTGCCCTGCGGCTTCGCCCGCGTTAAAAACTTATTTTATTTACTCAAAACTGTTCTTTTGTAAAAACGATTCTATAATTAAAGACATCAAATATGAATTAGCCCAATCGGTTCACCCGTTTTCATGTTATCGCGTGACAAAGGCAATTCGGGATTAATATTTATAAAACCCGAAAAACCCAAATTTTCAGACTTTGTTACCTACCCCATTTTGAAAAATCGTACAACACATACTTTATCTCATCTTGTATCCCCATGCAACCTTTGAATCCCCATTCCGTATCCGAGAGGAATTTTTAGAAAATCCTTTCTGAGCATTCATTTCAGCGCAATCCGAAACAATATTGATTTTTAGACTTTGTTACCCCAGTTTATCCTCTTAGGGTGGCATTTTGAAAAAGTCTGAAACTCGTATTTACTTATTTATTTACAGAAGTACTTGTGTGAAATGTCGAATAAAATGACTATCTAAACTTTGAACCCCCGTTTCACCCCCTTGAAGAGTGAATTTTGAAAAATTATCTCTTAGCGGATACCAAAGTCAAAATAACTATCTGCATGCCAAATTTCAGCGCAATCCGAAATAATATTGATTTTCACTAGCTAGTAAACAATAGCTAATAATAATACCGAAAATTGACAGTCTAGCTAAGTTGTTTTCCATCACAACTTAATATTAATGTCGCGGAAACTCCCGAGGCCCAGTTACTTAACTCGTAGAGTAACTTACCAAGTTTCCGAAGTTCCCGAATCAATCCAAATATTCTGTAACAAACATAAATTACTAATTACTTAAAGGTTATCAAGACAATCTGAAACTATTTAGCAGCTTTTCAATTAAGGCACTACTTCCACGAGTTATTAATATCGCAACGAGTCGTTCTAAAGTGCCCCGGAGACGGTGATTCGTAATTGTCCATTTTCAGGTCATTGATGGACCAAATGATCGTCTCCAGAGGCAATTGAAGCCATTTTCATTCGGAACTATGAGGCTGAGGTAAAAAACGAATGATGGAAATATTGATTGAAGCCCATTGACAATTTCGAATAACCGCCTACGGGGCAGATAAGGGTGGCCGACAATTGATTAAAAAGAAAAATCACTACATTATACTATGTAAGTCAATGCGATGTTTTGAGAGTAACAGCGTTTGTCCACAGCAACGGCACCGAGACGTCACTGGCAACAAAATGCCGGCGCCGAAGTAGCAGTACATATGTATGTATGGCAGCTTGTCCACAGCATGATCGGCACCTGGCTACGTCATCCCGGTCGCCAATATTTCGAATAGATCGGCGCGACCGCTAGAAACCGGCCAGAGATTTTGACGGGCCGATGTGCCGGCATTGGCTCGCAATACAAAACACGTTTGATCTTGTCCACATGCTGCCGGCGCCCGGCACCGTTCGATAGGTTATTGCTTTTTTATCTGAGGTTGTTTGTTTTATTTCTATGGAAACATATCTGCCACGTATGACAGCTAGAAGAAACAGAACCACCGGAATCGGTGGCGGTGGACAAACGATCGCTGGCACATCATTTTCAAACCGGCCTGAAAAAATCTCGATGCCGGTGACGTCCCTGTGCCGTTGCTTTGGACAAACGCTCTAACACTGACAATGAAGCCCTGATGCAGACGAAATAATTTGAATTCGTGATATAAAGAGTCTCTTGAAAACCAAAATGGTTACCGCAGCAGAACTTGTATGAGCGCACGCTTAGCTTTTTCAGCGTTCAACATGTAAGTTTTGCCAGCACTACCCCAAAGTGGTATAATGTGAGGTAATTTCGAAGCTAATATAATTACATCGAGCCAATCATAAGCCAATACAAAAAAGGAAAAGTCTATCTGACAGTAGCTTTGGCGGCCACTTGAAACTAGCATATAAGCCAGGATAATTAAAATAGAGTTTCTAGTTTAAAATTAGAGCCCTATTCTATTCACTCCAAACTTCAAACGCTAGATTATATAATTATTACTGTAATAATCTCACTAGGTCACTGACTAAGTAATTCGAATTTGGACAGCTTTTTTAGCTCGCTAGCTTATCTAAACTAGCCCCATATATTCCAGGCATTAATTATTAAAGTAGGCCATTAAATGATATCAAGTGTGCTCATTATTCACCAACATCACAAAAAGGAGGTCTCAATTTACCTGTATTTTTTGTTTTTTTTTTCTAAAAAGCTTACCTGCAATCTGGGTTGCACATTACTAGTAGCTAAATATGCTTGTGTCTAGAGTGGGTTCACGTCAATAGTACAATGGATGGGGATCTAACTTACGACCTCTCGATTGCCACTATTGCCAGGCCAACAGCTTAGCCATTGGACTACTGCGCTTAATGCCGTTCGTTACCTCAAAAAAAAAAGAATTTTCCAAATTAGTGGATTTTTTTGAGAAATTGTCCTTCTCGTTTGTTTCCATATATGAATCTACATCTAGATAAACATCTCAGACTTAGTACTGCAAATAACCAGCGCGGCATTTTAAGTCGGTTTTTTTTTGTTTCGTAAACGATCTTAATTGCAAAAGCCCTTTTCTGCTTGCTCCTTTTAGTCACAGTCCGCCGTCACAAAACATGAGTGACATAAAATGTCGAAAAAATTGAGTCCGCTCTTTACTAGTCGTTCACGCTGTCGAAAAGTGTTGTAGTAGAGCTAACATTATTTAGTATTTAGGTTTTTTATTTTACTAGCACTAGACTATTAATCATAGAAATAGGAATAAATACTATATATATTCTTCCTATTATTTTATATTATTCCTATTTCTATGATTCTAGTTCAAGCGTGTTCCCCGTCTTCAACCATATCATCGCTTGCCACCAGGTAGATAGTGGTCAAACGCTAGCCTATATTATAGTTAAAAACGGCCTGTTTTTGGTAACAACGTCAATTAAATCTTGAGTCTCCTAACTGGTTTTTACATTTAACCTAGTGGTTAAATGATAATATAATGTTCATAGTATAAAAAAAAGAGTGTGTGTACTTATGTACACGCGTTAGAAGTTATACTTCTGTGGCGTATGGAAAAAAAATAACTAAAATGCAGTAGTGATTAACGATAAATATTAAAATTAATCAAAAAGATTTTATTTCAATAATAAAGGTTTTATTAACGTAATAATATGTCGTTAAATATCACATATACAACTTGAACATAGTCATGCCACCTAGAACTATCTTCACGGTGTAGAATTTAGGTGTCGGTGTGCGCGCGCATCGTACCACCTAGAACTAACTTCACGATGTTAAATTTAGGTGTCGGTGTGCGCGCGCATCGTAAAAATTCACTCTGTTCATTTTTTTCTATCGCGCCAAAAGAAGTATAACTTCAAAAAAAGTTTTAAAATACTCTTAAAAATATCCCTTTAAAAACTGAAAGGAATCTCATATATTATGTGTTCCGGCAGCTATCCTTGAGAACCAGTGCCCAGTGCTTACCATCTTCGACCGCATAAACACCTACCAACAGGTGAGATAGTGGTCAAACGCTAGCCTGAATTATATAAAAAAAATATATTTATACAAACCTATAATCTGTGTTATTAAAAAGCTTGCATGTAGCTTTTTAATACTTACCGCCAATAGGCAAAAAGGCAATTTCTTATGGTTTTCCATTGACAAGTATTCGAGGAAAAATATTTACAGGCTTCACAATTTCAATTACGGAATTATTGAGTGAAAACCCTTTTCGATCCACTCCGAGGATGTAATGAAAGGATTTCTCTCAGCCGAATTAGCTGGAACATGTGGAGTTTCTATAATCATCATCCTTTTTTAAAAAGATTGACAAAATTCCTTCTGAGTTTGTTGGGATTTTTTTTGCCTGATGGATGTATACTGTTTTTTTATCAACCGACTTCCAAAACGGAGGAGGTTCTCAATTCGTTTGTGTATTTTTTAATGTATGCGATTACTCTTTCAATTGTGAACCGATTCCAATATTTCTTTTTTAATCGGTAGGGTACATTTTCGAGGTGGTCCCATTGTAATTTCATCGAGATCTAATAAGTATCTCTAGAGATATGACAAAAAACGTCTAAAACTTGCTACTGAAACTGAATCACGCCCACGCGGCAATGAAGTCGGTTATTTAAGTTATCAACCGACTTCCAAAAAGATGGAGTTTCTCAATTCATGTGTATGTTTTTTTTTTTTTTTTTTTGTTAATGTTACATGATTATTACGTCAATTCTGAACCGATTCGAACAATTATTTTGTGATCGATAGGGTACGTTTCCGAGATGGTTCCATTGTAATTTTATTGAGATCTGAGAAGTATCTCTAGAGATATGACGATAAACGTCTCAAACTTGCTACTGAAATTGACTCGCGGGGCATTGAAGTCGGTTGTTTTAGTTTTTTAAACTATCTTAATTATTAAACTATATTAATTATTAAAAAAAAAAACAAACCCTGTGTCGTTTAGGACTTAAATATTTCAATTATTACGGACACAATTACATCTACATTAGGAATCGCTTGTGGATCACACAAATAATTTTTCCATGCGGAAACCATACCATACCTACGGCACTACTACACACACACTACTTACGCAGTAACTATTATATAATCTGTGCCTACGGTATTTAGTTTCATGCTTTGCGGGCTCTATTGGATAGAAGAAGGATATGTTTTTAACCGACTTCACAAATAAAGAGGAGGTTCTCAATTCGTCTAAATCTCTTTTTGTATATATGTTCACCGATTATTCGAAGACGCCTAAACCGATTTGGAAAATTATTTTTTAGTTTGAAAGTGTATACTTCCCAGATGGTCTCATTTTAAATGTTAGTATTATAATGTTGTTACCATTTTTTGTTTCAGTCTATAGCATTCTGTTATCTATGCCCATTGTAGCGTAACTGAGCGTCTACCTCATGCTACATATGTATAAAGAGAAACTAGACAAAATATGAACAACATGTTACATTAGCAAACTATATAATCACTAGCTGTGCCCGCGACTTTTTCCGCGTGGAATAGTATTGGGTAGCATTTTTAATTATTTAGGCTAATTTGGGTAGCATTTTTAATTATTTAGGCTAATTATTTTACAAATAAGACACATGCGTATCCCACACGCCACGCTAATCCCCCCTCTATCTTCTACCTACCCCTCCCCCTCCCCTAGGATTAGAAACACTTCAACCTAACTTTGGATAAAACGTTCCTAAATATTCTTCTATTCACTAATTTCCTTTAAATCTTTTAGTCATCATAGTCGTCGACAACAAAATAATCTTCTATTAAATAGTATTCTTGAAAATCTGGTAGTCATTATCAGCAGCATGAGGTTGTTGGCTCTCACCACACGAGCACCAATAAGTAGAAACATCTAGGAATGTTTTCCTCAGTTTTACGTTGTACCGACGTTTGGCCAGCGGCATCAGCTTCTCATTTTCTATAGGACTCGCCATTCTTCCGGCGGCACCGTGTGCTGCGCTGGCTTCTCATTTTGTCTCTAAAACTTATTTTCAATCATTATAGACTCCCTTCCCAATATTTTTCGCTGTCATCATGTAATTATAGAAATTTTGAAAACGTTCTTCAATAAAAAGTAAGTAAGTTCAATAAATCTAATACTTTAAGAATCTTTGTCCTGACATACTGACTGACTGACTGACTGACAGACAACGCACAGCCTAAACCGCTGGTTGCAGAGACTTGAAATTTGGAGGGTATATTTGTCTTAGTACGTAAACGTGTACTAAGAAAGGATTTTTCAAATTTCAGCCCTTTAGAGGATGAAATGGGGGTTCAAAGTTTGTAAGGAGAAACAAGATTAGATTGTTTTTTCTATTAGTAACTTCACACAAGTGCTTCAGTAAATAAATAAGAAAATACGTCGTTCAGGACTTTTTCGAAATGCTACCCCTAAAAGGGTGAAGTAGGGTAAAAAAAGTCTGAAATCAATATTGTTTCGGATTGCGCATAAATTTGGCATTTGGCAGATAGGATCATTTTGACGCAGGCATCAGATAATAAAATATTTTTCAAAATTCAGTCTTTAAATGGATGAAAAGGGGGTTCAAAGTTTTACTGAATTTGCTTTAACTTCTTTGATGTCTTTTATGATAGAAAGGTTATTACAAATAAATGTTTTAAGTAAATAAAAAAAGTCTTTAACGCGGGCGAAGCCGCGGGGCACTTCTAGTTATTTGTATAAAAAAGTGTGATTTTTAAATAAAATATCTAATAGGCTAGCGTTTGACCACTATCTCACCTGTTGGTAAGTGATGATGCGGTCGAAGGTGGTAAGCACGCTAGGCCTAGAATGAGAACTGGCTCTCAAGGATAACTGCCGGAACACATTAGATGTTTGGCGACAGATTTTCTAACTTGAGGGTGGTAGCTGGCCAGGCGGACACTAGGTAGTGTCCTACACCTACCCTAGATAGTGTGTTTCTTAACGATGTTTACCTTCACCGGAGGGCCACTGCGAGAAGCGCACATAAAAAAATGTATGTGCGCTTCTCTCAGTGGCCCTCCGGTGAAGGTAGAATAGATAGAAAAGAAGATAGAAAAATCCATTAGTGCACGGCGGGGTTTAAACTCGGTACCACAGCATCAAAGCCGACCGTTCTCCCGATTACGCCACCGGGCCCTCAATCATTAAACCTGAATGAAGGCGATTCAAGAAAATAGAAATATAACACCATGTCACTTTACAACTTGTATTACTATTACAGATGTACACTGACGATATTATTACATATTGAACCTCTACCGGCTACGAACATCTCTTTGACACTTCACACGAAGATTTGATTTCCATTTCTCAACTCACTGACTCGAGTAATTTTGGAGACATGTTTACGCCAATTTGAACCGTATTGGAATGAAATAGAGCGTACAGTGTGGACCATTTGATATGCTGACAGAGTTGGCTTCGATACCTCTTCACATTTCAATGTGATTGGGTATTAAAATAATGGTAAAATGTTTTAGAAAACATTTTAGGCTTTTGTAAGTTTGTCTAGGAAGGTAACATGAAAGCTTTATAAGTTAGTCGTGTCCGTTTGTCTTAATTGTGTATAATGTCTTAATGTATAAAACCGAAATATCTTCAATGGGATGTAGGATAACTTTATAGATAAATAGCTAATCCCCGCGCCTTTGCCCAAGTTAAAAGTATTCATTTTATTTTTAAAGTGAATAAATATTATAACTAAATATTCTGTGAATATTTTAGGCGTCTATCACGGTTCATGAGATACAGCCTGGTGACAGACGGACAGTGAAGTCTTAGTTATTACTAAGTCTTCTGGGTCTCTTTTTACTATTTGGGTACGGAACCCTAAAAACGTAGATATCCTATCCAAGCATAAACTATTAGTGTGCCTAATTTGTATTAAAATCTGTTCAGCCGTGTTGCGTAATTGCATAACAAGCATACAAGCTTTCTCATTTAAAATATAAGCAGGATAAATATCTGAAGCCATAAAATTTCATGAGCGTCTTCAGACATGCTCGCCGGTTATAGGTACTTTTGATTTGGCCTTTCTTTGAAACGTCTCCGATCTGGTCGTGATACGTTCGCCTAGGTCGGCTGGCCCATTTACACTCGACTTACAAAATATGCTTCGTCAATCTTCCTTCATCCATCCTCTTTAGATGTCCAAACCATCTAAGCATCCCTTTCTCTATCTTCTACCACACCACAACATTCCCTTATCACACTGTTCTCCATATTATCAATCAGAAATAAATTTTTACCACTTAAGAAGTATCTATCTTTCAAAGAGTTGACTTTGAGAAAAAATGGTTTAAGGAACCTCAATGTCATTTTTAAAGACGTAGACCTACACCCCGCACGTATAGGTTTGATAAAATTTATTTTTTTAGTTCCATATTAAAGAGCCCCCCCTTTAATCTTTTATTTTTGTATAAAAATTGAAAAGCAGTTTATAGATTACATCTACGCACTAACTTTCAACTTTGTAGTCCCATTTGCTTCAGAATAAAGTGGCTGTGTCATACGGACGGACAGACAGAAAGATAGACAGACATGACGAATCTATAAGGGTTCCGTTATTTGCCATTCGGCTAGGGAACCCTAAAAATCCGTTCAGCCGTTTTTTGTGCGATAGAGTAAAATATATAATATATTAAATATAATATAATATATATAAAATAATAAAAAATATATAATCCTAACTTCCTAACTAATATTATAAATGCGAAAGTAACTCTGTCTGTCTGTCTGTCTGTGTCACTTTCACGCCAAAACCACTGAACCGATTTCAATGAAATTTAGTACACAGGTAGTCTAGAGCCTGAGAACGGACATCGCTACTTTTTAATGCGAAAACAGGGTTGTAAAGGGTTGAAAGGGGGGATGAAAAGTTGTATGAAAGTATCGTAATTTTAGGAGCTAGAAACTTGAAACTTATTTTTTAAGCTGTTAATTTGATATTAATAAATTTTACATTCCAAGATTGTAAAAGTTTTACCCTCAAGGGTGTAAAATAACAATGGGGGATGAAAGTTTGTATGGAAATATGTAAGGTTTATGTAAATGTTCTACAAAACCGATTTAAATGGAATATGGTACACAGATAATCTAGAGCCTGAGTGAGGACATAGGCTACTTTTTAATGCGAAAATAGGGTTGTAAAGGGTTGAAAGGGGGCATGAAAAGTTGTATGGAAGTATCGTCATTTTTAGCTTAGGGTCATCGGTCTTGACTTAGTAAGTCATAAAAACTGTCAGGGTCATAAAAAGGCTTAAAATGTTTCGCGCTCGCTTCGCTCGCGCATTAATAGCTAGAAGCTTGAAACTCATTTTTTAGGCTGTTGATATAAATAAATATGGCATTCAAAGTTTGTAAAAGTTTTACCCTCAAGGGTGTAAAATAACAATAGGAGATGAAAGTTTGTATGGAAATATGTGAGGTTTTTGTGAATGTTCTACTGAACGGATTTAAATGAAATTTGGTACACAGATAGTCTAGAGCCTGAGAAAAGACATAGGCTACTTTTTATTGCGAAAAGAGCGTAGTAAAGGATTAAAAGGGAGATGAAACGTTGTATGGAAGTATCGTCATTTTTAAAGCTAGAAGCTTGAAACTTACTGTTTAGGCTGTTGATTCGATATAAGAGGAGGAGGGAGAGGGGAAGGGGATTTGCACGGCGTAGTACGGTGCGGTGTGCGCATGTGTCTTATTTGTAAAATAATTAGCCTAAATATTTAAAAATGCTACCCAAAGACACTATTCCACGCGGACGAAGTCGCGGGTACAGCTAGTATAATATATATAAATACTAGCTGTTACCCGCGGCTTCGCCCGCGTTATTTGTGTCTTTATGACCATTGAGGTCTAGATCGATGATCTCTTAGGCCAAGTCACCATAGATGACCCTCAAAGTCGAACTCAATATCCTCTATTGTTAAAGTCGTTAATCATTTTGGTTAGGTATACGAAGTTGTGCTGTTTAAATGTTTGACTCAATACAACAGTTCCTGAAACATTTCTTACAAAGAAAATAAGGTGGATAGTTGCGCGAGCGTAGCGAGCGCTATTATTGGGCGAGTGAAAATTTTTTATGACTTTTTATAACCCTGACAGTTTAATGACCTAATAATCAAGTCAATATAGATGACTCTTAGGACGAACTGGATATCGTCTATTGTAAAAATCAGTAATCATTACTTGGTACTTGGTAAACATAACCAAGGTCATTATGATTATTGAAGGTTGTACTGTTTCAATTTATGACTCGTTTTGATGGATGTGGCTATTAAAATACAAAAGTTGCTGAAATGTTTCCTACAAAGTAGATATAACAAATGCTTGCGCGAACGGAGCGAGCGCTATTACTGTGAGAGAGTAGCAAGCCCTATCACTGCGCGAGCGAAGCGAGCGCGAACATTTTTTACGACTTTTTATAACCCTGACAGTTTTTATGACCTACTAAGTCAACACCGATGACACAAAGGTTAAACTTGATATCCACCTATTTAAAAATAATTAAAAAGGTTAATATATATTATGATTATTGAAGGTTGTACTGTTTCAATTTATAAACTCGTTTTGATGCATGTGGCAATTAAAATACAAAAATGCTGAAATATTACCTACAAAGTAGATAAAACAAAAGTTTGCGCGAGCGCAGCGAGCGCGAATCTTTGTACGTCTTTTTATGACCCTGACAGTTTTTATGACCTACTAAGACAAAACCGATGGCCCTAAGGTTAAACTTGATATCCACTTATTTTAAGGTAAAACATTATTATGATTATTAAAGGTTGAACTGTTCCAAATATAACTCGTTTTGATGAATGTGGCTATTAAAATACAAAAGTTCCTGAAATGTTTCCTACAAAGAAGATATAACAAATGCTTGCGCGACCAGAGCGAGCGCTATTACTGCGCGAGCGGAGCGAGCGCGAAAAATTTTGACGACTTTTTATGACCCTGACAGTTTTTATGACCTACTAAGTTAACACTGATGACACAAAAGTTAAACTTGATATTCACTTATTTTTAGGTTATTAATCATTATGATTATTGAAGGTCGACTGTTTCAATTTATAGCTTCGTTTTGATGGATGTGGCTATTAAAATACAAAAAATGCTGAAATATTACCTGCAAAGTAGATAAAACAAATGTTCGCGCAAGCGTAGCGAGCAGTATTACTGCGCGAGCGTAGCAAGCGCTATCACTGCGCAAGCAAAGCGAGCGTGAAAAATTTTTACGACCTTTCATGACCCTGACAGTTTTTATGACCTGCTAAGTTAACACTGATGACAAATGTCTGCGCGAGCGCAGCGAGCGCTATTAATGCGCGAGCGAAGCGAGCGCGAAACATTTTAAGCCTTTTTATGACCCTGACAGTTTTTATGACTTACTAAGTCAAGACCGATGACCCTAAGGTTATAAACTTGATATTCACTTATTATAAGGTAAAAAATCATTATGATTATTGAAGGTTCTACTGTTTCAATTTATAAACTCATTTTGATGCATGTGGCTATTAAATTACAAAAAATGCCAAAATATAACCTACAAAGTAGATAAAACAAAGGATTGGGCGAGCGCAGCGAGCGCTATCAATGCGCGGGCGAAGCGAGCGCGAAATTTTTTACGACTTTTTTGACCCTGACAGTTTTTATGACCTACCTAAGTCAAGACCGATGACACTTAGGTTAAACTTGATATCCACTTATTTTAATGTAAAAAATTAGTATGATTAATGAAAGTTCTACTGTTCCAATTTATGACTCGTTTTGATGAATGTGGCCATTAAAATACAAAAATTGCTGAAATGTATGAATGAATGAATGAATGAATGATAATTCTTTATTGTACACCAAAATTAAATAATAAACATCTTAAAATACATTATACATTAGTACAATGGGCGGTCTTATCGCTCAAAGCGATCTCTTCCAGTCAACCTTAGGACGGAGTGGACAGTACGAATATGTAAAGGGCTAAGGTGCACATTTAACAATTTTGAGATCATAAAATGAATAAACATCTATTTCAAAGTCATAAACATAAATATTTATTTCATAACATATATCTTCATACATACAAATAAAACAAATATAAATAAATATGCATAATATATAAACATACATACACATACAAATATATAACAGTTTTAAGAAATACATGAGATAGCTTAATAATCATCAATACCGGTGTTAAGTAGAATTTTTTTAGTTTTTCTTTAAAAGTATAAATTGAGGGAGCGTGTCGAATTGTAACAGGTAAGTCATTCTAAAGGCGGATTGCCTGTATAATGAAAGAAGAATTATAGAAGAATGTCGAGTGAGCTGGCATATCTAACTCTAAAGTTTCAGATGACCTCAACGCCAGGGAATGATTGGAGCACAGGAAATTGAGCGAAATTGAATTGTTATCCTACAAAGTAGATATTACAAATGCTTGCGCGACCGGAGCGAGCGCTTTTACTGGGCGAGCGTAGTAAGCGCTATCACTGCGAGAGCAAGGCGAGCGCAAAAAATTTTTCCGACCTTTTATGACCCTGACAGTTTTTATGACCTACTCAGTTAACACTGATGACACAAAGGTTAAACTTGATATCTACTTATTTTAAGGTTAATAATCATTATGATTATTGAAGGTTGTACTGTTTCTATTTATGGCTTTGATTTGATGCATGTGGCTATTAAAATACAAAAATGCTGCAATATTACCTGCAAAGTAGATAAAAGAAATATTTGCGCGAGCATGGCGAGCGCTATCAATGCGTGAGCGAAGCGAGCGTGAAAAATTTTTACGTCTTTTTATGACCCTAAGGTTAAACTTGATATCCACTTATTTTAAGGTAAAAATCATTATGATTATTGAAGGTTGTACTATTTCAATTTATAAACTCGTTTTGATGCATGTGGCTATTAAAATACAAAAAATGCTGAAATTTTACCTACAAAGTTGATTAAACAAAGTTTTGCACGAGCATAGCGAGCGCTATCAATGCGCGAGCGAAGCGAGCTCGAAAATCTTTACGTCATTTTATGACCCTGACAGTTTTTATGACCTGCTTATTTAACACCGGTGACCCTAAGGTTAAACTTGATATCCACTAATTTAAAGGTAAAAAATCATTATGATTATTGATAGTTCTACTGTTCCAATTTATGGCTCGTTTTGATTAATGTGGCTATTAAAATACAAAAGTTGCTGAAATATTACCTATAAAGTAGATCAAATAAATTATTGCGCGAGCGCAGCGAGCGCTATCACTGCGCGAGCGATGTGAGAGCGAAAATTTTTACGTTTTATGACCCTGACAGTTTTTATAACCTACTAAGTCAACACCGATGACCCCAAGGTTAAATGTGGCTGGTAAAACACGAATGTTTTTGAAATACTTCCCACAAAGCAGATAAATTACGTTGGGCAAGCAAAGCCATCGCGTAAATTTTGATGACTTTTAATGACCCTGACAGTTTTATGGCCTAATTAAGGCACTTATTAAGTTGAGTCATTATAGATGAACCTAAGGTCAAACTTTTATGATTATGCAAACTCTATGTAAAGTTAACAAAAAATATAGGCACCCGCACTTTTCTGCCGAAAAAAAGTATTCTTTGCCCTTTTATGCCCTATTAAATGTCTTTGTACAAAATTTCATCAGAATCTGTCAAGCCGTTTGGCCGAAAAGAGGCCACACATTAACAAAATTCTATAATAAAAATATAGACAACCTAAATTTCCACCCGAAAAAAAGTATTCGTTGTCCTTCTGTCTTTTTGACTGTCTATGCACAAAATTTCAGCTTAAATGGTTAACCCGTTTGACCGAGAGTAGGCCACACATTTACAAAGTTCACTTTAAAAATTCTGGATACCTGAACTCGGCTGCCAGAAAAAAAGTATCCTATGTGATTCTATGCAAAATGAACTGTAATATGTATAAATATATCCTATTCTGCCCTATAACATGTATTCATACAAAATTTCAGGCAAATCGGTCAAGCCGTTTATTCGAGAAGAAGTATTAAATTAACAAAATTCAATTAAAAATATCTGGACCCCCTGACTCGATAGCCAAAAAAATAGTATCCTATATCCTATTCTACTCTATGAACTGTCTTTGTACAACATTTCAGGCAAATCGGTCAAGCCGTTTGTTCGAGAAGAGGTCTTATATTTACTAAATTCCTAAATCAAAAACTCCTAAATCATTTCTCACAAATGAACCTACGTTTTTCACCATCGCGTCTAAATATACTCCAATCATTTTTTTTTCCGATATTACAAAAGGTATGCGAGATATTTCCATTTTCAGAAGCACACAATAATATATTATTATAGGACCATTTCCAGCATATTTCGAAGTATAATCATGAATGAATGATTTAATGAAACGTTTGAACCGAAGACATTTCAGAAAGACAAATTTGTTGTTTACTTGATCACATAATAGCTCAATGGCTAAGGCGTAGTGCCTGGCGATCGTGAGGTCGTGAATTCGATCCCCACTATTGACGAGAAACCTTGAAAATTGTATGTAGCTATTTCTTCCACCGCGTCATTGCTAAATAACACGCCTTTTTAACACTCAGGCTGGTATAATAGAACGATACTCAAGCATAAAATCATCGTAAAGATACCCCCGGCGTGATGAAGATTAAACATAATATCGACTCGAGAATCGACTCGAATAACTCGAGAGCTCAGTGGTGCAGTGGAAGAATGATTGATAGTAATTATAATAAACCGATAGATTTTCATCACGCCGGGGGTATCTTTACGATGATTTTTCCTTTACCCGAAGTCCACCGTGTATGCGCACATAACTATACATTTTCGATAAGAAATCCATTAGTGCACGAACTCACCATCTATGACGTCATAGCCGACCATTTTTCCACTACGCCACTGGGCCCTTATTAAAATACATAATTACCTACAGTTTAAGCTAATAAAAGCTTTTGTTAGTTAATTATTAAGTATTAACTATGTAATTTTAAAACTTTGTTTCAAAATGATATTAACATGCTTTTGAAATTTTGAGTTACGAGTAGTTCTAGTAGCCAATTAGCCATTAGTAATAGTTTCTATTCAAATAATTTGCTATATCTGATATTGACAGATGACCAAAGTTAAATTAGTTGTACCTATTTAATTAAAATATCTGCAATACACTTTAAATGTTGTTTGGGCTATTTGATATTTTGAATTAGTTTGAAAGTTTACTTTTATTCCGAAAACGGTAAAGACCCTTCAATAAAAGTAGATGTTATTTGAGTGTTTTTAGTGACAGGTTTTTTTTAGCTTTACCTTTCATAATATTAATAATGAATAAATAAAATAATAAAATAAATATAAAAATAATAAAATAATGAATAATAATAATATATATATTAATATATTTTACTGGCACTACATTATTTAGCCATTATAGGCAGCTGGTGTACATTTTTCTGATAAATGTAAAAAGTTATTAATGTGGTATACCAGTATCACACAGAAAAAGTGTTGGTTCGTAGATTTTCTGCGTTAAGGTACGGACACATCGCGGCGTCCTGCGTGCGCGATCTAGGCGGCGATCAGATAGCGCACTAGTAATTGTATCGACTGGTTCACACCAAACGCGATCAGAAAACAATTGAAATGTACTGAGATCGCGCCCGCAGATCGCAGGACGCCGCGGTGTGTGCGTACCTTTAGCAAATATATTGCCCTAAAGTCGCTTTCAGACGATTACAATGTTCGACAAAGTTATCATATAAATAAAAAAATATATTGAAACTACATTTACGTTTAGATTCGTTCTTCTCGCTTCCTTTATGATATAAAGGTTTTGTTTTTTTCAGGGTTCCGTACCCAAAGGGTAAAACGGGACCCTATTACTAAGACTCCGCTGTCCGTCCGTCTGTCTGTCTGTCTGTCTGTCTGTCTGTCCGTCTGTCACCAGGCTGTATCTCATGAACCGTGATAGTTAGACAGGTGTAATTTTCACAGATCATGTATTTCTGTTGCCGCTATAACCAGAAATACTAAAAACAGAATAAAGTTAAAAATAATAGAGGGTCCCCATACAATAAACGTGTTTTTTTCGGCATTTCACGCCATCTATGAACGCTTAGTTAGGTTAGTCCTAACGTAAACGTCCCATAGATGGCGTTATATTGAAATGTCGATCCCTAACACCTTTGTTAGACGTTAGATGGCGTTATAAGAAATAAAATGTTTATTAATTATTATTTTTTGCTGGCGAAAAATGATAGTGGTATTTTTTGCTCGATCTTATAAAATACTGTAGTGTGGTACGGAACCCTACTGGTGCGAGTCCGAGTTGCACTTGGCCAGTTTATTTTTTAGATGAGGTCGGCATTGTGTACTAATAAATGAATTGAGAATGAGAGTGGTATCTGCCCAGGCGTACACTGGACAGTGTCCAACCATAGTATAAAATATCATCATCAGCCGGAGTCAGTCCACTGCTGGACGTAGGCCTTATCCCAAGATACGCCACTGAGCCCGATCTTCGGCTCTTCTGTTTCAGTCACTGCCAACCGCTTTGCATATGTCGTCGCTCCACCTGGTTACAGGACGTCCTACACTACGTTTGCCGATTTGTATAAAAAGTATTAAATAATTATCCTTAAACTATAATCCGCTAAATCAAATTCAATCATCACACAAAGAATTGAGAAACAAAGGTAACTGACAATGCATTTCTATCTCACTACGTTTGATTGGAGACGTACAATGGAAGACTATGTATCGGCTCACGTTGATCCGGTATACAGGGTGCCGAGCTAGTGAGATGATCAAAAGGGTGTTTTTTTATGAAGTGTTGATGTGGATATTATTATCTATTATTATTAGAGACTAGCAGCCCGCCCCGGCTTCGCACGGGTAGAACATATATGCCTACAAAATTTGCATCAGTTTGTTGCATCGAATATAAAATATGAACATATTTAACAACCATCGTCATATTTCATCCAATTTACACAAAACCTTAACGAATTATGCACCTAAACCTTCCTCACCTAAACCGTCTCCACGAATGTACCTTTAATTTAAACGGGATAATATATAGCCTATTTTCATTCCGAAAGTCTATTCTATGTATTAGTGAAAGAATTTTTTAAATCGGTTCAGTAGTTTTTGAGCTTACTCATTACATACATACAAAAATACAAATGTTCTCTCTTTATAATATTAGTATAGATAGGATATAATCGGATGCAAATTTACATAAAGTTATTTTTCGGGTAACACATTATAGAAGAGACTTCTTAGAATTTTTTTCTTCGTCAAAATCAGTCATTATAAAATTTAAATTGAAAATTTAAAACCACCCCCAACTGATTTGTATAATGTGTAGTTTGTTTATTGAGACCATGAGCCTTAAAACGACATCTCAGAGAGTATTCTGCAGATTCAAGGAGATGTCTCAGCATTAGGTCAGGTTTACATATTCTTGCAATGTAATTGAAGTAACAGGATACTGAATTTAAATACAAACATTTAAATATAAACTAATGATAACTACGCTAAACGCTACGTAGTGTGCAAAAGCGCGTTTTTGATTATTTGACGTTAGCGGTCAAAGAGCAAAGTTGCAATCATAGTCTCATCAACCAAAAAAGAGCTGATAATGATTAAACGGCTAAACGGATTTTCACCTAACAAAGCTAAGAACACTCTCGATACGATAAACCTATCAAACAAAACAAAAAATGAAATCAAAATCGGTTCATCCGTTTGGGCTCTATGATGCCACAGACAGACACACATATACACAGACACACAGATACACATGTCAAACTTATAACACCCCTTTTTTATGCGTCGGGAGCTAAAAAGTAGGGGCAATCAACCATATTTCTTTGTAACAGGGCTACAGGAGCAACTGTAATTTGTGACCAACCGGGGTTATTACGCTTACATTGTTATTCACGGAATTGTTGAATTATAAAAAATTAAAGTGCTTTCTATAATAGCCACCACCTGAACTTTAAGTAAATCTGAACCGATTCTGATCGATCTAACGAACCTCGCAAATCCATCGCTATCAATGTGGGGACTACATTTTGAGACAAGTGTAAGAAATACGAGTGAACTAGACAAATCACTTCCCATTATCTACGCCTACCCTAAAAGCAATCCAGTGTGAAGATATTTCATATCCGATACCTTGACCCGGAGCCACAGAATACAAAGCTAGTTACTACATAATCAGAGGGTTTAATAAAACGATGCGATATTTCTTCAGTCTGATTGCCTAGTCGTGATATCGGTGTTAATATTTCTACGACATCCACTATCATATGTAATTTGAGGCAAATGGAAGCAGTACTAAAATACAATACAGTACAAAACTCTTTATTGATTACCAAAAGAACAAGATTAGAAAATCTGTCGCCAAACATCTAATGTGTTCCGGTAGCTATCCTTGAGAGTCAGTTCTTATTCTAAGCCAAGCGTGCTTATTATCTTCGACCGCATCATCACTTACCAACAGTTGAGATTATAGTTGTCAAACGCCAGCCTATAAGATAATATAAAAGGCAATAGTAAGGCAATACAATGCAGTCTTATCGCATAGAGCAATTTATTTCAGACAACCTTGGCATGGAAAAAGAAGAATTGCCATGGAATTAGAGGATGGATACAGTTAACGTATCCATCCTCTAAACCGGAGGTTGCTGCTTCAAATCCTAACCGTACACAAATGGATTTTTCTATGTGCATTTACGGTTGCTCGTCCACACGTTTAAGGTTAGGTTAGGAAAAATTCAAGGGAAATTCCTAGCCTTAGGATCATAGCATCATCATCTAGAAAAACGCTCATAGTCTTCAAACGGCTAGACAGATTTTCATGTATTAAAGCTAAGAACACTCTCCATGAAGAGTAACAAAAAAAAATACTAAACCAAAATTGGTTCATCCTTTTTGGCTCTACGATGTCACAGACAGAGACACACATACACAGATACACAAATGTCAAACTTATAATATCCCTTATTTTTGCGTCAGGCGTTAAAAATAATTGTATGTTTGTTTGATATTTGTTGTCGATTAGGGTCACACTTTGCATGTGAATAGCCTAGGATATGATAGAATATGACATTGGATACATTTATACGCGGACAAAGCCGCGAGGCGCAGTTACTTTAATATATAATTTTTAAAAACTAACTATGAAGTTCATCACTCACCAACAGAGGCCATATTCAGTATGACCATTTTAAAGTCTTACCGTGCCGTGTTACGTTATCTCCGCGTTATGGTATTCTCTATGCCAATTTCAAGTTCGGTAACGCGGTAAAGTAAGGTTATGAGCGCGTTTTGAGATATCGTGACATATGAGGACGTGTAACGCGCGCGTTTTGTATAATTTACCTATCGTGTGGCATACAGAATACATTTTTTCAGTTACGTAACGTGGCGCGTTAAGGAACGCGTTATCTTATTGGTCATACTGAATAAGGCCCCTGGTTAGGTAGTAGTCAAACGCTAGCCTAAATGATATAAAAAAAAGAAATTTAGTTAAAAACTAGATTTAATCAACAGTAGTGCAATATGCTTTAATCCTGTCAAATCATATCAAGTGAGGTAGAACAGGGTGTTATCAGCTAAAGCGTGCCGCTATCATTTATCACTATGTAAACAGCTTCTCACTTAATACGGGTTAACCTCTTAATTAATCAAAAGTAATCATGTAAGTTCTTGTAATCAACAGCAATATTATAAATGCGTAAGTCAGTTTGTGTGTTTTTGTGTTTGGAACTTCTTCAAGGTCAAACGGCTGGACCGATATGAAACTGAAATATGACTTAAGGATATATATAGCCAGTTCGCATTTTTGCCCAAGCGTGCTACCATCCTCGACTGCGTCATCAGTTTGCAATAGGTGAGATTGTGGTCAAACGCTTGCCTAAAACATAAAAAAAACAAATCAATTTACTTTCTAGCGGTTCGCCGACCGCTGCCGTGGCACGCTCGCTTCGCTCGCTCGGCTCGAGCAATGTGTGGTCACTGCTCTAACATAACTTAACCTAGTAAACATACAAACTAACAAATGATTAGGAAGTACCAGTATTCAATACACACCTAAAACAACATTGTTGTTAGATCAAATGGCATCTCGATAAACCATCGTTAAGACTAGATGAATAATTGTAAAATTGCCTTTGATGAAATGAGTTTAGGTCAAATGAACCATAGGTATTCACTCAATTAAACTTCATTTAACCAAATGATGGCTCGTCATAAGTAAAATGTAACAAGGACAAACGTGTTTCGGTAAGGCGTAGTGAACCCGTTCAGATCAGATACAGCAAATTTGGTTTTGGTAGATACCAACCCTCAGATTTAGTTAACAGTTAAATAAATTAAATACGACTATATTATAATATTATTGATCCATCTAGAATTTGCTATTCTGAGATGATTCTGAAAACCTAATTTATAAAGCTGAAGGATATAATAAATTGAGATACCTACTAAGGTGCTTTCACACTCAGACGTCAAATTAACATAATCCAGACGAGGTTTTTTGCAATCGCAAACGTCTAATAGAAAGTGAGACAGAAAGCTATGCAGCTTGACGCTTTAATAGAGAGACAACTGAGTACGCTTCTTATCATTGCAAGCATTTAAAAGTAGAAGTTGCAGCTGGATAGGTGTATTTCTTTATCTCATTCTATAAAAAAACCTAAGAGTATACAACAAAATTGTTCGCAAAAAAGTTCTCATTTACGGTAAGTGTAGCGTAAGACACTTTTAGTCTACTAGGTGGAGGTACTGAATAATTAATAGTACTACGGGTAGCAGAGCGATGATTTTCGCGTAGTGGCTGGCAAGAGCAAGATGAGAATAAATTAAATGATGAATAAAGATAGTCAATAATTGTGCTCAGTAGCGTGTAGCTGGTTAGGTCTTTCTTCAGATTGGACTAGTAATACGCTGATGATGAAAATGGTTTTTATGTCGTAAATATAATTCACAGTGTAATCTCTCCCTTATTCAAACTAGTGATGTAACCACCTCCGTCGGAAATATTCGGTAAATCCCTGCGTAAGTACATCAAGTTACCACGCAAATAATTGTGGTGTTGAAATTTTGTGGGTCTAGGGTTCACTAAGGGTTCACAAGAATAATAATACGCTGTACAAGTATATAACTACGATGTGTAGAATTAGATAATATTCTATTAACTCACATAAGGTACGGACACACGCAGCGTCCTGCGTGCGCGATCTAGGCAGCAATCAGATAGCGCAGTAGTATTTGTACCGACTGGTTCACACCAAACGCGATCAGTAAACAATTAAAAAGTACTGAGATCACGCCCGCAGATCGCAGGACGCCGCGATGTGGCCGTACCTTTATTTAAGTCGTTATCTTTGAAAATCACCTTTTTCTATAGCTCCCCACTTTCAGAGCATTCACCTAACATTGTTGAAAACAGTCCAAATGTTAAGCTTTCATATTTCCAGCGATTGCATCTAATCTGATCTGATCATCTGATTTCACTAGAGACCACGGGTAGGTAAACGAAGCGTAGGATGCCTAGACCGATTCGTAAAATTCTTATTTTGTTCAAAAGGTATACTTTCCAGGTAGTCCTATTTAAATTTCATCGGTATATGATGAGTATCTCCTGAGATATGGAGATAAACCCCTTAAACTTGATTATAAAACACCGACTATTATACTCACTACTGTTTGTTGTCGACTGTCTCGACCTAGGTTTATATATACTTGGTACATAAAATTACTAGCGCGGCACTTAAAACCACCGATTCTTTTAGTTTTTAAAACGAATATAAATTATTAGTCACAAAGTTCATGCGCTCCAATTGATATTCTTTTCGGAAAAAACTACGGTTATAAAGTCATACAGTATTTAAACAAATCCCTTTGAGACGAATCTCGACTGAAATAAATTGACCGTAAAGGGTTAAACTTAAACAGAAGCATAAGTTTCGGGGTGAGAGATAGGGGTTGCAAATATACTAGAGTGATGTATAGCTAAGACCCTCTGTATTTACTCTTACTAGCCAGCCCTGATGTCGAAGTTTTAGACTAAAATCCCTATAATATAGTCTATCCTAGAGAGCATCGTTGGCGTATAGGATAGATGACTTGAATTCTAAGCGAGAGGGTTGCCTTAACTGACTTAACTTTTAACGAGCAACATTTCACGATCTTCCTGCGATCTGCGGGCGCGATCTCAGAATTTTTCAATTATTTTCTGATCGCGTTTGGTGTGAACCAGTCGGTACAAATACTACTGCGCTATCTGATCGCCGCCTAGATCGCGCACACAGGACTGACCTTAACGTAGATTTATTGTGACGACCGTTTGGCGTAAATAATAGATGGCATGGCTTCTAAGCGGGAGGTTCTAAGCCGGTTCAAATCCTAGCATGAGTATTCTTCCACGATAGAAGCATTATAACGATGACTGACTAGCTATCAAAAAGTAGCTTCTCACCATTGAGAAAATCTGCCTCTATAATTTTACGTTGTTCTGGCAGCGCACAGCCCTTGAGAGTCAGAGTATTCTAGGCCTAACGTGTTCATCATCTTCGACTACAACATTGCTTACCACCAGACGAGATATTGGTCAAACGATAGCCCGTAAGATATAGAAAGAAACATTACTGCTATTCCACGTATTTGTTTTAGGCAATAAATAACTATTTTTATCCAAATCAATCAACGAATACCAGATGTAAGTAAAAAAAACTAAATAAAAGAATTGAGTATTATGTAGGTATCTCCTTTTCTAAAGTCAGTCAAAAACATAATTCATGTAAACGATACCACAATAGTATTGTACATACAACACAACGTATAATGCCATCTCGTTTCCGCAATTTGGTTAGCATACCAACCAGCCTTTGATCTTTGCAGAACGCCGGCAACACGTAATTATATTTAGCGTTAACTTTGGCCTTTCACTGTGGATATTATTTCTCACTCAGAAAATAGAATGAGAAAGGTACAAGTTGATGCTAGAGGGTATAGGTATGTTCACCCTGTTCCTACTTAGTAAGAACCGGGTGTATGTGAGTAAGACATGTAAGACATCCATATACCCAACATATTTTCATAGAATGACGTAAGTCGCAAATAGTATATGTAGATACCTCATCATCAAGATCATCAGGCTATCTCTGTCTACTGCTGGACACAAGACTCACCTATGGCATGCCAGTGAACTCGATTTTCAGCTCTGGAGAGCGCTATGCTCGGAGTGTCTCTGAAGGATCGAATTCGAAATGAAGTCATCCATCAGAGAACCAAAGTTATCAACATAGCTCAAAGAATTAGCTAGCTGAAGTGGCAGTGGGCTGGTCACATCTGTCGTAGAACTGATAACCGTTAAGTATCTAATGAAAGCAAAATATGTTTAATGTATCTCGGGAATCTCGGGATGCAGGCGTCCAAGATACAACCCTAGCTTACTTTGGAGCCCACAGTAATAAGACACATAAAGTTATAATATTGGAATCATATAAGTGTATCCAGAATAAATCTTCGACCTTTAATAATCTAAAAAGAAGTTTTAATATCTATCACCCTAATTTCTGCCTAGCCATCCTGGCTCTAACATATCGATCTATTGGTGTAGTAATACAACTTAAGTCATGTTCACATATACCTCAGTCTCTTGCTAATTGCCCATTATAAATTAAACCTAGTATAGAAGTTTATTATCTATACAAATGCAAGTGATATTAAACCCACAATCATTAAAAAGTAATTAAATATCTACCGGTACGTCATAAACCCCAACATTCAACAAGAGAGAAATTACTCTACAATCTACTCTAATGAAGTAGTATTCAACCCCGTGGTTGGTATCTAAGAGTAGAGGTAGCTAGACAACTTGAAACTTAAATGCGCCTTTTAAGTGGCAACCCAGACGCGATCTTGTTAGTAGGTAGGCAGAAACTGTGAGAAAAGCGGTATTTTTGGTATTTTTAGGATTCCGTACCCAAAGGGTACCAACCGATCCCTATTACTGAGACTTTGCTGTACGTCCGTCCGTTCGTCTGTCAGAGGGCTATACCTTCTAAACAGTAATTGATAATGCACTTGAAATTTTCACAAAGTATGAATTACTATAGCCGCTATAACAACAAATACTAAAAATGAAGATAGTTTAAAAACTAAAACAACCGACTTCCATGCCCCGCGAGTCAGTTTCAGTAGTAAGTTTGAGTCGTTAATCGTCATATCTCTAGAGATACTTATCAAATATCGATAAAATTACAATGGGACCACCTCAAAAACGTCCCCTGCCGATTAAAAAAGGAATCATTCGAATTCGTTCACAATTGACGGAGTGATCACGTAACATACATATAAAAAAAGAAGGAAAAAAACATAGAGACGAATTGAGAACCTCGTATTTTTGGAAGTCGGTTGAAAATAGAATAAATTTAAAATTAAAGGGCGTCTCTATATCCTTATCTTCAAAAATCTTGTAAACTGTAATAGATAGAGACTTGAAATTTGCTCATAGCATAGAAGAAATACGAGTACTACGTTCTTAGTGTGTAATTAATATACCTGCTATAATATCAAATAATAAAAATTATGTCTTCTATAAGGTACTTTAATTCATCTATATTTAATTAACATTTCCTAATTAACAAAGTTTAAATACTGTGAAAATAAAATAAATAATGTAAATTAAATATAGATGAATATAAATAACATAACTTAAGTAAAATTTAAAATTAATATACACTCATACAAGAAACTTATTAAACCGGCAAATTTAATGCAATTTTATTCAATATTGTACTATGGTACGGGACCCTACGTGTGCGAGTTCGACTCGCACTTGGCCAGTTAATTTATAATACCAGTTACATTGAATGCAACAAAAATTACCTTGCCTTCGTGAAATGTTGCTCGTTAAAAGTGAAGTCAACTAGTAAATAAAACTTGGTAAGTAAATCTTGATTAGAAAAATATATTAAATAGATTAATTAATGAATTGATATTTTTTATTTGCTACTAAATCTTAGTGATACAACAGAATATCTACGAAAAGTTAACATTTTTTTCTAGTTATAAGGCTATTTTTTAATGGTTTTTATGCCAGTTATTAGAATTATAACACACGTAATGCTATTTTAGTAATAATATCTAATACATTTGGCGTATACAATTTATTACCTTATCTAAACAATAACCATTTTATGAAATACCAGTACTAAAGGGTTATTCAACTCTTACATTAACAAGAAACAAAATTAAAATTTTGAATAAACACCCACGACAATGTCCTTTAGAAAATTAACGTCCTAACATCTGTCTAAGAACCACCACTGATTAATTACGAACCGTTTAAAGACAAAATCGAACTAGTTTTGGAGAAAAATGGCAACATGGATTTGCACAAACAAATGTTTACTGCAGCGCCCTCATGGTGAGTTGACACCGTAACACCTATTTAAGAACATGCACCAATCAAACAAGAACCCATAAGTCAAAACTGCATCAAAATCGGACTAGTCGTTTTGAAGAAAAATGGCAACATCGATATGCACCATCAAATGATTACTGCAACGCCCCCTAGTGAGTTGTCACCGTAACACCTATCTAAAAACATGCACCAATTACACCCGAACCAATAACTGAAAACTGCATCAAAATCGGACTAGTAGTTTTGGAGAAAAATGGCAACATGGATTTGCACACACAAACAAACAAACAAACATCCTCTCAACCCAAACGCATATACAGTCTCCGTTCCGTCGTGGGTAAAAAAAGATCAGCGGAAATGTTTACTAAGTTATGTTATGACTTAACTCATGTACCTAAGCAAATTAAGTTCATTAAGTCTGAGTTTCTGTAATCTCACACCAAGGATACTTGGTGCTAAGAACTGAAACTTTTTAATGAGATATCTATACATAAACTCTGATGAATGGGTGGATTTTAACAGTAATATTATGTTTTGTGCCTTAAGGACCCTGTTGCTCGTGATGTTTGAAAATGGTGGTAAGTGGTGGTGACCACTGAGAATAGACTTCAATAGTTCGAGCTACCCACTGAACAAATCGACGTTGTCTAACAGTTTGTCAAGTTCCACCATGATGTTCGGTTTTAGCCAATTAATCAAAAGTCAAGTCAAAGCATTTATTCAGTATACTAGAAGTTCTCCGCGGCTTCGCCCGCGTTAAAGACTTCTTTTATTTACTTAAAACTTTTATTTTGTAAAAACCTTTCTATCGTAAAAGACATCAAAGAAGTAAAAGCCAAATCACTTCAAACTTTGAACCTCCGTTTCATCCCCTTAAGGAGTGAATTTTGAAAAATCCTACCTACGTTATAATAACTATCTGCATGCCAAATTTCAGCGCAATCCGAAAAAATATTTATTTCATACTTTGTTACCCCACTTTAACCTTTAAGGGGTGGCATTTTGAAAAAGTCTAAAACATGTATTTACTTATTTATTTTTTAAAGCACTTTGTGTAAAGTTTCGAATAGAAAATACTATCTTATCTTGTTTCTCCATACAAACTTTGAACCCCCATTTCATCCCCTTCAGGGATGAATTTTGGAAAATCCTTTCTTAGTACACCTTTACGTACTAAGACAAATAAATCCTCCAAATTTCAAGTCTCTACGACCAGCGGTTTAGGCTGTGCGTTGTCTGTCAGTCAGTCAGTCAGTATGTCAGGACAAAGATTCTTATAGTATGAGATGGGCAAATTAATTACACACGTCAAATAATATTAAATAGATCATATCAATAATAATTATTCTAACTATAACAAACACATAACTAATTGCTTTGAATTAAAAAAACAAAAGTAATGAGCCATTCAGTTTTCATCTAAACGTAGAACGTCACACTTAAATCAAATGTTATATCCCCCTGATTAATGGAGGGGTTGCCAACCGTTTACTATTACGTGCATCCTCAATGCATCTTTCAGTAATTCAGACATTTTTTATCCAAAAAAATTGTGAAATAATAAAACATAATAAATAAATGTAACGCAAACTAATCGCAGTACAAATAGTAAGACAGATTGGGCTTTTGGTTTAGTTGCGCTTTGTAAACTAATTGCAGTCAATCTACATTATTTCATTTTCATCATTTTTGAATCCTGCTTGATTTGTCATCGCCGGAAGATATAACGAGCTAAATTTTTAACGGGAAGGGTAAAAAATGAAATTCATATTATATGGTATACATAAATACAATAATTACAATACTTTCCCTTCAACTAATAAATGATAATACAGGCAAGACTTGCAGTCAGTCTCCGCTCCGCCATTATACAATCGAAACGTATCCTTAACTCCTTATAAGAGAGATCGCAGGGTGCACTTTTCCATACAAATATTATTCCCCCGTTTCCTCCCTGGAAAATGCTTCTAAAGAAAAAAATGTTTCTACAACAAGGTCTGCTGTAGCCACGCCCCTATCATTTTTTTTACCAACCAATTGCAATTAGAAATATGACTCTTCAAAAAAATTAAGGATATTAGAATGCTTATATTCCTTTTTGCAATTGGTTGGTCAAAAAAAGCAAATGACAGCTACAGCAGACCTTGATGTAGAAAGATTTTTTTCTTTAGAAGCATTTTCCAGGGAGGAAACGGGGGAATACATTTGTATGGAAAAGTGCACCCCGCGTTCCCTCTTAACGTGTGTGTGCATCATCTAAACGAATTATTATGAAGAAGAAAAAATAGATTTTTTGGTTTGTATGTTGCAATTTCAATCTAAAACGAATGGATCGATTTAAAAAAATCTTTCTCTAATAAAAAGCTACATTATCAGCAAATAACATAGGTTATATTTTATCCTCATATCCTCACAGGTAAGGCAACTACGTAGGTGAAACAGCGAGGCGCTGCCAGTCGTTTTATACAATGACCTATTTACTTACTCTGATAACTACTACCTACTTGGTATTTGTGAGTTACCCGTTGTATTTACACTAATTTATTAACAAAGAGCGCAATTCTCCGAAAGCCGGTGTCGTTTTATATTTATATTTATATTAAGCCCAAATGTCCATTAAAGTGGCCTATCCCTCAACTGTCCAACTTTAGACCGGTTCCCGCCGGTATCTTTGTAAGGGGGTCTCTCTTACAGAAAGTGATGAGACAAGAAAAATATATATATTTGAGGGCCCAGTGGCGTAATTGGGAGAACGGTTGGCGTTGATGCCAGTGGTACCGAGTTCAAACCGCCGTGCACCAATGGATTTTTCTATCGAATAATGTATGTGCGTTTTTCACAGTGGCCCTCCGATGAAGGGAAAACGTCGTTAAGAAACCAACAACCCCGCATGGTGGCAGGACACTATCTAGTGTCCGCCTGGCAAGCTACCAAGTTAGAAAATCTGTTGCCAAACATCTAATGTGTTCCGGCAGCTATCTTTGAGAGCCAGTTCCCATTCTAGGCCTAGCGTGCTTACCATCTTCGACCGCATCATCACTTATCAACAGGTGAGATAGTGGTCAAACCCTAGCCTCTATGAAATATAAAAAAAGTCCTTAAGATCGTTTAAAAAAACTTAAAAAACTAATTCACAGTAGCAGTTTTGAGATATTTTTCTCTAGATACTCTCAGATTCTCAGATCTCAATGAAATTGTACAATGGGACCAAACAAGAAATCAAACAAAAGAGATTTTTAAAAGCTGGTCAATAAATAATGGAGTTTGGAAGTAACAAGCATAATATAATCAAGGATTGTATAAAAAACTAAAAGAACTGACTTCAAACGTCGTGCTAGTCATTTTCAGTTAAATTTGAGGAGTTTATCTCCATATTATCTCGGTAATACTAAAATATGTCAATGAAATTGAAATGGTCTGGGAAGTATATTCTATAAAACAAAAAAGAATTTTCCGAATCGGTTCAGGCATTATCGAGTAATCGATGAAGATAAAATACATAAATCAAATTGAAAAAATCCGATGAATTTAGAACCTTTTCCTTTTATAATACAATAATAAAATACATCGTTTATTTTCAATCAACATGGATCATATGACAAAATACAAAGAAATTTAAATAAATAATAATTATCATAATCGTAAGCAATAATTACAAAGGGACACATTAATCCCCATTCGTTAATGTGTTCCGACTGTTAAAGTCTCTACATTCCATATAACAATGTATAATTTATTTTATGAGTGTATCGATCGAGAAAGAATTTAAATGGTATAGTTTTTTGATATCCCTAAACAGAAGTCTAAACTACTAGACTTACTTGTTTTTTTCTTTTCAGTTCGTTATTTAACACTTCACTTTTTGCGCAGTCGGGGTTTTGATTTTTTAATTTAATGTTTTATTTTGATACTATCTAAAACCTAATCGATTAATAGACTTTTAGTTCAACAATGTAAACAAAGAATAAGCAAAAGTGTACGTAATGAAGCGACATTATTATTTAAAAATATACTATCGAAGGACTGCACATCACAAGTGAAAACTTAAAAATACAACACGTGCATTTTTTTATAAACAAGATTTAACTACACACATTTCGCAATTATAGTCCTATTAGAAACTTATCCGACTGATTTTTTACACACTTCACACGTCACTACAGCGTCATGTGTCATAAATATTCTGTCACTTTATCATGAACTGGTGAAAATTACCCCTAAAATTATAACTCAAATCCAAAACACTGATTGCACGAAAAACCGTGTCCCACGTAATCCGAACGACCATCCACCCTATTGCCTACCCGACAAAATATTTGCAAAATAAGTCGGATTAAACACTTCGACAGACTTGGAGCACTTTAATCCTCTACGTAATGAGGGCTGTTGAATTCTGCGACACGGCCGACGATGTGTCGCAGTTAAAGGAGTAAAGCTTGTTGGTTCATATTTTGTGAATTCTGAATAATTATCAAACTGAAACGAAGTTGTCCATAAAATCGAAGATATTTTACTTTAAGGCGCTAGTTTTTTTTTGTTAAGGTGACGGGATTGAGAAAACGCTTGCTTGATTGTACGTGATGAGGTCTGCTTAAAAATAAATACCTACTTACTGCGACGTGCATAAATCATGGAATACCGTAACCGTAAGGCTAAGTTCATATGACCGCGCGCTACCGCGCGGAACTGCTAACGTGACGGTACAAGATCAAAGTAAACGCGCGGTTTAAGTTCTACGAACCTGTAACTTCTCTTTAGTTCATCCGCGCGAGTTGAGACGGACAGACGCATAGATGAAGGAAAAATGATTAGCAACTGCCGCGCGTACATATGCCGCAATGCCGTCATAAATGCCGTGAATGCTCCAACCACATGAGTAAAGAAGGAACTCCAACCGCGCGGCAACGCGCAGTCATATGAACTTAAGGTACGGACGTACCGCAGCGTCCTGCGTGCACGATCTAGGCGGCGATCAGATAGCGCAGTGTATTATTACCTACTGGTTCACACCAAACGCGTTCAGAAAACAATTGATAAGTACTGATCGCACCCGCAGATCCCACGACGCCGCGGTGTGGCCGTACCGCCTTACTTTAGTTTACGTACTGCCAAGGAATGGAATTCCTTGCTGGTGTCTGTGTTTCCCGATAACTATAACCAAAAATAATTTAAGCTCGTCTACAAATCTCTTCACTTTCAGACAAGCACAATTTCACCTTAGACCGCATCATCACTTACCGCTAAAATATAATGTTCAAGCCTGTTTTCCCAATAATTTGTGTATCACATGTATTTTTTTACCCACGACGGAACGGAGACTGTATATGCATTTGGGGTGAGAGGATGTTTGTTTGTTTGTTTGTGTGTGCCAATCGATGTAGCGTGGTAGCAATAGCCTGGCGATCGTGAGGTCGTGAGTTCAATCCCCACCACACCCACTGCACTATTGACGTGAACCCACTCCAGACACAAGCATATTTAGCTTAGTTGGAGGGGTTAACAAGAATACTAGTAATGTGCAACCCACATTGTGAGTAATCTTTAAAAAAAGAAACCGTGTTGCCATTTTTCTTCAATACGACTAGTGCGATTTTGATGCAGTTTTCAGTTATGGGTTCGTGTTTGATTCGTGCATGTTCTTAAATAGGTGTTACGGTGTCAACTCACCAGGGGGCGTTGCAGTAAACATTTGTTTGTGCAAATCCATGTTGCCATTTTTCTCCAAAACTAGTTCGAATTTGTCTTTAAACGGTTCGTAATTAATCAGTGGTGGTTCTTAGATAGATGTTATGACGTTAATTTTTTAAAAGACATTGTCGTGGGTTTTTATTCAAAATTTTAATTTTGTTACTTATTATATCTTATAGGCTAGCGTTTGACCACTATCTCACCTGTTGGTAAGTAATGATGCGGTCGAAGATGGTAAACACGCTAGGATTAGAATGGGAACTGGCTCTCAAAGATAGCTTCTGGAACACATTAGATGTTTGGCGACAGATTTTTTGACTTGAGGGTGGTAGCTGGCCAGGCGGACACTAGAAAGTGTCTTACCACCATGCGGGGGTTGTTGGTTTCTTAACGATGTTTTTCCTTTACCGGGGGGCCGCTTCGTAAAGCGCACATAAATATTTCGATAGAAAAATCCATTGGTGCACGGCGAAGATTGAACTCGGTACCTCTGGCATCAAACCCGACCGTTCTCCCGATTACGCCACCAAGCCCTCAAAAATGTATGGATAATATTGTATACAAGTATTGGATACTAGCTTTGCCCCGCGGCATAGAAAGGAATCTATGCGTTCATCTAGGTTATAAACTATTTGGGAATCTAATTTCATCCAAATCCATTCAGCCGTTTTTGCGTGATTAAATAACAAATATACGAATTTCCACATTTATTTAATACCTATTTTTAACAAGATATTGTAAAGTTTAAAGTTGACAGCATTTATGCAGTATGTAAACAGTATCAAAAAGAAATCATAATCATGTAATCATGGCAAAAGCATACTTTAACGCTTTGTAAAAAAAACCCAAAAGTAATAATAAGCCATTTCGCTGTCATCACTCGTCGACGTCAGACTATTGAAAAAGTGTAACCATAAAACATATGTACATATGTTATACTACTTCAACGATAGTTCAACTAACAGTTACGTTCTTAGAAAGGACTTTACAATACAAAGGTACTACCAATTACAGGTATCGACCTAGATATCGGCGTCGTACGTCTCAGTAATTGACGTTGGACACAGGCAAGCCCGTAAATGGGAGGCGAGTGCATTTTATGTGAGCTTATTGCACGCGCCGGGCAAATAAACCCGTATATGACTAAATAGAGATGGGGCTTCCGGCAATACTGGTAAGAATATTATGCCGGCAGTTTTTTTGACGTGACAACGTCTAATAAATCAATGAACCCTAGTTGCATGCACGAAAAATTGTCCCGTTACGCTCATTGTTTGCTTGCGCCACATCTAGCTCTCTTCCACTCGATTGGCTTGGATTCATGTTTTGTTATGACGTTGTCACGTTAAACTATCGTCCACGCTATTGTAAGTAAACCATCTTTACAGACAACCAATTTTTTTACAATTCTTATAGTCTTGCTTTTGACCACTATTTTGCCACTAGCTAAGCACTAGCTTTCAGTGGTAAGCGATGATGTGGTTGAAGATGGTAAACACGCTAGGTCTAGAATATGCTGAATCTCAAGGGCTGTTTGCTGCCGGAACACCGAAAGGTTATGGCGGCAGATTTTTCCTTGATGGTGGTATGCTACTATTTGGTAGAGGAACATCGATATAAATGCCCCTACCACCTGTATACATTCTGATATACATTTTGTAAGCTGTTATAACAGTTTAGTGCTTTTATTATTCTTTATTGTTTCACTGCTGGACATAATCCTTACAGCCAGCTATGTTACTGGCCAGCTCGCCTCTGAGCTCAATATCCAGTTGTTCTCTGCCAACTGCTAACATGCAAATATCGGCGCTTTACGTAGGTGGATGCCGTCAGTATTTACCGTCTTCTAAAAAGGGAAGGCAAAAGGCTCAGATTGTATTTATTAGTTTGTATTTTGTATGTTCACGTTTTTATTCGAGACAAATGCCTCGATTTCATTAATTATTTTACTGATTATTATGTTTGTAAGCGATGCAGTCTTCCGCTGAAATAGACGTTTTCTGGATTGCATACCGTATAGGAAATTGTAGTTTAAAATACGCTCCAATTAGATTGAGCAATGACTCGCATGAGGTAACGTTCTACGTCTCAAAAAGTTTTTGTTGACTTTAACGAAAACTTATTGAGAAAAGTTGGGGATGCTCATTGACACGTATTGGAAGATGCCTACGAAAAGCAGCTGTGGACTAACTTAGACTTTTGTTGATAAATGTTCAATAACCAACACCAAATTGGCTTATATTTTTTTAAACATTTATTTCTGTTTTATATATCCTACAAAATATATTCGAAAGAATTTCAAAACATCACTAATTTAGGAAAATAAAAATATATATTTACTTTAACTTAGCATATGTAGCAGTCAACTGTATCCGGCATAAGTAAGTCTCCGGCTGTCTGGCATAAGCAGAACAAAATACATTTTTTACTTAGTAAGTTTATGCGCATTTTCTAAGCTTAATTGTGCTAGTTTTGCTATTAAATCTTAGCTAAACGACTATTTATGTGCTAGTAGGTAATACCTTTAGTGTACTTTATTATTAAAATAGCAAATAAATGTTAGTACCAAGTGTTACACAAATAAACTCGCAAGTGAAAGTCGCAATCGAAAATAACTACTACATAGATAGAAATCCGTACGTCTCCTTAGGGCTGGGCTGAAAATCAGTGCTGCGGTTCTTCAGAGTCACAGCAATATGCTGAGCCCAACCCTTTTCCAACGGCTATGTTCACGTCAGCGATTCTCAACATCATGTTTACATTTAAAAAAATTGTGTTTTTATTTTTGATTCGCTAGTTTTTAGTAAAATTGTTAATTTTATTTGTAAATTTGGTCGTTGGAATAAACTATAAATCAATCAATCAATCGCACTCTTAGGTTTCCGTAACACAGTAGAGTACATTATAACTATCATTTTTAGCCAGCAAAAAATTTACTTTGTTTTTCATAGTGTTTGTATCAAAACACCCCTAAGACTTCAATCTTTTTTTTTAATAAAAATTGTCAGAATACATCTTCCTACCATGTTTCAACTGTGTACTTAATAGTTTCGGAATAAAGTGGTTGTGACATACGGACGGACATGACGAATCTATAAGGATTCTGTTTTTTGCCATTCGGCTACGGAACCCTAAAAAGCCTAGCGTGTTCACCATCTTCGACCACATCATCGCTTACCACCAGGCGAGATAGTAGTCAAACACTAGCCTGTAAGATATAAAAATAAAGCAACACGTTGGATCCTCTTTGCGCGCACTGAGGAGTGTAAGAGTTGGAATAGTCAAATTTTATATAAATTATAGAAGTGCGGAATACTAAAATTTAGATATAAGTCCTACTATCTATCTTATATAACATTGATTATAAAACACCGACTATTATGCTCACTACTGTTAGTTGTCGACTGTCTCGACTTAGGTTTCGTGCATGTCCGATGCACATTCTGATGCACGATCTCGCTGCGTGAACTCCCGAGGATGTGCATCGGACATGCACGAAACCTAGGTCGAGACAGTCGACAACAAACAGTAGTGAGTATAATAGTCGGTATTTTATAATCATGATTCAAACACACGATAACTATAAATCTATAATATAAAATTTAAACGAAATGATTCTATATACATCCAGACTATCCAGAGACACTAAAAGGCGCCACCGATTTATGGTGGATATACCATCTACCCGAACGAAGCGATTTGCTTCTTCGTTCATCATACGAACCGCTAAGGAATGGAATACCCTGCCTGAGTCCGTGTTTCCGGTTAAGTACAATATGGGGGTCTTCAAATCGCGAGTGAATAGGTATCTTCTGGGTAAGCACGCTACATCATCGATCGCATCATCACTTAACATCAGGTGAGATAGTGATCAAGTGCTACCCAGTTCGGTATAAAAAAAAAAAAAAAAAACATAGAGTTCCAATTTTAAGATATTTTCGCACGATATAGGATATCCTTACATTGAGGGATTATTTATTACAAGAACGAAGTAACATGATTCAGCGCCATCTAGTTGCTGAGCATAGATGGGTGGATGTTTGGTAACTCTTTCACGCAAAAAAAGCTGAACGGATCTGGATGAAATGTACCATACAGACAATATATAAAGACTACAAATAGTATATAGGTAACAACTACTATTTTGAGGGCCCGGTGGCGCAATCGGGAGAACGCTTGCCTTTGATGCCAGAGGTACCGAGTTCAAACCGCCGTGCACCAATGGTTTTTTCCATCGAAAAATTTATGTGCGCTCTTCACAGTGGCCCTCCGGTGAAGGAAAAACATCGTTAAAAAACCAACAACCTCCGCATGGTGGTAGGACACTATCTGGTGTCCGCCTGGCCAGCTACCACTCTCAAGTTAGAAAATCTGTCACGAAACATCTAATGTGTTCCGGCAGCTATCCTTGAGAGCCAGTTCCCATTCTAGGCCTAGCGTGCTTACCATCTTCGACCGCATCATCACTTACCAACAGGTGAGATAGTGGTCAAACGCTAGCCTATAACGTATAAAAAAAAACTATAAAAATATTTTTTCCAGAATCCACAAACAACACAAATCAACTTTACAAATGCAATAAACATTCATAACTCACGAATATACAAAGCGTTATAATCTAATAATCTCCTTAAAAATTTAATAAGTGAAGTATGAAATACTGGCCATTTTTAATTAAAACAAAACTTATAAAAACTAACCTTACCTTAACCCTAAATAATCCCCAAAGAGACCTAAACATAATAAGGTTGTAAATCTTAAAAATCCTTTTAGGCTGATTTGAAAGAATGTTGGAAAATTACTAAGAAATTCTTAAAATTACGCTTCAATTTGGCTGTTCTAAAAAAGAAAGATTCATAATTAAATGATTTTAATAGAACATCGTGTCTTACATTCAAAGGGCCGAGGTTTTAGTCCGTGGTAGAGAAGAGAAGCGAAGAGACAGATTCATTATAGAACAGGCTTACCTTCTATAGTTTTAAGATAAAGATAATTATTTCAGATTTATAACAGTAGTACATACATTTTTTATACAACATATCACAATAAAACAGTACAATGTTTACGTCTAGAAGAGTTGTAATAAACACATTAGTATTATATATAGATGACTGTAACTATAGATAGATGCATTAGACAGAAGGATATGTCATTGGGCATAAAACTAGGCTATGCCTGTATCTTGGGTGCCCAAATTCTATACCTGATAAGAGAATTGCTGAGAATCGAGTCTGTATACGCTTTAGGCTAGCATTTGGCCACTACCTATCTCTATACCTGTTGGTGAGTGATGATGCGGTCGAGGATAGTAGGAAGCCTAGGAATGGATGATTATCGATGTTTTTCCTTTGATAGACAAATCCACAATAGTGCACGACGGAATTTAGTTTTATTTTTAAAATATTGCTTAAATATTTTAAATGTGATCGCTTTTTATAACCGACCAACATTCATTGCGACCCAGTGCATTGTATTTTTATAACCGACCAACATTAATTGCGATCCAGTGCATTGTATTTTTATAACTGACCAACATTCATTGCGACTCATTCATTGTATTTTTATAACCGACCAACATTCATTGCGACCCAGCGCATTGTATTTTTATAACCGACCAACATTCATTGCGACCCAGTGCATTGTATTTTTATAAACACATCGTTCGTAAAATACGTAAATAATAAATATTTTAAAAACATATTTTAATAGGTGTCACATTTCCATACCCCAACACCTATAGTATCATAAGCTGAGCCCCGCGGATTCGCCTTTGTTAAAAAGTATCCTATGGCCTAATCCACAATATTGGCTATCTCTGTGCAAAATTTCAGCCAAATCGCTCCAGCCTTTTGAACGTAAAAAAGTCCTAAACAAACTAATAATATACAATTTGACTTTCGCATTTATAATATTTGTTTCGATTGTGTGGATTATTTAATTTTTAGAACAAAATTAGCAACCTACTCCAGTCTTCCAAGCTTACTTTATTTGCAGATGACACTAATGCCATTATTTCATCTAATACTATTGATAGTTTAAATCTTAAAATAAACAAAGCCCTAGAGTTTTTCTACAAATGGTTTACAATAAATGATTTGCAATTAAATACCGGCAAAACGAATCTTATGCTATTTCAAACCACAGCAAGACATAAAAATAGACTTAACGTTAAACTAAACGGCGCAAATATTGACTGTGTTAAAATAGTAAAATTTCTAGGTGTATACATTGACAACAACCTTAATTGGAAAGACGAAATAAAAGCGATAGAGAGTAGCGTAAGTTCAGCATGTTATGCCATTAGAAATTTAAGAGACGACGTTAATATAAAACATTTAAGACAGGTTTATTTTGCTCTGGTAGAATCCAAGATTCGTTATAGTGTAATGTTCTGGGGCAACAGTTATCAATATAATACAGAGGCCGCTTTTATTATACAAAAACGAGCCATACGAACTATGGTTCGCATACCACAAACTGAGTCATGTAGGCCACACTTTATAGCTTTAAAGATATTGACAGTACTATGCCTGTACATCCTAATTATATTAACTGACCTGGTAAAACACTTAAGTAAGTTTGAATCCAAAGAGGATCGGCAAAAAAGGGAACAAACACGTAGAAAGGACTTACATAATGAATTTGTGAGCACCTTAAGAGTGGTAGATCATACTGTTAGAGTTCAATCAGTTAGACTATACAATAAATTACCAACTTCTCTAAAAACTGAGTACAATAGTCATACTTTTAAAAATAAATTAAAGGCCTTTCTTTTGGAAAAATGTTACTACTCAGTCACCGAATACCTAACCGAAAAATTTTTTTTTTCTTTTTTTTTTATCACAAAATTGAATTATGGTTATAAGGACATTTTTATAATTCTTCTATGACATTTTATTTAGGACAATGACTGACGATGAACATGCCTGACAGAATATATAGCTATATCATATCTTATAACATATTATTAACTTGACATACCATGTATAATTTTCTGTTTACCAAATGTACTAATTATTATTTACATAGAATTATTAAAGTATTTAATTAGTTTAAAAAAAATCCTAAGTATGCAACAATTTTGTAATTAATGTAACTTATTTTTGTTTCTTTTTATTGTATGTGATTTCGTGTATGTCCAATGTCTGTAATTTCCCATACAATGTATATTGTTACTTGGAATAAATAAATATAAAAATATAAATATAAATCTTAATCCTAAGGGTCTAAAATACTCCGATACATCATCCTGATCTCTAAAAACCTACAAGATAGCTAAAAGCAGCGAATAGCCCATAAAACATTTTTTTGTCTCTCCTACCCTTTTAATAAAGACCTTTGTTTTCCGTTTTTATCCCCATTTTACGAGGAAATGAATCATTTTGCTTCGCTCGCATTTATTATTGAACGAATTCAGAACTTTGATTAATGCTCACATCAGAATTAAAGATAAGTGAGTACCTCCTGTTAAAATACAATATATATAGTAAGAAACTTCTTATTGATTTCAGATTTATCTATATACATTTTTATTATTTATTTTAACCGACTTCACAAAGAAGAGGATCCCAATTCACCTGTTTTTAGGGTTCCGTACCTTAAAAGGAAAAAAGGAACCCTTATAGGAACCTAAGGAACTTAAGGAACCTTTGTTGACCGTCTGTCCGTCTGTCAAGACACTTAATCTCCGGAATGCGACAAGGTATCAAGCTGAAACTTATACTAAATACTTGGGTACGGTATCTCTCAACTGTGACAAAATCACACGTGTAAGTCAATAGTCTCAATAAATATGACCGTTTATGGCGCATATTTTTGCATATTTTGCGATTTCACAAGAGAATCAAAACCTATGGGGTACTTCCCGTTGACCTAGAATCATGAAATTTGGCAAGAAGCAAGGTCTTAAACTACTTATATAGGAATAATCTGAAAACCGTAAATGTATAATGTAATAACTAAAATAAAGTTAATGTACTATTACAATCTTACTGTAGTTGTTGCAATACATTTTCTATGGATCGAAGAACAAAGCTAACCTATGTTTGAAAAGTTGGTACGTAAGCCTCGGTGGGCGAGTCCAACTTGACTTGGCCGGTTTTTTGTGTTTGTTACCTCAGACAGTCCTCAGTCAGACCTCGGGTCTGATAAGTATCTCCAGAGATATGGATAAACACCTAAAACTTAGTACTGAAAACGACTAGTGCGGCATTTGAAGTCAGTTTTTAATACGCTTTTATTAGCTTCAGACGTATGTATGTGTGTATGTTAGCATGTAACGGAATCTTTGAAGATGATTTTAACCCCCTTCAAAACGTCGGATTAACTCGAAATTTGGCATACTTATTAAGGACCGATGACAATAAATAAATTAAAAAAAAAAAAAAATCGACTAAAAAATGAAAAATAAATAATAGTATAAAAAAACTAAAAAAATACGCTTTTATAGAAAATCCAACTAAAAAATAGAAAATAAATTTTAATAAATTTGAATTAAAAATAGTGTAAGAAAAAATGATTTTATTGTAAAAAAAGCGTGGGGTGCTTTTCAGGATATTATCAAATTAACCCTTCTAGTCATATCTGTTCATAAAATATTTGGAACTATTGATACCATGCACCCACGCTTTTTTTTTACAATAAAATCATGTTTTTTACACTATTTTTAATTCAAATTTACTAAAATTTATTTTCTATTTTTTAGTTGGATTTTCTATAAAAACGTATATTTTTAGTTTTTTTAAACTATTATTTATTTAAAAGCTTTTATTTAACTTGCAATGTAAGTATGTATGTTCGGGTGGAATCTTGGAAGCTAAATTAGACGCACTTCCCGATGTCTGATTTGTCTAAAATTTTGTGAACTTATGTATCTTCGGTGACAATACAATAATGGTACCATGGAGCTGGTCTGATGATGAAGCTGGAAGGTGGCCACGGCATCTCTGTGATAAAACAAGATAACCCCACCAAGTATCGGCTCTATTGATACGTCTTGAGGAGGATTTTACATCTAGATGATATCCAGGGTCTGATGAGGAAGCTAGAAGGTAGCCACGGCATCTCTGTGATAAAACAACATTCTCTGTGATAAAACAACATAACCCCACCGAGTTTGGGCTCTATTGATACGTCTGGAGTAGAACTTTAAATCTAGATGATATCCAGGGTCTGATGATGAAGCTGGAAGGTGGCCACGGCATCTCTGTGATAAAACAACATAACCTCATCGAGTTTGGGCTCGATTGATACGTCTTGAGGAGGACTTTACACCTAGATGATATCCAGGGCCTGATGATGAAGCTGGAAGGTGGCCACAGCTTCTCTGTGACAAAACAACATAACCCCACCGAATTTGGGCTCGATTGATTCGTCTTGACGAGGACTTTACACCTATATAATATCCAGAGTCTGATGAGGAAGCTAGAAGGTCGCCACGGCATCTTTTTTATAAAGCAACATAACCCTACCGAATTTGGGCTCGATTGATTCGTCTTGAGAAGCACTTTACACTTAGATGATATTCAGGGTCTGATGATAAAGCTGGAAGGTGGCCACGGCATATATGTGATAAATTAACGTAACTTCACCGAATTTAGGCTCAATTGAATCGTCTGCACTTTACACTTAAACGATGTCCAGGATCTGATGATGAAGCTGAAAGGTGGCCATGGCATTTCTGTGATAAAACAACATAACCCCACCGAGTTTGGGCTTGATTAATTTGCCTTGAAGAGCACTTTATTCATAATCGCATCATAATATCCGTAGAATATTTTAAAACATCACGCCTACTCCAAAATACTTAGGTCGTTACCTTACCTACCAAAAAGTTAAAAATAAATTAAAAGTAAAAAATATTATTATATATTATATAAATACTAAGTATTATTATAAATACTAAGTATTTTGCGGGTAGGCTACCTATATTCTTAAAAGCTTGAGGCACTACTACCCGTTTTACAGGTTAGATTAGGTTAAAGGATTTTCTATCGAAAAGTGTATGTGCGCTTTTCTATGTGACTACCCGCAAAATACTTACTGGAATTTATTTATACATTTTACTTCAGTGTCCCAGATAAAAACTTGCTTTAAAAAATATTTTTTACTCATAATTTATTTTCATTTGTAAATGATCTTAAATTAAATCAAAGATACCTCATCAAAGATAGACAGCACCCGTAGACCATAGGTAGATTTAGATAAATTGTTACTTATTGTTTAAATAATCTGCTGTTTGGTCTAAATAAAGTATATAAATATCTGTCAATACCTTCAGATAAAATTGTGTGTCAACCACCTTACTGAGAAACAGAAAAGTACTCGTGCCGCATGTGAAATCCGTCCTTTTTGATATTAAATTTTATCAGATGTCGAGAAATAAATTATGTATCGAGAAATAATTAATAACGAAATAAAATTTATAACTGTATGTACATTGCCTCCAGTCAATTTTATTATAGCGTACTTACTGAGGTTTAATACCTCAGTTACAAATGTTGTATGTTGTTGGAAAAAATTATAATTTATCCATTCAATACATCCATCCAAGACCCGAACTCAACGGATTAGCAAATTGAAGTGGAAGTGGTTGGTCATAATTATCTGCGGTAGGACCGATAACTGTTGGGGTAGACTGGTTCTAGAGTGGAGACCGCGAATCGGTAAACGTAGCGTAGGACGCCCTATGACCAGGTGGAGCGACGACATTCGCAAAGCGGTGGGCAGTGACTGGAAACAAAGTATTATAAGACTTGGCGCGGTCCTGAATGTGAGTGCCAGCACAAACTTATGGTTTATTGGCACAACATAAATATATGAATCTAATTATTAAGTACTTAAATAAATAAATAAATAAAAGAGCCGAAGATCGGGCTCAGTGGCATGACTTGGGAGAGGCATATGTCTAGCAGTGGACTGATACCGGCTGATTATGATGATGATCCAAGACCCGCTGGCTGCAGTAATTAAATTTAAAATAAAACATTCAAGTTCCTAGCGCAGTAAACTTTGATAAAATCTCAAACTAATAAAAAAATAGAAATACTTATATTTGTGTTGCCTTTATTTAAAGAAACAATCAGAAACACAATAATTTGGGCTTTAGTTTAATAAAACTTACTTATATCTTCATTAAAAGGCTATTTTTACGTTTCCAGGGCAGATAAACCAACCATTCCAGCCAAATACGAATTTAATTTCACTGAGCACTTTTTCAGAGATAAAAATGTTGAATTTTATGAAACTTTGATTTATCCGTAACCTTACCGTCCAGATGTATAACGGTTACATACTTTATCTGTATATATGGAAAGCAAACGTTACTGATTGATTGACTGACCAACCGTCTGACTGACTGATCTATCAAATCACAGATCAAACCACTTAACGGATTGCTTGATTTGAAATTTGGCATGGAGATAGTTGTTATGACGTAGGTATTCCCTAAGAAAGGATTTTCCAAAATTCACCCATTAGGGGGATGAAATGGGGGCTCAAAGTTTGTATGGAGACACAAGATTAGATAGTCTTTTTTATTCAAAACCTCACACTAGTACTTCTGTAATTCAATAAGTAAATACGTGTTTCAGGTTTTTTAGAAAACCCCTTAGAGGATCTCTCACCTACTAAGGGGCAGAATTTTGCCTTAAATTTGGCCTGAAAAATAGCCTGAAAATCAATATAAGTTTTTGGGTTTCATAAAAAAAATCCATTTTTCCCTTTTTCACGCCATAACTTAAAAACTGGTAGACATATATGACTAATTGTTCTTTTGATGTGTTTTTATGAAAGAACAGTTTTAAATAAATGAAGTTTAAAAGCGGGCGAAGACGCGGAGGACTTCTAATACTTAATAAAAAAGGGTTAGAATCGTGTCTTAAACAGTAAAAGTAGTTTATAAACGGTTGTCTAATACCTACGTCCTACTTATGTGCAGTTTCATACAGTACACAGAGTATACAATATATACAGTATATACAGTACATAATATACAGTATCCAGCGAAATTATAGGGCATGTGAGACTTAACATCTTTATATCTCGAGGTAACAGACGCAGTGCATTGACATACAAAATTCTGGCTGACCAGAATTTTACATGCCACTGTATCTGTAATAGGTAGACGTAATAACTTACCATCAGGCGCGCGTCGTGCTTGATCTGTTACTTTAAATCATTAAACATTATTATCTATGTACATTTTTGAAATTGACATTATTATAAGAAATCATCCCGAGTTATTCACAAAAGCAAAAGACGTGTGTGTATCTGAGAAACACCAGAAATGGTGACAGACTAGTTCTTAACGTTACACCAAGAACTACTTTATTCAGTAAGAATTGTTATTCTATGTGCATTAAGGTCTATAATAAAATCCCAGCAGACATATGATACCTTCCTTTTACAATGTTTAAAAAGAAGCTAAAATTCTGGTTAATGGACCAAACATATTATTGTGAAAATGACTTTTTAGAATACAATTCTTCAAGACGTAATTTTATAGAATTCAATCATATTATATTATATTCATGACTTTAAATCTTATTTTAAAAATTAAGTTAATAGATGATTTTATTTTATGAAATGTTAATTTAATTTTTTTTATTTATTTGTGTACGCTTTCACATGTCATAAATATGACAAAATAGACGGACTTACAATAATGACGAACCCCCAAATGTTAACTCTATTTTTAACCGACTTCAAAAAATGGATGGTTTGTTCGCGGATAACTTCGTCGTTTATGAACCGATTTTGATTATTCTTTTTTTGTTGGTAGATATCTCAAGTGTGGTACCATGGTAATTTTATCGAGGCCTGAATAGTATCTCCAGATATATTGAGATAAACACCTCAAAATTGATACTGAAAATGAATAGCGCGGCATTGAAGTACGTTCTTTTTTAGTTTTTAAACGATATTATTCTTTGTGAAATAAACATTCATTTCATTTCATTTAAAAAAAAAAAACTACGCAACCTAGCAAATTTAATCGAATTTAATTGCACCGTTTGATCGTGAACACGCAAGACACACTAATTAGCAAGCAAGCAAATTGGTTTTCGGATATAAGGTAGGTAGGCGTTATCGCTTAGCGTTGTCGTTGGATATATTTCTTTGTATGAGTGCGAGCGTATTTACAAGCTTTTTATTTAACTTGTCGTGTTAGTATGTATGGTATGTATGTTTGCGTGGGTCAAATTTTGGAAACTAAATTAGAACTACTTTCTGACGTAGAAGTCTAGGTAAATGGTAGGTAGTATTTGGGCTTGTATGTATTTTAATCATAACACCTCTATGCAAAAGGTAGGCAAAGCACGTGCAATACTACTTATGTTGCAGGTGTTTATAGGCGGCGGTGACCACTTTCGATCAGGTGGGCCGCTTGCTTGTTTGTCAACTTTGACGTAAAAAAAAAAATAATAAGTGTCCCATTGTAGAATTAATTTGGTTATAATTTAAGATCGTTTAAAAATCTAAAAGAACCGCCTTCAAACATCGCGCTAGTCAAAGTAGCCAGTAGACGCAGTAACTATTACATAATCGATGGACATATTACCTCTATTGTTGCTAAAGCTAATAAGTCTCTTGGTTTCATAATGCGGTCAGGCAAGGACTTTAAAAAAATAAAAACATTTAAAATACTTTACAGTACTTATGTTCGTTCTCACTTAGAATATGCATCGCAAATATGGAACCCGAGATATAATACTTATATCGATAGGCTCGAGCGAATCCAACGAAAATTTATTAGATTTCTTAATTATAGGACTTCATCGAAAAGTAATGATTATCATAGCTCATGTGCACGGTACCATTTCCTCCCGCTTGATAGGAGACGTGATACTTCAGATATAGTTTTTCTGAAAAAGATTATGTCTTCATGTATTGACTGTCCCGACCTGCTCAGTAAAATATCATTATACGTACCCTCTAGAACATTTAGAAGTAGCCCCCTATTCTACCTGCCAAGTAGTTCTACAAACTACCGTATGAATAGCTATGTACGCAGAGCTTGCAATTCTTATAATGATCAGTGTAAGGATATTGACATATTTAACTGTAGTGTGGCCTCCATGAGGCGTCAACTCGCAAACTTATTTTTTAGAAAATTCTAAGAAAAAAAAAAAATACTTTTACTACGATAACTACTTCTAAATTAGACTAATAAAATCACTTTTAATTGTGTTAACGAGTGCAGACAGAATAATTGTATCTAATATTACCTAAGTAACCTAAAAACAGTTTTATATAATTTATATGTATATTAGTATAACTAGTACACCACAACAGTATCTACTTATCTAATTTACTTCTATCAGTGAAAACTTGTAATTGACTTACACGTAGAATAATTAGTTGCTATTTTAATATTAATAGTCGTTAGTTTTCCGAATAAAATAAAATAAAATAAAAATAAAATAATCTGTGCCAGTAAGTAAAGTGCCAGCCAAGTAGTTAGTCGTCGAGATAAGTAAATGCGTCGTAATACAAATGTTGATATATTACAAAAGACTCGGCCGATTTCGTTAAAATTTGAATGGGGCCTCCTGAAAAGGGTACCCTTTGAAACAAAAAAAGTATAATCTAGTAATCGATGAATATACATTAAAAAAAGATTCCGACGAATTGAAAACCTCCTCCTTTTTTGTGAAGTCGGTTAACAACCATGCCATTCGGGTTTCTTTCTCTTTTTCTTTTACTGGAGAGCCACTTTAAAATACGCACTAATTGCTTTCGATATAATATCGTTTAAAAACTAAAAAAGAACCGACTTCAATGCCGCGCTATTCATTTTCATTACCACTAGTGCACTGCTAGTGTATCTATAGAAGAAAGCAATAGAAACGCCATGGACTCCTCTACGAAGCCAAAACTTTTTATATGCGGTACTCAACAATTTACAGGACTAGCTACGTTATTGACCAAATTTAGAGAAAAATCTTGTACTGACTTCGAAAAATATGACATATTTGGATTGACAAAACCTTTTGCAACATCGGAGGAAATTTTAAGAACTGCCACAACATTAATTTAAATTCCAGTGACTACTTAATTCTATGTGTAGGTGAAAACGATAAAAACCCTAGCAAATTTCTCTACGAGCTATCAGGAGCATTCAAACGATTGGAAAAATGTAATATTATAGTATTAAATGTAAATAACAACAAATATCTAAATACAGTGACATTAAATAATACGACTAAAACTCTGTGTAAATATGTACCGAACTGCGAGTTCATATCACAACAAACAAGACGCAATATGTCAATATACCATTCTCAATTAGAAATCTGTCAAAAAATTTGTATAATTCTTGACTACAAATACTACAAGTGTAATTATCTGAATGCAGAAAAAATCAGACACAGACTTCATACTACGACAACAAACAAACCGTCAAAGTCCAAAACATTAATCCAAACAACTTTGCATCGTTATATAAAAAAAACACCGGATAAATACAATGATGTTTGTACCCAGATTAGAGCTCAACCGAAACAACGCACTCTACTAGACTATTTTAGAGTTATTTCGAAATTCGAGCATAAACAATCTTTAAACATGATACCTAAAGATAGCGACTGCGAGTTATTTCGTGCCTCACAATAAAAAAATATTATTTACAATTTTGCACCAAAACATAGCGGGATTATTAAATAAAATAGAAAATCTTGAGCTATGCATAGACAGTCTTTACCGGCAAAATATATATCTCGATGTTATATGTCTTTCGGAAACCTTTGTAAAACAAGGCAACGAGAGTAATCTATCATTATAAGGCTTTAAATTAGCGTCAACTTATTGTAGGAAAAATGAAATACGTGGGGGTGTATGCATTCTTGTACGACATAATTACGAATTCATAAAATTAAAATTATGCGAAGAATTATCAGTGAAAAAACAATTCGAATGTACAGGTATCACTATCCCATCGCTAAATTTAGTAACATTATGCGTTTACCGCACCCATCTAGTGACTTAAATGTTTTTTTAAATAATTTTGATATTTTTTACACAAAACTACAAATAAGTGTAATAAAAAATAATTATTACTGGTGACATAAACATTGATACGCTTAAGACAAACAATATTTCTTCTCGACTTCGCGACATGACATTAAATTATAATTTTATTTTTCATATTAATGTACCTACACGGCAAAAATCGTGTATTGATCATTTCATCAGCAACGTTCGTGACGCAAAGGGAGAAACACATGACCTGTATCTCTCAGACCACAATACCTGCCAAACCCTGTCAATCCCGGTACAAAAGAAACCTATTAGACTCAAGTACTGGTACATTGATACTAAAGACTATAGTATGGAAAGTATTTTAAAGTTTAAGGAATGTATTTCTGCTTTAAGAGAGGTTAAGAGAGGTTTTAGATGAGGAAGACTTCAATAAGGCATTTAACAATTTTCACGATACGTTTTGCCTTTTTTATCATCTGTGCTTTCCGACTACACGGCCAAAAATTCAAAACGATAGAGTCACCCCACCCTGGATAACCAAAGGCATACGGAAGTCTTGTAACTACAAGCGCAGCCTGAGACAACGTTATTATAAAAATTAGACGGTTCAAATGAAAACTATCTTACAAAAATACACTTCTATTTTAAAAAGCTGCGTAAATACATCACAGCAAAAAGTAAACTATAAAATTTTAAAAAATACGAAAAGCAAATGCAGAGCCACTTGGCAAATTATAAAAGACTAGCAGCCCGCCCCGGCTTCGTACGGGTAGAACATATATGCCTACAAAATTTGCATCAGTTTGTTGCATCGAATATAAAATATGAACATATTTAACAACCATCGTCATCGTAATGGCGAAACACAGTAAGAATTACTTATAGACAAAAACCTCCCAAAAAGTTTAAAACATCGCATACCACACGTATTCAGCTCAAAGGCTATATTCCGTAGGGAGGAATTATTAAAATACACGGTTACATTGCGGAATATTGCCGTGTGAAAATTAAAAATCCATCGAGTACCCGTGTCATGTGGCTGAAATTGGTTCTCAAAATGCCACGTTGGGGGCTCAATAATTTAATAATATTTGATGATACGTTACAGATTTTTACACAGCATTTAGTTTTAAACTGTTGGTTTGAAAATAGTAGTTTGCTTGAAAACTAACTTTTTTATGTCAATACGTAGATAATATAACGTTATTATCTAGGTCGGTATTTGTCATTCATTGTAATGAATTTTCATTGCGGCGTTAATTATATTAATATTTAAATTTGCAGCTGCAAAACACACATGTGTAGTTTATTTCAATGCAAAGTCCGTGTAGTTAAAAATAATGAGACAAAAATTTGCGTAGCCGCGTTTGAGTACAAGTATTGTTAGCAACACGATTTGTGAAACGTAGCCACACGTAGCCTCCGTAGCTGCGTCGCGGACGTAGCACGAGACTACGTAGTCGCTCTTATTTTTCAACCTCCAAAAAGGGGGAGGTTCTTAATTCGTCTGTATGTTTTTAGGGTTCCGTACCCAAAGGGAAAACGGGATCCTATTACTAAGACTCCGCTGTGCGTCTGTCTATCTGTCTGTCTGTCTGTCTGTCTGTCCGTCTGTCACCAGGCTGTATCTCATGAACCGTGAACCGTGATAGTTAGACAGTTGAAATTTTTACAGATGATGTATTTCTGTTGCCGCTATAACAACAAATACTAAAAACAGAATAAAGTTAAAAAATAATACAAGAAACGTGTTTTTTTGGCATTTCACGCTATCTATGAACGCTTAGTTAGGTAAACGTCCCATAGATGGCGTTATATTGAAATGTCGATCCCTAACACTTTTTTTAGACGTTAGATGGTGTTATAAGAAATAAAATGTTTATTAATTATTATTTTTGGCTGGCGAAAAATGATAGTAGTATTTTTTGCTCGATCTTATAAAATACTATAGCGTGGTAGTTGTGGTACGGAGCCTTACGAGTGCGAGTCCGACTTGCACTTGGCCAGTTTATTTTCTATGTATGTTACTCGATTACTCCGCCAATTGTGAACCGATATGAATAATTCTTTTTTTTTTACAGGTAAGGGTTTATCTCAAAGGAGGTCCCATTTAATTTTATCGAGATTGTATCTTAAGAGATATGACGATTCACGATTTATATTTACGATTTTTTTGAGACATTTATGTCTCAAACTTGCTACTGTTACTGATTCGTCTCGTGGAAGTCGGTTGTTTTAGTTTCAAAACTATCTTAATTATAAAGTAAAACTACACAGCGTCTAATTAAAATGTCTAATGGAATACTTAATATCATATTACCTAATTATATAGACTTTATTATGTAATAATACGAGGAAAAATAATCTATTTCATACGCAAATTTACTCATCATTTTTTTGCTTAACTTTACATCTTTGAAGGTATCCAATTAATTATCATGGATTTTCCGCTTTGTCAAAAACGACACCCTGTCAAACATTTCTCTTCGAACGTTTCTAAAAATGTTCACTGCTTTGACATTAAACTTCCGTTCTGAAAAATCTATGAGTATGCCACGTTTGCAAATTCGCCGAATCGCTGATTGCTTAGCACGTCTTTTTGCCAACGACCAACCTACGCAGACACCCCAAAAACCTTTATTTTTTCAGTTTTGAAGCGTAATTTGTGATTGGAGAGGGATTTCGTTTAGCTGGTGTGGTTTTTAGGTCGTGACTCTTTTGACAATGTGTCGGGTTTCACAGGATTTTCTGAAGAGACCTATTTTTATGCTTGATACCTGAGGCTAATGACTTAAATTAATATCAAAGACACGATATTTTACACCTCTTTGACAAATGAGAAGATATTTTCATCATTAACGAGTGTGTGTTGAGGTTTTGTGTGTTTTTGATGCGAAAAGCAATGTTATAACCAAAAGAGTTATTTAAGATTTTGTGATGACATGCTGAATCATAATCAAATCTGATGACTAGCAACCCGTGCCCCGGCTACGCACGGGAGAAATTTATACAGTACATAATATTGGACGGCAAGTTGACGTAAAGGATAGATTAGATACCTAAAGTTCTAATCCGAAGATCATGGTTCTTACAATAACTATATACCAATGGATTTTTCTATGGGCATTAATGAATCATGGGTGTTCGTAAACAGGTTGTGGGAGTATTAAATCAATGTCCTGCTTGACTTGCTATCAAAAAGTGGCTAACTACCATTAAGGAGTAAATCTGCCACCAGCCTATAACCATTCTAGACCTAGGCCTAGAATGGTTGATGTGGGCGAAGAACAGTAGACCTCGCGTGCCCTTATAAAAATTGAAATCCATATATAACACTACAGCTAACTTCATCCGCTTTCTCCCCTCCACTCCCCCCCCAATTTTTTTTTCACAATTTTGTGTAGAATGATATCCTTAGTGTGCCTCTTCAATTTGACTAAAATTCCTTAATAATAAACGCTACAGCAAATTTCTCCACTTTCCCCACCTATTTTCCCCCCAATGAAAAAATGCAACCTACAACAATGTTTAAATAAATCAAGAAGCTCGTATGCCAATTTTCGTCAAAATCGGTTGAAAAATGCGACCTGTAGGCGAGAACACAGATCCGGACAAAAGCATTTTTGGCCTAGTCGAAACTAAGACGCTTCGCTCGCTACGTTCGCTCGGTCAATAACAAATAAACTGGCCAAGTGCAAGTCAGACTCGCACTCGTAGGGTTCCGTAATACAGTAGAGTATTCTATAACTATGATTTTTCGCAACTACAAAAATAACTTTGTTTTTCACAGTGTTTGTATGAAAAACAAAGTTATACTTGCGGTTGCTATATCTCAACAACTGCTCTGTATCTCGTTCAAACCAATTTTCGTTGAAAGTTTTTATTGAGATCTACAGAATATATTTTTTCTATATTTTTCACTCTCTTACTTTAGAAGTTAGAGGGGGGGAGTGCGTCTAAAGTGGTAAAATGTGTGTCCCCCATTTTACCACTTTAGACGCACCTATCTTTTAAATGATTGACTTTGAGAAAAAATGATTTTAGGAACCTCAATGTCATTTTTGAAGACCTATCCATAAACACCCACACGTATAGGTTTGAAGAAAAAAATTTTTTTTTGTTCCCGTTCCATGTATGGGATGCCCCCCTTAAACTTTTAATTTTTTATTTTTGTACAAAAATGGGAAAGCGGTTTACAGAATACATCTACCTACCAAGTTTCAATTCTGTAGTCCTAATAGTTTCGGAATAAAATGGCTGTGACATACGGACGGACAGACAGACAGACAGACAGACGGACAGACAGACAGACAGACAGACAGACAGACATGCCATTTGGCTAAGGAACCCTAAAAACACTAAACATCAGGCGAGATAGTGGTCAAATGCTCGTCCAACATAATAAAAATGGCCAAGTGCGAGTTAGCATCGCGTCTCTTATCGCACACTTAGGGAGGGTTCCGTAAAATACGAAACATAACAGAGTTTCAACCTCATATATTAATTGATATTACCAGAAATATTTGGTTTGGTTTAGAAAGACGGGGCTCGTTTAATAGCGCCATCTATGTCATTTTGCCGAAACTAATTAGATAGATGGCGTTTAAAAACACGTTTTTTGTATGAGGACCCCCTTTGATTTTGAACTTTATTTTGTTTTTAGTATTTGTTGTTCTAGCGGCAACAGAAATACACCATCTGTGAAAATGTCAACTGTCTAACTATCACGGTTAATGAGCTATAGCCTGGTGACAGACGGACAGACAGACAGACAGACGGACAGCGGAGTCTTAGTAATAGGGTCCCGTTTTACCCTTTGGATACGGAACCCTAAAAATGGATAGTTACTTACTTTAAAACGTGGAACTCGACTAACTACTCAATTGAAAATCAAAAGAAGAAAAGGTTACTTCCTAACCTGTTTTCTAAGAACAACTTTCGTCTACTAAAACTTATTAGCCTTACGAAACTCTGAAGTGTTCCAATAGTCTCCTCTCCTCCACTTCAATAAGTTCATTCCCCTATTTTAACTTAAAGTAGTACAGAACGTTTTTAGGTCAAAGGGGCTTGATACACAATATTGATGTATGCAGTAAGACAAAGCTGAGTACAAGACTCTGCAGTTTATTGAGGAATAATTACGTAATTTATTCAACCTTAAGACAAGCATTTTAGTATAACCCGATGCGCTGACCCATTATTAACCAACTTCACAAAGAAGGAGGAGGTTCTCAAATCGTCGGAATATTTTGTTTTGTTTATTTTTTTATGTATGTTCACCGATTACTCAAAGATGCCTGAACCGATTTGAAAAATTCTTTTTTTGTTTTAAAGAGTACCGTTCCCAGGTGGTCCCATTTAAATTTTAATGATATCGGCCGAGCCGTTTTTAATATATCAACATTTGTATTGCGATGCATTTACTTATCTCGACGACTTACTACTAACTACGGGCACAGATCATATAATAGTTACTACGTACTGGCTGCTTTGACTAGCGCGACGTTTAAAGTCGGTTCTTTTAGTTTTTTAAACGATCTTAAATTATAATTAATAAAAAACATGAAATATATAACTAAAATATACAACTAAAAATAAAACATAGTAATTTTAATAGATTTTAGCTTCAATAAACTGCTACCATTTGTGACAAAGTCCGTCACAACCTTGTGAAGTTCACTTGGTGTGCAATGGATGATCTCATGTTCATTAGTATTAGTAAGGGCGTTAGGCATTAATTTCGTTAATATCCGTCTGAAAGTTCATGACATATTATTGGATTTTAATTCATCATCGTCATTAGCCCATCTCCGTCCATTAAGGTACGGACACACCGCAGCGTCCTGCGTGCGCGATATAGGCGGCGATCAGATAGCGCAGTAGTATTTGTACCGACTGGTTCACATCAAACGCGATCAGAAAACAATTGAAAAGTACTGAGATCGCGCCCGCAGATTGCAGGACGCCACGGTGTGGTCGTGGAAATAGGCATCTCCTATGTTTTCCGTCCTTTTCTTTTCACCGATACCAGCCAGCTTGCGTATATGTCATCGCTCCGTCTTAATCATAATTTTTAACCGACTTCACAAAAAAGGAGGAGGTACTCAATTCGTCTGTATGTTTTTTTTTTTTGTGTGTATGTTACGCGATTTCTCCATCAATTGTGAAGGGATTCAAATGATTCTTTTTTCAATAGGTAGGATACGTTTCCGAGATGGTCCCATTTTAATTTTATCGAGATCTGATTAGTATCACCAGAGATATGGAGATATACCTCAAACATAGGAGAATGTAGAATGTAGAATTTTAGCAGAAGAGTCCCAAGAAGATTATACACAATGGAGATTGCTATTGCATATAAGATATTCTTACAGTAACTGTGAGCGAGATAGAAATAAAGGTGGGGATAATTTTTTTTTATATCTTATAGGCAAGCGTTTGACCGCTATCTCACTTGTTGCTAAGTGATGATGCGGTCGAAGATAGAGAAGTGGACTAGAATGGGAACTGGCTCTCAAGGACAGCTGCCGGAACACATTAGATGTTTGGCGACAGATTTTCTGACTTGAGGGTGGTAGCTGGCCAGGCGGACACTAGATATGTTCTACTACCATGCGGGGGTTATTGGTTTCTTAACGATGTTTTCCTTCACCGGAGGGCCACTGTGAGAAGCGCAAATATATTTTTCGATAGAAAAATTCATTGGTGCACGGCGGTTTGAACTCGGTACCACGGCATCAAAGCCGACCGTTCTCCTAATTACGCCACCGGGCCCTCAATAAATAATTATATATTAATAATTATAATAAATAATTATATATAAATATAAATAATTTGTCTTCACAGGAATGTTCTACCGGGCAAAGTCTTGTTAGGGTGCAAACTTTTTTAAACATACCTAATATTTTTTGACATGACATGACATTTGGCGAAGATGGCGGCCATTTCAGTCCCGCGACACTGCAAACATAATAAAATAACTCAGAATTATGAACGTACTTTGTACCAATCAACACAGCAAAAAAAAATTATAAGCATAAAACCACATATTATATAATAGTTACTACGTAAATAATACTTTCCGTTGTTAGGTTGGCTACACAGTGCTTTCATAATTCGGGTATCCACAATATAGGGAAGTGCCTCTTATAACGTAGTAGAGTGATTCAGTACTCTGCTGGCCATATGGCGGCAATTAATATTAATAATCGCAAATAATACTTTTTATAGTCCGTGTTATAAAAGTATTTGGAATTATTGTAATAAAATAGACAATTAATTATCGTGTGTGTCAGATGCTTTAATTGTACAGGGCCATTTTGGACATTGTCCTTTGATACCTTGATGACATCATTATTACTAGTATTATAGAATATTACTAGAATATTTTCACTTTAGCGCGGCATTTAAAGTCAATTTTTTTAGGGTTCCGAACCCAAAGGCTACCAAATGAACACTTTCTGAGACTTTGTTGTCTGTTCGTCCGTACGTCCGTCCGTCCGTCCGTCCGTGTGTCTATATGTGCGCACTTTATAGATCTGTATCTTCTTAACCGTTATAGGTACATACTTGAAATTTTCAAAAAGTATATATCCGTCAGTGTATAACGGCCCAGACACGAAATTTAATAGATGCATGTAATTTCATTTAAACTTTTTTTGCACTAAAAAGGGTGAAATAAATTATTAAAAAAAAAAACCGACTTCATAACCACAAAAAGGCACTCAAAAGCGAAAAATAATTTACTTAAAATTATTATAAGCGTTACCCACTTCTCTGTTTGAAGTCGGTGCCAGCCAAGTCTATTGGATATTAGATAGATACTATGTATGTAGTAGTAGTAAGTAGGTACATGTAGGTTAGTAAGTAGGTATTATTATTAGACTTGGCTGGCACCGACTTCAAATAGAGAAGTGGGTATCGCTTATAATAATTTTATGTAAATTATTTTTCGCTTTTGAGTGACTTTTTGTGGTTATGAAGTCGGTTTTATTTTTTTTGAAAAATAATTTATGATTCATACTAAATATTCGATTCGATAAGATTATGTTTAGTTAAACAAACATTCACAAATTGAAGTAAGAATTAACTAACATGTACACATATTTATCTCTACGCGTAGTTTTATTAATTTGATGTTTATTTGGACTTATCAGCTACCACAGTAAGATATTATTCAATCAAAGGCGCCTAGTTTTGGCATGTTGTTCGCTACCATCAAAAAGTTGAATATGACCAGAATAGACCGGTCTGTAGTCAGTTTTCCAGTACCTGTTCTAACTGTCCTGTCCACTAACCAATCAGTACGATCCTATCATAAAACAACCACGTTACTTAACATCATAGTTAGTAAACCTATGATGTTAAGTGACGTTAACTATAATATCATTTTCCGTAGGTAGTAGGGGCAGTTATACCGAAGTTTTGCCTGACATGCAACCAAAAAGTAGCTTACCACCATCATGAAGAAAATGTGCCGTCTTAACCGTACGGTAATCTGGCAGTCAAAGTTGTCATAGCATTTGGCGAGTGTCTACCTGGCCAGCTACCACCCTCAGTTTGGGAACTGGCAGCAAACATCTTTTCTTTTTTTTATTAGCTTCACCTGTATGTTTGTATGTTTGTAACCGACTTCTTTGGGCGCGATTTTGACCCACTTTAAACGGCCAGATTTCGTTCAAACTTTGTAGATTTATCGAGGACCGATGACAATACACTTATTTGATAAAAATATATTCCATTTTTCAACTAAAAAGTAGAAAATAAATAATAGTTAAAAAAAACTAAATAACACTCTTTTTATAGAAAACCGAACTAAAAAATAGAAAATAAATTTTAATAATTTTAAATTAAGAATAGTGTTAAAAATTTCAATAAATATTAATTAATAATAGTGTGAATTAAAAAAAATATATTTTATTTTTAAAAAAGCGTGGGGTGCTTTATCAAAATGATAATCACTCTACTCATATCTATCAATAAAATCTATATAAATAACTATGGACACCATGCAACTCACGCTATTTTAAAAAAAAAATTTTAATTCACACTATTATTAATTTATATTTATTGAAATTTTTAACACTATTCTTAATTTAATTTTTTTTTAATTTATTTTCTATTTTTTAGTTCGGTTTTCTATAAAAAGCGTGTTTTTTAATTTTTTTAAACTATTATTTATTTATAATATGGAGCGACAAGCAGCCCAACTAATGGTAAGTGGTCACCGCCGCCTATTGACATCTGCAAAACCAGAGGTATTGCCGGTGTGTTGCCTACCCTTATTAGAGAGAGCTATCTATTTTTTTTATAATATATATCTTAATAATTTAAGATCGCTTAAAAAACTAAAAGAACCGACTTCAAATATCGCGCTAGTCAAAGTAGCCAGTATACCATCGACTTCATAGCTATTGCTATGAAGTTGATGCAGTAGAAGTAGTAACTATTACATAATCTGTGCCAGTCGTTAGTAGCAAGTCGTCGAGATAAGTAAATGCGTCGTAATATAAATGTTGATTTATTAAAAACGGCTCGGCCGATTTCGTTAAAATTTAAATGGGACCACCTGGAAAGGGTACCCTTTGAAACGAAATAAGAATTTTCCAAATCGGTTCAGCCACCTTCGAGTAATCGGTGAGCATACATAAAAAAAAAGATCCCGACTAATTGAGAACCTCCTCCTTTTTTGTGTAGTCGGTTAAAAATAAGGACCACTCTATATAATAATATATATAAAGTTGTTTTACTGTTAGTTTGTACTCTGGCGGCATATATCAGAAAAGATTTTGTCATACAAATAGCTTTTGCGAGAGAGATTAGTCCTGGATTTGGGTTAAGCTGTATTAAAGGATTTATTATTCAATGCATCAATTTTGTCATAATCGATGAGAGACTTTATTTTTAGAGAGCATATTGTGAGCTGTGGACAACAGGCTTTTCTAAGTTCGTATTTTGGCTTTAAACTGAAAAATAAAAATTAAAAAATAGGTTTGTATTTATTAGATTTGTATTTGAAATTACATTCTTTTTCAACCGAATTCCAAATAGAGGTTCTCAATTCGTCTGTATGGTTTGTATGTATGTTACGCGATTACTCCGTCAATTGTGAACCGATTCAAATGATTCTTTTTTCAATCGGTAGAGTATATTTCCGAGGTGGTCCCATTGTAATTTTATCGAGATTTGTTCGTCTGCATGTTTTTTTTTCTGTGTATGTTACGCGAATACTCCGTCAATTGTGAACCGATTTGAATGTTTCTTTTTTTAATCAGTAGGGTACGTTCCCGGAGTGGTCCCATTTTAATTTCATTGAGATCTAATAAGTATCTATATGGGGGACTATAACTGCTCGCGTCCGTAGGGTTTAGCCCTCGATGTCCTACACATGTCCCCTGGGTGGCGCCAAAAGAGCAGTACTTTTTCAGGTGGTAGGCTTAGGCCGCGGCGTGTTACCACCCACCAGACAAAGCCATGCCGCCAAGCGGTCGCTTTACGGCATGAATGTTTGGTGAAGCCATTATGGGGAACGGGTCGGAAACAGTTGCGTTGCTTACTATAGCTAGTCGTGATACATTGAAGGTCAATTTACCTGGCAGCCAATCTTGGAGAGCAGCGGGATCCGAGGCACGGTTCTCCGCTGGCCGACCGCAGATAGTTGGGGGCCCAAGTAGTGAGCCAGCCACTCATGAAAGGCTGCCCCGCCATCTCGCGAAAAATCCCGGAGTTGCGCCATCGTGCCGGTTGGCGACCGGACGAGAGGACTCGATGGACACCTCTGGGGGGGCTCGGGCGTCCCCGCGGTCTCCAGGATCGGTTCCCAATAGGTGAAAAGACCTAATATGTATCGCGGGTTGGTAATTAGCGCCTCGTTTCCACTTCCGTTTCCCTTACCTAACTTCACTCCCCACAAAATGAAAGGCAGAAACAGAATAAAGGTTGAAAAGCGGAAGCACGTCCTCTCCCTTCAAGTGCACCTCTCAAACATTCGAGGCTTGCACTCCAATATCCTCTCGGTCCACCACCACCTTGAGACCGAAAAACCGCATATTCTGTTCCTCACGGAGACGCAGATCAAATATCCAGCTGACGCGGCGTACCTTGCCTACCCAGGCTATGTTCTAGAGCATAACTTTAGGGCGAGGGCGGGAGTTTGTATGTATGCCCGTGATGACATTTGCTATCGGCGTCTCCGCAACCTTGAAGACCCTCAACTTTCCGTCATGTGGATTTTGGTGGACACTGGCATAGAGAAAATTCTTTATGCTAGTGTCTACCGTTCGCACAGCGGAGACGAAGAGACAAACAGGCTCACAAACCACCTCAGTGAGGCGGCTGATGTGGCCCAACAGAGGTATCCTTCTGCTCAATTAGTGCTTCTGGGGGATTTCAACGCCCATCATCAAGACTGGCTATACCCATACCAGAGCACAGACCACGCTGGTCGAGAGATGCGAAAGCTTGCTTTAACGCTAGACCTCACTCAGTTGGTCCAGGGAGCAACAAGGATACCGGACGTTGATGGCCATACAGCCAATTGCTTGGACCTTCTGCTGACAACAGAACCAGACCGCTCGGTGTCGGTTTCATCACCCTTAGGTAGCTCCGATCACTGTCTGGTGAAGTCTGTATCCGTCTACTCCCCGCCCGATCCCAGCCAAAAAGGCACCCGGCGGGTGTGGCGATACAGGTCAGCAGATTGGGATGAGATGCGTTGTTTTTTCGCGTCTTATCCTTGGCGGCAGGTATGTTTTTCTTCGAGCGATCCCTCAGCTTGCGCGGATGCTGTGACAGAAGTGTTACGTCAGGGTATGGAATATTTCATACCATTTTCTGACGTTCCGGTGTCAAGCAAAGCTCGTCCATGGTTTAATACCAAATGTAGAGATGCAGAAGCATCAAAACATGAAGCTTACTTAGCCTGGGCTGATGCTCGAACCCGCAAGACTAGAGATGTACGCGAAAAGAAGAAAGCCTTTAACTTAGCCGCCAAGTCCTGCAAAAAGGCTCTCAAGAAGGCTCGCTTCGATCACATACGCCGAACAGGGAACAAACTTGCTTCTTACCCCTCGGGTAGCAAAGCGTTCTGGTCCCTGGCGAAGTCGATCGAAGAGAACTTCTGCCGTCCCTCACTGCCTCCACTACTGAAACCCGATGGATCACTAGCACACTCGGCTGAAGAGAAAGCGAATTTATTTGCTACTCTGTTTGCGGAGTCTTCACGTTTAGATGCTGGCAATGCTGTACCTTCTAGTCTGCCGACTTGCGGGACGTTTATGTCGGAAATCCGCATTCGTCAGACTGAAGTACGCAAAGCGTTGCGCAATCTAGACGTGAACAAAGCTAGTGGTCCAGACGGTATACCAGCTGTAGTCTTGAGGACGTGTGCGCCTGAGTTGGCTCCTATTTTGACACGCCTCTTTCGCTTGTCTATGACGACTGGTCAAGTGCCTAAGTCCTGGAAGCAAGCAAACGTGCAACCCGTGCCGAAAAAGGGTAGTCGTGCAGACCCTGTCAATTACAGGCCTATCTCAGTCACTTCCATACTCTGTAAGACTATGGAACGTGTACTGAACCACAGACTCCTGGCATACCTAGAAGTGAACGATCTCCTCAGTGACCGACAATACGGGTTTCACCGAAACCGGTCTACTGGGGATCTTCTAGCGTATGCCACGCACATCTGGAGCGAAGCCATCGAGAACCACGGCGAGGCGCTGGCCGTCTCTCTTGACATCTCGAAGGCTTTCGACAGGGTTTGGCACGATAGCCTTATTAGCAAGCTTCCTTCATACGGCCTGCCCACTGGTTTATGTGTTTGGATAGCAGATTTCTTAAGGGATCGGTCGATTCGAGTGGTCATCGATGGCTGTTCTTCCGACCGATTGGCCATAAATGCCGGAGTCCCTCAAGGATCAGTACTCTCTGCAACACTTTTTCTGCTGCATATTAATGACCTGCTTAAACCCGGTATCTTTGGGTACGCAGATGACAGCACTGTTGTAGAGAGTTACACATCCAACGCACGAACCAGTGCATTACAAATCCAGTCTCATAGAGAAGCGATGGTCGAACGCTTGAACTTTTCTTTGAAGGCAGTCTCTGATTGGGGCGATGCCAATCTGGTCAAGTTCAATGCTGCGAAAACCCAGGCGTGTCTTTTCTCCGCTAAACGGAGCCCATTTCTACTGGCTCCTACTTTCCGGGATGTGTCCGTTCCGATAAGTAACAATCTCGAGCTTCTTGGCATCTCTTTGACACCAACTCTCAATTTCGGCTCTTATATTGAGTCTAGAGCCCAGCTAGCCTCAAAAAAACTTGGCATTTTGGCTAAGGTGAGACGGTACTTCACACCGGGACAGTTGCTTAATCTTTACCAAGCACAAGTCCGGTCGTGTATGGAGTACTGTTCTCACCTTTGGGATGGTTCTGCTAAATACCAGCTGGAGACACTGGAAGCTATTGAGAGGAGAGCCAAAAAACTCATCAGCGATGACCTATTAGTAAGCAAGAGACTCCAGAGTCTCGCGCATCGCCGCAAAGTCGCTTGTTTATCGGTTTTCTATCGGATACATTTCGGAGAGTGTGCAATGGAACTGCATGATTTGATTCCACCATCCCCATTTTATAATCGGACATCCAGAGACACTAAAAGGCGCCACCGATTTATGGTGGATATACCATCTACCCGAACAAAGCGATTTGCTTCTTCGTTCATCATACGAACCGCTAAGGAATGGAATACCCTGCCTGAGTCCGTGTTTCCGATTAAGTACAATATGGGGGTCTTCAAATCGCGAGTGAATAGGTATCTTCTGGGTAAGCACGCTACATCATCGATCGCATCATCACTTAACATCAGGTGAGATAGTGATCAAGTGCTACCCAGTTCGGTATAAAAAAAAAAAAAAAAATCTCCAGAGATATGACCATAAACGTCTCAAACTTGCTACTGAAATACTACTACTCGACTGACTGGCTACTACTGACTCGCGGGGCATAGGGGTCGGTTGTTTGAGTTTTTAAACTTTATTATACGTTTTTATCTTAATTATAATAATTAAACTATCCTCTTTATTTATATTAGTGTTTATTACTTTATCCTTTCTTTTCATCGCCCATACTCCAAAGCCCGAACACGAAAGTCTTTAACGAGTGTATCCTACCTATTATTACATACTGAGCCGAGACTTGAACACTGACGATACGACTGTTTCACCAATATAAAGTCGCTCAGCGAGCTATGGAGAGGGTTATGCTCGGAGTCCCTCTAAAAGATCGAATGCTACATGAAGTCATCCATCAAAAAACCAAAGACACAGCTCAAAGGATTGAAAGCAAGCTGAAATAGCAGTAGGCTGGTTACATTTGAACACGTTAGGCTAGAATATTCTGACTCTCAAGAGCTGTGTGCTGCCGGAACACCATAAGGTTATGGTAGCAGATTTTCTCCTTGATGGTGGTAAGCTACTTTTTAGAGTTCCGTACCTCGAAAGCTAAAAAAAGGAACCCTTATAAGATCACTGTCTTGTCCGCCTGTCTGTCCGCCTGTTTATCCGTCTGTCTGTCCCTCTGTCTGTCCGTGTGTCATCACTGATTTTCTCAGGAACGGGTGGATCTAGCAAGTTGAAATTTAAACTTGATACTAAGGTCTATAGTCCTTATTGGTTGTACAAAAATCAAGGTCTTGGAACCCTATTACTGAGATCACGGAACCCTATGACTGAAACTCCGCTGTCCGTCTGTCTGTCTGTCTGTCCGTCTATCACCAGGCTGTATCTCATGAACTGTGATGGTTAGACGGTTGAAATTTTCAGAGATGATGTATTTCTGTTGCCGCTATAACAACAAATACCAAGAACAGAACAAAGTTAAAAAGTTAAGGGTTTAAAACAAAAAACGTGTTTTTCACGATACGCGTTTTTTGATCTATGAATCTTCATGCTATCGTGTTTACCTTAATCTCGAAATCTGAATCTGAATCTCGGAAACGGCTTCAACGATTAAATAAAATTTAGCATACAGGGGATTTCGGGGGCGATAAATCGATCTAGCTAGGATTCATTTTCAGAAATGTTGTTTTATTCGTGTTTTCAATAATCAACTTTATCGATAATCAACTTCAAATATGACTCTTCCCGACATCTATTGGCGAGTAGAAGTAGCTTTATGTAGTAGAAGTAGAAGTAGTGTTATTGTGTAGTTTAAGCAGTTAGTTGCTCTCAATTGAAAAAAAAAATGTATTATTATTCGTCAATAGATGTAGGCAAGAGTCATGTTTTTATGTTTAAGTGGTAAAAAATACCGAGCAAAGCTCGGTGTTCAATCTGCAATCAACTACAAATAACTTACCTAGTGTGTAATATCCTTTGAAATTAATCCACCGCGACGCAACTAGATGGCAGCACAGGAAAAATTAGCACGCGCAAGCGTTTCATTCGTTAAATTTGTTGGCCTTGTATATGTAGCAGTATAGTGCAGTACAAAATTGAATAATATGTCTTTATTTTAATTTTAGTACTTTGTTAAGAGCTTCATTTAGCTAGAATCAGTGGAAAGTTAGTCGTACGAACACTCGGTTTTCCAGTTATTTAATAAAATTAATTACCTTTGTGATGTAAAATTAATTACGTTTACTTAGTTGGTGTTAAAACTTAGAAGTTCGTTAGATGGCGTTTGGAAATTCGGAACTCTACGTGTGCGGTAGAGCGGTAGCGGGACAAAAGTCTGATTCGCACTTGGCCAGTTTTATTTTATATCGTCTGGGCTTGCATTTGACCATTATCTCACTTGATGGTAAGGGATCTTGCAGGCCTACGAAAAAATTAGTGGCAAACGCCACTAATTTTGAACCTTACATATTATTTGTTTTTTTTTATAGATTTAAGGTACGGACACACCGCGGCGTCCTGCGTGCGCGATCTAGGCGGCGATCATATAGCGCAGTAGTATTTGTATCGACTGGTTCACACCAAACGCGATCAGAAACAATTGAGATGTACTGAGATCGCAGGACGCCACGGTGTCCGTACCTTTAATGGTTAAAAGTCAGTCTGTGAGAAACCCGTTTGCGTAAAGGATGGCTTGACTTCTAAAGTTACGACCACACCGCGGCGTCTTGCGTCCGCGTGCGCGTTCGCGATCCGATTTTTAATCTTTTTCTGATCGCCGTAGACCGCGTTTGGTGTGCAGTACTGAAACACACAGTTACGTGTATGTTTGGCAACCTTACTTTAATATTTTGATAATAGTCTGACGTCAACGATTGGATGACAGCTGAATGGTTCATTCTTTTTGTTTTTTTTTATTCAAAGTGTTAAATTCTGCTCTGCTATGTTTACTTGATAATTGTAATGATTTATTTTATGATTTATGATTTTGACGTGTATATGTGCGTATATTAATACTGCCTACATACTGAATAAATGCTTTGATTGATTGATTTGATACAAATAGTACAGTAGTATACTACTGCGCTTTCTGATCGCCGTCTAGATCGCGCAAGCAGGACGCTGCGATGTGGCCGTTCCTTAAGCGAAAGTTCGCCGTGTCGAATCCTAGCACGGGTGTTTGTCCACAAATTGTAAGAGCATATTATATCGATGTAGACCGCTAGGCTAGCGGTCTACATCGATATAATATGCTCGCTTAGTCGTATATATAATAAGATCGTTTGAAAACTAAAAAGAACCGACTTCAATGCCACGCTATTAATTTTCAGTACCAATCTTGAGGTGTTTATCTCCATATCTCTGGAGATACTTATCAGACATCGATAAAATTACCATGGTACCACACTTGGGATATCTCCTTTCTAACAAAAAAATAATAATCAAAATGGGTCTATAAACGACGAAGTTATCCGCGAACAAACATAAAAAAAAACATATATACGGTCGAATTGAGAAACCTCCTCCTTTTTTGAAGTCGGTTAAAAATAAGAAGTTCTCAAAGGTCCACTCTAAATCAATTCGACTTTACCTAGTATATACCCTCAATCATTTCAACGTATGTGTCACGCTATGCATACATTTTGAACGGTTCCATTCATTGTGACTATGCCGCTGCCGTTTGCCTTTTGAGTTATTATTGGTTTGTCATCCTCACAAAAGCACTGGAAAAATATACGAAAGAGGAACACCGAGCGCTATTCTAAGTCATATTTATTACCTTACTACTCAACTTGTTCTTCATCCTCGATTAAGGTATTTCTTTTAATTTACCCGAGAACTCCCCACTTCATCTCAATCAAGATTACATTTATTTTCATTCGAGCATCCAACCTTAGGGTCAGTTCACACGGCAACGCGACGCGATACGACATGGCGTTGCTTTTGGTTTCGCACGGCGCAGCGAAAAGCCGCGCGGCGCAGCCCGACGCCGCGCGCCGCAGAAAAACGCGCGACGCCACCAAATTATCTCAATGCAATGTGTATGCTATTGTGTAGTTGATAAAGTTCAATTGTTTATGAGGTGGCTTCCCTACACAATAAGATACGCATTGCATTGAGATAATTTGGTGGAGTCGCGCGTTTTGCTGCGTGAAACCAAAAGCATCGTCACGTCGCGTTGCGTTACGGTGTGAACTGAACCTAACTATCATAGTCTGATCAATTTGAAATTTGGTATCTAGTTGATCAGCCGGTATCAGTTCACTGCTGGACATAGGCCTCTCCCACGACTCGCCACTGGGCCTCATCTTCGATTTTTCTTTTCCAGACACTGCCCACCGCTATGCGAATGTTAATGTCGTGATTGGCTTATGATAATGTTCTCAATTAAAAGGTTAGGACATACATTAGTGGGGGGCGATTTTAAATTTTAAATTTAAGTTACTACATATACATACAAGTTTTTTCTCGGGATATGATTTAAAAAATTCAGCCTTACAATTATGTTCATAAAGAGTTAATTAAGGTACAAATTGTATAAAAGAGATATTCTCTCAAGCGGCAACGATGTTGTTTGTTGTGTTTCTCGGGCAACTTTCTACTCTTTGTGAACACGAAAAGGATTAAACAGTCTAAAACTGTTTTACACTAAACAGTCGCTACTAAAAGAGGCGCTTAAAATTTACCCAACTCACGATGTTTTTGTTTTCGGGCACGCGCGAATTCCACATAGTAGGTATACTTAACTAAAAATGATAACATCGACTTCTCACTTTCACGCTTATTTATAACGCGAATTTACGTCACAAAGAGAGACAAATTTAATTTTATAATTAAAGAGCAGCAAACAAGCAATGATGGTAAGCAGCTACCACCTATTATTCACACCTTAAGTATTAGAGGCACTGCTGGTGCGTTGCCTGCCATTTTGAAGAAGAGTCCTATTAACTTTCCCTTTGGAGCAAATTTTGCTGATTGTGTCACTGTAAGAAGTCGTCAGGACGAAGCTCATTCCATATCTTACAAGTAGTTTTGCGTACCACGAGTATATATAACGTTACTAGCTGACTAACTCGCGACTCCGTTCACGTACACCAATAATTGTATCACTGTGTAAAGCTTTGTCAATCAACATTAGTGTGATCTGACTTATTTTAAGTTATAATATTAAAAAATCATGATCATTTTATTTTTACGAAATGTAGCCTATGTTTATTCTTATGCTATAATAAAGTATCTCATGTTTTTGTATATCTGTCTGGATAGTTTCATAATTTATCTTATGAGAGAGTGGTGCAGTACCACTATCCAGGCATGTATACCTCCTAAGGTATAACTCCTATACTCACGGACGTTTGCATTTATGACATTAAGCTTGATTTTCACAAGATATACGACCTAAGAGCAATAATTACTACTATAGTAACATACGACATATTTATAAATTTCGTTATGGCTCCACGCTATGTATTATATTATTGTTATATTTATTATATATATTTATGAGTATTTATGAATATTAATATTGCACGTTTTCGCAGATTCAAGTCGTGAAGTCGAATAAAAGGCACATTCAGGTCATCAGGTTAAATTCAAGTCATAACTCGTCCAAATCATACCCTCAGTATAGAATATAGATGTGGACCTTACTGAAAGCTTTAAGTGGAATTTTGATGTGAATTTAAACTGGAATGTTTTTCAATATTGTGCTGTTTCCGTACGCTCGCACACATTCACCGGTAGGTATTAATATTTAATAACCTACATGTTTTACACATTAACTCACGGAAGAACACAAGTTTTAGGATATAATACAAATAGAGCATACACACTTTTTCGCGTTCCCGTTAAAACTGAAGACGTACTTTTATTTGGTATTTTATTTAACAATTTCCGAAGAAACTTACTAAATCTATGAATGTAAGTAGGTGGTTATTGGGTGTTCTACTCCACCCACAGGGTGGTGGGTGGAGTAGAACACCCAATAACCACAAATTGACTATCTCTCGCCATTTGTGTTTTAGAACTCTCAACGACCCTGGTAAGAACAGGCAAAAAACAGATACAGAAATAGAAATAAAATAACAGAAACGAGCAAACGCAGTTGAGTATATAATTTTGATCAACATGTTTTAGAACTCTCGAAGCCTCCGGTGTAATAATTTTAATAAACATGTTTTAGAATTCTCAAAGCCTCCGGTAAGATCAGGCAAAAAACAGAAACAGATACAGAAATAAAAACAGAAACAGAAACGAGCGAACGCAATTACTAGTTTGCTTATTTGGTAACCAAAAAAACTCAACCGTTCCGCTCATAAGGTATATCGTTTGATCAACTGATGTGTTGTGGAACCCTCAATATATTTAAATTGGTCTGTTATAGATAGAAAAGAACGGAGAAAAAACTGAATTGGTGTTAAAATAACAGAAACGAGCGAACGCAGTTGGGTATATAATTTGATCAACATGTTTTAGAACTCTCAAAGCCTCCGGTGTAATAATTTTGATCAACGTGTTTTAGAATTCTCAATTACCCTGGAGTAATAATTTTGATCAACGTGTTTTAGAACTTTCAAAGCCTCCGGTGAGAACAAGCAAAAAACAGAAACAGATACAGAAATAGAAACAGAAACAGAAACGAGCGAACGCAATTACTAATTTGCTTTTTTGGTAACCAAAATCCCAACTGTTCCGCTCATCAGGTATATCGTTTGATCAATTGGTGTGTTGTGCACCCTCAATATATTTAAATTGGTCTGTTATACATAGGAAAGAACGGAGAAAAAACTGAGTCAGTGTTAAAATAACAAAAAACGAGCGAACGCAGTTGGGTATATCGTTTTTAATACACTTGCTCATGAAGTGGCTCTTATTTCACTGCAATCAGGCACATAATGACGCCTGTTATCAAACTGTGACTTTTTAATTACTATTATTCGCAAGTGAGTTATAGATTTTTTTTTTTTTAATTTTATTGGTTGAGTTGCTTTGTTCTTAAAAAAGTTTCTATAGAAAAAAGATCGTGTACAATAGCACAAATAAATTAATATACCTATTGCTTGCTCATTTTAAACAACTTCGTGTTTAAATAGATAATTTTAACTTGTACGTGTTTAATAAACAAAACTTTTATTTAATTATAACTTTTGTTTTGTCTGTAAAAACTATAATTCCCCATTCTGTACGTGGCCAAAACGCTAACCGCGTCAAACAAAAAAATAAATAAATAAATAAACCTCATTCTTTTAGTCTATGGCCGATCGCCATTGTTAGATGCGCGCGCATTGGAAAACTAATGAATTTTTTCCCACCATTGCGAAACATTTTTCACAACTCGTTTTCGCTGATGAAATTATAGTTATTTATTAATTGAAATGTCTAAAAGTACTAGTTATAAAGAAAATGATTTATGTTGTACAACGCCCAATATAAGATGTGAAGCCCTTTGAACGTTATGGAAAGTTTACTACCTGAAAACTCCAAGGTAAAATATCTATAATTGTCTACTATATAACATGATTTTTTTGTATTATTTTCTTCACAAGTGTGTTAAAAAACGTCGTATGATACACGTGTGTATTGATGAATACCGTCCTCGGCTCTCTTAAGACCTTCACCTAACGGCTCGGATCTCAATGGCGCCTCAGCGGTAATCACCAACATTACACACTTGTACCGTAATGTACTATTAATCAACTCGTTTGTTATATCATTTTATCTTAAAATTGATTATATCTCATGTGGTGCCTAAACACAATCGGCTGAGTGGTCCATGGTAAGTCTCACTCTGGAAGTCTGAGGTTAGATTATCTTCCACCAACTATGTTTCTAACACAAATGTATTTTTTTTTTTTTTTTTTTTTTTTTTCGTCGGAGGGGGAAATCCTCATTGGATGCCGTTGAGCACAGACTCTTCGGTTATGTCAGACTCCTACTGACTAAAACCCCCTCCCTTATGTCATCCTGAGAGTCCAAGGCAGGATTATCTCTCGCCGCATGCGATGTATAAACACAATCGGCTGAGTGAGCAATATAAGTATAAACTGAGAGTCCAAGGCGGGATTATCTCTCGCTGTATATGATTAACTCACTCTGGAAGCCTGAGGTAAGATTATCTCCCACCAACTGTGTTCATAAAACATACGGTTGGATGAATTGTGTAAGTGTCATTCTGAGAGCCCATGGTAAGATTATCTCTCGATGCTCAAACACATACGGTTGGATGAACCATGGTAAGTATCATCCTGAGAGTCCGAGGTAGGATTATCTCTCGTCGTATGTGATGAACTCACTCTAGGAGCCTGAGGTAAGATTATCTCCCACCAACTGTGTTCATAACACACAGGGTTTGATGAATTGTGGCAAGTGTGATTCTGAGAGTCCAAGGTAGGATTATCTCTCATTGCCTAAACACATACGGTTGGATGAACCATGGTAAGTTCATTCTGAGAGTCCAAGGTAGGATTACCTCTCGCCGAATGTGACGGTTTACCAATTGTTCCACGGTTTTATAGCACATATTTTTATGTGTCAGCAAATAATATTCCAATCTAAAAGGTATTAAGTACTGATATTTTAACAAAACAAACGAAGTCTCGAGTTACGGCTTCATCGACATTAAAAGCTAAGGGTTTGTACATACGTTTTAACTCTACGATTAAAGTTTTCAATATATACATGAACTATCCAATGCTATTTTAATTAAAAACATTTAGTTAAAACGCGCAGCTAAAACTCTAGGTGAATATATAGATAGTTGAAAATGAATAGGCTGTAACGACATCATTTATGGGTACAGGAACGTTAAATCTTTGATCTAGCCGCTCCCAGAAGATGGTCTACTCATTAGTAAAATAAGTACTTACAAATCCAAAAAATACAACGCGAAAAAAAGCCTATACATTCACATTCAATATGAATAAACGAAAACTTTCAAACTAAAATTAAATCGTAGAGTTAAAACGTATGTACAACACCCTTAGCCTTCAATGTTGTCGAAGCTGTAACTCAAAACCTTTTATCAACCGTGTGAAGAAATAAACTGGCCAAGTGCAAGTTGGACTAACACTTTACCATGGTTCCGTACCATCGAGCAAAAATACTGAATGAAAAATCGAGTTTTTTGTATACGCTCCCTAACTTAAACTTACTAGTTACTTAACTGAAAATATGATCAGTGATTCTGAATTAGTGATCAGCATTTTTAATTAAACAAGTAAGTAGTAACACACTTAATTTGTTTATATTGTTTTTGTGAAATAAGTCTAAATTATAGTAAGTAATTTATATTAAACATGAAAATATAGTACAGACCTATTGTTTTATTTATTATAGTTACATAAGCAAATAAACACATTTTTCCTACAAAACATTCTATAACTTTTAATGTTTTAAAAATTTGGCAGACCTACATTTTAACACTTGAGCTATTAAATCTTTACCATAGACTAGATATATACTTCAAGTACTGGACAATCAAAGGTATTTTTGTACCAAAACCACAGAATAAGTAAAAAAGGTGATTTTTGTCTGTGTCGCGGACTGGTTGTATTCGACAGTGGTGCTTCAAGACGTTTTTTCCTACAAACCATTGTATATTATACTAACTAAAACAAAATCACAATAAAATATATAATACTAAAAATATACTATTATAACTTTTAATGTTTAAAAAATGTAAAAGTATGTTTATATGTTATTTATCCTTTCACGTCAAAACAGCTCAACAGATTTATGTGAATTTTGTATAAAGTTGGTCAGAGGACTTCGAGAGTGACATAGGCTGCAGTTTATCCCTATAGCATGTTACAATAATATTTTCTTAAAATGTTATTTGTACTTTAATTTTTCATTATCGATATTTTATTGATAAATGTCATGGAACGCACAAGGTAACCGAACTATAAACCGGTTACATGAAGATTTGTACGCCAAGTCGATTGCAGTGTCTTGTCTTTTTCTATTGAACTAATAAGTAATATTTGATGAAAGAGTGCGTACTACATACAAAACGATCAATGTAATGGTCGTCCCCCAGGCTTGCTACTAGCTCCGAAGATTGCGTTGACTCAAATGACATGAGAGAACCCTATTATTTTATCCGTCTCAGTAGAATACCTATTTGTCAGCAAATAATATTCCAATCTAATAGGTATTAAGTACTGATATTTTAACAAAACAAACGAAGTCTCGAGTTACGGCTTCATCGACATTAAAAGCTGAGGGTTTGTACATACGTTTTAAATCTACGATTAAACTGTCATGTAGAGATAAATCATGTTCTTATAGTTTATTCATTTTCAAATATCTATAAACTCAAGTTTTCAATATATACATGAACTATCCAATGCTATTTTAATTAAAAACATTTAGTTAAAACGCGCAGCTAAAACTCTAGGTGAATATATAGATAGTTGAAAATGAATAGGCTGTAAGGACATGATTTATGGGTACAGGAACGTTAAATCTTTGATCTAGCTACTCCCAGAAGATGGTCTACTCATTCGTAAAATAAGTACTTACAAATCCAAAAAATACAACGCAAAAAAAGCCTACATGTTCACATTCAATATGAATATACGAAAACTTTCAAACTAAAATTAAATCGTAGAGTTAAAACGTATGTACAACACCCTTAGCCTTTAATGTTGTCGAAGCTGTAACTCAAAACCTTTTATCAACCGTGTGAAGAAATAAACTGGCCAAATGCAAGTTGGACTAACACTTTACCATGGTTCCGTACCATCGAGCAAAAAAATACTGAAAAATCGAGTTTTTTGTATACGCTCCCTAACTTAAACTTACTAGTTACTTAACTGAAAATATGATCAGTGATTCTGAATTAGTGATTAGCATTTTTAATTAATCAAGTAAGTAGTAGCACACTTAATTTGTGTACATTGTTTATGTGAAATACGTCTAAATTATAGTAAGTAATTTGTTTTAAACATGAAAATGTAGTACCTACTGTTTTATTTATTAAAGTTACATAAGCAAATAAACACTTTTTTCCTACAAAACGTTGTATAACTTTTAAACATTTACCAGACCTAAATTTTAACACTTGAGCTATTGAATCTTAACCATGGAGATAGTACACTTCAACTTCAATTCAATTTTTATATATCGGTATTTTATTGATAAATGAGATGGAACGCACAAGGTACCGAACTATAAACCGGTTATATGAAGATTTGTACGCCAAGTCGATCGCAGTGTAATCGCCTTTTTCTATTGAACTAATAAGTAATATTTGATGAAAGAGTGCGTACTACATAAAAACGATCAATTTAATGCTCGTCCCCCTGGCTTGCTACTAGCTCCGAGGATTGCGTTGATTCAAATGACATGAGAGAACCCTATTTTTATCAGTCTCAGTAGAATACCTATTTGTCAGCAAATAATATTCCAATCTAAAAAGTAGTAAGTACTCGTATTTTAACAGAATATTTCACCTTTGCAATAGGCTTGGGTATCTGACAGAGGAGTGGAACTATCGTATATCCTTCCATATAATAATAAATTTTGATCATAAAAGGATATTGATCCGCTTGGTATAACTGCTTCTGATATATCTGAAACTCACTCAAAAAGACACATTATATCCGTTAGTATATTCCATATCCAAAATTAAGCATAGTCGAGATTTAAAACCTATATTATTTAACATTATTAGGTCGTAACTTGCATTTTTTTTAATTTTTTTTTCTTACCTGTTGTTATTGATGATGTGATCCGAATAATTATATATCACGGTTGAAATTGAATAATAAAAAAATCTTCATTAAGATTTACCGGATATATAAAGGTTTTGGTAAGAGGAAGGAACGATCTAAATCTATATATCCGCTTAGGGATACATAATTGAAGATATAGGTCAGTTTATTTCCCTACACTGTTGATAAAAGGTGACTGGGTATCGACTTACGGCTACGTCGACATTCTATAATTAAGGCTTGATTTATGCTGTAGAGACAAATATTACATTTTAACCGACTTCAATATATGGAGATACGTTCTCGATTTGATTTTATGATTTTTTGTTTGTTGCCTCATAACTCCAGGTATGTTTCCAGATATGTTCCAGAGACAAAGATTACTTTTTAACCAACTTCAATAAACAGAGATACGTACTCCATATGTATGTACGATTAACTCATACCTAACTGTTGTTTATGTACCAAATACTTCCTGTGTGCATTATTAGGCCTGCTTACATCATTACCTAACCACATATAAGTGTTTGCAATTAACAAACACTGTTTCATAAAATCTTCGACCACGAAACGAAACATCAGGTGAGATAGTGAATAATGAAGACTGTTTTCAAATGTTAGATTTGATGATTAATTGACTTTTTTACTTGTTGTATATTTGTATATTTTTTTTATTATTAGTGTGTGTAATATTTTATACATTCACTTTTAATTCTATCGTAGTCGGGTAACAGAAAAGGTTTTTCTCATGTTATTTGAGTGCGACCAGTAGGTAGCTTTATGCTATAGATTAAGTTCAAATTTGTTTATTTTAATAAAATACGAATACTTATTGCAATTAAAACTCCATGTGTGTAGAGGCCTTCGGCAAAGATTACTATTTAACCGACTTCAATAAACAAGATACGTCGTACTCGATTTGTATGTATGATGTTTTTGATTGTTAACTCATATTTAACTGCTGTTTATGAACCGATTAGGTTTTTTTTTGGTAAATTTCTTTTTTATTACTCCCTAAAATCCACTACAAATAAATAAATTTGAAAGCACATAATAATAATACAATAATTTTAATCTGTCGGCACTATTACAAGTTAGGGTCTTATAAATAGATAAAATCTTTATAAAAAATATTCAATGATAACATACTTATTGTAATAGTTACGTCGTTTCTCAAAGAGGGCGCAAATCTTTAGCTAATTAATTAATAATATAATTATAAATTAATAATAGCTAATTTTTCATGTAACTGGGATTTGCAATGATTTAAAATCTGCTCACAGACAGTTAATCATGAATATATTTAAAAAAATTATTATATAATCGTATACATTAACATCGTTGTTTTGAATTATTTCATTTATTAACACTTCCTAAAATCTTACCAACAAATCTAGCATAAAACTAATAAAAGTACCATAATTTAAATAATCCAATACATCCTTTTATACTAGTCCCACCATCTAACGGGAACACTAATAAACTCACCAATAACTAAATACTATAAATATATCTAAATAATTGCTCTCCAATAGGTAACTCAATAAATAAATTCAATCTAAATAACTCGATCAATGGATCCAATAAACTCCTCGTATATAATAATCAATATCGAACGGCTTCCTTATTTAAATTTCACGCTATCTGTCGAAATCATTACAAAGTTTTGGTCTAATCAAAAATTGATAAAATCTTACGGTAAATACTCAATGATAACCTACTTATCGTAGTAGTTACGTAGTTTCTCCATAGAGGACGCTAATGAATTAAAAATATACAGTGGTCGTCTCGCGACATTGCATACATTATTAAATAACCCATAATTATGAACGTACTTTGTACCAACTAACCCTGCAAAAAAAGTTTCTATGAAATTTATAAGCAATACTTTCCGTTAAGTTAGGTTGGCTATAAAGTACGTTCATAAATCGGGTATCAACAATGTAGAGAAGTGCCTACTCTTATAACGTAGTAGGGTGATTCAGTATCAGATCAGTACTCTGTGCACTGTGCAGTGGTCAATGGCACGCCTTGACATCCATTTTGTTTTTTTGTTCAAAGTTTTGAGGGACACTGAAACTGTGAGTTATCATATTTAACTTGTTATGCACGAAGTGTCCAAATTATATCGATGTTATATTCTAGCTTAAGCTTAAAGCTAGATCTCTGTCTAACGCCGAGATACAGGTATAATTTCATTGAAATCAATCCACCTTTCCATGTGAATCCGTCTAACAAGATGGGCGCATAAATTGTACATTTCATCCAAAATCTTGTTGTGTAGTGTTATATTTCTTACCTAAAAACCTTCCTTTAGACCTAACGGTCATGTACGTGGCATATTTATTAACATATAATAATACCATATATATTATAAACTTAAAAGCAGTGAGATAGCGACTATAACTTCCACTTTTCTACTCTCAAATCTTTCCCTAATATTATTAGTAAGGGTCAGGAAAGGCTTCTCTTAAAATGCTCAAACTTGTCCCCCGCGAACATACCCTTTAAATAATCTAATGATTACCATACATTGTAACATGTTGTGGTGTTTACCAGGTGGAATGAGGGGGCAGAGTAGCCCTAAGGCTGCACCAGGCCGGGTGTAAGACCCAGGCATCTAAGGTCTTAAGAACATGCATGCTGCAAACTCCGCCTAAAACGCCTCACTCACAGGCTTTCTTCCCCTATTTATTCTCCTAAGTATTCTAGTATCAGGTAATACTTCTATCTCATATAATAAACCTTGCCCCATAAACGGCAACGGTGTGCTTCTTTCTACCATATCATCGTGAACAGCGAAGAAGATGTTCCTCGCTTACTACAATTTAAATTTCAATTCTACATCCTTGCTTAAATATGCTAAACTGAAACATCTCTAATTACTAATATTACCTAGATACATAATCATGTAATGTAGAAGAATGGTACGGTAGTCAATTTTTTATCATATGGTTCTGCGTTCGTTACCCCACTAGAATTCCATTAGAATAAAACATTAAGCAGCTTTACATGCAAACGCAAACCTATTCTAGACGTCAAATAAAGTAATTTATCATGGCTGAAGTAAGCCTACTATAGTGTGCAAGAATATTAATTGACAAATTTAAAATTTTAACTATTATAACTAATATAAATTATAACATTAACTATTACCTTTCAAATAATTTAATTTTAAAATTAATGTCAAGTCGTATATGGCTGAGTACAGAGGGCTTTGTTAATCATTATAAAACGAACATTTTTTATTGGTATATTCTTAATAAATAAATTAATTGATTGATTGTTTTTCATTATAAAACCCCACAACAGGCACTCACATTATTAAAGTTTATTTTGATATACTCTTTGGTTGATCAACATTAATAATCTAATTAGGTAGGGTAAACCTACATTTACGGAATATTAAACTAAATCAAAGTCCGAGACGCCTTAGAAATAAAATATAAACGTTAGATTGAAACCTATAGTTTGGTTCGTTAACTTCATAGCAGCGAAGTATCATATCCTTAAGTGTATGTTTGTATACTGGAAAAGACCATTCAATTAATTCGAAAGTAATACTGAACTTTGGTGCAGTTTATTAGTTCGTGAGTGTATATTCTGTCAGATGATATTAAAGGGCAACATGCATTTACCAAAAATACTACGCCGCCACGACTTGGTAGTGAGCGACGCGCCTTATATTTTCTCTATTTTAACTCTATTTTAGCTCAATTTAAACGAACATTCTGATCAGCTACATTTCATTATTTAGCATTACAATACATCCTGTATACTACTATTAAAGCACCTAATCATGCAACAGCATGATTATTTTGAAAAAAATTAACATCATCGGTTCTGGCAACGGATTTGGTAAATAGGTAGGGGGCCCGGTTGTCCGGATTGCCTTTAATGTTTTACGTAAAATTAAAAGTCAGTGCATAAAATATTGCAATCATATTTTATGTGTTTAGATAATAAGACGGTATCTAATTATTTGAACTGTACAATACACCACACGGAAAGTATTACTATTTACATTTTTACATAATTTAAGATCGTTCACAAAACAAAAAGCCGACTTCACATGCTGCGCAAGTCATTTTCAGTACTAAATTTGAGGTCTTTATCTCCATATCTCTGGAGATACTTATCAGATCTTGATAAAATTAAAATGGAACTACACTGTAAACATATTCTATTTATAAAAAATAAAAACATTCTCCAAATCCACACACAGTTAATTAGTGATGAAGTTCTGAGGTAACAAAAAAATACAATTATACAGACGAATTGAGTACATCCTCCTTTATGTGAAGTCGGTAAAAAGAAAAAAACAAATCAGTTCATAAATGATTGATATAACAAACAAAAAAGTAATTCGTACAAACGCTATCTGTTAAGTCTGTTTAAAAATAATTTGTCGTAAGGCCGCTACACACCTTGAGTTTTAACTGCTCGTTTTCACTAAATAGTTTTGACTATACATATGAATGATAGTTTAACTGAATGGTTATAATTATAATTTAAAATCGTTAATAAACTAAAAGAACTAACTTCAAATGTCACGCTAGTCATGTGCCAAGTTTGATGTGTTTGTCTCCTGATATCTCTTGAGATAGTCATCAGATCTCGATGAAATTTAAATGAAATTACTTGGAAAGTGTGTCCTTTCAAACAATATAAAAAATATTCTAAATCGGTACGGCCATCTTTGAGTAATCGAGAAGCATACATAAAAAAAGATTCCGACGAATTCAGAACCTACTCCTTGGTTAGGTGTCGGTTAAAATAGCATTCAATTAACTGTACAGTGCAAACTTAATGGTATAAACATTTACAGGTTATAGGGACATGATTTATCTGTACCTACAGAACAATTCAATCGCAGAGTTAAAAACGAACGTGTATGCGAACCCTTAAAAGAAATGCTTACGATGTACATGTAACTCAATCCATCCTTCGTACGTTTGTACCTACTATCGAGCGTGTGAACAAGACCATTCATTCTATACTAATTAACTATTTGGAATTAACAAGTAAGTACCTAGCTTTTATTGTATAATACTTTGCAACGTAAACTTTTTTGATTGATTCGAAAATAAAATTACAAACAAAGTTTCTGTCGTATTATATAATAAAGATTTTCTCAATAACTAGAAATCGAAAAAATAAAAAAATAAAATAGGTCTTCATACGACAAAAAGCCCTACTAACCGACTTAAAAAAAAGGAGGATGTTCTATGTTTCACTGTGAAATATTTATTATTTTTGTTCTCTGTCAATTGTGGTCCGATTTTTTAAATTATATATTTATGTCAAAGATTATACTTTTGTAGTGGTTCCCATTGTAAATTTATCAAGATCTAATGAGTATCTCCAGAGATATGGAGATAATAACCGCAAACTTGCTACTCAAATTAATTACAGTGGCATTTGAAGTCGGTTTTTTAAACGATCCTAATTATTTTGAACATGTTATGTAAATGTTAGGTAAAGAAAATAATATTAAAAAATTACATAAAAATGATTATTTTTCGATTGCTATTTATATTAACTACACACTGATTTAATGTTTAGTTATTTCCAAGTTTAATTTGATTTATTCTGAGTAATATGGAGATAATAACCGCAAACTTGCTACTCAAATTTATTATAGTGACAGTTGAAGTCGGTTTTTTAAACGATCCTAATTATTTTGAACATGTTATGTAAATGTTAGGTAAAGAAAATAATATTAAAAAATTACATAAAAATGATTATTTTTCGATTGCTATTTATATTAACTACACACTGATTTAATGTTTAGTTATTTCCAAGTTTAATTTGATTTATTCTGAGTAAAGATTTTTAAAAATAAAATTGTGTATTCTTAGTTTTAAACTAATGTGTACCAATTTCTATTTTACAGGAGCGACAAGCAGCAGGAACAATGAGATCTTCATGAATTTAATAAATTAAAATCCTTTAGATGAAAATGGTGAGTGACTACGCTTGAATTTTAATTTACGTATATACACACATTTCTTTAAAGCACAGAAAATATAAAAGTTGGTGCTTTAGGGGTAGCAGATTTTAATTTTGTAATATTTTTTATATTGTTTCAGATTTCCAGTATGAACACCTACGCTCTGGAATTATACAAATGTATCTTGTTTGATCTAATAAATATTTCGTCATACAAAATTAGTTTGTAAGATTTAAGTAAGTAAATTTTCAGTTACTACTAGTGAAAAACACCAGACGATATACCTGATGAGCGGAACAGTTGGGTTTTTTGGTTACCAAAAAAGCAAATTAGTAATTGCGTTCGCTCGTTTCTGTTTCTGTTTCTATTTCTGTATCTGTTTCTGTTTTTTGCTTGTTCTTACCGGAGGCTTTGAGAGTTCTAAAACACGTTGATCAAAATTATTACACCGGAGGCTTTGAGAGTTCTAAAACATGTTGATCAAATTATATACCCAACTGCGTTCGCTCGTTTCTGTTATTTTAACACCAATTCAGTTTTTTCTCCGTTCTTTTCTATCTATAACAGACCAATTTAAATATATTGAGGGTTCCACAACACATCAGTTGATCAAACGATATACCTTATGAGCGGAACGGTTGAGTTTTTTTGGTTACCAAATAAGCAAACTAGTAATTGCGTTCGCTCGTTTCTGTTTCTGTTTTTATTTTTGTATCTGTTTCTGTTTTTTGCCTGATCTTACCGGAGGCTTTGAGAATTCTAAAACATGTTTATTAAAATTATTACACCGGAGGCTTCGAGAGTTCTAAAACATGTTGATCAAAATTATATACTCAACTGCGTTTGCTCGTTTCTGTTATTTTATTTCTATTTCTGTATCTGTTTTTTGCCTGTTCTTACCAGGGTCGTTGAGAGTTCTAAAACACAAATGGCGAGAGATAATCAATTTGTGGTTATTGGGTGTTCTACTCCACCCACCACCCTGTGGGTGGAGTAGAACACCCAATAACCACCTACTAATGTATTATGTTCTCTCATTCTATAACAAAAATCCTCCTATTCCCTGAATCCTTCGTTTTTTCCACTTGACGTAGATAGAACCCTAAAGCTCTTGGTCGTAACGACGTCCTCATTTCGAGAAAGTCCCTAATTATACCTCCTTTGGTAATGACCTTGTAAGGATGTACTTGATTATCTTTGAGATAACATCGCTTGTGTGTTTTTGGATGTGTTTGCTTAGGAATAGTAAAGTCTTTGATACTTTTTTTTAGGCATCAATCAAATCATGTATAATATTTAGTTTTCTGTATAAGCTAATACGGGGCTGCTATAGCTATATTCATTGATTGATTAAAAAAAAATAAAAGAAAAGATAGATGATAGATAAGACAACTCACAAAATACTTGGAGAATGGGCGTCCGGTTGAATTCTAGCCGTATGTATTATTGGGTGTTCGTCTACAGGTGGTATTATCAATATTCCGTCTGAATGACCACCAAAAAGTAGCTTACCACCATTAACAGAAAATCTGCCACCTAAGGGTCAGTTCACACCGCAACGCGAAGCGACGCGACGCGACGTGAAGAAGGTTTTGGTTTCGTGCGGCGCAGCACAGCGCAGGAAATCGCGCGACACCATCAAATTATCTCAAAGCAGTGTGTATCTTATTGTGTAGTTGATAAAGTTCAATTTTTCTGTCCCGCTGCGCTACTCGGTGCAACCAGAAGCCGTGCGGTACAGCGCGGCGCAGCGAGACGCTTCCGAACTAACTCAATGAAATGTGTATCGTTTTGTGTAGTAAATATTTTTTTTGTATCACTCTTAATAGTAAAATAAGTAAGTAGTTAAAAATAAAGTGCGCGCCGCGTCGCGTCGCGTTGCGGCCTGAGCTGACCCTAAAATAATAATCAAAGTTCTATGGTTAGTCAGTCGTTAAACCATCTGACTCCTACTGATCTTTTATTCCGAGAGTAGGTTCAGATTAGTTTACTCCTTCCTTATTCCATGTTTATTAATACTCAATTTTGCTACTCCAAACATAAGTCTTGGATTAAAGTTAATCTTGCACTAGTCTATATTTATTAATAACACTGCTAGTGTTCCGGCAGCACGACAGAGAGTCAAACCATTCTAGGCTTTGTGCGTGTTCATTATACTAGACTACATCATCGCTTACTACCAAGGTCAAATCTTAATATATTAAAAAAAAGAGTTTCTAGAAGATGAGTTGCATGTTTCCTCAGGATAAGTAAGACTCTCTGCTGCTTTGTCTTATGGCAAAAATTGGAACATACACATTTCTGGATGGTTAGAATTCTGTGTGAATACTGCACTGCGTTCCTTACCAAAATATGTTGAATTTCATTTACCATGTGATTTTTTAATTATACCAATAAAGCATTGTTTACTCGTGAGGGTCGGGTCACAGACGCGACGTGGCGTAAATGTTTTTTTTTAAATATCTTATAGGCTAGCGTTTGACGACTATCTCACCTGATGTTAAGTGATGATGCGGCCGAATATGGTAAGCACACTAGGCCTAGAATGGGAACTGGCTCTCAAGGATAGCTGGCGGAACATATTAGATGTTTGGCGACAGATTTTCAGGGCAGCTGAGGAGTGGTAGCTGGCCAGGCGGACACTAGATAGTATCCTACCACCATGCAAAAATGTTAAATAAAACTTTAGTTACTACACAAAAAGATAGAATAGAAAAATTATTTATTGTACACCAACTTAAAATGAAACAAACCGAAATTAAGCTACTTAAGTTACTAGAGGCAATACAATGGGCGGTCTTATCGCTTGAAGCGATCTCTGCCAGACAACCTTTGGATGGACAGAATTGTTAAAAGAAGTTGACGGTGGTGCAATGCGTAACATGGTACTAAAGTGCGAAAATATAATCAAAATAAAAAACAAACAATCAGTAATGCATAAGCATCATATACATGTATTTGCTTACCAATACAAAACAAAATACACATACACGTACATATCAGAATACTTATATAAACAAATATATTATATATATAAATAATCAATAATATACATGTATGAATATTCTATACAAACAAAATATATACATATACCTATAGATAAAAATTATATACTTAAAGTACAGAGTAAATATGTTACATACTATTAAGTGATAAATAGTGATTTTTCACCATATTTTGGAAGATTTTGAAGATACAGATTTCATTTAAATAATTCGCCTGCGTTACGCTGCGTATGGTTTCGCGCCGCGCGATTTCGTGCCACATCGTCGCGTCGATTCGCGTCTTGGTGTGAACTGGCCACAGAACACAGATATCCTAGTAGCAGCGTTGCCAGAACGTTACTTTTGTAACGTTTTACGTTACTTTTTGACCCGATTTGAACGTAAATGTAACATAAAGCTTTGCTAGTCCGCCTGGGACGGTACCAACACTTTGCCAATTAATTTTCAGCCGTGCAATAGGAATGTTTTTCGGTTGAAATGGATAGGTGTCCAATGAAATTACAGGGCATGTGAGACTCAAACATCTTTATGTCTCAAGGTAATAGGTGCAGTGCAGTGCCCCTGTATCTGTAATAGGTAGCAACTAGTAAATAGGTGCAACACTGCCTAGTAGTACTATTAATTATTCTGTGGGTAAAGTTCTGTGGAAGTGGGCCTGAGGCGAATTAGTAACTTCCTTTTGTTACATCTTTTTGTACATGTTTTTGTAATATACAATTAAATATTGATAACAAGTAAGTTTTTTATATAATACACGATACATAATTATTAAATATTTTGTACATAGTGATCTCAGAAGAGAATATTTTCTTGTTTCATACTTTTTAGAGCGTTATTTTTCAGTAGTCGCGTTTTTGTTTTTGAACTTATTTATTATTTAAAGGATTTTAGGGTTTTTGTATATATGTATACACGCAAACGTGTTAACATACATACATACATAGCGATCAACAAACAGATAACCCTCCCTCTTGCTTCTTTGCGACGCCGTGGGGTAAAAAAGAGTTTTCTTGACTTCGACGGGATATATCTTGCATACGCTACGTTTGACAAAAATGTGATGTAGGCAACACTACCTTCATTTTAAAATCCCTATTCGACGATACCACACACGATGGGGTGGGGTAACATTTTTTTTTAGTTCTTGACTTCGTGCCCTCTCGCCATATTCAATTTGTTGTAACATGTTATAACCTATAACCAGCAAACAAATGAGACGCGTCTGACGACACCTCATTTGTCAAATTATGATAAGTAGTCTACAAGTTATGAGGGAACAGATGAACATACATACAAACATAAATACATACATACCGGTCAAAAACATAACCCTCCTTTTTCTTCGCCGTAGTCGGGTAAAACTGCCTTGTTATTTGGAAAGTTGGTGAGTGAAATTGAAATTTCGTGTAAGAATTAGTTACGCTAAATTAGTCTTCGTTGAAAGTACGTTTGTAACGTACTTTCAACTTTACAACTTATGCGAGGGAAATGAAAATAACATCTAATCTAAGAACCGTTTTGTTATTTTACCTAAAAGTTGATGAGTGAAAATTTACTTAGTACAAAAATTAGTTACACTAGAATATCTAATAGTCTTCGTATAAGGGTACCTTATAACTTAAGAACGGGAAACGAAAATAACCTGAAATCTAAGAACCGTATTGTTATTTTACGTAAAAGTTAATGTTGATAAGTAAACAAAGTCTAATTATATTTTAGGCAATCTGTTTTAATATTAAAAACCCACAAACAGTATATATATTATTATACTCGAAAACTTACGACTACGACTCACGTGCCGTTAATTAATAAGGGCGTGTTTACACAGGATTGTTTATGTTAGAAAATAAGTCGCCAAACGTCTAATGTGTACCGGCAGCTGTACTTGAGAACCAGCGCTTATTCTAATCCTAGCGTACCTTGACTAGATCATCACTTACCAACAGGTGAGATAGTGGTCAAGCGCTAGTAGCCTATACGAAATAAAAAAAGCTGTTTGTGGTATTGTGTAATCTCTGTAGTTGCTTTTGCACTAGCTGTGCTCTGAGGCTTCACTCGCGTTATAATGTATCCTGTATACAGCCAAATAATACCAAAACATACCAAACTTTAACCTAATTGGTCGAGCCGTTTAGCTATAAAAAAGTATAAAAAAGGAACATAAAACATACTTTCCCACAGGTAGTCGGAGCATTAGTTCAATATTTATCCTGACTTGCTACCAAAAGGTAGTTTACCACCGTCAAGAAGAAAGTCTACCGACAAAACCTAACGGTGTTCAGACAGCACATTCCTTCAGAGTCAGACAATTCTAGACCTAGTGTTTTTACTAACCTCGACAACATCATTGAATAGCACCAGGCAAGATATTGGTTAAACGCTAAAATATCAGGCAAAAAAACAGGACAAATAGAAACAATTTATTTAAAATTATTAATGTTAGATAGTGGCTGTAATTTACGTACCTTTAGTCGAATTTTCTCGACCTAGGTTACGACCGAATGTTCACAGAACATCGCGATCTCACCACGTGACCTCACTCCCGAGGAATAGCGAATTATCCTGAGTTTGTAACATTAATAAGGTTACAAATTCACATTTTTATAATAAAAAAACCGTAATGATATCTAGTAAATATTATTAAATGTAAGCAATTTAGTTATCTAATTAGAATATGGAAAAAACAAAGCGGTGATCTCACTTGTTCTTATCAGGATTTCGGAGTTTTGGCATCAATCAATCTTTCATATCAAAATGTAAATATTGTGTACTGGCTTCTTAGTAACAATGAAATATTATAAACTGCTCGTTTATGTAGCACGCAGTTATAGCCACGTAGGAAACTGATCCTTTAGAGATCATCAACCTCATCCTCATTACATATTAGCCGCTAACTCTCCTTTTACTAGAATGTATTTCCAAGTTAATGATAATTCTAAAATAACAAATATCTTTGGTGACAATCTTAACAGTTTTAATAAGATCGTTTAAAAAACTAAAAAGAACCGACTTCAATGCCGCGCTATTAGTTTTCAGTACCAATTTTGAGGTGTTTATCTCCACATCTCTGGAGATACTTAACAGACCTCGATAAAATTACCATGGCACCACACTTAGTAAAGTTGTTAATATTGTTTTAATTTAATACATCTATATATGTATAACAATATTCATTGTTATAAGCAATGTAGCTCGGTAATGTTGGAAGTCGGTTAAAAATGGGAGATGGCAGTAAAATAAGGCTCTGAAATACTGACTTAGTCCCAATCTACAAAACTCAAATATCCAAACCGGGCTGGTAAGATACATAACTCTGGAACTTGGCATTAGAATAATCTTGACATATTAATTGATTGGCTATATTAATTGGCTTGAGTGTTCTCCACGGATTAGACAAAGGAGGTTGGATTGGCAATAATCACACTTTTGTTTGAAAACCAGCGTCGCCGCGTTACTCCCACCAAACGATTCCACAACATAAACAATACAAATAGATACACGAATTACGCAAACTAATAAACAAATTACACATAGAACACGGGGCTGCAATTGCTTCGCACACTACTGCAATTGTTACGCACATTACTTCGAGACTCTATAAGTTACACACAATCACACGCGGCCGACCGGCCGGCGACCGACGCGAACGTGAATATAACGAGTCGGAGAGGCGTGGTGATTTCGCTCGCTTTGCAATCCATTGCGCGTAAACTGCGTCTCGAGGTAGAAATATTCGTACTTTACCAGCAATGTATAGTTATCTGTTCTCTGGGTATGTTGTCGTTTGAACAAAGAATTTCATAATTAAAAATAGTTTTTGGACAAAAATATCTATAATACGAAGATTTTATGCTTACCGATGAAAAGAAATTCCTCCTTGTTTAATACTTGATGTCTGACTCTTTAATTTACACGTAATAATCGCACAACACGGCATTTTGAGACGATTTTAGCGCACCTCCGCGCTGCGACGCAAACCACGAGCCACTAAAAAGTATGATCGCGTGGTTCTATGAATCTATGATTGTCTAATCATACTAGTGGCGCGCCTGCCCCGCCCACATTGCCAATCCAACCTCCTTTGTCTAATCCGTGGTGTTCTCACCACCCTCCAACAGATCTGATGTGGTTACCTAGGTTTCACCTTTAAAACAAAACTTTTGCGACAATTGTATTTACGAGTAGTTTTTTTAAATTGTTGGACTAGCGTTTGACCACTATAACGCCTGGTGGTAAGTGATGGTGTAGTTAAAGAATGTGAACGCGATAGATCTAGAATGTTCAGACTCTCAAGAGCTGTGCTGCCGGAACACCGCGAAATTATGAAACTTGAAAATTACCGTGAATATATTACAAGTTTAGTAATTGAGACATTTCAATGCGTTACAAGCTTCGAACATTTACCAATAGAGATATTATCGCAAGGCGTACCCCTAGGCCCTTAGGCCATATAGCCATTTTTGGCCATATGAGCGTGCGTAACTACGCTGTATTTTTAATACTGTGTGCGTGTTTCAAGCTAGTGTGCGGGATCGTTAAAGTGAGTTATTTGTGTGTGTGCAATGCGTGTTTACCTCGTCCCCCGTAAGTATCGGCAGAAAAAAATGTTTGCGGATTACAACGTTAACATCTCCATTGGTAAGTGCTCTAAGGTTACAAGAACACAATAATTTATGATCTTTTACAAAATTAATAAAAACCGGCTTCAAAGGACACACTTTTCAGTAACAAGTTTGATGTGGTTATCTCCATATCTCTAGAGATACTCATCATATCTCAATAAAATTACAATGGGACCAAACGAGAAGGACTCAGAACTCTACTCTCTACTCTATCAAATAAAAATAAAATATTTAAGATTATTGCGGTAGATATTCAGCTTGCTAGTAATAAGCTATTACCAAAGCTGCCAAAATGTAGCAAAGCATTTTGGCAGCGATTCAGGCAATATTAGTATCAGTCAATATTAGTGTAGATAGGGTTTTAAACAAAAATAAATACAGCAAAAAAATTCGATGTACTACATACACATTTTTGTTTTTATACCAATCGATAAAGTTTGATATAAGGATCAAACGATCTATTAGAACCAACTACCAAGGTACTAACTAGAAAGAAGTTGGAAATCGTAAAAACTTTTCCCATAAATTTAGCAGGAGAAGGGAAAATTGGCAATTTGGTCTACGCAAAAACATTCTTTGACACCAATTTGATCTTGTTTCTTATAAAGATCAAAACACTGGATGTTGAAATGCGGAATTTTAAATAGGTAAGCTACGCGATTGGTTAATTTAAGGTTTTATATTTATTCAAATAACAATATAATAAACGTGTTCCTTTTTTACACGTGGAGGGTCTCGAGGGGTTTATTGCGTCAAACTTGGGGTCAAAACAAATACAGTCAACGTTAGGGATATGTTGAGGTCACTTGAACTTCTGCATAAAAAAGTAGTCGAGGTAAGACTTGGGTGGTCAGGGTGGTCAGGGTGGTGATCAGGGTGGTAGGAGCATTATATCGATATCCACCTGACTTGCTACCAAAAACTAGCTTACTACTATCTATCAAGGAGAAAATCTCCCGCCATAAACTTACGATGTTCCGGTAGCTCACCGCCCTTAGAGTCGGAATACTCTAGAAGTAGCTTGTTTACCATCTTCGACTACATCATAGCTTACCACCAGGAAATATAGTGGTCAAACGCTAACCTATACGCTAATATAACAAAATAAATAAACTATTATAATAGCTAATATCATAAACTTTCGATATATAAAAAAATTAAAATTAAAATTTGCTTAAATTTGTTAATTTATTTAAAATTTCATTGAAATTATATTAGCTATGCTGGTCTATGCATATCCGAAATAAATATTACAGACCTCTTAATTAGAAATGAATTGTGAATAATTCTAGCGAAAACTTTCAAATTAAAAATTGCACATCTATATAAATAAAAATTAAATACTTTTTATCGTTCGTAAATGCTGTTCGACAGCGCATCACTGGAGAATGGCTGAACAAACATGACTTATTATTCATTAATTTCAATAATAGTGCAAATAAAGTTTAAGAACAATAATATATGAGAATGTTGCTCGAAATATTGGATGAATAAGAAGAATACTAGATATAATTAATACAATAATCTTAATTTTAAAAACTAAAAAACTGAGTTCTCTTGCCGCGCAAGTCAGTTTCTGTAGCAGTTTGAGATGTTAATCTTATAAATTAAAAATTAAGTAAGACATTTATCAGGGTGGTAGGAGCATTATGTCGATATTCCGCGTGACTTGCTACCAAAAAATAGCTTACTACCATCAAGGAGAAAATCTGCCGCCATAAACTTACGGTGTTCCGGCAGTACACCGCCCTTAGAGTCGGAGTACTCTAGAAGTAGCTTGTTTACCATCTTTGACTACATCATAGCGTACCAACAGGCGAGATAGTGGTCAAACGCTAACCTATACGATATACAGAGTGATTCAGCACCGATGGATCAAACGAAACAGGGTGGTAGAGGACCTAAATGCGCAACTATTGAACCCCCATATATGTTCTACCATTTTGGATAGTTTATAAGATATGACATTTTTTAAATATTTTCGCTATTATTATTTATTTAATTATTCATTTCGCTGCTTTGGTTTACAAAACTTTTTTTCTGTTCAACCCTTTACGCTATGGCGTTAATTTTTTTTATAATAATTGGTCAATAATAGACCTATATAACAAATGCTATTATTATTATTCTAATCGAAAAGTAAATACTTTCATAATAATAGAAAAAGTTACAAAAATCTCATTGACCAAAAGTACTATATATATATAAGCATAAATATTGGGAGGCTAATACAAAAAAAATCACATATTTTTATTTCGTGGCTATTTTAAAAACTTCAATATTTAGTAACCGACTTCAAAAAAAGGAGGAGGTTTCTCAATTCGACCGTATATATATATATATTTTTTTTTAATGTTTGTTCGCGGATAACTTCGTCGTTTATGAACCGATTTTGATTATTATTTTTTTGTTCGAAAGAAGATATCCCAAGTGTGGTACCATGGTAATTTTATCGAGGTCTGATAAGTATCTCCAGAGATATTGAGATAAACATCCCAAAATTGGTACTGAAAATGAATAGCGCGGCATTGAAGTCGGTTGTTTTTTAGTTTTTAAACGATATTATTAAACGATATTATGATTTATTTAGCTACCAACTCTGCCAATTTCATTTACCTAAATTATGCGATTCATATTAAAATGGTGCGATGAAGTCAAAATTAGTACACATTATTTTTTTAAATTTGCCCATTCTTTCAAAGATTTTTAGATACAATAAGTAAGTATAAGTTACATCACTATATGCAGCAGGAAAAAATAGATTTGGTATCGTCACGAGACGACTGACGACGTCGTCAGCCGACGACGTCGTCTCGTGACCACGATCAATGCAACTTGGTCGAAACGTCGAGTTAAATAAAACAATTTATGTTTTAGGCGCTATAAGTCCCGTATTTTAATATTTTATATTATGTATTAAAATTGATATATATTTATAACTATCCATATCATATATCTCGCTATATCGACATTGCGTAAGTCACGTTAAATTCCCGTCTTAAATCTATAAATCATATATCTCTTTGGAAATTCTAACTTAAGTTACATAATAAGATATTAATACGTTGGCGTTCTTACATGGGCGACATTTGATTTGTTTATTGTTTTCATACACTTCACTTCTTTTATTTTAATTCATAAACAAATGTATGTAACTGTAGAGAAAAATAAACTAAAATTATTAAAATCTAAACAACGTAAAACTCTAAATTTTACGTTAGCATATAAAAGATATCAAAGCGAATAGCAAAATATTTTTGCTGAAGTAGGTTCTAAGATATTTTTGTCCAGAAAAAGTTGTCGACCAAGTTGAACAAACTCATAAATTAAGATAGCCCAGATAAGGAAAACTTCTTCAACAATATCCACATAATATAAGTAACCATTGCAGATCCTGGAAAATAAATCTAGATATTATAGAAATCATCACTAAAAAATAATGTATTACTAATTCAATAAAAACTTACCAAAACCAAATTCTCCTATATAATCTTCAGAAAAAAGACACAGATGAAAAAATCGAATTCGAACACGCCTGCCTAAATTCAAAGAAACGCACGAAAATAAAATAAACAAATGTTTAACGGAGGAAATTTTATGACACAAAAACTATATCACTCGCACATATCGCTGTATCTTTTTATTGCACACGCGTTTTTTTTCCGTTCGCGGTTTCAGCTGAAGCTACAGGCGTCGTTTTGCTTCGGCGGTCAGGAGCAGACTGGTTGTTGAAGCGATTTCATTTCCTCTGAAACTGTTGATTACCCCGCGCTACCCCTCACGTCTTCTTGGAAAATTTTCGTTGCATGCTCTACATAGAGCTCTACTGGGCTTTTCATAGATGCTGCCTTCACGCCTTTTCCAATTTTGGTTGTATCGACGCGTGTAAATAAAACCTTATTTTTGAGCGCCCTGCGATTACTGTATTTAACCAGTGTGTGTATAAGATTGTTTAATAGCTTTTAAAGCTACGACGTGTTTGCAACCGTCGGAACAAGGTTAAGATGAAGAAAATGTTTGAAAATTGTACGGAAAAGTGAAAAATTTGGATTAAAAATCTCCACATATGCCGGCACAGCTGTGAAACACAGATCCTAACTAATATTATAAATGCGAAAGTAACTCTGTATGTCTGTCTGTGTCACTTTCACGCCAAAACCACTGAACCGATTTAAATGAAATTTGGTACACAGATAGTCTAGAACCTGAGAACGGACATAGGCTACTTTTTAATGCGAAAAGAGGGTTGTAAGGGGTTGAAAGGGGGGATGAAAAGTTGTATGGTAGTATCGTCATTTAAGAAGCTAGAAGCTTGAAACTCATTTTGTAGGCTGTTAATTTGATATAATTATTTATATCAAATTAACAGCCTATGCCATATGCCATATGACATTTAAAGTTTCTGAAGGGGAGGGGGATTTGCGCGGCGTGGTACGGTGCGGTGTAGGTGGGATACGCATGTGTCTTATTTGTAAAATAATTAGCCTAAATATTTAAAAATGCTACCCAAAGACACTATTCCACGCGGACGAAGTCGCGGGCACAGCTAGTAGATTATAAATAAAAAAATATATTGCAGAACGTATGAAATTGCATAATTTCATAACGGTAGGACTGATTTAATGATTTAACCGACTTCACAAAAAGGAGGAGGTTCTCAATTCGTCGAAATCTTTTTTTTTATATATGTTCACCGATTACTTGAAGATGCCTTACCGATCTGGAAAATTCTTTTTTGTTTCAAAGAATATCCTTCATAGGTGGTTCTATTTAAATTTAAACGAAATCGGTCGAGAGGTTTTTAATATATCAACATTTGTGTTACGATGCATTTGTATACCTCGATGACATGCTACTGACTACTGGCTACTTTGACTAGCGCGACGTTTAAAGTCGGTTCTTTTAGTTTTTTAAACGATCTTAAATTATTGATCTGTTGATAATTGTCTGGTCAAGGTTTGTATGAAAGCTTTTAATGTGCTGGCGATGCCACAGGGCAAAGCTAGTATATAATATTTGAGGATTGATTTGGAGACACTATTTTATATTATGCTATTTAGTCTCTTAATTATGTAACTATAGAATTTTGGCTTGATACGATTTGTGTATTCCACACAGAAATATTAATAATAATCTGTGACAAATATATGTTTATTAAAGTTATGTTTGTAGTGGCAGGGCTTCCGTTAGTCTACCTGAGGCGATACCAACATTTTGCCAATTCACTTTACCATTTGCCATTAAGCCGTAAAATAGGAATGTTTATTGGTTTGAATGGCAAAGTGTTCAATGAAATTACAGGGTTTGTAAGTCTTAACATCTTTAAGTCTCGAGGTAGCAGGCTCAGTGCAGTGACATGCAAAATTGCTGATGTATCTGTAATAGGCTGACGCCATCGCTTACCATCCGGCGAGCATCGTGCTCATCCTCTTACCTTATAAAGAAAAATAAAAAAATGTATGTATATATATATCATCATGCCAATAATAATATAGTAATAGTCCAGTGAAATTACAGGGCATGTGAGACTCAACATCTTTATGTCTCAAGGTAACAGGCGCAGTGCAGTGTCATGCAAAATTCTGGCAGTCTAGAATTTTACATGCCACCCTATCTGTAATAGGTAGACGTCATCGCTTACCATCAGGCGACCGTCGTGCATGTCCATAAGTGTACCATAAGGTAACAGGACATGCTGATTATTACACAACATTATGAAATAAATCATTAAAAAAAAATGTTAAGATGGATTGTTTCATTTCTATAAATAGCAACACGCAGATAATATTTTCGTTCCCACAAAACTCGTAAGTAGAATTTGAGAACATTTTAGTTCTGCAAATTGAAATATATTATTTTGAAACATCAATTTCATTTCTTCTTTTCATTTTCTTTCTTCTTCGCAAGACAATTTACATTTTATTTTTTCGCAAAAGAATTTTGAGACTTATATCGAAAATTACCATGAATAATTACAAGTTTAGAAATGTATCATTACGAGAACACAATAATTTAAGATAATTTACAAAATAAAAAAATAAATCGACGTCAAATGCCTCGCTAATCATTTTCAGTACCAAGTTTGAGGAGTTTAACTCCATATCTCTGAAGCTACGCATCAGATCGCAATTAAATTACAATGAGAACTAACAAGAAGAACAAAAAAAACCATTCAAGTGCGAGTTGGACTTGACCACCGAAGCTTCCGTACAAGCTGATCAAACTAGGTTAAATTACAAACCTAACTTTGTAGTTCGATCTTTCTATCATAGAAAATGTATTGTACTAATTACATATAATAAGTTTGTAATAGTAAATTCACCTTTTTTGTGATCAAACGATTCACGATTTTCAGATTTATTCCTATAGAAGAGCTTCAAGTCCTTGCCAAATTTCATGATTCTAAGTCACCGGAAAGTACCCTATAGGTTTTGATTCCCTTGTGAAATCGAAAAATATATGCGACGTGAACGGTCACATTTTTTGATCGCGTTGACTTAAAAATTTGTTTCTTTTACAGCCAGAAGTGATTGTAAATTTGAATTTCAACTTGATATCTCTACGCGTCCCGGAGAGAAATGGGTCTTGACAGACGGACCGACGGACAGACAGACAGACAGACACAAACACGGACATCAAAGTGATCATAGAAGGGTTCCTTTTTTTTTCTTTCGAGGTACGGATCCCTAAAAATATATATACAGTCGAATTGAGGATCTTTTTTGTGTAGTCGTTTAAAATGACATTCGACACGCCTATGACTTGATTAAATTTATTAAGTTGGTATTACCTCGCCGTTTTTACTCATATTTTTGACGCTTAAGCGGGAACGCGGATTGCACTTTTTAACGTAACAGATTGTAGCGTTACGGAGCGCCTGATGTGGATGGAACCTAAACAAGGGAAACTACAAAAGACTTTAAATTCATGTATTGAAATAAAAACAACTTATTCTAAAACACTACACAAACTATTCTGGCGCTGAACTTCGGGCCCGTTCTATTCTGCGGGGAAGCTCGGTAAGTACCGGACCCCCTCAGATATTCCATCGCAGAATCTGGCATTGTTTCAGGTAATGAGATAAGACGTGCAGGGCTACCAGAGTATCGAACAAAGGATGGGACAACAGTTTCAGTTGCGATCACATAGTACAAATAATACTTATCTTCATCATGAAGCAGTCTTTTAGCACACATCGTCTACATAGGCATTTTGTAGTTCCATTAGTGCATTATTTGCCGATTTATAATGAGAATTATATTATATATATTTATTTATTTTTCTAGAACATGTACCCTTTTTTCCAAGAGAATATCAAAATACTACGTCTTTTCTCTTTGATTCCCTGGAATTGACTGCTACTCTATATTTTTCCGTCATTCATTTTCAAAGTTGACATCGTTCCGTCATAAAGAAACATAAATCGTTAAAAGAGCATATGTATGATATGAAAATAAATTAGGTGGTTTACGAAATGCCACAACTTTTCCATACAAATGTATTCCCAGGAGCCTGGAAAATGCTTCTAGACAATAAAATGTTTGCAATTGGTTCGTAAAAAAACTAAATGATAAAGGGGGCGGGGCGTAGCTACAACAAACCTTGATATTTGTAGAAACATTTTTTTTTCTAAAAGCATTTTCCGATGGAGGAAACGGGGGAATACATTTGTATGAAAAAGTGCACCCCGCGTTCCCTCTTAATATTTTCTAAGTAGATTCTCGTGCTGCCAAAACGCTGTAATCTATTATTCATAAAAGCTGGTACGCAGATTATGCGTCGAAAGGCATTTACGAAACATTTCCGCGCCTTTCTAGCTCCAAGGCGTTTAGTAAAAACAACCCAGATGGTTGCCTTATTCGTGCATTCCATTCCATTTACCCCCGACGCAAAAAGAAGGGGTTTTATAATTTTGATGTATGTATCTGTTTGTCTGTCTGTAGCAACGTGCCCAAACGGATCTTTATACAGTACGTAGTAACGAACGAGTACAACTAATTACTCATAGACAAAAATATGACTTGTAAATTTTTTTTTACCAAAAATCATTGATTTATTTATTTATCTCAATGCCAATAAGTATTTGATCAATTGATTTAAGTTTTCTTAAGGTACACAGCGTCCTGCGTGCGCGATCTAGGCGGCGATCAGATAGCGCAGTAGTATTTGTACCGACTTGTTCACACCAAACGTGATCAGAAAACAATTGAAAAGTACTGAGATCGCGCCCGCAGATCACAGAACGCCGCGGTGTGGCCGTACCTTTATAGGTGTCGTATACGAGAGTGTTCTTAGCTTTGATTCATAAAAATGTCTTTGCCGTTTTTAGGCTTAAACATTCCAAATCGACAAGTTTTTGGTTCAACAGCAAACAATGAAATATTATTGGTTTTGATAAAAAAAAAACATATGATGTAGTTCAAGAAACATTGTTTATTATTTAATGGTTCGAAACATAATATTTACGACTTTGCTCGATCATAATTCGATTTTGTGGTAAAAGGTAACAGGACAAGCAAGACGCTCGCCTGATGGTCAGAGATGACGTCTACCTATAACAAATACAGTAGCATGCAAAATTCTGATCTGCCAGAATTTTGCATGTCACTGCACTGCTGCACTGCGCCTGTTACCTTGAGAAATAAAGATTTTGACTGTCTCATGCCATGTAATTTCACTGGACACCTTGTCGTTTCAACCGAAAAACATTCCTATTTTAGGGCTGAAAATTAATTGGCAAAGTGGTGGTACCACCCCAGGCTGACTAGCAGAAGCCCTACCATCTACAAAGAAACCCACCACAACAAAAATCTACGCAAAACAAAGAAATTTAACTCGTTTTTTGGATATAACTATAAGTATATAAAACTCTGATTCACAAAAAAATATGCCAAAAAATAGGAAATGAAGTTTAAAAGAAAATGTAATGGATAGTTTTTTCAAAATAGTCCTTATTTTTTGACATAATTTTATATAACAAAGCGGCCAGCGCGCCTCACTTCAGTAACCCACGAGGTGTCTTCGAGGTAGGACCTGAGTCACGTTTGCTAGCTAGCTGACAGTTCCCCGCTACGAGATCGGAATATCCGTCACGGGTATCGCTAAATACCTACTGCACTGAACTATAGTGGCCTTAAGACTCAAAGCTTTTATCTTGTTAACGACGCTATGAGATCAATTTTTATAGTTCTGATCAATTTGAAATATTGGTATCTTCTTACTTCAAAGATATTGTAAGAACATGATAGCATTGACCTGATGCTGAGGCATCTCCTAAAAAATGCAGAATACTCTACTCCTCAACAACTTACAGCAAAAATGTTTGGGCTCATTGGAATGGTCTGAATGGACATAATTATACATATATCAGTCTGGGGTAGTTTTACATTTTTAATTCAAGTATTAGGACCATCGATATAAATAAGTAGATGCGCTACTCACTCTTATGCCACGTAAACAATAAAAAGTAACTAGAAACAACTACATAAAAACACGCATTTCTAATGTCGAACTTGATGTGCATGAAGAACAGAGGAAGGCATTGTTGCTAATTATTTAAATAGATCTGCTATATTCTGCATTAAATTCTGAACGTGCTACTCAAACATCAGTTCGATTCTGACTAAGGTGGTAAGGTTATTAGGAGCGGGGTACCTTATCTCCCTTATCTAATACTATAAGAATCTTTGTCCTGACATACTGACTGACTGACTGACTGACAGACAATGTACAGCCTAAACCACTGGTCGTAAAGACTTGAAATTTGGAGGGTATATTTGTCTTAGTACGTAAGGGAATTAAAAATCACCCCTTTAGGGGATGAAATGGGGGTTCAAAGTTTGTATGGAGAAACGATATGTTCTATCCGAAACTTCGCACAAGTGCTTCAGTAAAAAAATAAGTATATACGTGTTTCAGATTTTTTTGAAATGCCACTCTTAAGAGGGTGAAATGGGGTAACAATGTCTGAAAAATAATATTGTTTCGGATTGCGCTGAAATATGGCAGGCAGATAGTTATTACGACGTTAGTTCCATCTGATAAATCTAATATATAAAATTCTCGTGTCACAGTTTTCGTTGCCATACTCACATTTTGATGAAATTTTTTGTGCTTATCCGGTATCTATGAGAATCGGCCAACATCTATTTTTCATCCCCCTAAATGTTAGGTTAGTAGTTAGTTGTAGTGTAGTTAGGTCCACCCCTAAATTTTTTATTTATTTTTTAAACAAAATTTTTAATTTCTATTTTTTTATGATACAACATACAAAAATACATACAATCCTCAATTTTCACCCTTCTACGATCAACCCTTATTTTTTAATAGCCATTTATTTATATGGCAAAACAACGTTTGCCGGGTCAGCTAGTGATTTTATAAAATTCACCCCTAAAGGAGATGAAATGGGGGTTCAAAGTTTGTATGGAGAAACAAGATTAGATAGTTTTTGTTTTCGAAACTTTTCACAAATGCTTCAATAAATACATTAGTAATAACGTTTTGCAGGTTTTTTCGAAATTCAACCCCTGAGAGGGTGAAATGGGGTAACAAAGTGTGAAAATCAATATTGTTTCGTATTGCGCTGAAATTTGACATGCAGATAGTTATTAAGACGTAAGTTACTTCTGAGAAATAATTTTCTAAAATTCACCCTTTAAGGGGACGAAACAGGGGTTCAAAGTGTGTAAGGAGAAATAAGATAAGATAGTTTTTTCTATTCGAAACTTCACAAAAAAGCTTCAGTAAATGAATAAGTAAATACATGTTTCAGGCTTTTCCGAAATTCCACCCCTAAGAGGCTGAAATGGGGTAAGAAAGTCTGAAAATCAATATTTTTTCGGATTGCGCTGAAATTTGGCATACAGGTGGTTATTATGACGTTAATATCAGCTAAGAAAGGATTTTCTAAAATTCACCCCTTATAGGGATGAAACGGGGGTTCAAAGTTTCTATAGAGAAACAACATTAGATAGTCTTTTTTATTCGAAACTTCACACAAGTGCTTCAGGACATAAATAAGTAAACACGTATTTTAGGTTTTTTCTAAATTCCACCCCTAAGAGGGTTTTTTTTTTTTTTTTTTTTTTTTTTTTTTATACGTTATAGGCTAGCGTTTGACCACTATCTCACCTGTTGGTAAGTGATGATGCGGTCGAAGATGGTAAGCACGCTAGGCCTAGAATGGGAACTGGCTCTCAAGGATAGCTGCCGGAACACATTAGATGTTTCGTGACAGATTTTCTAACTTGAGGGTGGTAGCTGGCCAGGCGGACACCAGATAGTGTCCTACCACCATGCGGGGTTTGTTGGTTTTTTAACGATGTTTTTCTTTCACCGGAGGGCCACTGTGAAGAGCGCACATACATTTTTCGATGGAAAAATGCATTGGTGCACGGCGGTTTGAACTTGGTACCTCTGGCATCAAAGGCAAGCGTTCTCCCGATTGCGCCACCGGGCCCTCATTGCGCCACCGGGCCCTCGAAATCGGGCCGGTGAAATGGGGTAACAAAGTCTGAAAATCAATATTGTTTCGGATTGCGCTGAAATTTGGCATGAAGATTAGAAGAAGAAGAAGAAGAAGTTATTTTGACGTAGGTATCCACTAAGAAAAGATTTTTCAAAATTCACTCTTTAAGGGAATGAAACGGGTGTTCAAAGTTTGTATGAAGAAACAATATTTGATAGTTTTTTCAATTCGAAACATCACACAAGTGCTTCAGTAAATAAATAAGAAAATACGTGTTACAGGCTTTTTCGAAATGCCACCCCAAAAAGGGTGAAGTGGGGTAACAAAGGCTGACATCAATATTGTTTCAGATTGCGCTGAAATTTGCCATGCAGATGGTTATTTTGACGTAGGTAACGGACGTAGGACGTAGGCTAAGAAAAGATTTTTCAAAATTCACTCTTTAAGGGGATGAAATGGGGCTCAAAGTTTGTATGGAGAAACAATATTATATACGTTTTTAGGGTTCCGAACCCAAAGGGTACCAACGGAACCCTATTACTGAGACTCCGCTGTCCGTCTATCTGTCTGTCTGTCTGTCTGTCCGTCTGTCACCAGGCTGTATCTCATGAACCATGATAGTTAGACAATTGAAATTTTCACAGATGATGTATTTCTGTTGCCGCTATAACAACAAATACTAAAAACATAATAAAGTTAAAAATTAAAGGGCGTCCCAATACAAGAAACGTGTTTTTTCGGCATTTTACTATAACGCCATCTATGAATGTTTGACTGTATTAATTATATTAATTACCTATGTGTTAACTTTCACTTAGTTGGCGTTAGCGTTCGTTGTACTGAATAAGCACGCGGCTCCTGTTATAATTATTGTTAGGAATGGACATGGTAATTTAATAATATCTGGATGAACGAGCTTTGCTCGCAATTTTTTGTTTGGTAAATCGTGTTTTACGTAATTTTTTGGCTCATAATTATAGTCTTCTTACAAAAGAACAAACTTGGAAAAAATAATCATCTCGTCTGGACTCGAACCGGGATCCTTCTGATCGCTATCCTATCGATCTCCCACTGAGCTATCGTAACGATTGTAGCAATGGCGAAATTTACCTTCATATTCTAAGTATATTGTAGGAGTTTTTCATTACCAGAAAACAGGGATAAAACAACATTTTCTGAAAATGAAAACATAGCTTGATCGATTTATCAATTTATTACAAGAAACGTGATTTCTTTCAGCATTTTAGCTCGATTTTATAAAATATTGTAGTGTGGTACGGAATCGGAACCCTACGAGTGCAAGTCCTACTTACACTTGGCCAGTTTATTTCTATTCGAAACTTCGCACAAGTACTTCAGTAAATAAAAGAAATTCAGAAATGCCACCCCTTATTGGGTGAGGTGGGGTTACAAAGTCTGAAATCAATATTATTTCGGATTGCGCTGAAATTTGGCATGCAGATATTTAGTTTGACGTAGGTAAAGAAAGGATTTTTCAAAATTCACTCCTTAAGAGGATGAAAGAGGGGTTCAAAGTTTAAACCGATTTGGCTTTTACTTATTTGATGTATTTTATGATAGAATGGTTTTTACAAAATAAAAGTTTTAAGTAAATAAAAGAAGTCTTTAACGCGGGCATAGCCGCGGGGAACTTCTAGTTTTATATATGTAATGATGATTAGGACTCTATAAATGGAGGGTAGAGGTGAAGAGGATAATCTCTGTGAATGGAAAGATTCTGGTTGTTTTTTGAACTAGTATTATTTATTAAAACAGTTCATGGAACAGTTCATGGCACGTAAATTTGACTGTATCTCTCTTTCTCTCCCTCTTTATTTTCTTAGCCTAACATTTTACATTATAACAAATTATCCTGCTTTTTGTTTGTTAAAATGTACTTGTTTGTGTCTGCGTATTTGCGAGACGGAGGGAAAATGAGTGCGAGAGGCTTTTTGTTTTGAGAAGGCCCGAATTTCCTTAGGTAAAGTACGTTTTCCTTATATTTATTTAAATAAAATGTTGACGCATACAAACTAAATTTTAAAACCTGAGCAGTTTTTAGGGTTCCGTAGTCCTGACAAGGAACTTATAGTTTCGTCATGTCCGTCTGTCTGTCTGTCCGAGGTTTTACTAAGAGACCGCTAATAGTAGAAAGCTGTAATTTTGTGGGGGTATGTAAATAAATGACGCCGACAAAGTGCTGAAATAAAATTTTGAAAACTATTTTTTTTTAGGGTAGCTCCCCTATATGAGAAGTGGGGATGAATCAGTATGGGAAGGTAGACGTAGTTGTACATTTTAAATCTTTGAGTCAGTCGGATGCATGAGTCTGTTAAAAGAAAAAAAAAGAAATATTTCTTACAAAGTAGATAAGGCGAATGGTTGCGCGAGCGCAGCAAGCGCTATTATTGCGCAAGGGAAGCGAGCGCAAAAAATGTTTACGACTTTATATGACCTTAACAGTTTTATGACCCCATAACCTTTAATAAGTCACTATAGAGGACTCCAAGGTTGAACTCGATATCCTGTGTAGTAAAAGTCATTAATCATTATGGTTAGGGTATACCAAGTTGTGCTGTTTTAGTGTTTGCCAAAATAAAAGTGCCCTATGTCCTACTATGCTCTACTGACTATCTTTGTACAAAATTTCAGCTGAATCGATTAAGCCGTTTATCAAATATGACGTCACACATTTACAAAATTCAATAAAAAAAATGTAGATATCCAGACTTTTCTGCGAGAAAAAAAAATCCCATGTCCTTGTATGTTCAATTGACTATCTTTCAACAATCTGACAAAGGTTCAGCTGAATCGGTTTAGCTGTTTAGCTGATAAGACGTCACACGCTTACAAAATCCAATAAAAAAAATCTCGACACCCAAACTCGACTGCCAAAAAAAAAATTATACTATGCCCTTCTTTGACTGATTGACTGTCTTTGCACAAAATGTCATACATTCAATTAAATCGGTCTAGTGGTTTTATCCGAGAAGAGATCTAATGTTTACAAAATTCAATTAAAAAGGCTGGTTACCCAGACTCTACACAAAAGTATCCTGTATTCTTATTTTGTCCTATGAACTGTCTTTATTCAAAACAGACGTTCGCATTCAAAATTTTGGTGTTGATCTCTAAGACCAGCGGATTAGGCTGCACGTTGATATATCAGTCAGTTAATCAAACAAATGCGTAACGGATAATTTTGGAAAAACTGTGAAACACGTGTCTCATAATTTTAATTGAAGCGTATGTGTAGATATTTTCAAGTCCATCGCGCCAGAGAATAAAATGTTGTACAGAAAATTAAACTTATCATTTCACCTACTTAGGGGTGGAATTTCGAAAAAACCCTTTCATAGTTGATAGCATCACTTCATAAAAAACACCCTCTATATGTTATGTCTTTTATACCAGCTGATTATGTTACAATTTGATATATCAGTCAGCTATTTAGCCAGACTAACGCATGAGGGATGATTTTGGAAAAAACTGTGATACATGTGTCTTAAATATTATATCATTATACCAACTTTCGAGATAATCTAGCGATCGGACCCAGAGAATAAAAAAAAAATACAGAAAATGTAACCTTACATCATACTCTCTTAGGGGTGGAATCTCAAAAAACTATTTCATATTGGATACTTGCACTTCACAAAGAATTCACCTTTCAAATATCATGTCTCTAGGAGCAGTGGTTTAGGCAGTGCGTTGTTATATCAGGTAGTCATTTAGTCAGTCAGAAAAACAAGTGGGGGATGATTTTGAAAAAACTGCGACACCCGTAACTCGTTATTTTTATTAAAGAGTACGTGTACCAATTTTCGAGACGATTGACCCAGAGAATAAAAAGTTTCATAGAAAGTTCAACCCTTCATTTCACCCACTTAGGAGTGGAATTTTGAAAAATCCTTTCTTAGTGGATGCCTACACTTTACAAAGAACACACCCTCCAAATTTCAAGTGTCTAGGATAAGTGATTTGGGCTGTGCGTTGATATCTCAGTCAGTCAGTCAGTCAGGACTTTGAATTTTATATATATAGAAGACTAGCTATTACCCGCGGCTTCGTTATCTCGTTCGTTATTTGTGTCTTTATGACCATTGAGGTCTAGATCGATGATCTCTTAGGCCAAGTCACCATAGATGACCCTCAAAGTCGAACTCAATATCCTCTATTGTTAAAGTCATGAATCATTTTGGTTAGGTATACGAAGTTGTGCTATTTAAATGTTTGACTCAATACAACAGTTCCTGAAACATTTCTTACAAAATAAATAAGGTGAATAGCTGCGCAAGCGTAGCGAGCGCTATTATTGGGCGAGTGAACATTTTTTATGACTTTTTATAACCCCGATAGTTTAATGACCTAATAATCAAGTCAATATAGATGACTCTTAGGACGAACTCGATATCGTCTATTGGTAAAATCATTAATCATCACTTGGTACTTGGTAAACCTAATCAAGGTCATTATGATTATTGAAGGTTGTACTGTTTCAATTTATGACTCGTTTTGATGGATGTGGCTATTAAAATACAAAAGTTGCTGAAATGTTTCCTACAAAGTAGATATAACAAATTCTTGCGCGACCGGAGCGAGCGCTATTACTGCGAGAGAGTAGCAAGCCCTATCACTGCGAAACTGCTGAAAATTTTTTACGATTTTTTATGACCCTGACAGTTTTTATGACCTACTAAGTCAACACCAATGACACAAAGGTTAAACTTGATATCCACTTATTTAAAGGTTATTATATATTATGATAATTGAAGGTTGTACTGTTTCAATTTATAAACTCGTTTTGATGCATGTGGCTATTAAAATACAAAAATGCTGAAATATTACCTACAAAGTAGATAAAACAAAATTTTGCGCGAGCGTAGCGAGCGCGAAACTTTGTACATCTTTTTATGATTCTGACAGTTTTTATGACCTACTAAGACAACACCGATGGCCCTAAGGTTAAACTTGATATCCACTTATTTTAAGGTAAAAATTATTATAATTATTTAAGGTTGAACTGTTCCAAATATAACTCGTTTTGATGAATGTGGCTATTAAAATACAAAAGTTCCTGAAATATTACCTGTAAAGATAAAACAAATGTTTGCGCAAGCGTAGCGAGCAATATTACTGCGCGAGTGTAGCAAGCGCTATAATTGCGCGAGCAAAGCGAGCGCGAAAAATTTTTACGACCTTTCATGACCCTGACAGTTTTTATGACCTGCTAAGTTAACATTGATTATAAATGTCTGCGCGAGCGCAGCGAGCGCTATCAAAGCACGAGCGAAGCGAGCGCAAAAAAATTTTACGTCCTTTTATGACCCTGACAGTTTTTATGACTTACTAAGTCAAGACCGATGACCCTAAGGTTAAACTTGATATTCACTTATTATAAGGTAAAGAATCATTATGATTATTGAAGGTTGTACTGTTTCAATTTAAAAACTCGTTTTGATGCATGTGGCTATTAAAATACAAAAAATGCTGAAATATAACCTACAAAGTAGATAAAACAAAGTTTTGCGCGAGCATAGCGAGCGCTATCAATGCGCTATTAAAGGTTGTATTGTTTCTATTAATGGCTTCGATTTGATGCATGTGGCTATTAAAATAAAAATGCTGAAATATTACCTGCAAAGAAGATAAAAGAAACGTTTGCGCGAGCGTAGCGAGCTGTGGCTATAATAATACAAAAAATGCTGAATGACCCTGACAGTTTTTGTAACCTACTAAGTCAACACTGATGACCCTAAGGTTAAATGTGGCTGGTAAAACACGAATGTTTTTGGAATACTTCCCACAAAGCAGATAAAACACGTTGGGCAAGCAAAGCCATCGCGTAAATTTTGATGACTTTTAATGACCCTGACAGTTTTATGGCCTAATTAAGGCACTTATTAAGTTTAGTCATTATAGATGAACCTAAGGTCAAACTTTTATGATTATGCAAACTCTATGTAAAGTTAACAAAAAATATAGGCACCCGCACTTAACTGCCAAAAAAAGGATTCTTTGCCCTATTAAATATCTTTGTACAAAATTTCATCAGAATCGGTCAAGCCGTTTGGCCGAAAAGAGGCCACACATTAACAAAATTCCATAATAAAAATATAAACAGCCGAAATTTCCACACAAAAAAAAAGTATTCGTTGTCCTTGTGTATTTTTGACTGTCTGTGCACACAATTTCAGCTTAAATGGTTAACCCGTTTGACCGAGAGTAGGCCACACATTTACAAAGTTCACTTTAAAAATTCTGGACACCTGGACTCGGTTGCCAGAAAAAAAGTATCCTATGTGATTCTATGCAAAACGAACTGTAATATGTATAAAATTTCAGCTGAATCGGTCAAGCTATTGAGCTGATAAGAGGCCACACATTCACAGAATTCAATAAAAAAAATCTAAACACTCAGACTCGATAGCCAAAAAAACAGTATCCGATATCCTATTCTGCTCTATGAACAGTGTACGGTCCGCACACCCTGGCTTGGTGATATTCTAAGTAATCTAATAATCAGTAAAACTCTGAGATAAATTTTAACTGATATATTAAAGAAAACTTATGATATTGATGAAATGATAATGAGACGCGAGGTATGAACGATTACCGAACGCGAACTGGTTTGCTGCTAATGATTGCTGGCGATCGACGTGATTAAAGTGCTTGTAGCACACAAATTAAGTAGGACAGTGTACGTGCTCGTACATCCTCCCGGGCCAGAAATTGAGGATGGGATGCTATCAACATTGATAGGTGAATGACGTGAGTATTACAAGGTGATAGAACAATATGTTTTCTTAAAATTAGATGATTGTCTTTGATTGCTATGATAGGATTAGACGTATTATTTAAAAAAAATATAAAGTACGATCAACTTTCTTGATATTGAATAATACGGGTGAACTAGCTTTGTTTGAGAAACGCGCATTACACGAATTGTCTTCTACCTCGCTACCAACACAGCACTGATTCACTGCACTCTCACTGACACATCTAACCGTAGTAGGAGGCTTGAAGCTAGTTTCTCTAAGCTCTATGTCTGCTGCACGCGCTGGCGGAGACGGCGCCGCCGCGGGCGCACCCGGCGACGCTGCTCGCGCCCGCCGGCGGCACCAAACCAGGACCCCGATCCCGATGACGGCCGTAAAAAACAACAAATAGATGACGACGTAGTGATGAACGTCATGATATGATACTTGATCTGTCATCACTCCAGCGGATGCGCTTTCTTTCAGTTGCTTTATCTGACTGTCGATTTTTTCAAAATACTGTTGATTTTCTGAGTATATCGATTGATTTTCGACTGTTGAGGCTGGCATTGAAAAGTTTAGAAGGTTATTTATTGGAGGAATTGCGATTTTGATAACGTCGGCTTCCTCTTGTAAAGTGTTTGACTGAGTTTTGTGAGCATAAATTGTAATAAAGTTTGTTTTGATAATGCATTCATCGCTTATTTTAATAATTCCATTCTTATGTAATTGTTCAGTGGTAATCTGATGCTCACATATGATACGTACAGAGCAATGATCGCAACATGAATACAAAAACGTATTTTCCGTACTCAGCGCATTCCAAGAATCTATACAGGGTGGCGTCATAGTTTGACATTGATTTGGAAACTGACTTGGGACACACAGCTTTTCTTCTGATTTCATTTGATGCATTGGCTGTTTTAAAGGACATAAATGAGAGCCCTGATCGAACTCGACACAATTTTGTAAGTCTCTCTCAGTGACGGGTACATAAGAGTCCTTCTGTAGATTAACTGCAACGTAATCTGATATTGGTACAAAGCTGGTTATTTTATTCTCAATTTGCTGTGGGATTGGTATAAGTTTGTAAAGTTCGAAGTTATCTCTGCTCACTAAAGGTATTCTTATCTCATATATGATGAACTTATTCGAAGCTCTTGCCTTCACGGAGAGAAGGTGGTACATCTTGGATACATCTGACTGAAGGTTAGACAAGGGCAATGTCAAGTCTCTTGATAAGGATCCAGTGATAATGTTTATCTCGTCTCGTAATTGCTCTGGAGTAAGGAGATGAAAGTTGAACTTACCAGCGTAGACGTTTGTTAACGAATCGATAATAGTTTTTTGAAGGCTTATTAAGTTCGCTAGTAAGCCGTGTGCAATAACTGATGACAAAGTGAAGTCACATGAATTTGATATTAGTTGTAGGTTATCAATCTGTTGTTTCAGTGATGTTTCTATATTGTTCAAATGCTGGTTGAAAAGCTTACTTTGTTTATCTATAGAAGTTTCCACTCTTTTGATAAGATTAAATTCTCCCTCGACTACTGAAGTCTGATTCTTCCACAGTGACGCTAAATGTTTTTCATTCTGTCTGATGGTCTCAATGTCTAGTTCGTACTGTTCTGCGAAATCCTGATCGAGTACGCCGAATAGTTTGTTTGCTACGAACCCGACACCGTTGATAAGGCCGCGCGGTAGTCGCGTGCGCGCGCTCCGTGTGAACTGCTTACCGAGCAAAATACTATTGTAATGCTCGAGTTCATTAAGCCCATGATGTAATTGGAGAAGTATTATATCACATTGTGATATCTTTTTATTATATTGATTGTTACATACACCGTCTAAATGATTTATATATTTTTCAAGTAGTTTCGTGCTTTGCCAATAAGGGGTCATGTCGTAGTAAATTACTAGCTTCCATTGATCTCGTTCCAGGTGAATATTAGTGATTCGATCGAAGTAAAATCCTTGGCTGTTATTTAGTTTTGATATTTCATATTTGCTATGTACGGGCGTTGCCAACATAAATAGAAATATGAATAGCATGTAGGCAATACTATACAGACTTGGACTGGTTTTCTTCGAACGATGTATAACCGAGGAGGATATTTTTTCTTGTTTCTGTTGAAACTGACTGTCTTGCTCGACTGTCTTGCTGTCGTTTACTGGTAACTTGGAGACTTTAGTAATTGGTCTTTTTATCTCACCACTCTTGGTTTTTAGGCTGACCACGCGTACGTAGCCATCTTTGCCTGGATGTAATGCTACAATTCTTCCTAAGGCCCATTTTCCTGAAGGAAGATTGGCGTCGTTAATGATGACGACGTCATTGATATTGAGATTTTCTTTACATTGACGCCACTTGCTGCGCGCTGACAGCTGGCATAGATACTCTGATTGCCACTTCTTCCACACATCTTCAAATATTTTTTGAGTGAGTTGCCATCTAGTTCTCTGATCTCTTTCAGTTTCACAGATTGTTAAAGTGGGACCACTAGCTAGAAAGTGAGCTGGAGTCAGATAATCTAAGTCTTCGGGGTCTCAGTTAACTGACACAAAGGTCTTGTGTTTAAACAAGCTTCTAACTGAGCTAGCAAGGTAGAGTATTCCTCGAAAGTCAACTTCTGTTCGCCGACAACTCTCTTTAGGTGATATTTGAGGCTCTTCACTGCTGCCTCCCAGAGACCTCCTGCGCTAGGCCATCCTGGAGCGTTGAAGTGCCACTGGATTTTCATATCCGTGATTGATTTATAAAAATTGCAGTCCAATGTTGCTTGAAGATCTAGATATTCTCTGTTGAGAATCTTATTTGCGCCTACGAAGTTTGTACCATTATCACTATAAATATCATTAGGAGCTCCTCTTCGAGCAACCATTCTACGTAAAGCTGCCAAAAATGAGGCTGAGGATAGGTCAGACACCAGTTCAAGGTGCACAGCCTTGGTCACCATACACACAAATACCGCTATATAGCCCTTACTTGATTTTATACCTCGTCCTTTACTTGACTTGACGTCCACAAATCCAGTGAAGTCGACACCTGTTTTTTGGAAAGGTCTGCTACACGTGGTTCGAGCAGCAGGTAAGTCACCCATAATCTGTTCCTGTTTAACAGGGTCGTGACGTCTGCATTTGACGCACCCTCGCAGTTGTTTCTTTACAGTTTTACTCCCTCCTACGATCCAATATCTCTTTCTTAAAAATGCTAATGTAAGTCTAGCGCCACCGTGATATGAAGCTTTATGAGATTGATCGATTAAAAGCTCTGCTAAGCGACTAGACCCTGATATGATAATCGGATGTTTCATGTCGTGAGGTAAGCTTGTATTTTTGAGCCGTCCGCCTACTCGAATGATTCCATTTTCATCGATAAATGGATTCAACTGTGATAATTTGCTCTTAGGGTGTACCTGGTTGTTCCCATTGATACTTTTTATTTCTTTTGAATAGTCAAAATGCTGGGCTTGTCTGATAATTATATTTTCTGAATTGTTTAGTTCTGATATTGATAGGTAAGCCAGTTTGTTGTCACACTTTTTGATAAATCTGAACATCCATGATACAATTCGAATAACTTTGTTAATAGAACTATGATTCGAAAGCAGTTGATAAATTATACTCTTATCCAAATCTTGTTCAGTGACAATTTTTACATGACAAACTTTCTTCATTTCCTGATCGGTGATAAATTCAGGCTCCGCATTGTCCATCGAAGTTTGGTAGCCAGGATGGTCCCTGCCACCACAAGCTATGCTTAGCTAATTGTGAGGCTGTTAATCCACGGCTGGCACAGTCCGCCGGGTTTTCCTCTGATTTAACATAACGCCAACATGTTGATGACATTACACTCGTGATATCACGTACTCTGTTTGCGACGAAGGTCTTCCACCGTGCTGCATCCCCATTGAGCCATCCTAGGACAATCATAGAATCGGACCATCCGTACGTTTTTATTTCGTGAGTACTCAAGCACTGTTGTACTTTACGCACTAACTTTGATAGAAGATGAGCAGCGCTTAACTCCAACCGAGGAAGAGTGATGTTTTTTCCACATGGCACGATCCTTGTTTTAGCGACCAATAATGTTACAATAGGCTGTTTACCTCGATTTATTTTACAATAAATAACGCAAGCGTAGGCTTTTATCGATGCGTCACAAAAACCGTGTAACTCAATGACGTCACGTTCCTTTGTTGATAGCCACCTCGGTACTTGCAGTTTATTTATGTTTTCGATGTCATTCTTGACAGAGATCCATTCTGATAAAATGTTCTCTGGTAGTGGGTCATCCCATTTGATTGCGGCTAACCATACCATTTGGAATATTATTTTAAATTTAGTCGATATCGGTGCCAACCAACCGAGCGGATCAAATAATTTTGATATTGCTGATAAAAGTGATCGTTTTGTTTCCTGCTCAGTAGTAGGTACAATCTTTGATTGGAACATAAAAATGTCCTGCTGATGATTCCAGCTAAGCCCCAGTGTTTTAGATGTTTCCAATAGTTTGAAATCAAAGCTTTCTTGCTCAGAATTATTTTTGCTGGATTCTGATAACTCCGGGACATTTGATTTCCATTTTCTTAGGTTGAAACCAGCCGATTTTAATAGACTGATAAGATCTTCACGCAATTGTTTTGCTGTTGATATCTGATGAGATCCATGAACTAGGTCATCCATGTAAAATGAATTTTCAAGAACATCGGCTGCATTCTGATAATTTGACCTCTCATCTGATGCTAATTGCCGAAGGGTCATCATTGCTAAGAAAGGGGCAGCTTTAGTTCCATATGTCACTGTCGTCAGCTGCCATTCTTTGATAAATTGATTTTCTGAATCTCGCCAGATGATTTTTTGTAGTTTTTGATCTAGTGGATTAACAAAAATATGTCGGAACATCTTTTCAATGTCTGCAGTGTAAGCGAATTGATATTGTCGCCATTTGATGATGAGAGACTGCAGGTCTTGCTGGAGATTTGGTCCACATTTCATCACGTCATTCAAGCTGTAGCCTGACGATGTTTTAGCTGACCCGTTAAAAACGACTCTAAACTTTGTAGTTGATGATTCAGTCCGTTCTATCCCGTGGTGAGTGAGATAAAAATCGGGTTTGGCGCTATTTGTAGTGGGAATCATGTGGCCCATATATTGGTATTCTTTTATAAACGACTTATAGTTTTCCTCCATTTGATGATTTTTTGCAAACTTTCGTTCTAATGATTTAAGCTGTGCAACGGCTCTATTTTTTGATAAACCTAGATTCTTTTCATATTTAGCTTTAAGTGGCAACCGAACTTCATACCGGCCGTCTTCTCTTCGAGTAGTTGTGTTTTTATAGTATTGGATGCACTCTTGATCTTCTGTTGATAAATCTGATTCTTCCGCAATGTCCTCGACTTCCCAAAACCTTTGGATCTCGTCTAAATTATTGATTACCACGTTACATTGCAGTGTTCGTGCGCACCCACTCAAAATCCATCCTAAACGCGTGTTTTGCGCAATAGGAGAATAGCTATGATCACCTCTACAAATTCCTTCTAATAAAATCAAAGAATAGATATCGGCTCCGAAAAGAATATCGACTGGACGGCTGACGTTGAATTTTGGATCTGCTGAAGTGATATGGTCCAGGTATGACCAATTTGGCTTCATAAAAGAGTAACTTGGCAGATTCTTGATCAGATTTTTCATGATAAGAACATCAGTTGCAAACTCAAAGGTGGAATAATTTGATTTACATTTTATGTTGATAGATCCTTTGCAGTTTGATTGCTTTGTGCCTATGCCAGTTATAACTCCTTGACATCTTTGGCGTGGTAATCCCAGCAACTGTGCTGCATTTTCAGTAATAAGAGATGTTTGTGAACCCTGATCTAAAAGTGCGCGCAAGTCTATGTATGACCCAGTTGATGTTTCAACCCTGATCAGCGCTGTTGCTAAGAGTATTTCCGGTATTTCAGTTTGCAGTGATACGTGCGAACTCCGCACTGTGGGCTGCTGCCCTGATTTAGGTGTGCTGACGTTCGCGTTGCTTGAAGTCGAGGTCGCGGCCTCGTTGTCATGCTGAGTAAAGGCCTTATGCAAAAGAGTATTGTGTGCTTGATTACACTCACGGCAGCGTTTTTCAGAAATACACTGATTTCCATAGTGACAATATAGACAGTTTTCGCACAGTTTCAGTTTCTCAATTAGTCTTCGTTTTATAATCGGGGTCATCTCTTTAAACTTATTGCAATTAAAAATTCCGTGATTATTTGTTTTACAAATTGCACATTTATAATATTTTGTTGTATAAACATTTTTGTAGTTGGTTGCTTGCGCAGTATTACGTCCGTACGAAGTCTGATTCATGTTAAAATTACTGTTGGAAAATTGATGATTTTTGCGATTTGATTTTTGCTCAGGTTTTCTACGAGAAGTTTCTAGTGTCGTGAAAGTCTTCTCTAAAAATGATAAAAAATCTCCGAGCCTTGGTACCTCCTTGGGCTCATTTACTGATATGAGGTATTCGTTGAGGGTTTCCGAGTCCAGCTTCTGGCTCATGAGATAAACGATAAGAGGGTCCCACGATGTTACGTCTACTCCTAAGTTCTTGATAGCGTTGAGACTTTCGCGAGTAACGTCGTGGAGTTTCTTAATGTGATTTAGAGATACATGCTGAATTGTTGGGATGTTGAACATTAAGTCGAAATGCGAACTTAAAATAAGGCGCTTGTTGTTATACCTATGATTAAGTAGTTCCCAACTGATAGCATAGTTGTCCGATGATATAGTCAAATGCTGAATCAATCTCTCTGCTTCGCCTCTCACTTTTGCTTTCAAAAATTGCATTTTTTGAGCGCTGGACAAAGTCGGATTCGCATGTACAGATTCAGTAAAAAGATCTTTGAAACTGGACCATTGATGATAGTTGCCAGAAAATGTTGGTATTTCCATTTTAGGCGTCAATTTCTCTCTATGTGCAACCGACCACATCTTCTTATTGATAGCTTTTACTATATCATTAAACCTTTTCTCTGTTTCGAAGAAATGCGACTCATACTCCTGGCTTTTGTGACCAGATTCACTATCCAGCTCCCAATGAAGGCTATCGATTGTAGTCCAACGAGACTGAATGTTACGTAGTAAATTATCAAATTCCCATCTTTCTGATATTAAATCTAAATCGATGTTAGAGATGGTATGTTCAAAAGCCTTGAAGTTGCTATGTTGCTTTCGAAGCATTTCATCGGTCTTGCTGTTGCTACCCCGAGCTTGAGACGGAACTTCAAGCCCTGGAGTACCCGGAACCGACACGAGGGTCGCGGGTTTGATAATAGGAGTCGAAGGCTTGAAAATATCATCCTTCGGCATTGTATAGTTCTCAATGACTGCTCTAATATGGGTATATCTTTCCCCGATTTGCTCAAATTGATTAGTGATAAAATAGGAATGAGACTTAATACCAAATCCACACAGTTTGAGATGATTAGCCTGATATTCACTCCAATAACCATCTAGAGTGTCTAATCTTCGCTTGATATAATCCGAAGTTTTCCTCTCAGATCCATCTTTCTTAAAATTCGAATAGAGTTGTTCGAATCCCGTAGATATTTGCTCTTGAATGGATAGCAAGTCTTCCATGCTCGACATTTTTATAAAAAATGATAAATGAAGTAAAATGGAAAGATCTTACTCGATATTTGGCGATACTGGAGTGCGGCTTGATCCGTCCACGCTCAGTGGTAGCTGTTGCTACTCTGCTGCTTTAGAAATCGCAAGCCGGCCTGGCTTACGTCTCCTTGTTGGTAGCTGTTGCTGCCCGTTGATAAAATAGAGTGAGCTGTTGCCCACGATGATAATTCCACTTGTAAATGGTTGCCCTCACTTGTGTCACAGAACCACGTAAGTAGGTCACGATTCACTGAGTCACTCGCGAGGTTGATATATCAGTCTTAAAATTTTAAAAAAAGGATGTACGGTCCGCACACCCTGGCTTGGTGATATTCTAAGTAATCTAATAATCAGTAAAACTCTGAGATAAATTTTAACTGATATATTAAAGAAAACTTATGATATTGATGAAATGATAATGAGACGCGAGGTATGATCGATTACCGAACGCGAACTGGTTTGCTGCTAATGATTGCTGGCGATCGACGTGATTAAAGTGCTTGTAGCACACAAATTAAGTAGGACAGTGTACGTGCTCGTACAAACAGTCTTAATACAACATTTCAGGCAAATCGGTCAAACCGTTTATTCGAGAAGAGGTCTTATATTTACAAAATTCAATTAAAAATATATGGACCCCCTGACTCGATAGCCAAAAAAAGTATTCTATATTTTATTCTGCCTTATGAACTGTCTCTATACAACATTTCAAGCAAATCGGTCAAGCCGTTTATTCGAGAAGAGGTCTTATATTTACAAAATTAAATAATAAATATCTGGACTTCCTGACTCGACAGCCAAAAAAAAAGTATCCTATATCCTATTCTGCCCTATGACATGTATTCATACAACATTTCAGGCAAATCGGTCAAGCCGTTTATTCGAGAAGAAGTCATATATTAACAAATTTCAAATAAAAATATCTGGACCCCCTGACTTGACAGCTGAAAAAAACTATTCTGTATCCTTTTCTGCCCTATGACATGTAATTATACAAAATTTCAGGCAAATCGGTCAAGCCGTTTATTCGAGAAGAAGTCTTATATTAACAAAATTCAATTAAAATATCTGGATCCCCTGACTCGATAGCCAAAAAAAAAGTATCCTTTCTACTATTCTACCCTATGAACTGTCTTTATACAACATTTTAGGCAAATCGGTCAAGCCGTTTATTCGAGAAGAGGTCTTATATTAACAAAATTCAATTAAAATATCTGGATCCCCTGACTCGATAGCCAAAAAAAAAGTATCCTTTCTACTATTCTACCCTATGAACTGTCTTTATACAACATTTTAGGCAAATCGGTCAAGCCGTTTATTCGAGAAGAGGTCTTATACTTACTAAATTCAATTAAAAATATCTTGACCCCCTGACTCGATAGCCAAAAAAAAGTATTCTATATCCTATTTTACCCTATGAACTGTCTTCATACAACATTTCAGGCAAATCGTTTAAGCCGTTTATTCGAGAAGAGGTCTTATATTACCAAAATTTAATTAAAAATATCTAGACCCCCAGACTCGATAGCCAGAAAAGAAGTATTTTATATCCTATTCTGCCTTATGATCTGTCTTTATACAACACGTCAGGGAAATTGGTCAAGCCGTTTATTTGAGAAGAGATCTTATATTTACAAAATTCAATTAAAAATATCTGGACCCCCTGACTGGATAGCTAAAAAATAGTATCCTATATCCTATTCTACCCTATGAACTGTCTATCCTTTGTGATTCTATGCAAAACGACCTGTAATATGTATAAAATTTCAGCTTAATCATTTATCATTCATTTATCATTTATTTCTTAATAACATTTGTTATAGGTCAATTTTACAGTATAATAAATTTGATTTACATTAAGTAAACATCATTATAGAATTCATAATTGAGTAGAATAGAATTAAATTCATTAAACAACATAAAATATTGTGTTTGTGAAACAATTGTTACATCAGCCTTATTTTTTCATCCAGAAATTCATTTAATGTGTAATATGCTTTTTTTTATTAAGATGTCTTTTATTGTATTTTTAAATATTACATAGGATTCTATTTCACGAATAGTTTTGTCAAATTTGTTATATATTTTTGGTCCCTCGTACCACACAGATTGTGAAATTTTTTTCAATTTTGTGGAAGTTAGTATAAGCCTGTCTTTATTACGAGTGTTGAAGTTGTGAATATCACTGATAGACTGAAAACTCTGTAAGTTTAGTTTAACAAATTTGCAGACTTCGAGGATATATAATGAATGCATTGTTAGTATACCTTGTTCGATGAACAATTGTCGAGCGGGTGTGTCCCATGGAACACGACACATAATTCTAATTGCCCTCTTTTGCAAAACAAAGGCTCTTTGGCGATCTGCGGCTTGGCCCCAGAGATCTATACCGTAGGAGAGGAGTGATTGAAAATATCCAAAATATGCATTTTTGACCGCTGATGCGCTCATCATTTGAGTCAGTCTCGATAGTGCAAAACATGCTCTGCTTAGCTTTTCACACAGATAGTCAATATGCATATCCCATTTCAAACCTGAGTCTATTATAAAACCTAAGTACTTAGCGTGTTTCACTTGGGGTATTTGAATGTTATTACAAGATATAGCTAGATTTTTGGGTTGTCCTCTCAAATTGAAGCTTATTACATTCGTTTTCTCTAAATTCAATATCATTCCGTTTGTCTGAAACCAGTTACAGATATCAGCAATGGAGTGTTGCAACCGTAGTTGCAGCTCTTGTATGTTGTCAGCTGAGACTAAAAATGCACTATCATCCGCGAATGCGACAAGTTCAGCGGAGGTGGTAGACGCAGCAAGGTCGTTTACTAGTATTAAAAACAAGTAGTTACCTAGTACTGATCCTTGCGGTATGGAGAGATTTCCTAGATTACTGAACTTTGATCTTTTAATTCCATTCTCAGTAGACACCTCGACAAGTTGTCGTCTTTGCGATAAAAATGACTTTAAGAAGTCATTACACAACCCACTAACACCATAATGCTTCAGTTTTTCTATGATAAGATCATGATTTACAAGATCAAAAGCACGAGATAGATCACATAATATTAATGCTATTTGTTTACCATCTGCTAGTTTGTCAAGTACAGTTTTTATTAATTTTCGTGTTGCCAGTGTTGTTGATTTACCCTGCTGATATGCATATTGTTGATTTGATAAGAGGTTGTTAGTTTTGAAATAGTGTATCAATTGATTAGCTATGCCTAATTCTATGATTTTTGAGAAGACTGGTATTATAGAAATGGGTCGATAGTTTTTGATTTCACTCTTTTTACCTTTTCCTTTATAAATGGGAATTACTTTGACGTCCTTTAAGCAGTCTGGATATTTACCACTATCTAAACATTTATTGATTAGATAGCACAATACATCAATGAATACAGGAGGCATCTTTTTTATAATGCTTGTTGGAATATCGTTGCAATCTTTTGTGGTTTTATTTTTTATTTTGTGTATTAATTTATACATATCATAGATTGAGAAGTTTTTGAACGAGCTTATCTCCGGTACTCTATTTTTTGTATATAATTTTAAATAATCAATAGCATTGTTTACGTTCGCGTCTATATTATTATTTCGAGCAGTTATAACAAAATAATCATTGAAGGTTTCTGCAAGACTTCGGTCAAGCTGTTGAGCTGATAAGAGGCCACACATTCACAGAATTCAAACCGTTTATTCGAGAAGAGGTTTTATATTACCAAAATTTAATTAAAAATATCTAGACCCCCAGACTCGATAGCCAGAAAAGAAGTATTTTATATCCTATTCTGCCTTATGATCTGTCTTTATACAACATGTCAGGCAAATCGGTCAAGCCGTTTATTTGAGAAGAGATCTTATATTTACAAAATTCAATTAAAAATATCTGGACCCCCTGACTCGATAGCTAAAAAAAAGTATCCTATATCCTATTCTACCCTATGAACTGTCTGTATACAACGTTTCAGGCAAATCGGTCAAGCCGTTTATTCGAGAAGAGGTCTTATATTTACAAAATTCAATTAAACATATCTGGATCCCCTGACTCGATAGCCAGAAAAAAAGTACTCTGTATCCTTTTCTGCCTTATGAACTGTCTTTATACAACATTTCAGGCAAACCGGTCAAGCCGTGTATTCGAGAAGAGGTCTTATACTTACTTAATTCAATTAAAAATATCTGGACCCCCTGACTCGATAAGCAAAAAAAAAGTATCCTATCTACTATTCTGCCTTATGAACTGTCTCTATACAACATTTCAGGCAAATCGGTCAAGCCGTTTATTCGAAAAGAGGTCCTTTAGTTACGAAATTGAATTAAAAATATCTGGACCCCCTGACTCGACAGCTGAAAAAAAAGTATTCTGTGTCCTATTCTGCCCTATGACATGTTATTATACAAAATTTCAGGCAAATCGGTCAAGCCGTTTATTCGAGAAGAAGTCTTATATTTACAAAATTCAATTAAAATTATCTGGACCCCCTGACTCGATAGCCAAAAAAAAAAGTATCTTATATCCTATTCTGCCCTATGTACTATCTTTGTACAAAATTTCAGCCAAATCGGTCAAGCCGTTTGACCGTTAAGAAGTCCCTAACAAACAAACAAACAGACTGACTTTCGCATTTATAATATTGGTGTTGATAGACTAGCTCTGGCTTTTGACTACTCTATCACGCTTGTAAGTGATCATGTGTTCGAAGATGGTGAAAACGCCAGGCCTAGACTACTCTGACTCTCAAGTTTGTGTGGTTTTTTTTATACTAGAAAGGTAAGTGTTTGACTGATCACTGACACTATCTATCTATATGTGCTGCCGGAACACCGTAAGGTTTTATTTGTTCCGCTTTTGTTATTCCTCCGATATGAACCGGAGAAATTTGTAAAGCGGGTTTGGTTCTGTTCCTTGCATTTAACATTGATGAGCTTAAATGCATAGGTAAGGCCTATGTCCAGCTATGGACAGAGATAGGTAGATGTTGATGATGATGACCTTAAATGGAGTTAGTCGGATGTGTTTTTATTATTCAGGTGTGTCGTGTATTGTGTTTTATTATTATAAGCATAATTAAGTAATAACCTACGATTTTTTTTTAAATTTATTATTCTGCTATGTTTTCCTTGTTTTTCAATGTTTTTTTTTCAGTCTTTGCTTCGATTTGGCTTATACGTTTTTCTATATTTTTTTAAATCTTTTTGTATTACCTATTTCTCTATATAAAAACATAAGTCATTTAAAGATTGACGCCGTAAGGTTATGGCGGCAAATTTTTCTTTGATAGTAGAAAGCCACTTTTTGGTAGCAACTCAGGCGGAACATCGATAAAATATGCCAAGCAAACTCTACTAGGCCTAGACTTGAACTTGTATTTCAACAAAAACTTGCTTTGTAAAAAAACTCGGTCAGCAGGATGATCTGCCGCTCTAGACAAATATAATTTCTTTTAGCGTTTACGCCAAACGCATCTTTATGGCATTTATGTTTCAACAACAAATGGCATTGCAATATCACGCTAACAAAAACATATTTCGTTCCCCCTAGAAAAAATTAAATGGACTTACACGTCAATTATGTCATAAGACAATAATTGTCTTAAATCAGAAGTAAAAAAACTGACCAAGTGCAAGCCGGACTCGCACTCGTAGGGTTCCGTAACACAGTAAAGTATTCTATAACTATAATTTTTCGCAACTAAAAAATTAACTTTGTTTTTCATAGTGTTTGTATGATATACAAAGTTATCTTTGCGGTCGCCATATCTCAAAAACTGCTGACTGTATCTCATTCAAACCAATTTTCGTTTTTAGTTTTTATTGAGATCTACAGCATATATTTTTTTTAGATTTTTCACTTTCATACTTTAAAAGTTAGAGGGGGGGACACACATTTTACCACTTTAGACGCGCCTATCTTTCAAATGATTGACTTTGAGAAAATATGATTTTAGGACCATCAATGTAATTTTTAAAGACCTATCCATAAACAACCCCACAGGTATAGGTTTGAAGAAAAAAATTTTTTGTTTCAGTTCCATGTATGGGATGCCCCCTTAAACTTTTTTATTTTTTATTTTAGTGTAAAAAAGCGGAAAGCGGTTTACAGAATACATCTACTTACCAAGTTTCAATTCTGTAGTCTTAACAGTTTCGGAATAAAATGGCTGTGACATACGAACGGACAGACAGACACACAGACAGACATGACGAATCTATAAGGGTTCCGTTTTTTGCCATTCGGCTACGGAACCCTAAAAATGAGAAGAAGACATTAGTGGAACAATTACCGATTTATATAAAATTATCTTTATACCGTTAATTCAAAGAAGCTTATTAACATAATAATATTCTCATTATTTATATCATACATATATATGTATTAGAATGATAATATTATTTCACGCTTTGAGGATAAAAAGGTCACTTCATTTCCGCCTATCGACCGACATAATTATACCTACTATCTATGATTTACGACCACGTGTATGGACAGGATATTACTGAAAAACAATAAGCCCCGTCGCACACATAAGCTGGTACATTTGCTCGACAAAAATTAAGTGATAAGGGCTGCTTACCAACTTTAAATTGTTATATTCATCCTAAATGATCACTCGAAATAATAAACTATAAAAAAAAATTAAACGACTTCAAAACCAGAAATAGGCACTCAAAAGCGAAAAATAAATATTGCTTGCAATTATAAGCGCTACCCACTCATCTATTTGAAGTCGGTGCCAGCCAAATCTATTAGGTAGTAGATAGATACTATGTATGTAGTAAGTAGGTAGATGGCGGGGCCAATGGGATCACCTCAGGAGTATACTCTTTCAAATAAAAAAAGAATTTTGTGATTCGGTCCACAAATGGCGGAGTAATCGGTGAACATACATAAAAAAAAATACATACACGTCGAACATACAACCTTTTTACAAGCTTTTATTTAACTTGCAATGTATGTATGTATGTACTCAAATTTGGTGTACTTATGTATCTTCGATGACAATACAATGATATGGTACCATGGAGCTGGTCTGATGATGGAGCCGGAAGGTGGCCACGGCATCTCTGTGATAAAACAACATAACTCCACCGAGTTTAGGCTTGATTGATTTGTCTTGAAGAGAACTTTATGCTTAGATGATATCCAGGGTCTGATGATGAAGCTGGAAGATGGCCACGGCATCTCTGTAATAAATCAACATAACCCTACTGAGTTTGAGCTCGATTGATTCGTCTTGAAGAGAACTTTACACCTAGATGTTATTTAGCGACTGGTGATGAAGCTGGAAGGTGGCCACGGCATCTCTGTGATAATATAACGTAATCCTAGTGAATTTGGGCTCAAATGATACGTCTTGAGGAGCACTATACACTTAAATGATAGCCAGGATCTGATGATGAAGCTGTAACCTGGCCATGGCATTTATATTATAAAGCAACATAGCCCCGCCAAGTCGATTGATTTTCCTTGAAGAGCACTTACCCGTAATCACATCAAATATCCGTGGAATATTTTAAAACATCATGCCTGATCTTAAATACTTAGGTAGTAGGTAGGTAGTCGGTATCTATACCTACCTACTAAAAAGTTAAAATAAATTATGAGCAAAAAATATTTTTAAAAACAAGCTTTTATCTGGGACAATGAACAAAAATGTTAAAAATAAATTCTAGTAAGTATTTGGCGTGTAGGTACTTACCTATATTTTTAAAAGCTTGAGGCACTAAAGTATAGTAATTACCTAGCCTGAAAAACGGGTAGTGCTTCAAGCTTTTAAGAATATAGGTAAGTAACTACACGCCAAATACTTACTAGAATTTATTTTTAACATTTTAGTTCATTGTCCCAGATAAAAGCTTGTTTTTAAAAATATTTTTTACTTATAATTTATTTCAAGTCCGTTAAAAAAGACCATCGGAGAAAGCTACGCGTAATATACTTCCTTCACAGATTGGGAATTTCATCGTTTAACGACTTCTATTGTAAAATGTTTTTATTTGTATTTAGTTTATTTAATGGGAATATCTGATCTGTTAATGTGTATGATAATTTAATAATAATAATTGGTGTGTAATAAAAATAATGAATGATACTAAATTGAATTGTGTATATGTCGCAGGCAGATAGCTTAATTAGCCTTTCATTTAACAGCCTAGCGCCTTAACTAAACAGCGCCGTTCCTGAATGATATCCAGCCATTTGATCAAACAGCTAGGCAAATGATTTGGATCGATGACATTTCATTACTTACCTAGCAAATTGATTAAACAGCCAGGCAAATGACTTGGATCGATGACATTTCATTACTTACCTAGCAAATTGATTAAACAGCTAGGCAAATGACTTGGAGCGATGACATTTCATTACTTACCTAGCAAATTGATTAAACAGCCAGGCAAATGACTTGGATCGATGACATTTCATTACATACCTAGCAAATTGATTAAACAGCTAGGCAAATGACTTGGAGCGATGACATTTCATTACTTACCTAGCAAATTGATTAAACAGCTAGGCAAATGACTTGGTTCGATGAAATTTAATTACTTACCTAGCAAATTGATTAAACAGCCAGGCAAATGACTTGGATCGATGACATTTCATTACTTGCCTAGCAAATTAATTAAACAGCTAGGCAAATGACTTGGATCGATGACATTTCATTACTTACCTAGCAAATTGATTAAACAGCTAGGCAAATGACTTGGATCGATGACATTTCATTACTTACCTAGCAAATTGATTAAACAGCTAGGCAAATGACTTGGATCGATGACATTTCATTACTTGCCTAGCAAATTGATTAAACAGCTAGGCAAATGACTTGGAGCGATGACGTTTCATTACTTGCCTAGCTTGTTCATTAGTAGTAGTAGTAGAAGACCATTATTTCGACAATATGAAACACTGTACACAACAACAATAGAAACAATACACTAGGCTAATATATATAAGCTAATGAACAATAGTTTAAGATCGTTTAAAAAACTAAAAGAACCAACTTCAAACGTCGCGCTAGTCAAAGTAGCCAGTAGACGTAGTAACTATTACATAATCTGTGCCAGTAGTTAGTAGTAAGTCGTCGAGATAAGTAAATGTGTTGTAATACATTATGTTGATTTATTCAAAACGGGTCGGCCGATTTCGTTAAAATTTAAATGGGACAACCTGGGAAGGGGGAGACCCTTTGAAATAAAAAAGAATTTGCCAAATCGGTTCAGGCATCTTCGAGTAATCGGTGAACATACGTTAAAAAAAGGTTTCGACGAATTGGAACCTCCTCCTTTTTTGTGAAGTCGGTTAAAAATAAGTTAATAATTACTTAATATAAAAAAAAGGAAAAAAAAAGATTCCGACGAATTGAGAACCACCTCCTTTTTTATGAAGTCGGTTAAAAATAATTACTAAAACTGACACAGACTTCCAAAAATTGGTTATACACAAATACAAATATTCTTTGTTGTAAACAAAAACAAAAAACAAACAAAAGACATAAGGCTAGACCGCACTAAGCGACACTTCACTGCAGCGGCGCGACGCGACACATAGCGACAAAATATTCTTTGTAAGAAATTGTATGAGGTATATCGCACTACGCTGCAGCGTAACTACGCGCCGCGACACTGCGCAACAAAATTGACCAACTCATCAAATCTGACGCGCCGTGTCGCGCACAGATTACTATATGTGTCAGAGTGGTGTCGCGTCGTGTAGTTCCGCTGCCGCTAGTGCGGTATAGCAAGCGACGCGACACTTCATTTTATTCAAGTTAGGGTCGGCTCACACCGCGACGTGACGCGGCGCGCACTTATTAAGAGATTATTACAAAAAAGAACTTTATTTACTACTAGCTGTGCCCGCGACTCCGTCCGTGTGGAATAGTGTATTTGGGTAGCATTAACTAATAAATCACATTCGTATCCCAACTACACCGCGCCGTTTTTTCCATGAATGATGTCGAGTTTCTTAATAGGTTTTCATATTCCAAATCTGATACTGATTCCGAATCTCATAATATATATATATACATACTGGTAGATAAATTTTTAGTATTTTATTCAATTAAAATAATAATGAATCAAATTGTAATCCTCATTGTAAATGATGTCTGAATAAAGGCTATTATTATTATATTATTATTATTAAGAAATGAATAAAACTTTGTAACCATGAGTTTTTCTTCCACACCTATCGCTTTGGAAAAGTGTATCCTGTTTTTCTAATTGGGGCTTCATAATTTGTAACAAGTCATCGAATTTATTTTGAGACATTCTAAAGTATGAATGAAACCTTTTCCGATCCTTTTTAAGCCGCGGCAAAAGTGTGTGATATTGCCCTTCTTCATATCGTGAATATTGAACGTCATGAACCCATATTTTTACCTTCTTTTTTGCTTGCTCTTGTTCCATTCTTTCTTCTTCCTCACAAAGCAAAGATACTATTACAATATCCAAGTCATTTTCGTCCACCTGACTCAAAATAACGTTCAAATCTGCTAGGCTATTCTGTAAGCTATCTCGACAGCGGAATCCGCGGTGAGATTCAAATTACGTATTACGAAATTCAACCGTATACCAACGTAATACGATCCGGCCGAAATCAGCTTTATGCTCTAGAGTTCTACAGCGCTGATTTTCAGCCCGTACCTTAGGTGACAGCAACGGGACAACTCAAATAAAGAATACAACATTTATATGGTACACTAGTCTCACTACATTAGTCTGGCACTGGCAACGCACTAAGAACAGAACCACAGCGTGACGTGCGCTGACAAGGGGAAGGAAGGGAAGGAAGCAAGGGAAGGAAGGGAAGCCGCGGCAGCGGCCGCGCGTCACCAGAAATATTTGTATATGCATATACAAATATGCGTATACTTATGCATATATATGCATATACATATGCATAACTTATTCACCATCTTCAACCACATCATCGCTTACCACCAGGCGAGATAGTGGTCAAACGCTAGCCTATAAGTTAATATAAAAAAGTGATGGTATCACGTCAGGCCCCAGGTACCCGAATTTTTGTCATATTTCGTGGATATTTTTATTTTATATTTTTTGTTAGGTATATTTATTTTTTTTCATATTTTTTTTTATTTTGCCTTTCTAACCGTTTATTCACGTCTGTCGTGTATCGGATACGATTTTTAATCGGATGTTCCAGGTGGCAGAACATTTTATATTATTATGAGGTCTTCCACACTTGTCGGCCCGATATTGCCGTTTGTTTTAACAACCCGATTAAAAATCGGATCCGACACACAACCGATTTGAACAGGCGGTTAATGGTTTAAGTTCTAAAATCCTTGGAAAAAACAAAAGGTCCCTCATCGTAATTATCTAAATGTTTCATTACTGTCCCAGCAGGTAAAGTCGCAAGACGCAGAAATGTTGGCAATATTTTCTGGGATGGCCTATTTAGATTTTTAATGATACGGGGGTAAAGTAGCCCTATTAAAAGCGAACGCGGGTCCAATTTACCATACAAATGTATTCCCCCGTTTCTTCCCTGGAAAATGCTTCTAGAGCAAAATTTGTTTCTACAAAAAATCAAAGTCTGCTGTAGCTACGTGCCCCTATCATTTGCTTTTCTAGAGCAACCAATTGCAAAAAGATATATAAGTCTTCTAATCTTGTCTATGAAATGTTTGAAGGGTCATATTTCTATTTGTAATTGGTTGATCAAAAAAAGCAAACGATAGGGGCATAGCTACAGCAGACCTTGATTTCTTGCAGAAACAAATTTTGCTCTAGAAGCATTATCCAGGGAGGAAACGGGGGAATACATTTGTTTGGAAAACTGCACCCCGCGTTCGCTCTTAAGTCAACATGTTATCTTGTAACCCGCAATAAGCCCTACGTTGTCAAATTTCCTTGAAACTTCCGAGCTCTTAATTAAAACAAAAAGCTGAGCTTATTATACTGTCACAGTGGAACAGTAGCTCCATTTCAAAATAAATTTAAGAGATTTTTAATATTTAGTAGGTAAATAGTTTGTGCAAAAAGAGAACCATCGTGGTCTTACAATGAACTAACATTCAAAGGTAAAGAAGGTACATACCTACCTAGTCAGGTGCGATAGTGTCAAGCGATACTCATATTCTCATAAAAAAAAAAAAAAGTACCACACGATAACGATAAGAGTAGGCACCTACCAAGTATAAAACATTTTTAGTCGTACTAGTAATGACAGCAGTGTTGTCAATGCAACAAAAACAGAAAATAAAACGACCAACGACTGACGCGACCTCAATTTCTACGACGGTTCTCTTTTCACAGACTTTTTTTTTATGTCAATGTTGACAAACAAGCAAGCGGCCCACCTGATTGAAAGTGGTCACCGCCGCCTATAAACACCTGCAACACAAGTAGTATTGCACGTGCTTTGCTTACCTTTTGCATAGAGGACTCTTTTTACACCTCTCTTAAATCGCTGCATGTTGTACCGTAGCGGAAAACCTCTGGTGGGAGATCGTTCAACATTTTGCAAGTCCGCGGAAGAAACATAGACTCTACTAAATAGGTGTTTGGTGCCAGCAAGTATGAAGATGGCTTAGGATACTTGCACTCTATGGATTCTTCTTTTTCAACTTGACTTTGGCAGGCGTATTTGTTAGCCAGATGGACACGCGACAGTGCCCTACCACCATACAGAGCGTTATTAGATTAATACAAGCTTGTCCAACACCTTACTAAGCCGGGTATCCCTTACAATATTTTCCTTCACCGGAAGGCAATTGTAAATGTACTTACACATTTTCCTATAGAAAAATCCAAAATTAGCAAAAAAAATTCAAAATTCATTGCTGCGTTTGAACGGGTTTGAAGGCACTTATCATTGGATTAGAATTTGAGGCGTTAGTGCGCCTGCTAATGCGCTGCGGAGCCGAATGTAAACTAGATAATTCAAATAATTATTACAGGGTACAGATACCGTAATTGATGTACTGTGGATCTCATCTCCCAACCTACCCCCAAGCAAGCAGGCAGCAAGCAGGAGGAAAAAACAACCTTAAATTATTTTCGTCAAATACCTTTGTTTACTTGCAGCCGTATTGATTCATTGGGCTAACCTCGCTTCCGTATTGGTTATACAGTAAATATTTCTTATTAAAGACTAACATGATTCTCGAATAATGACTTGCCTAGCTTGTTCATTAGTAGTAGTAGTAGTAGAAAACAATTATTTCGACAATATGAAACACTGTACAAGACAACAATAGAAGCTAAATGAACCAACTTCCAACGTCGCGCCAGTCAAAGTAGCCTGCAGCTAGTATCATGTCATCGAGGTAATTAAATGCATCGTAATACGAATGTTGATACATTAAAAACCGCTCGACCGATTTCGTTAAAATGTAAATGGAACCACCAGGGTTAGCACCCTAAGAAACAAAAAAAGGATTTTCAGGCATCGGGAATATGCATGATTTTTTTATATATTTTTAATTCACTGATTACATCCATTTAACACAGTAAAAAATGAAATAATACTGAAAGTGTTCAAATTAAGCTAAAAAAAATAGTTTTAGCATTGAAAAAATATGAGGTATGTAAAACGCTGCCAAATTTTCGCGCGCCTTTGTGACGTCATAGTGCACCTCACGGTCTCTACAGATTAAATCTTTTTATTAGAAATAATACGTATTCGTACAATAGTGCATAGTATTTCTATGAAAAAGATTAAATCTGTGGAGACCGTGTGATACCCTGTGACGTCACTTTCTAATTGACAAGTGGTGATGTGTTTTGCAAATTAAAATTTCCCACGCTGTTTTTGCATTTTTCATATAATATTTTAACACATTTAAGAGTATTTTATTTATAAAAAAATGTTTAACAAACAACACCAGAACAATAATGATTCGAAAATAAATGATTTCAAATAAATGTATACTACATGCATATTCCTTATTGGTGAACATACATAAAAATAAAGATTCCGACGAATTGAGAACGTTCTCCTTTTTTGTGATGTCGGTCATAAAAAAAGAAGAATCTGTAGGCTTATTTTAGCGCCACACGTAGAGACGCGTACCGTCGGCGCTGGTAGGTTGCATATGTATGGTTGATATAGAAGCGCTTTGGAATAACGCTGACCCTCAGCGCTGACGTTTTCATAGATTTCAGCTGTAAGCGCCGACGGTACGCGTCTCTACGCGTGACTGAAAATACTATTATTAACTGAAAACCAGCGTTTTGTTTTGAGATTGCAGGCAAAGTTCAGTGACATACGAAATTTTAGCTATCCAGAATTTTGCATGCCGCTGTATCTGTAATACGTAGCCGTTATTGATTACCATGAGACGAGCGTCGTGATTGTCCTGTTACCTTATATTAAAAAACAACAACAAATGATACCAGGTCACAGGGTCGTGGGCAGCAGCGTCACTGGTTCGAGGAGCTACGTCCTGCGATCGCCAACCCGCATGGCCAGCGTGGCGATTAGGACATAATATCCCTCCCCATGAGCCGAAGATTGGGCTCAGTGGCGTATCTTGGGAGAGGCCTACGTCCAGCTGTGGACTGACACTGGCTAATTATGATGACGATGTACAATTTTTGCAATAATTATTTCAATAATATATACTGCACCTTCCACATATGAGAAAAAATACTTGTACATAGAAATAAAAACAATTCACACGGTTGGGGCAACCGTGTTTTTTATAGAGTCGGTTAAAAGTGAACTCTATTTACAAATGTTTTACCACAGAAAGCCAGTTTTATTAAGATATTATTTTGCACGATGCTAGAAGCATTTGAATAGAAACGGGCTTAAGCTCGTTAATTTTTATATGTTTGCCGATTACGAAGCTCCGTTCATTGTATTCAGATAATAGGTTAGTTTCATAGTTATATGAATATAGACGGTTTAATGTGTGAGCATAATAACATAAAACAGAAAAACGTATAGAGTACTAATCTAAGGCAAAAACTAAGAGTTTTTAAGTGTTTCTCGATTAGTTTTAGTTACAGCCTTCTAATAGACAGACAGACGGACGGACGTACAGTAAAGAGTCGGTAATAGAGTTCTGTTGGTATCCTTTGGGTACCTTTTCCATTATATTTAGATTATAGGTTATCTTTTTCTTTCCGTACCCAAAGGGTACTAACCAAAACGGACCTATGGTAAATTTAGAGGAGCATTATCAACATCTTCACTTGACATCAGATGATGTAGTGGTCGAACGCTATCTTGCCTTTGTATAAATAAAAGAATGAGAGCATGAGTCAATCTCACTTTCGAAGGTATGTGCGCATTTACCGTTATGTTAAGAAACAATGAGAAAACCGCTTCGAAATCGGCTCCTCGTCCTTTTGGCTAACTTCACAAAGGAAGGAGATTTTTTTTACACTTAACTGGGTAGCACTTGATCACTATCTCACCTGATGTTAAATGATGATGCGATTGATGATGGACCGTGCTTACCCAGAACAAACCTATTCACTTGCGATTTGAAGACCCCCATATTGTACTTAACCGGAAACACAGACTCAGGCAGGGTATTCCATTCCTTGGCGGTTCGTATCATGAACAAAGAAGCAAATGGTTTCGTTCGGATAAATGGTATATCCACCATAAATCATTAATAATAATCCATCACCATCATCCATCGAGATTGTTTAGATGTGTCACTTCTGAGTGCCTAGTGCGAGTTTCTGTAGATTTATTTATAATTACTCGATCACTTTAAAGTAAACGGAGATTTGTATAGAAATTACAATCCTACCTCCTAGGCCTACTAGATAGCGCTTTTTAATTCCATACAAATTTGCGTTTACTGTACGTGTTCGAGTAAGTAAACCAATGTATAAAAGTCGCACTAGGCACTCAGAACTCTGACATTTGTACACCGATTTCGATAATAGGCGTGACAACGAAAGATTTTGAAATCCTCTTCCGTAATGTGGGAACACATTTACTATTCACGAAAAAACCTATATTTCGGTAATTAACTTAAGTTTAACGAAGTTTAAAGCAATATTTCTAATATTTTTTTCAATAGTGCGCAAAAACAGCTCACATGTGTCATGGCGTCGGCTGTGACGTCACGCATATGGTTAATGACATGCTTAACGTAGTAACTATTATATAATCTGTGACAATGAATACACATGGGTTTTCCAAAATTTAATAACATTTTCTGAAAACCTCATAAGAGGTCATAGTCGTGACGTCATGCGCTGTGATTGGTGTTTCAATCAAAATGGCCGATTGCAGTATTTTAATGTTTTATTTTATTGAAAATCTTAATAATCTCAACTTTTTTATAAAAATCTAAACTAGTGTTTTAAATTATTTTCATATGTATTTTCCCCTAAAATCATTAAATCTTCGAGTTTTTGATACTGTCGTCATGGCTATTATAAGTAAACTAGCCACCCGCACCGGCGGTCGAACTTATTTTTTTGCCTTGTTTTATTTTTGCCTATTGGTGCCTTATTTTTCGCATTAGCTTGATGCGTCGAGTATGAATTAATATCTTCAACGATCATCGCCAAGTTCAACTAATTTACACGAATACACTTAAACCTTCCTCATGAATCACTTTGTCTATAGGTAAATAAAACTGGCCAAGTGCGAGTCAGACTTTGTCCCGCACACGGAGGGTTCCGAACGCCTTCTATCGAGTTTCTAACGAACTTCTAACACCAACTAAGTAAACGTTAACACAAAGGTAGAATAGTATTATATAGTAGTAATAGTAATAGTAGTAATAGTAATTGTAGTAAGTAATTAATATTATTAAATATCTGGTTGACCGAGCGTTGCTCGGTATTTTTTGCCACTTTAACAGACAAATATGACTCTTCCCGACATCTATTGACGAATAATAATACTATTTTTTTAATTGAGAGCAACTAACTGCTTTACTGATACAGTACTTCTACTCGCCAATAGATGTCGGGAAGAGTCATATTTTAAGTTGATTAAAACAACATTTTCTGAAAATGACTCCTAGCTAGATCGATTTATCGCCCCCGAAATCCCCTGTAAGTATACTAAATTTTATTTAATCGTTGGAGCCGCTTCCGAGATTCAGATTAAGGTAAAGACGATAGCGCCATCTTAGCTACTAGATAAGTGGCGCTGCGCTATCGTAAAATAACTTTTTTTAAACGTTTCTTTAATTTTTAACTTTGTTCTGTTCTTAGTATTTGTTGTTATAGCGGCAACAGAAATACATCATCTGTGAAAATTTCAACCGTCTAACTATCACGGTTCATGAGATACAGCCTGGTGACAGACGGACAGACAGACAGACAGACAGACAGACAGACAGACAGACAGACAGACAGACAGACGGATAGCGGAGTCTCAGTAATAGGGTTCCGTTGGTACCCTTTGGGTTCGGAACCCTAAAAATGCGTTGAGTAGTCGCTAGCAACTGACATTATGTTTTACTCGTAGTTCTTATTTTAAGTTTTTTTTTCTTTGTGTAATCAGGTATATATTTTTTGTTACATTTTTCGTTTTGTGTAGTTAACTAAGCTTAATAAATGTATTTTCCTTCTTTTTCCTTTCATTGATTGTGAAATCATTGGTCTGTAAAACTAGGAGACCAGTTAGCTAAACCATTTTCCTTAAGCTACACCCTTCGTAGTAGGGTTTTTGTAATCCAAACATAAGACGCATTATCAGACAAACAGATTTTTACGGTTATTGTGATAGATTTCACACCATTACGTACGAGTGGCGCGTTAAGATAAGTTTTTATGGCATTATAGTTCTTCCCCCTATCTGGAGGTTTTATTGAATGGTTTCATATTTTTGTCGGACTCAGGGTAGTTTAGGAATCATTAAGGACTAAGCATTCATTGTAAGGGAATGGTTGAATGCATGAATTGTTTATTTTTCCAAAATATGAGATTACTTTTTACAATACGTCTTATATATTTTTTATCACCACTATCTCACCTGTTGGTAAGTGATGATGCGGTCGAAGATGGTAAGCACGCTAGGCCTAGAATGGGAACTGGCCCTCAAGGATAGCTGCCGGAATACATTAGATGTTTGAAGAACGATTTTCTAACTTGAGGGTGGTAGCTGGCCAGGCGGACAGTAGATAGTGTCCTACAACCATGCGGGGGTTGATGGTTTCTTAACGATGTTTTTCCTTCAACGGAGGGCCACTGTGAAAAGCGCACATACATCCATTCCATCCGTCGATACAAAAATCCATTGGTGCACGGCGGTTTGAACTACCTCTGGCCCTCTGTACCTCTGGTACCTCTGGCATCAAAGCCAACCGTTCTCCCGATTAAGCCACCGGGCCCTCATTACGCCACCGTATGTATATATATAGCCACTAGCTGATATAGCATATATATAGCACTAAGCTTCGTTCACGTACACCAAGAATTTAGTAGCTTATGTTCATCCTCATGCTGTAAAGTATCTTCTTATTAAATTAGAGTAAAATTGGTTCGTCTTTTTAGGCGTGATTAAGTAACATTCAGACAGAGTTACTAACGTTTTTATTTTTATTCCACAGGTGGCAGAAGAATATTATTTTGATGTTCTGCCTGACTTGCTACCAAAAAAGTAACTTACCAACCCTCAAGAAGAAAATCTGCCGCCATAACCTTACGGTGTCTCGGTAGCACATGAGAGTCAGAGTATTCTAGGCTTAACGAGTTCATCAACTTCGACCACATCATTGCTTACCACCAGGCGAGATAGAGGTCAAACGCTATCCTATAAGATTTCAAAAAAGTTTAACGCTGTTCCACCTGATGTTAAGTGAAGATTTGGTTGAATTGTGCTTGTCTGGGATTGAAAAACGGCAGTTGGACGAAGCGCTGCTCAGATAACTTTAGTCCAATCTACAGAACGCAATTATACCAACGCGGCTTGTGGCATATATTTAATCACCTCATACATTATTCATATATCATACATATACTCTTTTGTATTAAAATGATTTGTTTCTTTATGAAGGAAGGTTTTCAAAATTTAATAAAACTGGCCAAGTGCGAGTCAGACTTTTGTACCGCACACGGAGGGTTCCGAACGCCATCTAGATATTATTTTACGAACTAACACCAACTAAGTAAACATTAACACAAAGGTGTTAGTAATTAATATTATTAAATATCTGGTTGACTGAGCTTTGCTCGGTATTTTGTTGCCACTTAAACAGAAAAATATGACTCTTCCCGACATCTATTGACGAATAAAAATATTTTTTTTTTAATTGACAGCAACTAACTGCTTGAACGACACAATAAAACACTAAAGCTACTTCTACGCGCCAATAGATGTCGGGAAGAGTCATATTTTAAGTTGATTATCGATGAAGTTGATTATTGAAAACACGAATAAAACAACATTTTCTGAAAATGAATCCTAGCCAGATTATTTTGATTTTTCGGCCCTGAAATATTAAATTATATTTAATCGTTGGAGCCGTTTCCGAGATTCAGATTCAGATTCCGAGATTAAGGTAAACACGATAGCGCCACTTATGATGCTAGATAGCTAGATGGCGCTATCGTAAAAAACACGTTTTTTGTTTTAAACCCTTTAATTTTTAACTTTGTCTGTCCGTCTGTCACCAGGCTATAGCTCATTAACCGTGATAGTTAGACAGTTGAAATTTTCACAGATGGTGTATTTCTGTTGCCGCTAGAACAACAAATACTAAAAACAAAATAAAGTTTAAAATTAAAGGGGGTCCCCATACAAAAAACGTGTTTTTAAACGCCATCTATCTAATTAGTTTCGGCAAAATGACATAGATGGCGCTAGTAAACGAGCCCCGTCTTTCTAGATCGCGACCAAACCAAACATTCTTGGTAATATCAATTAATCAAATATATGAGGTTGAAACTCTGTTATGTTTCGTATTGTACGGAACCCTCCCTAAGTGTGCGATAAGAGACGCGATGCTGACTCGCCCTTGGCCAGTTTTATTTAATGATGATATAGTATTTAAGTCTCTGGTAGTTTCCCTTGTCTAGGTTCCCTCTATTCACGAAACGAGAGGTAGGCGCTCCGTAACGTTACAGGCTTCCATAGTGGCAGGCATCATGCTGGAACTTGGCAAATCGATTGGGCAACATGAATTTGTCTGAAAGGTGGTTCAAACCAGAGCCGAAGCCTACCATCAGTGGTCACCCTTTTGAAGTCCAAGTCAGTGTGATCAATCACCATATGAATAGATGTCTGTAAAAGAAAAAAATATGTATGAAAATAACCATTGCTAAACTAAAACAAAATATGGAGCATAAAAGAGTCCGAACAGTTGACTTTATCAGAACCTACCGATATAGTACAGTTCACGAGTCGCATTCAAAGTGTTAAGTCGACCACATAGTTCCGAAGTGACAAACACTTTCAAAGGCTATCAAAGGATAGAGCAGGCCTCCGGAGAGAGAATGGAGCGATTATCGCTTGAACACGATACCTGTGGTACAAGAGATAAGATAGAGCGATTGGCTCATAGATAAATAATATATACATAAAGAGAACATTAGCGTATGCGAATGAAATAGCTATAGAGATATAACCCGACGTAAATGATGAACACGTGATACATATGCCAGCTATAAGTTAAAATGAACAACTTGGCGCCTTGGAACTTGGCGCCAGTGCTGGAGCCAGTTTGTAAAATCACATACGCATAAAGGATAAAAAAATGTTGTTCATCTCGCGCTCTCATACTAGTGATTGTATAGTTTTATCCTTCTCATATTAGTATTATTATTTTAAGGACAAGTCTAATTTAATATACTTAGTCTATGTATTGGCCGGATTCTGAGGTAAATTTATTGAGAATTTATTGACCCGATTACGCTATCAGTTCGATAATTTCAATAAGTTATTTTTCAAAAAATATAAAACCGACTTCATAACCACAAACAGGCACTCAAAAGCGAAAAATAAATTACTTTAAATTATTATAAGCGCTACCCATTTATCTATTTGAAGTCGGTGCCAGCCAAGTCTAATAGGTAGTACATAGATAATACCTACATGTATCTACCTACTTACTAACCTACATGTACCTACTTACTACTACTACATACATAGTATCTATCTACTATCCAATAGACTTGGCTGGCACCAACTTCAAATAGATAAATGGGTAGCGCTTATAATAATTTAAAGTAATTTATTTTTCGCTTTTGAGTGCCTGTTTGTGGTTATGAAGTCGGTTTTATTTTTTTTGAAAAATAACTTATTTTACCTTTTTTAGTGCTTAACAAGTTTTAATTAAATTACATGCATCTATTAAATTTCGTGTCTTGGCCGTTATACACTGACGGATATACTATATACTTTTTGAAAATTTAAAGTATGTACCTATAACGGTTAAGAAGATACAGATCTGTAAAGTGCGCACATATAGACACACTGACGGACGGACGGACGGACGAACGGACAACAAAGTCTCAGATAGTGTTCATTTGGTACCCTTTGGGTTCGGAACCCTAAAAAATTTGACTTTAAATGCCGCGCTAAAGTGAAAATATTCACTAGTAATAATGGTCAAGGTATTAAAGGAAAATTTTCAAAATGGCCCTGTGCAAATAAAGCATCTGACACACACGATAATCAATTGTCTATTTTATTACAATAATTCCAAATACTTTTATAACACGGACTAGTTGTATTCCAAAATGAATATTAAAAAGTATTATTTGCGATTACTAACATTAATTGCCGCCATATGGCCAACAGAGTACTGAATCACTCTACTACGTTATAAGAGACACTTCCCTATATCACATGAGTAAAGGCTTCTTTACTCATGTGCCTATATTGTTGATATACGAATTATGAAAGCACTGTGTAGCCAACCTTATAACGGAAAGTATTATTTACGTAGTAACTATTATATAATCTGTGGTATTATGCTTATAATATTTTTTTTGCAGTGTTGATTGGTACAACGTACGTTCATAATTCTGAGTTATTTAATAATGTATGCAGTGTCGCGGGACTGAAATGGCCGCCATCTTCGCCAAACGTCATGTCATGTCAAAAAATATTAGGTATGTTTAAAAAAGTTTGCATCCTAACAAGACTTTGCCCGGTAGAACATTCCTGTGAAGACAAATTATTTATATTTTTATATAATTATTAATATATAATTATTTATTGAGGGCCCGGTGGCGTAATTGGGAGAACGGTCGGCTTTGATGCCGTGGTACCGAGTTCAAACCGCCGTGCACCAATGAATTTTTCTATCGAAAAATATATGTGCGCTTCTCACAGTGGCCCTCCGGTGAAGGAAAACATCGTTAAGAAACCAACAACCCCCGCATAGTGGTAGGACATATGTAGTGTCCGCCTGGCCAGCTACCACCCTCAAGTTAGAAAATCTGTCGCCAAACATCTAATGTGTTCCGGCAGCTATCCTTGAGAGCCAGTTCACATTCTAGTCCACTTCTCTGTCTTCGACCGCATCATCACTTAGCAACAGGTGATAGTGGTCAAATGCTAGCCTATAAGATATTAAAAAAAAAATTATCCCCACCTTTATTTCTATCTCGCTCAAAGTTACCGTAAGAATATCTGTCAAAAACCAAAATCAACGAGAAGAAAGATGTAAAAAAATTATTCAAGGTCATATTTTTTAGTCTTCAAAAGTATATGCAATAGAAACCTCCATTGTGTATCCTTTTCTTGGGACTCTTCTGCTAAAAACAATACATTCTCCTATGTTTGAGGTATTTATCTCCATATCTCTGGAGATACTAATCAGATCTCGATAAAATTAAAATGGGACCACCTCGGAAACGTATCCTACCTATTAAAAAAAGAATCATTTGAATCCGTTCACAATTGACGGAGAAATCGCGTAACATACACAAAAAAAAAACATACAGACGAATTGAGAACCTCCTCCTTTTTTGTGAAGTCGGTTAAAAAATGTGTTTCTGCATTTTATTCAATGTTCCGCCTGACTTGTTCCTAACCTTTTTTCTTTCGTCTAATAATAGCTAGCTAGCGTTTGACCACTATCTAACCTGTTGATACTCGTAAGTGATAATGAGGTTGAAAATGGTAAGCACGCTAGGCCTAGAATGGGAACTGGCTCTCAAGGATAGCTGCCGGAACACATTAGATGTTTGGCGACAGATTTTCGATCTTGAGGGTGATAGCTGGCCAGGCGGACACTAGTTAGTGTCTTACCACCATGCAAAAGAACTTACCATGATCAAGGAAAAAATCTGCCGCCTAAACCTTACGGAGTTCCGGCACCACAGCCTTTGAGAGTCATTCTAGTTCAGCGTGTTCACGATCCCCGACCACAACATCATCGCTTACCACAAGGCGAGATAGCAGTCAAACTATCAAATACAAAACAAATTTGTTTTGTATTTGATAGTGCATGCAAATTAATTGAAACACATTTCGTAGTTCTGCCATCCGTAGTAGGTAATTGGGACAATGCTAGTCGAGTCAACGGCACACATGGCCGTAAACTCGTGAGCCATATTATGGCACTCGCTGAGATTGTCCTACTCGGCCTTCACGAGGTTCTCGTCATTTTTTTAAATTTTTCTTTAATTTATTTATTTATTGATAATTAGAACGGTTATTACCATTTACACTAATTAACACATTACATTCATGAGAAATACGTAATAATAGGTAGGTAGTCACACATTAACAATTATTACACACAAAAACATTATAATTTTAATCTTTTACTAAAATTAAAAAAAAAAAAAAAAAAAAAAAAAAAAAAATTAGGATAGTTTAAAAACTAAAACAACCGACTTCAATGCCCCGCAAGTCCATTTCAGTAGCAAGTTTGAGACGTTTATCGTCATATCTCTGGAGATACTTATCAGATCAGATCAGAAATTACAATGGAACCACCTCGGAAACGTACCCTACCGATTACAAAAAGAATCAATCGAATCGGTTCACAATTGACGGAGTAATCGCGACACATACACAAAAAAAACATTTTGATTTGATTGATTTGATTGATTTGATTGATTTGATTGATTGATTTTGATTTTGATTTTGATTTTGATTTTGATTTTGATTTTGATTTTGATTTTGATTTTGATTTTGATTTTGATTTTGATTTTGATTTTGATTTTGATTTTGATTTTGATTTTGATTTTGATTTTGATTTTGATTTTGATTTTGATTTTGATTTTGATTTTGATTTTGATTTTGATTTTGATTTTGATTTTTAGAATAGTGTTAAAAATTTCAATAAATATAAATTAACAATAGTGTGAATAAAAAAAAATATTTAAAAAAAAGCGTGGGGTGCTTTTAAGATATTATCAAAATGATAATCACTCTACACATATCTGTCAATAAAATATTTATAACTATTGACTCTATGCACCTCACGCTTTTTTTTTAAATATATTTTTTTTTATTCACACTATTATTAATTTATATTTTTTGAATTTTTTAACACTATTCTTAATTTAAATTTATTAAAATGTATTAAGGTGTTTTTACGGCTTCACTTAGCCAGCATGGTGGATTCCTCTTCCGTAATTTTCGTTATCTATGTCATACAGTTGAGCCTCCCACTCAACACGTAGAAAAAAGAGCGATTATCACCGCCATCCGATATCTACTAGGCTGTGGTGGGGTAAATTACAAGATTAAGCGAATTCTAAGTCAAGTATTGAAATTCTTCAAGTTTTTTTATGAATTTTAATCGTAGAGATGGTCATGTCGTGAATGGAGATGGAGATGTCATGAAGTCATATTTCAGGTCAGTTTTCAAGTAAAAGTCTAGTCTAAGTCATACCTTCAGTAAAGATGTGGTGTTTACTTAAGGTTTTCAGAGGAATTTTGGTGAGAATGCAAATAGCATGTTTTTCAACATTGTGCTGTTTCCCTACACTCGCACACATTCACCGGCACGAAATGGTTAATAATCCAGATTTATTACACATTAATAAAAATATAAATGATAAATATAAATAGGTACTATAAGTAGGTACTACTTTATCTATTATCTATTAAGTTTCATTATTTCACAATTTTTTGGTTAAAAATTGTGAAATAATGAAACATGCACCGGGTTGCGGGTGCACGTAATAGTACGGTTGGCAACCCTACATTAATCAGGGGAATTAAAACATGTGTTTTAAGTGTGACGTTTGACGTCTAGATGAAAGCTGAATGGCTCAATAACTTTGTTTTTTTTTGTAAATTCAAAGCAATAAGTTATGTTTCTGTTATATCAATAATATTTTTTTTTTAATATGATCTTTTTAATGTTATTTGACGTGTGTAAGTGCTAATTTTTAATTTGCCCATATTCTGAATTTGCTTTGTCTTTTGACTTTTGACTACTATTTATATTCTCGCAGTCAATGCTAAAAAGAAAATTACACGACTCGTGAACAAAAAATTTTATCACTGTCCTTGTATCCCTCGCTCCGCTCAGGATTCTAATCTAGAATCCTTCGCTGCTCTCGGGATTCAACTAAGTCCCTCGAATTAAATTGCTTTTTTATTCACTTGTTGTATAATCTACTATTATTTTATTTTTTTATTAAAAGATTACTCGAAATGTGGATTTTGCACATATTATAAAAAGAAAACATGTGCATTTTATCTTATGTATGTTTGAAACAAAAAGACTCTAAAACCACTGAATAAATAAAAAAAATTCAACTAAGAAGAACTAAGACCGTTTGTATGCTACAAACGGTTGTAAACGGATATGAAATTGATACAAAACGGATATTGTTATAATTGATAAAAAATATTACAAATCCATTGGTCCACGGGAAGGATTTGAATCTGGGCCTCAGGGTTAAAAGCCAAATTATACAATGTATCCTTTAAGCCAACGAGCCGTGTCCGTCCGACCTAAGATATAAATTTCACCTGTGCGGAGCAGGGGCTGGTTGCTAGTGTATGTATTATGTTTGTATGTGACAAAACTTGGAAGCTAAAATACCACTTCTTTACCTTCGATTGGACTCTAATTTAGTATACTTACGTATTTTCGGAGACAATGCAATAATATGGTACCGTCAAGGTGACCTGGTATTGGAGCCGGACTGTAGGGACTAGAACTCGGTAATGGCAAATGGTAGGTCGAATCGTAGTACGTCTAATAGTAATACAGTAGATATTGCGCTGGTATATATTATTGTCATTAGTATGTACTTTGCATTACATAATTATTATAAATTCTTTACAAAAAGCTTGTTTAAAACGGTTTATAGTTTTTTTGAACTACATACCTATTTTAATATTTTTTGCTTGTTTTCTAACTGCCATCTGTAGTTCAAGAAAAATACTAACTGAGACCGCATCAGGGGCAATTGTGTTTAACCGGAATTTAAATAAAAGTTAATTAAAACACCTACGGGCTACTGAAAAATATCAACACTGCTTATGCAGTAAAAAATATAATGAAAAAACGCGAGGTTTTAAAAGAACAAAGGTGGATGCTTGCCTCCACATCATTGTAAACAAAGTGGCATTTGACTACAAACGCATAGAGTAAGTACAAAGACACATTTTAGCTGCTCATTATTTTGTAGGTAGCACACATAATGTTCTCTTTTACCGTTTTATACAAAAGGAAGTTTTGGGATAATTATTTCTTTGTTTGAGATTGTATGCTAGCAGTGTACGAGTATAGTTCAATATATTTTTAGTTTTCCGTACCTCAAAAGGTAAAAAAGGTACCCTTATAAGATGACTTTCTTGTCGTCCGTCCGTCTGTCTGTCTGTCTGACTGTCCGTGTGTCACCAATGATTTTCTCAGGAACGGGTGGACCTAGCAAGTTGAAATTTATACCAGATACTAAAATCTATAGTCCCTATTAGGTGTACAAAAATCAAGGCCCTAAATCAACACGATAATAAGATATGGGCAAATTTATATATTCGCGAAAACTTGTAAGTACCAAAATTTACCGTAATTTTAAACTTTTTTATTTTTCGGAATTTTTCCTTTACTTGTGCTGTAAGACCTTGCTTTTGACCGAAATTGACAATTCTAGGTCAACCGGAAGTACCCTATAGGTTTTGGGTAGAAAACCTATAGGGTACTTCCCGTTGATCTATAATCATGAAATTTGGCATGAAGCAAGGTCTTACAGCACAAATAAAGGAAAAATTCCAAAAAATAAAAAAGTTAAAAATTAAAGGGTGTCCCCATACATACATAGTTTCGCCAAGTAAAATAGGTCTCTGAGTTATATGAGCGCTCATGCAATTTAGAGATCTAGCTTAATTGGTAACTACCAACGTTGGCACGGAAGCCTCGGTGGGCGAGTCCAACTCAACTTAGCCGGTTTTATGTACTTTTTATTCAAGATGCAGTACGTATACAGACAGGTATGGAAGTCTCTATATTGATAGCGATGCGTCCTGTCATCACAAACGTCTGCTAGAATGAGATGCAGCTATAGTCCGTGCCATATAGCTTGGCACTATAGTGCATCGACCTCTCGTGGGCTGCTAAGAAAAACATAGTGTAATTTAAAATTATGCCAAAATGAAAACCAAAAATATCTATTTATCATTGATGTTTATTACAATTCTTCATATTACTAGAACACATTTGATATTCTTAATTTCGTATTTACATGATCTCGATATTTATTATCCGTTTTTATTGTAAAAAGGGATTTTAATGCACTAGAAGTATTCTATGTTATACTTTATTTTAATGATTATTAACGAACATCTCTTTTTGTAATTTTTCTACTTGAAATTTAAAAAAAAAACAAACCTATACAACAGCTTTAATAATATTCACGAAACTACTTCCTGAAATTATACAAAACGCGAGTTATGTCACTTTACCTGGAACAAATTTTTTTACGTCAGGCAACAGAGATGCGTCACCTTCGGCAATAAAATAATACATTAATTTATTTTATAAATTAATTTCGGCAAGAATTAAGTGATGGCAATTATATAATTAAATGTACCAACAATATAAAATAAATCATATGAAATACATTTTATTTATTTCTTTTCCAACACACATAATATTAATCTTACATTAAACCCAATATATTAATGCTGACTCCAACTCAAAAAAATATGTATACACATTTCAGGAAAAATACTTTGGATATTTAAGTGCTAAATAAAAATTAGAACACACCGCTAGGTAAAAAGAAAACTTATTATAATCACAGTCATAAAAGGTCAACGCACTTTAGTGCCAATCTATATGGCACATACTATAGACAGTTGTTATCTGCATCTCTTTTCTGATCGAAGATTATCGGTCGAAATTCATCGCTATTCATGTAGAAACTAACTAATCTTATAATTAAAGATCGTTTAAAAAAACTAAAAGAGCTGACTTCAAACGTCGCGCTAGTCATTTTAAGTAGAAGAAGAAGAAGATTAGAAAGTTCTTTATTCATAATAGCTACTTATCAAGTACTTTCAGTTCGGTACTTTTAGTACTTTCAGTAGAAATCTTAATAAAATGTAACCTTTCTTTTAACATTCAAATCTTTACCATCTATTTGTAAACAAGAATAATGTTTATATGCATTTTAACAACGTTTCAACGTCGTTGGTCAAAATGCATACTAACACGAATTTTATTTCAGTAGTAAATTAACATCGGTTTATACAAATTAATTATGCATGCAGATAGCTGCTATCCATCCGTAAAGGTCCAATTAACTGGCACTGTGTATACAAAATTATGTATGTAGCGATCAAATATTATATAATGTAGACAGGTCGGGGATCATAAACGGCTAACTGCTTCAATCTTTTTCTATACAATATTTTTTTTTACTTTTGACAGATCGTGTACTCAACAATTAAATAAACTTCAATTTTAATTTGGCATCTCTGCTGTAAGTTGGTGAGGAGTTGAGTATTATGCAGATTCCAGGAAATGTCCCAACATCAGGTTAATGCTACCATGATCTTATCCATCTAATCTCATCCAATATCTTTGAAGTAAGAGTATACCACATTTCGAATTGATCAAATTATAGAAGTTAAATTGATAAGTGTCATCATCTAGAAATAAACTGGCCAAATGCAAGTCGGGCTCGCACTAGTAGGGTTCCGTACCACACTACAGTATTTTATAAGATCGAGCAAAAAATACCACTATCATTTTTCGCCAGCAAAAATTAAAAATTAATAAACATTTTATTTCTTATAACGCCATCTTACGTCTAACAAAAGTGTTAGGGATCGACATTCCAATATAACGCCATCTATGGGACGTTTACCTAACTAAGCGTTCATAGATGGCGTGAAATGCCGAAACAAACACGTTTCTTGTATGGGGATCCTCTATTGTTTTTAACTTTATTCTGTTTTTAGTATTTGTTGTTATAGCGGCAACAGAAATACATCCTTTGTGAAAATTTCAACTGTCTAACTATCACGGTTCATGAGATACAGCCTGGTGACAGATGGACAGACATACAGACAGACAGACAGACAGACGGACAGCGGAGTCTTAGTAATAGGGTCCCGTTTTACCCTTTGGGTACGGAACCCTAAAAAACTCATAGTCTAAAAACAGCCAAGCTGATTTTCATGAATGGCACGTAACTTTATCACACCCATTTAAAGGTACGGCCACAGCGCGGCTTCCTGCAATTTGCGGGCAAGATCTCAGTACTTTTCAATTGTTTCCTGATCACGTTTGGTGTGAAACAGTCGGTACAAATACAACTGCGCTATCTGATCGCCGCCAAGACCGCGCACGCAGGACGCTGCGGTGTGTCCGTACCTTAAACGTACGAGTAAACATACCCTTATTAACGAACTAGATGTGTCCGCGGGTTTTCCAGCACACACATCGTTCCCGTAAGAATATCGGGATAAATAGTATCTTATGTGTTGTACATACAAAATTTAAACTCAATCAGTTCAGTAGTTTTTGTCGGACACATAAAACATCGATTAATATTTAGTTTAATCGATTTCTTATTCTAATTTCTACATATCTGTAATTAATGTTCACATCACTAATATCCGCCCACATTTACAGTCCGGCAAGTATAACTTGGCGTGCCTGTGCGCCACTGTGCTTTTACTTTGTATTTTGATAACAGTTTCTCTTAAACCACTTTTAATTACTTTTGGCATTATTGAACTATTTTAATGTAGCAGATTTATCAACAATAATGTCGCGGTAATCTCTCAAACGTCAAACTCACAGTTTCAATTAATATATTTAGTTCCAAAAATCACCACCGCCAAGTTATACTTGTGGCACTGTAGCCCTGTTCTCGTCCAACCATCACTGATTGTGCGCGTGTCGTTCGCTCCTGCCATTGTTGAAAATACAGCGCGACTTTATTCCAGCTAGCAGTTTTATTTAATTAGCTACGCTAGGATCCAAACGATCGCTCGCGCAGTTTTAGCGTACAGAATTAATAAACATACGCACAAAATTTCGCCTTTATAATATTAGTAGGATATGATTACATCGTTCCATGATCCAGGAAAAACTCTCCACTTCTTTTACTTTGTTCCCAATACAATACATATTCATTTTACCACTTTACCACTTTAGTTATAAAGATACAACAAAGTCAAAAGTATTCCTACAATAATAAAACGCCTACACAAAACTACAAACGATAACGTAAGTAAGAGTACTACTTGTAAGTCTGATATTTTGATTTCTAATTTAGGTACCTGCTACTTTTGAAAATAGAGTTAAATTACGCGCCTACTCATACCGTGAATCAGCCAAGTTACTTATTTAGAATTAACTCCAAGTAACTTCTTGTATTTCTTTGTATACACCAAAATAGACCGAGGGCTAATTATTATTCTGCAATAAACTTTTAATTAAGTAAGCACATGGTACAAACTGGAATTTATCTGACTTTATTACTTAAACGCGTCAATGGGAAAAGGGTGGTGGTGAAAAAATCATTCACGGTAAAACACATTAAAATTTAGTGCCCAAAGATATCAAGTTTAGAATGAGACCAAGCAGTGTCATTGTAGATTTGATATTTTAAAACATACTTTCTCAAACGAAAAAATATTTTTCCACACCGTTTAAGAAATGACGGAGTTTCTGAGGCACATACATAAAAAAGTAACTAGCTACTTAGACAGCAGTTGACATGACACATTAGCATATATACAAATAATATGGCTGCGCAAGTGTCTGCCAATCACAGCTAGACCTTATTCCTTAATGTCATACATCATATCATCATCATTGACAGCTCATTTCCGCCCACTGCAGGGCATAAGCTTCCTCCCTCTTACGCCACTCATACCTGTTCTGAGCTTCTCTTGGCCAGGTCCTAATATCTGCGTACTTTTCGATGTCGTCGACCCACTTCTGTATTGGTCTGTCGCGGCTTCGTTTTCCTACATGAGGCCACCATTCTGTTAGGGACTTACTCCACCTGCCATCACCAGCCCACTGCCATTTCAGTTTTGTTTTACGGGATCCGATGTCTACCACCTTCGTTCTCTTTCTTATCTCCGTATTTCGAACTTTATCGTTTAACGTGATGCCTAACATGGCACGCTCCATGGACCGTTGTGTGACTCGCATCTTGTGCACAGTTTCCTTGGTGAGCGTCCATGTTTCTGCACCATACGTCATTGTGGGTAAAACACATTGGTTGAACAGACGGGTTTTCAGGTATTGCGGCATTTTTTGGTCTTTTAGGACATCATCGAGTTTTCTAAAAGCAGCCCATCCCAGCTGAATGCGTCTATGTATCTCTTTCTGTCTATGCTCTCTGCCAAAAGATAAACAATGTCCAAGGTAAGTATACTGAGTAACTACCTCCAGTATCTCACCGCCGACTTCAACAGTAGTCGGTGCTACGCCGAAAACATTAGTCATAACCTTAGTCTTGGACATGTTCATCTTCAGGCTCACTCCTAGAGAAGCATAGCATAGGTCTTTTAGCATTTCTTGGAGATCTAATACATTTTCACTGATAAGAATCAGATCATCTGCAAAACGGAGATGTGATAGGTGGACACCATCTATTAAGACGCCTTTATTTTCCCAAAAGATTAGCTTTAGGACGTCTTCCAAAACTGCTGTGGATAGTTTGGGTGATATGGTATCCCCTTGCCGCATACCACGTTTAATGGGGATAGATTCGGTGAGAGCATGCATTTGTACTTGCATCGACGCTGATTGGTATAAGTTTCGGAGGACATCAACATACCGTACATCGACTTGGCAACGATGAAGAGAATGGAACACGGCCCAGTGCTCTACGCTATCAAAAGCCTTTTCGTAATCTACGAAAGCAAAGCATAAAGGCCGGTTAAGCTCTTCGCATTTCTCCATCAGTTGCTTCATATCCATTCATCATATCCATCATCATATCCATCATATCCACCAATCAAATTAAAGCACCGGATGTAATGCAACATGCGATAGAGGGATGAAACATTTTGAGGCGATGTAATAAAAGTTTCACTTTAAAAATACAGACGAATTCCCTTTTTGTGAAGTCGGTTAAAAAATACATATGAAATGAGAACTTCCTTTTTTTTGTGATGTCAGGTTAAAAATGTATAAATTGATTACGAAGGAAATTCGACCTCTAAGCGACCACTATTTAGATTATAACGAATTTTAGTACACCGTGCTTTGAATGATGTTTAATAAAATGGACAATGTATTTCGATGCAGCAATGGAATTATACTGACGCTGCAAACCGTAACCGGATCCAATTTAACTTCAGAATGGCCCCATTCAGAGGCAAATTATACGAGAACTCGTTCAGAATACTCACTGTTGAGTTGTTAACCGATCCTATAGCATCAGGATACATTATTGTAGTTTTATTATTTACATACATACATAAAATAACGCCTTTTTCCCGTTGGGGTAGCCATAGACTACTTCTTTCCATTTATTTATTTACATTTATTTAGATGCTTACTAGTTGTGCCCTGCGGCTTCGCCGGCATTTAAAAGTATCTTATGGCCTAATCTATAAAAGTGGTTATCTCAACAAACGAATATAAAAACTAACTTACGTATTTATAATACTAGCTGTGCCCTGCGGTTTTACCCGCGTAGACATCTTTCCCGTAGGAATATCGAGATAAAAAGTATTCTATGTGTTATTCTAGGGTCTAGGCTATCAACTTTCCAAATTTCAGTTCAATCGGTTCCGTAGTTTTTGCGTGAGAGAGACAAACATACTTCCATACATTCTTAAAAACTTGCGTTTATAATATTAGTAGGATAGTAGGATATAGATGGCGCTAGCGTAGATTTTAATAGCTCTCATTGAAACATTGCCTAAATGTACGAGATCGCGAATCGCACAAACGATATTTTTCGCGATATTGGAACCTGATGCTTCATTATAAAACATCATTATAAATCTCTTTATAATATTAGCGTGGATTGGTGTTGATAAATATTAATAATAACCTATTAACCTATTAGTATTATAAACGGCTTGTAATCAGTGAGTTGAAATAAATAGAGCAGTTATAGCCGAACAATACTACTTTAAAAACTGACTAGAATTTGAATATATGATTTATACTTACGCATGCTTATATGCAGTTCGTGAAGAAAAAAGAATATGAAAGACTTCATACGTTTCACCAAGAAGTTTGGAATCAACCTTTTCGGGCACTACCAAAAAGGTTAATTCCAAACTGTTATTTGACATAACATTATGTTATTATAAATTTATTCATAAAGATTCAAAACAATTTAATAAACTAATATATTAACTATGACTAATAATTAAAATAAAAACTAAAAATAATAAATGGAATTTAGGTCGCTGTCTGCTGGTAGAGTACCCAAACAGCTGACGACATTACCTCTTTGAATCGCAAAACTAATGCGTTGCCCGAGGTAAGCGTCAGCTCTTTGGTCGTGGGAGACATCGATTAGGCGTCTAGACAGCTCCTTAACAAAACCGCGTGCTTCTTGACCCCACGGGCCCATGGTTTCGACCCCAAACGGAAGAAAAAGCATAGTTGTCACCGATGCTTATATATATATATTCCAAACTGTTTTCTTCTAATTTTTCTTACGGCGTAATTAAATACCGCCATTATGCTGTAACCTCTTTTACTCTTTCACACAAGACGATATATCCATCTCGCTCATCCACTTATCACAACACAAAAGTCGACTAATAAGTGACAACAGTCGACTAAATAATATGAAACACATTTTTTTCAATTTCTTTGAAAAAATACAGTGCTTTTGCTTTAAATGAAACATTTTTTTTGTCTCCTACTGTACCGTTGTAATTAGTGGAGTGTCTAAATACGCAAGAAGAAAATAAAACTCGAATTTTTTTGCTCCGAAACACACGATTAGCAGCAGTATATTACCGGACATGCAGCCCAGTCCCGCCACATTGCATACATAATTAAATAACTCATAATTATGAACGTACTTTGTACCAACCAACACTGCAAAAAAAGTGTCTATTAAATTTATATATATATAATTATAAGAACGTTCGTAAATCGGGTATCAACAATTTAGGGAAGTGCCTACTCTTATAACGTAGTAGAGTGATTCAGTACTTTGTGATACAGCCGTGAAAGACTCAAAGATACTGGAAGCGATCTGGGTAATTACCTTGAACTCTTCTTCTAATCAATATGACGGGGGTACAACTCATCTATAGGTAAAAATGTCTCAGCCTGTAATAATCAGCCTGTGTCAGTCCACTGCTGGACGTCGAAGACTCTCGCCACTGAGCCCGATCACCACGCTGGGCAGACGGGTCGGCGATCGCAGGACGTAGCTCCTCGCACCGGTGACGCTGCTGGCCGTCACCGGCCTGTAGTATTTAGCTACGCCATAATTTTGAAATGGTTATACTGCCATTTGTCGGACGCCAGCCTCGTTTGTTGGTCAGCAGGATGCACCACGGGCAGGTGAGATTGGCTGGGAGCGCTGAGGTAGTATTTGTTTTAATATGTTCATCCATCCCAATGTGTAAAAAGTAGTAAAGATCTTTAAATGTTAAAGATGTATATTCTTATCATTATTATGATCAAGCCAAAATCAGCGCACTGCTTGACATTGGGGGAGCAGACAAGTTTCTAATAGGCTATTCGGGACCCCTGTGAGAAACACTATCGGAATAGATGAAACTGGCTTTTAGACTTTGATAATATACGACGAGTTTATAATCAAAGCTTTTAGTCTTATTACTAGATACTAAAATAAACTGGCCAAGTGCAAGTCAGACTCGCACTCGTAGTTTTCCGTAACACAGTAGAGTATTTTATAACTATCATTTTTGCGCCCCAAAAATTAACTTTGTTTTTCGTAGTGTTTGTATGAAAAACAAAGTTATATTTGCGGTTGCTATATCTTAAAAACTACTGACTTTATCTCGTTCAAACCAATTTTCATTCAAAGTGTTTATTGAGGTCTACAGCATATATTTTTTTTTCAATTTTTCACTCCCTTACTTTAAAAGTTAGAGGGGGGGGACACATTTTACCACTTTAGAAGTGTCTATCTTTCAAATGATTGACTTTGAGAAGAAATGGTTTTAGGACCCTCAATCATTCATTTTCAAAGACCTATTTAAAAACGCAGCACGTAATAGTTTGATTACAAAAAATAGTTTCTGTTCCATATATTGGGAGCCTGGAATTAAGGTAGGCCTCTGAGTTATATGAGCGCTGATATAATTTAGAGGTCTAGCTTAATTGGTACTAACCAACGTTGGTACGGAAGCCTCGGTGGGCGAGTCCAACTCGACTTTGCCGGTTTTATTTATAATGCCAAATTTCGACAGAACAAAGACGTCGCTAGCTCTAACTCTGCACGTTTTGGTTATAAATTTGTGAAAAAAATATATGCCTTGCGTCTGGGTGCATAGAAACGTATTATGCAATAAAAAGTTTTTGGCGTATCATGAAATTACCGCTTTATTCGGTTGGGGCGTCGACATATTGAATAGTTTGTGCATAGCGATCTAAGATGAGAAAGATCTAATCTGCCATGTTTCAACTGTGTAGTCCTAATAGTTTCGGAATAAAGTGGCTGTGACATACGGACAGACAGACAGACAGACATGAAGAATTGAAATTGAAATTGAAATTTATTCGGTTAACAAATTGGTGTACAATATTCTTAATTTAAAAATCATGCATTTTAACACTTATTTAAAACTAAAATTAAATAGGTCATGCATACAATAATATTAATGTAGGTAGGTACACTTTTTATGAATGAATGATGTGTTAACAACCGGACAAGAGAAACTGTATCCCGGATGCTAACCTCTTTCGTTCTAATTAGGATTAATATTTGTTAAAAATACAAAATATTCGTGATTTATATGAGCTACGAAAATTTCTAAACTGATATTGACATTCATACAAAGTAAATAGAGGATGATAAATGTTAAAATAAAATAAATAAAATAAGGTACATTCAATATCATTGATGAGAGATACACACAAAAACATTTTTATCCTGGCCTAAAATTATTATTACATTATTATACTCAGATTGATTATGAAATGATGATTATTATTATGTTTAAATAAATTTATAGAGAAGTTGATAGGAACAAAAGTAAATGCACTTGATTAGTATATATCTAGATTCCTTAAGATAATTATGTAAATAGCTTAAATATAAAATGTATTTTTACAGCGATAAACATAATTTCAATAACATCTTGCTGCTATGTCATGGTATTCAAAGATTCTGAGAAACATGATGACTTACAGATAACATTGTTACTTTGCTCGACCGATGCGTTTTTAACCCTAAGATGCCGTAAGTTGTGGAAGCTCTAACAATAATATCACTAAAGTGCTTAATTAAGTAAAATCAGACTGTGCTATCTATATAGAAGCGTAACTGTGATATTATCTTACTTATACAGGACTTATACTGAAGCTGTGAACCACAAATTTGTGAAACTTGTTGCTTAAAAGTGGACCGTACATTTATATTTGTCTACCCTCAACTTATCCTGCATTTGAAGAAATTGACAGAGGTGTTCACTTTGTAATAATTCTACCTTCATTATCTGCAAATCGAATTGTCAAAATCAAATGACAATTAATAATTTGACTCTGTGACAGTGGCAGCTGATGGAACTGACATACAAGTGTTGCCAGCTATAGTTATTATTCCCTTTTCCAAAATACTCGGGAAATAAAAACTGCGAATAATAATATTTTACTGAAGTACCTATTTATTATTTCTTCTGTATTCAACATGCCGAAAATTTAACGTTCTCCAACTTCAATCACACCTGACCCCAAAAAGACGAAAATGTCTACAGAAGACATCTCTTACAAAAGCAACGTGACCCCTCAGGGCAGTCAAAGCGCTAGTGGAGAGAATTACGATACTTTCGCGTCCTTCTGTCGAGAGATGAGAGAAATGTTTGACTCAATGAAAACCGAACAGAAAACCAGAATGGACTCCATGGAGAGAAATATACGAGCAGACTTCAAGTTTCAAATAACAGCAGTCCAGGGAAAGACAGATAAAATCGGGGACACTGTTGACACCATAGCTGTCCAAATTTCGTCAATGGAGGCCAACATAACTAATCTGGAAAAAGGTTGCAGGGATCTTGCTTCTCAGGTATCAGTCCTTGAGAACAAATGTGATCTTTTGGATTTTCAGGCCAGGAAAACCTCGATCGAGATAAGAAATGTTCCAAAGAAGCAGAAAGAAAATAAGGAGGACCTATTTGAGTCCATTGAACTTCTTACAAGGTTTTTGAAAATAAATATCCAACCTATGGAAATCCGGGACGCCTATAGACTAACGACTAGGCATTCTAAAGACCGATCTACGATTATTATCGAATTGTGTAACACGTTATTAAGAAGTAAAATCCACGACGCGGCAAAAAGGCACAACAGAGCGCATCCAGATGCGCCGCTTTGCTCTCAACATCTTAGTATTGGAGGAGATAAAGCCACAATATATCTATCAGAATACTTAACTTCAAAGGCTAAGCGCCTGCACTATCTGGCTCGTGACTTTGCCAAAGTAGAAGGTTACCATTATTGCTGGACATCAAATGGTAAAGTCTATATCCGCAAGTAAGATGGGCTGCCGTACATAAGAATCGATAGTGAAGAACAACTCAAAAGCCACCGCAGCTTGGACTGACTATTGCTGATTTTACTATGTGTTGTAATAATTAATCCTAAGTTTTGCATCGCTAGCACTAATAATACCAGGAAGACCAGGTCAATATGCGTTCTTATTAGAAATGAAAAGAGTACACAAACAGCCATTTCATACACAGCTAATAACGACAAATTTTATTCTCACATTCACACACTCACACAATTTTATTCACTCATACACAAACACAACTTCAACAAGCCAAATTACAATCGTAATCTCACCAAAATATGCAAACACTTTGTTAACCGACTTCAAAAAAAGGAGGATTCTCAATTCGACCGTATATATTTTTTCTCTAAAGATATTATATGCTTATCTAGGTATAGTCCACCATCCCATAAACATCTAATGATGAGCTCCAACAACTCTTTCTTGAATCCACACACAAGTACGCTTCTGTTAACCAGCTTTAAAATTTGATTGCCATAATATAATTAATGAACTTGATGAAACCTGCATAATTCCAAATAAAAGTCCGTTTGTCTTTTGACCCTAATTCATGTATAAAATTCCTTGGTGATCCATCCAGACAAATAACAATGGTGTCACAAAACATACGCAGCATACGCAGCATACGGAAAAATTTCAATAGTCTTACTTTTTTTTTAAACCAACTACATTTTATTCCAGATCTCATTATTTTAACAGAATGTTGGCTTGACGAAGAATCACCTTCGATTCACTTAGACCATTTCAAATTCTATAGGTCCAAAATTTACCTTAACAAATGTGATGGCATTGTTATCTACGCTAAAGACAGTCTCCATGTCCAAATCATTGAACCAGAAGTCTGTAATGCTAACTGTCTAATTGCAAAAGTGGAGAACTCACTCGCTTTATTTTCAATGTATAGGTCACCTTCTAAATTCGACATCAGTGATTTCTTGACTTCTTTAGACAATCTATTAAACGAACACAAAGCAGAAACTATGGTGCTACTGGGAGACATTAATATCGACATTGCCCCAGAATCACTCGACGCCAGAGCTGATTCATATCTGGATATGGTATCGCATCATGGTTTTGTTCCAGCACACATATTACCGACACGTGGCCAATCCTGTCTTGACCACGCTCTGATCAAAAGTGGGCACGCTTCAAGAGTCGTGGTATGTGCAGCAAGTATTACTGACCATGATGCAGTTGTCATTGGCATAGATAAAAAAAATTGTCCATTGTCAATTTCAGAAATGAAATCGATTACAAAATTAAACCACGATGAAATTGTCAAGAACATAAATGCATATAACTGGACGGATCTTTTTGCAATAACGGACTCTGTTGACACTGCTTTTGAACTTTTTGTCGACTCCATAACAAATATAATTCAGAATAATAAGCAAGTAGAAATAGTCCCAAATTCAAAGCAAATTCGCAAGCCGTGGATGTCCTCAGGCCTCTTAAGGTGCATCTCCCGACGGGATATGTTACATATCCAGGCGAGAAAAAATCCAAAAAACGCTCAATTTCAAACGAACTACAAAAATTATAGAAATAATTGCAATAATTTACTACAAAACCTTAAAAATGCCTATGAAAAATCATTGCTTCAAGACGCAAAAGGTGATAGCAAAAGAACGTGGAAAGCTGTTAAAGAAATTTGTAATTTGAGTAGTAATAAAACGCTCAGCACTGCACTTCTCGATATATCAACTACACCTGCAGAATCTATGCAAAATGCAAATATCTTCTTTAGCACCGTAGGAAATAATTTAGCAGACACTATTTTAAAAACCCTTAATAAAACTGAAGAAGATTTAGCAAGCGCAGTGGTAATGAAGACTATTTCCCCCAGCAAATCCTTCTTTTTCTCTCCCACTGACGAAACAGAGATCTCCAAGATAATAGGCAGTCTTAAAACCGGTTCCGCTCCAGGACACGATGGTATCACGAACGATCTGCTTAAAAAATGCAAACATGCCCTCTCAGAACCCTTGGCGCACATTTGCAATATGAGCATATCTAATGGCGTAGTACCAGAGTGCCTCAAGAAAGCTAATGTCATTCCGATGCATAAGGCCGGAGACCCACTCGTGTCTAGCAACTACAGACCGATTTCCTTGTTGACGTCCATATCTAAAATAGTTGAGAAAGTCGTCAACAAAAGACTCCTTTCTTATTTAGAAGCAAATAGTCTATTGGCTGAAAATCAGTATGGCTTTCGCACTGGTAGATCGACGGAGGACGCTGTTGTGCACATGGTTAACTACCTGACGGAAAAGCTTGATTCTGGGCAAAAGTGCATAGGCGTCTTCCTCGATCTAGCAAAAGCATTTGACACGGTTTCCCGACCAATACTTCTGAAGAAATTGGAGTCTCTCGGAATCCGAGGCATAGCCTTGCAATGGTTTGCATCCTACTTCTGTAATCGTAAACAGCGAGTAGTTGTTATATGAAAAGTGAGTATGCAGACATACACTTTGGAGTTCCTCAGGGTAGTGTCCTCGGTCCTACCTTATTTTTAATTTATATTAACGACCTTTGTCAACAAAACTTAATACAAGCTGAAACTCTTGCCTTTGCTGACGACACAGCCATAATTTTCAATGGTAGAACATGGAGCGAAGTTAATACACTTGCTCAAACGGGCATGCAAAAAGTTTCAGATTGGCTGCAAAGAAATTTACTCACACTAAACACTTCGAAAACTAAAGTCTTAAATTTTTGTATTAGTAAACGTTCAGCACCAAATAAACAATTTAATATCAAAATTCATACTTGTTCTCCTGGAGATGAATGCTGCTGCAAAAATCTCGAACAAGTCACCTCTATAAAGTATCTAGGCGTTGTACTCGATACTAACCTCAGGTGGAATAAGCAGATTGAAGCGCTAACAAGTCGAGTCAATAAGTTAAAATATATATTCAAATGTTTGGGTTCTGCTGGTGACAACTACACCATACAACTAGTATATTCAGCACTCTGCTTGTCAATCCTATCATACTGCTGTGTTGCATGGGGCTCAGCACACACTTGTAATATGATTAAACTTGAACGAGCTCAAAGAGCAATCTTAAAAATTTCTTACAAAAAACCATGGCGATATAGCACTGATGCCTTATACAATGAATGTAAAGTTCTCAGAGTACGTCAAATTTACATTACAAATATAATTGTCAGATTCCATAAGCTCGCGCCGCAGAATAAAAAAACATCTTTACGGTCACAAAGATCATCATCTTGGGTAACTCCATCTACAAAAACTAAATTTGCACAGAGATCACCAGCTTACTTGGGTCCAAATTTGTACACGAAAATCAACAAAGAACTAAACATTGAACACAGCCTAAGAAAATCTTGCAAAAATAAAGTAACTAAATGGTTATTAACGAAAAATGACAAAGAAACAGAGAAGCTCTTAAAAATTTACTGGTGATATGCATACAATCCGTACGCATACATTCTGACACACTAGCATTCGCACACGAGAAACCGCAACCTCTTGTAATAGGCACACAACTACTCTCTTCACGATGAATCACATACATACACATGCACACACACACACCCACACACCACCCACACACACACACACACACACACACACACACACACACACACACACACACACACACACACACACACACACACACACACACACACACACACACACACACTTGACTAGATTTCCCACGACACAGGGTATCCTAGTGTGGGAACTAGTGCACTAGCTGTAGTTTATCCCAACCAAACTTTCATTTTATATGTTATTATAAAATTTGATAAGTACTTTATTAATTTAAAACTATGTTATGTAAAGCATGTTGTGAATATATATATACTTGTGAATAAATTAAATTAAATTTAAAAAAAAAATTAAAAAATTAAAAAGTGTTACGAGCGTTCAGACTAAACGTATTTTTATTTTTATTTTTTTATAATGTATGTGTATTTTATGTGTGTGTGGTATTTACTTAGTTAGTATATGAGCATGTGTTTATGAATGTTAGGATGTGTGCTTGTGTGATTGTGTTTGTATGTTTGTGGTTGAAGTATATAATACGTTGCTTACCCTTAGAACTTACAGAATTAGTTTTAGTAGGCTCTCAGTATCCTAGTAGAATCTTCAAGGGTTCCGTTTTTTGCCATTCGGCTACGGAACCCTAAAAACAGTAAGTATCACAAATAAACAACCTACTTAATATTCAATTGAAATCGTTATTTGAATTACAAAGTATTTATAGGTAACACCGTTTGCTAGCACACTAGAAACAATCTGCTTTCGAGAGCTTTTCAAAGGTTCTTAGGTTGAGCTCTATTACGACGTGATCTTTGAGAACACCGACGTTCTCAAACGTTGTTCATATTGCATACCTACTAGTTCGGGAATTCTAGAACTCTATGGATGTGGTTTTGATGTTGTTAATTTGAGCACTGTTTTTGATTGAGTTGGCACAGATATAACATTGCATACGACGTCGTTGAAAACGTCGGTTCACGCGCTGTATATCTTTGGTTTTAATATAAAAACCTACACTCATTTTTACTTACTTAGGGCCAGTTTCACCCGTTCCTGATACCACAAATGTGAAAAAATCTGACAGATTTTTGACAGCTTTTATATGGCGTCAATTGTCAGATAACTGTCTAACGCATTGTCAGGTACCGGTGTAACTGGCCCATAAACTTCTAATTTATATCAAGCTATTTATATTAAGAAATGAATGCTTATATGCATATTTCAAGTTATTATCATATCTTTGTTTTTCTTTTAAGTGTTATCTACACATTATATTTAAGCGGCAATAGTCCAATGTGGTCCAATAAGGTGTCGGACTTGCGTTCGAGAGGTCGTGAGTTCGATCCCCACCCATTGCACTATTGACGTGAACCCACTCCAGATACACATAGCATAGCATAGTTAGCTTAGTTGAAGGGTTAACAACACTTCTACTAATGTGCAAGCTAGCAAGCTTTTTTAAAATGATGTATATGTATATTATATTATATACTATCTAAAATTTCGCCATCCAGTAGGACTCAAACCCGCGTTTCATTCGTAACAACGCTCAAGCGTTTTAACCAACTTAGCCATGGACGACTACCACTGATGTTCAGCAGTTTTTTTTAAACAATGGGTTTTATTGTTCAAATTTGGGAAAGTTTTCCACGAAGAAGTTTTTTTTTTGTTTTCAAATTATCGTGAACATGTAACATTATTCATGTTATATACCGGCTGTAATTAACGTACCTTTAGTCGAATTTTCTAGACCTAGGTTTCGAGGGAGTCCGTAGGCTTTTCCCCGGGAGTGAGGTAACGCGGTGAGATCGCAATGTTCGCTGAAGAAGAAACAAGTATTTTGATTCATATGAATCAAAATAATTCAAAGGTCCAGCTTACAAAAAAATTTGCATGATTTGTTTATTTATATTCCCAGATAATGTTATGTCTGGAGCTCCCAAATAATGTTTTACTTCTAAGTAAAATTACAAACGCAAATACTCGAAAATAAATCTGCGACCGTTTACCCACAAAATTGCCTAACAAGAAAGTTTTGTAGGCGTGTAAAATGTCGAAGATCAGAACTAAAAGCTAAAAGGGTAAATGATTCACAGAATAATTTAACTAGACCTAGCCACCTACTCCTTGTCTATAAAAAAACTTTATTTTAATAATGGAATATATGATAAGCTACGAGAAAAGTGGGCGTTAGTAGTAAATTAGATAAGGAAAATAAAGTGTTTTTTTTTTGCTTCTACTACATGTGGTTTTTTTAACCGACTTCACAAGAAAGGAGGAGGTTCTCAATTCGACTGTATTAAAAAAATATTGTTAACTCAGAAATCCGTCTCTCAGATCTTAACCGGTTTGAAATATTATATTTTCCTTTGAGTGATTATGCCTCCCGTTTCGTCCCATTCAAGTTTTATTGAGCTATGACAATTATCTCCGTAGATATGGATATAAACAATATAAGCAAATTGTATACTTAGATGACATGATTATAACTAGCCAGTACTTTGACTATCGCGGCATGTGAAGTCGGTTTTTTACAAAAATATGAAAAATAATATAAAAAAATAACTACAATACAACTTCTTTCGGGGGACTTTACAATCTTTTGTATGTTCGTACATACAAATCACAGACTCAATTTTACTATACCCAGACAGCCAATTTAGTAGACCAATAGAAATAGAGGAAGACCAAAGATCCTTTAAAAGGACATTTTCAGGCACTATTTTTGTATATCCTACAGGCTAACGTATGACAACTATCTCGCCTGGTGGTAAGCGATGATGAGATCGAAGATGGTAAGCACGCTAGCCCAGAACACTCTGACTCTCAAGGGCAGTGTGCTGCCGGAATATCGTAAGGTTATGGCGGCAGATTTTCTTCTTGATGGTGGTAAGCCACTTTTTGGTAGCAAGTCAGGCAGAACATAAATATAATATACGCCTACCTCGACGTCAGCTGCCGAAACACACAGGTGTTTGGCGAAAGATTTTCTAACTTGAAGACAGCAGCTGGACAGACGGATACTAGACGTGTTTTACCACCACACCGGTGTTTTCATATCGATGTTTCCCTTTACCGAAGGGGCACTGTGAAATATATACTAGAAATATATACGCACTTCTGGCGTCAAAACCGACCATCCTCTCTCTGGCCGTCAAAACTAAAAACCTAATCAACTACGATGTCGTCAAGTTGAAAGATATTACTTTTTGGGGAAGAAGACAGCACAGGTTTGTATCTCGTGGCAAGAACACAACGAGCTATATACTTATATGTATTATAGCAGTAGATGGATTATGGATTGTAAGTGATGATGACTAAAATACAATTTTCAAATGTAGTCATAATTTTCTTCAATTACACGAGCAAAATGTATTTTAGATAATGTAAGATTACAAAACGTAAAAAAACCGACATCAAGTGCCGCGCTAGTTTTTTTTCAGTACCAAGTTTGAGGTGTATCTAAAAATACTCATCAGATCTCCATAAAAATACAATGGGACTACCTCTGAGACTTACCCTACCAATAAAAAAAAATCATTCGAATCCGTTCACAATTGGCGGAGAAATCGCGTAACAAATATAAAATAATTTATACAAAATGAAAAACCTTCTTCACATGCCGCGATAGTCAAAATACTGGCTAGTTATCATTATGTCATCTAAGTTACAAATTGACTTATATTGTTTATCTCCAAATTTCTGGAGATAATTATTATAGCTCGATAAAATTTGAATGGGACCAAACGGGACACATAATCTTTCAAACAAAAAAAGTTTATTTTTGTTGTCGTTTAAGATTTGACGGAATTCTGGGGTAACAAACATAAAAAAACAATAGTCGAATTGAGAACCTCCTCTTGTGAAGTTGGTTAAAAAAACATACAAACTAATTGAGAACCTCTTTTTTGGAAGTCGATTATAAAATCTCTCATATCATCTTGCTCCAAAGCTCCGATGGGTTCGGTACAAACAAATAGGTAATATGACGCGGCTGTTTACATTCCTCCGTCAAATAAACATTGGCTTGATGAGATGGGATTTAACATGTATGTACTTACTTACATGAATATTAGTAAGCTACTTTGGAATAGAACAGCACGTTCAAAATACGCTGTCACTTTTTTACTTGAAATAAATTAAATAACTATTTAACGATACCCCACTTGACACAGTTCGTCGATTTTTTTTTTCATTTTGACCATCATTGTGTTTTGTTGCTGCTGTGGGGAGTTTTGGTCTATAGTGTTTTCACAGCGATCTACGGCGATCAGAAAACAATAGATACACAGATAGAGAACCCGGACGCAGACGCAGGCGCCGCTGTGTGGTCGTACCTTTATTCAGTATATGGGCAAATTAAAAATCTGCACTTACACACGTCAAATAACATTTAAGGTACGGACATACCGCAGCGGTTTGCGTGCGCGATCTAGGCGGCGATCAGATAGCGCAGTAGTATTTGTACCGCCTGGTTCACACCAAACGCGATCAGAAAATCATTGAAAAGTACTGAGATTGCGCCCGCAGAACGCAGGATGCCGCGGTGTGGCCGTACCTTAAATAGATCATATCAATAAAATATCAATAATAAATTATTTTAAAAATAACAAAAACATAACTAATTGCTTTGAATTAAAAATAAACTGGCCAAGTACGAGTCAGACTCGCACACGTAGGGTTCCGATTGAACAAAATTTGCCGGAAAATTAAGTACATTTAGTTTTAACATCGATATATATAAATACCGTGTCAATACTAAACATGCTTATTTACTACAACGTCATCTAACGAATATTTAACGAACTTCTAACACCAACTAAGTGAACGTTAACACAATGTTAGGTAAGGTAAACCAGTGTTTTTCAACGTGTGGGTCGCGAGGTCGCGACCCCCTGGTGGGTCGTGAAGCCTTTATTTATAAGGGGATCGCGGGGGGTCGCGAAGCCTCAGTAAAAGAAAAAAACAAAGTTAGAAAATATACTTTTAAAGAAAACATTAATTAAGGAGCATTTATAGGTGTTGTGACTGATATTGCTTATAATATTTGTTTGAAAAGAAAACTATGTAATTTGATTCCTGTAGGCCACACGAACGAAGCCGCGGTTAGAAGCTAGCAATATGACAAAATACAGATTATAAACAGTGCAAGTAGGTTGATTTTTTTTTCATACTAAGGGTGTTGCGTCGCGTCATGAAAAAGGTTGAAAAACACTTACCAGTGTTTTTCAAATCAATCGTTCATAGATGGCGCTATAGTAAAAACACGTTTTTTATATGGGGACCCCCTTTAATTTTTAAATTTGTTCTGTTTTTAGTATTTGTTGTTATAGCGGCAATAGAAATACATCATCTCTGAAAATGTCAACCGTCTAACCATCACGGTTCACAAGATACAGCCTGGTGACAGATGGACAGACAGACAGACAGACGGACAGCGGAGTCTCAGTAATAGGGTTCCGTTGGTACCCTTTGGGTTCAGAACCCTAAAAAAGGAATGGGCCATTCAGCTTTCATCAAAACATCGAACGTCACACTTAATGTTTCATTCCCTTGACTAATGTAGGGTTGCCAACCGTACTATTACGTGCACCCCAATGCATGTAAATCAGACAATTTGTATCCAAAAAATTGTGAATTTATGAAACATAATCTATACTAATATTATAAAGAGAGAACATTTGTATTTTTGTATGTTTGTAATGATTTGGCTCAAAAACTACTGAACCGATTTAAAAGAAATCTTTCACTTATACATAGAATGGACTTTCGAAATGAAAATAGGCTATACATTATCCCGTTTAAATCAAAGGTACATTCGTGGAGACCAAATTTGCAACCTAAGTCGGCAAAAAACGGTCGAAAAAACACGTTTCTTACGAACGCTGCTTAATTGAAAATAGATAGAAGAATATTTTCTATGCAAGAGTTGTACAACTTAATAAGACCTACAAAAAAGTCCGCGACAGCATATGTCTATCTCTTAAGGTTGACTCAAAGTAACCAGTTTAATTATAAAATTTTTGTTAAAAATATTACATAACTTCCAAGGCTATTTTCAAGTATATAGTATTAATCCTTATCCAAATAATTACATTAATTAGCTTGGCCACATATTATAGATTAAAATTGTCCTTTACAGTATATAATTCAAATGAAAACTCTAGAAGATATCACGAATTTCACAAACACGCATCGCAAAATTAATAAAATATTTGCAGTGAAACCACAGATTAGTTCATAGTTACTTGATATACGTTTGATATACTTGAGTTACATAGTGACATAGATTTGAGTATTCTGTAGAGTCCAGGAGATGTCCCAACATCAGGTCAATACTTCCATGTTCTTAAAATATCGTTGAAGAAGAAGATTTTCGAATTGATCAGACCTATGAAAGTTGATTTCATAGCGCAATTAACAAAAAAAAAGCTCATAGTTTTATAATTTTTTGGTGGTTTTATTGGTGGTAAGCTACTCTTTGGTAGATTTAATGATCCCACTACCACTATACGAAAACTCATGATTCATGAATGCACATAAAACTTTCATTGGTAGGTATATAGCTAGGATTAGAACCAACGACCGTCGGGTCAGAATCAGGGTAACTATCCTTTACGCCAAAGGGCCGTCCAATATCACTACGTAAGTATTATAAAACAAAGTTCATCACAGCGTCTGTCTGCCTGTTCGCAATAATCTCAATAGCTACTGAACGGATTATCATGCGGTTTTCACCAATAGCCAGAGTAGGAAGGTTTAGGTGCATAATTCGTTAAGGTTTTGTGTAAATTGGATGAAATACGATGATTGTTAAATATGTTCATATTTTATATTTGATGCAACAAACTGATGCAAATTTTGTAGGCATATATGTTCTACCCGTGCGAAGCCGGGGCGGGCTGCTAGTAAATAAATAAACGCAAACTAACTGCAGTAAAAATCATATTCCGAATGGAACTGATTTTCCGTCTATCAGCTGCATTATACCGTTGTAATAGGCAACCCTAGACCTAAAATGCTTCTAGACCAATATTTGTTTCTACAAAAAATCAAGGTCTGCTGTAGCTATGCTGCTATCATTTGTTTTTTTTTTTACCAACCAATTGTTTTTGCTCTAGAAGCATTTTCCAGGGAAGAAACCGGGGAATAAATTTGTATGAAAATGTGCAACCCGCGTTCGCTCTTAATCGGCCAATCCGTACGCATACTTCATCTTTTGCTTGCAGGTCTAGGGTAGGGCAGGTCTATATACCTACCAATGAAAGTTTTATGTGCATTCATGAATCATGAGTTTTCGTATAGTGGTAGTGGGATCATTAAATCTACCAAAGAGTAGCTTACCACCAATAAAACCACCAAAAAATTATAAAACTATGAGCTTTTTTCTAGTTAATTGCGCTATGAAATCAACTTTCATAGGTCTGATCAATTCGAAAATCTTCTTCTTCAACGATATTTTAAGAACATGGAAGTATTGACCTGATGTTGGGACATCTCCTGGACTCTACAGAATACTCAAATCTATGTCACTATGTAACTCAAGTATATCAAACGTATATCAAGTAACTATGACCTAATCTGTGGTTTCACTGCAAATATTTTATTAATTTTGCGATGCGTGTTTGTGAAATTCGTGATATCTTCTAGAGTTTTCATTTGAATTATATACTGTAAACGACAATTTAAATCTATAATATGTGGCCAAGCTAATTAATGTAATTATTTGGATAAGGATTAATACTATATACTTGAAAATAGCCTTGGAAGTTATGTAATATTTTTAACAAAAATTTTATAATTAAAATGGTTACTGTGAGTCAACTTTACGAGATAGACATATGCTGTCGCGGACTTTTTTGTAGGTCTTATTAAGTTGTACAACTCTTGCATAGAAAATATTCTTCTATCTATTTTCAATTAAGCAGCGTTCGTAAGAAACGTGTTTTTTCGACCGTTTTTTGCCGACTTAGGTTGCAAATTTGGTCTCCACGAATGTACCTTTGATTTAAACGGGATAATGTATAGCCTATTTTCATTTCGAAAGTCCATTCTATGTATAAGTGAAAGATTTCTTTTAAATCGGTTCAGTAGTTTTTGAGCCAAATCATTACAAACATACAAAAATACAAATGTTCTCTCTTTATAATATTAGTATAGATTATGTTTCATAAATTCACAATTTTTTGGATACAAATTGTCTGATTTACATGCATTGGGGTGCACGTAATAGTACGGTTGGCAACCCTACATTAGTCAAGGGAATGAAACATTAAGTGTGACGTTCGATGTTTTGATGAAAGCTGAATGGCCCATTCCTTTTTTAGGGTTCTGAACCCAAAGGGTACCAACGGAACCCTATTACTGAGACTCCGCTGTCCGTCTGTCTGTCTGTCTGTCCATCTGTCACCAGGCTGTATCTTGTGAACCGTGATGGTTAGACGGTTGACATTTTCAGAGATGATGTATTTCTATTGCCGCTATAACAACAAATACTAAAAACAGAACAAATTTAAAAATTAAAGGGGGTCCCCATATAAAAAACGTGTTTTTACTATAGCGCCATCTATGAACGATTGATTTGAAAAACACTGGTAAGTGTTTTTCAACCTTTTTCATGACGCGACGCAACCCCCTTAGTATGAAAAAAAAATCGACCTACTTGCACTGTTTATAATCTGTATTTTGTCATATTGCTAGCTTCTAACCGCGGCTTCGTTCGTGTGGCCTACAGGAATCAAATTACATAGTTTTCTTTTCAAACAAATATTATAAGCACTATCAGTCACAACACCTATAAATGCTCTTTAATTAATGTTTTCTTTAAAAGTATATTTTCAAACTTTGTTTTTTTCTTTTACTGAGGCTTCGCGACCCCCCACGATCCCCTTATAAATAAAGGCTTCACGACCCACCAGGGGGTCGCGACCTCGCGACCCACACGTTGAAAAACACTGGTTTACCTTACCTAACATTGTGTTAACGTTCACTTAGTTGGTGTTAGAAGTTCGTTAAATATTCGTTAGATGACGTTGTAGTAAATAAGCATGTTTAGTATTGACACGGTATTTATATATATCGATGTTAAAACTAAATGTACTTAATTTTCCGGCAAATTTTGTTCAATCGGAACCCTACGTGTGCGAGTCTGACTCGTACTTGGCCAGTTTATTTTTAATTCAAAGCAATTAGTTATGTTTTTGTTATATTTAAAATAATTTATTATTGATATTTTATTGATATGATCTATTTAAGGTACGGCCACACCGCGGCATCCTGCGTTCTGCGGGCGCAATCTCAGTACTTTTCAATGGTTTTCCGATCGCGTTTGGTGTGAACCAGTCGGTACAAATACTACTGCGCTATCTGATCGCCGCCTAGATCGCGCACGCAAGACGCTGCGGTGTGTCCGTACCTTTAGTTATTCAAAGTAATCATCTACGACACCCCGCTTATGGAGCCGTAAATCAACCGCCGCTACCAGGTGTGAACAGCCCAAAGCCCAAAGCCAGCCGGTGGCTTGGCGTCAAAACTTATAAAGACGCAATATCTTCGAGTAAGTACTGAAACCTTGCTGAAATCCGTATTTGTTATTTACTATGGAAACATATGAATAGAATAGAATATAATATATTTATTGTCATAAATTCTACATTTCATATGATTATAACTAGTATAATAGACTATAGTCGGTTCACAAAAAAATATAATAATAATAATACACAGAAAAAATCGGAGATGCAGTTACATAATTAATACGTTATTGGCAACGATTTTGAAGCTGTAAAGAGGCTTAAGTCGTAAAAAAAATAATTAAAAAAGAAAAATCCTAATATAATAATAATAATTAAAAAATAGTTAATATTCATGTTAATTCGCTGTAAAGAGGCTTCGTCATAAAAATTGTATCACTACTTATGTTCCTAATTTAATATTATGTAATCCCAACCTGATTTCCGAACAAAAGTTTATTATACCTACAGTTTTACGCGTCAATGTACAACAATAGCAAAGCTTTGGTTCGTGATAGTAACAGTTTGAACCATGTTATCTGTTTTGTAATATAATTAATCATAGATAAACTCCTTTTTAGGTCTACCCGTTCCTGAGAAAATCGGTCGTGACACACGGACACACAGACAGACGGACAGACGGACAGACGGACAGACGGACAGACGGACAGACGGACAGACGGACAGACGGACAGACAGACGGACAGACGGACAAGAAAGTGATCTTATAAGGATTCCTTTTTTACCTTTTGGAACCCTAAACAGATTCCACAGCGTCGTCCGCTTCAACAAGCGTGCTTTTATTTAACTTGCAATGTATGTACTCGTATGTAACTATGTATGTTCGGGTGGAATCTTGGAAGTTATATTAGACCCACTTCCCGATGTTCGATTGGACTCAAATTTGGTGTACTTATGTATCTTCGGTGACAATACAATAATATGGTACCATGGAGCTGGTCTGATGATGGAGACGGAAGGTGGCCACGGCATTTCTGTGATAAAACAACATAACCTCACCGAGTTTGGCCTCGATCGATTTGTTTTGAAGAGAACTTTACGCCTAGATGATATCCAGGGTCTGATGATGAAGCTGGAAGGTGGCCACGGCATCTCTGTGATAAATCAACATAACCCTACCGAGTTTGGGCTCCATTGATTCGTGTTGAAGAGAACTTTTCACCTAGATGATATCCAGGGTCTGATGATGAAGCTGGAAGGTGGCCACGGTATCTCAGTGATAAATCAACATAACCCTACCGAGTTTGGGCTCGTTTGATTCGTCTTGAAGAGAACTTTTCACCTAGATGATATCTAGGGTCTGATGATGAAGCTGGAAGGTGGCGACGGCATCTCTGTGATAAATCAACGTAACCCTACCGAGTTTGGCCTAATTGATTCGTCTTGAAGAGAACTTTACACCTAGATAATATCCAGGGTCTGATGATGAAGCTGGAAGGTGGCCACGGCATCTCTGTGATAAATCAACGTAATTCTACCGAGTTTTGTCTCAATTGATTCGTCTTGAAGATAACTTTACACCTAGATGATATTTAGCGACTGGTGATGAAGCTGGAAGGTGGCCACGGCATCTTTGTGATAAAATAACGTAACGCCAGTGAATTTGGGCTCAAATGATTCGTCTTGAGGAGCACTTTACACTTAAATTATAGCCAGGATCTGATGATGAAGCTGTAAGGGGGCCATGGCATTTCTGTTATAAAGCAACATAGCCCCACCGAGTCGATTGATTTTCCGCGAAGATCACTTTACCCATAATCACATTAAATATCCGTGGAATATTTTAAAACATCATGCTTTCTCTTAAATACTTAGGTAGTAGGTAGGTAGTCGGTATCTATACCTACATACTAAAAATAAATTCTAGTAAGTATTTGGCGTGTAGGTACTTACCTATATTTTTAAAAGCTTGAGGCACTGAAGTATGGTAATTACCTCGTCTACGCGGTATTAAATTGAATATGACACTTCAAAAACCTGAAAAATGGCCTACCTATTTTACTGCCCTAATCTATCAGTTACCAGACAAATTTGACCAAAAAACTTGTTAGGAGCACGAATGCACGCATGTGCAAAAATGTTGTGCAAAAAATATTTTGTACGGATCAGTTTTCGAGGAGAAAATAGGGGAATAGGAAATCTCAAAATGTCAAAATGTTGTAGTTAAAATGGGTATGAGTTGCTGTTGTCCCTATCGCACTCTTGTTGGCTGTTAGGGCGCGCGACGGCAATAGTTTCCTTAAAATACCTATTGTCATGATTTCTTATTTCTATAAGTTAAATTTACTTATTTTGATGTATTTTAATAATGAATTGTGCTCATTTGAGTAATGTTTTGTGAAACAGCCATTGAAAACGTTTTGACTCACACTGTCAGTGTCAATCAATGGTGCCAACTTTAAACACTACCGCGAATGAGATTCGTCTGTGGCCTCTAAGCATGGATGCCAACCTTAAAAGAAAACAGTGTTCTTATTAAACTATTTTTCAAATTTCTCGCACCCGCTTTCCCTCCTGATTTCCCTCCTAATTATACTATATATTCCCTCTGTATGACCTTAGCTTGGCGCTGAGGGAAGAGACGTAAGCGTGTAGACGACGAGCTACAAAGTTTTGTTTACTCATGTGCTGCAAACGCAGCTATTCGACTACGTCACGATGTTATATGCACCAAGCCTTATGCTGTTATTATAATGTGCCCCAGGCATAAAACAAAAGTCTTGATGTACCGATGTATGGAATAATAATGTACCTACCTACGAATAATTTGTAGAAAGGTACCTATAAGAGGTACCTAAGAGGTTGTTATTATATTTACCAAAAACCCTGAAATAGCCTCCGGCGTCCATCCTTTCTCATGTTGTTTGTTTTTTTTTACTGACTGATAAAGACATTTTATATCAAAGTTATAAAATAATTATTTTGTAAGGGACAATGTATTTTGTCAACGAACCAGGGAATTGCTATATTTAATATAAATTAAGTTTGTTACTTCGGAACTTCGTTATTTATTACATGATTTGGAAAAAGCATTATTTGTTTAAGAGGGTATACTGCCCGTTCTGTCTCATTGAACATTTCATCAAGTTCGGACGTGATTCTCTAGAGATATGGAGATAAATATCTCAAACTGGCTACTGATAAAATCACAATCAGTCAGTTAAAATCACGTGGTATATTAAGTTGGTTCTTATTTTAGAAAATTCAAGCACCTGAAATGCGATTTAAACCGGTCGTAACCTGACCCGGAGGTGGATGTATTCAGAATAGGGGCTAATATTGTAGCTATTTGCGCTATGCGCCTTTAGCCTACCTTTTTGTATGATATTAGGTTAAAATTTGACTTTTTTCGTTAATTTTGTTACGCTAATTACTTTTAAAACATATAAGTGCTTGCATTATATTAAAGTATATTCGCTATATCAAGGTTATAAGGGCTCACAGGGTCTATAACTGTTCTCACAAAACAACTAGTCTAGTGAAGCTGTTGTGGGGGTAGATTCTGTACAAAAAGACAACCGTCGTAGAAATTGAGGGCGTGCGTATTGATGGTTCTTATTCACTGTTTTTGTTACGTTGACAACATTGTTCTGTCATTGCCAATTTTATACCTTGGCAGGTACCTACTTTTTAACCGACTTCACAAAAAAGGAGGAGGTTCTCAATTCGTCTGTATGGTTTTTTTTTTTTGTGTGTATGTTACGCGATTTCTCCGTCAATTGTGAACGGATTCAAATGATTCTTTTTTTAATAGGTAGGATACGTTTTCGAGGTGGTCCCATTTTAATTTTATCTAGATCTGATTAGTATCACCAGAGATATGGAGATAAATACCTCAAACATAGGAGAATGTACTAGTTTTAGTAGAAGAGTCCCAAGAAGATTATACACAATCGAGGTTGCTATTGCATATAAGATATTCTTACGGTAACTGTGAGCGAGATAGAAATAAAGGTGGGGATAATTATTTTTTATAGCTTATAAGATATAAAACATAATTATCCCTAATAAATATCCCTATGGTCAAACGCTTTGACCACTATCTCACCTGTTGCTAAGTGATGATGCGGTCGAAGATAGAGAAGTGGACTAGAATGGGAACTGGCTCTCAAGGATAGCTGCCGGAACACATTAGATGTTTGGCGACAGATTTTCTGACTTGAGGGTGGTAGCTGGCCAGGCGGACACTAGATATGTTCTACCACCATGCGGGGGATCTATCTAATATCCAATAGACTTGGCTGGCACCGACTTCAAATAGAGAAGTGGGTAGCGCTTATAATAATTTTAAGTAAATTATTTTTTGCTTTTGAGTGCCTTTTTGTGGTTATGAAGTCGGTTTTATTTTTTTTGAAAAATAACTTATTTCATTATCGGCTGGTAGGTATATACCTTCCTTACCTTTGAATGTTAGTTCATCGTCAAGCCGCGACGGTTCTCTTTTTGCACAGGCTCTAGTACAGAAAAATCAAGCTGCCAATGGCGTGAAGAGCGTGTGGCAAGCTGGCATGTTTTTGTCACTCACTTTGATAAAACGTAAAATGGGACAATTTAGTACTCACGACATAGGGTCAGTTGTTTTATCAATGTTGTACCAGCCACGCCCTGCAGATTTTCACACGTTAAAAGCATTATAAGGCCATAAGCCTTCCCTATTGGCTATTATAAAAAGCATATATTCTATTTATTACATCTTAAAGTCCAGCATTTGACCACTATCTCACCTGTTGGTAAGTGATGATGCTGACGAGGATGGTAGCACAGTTTTTTATATCTTATAGGCTAGCGTTTGAGCACTATATCGCCTGGTGGTAAGCAATGACTTGGTCGAAGATAGAGCCTCTAGGCTAGGCCTATGTGATTTATCTTTATTATTATAAAGATCTATAACTATACCCACTAAGATTTTTCCACCGTACGAATTGTGTTACCAATGTAACACAAATCGTAATATGTAAAAATTTTGGTCTGTAGCTGTTTAATTTCCTTGCAGAGAGGCGCGTCGCTCTCCATCAATTCGATGAAAATTAGGTGCATCAACCTGTTTCACGGCCTGTTGCCCCTTAAAAAGATAGCTAGATAGTACAGTGACCTTGGTCAGTTTTATTGTTCTCCTGCCATTAGATGAATATTGTTATTAAAATCTGATTTGAAAGATATATACGAAAAGAAGTTGTTATTGCTGAACGTTAGGTCTTTTTTATCCTATATAGTCAAGCGTTTGACCGTTTCCGCGAATCAAATTCGATTCAAAATTGTAAATATTTTTAGACGTAACGAGACAATTGAATATCAAGTTCAACTAGCACTCCCTGTTCAAACTAGATTTAAAACATTGCTGACAATAACACACTACCCATATATATCCTAATAATCAAAATCAAAATGTATCCACAAAGGTAAGAAGTAAAACTTGCTTTAATATGCATAAACACGTAGAAACATAGGAACAATGCAATGTAATGTACTACATAACACGATGTAGCAGAAAAATGCATGCACTTATCGAAACTAGTTTCAACAGACGGGATGCTTTCGTTCAAATTTAAACAACCGACTTCTAAACACTCTGCGAGTATTATTTTGTTATTTGCTGAAGAGTATTGTACTTATTTGACTAAATGTTAACATAAAACATGGATATTTTGCTTACGTTGAGTACAAACTTATATTTTATTTGGAATGTATGAGAGACCATTATATTCTATCTGCAAATTAAAATGTTTGTTTGAGTTCTGTAGTTAATCTTCGAAGGTCAAGATCCAATAAAAAACAAGCTTTAAAAAAATAATGAATATAAAAACCATCTTGAAATTATACAGACTGACAGGTAAAAAAATACTGTGCATATTGAAACACACGATATGTAATACCTCAACGAAATTAGTGTAGAATATTCAGAGAATATGGTCACCGCGCGGGCAATAGCGGTGCGCTATCGAGCCCAGTCTTCAGAGTGCCGCGGAGGACTTTTCTGTGTCAGGAATCAATGCCTACCGATGGGTGCGCGGGAACGGTGTCAAAGGTCATGAGTTCGGCAAATCGCTGCTTGTAAAAAATCAAATTCGATATTATTTATGCGCGGTTATATATATAGATAGATAGTTAGAAGATAGAATACGCTTTATTGCACTTAAATAACTTAGAATTTTGTACAATAATGATTACATTTAGGTACAGTACTATCGGCGGCCTTATCGCTAATTAGCTATCTCTTCCAGGCAACCGTGGGCTGATTAGAGACACATTTATATAATACAGATGGTAGGTGTGCATGATAAGCAGCAATATATTATGATTTTTATATGATTAACTACAAATAAAATAGTATACGTAAAATTAATAACTATAGGGGGGGCGAGGCGGGCGAGGAGCCAAAAGTGAATGGCCCTTCGGGCTTTAAGATCTTCCTTGAGGAATTAGCGGGAGAGGTTATGATAAATTGAGCTGCACAGCAAACTCAATGAGACAGCTTCTAAATTCTGGTGCGTGGAGTCAAGGTGTTAGCATGAGACCCCGCGGTTGTGGACTGTATTTGAATAGGTATCCTGTTAGGACTGGTTCGCGGTGCGGTATATATAGGTACTATGCAAGGTGGCAGCCGAAATAAGGATGGAAAATAGAGAGGATGCACGTCTACCTTGAAGTGGTGGTTCCTGTTCTCCTCTTCAGGCTTCCCTTTCTTATTAAGCTGCCGACGTGCGTGTCGTATAGAAATGGCGGCGATCACCGCGTGCGCGCGGTGCACTTCGATGAGTTTGTAATTGCACACAAATGTAGCAAAATACTATAAACACTGTCTTGCTTAATATCCTATTTTTCTTAGTTATTTATATCACGCGGATTCACTTATTATTGGAATTGGCGGGGATAACTAGCGAACTAGCTTTCTTCGATGGCAGCGGCGCGGGAGCTTCTTTTCGAATGTAATGTAATGCGTCTTCGACACACACGGCACTCGCTGCGTTATCGTGCGAGCGAGATAGATATTAGCAGGCGTGCATGTGTGAAGGAGATAAAATGTAAATACATGTATGTATGTAAATACATATAATGTAGATACATGTTAATAAATATATATCTTAATTGTAGTCTTAAAAGCACAATTTAAAACATACTGCTACTTATAAGAATTTTGATATATTTGTTTGCTGCTATCCTAAATATTATAATGATTACCTCTACAATAAAAGTTGCTTTGCTCATCAACAAAAAGTTGCTGGTCTGCAAGCCCTTCCATACAATATGCATTGAAGCGAACGCCCCTCTGTTTGCATTCAATCCTATTAAAAAACGGCAAACCAAATAGACAAAAGGAACTTTAGCTTGAAAGTCAACTTTTCAGATGAAATATCGACCGCCCGTAAACTAAATATATAAAGCGACATTATGTATACCTCACAGAAGAGTAATTAATAACTTTTCTTTTGCTAGAAAACTTTATGAAATATTAATAATTCATATTTTCTGTGTTTAAGACAAACAATGACATTATATGGGCAGTTCTTGGATAAGAATATAGTGCCACGTGGAATAATTTTCCAAATTCTATAAGAAAATGTAGAAAGCACCAAAAATCGAAATGATTGTTTAATTTATTAGATACATTTAATATAATAAATAAAAAACATGATAAAATAATCAATAAGCACAAAAAAAAAACAATTTCATAATGTACAATGAAATATCGGAAATTTGGTGAAACAATCGGTACCTATTATTAATGAAGAAGAAATTGCTGAAAGGCAAGACTTTCATCTTGCCTTATACTACGAAAATGTCATTTGGCATCTTCAAATACTCAACTCGTTCAATGATGGCTCTGAATGGGTGACCACTGGTAGTTTGAACTGACCACCGAACAAAGACATGCCAGTAATTGTTTTGCTGAGTTCCACCATAATGTTCGAAGCCAACTAGCTAACTAATTATCGCTTACAATCAAGCAAGATAGTGGTCAAACGCAGCGTGGTCATCTAGCATCTCAGATAAAAAAAAAACTTTCTACATTTTTTATACAATGGACCAAATTAATTATATTTACATCAAATTGATTTATATCTGTCGGGCTGTACAAAATAATTTTGCTCGTATAAATTTGTACTAACCTATTCCTAAGCTAATTAATTACTAATAAATGGATGTGTCTTATCAAAAAAATATTGAATTGAATTGAATTGAAAAATATCAACGCTTACGTAACGCTATGTAGCTATCATCTAATCTATGGTTTCGCTGGATATTTTATTGGTTACGTCGCGCGTCATTTTAAATCTGTGATACCTTCTAAAGCATCAATGTGTATGCATGTGTAAATATAGGATAATATATATCCATCCGAAAAATAATTTAGATGTATATTATTAATAAAAGAGTTTTGAAGTCGAATAGGTAGTTTCAGAGATTAACTGGAACAAACAAACTTACAGTTACAAAAAGTTACAGTTGTAATTTAATTTTGTAAATTAAAATACAACTGTAACTTTTTTGTATTATTATTATTGATATATCATTGTTCGTTGGGTAGTTCAATGCATAAAACAAAGGCATACTTTAGAGCAAAACGTTCCTAGCTTGTCTTTACTGTACTTAATCTACAAAAATCTGTAACAATAGAATCTCAAGCTATTCCATGTTTTGCCGGTTAAAATATGTGTCAATATAGCAGTATAAGCAAGGGCTACAGAAAATCCCTATCACTTTGCAATTCAGAAATATTTAAAAGAATTGTGTGAAATAAACGAGTGCTACGAGTTTACGACGGAGCTACGACATATCTACGTGCTACGAAAAGCGTAACCTTTTCAGTAGAACTGCCGTTTGTGGGTTTAGGCACGTTGCACACTGTGCGTGTTGTATTTTTTATTGTTGAAATCTTCAACGCCGGCAAAGTATTCTCATAGTCTGTACTTCAGTAAGTGTAAGTATTTTTTAAATATGTATCTTAAATTCGACTGCCCTATAGTTTGCCATTACCAAGTTCCAGTCCTTACAGCCCAGTTTTATCATGAGGTCAGCTCGGTTCTACCATATTATAGCATTGTCACTGTGAGTCCTATTGAATGTCGAGAAGTAGTTCTAATTAAGCTTCCAAAATTTGACACACACGCATACAAATGTACATACTAACGCGGCAATTTAAATCAAAGCTTGTAAACATTACTCAAGTCTTGGACGCGATATGGTCCGATGAACTGTAAAGTATCCAACATTTATTTTTATTCTAGAGGCTGGTCCAATAGTTAAAAAAAAACACTTGCATAAGACTTAAGCGCTGATTTAGTGATTTTCTATATTTTGGTTATATACCTAATTACCTTTCTATCCTTTATACGAATACGATAATTAATGTGTAAATATGTTGGTATAAGTGTATGTTACCTCTTCACGTTCTAACGACTCAACAAATTTTGCTGATATTTTGTACATAGATAGCCAATACGGTAGAATAGGACATAAAATACTTTTCGACGCGATAAAAGGCAGGAAACGTAGCTAGTACCTATAACTAAAAAAAAACAATATTACAACTATTATATTACTAATAAGCAAACGGCGTATAATTGCTTAAAAGGGTTTTATTTCAAGATTGATATAATTTTTTGCATTGATACTTGCAATCTACAGAAAATTACTAGCGGTAAATATCTTAGGTCGGGCTTTCAATTGTGTTACAATTTATAAAAGTGTTAAATGCTTTCTGTGTTGTAAGCCTAACACTTTTATCTCCGCTACACGCTAAATTTTAGCTACGATTGAAATGCTACGAACGTTCCGAGAACATGCTTGCTACGTCGGCTACGAGTTCGTAGCGGAACGATAAGTTAGTACTATATGTGGAAAGTAAGGGTAGCTTTTAAGTAGCTATTTATTACAAGCTTGTGATTTCAACAGTTAATAGGATTGAATTCAGCACTTGAACCGAATACAGTTGTTTGTCTGCATCAAGACACATTAACCCGATTGTAATTAGTAAATAAATAATTTAAGATCGTTGAAAAACTAAAAAGACCGACTTCAAACGTCGTCTAGTCAAAGTAGCCAGTAGCTAGTATCATGTGTTAACAATACTTATAAATTGTTATTGATGTTTATGTTACATAGTTAATTCTTCAATTATTAACACAATATTTATACACTAGTATAAATATTGTAGGCGTTAAGTATTGTTAATTATTTTATATTAAGTGCTTCTACTGGTTCCGTACTCTTGCTTCGAAAATATTAACGTCACAATTGGCGCTCATGATTGGTCTGTCTAATGACAGGCTTTCGTAAACGCAGAAGGAAGCCGATGTTTCCCAAGCGACGACAGGGATAGAGACGTCTAGTTTTCCTGCGAATATAAGTCTGAAAGCAGCCAGGCTCGAGCCTCAGTATTATTTTAAAGTTCAACAAGACTATGTCTATTTGTGAAAATGTCTGTTAGTAAAACTTAACTATGTACACGTTGATATATTGTGATACGTGATTATAATACCCTGTAATGGAAAATGTGAGTACAGTGCTTATTATTTCACCTACCTACCCCATAAATAGTGTAAATTAGTAGGAAAATATGGCATACCTACATAATCTTCTAAATTTAGCGCGAATGTGCCATCACATGTCATCGAGGTAAGTAAATGCATCGTAAATAAATATTGATATATTAAAAACCGCTGTACCGATTTCGTTTAAATTTAAATGGGACCACCAGGAAAGGGTTCCCTTTGAAACAAAAAAATAATAATTTTCCAAATTGGTTCAGACAATTTTAAGTAATCGGTGAACATACACAAAAAATAAAACCGGCTAAGGCGAGTTGAACTCGCCCACCGAGGCTTCCGCACCAAACAATTAAGCTAGTCCTCTAAATTGTATGAGCGCTCATATAACTCAGAGGTCTACCTTAATTGGATCAAACTATGTATGTATGGGGACACCCTTTAATTTTCAATTTTTCTTATTTTTTAGAACTTTTCCTTAATTTGTGCTGTAAGGCCTTGCTTCTTGCCAAATTTCATGATTCAAGGTCAACGGGAAGTACCCTATAGGTTTTCGAACCAAAACCTATAGGGTACTTCCGGTTTACCTAGAATTTTCAATTTTGGTTACAAGCAAGGTCTTAGAGCACTAGTAAAGGAAAAATTCCGAAAAACAAAAAAAGTTTAAAATTTAGGTAAAGTTTGGTACTAACAAGTTTTCGAGAAAATCTAAATTTGCATTTATCTTTTTATTGTGTTGACTCAAGAAGACCTTCATTTTTATACACCCAATAGGAACTATATACCTCAGTATCAGGTATAATTTTCAACTTGCTAGGTCCACCCGTTCTTGAGAAAATCAGTAGTAACACACGGACAGACGAACAGACAGACGGACAGACAGACAGATGGACAAGAAAGTGATCTTATAAGGGTTTCATTTTTTTTACCTTTTCAGGTACGGAACCCTAAAAAGAAAAAAGATTCCTACGAATTGAGAAACTCCACCTTTTTTGTGAAGTTAACAAATAAAATGTAATATTACTATTACTAGTAGCTCTATGAACTGTAGACATTGCGAGTTTGTTAGTGTTAAATGTTCACAACAAAATCATTTAAACATAAATGACAGCCCTCCTGAAGTTTATCGGATGTAAAAGATAAGTACGGGCACGATATTTGCGTCTCAAAAAAGTAAACCTACCTTATTATTATTGAATATTTTTCGAAATAGCTGATTTTGTTTTTGTTTTTAGTTTTTATACGTTTCCAACCTCCCATATCTCTGCCATTTTGAAAAAAAAAACCAAATCTGATACAGCCAACATACGAAGATTGGTACTAGTGCCCCAAAACCGCAAATGAACTCACGAAGTTCAACTAGCATTGAACGTAGATGTCCCAAACCACCAAGCAGCTGACAGAAAGCTTTGTCAAAATTATACCAAACCTGTGACCTAGATTTGATATGGAACTGCCAATACAACGACCATCCTCACGAACTTTAATCTTTGTTAATAACTCACTCATTATAGAGATAAGACAATACTATAATAATATACTCAAATATTTCTGCAAGTACCAAATACTGATTGTCTATCATTAGTTTAGCTTTTGTTAAGTTCAGACATGATGATCTGAGTAGCCATTTCGAAAAGAAGATCGTTCTTCTCAGAATAACTACTAAGACTTGCTATACCCATCTAAAACTGCGACGGAAAACAAAAATTTTCTAATTTGATTTACACATTTTTAAAATAGTAACTACGTAGAAATTCATGACGAATAAAGATTTCATTAAAATATCTCGTGATATCTCATTTATTCTGCATTTCATCTATTTCATTTTGCATTCTCAGGAGAGGTTGACAGCTCACATACCTGAGATCAGAATAATTAAGTTTATTTATATTTTTTGATATATTTCTTTAAATTTCATATCATTGTGCATCTTTCTACTGTCCAGAGAGCATATTCGGGCGAGTATTTGACGCGTCGATTGAAGCTCCATCATTCGCACCTTCAATTGAAACGATCAACATTACGATTACAAACGCAAAAATGCATTTGAACGACTCCGGGGCACTTTACCCGTGGCAAGCACTTTGCATCTATGTAATAATTCAACTTTACTTTATTCTCCTGATATTTTCAACAAATAGCATTTTTGTTCATGTCACGACCATGAACTGCGGCTGTAAAATTACGTATATAATACTGAATGCACTTTGTTTAAATTGCCTGGTATTTGTACTGAAAGTGGTATATTGATATTGTTACGTGCGGGGTGGTATAAAAATGCCAATCCGATGAAATGAAAGTTTATTTCTACTGAACACTAGGTTAGCACAATGTTTCACAGTAGTTTTCCAAATCGTCTTGCACAATGATCCAATGTCCGTTAACTCACACTGAGGTCGTCGGTAATTCACAATCTCTTATTTCACTGTTCACACTTCACAAACACTTGTTCACTGATTACACTTTACAATCACTTGGTCGCTATTCGCGCTTAGATGTTTACACTGTCGCTTCCAAAGAATGACTGCCCAACGCCGCGGTTTCGACGTCTTATATAGGACGATAAAATTACTAGCTAGAACTTTCCAGCATCCAGTAGAAACAAAACAAAAGGCAAACCAAAACAGAGCAATAAAATCACAAACAATAGCACGACTTTCCATTGAAACATCTGATGTAAACAACTTTTACAATACATGCTAATAAGGCTCAATCTGTGTACTTAATTACAAAACAGGTACATTGGACTAGGGTCGAAATGCCAGAAAGGTTACTTTTTATGACGGTCGGGTGTTTATGGCCCCTAATTAGTCTATTTTTCCCATGGTTATTATTGTTTTCTGGAAGATTCTGTTAGAACGGCATAACAATATATTAATGTAATATATTAATACACAAAATACTATAGTTAGTAGGCATATACTCAAAGTATTGATACTTGTGAAGGCTCATATCTAATCTGAAAAGTTTTCGATGATAGAAAGGGATAAGAAGCTCTTCTCCTATTGTCATGTGAAATTAGTTATTCACTTTGGCTTCAGGAAGTGAACTACAAGTGTATAACTTCTGTAGAACTTTCGAGAAGTCTTGTTTAAATTGAGTAATTATTAAGTTTAGTTCAACATCGCACAGGGTCAATTTTGAACTTTGCCCTTGTGCATTTAATTGATTTACGAAATAAAATGAAATATATTTATTCTATTCACGTTAAAAATAGAACCTTACGAATACTATGTACCTATTATTTGTAAGTGATGATTGATGAAGATGATTAATTATATGTAATATACATATAATTAATCATTCAGTAATTACATATCATTTTTTTTACCTACCTACTTCAAAAAGGAGGAGGTCCTCAATTAGCATTAGCAGATACCTACGTCATAATAACATCATAATAATCTGCATGCTGAATTTCAGCGCAATCCGTTAAGTGGTTTGAGTTGTGTGTTGATAGATCAGTCAGTCAGTCAGTCAGTAACGTTTTCCTTTTATATTTACAGGGTGAATTTTACAAGTGGGCGTGGATGGCCAAATCCGATACTATGAGGAATAACGAAAAATACTTAAAGGAGTCTCGGGTCCGATTTTGATGAAAACGAAAACTGTATCATTGGATTTTTGAAAAATCAATATTCCTAGCCAGGAATTGAACGCATTGATTTTGAAAAAAAAAACACACCTTACACCATTCACTAATAAGGAACGAATTATGGGAAGTAATGACATACATCAAACTTAAGGATAACGTTGGATTTTAATTAACTGCTTCATATTTGGTAATGTCTTTAATAATCACCTACATTGCCTGTACCTTGAGCGAAATGATACTCCATATATTTTGAACACACGCCCGCAGCGCAGTCATCTTTACAAAATAATGTTCTATTTTCAAACTTTTATTATCTCTTCGTAGTTGAAGGACACTTCTTGAAGGACTTTTCTCTGGGGTATGCAAAAACGAAATTTACAAAGACAACATGTAGTGTAGACTTGAAACGATCTTTGGAAAATATTTTCAATATTGTAATAATATAAATAATAACATTGTAATGCTGAATGCAATACAATCCTTGAGACGATAAATCCAGCTATGTATTGAAAACAATTATGGCCATCATTTTGATCAATCTATCAGCTGAGGATTAATATGTTGTAGGTAACGTGAGAAAAATAAAACAGTATTCTGTTAAAAATTAGCTCTTTCTATAAGTATGACACTATTGAATGGTGTAATAATACAGGGTGTGTTTATTCTTTCAAAATAAACGGTTCGATTGCTGGCTAGGAATATTGATTTTTCAAAAATCCAATGACGCAGTTTTAGTCTCCATCAAAATCGGTCCCAAGACTCCTTAGAGTACTTTTCGCTATTCCTCATAGTATCGGATTTGGCCATCCACGCCCACTTGAAATATTCACCTGTATATATACAACGGAACTAGAACATTCAGGCAAAAACACTTGGCTCTCATTTCCCACTGTGTTCAACTCTCAGCTAGGAAACGCTCTGTAGCCGAGTACTTTGTAATGTATACAGAGAAGTCTCCGTTACAACTACGCTAACTTTAACTATTATGAGAGTTAGTTGTATTAGCCAGGAGAATAACTCGGATATATTCTGTACTTAACTGTCCCGTAACTTTAGCGGTTGATAAAAGTAACAAATGGGTAATGTGGTTATCTCGAGGTTTGATCTTCTGTTACATCATCGCTTACCAATGGGCGAGACAGTGGTCAAACGCTGGCCTAATTAGCTAAAAAGAAACCGATCAAACTATGGGCCAATGGTTTGCAGGGGTTCCTAAATAAGTAACAAATGAAAATTGCAAAAGGCACAGGGTATAAGGTGTTTATAACAGGTTATACTATATTATTTGGGTACCAAGAACGACTATTTTATGTTTTTTTTTAAATATATTCTACTAGCTTATAGCCGTAACTTCGTTCACGCACACCAAACATTTAGGGTTTATTACTGTCCACCTCCGAAGACTGCCCCCACGTGGGGTCTGCCTATGCCTATCCAGCACACGTCTAGTATATCTTCTGAGCCCATGTTTAGGTTTCGGGGGCAGAAATCATACTTTTTTGTTTATCCACCCCCACGTTTAGGTTGCGGGGGCAGACGGTCATAGCCTATGTTAATTCTTATGCTATAAAGTATCTCCTTGTTAAATTTCAGTAAGATCAGATCGTCCGTTTTTTATAAGGTAACAGGACAAGCACGACGCTCGCTTGATGGTAAGCGATGACGTCTACCTATTACAGATACAGCGGCATACAACATTCTGGAATTTTGCATGTCACTGCACTGCGCCTGTTCCCTCGAGACATAAAGATGTTGTGCCCATGCCCTGTAATTTCACTGGACACCTTGTCATTTCAACCGAAAAACATTCCTATTTCATGGCTGAAAAATAATTGGCAAAGTGGTGGTACCACTCCAGGCGAACTAGCAGAAGTCCTACCACTACAAAACTTTAGGCGTGATTAGGTAACAAACAGACAGAGTGACAGAGTTACAAAAGTTTTTATTATATGCTGAGCACTATCTCACCTGGTAGATGATGTGGTTGAAGATAGTGAACACGCTAGCAGTTTTTATACATTCAACGACTACGTAAAGTAGTGGCATTCCGGATGTGACGTCATATCTTTCCCTTTACCTTGCTTTAAGTTAACATAGTTGAAAATAATAAAATCTTTTACGATTTGATAGCTTTAGTTGTATGTTTAAGTTATTATACACAAAACAAATAAAATAATACAATGGTTATTTTAACTCTCAATTGAAGTTGAATCACAACTGAATTTCACTGAGCTCAATATCTAAAATATTTCGATGACAGCAACGACGCGCTATATACCAGTAATTCAGTGTCGGTGCCACAGTAATTATTATACGTAGTACGAGATCTAATGAGTATCTTAAGAGATAATATGAAGATAATAATTTCAAACTTGTTACTGAAAATGAAAATGGCTAAAGATACGTCCACACCGCGACGTCCTGCGTGCGCGATCTAGGCGGCGATCAGATAGCGCAGTAGTATTTGTACCGACTGGTTCACACCATATGCGATCTACGGCGATCAGAAAACGATTGCAAATCAGATCGAGAACGCGCACGCGGACGCAGGACGCCGCGGTGTGGTCGTACCTTTACTTGTCACGGCATTTGATGACGTTTTATTAGGGTTCCGTACCCAAAGGGAAAACGGGACCCTATTACTAAGACTTCGCTGTCCGTCTGTATGTCTGTCTGTCTGTCTGTCTGTCTGTCTGTCTGTCTGTCTGTCTGTCTGTCTGTCTGTCTGTCCGTCTGTCACCAGGCTGTATCTCATGAACCGTGATAGTTGGACAGTTGAAATTTTCACAGATGATGTTCACTGTTGCCGCTATAACAACAAATACTAAAAACAGAATAAAGTTAAAAATAATACAAGAAACGTGTTTTTTTCGGCATTTCACGCCATCTATGAACGCTTAGTTAGGTAAACGTCCCATAGATGGCGTTATATTGAAATGTCGATCCCTAACTAACTCTTTTTAACCCTAACTCCTTTGTTAGACATTAGATGGCGTTATAAGAAATAAAATGTTTATTAAATATTATTTTTTCATGGCAACAAATGATAGTGGTATTTTTTAAATACTGTAGTGTGGTACGGAACCCTACTAGTGCGAGTCCGACTTGCACTTGGCCAGTTTATTTAAGTTTATTATACGATCTTGAATTACACTGTTAAATAACTGACTAAGCGGTAATACGCCCCTGGTAGACTGTCTGAAGCCATTAAAAAAAAACTTCGTTTAAAGTTTCTTCCCGAAAATAACACCATTTCAACTCTGAAGTTCCAATAAATCATAGAGTATTAGAAAGTGAAGGGTAGCGAAGGCTCATAAAAAAACTAGTATTACATTTTCTACCCCACAAATAAGATTATAGAAAGGTCTTTAAACCTATTAAGTATACCAAATTAGAGCTATATTTATTTGAAAAACATTCTTATTTAATTTTGAAAATAAATCCGCATCCATTTATATACAGACGGACTTAAATTATTCAATCGTCTGGAATTGTGACAAATTTGTGTGAAATAGTGGGTTGACCCAACTTCATTTGCATATTTAACTCCTCACGCTAATAGCATAGTGCTATTTTATTAACGAGGGAGTGGAAATTTTATCTATGTCTTAGTATGTGTGTGTGTGTGTGTGTGTGAATAAAATAAAAACTACGCGACTGTTATTTTGATGTTTGCAAATACCAATAGTTGAATTAACAACGGACTGAACAGGTATCTTCTAGCAAAGCTTGCTATATCATCGATTGTATCGTCACTGAACATCAGGTGCTATAGTGGTAAAACTTTAAGAGGGAACGCAGTGTGCACTTTTCAATACAAATGTATTCCCCCTTTTTCTCCCTGGAAAATGCTTCTAGAGCAAAATATGTTTCTACAAAATGTCACGTACCCACACAAAAAGCACCCCGTGTTCGCTCTTAAGATCCCCGTTAAAGTAACAAGATGGTTGGACTTCTGAAAATAGCATCTATCTATTTATTACTCTGACTAGACTGCAGTTTAACAAAGAGAGGTCTAGATGTAATCTAGACGACCTAGCGTTTTGTCTGCCTTTGTGCTAAAGTTATATCTTTTGTACAAGTTTAAAAGGTGCGTGCTTTGACTCAAAAGAGCGCACTTGTTAGCGCTCTTTTGTACATTTTTAGGGTTCCGTACCCAAAGGGTAAAACGGGACCCTATTACTAAGACTCCGCTGTCCGTCTGTCTGTCTGTCTATCTGTCTGTCTGTCTGTCTGTCTGTCTGTCTGTCTGTCTGTCTGTCTGTCTGTCACAGATGGTGTATTTCTGTTGCCGCTAGAACAACAAATACTAAAAACAAAATAAAGTTAAAAATTAAAGGGGGTCCCCATACAAAGAACGTGTTTTTAAACGCCATCTATCTAATAAGTTTCGGCAAAATGACATAGATGGCGCTAGTAAACGAGCCCCGTCTTTCTAGATCGCGACCAAACCAAATATTCTTGGTAATATCAATTAATCAAATATATGAGGTTGAAACTCTGTTATGTTTCGTATTGTACGGAACCCTCCCTAAGTGTGCGATAAGAGACGCGATGCTGTTTCGCAATTGGCTAGTTTTATTTATTATTAGATATCATCTACGTAAAAAATATTTAGAGCTTATTAAAAGAAACTATATTTATAGAAAATTTAAATCACGTCGCGTCGCAGGGTGAACTGACCCTAATATTATCTACTGTGATTTGAAATTGATTTGGAGATTAAACATTTATTATTATTTCATGTATATTAAAGATGTTATTTATGTTTGGTTTCACTTGTCTAGAAAACGGGAAGTTTTTCCTGCTATTCAATGCAGCATTTAAAAAAAACGTTATCTCCAATATCCAATAGCTACTAGGAAATTGAAACCTTATCTATGTTCATACGCTTAAACGTAGTTCCGACTCCATTTTCAAGCAATCAATTTCTTTTGAATAGGATGAAAATGACATTTTGTGCTTTAAAACCGTGTTAGCGTTCTTGATGCAACCTTTTTAGGGTTCCGTAGTCCTAACGGAACATGACGAAACTATAAACACGGATATGACGAAACTATAAAGTTTCGTCATGTCTGTCTGTCTGTCTGTCCGAGGTTTTGCTAAAAGACCGTTAATACTAGAAAGCTGTAATTTTGTGGGAGTATGAACATAAATTAGGTAGACAAAGCGCTGAAAAAAAAAATTGTGAAAAATATTTTTTTTAGGGTAGCTCCCCAATATGAGAAGTGGGGATGATTTTTTTTTTCATCGTCTACCTCATCGTGTGGGATATCGTTGAATAGGTCTATTAAAATAATTTAAGGGTTGCTAATACAATTTTTCGATTGAATGCTCCATTTATGAAATATTAAACTTTAAAGTGCAAATGTTTGTTCCAGTGGGCCGTCCCCGCTCTAAAAGCTAAACTGCTGGCTTGAAAAATCTGGAAAAATTCGTGATAATAGTGCATCTCTTGAACTTTAAAGGAAAACTATAGCGGTTAAGATAACTTTATTAGTTTAGCAGTAATAGTCGTTGACTTAAGTATTGGATAATTTTGGGGATAATAAAGTGACAAAGACGGAGTACCTAGTTGTTTGTTTATAACGGGTAAAGACTTGCATTGAATAACAGGCTACTACGGAACCCTACACTGCGCGTAGCCGGACACGCACCGGTTATTACTGGTTATAGTTGTTTAAATAGTAAGGCTCTTTGTTTAGTTCAACAAAATTGGAATTTTTTCAAGAGATGGGAGATGCGTTGAACGCACAGAAATATTAATAATAAAATAGTATTAATATTTCTGTGGATGAACGATTAAGTAGTCCATACAAACGTAGGTTAAATAATTAATTAGGACGGTCTAAAAAAAATAAACCGGCCAAGTGCGAGTCGGACTCGCGCACGAAGGGTTTCGTACCAATATCTATAAAAACGGCAAAAAAAACATGTCCGTTGTAATTAATAAAATAAAAATAAAATGTATTTAAGTAGGGCTCCCAGCCCTACTTAAATACATTTTATTACAAGCTTTTATTTAACTTGCAATGTATGTATGTATGTCACTATGTATGTTCAGGTGGAATCTTGGAAGCTAAAGTAGACCCACTTCCCGATGTCCGATTGGACTCAAATTTGGTGAACTTATGAATCTTCGGTGACAACAATGATATGGTAACATGGAGCTGGTCTGATGATGGAGACGGAAGGTGGCCATGGCATCTCTGTGATAAAACAACATAAACCCACCGAGTTTGGGCTCGATTGATTGGCCACGGCATCTCTGCGATAAAACAACATAAACCCTCCGAGATTGGGCTCGATTGATTCGTCATAAGGAGTACTTTACGCCTAGATCTAGGGTCTGATGATGAAGCTAGAAGGTGGTCACGGCATTTTAATAAGAAGACGGTATTTATTTAACTAGTAGTACCTTATATTTATATTTATGCAAATTGCACAGTTAACTAACTTACGTAGTTAGTTACGCAAATAATATCACCTAAATACTACAAAGTTTCTATTATTAAACCAGAAATAACCGAAATTTCAAGTAGCAAATTGCAAACTTATAGGCAGGGTTTCGAAGCGCATCCGGACAGCATGACGACGCTCGCGCGAATACGCGCGGCTATGGCTCGCTGCGTGATGTTACGTTACTCCCCCCGCTACCCGAGCAAGCGGCAAGCAGGAGCAACTAATGATTATTATTTAGGTACTTTACGAAGGTAGTTTAGCGAATGTAGCGTCACCACAATAATTTCATCAACATTTTCACGAAACATCTATAATATTATAGGTAATACCTTTAAACGAGAAAGCTTTGTTTATATATGTATATAATCGGGATCTCGGAAACGGCTCCAACGATTTACATGATATTTAGTATGCAGCGGGTTTCGGGGGCAATAAATCGATCTATTTTTTTTAGAAAACGTCATTTCATCCGTGTTTTTAGGCATTGAAAAACTTTCCTTTTTTTATCAAGTTCTTTTCTTTCTTTTGTGAGTAAAACTACTATTAGGAGCTGTTGCGGCAGGCCTACTCACATTTACGCTTCAGAAAATCTCCTTAAATGTCAATGTCAAAGATGACAACGTCAACATCAAGCGCAAAACGTCACATACACGTCACAAAAAGTGACCGTTATTTTTAATATAGATTCGCTATCCATCCGTTATAACGTACGCATCTATTCAAAATTATTTTCATTATCATCGCATTTTGTTAACTGATTTTTCAATATAATTTCTAAAACCAACGTGTCTACGCCTTCATTCAACACCACCTGAAGTCCTATCAGCGCCACAACATAAGTTGGACCTTCTGACGCCGGATACAAGCGAACCTGCGAGTGGAAACCGAAGGCCATCAGAGACGCAAGGCGTTACTGAAGACGAAGATCTGCAGAGTTGCAGCCATCATCACCGTCAGCACGCGAGACGGTACGGCCAACATCCATCCTATCCAAACCTACCTATCCTGTACTTGTGTTAATTCCGTTGGAACGTTACATTCCAGTGTCGAGTCGCAAGGAGCCACCGTTACGTTTACCAAGTGTCTAGCAGCGTGCCACAGCCAGCATCAGCTGCCGCTTATAAACCGTGAGTACTCCACCTTCACTAAACTTCCAAAATGAGCACAGATAGCAAGGCTAGGTCTAAATCACCGTGTACGTTAACCGTTACAAGCGATGACGTCACAAATAATCTAATACGAGATTTAGTTAAGAAACGGGGCATCATTAAAGGTCGCTTAACTAAATTCTGTACCTACGTGAATGAAATAAAATCTAGCTGTGTTTTATCAACTCAAGCTCGCGTAGACTTAAAACTGCGAATGCAGGGTGCTAAAAATCTATATGCTGAGTTTAATAGCGTACAAACACAGCTTGAGGAAGCTGCGTTAGAATGCGATCTAGACGCTCTTTTAAAAATGCGTGAACTGTTCGAAAACAGTTACTATAACGCGCTAGCTCAAGCTGAGTGCATGCAAAGTAGTAGTGACGTATCTTCTAATAACAAAATTGCGCATAGCTCAGTTAAGCTACCTACGAATCTCGATCCCTTCATTTGACGGCTCATATGAGCATTGGTTACAATTTCGAGACACTTTTCAGTCGCTCATACATAACGTCAGTCACATGAACAACATCGAAAAGTTCCACTTCTTAAAATCATCGCTAAGAGGCAGCGCGGCACTAGTTGTAGATTCGGTACAATTCTCCGCCGCTAATTACGATGTAGCATGGGAACTACTTCTTACGCGGTACAATAATAGTCCACTGTTATTGCACAATCACGTAAAATCTTTGTTCAACATTCAGAAGTTGACTAAAAAATCACCAGACTTGTTACGCGATCTAAGCGATACAATTCTAAAAAACTTACGTGCGTTAAAAATGTTAGGTGAACCAGTAGATAGCTGGGACACACTAGTTATTTATCTAATTGTCACTAAATTAGATCAAACCTCGGAACGCGAGTGGGAACAATATAAAATAACGACATTAAAACAATCTGGTGATTCCAGGTCAGCGCTGAAAGTGAACGACGTGCTAACGTTTCTCAAAGACAGGGCCGATATGTTGGAAGCATTGCTCGTGTCTCACAGTAACACTATTCACAAAAAACAAAGCACAAATTTTCAAAATAATTCGAAGGTACACTGCAATGTTTCCAGCACTAAGCCACCCGCGCAAACTATGAAAACTTGTATATTATGTAAAGCTAATCACGCACTGTTCGCCTGCCAACAATTTTTAAACCTAAACTTAGAATCTAAACTTAATTTTGTAAAAACAAACAACTTATGCAAAAATTGTTTACGCGCGGGTCATAGCATAAACGACTGTCGGTTTGGGTCATGCAGAAGTTGTAACAAAAAACACAACTCATTATTGCACAGCGACGATGAAGTTAGTCACACGCGCGAAATACTTCACTCCGGTCCTGACAGTATTAGCAAACCGGTAGCGATATCTATGCACACATCGGCCGCAAGCTCCGCTTGCATAAACGAGACTCGCACGCACACAGAGGTTTGCGCTAGTTACCCCTGTGATCAACCGGTTCTCTTATCTACCGCCGTTGTGGAAATTAGATGTAAACAAAATAAATATCGGTTAGCTCGTGCGCTTCTAGACTCGGGCAGCGAACGATGCATTATCACGCAATCTTTATGCGACACAATCGAAGCGCCAATTATACAGTCCACTCAAGAAATACGCGGCGTCGGAAATTCCTTGACGAATTCCACGCGAATATGCAGCGTTGAGTTAAAATCTCGTGGTAGTTCATACTGTGCAAAAATTAAATGTTTTGTTCTGCCACAGATAACCTCATCGTTACCAGAGATCCCCATACAATACGCGCAGTTTGGGATCCCAGATAACGTTTTGTTGGCAGATCCCGACTTCAATAAGTCTCAGAAGATTGATATTCTGTTGGGAGCGGATATCTTCTGGGACTTATTATGCGAAGGGAAAATACGGCTACCTAACGGACCATTCTTGCAGAACACGAAGCTAGGCTGGATCGTAGCTGGTCCTATTCATATAAAGCGCATTTCAGGTCCCGTTCAATGTAACTTTTCTGTAACGGTAAAAAATCAGCTACACCAATTCTGGGCACTTGAGGAACTACCTAAACTATGTGATACGCGCACGGACGAGGAGCTCGAATGTGAAAACAATATCGTCAACACTACGACACGCAATAGTGATGGTCGATTTTGTGTCAGCATTCCCCTCAAGTCTTCAGCACAAAGTTTAGGTGAGACGTTTCCCCAAGCTCAGAACAGATTTATATCGTTGGAGAAACGTTTGCAGCGGTTGCCTGAGTCTAAAAGGCTATACATGGATTTTATGCACGAATGTGAGGCCTTAGGTCACATGACATGCATGGAATCCTACGCAGACCCACATTTTTTTATGCCTTATCACGGCGTTTTACGTGAGCACAGCACGACCACTAAGCTACGCGTAGTGTTCGACGCTAGTGCCACCTCTAGTCATAATACGCTTTTAGATTTGTGCGAAGAAACTTATAAAGATTTACAAGCGGGATGTTTTCCACTGCACAAATGGATTTTTAATTTTTTTAGTGGTCATTATTCGGCTGAAATATTCGAGAGTGTTTAGACACTATATTTAGACGCGAACAATAAATACATCGGACGAGTTTCGTTATAACACAGAAATAAAAAATGATAGTAATATAACAAAGCGCACGATACTATCTTTCATATCTCAAATATTCAACTCGCTCGATTCACTTAGCCCTACTATCATTACCGCGAAAATATTGTTGCAACAATTATGTCTATTAGAAGTATTGAAACTACGTTGGGACGATCAGCTGCCTCGTGACGTCACGGAGGCTTGGAACCGGTTCGTCCGTAGCTTAGCCGCACTGGGAGACATACGGTTCCCGCGAAGCGTTATCAGCGGCGACAACATTGCATTGCACATATTTAATGATGTCTTCTGCACCGACTTAATTATAGCCTTAGGGTTGTCGCGCATGGCAGCAAATACATTAACAACGTTTGTTGGCGCTAAAAACGAACTTTCAAATTTACTTCACGCATGCTCAGCTGATATAAAAGATTACGCTACTAGTCAAGCTATTACATTTAAATTCATTCCATGTTATGCTGCTCATTTTGGAGGTTTGTGGGAGGCCGGAGTCAAATCTTGTAAAAAACACTTGGTTCGCGTAATTGGTAACGCTCATCTTACGTTCGAGGAGTCAACCACGGTTTTGACGCAAGTAGAATCCATCCTGAACTCCCGTCCTTTGTCCCCACTTTCGTCTGATCCGCACGATTTCCTTCCCCTTAGCCCTGGTCATTTCCTAGTTGGCCGTCCGTTGACGTCACCGGTGTACCAGGACCTGCGAGGTGACCAGAGAAATTTGCTACGAAACCGGTACCAAAGGGTCGAGCAAATTTGCCATCACTTCTGGACACGCTGGGCCAAGGAGTACGTCTCAGAGCTACAAACCAGAGCAAAATGGAAGGAGAACATGGAGAGCCTCGAACCTAACACAATGGTTGTCGTCAAGGATGATCACCTCCCTCCTCTCAAATGGGAGATCGGTCGGATCATCAACACCATCGTTGACAAACACGGGGTTTCAAGAGTCGCGGACATCGCCATGGCATCCGGTAGCACCATACGCCGCGCCTTCTCCAAAATCTGTCCGTTATACAAGGAAGACTTTTGAAAGCGGGAGCTTCCAAGGCCGGGGGCATGTTGCGGCAGGCCTACTCACATTTACGCTTCAGAAAATCTCCTTAAATGTCAATGTCAAAGATGACAACGTCAACATCAAGCGCAAAACGTCACATACACGTCACAAAAAGTGACCGTTATTTTTAATATAGATTCGCTATCCATCCGTTATAACGTACGCATCTATTCAAAATTATTTTCATTATCATCGCATTTTGTTAACTGATTTTTCAATATAATTTCTAAAACCAACGTGTCTTCGCCTTCATTCAACACCACCTGAAGTCCCATCAGCGCCACAACATAAGTAAGAAAAAAATGCAAAAACACTCGATTTAACAAAAAAATATATATATATATAATACCAAGCAAAGCTGGGTCATCGAGATATTTTTCATTTAAACAACATTTATAAAATGTTAACGAGTTATGGTTGCGACGCTATTTTCGAAAAATTACCTTCGTAATGAACATTTATTTTATTAGACAGTAGGTACCTGTATCACCATGCTTTGCTCGGTGTTATTTTTTTGTAAATCGTGTTTTTTGGCAATTCTTCGGCTCCCAATAATAAAAGAAGGAACTTGTAAAAAACGTAAAAATGACCATCTTGTCTGGACTCGAATCGGGGTCCTCTAACACAGAAAATATAATATACCTAGTCCCCTTTAGTTTCGTGACCGGCTTTGTTTTCTTATCGAGCTAGCCTTGTAGAAAGTGGCGAAACTTACCTTCGTATTCTAATAATATTGTAGCAGTTTTTCATTGGCTGGAAACACGGATAATACGATGTATTCCAATAAAACTGGCCAAGTGCGAGTCAGACTTGCGTCTCACACACGTAGGGAGGGCTACAAAAATATTAATGCCTGTAAACACAGTACAATACGAAACATAACAGAGTTACGTAGTATTATTATTATCTTTTCTATGACAGAGTTGTGAACCGCGTGCTTGTTTACTTTAACGCCATCTAACGAACGCTATTATTAACACAAAGTTGTTGTTCGGTTGTTGATCTCAGAGTAACTATTACTAGAGTCACTAGAATTATTTAAACATGTGTTTTAAGTGTGACGTTCGACGTCTAGATGAAAGCTGAATGGCTCAATTCCTTTGTTTTTTTTTTGTAAATTCAAAGCAATAAGTTATGTTTCTGTTATATCTATAATATTTTTTATTGAATATGATCTATTTAATGTAATTTGACGAGTGTAAGTGCAAATTTTTAATTTGCCCATATACTGAATAAATGCTTTGACTTTGACTTTGACTTTGAGAGTAGTAATAGCATTGAGGTAAAACCATAGACGTATTAAAAATTATGGTGCACTGCAGATGTTTTGTCAAATTCAATTTAATCCGTATGCTTTAACGATAAGGTTGTAATTGCTTTGTAGAACAAAACGGCCCAATTGAGAGACACCAGGGTGGGAGTGTGTCCCTCTAACAACCTGATAGTCCAATATATGTTCTATACTATATGAATGATATATATGTAAGTTGTCCATACAAAAGAAAGGGACAAACTACGTTCAAGGTCGTTCTCATGAGGGCCGGTGTACGCGCTCGAGTTTAATATGTAGCAGGTCTGTGGGTAAAACAAAGAGTTGTCATCCCGAGCAAATAAATTTTGTCAAACGGTTATCACGCGGGGGCACGGGGGAGTGGTTGCCGCCGCCGGTTGTGACTAATTATAGATTAAACACATATCGCCCTACCGTCCTTACCGACAACGTCCAATGTATTTAATAAAACGACGTATATCGTAAGACAAATCGATCATTTAATACTTTTTATATATATGACTACAAGATTGCCGTTTGCACACACATCACAATCAACGCAAGCAGAACTGGGCGGAAGCAGTGAGGACAACCAAAAAAAACTTAGCTTATATTATTTGATGTTACCAGTAGGAAATTATATTATATTTCTAACACCCCAACTACATCAAATAAACAAAGGTCTTTAAAACAAACAATCTTTCATTTAAATTAACCCCTAAGAATAAATTTCACTAACCCCCAAACCTCTAATACATTTACTATGCTTTGTAGGGTTTAACGCTTTAGTAAGAACATCAGCTGGCATATCAGTTGTTGGCAAATATTCTAAATTAATAATTTTATTGCCAACTACATCTTTAATAAAATGATATCTAATATCAATGTGTTTACTTTTTCTATGACATACATTATTTGCCACCAACTTCTGTGCACTTTGACTGTCATTGTATAATTTCACAACACATACATCATTTGTCAGTTCAAATAACAAAGATCTTAAATATATAGCCTCTTTGGTAGCTTCTGCAATAGCCATATATTCTGCTTCCATACTAGAAAGTGCTACAGTTCTTTGCTTTTTACTTTCCCAGGAAATAGCTGAGCCTGACATCATGTAACAAAAACCAGTATATGATCTACGATCTATAGTGTTACTTGCCCAATCGGCATCAACATAGCCCACAAGTTCAGCCTTTCCCTTTACATATTTCAGACAATAAGTCTTTGTCTTCTTTAGATATCTAAGTATTCGCTTTACATAACTCCAATGTACATTTGTATGACATTTATTAAATTGACTCAGAAAACTGACAGAGAATGAAATGTCTGGTCTTGTGAGAACTGATAAATACATTAGACTTCCTACCAATTGTTGGTATGGAATTTCAAGGTCACATGTTTCTGACGGTTTAATATCTAATTTACATTCCATTGGTGTACTAGCAACTTTACAGTTTGACATATTGAATTTCTCTAATAACTGATCAACATACTGTTCTTGATCTAAGGTAATAACATTTGACTGTTTATCTATTTTAACTCTCATACCTAAGCATTGCTGAACCTGTCCTAAATTTTTTATCTTAAATTTAGAACTCAACACAGACTATATTATCAGTTTCTTGTTGATTGTTCGAATACACAAAAAAGTCATCAACATATAAGGCAATTACAATTTTTACCTCATTATTTATTTTTGTAAATACACATGGCTCTAATTTACTCTTTTTGAATCCTAATTCACATAAACATTGCTCAACCCTCTCATACCAGGTTCTAGAGGATTGTTTCAAACCATAAATCGCTTTATTTAATTTAACAATAACCTTCTCCTTATTTACATCACAATTAATATCTGGCTGATACATATAAATGTCCTCTTTAAGAAAACCATTCAAAAAAGCGGTATTAACATCTAAATGTGTGACATTTAAATTTAATTGAACAGACAATGCAAACAATAATTTTAATGTAGAATGTCTGACGACCGGTGAAAAAGTCTCTTCATAGTCTATACCAGGCCTCTGCGTGAAGCCTTTAGCCACAAGACGCGCCCTATATCGCACACTATTGTCATTGTTCGCTTTCTTTTTGAAAACCCATTTACACTGCACTACATTTTTGCCCGGAGGTAATTCACTCACTGGAACCCACGCGTCATTTTCCTCAAATGCTTGGAGCTCATCGTTCATTGCCTCAATCCATTTTTCTCGGTCTGAACTATTCAGGGCTTCTTTGACACTAATAGGATCGCTGGTGATATCTGGACTTGACGTGGTACATAAATTTGAGCAACCATAACGCTCTGGAGGCTTCCTTGAACGTTTTGATATTACTGGCGCTGGTTCTGGTATCTCTTCTTCTTCAGATTGCTGTAATGTAGAATCCAAGTCAGTCAAAGCATTAAGATAATCAGATTCAGAAGAAACGTTTGCACTGAAAGGACTAGAAACAGGTTTTTCCTTCATTTCCTCCACATCATCACTGCCTGACTGCTGCGATGTATCCCCAACTGAAACTGATACAACGGCATCACTCGTACAGTTTCTTTGTGTATTTTCATGTATTATCACATCTCTACTTGTTATTACACATCGCTTGATAGGGTCATATACTCTGTAACCTTTAACATTTTCAGGAAAACCAACTAAAATGTGTTTCTTCGACTTAGTGTCCCACTTAAGTCGTTTCTCTTTTGGCACATGGACCATTACTTCGCTGCCAAATATACGGACATGACTCAAGTCTGGTTTCTTATTTGTCCAAAGCTCATATGGAGTTTTATTGTCTAATCCTGATGCAACAGATCTATTTCTAAGATAAACAGCGGTGTTTGTTGCCTCTGCCCAAAACTTCTTCTCTAATCCTGCATCAAACAATAAACAGCGAGCTCTCTCTACAATGGTTCGGTTGATGCGTTCACTCATGCCATTCTGTTCAGGTGTATAAACATTGGTTTTCTGATGAACTATACCTGCATCTTTCAAATATCCTTCAAACTCATTGCTACAAAATTCTAAGCCATTGTCTGTCCGAAATATTTTTATTTTTCTCTCTTGTTGATTTTCTACCATAGTTTTAAAATCTTTGAAATATTTAAAAGTTTCACTTTTGGCTTTAAGAAAGTAAAGGAATGCCATACGGGTATAGTCGTCAACAAATATAAGGAAATACCTTGATCCTCCAATTGAACTGCATTCCATTGGCCCACAGACATCTGAATGGACTGTATCCAGTGGCTCGCTGCTCCTTGTACCCTTGTGACCAAATGGCAATCGCGATTGTTTTCCTTCACAACATATTGTACATGTGTTTTTGTTGATCACTGACTTGTCCGTGTATGATATTCCTGTGACTGCTCCGTCTTTCATCTTATTCTGGTCGTTTATATTCAAATGGCCCAACCTCCTATGCCATATTTCACTGCTAGCTGCTGCAGAAGGAGATGTAAACAAGCATTGTTTATGTTCTATATCCAACTTATAAACGCCATCAACTTGATTAGCCACAGCCACTAAATTGTTTTCTTTGTTGTAAACATAGCAGCGTTTCTGCATGAACTTCACACTGTTGCCATTTTTGATAAGTTGACTAACTGATATCAAATTTGTTGTGAGGTTAGGTACGCACAACACTTCTTTTAAAGTAACCTCGTACTTGCAACTTGAAGTGACTGTTGTAATATCCACATCACCCGAACACAATACTAGCATGGCATTTTGATTAGCTGCCATAATCTCCTTGATATTCGGTGAATAACATGCATTTTTTATCATGTTTACATCTGCTGTCATGTGAACACTCGCGCCGCTATCCAAATAAAAATCTTGTTTACTGTAATTTCCACTCAAGAAAACAGCCGAAAACGCGTTCGTCTTTTTTACTTGTTGCTGCTCACTTTGTTTGCATTGAGATTTATAGTGACCAAGTCTTTTACATTTATAACACTTGATGTTCGTTTTGTCAAATTTTTTAGTGTTCGATTCAGCCACAGACAATCCGCCATGATGGTTTGATCTGTCATTTTTGGCACTGCTGCCAACTTTAGCATTTTGACGATTGTGCTGCCCTCTGCTAAAAAATGCATTTCCTGTCTCCGATGAATCATCGTTGCCAGCTAAATCAATTAGCTTTGTCTTCACTACATCAGCAGTAATGGCGATTCCCGAATGCTCTATCGCCATCAACATAGGGAAGTATTTTTCAGGTAATCCTGCCAGCATTAAACATCCGATCCACTCGTCGTTCACGGAAAAACCCGTTCCTGATAACTTCTGAGATGTTTCTATGATTTGCGTAACATAATTTGTCATCGAATCGCAATTGTCAAGACGAATCGAGATTAAATGCCGCAACAATGTTATTCTTCGAGAAAATCCAGAATCATCGAACATAGTCTTCAGTTTATGCCACAAATTCCTTGTGCTTGAAGCATCTTTGATGTGAACGTAGAGTGACGGATCAATGGTTAGAATCAACTTGGCCTTCGCTTTTGCATCATCTGCGGCTGCCTCATCCGTACTTTCAAGTTTTATAAGACTTGCTGCACCTTCCAGGATAAGGAGATTCTCCGCTGCAAACGCCCATTCGTTATAATTTTCGCGTCCTCTTAGCTTAGGAACGTTCGCCAAGAACGAATTGGTCGCCATTACGGTAAACTAACACAACCGGTCTGAACCGGGCACCGGCAAAAAATACGCCTAACTATATACTTTATTACTCCCTAAAGGGCATATCTGGGCCCATAACCTAATAAAACGACGTATATCGTAAGACAAATCGATCATTTAATACTTTTTATATATATGACTACAAGATTGCCGTTTGCACACACATCACAATCAACGCAAGCAGAACTGGGCGGAAGCAGTGAGGACAACCAAAAAAAACTTAGCTTATATTATTTGATGTTACCAGTAGGAAATTATATTATATTTCTAACAGTATTTTTATTAAGAGAAAAGGATAGAATCTTATATATCGATCTCTAACGATCTTATATAAAATGGCACCAATCCGTAAGTACTTAATACGCATTCAAATAAAAAGATTTTTCCAAATCGGTTAATAAATTACGGAGTTATGCGGTAACGTAACACACATTCAAAAAACACAGTCGAATTGAGAACCTCCTTCTTTTTATGTCGGTTTCATAGAATAGTATGAATTAAAAAAATAAACAAAACTAAATTAAAATCCGGTCCAGTCACTTGGGTTGGGAGCTAAGATACCACAGACATAATTATACAAATTATACACACACATGTCAAACTATTTTCTTCAAAATTTAAAAATATGCAATTTCATTGCGCTATAATGTCACATCTGTTTACATAATCTACGAACATGGCGCCAGCAAACATGGCGTCGCGTCGTGAAGTGTCATTACAAATTAACAAAATAACGTTTTATGTATGCGGGTTTTAATTCGAAAATCTGAACTTAATTGTGAAAAGTGACTCCGTCGTCTCAGTTTGTTTTTCCTGTGGTTTTTGCAGTATCTGAGGACACACGATGGCATTCCGGATACGCAATTTTTAACATAAGCGCGTGCTGTTGTTTCGAGTGCCAAGCTAAGTGTGAGCGAGAATATGCCAGCCAGCTTACTCGCGGTATTCGACAATGCCAGTTCGAGATGTTCCGTCTAGTAGTATATGTCTATGAGTAATAGTTACTCTGAGGTTGTTAACACGCAGATGACACCTTGACCAGATGGCGCTATACAAAATACACGTTTTTTGTATGGGGACCCTTTAATTTTTAACTTTATTTTGATTTTAGTATTTGTTGTTATAGCGGCAACAGAAATACATAATCTGTGAAAATTTCAACTGTGTCACTATTATGGTTCATGGGATACAGCCTGGTGACAGACGGACAGACAGACAGATAGACAGACAGACAGACAGACGGACAGCGTAGTCTTAGTAATAGGGTCCCGTTTTACCCTTTGGGTACGGAACCCTAAAAAGACGGGTAGCGCTCGAGATTTTCGCAAGACGGCAATCCTAGGATGACACTTCGACAAATCAAATGGCTTTATTCTGTGCTTATTAGTAAATCAGTGCTTGGGTAATTGTTCTATTAGTAACGGCCACTACGAATAAGACTTATAATTTATATATGTTTATTTATATAGAACGGCCGTAGGTAACGGCCTAAATTAATACATTAGCGATGACAGAAACTCTATGTAGAGATCAACTCTAGTATTCAAACTTTTTGATATGCATTTACAGCTGAGAGTGGAAATGTATCTCAAATCGTAGAACCCATTTGTTTGTTCAGGTACAACAATCGTAGGACCTACCCGAAGCTTTGAGTCGGCTCACAAAATCAGGATAGTCACTCAGCCTATACAAACTTGATTGCTTGCGATCTCTTTATAGTGGACATTTAATTTACCAGCGATTTGAAACGCCTTTTCTCGTGGATTTTTCTTTATACGTATCAAGGAATCCATACCTACATACCACGGAACCCGAGTTGTTTTTAGGTCGCAACACAGAAATATTAATAATAATTCATATTTCTGTGGGTCGCAGTATATGTAGTTCCCTTAAAACATAACAAGAATATATTATACATGTCACAAGAATACACAGATATAATTTATTATTCGCTTTCATTATGTACTCCGTAATATTATGATAAGTGACATCTGTGAATTTACAGATGTACTAAAATCATATTTTCTGAATGAGAACATATTCTCTTCTTGGAGTTCATAGTTTTTAAATTAATACCACCAGGCACCGCTAGGTGACGCAATTTTGATTATATCCTAGTATCATAATAAAGCTATAACATAAACCTACGACTAATGAATATCTCAATACAATTCGAATTGCGTATTATACAAGCAGAATTCTTATTGTAAAACCTAGATAAGAGAGGTGATACCTTAAATATTCAATCTTAACATTTTATGATACCTTGAGAAGATTGTATTTCCCTACTACCCTACCAATATTTCTGTAGGTACTTACAAACAGTTCTAATAATTCGACAATAAAGAGAAAACGTTAGGTGTGTTTTAGTAATTTATTTAGTATGTACTTTAATATAAGATTATTATAATAATTATAATAATATTGTATTATTATATATATATTATTTATTTATATTACATTTATGTACCTATAATAATGTATGTACGTACTAATTTGTAACCTTATATTTACTTAACACTACACCTCAGTGTGACACCCTACATCTACATTAATATTTTGTTATTCAATACACTTTTCAACACAATATTTATTTATTTCCAACTTGGAATTATAACTGGGAAATCCTGTCGGACTTCGGTGGGGGGAAATGTAGGGACCGCAACCCAAAACTTTATAATACTCGTCAAATATTTCGCTGCACCTATCGTCCTACGAGAAACGGAACGCAGCAAAAACACCCGCCCGCGCGCCGCTGCCCGGCCGCGCCCGCCATGCCATTATTCGAAGACGTTCGTCATGTAATCCATCTCCCTATATATTCAATGTACTCTGTGATGTAATCATCGCTCACCTCTGACCGCGATTGGTTACCGCGAAATTCACAAAAAAAAGAAGCGCCGGCGCCGCGGATCATTCAATCCAGTAAAACTATTACAATAAAGAAAAGTCGCGAGTGAAGTGGTTTTAGACTACATTGGTGGAGTGTGATAAAAAGGTGTGAAGTACTTGAAAATCGAAGAGGACTTGACGGTGGGTGCATATTTCGGTTATCTTATTTAATTTGTAGCTTCACTGAGCCATCGAGCCTACATTTTGGGCCTTCGACCCGGACTCCCGGTTATAACGTCAAGTCTCATAGTTATTTTAATACTTTCATTGCACACTAATCATATCATACCTACCAAGTAGGTAGGTACCACACCCAACACGGGCTTGCACTTTTTCATTTGTGTTTTACTAACAAACCACACAGGTTCCAACTTCAACCTACACTTTTTCAAACACTTAATAACATATTTTATGCAATCCTTATTGTTTAATACGAAAATATAGTGTTTTTTATCGAAAACAGTGACACGGGTGCGTTGACCTTTATGTGATAGTGAAACAAATTGCATCGTAACTTTCTGAATTTCATAGTACTAGCTCATTTCTATAGTAATATCGCTTATTATAAATGTCTAGCATCGTGTTATTGTAGAAACAAATGCCTACATTGTGTATTTACTGTGTTTTCTTGTGATTACTTTGCCGGTTAGACCTCTCTAACACCGGCAACGCCCGGCAGCCATTACGTTTCGTCTTGCGTAGCGGGAAAATAATACGTAATTAAATTTTTGTGGATTTATTTTCTAGGATCATTTATTTAGACGTTTTCGGTTGTTGTATCGTAATTTAGTGACACAAAATGACTAAAAATACTATTCCTGACTCGGATCTCGACGATCAGGTTCATCCTTTCTTGACGTCAAAGGAAATGTGTTTTCTTCGCATTCAACATTTATATGAAATGTCATTAGAAGTAGAAACAGATGTAACTCATTTAGCCGAGTTTTCTGCACGGATCGATGACCTCTCAGACATCCGAGCGGAATACAATAGGTGCGTTATGGAAATAAATTCACTATATCGGAAATACAAACCAAATTATGTCCCTACGTATAGCGAAATAAAGGCGTTTGATGAACTTTATTATGCGATTCGTAAAGTTTCCAATGGCCTTCACCCACCCGAGCGTCCCGCCAAGACGGAACCCGGTGGCAAGGAATTGCAAATAACTAGGCGGTGCGTAAAGTTACCCGAATTACAACTATTTAAATTTGATAGTAAACTCGAAAATTGGATAACCTTCCGTGATACGTTTACGAGCTTAATTCATGATAATCCCGCGATTACTGATGTCGAGAAATATTATTACCTTATGTCATCGGTTAGCGGTTCGGCTTTATCTATTGTGAAATCAATGCCAATCACAGCTGATAATTACAGCATCGTATGGAGCGCCTTAGTTAAGCGATTTGAGAATAAGCGCGCGCTTGCTTCGGCGTATTTAGACAAGCTGTTTAACTTTAAACCGTTGATAAGCGAATCGGCCGCGAACCTTAATAATTTTCTCCAAACTTATCATGAAAATATTACAGCTTTAGAGCTTCTTAAAATTCCGGATTTATCTAGTTTTATACTATTCCAAATATCTTTGCGAAATCTCGACCCCGTGACGCGCCGCGAGTTCGAACAGACCGTGCCGCCGGGCGAGATACCTACCGCTAAGCAATTATTGAACTTTATCGAGAAGCAAGCGCGTGTCCTTGAGATGTCAGAAAGCAAGTCAGTGTACGCCAAGCCGTCTACACCAGCTTTCAAGCCATCTACGTCGCGTTCAAACAAGGATACGACCACACAACACGGTTATAAACCTACTATGACCGCAGCTGTGGCCAGCATGAACAACGTTGTCGAACGGCAGAAATCCAACGTCTGTCCGTGTTGTCCAATGCCACACGCTATCTATCGCTGTGCAGTCTACAACGCGCTTACACCTGAGTCACGCACTGCCAAAGTCAAAGAGCTCAGTGTGTGTGAGAACTGTTTGCGTGATAATCACACCAGCGCTGATTGTCCGTCCAAACATTGTTGTACGGTCTGCAAAAAGAGGCACCACAGCTCTCTTCACGTCGACTCCTCAGTCACGTGTCAAGGGAACGTTGTGGGTCTCACATGTTCGACTGATCAGACGGTCCTGCTTGGCACCGCGGTCGTACACGTCGCGGACGCGTGGGGACACTTCCATTGCGTGCGCGCACTTATAGACAGCGGCGCTATGTCAAGCTATATAACACATAGTTGTGCGAAGAGGCTAGGATTACCTCGTCGTAGATGCGATGTTCGAACGATCGGTCTAGGCGGGAACCAAGTTGATAACTTTGGTCAAACCTCGCTCGCAATAAAACCGCGACACGATACATCGCCCGTTCTTAATACGGACGCGGTTATCGTCGCGAACATAGCCGGCAATCTACCGACGGTTAGGTTACCTCTTGATATTTTAGATCGTTATCAGAATATCGAGTTAGCGGACCCAGCGTTTCATCGGCCCGCGCCGGTGGACTTATTGATAGCAGGCGACTTATTTCCTTACCTATACGACGGAGATAAAATACTACCGGAACGCCCGGGTTTGCCCGTGATATTAAAGTCTATCTTCGGATACGTTATCACCGGTCAAATAGATTGGCGCGATAGCAATAAAAAGAGTTTAGACTCGGATAACCACGCTTTTTCCGGATTTTCTAGTACGGATAACTTAGACCGGGTGATGAACGCGTTCTGGGAAGTCGAGAACGTACCGTCAGAACAACCAAAGAAACCCGACGACGTATTAGCAGAAAAGTTGTTCGCGCACGAACATAGTCGCGATCCGAACACCGGTAGATACGTTGTTAGGTATCCGTTTCGGCCGGACCACAGTCTCGGCGATTCTCGACAGGTGGCGTTACGGAGATTGACTAATTTAGAGGCGCGTCTCGACCGTGACTCTCAATTAAAGTGTGAATATCACAAATTCATGTCCGACTATGAGTCTTTAGGTCACATGACGTGTTTAGGTAATTTACAAAACGTGGATTCCAAGTATTTGATCCCGCATTTTTGTATTCTCAAACCGACGAGCACCAGCACCAAGCTGCGTACCGTGTTCGACGCGTCGACAAAAACTGCTAATCACAAGTCACTTAATGACGTGGTTCTAGCGGGACCGAAACTTCTGGCGGATATTAATCAGATATTAATAAATTTCCGATTACATGCTGTTTGTATATCCGCAGACATCTGTAAAATGTACAGACAAATTTTGATACATCCAGACCAACGGCCTTATCAACACATACTGTGGCGCCACTCAACAGATCAACCGGTTCAGGTTTACGAGCTGGCGACTGTCACGTATGGGGTCGCTAGTAGTCCGTATCTGGCCATCAAGGTACTGCATACTTTAGCCGACGAACACGCAGATACGTATCCAGCTGCAGCTTGAGTTCTTAAAAGTGGATTCTTCATGGATGACCTACTATGGTCGGAACCCACAGAGGATGACGCTCTCCAGCTGCAGAAGGATCTACGCGAGCTGTTGCAGAGTGCTGGCTTCCTGTTATGTAAGTGGGCTAGTAATAGTGCTCAGGTGCTGGCCGCGGTCCCTGAAGATCACCGAGAAACTCCGATCGAGTTCGACGATGATCAAGATTTGTCACTCAAGGTTTTGGGTCTTCAGTGGCTACCAGGAACGGACTGCTTTTCCTTCAGAACGATGAAGTATGATTACGAGGTCACAAAACGCACCGTTCTATCACAGATCGGTCGTTTGTTCGATCCTCTCGGTTTTGTTGCACCCTGCATATTTTATGCCAAATGTTTCATGCAGAAGATCTGGGCCCTGAAATTCGATTGGGACCAGCGCTTGCCTGTTGACCTTGAAACAGAATGGCGGGCCTTCGTTCGGGAGCTACCTCTACTTTCCGAACTTAGGCACGAACGTCACGTGATGGTATCGCAAAGTACGACCTCTCGTATTTTCGCGTTCGCTGACGCGTCTACCCTCGGGTACGCGGCTCAGATATACCTACACACGACTAACGACGACGGTGATAGCAAAACGAGCCTTCTCATTGCTAAATCAAAAGTGGCTCCGCTGAAAACGGTATCTGTACCACGACTCGAGCTAATGGCAGCCCACTTGCTCGCCAAACTCGTCAAGTATGTCACAGGTATTCTTCAGGAGCGAGCTATCAGTATCAACGACATCTTGTTGTTTACTGATTCTTCTGTAGTACTGGCTTGGCTTAACACTCCAAGCTACAAGCTTAAAACATTTGTGGCCACTCGAGTAACAAAAATACTGGACACAGTTCCCAGTACTAATTGGTTCCATGTAAGTGGTGAGAGTAACACGAGCGACATCTGTTCCCGGGGTGCGACGCCCTCCGTGCTTCTCTCAAATTCCGAATGGCTTAATGGTCCCAGCTGGCTATTAAGTGAGCGATGGCCAGTACGCGCGATAGATGAGTTCAGAGACGTCAATCCTCCCGAACTAAAAACCTCCCTTAACACTATGGCGCTGGTAACGTCGGAGGAGTCCTCTAATCTCATCTATGAGCTTTCTGAGAGATATTCTAACTACACGAAATTAGTCAATATCGTAGCTCGGATTCGTAAATTCATCACGAATTGCCGCACACCTAAATCCGAGCGCACTAAACTTTCTCTATGTGACTTAAAAGACGCACGTGACGTCATCATAAAATCCGTGCAACAGCACCACTTTGCCGCCGATATAATCGCGATATCAAAGAGCCTTCAGCCGCAGCAGTCTCTGCAAAAGCTCAACCCCTTCGTTGACCCCCATGGTCTCCTCAGGGTGGGGGGTAGACTTTCGCTCGCAGAGATTTCGTTCGACAAAAAACATCCTGTATTGCTTCCTAAAAAATGCAATTTTACTAATTGTCTGATCGATTATTACCATGTGTTTTATTTACATGTAGGACCACGTACCCTACAGAGTATATTGAGTCAAAAGTTCTGGATTGTGTCCGCTCGTAGCATAGTCAGACTACGCACAAGCAAATGCATAGCGTGTTTTAAAGTAAGACCGACAGTCAGGCAACCTCTAATGGGACAGTTACCTAAGTTTCGAACGGAAGATATTCACTCCTTCCATTCGGTAGGTCTTGACATAGGGGGTCCATTTTTAACAAAAGAGTCCATTCGTAGAAATGCTCGCATCACCAAGGCTTATTTATGCATTTTCGTTTGCTGTGCTACTCGCGCGGTACATTTAGAGACTTTATCCTCACTTAGCACAGAATGCTTTCTGGCATCATTTGACCGTTTTACAGCAAGACGTGGATTATGTCAGGCGCTAATCTCAGACAATGCGACGAACTTCGTTTCAGCCGGTAAACAGTTAGCTGAAGTCTCACAATTCTTAAAATCCAACACGGATGATATCTCAGGCGAGTTTACCAAACGTCAAGTTCAATGGAAGCATAACCCTCCAACAGGTAGTCACTTCGGCGGTCTTTACGAAGCAGCCATTAAATCGGCAAAGTCACTTTTAAAAAGAACCATCGGAAGCAGGACGCTAACATTTGAAGAGTTAACAACACTCTTTGCGCGAGTTGAAGCCGTGCTCAATTCTCGCCCTCTTTGCGCTCTGTCCTCGGACCCCAGCGAGTTCGAGATACTTACTCCAGCACATTTCTTAGTAGGCCGCGGATTGTTAGATGCTCCAGAGTATGACCTAACTAGTCTCCCTATAAATCGTCTGAGTAGGTGGCAGGCGGTACAACAGATAGCCCAACAGTTTTGGCGTCTGTGGCGCAAAGATTACCTTCACACACTTCAAACCCGCCAAAAGTGGACCAAAGGTTGTCGAGATCTGAAGGTCGGCGATCTAGTGCTTATAAACTCGGACGCACCGCCCCTTCAGTGGGTACTAGGCAGAGTCACTAAGCTATACACAGGCCCAGACAATGTGACGCGTGTCGTTAGTGTTCGAACCAAACACAGTGAATTCACAAGACCCGTAGTTAAGCTCAGCCCGCTCCCCTTGGAGCAGGATGATTAGAAGTCTCTATTCTCTAACTTATCTTACAAAGGTCAACCCATCTAGTTTTATGTTTCATATACTATACAGTCCACTCTCTATAATTTACATACTTGTAGTACTAATCTATCTAGCACTACCTAATTTGTAACCTTATATTTACTTAACACTACACCTCAGTGTGACACCCTACATCTACATTAATATTTTGTTATTCAATACACTTTTCAACACAATATTTATTTATTTCCAACTTGGAATTATAACTGGGAAATCCTGTCGGACTTCGGTGGGGGGAAATGTAGGGACCGCAACCCAAAACTTTATAATACTCGTCAAATATTTCGCTGCACCTATCGTCCTACGAGAAACGGAACGCAGCAAAAACACCCGCCCGCGCGCCGCTGCCCGGCCGCGCCCGCCATTATTCGAAGACGTTAGTCATGTAATCATCGCTCACCTCTGACCGCGATTGGTTACCGCGAAATTCACAAAAAAAAGAAGCGCCGGCGCCGCGGATCATTCAATCCAGTAAAACTATTACAATAAAGAAAAGTCGCGAGTGAAGTGGTTTTAGACTACATTGGTGGAGTGTGATAAAAAGGTGTGAAGTACTTGAAAATCGAAGAGGACTTGACGGTGGGTGCATATTTCGGTTATCTTATTTAATTTGTAGCTTCACTGAGCCATCGAGCCTACAGTATGTATGTGTATTATATGTGTATATTAGAATGTATTTTATATTTGTAAAATATTTGTTTAAAGGTATTTATTCTATCTAATACTATAGGAATCTTTGTACTGACATACTGACTGACTGACTGACAGACAACGCACAGCCTAAACTACGGTCGTAGAGACTTGAAATTTGCAGGGTATATTTGTCTTAGTACGTAAGGGTGTACTAAGGAAGGATTTTTTCAAAATTCACCCCTTTAGGGGATGAAATGGGAGTTTGTATGGATAAACAAGATTAGATAGTATTTTCTATTCGAAACTTCACACAAGTGCTTCAGTAAATACATAAGTAATAACGTGTTGCAGGCTTTTTTGAAATTCCACCCCTAAGAGGGTGAAATGGGGTAACAAAGTCTGAAAATCAATATGGTTTTTCGGGTTTTATAAATATGAATCCCTATTTCGCTTAGTCGCGTGATAACTTGAAAACGGATGAACCGATTTGGCTAATTATTTTTTGATGTCTTTTATGATAGAAACGTCATAAGTAAATCAAAGAAGTTTATTTCGCGGGCGAATCTGCGGGGCACTTCTAGTTCTACTATAAAATTAGTATAGCCATAACTTTTAAGATCTTATAATTGTACACCAACGTCTTCTACTTCCTGCAATACTCTCTCCATACAACGGTTGTTTGGAAGAAATCGCTTTTAGTGATAAGACCGCCCATTTTGAAAATGTAGCTTACCACCATCAAGGAGAAATCTGCCATCATGACATTAAAGTGTTCCAGCAGCACACTGACACAGCCCTTGAGAGTCAGAGTATTCTAGGCCTAGCGTGTTCACCATCTTTGACCACATCACCACTTACCACCAGGCGCTTTACTTTTAAAGTGAATCTTTTATTATATCGCCTCAATTTTTTCATCCATCTGTCGCATGTCGGTTACATGCATGTCACATTACAGTCGGTGCTGATTGGTGGATATGATGTAGGTTAGGTATGACTGTACGATCCCAGTTAAGACCGTACAAAATAATAGTTGAAGTAGTAATAGTTTTTAAGTATTAGTTTATTTAGACACAAATTACAGTAAAATGGAAGGCGATTCTCACTTGACCGCGTGTGTCTATTGCGGCGCGTCAAAGCGTACTCTAAGTGAGTCAGTTGTTATGAAATGTGAAAAAGTTGCAAATATAAAGTAAAGTAATGTACTCCGTACATATTGCCAACCCCAAAAAAGGGTGACAGCGGGAGAGAGAGAATCGTACAAAGTTAATATTAAAGACAGTTCAAAAGTAAAAATCTCAATCAAATGAAAATTCCACATGCTTGACGTTTTCTCGTTGAGACTGTAGCTGGGCCCGCCCGCGCGGTGCTGTTGTCAGTGACTTATCGTGACGTGGCCGCGGCCGCTCTGATAGCGAAAATGACCGGCCGAATAGTCGTGGTCTGTCAGCTGTGATAGTAGAGTCACAGGACTGCAGTTCCACTCAGAGACTGCTCTTCAGTAGACCAGCCTGGGTTTTAAATTGGTTACCCTGACGTGCCCATCTTGTCCTGGGTGTAACTCGACCACTTTTCCTATAGCCCACTTGCCTGGCGGTAGATTGTTATCCTTCACCAAGAAAAGGTCGCCTTTTTCGAGACTTTTAGTTGGTTTTTGCCAATTGCTCCTGGCTTGTAGCTGAGATAGATAGTCGCTGGACCACGACTTCTAAAATTGTCGGAGCAAGTGCTCTGTTAGTTGCCACTTCTGGCATAAATTTATGTTTCGCTCGTCTTCGTAGTTTGAGAGCGGGAGAGTCATTGTAGGGCTTTCAGTTAGGAAGTGGCCAAGAGTCAGGTAGTTGTAGAAATCTTCTGGGTCCTCAGTTAGTGGACATAGAGGCCACAAGTTCATGCAGGCTTCTATTTTAGCCAGTAGTGTGGTAAACTGTTCGTATGTTAGTTTTTGTTCCCCCAGGACCCGACATAGATAAGAATAAGAATAATATTTATTTACCAAAAAGTACACTTTACAAATATTTTTTGTGGTGATTATCAACAAAGTGAGGTTACATTAGACAATGATAATACTCTCCAGCGAGACCCAAACTAGGCGGAAGCCTGTGACTTGGGGCTCTGAGGCAGGATTTCCAAACTTGATGTTATGTGCATTGACCAATAATTACCACGTAAATTGCATCAAAATTGACTTGATGATTACCGAAAGATCTTATTTAATTTAAAATTACAAATTCACATCTACTAATAACTATAATTATAATCTGGGAAATCAAAGTAACTAGCAATATATTGTAGGTGTGTTTGTGTTTGTGTGTGTGTGTGTGTGTGTGTGTGTGTGTGTGTGTGTGTGTGTGTGTGTGTGTGTGTGTGTGTGTGTGCGTATGTTTTTGTGTGTGCATGAGTATTGAGGATGAATGAAAGGAATGAGGATTTAACTCATATTGATTAATTATATTTTTAACCGACTTCACAAAAAAGGAGGAGGTTCTCAATTCGTCGTGTTGTTTTTTTTTTTTTTTTATATATAATTTTCTGTTTCCTCGTACAAAAGTTGTAGAAGCCAGTTTTTTACAATGTTTTTGCACATATCACCTATATGTGCAAAAACATTGTAAAAAACAGCCTTTTATATCGTACACCTTACATACCTTTTTGTAGGTGTTAACTATACTAGATGGTGCTTCATTGAACGAACGGAAGCCTCCAAAAGCCCGACTGCTGTCGGCCAGGCTGATGCGTTGAAATGCCACTCTTCTTCCAATTTGCCAATCTCGTCAAATAACTCTGGTGTTAGTTCAGTTTTGAAGAGTTCATACTCTGTTTTTAACTTTGAAGCTCTAATAAAGTTGGTGCCGCAGTCTGAGTACATGTGTTTCGGAGTTCCGCGTCTTGCACATAGTCTCTGGAATGCGGCGATGAAAGTTTCAGTGCTGAGGTCCGAGACGAGCTCAATGTGTACCACCTTGGTCGCCATGCACACGAACATGGCAATGTAGCCTTTAGTAGTTTTCACCCCTCTTCCCTTGTTCAGTTTGACTGCCATATTTCCGGTAAAGTCAACCCCCGTATGTGTAAAGAGACGGAAAGGAGTTGCACGTTGAGTTGGTAGGTTGGCCATGATCTGATAGTTATCAGTTGGTTTAAATCGAAGACATCGCACGCAGCGACGTAGATGTGTTTTCACAACTCGGTTGCCTCCGACGATCCAGTATCGTTGACGTATGGAAGCGAGCTTAAGCCTTTAGTAGTTTTCACCCCTCTTCCCTTGTTCAGTTTGACTGCCATATTTCCGGTAAAGTCAACCCCCGTATGTGTAAAGGGACGGAAAGGAGTTGCACGTTGAGTTGGTAGGTCGGCCATGATCTGATAGTTATCAGTTGGTTTAAATCGAAGACATCGCACGCAGCGACGTAGATGTGTTTTCACAACTCGGTTGCCTCCGACGATCCAGTATCGTTGACGTATGGAAGCGAGCTTAAGTCGCGCCTCGCCGTGGAGGGTTGCAGCGTGAGCCTCTTCGATCACCAGTTGAGTCAATCTGCCGTCTAGTGGTAAGATGACGGGGTCTTTCATGCCCAACGGCAAGTTAGTTTTGTTTAGTCGACCTCCGACACGTATGATGTCGTCTTCATCCAAGTAAGAATTAAGTTTGAAGATTGAACTCTTGTTGTTCACAGCTTCCTTCTTAATTAGTAAGTTGTATTCAGTTTTTAATTCGCATCTTTGCATAACACGTATTATCAGTTTGTTTGTATTAAGTAGTTCGCTTGTTGTCAAGTAGGTAGTTATCGCAATATCGGCACGAGCGGTGTCGAGTTTCGCCACAGTTGTCCGGGCCTTTGTAATAAAGCGCATGACCCAAGCGACGATGCGCTTAGCTCGCATTAATGAGCTGCATTTGTTTAACAAGTCGATTATAAAGTTTTCATTTTTCAAGTCTTGTAGGGCTGCTACATTCTGTTTTGCATCGATCTCAGTAGTTGAGTTCAATATTGTCGTATTTGGCAGAGTAGTCCGATTTCAAGTTTGAGTATTTCAATGCACCTTCTAGTTGCCAGTGAAGTTTGTCTATAGGTTCCCATTTCCCCTTCAAGGTGGAAAGGTGCTCTCCAATCTCCCATTTTTCGTTAGAAGTTCAAGTTTGATTTTAGACATAGCTAGCTCTCTCTAGAGCCTTGAAGTTACATTTCTGTTAAGTGACCAGTAGTTTCAGTTGTTCATCAGGAGATGCAGTTTCCTCGTGATGTTCAGTTTCAAAAATGTCGGTTAAGTCGAAGTCGATGCTAGTTAGCAGTTTCTCCTCCTCATCTGTAGTACGTTTCTGTTGGTGAGATGTCAAAAATTCCATGATATTCTCCTTAGTAGTTTCGTAAAGTTCTTTAGTTTTGCCGTAAACGTTTGAAGTGAAGTAGCTGAGTTCGCTCTTATCTTCGATAGTTTCGTGGAGGGAAAATTAACTGGAAAAGCATTTGGCGTATACGATGAAATAGCTATAAAGATATTACCCGTCTAAAATGATGAACACGTGATACATATGCCAGCTATGAGATATAATTGACAACGTAATTTGGTCGAGTTATATATGACACCGGGTGACAGCCAATAGGCGCCGCTAGAGCTGGGGGCAGAGCTGGTGGCAAACAATAAAATCGCATACAGGAGAAGGATAAAAAAAAATGTCGTCCGTCTCACTCACTCATACTAGTGATTGTATAGTTTTATCCTTCTCATATTATTATTGTTATTTTAATGTCAGATCTTTTTAATTATCCATCTACGGATAGCTTAGACTAAAACCAGGTTGCTCTCGTGGAAGTCTATCCACCGTGTCTCTAGTGTCGCGAGACGAGAGTTAAAGTATTCCGCAGTTTTTCTAGATGCACTGTCTTTTTTGTAGTTGATGCACAAAGTTTTTATGCTCTCAAAAACATTAACTTGTTCTGTAAGTTGCTCCATGTTATGGAGTTATAGTTAGTTGAATAGTTGATGACCAGGGGCCTTATTCAGTATACCCAATAAGATAACGCGTTCCTTAACGCGCCACGTTACGTTATTGAAAAATTGTATTCTGTATGCCACACGATAGGTAAATTATACAAAACGCGCGCGTTACACGTCCTCATATGTCACGATATTTTGACAGCTCAAAACGCGCTCATAACCTTACCCTACCGCGTTTTAATTGGCGTAGAGAATACCATAACGCGGAGATAACGTAACACGGCACGGTAAGACTTTAAAATCATCATCATCATCATCAGCCTGTATCAGTCCACTGCTGGACATAGGCCTCTCCCAAGATGCGCCACTGAGCCCGATCTTCGGCTCTTCTCTTCCAGTCACTGCCCACCGCTTTGCGTATGTCGTCGCTCCACCTGGTCACAGGACGTCCTACGCTACGTTTGCCGATTCGCGGTCTCCACTCTAGGACAAGTCTGCCCCAACGGTTATCAGTCCTGCGGCAGATATGACCAGCCCACTGCCACTTCAGCTTGCTAATCCGTTGAGCTATGTCGATAACTTTAGTTCTCTGGCGAATTACTTCGTTCCGGATTCGATCCCGCAGAGAAATACCGAGCATAGCTCTCTCCATAGCTCGCTGAGCGACTTTAAACTGGTGGACCAGTCGGACTGTGAGTGTCCACGTCTCGGCTCCGTATGTCATCACAGGTAGGACGCACTGGTTAAAGACTTTTGTCTTTAGACACTGTGGTATCGGCGACGAGAAGACTCGACGGAGTTTTCCGAATGCTGCCCAGCCCAGCTGAATTCTTCTCTGGATTTCCTTCTCGAAGTTATGTTTGCCTAGTTGGAGCGTTTGCCCTAGGTAAACATACTTAGCGACAACTTCGAGTGGGATTCCATCTACGGCAATCGGTTCCGGAACAACGTGCTCGTTGTACATGACTTTGGTTTTGTCCAAATTCATCCGGAGACCGATGCTACGAGAAGAATCATCTAGGCCATTCAACATCCTTTGTAGGTCCTGCAGCGTCTCTGCCATAATGACGATGTCATCTGCGAATCGTAAGTGAGAGATGTACCTGCCGTTGATGTTAATGCCACGATCTTTCCAGTCCAGCGTCTTAAACATATCCTCCAAGGCGTTAGTGAACAGTTTCGGGGATATGACGTCCCCCTGTCTCACTCCTCGACGCAGGTGGACATGTTTAGTTCGCTGGTTCTGTACTTGTACAGTCATCGTTGCGGCATTATATAGACATCTCATCACTTCGATATATCGCCAGTCGACTTGGCAACGCTGCAAGGACTCGAGAACAGACCAGGTTTCGATTGAGTCAAAGGCCTTCTCATAGTCCACAAATGCTAAGCACAGGGGCCGATTGTACTCTTCGGTCTTCTGTACAATCTGCCGCACCGTGTGGATGTGGTCTATGGTGCCGTAACCGCTTCGAAACCCGGCCTGTTCCGGAGGTTGAAACTCGTCGAGTCTTCGCGCAAGACGGTTCGTGATGACCCTTGAAAACAGCTTGTAGACATGGCTCAGAAGCGAAATTGGGCGATAGTTTTTCAATAGGGTTTTGTCTCCTTTTTTGAAAAACAAAACCACCATGCTTCTGTTCCATGCCTGTGGAGTTCTCCCAGTAAAAAGAACGGAATTAAATAGCTGCTGAAGCTGTTGAACTGCTGGAGCTCCTCCGGCTTTTAAAAGCTCCGTTGTGATTCCGTCTTCTCCTGGGGCTTTTCCATTTTTGAGTTGTTTAAGGGCCATCACGATTTCGTCTCGGCTAATTTCGGGCAGATCTTCTGTGAAGTGGCGGGTTAAGGTGGCTCTAGAATCCTCAGTATCGGGTTCGGGCCTTGAAGCATGCGATGCGTAGAGCTTGCCGTAGAAGTCTTCGACTTCCGACAGAATCTCCGGCTTGGATGCGACGACGTTCCCCGTTGACGTTGTCAGCTTTGTGAGGTGGCTTCTACCCAGAGGCTGGACGAACACTTTCGACCCCCGATTCTGCTCAATTGATTCTTTAATCAAGAGCGTGTTAGAGGATCGGAGGTCGCGTCGTACCAGCTTCTTTATGGATTTGTTGCGCACCAGGTTAGTTGACAAAGCTGACAAAGGGTCTGTTCGTCTCTCTTCCATTAGCCGAAGTGTTTCTGCCGAGAGTTTGGACTTTTTGCCCGTACGCTTGCTCTCGCAAAACTTCGTCCCTTCATCCCTGAGGATTTCCACCACTTCTTCGAGTTTCTGGTCTACGTCATCTGTGGTTTCCAAGGCAGCGAATCGATTTTCCAATTTTAATTGGAATGTTTCGGACCCAACAACGGTTTGGAGTAGGTTCGGACGGAGCGTAGACTTCATCAATCGGAATCTCTCGGCTTTAAAGTCGATATCCAGAGTGCCTCGTACCAGTCGGTGATCACTTCCAGTATTAAACCTAGTGATCACTGAGACGTCTCTGAATATGCGCCGTTTGTCCGTAATGATGAAGTCAATCTCGTTTTTAGTCACAAAGTCGGGGCTTTGCCACGTCCATTTCCTTTGGGGCTGTTTCTTGAAGAACGAGTTCATCAAGAAAAGCCCCTCCCTCTCGAGGAAATTGACGAGCATTTGTCCCCTGTGATTCCTACTCCCAAATCCGTGTGGTCCTATAGACGATTCGCCGCAAGTTTGTACTCCCACTTTGGCGTTAAAGTCTCCCATGACAACGTTGTAGTGAGCCTTGGAGGTGGTGTGTAAAGCTCTGGAGATATCTTCATACATGCTCTCCACCTCATCATCCAAGTGTGTCGAGGTCGGTGCGTAGACCTGGATAACCTTGAGGCTGTACCTCTTGGTTAACTTAATTATGAGGTACGCTACCCTGGTCGACACACTGGAGATTTCTACAACGTTGTCACTGAGAACCTTGTTGACCAGAAACCCGACGCCGCCTTGGGATGGCTGATCTCCTTCTCTGTAGTACATAAGATGGCCCGATTCTAAGGTTATGGTGTCCTCTCCCTGTCTTCGGACTTCACATAGCCCCAGTATGTGCCATCTTATGTGTTTCAGCTCCTCCTCCAGCTGCGCCAGATGATCGTCCAGCCGAATCGTGCGTCCATTATAGGTTGCGAGGGTCAGTTTTTTCTGGCGGCCTACCGTAGCCCGGGGATTCTTAGCACCCCCTGCCCTGCCGTTACCGTGACCGCCGCCGTGGTCAGGAATAGCAGGGCGGCCGGGAACTGGGGGCCTTGGCTTTAGGTGTCCTTCCATAATTTTTTGCATCCCTTGGGAGGGATATGCCCTAATCGCCACGCTGGGCAGGCGTGTTGGCGATCGCAGGACGTAGCTTCTCGCACCGGTGACGCTGCTGCCCGTCACCGGCCTGTAGAATTTAGCTACGCCATAGATATGAATGGTTATACCGCCATTTGTCGGTCGCCAGAGCCCCGTCTGTTGGTCAGCAGGATGCACCACGGGCAGGTGAGGTTGGCTGGGAGCACCGAGGTCGTATTTGTGCTCCCTTACATCCCTGTGCTCCCTTACATCCCAGACTTTAAAATGGTCATACTGAATAAGGCCCCAGTTAGTCAGAAAGTTGGAGTGCCGAGTGAATATAATTAAGTTGCAGTTATAAGTTCCAGTAGGTGATGGTTCCGGACACGAAGACCAGGCAGTAGTTTCCTTGGGCTTCTACTTCAAGGGTATTTGTTCTCCGCAGTCGACGATAGAACTTGACACTTGAAGGTCCGTTGTGTGTCTAGTGCAGCCTGCGACCCGTACCACGAAATTATACGCCTTCTCAATACCCTGATGAGATCCGCTTGTGGGAAGCCAGGTACCGATTCGCTTTTGCAGTTGAAGTCACAAAACACACACTAAACACAAAGTTCGAAGGACCATAAAATGTACGATCCCAGTTAAGACCGTACAAAATAATAAGTTGAAATAGTAATCGTTTTTAAATAGAGTTTATTTAGACACAAATTACAGTAAAATGGAAGGCGATTCTCACTCGACCGCGTGTGTCTATCGTGGCGCGTCAAAGCGTACTCTAAGTACGTCAGTTTTTGCGAAATGTGCTAAGTTGCAAATATAAAGTAAAGTAATGTACTCCGTACAATGACATTCAAGGTCTAGCTATGTTTGGCGCACTGGCGCACGTTTCTAGTCTCCATGAGCGGACGCCACAGACCTGCTACGTATTAAACTTGATGGCGTACAACGGCCCCATGAGCCCGACCATGAACGGAGTTTGTCCCTTACAAACTTATATATATACTCATACATATAGTATAGAACATATATAGGACTATCAGGTTGTTAGACAAGGACACACTCCCACCCTGGTACCTTTCAATTGGGCCGTTTTGTTCTACAAAGCAATTACAACCTTATCGTTAAACCATACGGATTAAATTGAATTTGTCGAAACATCTGCAGTGCACCATCTTTTTTATTACGTCTATGGCGGACGCACGGGCGGACGCTTCCGCAGCCATATTTGTATATATGCTAATGTGTCATGTCAACCGCGCTTTCATAGTAGCTACTAGCTAGCTACCACAGAGAATATAAATGCTACCATAGCTACACAATCATTAACAAAAAGTTTCACTTGCGCCACAAAACCACACCACACTTTTTAACCGACTTCACAAAAAAGGAGGAGGTTCTCAATTCGTTTGTATGATTTTTTTTATATTACGCGATTACTCCGTCAATTGTGAACGGATTCAAATGATTTCTTTTAAATGGGTAGGGTACGTTGCCGAGGTGGTCCCATTGTAATTTTAAAGAAATCGGCCGAGCCGTTTTTAATATATCGACATTTGTATTACGGTACATTTAATTATCTCGACGATTTACTACTTACTACTGGCACAGATTATATAATAGTTACTACCTCTACTGGCTACTTTGACTAGCGCGACGATTGAAGTCGGTTCTTTTAATTTTTTAAACAATCTTAAATTATTTTAAATTTTCTTACCATTAGAATAAAAGAAAAATTGGAGTAACTTTCACTAACGCTAAGGTTAAGGTAACCCTTCTGTATCTATACGTGTAGGTCAATCCAACATTTGTAATTCCTGGATACTAAATAGATGACAACTAGTGATGGGCGTCGGCCGTTACTCAAACCACCTTCCAAACCAAGGTTTGCCAATCGTTATGAGAGATAGTTGCACTCTATGGATTGGACAAAAAGTGAGTCACCCCCACGGATAAAGACAGTTCTATTCTCCGTGGTCATCCCAAACCTCGTCTCACAGCTGTCTTCCACTTCTAGGCAAACACGATACCATCTCTGACTACATTAGTTCCTAACATCTAGTCTACCCACAACAAAAACAAATCACTGTAGACACCAATCAACACCAATAATATAAATGCAAAAGTTAGTTTGCGTTATTATTTGTTTGTTTGGGACTTCTTCACGGTCCAACGGCTTGACCGATTTATCTGAAACTTTGCTCAGTTATAGCCAGTATTATAAATTAGGTTGTAGGATACTTTTTAATAGTAGAAAGCTGTTGAGTGATAGAGTTTATGAAAATAGCGAAAAGAAGAGGAGATAGAACGCCGCCCTGAGGGACACCCGCAGTCGTGTCACACCAAGATGAAAAGGAATCATCAATGCGGACACGCTGCCGACGTCCATACAGGTAAGTACGAAACCAGTCAATTACTGAAGGAGATATGTTAAGAGAGCTGAGAATTGCCAGTAAAATGTCAAAGTCGACATTATTAAAGGCATTGCTAAAATCGAGTAACGACAGCACTGTTACATGCCCTCTTTCAATGCCATATCGAATATGATCAGTGATCTTCACCAGTGCCGAAACAGTGCTATGGCCTGGACGAAAACCGGATTGAAAAGGATTCAATAGATTGTTTCTGTTAAGGAAGACGGAAAGTTGTTGATGAATTAGGCGTTCTAGGACTTTGGAAAGAAAAGGTAAAATAGAAATAGGACGAAAATCAGAGAAGGACAAAGGAGTGGATTTTTTAGGAAGCGGTATAATCTGAGCTTCTTTCCAAAGCGATGGAAAAGACGCAGAGGTAACAGATTCGTTTAGGATATGTAGGATTATGGGAAGGATTTCGTCCAGGAGTAGCTCAATCATGTTACGACTGATACTGTCGCTACCGATAGCATTTGAGGCAATGGCAGAGATGCTACTCTTAACATCACTAGCAGTAAATTGACGGAAGACAAAAGAAGAGTAGTCGGGAGTCGGAATAGAGGAAAGATGATCCAAAGTAGCTACTTTTGTGGATGCATGGAAATTACTAGAAGAAGAAAAATGTTGATTTAATGAATTGAGATCAAGATTTTTATGTAAAAGATTTTGACGCTGTTTACCAACTCCCAACGAACGAAGAAATTTCCAAACTTTCGAAGGATCTTCATTTTCTACGGAATCATGAATATGCTGGCGTTGTGCATTCCTACACACCTTATTGCAGTGATTCCGGGTTTCAATGTACTTTTCCTTATTTACATCAGTAGGTCGCACCTTAAATCTCGTTTTGGCCACAAGTTGTTTCTGCATTACAGTTTTTATATCAGTTGTCACTTTTGTGGTACACTTTACTAAAAAACTATCACGCCTACTGATTTGAGCTTTTATCATAGCAATTTAAATTTATTTATTCTTTTCTTTTTACTTTTATCATTCATGTGTTATCAGTAAAAAAAATATAATTTAATTACCATAAAAAAAAATGAAGATAAACAATTTTCTTTTTAGGATAGAATATTATTGTATTACTAACGCCATCCGTTAAAAGATCAAAGAACTAACTTTGCTGCGAACATAAGGTTTAGTTTCTAACGCCATCTGTTGGAAATCTAAAAAATTTACATCAGTCATCCAAATGACGTCTGGTATCTGTAATGTAAATGTGTGACTATTTGTGCCAGATTTCTGCCATTTAGGCAGATTTGGGACCTAAATTTAAAGTCTGGCAGATTAAGCTGACGATTCCAAAAAAGTGGAAAAGAAAGAAGAAGAAAAATTTTAAGGATCTTTATGAATTTTGAAATATAAATAGAATTTTGACAATTTTCTATTTCTATTTAAAGTATAACATTTTTATTATGCATTTATTTGGTTGGAAATTTGTAAAAGTTGGAATGATAAGGTAATTAAAGTTTATTTTTATGCCTTATTTTATGCCATGATTAAATAATATCGACCCCTCTGGGATGAAACGTAGTAAAAGCCAAATGGCCATTTTTCAGTACGGCCGAAAAACAAAAATGGTAAAGTTTATTTCTGGTATATCTTTTGATGTATTTAATCTGTAATAAACCACTATAGCTCATTAAGCTTAGGTTTTTGAGTTGTTTGCTAAATAGAAACTCAAAATAACGTACATTCATTAGTTCCAGAGATGGCATGGCTTTTACTTCAAAAACAAAAAATGTAAATGGCTTCTACGACATTTTTCTTCTAATTGGCAACTGTAACCTTTTTTTTATTAAGTGGTATAAGATGTCACAATATGTTTTATCAAAGAGATTATTGAATTAAAAGACAGTTGTTACAAGGAGAAAGTGTAATTTAGTGTAGTAAATGCAGAACACATTTATGACCAAAATCATATGATTTACATGTTTTTCATTATATAAAAGTAATATTGTACTTTTTCTGACAAACACTAATAAAATTATCAAACTAAAATCAATATAACCTCTAAACTATGCAAAATAGGCAGTAAATCGAACCTAGTAATAATAATATTCTAATTTTCTATTTTATTAAACTACGAGATACAACTGCGCACTGTGAACACACGAAAACAGGTAAGTATTCAACAAAAACATAGCTTAAAACAAATTGATATCGTAAAGTAATCATCATCATCAGCCTTTCCCTGTCCACTGCTGGACATAGGTCTCACTTATGGCACGCCACTGAGCTCGATCTTCAGCTTATTGTTTCCAGCTGCTGCCAGCCAGCTTGCGTATATCATCGCTTCATCTAGCTGGAGGGCGCCCTACACTACATTTGGCGAGACGCGGTCTCCAGTCTAAAACCAATAACTGTTGGGGTAGACCCCAACGGTTATTAGTTCTACGACAGATGTGACCAGCCCACTGCCACTTTAGCTTGCTAATTCATTGAGCTATGTCGATAACTTGGGTTCTCTAATGGATGACTTCATTTTGAATTCGATCCTTCAACAAGACTCCGAGCATAGCCTCCTCCATAGCTCGCTGAGCGACTTGAAATTGGTGAAACAGTTGCACTGTCAGAGTTCACGTCTCGGCCCCGTAAGTAACAACAGGTGGACGCACTTGTTAAAGACTTTCGTCTTTAGGGTTTGTGGTATGGGCGACGAAAAGACTCGACGAAGTTGTCCAAATGCTGCCCATCTCAGTTGTATTATTCTGCGAGCTTCCTTCTCGAAGTTATTTCTACCCAATTGCAAGATTTGGCTTAGGTAGATAGACGTATCCGTGAACAACTTCGAGAAGAACTCCAATTAAAGCAGTCGGGGCCGGAATAACATGTTCGTTGAACATGATCTTGGTTTTATCCAAGTTCATACGGAGACCGATGCGTGGAGAAGAATCAGCTAGAGTAATCAGCATGTATTACAAGTCCTGCGCGGTTCCAGCCATGATGACCATATCGTCCGCAAACATCAAGTGTGAGAGGTGCTCGCCGTTTATATGTATGCCCCATCCTTTCCAATTCAGCGTCTTGAACATATCCTCCGACCACAAACCACTGCAAAATACTGTAAAAAGCGATAATGATCATTTCGGAAGCCATTTAAGGCATGGACAGGATAGACAGTACTCATCTAGATAGTAAAAAGTATGAACTAATAACTGAGTATAAGACTTTCGTCATCGATAGCGCTAACCAAGACTATAACCGTCTTACAAGCCGAAACAAACGGACTGTTACTGTCTGCGCAAGCAGTGTCCATAAATCAGTATTAATTCGAAAATGATCAAGATAAAGTCAGTATAGAATTTGTCACTGATAGTGCAGCCACTTTATACATACTCAGGAGACCTACAACAAGATCAAAAGTAGTGGCGAAATGCCACGATACTCTGCAAACACTGGCAACCGAGTATAACGTCTCCAGGACATAATCACCCTTCTGAAGGAGACCGATCCCGACGACGTGCCTGTTTTCGTCGCGAAGCGGTTAGATCGTGTTCCGCCTGTCACCTGGGAACATTTTGACTGCTGTAGGCTACTCAAGGATATCACAGCCCTTAAGACCACCGTGGCTGAGCTCGTGGTCAAGTTAGCAGCGTCCGAAAATATTATCGGGGAGCTACGTACAGAAGTGATGAAACTACAAAATACCGCTACAGTATGTAGGTCAACCGACGACGCAAACATCAACACGCGCCGCGGTGCGCAAAATGCATCCGTCGGCAGTTTCGAATCAGCGAATTTAAATACGTCACCGGTTGTCGACACGCCACCTGATGCCCCGCTCTCCGCCGCCCGCTCTTCCGCAGCAGCAGGGGGAAAGTTTAACGCAAATACGTCTACCCCTCGACGTACTTACGCCATCGCCACCGCCAGAGAGGGGGTTACGAGTCACCCTGAACCTCAAAAAAAGGCTGGCTCGTCCGTTCCTCCCAGGCTTGAGGACAATGGAAACGACGACGGCTTCAAAAAGGTTCAAAATAAGAAGAAGAAGAAGAAGCCGTCAGTCCAGAACAAGTGTGGCACCGCACCGACTGGCCCGAACCACCTACTGCGTCCAGAGACACCGACGACGCTGCTGTACGTGTCTCGCGTGCACTACTCCATCACGGCAGAGGAGGTGGCGGAGTATGTGCTACTGAAGACCAAGCTGACGCTGAGGGTCGTGAAGCTGGAGTCACGTCACAACGTGAGCTTCAACTCCTTTGTGCTGCGGGTTCCGGCCCAGTCTCTCAACACGTTTATGGCTGAAGAATTCTGGCCGAGAGGTGTCAAGTTTCGCCGCTTTAGAGGTCGACTACCTGACACCAGAGATATACGTCGCACGTCGTAGTATTAACGTGTCTAATAAATACTAAATTTATATTATATCTATGTTAGTCTGTAAGGTATATGTTTCAATATGGGCCTATGTAACATCTATATTAGTTGCCTGAAATAAATGTATTTATTATTATTCACGTTATTTATTTTCTTTCTTAGTTTTAGGTTTTTTTACAATAAAGATATCCAAACAAAAATATAAAAAAATCATTACAAATAAACAATATTATAAAAAAACCTAAACCTAGAGTGCCGCCAGCAGCGGGGCAGGGCCCAAGCTACCGGTGGTTAGGGCTGCAGAGAGAGGAACCTCCTGACGATGCGTGCCGTGTCAAGAAGTACCGCCTTCTGTATCTGGCCCTTGATCCAGCCGTCTAGCGAGAGTCTCTTGAGATGTTGGTCGAGACTCTTCGCTATTAGGCCGTTCGCAGAAACGACTATTGGGACAATGCTAGTCGAATCAACATCCCACATGGCGGTAACCTCGAAAGACAAGTCAAGGTACTTGCTGATCTTGTCCTTTTCAGCCTTCACGAGGTTCTCGTCATGCGGGATGGTGATGTCAACTAACACTGCCCGCCGCTGGGACCGGTCGACTATCACGATATCAGGTTTATTGGCGACAATAGTCCTGTCCGTGATAACCGATCGGTCCCAATAGAGCAAAGCATGACCATTTTCAAGAACTGGCGCAGGTGCGTACTTATAGTACGGCACCTCAGACTCGACAAGGCCGTATTGAAGAGCAAGTTGCTGGTGGATGATCCTGGCTACGAGGTTATGTCTGTGCAAGTACTCGGAGTTAGCAAGATGAGAACAACCGGAAATGATATGTCTGAGTGACTCTCCGGGACGGCGGCATGCCCGACATATGTCGACCGTACCGTCCTTCATAATATATTTCCGGTAGTTGTTCGTCTTGATAACTTCGTCCGCAATTGCACAAACAAAACCTTCGGTTTCCCCAAAGAGGTCCCCGAATCGTAGCCAGTTCACCGACGCGAGCAGGTCCACATCGGGTCCCGTTAAGACTCGATAGAACCGGCCATGCAGCTCCTTGCTCTTCCATACGTCCTTGCGGTCCTCGGTGCTCAGCACCTGAGGCTTGCGCCAGTTCTCTTTGCCTAAGGACAGAGGGGTGAAAGTCTTGTCAACTGACACCACATCGCAATGCATCCCACACTCGTTGTTTAGGAAATATTCACGGAGACTGCATACCTCACGGTTGTGGAGTGTCTTGGCATTTAAAAAGCCTCGACCACCCCATTTCCGTGGGATATACAGTCTCATAACAGACGAGCGTGGGTGAAGCATGCGATGTGATGTCAATTGCTTTCGAACTTTTCTATCCAGGGCGTCTAGTTCAGTCTGAGTCCACCTTAGTATGCCAAAGGTGTATATAAGTAGGGGCATAACCCAGCCGTTGAAGGCACGTACCTTGTTGCCTCCTGACAAAAGACTGTTAAGTACTTTTGTCAGGCGACCGAAGAAACGTTCCTTCACCGACTGTTTTATCCCCCCACTCTCGATACCCAATGACTCTGACATACCAAGGTATTTATAGGTGTCGGCTTCGGAGAGAGATCTGAAAGTCATTGTATCAGAAAGTTGTAAATTCATTGAATTAACAACTTTCCCCCGCTGCACGTGCATGACCGCGCACTTATCTACACCGAACTCCATGTTGATGGCGTTGCTGAAAGTCTCAGTGACTTTCAATAACTCCATCAAATCATGGCGCTTCGGTGCAAAAAGTTTGAGGTCATCCATGTACAGCAAGTGTGAAATGACTTCACCCTCTCTCCTAAGCCGATAGCCTAGCCCTGAATCCTCTAATAATGTGCTTAGAGGATTTAGGGCTAGACAGAACCACAACGGACTCAGACTGTCACCCTGGAAGATGCCTCGCTCAATCCTTATAAAGTCCTGCGGACCAGAGAGACTGTCCCAACCACCCGGTTGACGAAGGACTGTGGTCCACTGCCTCATACAAGAACCTAGAAAAGACCTCAGAGTTGTATCAATTTTATACAACTCCAAGATCCTCTCCAGCCAGGTATGAGGCACTGAATCATAGGCCTTCTTGTAGTCAATCCAGGCGGTGGAGAGAGCACCTTTGTTCCGCCGGACTTGTTGGCAAATGGCCGTGTCGATGAGGAGGAGCTCCTTAGTACCACGGGACCCAACCTTACATCCATTCTGAGAGGGGGCCAAAATATTGTGCGCAACAATGTGCGAATTAATTTTAAACCTCAGAATAGATGTAAGAAGCTTGTACAGCGTTGGCAAGCATGTAATGGGTCTATAGTTCTTCGGTTCCGTGGTACTACCGGACTTGTGGAGCAGGAAGGTGACACCGGTTGTCATGAATGTTGGCAAGGAACCAACCTCGAGAGCTTGTTGGAATTGCGCCGCTAAGCAGTCGTGTGAGCATCGAATCCACTTTATCCAAAAGTTGTGTAATCCGTCCGGTCCTGGACTTTTCCAGTTCTGGGCCGTACGGATCGCACAACTAACGTCTTCGGGGCTAATACTAATAGCCCCCATGGATTCGATAGGCTCACACGCGCGCTCAACGACGCTCATCCAATCGCCCTCCGTGTGTTCGACGGGCACCGACCAGATACTACGCCAGAAGTTATTCATGGTAGTAGTATCCGGACACTGCTCCTCATTCACACGTTGATTGGTTCCTTCCCAACCTCGGTATACCTTCCTTTGGTCACTTTGGAAGAGGCGATTTTGATAATAGCGATCTACACGCGCTCTATAGCGACGAATACGGTTTGCCAATGCATAAACTTTCTGCTTCAGAAAGTCAATGCGTTCCGTGACACAAGTCATGTAGTCCCGGGGTCTAATCCCGGTCCCAGCAAAGGCCTGATTCACGAAACGCATGACTCGGGGGCGATGATTACCCCCTCTGAAGCAGATCAACTTCGCAATAAGAGTCCTAAACATATTGATGCGACACTCGATTCGTTCTTGCCACGCAGGAATAGCGGGGCGTCGCGGTATTCGGTCAGTATCCGGAAACTTGACGCGAACAACGCGACACGCCGCTATAGCCGCGCAGTAAAGAATCGAGTGTGTATCAACTAATGTTTCACTAGTCTGCATATATGGGACTAGCAAAACGTTTAGGGCTCCCATTAACGCCAGGTTACGTTTATTCATTGGCAAACGTGGTAGTCGCGGCCTAGAATCAGGAGTAGTGCGATACTCCAAAATCGCGTCTTCCAAAGCCCTCCTCAAATGCTCATTAGTCTGGGTACTTACGTTAGTATTCGTACAATCGTCTGCGTCTAGCGCGGCATCCGCCGGGGCAGACGTCGAAGCCGAGCCTGTCGGCCCCTGCGTCGACGACACACTGGGCGGGTCCCGCGCTAAAGCAGAAGTAGTAGGAATAATAGGTAACGCCTCCAGACGCAGCCGATCAAGCGCAGAGTCGTCCAACAGCTTGAGCCGCTGGATGGCCCGCACCTGATCCGATAGTCGTTGTGCGGTAACGGTGACGGCTGGTTCAAGGGCCTGAAAAAGGTCACAGTTAACAAGCTGAAGAAAAAAGACGTAGAAGCCATTTACAACATTTTTTTGTAGTAAAAGCCATGCAATCTCTGGAACTAATTAATGTAGGTTATTTTGGGTTTCTATTTAGTAACTGATTTTATTATTATTATTATTATTATTATTATTATAACGTTAAGGTAAGATGGACAAAAAGCCGTGCATCATGTGCTAGCAATATCACCGCTGACATACTCGTACTTGCTACAAAAAGAATGACACAACATGTAAGCGACGATGTGATGAACCTTTGTAGACCGCTAGCAATGGAAGTCAGAGACTTATTACGTTGTCATACCGAAAATGAGCAGCAAAAGTTGTGGGACAGTGTGGACATGACAAGCTGTAAATATACAAAAGCAGCTTTTCCGAATTTAGACGGCAAAGTTACAAACAGACTGCTAATATTACGTGATATTCGTATACTACATAGTAGGCCTCATCACGAAATACTGTAATCTAAATTATCACCTCTACATAATTGGCGCCACAGATAGTCGTCCTCTGTGTCAAGGCATCAAAGTGCATGCTTGAAAAAGAGACCGTGACACATGGGATCTCACAGTGCCCGGTCTTGGATGAGATAAGAGCCACAGCCAAGTTATACGACCGAGATACAGATGAAAAATACCAGACGCGGCAACCACAACGATAAGTATAAACAGTATCACTATTACTATCACCATCATCGCTATCTGCCTTAGCACTGCCACTGCACACAAACTCATCCACAGCTTGCAAGGCTTGGCAGCGGCTGGAAACAAAGAACTAAAAATCAAGCTCAGTTGCGTACCATAGGTGAGACCTATGTCCAGCAGCAGACATAGATAGGCTGATGATTGTATTAAGACATTGATTTGTTTTAAGCTATGTTATTGTTAAATACTTACCTGTTTTCGTGTGTGCACAATGCGCAGTTTTATCTCGTACTTTAATAAAACAGAAGATTAGAAGATTTTCATTACTAGGTTCAATTTACTGCCTATTTGGCATAGTTTAGAGGTTGTGTTGATTTTATTTTGATAATTTTATTAGTGTTTGTCAGAAAAAGTACAATATTACATTTATATAATGAAAAATATTAAAATAATATGATTTTGGTCATTAATGTGTTCCTCATTTACAACACTAAATTACACTATCCTCTTATTACAATTGTCTCTTAATTCGATCATCCCTGTTATAAAACCAATGATTAAGTCTTATGCAACTTAGTAAAAAAAAGGTCACAGTTAACAAGCTGAAGAAAAAAGACGTAGAAGCCATTTACAACATTTTTTTGTAGTAAAAGCCATGCAATCTCTGGAACTAATTAATGTAGGTTATTTTGGGTTTCTATTTAGTAAACAATTTAAAAACCTTAGCTTAATGGGATAATATAGTGTTAATCTTTCATAAACATTATAGATTAAGTAAATCAAAAAATATACAAGAAATAAACTTTACCATTTTTGTTTTTCAGCCGTACTGAAAAATGGCCTTTTGTTACTACTTTAATAAAACAGAAAATTAGACAATTTTCATTACTAGGTTCAATTTACTGCCTATTTGGCATAGTTTAGAGGTTGTGCTGATTTTATTTTGATAATTTTATTAGTGTTTGTCAGAAAAAGTACAATATTACATTTATATGATGAAAAATATTAAAATAATATGATTTTGGTCATTAATGTGTTCCTCATTTACAACACTAAATTACACTTTCCTCTTATTATAATTGTCTTTTAATTCGATAATCCTTGTTATAAAACCAATGATTAAGTCTTATGCAACTTAATAAAAAAAAGGTTACAGTTAACAAGCTGAAGAAAAAAGACGTAGAAGCCATTTACAACTTTTGTTTTGTAGTAAAAGCCATGCAATCTCTGGAACTAATTAATGTAGGTTATTTTGGGTTTCCATTTAGTAAACAACTCAAAAACCTTAGCTTAATGAGATATAGTGTAATCTGTAATAAACATTTTATATTAAGTAAAAAAAAAATATACAAGAAATAAAATGGCCTTTTGTTTCTACGTTTAGTCCTGTAGAGGTCGATATAATAATGTCTTTTACACTTTCATGCAGATTAAATATTTATATAGATGACCTGAGAAAAATGTGTATAAGCCGTAGTAAGCCAAATAAAAATGCGTCATGATCTTTAAGACCAAAGTTAGCATTACTTTTCAATAGTCTCTTAGTAATAAAATGGTCGTACAAGCCATATTTTTAAAAGTCGTGGATTTTACGACGTAAATTGACATCGTTTATTTCTAATTTTTTACTTCAAAAATTGACGTAAAAGCCATATTTGATAATCTTGTGTCTTTTATTACAAAAAGTTAAAAAGTATTATTTTCTTACATTGTATTATATTATGTCGTATTAACCATGACACGAAAAAATATGTCTCTTACTTCAGAAATTTGAATTTTTTTTTTTAAAGTTGCTCATTACGACATTTTAAAACAAGAAACCCGGGCGTAGAGAGGGATTCGTAGCGTGTTGTAAAAGACATTTTTTTGCGAATTTGAACATTTTAAATATACAGATCGATAGAAGTAGGTGGTTATTGGGTGTTCTACTCCAGCCACATCTGTTGATTAAACGATATACCCAACTGCGTTCGCTCCGCTTGCTGCGCTCACTTGTTGCAGTTGGGTATATCGTTTAATCAACAGATGTGGCTGGAGTAGAACACCCAATAACTAAAAATTGATTATCTCTCGCCACTTGTGTTTTAGAACTCTCAAAGCTTCCGGTGTAATAATTTTGATCAACATGTTTTAGAACTCTCAAAGCCTCCGGTGTAATAATTTTGATCAACATGTTTTAGAACTCTCAAAGCCTCCGGTGAAAATTATAATGTTTATTAATGTGGTTACTAAACATTACTTATCATTCTGCGAAAAGCGCTCTTGCAATGAAGTTCGTTAAGCAGCCAATATCATTAAAATTCGAAAATATAAATATTAATTCTGAAAAACGCAGTTTTCGTCATGGAAAGCTTTTACCAAATACAATACGATGTATAATATGTGGCCCGTCGAACTGTGGAAAAACTAATTTGGCTATCGGACTCATCTTACATGAAAATGGTTTGCAATTTAAAAATGTTTATGTTTATTCAAAAACTCTTTATCAACCGAGATACATGTATTTGGAACAGGTATTACGAATGGTTCCTGGTGTTACTTTTTCTAAGTATCATGAAAATGAAGAAGTTCTTACTCCAGAGGCAGCAAAATGTAACTCAATAATTATATTCGATGACGTAGCGTGTGAGAATCAAAATAATATGCGCGACTATTTTGCAATGGGAAGACATAAATATATAGACTGTTTTTATCTAAATCAGACTTATAGCAAAATACCAAAACAGTTAGTGAGAGATAATGCAAATTTAATTGTTCTCTTTAAGCAAGATGATATAAATATGAGACATATTTATGATGAACACGTCAATACAGATATGACGTGGCAGGAATTTAGAGAAATGTGTGCAAATATATGGAAAGAACCCTACAGTTATGTAGTGATTAACAAGGATTGTGAAAAAAACAAAGGATGTTACCGAAAGAAATTCGATACGTTTGTTGTGTTTCATTAGTATGTATGTCGTAAATATGTCAATGCTTGTCGAGGTGTTGAAAAGTAAACAGCTAATAGCAGTAAACTTAATAATTAAATATAGAAATCATGTTTAATAATCCTGTGAACCGTATATACTCCACTGTATACAAACGTTTAAGAAGTTTCGATACCTGGCCTCGAGGATTAACACAAAAACCACAAGAAATGGCTGAAGCAGGATTTTTTTATGCAGGCTGTGACGACAGAGTTATTTGTTTTTACTGCGATGGAAGGCTTAAAGACTGGAACTCCGAAGATCAACCATGGGTAGAGCACGCGCGCTGGTTCCAGTCATGTCCGTATGTTTTAGTAATGAAAGGAAAAGACTACGTTAAGAGCATGAAAAATTATGTATACGAAGAAATTAAAAAAAATTGCCAACAGACTCCACTGGATCTACCTTTGATAGTAAATACATCATCTTCAATAATCTGTAAAATTTGTTTAGAAGAAGAGCTTAACACTTGTTTTTTACCTTGTGGTCATGCTGCGGCTTGTGCAAAGTGTGCTTTTTCCATTGGTAATAAGTGTCCAATTTGTAGGCGAGTATTCGCCAATATAACACGATTGTATTTCTGATTATACTCTATTGCTAGCCTACTATAAATAGCTGAAGTAAAAACATATGTTATCACTTTCGTGAGAACACTGACAATAGTTCAATCAATTGAAATTCAATTTAAAGATATGGAAAAAAATCTAAAGAGACAAATTGTAAAGGCTGCGGCAGCTGTTAAAAATAAGGTTAAAAAGATGCGAGATATTGAAATGGAAAACAATAGTATTTTGGAATCTGTTTTTAAACCAATTACAAGTCCTCTTAATGAAATGGTGGAAAAATCTAAAACGTGTTCCCAAACTAAAGGAGTACAATTTGAAACTTCAAGTCCATTAGACAAGGACAAAACTCTTAAGAGAGATTCTAACATCGAGTTCGACGTATTTAGTCCAAGAGACTCTAATGATTCAGATGAAAGCTATGAGAATTCAGAAAAATCTGATAATGAAGAAAATGAGGAATCATTTAAATCAGTGCAATCAGGTTCAAGTGATCAAGAAATTTCTTCGTGGTCCATGTCTTCCAAAACTTTACAAGATGTTCCGTTTGGCGTGAGAAATGAACGAGGTAAACACATGATGGGATCTTCGCGTGTAACTCTTTTTGATGATTATATTCAAGTTGGTGCAAACAAGTACAAATATACTCCTGGTATAAAGGAACTTCTGTTTAAAAAAGTACCTAATATATCTGCAATAACTGATGAAGATTTGAGACATTATAAAATAATGTTACTAGAAACAAATGTGCACCGAAGAGAATTCGATCCAAATAAACCAATCAGAAGTAACAGAGGTCGAAAATACTTGAATATAATAAAACCGCTATTTAAGTTGCGTAAAGTTTCAGCGAGCACTGACAGTAGTCAACCTGATTTACTTCATCAAGGAAAAGGACTACCTCTGTTGAAACAGTGGAAGAAAAATGTTGACTACGTTTACTGGGACAATCCTAATGAACTGGTTGAAAGATTAAAACTATTGATTGCTTCAAAAGATGCTGGTAACACTGGGTTAGATAATGAAATAATATCTATTATAGAAGAACTGCGCGAAAGCAACATTATACCTTAATAAATAGCATACATTTCTAAAAATAGTATCATTTGATCTTTGTCAACAACACCCATCAGTTCACAATAATGGATAAGTTTGGACATCATATTCATAAACGATTGCGTTTACCAGACTTTTTAGAAAATTTTGATAAAGTCTTGATGCGAACTGAAACCGGAGAGTTCGATTTACAAAATACAAGGTTGACTGGGATTACAATTCCATTGAAAAATACCGATGCTGTGAACAAGGAATACGTAGACAGCCAATCTCAATTGTTTGTAAAAAAGCAAGAAGTCGATATAATATTCAACGATTTAAAAGCAGATGTTAAAAAAAGGCATTGAGAATTTAAAAGCAGATTATTATACAAAGGCTGAATTAGACCAAATCATTAAATCAAAGAAATGAGTAAGCTACAAATAGTAAATGAAATTCATAAAACAGCTCGTAAAAACTTTGTTCGACGATCTGTAATATTAAGAGGAATTGATGATTTATGGCAAGCTGATCTTATGGATTTTCAAAATATAAAAAGTTGTAATAATGGATATAGGTATATTTTTGTTGTAATAGATTGTTTTTCTAAATTTTCCTGGGCTATCCCTGTTAAAACGAAGACTAAATCCGAAATAGCAAATGCATTTAGTTTGCTATTATTTAAAAATTATCGAAAGCCAGTTAACTTACAAACTGACATGGGCACAGAATTTTATAACGATGAATTTAAAAAAGTTATGCTAAAAAATAAAATTAATCATTACTCTACATATTCCATAAAAAAGGCTTCTATAGTAGAAAGACTAATCAAAACTCTCAAGAACAAGTTGTATAAAAATTTTAGTTTGAATGGTAGTTATAAATGGATTGGAAAGCTTTTAGAAAGTGTTATGGCAACATACAATAACACAATACATCGAACAATAAAATATAAACCAAACGATGTTAACCAATCAAACCAAAGTGAAGTATTGAGAAATATAATCAAATCACAGGAAATTAATTGTCTGTCAAAGACCAGAAAATTAGAAGTTGGTGACCATGTTCGTATAAGTAAATATAAAGGTAACTTTGAAAAAGGATACACCCCAAACTGGTCTACGGAATTGTTTTTGATTAAAAAAGTTCATGGTTCTAAACCTATCACTTATTCCATAGAAGATCTACACTATCAACCAATTTTAGGAAGTTTTTATGAACAAGAACTTCAAAAAACTGAGTGTCCTAATGTGTATCTAATTGAAAAGGTTATAAGAAAAAAAGGTAATAAATTATTCGTAAAGTGGTTAGGTCTACCTAGTACTGAAAACAGTTGGATTGAAAAACGAGCAATTGTATGATTATCTTTTCTATAGAGTTACATACCTAAGTATATAAAATTAAGTCTATTTAGATATTTTATCTCATTTATAACTCAGCTATGCATGGTGGTGGACTCGTTAACAGCATCATAAATAACTTACCATTTGAATTGCATTTACCTGGGTACAATTACTGTGGACCTGGTACCAGATTAAGAAAACGATTATTGAGAGGTGATCAAGGAGTTAATGAGCTTGATAATGCTTGCATGAGACACGATATAGCATACGATAATTCAAATAAATTGGAAGATCGACACAGAGCTGATTTAGAATTATTAAATATGGCAAAGCAACGGATGAAATCGAAAAATGCAGGAAGAGGAGAAAAACTGTCTTCGTGGCTTGTGAGCAAAGTGATGAAAACCAAAATGAAGCATGGTGCTGGCGTGAGAACATTTAAATCGATCGTCTCTACAATACATAAACGACTGAAAAAATTAAAACCAAAAAGCAATTCTAGAGCTATTAAAGCTGCATATTCAGCTGCGAAAAATCTGATAAAAAATAAAAAAGGAGTGTGTCTGCCTCGTGTAATACCGTTACCAAAAACAGGTGGTATTTTACCACTTATACCAATATTCGCAGGACTGTCTGCTCTAGGTGCATTGGTTGGAGGTGCAGCAGGTATTACTAAAGCTGTAAATGATCATAAAGCAGCTAAAAAGAATTTGGAAGAAGCCCAACGTCATAATAAAACGATGGAAAGTATCGCCTTAGGAAAAGGCTTATATATAAAACCATATAAAAAAGGCAATGGTCTTTTTGTAAATAGTTCAAAAAACTAATAGAAAGGTTACCCAAGCGTGCTCTCACTGATATAGACATATTAGAGTATGCTACTAAACACATACCTTACTTTAGAGGTGTTTTCATGAGAAATGAATTGCCGCCAAAGCCTAAGGACATTGAGTGTGCGATTGTTAATTTAGATAGCTCAGAGAATGAAGGAACCCATTGGGTAGCCTATGTAAAACATTTTAACTATTGTGAGTATTTTGATAGCTTTGGTGATTTAAAGCCACCAATTGAGTTAATAAGATATTTAAAATTTAATATAACATACAATTATTGTAGATATCAACGTTTTAATCCATCTAATTGTGGTCATTTATGTTTAAAGTTCCTAAGTGAATTTTGGAAAAAATGTTATGCTAATACTATTTGTATAAAATGTTCTAATAAAGTATTGTGACTATATATTTATAAACGTGTTTTTATTACCATCATTTCTAAAATGTCTTTCACGCTGTCAATAACAGGCAACACCTCTATTTTATCCACTACCTATTATCCAGCTTTACAATTTGATGATGAATACGAGTGTGCTCTGTTATATTTCTCAACATTCAATTCAATACCTAACATTGATAACAGAAACAATAAATATTATTATGACAATAACGAAGTCGTAGACATACCAGAAGGCACTTACGAACTGCAAGATATTTCTGATTATCTAAAGTCAAACGTAAAAAAAGGAGTCGCTTTTAATTTATTTTGCAATAATAACACGTTGAAATCGTTTATCTTCTGCTCTAAAGATATCCATTTTGAAAAAGCTAATTCTCCAGGAACTTTACTAGGATTTGGTAATAAAACTCTTAAAGCCAATATAATACACGAGTCGCAACTCCCAGTTAACATTTTATCGACAACAGTGGTAAGAGTCGAATGTGATATAGTGAGCGGATCATATATTAATGGAAAACCAAGCCATATTCTTTATGAATTTGCTCCTAACGTGCCTCCAGGATACCGAATAATAGAAGTGCCAAAGAATATAATTTATTTTCCTGTCAATCAAATTGACGTCAGCACTATTAATATTAGATTATTAGATATTAATAATAATTTAATAAATCTACGCGGTGAAGAAGTTCAATTATATTTGCATATCAGGAAAAGATGATCGACTTCAATAAAAGTAGTAATTCAATAATGAAACACATCAGTACTCATCGAACAATCCGAAAAGGAACAACTAAGAAAAAAATTAAATTGACCAGGGAAAATAAAAAGTTCCTGAAATTAATTGGTCTATTAAAATGAACATTTTGGATATAACAAGTTCACCAGCATACGATAACACCATAGACGGTATCGAATATCATTCATATAAACCTTACGTAACAAGTTTTAACAGGAATGATGAAATCCGCATACCTATCAATCAGCAGGATTTATACATACTACCATCAGCAAGTACCCTTTATTTAGAAGGAACAGTAAACATCATAAAGAAGGATACAAAACTAAAAGTTACTGCTGTGGAATTCACAAACAATCCATTACTGTTTCTTTTTCAAGATATTCGTTATGAACTAAATGGAGTTGAAATAGATAGAATCAAAAATGCTGGAATGACTACAACAATGAAGAGTTTAGTATCATTTAATGAAAATGAAGCTAAGATAGCAAAAGCTTGGGGTTGGGATATAAATGGAACAAAAACAACCCATGGAAATAGTTTTTCTGCCTCAATACCTCTTAGTAATATTTTGGGCTTTGCTGAAGATTATAAGAAAATAATTATGAATTGTAAACATGAACTGATATTATTACGCAGTAATACAAATTTGAATTCTTTGAAAGTTCCATCTGGTGAGGTTCTTGAAGTTATAATAATAAATAAGTTAGTTTGGCGCGTTCCACACGTCAAGGTATCAGATAAAGAAAAAGTTAATTTACTAAAGTTATTGGAAAAGGATCGTTCTCTATATTTGGCTTTTAGAAATTGGGATTTATATGAGTATCCCTTATTACCTAAAACAACTAAGCATACTTGGTCAATTAAAACGTCCTCACAGATTGAAAAGCCAAGATATGTAATCATAGGCTTACAAACAAATAGAAAAAATTTAGCTGATCGCGATATATCAAAATTCGACCCTTGTAATTTAAGAGATGTCAAAGTATATCTTAACTCTAACTATTTTCCATATGAAAACTTGAATATTAGTCTTGATGATCATAAATATTCATTATTGTATGAGCAATATGTCAGGTTTCAGACATCTTATTATGGACGCAGAAGTGAACCACTGCTAAGTACTTCTGAATTCAAAGAAAAAGCACCGCTGTTTGTAATCGATTGCTCTAGACAAAGCGAAAACCTTAAGTCAGGTCCTGTAGTTAGCGTACGTGTGGAACTTGAATGTCATTCAGAAATACCTGATCAGACAGCTGCATATTGTCTTATTTTAAACGATTCCATCATCGAGTACAGACCGTTGAGTAATATAGTAAAAAAAATATCTTAAAATATGAATCCTTGCAGAATAAAATATATATTCGTGGATGTACAAGGATTCAAAGATACACAAAATAATTTTATTATAAAAGAATTGTCTATTTTAAACGAAGAAAATACCCAAACCTTTCTTGTCAAGCCCCCCTATCCATTTAAAAACTTATCGATCGAAGAAAAGAAACAAGTGCGGTGGATAGAAGCAAATCGAGGATATTTCTGGAGTGAAGGCCACATTGACTACAGGGAATTCAAAAGAATTATAATACCATATTTGAATAAGAAAAAAGTGTTAACAAAAGGAACTGAGAAAGTTATGTGGATCAAAGGCCTTTGTGAGAACTGTGAAATAATAGATGTGGGAGAAAAAGGATGTCCTAATTTTTTAAAATTATATCACGACTATGAAAAACCTAATATAAATTTAAATTGTGTACAACACACGAAAATGTGTGCATTAAAAAATGTATTGTGCTTAAAAAAGTGGTATGATAATAATAATATACATTTATTCAATGTAAGCTAAGAATTTAATTTAATGTTTTAAATAAAATAAAATAATTATTGCCTAAACTGGTTGTTGTTTTATTCTACCAAATTATATTTTAACGAATTAAAGTGGTGAGTATTTAGGAATTAAAATACAGCAGATATTTGAATAGGTTTTTAATAGAATATCGAAAATTAAAACATATCTTAAATTTAATGAATTAAATAGTACAATGCATTCAGGGAGATACTACTTACTGATTTGATTAAACATCTTAAGAATCACTTCTAATTTAATTTAACTGATCTATTTAAAAATAATTTTAGTCAATTATGCGTCTCATCAGTCAGAATCACTTATTATATTTTCAGATATATTTTTAATCACTCTTTCGGTTTGATCTAATATTCTGTCCGTAAAATCTTTTACTATATATTGAGCCGATATTACAACATCACTTTCAGTGTCACTGTTATCACCACTAATGTCTATTATTTTGATCTGAATCAAACGTCTCCCTTTGTATGCTTCACGGTTTAAAACAAATGATGATCGCCGCATACTATTGCGAAGATTCTTAGTTTCACCAGGTGTCTTCTTTGTTTTCCGTTTTGGACGTTTTGGAGACGATTTCTTCTGATTAGTGATTGGAAAAATTTCGTCAAAGCCTTCTAATGGATTCTGCGCACAGTGGAAAAGAAGGTCTTGGGTATTAATTCCAAAAAGTCCATCTTGAGTCTCACTGTTATTATTTATTACAATGTCTGTCATAATCTGAAACAAAATAAAAAACTATTAGGGTCATTTTTATGGATAATATCGAGTAAATAGAAATAAACGAATAAAAGTTCAAAACTTACGTCTTAAGTCGACTTGAAAGTATGTGAATATGTGTGTTAACTGCGACGCTCGAACAGGGTATAATGAGCAGGGCATGATGAATTTTATTCAATGTTTGTTGAATGTGCAAAATCATGTAGTGACATGTCAGTGCACCTGCGTCGGTGTTAAAAGTTTATGCTGCGTTAGTGAATTTGAAGTATCTACGTAGATTACAGGAATAGCTTACACAAAATTTTTCACAAACATTAAATTGATTTTGCATTATTAACTTAAGCTAGATGTTAAGGCTCGTAAAATAAAATAAAAACAACAAGTATTCTAAATGAAATTCGTTTATTCACTATATTCTTACTTAAGGTTCACTTTACATTATTATTATAACATTATTATTATTATTATATTACATATTTATTTCATCTTACAGATAATCTTAAGCTACTTACATTAGATTAGACCCCAAGAATTGAAATATGACCCCAAGCTCTGCTTGATTTTTTATCTTGCGAAATAAATCGTTTATCGTCGCTACTAGAAAGCGCAATTTTGTTTACAGAACGTGTAAATATTTCATGTTTTATACTTTTAAACAATATGTTTTTCTTGCGTAGTGTATTTGATGTAAGCAATGTGTTTGTATAATCTAAGATACTAAGATCTCGAACAACACATGATTTTACTCCCTTAGCCTTTTTAATTTCAGTGTCAGTATTTTTTATACAATATAATTTAGAGCGTAATCCTACATATTCAGTGATTATTTTTCCACCCATTTCATCTTTGAAAAGTCCTGGTACTTTTTTGTTAATTATTGGTAATTTGTGATAATTATCAACAGAAAAGTTACTGGTATCAAAATACTCCAAAAACGTATTTTTCACATCTTGATAAAAATTTTTGGTTTGGATGTGATAAATAAAGCTGTCTGTATCAGTATAACACATCGTCAAGCGGTCCCTGTAAAATGGTTTAAATATAGAATAGTGAAAATCATACATATGTGATTTTGATAATTCCAAAACTGTAAATCCGATATACAGTGGCTTATCCAATACTATACGATTAGGCTTTAATTGAATCGCAACCAAACTTTCCGTAAAAACTGAAGCACTGTGAAAGTTTGGACTCGCGATTAATTTTTCTGCGTTATTTCTTTTTTTAGTTCTATTGTTTTGATCATTCCATTGATTTATCAACTCAACATGGACCTTCTTGCGGTTGTTTTCTAACGTTTTACCAAAAACACTGTTATTGAGCAATTTGAAAAAGTCTTGCTCAAAAGTTGACGTTGCTTTTTGACGCAAATTTGTATTAAGATCGATGTATTGTTTTAAATATGCACTCTGTCGAAACGTTATAGCACGATGTACTTGTCTCAAGATCAAACCATGTCTTAAACAGGTTTTTAAATGTACATAATGTATAACATAATTAAATTTGTCATAAAGATTTGGAATTAACTTTTCATTTTTTCCACCCGGTGGAATATCTTTTTCGGGGCAAAACGGTAAATCATTATGTTCCCAATGTAATTTTTTTGGATAAATGAGATCGACTTCTAGAATGAAGCCGAACTCTGCATCATCAGATACATTATTCACATCCAGTTTATTAACTTCTGATTGATCAAGAAACCTAAAGTTTGACAAGGGCAATGTTTGACACATGCTGTATCCATAAAGATTATTGCAGTCTATATAGACTATGAATGATTCTGGCATCAACGGATCATGGATCATAGTCGAAAATAAATTCGTTGTTTGCTTTGGCATGCCTATGTGCTGCCATTACCACACCTCCTCGTATGCCTGTCTGTAACATATCTACTATAGCAAAGTCATCTATTAGTTCTAACTCAATGCCTGTTTTATAAAGCATAGCATCGAATGATAAACTCGGTGCTGTAACATAGAATGCAGGGTCCAAGTTGTAGTAATGTTTGCAAGTTTTTCTAAAGTTTTCAAATATATCTGTTAACAACAACACATCACTTTTTAAATACAAATCGGTATATTCGCCTAGGTTCCGAATTTCAAATTGGGTCCAAACTGACTGTGCGTGCTCATAATCTTTATTTGATATGTGCTCATTGTTGAGAGAGCTATAAAAACTTTCTTTGCTTGGCAGAAATGGCTCGTTGTAACGTTCCCATGCGTTCATGTACTCGTAAGGGTAAACGCCTTTACGAGTTAGAAGGGAAAACTCATTTTCATTTGGGTAAATATTCCTTAAATGAGTAAACTCATGAGTTTTCATGGTTTTAACCAATTTTTCTAGACTAGTTCCTAAAAATTTGAACGAATCTACAAATCTTAACTGAACGAACTCGTCTCTTGATATTGGAATGAATTTTGTGAAAGAGATATAATTTTCTTTCGTTTTAGGAATTATTTTTATTGGTCCAGGCGCTTCACCAAGTGTTTTTATAAACAAGTGACAATCATACCCTGCTAAATTGTGGAAAAAAATTGGCACAAACTTTGGAACTTTGTACTGTAAATTACATAAGCTATGAGCTGCACCCCGATACTGTCCAGTAAGGTGACAATGGTCTCTGACTTTATCTCCGAATAGAAAACTCTCACAAATATGACATCGAACTGCATTCCTAAAATCAACTGCATCGTTTGCATTAAAAATTATGGGAACGTTTTGTGATAACACTGCATGGATATCCCGAACATCTTTGTAAAGAGAGCTAACAAATTTTTCTACACAATGAGGACCTCTAAAGATTACGAATTTATTGTAAGAAGGGTTAACAGAATTAATCACATTGTAAGCAAATGCGATAGGTGTATGCTTTTGTGTAGTGCGCGTATAAGAACTTTGAGGATCTGATTCACTTTTGCTTACATCTTCTAGCATAGTTTCAAAGTCAGCATAAATTACAAAAGGAATGTCTTGTTTGCGTTCGAAATTCTTGAATTTAATTACTGACCCCTTTTCCGGTAGGACAGTGACAATTCCGTTACAGGTATGACTTTCTACATCCTCAACCGTTTTAAAAAACAACAAACAAGTGTCACAAAAATAGATCTGTCCTTTATGCTTCGTTATTTGACTTCTCACCAGTCTCGATAAATTCTTTATGAGACAATAGTGAGATGTTGTGTTGTTTTCTATCCAAAGAAGGTGAATCGTTTTTTTTATTTTCATGGCTTTCTGATTTATAAAGCGGGCCTACAACAGTCTTGTTATTTTTTAAGCCAAAAATGATAAAACTTAGGTTTGGATTGTTTTCTTCGAATATTTTAACATCAGATAATGTCATGGGAAACGAAATGTTTTCAGTGTTTAGTACATTGCGAAAATGTACATATGACGAAACCCTTTCAGGATGGTTTTTAGCTGGATAGAGGGCTGCAAGTACGCTCCACAGAAAACAGTGTTTATCGTTGTTTTGAATATTTAAACATGCTTTCTTTTTCTTGATGAATATTGGTAGTTCAATATACGTGGAGCCGCGAAGTGGTTGATATTTATTAACATTAACCTCAATATGCATACAATTAAGAAAAGTCCAACCCGAATCTTGCTCTTCGAATTGGTCAATTTTTGTGCGTATTGTATTGATTACATTTAAATATAAATGCTCAAAATTATAATTTCCATAAACAGGGATATTTTTTGTCATAAACGATTTAGTTTCTTGTTCATTATTTTTGAAAAGTAAAAACTTTGAGAATATTTCGAAGTTGACTTTGACACAAATATGTTTTTTTATGCATTCATCTAAAATGAGTTTGACTTTGTTTCGTATTGAATCTAAAAATACATCAATAGAATGTTCATTTGCGTATTGCGCAGCAATCCTGTAAGATATTATTCGGTTCTGAAATGCTGTCGCTACAATATCTACGCCTTCCACATCGATATGCGGTACAGTTAAAACGTTTTGTTTATGTGTATTACTTCGCAAATGACCTGTCCAGCGCCTACCGCTTATAGATGTGTTACAAACTGAACAGAATGGCATTGTAGAAGCTACTTGCTTGTTTACCTACTAGATATAATTATTAATTTAAGTACCTACCTACATAGAAAGTTACCTATTTTTTAAAGTCAGTATTATAATATTATACGCTTTTAATTTTCTTTTTTATTTCAAATTAATTAAAAAATTTACTTTGAGAGTTTAATATAGTCTACCTACACTACATATATCAAAACATACTATAATAATTCTATCTACCTTTATGAACCTAACTTAATTTAATAAAATAAAAACCATAATAAACCTATGCACACGTTTTGTTTATTTAAAATTAATCTTATCACTAAATTTTGATGGTTTAGAATCTTTAAATAATTTAAACACCGTAATGAGAAACTCTTGTAAAATTTCCCACTCCTTAGTTTGTTCGTTGAGACGCAGCTTTACACTCGTCAACGCTTTTTTATAGCGTTCTTGAGGAGGCGTATTTTGAACGTCGACGACGTTGTAAAGCTTCACCTCAACGTAAAAGTCGCCTTCGGAGACTGTTGCGGTGCGTCGGCTCTGCCCTCCGGAAACCCTCGTCGTGAAGGAAGAAGTCGATACGTTGCCTCCGGCGCTTTGTGATGCGTTAGATGCAGCAACGCTTTCTTCCCCTTTCAGAATCGAAAAGATGTCTGACTTGCGTTTTTTAGACCTGTAAAACAAAGAAAATAAAATATGATGAAATACTGTTATGATAATATTTGGGAACTTTTATCATCATAATTAGATTCAGAGTTAAATAATCATTTAACGTTGCTCACTCCATACAATATACATTATTGTTAAATAATTATTATCATCATCGGTACAGGGATCCCAACCTGAAGCGAGGAAAGTACCAGGGCCGTGAAATTATCGTATTTTGACGTTTTTGGAGCAAAATTATCGTACACTCAGTATAATGGCTTAAAATACATTAAAAAATCATATAAAACGATAATTTTTATTACACTTTGTTTGTGTATACAGAACAGAATCAATGTATATTTAACTCCATACAGGCAGACGGGCTGAGAAGACAGACCACAGTACACAGATTTTATAAGCGTACCAACGTTTTGAAATTAAGAAATAAGCTGGCGCTGTTACCAATAAACAATAGTATATGCTCAATTTTTTATTGAATATGAGCGTAATTCTCAAACTTTGTGGTGTATGGAATTTATCGTGTATTTGCGTACATAATACGGAGGCCTAAATTATCGTATATACGTTAATTATAGTACGGTTGGGGCCCTGCATCGGTACCTAGTAGTAGTTACCACCAAGCGATAAAAACGATAACCTATCAGATATAATATATATATATATATATATATATATATATATATATACGTACCACGAAAATTCCGGCTCTTGCAAATCGGGTGGTGTGAAGGATGGTGAATATGATGCATGACCGCGCTTAGCAAGGGCAGCAGCGTTAAAGACGGGGGTGATCTTGCGCTTTGAGGCTTTTGGCTTCTTGGTAGGCTGCGACAACACCGACGGTGCTGTGGCCACGATTGCTTCAGATTCGTATTCAGAGTCCGACTTGAGAAAAAAAATAAAAAATGAGTATGGATGGAACAAAGATTTTAAAAAACACGTAATAAGACAATACTCACTCACATATTTCTGTAGATGTTTTCTCGAAGTGTCGTGGCTGCGCAATGTCAGGCGGCAGGCGGGCTGGCGGTGGCTGGCGGAGTCTGGCAGGCGGCGGCTGAGCAGGGTGTCAGGCGGCGGCTGAGCAGGGTGGCAGGCGGTGGCTGAGCAGGGTGGCGGGCGGTTGGCAGGGTCTGGCAGGCAGCAAGATTCTCGAGGATGATGAACCAGCGAAGAATATGTCAGTTTTCTAATTTTACGCGATTTTATAGCAAATACTTTTTATGTGTCAGCAAATAATATTCCAATTCAAAAGATATTAAGTACCCGTACTTTAACAAAACAAGCAAATTTGAAGCTAATGGTCGCACCACCTTTGTCGCACCACCTTTGAAATCGGATCAAAGAAAGATTCCGCCTACTCGGATGACAATATAAAAACTCACACCATTACCCGACTACGATAGATTAAAAGATAGAAAAATTAAAAGTCAGTGCATAAAATATTACAATCATATTTTATGTGTTTAGATAATAAGACGGTATCTAATTATTTGAACTGTACAATACACCACACGGGAAGTATTACTATTTACTTTCTTACATAATTTAAGTTCGTTCGCAAAACAAAAAAACCGACTTCACATGCAGCGCAAGTCATTTTCAGTACTAAGTTTGAGGTATCTATCTCCATATCTCTGGAGATTCTTATCGGATCTCGTTAAAATTAAAATGAAACTACACTGTAAACATATTCTATTAATAATAATATCGTTTAAAAACTAAAAACGAACCGACTTCAATGCCGCGCTATTCATTTTCAGTACCAATTTTGAGATGTTTATCTCAATATCTCTGGAGGTACTCATCAGACCTCGATAAAATTATCATGGTACTACTACACTTGGAATATCTCCTTTCGAACAAAAAAAGAATAATCAAAATCGGTTCATAAACGACGAAGTTATCCGCGAACAAACATAAAAAATATCGGTAGAAATGAGAAACCTCCTCCTTTTTTTGAAGTCGGTAAAAAAAATAAAAAAAAACATTCTCCAAATCCACACACAGTTAATAAATGATGAGGTTCTGAAGTGACAAAAAAATTAAATTATACAGACGAATTGAGTACATCCTCCTTTTTGTGAAGTCAGTAAAAAAAAAAAAAAACAAATCAGTTCATAAATGATTGAGCTATGATATAATAAACAAAAAAGTAATTCGTACAAACGCTATCTGTTAAGTCCTCGTTTTGTTAAGTCGGTTAAAAAGTAATTTGTCCTAAGGCCGCTACACACCTTGAGTTTAAACTGCTCGTTTTCACTAAATAGTGTGACTATACATATGAATGATAGTTTAACTGAATGGTAATAATTATAATTTAAAATCGTTAATAAACCAAAAGAACCAACTTCAAATGTCGCGCTAGTCATGTGCCAAGTTTGATGTGTTTGTCTCCATATCTCTTGAGATAGTCATGAGATCTCGATGAAATTTAAATGAAATTACTTGGAAAGTATGTCCTTTCAAACAAATATAAAAAATATTCTAAATCGGTACAGCCATCTTTGAGTAATCGAGAAGCATACATAAAAAAAAGATTCCGACGAATTCAGAACCTACTCCTCGGTTAGGTGTCGGTTAAAATAGCATTTAATTAACTGTACAGTGCAAACTTAATGGTATAAAAATTTATCTGTACCTACAGAACAGTTCAATCGCAGAGTTAAAAACGAACGTGTATGCGAACCCTTAAAAGAAATGCTTACGATGTACATTATTGTTATTCAATCCATTTTACCTTGATACGTTTGTACCTACTATCGAGCGTGTGAACAAAACCATTCATTATATAAGTGTACGGTGTCGGCTGTGGTGTCGGTGAGTGTATCGGTGAGTGTAGTTCTGTAACTATTTGGAAATAACAAGTAAGTACCTAGCTTTTATTGTATAATATTTTGCAACGTACTCTTTTTTGGTTGATTCGAAAATAAAATTAAAAACCAAGTTTCTGTCGTATTATATAATAAAGATTTTCTCAATAACTAGAAATCGAAAAAATAAAATAGGTCTTCATACGACAAAAAGCCCTATTAACCGACTTTAAAAAAAAGGAGGATGTTCTATGTTTCACTGTAAAATTTTTTTTATTTATTTTTCTCTGTCAATTGTGGTCCGATTTTTTTAATTATATATTTATTTCAAAGATTATACTTTTGTAGTGGTCTCATTGTAAATTTATCAAGTATCTCCAGAGATATGGCGATAATAACTGCAAACTTGCTACTCAAATTGAATACAGTAGCATTTGAAGTCGGTTTTTTAAACGATCCTAATTATTTTGAACATGTTATGTAAATGTTATGTAAAGAAAATAATATTAAAAAATTACATAAAAATGATTATTTTTCGATTGCTGTTTATATTAACTACACACTGATTTAATGTTTAGTTATTTCCAAGTTTAATTTGATTTATTCTGAGTAAAGATTTTTTTTAATTAAATTGTGTATTCTTAGTTTTAAACTAATGTGTACCAATTTCTATTTTACAGGAACGACAAGCAGCAGGGACAATGAGATCTTCATGAATTTAATAAATTAAAATCCTTTAGATGAAAATGGTGAGTGACTACGCTTGAATTTTTATTAACGTATATACACACATTTCTTTAAAGCACAGAAAATATAAAAGTTGGTGCTTTAGGGGTAGCAGATTTTAATTTTGTAATATTTTTTGGTTTATCTGACTATACGATATGCTCAAAACACAGGTAGGTTAGGGCGCGATAATTTATCGTAAGTATTCCAACAAAAAGTCATTACGGCTTTAGTAGAAGTAGTAGAACAGGTTTATCTGACTATACGATATGCTCAAAACACAGGTAGGTTAGGAATCGCAATCGGTGGAGATAATCCGACCTTGGGCTCCCAGAGTGAAACATACCATGGATCACTTAACCGATTGTGTTTAGACATCGCAAACGGCGAGAGATAATCCTGCCTTGGACTCTCAGGATGATACTTACCATGTTTTATTTAACCGTATGTGCTGAGACATCGTATGCGGTGAGAGATAATCCTACCTTGGGCTCTCAGGATGATACTTACCATGGATCATCCAACCGTATGTGTTACGAACACAGTTGATCAAAACTATTACTCCGGGGTCATTGAGAGTTCTAAAACACGTCGATCAAAATTATTACACCGGAGGCTTTGAGTTCTAAAACACAAGTGGTGAGAGATAATCAATTTTTAGTTATTGGGTGTTCTACTCCAGCTACATCTGTTGATTAAACGATATACCCAACTGCAACAAGTGAGCGCAGCAAGCGGAGCGAACGCAGTTGGGTATATCGTTTAATCAACAGATGTGGCTGGAGTAGAACACCCAATAACCACCTACTGATAGAGCGCGCGATTCTGACTAAGAAACCGCTGAAAACAGATTTTGGTCAAAATGGCTTTTACGACGTTTCATCCCAGAGGGGTCGATGATAACAAATTTTATGCGATTGTTGGAGTGGTTGGTGGTTTGGCAGATTGTTTGCCGCCAGTGTCGGGCAGATTCGCCATTTAATATAAAAAAATCTGCCTTAAAATTATTACCAGGCAGAACTACGCGAGACCTCACAAAGCTTGGCTTTTAGATAGTAATATTACTAGCTGCACCCCGCGGCTTCGCTCGCATTAAAAAGTATCCTACAACCTAATTTATAATACTGGCTATAACTGAGCAAAGTTTCAGATAAATCGGTCAAGCCGTTGGACCGTGAAGAAGTCCCAAACAAACAAATAATAACGCAAACTAACTTTTGCATTTATATTATTGGTGTTGATTGGTGTCTACAGTGATTTGTTTTTGTTGTGGGTAGACTAGATGTTAGGAACTAATGTAGTCAGAGATGGTATCGTGTTTGCCTAGAAGTGGAAGACAGCTGTGAGACGAGGTTTGGGATGACCACGGAGAATAGACCTGTCTTTATCCGTGGGGGTGACTCACATTTTGTCCAATCCATAGAGTGCAACTATCTCTCATAACGATTGGCAAACCTTGGTTTGGAAGGTGGTTTGAGTAACGGCCGACGCCCATCACTAGTTGTCATCTATTTAGTATCCAGGAATTACAAATGTTGGATTGACCTACACGTATAGATACAGAAGGGTTACCTTAACCTTAGCGTTAGTGAAAGTTACTCCAATTTTTCTTTTATTCTAATGGTAAGAAAATTTAAAATAATTTAAGATCGTTTAAAAAATTAAAAGAACCGACTTCAATCGTCGCGCTAGTCAAAGTAGCCAGTAGAGGTAGTAACTATTATATAATCTGTGCCAGTAGTAAGTAGTAAATCGTCGAGATAATTAAATGTACCGTAATACAAATGTCGATATATTAAAAACGGCTCGGCCGATTTCTTTAAAATTACAATGGGACCACCTCGGCAACGTACCCTACCCATTTAAAAGAAATCATTTGAATCCGTTCACAATTGACGGAGTAATCGCGTAATATAAAAAAAATCATACAAACGAATTGAGAACCTCCTCCTTTTTTGTGAAGTCGGTTAAAAAGTGTGGTGTGGTTTTGTGGCGCAAGTGAAACTTTTTGTTAATGATTGTGTAGCTATGGTAGCATTTATATTCTCTGTGGTAGCTAGCTAGTAGCTACTATGAAAGCGCGGTTGACATGACACATTAGCATATATACAAATATGGCTGCGGAAGCGTCCGGCCGTGCGTCCGCCATAGACGTAATAAAAAAGATGGTGCACTGCAGATGTTTCGACAAATTCAATTTAATCCGTATGGTTTAACGATAAGGTTGTAATTGCTTTGTAGAACAAAACGGCCCAATTGAAAGGTACCAGGGTGGGAGTGTGTCCTTGTCTAACAACCTGATAGTCCTATATATGTTCTATACTATATGTATGGGTATATATATAAGTTTTCCATACATAAGAAAGGGACAAACTCCGTACACGGTCGGTCTCATGGGGGCCGTTGTACGCCATCAAGTTTAATACGTAGCAGGTCTGTGGCGTCCGCTCATGGAGACTAGAAACGTGCGCCAGTGCGCCAAACATAGCTAGTCCGTGAATGTCATTGTACGGAGTACATTACTTTACTTTATATTTGCAACTTAGCACATTTCGCAAAAACTGACGTACTTAGAGTCAAAGAGTAACATAATATATACTGCTTGGAGTACGTTTTGACGCGCCACGATAGACACACGCGGTCGAGTGAGAATCTCCTTCCATTTTACTGTAATTTGTGTCTAAATAAACTCTATTTAAAAACGATTACTACTTCAACTTATTATTTTGTACGGTCTTAACTGGGATCGTACATTTTATGGTCCTTCGAACTTTGTGTTTAGTGTGTGTTTTGTGACTTCAACTGCAAAAGCGAATCGGTACCTGGCTTCCCACAAGCGGATCTCATCAGTAGGGCTATTCTGTAAGCTAGTTTACGCATCTCGCAAGCGGAATCCGCGTCGAGAAGAGAATTTTGTATGCTGTAAACTCGGACGCGCTGGTGGCGCTGCACATCCGAGTGCGGATGTGAGGTGAACTGTTGTGAATGAGCTATTTTGACATTTATTGTATGAAAACGGCATTTTGTAAGGAAATGTACCATCTCGATCGTCGAATTTTTTTGCGTAGAACCAAGAATTCAGTTTTCTTAATTTTAATAGTCTTGAACATATTGAGATTGAAAAATCGGAGATTGATGTTCTGTTTTTATGTTAAATTATAAGTTTCTAGCTCTAAAGAATAGCCCCAGGGCTATTCTTTAAGCTAGTTTATACCTCGCGAGAGCGGAATTCGCGGTGAGATTTGAATTTTGTATCCTGTAAACCCGAACGTACAGGTGGCGCCGCACGTCCGAGTGCGTAGGTCAGAGTTGAACTTTTGTAAGCGAGCTATTTTGACATATAATGTCAGAATACTGTATTCTTTAAGTAAATTAACCACACGATTGTCGAGTTTCTTTGCGTTAAAACACGAATACAACTGTCATAATTTAAGTAGTCTTGAAGCTATCGAGATTAAAAAATCGATCGAAGTGATATTCAATTTTGAGGTTAAATTATAAGTTATTATGATACCTACGTTGTTTTGTACTAGAATAATTAACGTAGTTTGAAAACTATAAAAGCAATGTGAGCGCGTGTCAGTTTCAATAACAAGTTTGAGATGTTTATCTCCATATCTCTGGAGGTCCTACTCATCAGATCTTGATAAAATTTACTAAAGAACTACGCCTCCTTACGAATTGATTAAAATAAGTTAATTGACAAGTTTGAGGTTTGAATCTCCATATTGTCCTATCTATAATGTACTCTATGTCTCCATATGTATAGAGACGCTCTACCCATAAAAAAAAAACATTCTAATCGGTTCACAATTTGGCAAGGTAATCGCGTAAGAAACAAAAAAAACCAGCAAGATGAATTAAAAATCTCTTCCTTTTGGAAATCGATTGAAAAGTTAATGCTATTGACTTAAAATGTAAGTCTTCGGCTAAGTATCTATATTATTGACATACAATCATTTGATTGCTGTCTCACCTGATGATAAGCAAAGATGATGTCTAAGATGGTATCGTGCTAGTCTAGAATTGAAAGACAGCACCGTTTACTGACATGTCTTTATCCATTGGTCCATGGTGGTTCGAGCTACGGCCAAAGCCTACCACAAATAGTCAATACTACAAGTGATCCACATGTTTAATATTTTTAATCGGAATAAAAATATTAAAGAGTAGTGCCATTGCTGAATGCTGTGGATAAAACACCAGCCAAGGCAATAAATAATAGTACAAGGTAGTTAATCTTGTTAGTCAAAGATTTGAATAATAGTTTATGACAGGCAAGGAATTTTAAATAAATTCAATTACATTTATTCATTAGATATATATTTTGTTTGACAAAAATGTCAGTCCCTATGCTATGGCATTCAGGGCCCCATCGTTGCTCGATTTCTCTCCACCTGACGAGTCACGAACACCTCCATCACTTGAGAGTTGCGGCGAATAATATCTCTATTCTTCGCTCTTTCAAAACCAAGAACCATTGGTTAAGCTCATTAGCTTTTAATTCATTCATTAAATCTGTTCAATGATTCATTAATAATTAAGACTGACAAGACGAGACTGCCTTCTAAGTTTCTGGTGAAGTTGACACGAAGACGCTGAAATAAATATATAATACGAATATTAATACATATGTCAGAAAGGTAACCTAAATATGTAATACCCACTGTATAACCCAATATTTTTAAAATTATTTAATGAGATATTTCTTGTAATATATTAATTTCAGCAATCATTTTGTATTTTTTTTCTTTTTAAACAAATTACATTTTTAACTTTATTATTATTATTCTTTAATGTTACTCGCCTTCAATTTTATGTGCATGCAGTCTTCGTCTGTAATTATAATAACATTTAGCATAATAGTACTAAGATTTTGATGTTTAAAGGTTTATAACGATGATTATTATGTTGGCGATCTATTAATAAATAATTAAATCATCATGATCAGCCTGTGTCAGTCCACTGCTGGACGTAAGCCTCTCCCAAGATCATAATCATCTCCCAAGATGCGCCACTGAGCCCGATCTTCGGCTCTTCTCTTCCAGTCACTACCCACCTCTTTGCGTATATCGTTGCTCCACCTGGTCACAGGAGGTCCTACGCTACGTTTGCCGATTCGCAGTCTACACTCTAGGACAAGTCTACCCCAACTAAATAAATAAATAAATAAACATGCCAAATTACAGCTATCTACTACTTATTAGTTAAAGAGCTAAGCCACCGATTAACTGACGGACAGATAAAGAGGCTAAACTACTAACATAAAGGTTATAATAACCTTTATGACTATAGAACCATATAAAGCAATATTCCTACACATGTACTCTTACTAACCTCTCATATATGTTGGTTAAACATACATGTTATCTTGTTTCGTTTCTATGCTTTGTTACTCGTATCTACATCAGAATGTTCAATTATTTGTTAATAAATGAAATAATTACTTGTATTGTGAAGTGGTCATAGATAATAAAGGTTCAGTCGACAGCGAGCCAAATAAGTGCCTTTTTCTGAAGGTGTTGCTGGATGTATCGGGCTTGTGGCTCACACTATTCATGGCGAGCAGGACACTGAGTCACTTTTTGATGGCTAAGGTTCACCTAAAACCATACATTTATATTAGCAATGTAAAGATTACTAACTAGAAACAAAAAAAATTATGTATTTTATCAAACATATATGTATACAGTATGTGCACAACACTATGTCTCACAGATGTTCCAGGAACTCAGCTCAAGTACAGAGTTGTGTGAGAGAGTGAATAAACACAAAGTATTGTCGTGCTAGGGTAAAAACAATCTCCCATCTCACAGGTGGTGTTCAGGACATGGAAAACTGAAATATAACCAAAATCAAAAAGCTGACTTAATTTTATATTGTATTGCTGTATTATTTACTATTATTAGGTAAATATGTTATTACGTACGTAGGTGATTAAATGATTTATTACTTCTGATACACTTGCAAGCTTGTAACTCGTTTTTTTTCAACCTAAAGTAAAGTTTAACCACTCAGGCGTGGAGCGAAAATTAAAGTAAGTAAACATCACAGATAACTGTATATTAGTCCGAGAGTAAACATTAAACCGTAGACAGAGTATATTAAAATAGACCTGGCATTGAAATAATGATAACATGAGAAGGATAAAATTACACAATCACTAGTATGAGAGAGCGAGATGAACAACATTTTTTTATTCTTCTCTACATATGAGATTTTATTGCTGGGAGCCAGCTCTGGCTCCCAGTTCTAGTGCGCCCATTAGTTTTCACCCGCTGTCATGTATGACCCTGTATATTTATTTATTTATTATGTTTCATTATTTCACAATTTTTTGAATAAAAATTGTCTGAAGTACTGAAACATCCACTGGGTTGCGGGTGCACGTAATACGTAAGTCCGGTTGGCAACCCTACATTAATCAGGGGCATTAAACATGTGTTTTAAGTGTGACGTTCGACGTCTAGATGAAAGCTGAATGGCTCAATACCTTTTTTTTTGTAAATTCGAAGCAATAAGTTATGTTTCTGTTATATCCTTCGAGCATTTACCAATGGAGATGTTAACGCAAGGCGTTCCCCTCTGCTGGCCATATAGCCTTTTTTGGCCATTTTGGCCATATGAGCGTGCGTAACTACGCTGTATTTTTAATATTGTGTGCGTGTTTCAAGCTAGTGTGCGGGATCGTTAAAGTGAGGGATTTGTGTGTGTGCAATGCGTGTTTACCTCGTCCCCCGTAAAGTATCGGCAGAAAAAAAAATTTGCGGATTACAACGTTAACATTTCCACCATTGGTAAATGCTCGAAGGTTAAATCTATAATATTTTTTATTGAATACTAGCTGTGCCCCGCGGCTTCGCCTGACCTACGTAATAAGTAGAAACCTGTTCGGAGCATATCCGAAGTAAATACACGCGAACAATAGCCGGTACGTTCACATTAAAATGAATAATTTTCGCGAAAACTTTCAAACTAAAATTTTTAATTTTCCCATATACTGAATAAATGCTTTTATTATGATATTTATTATGAATATTCTGATTATGAATAAATACTTTTGACCCGACCAAATTACGCTATTCAATTTGTCTTATAGCTGGCATATGCATTACGTGTTCATAATTTTTGACGGGTTATACCTATATAATTCGCATACGCTAATGTCTTGTCTATTTAATATTCCGTCTACGCATTAAACCAACTAAACCAGAGACAAAATACTCTCGCTAACACTCTCGCTAGGGCCTCCGATCACAGAATTAAAATAATTCTAATATCTGTATTATATCTTATTTTAAACGTAAAAGATATGTGTAATGCATTATATACGATATTGACATAGAATACTTATTTTTGTATGTTTATGTTGTAAATTATTAATTCATTCATTTATAAATTCACAGTTTCAGCATAGACAATAACTATCGACATAGTTAAATCTCTTGATTCAATCCTTAGCAAAGTGAGCTTCGATGAATGTGTCACTTCTCTTCGATAGCTTTGACAGTAAATTACAGAATGACAGATTGCAATCCTAAATTATCGTTTGCGAAGCGAGGTTAGATCACTTAGTCGAGATCGGCAAGTTAAAAAGTTATGGCGCAACTATTCCAACCCATTTTCCGTATGGAATGGAATAGCCTGTATAGGCTGGCACCTAACATCATTCGGGAACTCGATGAACTAAGCCTCTACATCTAATGTTCACACTGAAAATTCGCTTCATTCATATGTGGCTAAATGCACAAATGTGCGATGCAAACTTCGAAGCAAAAAAAAATTAACCTGTCCGTCAAATCGAAGTTTTTTTTAAATTTTATTATGGCTCCACACGATAAGTGTATTTAGAAAGTGTCAAGTATAAAAATTCTTAAATTTGTTGAGAATTCTGATTTGAAATATACCCTAACGTCCACCACTGGGAGACGTTTTAGCGGTGGAAGTTGGGATTATACCAAGCCTACCACCCATGGTCACTCATAAATGAATCTTTTGAATCGAAACACAAATATTAATAGTGTCAGTGCTGAATGCTGTGGTTGAAACACCAGGCCCCCTAGACAAAATCCAATTTCCATTCAAGCTAACGCAAGTTCAAAATGTATGGAATGACATTTATGTTTCCGCAACAAAGATGTCATTCTCATACATTTTGAACTTGCATTAGCGTGACTGAAAGCAGGAAGTTGGATTTTGTCTAGGGCCCAGGGCCCCTAGACATAATTAAGATAGTTTAAAAACTAAACTACCGACTTCCATGCCGCGCGAGTCACTTTCAGTAGCAAGTTCGAGAAGTTTATCGTCATATCTCTGGAGATACTTATCAGATCTCGATTAAAATTACAATGGGACCACCTCGGGATTATATCCTTTCAAACTAAAAAATATTTTTTAAATCGGTTCACAATTGGCAAAAATATCAATGCACACACATACAAAAAAAATACATACAGACGAGCACAGAACCTCCTCCTTTTTGGAAGTCGGTTATAATCCAATTTCTGTTTTCATTCACGCTAACGGAGTTTCAAAATGTATGGGAATGACAACTTTGTTGCGGAAAAATAAATATCATTCCCATACATTTTGTACTTACGTAAGCGTGACTGGAAACAGATATTGGATTTTGTTTAGAGGGGCAGCCCAGGCAATAAATAATGGTACAATGACAGGCAAGGAATTTCATTATAATAATAAATTCAATTCCATTTAGTCAATTTGATTTAGTCATTAAAATATATTTTTATTTTGTAATGCTAAGACAAAAATGTTAGTCCATCAGTGATGGCATTCAGGGCCCCATTACTGCTTGATTTCTCTCCACCTGTTGAATCACGAACACCTCCATCGCTTGAGAGTTGTGGCGATGAATATCTTTATTCTTTGCTCTTTTAAAACCAAGAACCATGGGTAAAGCTCATTAATTAATTAATTTAAATCTGTTTATTGATTCATTAATACTTGAGACTCATTGAGACCGAGGAGACTGCCTTCTACGTCTCTGGTGAAATCAACCCGAAAACGCTGAAACAAATATATAATACCAGAATCATACATTTATAATTATTAGGCAGTATGCACTAAAAAATCAACCTATTTCACTACTGTGAGGGCCAAGTTTATATTGAGCCTCACATTGTGTAGAGTTTTGTGGTTACCAAACCCGTCACAATATGAAACTAATATGTTGGTCTACTATTACGTGTGAACTAGTAAAGCCTACCTAGCTCTAATAATTTGCCATTTAAATTTGTTATTAAATACTACTATTGTGAATTTTTACATAATTCAAAACAATACTTCGCAAGCAGGTGGACACTTAACTCTAAAAAAAAATGCACTTTAAAGCTTATTAAGATATCAATGTTTATAAATGACCCATACACCATAGAATAAACAAGAAACAAAAATATTAACCTCACTTTTATGGAGGAGGGAAAAGATCTTATAGATATAAAGATGTTATACCTACTGCATACTCATGCCTCATTACAGCTACTTATTAGTCTCTGAGCTAAGGCCATCGATAGACTGACACAGATGGAGGGAGGGACATGGTGAAACTACTTACATAAAGGTTCTTTGTTGACTATGGAACCATGAAAAGAAATATTCCGACAAATGTATTAATTCTCATTTATATGTTGGTTCAAAATACATGTCATTTTGTTTCCGTTTGATGCTTTGTAATCTGTACCTGAATGTTCAATTATTTGTGAATTAATGAAATAATTACTTGTATGGTGATACGGTCGTAGAATAAAGGTTCAGTTGACAGCAAGTCCAATAAGTGCCTGTTTCTTTTCTGAAGGTGTAGCTGGCTGAATTAGGCATGCGACTCTCACTTTTCATGGCAATCTAGAGACTGAACCACTTCTTGAGGGCTAACGTTCACCTAAAATCATAAATTTGTGTTAACAATGCAAAGATTACCTACTAACTAGAAACAATAAATGTTAACTAGCTTATCGAACAGTATCGTAGGTTATAATTCGATGTCGAACAGATATTTATGTACACACCATGTGTACAGCACTGGTCTTGGGTCTTGCAGATGCTTGGCATGTTCCAGGAACACAAGCCAAGTGCAGAGTTTGAGAATAAACATAAACTATAATCGTGCTATAGGTACTTAAAAAAATCTTCCATCTTAAAAAATATCAAATCAAAAGTCAGTAAGTACAGTTGTTCAGGACATTGAAAGGTAACCAAGAAGCTGACTTTATTTTGTATTGTATTGCTGAATTTTAACAAATTACTATTATTAAAAGTTAAAATGAACCAATTTATATAAATGCGATAATGTCATGTCATCAAATGCATAGATAACAATGAATACTTACTGCTTTAGCATTGCTTTTCTTCAACGTACGTACGTAATCCACTATTACACGACACGAAATTGATTGATACAAACAAAACAATAGTAATAATATTAATTTGAAGACTTTGTTGTGAAAATAAAAACAAAACAGTGTAGAAAAAGAAGTATAAACTACTAAATACTAATGATTACTAAACTAACCAGGGTGACCATATCAAAAATGGCGAATCTGCCCGACATTGGCAAAAAAACTGCTAAAATCTGCCAAACCACCAACCACCCCAGAGAATATATTAAATTATTAAGTATACCATTATATTATTGCCTTATAGAGAGCTGGTTATAATCAAACTTTTATAAATTTCCAACCAAAATCCAAATATATGCATATTAAAAATATTATACATTCAATACAAACAAAAAATTGTCAAAATTCTATTTTTGTTTCAAAATTCATAAAAATCCTTGAAATCTGCCACTTTTTGGAATCGTCAGCGTTATCTGCCAGAGTTAAAATGTAGGTTCCAAATCTGCCTAAATGAGAGAAATCTGCCACAAATGGTCATACTAACTACTAAGGAGTACTAAACGCAAACCAGCCAATTTAGACTTGGGTAACTCCGGACACGGACATATCTATATCTTTGGATATATATCCCTAAGCGGATATATATCCTTCCCTCCCCTTGCCAAAACCTTCATATTATTATATTCCATATCCGGTATATCTTTATGAAACATAAAACTTTTTGTTAACTCGGACTGACATGGATATCCTAGATATACGAAGCAGATATACTAATGTGTATGGAAGAAAATACGATGGTTTCCACTCCTCTGTCAGATAAAGTAAGCCCAAGCCTAGCTAGCTCATGACTGGTAGGCTTGGTTTATCGTATATCCTTCCATATAAGGGTGTATAATATCTAACATTATTAGGCCGTATCTGTTGTGTTTTGAACTTGCATTAATTATTAACTGTTGTGAGTGACGATGTGATTCAAAATAATGATATAGTGGTTGCCTAGAAAATACCTATGCAGTCATGACTTGACTTTTTGACCAACTTAACAAGAAATGTTGTTTCATCAAAATATACCGGATGCATGGAATATATTGAGGTTTTGGCAAGAGGAAGGAAGGATATATATCTGTTTAGGGATATATATCTGAAGATATAGATTAGATGTGTCCGGAGTTACCCAAGCCTAGCCAGCCAGAGACAAAACAAACTCTAGGGCTTCCAGCCACAGAGTTAAAATGAATTCTAATATTATCCATATTCTATCTTATATTACATGTAAAAAATATGTGTGTTATATAACACGCTATATTGAATATGAATACGTATTTTGTAATTTTTACTTGAAAGTTATCAATTGATTAATTTATTATATCATAATTTTAGAATAGACAAAAACTATCGACATCGTTAAATATCTTCATTCAATCCTTAGCAAAGTGGGCCTCGATGAGTGTATCACTTTGCTTCGATAGTTTCAACATAGTAAATTACAGAGTGCTCAATTGCAATCCCGAACCGTCGTGTGCGAAGTGACGTTGATCACTCACGCAAGATCGCAAAGCGAAATGGTTTTTTACAGAATAGCCCTACAGGGTATTGAGAAGGCGTATAATTTCGTGGTACGGGTCGCAGGCTGCACTAGACACACAACGGACCTCCAAGTGTCAAGTTCTATCGTCGACTGCGGAGAACAAATACCCTTGAAGTAGAAGCCCAAGGAAACTACTGCCTGGTCTTCGTGTCCGGAACCATCACCTACTGGAACTTATAACTGCAACTTAACTATAATCACTCGGCACTCCAACTTTCTGACTAACTGGTCATCAACTATTCAACTAACTATAACTCCATAACATGGAGCTACTTACAGAACAAGTTAATGTTTTTGAGAGCATAAAAACTTTGTGCATCAACTACAAAAAAGACAGTGCATCTAGAAAAACTGCGGAATACTTTAACTCTCGTCTCGCGACACTAGAGACACGGTGGATAGACTTCCACGAGAGCAACCTGGTTTTAGTCTAAGCTATCCGTAGATGGATTCTGAAATGTGGTCATACTTGCGTAATCCAAATATGAACCGTATACAAAGGTTCTGCAGTCTCTCAAGCTTACTAAGCTGTTCCTCGGTTAAATCCAAATAGCAGGTGTCAGCATAATCTAGTATAGGAAGCAAAAGGAATTGCGCAAGCGCAGTTTTGGTGGAAATTGGAAGAAGATTACGTAATCGTCGTAACGAACCTGCAGATGCGAAAATCTTACGACTAACTTCAGGTATTTGGGGTGCCCAAGAAAATGTCCTATCAAAGAGTATCCCAAGGTTTTTGACTGTATCGCTGATAGGTATATGTGTTCCGTCGAATATTACCTGAGGAAGGCGGAACCAGTCAATCTTGGATATCATCCTGGAACCGTCGATGACTATCAATTGTGTTTTCACCGGATTCACACTTATGCCGTACCATTTACTCCATTTGAGAACACAGTCTAGGTCAAATTTGTCTGTGTGATGGCATCTGATAGCTGAGAGAGTGGTACTTGTCTGTAAATTTGCAAATCATCTGCATAAAGGTGGTAGGTTAAAAACCTCGCTATGAAATATCGCTGTGCGGACAGGGCCTTATACTACAGCCCGGCAATCTCGTGTGCGACCGTCCCGCGGGGTGACAGACGGTGGCGGGGACAAGGTAACGCGTCATTCTAGCACACGGCTACACACCACAGAGTACTTTTTTATGCAGGGGAACAGAGGCTTTACGACATGAGTTTACTCATGTGGCTTTACTCTACGACTTCGGAAGGAAAGCGATTGGTGGCGCCGTCTGTAGCTACATGCCGAAAACTTTCCTTTATATACGTATACATAATATATAAGATCTACCATATATATTTATATACCTTGTATGTATATATGTCTACCACCATTCCTGCCTGACTTATTGTTTTTAGATATTTGGCTTCAGAAAATAAAACTCATAAAACCGTATGATAAAATTTATTTTGCGAAAGTTCATAACAATTTTTTAATTACATTTACAATATAGGAAATAATTTCAAAATTACAATAATGTAATTTCTTTATGCATTAGTTATTTTTTGTTTCAACACTTTAATAGAACCAACAGATATAACCGTTTTTTCTATAGGTACAAGCACTAGGTAGACACTCGACGTAAGTCCAAGGAACAGGGGCTCAACTCGAAGAACTACGGAATAGCACCAGGTAGTTCATTGAATTAATCAATAACAACGGCCGGCAACCGGCAATAATAACCGATGGAACGCCATTTTTGTTTGTTGACACTTGACTGATAGATCAGATATTACAGAATATAAAATTATCATCAGCGACATCTATGTTGACATACCTCAGATACAACCTTAAATTACACGTCTAAATTTAAATGACAGTAGAAAAAGGACTTAAGGGATATCATACAGTACTCTTTTAAATTGGGATCAACTTTTTTCCTTATTTGCATCGTAAAATGTTATAAGGAGTGTATAGCCTGCTACACACGGAGTGAAGTGTGCCAGGAGAAATCTTGCGATAAGTTTTACTTACTTGTGACGTAATATAGGAGTAAGTAAAAAGATAGAACTACTTTTATTGTTTATAATTTTGTATTGTTAACTAAAAAAAATTGGTACACTTTATGTACAACTTCCTTAAGTTGTCTTGAGATAGCCTTACTCATCCTGAGATCTTAATCTCGTGTGCGTCGAACTCTAAATAGTACGGAATATCAAGAACGTGTTGCCGCTTCGACTGCGCGGCCGAGACTGCCGCAGATGCACGCGTTTCCCTTCCCCGCTACACCACCCGCTACCACCACCGAGTGACACCCCGCGGGACGTTTGCGCACGAGAATGCCGGACTATAGTATAACTTATGTTAATATTTATTACACGTTTTAGGTATTCATAAATCCTCTTTACCGAACCCAAAATCTTGACTCATCAGTTGACTCTTTTACTACGTATGATTGATTTTGTCAAAGTTTATCAATGTGCTACCTACAGCTATCCCCTAGATCCCAGTATATATTATCCATCTACGCAGTATATAGAAAATCTGTGTTTATATGTGTATATCTTGGTTATCAAAGAGTAAATGTAGTATTTATATTCTCTTTGGAGTAAATAATATTATGCCTCCTCTACACTACTCGCGAAGTTCCTCGGCGAAGTTCTCGGCCGAAGTTGACTGAAGTCCGTACACACTCGTTCAACTTCGCGAGGAGCGCATTCGTGCCCTTTGACTCGGGCCCAAAAACCGACAACAAACGGAAGTCGGCCGAGGCGAGGTAAAGTTGGACGAAGTAAGCCGAATTACCTCTCTACATTATTCTATTCGTCTAACCTCGTTCAACTTCACGAGTAGTGTAGAGGAGGCATTATGGTGGTTATGAAAAATGGCATTTTTTAAAGTGTTTCTTCAGAATTTTATGTATTATCTATACGTCTAAAAAACTATATTTTTTTAAATCTACATAGATAAATACACGTCTCAAGAAACTAGAATAACGTATAAAATAGACCTAGTAAAAGAATAATGGAAGATGATATTAAGCAGACGAGGGGGCCTACAGGGAATCTGGATACCGTAAGCTTGAGAGTTTTATATGTATAAATAATTATATACTAGCGACCCACCCCGGCTTCGCACTGGTAGAGCTTATACTCATATTTTTTATTTGCATCAGTTTGTTGGTTGCGTCGAATATATGAATTAACATCTTCAACAAGAATCATCATAGTTCAATTTATACATAACCTGAACGAATTATACACCTTAACTTTCCTCATAAATATTTCTATCTTATTGGTGAGAACCGCATGAAAATCCTTTCAGCAGCTTTTGAGTTTATCGCAAACAGAGAAACAGACGCGGTAGGGGACTTTGTTTTATATTATGTTTGGCTATGTGTGTACCCTGCATGAGGCTTGCTTCCCACGGTGTGTGTGATAATGCGGACAGAATGATACAGACCAGCCCCAACGAGCTCACCGTATGTGTGACGTTTGTGAAACTGAGGAAAGTGATCACTTTCCTTAACGTTTATTGATAAGAATAAGAAAAAGATAGGAAAATAATAAGATAAGAAGGAAGATTTTGCTACATAATCGAGTAGCTAGATATTTATAAGAATTTCTAAAATTTTGTGTAAATATTTATTTAAGGAGCACCGTCGTTTTAAGTTACAAAACTGATCATATTAGCAGACCTTTCTTTTCACCAGGACACAACATTTGGTTCTAGTCATTTTAAACAGTTTGGTCATCATCGAGCCCAAACCGAAGTGGTCTCAAAGTATACTATCCACAGTGACGAGAACTATGACTTCAGAGCTCACAGGACCAACATTCATAAACCAATTAAGTAAGTTATATAAAGGCATTAGGTATGAACGACATTCAGTCATACAGCTGCATAGCTGCATCTCGCGCGCAATGGAGTTACTTGTAGTGCGGTAATACTAGCCTTATTCGTTAACCTCCTTTTGTTTTCTGTTTTTAAAGACAAGTTAAGACAGTCAGTCACACTACGTGGATTGTACTGAAGTCAGTTGTCTAGTACCATATGGGCCAACAGCCCTACCACGTAATTATTCTGCAAGCGAAGCGAGCGTGATTTTTTTTTACTTTTAATGACCCTGGCAATTTTATGTCCTAATAAGTCACCATAAAATATAATACCTTTAAAATTTGGTCAACATTTTTGTTAGGGTCACCAATTTTTTTTTATAAATACGCTTTGCGGAAGTCATTCCCTGCTTATTTTCATGGAAATACAAACACCGCAGATTACAATGTAAATAGGATAGTTTGCCATCAGGAAGTTTATAGTCATAAGTCACTACATCAAAACTCCATTAGATCAGCACGATAGCTCCATAATTTGGCATCGTTACCAAACCTACATAGGTATGCCCACGGATCTAGGATCTCACTACGTTTAAAGTGAAATCTGATTTAAGCAATTGGTTGGAAAATGGTTTGTAAATTTTCACGAATAACTTACATACGAATATTGCAAGTTAAATAAAAGTTTTTAGCAGATATTTATATCAAAATAAATTATTTTCAGCTTGGTCGAGGCAGTCGCAAATCTTGTAAAAGCATGCCTCGGGGGAGGGCTCATGGGTATTCACGAAGGATACATGAAAGCCGGTCTATGGAGCGGACTGGTCACCAACATAGTGTTTTTGATTATTCTCAAATACTGTACATATGTAAGTTAAATTTTTTGAGGAGTCCTAATTAAAGCAGCACCTGATATCTTCTCTAAAAACTGTGACAAACTAACAAGATAATAGTGTTTAACAAGTTTGCAACTTGCTGCTTGTCAGTAGGGTACTGTAGTGACCACCTGGCTAGCTATCACAACCCTAAAGTTGGAAAATCTGATGCCAAAAATTTTACCGCGTCTTTTGACAGCTGTCCATTAAAATCAGTACATATTCTAGACCTAGCGTGCTAAGTTCCCAGACCACAACATCACTTACCAACAGGTGAGATAGTGGTCACACGCCTGCCGCATCAAATAAAGTAAAAAAAATAATTGATCACACCAAGTTTGCCACCAGAGGGTAGATAAGCTATCAACAGCAGAATTCACGAAAATTTGAATTGCATTGAAGACTTGAATGCTCTTGTTAATAGTATCCCTCCATTACCGTTGTCTCATGGTCGTCACTCTACTCGATTTAAGCAAATCTCTTCCCCAGACGTCAAATGTTCAAGGGCGACGGAAAACGCTTCTTACCAGTTGCCTTGCTTGCTGGCCATAGTATAAATAATATTTAATTTCAATATGTAAATCCACCCCCGGTTGATGAGCCCAAACTCGACACCTCTGCCATAGAAAAATATATAAAATACTACGCCTCTCCTATAAGTTGATGAGGAGTTGAGTATTCTGCAGATTCCTGGAGATGTCCCAGCATCAGGGTAATGTTCTTAAAATATCGTAACAGTAAGAGAATACCGAATTTCGAATTGATCAGACCTATGAAAGTTGATTTCGTAACTATCAACTAGAAAAAAGCTCTTAGTGAATTTTTATGAATCAAAGCTACATCAGGCCTCCCTCACTCGCCCATAGCTACTGCGCTTTATACATAAACTTTCGTCAACGCCGGCGATACTATCTGCCAGTCGGTTGTCTCTGCTCACGCGCGCGCAACGTATATTATTATTCAAATGATGGGATAACTGCGCATTCGTATTCTATATTAGAAACGATTTAAGTTTTTCATAGTCATTTTGTGGGTTTGACAAAAAACAAGCATAATTTTCATTTTTATGCTAACGATACTAAAATGACAAGACTGCATAAAATTCACTTCTTCGACTTCAAATTCGACTCTTAGTTAGAAATTTTGATGTTAGTTTGTGAGGTAAATACAAAGAATTCGTACATTATTTTTTATTTCATTCAGTCAACCCTTTGCTGTATCGTGCGCGCGCTGAACGAAGTAATAGCAACGCTAGGTCGAGCGCCTTAGACACATTTTTGCTTGTATTGTCTGAAATAAACGTTGGTATTGTGTTTTTGTAGGGGAGTGAAATATCTGTTACGAGGAGGAGATGAGGGCCAGGTGCCATAATCGGGAGAACGGTCGGCTTTGATGCCGTGGTACCGATTTCAAACCCCGCCGTGCACCAATAAATTTATGTGCGTTTCTCACAGTGGCCCTCCGGTGAAGGAAAACATCGATAAAAAACCAACAACCCCCGGATGTTGGTAGGACACTATCTAGTGTCCGCCTGGCCAGCTACCACCCTCAAGTTAGAAAATCTGTCGCCAAACATCTAATGTGTTCCGGCAGCTATCGTTGAGAGCCAGTTCCCATTGCCTAGCGTGCTTACCATCTTCGACCGCATCATCATTTACCAACAGGTGAGATAGTGATCAAACGAAAGTCTATAAGTTATTAAAAAACACGATGTAACTCTTATTTAATCTGTGACTACACTCGAGAGCAATGAATCCGGATCACTTAAAGAATCCTCAAAATGTCGCAAACTAAGAATGAATGAACTTAATGAAATAAATTGTGTTTAATAGACAAATAAATACTCCTTAAATTAATGTATTAAAATGTATGAGTCACTACATTTTTACCCACGACGGAAAGGAGACGGTATAAATGCGTTTGGGGTGAGAGGAAGTTTGTTTGTGCAAATCGATGTTGCCATTTTTCTCCAAAACTACTAGTTCGATTTTGACGCAATTTTCAGTTATAAGTTTGTGTTAGATTGATGCATATTCTTATATAGATGTTACGGTAACAAATTCACCAGGGAGCGCTGCAGTAAACATTCCTTTGTGCAAATCCATGGTGCCATTTTTCTATGTTATTGTTGTTATGTCAAAAAAGGCCAAGTCAAAAGTTCCTATAACCGGCGAGCATGTATGAAGGCGCTCATGAAAGTTGAAGAAGCAAAAGACGTGTGTCAGGATCGTAGCATGTGGAAAGAAGTAGTCTCTGCCTACCCCAACGGGAAAAAAGCGTGATTTTATGTATGTATGTTGTTATGTTATTTTATGTTAATTTCGATGTTATGGTAGTAGCTCACAAGAGGGCGCTGTAGTAATATAATACCTTTAAACGAGAAATTCTTGTATATAACATATATACATATATACGGCACCAACGATTTTTTACCCACAACGGAACGGAGACGGTATATGGGTGAGAAGATATTTGTATGTGCAAATCCATGTTGCCATTTTTCTCCAAAACTGTCCCCAACTACGAGCGGGGTGCTCGACTAAACTTGCTTTAATCTTTCCCCTGGTATTCTATACACTCTGTGTCTTCCATCTTAGTCTTGAGATACGATGCTCACGCTCCAGTTTAGGACCATTTGCAGGTCTAAGTGGTATCAAGGTAACTTCAGCAAGTCGTCGTCTTACTGTCCATGCGCTTGGATTACTTCCTCCAAGGCGTCGAAACTGATTTGTAAGTTCAATTCCATCGAGAAAGCGATTACGAAGCATGGTGTTCATTCTGGCTGTATCGCGCTAACTCCGGCCGGTTTCCAGCATTGTAATAGAATAATGAATAGTACAAGTACAGAAGATGCACTCCCTGCGAGCAAAAATGCGAGATTAAACCTAGTTACAAAGTCGGTATCGTTCAAAATACGCTACACGCCGGGGATGCGACCTTGAATTTGCGTCACAGAATAAATTAATAGTAACTTAAAACCGCGTGTTGCGCACTGTAAAATGCACCGTAAGTCCGCGCCGCGAGAGTCTGTATCACTCGGTCAGGTCGTGGGCCATCAGCTGTCTCTTACTGTAAGGTTGTGTGTTGTGAGAAAACAGATACAACAATAAAGAAAAAGTGCGAGTCCGATCGAGAGCGCGCGTGACGCAAAAAGAAGGGGTGTTATAAGTTTGACGTGTGTATCTGTGTATGTGTGTGTCTGTCTATGGCATTGTAGCATCAAAACGAATTAACCGATTTTGATTTAGTTTCTTTGGTATCATAAGTGTCTTGATTGAGATTTTTCACTCGATTGCAATGAATCCTAGTAACTTCAAGAATCCTAGTCGCACTCCGCGCGGTAGCTCTGAAAATGCTAGTAACTCCGCGGCAGCCCACGGGCTACAAGTTTAGTCAGTAGTGTCACGCGCGCTCTCGATCGGACTCGCGCTTTTTCTTTATTGTTGTATCTGTTTTCTCACAACACACAAACATACAGTAAGAGACAGCTGATGGCCCACGACCTGACCGAGTGATATAGACTCTCGCGGCGCGGACTTACGGTGTATTTTACAGTGCGCAACACGCGGTTTTAGTTACTATTAATTTATTCTGTGACGCAAATTCAAGGTCGCATCCCCGGCGTGTAGCGTATTTTGAACGATACCGACGTTGTAACTAGGTTTAATCTCGCATATTTGCTCGCAGGGATTGCATCTTCTGTACTTGTACTATTCATTATTCTATTACAATGCTGGAAACCGGCCGGAGTTAGCGCGATACAGCCAGAATGAACACCATGCTTCGTAATCGCTTTCTCGATGGAATTGAACTTACAAATCAGTTTCGACGCCTTGGAGGAAGTAATCCAAGCGCATGGACAGTAAGACGACGACTTGCTGAAGTTACCTTGATACCACTTAGACCTGCAAATGGTCCTAAACTGGAGCGTGGGCATCGTATCTCAAGACTAAGATGGAAGACACAGAGTGTATAGAATACCAGGGGAAAGATTAAAGCAAGTTTAGTCGAGCACCCCGCTCGTAGTTGGGGACAGTTTTGAAGAAAAATGGCAACATGGATTTGCACAAACAAATATCTTCTCACCCATATACCGTCTCCGTTCCGTTGTGGGTAAAAAATCGTTGGTGCCGTATATATGTATATATGTTATATACAAGAATTTCTCGTTTAAAGGTATTATATTACTACAGCGCCCTCTTGTGAGTTACTACCATAACATCGAAATTAACATAAAATAACATAACAACATACATACATAAAATCACGCTTTTTTCCCGTTGGGGTAGGCAGAGACTACTTCTTTCCACATGCTACGATCCTGACACACGTCTTTTGCTTCTTCAACTTTCATGAGCGCCTTCATACATGCTCGCCGGTTATAGGAACTTTTGACTTGGCCTTTTTTGACATAACAACAATAACATAGAAAAATGGCACCATGGATTTGCACAAAGGAATGTTTACTGCAGCGCTCCCTGGTGAATTTGTTACCGTAACATCTATATAAGAATATGCATCAATCTAACACAAACTTATAACTGAAAATTGCGTCAAAATCGAACTAGTAGTTTTGGAGAAAAATGGCAACATCGATTTGCACAAACAAACTTCCTCTCACCCCAAACGCATTTATACCGTCTCCTTTCCGTCGTGGGTAAAAATGTAGTGACTCATACATTTTAATACAAGTAGTTGATTTGACGACATACATGAAAAGATTGAGGGAACCGATACAAAGCAATGATAAAATCAGATTTCACCTGTGCGTCTTGCATCACCCACATAAGCTACGAAAGCTATATATGCGGTCATATTAGGGTTAGTTCACACCAAGGCACGACGCGACGCGAAGATACTTGTGGTTTCGCGCCACGCAGCGAAGCGCCGCGCGGTGCAACGAAACACGCGACGCCGCCAGATCACCTCAATGAAATGTGTATCGTTTTTTGTAGTAAATAAAGTTCTATTTTGTATCACATACCTTCTTGCGACGCTGTGGGGCGCAGCGAGAAGCTACGTGGTGCAGCGCGACGCCTCACGGCGCAGCCAGAAACCGTGTGCCGCAGCCCGACGTCACCGAATTATCTCAATTAAATGTGTATCTTTTTGTCTAGTAAGTAAAGTTCTGTTTTGTATCACTATCTGAAAGACACATATCAATAAGTGCGTGCTGCGTCGCGTCGCGGCTTGGTGTGAGCTGACCCTTACTTGTCCTCTCAACGTTCCGCACGGTGTGCGGTGTCATATATAAGCAATGAACTCAAATAAATCTCTTAAGTATCTGTCAAGGCTACTGTTTGATATAATGAACATTTATTAATATTATTTTTTCAGTTGATAGTAAGTTCAGCACATATAACTTACAAGAGACTACATATTCCTCAAATGTCGTATCCGGATCTCGCTGAGGCAGTCATAGCTACAGGCCCCTTCATTAAAGCCAGAAGTTATTCTAAATCGTTTAGGTAACTACCATTATCACTTATTTGTATCACATATATTCGATTATATTATCCTAGAATACTTTACACACTTTGATTGATTTTTTTTTTTGATTGAATGGAAAAACCGTTCCATGGTTCAGATAAGATTCAAAACATAAAGAGCTTCTTTATCCAGGGGTGCGACGTGCAGTCCCGGCTTAAGTACTAAAACAAAGTAAAATAAATAAACTGGCCAAGTGCAAGTCAGACTAGCACTCGTAGGGTTCCGTAACACAGTAGAGTATTCTATAATTATGATTTTTCGCAACCACAAAATTAACTTTGTTTTTCATAGTGTTTGTATGAAAAACAAAGTTGTCTTTGAGGTCGCTATATCTCAAAAACTGCTGACTGTATCTCGTTCAAACCAATTTTCGTTGAAAGTTTTTATTGAGATCTACAGAATATATTTTTTCTAGATTTTTCACTCCCTTACTTTAGAAGTTAGAGGGGGGGGGGGACACACATTTTACCACTTTAGACGCGCCTATCTTTTAAATGATTGACTTTGAGAAAAAATGATTTTTGAAACCACAAAGTTATTTTTAAAGACCTATTCATAGACACCCCACGTATAGGTCTGAAGAAAGTTTTTTTTGTTTTAGTTTTATGTATGGGATGCTCGTCATTAAACTTTTGTATTTTTTATTTTTGTATAAAATCTGAAAGCGTTTCACAGAATACATCTACCAACCTACCAAGTTTCAATTCTGTAGTCCTAACAGTTTCGGAATAAAATGGCTGTGACATACGGACGGACAGACAGACAGACATGGTGAATCTATAAGGGTTCCGTTTTTTGTCATTCGGCTACGGAACTCTAAAAAGACACAATTAATGCGGCGTCTGGCCAGTCAGTCAGAGGAGATCGTATAACCTACGCTGACCTAGGCTTATCCTAAATAATACCTGTCCCCAAGAGCGCTCAACCCTTAGGACGATCCCCTCACAGTTCATAAGTTCCCGACTCCAGAAATTCTTCGAACCCAAAATCGGTTGCGACAACAAATTTTGCGTTACACCGTTTAATCCTAAATCCCTAATTTAAAATAAAATAATTAATAAGTAAAAGACTAAAACAAAATCAATACAAACTCTGCCAAGATAAGTCAGTGTAACAAGTTTATTTTATTCGAAATTTTGGGGTAATTCTCCTTATTTCATGAGAGTTTTTCGAATTGTTTTCATATTATAAAGTGCTAAAATACTGTATGTCTGTCAGTAAAAGAGCTCGGTATTTTTTACTCGTTTGATGATAATTAGCTGTATTATAAAACTTAAAGAATAAAATGGATGCAATAGGGGCTTGCACCTTTTTTTTTAAGTATTTTATATTCAAAACTAGCAACCCGCCCTGACTCCGCACAGGTAAAATTTGTACATTACATGGGGCAGCACGTTGAATTAAAGAGTAGTTACCTTGACTTCTAGCCCAAAGGTCGCTGGTTCTAATAATAAAAATATTTATTCATTAAATTTTTCGCACCACTAGATAATTTTTATGTCTCAAATACAATACACACCACAGACGCACGTATCGCTTCAGTGTAAAAAGTACGTGGCTATGTGTGTCACGCACATATGTATGATCAATCACAGTCACTCGGGTGTTTGACCCCAATCTGTCTGCCTTTTTAACAGACTTCAAAATAATTTATGATCGTACTAAACGAAAAAACTGACTTCACATGCCACGATAGTCAAAGTACTGGCTAGTTATAATCATGTCATCAAGGTATACAAAGGTCAAACTCAAAAGTCAAGTCAAAGCATTTTTATCCGTAAAAAATTGTGAAATAATGTACAAATATTATATTATATTATATACCTGTATTATATATAAAATATTATATTATATATTGTATTATATATATTATATATAATACAAATTTGCTTATATTGTTTATCTTCATATCTCCGATTGTCATATCTCGATAAAATTTTAATGGAACCAAACGGAGTATATCTCTCAAACAAAAAAATAATATTTCAAAGATATAAATAATTCCAGATATGCCGTAGACTTCGCGATAATGGTGAACCTCTTCGGCGCATGCGCCGTCTACATGATCATCATTGGGAAGACCATCAAGCAGGTGGTAGAAGGAGCTGCAGAGTTGGCAACAGAAGATTTAAGCAGCCTGAGGCTTTATATTGCAGCACTGCTCATACCTTGCTTGTTGATTGGCATGATCCTTTCCTTGAAATACCTTTCTCCATTTGCGTTACTGGCAAATTTTTGCATTGGTATATTTTATATTCGGTTTTTTTTTGTAGACACACAAGACACTGAACCACTAATGTAACTCTTGTGATTTTTAACCGACTTAAAAAAACTGGCCAAGTGTAAGTCGGACTCGCACTCGTAGGGTTCCGTAACACAGTTAAGTATTCCATAACTATGATTTTTCGCAACTACAAAATTAACTTTGTTTTTGATAGTGTTTGTATGAAAAACAAAGTTATACTTGCGGTCGCCATATCTCTAAAACTGCTGACTGTATCTCGTTCAAACCAATTTTCGTTGTTAGTTTTTATTAAGATCTACAGCATATATTTTTTTTAGATTTTTCACTCCCATACTTTAAAAGTTAGAGGGGGGGGGACACACATTTTACCACTTTAGACGCGCCTATCTTTCAAATGATTGACTTTGAGAAAAAACGATTTTAGGAACCTCAATGTAATTTTTGACCTATCCATAGACTCCCCACGCGTATAGGTTTGAAGAAAAATTTTTTTATGTTTCAGTCCATGTATGGGATGCCCCTCCTTAAACTTTATATTTATTATTTTTGGTATAAAAATCGGAAAGCGGTTCTCAGAATACATATACCTACTAAGTTTCAATTCTGTAGTCTTAACATTTTCGGAATAAAATGGCTGTGACATACGGACGGACAGACAGACAGACAGACCGACATGACGAATCTATAAGGGTTCCGTTTTTTTCCATTCGGCTACGGAACCCTAAAAAGGAGGTTTCTCAATTCAAAGTGGATAACTTTGTCGTTTATGAACCGATATTATTATTTTTTTGTTAAGGAGTTATCCTAGGTGTATTACTATGGTAATGATGAGGTCTGATAAGTATCTACAGAGATCTGGTGATAAACACCTCAAACTTGGTACTGAAAATTAATAGCGCGGCATTTGAAGTCGGTTTTTTAGGGTTCCGTAGCCGAATGACAAAAAACGGAACCCTTATAGATTCGCCATGTCTGTCTGTCTGTCTGTGTGTCTGTCTGTCCTCCGTATGTCACAGCCATTTTATTCCGAAACTATTAGGACTACAGCATTGAAACTTGGTAGGTAGATGTATTCTATAAACCGCTTTCCGATTTTTATACAAAAATAAAAAATATAAAAGTTTAAGGGGGGGCATTCCATACATGGAACTGGAACAAACAATTTTTTTTTTTCAAACCTATACGTGTGGGGTGTTTATGGATAGGTCTTTGAGAATGACATTGTGGTTTTTAAAATCATTTTTTCTCAAAGTCAATAATTTAGAAGATAGGCGCGTCTAAAGTGGTAAAATGTGTGTCCCCCCCCCCTCTAACTTCTAAAGTAAGGGAGTGAAAAACCTACAAAAAATATATTCTGTAGATCTCAATAAAAACTTTCAAAGAAAATTGGTTTGAACGAGATACAGTCAGCAGTTTTTGAGATATAGCGACCGCAAGTATAACTTTGTTTTTCTAAAATCATAGTTATAGAATACTCTACTGTGTTACGGAACCCTACGAGTGCGAGTCTGACTTGCACTTGGCCAGTTTTTTTAGTTTTAACGATCTAATGTTTGCTTATCTGTGCCTGTCTTGGTTGTTGATTGTCATTAATACTTGCAACTTTGGTCTCTAAATACTTAGGAATAAGATCATCATATTTATTACAAAACTAGATATGTTCATAAGGGTCAGAATACGAATACGTGAACGTTGTTTTTGTGACTTTTTCAATTGTTTATTTTATGATCCCAATGAGTACCGCTCTCTTCCAGATGTTTCGAGTACATTATTAGATCATCGTAACAGTAAAATTCTCATAATACAATCAACAATCAAACCCTATCTAAGCTATCCAGAAGAAAACAAACATAGGTACTTTTCATAAGAACACTATCACCGGTTCCTGATAAGGTTTCATATAGTTATTTGACATCTGTCGAATAAGTATCGATTTTATGGTACTTATGTTTTGTTTCTGTATCACCTCTAAACAAAGACAGATAATAATAAAATTGTAGTTTATGTAGCAGATAAGTTTCTAATAAACTACCAGATACTATCAAGGACCGGTGAAACTGACCTGTGTACTTATTATCTTGTTTGTTGTAGTGCTATGTGTGATATCCACGGTCTACTATGCTATGCAAGTGGCGCCACCTATCTCAGAGAGGCCAGCGTTTAATAATATTATTAGTTACATAGAATTCTGTGGGATTGTCGTGTTTAGTATGGAAGGAGTAGGCGTTGCACTTCCAGTCGAAAATACTATGGACGAACCACAAAAATTCTGTTTAGCTATTATAAGTGGTAATTTTTTGTTTTAAATATATTATAGAGGCAAGTCCTTGACCGTTATCTCACCTGATGTTAAGTGACGATGCGGTCTAAAATGTAATCGTGCATTTCTTATTTTTGACAGACAAGTACAACTATCTCATTTTATGTTAATTAAATGACGATGTAATCGTGCATTTCGTTTATAAATAGAAGACGCCATTTAGCTAAGCGCAGGACAAATGTCTTTAATATTGCTGGTATTGATGGCAATGAGACCGAGGCGTAGTACTTTAGTTTAATTCACATATTGCAACCTGCGGACCCTATCAAAAGTTCAATTCACCCTATTTCAAGCTGGCTAGAACATAACATCAGGGCGGAACTCGGCAAACCGATATCACGGCGAAGTGACACGTCTTTGTTCAATGGGTGCTAGAACCACGGATGAAGCCGTGGTCACCCATTCAGCATCACCGAAAGATTACGCGTAGGATTAAGGTCTAACTAAGCCCACGGATGCTAGAAACAATGACCCGTTCGTGGGCGTGGAAGATTACAACGCCCTCTACTAAGATTTGAATGTACCCTAACAGTCGTTTCATAAAGATTTTGACGAACGCATAGCTGTAGATTTTACCTAAGTAATGACAATGATGTGTTGGTTTGGATAACGCTATGCGTTCACGAACACTGAGTCCTTTTAGTAATGTTTATGAATACTAGGGTAAATAACTTTACAAGGTTTTGGTGAAATTTGTTATCACATTTATCGTTGTTGATAATTTTAAGTCAGTTATTTCGTCTCTTGTGCCAATATTTCCTACGACTGTCCTTGATAGTGAGTTCCCATTCTAGGCATAGCGTGCTACTATCCTCAACCGCATCATCACTGACCATGCAACATGTGAGATAGTGGCTATAACGCTAGCCTATAGGATTTAGAATATAAAAAAAAATTAAAGTTAACATTTTATAGTGTTCCATTGGGTATTAATGTAAGGCCCAAATTATTATTGTCATTTGGCCATTTTAGTCCAACTACACAGCGAAGGCTTCCCTCCCTCCATTCATATCGGTTTAAATCAATGTTTGGCCAATCCTTACACAAGGAGTCAAGTTCATCCCGCCATCTCCTTCTGGGTCTGCCACGACGTCGTTTAACGATTTGTGGTCTCCACTTTGTGTTGAAATCCACCGTGTAATGCCCAGTTCCATTTTAGGCTCCCAGCCTTTTTAACCGACTTCAAAAAAAGGAGGAGGTTTCTCAATTCGACCGTATATTTTTTTTTTTTTTTTTTTTTTTTTATGTTTGTTCGCGGATAACTTCGTCGTTTATGAACCGATTTCGATTATTCTTTTTTTGTTCGAAAGGAGATATCCCAAGTGTGGTACCATGGTAATTTTATCGAGGTATGATAAGTATCTCCAGAGATATTGAGATAAACATCTCAAAATTGGTACTGAAAATGAATATTTTTTTTATGTTTGTTCGCGGATAACTTCGTCGTTTATGAACCGATTTCGATTATTCTTTTTTTGTTCGAAAGGAGATATCCCAAGTGTGGTACCATGGTAATTTTATCGAGGTCTGATAAGTATCTCCAGAGATATTGAGATAAACAGCTCAAAATTGGTACTGAAAATGAATAGCGCGGCATTGAAGTCGGTTGTTTTTTAGTTTTTAAACGATATTATTACTTACATCAGTGATTTGTGTTTTGTGACGTAGTTTACTATTTCTAATGCAGTCTGATAATTTGACTCCTAGTATTCTCCATTCCATGCATGATGGTTCCATGGCTCGCTGGCAAACATTGAGTGCGGACTTCTGATGTTTTATCAAAGACTATGACTGAGGTTATAATGGGGAGGATTCAAACGTCGATGAGTTTCTTTTTAAGGGTGAAAGAGATGTTTCCTTTCATAAGGTATTTCATAGACCAATAGCTCCTCCGGGCGTTTTCGATGCGTCGTGTAACGTTTTGTCGCACTTGGAGATAAACTAATTGGGCCAAAAAACATGAGTACAATCATGAAGGTATCCTATCTCTACACCATCAACATCTATCTTACAATTCATGCTGTTTGTCATAAGCTTGGTCTTTAACATATTCATCTTCAGTCTGACCTCAAGACTTGCTTGCCTGAGATCTGTTGTCTTGGAACCTAAATCAATCGCTGAAGAAGAGTAGAGGACAATGTTGTCGGCGAAACGTAACTTTATTAACCGTCTATTGCCGATGAATATGCTTTTATCTGTTCAACAAGGTGCGAAAAGGTGCGATATGAACGCCTTTATTCAAGCTTATAAATAAACTAGAAGTGCCGCGCGGCTCCGCCCGCGTTAAAAACTTATTTCATTTACGTAAAACTTTTATTTTGTAAAAACCTTTCTATCGTAAAAGACAACAAAGAAGTAAAAGCCAAATCGGTTTAAACGTTGAACCCCCGTTTCATCCCCTTAAGGAGTGAATTTTGACAAATCCTTTCTTAGCGGATACCTGCTGTATGCCAAATTTCAGCGCAATCCAAAACAATATTGATTTCAGACTTTGTAACCCCACTTCACCCTTTTAGGGGTGGCATTTCGAAAAAGTCTGAAACACGTATTTACTTATTTATTTTTAAAAGCACTTGTGTGAAGTTTCGAGTAGAAAAAACTATCTAATCTTGTTTCTCTATACAAACTTTGAACCTCCATTTACTCCCCTTAAGAGGTGCATTTTAGAAAATCATTTCTCAAAGGGAACTTATGTCGTAATAACTATCTGCATGCCAAATTTCAGTGCAATACAAAACAATATTGATTTTCACACTTTGTTACCCCATTTCACCCTCTCAGGGGTTGAATTTCGAAAAAGCCTGAAACACGCTATCACTTATTTATTTACTGAAGCACTTGTGTGAAGTTTCGAATAGAAAAAACTATCTAATCTTGTTTCTCCATACAAACTTAGAACCCCCGTTTTATCCCCTTAAGGGGTGAATTTTATGAAATCATTTTTAGAGGGAACCAACGTCGTAATAACTATCTGCATGCCAAATTTCAGCGCAATCCGAAACAATATTGATTTTCAGACTTTGATACTCCATTTCACCCTTTTAGGGGTAGAATTTTGAAAAAGCCTGAAATACGTATTTACTTATTTTTTTTACTGAAGCACTTGTGTGAAGTTTCGAATAGAAAAGACTATCTAATCTTGTTTCTCCATACAAACCCCATTTTATCCCCAAAAGGGGTGCAGTTTAAAAAATCCTTTCTTAGTACACCTTTACGTACTAAGAAAAATATACCCTCCCAATTTCAAGTCTCTACGACCAGCGCTTTAGGCTGTGCGTTGTCTGTCAGTCAGTCAGTTTCTTATAGTTTCTTCAGATTCTTATAGTATAAGATATTATAACCTAATAATTATTTTCAGAGATGATTTTGGTGGGATCTATAGTAGCGACTACAGGATTCTTCGGATATTGGGGTTTTGGAGAAGACTGTAGGAGTCCAGTGACTCTCAACTTCCCCATGACTTTGTAAGTCAATTAGCAATCAGTCATAAAATAACATCCTATATACATTATGACAGAACTAAATCACGATTACGAAAAATAATGTAAAGTTACTCGTATCGTCTTCTAATTGTTTTAATATGTGAGATCTTAACTTTTGGAATTACTGGCATTTTCTAGCAGTCCAAAATTTCGTAGATCTCATACAGTGTCTCATAGAGTGTTTTTATCAGAATCTATATTTAAAAAAAACTGGCCAAGTGCAAGTCGGACTCGCACTCGTAGGGTTCCGTAACACAGTAGAGTATTCTATAACTATAAATTTGCGCAACCAAAAAATTAACATTGTTTTTCAATGTGTTTGTATGAAAAACAAAGTTATATTTGCTTTATCTCAAAAACTGCTGATTGTATCTCGTTCGAACCAATTTTCGTTGAAATTTTTTATTGAGATCTATAGAATATATGTTTTCTAGATTTTTCACTCCGTTACTTTAAACATTTTACCACTTTAGACGCGCCTATCTTTCCAATGATTGACTTTGAGAAAAAATTATTTTGCGAACCGCAATGTCATTTTTAAACACCTATCCATAGACATATCTATACATAGGTTTGAAGAAAAAAATTTTGAAGATTTTTTTTTGTTTCAGTTCCATGTATGGTAGGCTTAAACTTTTATATTTTTTATTTTTGTATACAAATCGGAAAGTGGTTCACAGAATACATGTACCTACTAAGTTTTAATTCTGTAGTTCTAATAGTTTCGGAATAAAATGGCTGTGACATACGGTCCGTCCGTATGTCACAGCCAGACAGACAGACATGATGAATCTATAAGGGTTTCGTTTTTTGCCATTCGGCTACGGAACCCTAAAAACAGAATCGATTAGCACCCCAAAAAAAAATTACATAGATACACACATACATAAAATCACGCCTTTTTCCTGTTGGGGTAGGCAGAGACTACTTCTTTCCACATGCTAAAAAAATTATTTGCATAAATTGCTATAATAATTGTAGACGTGTGGAGAGACGCGTTGCATTCGCGCTGTCATCCTTTGATCCGTGACAAAAAAACCGACACCAACACCAAACGGATATGTTATATGGTAAACGCATCGGCTGACGTTAAATACCTACCACAGACGTGCAAAATAAAACCCCCCTCTACACGTCGGCGAACGCTTCCATAGATACAATCTGCAGATGCATCCGTTGATGTGTAGAGAAGGCATTAACTGCGTAATGTTTAACTTTTGAACAAGGTATACAGGCTACGTAAATGCATTTTTTGAGCAAATGTGTATGAAAACATTTTGTTGTAGCTGCAACGAAAGTATTACCTCCCTTGGGCGTTTGCGTACATATCCATAACCAGCTAGGCTATTCTGTAAGCTATCTCGACAGCGGAATCCGCGGTGAGATTCGAATTCCGTACTACGAAATTCAATCGTATCACGTTCGTAATACGGTTGAATTTCGTAGTACGAAATTCAAATCTCACCGCGGATTCCGCTGTCGAGATAGCTTACAGAATAGCCTAGCAGTTCGTGTTCGATACGTGAAAAAGAAGGACGGGTAATTCACATTCTAGCGTTTGCGCACTTTTAAGGTTTCCGTGCCTCAAAAGGTAAAAAAGGAACCTTTGGTCCGTCTGTCTGTCTGTCTGTCTGTCTGTCCGTGTGTCACCACCGATTTTCTCTATCTATCTAAAGATAAGGACTTTTACAAGTTGAAATGTATACCAGATACTAAGGCCTATAGTCCCTTTTAGGTGTATAAAAATCAATGTCCTAAGTCAACACGATAAAAAGATATAAACAAATTTAGATTTCCGCGAAAACTTGTAAGTACCAAAATTTACCTTAATTTTCAACTTTTTTTTATTATTCGGAATTTTTCCTTTATTTATTCTATAAGACCTTGCTTATAACCAAAATTGACAATTCTAGATCAACCGGAAGTACCCTATAGGTTTTGAGTCGAAGACATATAGGGTACTTTCCGATGACCTAGAATCATGAAATTTGGCAAGAAGCAAGGTCTTGCAGCACAAATAAAATAAAAAAAACAAAAAATAAAAATAGTTGAAAATTAAAGGATGTCCATAGTATACGCCAATTATGATAGCCTCCGAGTTATATAACCGCTTATACAATTTAGAGGTCGAGCTTAATTGGTGCCTACCAACGTTGGTACGGAAGCCTCGGTGGGCGAGTCCAACTCGCCTTAGCCGGTTTTTTTTTAAATAGAGATAAGCAAGCGTTTGACCACTTTCTTAAAACATGTGTTCTCACACGAGTTAATGTGAAGTAAATATTAAGTTCCGGTGAATGTGTACGAGTGTAAAAAAAACGTGTAATATTAATAGACACGATATCTTGCGTTCTCAACAAAATCCTACTGAAAGCTGCAGTTTTTCAATAAATTCCACACATTTACTTGTCAATATGTAATTGTTTCAAGTGCCAATTTTATTGCAGGTACCCCACGATCCTGAAATGCGTAGTCGCTGCCGTGATTTATGTCACATTTGCCATCAACTTTTGGGCACCATTCAATCTGACGTGGCACTACATCTCGAAGAAGTTTTCAGAGTCAAAACTTATATTTTGGGAACGTGTCGTTCGAGCTGTCATCATTACTCTTATCTGCGTTATAGCCATTATATTCCCGAATATAGGCAATTTGATGGGACTGGTACGATTTTCAAGAATTTATGTTATTTAAGTTATTGGGATATAGTTAGACCGGACTGTCGCTAATTGATTCGTCAATTGCAGCCAGATGTTTGTCTAGCTCGATAGAATCAAGAAGAAGAATCAAAGCATTTATTCAGTATGTAGGCAGTATTTATATACGCACATGTACACGTCAAAATCGTAAATAATAAAATAAAACAAAACCAATTATCAAGTAAACATAGCAAAAGTAGAATTTTAACGCTTTAAATTAGAAAAATAAACAAAAGTAATGAACCATTCAGCTGTCATCCAATCGTTTACGTCAGAATATATATATATATAGATAGTTAGGCGTTAGTCAGTTCGCAAAGCGGGACTATCCCATGTTGCGCTTTGTGAATTGGCCTACGCATAGTCTTATTGTCGTCTTCAATCTTCAATGTCGACAAACACGATTGTAACAAAAAGTGTGTGTACAAAAACGATGGGAATTGCAACCAAGCGGACACTATACAGTATATTTCTAGGGCAGATAGAAAAACAGACAATAGCACCTTGTTTTACATATATTTACATCGATAAAAAACAACACGCATCCCTCTCCATTCATTTCTTCAACGCGTACCTATCAAACAAACCGTCTTCAACTTGCCACGCAGGAAGACTACCAACCTATATCCGTGCTATCTACCAGGAACGATTGACATACGTACTTTAAATTTTCTCGAATGTCATCACAACAAATTAGTTTCCCATGGAGCTTTATAGAAGATACTAGCTGTTACCCGCGGCTTGGCCCGCGTTATTTGTGTCTTTATGACCATTGAGGTCTAGATCGATGATCTCTTAGGCCAAGTCACCATAGATGACCCTCAAAGTCGAACTCAATATCCTCTATTGTTAAAGTCATTAATCATTTTGGTTAGGTATACGAAGTTGTGCTGTTTAAATGTTTGACTCAATACAACAGTTCCTGAAACATTTCTTACAAAGAAAATAAGGTGGATAGCTGCGCGAGCGTAGCGAGCGCTATTATTGGGCGAGTGAAAATTTTTTGCATGTGGCAATTAAAATACAAAAATGCTGAAATATTACCTACAAAGTAGATAAAACAAAAGTTTGCGCGAGCGTAGCGAGCGCGAAACTTTATACGTCCTTTTATGACCCTGACAGTTTTTATGACCTACTAAGACAAAACCGATGGCCCTAAGGTTAAACTTGATATCCACTTATTTTAAGGTAAAAAATTATTATGATTATTAAAGGTTGAACTGTTCCAAATATAACTCGTTTTGATGAATGTGGCTATTAAAATACAAAAGTTCCTGGAACGTTTCCTACAAAGAAGGTATAACAAATGCTTGCGCGACCAGAGCGAGCGCGAAAAATTTTTACGACTTTTTATGACCCTGTCAGTTTTTATGACCTACTAAGTTAACACTGATGACACAAAAGTTAAACTTGATATTCACTCATTTTAAGGTTATTAATCATTATGATTATTGAAGGTTGTACTGTTTCAATTTATAAACTCGTTTTGATGATGATGATTTTATTAAAATACAAAAAATGCTGAAATATTACCTGCAAAGTAGATAAAACAAATGTTTGCGCGAGCGTAGCGAGCAGTATTACTGCGCGAGCGTAGCAAGCGCTATCACTGCGCGAGGAAAGCGAGCGCGAAATTTTTTTACGACCTTTCATGACCCTGACAGTTTTTATGACCTGCTAAGTTAACACTGATGATAAATGTCTGCGCGAGCGCAGCGAGCGCTATTAATACGCGAGCGAAGCGAGCGCGAAAAATTTTACGTCTTTCTTGACCCTGACAGTTTTTATGACCTACTAAGTTAACACTGATGACACAAAAGTTAAACTTGATATTCACTTATTTTAAGGTTATTAATCATTATGATTATTGAAGGTTGTACTGTTTCAATTTATAGCTTCGTTTTGATGGATGTGGCTATTAAAATACAAAAAATGCTGAAATATTACCTGCAAAGTAGATAAAACAAATGTTTGCGCAAGCGTAGCGAGCAGTATAACTGCGCGAGCGTAGCAAGCGCTATCACTGCGCGAGCAAAGCGAGCGTGAAAAATGTTTACGACCTTTCATGACCCTGACAGTTTTTATGACCTGCTAAGTTAACACTGATGACAAATATCTGTGCGAGCGTAGCGAGCGCTATTAATGCGCGAGCGAAGCGAGCGCGAAAAAATTTTAATTTAAGACCCTGACAGTTTTTATGACTTACTAAGTCAAGCCCGATGACCCTAAGGTTATAAACTTGATATTCACTTATTATAAGGTATAAAATCATTATGATTATTGAAGGTTCTACTGTTTCAATTTATAAACTCGTTTTGATGCATGTGGCTATTAAAATACAAAAAATGCCGAAATATAACCTACAAAGTAGATAAAACAAAGGTTTGCGCGAGCGCAGCGAGCGCTATCAATGCGCGGGCGAAGCGAGCGCGACAATTTTTTACGACTTTTTATGACCCTGACAGTTTTTATGACCTACCTAAGTCAAGAACGATGACACTTAGGTTAAACTTGATATCCACTTATTTTAAGGTACAAAATCATTATGATTATTGAAGGTTGTTTGTTGTTCAATTCATAAACTCGATTTGATGCGTCTGTTTCAATTTATAAACTCGATTTGATGCATGTGGCTATTAAAATACAAAAAATGCTGAAATATTACCTACAAAGTAGATAAAACAAAGTTTTGCGCGAGCATAGCGAGCGCTATCAATGCGCGAGCGAAGCGAGTGCGAAAATTCTTACGTCATTTTATGACCTTGACAGTTTTTATGACCTGCTAATTCAACACCGATGACCCTAAGGTTAAACTTGATATCCACTTATTTTAATGTAAAAAATTAGTATGATTAATGAAATTTCTACTGTTCCAATTTATGACTCGTTTTGATGAATGTGGCCATTAAAATACAAAAATTGCTGAAATGTATGAATGAATGAATGAATGATAATTCTTTATTGTACACCAAAATTAAATAATAAAAATCTTAAAATACATTATACATTAGTACAATGGGCGGTCTTATCGCTCAAAGCGATCTCTTTCAGACAACCTTAGGACGGAGTGGACAGTACGAATATGTAAAGGCTAAGATGCACATTTAACAATTTTGAGATCATAAAATGAATAAACATCTATTTCAAAGTCATAAACATAAATATTTATTTCATAACATATATCTACATACATACAAATAAAACAAATATAAATAAATATGCATAATATATAAACATACATACACATACAAATATATAACAGTTTTAAGAAATACATGAGATAGCTTAATAATCATCAATACCGGTTTGTGTTAAGTAGAATTTTTTTAGTTTTTCTTTAAAAGTATACATTGAGGGAGCGTGTCGAATTGTAACAGGTAAGTCATTCCAAAGACGGATTGCCTGTATAATGAAAGAAGAATCATAGAAGATTGTCGAGTGAGCTGGCATATCTAACTCTAAAGTTTCAGATGACCTCAACGCCAGGGAATGATTGGAGCACAGGAAATTGAGCGAAATTGAATTGTTATCCTACAAAGTAGATATTACAAATGCTTGCGCGACCGGAGCGAGCGCTTTTACTGGGCGAGCGTAGTAAGCGCTATCACTGCGAGAGCGAGGCGAGCGCAAAAAATTTTTCCGACCTTTTATGACCCTGACAGTTTTTATGACCTACTCAGTTAACACTGATGACCCTAAGGTTAAACTTGATATCCACTTATTTTAAGGTAAAAATCATTATGATTATTGAAGGTTGTACTATTTCAATTTATAAACTCGTTTTGATGCATGTGGCTATTAAAATACAAAAAATGCTGAAATTTTACCTACAAAGTTGATTAAACAAAGTTTTGCGCGAGCATAGCGAGCGCTATCAATGCGCGAGCGAAGCGAGCTCGAAAATCTTAACGTCATTTTATGACCCTTACAGTTTTTATGACCTGCTTATTTAACACCGATGACCCTAAGGTTAAACTTGATATCCACTAATTTAAAGGTAAAAAATCATTATTATTATTGATAGTTGTACTGTTCCAATTTATGGCTCGTTTTGATTAATGTGGCTATTTAAATACAAAAGTTGCTGAAATATTACCTACAAAGTAGATCAAACAAATTATTGCGCGAGCGCAGCGAGCGCTTTGACTGCGCGAGCGATGTGAGCGCGAACATTTTTACGTTTTATGACCCTGACAGTTTTTATAACCTACTTAGTCAACACCGATGACCCTAACGTTAAATGTGGCTGGTAAAACACGAATGATTTTGAAATACTTCCCACAAAACAGATAAAACACGTTGGGCAAGCAAAGCCATCGCGTAAATTTTGATGACTTTTAATGACCCTGACAGTTGTATGGCCTAATTAAGGCACTTATTAAGTTGAGTCATTATAGATGAACCTAAGGTCAAACTTTTATGATTATGCAAACTCTATGTAAAGTTAACAAAAAATATAGGCACCCGCACTTTTCTGCCGAAAAAAAGTATTCTTTGCCCTTTTATGCCCTATTAAATGTCTTTGTACAAAATTTCATCAGAATCGGTCAAGCCGTTTGGCCGAAAAGAGGCCACACATTAACAAAATTCCATAATAAAAATATATACAACCTAAATTTCCACCCAAAAAAAAAGTATTCGTTGTCCTTCTGTCTTTTTGACTGTCTGTGCACAAAATTTCAGCTTAAATGGTTAATAATGGTGGTAATAAATGGTAAAAAACCCGTTTGACCGAGAGTAGGCCACACATTTACAAAGTTCACTTTAGAAATTCTGGACACCTGGACTCGGCTGCCAGAAAAAAAGTATCCTATCTGATTCTATGCAAAATGAACTGTAATATGTATAAAATTTCAGCTGAATCGGTCAAGCTGTTGAGCTGATAAGTGGCCACACATTCACAAAATTCAATTAAAAAAATCTAAACACTCAGACTCAATAGCCAAAAAAACAGTATCCGATATCCTTGAGGTCTTATATTCACAAAATTCAATTAAAAATACCTGGACTTCCTGACTCGACAGCCAGAAAAAAAGTATCCTATATCCTATTCTGCCCTATGACATGTATTCATACAAAATTTCACGCAAATCGGTCAAGCCGTTTATTCGAGAAGAAGTATAATATTAACAAAATTCAATTAAAAATATCTGGATCCCCTGACTCGATAGCCAAAAAAAAGTATTCTATATTTTATTCTGCCTTATGAACTGTCTCTATACAACATTTCAAGCAAATCGCTCAAGCCGTTTCTTCGAGAAGAGGTCTTATATTTACAAAATTCAATTGAAAATACCTGGACTTCCTGACTCGACAGCTAGAAAAAAAGTATCCTATATCCTATACTGCCCTATAACATGTATTCATACAAAATTTCAGGCAAATCGGTCAAGCCGTTTATTCGAGAAGAAGTCTTATATTAACAAAATTCAATTAAAAATATCTGGACCCCCTGACTCGATAGCCAAAAAAAAAGTATTCTATATTTTATTCTGCCTTATGATCTGTCTTTATACAACATTTCAAGCAAATTGGTCAAGCCGTTTCTTCGAGAAGAGGTCTTATATATATATATATATATTTACAAAATTCAATTGAAAATACCTGGACTTCCTGACTCGACAGCCAGAAAAAAAGTATCTTATATCCTATACTGTTCTATAACATGTATTCATACAAAATTTCAGGCAAATCGGTCAAGCCGTTTATTCGAGAAGAATTCTTATATTAACAAAATTCAATTAAAAATATCTGGACCCCCTGACTCGATAGCCAAAAAAAAAGTATTCTATATTTTATTCTGCCTTATGATCTGTCTTTATACATTATTTCAAGCAAATCGGTCAAGCCGTTTATTCGAGAAGAAGTATTATAATAACAAAATTCAATTAAAAATATCTGGACCCCCTGACTCGATAGCCAAAAAAAAAAGTATCCTATATCCTATTCTACTCTATGAACTGTCTTTGTCCAACATTTCAGGCAAATCGGTCAAGCCGTTTATTCGAGAAGAGGTCTTATATTTACTAAATTCTATTAAAAATATCTGGACCCCCTGACTCGATAGCCAGAAAAAAAGTATTCTGTATCCTATTCAGCCCTATGAATTGTCTTTGTACAACATGTCAGGTAAATCGTTTAAGCCGTTTATTCGAGAAGAGATCTTATAATTACGAAATTCAATTAAAAATATCTGGACTTCCTGACTTGACAGCCAGAAAAAAAGGATCTTATATCCTATACTGTTCTATGACATGTATTCATACAAAATTTCAGGCAAATCGGTCAAGCCGTTTATTCGAGAAGAAGTCTTATATTAACAAAATTCAATTAAAAATATCTGAACCCCCTGACTCGATAGCCAAAAAATAAGTATTCTATATTTTATTCTGCCTTATGATCTGTCTTTATACAACATTTCAAGCAAATCGGTCAAGCCGTTTATTCGAGAAGAAGTATTATAATAACAAAATTCAATTAAAAATATCTGGATCCATTGACTCGATAGCCAAAAAAAAAAGTATCCTATATCCTATTCTACTCTATGAACTGTCTTTGTCCAACATTTCAGGCAAATCGGTCAAGCCGTTTATTCGAGAAGAGGTCTTATATTTACTAAATTCTATTAAAAATATCTGGACCCCCTGACTCGATAGCCAGAAAAAAAGTATTCTGTATCCTATTCAGCCCTATGAATTGTCTTTGTACAACATGTCAGGTAAATCGTTTAAGCCGTTTATTCGAGAAGAGATCTTATATTTACGAAATTCAATTAAAAATATCTGGACCCCCTGACTCGATAGCCAAAAAAAAAGTATCCTATATTCTATTCTGCCTTATGAACTGTCTCTATACAACATTTCAGGCAAATCGGTCAAGCCGTTTATTCGAAAAGAGGTCCTTTAGTTACGAAATTGAATTAAAAATATCTAGACCTCCTGACTCGACAGCCAGAAAAAAAGTATCTTATATCCTATTCTGCCCTATGACATGTATTCATACAAAATTTCAGGCAAATCGGTCAAGCCGTTTATTCGAGAAGAAGTCTTATATTTACAAAATTCAATTAAAAATATCTGAACCCCCTGACTCGATAGCCAAAAGAAAAGTATCCTTTATCCTATTCTGCCCTATGTACTATCTTTGTACAAAATTTCAGCCAAATCGGTCAAGCCGTTTGACCGTGAAGAAGTCCCAAACAAACAAACAAACAAAGAAACAAATAAACAAACTGACTTTCGCATTTATAATATTGGTGTTGAGGTGTTGATAAACATACAGACACGGATCTAAAGGCGCGAGGCAAAACAAGAGGTTTTAAGTGATGACAGCGTTGGAAACAAACTCTCAATGACGGACTTTTCAGTCACAGAGGAGCACAAGTGTCTTTACGTGCTGTTCTCGACCCGTATAGCCAGCAAAGTAGACATTAACTGACTTTTGCGCATCTAAAGGTCAGACGTTTAGATCAGCAAAGGGAGTTATCAACACCAATCAACACCAATATTATAAATGCGAAAGTCAGTTTGTTTATTTGTTTGTTTGGGACTTCTTCACGGTCAAACGGCTTGACCGATTTGCCTGAAATTTTGTACAAAGATAGTACATAGGGTAGAATAGGATATAGGATACTTTTCTTTTGGCTATCGAGTCAGGTGGTCCAGATATTTTTAATTGAATTTTGTAAATATAAGACTTCTTCTCGAATAAACGGCTTGACCGATTTGCCTGAAATTTTGTATGAATACATGTCATAGGGCAGAATAGGATATAAGATACTTTTTTTCTGGCTGTCGAGTCAGGGGATCTAGATATTTTTAATTCAATTTCGTAACTAAAGGACCTCTTTTCGAATAAACGGCTTGACCGATTTGCCTGAAATGTTGTACAGAGACAGTTCATAAGGCAGAATAGAATATAGGATACTTTTTTTTTGGCTATCGAGTCAGGGGATCCAGATATTTTTAATTGAATTTCGTAAATATAAGATCTCTTCTCGAATAAACGGCTTAAACGATTAACCTGACATGTTGTACAAAGACAATTCATAGGGCTGAATAGGATACAGAATACTTTTTTTCTGGCTATCAAATCAGGGGGTCCAGATATTTTTAATAGAATTTAGTAAATATAAGACCTCTTCTCGAATAAACGGCTTGACCGATTTGCCTGAAATGTTGGACAAAGACAGTTCATAGAGTAGAATAGGATATAGGATACTTTTTTTTTGGCTATCGAGTCAGGGGGTCCAGATATTTTTAATTGAATTTTGTTAATATAATACTTCATCTCGAATAAACGTCTTGACCGATTTGCTTGAAATGTTGTAAAAAGACAGATCATAAGGCAGAATAAAATATAGAATACTTTTTTTTTGGCTATCGAGTCAGGGGGTCCAGATATTTTTAATTGAATATTGTTAATATAAGACTTCTTCTCGAATAAACGGCTTGACCGATTTGCCTGAAATTTTGTATGAATACATGTTATAGGGCAGTATAGGATATAGGATACTTTTTTTCTGGCTGTCGAGTCAGGAAGTCTAGGTATTTTCAATTGAATTTTGTAAATATAAGACCTCTTCTCGAAGAAACGGCTTGACCGATTTGCTTGAAATGTTGTATAGAGACAGTTCATAAGGCAGAATAATATATAGAATACTTTTTTTTGGCTATCGAGTCAGGGGGTCCAGATATTTTAATTGAATTTTGTTAATATAATACTTCTTCTCGAATAAACGGCTTGACCGATTTGCGTGAAATTTTGTATGAATACATGTCATAGGGCAGAATAGGATATAGGATACTTTTTTTCTGGCTGTCGAGTCAGGAAGTCCAGGTATTTTTAATTGAATTTTGTGAATATAAGACCTCTTTTCGAATAAACGGTTTGACCGATTTGCCTGAAATGTTGTATTAAGACAGTTTATAGAGCAGAATAGGATATCGGATACTGTTTTTTTGGCTATTGAGTCTGAGTGTTTAGATTTTTTTAATTGAATTTTGTGAATGTGTGGCCACTTATCAGCTCAACAGCTTGACCGATTCAGCTGAAATTTTATACATATTACAGTTCATTTTGCATAGAATCACATAGGATACTTTTTTTCTGGCAGCCGAGTCCAGGTGTCCAGAATTTTTTGACCGATTCAGCTGAAATTTTATACATATTACAGTTCATTTTGCATAGAATCACATAGGATACTTTCTTTCTGGCAGCTGAGTCCAGGTGTCCAGAATTTTTAAAGTGAACTTTGTAAATGTGTGGCCTACTCTCGGTCAAACGGGTTAACCATTTAAGCTGAAATTTTGTGCACAGACAGTCAAAAAGACAGAAGGACAACGAATACTTTTTTTTGGGTGGAAATTTAGGTTGTATATATTTTTATTATGGAATTTTGTTAATGTGTGGCCTCTTTTCGGCCAAACGGCTTGACCGATTCTGATGAAATTTTGTACAAAGACATTTAGTAGGGCATAAAAGGGCAAAGAATACTTTTTTTCGGCAGAAAAGTGCGGATGCCTATATTTTTTGTTAACTTTACATAGAGTTTGCATAATCATAAAAGTTTGACCTTAGGTTCATCTATAATGACTCAACTTAATAAGTGCCTTAATTAGGCCATAAAACTGACAGGGTCATTAAAAGTCATCAAAATTTACGCGATGGCTTTGCTTGCCCAACGTGTTTTATCTGCTTTGTGGGAAGTATTTCAAAAACATTCGTGTTTTACCAGCCACATTTAACGTTAGGGTCATCGGTGTTGACTTAGTAGGTTATAAAAACTGTCAGGGTCATAAAACGTAAAACTGTTCGCGCTCACATCGCTCGCGCAGTGAAAGCGCTCGCTGCGCTCGCGCAATAATTTGTTTGATCTACTTTGTAGGTAATATTTCAGCAACTTTTGTATTTTAATAGCCACATTAATCAAAACGAGCCATAAAATGGAACAGTACAACTATCAATAATCATAATGATTTTTTACCTTTAAATTAGTGGATATCAAGTTTAACCTTAGGGTCATCGGTGTTAAATAAGCAGGTCATAAAAACTGTCAGGGTCATAAAATGACGTTAAGATTTTCGAGCTCGCTTCGCTCGCGCATTGATAGCGCTCGCTATGCTCGCGCAAAACTTTGTTTAATCAACTTTGTAGGTAAAATTTCAGCATTTTTTGTATTTTAATAGCCACATGCATCAAAACGAGTTTATAAATTGAAATAGTACAACCTTCAATAATCATAATGATTTTTACCTTAAAATAAGTGGATATCAAGTTTAACCTTAGGGTCATCAGTGTTAACTGAGTAGGTCATAAAAACTGTCAGGGTTATAAAAGGTCGGAAAAAATTTTTTGCGCTCGCCTCGCTCTCGCAGTGATAGCGCTTACTACGCTCGCCCAGTAAAAGCGCTCGCTCCGGTCGCGCAAGCATTTGTAATATCTACTTTGTAGGATAACAATTCAATTTCGCTCAATTTCCTGTGCTCCAATCATTCCCTGGCGTTGAGGTCATCTGAAACTTTAGAGTTAGATATGCCAGCTCACTCGACAATCTTCTATGATTCTTCTTTCATTATACAGGCAATCCGTCTTTGGAATGACTTACCTGTTACAATTCGACACGCTCCCTCAATTTATACTTTTAAAGAAAAACTAAAAATATTCTACTTAACACAAACCGGTATTGATGATTATTAAGCTATCTCATGTATTTCTTAAAACTGTTATATATTTGTATGTGTATGTATGTTTATATATTATGCATATTTATTTATATTTGTTTTATTTGTATGTATGTAGATATATGTTATGAAATAAATATTTATGTTTATGACTTTGAAATAGATGTTTATTCATTTTATGATCTCAAAATTGTTAAATGTGCACCTTAGCCCTTTACATATTCGTACTGTCCACTCCGTCCTAAGGTTGTCTGGAAGAGATCGCTTTGAGCGATAAGACCGCCCATTGTACTAATGTATAATGTATTTTAAGATGTTTATTATTTAATTTTGGTGTACAATAAAGAATTATCATTCATTCATTCATTCATACATTTCAGCAATTTTTGTATTTTAATGGCCACATTCATCAAAACGAGTCATAAATTGGAACAGTAGAAATTTCATTAATCATACTAATTTTTTACATTAAAATAAGTGGATATCAAGTTTAACCTTAGGGTCATCGGTGTTGAATTAGCAGGTCATAAAAACTGTCAAGGTCATAAAATGACGTAAGAATTTTCGCACTCGCTTCGCTCGCGCATTGATAGCGCTCGCTATGCTCGCGCAAAACTTTGTTTTATCTACTTTGTAGGTAATATTTCAGCATTTTTTGTATTTTAATAGCCACATGCATCAAATCGAGTTTATAAATTGAAACAGACGCATCAAATCGAGTTTATGAATTGAACAACAAACAACCTTCAATAATCATAATGATTTTGTACCTTAAAATAAGTGGATATCAAGTTTAACCTAAGTGTCATCGTTCTTGACTTAGGTAGGTCATAAAAACTGTCAGGGTCATAAAAAGTCGTAAAAAATTGTCGCGCTCGCTTCGCCCGCGCATTGATAGCGCTCGCTGCGCTCGCGCAAACCTTTGTTTTATCTACTTTGTAGGTTATATTTCGGCATTTTTTGTATTTTAATAGCCACATGCATCAAAACGAGTTTATAAATTGAAACAGTAGAACCTTCAATAATCATAATTATTTTTTACCTTATAATAAGTGAATATCAAGTTTATAACCTTAGGGTCATCGGTCTTGACTTAGTAAGTCATAAAAACTGTCAGGGTCTTAAAAAGACGTAAAATTTTTTCGCGCTCGCTGCGCTCGCACAGACATTTGTCATCAGTGTTAACTTAGCAGGTCATAAAAACTGTCAGGGTCATGAAAGGTCGTAAAAATTTTTCACGCTCGCTTTGCTCGCGCAGTGATAGCGCTTGCTACGCTCGCGCAGTAATACTGCTCGCTACGCTTGCGCAAACATTTGTTTTATCTACTTTGCAGGTAATATTTCAGCATTTTTTGTATTTTAATAGCCACACCCATCAAAACGAAGCTATAAATTGAAACAGTACAACCTTCAATAATCATAATGATTAATAACCTTAAAATAAGTGAATATCAAGTTTAACTTTTGTGTCATCAGTGTTAACTTAGTAGGTCATAAAAACTGTCAGGGTCAAGAAAGACGTAAAATTTTTTCGCGCTCGCTGCGCTCGCGCAAACATTTATCATCAGTGTTAACTTAGCAGGTCATAAAAACTGTCAGGGTCATGAAAGGTCGTAAAAAAATTTCGCGCTCGCTTTCCTCGCGCAGTGATAGCGCTTGCTACGCTCGCGCAGTAATACTGCTCGCTACGAATCAAGAAGAATCAAGAATCAAAGCATTTATTCAGTATGTAGGCAGTATAAATATACGCACATATACACGTCAAAATCATAAATCATAAAATAAATCATAACCAATTATCAAGTAAACATAGCAAAAGCAGAATTTAACGCTTTGAATTAGAAAAAAAAAGTAATGAACCATTCAGCTGTCATCCAATCGTTTACGTCAGAATATTTAAAAAAAATTAAAGTAGGTTAAAACCAACCATACATGTAAGTGTGTGTTTCAGTACTTCAGACAATTTTTATATAAAAAAAATAAAAAAGTGAAATAGTGAAACACAACATAGAGAAACGCATACCGATCACAGTACATATCATGATCCAAATGGAACTGATAGTCCGTCTGTCAGCTGCATAATATTGTTTAAATAAAAATAAAAATGGCAAGCCTAGAAAGAAAATCTGCGGACAAAAGGGGAAAACTGAATGGCTGTTGAATCTACCGGTGTTTCGGAAATACTCCCATCAGAGAAGAAACACCAAGAAACTCTATGGGGCTTGTCTTGTCATTTTATCTTTTTTTTTTTTTAATTAATTGTACATGTCAGCTTTAAAATTTTAACAATATATTATTAATTATAATACAATTTATATTTGTTCTTGGAACTTGGGGCATTCAGGCCATGCATTTTTGTCATCCATATAGTCACCTATTGTATAGTATGATTTTTTCATCAAATTGGATTTTACATAGATTTTAAATTTGCTCATAGGCAATTGATCAATATCTTTAGGTAGCTTATTGTAAAAGCGTACACAGTTCCCCATGAATGAACCACTAACTTTCTGCAGTCTGAAATTAGGTATAATTAATCTATTTTTATGTCTTGTATTAAAATTATGTACATCAGACCTTTTCTTATAATCATTTATATTCTTGCGTATGAACAAAATATTTTCATAAATGTATTGACATGCCACTGTTAGAATTTTAATTTCCTTAAATTTTTCACGAAGTGAATCTCGCGACCTCATACTATATATAGAGCGAATAGCTCGTTTCTGCAAAACAAATATTGATTGGATTTCAGCGGCTTTCCCCCACAATAAAATGCCATAAGACATTATACTGTGGAAGTAGCTGAAATAGACCAATCTTGCAGTGGCTTCGTCCGTTAAAAATCTAATTTTACGTACTGCGTATGCAGCGGAGCTTAACCTACCTGCTAGAACCGATATTTGAGAACCCCATTGAAGCTTTGAATCCAGGGTGATGCCCAAGAATGTTGTGGATTCAACAAGTTCTAATGGTTCATCATTTATTAATATACTTCTATTTAGGATACCCTTTTTTACATTTGGTAGAGAGAAATTAATACATTTAGTTTTTTTTGCGTTTAACAATAAGTTATTGGTTGTAAACCAATTCAGAACCTGTGTTATTGATTTGTGTACATCGTCAAAGTTAGGTGTAGTCCTATCTATTTTGAATATCAAGGAAGTATCATCTGCGAACAAAACAATATCACATAGGTTCTGTACGAATGACGGTAAATCATTGATATAAACTAGAAATAAAAAAGGTCCTAGGATCGATCCCTGCGGGACTCCCATTTTTATGAGGGATCCAGATGACCTGACGCCATTGACTTCAACCATCTGTGTTCTGTTACAGAGGTATGATGATACCAGATCAAGTGCCTTACCTTCAACACCGTAGTATTTTAATTTGTAAATTAGTGTTTCATGACAGACACAATCAAATGCTTTTGATAGGTCACAGAACACGCCAATAGCATCTTCCCATGCATCAAATATATGTTTAAGAAGACCTATTCCTGCATCAGTAGTAGAACGCCCTTTAGTAAATCCAAATTGTTTGCTATTTAAAAGATCATTCATGTTAAAATGTGTTAAAAGCTGGTCTAATATTACTTTTTCAAAAATTTTACTCAATGCCGGTAGTATAGAGATTGGTCTATAGTTAGATGGATCATTTTTGTTTACTGATTTGAATAAAGGAATCAATTTACTTTTTTTCATCAAATCCGGGAAGATGCGCTCGCGCAAACATTTGTTTTATCTACTTTGCAGGTAATATTTCAGCATTTTTTGTATTTTAATAGCCACATGCATCAAAACGAGTTTATAAATTGAAACAGTACAACCTTCAATAATCATAATGATTAATAACCTTAAAATGAGTGAATATCAAGTTTAACTTTTGTGTCATCAGTGTTAACTTAGTAGGTCATAAAAACTGACAGGGTCATAAAAAATCGTAAAAATTTTTCGCGCTCGCTACGCTCGCGCAGTAATAGCGCTCGCTCTGGTCGCGCAAGCATTTGTTATATCTTCTTTGTAGGAAACATTCCAGGAACTTTTGTATTTTAATAGCCACATTCATCAAAACGAGTTATATTTGGAACAGTTCAACCTTTAATAATCATAATAATTTTTTACCTTAAAATAAGTGGATATCAAGTTTAACCTTAGGGCCATCGGTTTTGTCTTAGTAGGTCATAAAAACTGTCAGGGTCATAAAAGGACGTATAAAGTTTCGCGCTCGCTACGCTCGCGCAAACTTTTGTTTTATCTACTTTGTAGGTAATATTTCAGCATTTTTGTATTTTAATTGCCACATGCATCAAAACGAGTTTATAAATTGAAACAGTACAACCTTAAATAATCATAATGATTTTTTACCTTAAAATAAGTGGATATCAAGTTTAACCTTAGGGTCATCGGTCTTGACTTAGTAGGTCATAAAAACTGTCGGGATCATAAAATGACGTACAAATTTTTCGCGCTCGCTTCGCTCGCGCATTAATAGCGCTCGCTGCGCTCGCGCATTAATAGCGCTCGCTGCGCTCGCGCAAACATTTGTTTTATCTACTTTGCAGGTAATATTTCAACATTTTTGTATTTTAATTGCCACATGCATCAAAACGAGTTTATAAATTGAAACAGTACAACCTTCAATAATCATAATATATATTAACCTTTAAATAGGTGGATATCAAGTTTAACCTTTGTGTCATCGGTGTTGACTTAGTAGGTCATAAAAACTGTCAGGGTCATAAAAAGTCGTAAAAAATTTTCGCGCTCGCTTCGCTCGCGCAGTGATAGGGCTTGCTACTCTCTCACAGTAATAGCACTCGCTCCGTTCGCGCAAGCATTTGTTATATCTACTTTGTAGGGAACATTTCAGCAACTTTTGTATTTTAATAGCCACATCCATCAAAACGAGTCATAAATTGAAACAGTACAACCTTCAATAATCATAATGACCTTGGTTAGGTTTACCAAGTACCAAGTAATGATTACTGATTTTAACAATAGACGATATCGAGTTCGTCCTAAGAGTCATCTATATTGACTTGATTATTTGGTCATTAAACTGTCAGGGTTATAAAAAGTCATAAAAAATTTTCACTCGCCCAATAATAGCGCTCGCTACGCTCGCGCAGCTATCCACCTTATTTTCTTTGTAAGAAATGTTTCAGGAACTGTTGTATTGAGTCAAACATTTAAACAGCACAACTTCGTATACCTAACCAAAATGATTAATGACTTCAACAATAGAGGATATTGAGTTCGACTTTGAGGGTCATCTATGGTGACTTGGCCTAAGAGATCATCGATCTAGACCTCAATGGTCATAAAGACACAAATAACGCGGGCCAAGCCGCGGGTAACAGCTAGTACAACCATAAATGTCAATATTTGATTTAAGCCTGCCCCAGAAACAGTATTTAGACGTATTTTCTGCTGTTGCAGCTCGGAGCATTCTGCGTGTCGTGCTTGGCTTTCGTCTACCCACCTATAATGGATATAGTTGTGAAGTGGGAAAATCCTGGCATGGGAACAATGAAATGGATCCTTTGGAAGGATGTTCTCTTGATATTGTTCGGCATTTTGCTCTTTGTCTCTGGAACATATTTTAATGCCATAGCCTTGGTGAAAAATGCGTGATATAATATTTTGTACTACCTAAAGGGCGAGAGTTGATTTGAGTTTTTTTGCTAGTTGTTTTTCTAGTAACCGTATCAGTAAAATATGTTTGGAGATAATTTGTTTCTTTTGCTATGTTAATTTTACTAATTGGTTAGGTTTGACTCCACGGCGAAAAGGAGGGAAGCTGTGTGTTAACAATAGAATCTTTATGCTTCGTGATAGCCTTGGTGAAAAATGCGTGATATAATATTTTGTACTACCTAAAGGGCGAGAGTTGATTTGAGTTTTTTTGCTAGTTGTTTTTCTAGTAACCGTATCAATAAAATATGTTTGGAGATAATTTGTTTCTTTTGCTATGTTAATTTTACTAATTGGTTAGGTTTGACTCCACGGCGAAAAGGAGGGAAGCTGTGTGTTAACAATAGAATCTTTATGCTTCGTGATTTGATAACGTGAATGACAACGTAAAACTTATCGGTTGATGCACATTTGCACAACCAATGGACAACCGTTGGAATTCCATTCCCTTTAATCTTTTAATAAGTCGAAAAAAATAGCAAAGTAAGGCACGAGTAATTTAGGCTCCCGAAAATGGATCTCTGGCGTATAAAAGTATCTTTTAGGGTAATCATAATCAAGTGTTTATTTGCAAGAATACAGTATAACATTTAGTTTCTTAAAAATATGGTTTGTGCAAGTATTCTACCTGCAAGCAGACAAGGCAATATTAATGGTATAGTTGAAATTATTGTATAATATAACATTCAAATTTATCTATAGATACATAATAGTATGTGTCTATAGATACATTTAAAAACAAATCAGCGTCTAATACATAAGCTATTTAATCACATTTTTAGGGTTCCGTAGCCGAATCGCAAAAAACGGAACCCTTATAGATTCGTCATGTCTGTCTGTCTGTCCGTCCATATGTCACAGCCATTTTATTCCGAAACTGTTAAGACTACAGAATTGAAACTTGGTAGGTAGATGTATTCTGTGAACCTCTTTCTGATTTTTATACAAAAATAAAAAATATAAAAGTTTGAGGGGGGGCATCCCATACATGGAACTGAAACAAAAAAAAAATTCTTCAAACCTATATGTGTGGGGTGGGTGTCTATGGATAGGTCTTCAAAAATGACATTGAGATTTTTAAATCACTTTTTCTCAAAGTCAATCATTTAAAAGATAGGCGCGTCTAAAGTGGTAAAATGTGTGTCCCCCCTAACTTTAAAACCCCTCTAACTTTTAAAGTATGGGAGTGAAAAATCTAAAAAAAATATATGCTATAGATCTCAATAAAAACTAACAACAAAAATTGGTTTGAACGAGATACAGTCAGCAGTTTTAGAGATATGGCGACCGCAAAGATGACTTTGTTTTTCATACAAACACTATGAAAAACAAAGTTAATTTTGTAGTTGCGAAAAATCATAGTTATGGAATACTTAACTGTGTTACGGAACCCTACGAGTGCGAGTCCGACTTGCACTTGGCCTGTTTATTATTTTAACAAAAGTCAATTAATTCTCTTATGTCATAGACTTATTATTATATTATATTATATTATTATTATTCTTATTATAATTCTTTGAAGCCAGTCACATAATGTTTTATACGATTTACTAGCTGTGCCCGCGACTTCGTCCGCGTGGAATAGTATCTTTGGGTAGTATTAACTAATAACAGGCCTCCCTCACTCGCCCATGCATACATGCAGCTATAGAAAAAACCAATAGAGATCTAAATCGAATATCTGACTGGAGCTGTTCGTATGGTGTCCAAATCAATCAAACAAAAACGCAAATCCAGGTCCCTCATAGCTACTGCGATTTATACCTAAACTTTCGTCAACTCCGGCGATACTAGATAGTAGCACTGGCAGATGCCAGTCGGTTGTCACTGCTCACGCGCGCGCAACGTATATTATTATTCAAATGACGGGATAACTGCGCATTCGTATTTTACATAAGAAACTTTTTAAGTTTTTCATAGTCAATTTGCGGGGTTGACAAAAAACAAGCACTATATATTTATTTTTTGCTAACGATACTAAAATGACAAAACGGCGTAAAATTCACTTTCTCGAATTCAAATTCGACTCTAAAGGTTAAACCGCACTAAGCGACACTTCACAGCAGCGGCGCGACGCGACACGTAGCGACACTTTTAGGTATACCGCACTTGAACTGCAGTGCCGCGACAGTTTGCAGCACGGAGAATAGACTCTATCTGTCATTATCCGTGGTTAACGTAGTATTATATTCTCTTTGTCCGTGGTTTGCAGCAAATGTTGTCTGTCAGTCGTTCGGCAATTTCTGATGAAGATGGAAGAAACTGATTTGAACGTTATTATAATGTACGTAAATTAACGTAACGAAATAATGAACGTATATACAACGTTATACAGACTAATACAATTAATTTATCTTCGTCGAAAGCCATTTTAAACTTAAGGCTGTACACACTCAATCTCGATCGCGATCACAGAGTTCTGATCGCGGATCATAGGTCACGGATCACGCCACAACATTACACGTTCAATCTTGATTTCTTCAGTCCGTGTATCGTAACCGCCGCGACAACACCTATAACTTAGTACTTTTTAGGGTTCCGTACCTCAAAAGGTAAAAAAGGAACCCTTATAAGATCACTTTCTTGTCCGTATGTCTGTCTGTCTGTCCGTCTGTCTGTCCGTCTGTCTGTCCGTCTGTCTGTCCGTCTGTCTGTCCGTCTGTCTGTCCGTCTGTCTGTCCGTCTGTCTGTCCGTCTGTCTGTCCGTCTGTCTGTCCGTCTGTCTGTCCGTCTGTCTGTCCGTCTGTCTGTCCGTCTGTCTGTCCGTCTGTCTGTCCGTGTGTCACCACTGATTTTCTCAGGAACGGGTGGACCTAGCAAGTTGAAATTTATACCTGATACTGAAGTCTATAGTCCTTATTGGGTGTCTTAAAACCAAGGTTTTGATTCAACACAATAAAAAGATATGGTCCAATTTAGATTTTCGCGAAAACTTGTTAGTACCAACATGTACCTTAATTTTCAAAATTTTTTTATTTTTCGGAATTTTCACTTTACTTGTGCTGTAAGACCTTGCTTTTGACCAAAATTGACAATTCTAGGTCAACCGGAAGTACCCTGTAGGTTTTGGGTCGAAAACCTAAAGGGTACTTCCCGTTGACCTAGAATCATGAAATTTGGCAAGAAGCACGGTCTTACAGCACAAATTAAGGAAAAAAATAAGAAAAGTTGAAAATTAAAGGGTGCTCCCATACATACATAGTAAACGCCAATTAAGGTAGACCTCTGAGTTATATGAGCGCTGATACAATTTAGAGGTCTAGCTTACTTGGTACATACCAACGTTGGTACGGAAGCCTCGGTGGGCGAGTTCAACTTGACTTGGCCGGTTTTTGTTAATATGTAAAAAGTACTCTGTGGTGCATGGGTGCCAGATAAGGCGAATTATCGCCATTTAGGCTACCTTAAGGGGTCAAATGGCGACCAAAAAATCCAATCGGTTACCAGTAGCCATTTAGGTTACCTAGAAATATAAGAATAGGCCATTTGGGCTACTTGAGGATTCCTCAAATGTATTATATTATTTCTTTATAGTTGTAGTATATATGCAATATAAAAAAGTATAAAGACACTGGTTTACCTTATTATTACCTACCCTAACATCTTTGTGTTAACGTTCACTTAGTTGGTGTTAGAAGTTCGTTAAGTATTCGTTAGATGGCGCTGTAGTAAATAAGCATATTTTGTATTGACACGGTATTCATATACATCGATGTTAAAACTACATGTACTTAATTTTTCCGGCAAATTTTGTTCAATAGGAACCCTACGTGTGCGAGTCCGACTCGCACTTGGCCAGTTTTTACATATTAAAAAGTACTCTGTTGTAGGATGGTTATAGGTGTTGTCGGGGCGGTTACGATTCACGGACTGAAGAAATCAAGATTGAACGTGTAATGTTGACGCGTGATCCCGTGATCCGTGCTCGCGATCAGAACTCTGTGATTGCGATCGAGATTGAGTGTGTACGGGCTGCCTAACTTCTCGTAATACGAACCAAACACTTGAATAAAATGAAGTGTCGCGTCGCTTGCTATACCGCACTAACGGCAGCGGAACTGCACGACGCGACACGGCGCGTCAGATTTGATGAGTTGGTCAACTTTGTCGCGCAGTGTCGCGGCGTGTAGTTCCGCTGCAGCGTAGTGCGATATACCTCATACAATTTCTTACAAAGAATATTTTGTCGCTATGTGTCGCGTCGCGCCGCTGCAGTGAAGTGTCGCTTAGTGCGGTCTAGCCTTTAGTTAGGAATTTTGATGTTATTTTGTGAGGTAAATAAAAAGAATTCGTAAACTTTTTTTTATTTTATTGAGTCAACCCTTTACTGTATCAGGCACGCACCGGTACATCGCGCGCTGAACGAAGTAATAACAACGCTAGGTCGAGCGGCTTAGACACATTTTTGCTTGTATTGTCTGAAATAAACGTTAGTATTGTGTTTTTGTATGGGAGTGAAGTATCTGTAACATAGTAACTATTATATAATCTGTGCTAATAAGACACATACGTATCCCAACTACACCGCACCGTACCACGCAACGCTAATCCCTCTTCCCCCTCCCCTCACTTATCCTCCCCTCCCCCTTCTCTTCACTTCCACCTCCCTTCCCTCTCCCCCACTTCCCCCTCCCACCCACTTGCCTCTCCAGATACCTCTCCACTCCACGTACCGTAAAAATGACGATACTTCCATACAACTTTCATCCCCCCTTTCAACCCCTCACAACCCTTTTTTCGTATTAAAAGTAGACTGTGTCCTATCTCAAGCTCTAGACTATCGGTGAACTAAATTACATTTAAATCGGTTCAGTAGAAACATTCACATGAACCTCACATATTTCCATACAAACTTTCATCCCCTATTGTTATTTTACACCCTTGAGGGTAAAACTTTTACAAACTTTGAATGTTATATTTATTTATACAGACAGACAGATAGAGTTACTTTCTCATTTATAATATTAGTAAGGATTACCTTCCAACAACTTAATATTGTCAGGGATCACAAATTACATACTTGTATTAGCTGGCCCGGCGAACTTTTTACCACCTAACAGACAATGAATGCCGTGTTACCTTTTAGATGAATTTAATTTAGACTTTTATGAACGTAATACAGTGAATACAAAAGAGATATTAAGTTTAGTAATCAACCGACTTCCAATAAGTATCTCCAGAGATATGACGCCTGATATCTGGCACGGGTATTTGAGTATTTGTTCAAAGTTTGCTCAAAGTTTGAACAAAGTTTGGCACTTTGCCATTTGGTATCGGTTTTTGAGCGCACATCAAAGCGTTCAAAGTTCGAAACTGCAAAAAGTGTTGTTTGCAAAGTATGTGTGGCAGGTACCGCAAATAAGTGCTCAAATATGTGACAAAGTATGTGACAAAGTCTTTGTCAAACATTTGTTTGTGTCTGGCGCCGGCTTAAGAAGCATACATTTCTTAACGCACACATATTTGAAAATCAATAAATATGTAAAACAATTGTCATTACCACAGACCTGCTACATATTAAACCTGATCACGTACACCGGCCCCCATGACCGACCTTGAACGGAGTTTGTCCCTTTCTTTTGTATGGACAACTTATATATATACCATACATATGGTATAGAACATAATATATGGGACTAGCAGGTTGTTGGACAAGGACACACTCCCACCCTGGTGTCTCTCAATTGGGCCGTTTTGTTCTACAAAGCAATTACAACCTTAATGTTAAAGCATACGGATTAAATTGAATTTGTCAAAACATCTGCAGTGCACCATCCTTTTTATTACGTCTATGGTTTCTTACTTTCCGAAATATCCTGGGGTACCGTTCTGGATAGCAATAACGTTTATAATGCCACTACATCTTTTTATAACATTATATACAGTCTGTTTGACCAATGCACTCCTAAAAAGCATCGTAATGTCAAATCATGTAAGCGATATCCCGTTTGGTTTACGAAACGTATAATTGATGACATTAAACAAAAATCAAAATTACACGCAACTTGGAAACAAACTAACTGTAAAAAAATATACCAATTGTTTTCAGAAATGAGGGAAAACCTCAAACGGCGTATTGCATCTTCCTATGACTCCCACATGGAACTTATCGAAGGAAACATTAAATCTTGTCCTCATGAGTTCTGGAGACACATATCCAGCTTACGCAAGAAAGGTGGATTTGAGCCCCAAGTAAATTACGAAGGAAAAACTGTTTCAGGTGTAGAGGCAGCAGAAGCTTTTGCTGACTATTTTTCTAGTGTATTTCAGCCCGACATACCAAGCTTGGATATAGTTGAGGCGTACAGCTCTGACACTAGCAGCAATAGTAACTATGTGGATATCGGCTCTGTTGACCCCTGCGATGTATTGTACGGCATCAACAAACTGAAACCAAATAGCTCCATAGGCCCAGATAGCGTTCCGTCTATTGTCTTGAAACAGGCAAAGCATTCCATGTGTGTGCCCTTATGTCACATATTCAATTTGGCACTTGAAACCGGCCTATACCCTTCTCAATGGAAATTATCCAGAGTGAGCCCGATCCCAAAGAGTGCTAAGAAGAATAATGTTGAGGAGTACCGTCCAATTGCAGTGTTATCGTCTCCAGCAAAGGTATTTGAGAACATACTCCACAAATTTATTTATGCACAGGTTGAGCAAATACCTTTGCAACGAGCAGCATGGCTTCAGACCCAAGAGATCTGTGGAGACCAACTTGTTAACACTTGTTGAATTTATCTCAGCTAGGCTTGATAGAGGCTCCCAGGTTGACGTGCTCTACTTTGATTTTCGGAAGGCATTTGATAGGGTCAATAACGACATACTGTTGGCAAAATTGAGTGTTATTGGATTTACTCCAAAACTTCTCCGATTGCTTGCAGACTATCTTCGTGACCGTCAGCAGTTTGTCAGGCTCGGTTTATATGAGTCTAGTCCTTATCACACGCGTTCTGGAGTAAGTCAGGGATCAATACTGGGTCCTCTATTATTTCTGCTGATGGTAAATGACCTACCAACGGTTTTAAGACATTCTAGATGCTTACTTTATGCTGATGACCTCAAGCTGTTCACCGAGGTCAAAAGTGAGACCAATTGCTTGATGTTGCAACGAGATGTTGACGCGGTATATCAATGGAGTCTGAGAAACGGGATGGAATTCAACGCCTCAAAATGCTACGCAGCAACTTTTGGTCGATTACGGCACCCAATAAACTATGATTATACAATTGATAATACTAGTATCACACGTTCTTGTACAATGAAGGACCTGGGAGTCGTTTTCGACCGGAAGTTAACTTTTCACGACCATATAGTTGCGTTAGCAAAAGATTCATTCCGGCGCTTGGGTTTCATCCTCAGGAATGCAAAAGATTTCCAGAACCAACGCGTTATACGTCTCATCTTTGAAGCCTTGGTGCGCAGTAAACTCGAGAGCGCTATGAGTGTGTGGCATCCTCACGAAAGCAAATACTCACTTATGCTTGAAAAGGTACAAAAAGCCTTCCTGAGGTACCTATATAAGCGCGTCAATGGGTATTATCCTTTCATGTATCCCACAAAATTTCTACTGGGATCACTGGGATATAACTCATTGGAGGTCAGACGACAGAGGCACCAGCTATTAGTTATGTGCAAAATTTTAAAAGGGTCAATTGATGCTCCCGATCTACATAACGATTTATGTCATATTTTTGTGCCTGACAAATACCGCCGCAGTAGACGTCACAACTTGTTTGCCGTCCCTAGTTGCCGCACCGTGGCACGCTCTAAATCACCCATTCCGCGCTCCCTCGCATCTTTAAACGCCCTGCTTTCCGCCGACACTGACTGTGATCTGTTCGACGATGGATGGCCGAAGATAATGTTGAATTGCCTGGAGTTCTGTGAGAACGATGCCTGAAAGTATGACTATTTAAATTTCTTAATTGACTGTGTATTTAAAAAAAAAATTGATATTTTTATTTGTATGACATTTAATTTTTTTTTTTTTTTTTTTTTTTTTGACATTTTAATTGACATTTTCTGATGTTTATATAATTTTTTAACTTTTGTGTAATAATGTAATAATGATTAAGATTAATGTAATTGGTATGATACCGTTTTAATCGAATAAATAAATAAATAATAAATGGTCATTACTGATAGTATTTGACATTATTAAAATCTAAAATGTACATGACTTGAATTCACAAAACCTCGAAAACTTAAAGAATTTTTATACCTGACACTGGCTAAATACACTAATCGTGTGGAGCCATAATTAATTAAACATAAAAAAGCGATAATCCGCCCCCGTACAAGATGATTGAATGAACGAAATGAACTAAATGACGGGAATATTGTAATGCTATCCACACATAGCTATTTGTATTTTCGTATTTGCTGTGTGACAGAAAATTACATGTGTGGAGGATATGTTTGCGAAATTGTTCGCGTATTTGCGTATTTGGCATATATAGCAAACAACGAACATGCATTATCACACGTTTGTCGGTTTTTAAGGCACATAAAAGAACGACAAACAATATTTAGAAATATTGTCAATAAGCAATCACGTATAGCAAATAGCAATATATGGAGGGGCGTTGACCCTTATTATAGTTTGCGGTTTGAAACAATTGAACATCAAATGATTGGTATTTTTAAAACCCAGGAACATTTTGGCAAAATATTTTTTCTTATATATGTTATTTATTTTATACTTATGCACATAAAACTTGTACACGGAGGACTTAATGCTAGAATAGCATTTTCTACCAGTCATCCTGGAGGTGCAGATAAAATGGTAGCGGTGCAGTGAATCAAGAACAAAGAGAGGCGATTATTCCATAATGAATAGAACATAATAAATCTTCATAATTATTACACTAGGTACCTACTTAGTTTCTACTAAATAACATGCATTGTTCTACCTGTCAGTTTTCCGAATATAAGAGAATAAAATATTATCAAAGAGCAGTTTGGTAACATCTATACTAATACTAATACTAATACTAATATACTAAAACTAATACTAATATACTAATAATAATATTATAAAGAGAGAACATTTGTATTTTTGTATTTTTGTATGTTTGTAATGAGTAAGCTCAAAAACTACTGAACCGATTTAAAAAATTCTTTCACTAATACATAGAATGGACTTTCGGAATGAAAATATGCTATATATTATCCCGTTTAAATCAAAGGTACATTCGTGGAGACCTAATTTGCAACCTAAGTCGGCAAATAAACGGTCGAAAAAACAAGTTTCTTACGAACGCTGCTTAATTGAAAATAGATAGAAGAATATTTTCTATGCAAGAGTTGTACAACTTAATAAGACCTACAAAAAAGTCCGGGACAGCATATGTCTATCTCTTAAGGTTGACTCACAGTAACCATTTTAATCTTAAAATTTTTGTTAAAAAATATTACATAACTTCCAAGGCTATTTTCAAGTATATAGTATTAATCCTTATCCACATAATTACGTTAATTAGCTTGGCCACATATTATAGATTAAAATTGTCCTTTACAGTATATAATTCAAATGAAAACTCTAGAAGATATCACGAATTTCACAAACACGCTCGCAAAATTAATAAAATATTTGCAGTGAAACCACAGATTAGGTCATAGTTACTACGAAAATATTATTATAAGCTTAGCTATGCTGTAGATCCCCACCGATCACAATCAATTTGAAGTCAATATAGTATAATAATATGATCTATTGTATAAAATAATATTCATCTATATATATAATAATATAATATAATATTTTAAACCACCCCGACTGATCTATGTATAATAGCTTTTTCCAATGACTCTAAACACGACATTTAAAATCTGAGCTGTAAGTTGGTGAGGATTTGAGTATTCTGTAGAGTCCAGGAGGCTTCCATGTTCTTACAATATCGTTGAAGAAGAAGATTTTCGAATTGATCAGACCTATGAAAGTTGATATCATAGCGCAATTAACTAGAAAAAAGCTCATAATTTTATAACGATTAAACGAATTTTCATGAATCAAAGCTAAGAAAACTCTCGATGAAGACATCTATCAAACAAAAAAAAAACTATCAATACTAAAAACAAAATCGGTTCATCCGGTTAGGTGCTAAGATGCTACAGACAGACATACAGATACACACGTTAAACGTATATTACCCCTACATTTTGCGTCGGGGAAAGGCGTAAGGTTACGGCGACAGATGTACTCCTTGGTGGTAAGCTACTTTTTGGTAGATTTAATGATTCCACTACCACTGTACGAAAACTCATGATTCATGAATGCACATAAAACTTTCATTGGTAGGTATATAGCTAGGATTAGAACCAACGACCGTCGGGTCAGAATCAGGGTAACTATCCTTTACGCCAAAGGGCCGTCCAATATCAATACGTAAGTATTATAAAACAAAGTTCATCACTGCGCCTGTCTGTCTGTTCGCAATAATCTCAATAGCTACTGAACGGATTATCATGCGGTTTTCACCAATAGCCAGAGTGTTTATGAGGAAGGTTTAGGTGCATAATTCGTTAAGGTTTTGTGTAAATTGGATGAAATATGACGATGGTTGTTAAATATGTTCATATTTTATATTCGATGCAACAAACTGATGCAAATTTTGTAGGCATATATGTTCTCCCGTGCGAAGCCGGGGCGGGCTGCTAGTTTCTTATAAAAGTGTTCACGAGTTTTTAACCAACTTCACAAAAAGGAAGGAGGTTCTCAATTCGTCGGTATGTTTTTTTTTACTTGAATATTGCTTTGGAATTTGCTTGCCTTATCTCCATAGGTAGCTCATTCCAAAGCTTTACAGCCTTTACGGAGAAGGAGTTTTCTAAAAAGGAAGAAGAGTGGTTAGGAATAGATAAAATCAAATTATCATCGGACCTATTAGAATTATTCATTGTTTTTAATACTTTTTTTTAATACTTTATAGGCTAGCGTTTGACCACTATCTCACCAGTTGGTAAGTGATGAAGCGGTCGAAGATGGTAAGCACGCTAGGCCTAGAATGGGAACTGGCTCTCAAGGATAGCTGCCGGAACACATTAGATGTTTGGTGACAGATTTTATAACTTAAGGGTGGTAGCTGGCCAGGCGGACACTAGATAGTGTCCTACCACCATGCGGGGGTTTTTAGTTTTTTAACGATGTTTTCCTTCACCGGAGGGCCACTGTGACAAGCGCACATAAGTTTTTTCGATAGAAAAATCCATAGGTGCACGGCGGTTTGAACTCGGTACCACGGTATCAAAGCCGACCGTTCTCCCGATTTCGCCACCGGGCCCTCTAAAAAAAACGTATTATCCCATTCATGACAAAGACAATTCTAAAAATCATAAAAATTGGTCCAACCGTTCTTAAGTTATAAGTGTAGTAACTAACACGACTTTCTTTTAGAAATATAGATAACATATTGAATAAAGTTTTTAGATATTTTTTTTATATATCTCATAGGCTAGCGTTTACCACTATCTCACCTGTTGATAAGTGATGATGTGGTCGAAGATGGTAAGCACGCTAGGCCTAGAATGGGAACTGGCTCTCCGGGATAGCTGCCAGAACACATCAGATGTTTGGCGATAGATTTTCTAACTTGAGGGTGGTAGCTAGCCAGGCGGACACTAGATAGTGTCCTACTACCATACAAATATATTTGTGACAATAATATAATAGACAAATAATATTATATATAAATAGATAAATAATATTAATAAACCGTCATAGCTTTTTAAAATACTTGACTAAGGCCCAGATGTAAAAAGTGTTACTTAGCAAAAATTCTGTTGTAAATTAATAAAAAATGTTTTAACAGGTTAATTTTTTTTGTAAAGCCAATTACTTATCTAAAAAATTGGAAAATGTTTCCCTTTAATTTATTGTCTACATATTTAGTTGTAGAATTATTTTGTGTTTCTAGTACCTCTTTAATTATGTAGCCTATATATAGTGTGAAGTAACAGGACTTACCGTCAGTGCAAGGGGATCGAATCATCGAGTTCTGTCCGCTGAACCCTAATGAAGCTACCCAAAAATTAATAAGTAACTATTTCCCGCAAGCGCTTAACCTCCCTTCAAACCCTACAGTGCCAATTTTGAATTCCATATCACAACCAAAGTAATCGTGCTCTTTGTAATAAATTAAATATTTGATGAAAAAGTAAGTGCATCTGGTTCTAACTTCGCGGGAAAAATAAATTGCGCGATGCAGGATCTCATACATTTAGAGAATATTTACAAGAACTGTGCAACCAACTACTCCAACACCATTGAGATTTTTTTATATTCATTTGGTGAGTACGTATATATACTTATGGATGTATGTATGGATGTTTACCATTTCACGTAAAAACGGCTGAACGGATTTGGATGAAATTTGGCACAGAGATCCGTTTGAACTGGAATAACACATAAGATACTTTTAAACGTGGGTGAAGCTACGGGCGCAGCTAGTAAAATCATCTAGACGTATCTTCGGTACATGCGTGGAACATGCAACTTAGGTTAGGTGTTCATTACACGTTAGTTTTTGCTGTCAGTTTGCTGGCTATCACGGCTGTGACTGATGGATAACTGATCATCTAATGGGGTGATTGACGATGACTGGCCGATATTTACATACTTTTGATTGCTGCATCAGCAACCAAAAGTCATGACTGATGGTTTTGAATGACGGATAACCTACCCAGTAATGGAGGCCTTATACTTCTACACTTCTTAGGGTCAGATCATACCGCGACGCGACGCGACGAGACGTGGCACGCACTTTGTAAGAGAGTGAAACAAAAACTTTATTTACTACACAAAAAGATACAAATTTTATTTAGTTCAGGCTGCCCCGCGCTGCACCGCGGCAATTTGTCGGCTGCATGTTCGATGTCGAAATATCTTTTAATGTACAAAAGGCCTAGGACGTTTAAAGCTTTAAAATTCGAGCCATATATAAAAATGTGTTGTGTAAGGGTCAGTTCACACTTCGACACGACGCGACATGACGATGCTTGTGGTTTTGCGCCACGCAGTGAGAAGCTGCGCGGCGCGTAATATGCGCGTGTCTTATCCGACATAAGAAAAATATCTTGCAATATGTATGGTCTCATATAATAATCAATGTGACTGAATTTCTTATAAAACATTACTCATAAGACGCAAGAAAATATCTTATAATGTGCAAAAGGCCTTATCCATACAGCTATTTGACCGAGCGAGCAAAGCGTGTCCGTTTCGAGATTGGGCAAAAAATGCGAGAGCTTGCAAGAGAAAATGCTTCAAGAAGCGGTTCTAATTGAGCTTCCAAGATTTGACCCACACAAACATAGGATAGATAAACAATTTACTACTTAAAAACAGAAACTCTTAAAAGTAAACAATTTTAATCTAATACATCTACATGACAATCTACTATCTGCATCACAATACAATGGTATCAGATTAAAATTGTATCTAGCCATAGCCTATTCTGATGAATAGGCAGTATTATGGCTTAAAGCAATCTCTTTGAGAACACCATGACGACATTCCAGATAACATAATAAGACGACGAAATTTTATTCGTCTCAAAACCATCGCGCAGAGCACAGCCGTTGCCGCACGCTTTACCTTCTCCCTCGCTGAGGAGACGCGATCGACATCAAGGATATCTGCTACCGCAACTACAACTTCTGGAGGGAAATCGACTAGGGAAGACCAGCGCAGTAAGTCCCATTCCCTTTCTAACCCTCCAAGTCCTGGTTTAAGTCGACGACGGATTATATAAAATAATGTACGACATAGATGAGGTGCGTACATATTACAAGGTAGGTTAAATAAAATCTTGTAATAAGTATTTATGGATGGATGAAGAAAGATTGACGAAACAGATTTATGAGACGAGTGTGAATGGGCCAGTTGGTAGAGGCCGACCTAAACGAACGTATCACGACCAGTAGGGCTATTCTGTAAGCTATCTCGGAAGCGGAATCCGCTGTGATATTTGAATTTCGTAGTACGAAATTCGAATCTCACCGCGGATTCCGCTGTCGAGATAGCTTACAGAATAGCCTAGCTGATCGGAGACGTTTTAAAGAAAGGTCAAATCAAAAGTACTACAAGTACTTTTGATTTGACCTTTCTTTAAAACGGCGAGCATGTATGAAGGCGCTCATGAAAGTGGAAGAATCATGTGGAAAGAAGTAGTCTCTGCCTACCCCATCGGGAAAAAGGCGTGATTATTATGTATGTATTTATTTATTATTTAGTATCGATAATGCAATTCAGCCATCAATAAACAGATTCATTAAAACCTATTCTTCTATGTTATATTTTCTATATAGTTGACAGATACTTGAAAGAGTCGTAAAAATAATATTTTTTTTGTCATTGACTTTTTAGCTTTCTATCATGAGTTTTTTTTCCATTGAGAATTTTAGAAACAGTTGATAAAAACAATCAAATCGTATTTGTTGTGCCCTGTAAAAATTAAAACAAGACTATTTTTTTATTAATTTGAAAAGTTTGTTATTTTGTGATTGATACAAGGAACAAGATGTCGAAATCGGTAAATTATAGATTTATACTTCAATTCATTATGATTATCGAACACTCGGCCTTTTTTTGGCCTGGGGAAACCTGGTCGGTTACCATTCCGTTGTGGGCCAACGAAGTGGTTATGTCGGGCTTCAACCGACTGAAATTCCGAGGTAAGTACTCCGTCTCGACGCCTTGTGCCGTGTAAACCGCAACGGAATGGGAAAGCGTCGCAGCGTCATACCGACAGTTCTCTTCTACGGCGTCGCCGTGTCCGCTATCTAACGATGGTAGCTCCATCGCATATAATAAGTATGTTACAATATATAATCGTATCTAAAACTTACAAATTACTAGCTTCAACCCGCGGCTATGCCTGCGTTTGATTCTGACGGCAAAATGCCTGCTTCTCGAGGCGTGACGCAATATATTAGACAATGTTGCTTTATATTTTCGGTATGTGCTTGTTTCCGGCGTGGGGGAAGGTGGGTTCTCCAAGAATATTCATATATACACTCACGGACTAATAAACTGCATCAAAGTTCAGGATTACTTTCGAATTAATTGAATGGTCCTTTCCAGTATACAAACATACACTTAAGGATATGATACTACGCTGTTATGAAGTTAACAAACTAAACTATAGGTTTCAATTTAAGTTTTTATTATTTATAATAATATTTAATATTTGTATTTTATTTCAAAGGCGTCTTGAACTTTGTTGCAGTTTATTAGTTTGTGGGTGTATGTATGTATTATAATTATATATTATACTAGAAGTCCCCCGCGGCTACGCCCGCGTTAAAAACTCCTTTTATTTACTTAAAACTTTTCTTTTGTAAAAACGATTCTATCATTAAAGACATCAAATAAAAATTAGCCAAATTGGTTCACCTGTTTTCATGTTATCGCGTGACTAAGACAAATCAGGATTCATATTTTTAAAACCCGAAAAACCCCAGTTCACTCTTTTAGGGTGGCATTTTGAAAAAGTCTGAAACTCGTATTTACTTATTGTTTTACAGAAGTACTTGTGTGAAATGTCGAATAAAATGACTATCCAAAATTTGAACCCCCGCTTCATCCCTTGAAGAGTGAATTTTGAAAAATCCTTTCTCAGCGGATACCTACGTCAAAATTTCTATCTGGATGCAAAATATCAGCGCAATCCGAAACAATATTGATTTCAGACATTGTTACTCCACTTTACCCTTTTAGGAATAGAATTTCAAAAAGCCTAAAACACGTATTTACTCATTTATTTAATAAACTACTTGTGTAAAGTTTCGAATATAAAAGACAATCAATTCTTGTTTCTCCATACAAACTTTGAACCCTCGCTTCATCCTCTTCAGGGATGAATTTTGGAAAACCTTTCTCAGAGGGAACTAACGTCGTAATTAATAACTATCTGCATGCCAAATTTCAGCGCAATCCGAAACAATATTGATTTTTACACTTTATTACCCCATTTCACCCTCTTAGGGGTGGAATTACAAAAAAACCTGAAACACGTGTTTACTTATTTTTGTACTGAAGCACTTGTGTGAAGTTTCGGATAGAAAAGACTATCTAATCTTGTTTCTCCATACAAACTTTCAACCCCCGTTTCATCCCCTTCGAGGGTTAATTTTGGGAAATCCTTTCAAAGAGGGATCTAACGTCGTAATAACTATCTGCATGCCAAATTTCAGCGTAATCCGAAACAATATTGATTTTACAATTTATTACCCCATTTCACCCTCTTAAGGGTGGAATTTAAAAAAAACCTGAAACACGTGTTTACTTATTTTTTTACTGAAGCACTTGTGTGAAGTTTCGGATAGAAAAGACTATCTAATCTTGTTTCTCCATATAAACTTTGAACCCCCGTTTCATCCCCTTAAAGGGTTAATTTTGGAAAATCCTTTCTTAGAGGGAATTAACGTCGTAATAACTATCTGCATGCCAAATTTCAGCGTAATCCGAAACAATATTGATTTTACACTTTATTACCCCATTTCACCCTCTTAAGGGTGGAATTTCAAAAAAACCTGAAACACGTATTTACTTATTTTTTTACTGAAGCGCTTGTGTGGAGTTTCGGATAGAAAAGACTATCTAATCTTGTTTCTCCATACAAACTTTGAACCCCCGTTTCATCCCCTGCGAGGGTTAATTTGGAAAATCCTTTCTCAGAGGGAACTAACGTCTTAATAACTATCTGCGTGCCAAATTTCAGCGCAATCCGAAATAATATAGATTTTCACACTTAATTACCCCATTTCACCCTCTCAGGTGTGGAATTTCAAAAAAACCTGAAACACGTGTTTACCTAATTTTTAACTGAAGCACTTGTGTGAAGTTTCAAATAGAGAAGACTATCTAATCTTGTTTCTCCATACAAACTTTGAACCCCCGTTTCATCCCCTTCGAGGGTTAATTTTGGAAAATCCTTTCTCAGTGGGAACTAACGTCGTAATAACTATTTGCGTGCCAAATGTCAGCGCAATCCGAAACAATATTGATTTTACACTTTATTACCCCATTTCACCCTCTTAGGGGTGGAATTCCAAAAAAACCTGAAACACGTCTTTACTTATTTTTTTATTGAAGCACTTATGTGAAGTTTCGGATAGAAAAGACGATCTAATCTTGTTTCTCCATACAAACTTTGAACCCCCATTTCATCCCCTTAAGGGGTGAATTTTGGAAAATCCTTTCTTAGTACACTCTTACGTACTAAGACAAATATACCCTCCAAATTTCAAGTCTCTACGACCAGCGGTTTAGGCTGTGCGTTGTCTGTCAGTGAGTCAGTGAGTCAGTGAGTCAGTCAGTATGTCAGGACAAAGATTCTTATAGTATTAGACTAGCGGATCCGGCAGACGTTGTCCTGCCCGATCGCAGCGCCACATATCGGGTCCGATTGTGAATTTAAACCATCTACGGACTAACAAACATACCAAAATTCATCTAAATCGATCCAGCCGTCTAGGAGGAGTTCAGTTACATACACACGTGCGTGTAGAATTATATATATAATAATACTGCATTTGTGATAATGATAATAAAATGAAAGAAAGAAAGAAAGAAAGAAAATACATTTATTCAACACTACAAAAAACAGAAATATATATATAGAGACAAGTAAAGAAAAAAGGTTCACATTAAACATATTTTACAGTGTTGAAAAGGTCGTAACTCAGCATGGTGCGGAGTGCTTTCACACTCAGCGCTGGTTTTCAGCCACGACCTGGGAGGTGGCGGAATACAGATCAAAAAACAGAGTTTAAAGAAAGTCATAGATTAATGAGTTTAATTAAAATAAACTGTTATTGAATATAGTCATATAATATTTATATACGTACAATAAATATACAATACATAAAAATAGTAATACATACAATATTTATATAATTTATATATATATATATATATATAAGTATAAGATATAGGTATATTTAATATTATTAACATAATAGTCATTGTTGAAAAAAATGTGGAAAGAGAAACTAATAGGCAAGAACATAAATGTATGTATATAGAGTACTCACTCATTTTCTTTCGCTATTTTTTCGTGACTTTCTTCATTAATAAATGCACTTTGTTTATGCATATTTAAAACACTTTGTACACAAATTATACGAGTACAGATATTCACTGTTGTACATAGATGATAAATACCTATACACCTATCTGTGTCACGGCTACATGTATGAAGGCAGTGAGTGTTTAACAAGGTGGAATTATGTAAAGTTCTGAGGACTTGTTTTCCCTTGACATAATTTTAAAATAGAATTTGGAATTTATATTTGATAATATCGTTTAAAAACTAAAAAAAAAACCGACTTCAATGCCGCGCTATTCATTTTCAGTACCAATTTTGAGATGTGTATCTAAATATCTCTGGAGATAAAATTACTATGGTACCACACTTGAGATATTTCCTTTCGAACAAAAAAAGAATAATCAAAATCAGTTTATAAACGACGAAGTTATCCGCGAACAAACAAATATATATATATATATATATATACATTCGGTCGAATTGAGAAACCTCCTCCTTTTTTTGAAGTCGGTTGAAAAAAGATAATGCGAATACTATATTGGTTTATGATCGTAAAAAACCACTTCGGAAATATTTAATCAGGAGAGACATTATTTCAGTACTTAAACAAAAATATTTTATATATTATCTTTGTCTATACAACAAAATATAAGCACAGAGAACTTACGACTTAGCGTAATAGGATTAATTCTTGGAAGATAAGTTTTGGCTATTTTCGACAACGAATCTGTTTCAGCAACATATTCATTATGACTGCTAGCTTGAAAAATGACGGCCTTCAGTTTCGCTCAATCTAGTCAAATATCTCACGAGTCAAAGTTTCCTGCATGCGTAGGACTTCCTCCGACCCCACCTTTGATTCATGGACGTAAGGGTATAAATTAGTTCCTATGGGTTCAAATTCTAGCGATCTGCCATTAGCCGTTACAAAATTATTTGCATCTATACTGCGAACTTCATTATTTTCATCTGAACTTGGATTTGATGGATTAGTATCTGCTTTTCTTGATCCGTGTCCTTGAGAGTTGCATAGAGTACACTGTGTATCGATTCTTTGTGATAGTAATCGATTATGTATAAAGTATGGATTCTGAATGTTATTTCTTGTTCCTAGAACATTCTGTTCCCAAATTGTGTTAGGATAGGTTGAACTTTCATAGCCCAATCCTCTGTTTCTAAAGATATAATATAGAGGATGCTTCGTGATTGGATAGTTATTTTTGTAATATACATGTTCAGGCTTGCCATTGAGGTGGTAGACATGAGGCATGCCATGGCCGTACTGATGAGACTGATGAGGTCCTAGAAGAAAAACAAACGTAGTTAACATCCTAAATCCTTAGATGTATTCCATAGAAGCAAAAAAACAACTCCTGTATCTTTTGACGTCATCAATAGTAGACCAAATCAGTCCCTAACTAAACATAGGCTTCTACTAAATTTTGCCAAATTTACTTCCTACTAATTTTCTGCACCATCACAAACCATCTGTCGCTAGTATTCACATTGTTTTTTTTATGATGATGAAGATGTTGATACCGTAGATATTCCAAAAAAGTTCGTTTGTTTTTGTTGAATGTTTGAATATCGTAGATATACATTTTTTTATGCAGCCACAACATATTCGATTGATGTAAATTATTGATAGAGTATAACCGTTAGTACCATACTAACGTATAACTTGTCGTAGTACCTAAGTAAGTAATATATGCTACATAAATGTAGTCTCTAAGACTGAGAAAACGTAACTTTTATATAAAAGTATTCATAAAATAGATGGTGTTCCTAACTCTGATTCTGAGTGCAATTTTTTTACGCGGTATTATTTTACACTAAGGAAATATACCTGCGTAAAGGACGTCTTATTACCTGAGCCTTATATCTGGCAAAATCTATAAATAACAAATTTTTACCATCGATCTTCAACCCACGATGAACATTTTTGACGTTGTTGTGAAACACATCGTTGACATGATCGTGAGTGAGGAATCCAGATCTCATGTTTGTATTGTGTTCTAATTCGGAAATGTCATCAACCAGTCCTGGATCTAACTCTTTTTCAAAGTCTACATCTCCAATTCTTGCTTTTAGATCTAAAACAACGTCTTGGGTTTGAGATTGACTACTTGTAGAATATGTTAAGCCATTCCCAGATTTCTCGTCATGTCCTGCCTTACTTCTTGCATTATTTTCTCTTTTATCATTAAAATTATCTATGTGAGACTGTTCAGTAGGATTTGTGAAACTTAGTTTTGTTTCTGGTTCTTTTAATAGGCTACCTAGAAGAAGAAAGTCTTTGCTGCTAGATTCCTCATCCTTTACAAGACGAGTTAGTTCAATATCAGAAAAATCTTCGTCGTGTGTTTCTCTTGCACGTATTTTTGCTGATTTTCCAGTATTCATATGAGGTTCAGCAGGTTTTGAATCATCACTTTCACTGAAACTTGTTTGTATTTTGCTCATCACAGCATTTATATCCTCTTCACTGGTGTCATGGTCATCATGCAACTGGTTAAGAAAAAAATCCATTAGAAATCATAAAACGATGAGTCTTAATTTGTAACTGACTACAAATAAGGAGAAGAGCGTATGTTTAAATATGTCTATGTTACTTAATTTTATGGTCAACCGATTGTTTTTATAAAGTACTAATTAGGCATTTGTAATGTGTCTAGATTCTCAATTGTGGTCTTTTAATACATTATATCATGATCTGTACATGGATATCTCCAGGTATTGAATATATATGAAAATGAATACCCAAACCTAGCTACTAAAATATCATTACTCTATTGACAACAATTGCTGAGCATAACTAAATCACAGCAAAACAATGAGCCGTGAAACTTTTTTTAAAGAAAGTTGTCACTAAAAAATAATTAAAAAAAATTAAAACAGTAGGTTCCGCATCAAAAGCCACCTAGGGAGTCGAAGAAGGTTTTTTTAAAGAAAACCGTAATCTATATCTATACTAATATTATAAAGAGAGAACATTTGTATTTTTGTATTTTTGTAATGATTTGGCTCAAAAACTACTGAACCGATTTAAAAAATTCTTTCACTAATACATAGAATGAACTTTCGGAATGAAAATAGGCTATATATTATCCCGTTTAAATCAAAGGTACATTCGTGGAGACCTAATTTGCAACCTAAGTCGGCAAAAAAACGGTCGAAAAAACACGTTTCTTACGAACGCTGCTTAATTGAAAATAGAGCATAGAAGATGCAGAGAAGAATATTTTCTATGCAAGAGTTGTACAACTTAATTAGACCTACAAAAAAGTCCGCGACAGCATATGTCTATCTCTTAAGGTTGACTCACAGTAACCATTTTAATCTTAAATTTTTTGTTAAAAAATATGACATAACTTCCAAGGCTATTTTCAAGTATATAGTATTAATCCTTATCCAAATAATTACGTTAATTAGCTTGGCCACATATTATAGATTAAAATTGTCCTTTACAGTATATAATTCAAATGAAAACTCTAGAAGATATCACGAATTTCACATACACGTATCGCAAAATTAATAAAATATTTGCAGTGAAACCACAGATTAGGTCATAGTTACTACGAACATATTATTATAGGCCTAGATCTATGCTGTATCTATGCTGTAGATCCCCACCGATCACAATCAATTTGAAGTCAATATAGTATAATAATATGATCTATTGTAAAAATAATATTCATGTATATATATAATAATATAATATTTTAAACCACCCCGACTGATCTATGTATAATCTTTTCATTAAAAGCATTCCAATGACTCTAAACACGACAATTAAAATCTGAGCTGTAAGTTGGTGAGGATTTGAGTATTCTATAGAGTCTAGATGTCCCAGCATCAGGTCAATGCTTCCATGTTCTTACAATATCGTTCAAGAAGAAGATTTTCGAATTGATCAGACCTATGAAAGTTGATTTCATAGCGCAATTAACTGGAAAAAAGCTCATAGTTTTATAACGATTTAACGAATTTTCATGAATCAAAGCTAAGAAAACTCTCGATGAAGACATCTATCAAACAAAAAAAAACTATCAATAATAAAAACAAAATCGGTTCATCCGGTTAGGTGCTAAGATGCTACAGACAGACACACAGATACACACGTTAAACGTATATTACGAACGAACGTATATTACGTACGAACGCGTAAGGTTACGGCGGCAGATGTTCACCTTTTTTTTTATATCTTATAGGCTAGCGTTTGACCACTATCTCACCTGTTGGTAAGTGATGATGCGGTCGAAGATGGTAAGCACGCTAGGCCTAGACTGGGGAACGGACTCTCAAGGATAGCTGCCGGAACACATTAGATGTTTTTGGCGACAGATTTTCTAACTTGAGGGTGGTAGCTGGCCAGGCGGACACTAAATAGTGTCCTACCACCATGCGGGGGTTGTTGGTTTCTTAACGATGTTTTCATTCACCGGAGGGCCACTGTGAGAAACACACATAAATTTTTCGATGGAAAAATCCATTGGTGCACGGTAAGGTTTGAACTCGGTACCACGGCATCAAAGCCGACCGTTCTCCCGATTACGCCACCGGGCCCGGGCTCCTTGGTAGTAAGCTACTTTTTGGTAGATTTAATGATCCTACTACCACTGTACGAAAACTCATGATTCATAAATTCACATAAAACTTTCATTGGTAGGTATATAGCTAGGATTAGAACCAACGACCGTCGGGTCAGAATCAGGGTAACTATCCTTTACGCCAAAGGGCCGTCCAATACTACTACGTAAGTATTATAAAACAAATTCCATCACTGCGTCTGTCTGTCTGTTCGCAATAATCTCAATAGCTACTGAACGGATTATCATGCGGTTTTCACCAATAGCCAGAGTGTTTATGAGGGAGGTTTAGGTGCATAATTCGTTAAGGTTTTGTGTAAATTGGATGAAATATGACGATTATTGTTTTAAATATGTTCATATTTTATATTCGATGCAACAAACTGATGCAAATTTTGTAGGCATATATTATCTACCCGTGCGAAGCCGGGGCGGGCTGCTAGTGTTATATATTATTTGACATTTCCAATTACTACTATTAACGTAAAGTTCAATAATCTAATAACAATACTTACATCAACATCAGCTTTAACCGTGGTAATAACAAAAAGTGCAATAAACACGATGCAATACATTTTAATCATTGTATTAAAAAATAATAATAAAAATGTATTAAAATTTATTTAAAAAATTTAAAAAAATACCACTTTTTTATTAACACAAACCACCAGCTCTATAACCTGAGTCTACAAAAACAGCTCATTTATTTTCTAAAGTGTAAATAATCAATTTTTTAAACTATTTTTCACACCCAAGTTTCTTTTAACACTGATTAATCTTCACGGTATTTAGAAAATGATGATCTTTGCAATCTGTTTTAATAATGCAACGTGCAGTGATGGAGTTCGCTTTGATGAAATACATTTTTTACCGACTTCATAAATCTATGGGTTTTTAATTTCATTGATAATTAAATTATATTTTTTATCTCTAAACTTCGTCTTTTATATATTATATTTATAAATTATAGTAAAAGTCAATTTTAGGGTTCCGTACCTCAAAAGAAAAAAAAGAACTTCATAGGATCACTTTGTATTCCGTCTGTCTGTCTGTTTCTCTGTCCGTCTCTCAAGTGTCAAGACCATTTTTTTCAGGAATGTGTAAATGTATTAAGTTGAAGTTGAAATGTATATTATATACTTGCGTCTGCGGTCTCTTTTGGCTGTGAAAATATCAAACTTTTATGTCAATTCTATCAAAAGATTTTGACCGTTTATGTCGCATATTTTCGCATATTTTGCGATTTCACAAGGGAATCAAACTCTATAGGGTACTTCCCTTTGACCTAGAATCATGAAATTTAGCAAGAAGCAAGGTCTTGAAGCACTTATAACGCCGGTAGCACACCTTCGCCGCGAAACCATAACAACGGAACCGCAGTAATTTTGCCATGTCTTGTCGTCAATGCTCTCCAAAGTCCGGGCGTGTACGACCTGTGATGTACAAAATACAAATACAAAATACAAAACTGCTTTATTGCGAACAAATAAATATTTTACAATATAGTGTGAAACCCTGCTTTTTGCTTTAGTTTATAACTGTGTTGCAAAAAGCAGTGTCTTCCCAAGATTTAGAACAATAAAACTGGCCAACGGACAAATATGACTCTTTCCGACATCTATTGACGAATAATAATACTATTTTTTTTTATTGAGACCAAATAACTGCTTTCCTGAAACAGTACTTCTACTCCAATAGATGTCGGGAAGAGTCATATTTTAAGTTGATTATCAATAAAGTTGATTATTGAAAACACGAATAAAACAACATTTTCTGAAAATGACTCCTAGCTAGATCGATTTATCGCCCCCGAAATCCCCTGTAGGTATACTAAATTTTATTTAATCGTTGGAGCCGCTTCCAATATTCAGATTAAGGTAAAGACGATAGCGCCATCTTAGCAACTAGATAGGTGGCGCTGCGCTATCGTAAAAAACTTTTTTTAAACTTTTCTTTAATTTTTAACTTTGTTCTGTTTTTAGTATTTGTTGTTATAGCGGCAACAGAAATACATCATCTGTGAAAATTTCAACCGTCTAACTATCACGGTTCATGAGATACAGCCTGGTGACAGACGGACAGACAGACAGACAGACAGACAGACAGACAGACAGACAGACAGACAGACAGACAGACAGACAGACAGCGGAGTCTCAGTAATAGGGTTCCGTTGGTACCCTTTGGGTTCGGAACCCTAAAAATGAGTAAAGATGTTAGCTTAAATGTATGTGTGTGTGTGTGTGTGTGTATGTGTGTGTGTGTGTGTGTGTGTGTGTGTGTGTGTTCGTGTGTGTGTGTGGGTGCGTGCGTGCGTGCGTGCGTGCGTGCGTGCGTGCGTGCGTGCGTGCGTGCGTGTGCGTGTGCGGGTGTGTGTGTGTGTGTGCGAGTAATTATAATTTGTATTATACGTACATGTGTGTTAAGTGGTGATTAAGGATTGAGTGTACATAATATATTGTGTTATAGTTGTTTTATGTAATATTTAATTAGTTTATTGTACTTTTGAAAGAATTTTTTAACACTATCGTAATTTAATGATTGTAACCATTCTAAAACCTTTTATTTTTTTTAATAGTGTCTCCAAGCAATATCACTATTGCTTCGCGGTACTGGACATTTGTCAATGCGTTTATTAGTTACTGGACTCACTGGTTACATGTAAAATTAAATATAATAATTTTGTTAATAAATAATATTTTTGTTGGTTTAGTGCTTGTTTTATAATCATGTTTAAAGTGAAAGTTTAAAAAAAAACCGCTGAGACGTCAAGTCGAATTTTTGACGATTTATTTTTTATATTTTCTTTTTAACAATATTTTCCAGTTATAATCAACACCAATATTATAAATGCGAAAGTCAGTTTGTTTATTTGTTTGTTTGTTTGGGACTTCTTCACGGTCAAACGGCTTGACCGATTTGGCTGAAATTTTGTACAAAGATAGTACATAGGGCAGAATAGGATATAGGATACTTTTCTTTTGGCTATCGAGTCAGGGGGTCCAGATATTATTAATTGAATTTTGTAAATATAAGACTTCTTCTCGAATAAACGGCTTGACCGATTTGCCTGAAATTTTGTATGAATACATGTCATAAGGCAGAATAGGATATAAGATACTTTTTTTCTGGCTGTCGAGTCAGGGGGTCCAGATATTTTTAATTCAATTTCGTAACTAAAGGACCTCTTTTCGAATAAACGGCTTGACCGATTTGCCTGAAATGTTGTATAGAGACAGTTCATAAGGCAGAATAGAATATAGAATACTTTTTTTCTGGCTATCGAGGCTATGGTCCAAATATTTTTAATTGAATTTCGTAAATATAAGATCTCTTCTCGAATGAACGGCTTGACCGATTTGCCTAAGATGTTGTATAACGACAGTTCATATGGTAGAATAGTAGATAGGATACTTTTTTTTTGGCTATCGAGTCAGGGGGTCCAGATATTTTTAATTGAATTTCGTAAATATAAGATCTCTTCTCAAATAAACGGCTTAAACGATTTGCCTGACATGTTGTACAAAGACAATTCATGGGGCTGAATAGGATACAGAATACTTTTTTCTGGCTATCGAGTCAGGGGGTCCAGATATTTTTAATTGAATTTAGTAAATATAAGACCTCTTCTCGAATATACGGCTTGACCGGTTTGCATGAAATGTTGTATAAAGACAGTTCATAAATAAATTCCTAACTAAGAGTCGAATTTGAAGTCGAGAAAGTGAATTTTACGTTTGTCATTTTAGTATCGGAAGCATAAAAAAATGAAACATATTATGCTTGTTTTTTGTCAAACCCGCAAAATGACTATGAAAAACTTAAATCGTTTCTAATATAGAATACGAATGCGCAGTCATCCCGTCATTTGAATAATAATATACGTTGCGCGCGCGTGAGCAGTTACAACCGACTGGCAGATAGTACCGCCGGCGTTGACGAAAGTTTACGATTTTACGAGTATAAATCGCAGTAGCTATGAGGGCGAGTAAGCGACCTGGATTTGCGTTTTTGTTTGATTGATTTGGAGACCATACGAACAGCTCCAGTCAGATATTCGATTTAGATCTCTATTGGTTTTTTCTATAGCTGCATGTAAATTTTGTAAAGTTAAACGAGTGTAGATTTGCAAATCATCTGCATAAAGGTGGTAAGACGAAGATAATTAATGATGAATCGATGATTAGAGTGGGCTCGAGAACATTTGCTCTGGGAAGATAACCAATGGTCTGTAGTGCTGTTTACCGATGAGTCCGGATTCGGTTTTATCCTGATTTTGAAGGTACGGCGAGCTCCTGGATTTGAAAAATGTCTACAACACCCTCAGGAAGTCCATCCATACCACGGCGGAACAATTATGTTTTGGGCGGGTATTCGTGTTGGTGGAAGAACTGACCTCGTTTGGATCTTAAACACCACGACTGCAGAAAAATACCGAAATCAGGTGCTAGCACCAATAATCTATCCCCATCGAATGTAAATGGGCCAAGCTTTTACGCTCATGCACGACAACGGCCGTCTGCACACTGCGCGAGTGGTCACCAGCTGGCTACAGGAGTACGACGTGTCGGTCTTAGACTGGCTCGCGCAATCACCAGACCTAAACTCCATAGAGCACGCGTGGGATATGCTCCAAAGAAGGGCTTTGAGGAATTTTCCTCCAAATTTGCGACTGAAGAGCAACTTTTTTTGTGTCTTAGCAGGACCTGGCACATTATCCCTTTGATAACTTGATTCGAAGCATGAAAAACCGTTGCAGTGCCGTGGTTGACGTCATGGGTGGTTTTACTGACTACAAATTTTTCGGGTAATTGCAAAAAACCTGATAATTTCGGTTTACTTTTATTTTTTTCTTTAAAAGACATTCATCTTTAGGCTTACCATTATTTTATTTTTTGTCTTTATTTCAATAAAAAATATTTACGCAAAACAAATAACTTTGTTTTATTCTAGAGCATAGTCTGATAAAGGGGCTCTATAAAAATATATACATGTTTTATGTTGTTTGTAACACATTTGGAATAAATTGAGAAAATCAGGATATTCCTCGACAGTGTTGATGTGTGTATATTATACTTATGTCATGTCATGTCATATCATATCATTATGTTCGTCATGTTTTTAACTAATTTTGCCTCCAGCTCTATTGCTATGTGTATGTTTTTCATTTTCAGTATCTTATATAATCAATTAGTATAGTGTTACCCGTAAGGTGACGTCACCGACCGGCCCCACCGGAAGACTAGCGTTAGTTCTGATACTAAATATGCTGAGTTGGGGCCGATTGGTGACGTAGGTTACCAATAAACATTCCGATTGATTTAGAATTGTCAATTTTAGTTAAAAGCAAGGTCATACAGCACAGGTGAAGAAAAAAATCCGTAAAATAAAAACAGGTGGAAATTAAAGTAAATTTTGGTACTTACAAATTTTCGCGAAAATCTAAAATTGCCCATATCTTTTTGTCGTGTTGACTCAGGATCTTGATTTTTATACACCTAATAGGGACTATAGACACACGAGTAAACACAAGGTTCCTTTTCTTTTCTCATGTGCTATAACTTCAGTATTTGGTATAAATTTCAACTTGCTAGGTCCACCCGTTCTTGAGAAAATCGGTGGTGATACACGGACAGACAGACAGACGGACAAGAAAGAGATCTTATAAGGGTTCCATCTTTTACCGTTTGAGGTATAGAACCCTAAAAAACATACAAATGCGCGTGAATTATATACGTGTCAGAATATAAGTTATGTTCTTTTTTTTGTGCGGAAATTATGGCCAGTGGAAAGTGTCTGGCAGTGTTGAATGTTATATTGTGATAATGAATTTTGAAATATATATAAAAATCAACCATTAGAATTTATGACAATTTGGTCTCAGTTTAGATATTTGCACGCCTGTCACAGGTAGAATAACAGAACTGATTTAATTATTTACGACTATATGTACCTACATTATTTTAGCAAATAATGAATTATGAATTATTTTACGAGTATTACCGTTTTCACCATGTATGGGATGATATACAAGTGCACCTGTAAATCAGCCGTGTAACCAACTAACAGGTATACATGTACATTCAATGTACATGTGAACACTACTCGAGGCCCTTCAATTTGTCTTTCAGAAAATAAAGTTTGTCTAGGGACTCTGGGCGATATACAACCAAGTTTATGTATATTTCTTAGGTATTTTTTCTTATTTCAGATCGGTGCATTTTGCCTATCCAACATGGCGTTCGTTTGGCCAAACATCATTGGCCTCGCGGTGATATGGGAACGGCCAGGACTAGGCAAGCTCAACTGGAGACTTTGGAAACATGTCTTTCTGCTCGCTATTGGAATTTTCTTTCTTGTCTGCGGAACGGTAATTAATGGAGCAGAACTCTTCAAAAGCATTAGAACTAAATAAAACAACAATCGCTCCCCCAGTGCAAACGTTGTCACTGCAAAAAAATATATTTTTCAGGAGAAGCATTTAAAAAATTTATATTGTATAAAAATATGATCCTTCTTGATTTAGGTTAAATGAATAAGTTATATCCTTATAGTTTATTTTAACGTTATCATCATCATCAGCATAGATCTGTCCACTGCTGGACATAACCCTCACCTACAGCACGCCACTGAGCTCAATCTTCACCTTTAGCTGAACTGAACATAACAAATTCAACCTTAATTCCACAGCGTAACGCACACATTACTTCTAAGATTTTAAAAAGACGCGCGCATTCTTCCGAATTCGCGCGTCTGCGCGTGACCAACGCTGATTGGTTGTAAGTTGAGTTGTAAAGAATGTGACCCTTCGATGCGCTTCGACTCTGCTGTAGTATAAATTGACTCTTAGGGTTTAGGCGAAAAATTTTTACGACTTTTTATGACCCTGACAGTTTTTATGACCTACTAAGTTAACACTGATGACACAAAAGTTAAACTTGATATTCACTTATTTTTAGGTTATTAATCATTATGATTATTGAAGGTTGTACTGTTTCAATTTATAGCTTCGTTTTTATGGATGTGGCTATTAAAATACAAAAAATGCTGAAATATTACCTGCAAAGTAGATAAAACAAATGTTTGCGCGAGCGTAGCGAGCAGTATTACTGCGCGAGCGCAGCAAGCGCTATCACTGCGCGAGCAAAGCGAGCGCGAAAAATTTTTACGACCTTTCATGACCCTGACAGTTTTTATGACCTGCTAAGTTAACACTGATGACAATTGTCTGCGCGAGCGCAGCGAGCGCTATTAATGCGCCAGCGAAGCGAGCGCGAAAAATTTTACGTCTTTTTATGACCCTGACAGTTTTTATGACTTACTAAGTCAAGACCGATGACCCTAAGGTTATAAACTTGATATTCACTTATTATAAGGTAAAAAATCATTATGATTATTGAAGGTTCTACTGTTTCAATTTATAAGCTCATTTTGATGCTTGTGGCTATTAAATTACAAAAAATGCCGAAATATAACCTACAAAGTAGATAAAACAAAGAATTGCGCGAGCGCAGCGAGCGCTATCAATGCGCGGGCGAAGCGAGCGCGAAAATTTTTTACGACTTTTTTGACCCTGACAGGTTTTATGACCTACCTAAGTCAAGACCGATGACACTTAGGTAAAACTTGATATCCACTTATTTTAATGTAAAAAATTAGTATGATTAATGAAAGTTCTACTGTTCCAATTTATGACTCGTTTTGATGAATGTGGCCATTAAAATACAAAAATTGCTGAAATGTATGAATGAATGAATGATAATTCTTTATTGTACACCAAAATTAAATAATAAACATCTTAAAATACATTATACATTAGAACAATGGGCGGTCTTATCGCTCAAAGCGATCTCTTCCAGACAACCTTAGGACGGAGTGGACAGTACGAATATGTAAAGGGCTAAGGTGCACATTTAACAATTTTGAGATCATAAAATGAATAAACATCTATTTCAAAGTCATAAACATAAATATTTATTTCATAACATATATCTACATACATACAAATAAAACAAATATAAATAAATATGCATAATATATAAACATACATACACATACAAATATATAACAGTTTTAAGAAATACATGAGATAGCTTAATAATCATCAATACCGGTTTGTGTTAAGTAGAATATTTTTAGTTTTTCTTTAAAAGTATAAATTGAGGGAGCGTGTCGAATTGTAACAGGTAAGTCATTCCAAAGATGGATTGCCTGTATAATGAAAGAAGAATCATAGAAGATTGTCGAGTGAGCTGGCATAAACTCATGGTATGGTCTAACTCTAAAGTTTCAGATGACCTCAACGCCAGGGAATGATTGGAGCACAGGAAATTGAGCGAAATTGAATTGTTATCCAATCAAAGTAGATATTACAAATGCTTGCGCGACCGGAGCGAGCGCTTTTACTGGGCGAGCGTAGTAAGCGCTATCACTGCGAGAGCGAGGCGAGCGCAAAAAATTTTTCCGACCTTTTATGACCCTGACAGTTTTTATGACCTACTCAGTTAACACTGATGACACAAAGGTTAAACTTGATATCTACTTATTTTAAGGTTAATAATAATTATGATTATTGAACGTTGTACTGTTTCTATTTATGGCTTCGATTTGATGCATGTGGCTATTAAAATACAAAAATGCTGAAATATTACCTGCAAAGTAGATAAAAGAAATATTTGCGCGAGCATGGCGAGCGCTATCAATGCGTGAGCGAAGCGAGCGTGAAACATTTTTACGTCTTTTTATGACCCTAAGGTTAAACTTGATATCCACTTATTTAAAGGTAAAAATCATTATGATTATTGAAGGTTATACTATTTCAATTTATAAACTCGTTTTGATGCATGTGGCTATTGAAATACAAAAAATGCTGAAATTTTACCTACAAAGTTGATTAAACAAAGTTTTGCGCGAGCATAGCGAGCGCTATCAATGCGCGAGCGAAGCGAGCTCGAAAATCTTTACGTCATTTTATGACCCTGACAGTTTTTATGACCTGCTTATTTAACACCGATGACCCTAAGGTTAAACTTGATATCCACTAATTTAAAGGTAAAAAATCATTATGATTATTGATAGTTGTACTGTTCCAATTTATGGCTCGTTTTGATTAATGTGGCTATTATAAGTTATTTTTCAAAAAAAATTAAACCGACTTCATAACCACAAAAAGGCACTCAAAAGCGAAAAATAATTTACTTAAAATTATTATAAGCGTTACCCACTTCTCTATTTGAAGTCGGTGCCAGCCAAGTCTAATAGGTAGTAGATAGATAATACCTACATGTATCTACCTACTTACTAACCTACATGTACCTACTTACTACTACTACATACATAGTATCTATCTAATATCCAATAGACTTGGCTGGCACCGACTTCAAATAGAGAAGTGGGTAACGCTTATAATAATTTTAAGTAAATTATTTTTCGCTTTTGAGTGCCTTTTTGTGGTTATGAAGTCGGTTTAATTTTTTTTGAAAAATAACTTATTTTACCCTTTTTAGTGCAAAAAAAGTTTTAATGAAATTACATGCATCTATTAAATTTCGTGTCTGGGCCGTTATACACTGACGGATATATACTTTGTGAAAATGTCCAGTATGTACCTATAACAGTTAAGAAGATACAGATCTGTAAAGTGCGCACATATAGACACACGGACGGACGGACGGACGGACGGACGAACAGACAACAAAGTCTCAGAAAGTGTTCATTTGGTAGCCTTTGGGTTCGGAAACCTAAAAAAATTGACTTTAAATGCCGCGCTAAAGTGAAAATATTCACTAGTAATAATGATGTCATCAAGGTATCAAAGGACAATGTCCAAAATGGCCCTGTACAATTAAAGCATCTGACACACACGATAATTAATTGTCTATTTTATTACAATAATTCCAAATACTTTTATAACACGGACTAGTTGTATTCCAAAATGAAAATTAAAAAGTATTATTTGCGATTATTAACATTAATTGCCGCCATATGGCCAACAGAGTACTGAATCACTCTACTACGTTATAAGAGGCACTTCCCTACAGTGTGTATACCCGAATTATGAAAGCACTGTGTAGCCAACCTAACAACGGAAAGTATTATTTACGTAGTAACTATTATATAATATGTGGTTTTATGCTTATATTTTTTTTTTTGCTGTATTGATTGGTACAAAGTACGTTCATAATTCTGAGTTAATAACTATGTATGCAGTGTCGCGGGACTGAAATGGCCGCCATCTTCGCCAAATGTCATGTCATGTCAAAAAATATTAGGTATGTTTAAAAAAGTTTGCACTCTAACAAGACTTTGCCCGGTAGAACATTCCTGTGAAGACAAATTATTTATATTTATACATAATTATTTATTATAATTATTAATATATAATTATTTATTGAGGGCCCGGTGGCGTAATTGGGAGAACGGTCGGCTTTGATGCCGTGGTACCGAGTTCAAACCGCCGTGCACCAATGAATTTTTCTATCGAAAAATATATATGCGCTTCTCACAGTGGCCCTCCGGTGAAGGAAAACATCGTTAAGAAACCAATAACCCCCGCATGGTGGTAGAACATATCTAGTGTCCGCCTGGCCAGCTACCACCCTCAAGTCAGAAAATCTGTCGCCAAACATTTAATGTGTTCCGGCAGCTATCCTTGAGAGCCAGTCCCCATTTTAGTCCATTTCTCTATCTATGATTATGCAAACTCTATGTAAAGTTAACAAAAAATATAGGCACCCGCACTTTTCTGCCGAAAAAATGTATTCTTTGCCCTTTTATGCCCTATTAAATGTCTTTGTACAAAATTTCATCAGAATCGGTCAAGCCGTTTGGCCGAAAAGAGGCCACACATTAACAAAATTCCATAATAAATATATAGACAACCTAAATTTCCACCCAAAAAAAAGTATTCGTTGTCCTTCTGTCTTTTTGACTGTCTGTGCACAAAATTTCAGCTTAAATGGTTAAACCGTTTGACCGAGAGTAGGCCACACATTTACAAAGTTCACTTTAAAAATTCTGGACGCCTGAACTCGGCTGCCAGAAAAAAAGTATCCTATGTGATTCTATGCACAATGAACTGTTATATGTATAAAATGTCAGCTGAATCGGTCAAGCTGTTGAGCTGATAAGAGGCCACACATTCACAAAATTCAATTAAAAAAGTCTAAACACTCAGACTCGATAGCCAAAAAAACAGTATCCGATATCCTTTTCTGCTCTATGAACTGTCTTAATACAACATTTCAGGCAAATCGGTTAAACCGTTTATTTGAGAAGAGGTCTTATATTCACAAAATTCAATTAAAAATACCTGGACTTCCTGACTCGACAGCCAAAAAAAAGTATCCTATATCCTATTCTGCCCTATGACATGTATTCATACAAAATTTCACGCAAATCGGTCAAGCCGTTTATTCGAGAAGAAGTATTATATTAACAAAATTCAATTAAAAATATCTGGACGCCCTGACTCGATAGCCAAAAAAAAGTATTTCTTATTTTATTCTGCCTTATGAACTGTCTCTATACAACATTTCAAGCAAATCGGTCAAGCCGTTTCTGCGAGAAGAGGTCTTATATTTACAAAATTCAATTGAAAATACCTAGACTTCCTGACTCGACAGCCAGAAAAAAAGTATTCTATATCCTATTCTGCCCTATAACATGTATTCATACAAAATTTCAGGCAAATCGGTCAAGCCGTTTATTCGAGAAGAAGTATTATATTAACAAAATTCAATTAAAAATATCTGGACCCCCTGACTCGATAGCCAAAAAAAAAGTATCCTATATCCTATTCTACTCTATGAACTGTCTTTGTACAACATTTCAGGCAAATCGGTCAAGCGGTTTATTCGAGAAGAGGTCTTATATTTACTAAATTCTATTAAAAATATTTGGACCCCCTGACACGATAGCCAAAAAAAAAGTATTCTATATCCTATTCTACCCTATGAACTGTCTTTATACAACATTTCATGCAAACCGGTCAAGCCGTATATTCGAGAAGAGGTCTTATATTTACTAAATTCTATTAAAAATATTTGGACCCCCTGACACGATAGCCAAAAAAAAGTATTCTATATCCTATTCTACCCTATGAACTGTCTTTATACAACATTTCATGCAAACCGGTCAAGCCGTATATTCGAGAAGAGGTCTTATATTTACTAAATTCAATTAAAAATATCTGGACCCCCTGACTCGATAGCCAAAAAAAAAGTATTCTATCTACTATTCTACCATATGAACTGTCTTTATACAACATTTTAGGCAAATCGGTCAAGCCGTTCATTCGAGAAGAGATCTTATATTTACGAAATTCAATTAAAAATATTTGGACCCCCTGACTCGATAGCCAGAAAAAAAGTATTCTATATTCTATTCTGCCTTATGAACTGTCTCTATACAACATTTCAGGCAAATCGGTCAAGCCGTTTATTCGAAAAGAGGTCCTTTAGTTACGAAATTGAATTAAAAATATCTGGACCCCCTGACTCGACAGCCAGAAAAAAAGTATCTTATAGCCTATTCTGCCTTATGACATGTATTCATACAAAATTTCAGGCAAATCGGTCAAGCCGTTTATTCGAGAAGTCTTATATTTACAAAATTCAATTAAAAATATCTGGACCGCCTGACTCGATAGCCAAAAGAAAAGTGTCCTATATCCTATTCTGCCCTATGTACTATCTTTGTACAAAATTTGAGCCAAATCGGTCAAGCCGTTTGACCGTGAAGAAGTCCCAAACAAACAAACAAACAAACAAATAAACAAACTGACTTTCGCATTTATAATATTGGTGTTGAGGTGTTGATTATGATACCTACGTTGTTTTGTACTAGAATAATTAAGGTAGTTTGAAAACTATAAAAGCAATGTGAGCGCGTGTCAGTTTCAATAACAAGTTTGAGATGTTTATCTCCATATCTCTAGAGGTCCTACTCATCAGATCTTGATAAAATTGACTAAAGAACCACGCCTCCTTACAAATTGATTAAAATAAGTTAATTGACAAGTTTGAGGTTTGAATCTTCATATGTATAGAGATACTCTACCCATAAAAAATATAATCATTCTAATCGGTTCACAATTTGGCAAGGTAATCGCGTAAGAAACAAAAAAAACCAGCAAGATGAATTGAAAATCTCTTCCTTTTGGAAATCGGTTGAAAAGTTAATGCTATTTACTTAAAATGTAAGTCGTCGGCTAAGTATGTATATTATTGACGTACAATCATTTGATTGCTGTCTCACCTGATGATAAGCAAAGATGCTGTCTAAGATGGTATCGTGCTTGTCTAGAATTGAAAGACGGCACCGTTTACTGACATATCTTTGTCCATTGGTCCATGGTGGTTCGAGCTACGGCCAAAGCCTACCACAAATGGTCAATACTACAAGTGGTCCACATGTTTAATATTTTTAATCGGAATATAAATATTAAATAGTAGTGCCATTGCTGAATGCTGTGGATAAAACACCAGCCAAGGCAATAAATAATAGTACAAGGTAGTTAATCTTGTTAGTCAAAGATTTGAATAACAGTTTATGACAGGCAAGGAATTTTAAATAATTTCAATTACATTTATTCATTAGATATATATTTTGTTTGACAAAAATGTCAGTCCCTATGCTATGGCATTCAGGGCCCCATCGTTGCTCGATTTCTCTCCACCTGACGAGTCACGAACACCTCCATCACTTGAGAGTTGCGGCGATTAATACCTCTATTCTTTGCTGTTTCAAAACCAAGAACCATTGGTTAAGCTCTTTAGCTTTTAATTCATTCATTTAAATCTGTTCAATGATTCAATAATAATTCAGACTGTCGAGACGAGACTGCCTTCTAAGTTTCTGGTGAAGATGACACGAAGACGCTGAAATAAATATATAATACGAATATTAATACATATGTCAGAAAGGTAACCTAAATATGTAATACCCACTGTATAACCCAATATTTTTAAAATTATTTAATGAGATATTTTTTGTAACATATTAATTTCAGCAATCATTTTGTATTTGTTTTTCTTTTTAAACAAATGACATTTTTAACTTTATTATTATTATTATTCTTAAATGTTACTCGTATACAATTTTATGTGCATGCAGTCTTCGCCTGTAATTAAAATAACATTTAGCATAATTGTACTAATATTTTGATGTTTAAAGGTTTATAACGATGATTATTATGTTGGCGATCTATTAATAAATAAATAAATCATCGTGATCAGCCTGTGTCAGTCCACTGCTGGACGTAAGCCTCTCCCAAGATCATCATCATCTCCCAAGATGCGCCACTGAGCCCGATCTTCGGCTCTTCTCTTCCAGTCACTACCCACCTCTTTGCGTATATAGTTGCTCCACCTGGTCACAGGACGTCCTACGCTACGTTTGCCGATTCGCAGTCTACACTCTCTAGGACAAGTCTAACCCAACTAAATAAATAAATAAATATGCCAAATTACAGCTATCTACTACTTATTATTTAAAGAGCTAAGCCACCGATTATCTGACGGACAGATAAGGAGGCTAAACTACTAACATAAAGGTTATTGAAATAATTACTTGTATTGTGAAGTGGTCATGGATAATAAAGGTTCAGTCGACAGCGAGCCAAATAAGTGCCTTTTCTGAAGGTGTTGCTGGCTGTATTGGGCTTGTGGCTCACACTATTCATGGCGAGCAGGACACTGAGTCACTTTTTGATGGCTAAGGTTCACCTAAAACCATACATTTATATTAGCAATGTAAAGATTACTAACTAGAAACAAGAAATTTTATGTATTTTATCAACAGATATGTATACAGTATGTGCACAACACTATGTCTCGCAGATGTTCCAGGAACTCAGCTCAAGTACAGAGTTGTGTGAGAGAGTGAATAAACACAAACTATTGTCGTGCTAGGGTAAAAACAATCTCCCATCTCACAGGTGGTGTTCAGGACATGGAAAACTGAAATATAACCAAAACCAAGAAGCTGACTTATTTTATATTGTATTGCTGTATTATTTACTATTATTAGGTAAATATGTTATTATCATTATCTTCCTATACGACTCCGCCGGAATACTCATATTCTCTCTCTTCTTTATAGCATTCTTTTTAGTCCTGCTTCCCCACCCTACCTTAAAGTAAACTTTGAGTATCTGTACTCACAGCACTCCCTAACGTTGAGGTCAACCGAAAATCTTTCTCTGCAAATCCCCACACATTCGTCTACCTTCTTCGACAAATCCTTTACCATACAGGCTGCACGCCTGTGGAACAGTATCCCAGTCGAAATAAGAAAATCCCCATCATCCCACACATTCAAAGAAAGATTAAGGAAATTCTACTTGCCTAATGATAACTGCTGATCCTGTAACATTTTTATTTATTTAAAAAAAAAAAATTTTTTTTTTTCTAATGTGGAATTTACTATCTGTATCATTATTTTCTTTATTGTTATAATGTATAAAATTTTGTAATTGTAAGTAATATGTAATATGGATACTGGTATATATGTATGTATATATGTATTTGTGTAGATATATATGTTTATGTAATGTATATGTATATTTGCATGTATGATTGTGTATACACGTGTATTTATGTATATTTATAACTATATAAATAAGTAACGATTAAAATAGATACACCACCGTCCGTCACAGTCTCGCTATATTACTCTCAGCTCGGTTGTCTGGAAGAAATCGCTTTAAGCGATAAGACCGCCCTTTGCATTACTTAGAATGAGGATTTTCCTCTGGTATTTTTCTGTAATTATTGGTGTGCAAATAAAGTGTTTATCTATCTATCTATCTATCTTATTATGTACGTAGGTGATTAAATGATTTATTACTTCTGATATACTTGCAAGCTCGTAACTCGTTTTTTGTCAACCTTAAGTAAAGTTTAAGTAAGTCGTGGACGGAAAATTATAGTAAGTAAACGTTAAACTGTAGACAGAGTATATTAAAATAGACCTGGCATTGAAATAACAATGATAACATGAGAAGTATTACACAATCACTAGTATGAGAGAGCGAGATGAACAACATTTTTTTATTCTTCTCTACATAGGCTCCCAGTACTAGTGCGCCCATTAGTTTTCACCCGCTGTCATGTATGACCCTGTATATTTATTTATTTATTATGTTTCATTATTTCACAATTTTTTGGATAAAAATTGTCTGAAGTACTGAAACATCCACTGGGTTGCGGGTGCACGTAATACGTAAGTCCGGTTGGCAACCCTACATTAATCAGGGGCATTAAACATGTGTTTTAAGTGTAACGTTTGACGTCTAGATGAAAGCTGAATGGCTCAATATCTTTTTTTTTGTAAATTCGAAGCAATAAGTTATGTTTCTGTTATATCCTTCGAGCATTTACCAATGGAGATGTTCACGCAAGGCGTTCCCCTCTGCTGGCCATATAGCCATTTTTGGCCATATGAGCGTGCGTAACTACGCTGTATTTTTAATACTGTGTGCGTGTTTCAAGCTAGTGTGCGGGATTGTTAAAGTGAGTGATTTGTGTGTGTGCAATGCGTGTTGACCTCGTCCCCCGTAAGTATCGGCAGAAAAAAATATTTGCGGATTACAACGTTAACATCTCCACCATTGGTAAATGATCGAAGGTTATATCTATAATATTTTTTATTGAATACTAGCTGTGCCCCGCGGCTTCGCCTGCGTTAAAAACAACTTTTATTATTTAAATTTTTTTCATAAGAACCATCTCCTGCCAATGTAAAACACAACAAAAAAGAATTAGCGAAATCGGTCCAGCCGTTCACGCGTGATGCCGTGACCAAGGGCAATTGGGATTCATTTTTATGTATAAGATGATCTATTTAATGTTATTTGACGTGTGTAAGTGCAAATTTTTAATTTTAATGTGAACGTACCGACTTTTGTTCGCGTGTATTTACTTCGGATATGCTCCGACCAGGTTTCAACCTATTACGTAGGTCATCGCCTGGGAGCGGCTAGGATGGCGGCAATGCACGACGTATTGCCCGCGCTTCCCGGCGCAACTGACGACTCGAGACAGAGGCTACCATTGGCAGGGGTGGCGTCGTAGATCTTCGGGTGAGCTCGGGTGCAGGGTGCAGATGATGACCTACGTAATAGGTAGAAACCTGTTCGGAGCATATCCGAAGTAATACACGCGAACAAAAGCTGGTACGTTCACATTAAAATGAATAATTTTCGCGAAAACTTCCAAACTAAAATTTTTAATTTTCCCTGATACTGAATAAATGCTTTTATTATGATATTTATTATGAATATTCTGATTATGAATAAATACTTTTGACCCGACCAAATTACGCTATTCAATTTGTCTTATAGCTGGCATATGCATTACGTGTTCATAATTTTTGTCGGGTTATACCTATATAATTCGCATACGCTAATGTCTTGTCTATTTAATATTCCGTCTACGCATTAAACAAACTAAACCAGAGACAAAACACTCTCGCTAGGGCCTCCGATCATAGAATTAAAATAATTCTAATATCTGTATTATATCTTATTTTAAACGTAAAAGATATGTGTAATATACGACATTGACATAGAATACTTATTATTGTATGTTTATGTTGTAAATTATTAATTCATTCATTTATAAATTCATAGTTTCAGCATAGACAATAACTATCGACATATTTAAATCTCTTGATTCAATCCTTAGCAAAGTGAGCTTCGATGAATGTATCACTTCTCTTCGATAGCTTTGACAGTAAATTACAGAATGACAGATTGCAATCCTAAATTATCGTTTGCGAAGCGAGGTTAGATCACTTAGGCGAGATCGGCAAGTTAAAAAGTTATGGCGCAACTATTCCAATTCATTTTCCGTATGGAATGGAAAAGCCTGTATAGGCTGGCACCTAACATCATTCGGGAACTCGATGAACTAAGCCTACATCTAATGTTCACACTGTAAATTCGCTTCATTCTTATGTGACTAAATGCACAAATGTGCGAAGCAAACTACGAAACAAAAAAAATTAATCTTTCCGTCAAATCGAAGTTTTTTTTTTAATTTTATTATGGCTCCACACGATAAGTGTATTTAGCCAGTGTCAAGTATAAAAATTCTTTGTTTTTGAGAATTCTGATTTGAAATATACCCTAACGTCCCCCACTGGGGAAAGTTTTAGCGGTGGACGTTGGGATTATACCAAGCCTACCACCGATGGTCACTCATAAATGAATCTTTTAAATCGAAACAAAAATATTAATAGTGTCAGTGCTGAATGCTGTGGTTGAAACACCAGGGCCCCTAGACAAAATCCAATTTCCTGTTTCCATTCAAGCTAACGGAAGGTCAAAATGTATGGAATGACATTCATGTTTCCGCAACAAAGATGTCATTCTCATACATTTTGAACTTGCATTAGCGTGAATGAAAGCAGGAAGTTGGATTTTGTCTAGGGCCCAGGGCCATAGATATAATTAAGACCGTTTAGAAACTAAACTACCGACTGCCATGCCGCGCGAGTCACTTTCAGTAGCAAGTTCGAGAAGTTTATCGTCATATCTCTGGAGATACTTATCCGATCTCGATTAAAATTACAATGGGACCACCTCGGGATTATATCCTGTCAAACTAAAAAATATTTTTTAAATCGGTTCACAATTGGCAAAAATATCAATACACACACATACAAAAAAATACATACAGACGAACACAGAACCTCCTTATTAGCCTCCTCCTTTTTGGAAGTCGGTTATAATCCAATTTCTGTTTTCATTCACGCTAACGCAACTTCAAAATGTATGGAATGACAACTTTGTTGCGGAAAAATAAATATCATTCCCATACATTTTGTACTTACGTAAGCGTGAATGGAAACAGATATTGAGGGGCAGCCCAGGCAATAAATAATGGTACAATGACAGGTAAGGAATTTTATTATAATAATAAATTCAATTCCATTTAGCCAATTTTATTTAGTCATTAAAATATATTTTTATTTTGTAATGCTAAGACAAAAATTTTAGTCCATCTGTGATGGCATTCAGTGCCCCATTATTGCTTGATTTCTCTCCACCTGTTGAATTACGAACACCTCCAACGCTTGAGAATTGTAGCGATGAATATCTTTATTCTTTGCTCTTTTAAAACCAAGAACCATGGGCTAAAAACCATAAGCTCATTAATTAATTAATTTAAATCTGTTTATCGATTCATTAATACTTGAGACTCATTGAGACCGAGGAGACTGCCTTCTACGTCTCTGGTGAAATCAACCCGAAAACACTGAAACAAATATATAATACCAGAATCATACATTTACAATTATTAGGCAGTATGCACTAAAAAATCAATCTAATTCACTACTGTGAGGGCCAAGTTTATATTGAGCCTCACATTGTGTAGAGTTCCGTAGTTACCAAACCCGTCACAATATGAAACTAATATGTTGGTCTACTATTACGTGTGAACTAGTAAAGCCTACCTAGCTGTAATAATTTGCCATTTAATTTTGTTATTAAATACTACTATTGTGAATTTTTACATAATTCAAAACAATACTTCGCAGGCAGGTGGACATTTAAATCTAAAAAAAAATGCACTTTAAAGCTTATTAAGTTATCAATGTTTATAAATGACCCATACACCATAGAATAAACAAGAAACAAAAATATTAACCTCACTTTTATGGAGGAGGGTAAAGATCTTATAGATATAAAGATGTTATACCTACTGCATACTCATGCCATTACAGCTACTTATTATACTCTGAGCTAAGCCATCGATAGACTGACACAGATGGAGGGAGGGACATGGTGAAACTACTTACATAAAGGTTCTTTGTTGACTATGGAACCATAAAAAGAAATATTCCGACACATGCATTAAATACTCATTTATATGTTGGTTCAAAATACATGTCATTTTGTTTCCGTTTGATGCTTTGTAATCTGTATCTGAATGTTCAATTATTTCAATTATTATTAAATAATTACTTGTATGGTGATACGGTCGTAGAATAAAGGTTCAGTCAACAGCAAGTCCAATAAGTGCCTGTTTCTTTTCTGAAGGTGTAGCTGGCTGAAATAGGCATGCGACTCTCACTTTTCATGGCAATCTAGAGACTGAAACACTTCTTGAGGGCTAACGTTCACCTAAAATCATAAATTTGTGTTAACAATGCAAAGATTACCTACTAACTAGAAACAATAAATGTTAAGTAGCTTATCGAACAGCATCGTAGGTTATAATTCGATGTCGAACAGATATTTATGTACACACCATGTGTACAGCATTGGTCTTGGGTCTTGCAGATGCTTGGGATGTTCCAAGGCCAAGTGCAGAGTTTGAGAATAAACATAAACTATAATCGTGCTATAGGTACTTAAAAAAATCTTCTATCTTAAAAAATATCAAATCAAAAGTCAGTAAGTACAGTTGTTCAGGACATTGAAAGATAACCCAGAAGCTGACTTTATTTTGTATTGTATTGCTGAATTACTATTATGAACCAATTTATTTAAATGAGATAATGTCATGTCATCAAATGCATAGATAACAATGAATACTTACTGCTTTAGCATTGCTTTTCTTCAACGTACCTACGTACGTAATCCACTTTACACGACACGAAATTGATTGCTACAAACAAAACAATAGTAATAATATTAATTTGAAGACTTTGTTGGAAAAATAAAAACAAAACAGTGTAGACAAAGTACAAACTACTAAATACTAATTAAACTAACCAGGGTGACCATCTCAAAAATGGCGAATCTGCCCGACATTGGCAAAAGAACTGCTAAAATCTGCCAAACCACCAACCACCCCAGAGAATATATTAAATAATTAAGTATACCGTTATATTATTGCCTTATAGAGAGCTGGTTATAATCAAACTTTTATAAATTTCCAACCAAAATCCAAATATATGCATAATAAAAATATTATACATTCAATAGAAACAGAAAATTGTCAAAATTCTATTTTTGTTTCAAAATTCATAAAAATCCTGGAAATCTGCCACTTTTTGGAATCGTCAGCGTTATCTGCCAGAGTTAAAATGTAGGATCCAAATCTGCCTAAATGAGAGAAATCTGCCACAAATGGTCACACTAACTAAGGAGTACTAAACGCAAACCAGCCAATATAGGCTTGGGTAACTCCGGACACGGGTCATATCTATATCTTTGGATATATATCCCTAAGCGGATATATATCCTTCCCTCCCCTTGCCAAAACCTTCATATTATTATATTCCATATCCGGTATATCTTCATGAAACATAAAACTTTTTTGTGAACTCGGACTGACATGGATATCCTAGATATACGAAGCAGATATACTAAATATGTGTATGGAAGATTATACGATAGTATCCACTCCTCTGTCAGATAAAGTAAGCCCAAGCCTAACTAGCTCATGACTGGTAGGCTTGGTTTATCGTATATCCTTCCATATAAGGGTGTATAATATCTAACATTATTAGGCCGTATCTGTTGTGTTTTGAACTTGCATTAATTATTAACTGTTGGTAGTGACGATGTGATCCAAAATAATGATATAGCGGTTGCCTAGAAAATACCTATTCACTCACGGCTTGACTTTTTAACCGACTTCACAAGAAATGTTGTTTCATCAAAATATACCGGATACATGGAATATATTGAGGTTTTGGCAAGAGGAAGGAAGGATATATATCTGTTTAGGGATATATATCTGAAGATATAGATTAGATATGTCCGGAGTTACCCAAGCCTAGCCAGCCAGAGACAAAACAAACTCTAGGGCTTCCAGCCACAGAGTTAAAATGAATTCTAATATTATCCATATTCTATCTTATATTACATGTAAAAAATATGTGTGTTAAATAACACGCTATATTGAATATGAATACGTATTTTGTAATTTTTACTTGAAAGTTATCAATTAATTAATTTATCTTATCATAATTTTAGCATAGACAAAAACTATCGACATCGTTAAATATCTTCATTCAATCCTTAGCAAAGTGGGCCTCGATGAGTGTATCACTTTGCTTCGATAGCTTCAACATAGTAAATTACAGAGTGCTCAATTGCAATCCCGAACCGTCGTGTAAGACGTTGATCACTCACGCAAGATCGCAAAGCGAAATGGATTTTTATAGAATAGCCTTACAGGCCGGGTTTCGAAGCGGTTACGGCACCATAGACCACATCCACACGGTGCGGCAGATTGTACAGAAGACCGAAGAGTACAATCGGCCCCTGTGCTTAGCATTTGTGGACTATGAGAAGGCCTTTGACTCAATCGAAACCTGGTCTGTTCTCGAGTCTTTGCAGCGTTGACAAGTCGACTGGCGATATATCGAAGTGATGAGATGTCTATATAATGCCGCAACGATGACTGAACAAGTACAGAACCAGCGAACTAAACATGTCCACCTGCGTCGAAGAGTGAGACAGGGGGACGTCATATCCCCGAAACTGTTCACTAACGCCTTGGAGGATATGTTTAAGACGCTGGACTGGAAAGATCGTGGCATTAACATCAACGGCAACTACATCTCTCACTTACGATTCGCAGATGACATCGTCATTATCGCAGAGACGCTGCAGGACCTACAAAGGATGTTGAATGGCCTAGCTGATTCTTCTCGTCGCATCGGTCTCCGGATGAATTTGGATAAAACCAAAGTCATGTACAACGAGCACGTTGTTCCGGAACCGATTGCCGTAGATGGAATCCCACTCGAAGTTGTCACTAAGTATGTTTACCTAGGGCAGACGCTCCAACTAGGCAAACATAACTTCGAGAAGGAAATCCAGAGAAGAATTCAGCTGGGCTGGGCAGCATTCGGAAAACTCCGTCGAGTCTTCTCGTCGCCTATACCACAGTGTCTAAAGACATAAGTCTTTAACCAGTGCGTCCTACCTGTGATGACATACGGAGCCAAGACGTGGACACTCACAGTCCGACTGGTCCACCAGTTTAAAGTCGCTCAGCGAGCTATGGAGAGAGCTATGCTCGGTATTTCTCTGCGGGATCGAATCCGGAACGAAGTAATTCGCCAGAGAACTAAAGTTATCGACATAGCTCAACGGATTAGCAAGCTGAAGTGGCAGTGAGCTGGTCATATCTGCCGCAGGACTGATAACCGTTGGGGTAGACTTGTCCTCGAGTGGAGACCGCGAATCGGCAAACGTAGCGTAGGACGTCCTGTGACCAGGTAAAGCGACGACATACGCAAAGCGATGGGCAGTGACTGGAAGAGAAGAGCCGAAGATCGGGCTCAGTGGCGCATCTTGGGAGAGGCTTACGTCCAGCAGTGGACTGATACAGGCTGATGATGATGATGATGATGAACACTTCTTAGTACCAAAATGTACCTTAATTTTCAACATTTTCTATTTTTCGGAATTTTTTCTTTACTTGTGCTGCTTTACCTTGCTTTTAACCAAAATTAACAATTCTAGTTCAACCGGAAGTACCCTATAGGTTTTGGGTCGAATACCTATAGGGTACTTCCCGTTGACCTAGAATCATGAAATTTGGTAAGAAGCAAGGTCTTACAGCACAAATTAAGGAAAAAACCCAAAAAATAACAAGTTGAAAATTAAAGGGTGCCCCATACATACATAGTTTACGCCAATTAAAGTAGACCTCTGAATTATATGAGCGCTGATACAATTTAGTGGTCTAGCTTAATATGTACATACCAACGTTGGTACGGAAGCCTCGGTGGGCGAGTTCAACTCGACTTGGCCGGTTTTTAGTGTTCCGTACCCCAAAAGGTTAAAAAAACCAACCCTTAAAAGATCACTTTCTTGTCCGTCTGTCTGTCTGTCTGTCTGTCCGTCTGTTTGTCCGTGTGTCACCACCACTGATTTTCTCAGGAACGGGTGGACCCAGCAAGTTGAAATTTATACCTGATACTGAGGTCTATAGTTCCTATTGGGTGTATAAAAATCAAGATCTTGAGTCAAAACAATAAGATATGGGCAAATTTAGATTTTCGCGAAAACTTGTTAGTACCAATATGTACCTTAATTTTCAACTTTTTTTATTTTTCGGAATTTTTCCTTTCGCTTGTGCTCTAAGACCTTGCTAAGAATGTTGTATAAAGACAGTTCATAAGGCAGAAAAGGATACAGCGTACTTTTTTTCTGGCTATCGAGTCAGGGGATCCAGATATTTTTAATTGAATTTTGTAAATATAAGACCTCTTTTCGAATAAACGGCTTGACCGATTTGCCTGAAATGTTGTATACAGACAGTTCATAGGGTAGAATAGGATATAGGATACTTTTTTTTTAGCTATCGAGTCAGGGGGTCCAGATATTTTTAATTGAATTTTGTAAATATAAGATCTCTTCTCAAATAAACGGCTTGACCGATTTGCCTGACATGTTGTATAAAGACAGATCATAGGGCAGAATAGAATATAAAATACTTCTTTTCTGGCTATCGAATCAGGGGGTCCAGATATTTTTAATTTAATTTTGGTAATATAAGACCTCTTCTCGAATAAACGGCTTAAACTATATGCCTGAAATGTTGTATGAAGACAGTTCATAGGGTAGAATAGGATATAGAATACTTTTTTTTTGGCTATCGAGTCAGGGGGTCATAATATTTTTAATTGAATTTAGTAAATATAAGACCTCTTCTCGAATAAACGGCTTGACGGATTTGCCTGAAATGTTGTACCAAATATTATGTTTCTTTGAAGTGTTTCACACCTTATATTTTTTTTTTTTTTTTTTTTGTAAATTGTTAAACACAATCCAAAATTTCATCGTACCGACGGGACTTGAACCCGCAACCTCCGGAATAACATGTTCCGGTGCTTTGCCAATTAAGCCACGGTGCGAAGTATCGTTACGACGAAATTAGTGGATTGCATTTTGTTAACCCAATTATGCATTGGTGGCGCCATCTATGACTACTTATTACGTAAGTTAATCATTCGGAAGAATACATTACAGTTTTCAAATCCGACGAGAGATGTTGCACTGCGTAAATCAAATATTATGTTTCTTTGAAGTGTTTCACACTTTATTTTTTTTTTTTTGTAAATTGTTAAACACAATCCAAAACTTCATCGTACCGACAGGACTTGAACCAGCAACCTCCGGAATAACATGTTCCGGTGCTTTGCCAATTAAGCCACGGTGCGAAGTATCGTTACGACGAAATTAGTGGATTGCATTTTGTTAACCCAATTATGCATTGGTGGCGCCATCTATGACTACTTATTACGTAAGTTAATCATTCGGAAGAATACATTACAGTTTTCAAATCCGACGAGAGATGTTGCACTGCGTAAATCAAATATTATGTTTCTTTGAAGTGTTTCACACTTTATATATATTTTTTTGTAAATTGTTAAACACAATCCAAAATTTCATCGTACCGACGGGACTTGAACCCGCAACCTCCGGAATAACATGTTCCGGTGCTTTGCCAATTAAGCCACGGTGCGAAGTATCGTTACGACGAAATTAGTGGATTGCATTTTGTTAACCCAATTATGCATTGGTGGCGCCATCTATGACTACTTATTACGTAAGTTAATCATTCGGAAGAATACATTACAGTTTTCAAATCCGACGAGAGATGTTGCACTGCGTAAATCAAATATTATGTTTCTTTGAAGTGTTTCACACTTTATATATATTTTTTTTGTAAATTGTTAAACACAATCCAAAATTTCATCGTACCGACGGGACTTGAACCCGCAACCTCCGGAATAACATGTTCTGGTGCTTTGCCAATTAAGCCACGGTGCGAAGTATCGTTACGACGTAATTAGTGGATTGCATTTTGTTAACCCAATTATGCATTGGTGGCGCCATCTATGACTACTTATTACGTAAGTTAATCATTCAGAAGAATACATTACAGTTTTCAAATCCGACGAGAGATGTTGCACTGCGTAAATCAAATATTATGTTTCTTTGAAGTGTTTCACACCTTATATTTTTTTTTTTGTAAATTGTTAAACACAATCCAAAATTTCATCGTACCGACGGGACTTGAACCCGCAACCTCCGGAATAACATGTTCCGGTGCTTTGCCAATTAAGCCACGGTGCGAAGTATCGTTACGACGAAATTAGTGGATTGCATTTTGTTAACCCAATTATGCATTGGTGGCGCCATCTATGACTACTATGTAATGTATTCTTCCGAATGATTAACTTACGTAATAAGTAGTCATAGATGGCGCCACCAATGCATAATTGGGTTAACAAAATGCAATCCACTAATTTCGTCGTAACGATACTTCGCACCGTGGCTTAATTGGCAAAGCACCGGAACATGTTAACAATGATAACATGAGAAGTATTACACAATCACTAGTATGAGAGAGCGAGATGAACAACATTTTTTTATTCTTCTCTACATAGGCTCCCAGTTCTAGTGCGCCCATTAGTTTTCACCCGCTGTCATGTATGACCCTGTATATTTATTTATTTATTATGTTTCATTATTTCACAATTTTTTGGATAAAAATTGTCTGAAGTACTGAAACATCCACTGGGTTGCGGGTGCACGTAATACGTAAGTCCGGTTGGCAACCCTACATTAATCAGGGGCATTAAACATGTGTTTTAAGTGTAACGTTTGACGTCTAGATGAAAGCTGAATGGCTCAATATCTTTTTTTTTGTAAATTCGAAGCAATAAGTTATGTTTCTGTTATATCCTTCGAGCATTTACCAATGGAGATGTTCACGCAAGGCGTTCCCCTCTGCTGGCCATATAGCCATTTTTGGCCATATGAGCGTGCGTAACTACGCTGTATTTTTAATACTGTGTGCGTGTTTCAAGCTAGTGTGCGGGATTGTTAAAGTGAGTGATTTGTGTGTGTGCAATGCGTGTTGACCTCGTCCCCCGTAAGTATCGGCAGAAAAAAATATTTGCGGATTACAACGTTAACATCTCCACCATTGGTAAATGATCGAAGGTTATATCTATAATATTTTTTATTGAATACTAGCTGTGCCCCGCGGCTTCGCCTGCGTTAAAAACAACTTTTATTATTTAAATTTTTTTCATAAGAACCATCTCCTGCCAATGTAAAACACAACAAAAAAGAATTAGCGAAATCGGTCCAGCCGTTCACGCGTGATGCCGTGACCAAGGGCAATTGGGATTCATTTTTATGTATAAGATGATCTATTTAATGTTATTTGACGTGTGTAAGTGCAAATTTTTAATTTTAATGTGAACGTACCGACTTTTGTTCGCGTGTATTTACTTCGGATATGCTCCGACCAGGTTTCAACCTATTACGTAGGTCATCGCCTGGGAGCGGCTAGGATGGCGGCAATGCACGACGTATTGCCCGCGCTTCCCGGCGCAACTGACGACTCGAGACAGAGGCTACCATTGGCAGGGGTGGCGTCGTAGATCTTCGGGTGAGCTCGGGTGCAGGGTGCAGATGATGACCTACGTAATAGGTAGAAACCTGTTCGGAGCATATCCGAAGTAATACACGCGAACAAAAGCTGGTACGTTCACATTAAAATGAATAATTTTCGCGAAAACTTCCAAACTAAAATTTTTAATTTTCCCTGATACTGAATAAATGCTTTTATTATGATATTTATTATGAATATTCTGATTATGAATAAATACTTTTGACCCGACCAAATTACGCTATTCAATTTGTCTTATAGCTGGCATATGCATTACGTGTTCATAATTTTTGTCGGGTTATACCTATATAATTCGCATACGCTAATGTCTTGTCTATTTAATATTCCGTCTACGCATTAAACAAACTAAACCAGAGACAAAACACTCTCGCTAGGGCCTCCGATCATAGAATTAAAATAATTCTAATATCTGTATTATATCTTATTTTAAACGTAAAAGATATGTGTAATATACGACATTGACATAGAATACTTATTATTGTATGTTTATGTTGTAAATTATTAATTCATTCATTTATAAATTCATAGTTTCAGCATAGACAATAACTATCGACATATTTAAATCTCTTGATTCAATCCTTAGCAAAGTGAGCTTCGATGAATGTATCACTTCTCTTCGATAGCTTTGACAGTAAATTACAGAATGACAGATTGCAATCCTAAATTATCGTTTGCGAAGCGAGGTTAGATCACTTAGGCGAGATCGGCAAGTTAAAAAGTTATGGCGCAACTATTCCAATTCATTTTCCGTATGGAATGGAAAAGCCTGTATAGGCTGGCACCTAACATCATTCGGGAACTCGATGAACTAAGCCTACATCTAATGTTCACACTGTAAATTCGCTTCATTCTTATGTGACTAAATGCACAAATGTGCGAAGCAAACTACGAAACAAAAAAAATTAATCTTTCCGTCAAATCGAAGTTTTTTTTTTAATTTTATTATGGCTCCACACGATAAGTGTATTTAGCCAGTGTCAAGTATAAAAATTCTTTGTTTTTGAGAATTCTGATTTGAAATATACCCTAACGTCCCCCACTGGGGAAAGTTTTAGCGGTGGACGTTGGGATTATACCAAGCCTACCACCGATGGTCACTCATAAATGAATCTTTTAAATCGAAACAAAAATATTAATAGTGTCAGTGCTGAATGCTGTGGTTGAAACACCAGGGCCCCTAGACAAAATCCAATTTCCTGTTTCCATTCAAGCTAACGGAAGGTCAAAATGTATAGAATGACATTCATGTTTCCGCAACAAAGATGTCATTCTCATACATTTTGAACTTGCATTAGCGTGAATGAAAGCAGGAAGTTGGATTTTGTCTAGGGCCCAGGGCCATAGATATAATTAAGACCGTTTAGAAACTAAACTACCGACTGCCATGCCGCGCGAGTCACTTTCAGTAGCAAGTTCGAGAAGTTTATCGTCATATCTCTGGAGATACTTATCCGATCTCGATTAAAATTACAATGGGACCACCTCGGGATTATATCCTGTCAAACTAAAAAATATTTTTTAAATCGGTTCACAATTGGCAAAAATATCAATACACACACATACAAAAAAATACATACAGACGAACACAGAACCTCCTTATTAGCCTCCTCCTTTTTGGAAGTCGGTTATAATCCAATTTCTGTTTTCATTCACGCTAACGCAACTTCAAAATGTATGGAATGACAACTTTGTTGCGGAAAAATAAATATCATTCCCATACATTTTGTACTTACGTAAGCGTGAATGGAAACAGATATTGAGGGGCAGCCCAGGCAATAAATAATGGTACAATGACAGGTAAGGAATTTTATTATAATAATAAATTCAATTCCATTTAGCCAATTTTATTTAGTCATTAAAATATATTTTTATTTTGTAATGCTAAGACAAAAATTTTAGTCCATCTGTGATGGCATTCAGTGCCCCATTATTGCTTGATTTCTCTCCACCTGTTGAATTACGAACACCTCCAACGCTTGAGAATTGTAGCGATGAATATCTTTATTCTTTGCTCTTTTAAAACCAAGAACCATGGGCTAAAAACCATAAGCTCATTAATTAATTAATTTAAATCTGTTTATCGATTCATTAATACTTGAGACTCATTGAGACCGAGGAGACTGCCTTCTACGTCTCTGGTGAAATCAACCCGAAAACACTGAAACAAATATATAATACCAGAATCATACATTTACAATTATTAGGCAGTATGCACTAAAAAATCAATCTAATTCACTACTGTGAGGGCCAAGTTTATATTGAGCCTCACATTGTGTAGAGTTCCGTAGTTACCAAACCCGTCACAATATGAAACTAATATGTTGGTCTACTATTACGTGTGAACTAGTAAAGCCTACCTAGCTGTAATAATTTGCCATTTAATTTTGTTATTAAATACTACTATTGTGAATTTTTACATAATTCAAAACAATACTTCGCAGGCAGGTGGACATTTAAATCTAAAAAAAAATGCACTTTAAAGCTTATTAAGTTATCAATGTTTATAAATGACCCATACACCATAGAATAAACAAGAAACAAAAATATTAACCTCACTTTTATGGAGGAGGGTAAAGATCTTATAGATATAAAGATGTTATACCTACTGCATACTCATGCCATTACAGCTACTTATTATACTCTGAGCTAAGCCATCGATAGACTGACACAGATGGAGGGAGGGACATGGTGAAACTACTTACATAAAGGTTCTTTGTTGACTATGGAACCATAAAAAGAAATATTCCGACACATGCATTAAATACTCATTTATATGTTGGTTCAAAATACATGTCATTTTGTTTCCGTTTGATGCTTTGTAATCTGTATCTGAATGTTCAATTATTTCAATTATTATTAAATAATTACTTGTATGGTGATACGGTCGTAGAATAAAGGTTCAGTCAACAGCAAGTCCAATAAGTGCCTGTTTCTTTTCTGAAGGTGTAGCTGGCTGAAATAGGCATGCGACTCTCACTTTTCATGGCAATCTAGAGACTGAAACACTTCTTGAGGGCTAACGTTCACCTAAAATCATAAATTTGTGTTAACAATGCAAAGATTACCTACTAACTAGAAACAATAAATGTTAAGTAGCTTATCGAACAGCATCGTAGGTTATAATTCGATGTCGAACAGATATTTATGTACACACCATGTGTACAGCATTGGTCTTGGGTCTTGCAGATGCTTGGGATGTTCCAAGGCCAAGTGCAGAGTTTGAGAATAAACATAAACTATAATCGTGCTATAGGTACTTAAAAAAATCTTCTATCTTAAAAAATATCAAATCAAAAGTCAGTAAGTACAGTTGTTCAGGACATTGAAAGATAACCCAGAAGCTGACTTTATTTTGTATTGTATTGCTGAATTACTATTATGAACCAATTTATTTAAATGAGATAATGTCATGTCATCAAATGCATAGATAACAATGAATACTTACTGCTTTAGCATTGCTTTTCTTCAACGTACCTACGTACGTAATCCACTTTACACGACACGAAATTGATTGCTACAAACAAAACAATAGTAATAATATTAATTTGAAGACTTTGTTGGAAAAATAAAAACAAAACAGTGTAGACAAAGTACAAACTACTAAATACTAATTAAACTAACCAGGGTGACCATCTCAAAAATGGCGAATCTGCCCGACATTGGCAAAAGAACTGCTAAAATCTGCCAAACCACCAACCACCCCAGAGAATATATTAAATAATTAAGTATACCGTTATATTATTGCCTTATAGAGAGCTGGTTATAATCAAACTTTTATAAATTTCCAACCAAAATCCAAATATATGCATAATAAAAATATTATACATTCAATAGAAACAGAAAATTGTCAAAATTCTATTTTTGTTTCAAAATTCATAAAAATCCTGGAAATCTGCCACTTTTTGGAATCGTCAGCGTTATCTGCCAGAGTTAAAATGTAGGATCCAAATCTGCCTAAATGAGAGAAATCTGCCACAAATGGTCACACTAACTAAGGAGTACTAAACGCAAACCAGCCAATATAGGCTTGGGTAACTCCGGACACGGGTCATATCTATATCTTTGGATATATATCCCTAAGCGGATATATATCCTTCCCTCCCCTTGCCAAAACCTTCATATTATTATATTCCATATCCGGTATATCTTCATGAAACATAAAACTTTTTTGTGAACTCGGACTGACATGGATATCCTAGATATACGAAGCAGATATACTAAATATGTGTATGGAAGATTATACGATAGTATCCACTCCTCTGTCAGATAAAGTAAGCCCAAGCCTAACTAGCTCATGACTGGTAGGCTTGGTTTATCGTATATCCTTCCATATAAGGGTGTATAATATCTAACATTATTAGGCCGTATCTGTTGTGTTTTGAACTTGCATTAATTATTAACTGTTGGTAGTGACGATGTGATCCAAAATAATGATATAGCGGTTGCCTAGAAAATACCTATTCACTCACGGCTTGACTTTTTAACCGACTTCACAAGAAATGTTGTTTCATCAAAATATACCGGATACATGGAATATATTGAGGTTTTGGCAAGAGGAAGGAAGGATATATATCTGTTTAGGGATATATATCTGAAGATATAGATTAGATATGTCCGGAGTTACCCAAGCCTAGCCAGCCAGAGACAAAACAAACTCTAGGGCTTCCAGCCACAGAGTTAAAATGAATTCTAATATTATCCATATTCTATCTTATATTACATGTAAAAAATATGTGTGTTAAATAACACGCTATATTGAATATGAATACGTATTTTGTAATTTTTACTTGAAAGTTATCAATTAATTAATTTATCTTATCATAATTTTAGCATAGACAAAAACTATCGACATCGTTAAATATCTTCATTCAATCCTTAGCAAAGTGGGCCTCGATGAGTGTATCACTTTGCTTCGATAGCTTCAACATAGTAAATTACAGAGTGCTCAATTGCAATCCCGAACCGTCGTGTAAGACGTTGATCACTCACGCAAGATCGCAAAGCGAAATGGATTTTTATAGAATAGCCTTACAGGCCGGGTTTCGAAGCGGTTACGGCACCATAGACCACATCCACACGGTGCGGCAGATTGTACAGAAGACCGAAGAGTACAATCGGCCCCTGTGCTTAGCATTTGTGGACTATGAGAAGGCCTTTGACTCAATCGAAACCTGGTCTGTTCTCGAGTCTTTGCAGCGTTGACAAGTCGACTGGCGATATATCGAAGTGATGAGATGTCTATATAATGCCGCAACGATGACTGAACAAGTACAGAACCAGCGAACTAAACATGTCCACCTGCGTCGAAGAGTGAGACAGGGGGACGTCATATCCCCGAAACTGTTCACTAACGCCTTGGAGGATATGTTTAAGACGCTGGACTGGAAAGATCGTGGCATTAACATCAACGGCAACTACATCTCTCACTTACGATTCGCAGATGACATCGTCATTATCGCAGAGACGCTGCAGGACCTACAAAGGATGTTGAATGGCCTAGCTGATTCTTCTCGTCGCATCGGTCTCCGGATGAATTTGGATAAAACCAAAGTCATGTACAACGAGCACGTTGTTCCGGAACCGATTGCCGTAGATGGAATCCCACTCGAAGTTGTCACTAAGTATGTTTACCTAGGGCAGACGCTCCAACTAGGCAAACATAACTTCGAGAAGGAAATCCAGAGAAGAATTCAGCTGGGCTGGGCAGCATTCGGAAAACTCCGTCGAGTCTTCTCGTCGCCTATACCACAGTGTCTAAAGACATAAGTCTTTAACCAGTGCGTCCTACCTGTGATGACATACGGAGCCAAGACGTGGACACTCACAGTCCGACTGGTCCACCAGTTTAAAGTCGCTCAGCGAGCTATGGAGAGAGCTATGCTCGGTATTTCTCTGCGGGATCGAATCCGGAACGAAGTAATTCGCCAGAGAACTAAAGTTATCGACATAGCTCAACGGATTAGCAAGCTGAAGTGGCAGTGAGCTGGTCATATCTGCCGCAGGACTGATAACCGTTGGGGTAGACTTGTCCTCGAGTGGAGACCGCGAATCGGCAAACGTAGCGTAGGACGTCCTGTGACCAGGTAAAGCGACGACATACGCAAAGCGATGGGCAGTGACTGGAAGAGAAGAGCCGAAGATCGGGCTCAGTGGCGCATCTTGGGAGAGGCTTACGTCCAGCAGTGGACTGATACAGGCTGATGATGATGATGATGATGAACACTTCTTAGTACCAAAATGTACCTTAATTTTCAACATTTTCTATTTTTCGGAATTTTTTCTTTACTTGTGCTGCTTTACCTTGCTTTTAACCAAAATTAACAATTCTAGTTCAACCGGAAGTACCCTATAGGTTTTGGGTCGAATACCTATAGGGTACTTCCCGTTGACCTAGAATCATGAAATTTGGTAAGAAGCAAGGTCTTACAGCACAAATTAAGGAAAAAACCCAAAAAATAACAAGTTGAAAATTAAAGGGTGCCCCATACATACATAGTTTACGCCAATTAAAGTAGACCTCTGAATTATATGAGCGCTGATACAATTTAGTGGTCTAGCTTAATAGGTACATACCAACGTTGGTACGGAAGCCTCGGTGGGCGAGTTCAACTCGACTTGGCCGGTTTTTAGTGTTCCGTACCCCAAAAGGTTAAAAAAACCAACCCTTAAAAGATCACTTTCTTGTCCGTCTGTCTGTCTGTCTGTCTGTCCGTCTGTTTGTCCGTGTGTCACCACCACTGATTTTCTCAGGAACGGGTGGACCCAGCAAGTTGAAATTTATACCTGATACTGAGGTCTATAGTTCCTATTGGGTGTATAAAAATCAAGATCTTGAGTCAAAACAATAAGATATGGGCAAATTTAGATTTTCGCGAAAACTTGTTAGTACCAATATGTACCTTAATTTTCAACTTTTTTTATTTTTCGGAATTTTTCCTTTCGCTTGTGCTCTAAGACCTTGCTAAGAATGTTGTATAAAGACAGTTCATAAGGCAGAAAAGGATACAGCGTACTTTTTTTCTGGCTATCGAGTCAGGGGATCCAGATATTTTTAATTGAATTTTGTAAATATAAGACCTCTTTTCGAATAAACGGCTTGACCGATTTGCCTGAAATGTTGTATACAGACAGTTCATAGGGTAGAATAGGATATAGGATACTTTTTTTTTAGCTATCGAGTCAGGGGGTCCAGATATTTTTAATTGAATTTTGTAAATATAAGATCTCTTCTCAAATAAACGGCTTGACCGATTTGCCTGACATGTTGTATAAAGACAGATCATAGGGCAGAATAGAATATAAAATACTTCTTTTCTGGCTATCGAATCAGGGGGTCCAGATATTTTTAATTTAATTTTGGTAATATAAGACCTCTTCTCGAATAAACGGCTTAAACTATATGCCTGAAATGTTGTATGAAGACAGTTCATAGGGTAGAATAGGATATAGAATACTTTTTTTTTGGCTATCGAGTCAGGGGGTCATAATATTTTTAATTGAATTTAGTAAATATAAGACCTCTTCTCGAATAAACGGCTTGACGGATTTGCCTGAAATGTTGTACCAAATATTATGTTTCTTTGAAGTGTTTCACACCTTATATTTTTTTTTTTTTTTTTTTTGTAAATTGTTAAACACAATCCAAAATTTCATCGTACCGACGGGACTTGAACCCGCAACCTCCGGAATAACATGTTCCGGTGCTTTGCCAATTAAGCCACGGTGCGAAGTATCGTTACGACGAAATTAGTGGATTGCATTTTGTTAACCCAATTATGCATTGGTGGCGCCATCTATGACTACTTATTACGTAAGTTAATCATTCGGAAGAATACATTACAGTTTTCAAATCCGACGAGAGATGTTGCACTGCGTAAATCAAATATTATGTTTCTTTGAAGTGTTTCACACTTTATTTTTTTTTTTTTGTAAATTGTTAAACACAATCCAAAACTTCATCGTACCGACAGGACTTGAACCAGCAACCTCCGGAATAACATGTTCCGGTGCTTTGCCAATTAAGCCACGGTGCGAAGTATCGTTACGACGAAATTAGTGGATTGCATTTTGTTAACCCAATTATGCATTGGTGGCGCCATCTATGACTACTTATTACGTAAGTTAATCATTCGGAAGAATACATTACAGTTTTCAAATCCGACGAGAGATGTTGCACTGCGTAAATCAAATATTATGTTTCTTTGAAGTGTTTCACACTTTATATATATTTTTTTGTAAATTGTTAAACACAATCCAAAATTTCATCGTACCGACGGGACTTGAACCCGCAACCTCCGGAATAACATGTTCCGGTGCTTTGCCAATTAAGCCACGGTGCGAAGTATCGTTACGACGAAATTAGTGGATTGCATTTTGTTAACCCAATTATGCATTGGTGGCGCCATCTATGACTACTTATTACGTAAGTTAATCATTCGGAAGAATACATTACAGTTTTCAAATCCGACGAGAGATGTTGCACTGCGTAAATCAAATATTATGTTTCTTTGAAGTGTTTCACACTTTATATATATTTTTTTTGTAAATTGTTAAACACAATCCAAAATTTCATCGTACCGACGGGACTTGAACCCGCAACCTCCGGAATAACATGTTCTGGTGCTTTGCCAATTAAGCCACGGTGCGAAGTATCGTTACGACGTAATTAGTGGATTGCATTTTGTTAACCCAATTATGCATTGGTGGCGCCATCTATGACTACTTATTACGTAAGTTAATCATTCAGAAGAATACATTACAGTTTTCAAATCCGACGAGAGATGTTGCACTGCGTAAATCAAATATTATGTTTCTTTGAAGTGTTTCACACCTTATATTTTTTTTTTTGTAAATTGTTAAACACAATCCAAAATTTCATCGTACCGACGGGACTTGAACCCGCAACCTCCGGAATAACATGTTCCGGTGCTTTGCCAATTAAGCCACGGTGCGAAGTATCGTTACGACGAAATTAGTGGATTGCATTTTGTTAACCCAATTATGCATTGGTGGCGCCATCTATGACTACTTATTACGTAAGTTAATCATTCGGAAGAATACATTACAGTTTTCAAATCCGACGAGAGATGTTGCACTGCGTAAATCAAATATTATGTTTCTTTGAAGTGTTTCACACTTTATATTTTTTTTTTTTTTTTTTTTTGTAAATTGTTAAACACAATCCAAAATTTCATCGTACCGACGGGACTTGAACCCGCAACCTCCGGAATAACATGTTCCGGTGCTTTGCCAATTAAGCCACGGTGCGAAGTATCGTTACGACGAAATTAGTGGATTGCATTTTGTTAACCCAATTATGCATTGGTGGCGCCATCTATGACTACTTATTACGTAAGTTAATCATTCGGAAGAATACATTACATAGTAGTCATAGATGGCGCCACCAATGCATAATTGGGTTAACAAAATGCAATCCACTAATTTCGTCATAACGATACTTCGCACCGTGGCTTAATTGGCAAAGCACCGGAACATGTTATTCCGGAGGTTGCGGGTTCAAGTCCCGTCGGTACGATGAAATTTTGGATTGTGTTTAACAATTTACAAAAAAAAAATATAAAGTGTGAAACACTTCAAAGAAACATAATATTTGATTTACGCAGTGCAACATCTCTCGTCGGATTTGAAAACTGTAATGTATTCTTCCGAATGATTAACTTACGTAATAAGTAGTCATAGATGGCGCCACCAATGCATAATTGGGTTAACAAAATGCAATCCACTAATTTCGTCGTAACGATACTTCGCACCGTGGCTTAATTGGCAAAGCACCGGAACATGTAATTCCGGAGGTTGCGGGTTCAAGTCCCGTCGGTACGATGAAATTTTGGATTGTGTTTAACAATTTACAAAAAAAAAAATATAAAGTGTGAAACACTTCAAAGAAACATAATATTTGATTTACGCAGTGCAACATCTCTCGTCGGATTTGAAAACTGTAATGTATTCTTCCGAATGATTAACTTACGTAATAAGTAGTCATAGATGGCGCCACCAATGCATAATTGGGTTAACAAAATGCAATCCACTAATTTCGTCGTAACGATACTTCGCACCGTGGCTTAATTGGCAAAGCACCGGAACATGTTATTCCGGAGGTTGCGGGTTCAAGTCCCGTCGGTACGATGAAATTTTGGATTGTGTTTAACAATTTACAAAAAAAAAAAATATAAAGTGTGAAACACTGCAAAGAAACATAATATTTGATTTACGCAGTGCAACATCTCTCGTCGGATTTGAAAACTGTAATGTATTCTTCCGAATGATTAACTTACGTAATAAGTAGTCATAGATGGCGCCACCAATGCATAATTGGGTTAACAAAATGCAATCCAGTAATTTCGTCGTAACGATACTTCGCACCGTGGCTTAATTGGCAAAGCACCGGAACATGTTATTCCGGAGGTTGCGGGTTCAAGTCCCGTCGGTACGATGAAATTTTGGATTGTGTTTAACAATTTACAAAAAAAAAATATAAAGTGTGAAACACTTCAAAGAAACATAATATTTGATTTACGCAGTGCAACATCTCTCGTCGGATTTGAAAACTGTAATGTATTCTTCCGAATGATTAACTTACGTAATAAGTAGTCATAGATGGCGCCACCAATGCATATTTGGGTTAACAAAATGCAATCCACTAATTTCGTCGTAACGATACTTCGCACCGTGGCTTAATTGGCAAAGCACCGGAACATGTTATTCCGGAGGTTGCGGGTTCAAGTCCCGTCGGTACGATGAAATTTTGGATTGTGTTTAACAATGTTGTACCAAGACAGTTCATAGAGTAGAATAGGATATAGGATACTTTTTTGTTTGGCTATCGAGTCAGAGGGTCCAGATATTTTAATTAAATTTTGTTAATATGAGACTTCTTCTCGAATAAACGGCTTGACCGATTTGCCTGAAATTTTGTATGAATACATGTCATAGGGCAGAATAGGTTATAGGATACTTTTTTTCTGGCTGTCGAGTCAGGAAGTCCAGATATTTTTAATTTAATTTTGTAAATATAAGACCTCTTCTCGAATAAACGGCTTGACCGATTTGCTTGAAATGTTGTATAGAGACGGTTCATAAGGCAGAATAAAATATAGAATACTTTTTTTGGCTATCGAGTCAGGGGGTCCATATATTTTTAATTGAATTTTGTAAATATAAGACCTCTTCTCGAATAAACGGTTTGACCGATTTGCCTGAAATGTTGTATTAAGACTGTTCATAGAGCAGAATAGGATATCGGATACTGTTTTTTTGGCTATCGAGTCTGAGTGTTTAGATTTTTTTATTAAATTCTGTGAATGTGTGGCCTCTTATCAGCTCAACAGCTTGACCGATTCAGCTGAAATTTTATACATATTACAGTTCATTTTGCATAGAATCACATAGGATACTTTTTTTCTGGCAGCCGAGTCCAGGTGTCCAGAATTTTTAAAGTGAACTTTGTAAATGTGTGGCCTACTCTCGGTCAAACGGGTTAACCATTTAAGCTGAAATTTTGTGCACAGACAGTCAAAAAGACAGAAGGACAACGAATTTTTTTTTTTGGGTGGAAATTTAGGTTGTCTATATTTTTATTATGGAATTTTGTTAATGTGTGGCCTCTTTTCGGCCAAACGGCTTGACCGATTCTGATGAAATTTTGTACAAAGACATTTAATAGGGCAAAGAATACTTTTTTTTGGCAGTTAAGTGCGGGTGCCTATATTTTTTGTTAACTTTACATAGAGTTTGCATAATCATAAAAGTTTGACCTTAGGTTCATCTATAATGAATAAACTTAATAAGTGCCTTAATTAGGCCATAAAACTGTCAGGATCATTAAAAGTCATCAAAATTTATGCGATGGCTTTGCTTGCCCAACGTGTTTTATCTGCTTTGTGGGAAGTATTTCAAAATTATTCGTGTTTCACCAGCCACGTTTAACCTTAGGGTCATCGGTGTTGACTTAGTAGGTTATAAAAACTGTCAGGGTCATAAAACGTAAAAATGTTCGCGCTCACATCGCCCGCTGCGCTCGCGCAATAATTTGCTTGATCTACTTTGTAGGTAATATTTCAACAGCTTTTGTATTTTAATAGCCACATTCATCAAAACGAGCCACAAATTGGAACAGTACAACTATCAATAATCATAATGATTTTTTACCTTTAATTTAGTGGATATCAAGTTTAACCTTAGGGTCATCGGTGTTAAATAAGCAGGTCATAAAAACTGTCAGGGTCATAAAATGACACAAAGATTTTCTAGCTCGCTTCGCTCGCGCATTGTTAGCGCTCGCTATGCTCGCGCAAACTTTTGTTTTATCTACTTTGTAGGTTATATTTCAGCATTTTTTGTATTTTAACAGCCTAATGCATCAAAACGAGTTTTTAAATTGAAACAGTACAACCTTCAATAATCATAATGATTTTTTACCTTATAATATGTGAATATCAAGTTTAACCTTAAGGTCATCGGTCTTGACTTAGTAAGTCATAAATACTTTTAGGGTCATAAAAGGACGTAAATTTTTTTTGCGCTCGCTTCGCTCGCGCTTTGATAGCGCTCGCTGCGCTCGCGCAGACATTTGTCATCAGTGTTAACTTAGCAGGTCATAAAAACTGTCAGGGTCATGAAAGGTCGTAAATTTTTTTCGCGCTCGCTTTGCTCGCGCAATGATAGCGCTTGCTATACTCGCGCAGTAATATTGCTCGCTACGCTCGCGCAAACATTTGTTTTATCTACTTTGCAGAATATTTCAGGAACTTTTGTATTTTAATCATCAAAACATTCATCAAAACGAGTTATATTTGGAACAGTTCAACCTTAAATAATCATAATAATTTTTTACCTTAAAATAAGTGGATATCAAGTTTAACCTTAGGGCCATCGGTGTTGTCTTAGTAGGTCATAAAAACTGTCAGGGTCATAAAAAGATGTACAAAGTTTCGCGCTCGCTACGCTCGCGCAAAATTTTGTTTTTATCTACTTTGTAGGTAATATTTCAGCATTTTTGTACTTTAATAGCTACATGCATCAAAACGAGTTTATAAATTGAAACAGTACAACCTTCAATAATCATAATATATATTAACCTTTAAATAAGTGGATATCAAGTTTAACCTTTGTGTCATCGGTGTTGACTTAGTAGGTCATAAAAACTGTCAGGGTCATAAAAAATCGTAAAAAATTTTCGCGCTCGCTTCGCTCGCGCAGTGATAGGGCGTGCTACTCTCACACAGTAATAGCGCTCGCTCCGGTCGCGCAAGCATTTGTTATATCTACTTTGTAGGAAACATTTCAGCAACTTTTGTATTTTTATAGCCACATCCATCAAAACGAGTCATAAATTGAAACAGTACAACCTTCAATAATCATAATGACCTTGGTTAGGTTTACCAAGTACCAAGTAATGGTTAATGATTTTACCAATAGACGATATCGAGTTCGTCCTAAGAGTCATCTATATTCACTTGATTATTAGGTCATTAAACTATCAGGGTTATAAAAAGTCATAAAAATGTTTCACTCGCCCAATAATAGCGCTCGCTACGCTTGCGCAGCTATTCACCTTATTTACTTTGTAAGAAATGTTTCAGGAACTGTTGTATTGAGTCAAACATTTAAACAGCACAACTTCGTATACCTAACCAAATTGATTAATGACTTTAACAATAGAGGATATTGAGTTCGACTTTGAGGGTCATCTATGGTGACTTGGCCTAAGAGATCATCGATCTAGACCTCAATGGTCATAAAGACACAAATAACGCGGGCGAAACCGCGGGTAACAGCTAGTTATTGATAGATTTAATGATCCCACGAAAACCTATGATTCATGAATGCACATTAAACTTTCATTGGTAGGTATATAGCTAGGATTAGAACCAACGACCCTCGGGTCAGAATCAGGGTAACTACCCTTCACGCCAAAGGGCCGTCCAATATCACTACGTAAGTATTATAAAACAATGTCCATCACTGCGTCTGTCTGTCTGTTCGCAATAATCTCAATAGCTTCTGAACGGAGTATCATGCGGTTTTCACCAATAGCCAGAGTGTTTATAAGGAAAGTTTAGGTCTTAGATGCATAATTCGTTAAGGTTTCGTGTAAATTGGTTGAAATATGACGATGATTGTTAAATATGTTAATATTTTATATTCGATGCAACAAACTAATGCAAATTTTGTAGGCATATATGTTCTACCCGTGCGAAGCCGGGGCGGGCTGCTAGTAAATTAATAACACAAACCACTTTTGCGCCATGATAAAGCGCTGCTCTTAAAAAATTATTAAAAGAAAAGTTTAAATATCATCATAAGTGCCGCATATATGGTAATAAAGCGGATTATGATACCTTTGCCCTTCTACGACAAAGAGCGAAATTATTAGAGTCTGACTGCTATGCTGCTTACCTTAAGAGATGCGAAGAGAATATAATAAAATATCCAAAAAGTTTTTGGTCCCTTATTAAATCGAACAAAAATAACACACACGCATTTCCTCCTTCTCTGTCATATGAGAGTCAGTCTGCTGATTCGGGAGAAGATATATGTCTACTTTTTGCGAAACACTTTCAATCTACATTCCTTGCGCAATCGATCAATCACAGTGTTGTGCCTGGTTCTCAAGTTTCAAATTATAGTTTTACCAACACCATTAGTGACATTGAAATAACTCATGAGATGATTAATAAGCAGCTTAAGTCATTTGACCTGACAAAAGGGGCTGGTCCTGATCTAATACCTCCATTATTTATCACTAGATGCTCAGATTCATTAACAGAACCCTTATCAATATTACTCACGCGCTCTGTAAAAGAAGGCGTTGTTCCGAAGTTATGGAAGTCTGCTTCTGTAACTCCAATTCATAAGAGTGGAAGTCGAAGTGATATTAAAAACTATAGGCCTATATCGAAACTGTGCATATTTGCTAAAATATTTGAGCGAATAGTTTATGCACAGGTCTACAGTAGTCTTTCAACCTCTCTTATTGCTGAGCAGCACGGTTTCCTAAGAAATTGTTCAACTACTTCTAACATATTGTCATTCATTGATTACACGACTTCCTGTATGGATGCTGGAGAGCAAGTAGACTCGATTTTTACTGACTACAGTAAAGTATTCGACCGCATTGACCACTCTATACTCTTACAGAAGCTTCTGTCTGCCGGAATTCACGGAAACTTATTCAGATGGTTTACGTCGTACATAGAAAACCGTTCCCAAGCAGTTGTACTCAATAAGATACTCATCGAAATGGAATTTTGTGCCATCTGGGGTGCCCCAGGGCTCCTTATTAGGACCGTTGTTGTTCAACTTCTTTGTAAACGACATAAGCCATTATTTCCATCACTCTAAATTCCTACTCTATGTTGATGACATGAAGATATTTAAGAAAATAAATCATGCAAGTGATTGTATTTTGTTGCAACAGGATCTTAATAGATTTGAAGAATACTGCAGTCTTAACAGGCTAGATTTAAATGTTGCAAAATGTTATACAATTACTTTTACTCGTAAACAAAATTACACAACATTTGAATATAGTCTGAAGGGAAGAGTTTTTCAGGTTGTAAGCGAAATACGAGATCTTGGCGTGATTCATGATTCAAAACTAACTTACGAGAAACATGTAGATGTTATCGCTAGAAAAGCATTCAAAACCATGGGTTTCATTTTATGATCGTACTCAATTTGCCAGTGTCAAAGTTATCAAAATTGTATACTGTTCGTATGTGCGTAGCCTGCTCGAGTATTGTTCGCAAATATGGAATCCTCAATATCTTATTCATATTAATAGGCTTGAATCTATTCAGCACAGATTTATGAAACACCTACAATATAAATGTAAGACGTACTATGATAACTATTTGTCGAGATGCAAAAGATATCATATGGTACCTCTCCACGGACGCCGTAAAATAGCCGATATAATATTGATGGTTAAACTTGCCCAATCTAAAGGTGACTCTCCACATTTGTTATCACTGATAAACCTCAAGGTACCTACGAGGTCCATCAGAAAACCTACTACCTACTTACATGTCCCTAAATGTTCATCTAATTATAGGCAGAACTCATTTTTCATAAGAGCCGCAAGCTGTATGAATAAACTCGATGACTTACCTGATCTAGACATATTTAACTGATCGATTAATACTATTAAGGTTACATTACGTAAAAACTGGTTCGAAGTGACTCCCTGGCTGTTCTAAAAGTAGACTGTTCTTAAAAGTAGATATTAAGTTTGAATATCTATTTAATAAATATATTAGGATAGCAAGCATATAAGTGTATATATGCGAAAACTTGTAAATAGTGATTAGACATTATTTAGATTATGTTTACCTTTAAGTACCACTGTAAGTTTTCCGAATAAAAATAAAATAAAATAAATAAAATGTTTATAGGTAGATCAGTTAAGTCCCCCAGTTAAGACTGAGGGACCAAGTTAAATCATCAAAAATTTGTGAAGCTGCACTCTGGTGGCCCAGAAATTTGTAAAAAGCTTTTACAAGTTCTTTATAAATTATAGTAATTAGAAAATTATGCGCATAAATATATGATGTTTTGAGATTGAATTTTTCAGGCACCTGAATTGAGGGATCCAGTAATTTGGCCATAGCTTTTTGAGTCGTGTTTTACAAATTTTTGGGCAACTGCATCTCATTTTTAAATTTTTTTAATAAATCTGCCTCTGTGTCTGCAGGATTTAAGGATGTGATCCCTCAGTCCAGATGCACACGATTTTTCGCCCGAAATTGATAGCTAAGGCGTCGCGAGGCATGAATGAATTTCGACCGATAAGCGTTTATTAGAAAAGAGATGCAAATAACAACTGTCTAGCTGCATCTCCTTCTACTAGACGTTTGCGGTGACGGGACGCATCGCTATCAATGTAGTTTACTATCACTTCTTCCACCCCTGCAGGGCTAGCATGGCCTTATCCCCGGGGTAAAGACAAAATATTTCCCTGCTTTCGCCACTGACAGGAGATCAACACAACAATTTAAACGCTTGGTGAAGTTTAATCCCGAGTTTTGATTTTGTTTCGTATAAAAACTTTTTAAGTTTAAAAAAAGAATTGATTAAAATCACATGAGTAAAGAAGGAACAGAGACAAAGCTTCATACAACTGCGCTGTGATAATGACGTAGACGCACGTGAGTGCGTGAGCACTAGCGGCCTGTGTGCCGACTGTCACGTACTGAGTGAAACCGGTTTATAGTGGCTCGGCTGGTGCTTTAACTCAGGGCTGTCGCTCACGACGCGTCACGTCATAATATATTATTTTTCATCCCATCTATTCGAAAAGTGATGGTTGGTTCCTCGATAAGTGCGCGCAAAGTAGGTCTTTTCCGCCCAAGGGTGGGAAAGTGATTTTTTTAATTTTTGCTTATGAATGTTCTTTTATAGTGCCCTGTCTAAGGAGGTTCAATGAAATTCCTTGACATTTCATAACGTTACATGATATTTCGTGAAATTTCATGAAATTTCGTGACATCATAACATTTCGTGACATATCACGACATTTCGTGGCATGTCATGACATCTTGTGACATTTCATGACATCTCATGACATATGACATATCATGATATTTCGTGACATCTCATGATCATGATCGACATAGGTACATCGTTGTATAAATTTCTATTTTAAATGCAATGTTTCTAAGCAATTATAAGTTTTAAGATTATATTTAATTTATTCTTTCTTTCTTTCTTTTGTCGGTTTTTTTTTCTTGTAAATATACTGTACACTGGCCATACTTTTGACACTGGCAGAAAAACGCCAAGCAGCGTTTAAAAGCCATAAGAAGAAGAAGAAGAAGAAGAAGAAGTTGTCGACAATGATAAAGCTTGAAAAATAAAAAGCAGGTCATGTTTACTTGAAGCACACCCCGGACACTCCATACAAAGCTGTGTTTTAACGACATATTACACAGACACTACACACATGTCGTTTTTGTATACGTGCTCTTGTGTGCGTGACGTCTAAGGTTTTCGCCCGTAATCACCGTATCACATATTATATAATAGTTGCTTCGTACATACGTACTACGTACTGACCATATGAATATTTTTTGTACACTTACCCAAGAAGCACTAAAAATTATAATCGCTATTTCGTAAACCATCGTCTACAGAAACATTAAATCACAACTCAATTGCGAAGTAGAAGAAATATCCAACACACAACCGAGTAGGTAGGTAAATAATTACCTCACATTTTACTACATTATATAATATTAGATTGCACAGCACGAAAGTATTATTCCATGTACACATTTTACATAATAGGTAATTACGATTTACGATTACAATTATCAAAGAGAATATAATACTACGTTAACAATAATCACTAATGTTCTAAACAAACATGAAGTGTGCCGGCCGAGTGTGCGATCCCATCGGTCGGACCTTGACTTGTACGTTGTTCAATTCAGTACCTGGTTCGAACGTACCGATACACGTGTGAGAGTGAAACAGTTGCGAAAGTTTTTGCAAACTAAAATCTTCTAAATTTATATTTGATTACGTTATTTGAATAGTGTAGAGTTAGGTAGGGACAAGTTACTTGATTTGAAAAAGCTATACATATAACTAAAGTAGACAATAGATAGCTAGGCACATAGGTACTTAGTGTACGTCATCGCGTTACCAAGAACTACATTTTTTATCCTTAGGGAATCTATTAAACTCATATCTTTGTCACGTCTGATGATAAACAGCCGTAAATAGCACAAGAATAGCCCATTATCAAGTGTATAGATATCTCGCACTCGGTGCAGTCGCTGCGTCGTCGCGTCGTCCGCAGGTCTAGTCGACTTCAATAGAACAAACTGTGCCCCGAGCACGAACGACTTGCGAAAAAGTATTCGTATCGTCATCGACGTAAAAATGTATGAAAATTGTACAGCGCCCCTATCGTGCGTAAAGGTAACTAAATTCGGCAGCACGAACGATTTTGATTTGATTCGTATCGCAAACGTATCGTTACGTAAACGATACTTGAGATTTTATTAACAAAATGCGAGCATGAACTTAATTTTGACGTACGGTAATGTAAATTTCGAAGGCTGGCTATCGAGCATAGTCTAATATTTTTTCACTTAGGATTTTCCGGTGAGAAAAGTTTCGAAACTTTTTTTAACAGCATAAAATATTTTTTTTGCGTGTATTAAATGCAAATATTGCCCGCTTTACCAACGTCGTCCTCTTTATTATCTTCTTGCTGCAAGTTTACTTGAAATTAATGGAATTGAACATAGATGATCTAGGGGAAGATTTTCTCAAATCAGATTAACCTATTCTATCTTCTAAAAATCTCTTTATTTATGAATAACATATAAAATAAAACATAAAAAATCTTTCCTCATAGTTAATCCTCCTTCGAGTTAATAAAACCTTCGTTCCAAGTTGACAAGTTTCATCGTTGTCAGCGACCATATTTGATTATCAAACTTCAACTTCGACACTGTCACTATGTCATCCATCCATGTAAATAAATAAAATATACCATGTGTGAGTCGGGTTTCCACTAAGGGTTCCACATAACACAATGTAATAATAAATATATGAATATATGAAAATATATTATATTTTTTAATATATGAAACTCTTAATTCACCACAACACTTCAATTATATGAACACTATGGCTCAATGCACATTGAATAGGCAGCGACGCGACAAGGTGTGGGTACGTAGTACTATTAAGTATTCTGTGGTGGGGAAGCCTCGCCGTCGTTTTCCTTTCGAAGTACGGAACCCAAGCTCCAAAGAAACATGTCTTTGGTGACTCTATGTCTTTCGTTCGTAAACTGATATATATATATTTTTAAAAGTATTAATAATTATTATATTTTTCAAATAAAATGCATTTTAATATCTCTCATACCGTATTTGAAGATGTTAATTCTGTTAAAGTACTTTTTTAAATATAATTTCCGATAAATAGCTTAGCCAGAAGTCATAAAGACGGAGAGAGGTGGAAAGACAAAATAGTCCCCTTGCCATGCTAGCCCTGCTGGTGTCTTTCAGTAATCGGTGAACATACATAAAAAATATATAATGTATAGTGGAACATAGAGCATCCTTGAATCGCGAGTGAACAGTTATCTTCTGGGTAAGAGTTTAGCGTGCTACATCGTCGATCGCATCGTCACATAACATCAGGTAAGATAGTGGTCAAACGCTTATTTCATCATCATCATCATCATTATCAACCGGTGTCCGTCCACTGCTGGACGTAGGCCTCTCCTAAGTTGCGCCACTGAGCCCGATCTTCGGCTCTTCTTTTCCAGTTACTGCCCACCGCTTTGCGTATGTCGTCGCTCCACCTAGTCACAGGACGTCCTACTTAGTCGGTAAACATTTTAGTGGTTGAACGGAGTTTAAGTTCATACTTAACTCTCTGCCGATACTAGCGTCGTTCTGATAGTTTCTTGAATTATCACTTATTACACTTTTCCAGATATTTTCAGCTCGACTGCTCTATACAATACAAATACAAAACTCTTTATTGAATAGAATAGAATAGAATAACTCTTTATTGAACACCATAAAGAACTTATTATCTAAAATAGCAACAACATAACTCGGTGATACAATCGGCGGTCTTATCGCATAAAGCGATCTCTTCCAGACAACCTATTTGTGGACTGGTTAAAATACACAGGGTGTTTGGCGATGGCGTATAATTTATTTTTATTATCTAGTATACAGCATATACAACAGTAAAATATATACTATATATATATAGATACCATATACATAACATACATACCAAATTTACAATATATATTTAGTTATACAATACATATACTTAAAATATATATAAATACTAGCTGACCCGGCAAACGTTGTTTTGCCATATAAATAAATGGCTATTAAAAAATAAGGGTTGATCGTAGAAGGGTGAAAATTGAGGATTATATGTATTTTTGTATGTTGTATCATAAAAAAATAGAAATTAAAATATGGTCTAAAAAATAAAAAATAAAATTTAGGGGTGGACTACCCCTAACATTTAGGGGGATGAAAAATAGATGTTGGCCGATTCTCATAGATACCGGATAAGCACAAAAAATTTCATCAAAATCGGTCAAGCCGTTTCGGAGGAGTATGGCAACGAAAACTGTGACACGAGAATTTTATATATTAGATAATATAATTATAATGTGTGTTAGCAGGTTAAAGACAAGTAGTGATTATAGATTAAGGATTTGCATTGCGAAAGAGACTTAGCACGTCGAATCTCTACAAGCAGCTCGTTCAACAACCGAGCGGCATGCACTGTGAAAGATTTGTCGTAATACCGTGAAGAATGTAAGGGAATGAGTAACTGTAGGTTTTCCGACGAACGAAGAGGAAGAGGATTAGAGAGATGTAGGAACTATAGAATAGAATAGAAGAGAATGTTCTTTATTGCAGTAACTGTGTAAAGTAAGTACATGGGTACAAACAAGGTCTTACGTTAGATGCGTTTCAACAGTTTTTCCCATTTCGGGCGTGGAATGTTTATGGTAAGTAATACAATGAGTTTATTCTTAATAACTAGGTAGGTACAAAATATGTTCTACTTGTTCTAATAATCTTATGTATATATATAACTACTTTTTACATTTCTTAGATAACTTACCACCAGGTGGAGCGACGACATACGCAAAACGGTGGGCAGTGACTGGAAGAGAAGAGCCGAAGATCGGGCTCAGTGGCGCATCTTGGGAGAGGCCTATGTCCAGCAGTGGACTGATACAGGCTGATGATGATGATGATGATGAGATAACTTACTATTTATTATACTTTAACTATTTATATAATTACAGGTATTTAATATGTTTTAAGATCATAATATTCCTTAAGACTATAAAATGCTTTAGGTATAATCCAGTCCTTTAGTTCTTTTTTAAACTGCTTTCCGTCTAATAATTTTAGATATAAGTGAAGGTGATTGTACGTATTTATGCCGCTTATGTATGGGCTTTTGTGATACATTGAATTATTACTTTGTGGGATACATATATTATGTTTATACCTGCTACGTTGACTACCTGCACGAACAGACTCCACATTGAAAAAATATTCCTTATTATTTTTCACAAACACACATATTTCTAAAATATAGAGACCAGTAACTGTTAGCAAATTATAATTTTTAAACGTATCGCGAAGAGTCTGAGTGTAATGTAAATTGAAAATACACCGTAAAAATTTTTTTTGTAGTAAAAAAGTTAATGGTACATCAACAGAGTTGCCCCAAAATATTATTCTATAGCTTAGATGAGGATAAATAAAACCATAGTATGCATTAAGTGCAGTTGCCTTGTTAGATATGTTTGATAATACTGAAAGTGCATAGAGAAATGTTGATATCTTATTATTTATGTAACTGATGTGGCTTTTCCAGTTTAAATTAGAATCTATGTTTAGGCCTAGAAATTTGGTTTCATTTACTTCGTTTATTGAGTTTCCTTTATTATTAATATTATTTAGATTCAGTGGAAACATTTTGTAATTTCGAAATTGTAATGTATTAGTTTTTGTTATGTTGACTTTTAGATTAAGCATTTCCAACCAATTTATCACCGATTTTAGGGTTTTATTTATCTCCTCTTCGAATTGAATGCGATTGAAGTTATTTTGTGGAATATAAATTGTAGCATCGTCTGCAAACATCACGCACGGATGTTTCGCTACAAGCGGCAGTTCGTTTACATATATTAAAAATAGTAGGGGCCCTAGTACACTGCCTTGTGGAACGCCTAGGGTTATATTTTTGTATTGAGATATGTTTTTTTCAATCGTTTTGAACTTTTGTTGTAGGTTTCAATACTGCTTGGGTTCTATTTTTTAGGTATGAGTTGAGTAAGTTCAAAGCATTTCCCCTAATACCAATCAATTCTAGCTTGTGAAGCAGGATATCAGGAACTACACAATCAAAAGCTTTTGTCAAATCAAGCATAAGAGTGATGCCAGTTCTCTTTTGATTAAAGTTATCGTATACCTGTTTTAGTATTTTGAATACTGCTAACGAAGTGCTTTTACCTTTTTGAAATCCAAACTGATTTTCGTTTAAAACCTTATTCTGGGCAAGAAACGAGGTTAATCTAATCAGATTACTTTTTCGAATATCTTAGAGAAACTTGGCAATAAAGCGATTGGACGATAATTAACCATGTCGCTTTTTGTTCCTTTTTTTTTGTAAATGGGTTTAATATGGGCTATTTTCAAGTCATCTGGAAATGATCCAGTTTCAATTGACAAATTAATAATATAAACTAGTGGCTTAGCAATGTAACTGATAGTATGTTTTATGACTTGGGTAGATATATCGTCATAGCCGGCACTTTTTTTGTTTTTCAATTCTTTCACAATATTTACTATTTCTTTTAAAGTTACTTGGCTAAGAAAAATTGAACTACAGTTTCGCATACATAATTTAGGTGTTTGTGCATTGATTTTAGAATTTATTTTGGGCATATTGATAAAATAATCGTTTAATGATTGGGCAATGCCTTGTGGTTCGCAAATTTCTTTACTTCCAACTTGTAAACGTTCAATAGTAGATTTTATAGTATTCGTCGGTGATGTATTTTGTTTAATGAGTCCCCAGAAGGCTTTTGTTCTATTGGTACTCTGGTTTATGTATTTTATATTAGACATTTTTTTAGAAACTCGTACAGCTTTTTTTAGAATTTTACAATATAGTTTATATTTATCATTGCTGTCACTAGTTACATGTTTAAGATATTTTAAGTAGTACTTTCTTTTGTTTGAACTAGAAATTTTAATACCTTTACTCTTCCAGTTTTGCTTTTTTTTGTAAGTAATTTTACGTCTTTCAATGGGGATGCATAAGTTGAATATGCAAGCATACATTTCAATAAAGGTTTTATATGCAATATTTGCATCGTTATATTCGTATACGTCATTAAAGTGTACTTGTTGAATGTATTTGACAAAAATATCTAAATATTTATCTACATTTCTTGACAGTTTGTACCAGAATTTTTCGTGAAAGCTGAGATTTATTGTTAATCTAATTACTTGAGCTGTATGGTCCGAAATACCCAAATGTAATATTGCAGTTTTAAATTGCTTGAAATTAGTCAATATATTATCTATACAGGTTTGAGAGCGTTCAGTACATCTGGTTGCATCGGAAATCGTTGGGTTAAAATTTAATGCTTTTAGAGTATTAATAAACAATTCACTCTTCCTATTTTTTGTAGTAAATTTATATTAAAATCTCCTAGTATAAGTACCTTGTTGTTTGTAGTTCTGATTCTAATAGTTAGTTTATGTAATAGAGACTCTAGATATTGTATAAATAAATGGATATTACTTTTTGGGGTTCTATACATACATACAATTACATAGTTTAATTCAGATAGTGCTATACCACAGCACTCAAAATGTTCTTCAATTGACATTTTTGCAATCCAATCAAGAGTTTTGACATTTATAGAATTTTTTACATAGATACCGACGCCCCCTCGTGACTTATTTCTTCGGCAAAAATAAGCTGCATTTTTAAATCCATCTATTTGGAGAATATCAATCTCATATATCCTTAAAAAAAATTCACTCAAACATAAAATGTCAATATTTTGTTCTTCTGCGATAATTTCTAATTTGTCTACTTTAGATTTTATTCCCTGTACATTAAGGTGCATAATGCTCAAGTCGTTATTGTTTTTGGTGACGAAAAAGCTGTGTTTCATTTGCTTGAGTATTTTCATTGTTCTCAATCATATTTACTTTTCGTTGCTTGGAAGCAATCCTCTGAAAGTAAAATGGAATTGTACCAGGTTTAAGAGATGTGGTACTTTTTGTCACATCATCAGTGCCATACACACTGTCTGTTTTCTTTGAACGGTTACTATTATTTCGTTTGTTCATCTGCTGAAAGTAGAATGGGATTGTCCCTGGTATAGGATTTGCATACATTTTGGATTTTTGAACTGAATTAAATTTTGATAATTTATTAATATTTTTACCAAGATAGGTGCACTCGTAATCACACGTGTTTATTTCATGATTCATTGTATTTACTATACGTTTAGCACCACCATGTCTTGTGATGTCTAGATATTTGCTATTTTGGAAATTACCAGTAATGGTACGCAGGTTTTGGTTTAACTTATCCTCATTTAAGTGGCGGTTGGAGTAAATTCCTGAAATGAAGACATGAGGCTTACAATATTTTTTTAATATTGATGATATTTCGATAAAAAATTGTATGGGATTAGTGTCATTTGACCCTATACACAAGACGAGCCAATCTTCCTCTTGTAAGTTGTGTTTGCTTTCCTCGAAGTTTCGCAGAATATAATCAGTGGGTGCGTCCGGGTAGGTAAGGTTAATAATGTCGTAGTCTTTTGAGTTACGATGTTTCGCTCGAAGTTTGATAAGTAATGTACCAAAACCCTGGCAGTTCTGATCCCCAACTATTAATATTTTGGGATATATATATATTTGGGATATATTCAACTGGAAGCGCTCTTTGAGGTAGGAAGGAGTAGATGAGACAAATAGGACAGAGTATAAAAGGGAAAGGATGTGACTATTTCTTCGGAGCCGGATAGGTAGCCAATTCAACATTTTGCGATATTCTGAAATGTGGTCCAACTTGCGTAATCCGAAAATGAAGAGAATACTCATGTTTTGGAGACGCTCCAGCTTGTCTAGTTGTTCCTCAGTCACATCAAGATTGATTACCAAAACAACAAAATAAAATAGTACAGTAGCTTCAATTATACTTAGTTAAATGGAAAAGCAATCAGCGGTCTTATCTTATCAAGCAATCTCTTCCAGACAACCTTTGTAGGGACTGGACTAATGCATACACATAATGGCGGAGGGCTATTTTCAGCTAAATCTAATTTGCATTGCACTAACATACAGTACAGACAGTTAAGACTAAGAACAAAAATATCTACATTGTAATTATAGATACTGTTGATTAAAGGGAATGCAAAAGGGGATTATCACGTCTGGAAGAGTGGAAGCGTGCTGTGTCGTGATATCCCAATTCCGCTATTTTCAACTCACCGCGATGCGCGATATGAGATGCGATATAAAGTGAGGTTATTCTCACCTGTCGTGGAGTGGCCCGCGATTAGGACACCACATAGGTACAAGGTTTTGAACAATACCAGCGCCGATAATTATCCTTAACTATGCTCTTATCCCTATGTGCCCTTGAAAGGCGATCTGAGTGGTTGTTTCGTCCAAAATGTTCCGTCACAAACAAAAATTTTATCAATCGTATCCGCGTCGTACAATCCGCGTAGGTCCTTTTCCGCCGCGAAGCATATATTTGATAATCACGAGATGCTACGTCTCCAAATTACACCGCACAACTTGTTATTTCTCAAATCCAAAATTAATTCAACAAAAACGCCTATGCGTTCCAAAAAACCCATTCGGTCACAGACTAGCCGCGCGCTAAGTGAACACAGACTAATGTCACTCGCGTTTCATTGCGACGCGTATAGCCGGCGCCAGACACAAACAAAGACTTTGTCACATACTTTGTCACATATTTGAGCACTTATTTGCGGTACCTGCCACACATACTTTGCAAACAACACTTTTTGCAGTTTCGAACTTTGAACGCTTTGATGTGCGCTCGAAAAACCGACACCAAATGGCAAAGTGCCAAACTTTGTTCAAACTTTGAGCAAACTTTGAACAAATACTCAAATACCCGTGCTTCACATGTGCTCAAATGTGTGTTCAAATAAGTGCCCAAATGTTTGAGCTATGTCTGGCGCCGGCTTAAGGCGCGAAATCAAATTGGCACGGGACGAAACAGATACATATACTATTTTATACTATTTTTATAAACTACTAGAAGTGCCCCGCGGCTTCGCCCGCGTTAAAAACTTATTTTGTTTACTTGAAACTTTTATTTTGTAAAAACGATTCTATCGGTTCACCCGTTTTCATGTTTATCGCGTGAATATGGCAATTCGGGATTCATATTTATAAAAACCGAAAACGCAAATTTTCAGACTTTGTTACCTACCCCATTTCAAAAAATCCTACAACACGTACTCTTCTTATTTCGCCATACAAACTTTGAATCCTCGTTCCGTATCCGGGAGGATTTTTTAGAAAATCCTTTCTGAGCCGATACCTACGTCATAATAACTATCTGCATTCTACATTTCAGCGCAATCCGAAACAATATTGAGTTTTAGACTTCGTTACCCCAGTTTATCCTCCTAGGGTGGCATTTTGAAAAAGTATGAGACACGTATTTACTTATTTATTTACGTACTTGTGTGAAATGGTGAATAAAATGACTATCCAAACATTGAACCCCCGCTTCATCCCCTTGAAGAGTGAATTTTGAAAAATTCTTTCTTAGCGGATACCTAAGTCAAAATAACTATCTGCATGCCAAATTTCAGCGCAATCCGAAACAATATTGATTTCAGACTTTGTTACCCCACATCACCCTTTTAGGGGTGCAATTTCGAAAGAGCCTGAAACACGTATTTACTTACTTAAGTACTTGTGTTAAAATTCAAATATAAAAAACTATATAATCTTGTTTCTCCATGCAAACTTTGAACGCCCGTTTCATCCCTTTCAGGATTAAATTTTGAAAAATCCTTCTCAGAGGGAACTAACGTCGTAATAACTATCTGCATGCAAAATTTCAGCGCAGTCCAAAACAATATTGATTTTCAGACTTTGTTACCCCATTTCACCCTCTTAGGGGTGGAATTTCGAAAAAAACTTAAACATGTGTTTATTTATTTATGTCCTGAAGCACTTGTGTGAAGTTTCGAATAGAAAAGACTATCTAATAGTGTTTCTCCATAGAAACTTTGAACCCCCGTTTTATCCCCTTAAGGGGTGAATACTAACTAGGGGTAATATAACTAGCGTCGTAATAACTATCTGCATGCCAAATTTCAGCGCAATCCAAAATAATATTGATTTTCAGACTGTTACCCCATTTCACACTCTTAGGGGTTGAATTTCGAAAAAACCTAAAACACGTATTTACTTATTTTTGTACTGAAGCACTTGTGTGAAGTTTCGGATAGAAAAGACTCTAATCTTGTTTCTCCATACACACTATGAACCCCCATTTCATCCCCTTAAGGGGTGAATTTTGAAAAATCCTTTCTTAGCACACCCCTACGTACTAAGACAAATATACCCTCCAAATTTCAAGTCTCTACGACCAGCGGTTTAGGCTGTGCGTTGTCTGTCAGTGAGTCAGTCAGTCAGTCAGTATGTCAGGACAAAGATTCTTATAGTATTAGAAGATAAGATGATCCTTCTTACATCTAACCTCCATAGTTCTAATGGAGCGAAGAACAAAAGGCAAATGGTTGTTTGAACTCATGTAGCCAAATCTAGTCAGTTTAAAATAAAAACACAAATAAAGTGTTCCAATTTTGTTCTAATAGAGACATATAAACAAGAAAAAGTAACATTTAATAATTTGAACATATTCAAAACGGTAGCTTAAAGTAATGTAGATATACTCCTAACTTAAGCATTTTCAATTAGTCCACGGACATTGGAGTAAGTACCGGAAATCAGCAAGAGAGTGCCTAGTATGCATATCAAAATATTTTTATGCAATACCCATTTCATGGGTCCAAGTCCAGGAGCGTCCCAGACTATCAGAGTCTCGATCACAGCTGGGAATATGAAACCCATGTTGGACAGGCAAAAAGATCCCAGCTAAAACAAAACAAAGAAGTTAAACCATTTTCAACTGACTTCCAAAAAGAAGGAGGTTCTCAATTTGTCAGTATGTTTTTTTTTGTGTGTGTATGTTACGCGATTACTCCGTCAATTGTGAACCGATTTGAATGATTATTTTCTTAACCGGTAGGGTACGTTTTCGAGGTGTTCTCATTGTAATTTTATCGAGATGTGATAAGTATATCCAGAGATATGACGATAAACGTCTCAAACTTGCTACTGAAACTGACTCGCGGGGTATGGAAGTCGGTTGTTTTAGTTTTAAACTATCTTAATTATGATAGCCATCGTTAGCGTAAAGACTAGATAGTTTGACTTCTAAGCGAGGGTCACCGATTTAAATCCTAGGTGGTAGGAACATATTATTTCGATGTTCCGCCTGCCTTGCTACCAAAAAATAGCTAACTACCACCAAGGTAAAAATTCTGCAGACATAACCTTACGGTATTCCGGCAGCACATAGCCCTTGAAAGTCAAACCATTATAGGCCTAGTGTGTTAAGCATCTTCGACTACATCATCGCTAACCACCAGGTGAGATAATATTCAAACGCTGGCCTATAAGATATACAACAAACGTGTAGGGTAGAAAACCTATGGCCGCAGGAAGGCAACAATGACGTTCCTATGGGTGACATTCCTACTATCCTACTTCCTACTAATATTATAAAGGTAAAGGTAAAGTAAAAAAAAAGAAAGTTCGTGTGTGTTCTTCACACTAAAACTACTCAACCGATTGGGCTGAAATTTGGTATGTAGATAGCCTGGAATAACACATAGGACTAACACGACGCTCGCCTGATGGTAAGCGATGATGTCTACCTATTAGATACAGTGGCGTGTCACTGCACTGCGCCTGTTACCCTGAGACAAAGATGTTAAGTCTCACATGCCCTATTTTTTCACTGGCCACCTTGCCATTTCAACCGAAAAGTCTAATCCTATTTAACGGCTGAAAATTAATTGGCAAAGTGGTGGTACCGCCCCTGGCGGACTAGCAGAAATCCCACCACTACGAAATATACCCACGGGAACGATGTCTACGCGGGTAAAACCGCGGGGCACAGCTTGTGAATAAGTATTAGTAATACGTTCAGCGCACGTACCAGTCCCATTAGATTGCCAATGTTAGGGAATATAATAGCGACGATACAAATCAATATTATGATGATAGCACGGTACACCCTCTCCCAAAACCAGTGCTTGCTCGGCTCATATCGCTTCTGTAGGTAGAACCATGCCAGGTTGAATGGAGCCCAGAAATTAATGGCGTATGTTATATAGATCATAAACGCCATCATCAACTTCAACACTGTTGGATATCTGAAATAAGATTAATTATAATTTATGATCGTTCACAAAACGAGAAAAACCGACTTCAAAGGCTGATGAAGGGAACCACAATAAACCAAAACGTCATCCGTATGTTAACACATATTTGTGTTTTTTGTAGATTTTTTTTAAAAACCTCTCGACCTATTTCGATTATCTCAACGTGAATATTTCTTTGAATGCTTAATTGCCTGTAAATCAGAAATGTGCTAAGATAATGGCTGGCTAAAAACTGGCCAAGTGCAAGTCGAACTAGCGTTCGTAGGATTCCGTAGCATAGTAGAGTATTTTATAACTATAATATTTCGCCAGCAAAATTAAACTTTGTTTTTCATAACGTTTGTATGAAAAACAAAGTCATATTTGCGGTTGCTATATCTCAAAAACTGCTGACTAAATCTCGTTCAAAACAATTTTCGTCGAGTGTTTATTGAGATCGAAGAACGATGTTTTTCCTTCACCAGAGGGCCACTGTGAAAAGCGCACATAAAGGGGGGGGGGCGAAAGCCTGGTGACCGCCCCGAGGATGGGTTCTTGTGGACAAACGCCGTCAGGGCCGCGGACGCGTAGCGAAAGCGTACCCATAGCCCAAACACTCGACGTCGAGGGGGAGAACTTTGGTGTTTAAGTCTGTTGGAGCCAGACATAACCACTTCATTGATGGCCGGGTTTCCCCAAGTAAAAAAGTAGGTGATCAGGGCTACAAGTTTTGCTATTTATAAAAAAAACAACTTACACTGCTACGGGAAAGTTCAGAGTGACAGGGGAAATACATTCGTCTCCGAAACCCCAGTATCCAAAGAATCCAGTAACAATAACGAAACTGCAGACAATTGTCATTCCTGGATAGAAAAATAACAATAGAATACTTTAAATTAGCGGCAATAGCCCTATGGCTAAGGCATCGGCCTGGCAATCAAGAGGTCTTGAGTTACATCCCCCACCCAATGCACCATCGACGTGAACCCACTCTAGACACAAGCATATTATTATTTTGCTTAGTTGGAGGGGTTAACAAAACTAGTAAGGTGCAACTCACATTGCTAGTACGCAAGCTTTATAAAAAAAACTAGCTTCTGCCCGCGGCTTTGCTCGCGTGGCCTACAGGAAACAAATTACATATTATTCTTCAGAAAAATATAACATGCGCTCTTACTCCCTTTCAAATTATTGAATATACAAAATGACAATATCTCAAACAAATGCTTCTCCGTGAGCTTACTTTGGAGCAGACCACGTATAACCGACCGTGTAAAAAGCAGTTCACCCTAAGTCTGTTAAATAAATTACCCCTGTTAAATAATTAAGAGTTTGGCCTTGGGATTTATTTATGATCATGGCAAAGCAGACTTTAAAGGAAAACTGCACACTTTTCAACTCGAAGGGGTAGTCCGATAAACTCGGACCAGTCAAAAATATTTGGTGGAGGAGTAGTGGAGTGAAAGCTATGTTTCTCTTGCTTGAACTACCATGCTATTGCTAATCGACCCAGAGAACAGAAATAATCACAGAAAATTAAACCTACCGGAAACCTGCACTTCGCAAAAACACCTTCCAAATATCATGTACGTAGATATATTAGTCACACAAACGCGTGAGGGATGAATTTGGAAAAACTGTAACTGATAATTTTAATTACAGAGTACCAATGTATGCGTACCAATTCACGAGATAATTTGTTCAGAAAATAAAAAGTTTCATAGAAAGTTCAACCCTCCCTTTCACCCTCTTAAGGGTGGAATTTCGAAAATCCCTTTCATGGTGGATGCTTCCACTTCACAATAATACACCCTCCAAATTTCATGAGTTTAGGACCAACGGTTTAGGCAGTCGATATAATAAATAGACAAACGTGTGGGTGATGATTTGGAAAAACTGTGATACACATGTCTCATATTTTAATTAAAGAGTATGAGTATCAATTTTCGAGACAATACCCAGAGAATAAAATCGGATGGGGCTTTGTCAGTAAACACAGCCGTTGGTTCCTTCGCACATTTGAGACGCTCCCGAAATCACCTCGCACGCTCGGCGCCAGACATTGGGGGTACCTGTGCGTGGCCCATAATCCCCTCTTTCGACAATATCCATGTTTTATATTTTTTACTGGCCCTGGCACTGGCTGAGGTCCACATATTGTTTTTTTCACAGTTTGACACTTATTGGTTACTTATATTTAGAAATATCGTCCAGCACATTTATTAAATTTAAATTCATCATTATCGTCATCAGCCAGTGTCAGTCCACTGCTGGACGTAGGCCTCTCCCAGGATGCGCCACTGAGCTTGGTCTTCGGCTCTTCTTTTGCAGTCACTGCCCACCGCTTTGCGTATGTCGTCGCTCCACCTAGACACAAGACGTCCAACGCTACGTTTGCCGATTCGCGGTCTCCACTCTAGGACAAGTCTATCCCGATAGTTATGTCTTTTTTTTTTTGACCCAGAAAAATCCTTTATGGATACCAACTCGCCCGGGGGAGCGAGATGATTATGTGAGACTCGCTGCCTTAAAGGCAGGATACCGCACTAAAAACCTGGGGTGAGCCGTCATCCACTGTAGTAAGGCAAGATGGGATCGCGCTAGCATTCACCACCTTGCCCCGGTGACAGACCCAAAGGGACCTCTGCCGCTGTGGAGGGATAACCTTGCTCACCAAGGTCACCCCTCAACCGTCATGTGGGGTAGTGCAAGCCGTTGAAGAGTCCCCCGACTCTCCAACAGTTACACCACTATGGCAGAGGAGTGTGGATCGTCTTCTCGTCAAACTTACCACACCCTCTGTCCCTCTGATGACTAGTGTGCGAAGAGCAAATACCCCTACTCGCACACCGTCCGCTGTTCGACTCGCATGCCAGTGCCAGTGGCATGCGAGACCCCACTCTTCGACCATCGCCGGCCCCACCACTCAGCCCATTGGACCCACGACAAGTGCACCCCTCTATTACAGAGGAATGCGGCACGCGCAGTCCTGTGCTACGCCCCACACCCTCCGTCATACTTAGTGACAATTTCGAGTGGGATTCCATCTACGGCAATCGGTTTCGGATCAACGTGCTCGTTGTACATGACTTTGGTTTTATCCAAATTCATCCGGAGACCGATGCGACGATAAGAATCAGCTAGGCTATTCAACATCCTTTGTAGGTCCTGCAGCGTCACTGCTATAATGACGATGTCATCTGCGAATCGTAGGTAGATGAGAGATGTACTTGCCGTTGATGTAAATGCCACAGTCTTTCCAGTCCAGCGTCTTAAACATATCCTCCAAGGCGTTAGTAAACAGTTTGTGGGATATGACGTCCCCCTGTCTCACTCCTCGACACAGGTGGACATGTTTAGGTCGTGGTTCTGTATTTGTACAGTCATCGTTGCGATATCATACAGACATCTCATCACTTCGATATATCACCAATCGACTTGGCAACGCTGCAAGGACTCCAGAACGGTCCAGGTTTCGATTGAGTCAACGGCCTTCTCATAGTCCACAAATGCTAAGCACAGGCGCCGATTGTACTCTTCGGTCTTCTGCACAATCTGCCGCACCGTGTGAATGTTGAAACTCGTCGAGTCTCAGCGCAAGACGGTTCGTGATGACCCTTGAAAACAGCTTGTAGACATGGCTCAGAAGCGAAATCGGGCGTTAGTTTTTCAAGAGGGGTTTATCTCCTTTTTTGAAAAACAGAATCACCATGCTTCTGTTTCATGCCTGTGGAGTTCTCCCAGTAAAATGAACGGAATTAAAGAGCTGTTGAAGCTGTTCAACTGCTAAAGCTCCCCCGGCTTTTAAAACTCGGTTGTGATTCCGTCTTCTCCTGGGGCTTTTCCATTCTTAAGCTGTTCAAGGGCCATCACGATCTCGTCTCGGCTAATTTCGGGCAGATCTTCTGTGAAGTGGCGGGTTAGGGTGGCTCTAGAATCCTCAGTATCGGGTTCGGGCCTTGAAGCATGCGATGCGTAGAGCTTGCCGTAGAAGTCTTCAACTTCCGACAGAATCTCCGGCTTGGATGCGACGACTAGTCCAGTTGATGTTGTCAGCTTTGTAAGACGGCTTCTACCGTCTCGATTCTGCTCGATTAATTCTTTAATCAAAATCGTGTTAGAGGATCGGAGGTCGCGTTGCACCAGCTTTTTTATGGTTTTATTTCGCACCTGGTTAGTTGACAAAGGGTCTATTCGTCTCTCTTCCATTAGCCGAAGTGTTTCTGTCGAAAGTTTGGACTTTTTGCCCTTACGCTTACTCTCGCAAAACTTCGTTCCTACATCCCTGAGGATTTCCACCACTTCTTCGAATTTCTGTTCTATGTTTTTTTTTTCTTTCTTTCTATGTCATCTGTAATTTCCAAGGCAGCAATTCGATTTCCAAATTTTAATTGGAATGTTTAGGACCCAATTACAGTTTGGACTAGGTTTGGTCGGAGAGTAAACTTCATCAATCGGAATCTCTCAGCTTTGAAGTCGATATCCAGAGAGCCTCGCAAAAGTCGGTGATCACTTTCAGTATTGAACCTAGTGATCACAGACGTCTCTGGATATGCGCCGTTTGTCTGTAATGATAGAGTCTATCTCGTTTTTAGTCACAGCGTCGGGGCTTTGCCATGCTCTCCACCTCATCATCCAAGTGTGCTGAGGTCGGTGCGTAGACCTGGATAACCTTGAAGCTATACCTCTTTGTTACCTTAATTTTGAGGTACGCTACCCTGGTCGACACACTGGAGACAACGTTGTCACTGAGAACCTTGTTGACCAGAAACCCGACGCCGCCATGGGATGCCTGATCTTCTTCTCTGTAGTACATAAGAAGGCCCGATTCTAAGGTTATGGTGTCCTCTCCCTGTTTTTGGACTTCAGCCCCAGGATGTGCCATCTTATGTGTTTCAGCTCCTCTTCCAGCTCCATTGTACGTTACGAGGGTCAGTTTGTTTTGGCGGCCTACCGTAGCCCGGGGATTCTTAGCACCTCCTGCCCTGCTGTTACTACTATGCGCATTGAGGTCCTATACCTATGCTTCGTTTGATCCATCGGTACTGAATCACCCTGTATATGTAATTGGTAATTGTAAAAAAAAATGTATTTTCTTTCTTTTAAATTCATGTTTCTACGATGAATAGTTTTGTAGTTATTAACATCAGACGATATATACAAATTTGTTACGGTTCAGTTTTCTAATATGGAACCCTGTGTATGGTAACGATTTTAAAACTCTCAAAGGGTAGAATTTCAAACAACCCTTTTTTGGTACCTACATTTCATAATCATAATCATTTATTCATTTAAATAAAATAGAGTACAATTCAGGTGGAATATTTTATGGAATATGGAGTCCGTCTATCTTGTCACAATATTATGACATAGGAATTACACAAATTACATTATTTACATATTACATTATAGTCGAATTTTTAATTAAACGGAGTAAAAGTTGTGTTAGTGGGCGAAGACCTTTATTCTGCACAATTCGCTCGATTACCGTAGAGTACAGTCGATGCCGTAGTGTGACCATGACTTCCGACGTATTTTGTACTAGCAGCCCGCCCCGGCTTCGCACGGGTAGAACATGCCTACAAAATTTGCATCAGTTTGTTGCATCGAATATAAAATATTAACATATTTAACAATCATCGTCATATTTCAACCAATTTAGACAAAACCTTAACGAATTATGCACCTAAACCTTCCTCATAAACACTCTGGCTATTGGTGAAAACCACATGATAATCCGTTCAGTAGCTATTGAGATTATTGCGAACAGACAACAGACGCAGTGATGGACTTTGTTTTATAATACTTACGTAGTGATATTGGACGGCCCTTTGGCGTAAAGGATAGTAACCCTGATTCTGACCCGACGGTCGTTGGTTCTAATCCTAGCTATATACCTACCAATTAAAGTTTTATGTGCATTCATGAATCATGGGTTTTCGTACAGATGTGGTGGGATCATTGAATCAAAATCAATCAAATCATGGGATCAAAGAAGGGGTATTATACATTTAACGTGTGTATCTGTGTCTGTCTGTAGCATCTTAGCACCCAACCGGATGAACCGATTTTGATTTTATTATTGACTAGCTGTTACCCGCGGCTTCGCCCGCGTTATTTGTGTCTTTATGACCATTGAGGTCTAGATCGATGATCTCTTAGGCCAAGTCCAAGTCCAATATCCTCTATTGTTAAAGTCATTAATCATTTTGGTTAGGTATACGAAGTTGTGCTGTTTAAGTGTTTGACTCAATACAACATTTCTTACAAAGAAAATAAGGTGGATAGCTGCGCGAGCGTAGCGAGCGCTATTATTGGGCGAGTGAACATTTTTTATGACTTTTTATAACCCTGACAGTTTAATGACCTAATAATCAAGTCAATATAGATGACTCTTAGGACGAACTCGATATCGTCTATTGTTAAAATCAGTAATCATTACTTGGTACTTGGTAAACCTAACCAAGGTCATAATGATTATTGAAGGTTGTACTGTTTCAATTTATAACTCGTTTTGATGGATGTGGCTATTAAAAAACAAAAGTTGCTGAAATGTTTCCTACAAAGTAGATATAACAAATGCTTGCGCGAACGGAGCGAGCGCTATTACTGTGAGAGAGTAGCAAGCCCTATCACTGCGCGAGCGAAGCGAGCGCAAAAATTTTTTACGACTTTTTATGACCGTCAGGGTCATAAAAAGTCATAAAAAATTTTTGCGTTAAAAAAGTTTTTATGATCTACTAAGTCAACACCGATGACACAAAGGTTAAACTTGATATCCACCTATTTAAAGGTTAATATATATTATGATTATTGAAGGTTGTACTTTTTCAATTTATAAACTCGTTTTGATGCATGTGGCAATTAAAATACAAAAATAGTGAAATATTACCTACAAAGTAGATAAAACAAAAGTTTGCGCGAGCGTAGCGAGCGCGAAACTTTGTACGTCTTTTTATGACCCTGACAGTTTTTATGACCTACTAAGACAAAACCGATGAACCTAAGGTTAAATCGATGATCTTGATATCCACTTATTTTAAGGTAAAAAATTATTATGATTATTAAAGGTTGAACTGTTCCAAATATAACTCGTTTTGATAAATGTGGCTATTAAAATACAAAAGTTCCTGAAATGTTTCCTACAAAGAAGATATAACAAATGCTTGCGCGACCAGAGCAAGCGCTTTTACTGCGCGAGCGTAGCGAGCGTGAAAAAATTTTACGTCTTTTTATGACCCTGACAGTTTTTATGACCTACTAAGTTAACACTGATGACACAAAAGTTAAACTTGATATTCACTTATTTTAAGGTTATTAATCATTATGATTATTGAAGGTTGTACTGTTTCAATTTATAGCTTCGTATTGATGGATGTGGCTATTAAAATACAAAAAATGCTGAAATATTACCTGCAAAGTAGATAAAACAAATGTTTGCGCAAGCGTAGCGAGCAGTATTACTGCGCGAGCGTAGCAAGCGCTATCACTGCGCGAGCAAAGCGAGCGTGAAAAATGTTTACGACCTTTCATGACCCTGACAGTTTTTATGACCTGCTAAGTTAACACTGATGACAAATATCTGCGCGAGCACAGCGAGCGCTATTAATGCGCGAGCGAAGCGAGCGCGAAAAAATTTTAAGTCTTTTTATGACCCTGACAGTTTATATGACTTACTAAGTCAAGACCGATGACCCTAAGGTTATAAACTTGATATTCACTTATTATAAGGTAAAAAATCATTATGATTATTGAAGGTTCTACTGTTTCAATTTATAAACTCGTTTTGATGCATGTGGCTATTAAATTACAAAAAATGCCGAAATATAACCTACAAAGTAGATAAAACAAAGGTTTGCGCGAGCGCAGCGAGCGCTATCAATGCGCGGGCGAAGCGAGTGCGAAAATTTTTTACGACTTTTTATGACCCTGACAGTTTTTATGACCTACCTAAGTCAGGACCGATGACACTTAGGTTAAACTTGATATCCACTTATTTTAAGGTACAAAATCATTATGATTATTGAAGGTTGTTTGTTGTTCAATTCATAAACTCGATTTTATGCGTCTGTTTCAATTTATAAACTCGATTTGATGCATGTGGCTATTAAAAAACAAAAAATGCTGAAATATTACCTACAAAGTAGATTAAACAAAGTTTTGCGCGAGCATAGCGAGCGCTATTAATGCGCGAGCGAAGCGAGTGCGAAAATTCTTACGTCATTTTATGACCCTGACAGTTTTTATGACCTGCTAATTCAACACCGATGACCCTAAGATTAAACTTGATATCCACTTATTTTAATGTAAAAATTAGTATGATTAATGAAAGTTCTACTGTTCCAATTTATGACTCGTTTTGATGAATGTGGCCATTAAAATACAAAATTGCTGAAATGTATGAATGAATGAATGAATGAATGAATGATAATTCTTTATTGTACACCAAAATTAAATAATAAACATCTTAAAATACATTATACATTAGTACAATGGGCGGTCTTATCGCTCAAAGCGATCTCTTCCAGACAACCTTAGGACGGAGTGGACAGTACGAATATGTAAAGGGCTAAGGTGCACATTTAACAATTTTGAGATCATAAAATGAATAAACATCTATTTCAAAGTCATAAACATAAATATTTATTTCATAACATATATCTACATACATACAAATAAAACAAATATAAATAAATATGCATAATATATAAACATACATACACATACAAATATATAACAGTTTTAAGAAATACATGAGATAGCTTAATAATCATCAATACCGGTTTGTGTTAAGTAGATTTTTTTTAGTTTTTCTTTAAAAGTATAAATTGAGGGAGCGTGTCGAATTGTAACAGGTAAGTCATTCCAAAGAAGGATTGCCTGTATAATGAAAGAAGAATCATAGAAGATTGTCGAGTGAGCTGGCATATCTAACTCTAAAGTTTCAGATGACCTCAACGCCAGGGAATGATTGGAGCACAGGAAAATGAGCGAAATTGAATTGTTATCCTACAAAGTAGATATTACAAATGCTTGCGCGACCGGAGCGAGCGCTTTTACTGGGCGAGCGTAGTAAGCGCTATCACTGCGAGAGCGAGGCGAGCGCAAAAATTTTTTCCGACCTTTTATGACCCTGACAGTTTTTATGACCTACTCAGTTAACACTGATGACACAAAGGTTAAACTTGATATCTACTTATTTTAAGGTTAATAATCAATATGATTATTGAAGGTTGTATTGTATCTATTTATGGCTTCGATTTGATGCATGTGGCTATTAAAATACAAAAATGCTGAAATATTACCTGCAAAGTAGATAAAAGAAATATTTGCGCGAGCATGGCGAGCGCTATCAATGCGAGAGCGAAGCGAGCGTGAAAAATTTTTACGTCATTTTATGACCCTAAGGTTAAACTTGATATCCACTTATTTTAAGGTAAAAATCATTATGATTATTGAAGGCTGTACTATTTCAATTTATAAACTCGTTTTGATGCATGTGGCTATTAAAATACAAAAAATTCTGAAATTTTACCTACAAAGTTGATTAAACAAAGTTTTGCGCGATCATAGCGAGCGCTATCAATGCGCGAGCGAAGCGAGCTCGAAAATCTTTGTGTCATTTTATGACCCTGACAGTTTTTATGACCTGCTTATTTAACACCGATGACCCTAAGGTTAAACTTGATATCCACTAAATTAAAGGTAAAAAATCATTATGACTATTGATAGTTGTACTGTTCCAATTTATGGCTCGTTTTGATGAATGTGGCTATTAATATACAAAAGTTGCTGAAATATTACCTACAAAGTAGATCAAACAAATGATTGCGCGAGCGCAGCGAGCGCTATCACTGCGCGAGCGATGTGAGCGCGAACATTTTTACGTTTTATGACCCTGACAGTTTTTATAACCTATTAAGTCAACACCGATGACCCTAAGGTTAAACGTGGCTGGTAAAACACGAATGTTTTTGAAATACTTCCCACAAAGCAGATAAAACACGTTGGGCAAGCAAAGCCATCGCGTAAATTTTGATGACTTTTAATGACCCTGACAGTTTTATGGCCTAATTAAGGCAATTATTAAGTTGAGTCATTATAGATGAACCTAACGTCAAACTTTTATGATTGTGCAAACTCTATGTAAAGTTAACAAAAAATATAGGCACCCGCACTTTTCTGCCGAAAAAAAGTATTCTTTGCCCTTTTATGCCCTATTAAATGTCTTTGTACAAAATTTCATCAGAATCGGTCAAGCCGTTTGGCCGAAAAGAGGCCACACATTAACAATATTCCATAATAAAAATATAGACAACCAAAATTTCCACCCAAAAAAAAGTATTCGTTGTCCTTCTGTCTTTTTGACTGTCTGTGCACAAAATTTCAGCTTAAATGGTTAACCCGTTTGACCGAGAGTAGGCCACACATTTACAAAGTCCACTTTAAAAATTTTGGACACCTGAACTCGGCTGCCAGAAAAAAAGTATCCTTTGTGATTCTATGCAAAATGAACTGTAATATGTATAAAATTTCAGCTGAATCGGTCAAGCTGTTGAGCTGATAAGAGGCCACACATTCACAAAATTCAATTAAAAAAATCTAAACACCCAGACTCGATAGCCAAAAAAACAGTATCCGATATCCTATTCTGCTCTATGAACTGTCTTAATACAACATTTCAGGCAAATCGGTCAAACCGTTTATTCGAGAAGAGGTCTTATATTCACAAAATTCAATTAAAAATACCTGGACCCCCTGACTCGATAGCCAAAAAAAAGTATTCCTTATTTTATTCTGCCTTATGAACTGTCTCTATACAACATTTCAAGCAAATCGGTCAAGCCGTTTCTTCGAGAAGAGGTCTTATATTTACAAAATTCAATTGAAAATACCTGGACTTCCTGACTCGACAGCCAGAAAAAAAAGTATCCTATTTCCTATTCTGCCCTATGACATGTATTCATACAAAATTTCACGCAAATCGGTCAAGCCGTTTATTTGAGAAGAAGTCTTATATTAACAAAATTCAATAAAAATATCTGGACCCCTGACTCGATAGCCAAAAAAAGTATTGTATATTTTATTCTGCCTTATGATCTGTCTTTATACAACATTTCAAGCAAATCGGTCAAGCCGTTTATTCGAGAAGAAGTATTATATTAACAAAATTCTTAAAAATATCTGGACCCCCTGACTCGACAGCCAGAAAAAAAGTATCTTATATCCTTTTCTGCCCTATGACATGTATTCATACAAAATTTCAGGCAAATCGGTCAAGCCGTTTATTCGAGAAGAAGTCTTATATTTACAAAATTCAATTAAAAATATCTGGACCGCCTGACTCGATAGCCAAAAGAAAAGTATCCTATATCCTATTCTGCCCTATAACATGTATTCATACAAAATTTCAGGCAAATCGGTCAAGCCGTTTATTCGAGAAGAAGTCTTATATTAACAAAATTCAATTAAAAATATCTGGAGCCCCTGACTCGATAGCCAAAAAAAGTATTCTATATTTTATTCTGCCTTATGATCTGTCTATATACAACATTTCAGGCAAATCGGTCAAGCCGTTTATTCGAAAAGAGGACCTTTAGTTACGAAATTGAATTAAAAATATCTGGACCCCCTGACTCGACAGCCAAAAAAAAAGTATCTTATATCCTATTCTGCCCTATGACATGTATTCGTACAAAATTTCAGGCAAATCGGTCAAGCCGTTTATTCGAGAAGAAGTCTTATATTTACAAAATTCAATTAAAAATATCTGGACCGCCTGACTCGATAGCCAAAAGAAAAGTATCCTATATCCTATTCTGCCCTATGTACTATCTTTGTACAAAATTTCAGCCAAATCGGTCAAGCTGTTTGACCGTGAAGAAGTCCCAAACAAACAAACAAGCAAACAAATAAACAAACTGACTTTTGCATTTATAATATTGGTGTTGATTTTTTTTTTGTTTGATAGATGTCTTCATCGAGAGTGTTCTTAGCTTAGGTTAGCTTAGCTTTAATTCATGAAAATTCGTTTAATCGCTATAAAACTATGAGCTTTTTTCTAGTTAATTGCGCTATGAAATCAACTTTCATAGGTCTGATCAATCTTCTTCTTCAACGATATTGTAAGAACATGGAAGCATCGACCTGATGCTGGGACATCTCCTGTACTCTACAGAATACTCAAATCCACACCAACTTACAGCTCAGATTTTAAATGTCGCGTTTAGAGTCATTGGAATGCTTTTATTGAAAAGATTATACATAGATCAGTCGGGGTGGCTTATATATAGATCATAACTATAATATACAATATAATTTTATACAGTAAAAATATATTATTATACTATATTGACTTCAAATTGATTGTGATCGGTGGGGATCTACAGCATCGCTAAGCTTAAAATAATATTTTCGTAGTAACTATGACCTAATCTGTGGTTACACTGCAGATATTTTATTAATTTTGAGATGCGTGTATGTGAAATCCGTGATATCTTCTAGAGTTTTCATTTGAATTATATACTGTAAATGACAATTTTAATCTATAATGTGGCCAAGCTAATTAACGTAATTATTTGGATAAGGATTAATACTATATACTTGTAAATAGCCTTGGAAATTATGTAATATTTTTTAAAAAAAATTTAAAGATTAAAATGGTTACTGTGAGTCAACCTTAAGAGATAGACATATGCTGTCGCGGACTTTTTTGTAGGTCTTATTAAGTTGTACAACTCTTGCATAGAAAATATTCTTCTTTCTATATTCAATTAAGCAGCGTTCGTAAGAAACTTGTTTTTTCGACCGTTTATTTGCCGACTTAGGTTGCAAATTAGGTCTCCACGAATGTACCTTTGATTTAAACGGGATAATTTATAGTCTATTTTTATTCCGAAAGTCCATTCTATGTATTAAAGAAAGAATTGTTTAAATCGGTTCAGTAGTTTTTGAGCCAAATCATTACAAACATACAAAAATACAAATGTTCTCTCTTTATAATATTAAGTATAGATAAAAAATAATAAAGTTATCTGTTTAGATGTTTGGTATTCTATGGATGAGATATGATTTGAGTATATATGATGCTTTACAAGTCACACTATTTAAATGCTATTTTGTTGTGTCTAGAACGTAGTATAGGTAAGTCTTACATAAACTATAATTATGATCCCCAAAAACTATTAAGCTTTATATGGTGAGCACCTAGTGTCTGGACCTGTATCTATGAGGTATATACTACTAGTATTTATCTTTTTTTTTTTTTTATTCCGAACTGGGTAGCACTTGATCACTATCTCACCTGATGTTAAGTGATGATGCGATCGATGATGTAGCGTGCTTACCCAGAAGATACCTATTACCTCAATTAGGTATCTATTGGTTGTACTATGTTTTAGTTTTTGTAGGTAAACTATGTCCATTGCCAAACACTGTTTTTTAACAATTCCTTATTTTAAGTTGTATGAAAGAGATTGCTTTATGCGATAAAACCGCCGATTGTAAAATCTAATTACGTTATTGCTGTCTAGAAATTAAGTTCTTTGGTTCAAGATAAATAATCATTCTAATTTTATTGAACGGATCGTGAGTACCTATAAAAGTCATTCTATTCAATAAGAGTTATTTTATTTTTTTCTCAACGCGATAGAGTATCAATACAGTCTCAATAATCAAGATTAAAAACTAATACAACCGACTTTCATGCCGCGCGAGTTAGTTTTAGTAGCAAGCTTGAGACGTTTATCGTCATATCTTTGGAGATACTTATCAGATCTTGACGAAATTACAATGGGACCACCTCGGGACTATACCCTTTCGAACTAAAAATATTATTTTACATCGGTTAACATTTTGCAAAAACATCGATTAACATACGAGTACACAAAAAATACATACATACTAACATAGAACCTCCTCTTTTTTGGAAGTCGGTTAAAAACGCGGGTCATCAATGTTAAATAGTTACCTCCAATTAAAACAAGATGAAACTTATGGGGCTCGTCCATATTATTCTCTATGGGAAGTGAAACTCCCACGCCTTCCATACTGAACACAACTACTCCACAAAATTCAAAAAATCCTAAGAAAGTATTGAAAGCTGGTCGAGTGGTGATAGGTGGCGCCACTTTCATTGCGTAAACCACTGTAGATACTACGCAAATAACTGCAAAAAAAGATCATGTTTGATAAATTTTAAACAATCATTAGGTAGGTACATTGTGTTACACACAATCCAAATTTCATCGTAACGACGGGATTCGAACCAGGGTTAGAATAGGGTACGAATCCCGTCGGTACGATGAAATTTTGGATTGTGTGTAACAAAGTACAAAAATATAAAATGTGTAACACTTAGAGAACTTTAGAGAAACATAATATTTAATTATTAGGTAATACAAAAACATATGTTATATCTTAGCACTCTACCATTTGGCACTTCAGCTTAAAATATTTTTGGTAATGGTTATGATATAAGGTAACAGGACAAGCTCGATGCTCGCCTGATAGTAAACGATGACTTCTTCACCATCATCATTATCAGCCGATATCAGTCCACTGCCAGACGTAGGCCTCCGCCAAGACACGCCACTGATCCCGATCTTCGGCTCTTTGTTTCAAGCCCCTGCCCACCGCTTTGCGAATGTCGTCGCTTCACCTGGTCACAGGGCGTCCTACGCTACGTTTGCCGATTTGCGGTTTTCACTCTAGAACCAGTTTGACCTAACGGTTATCGGTCCTACGGCAGATAAGACCAGCCCACTGCCACTTCAGTTTACTAATCCGTTGAGCTATGTCGATCACTTTAGTTCTCTGATGACGTTCCGGTTTCGATCCTGCAGAGAAACACCAGGCATAGCTCTTTCCATAGCTCGCTGAGCTACTTTAAATTAGTGAACTATCTCGGATTTGTATGTCATGACAGGTAAGACGCACTGGATTAAAGACTTTTTTCTTTAGGCACTGTGATATAGGCGACGAGAAGACTTGACGGAGTTTCCCAAATGCTGCCCAGCCCAGCTGAATTCTTCTCTGGATTTCCTTCTCGATGTTGTGTTTGCCTGGTTGGAGTGTCTGCCTCTAGGTAAACATACTGCGTGACAGTTTCAAGTGGGATTCCATATACGGCAATCGGTTCCGGAACAACCTGCTCATTGAACATGACTTTGGTTTTATCCAAATTCATCTGATGCGACGAGAAGAATCAGCTAGAGCATTTAACATTTGCTGTAGATCCTGCAGCGTCTCTGTCATAATGACGATGTCATCTGCGAATTGTAAGTGAGAGATATACTTGCTGTTAATGTTGATGCTGCAATCTTTTCAGTCCAGCGTCTTAAACAAATCCTCTGAGGCCTTAGTGAACAGTTTCAGCGATATAACGTCCCCCTGTCTCACTCCTCGACGCAGGTGGATATGCTCAGTTCGCTGGTTCTGTACTTATACGGTCATCGTTGCGGCATTGTTCAGACATCTCATCACTTCGATATCGCCAGTCGACTTGGCAATGCTGCAAGGACTCCACAACAGACTAGGTTTTGATTGAGTCAAAGGCCTTCTCATAGTCCACAAACGCTAAGCACAGGAGCCGATTGTACTTTTCGGTCTTCTGTACGATCAGCCGCAACTTGTGGACCGCTTTAAAACTCGGCCTGTTCCGGAGGTTGGAACTCGTCGAGTCTTCGCGCAAGACGGTTCGTGATAACCTTTGAAAAGAACTTGTAGACATGGCTCAGAAGCGAAATCAGGCGGTAGTTTTTCCATGGGGCTTTATCTCCCTTTTTTAAAACGAAACCACCATGCTTTTGTTCTATGCCTGTGGAGTTCTCCCAGTAAAGAGAACAGAATTAAATAGCTGTTGGAGCTGGCTTACACCTGGAGTTCCTCCAGTTTTTATATGCTCTGTAGTAATTCCGTCTTCACCTGGGGTATTTTCATTTTTGAGCTGTTTAAGGGCCATTATGATCTCATCTCAACTGACTTCGGGCAGGTTTTGTGTGAAGTAGCGAGTTAAGGTGGCTCTACAATCCTCAGTATCGGGTACGGGCCATGAAGTATGCAATGCGTAGAGCTTGCCGTAGAAGTCTTCAACTTCCGACAGAATTTTCGACTTGGATGCGACGACGTTCCCCGTTAACGTTGTCAGCTATGTGTGGTGGCTTCTTCCCAGAGACTGGACGAACACTTTCGATGACGATGACGTCTACCTACTACAAATATAGCAGCATAACAAATTCTGGCTAGGTAAAATTGTGCATGCTAGGTACTGCACTGCGCCTTATCTTGAGACAAAAAAAATATTAAGTCTCAAATGCCTTGTAATTTCACTAAAGTCCCCGTCACGAGAAGCTATAAATTATGTAAACAAACATCTTTTACTAAGTAAACATTTTATACTGCGAGATAATAATAAATTGACCATATTCAATCGACATGAAATATAGACGGGTTATATGAAAGTAACAACCTATTTAATTTAGTCGGATCATATTTTAACGACGCAAAGCGCTATCGTTTGTGTTTCTTGGTACCGGACGCAGGGATTGTAAACTATCGGGACGCCATTTTAAAATAAACGCGTCATTCGAGTTTCGAGTTTATTTTCACAATTTCAGTTTTTTTTGTTGGTCCGAATGTTGTGAACTCCTGAACACTTGTTTACATAATTTATAGCTTCTCGTGACGGGGACTTTAGACGCATTGTCGTTCAAACTGAAAACATTCCTATTTCACGGCCGAGTGATTAAAGAAAATGGTGGTACCACCCCAGGTGGACTAGCAAAAGTCCTACTACTGATATGAGAAAACTTAAAATTGCCGAGTATTATCGTCATGCAACTCATCTTCCAAACTGAATAGTAGTGAGCGATATTGAGCCACGGCCGGAGCCATCACAGTTTTTATGGATTGACACGCACTCACTGGTCACTCACAAGCACAACACAGGGATCACGCGTCTCTAAGACCGGTATCATACAACGTACTACACAAAATCGTAATAAAACTTTTTGAGCGACGTGTGTACATCGAAATTAATGTACAAACATAATTTTATATATTAATAAAATTTTGGAAAATAATTATACGTATATTGAATACGTTTAGTTAATAATTTTTCATATAAATGTAATAATTATATTAATAACATTGATGTCTGAAGCGACAACCCTATTTCCACGGGGTTTTTTTACCACAGTACACATCTTACGATCACACAAAAATACCAATGAAAGCCTTCAGTCTACATTGCGCGTACTTATATGCTCTGGTTTTACGCAATTATTACAACACGCTTTCGTTACAATGCTGTGGGCGGAGGGGCTATTAATAGAATAAGTATAGAATAGTAAAGTTAACTTACAGATTAAAAAATCAGCTAATAGCGAAAATGGTGCTAGATATTTCAAAGAGGTTATCATGCCAAGCAAGAGGACTGGTATCAAAATTCCCGCTACGTACATTCTGAGTACATTTGTACCACCCACTTCGACATATCCAAATTCCTCCAATACTTGTTTTAATGTTTTCGCTATTATTATCATATAGACACAGCATGAACCGAAAAGATCAAGCATTATCACAAAGTCCACACCATATCTGTAAGGAAACGAAAAATTAAACTACAAACTACAACTACTGTTTTAGATTGATAGTGGTGGCCCTGTATTTTTATTGCGATCAGACTATAATATCACATGAAGTGTACTATTATTTATTCTGTGCCTGAAGTTAAGTAATGACACAGAATAAATAATAGTGTAATGATGCGGTCTAAGGTTCGGTACGGTGCTTGCCTGGAATTGAAAGACTGCAGTAGAACGAGGTGGTGGACGATGAAAAATATATAAATCTACCGACTAACCAATAATCTACACAGTCGTAACAAAGCATTTAATCTAAGATTTGTAGTCATGGTGCGATTTTTGCACAGACTTAATTTGTCTCGTGTGATAAATTATAGATAAATGTATCATCATCAATATTATCAGCCGGCATCAGACCACAGCTACACATGGCCTCTCCCAAGACACGCCACTAATTCCAATCTTTAGCTCTTCGTTTCCAGTGCCTACCGCTTTACCGCTGGTTACTGCAATCAAGTTGCAAAATCTGTCAAACAGTATGCTCTGACAGCTGTCCTTAAAGCCTCCTGTGCTTACACGTCTACACATGCGTCTGCGGACGCTGACAGATCATGCATCAGCAGATGGATCACCACGAGCTGGCCACACGTCTGCAGGTCGATCAGTCTATGTTTATTCTGGACGGACGCAACTCGCACGTACATTTTTATTTGTGGTAATTTTTTTTTAGGGCTCCACAAACAGTTTTCAGCTTAATAATTGATATAGCTCAAGAAACAAGTTTTCTCGGTGCTCATATTGTTAGCCATTTCGAGCATTTCGTTTTTACGTATTTAAAAGTAAGTATAAGAAATAAACCGCAAGAAACACGCGTGCACTCTCAATCGCAACTCCGATCATACTGATGAGTCTAGCGATGCGCCGATTCCATCCGATCTTTTCGAAGATCGGATCGTAAGCATACGATCCAATCGATTTCCGGATCGGATCTAAACCATGCGATCCGATCGCGAATCGATTCAACTCTGTCAAATATCGCATCGCGGCCCAAACATTGTGGTTTTCAAACATTGTAATGTAGTTTTTATACTTCATAGACATATATTCGTACTTTAAATTATTGAAGTTAATTTCAATAAGATTAAATTAGTCATTAGTATTTTCAGGTTTATGTAATTTATGGGTGATTTTTCGAAATTGCATTCTTCGGCTGATTCATATGGCCAAAATTTATTTACACTTTCAGCTCTGTAACACATGTTCATATGAAAATAGGTATACCAAATAACAAATATTTGAATGAGGGACACTTTTTTATAAAGTAGTTTTCTAGTTATCGGCGTTCAAATATTTTGTGCCCACATAAATCAGAATTTGTAACAGTTGAATCAGAATAACATGTTCCGGTGCTTTGCCAATTAATTTTTTAATAATACAATTTTTTAGTAATATTTGATTTACGCAGTGCAACATCTCTCGTCGGATTTGAAAACTGTAATGTATTAAGTAGTCATAGATGGCGCCACCAATGCATAATTGGGTTAACAAAATGCAATCCACTAATTTCGTCGTAACGATACTTCGCACCGTGGCTTGGTGGATGAAATTTTGGATTGTGTTTAACAATTTACAAAAATATAAAGTGTGAAACACTTCAAAGAAACATAATAGATGAATCAGAAACAGAAATAAAAATAAAAAACTTTATGTAGAACGGCTCTATATTAAGAAAATATTTATATTTTAACAACAACAACAATAACCTATAATATATAACAATAACCTGTTTTTAACTGACTTCACAAAGGAGGAGGAGATTTTCAATTCGCCCGTATTTTTTTAACCGACTTCAAAAAAAGGAGGATGTTTCTCAATCGACCGTCTTTTTTTTTTTTTTTTTTTTTTTTTTTTTTTTTTTTTTTTTTTAATGTTTGTTCGCGGATAACTTCGTCGTTTATGAACCGATTTCGATTATTCTTTTTTTGTTCGAAAGGAGATATCCCAAGTGTGGTACCATGGTAATTTTATCGAGGTATGATAAGTATCTCCAGAGATATTGAGATAAACATCTCAAAATTGGTACTGAAAATGAATAGCGCGGCATTGAAGTCGGTTGTTTTTTAGTTTTTAAACGATATTATTATGTTTGTTAACTTAGAGCTATTTCTTGCCGCTATGGCTTGACCGATTTGGAAAGTTCTTTTTTTGTTTGACAGAATATGTTTCCCGTTTATTGATTTTGTAATAGTTTTGTATTTTTTCAAGATCTGGGAAGTATCTCCATAGATATGGAGATAAACACTTCAAACTTAGTACTGAAAATGAACACAAACGCTAACTAAAGCTGGCTTCTCACTGCGCGTGTTAGCCCGCGCCGCGCCGCGCCCACACGCGCCCCGCGCAGTGTGAAGAGCTAGGCGCGGCGCGGCGCGGGCAGGCGCGGCGCGGCGCGACCTATCCGCTAAAAGTCAGTAACTTCAAAGGCGCGGCGCGGCGACAGACTGAATCAAACTGAGGTTTAGTGGTTTGAAGCTAGAAGGCACGCGCCGCGCCGCCCAGTTTCCGTTGAGTGGCGCGGTGTGTCGCGTGGCGCGTCCTTGCGCGTAGAGCGGCGCGGCGCGTAGTAGCACGTGCAGTGAGAAGCCACCTGTACGCGGCATTTGAAGACGGTTTTTTTCATTTTGTGAACTATTTGAAATTATTATAATAATTATATCAGAGATCATACATTTTATGGAAAAATCTGGCGAATTCAACAATAATTATTGTAAAACATTTTTTAAACTACGGTAAAATAATTCTTGTATTGGGAAAGCGTTAATCTTAACTAATATTATTAATGCGAAGGTTTATACTCCAGTGATTTTTAAAAATTGTTTAAGATGTTGTAGCTAAGTAAATATATATAAAAAACTAGAAATGCCTCTTCTGACTTTCCCGCGTTTAAAACTTGTTTCATTTATATAAAACTTTTTTTCGTAAAAACCCATCAAAAAACATTTTCAAGTTATGGCGTGAACAAGGAAAATATCAATTGCAAGGTTTTCCCAAGGTAGACGTACTCGTATTCGTGAAGAACTCCGAGAGGAACTCCATTTAGAGCAATCGGTACCGGAATAACATGTTCGTTGAACATAATCTTGGTCTTGGTCCAAGTTCATCCGGAGCCCGATGTGTGCAGAAGAATCAGCAAGGGTGGTCAGCATGTATTGCAACTTATTGCAAGTCCTGCACGGCAAGTCAGCCACGATAACGATATCTTCCGCAAATCTCAAGTGTGTGCTTCCAATTCAGCGTTTTGAACATATCTTCTAGAGCGTTTATGAACAATTTGGGGGAAATAACGTTCTTCGATGTAAGCGGATATGTTCAGTCTGCTGATTTTGTATTTGGAAGGTCATAGTCGCAGCGTCACAGGGACCTCTGAACACTTGGGCGTATCGCCAATCAACTTGGCACCGTTGCAGTGACTCCAGAACAGACCAGGTTTCAATGGATTCAAAGGCTTTTTCATAGTCCACAAACGCTAGACACAGTGGCTGGTTATACTCTTCGGTCTTCTGTATAACCTGCAACCTGTGTGAATGTGGTCTTTGGTGCCGTATCCTCATCGAAACCCAGCCTGCTCGGGGGGCTGAAATTCGTCAAAACTACGCGCGAGACGATTTGTGATGACTCTCGAAAACAGCTTATAGACATGGTTTAAAAGCGAGATAGGTCAATAGTTCTTCAAAAGGATATTGTATCCCTTTTTGAAGAACATAACAACGACACTCTTACTCCACTTCTTCGGAGTTCTCCCCGAAAAACGAACGGAATTAAAAATACGCTGAAGCTGTAGTAGCGTAGAAGTTGCATCAGCTTTTAAGAACTCCGTTGTGATTTCATCCTCGCTGGGGGATTTTCCGTTTTAAGCTGTCTGTGAGCCATCACAATTTCATCAAGGCTGATTTCTGGCAAATGTTCGGTAAATTGGCGGGTTAGAGTGGCTTTAGGATCCTCCGAATCGGGTTAGGTAAAAGACGCTTGAGAGGTGTTTAATTGGCTGTAAAAGTCTTTTACTTCCCTAAGAATCTCCGGCTCAGAAGTGACAACAGTCCCGCTAGAAGTGGTCAACTTCGTCAGGTGGCTTCGGCCCAACTGTTGGACAAAGACTTTTGACCCCCGGTTTTGCTCGATCGCTTCTTTAACTGAGCGTGTGTTGGACCTCCGGAGATCCCGTCGTACCAGTCTAAAAATCTTTTTGTTTAGGGACTTCTGCATTAGCTGTAGAGAATCTTCTGAAAGCTTAGATTCCTTGTCAGCACCTCGCGTCTCTCAGAATTTTATCCCCTCCTCCCTGAGGATGCCTACCACATAGTCGAGATTCCGTTCAGCGTCAGTCTATTGTGGTTTCCAGTGCAGCAAATCGGTTCTCCAGTTTCTGCTGGTACGTTTCGGACCCAACCACGGATTGTAACATATTGGGTCGATCACTGCCAGTTTTAAACCTAGTGATCGCTGAGACATCTCTAAATATGCGCTTTTTGTCCGTCATATGAAGTCGATCTCGTTTTTAGTCATAGCGTCGGGGCTTTGCCACGTCCGCTTCCGCTGAGAGTCTTTCTGAAAGATGGAAATCATCAGAAAAGCCCCTCTTTTTCAAGAAATTTGACGAGCATTTGCCCCCAACGATTTCTGCTTCCCAACTACCGATTTGCCGCTTGCAAGCAACTTATACACAGCACTTTAGCGTTGATATCTCCCATGACAACGTTGAAGTGGGCCTTTTGGGTGGTGTGCAAGGAAATGTCCTTGTACATTTCTTCCACTTCATCGTCCGAGTGTGCCGAAGTCGGTGCTTATACTTGGATAATCTGAGGATTTGCCTCTCACTTGATAACAAGATACGCTACCCTTATCGACACACTGGAGATTTCTAGAGAGGATCTTGTGGACCGAAAACCCGACGCTACTTTGGGATGGTTGTACTCCTTCTCTGAAATACATAAAATGGCCTAATTCTGAGGTAACGGTGCGTCCCCCGCTCTTCGGACTTCACATAACCCCAGAATATGCCATCTTATGTGTTTCAGTTCTTCTCATAGTAGTGTCTAGTGTGCATCAAGCCGTAGTGTGCGTCCATTAAACGTAGCCAGTGTCAGTCGGTATTGGCGGCCAACCGTAGACCGGGGATTCTTAGCTCCCCCTGCCCTGCCCTTACCGTCACCGCCTTGGTTACGAATAGCAAGGTGACTGGGAACTGTGGGCCGTGGTATAGTTGTGCGTGCCATATAGGTTTTGCCCAAATAATCACCACGCGCTGGGAATTCAGGTTGGGTGATCGCAGGACGTAGCTTCTCGCAACGGTGACGCTGCTGCCCGTCACCGGCCTGTGGTATTTAGCTACGCCATTATATGAAATGGTTATACCGCCATTTGTCGGTCGCCAGAGTCTCGTCCTTTGGTCAGCAGGAAGCACCATGGGCAGATGAGGTTGGCTGGGAGCACTTAGACGGTATGTGTGCGCCCTTAAATCCTAATGATGATCCCATCCCATGATTCATATAGGATTTGGACAATATGAATCAGGCACAGATGAATCAGGATTTCGCCAACAATCATAAATAACTCATCATACATACAGACTTCAGTGATTACATTTTTCTACACGAATCTATAACCCAAAAGCATCATACGAAACTCAAATTAAAGTTTTAAAACAATTAAAATAATTTTATAAAGTAGGTATTGTAATCAGTGTGTCACCTGAACCAAGCACAGATTAATCAGACATTTACCTTCGTAACACCGGGATCTAAGCCAACCAACAGGGCTAGCATGGCCTTATCTCCGGGGGAAAGACAAAATTATTTCCCTGTGTTTCGCCACTGACAGGATATCAACACAAAAATTTAAACGCTTGGTGAAGTTTAACCCCGAGTTTTGATTTTGTTTCGTATTAATAAGTTTTAAAACATAATTGATTAAAAGTCAGCGGGCGTTTATAATTGTCGAAAAACTTTACTTGTAATTTGCCTTCTCCACCAAACAAAACACGGATAGGTGGAAAGACAAAATAGTCCCCTTGCCATGCTAGCCCTGCAGGGGTACATTCGTCTTCTAGCTCGGTCGTTGCATGACTGACTTCCCCCCGCATGTGAAGCCAGATTCTCATTATTAATACCTGACCAAGTATGGTCAAGCGCAGCTTACGCCACATTAATCAGTATCATACGCCGGACACTTATTATTTATTTATTTATAAACACACTAACGTAGTTATAACTAAAACACATTTTTTTCTAGGAGGACAATTCATTATCTTTCGATTAAATTTTAAATAATATTGAAGTATCGAAGGTTAAATGCGACATTGACCATTTTGTTCCGGAAAATGGCAAACGGACGCGCTATATGAATCAGAAGAACGAACTTTAAATATTTTTATTTTGTACCTAAACAGCAAATATTTAAAAAATATAATTTGCCCTAGTTAGGGATTAAGCCAAACTGTTTAAAAAAAAATTACATACTGTTTTGTTAGTTGGTTTCAGAGATATACCCTCAGACATCGAAAATTTTGTTTCTGAAGAATCACCCTTATGTTGCCTTGTTGAACCAACCAACCCTTTTTTATTTGAAATAAATGTTGTATTTTCATACGATTTTTTTTTATCGATCTTTTGAAAATCGAATCAAATGCATGCGATCCGATCCGCGGATCGGATCGAGACGTTGCGATCCATTACGATCCATAATATCGGATAGACCTTAAAAAAAATCACATCCCTAGATGAGTCGCCGGACGTTCGCGTCGCGCCGAAATCCTTTGTCGTCGGCGGACGCATCCGACGATTACGTCTGCAGATGCATCTGTTGAAGTGTAGAGGAGGCCTCGAGCCAGTTCCCAGATGGTAGCATGCTAGACCATTGTCACTTGCCAACAGAAACGGTAGTGGTGGTACGCTAGCATATTATACTTTAAAAACAATGTATACCTGAACCATTTAGCATATGGTCTGAGTTTCGGAAAGGGCCCAACTGCCATCGATGCTTCTGCGACATCAGGAAATGACATATCAGGAACATGTAATTTTCTGCACAAGATTTGCGCTGAGTGTACTAGAAGCTGAAAAAAAAACTAATAAATACCAAGCCTCCCTAAAAGAGGTTATCTGGAAGAGATAGGATTTCAGCGATATGACCGCCCATTGTCAATACCCATCTTCGAGCATTTACCAATGGAGATGTTAACGCAAGGCGTACCCCTCTGCTGGCCATATAGCCATTATTGGCCATATGAGCGTGCGGAACTACGCTGTATTTTTAATACTGTGTAATATTAATGGCTTATGGGGATTAATGTGTCCCGACTGTTAAAGTCTCTATATTCCATATAACAATGTTTAATTTATTTTATGAGTGTATCGACCGAGAAAGAATTTAAATGGTATAGTTTTTTGATATCCCTAAACAGAAGTCTTAACTACTAGACTTACTTGTTTTTTTCTTTTCAGTTCGTTTTTTAACACTTCACTTTTTGCGCAGTCGGGTTTTTTGATTTTTTAATTTAATGTTTTATTTTACACTTTTTAGTTAAGTAAAGGACGGCAAATTCCGTAATCTGAACAAAAAACCGAAATGCGTGAAATAAATAGGGTATTGCTTTTTAAGCTTTCTTACTTTACAGTTGTACTATTAAACGACTATACCAAAAGGAAGAGGTTGTTTGTTACCTCAGAACTCCATCAGTTCTTAACTGATTTGGAAAATTCTTTTTTTGTTTGAGTTAATATGATTTTCGTTTGGAGATCTGATAAGTAACTTCAGAGATAAGCACCGCAAACTTGTTACTGAAAGTGACTAACGCGGCATGTAAAATCGTTTTTTTTCGATTTGTACGATCATAAATTATTTGTTATAAATATATTTTGAATTTCCATTTTAAGACCTTTAATTCGATACCCCACTCGATAGGTTTTGAAAAAAAAAACTTTTTTGAACCCCAAATTTTGGCGTCTGAAATCCGCCATTTTGAATTTTTCAATTTTTTATGTTTTCGTAGACACTCACGCTAGCATGGCTATGGCTATATATATGGCTATGGAATCTATTGACGTGCCAATTATCAAAATCGGCCCACGCGTTTGGTCTCTAGTGTGCCACAAAGGAACAAACATACATACATACATATATAGACTGATAAACACATTACCTCTCCTTTGCGTCGCGCAGTCGGGTAAAAAGTAATTTAGTTTTGTGCTAAAACTTAAAAATATACGAATACTGATTATGTCAAAATAATTGATTATGCATTTAAAAGCAAATAAAAAAATATGAATAAGTTTTTATATTTCATTCAAAATTTATCTAATACTAGCTGACCCGGCAAGTTTCCTAGTAATAATTACTAAAATGGCTATTAAAAAATAAGGGTTGATCGTAGAAGGGTGAAAATTGAAGATTGTATGTATTTTTGTATGTGGTATCATAAAAAAATAGAAATTAAAAATTTTGTCTAAAAAATAAAAATAAAAATTTAGGCGTGGACTACCCCTAACATTTAGGGGGATGAAAAATAGATGTTGGCCGATTCTCATAGATACCGGATAAGCACAAAAAATTTCATCAAAATCGGTCAAGCCGTTTCGGAGGAGTATGGCAACGAAAACTGTGACACGAGAATTTTATATATTAGATTGAATGCAGGTAACGCAGGGGACAATTTTTAAGGGTCTTCTGGATACTTTTTACTATAACTATATTCAATGCCTTTTAACAGCGTAGCCGCGTCTAGGTACTTATACCAGTTGATATTTCTATTGCCTTAGTCAAATTAGAATAAAGAAAAAGGATACTTAATTATTTTTTTAAATTCAAAACCGCCAAAGTGTGGGTAAAATAGTTGATTGACCCGTCAACAGGTTTTTTTGCTAGAGCGGAGCTCGCGAACACTACTATGCTTTAGTATATGTTTGAATCCAACGCTACACGCCCCGCCCTCCCGACGCCCGACGCCCGACGCTTTCGGCCGTAGACAGAGAAAAGAAAAGACCGCGGGTAGCTCTGTCTCTTTCCCACATGAAATAGGATATACTATGGAGTTATTCCATGTAACGGAAAAGGACGAAGCTATTATATTTTCTTCACTCAGTGCGTGCCGGTTTTTACAGGGTCAGTAACGTAATTAGCCGTTTTTAGCTTAACGAACGACCTTTATTGCTATGTCACTGGGTTCTAAATACATACATGGTTATGTCACAGATTATATAATAGTTACTACGTGTTATGTTACAATCTTCTATCTTATATGGCCACGCTACCCAAATCTCTATAATTCCTTACTTTATGCTTTCGGCACTCAGGTCGTGCACAAATACATTTCTCAGAGATGAGAAAGATGGTCTCATCTCAAAAATTCATTGTGTATATACACACTCAAACTTCGAGCATAGTCGTAATATAAATGGATGGTGCACTGCACATCTTTTGACAAATTCAATTTAATCCGTATGCTTTAACCATAAGGTTGTAATTGCCTTGTAGATCAAAACGGCCCAATTGAAAGACACCCGGGTGGGAGTGTGTCCTTGTCTAAAAACCTGCTAGTCCTATATATGTTCTATACTATATGATTGGTATATATATTAGTTGTCCATACAAAAGAAATGACAAACTCCGTTCAAGGTCGGTCTCATGGGGGCCGGTGTACGCGATCAAGTTTAATATGTAGCAGGTCTGTGACTTCCAGTAACTCCTTATTTAGCAAGTTTGTCAGTTGTACATCTAACTATGTTTATTTCAATAAAAACCTACTTACATAAACGCAATATGTAATGTATAGTCCAAAAAGGATGGTAAAGAGGAGTCCTGTCCAAAGCCCAGCCTTCATAAAAGCTTCGTGTACACCCATGATGCCGCCACCTAGGCAGCCTTTCACGAGATGTCCAATAGATTCTATTACACTGTAAATAGAAAAAATGTTTGCACAAAGAGCTTCCAGCTGAGATCTTCTCGCTGAGATAGAAATTGGGGCCCTTCAAGAGTATTTAAAAACAGGCAACGCAGGCAACGGTTTTTATCGTATACATTTCGGAGAGTGTGCCATCCAATTGCACAAATTACTACCGCCGTCCCCTTTCTTCTATCATACAATCAAACGTACCAATGCACGCCTTCGCTTCATTGTGGACGTTCCATCTACCCGCACGAAACGTTTTGCTTCGTCTTTTATCATACGTTTTGCCAAGGAATGGAATTCTTTGCCGGTGTTTGTGTGTTTTTATCCACTAAGTAAGCGTGCTACATCGTCGACCACATCGTCACTTAACATCAATTGAGATAGTGGTCAAGGGCTTGCCTATCTGCCATAAGATAATTTAAGATCCTTTACAAAACGAAAAAAAAACCGACTTCACATGCCGCGATAGACAAAATAGATAGTAGTATCATGTCGTCAAGGTATACAAATGCATATGTCGTCAAGGTATATAATGTGTTTGAGATGTTTATCTCTATATCTCCGGAGGCGATTGACATACCTCGATAAAATTTGAATGGGATCAATCGAGAGGTATAATCTCTCAAACGAAAAAAGATTTTTTTAAATCGGTCAAGATTTGACGGAGGTCCGAGGTAACAAACATAAAAAAACAGTCGAATTGAGAACCTCCTCCTTTTTTGTGTGAAGTAATTATAAAAATAAAACCGGCCAAGTCGAGTTGGACTCGCCCATTGAGGCTTCCGTGCTTCAACTTCTCAAATTAGGTTAAAAGACAAACTTAACTTTGCATTTCATCCGTAGAAAATGTACTGCATCAACCGCAAATAATAAGTTTGTAAATAGTAAATTCACTTTTTTTTTGTTATTTTACTAAATTTTTACGGTTTTCAGATTTATTGCTATATAAGTGGTTCCAGACCTTGATTCTTTCTCTTTTCATGATTCTAGGTCAACGGGATATCAACACCAATATTATAAATGCGAAAGTCAGTTTGTTTATTTGTTTGTTTGTTTGTTTGTTTGTTTGTTTGGGACTTCTTCACGGTCAAACGGCTTGACCGATTTGGCTGAAATTTTGTACAAAGATAGTACATAGGGCAGAATAGGATATAGTATACTTTTTTTTTGGCTATCGAGTCAGGGGGTCCAGATATTTTTAATTGAATTTTGTTAATATAAGACTTCTTCTCGAATAAACGGCTTGACCGATTTGCCTGAAATTTTGTATGAATACATGTCATAGGGCAGAATAGGATATAAGATACTTTTTTTCTGGCTGTCAAGTCAGGGGGTCCAGATATTTTAAATTCAATTTCGTAACTAAAGGACCTCTTTTCGAATAAACGGCTTGACCGATTTGCCAGAAATGTTGTATAAAGACAGTTCATAAGGCAGAATAGAATATAGAATACTTTTTTTCTGGCTATCGAGTCAGGGGGTCCAAATATTTTTAATTGAATTTCGTAAATATAAGACCTCTTCTCGAATAAACGGCTTGACCGATTTGCCTAAAATGTTGTATAAAGACAGTTCATAGGGTAGAATAGTAGATAGGATACTTTGTTTTTGGCTATCGAGTCAGGGGGTCCAGATATTTTTAATTGAATTTTGTAAATATAAGATCTCTTCTCAAAAAAACGGCTTAAACGATTTGCCTAACATGTTGTACAAAGACAAGTCATAGGGCAGAATAGGATACTGAATACTTTTTTTCTGGCTATCGAGTCAGGGGGTCCAGATATTTTTAATTGAATTTAGTAAATATAAGACCTCTTCTCGAATAAACGGCTAGACTGGTTTGCCTGAAATGTTGTATAAAGACAATTCATAGGGCAGAATAGGATACAGAATACTTTTTTTCTGGCTATCGAGTCAGGGGATCCAGATATTTTTAATTGAATTTTGTAATAAGACTTCTTCTCGAATATTGACCGATTTGCCTGAAATTTTGAATTAACACATGTCACAAGGCAGAATAGGATATAGGATACTTTTTTTCTGGCTGTCGAGTCAGGGGGTCCAGATATTTTTAATTGAATTTTGTAAACATAAGACCTCTTCTCGAATAAACGGCTTGATCGATTGGCTTGAAATGTTGTATGAAGACAGTTCATAGGGTAGAATAGGATATGGAATACTTTTTTTTTGGCTATCAAGTCAGGGGGTCCAAATATTTAATTGTATTTAGTAAATATAAGACCTCTTCTCGAATAAACGCCTTGACCAATTTGCCTGAATTTTTTTATGAACACATGTCACAAGGCAGAATAGGATACTTTTTTTCAGGCTATCGAGTCAGGGGGTCCAGATATTTTAAATTGAATTTCGTAAATATAAGACCTCTTCTCAAATAAATGGCTTGACCGATTTGCCTGACATGTTGTATAAAGACAGTTCATAGGGCAGAATAGGATATAGAATACTTTTTTTCTGGCTATCGAGTCAGGGGGTCCAGATATTTTTAATTGAATTTTGTTAATATAAGACCTCTTCTCTAATAAACGGCTTGACCGATTTGCCTGAAATATTGTTAAAAGACAGTTCATAAGGCAGAATGAAAAATAGAATACTTTTTTTTTGGCTATCGAGTAAGGGGGTCCAGATATTTTAAATTGAATTTTGTTAATATAAGACTTCTTCTCGAATAAACGGCTTGACCGATTTGCCTGAAATTTTGTATGAATACATGTCATAGCGCAAAATAGGATATAGGATACTTTTTTTCTGGCTGTCAAGTCAGGAGGTCCAGATATTTTAAATTGAATGTTGTAAATATAAGACCTCTTCTCGAATAAACGGCTTGACCGATTTGCTTGAAATATTGCATAGAGATAGTTCATAGAGCAGAATAGGATACAGAATACTTTTTTTCTGGCTATCGAGTCAGGGGATCCAGATATTTTTAATTGAATTTTGTAAATATAAGACTTCTTCTCGAATAAATGGCTTGACCGATTTGCCTGAAATTTTGTATGAACACATGTCACAAGGCAGAATAGGATATAGGATACTTTTTTTCTAGCTGTCGAGTCAGGGGGTCCAGATATTTTTAATTGAATTTTGTAAATATAAGACCTCTTCTCGAATAAACGGCTTGATCGATTTGCTTGAAATGTTGTATGAAGACAGTTCATAGGGTAGAATAGGATATGGAATACTGTTTTTTTGGCTATCGAGTCTGAGTGTTTAGATTTTTTTTATTGAATTTTATGAATGTGTGGCCTCTTATCAGCTCAACAGCTTGACCGATTCAGCTGAAATTTTATACATTTTACAGCTCATTTTGCATAGAATCACATACTTACTATATACTTTTTTATGGGAGCAGACAGTCAAAAAGACAGCAGGACAACGAATACATTTTTTTGGGTGGAAATTTCGGTTGTCTATATTTTTATTATGGAATTTTGTTAATGTGTGGCCCTCTTTTAGGCCAAACGGCTTGACCAATTCTGATGAAATTTTGTACAAAGACATTTAATAGGGCATAAAAGGGCAAAGAATACTTTTTTCGGCAGTTAAGTGCGGGTGCCTATATTGTTTGTTAACTTTACATAGAGTTTGCTTAATCATAAAAGTTTGACCTTAGGTTCATCTATAATGACTCAACTTAATAAGTGCCTTAATTAGGCCATAAAACTGTCAGGGTCATTAAAAGTCATCAAAATTTACGCGATGGCTTTGCTTGCCCAACGTGTTTTATCTGCTTTGTGGGAAGTATTTTAAAACATTCGTGTTTTAACAGCCACATTTAACCCCAGGGTCATCGGTGTTGACTTAGTAGGTTACAAAAACTGTCAGGGTCATAAAACGTAAGAATGTTCGCGCTCACATCGCTCGCGCAGTGATGGCGCTCGCTGCGCTCGCGCAATAATTTGTTTGATCTACTTTGTAGGTAATATTTCAGCAACTTTTGTATTTTAATAGCCACATTCATCAAAACGAGCCATAAATTGGAACAGTACAACTTTCAATAATTATAATGATTATTTACCTTAAAATTAGTGGATATCAAGTTTAACCTTAGGATCATCGGTGAAGAATAAGCAGGTCATCTAAACTGTCAGGGTCATAAAATGACGTAAGAATTTTCGCGCTCGCTTCGCTCGCACATTGATAGCGCTCGCTATGCTCGCGCAAAACTTTGTTTTATCTACTTTGTAGGTAATATTTCAGCATTTTTTGTATTTTAATAGCCTCCTGCATCAAAAAGAGAATATAAATTTTATTGAAACAGTACAAACTTCAATAATCATAATGATTTTTTACCTTAAAATAAGTGGATATCAAGTTTAACCGAAGTGTCATCGGTCTTGACTTAGGTAGGTCATAAAAACTGTCAGGGTCATAAAAAGTCGTAAAAAATTTTCGCGCTCGCTTCGCTCGCGCAATGATAGCGCTCGCTACGCTCGCGCAAACCTTTGTTTGATCTACTTTGTAGGTAATATTACAGCAACTTTTGTATTTTAATAGCCACATTCATCAAAACGAGCCATAAATTGGAACAGTACAACTTTCAATAATTATAATGATTATTTACCTTAAAATTAGTGGATATCAAGTTTAACCTTAGGATCATCGGTGAAGAATAAGCAGGTCATCTAAACTGTCAGGGTCATAAAATGACGTAAGAATTTTCGCGCTCGCTTCGCTCGCACATTGATAGCGCTCGCTATGCTCGCGCAAAACTTTGTTTTATCTACTTTGTAGGTAATATTTCAGCATTTTTTGTATTTTAATAGCCTCCTGCATCAAAAAGAGAATATAAATTTTATTGAAACAGTACAAACTTCAATAATCATAATGATTTTTTACCTTAAAATAAGTGGATATCAAGTTTAACCGAAGTGTCATCGGTCTTGACTTAGGTAGGTCATAAAAACTGTCAGGGTCATAAAAAGTCGTAAAAAATTTTCGCGCTCGCTTCGCTCGCGCAATGATAGCGCTCGCTACGCTCGCGCAAACCTTTGTTTGATCTACTTTGTAGGTAATATTACAGCAACTTTTGTATTTTAATAGCCACATTCATCAAAACGAGCCATAAATTGGAACAGTACAACTTTCAATAATTATAATGATTATTTACCTTAAAATTAGTGGATATCAAGTTTAACCTTAGGGTCATCGGTGTAGAATAAGCAGGTCATCTAAACTGTCAGGGTCATAAAATGACGTAAACATTTTCGAGCTCGCTTCGCTCGCGCATTGATAGCGCTCGCTGTGCTCGCGCAAAACTTTGTTTAGTCTACTTTGTAGGTTAAATTTCAGCATTTTTTGTATTTTAATAGCCACATGCATCAAAACGAGTTTAAAAATTGAAATAGTACAACCTTCTATTGAAGGTACTATTTCAATTTATATTGATATTATATGATTATTATCATAATGATTTCTGCCTTAAAATAAGTGGATATCAAGTTTAACCTTAGGGTCATAAAAAGACGTAAAAATTTTTCGCGCTCGCTTCGCTCGCGCATTATCCACTTTGCAGGTAATATTTCAGCATGTTTGTATTTTAATAGCCACATGCATCAAATCGAAGCCATAAATAGAAACAGTTTGTACTGTTTCTATTTATCCTTCAATAATCATAATGATTATTAACCTTAAAATAAGTAGATACCAAGTTTAACCATTGTGTCATCAGTGTTAACTGAGTAGGTCATAAAAACTGTCAGGGTCATAAAAGGTCGTGAAAAAATTTCAATTTCAATTTTATATTAAAATAAGTAGATATAAAGTTTAACCATAGGGTCATCGGTGTTGAATGAGAAGGTCATAAAAACTGTCAGGGTCATAAAATGACGTAAGAATTTTCGCCCTCGCTTCGCTCGCGCATTGATAGCGCTCTCTATGCTCGCGCAAAACTTTGTTTTATCTACTTTGTAGGTAATCTTTCAGCATTTTTTGTATTTTAATAGCCACATGCATCAAAACGAGTATATACATTGAAACAGTACAACCTTTAATAATCATAATGATTTTTTACCTTAAAATAAGTGGATATCAAGTTTAACCTAAGTGTCATCGGTCTTGACTTAGGTAGGTCATAAAAACTGTCAGGGTCATAAAAAGTCGTAAAAAATGTTCGCGGTCGCTTCGCTCGCGCAGTGATAGTTCTTACTACTCTCTCGCAGTAATAGCGCTCGCTCCGGTCGCGCAAGCATTTGTTATATCTACTTTGTAGGAAACATTTCAGCAACTTTTGTATTTTAATAGCCACATCCATCAAAACGAGTCATAAATTGAAACAGTACAACCTTCAATAATCATAATGACCTTGGTTAGGTTTACCAAGTACCAAGTAATGATAAATGTTTTTAACAATAGACGATATCGAGTTCGTCCTAAGAGTCATCTATATTGACTTGATTATTAGGTCATTAAACTGTCAGGGTTATAAAAGTCATAAAAAAATTTCACTCGCCCAATAATAGCGCTCGCTACGCTCGCGCAGCTTTTCACCTTATTTTCTTTGTAAGAAATGTTTCAGGAACTGTTGTATTGAGTCAAACATTTAAACAGCACAACTTCGTATACCTAACCAAAATGATTAATGACTTTAACAATAGAGGATATTGAGTTCGACTTTGAGGGTCATCTATGGTGACTTGGCCTAAGAGATCATCGATCTAGACCTCAATGGTCATAAAGACACAAATAAAGCGGGCGAAGCCGCGGGTAACAGCTAGTTATATTATATACGGTACACTATAGGTTTTGTTATCCTTGTGAAATCGCAAAATATGCGCCATAGACGGTTATAATTGTCTTTAAATCGCGTTGGCTTACAGATTTGATTTTTGCACGGATTTTTGCACAGAGAGATACCAAGTATTTGGTATAAGTTTCAACTTGATACCTCTTCACATTCCGGAGATTCACACAGACGGACAGACGGACAGGCTAAGGCTGGTTGACGCCTCGATTACGGCATAGTGTTGCCTGGGGAAATTGCAGCGTATGTACATCTCATCTACAACAACCTTATGTCAATGTTGTTACCATCGAACCCACAGAACGAGCCCTAAATTAGTTATACCAAATACTTACTTAGTTTTCTTATGCACGGTAGATCGATGGGCTCTGAAGTCATAGTTCATGTCCGGGTGCACAACATATTTAGGAGTGGTTGGTGGTTCCTTTCGCAAACGGGACTCCTGCTCCGGCAACAAAACGTTGCGTTTGCGGCTTTCCTGAAAAGTTAAATGAAACATATTTTAGGGTTCCGTTCCTCTAAAGGAAGGAAGGAAGGAAGGAACTATTAAAGGATCTCTGTCTGTCTGTCTGTCCGTCTGCTAAGACCCTTTTTCTCATGAACGCATAAATATCAAGTTGAAACTTACGTTTGAGTTTTTAGTCAAAAATTCGTCCACAATTTATTTATTTATTTATTTATTTATTTAGGCTATCCATTAACAGTTACATTATTACTTATTCTAATACTAGATCTACATTACTTGCTAAATGCACTATTTATTTAAGGACAGCACCTCCTGCTTTTAAACAAAACTATTATAATATATAAAAATATTTGTACATTATTTTTAAAGCACTATCAAGCCAAAGCTTGAAGTACTTTATTTTTGAATACATGGCTTGAATCTGCATACATATCTAAATTATCACTGAGTTCGTTTATCATAGAGCACATTCTAGGTATAGGAGCGTTACGTCCTAGCACAGTTCTGCGATACAGAGGAGCAAAAGGTGTCAACGGTTTTCGTGGATACCTATAAGGCACCCTAATTTGTAATCTAGATAGCAGCTCGGAACAGTCGATGTGATTGTGAAGTACTTTATAAACAAACATAAGGTCCAATATTGATCCTCGAGTAGATATTGAAACAAAATTGAAATGGCTTAACCTTTTACTATATGAAATTAAATCCTTCGCTTTGCCCACGGTGTATGTAAGATGCCATAAGAAACGCTTCTGAATTCTTTCTAAACAAAGAGTGTGTACCGCAAAGTGAGGTCTCCACACCGGAGAACAATATTCTAATATGCTGCGTACTAAGCAGTTGTATAACAACACTTTAGTTCTAGTCCTTATGAATTATTTGCTATTTCGTATGACAAATCCTAGCATTTTCGAAGAATGTTTTGATATATTCTCTATGTGAGGAACAAAAGTTAATTTTGTGTCAAATGTTACTCCTAGATCCCGAATTGTATTGCATGTTTCTAAATGAATGTTACCAATTCTGTAATTATTATATATATTATAATGTTTCCTTGTAAAAGTAATTTGTGAACATTTTTCAATATTTAAGATCATCTTATTAATTTCGCACCATTTGAGTAAGTTATTCAGATCATCTTGAAGCATTTCAACATCTTCCGAGGATTTTATAACTTTCAGTAACTTAAGATCATCCGCATACAAGAAGGGTGTACTATATTTTAGACTATCTGGAAGGTCATTGATAAAAATGTTAAATAACAGAGGGCCCAGGTTCGATCCCTGTGGAACACCTGAATGTATAATTGGAGATATTGTTGAGGTACCAGCTGCCACAACGAAAAACCGTCTGTCTTTTAAATATGAAATAATCCATTCCAACATGTGACATGTGAAACCATATGCAGCAAGTTTAAAAAGAAGTATGGAATGTGAAACTTTGTCAAACGCTTTACTGAAATCCGTGTAAACAACGTCAATTTGGTTATTACCATCCATTGCCCCAACAAGTGTTTCCGTATATGTTATCAAATTTGTGCAAGTTGACCTTTTTTTGATCAAACCATGTTGATGTTTCGAAATGAACTGATAAAAATGGCGATAAATGTATGGAAATATTAATGATTCTAAAACTTTTGCAAATGCAGAATTTATGGAAATAGGTCGATAGTTATGAGCATCATTGTCTTCACCGCCCTTAAAAATAGGAACGACTTTAGCACATTTCCAGACTTCAGGGAATAATCCCGTTTGCAAGGACTTATTGTAAATTATAAACATAGGCAGAGATAGACTAGATGCACAACTTTTTATTAGTTTAGGTGGTACTCCATCTGGTCCGGGGCCTTTATCTACATTTAGACTTTCAAATGCTTTTTGAATTTCTGTTCTCTCAATGTGTAATCCAGAAAAACATTGACTATTTACAATAACATTATCTAACGATGATGTAATATAATTCACACTATCATCTTTCAAATTAATCGAATCTTTGCTGTAAACTGTCGAGAAATAATCAGCAAAAAGGTTACATATGTTTGTTCCACCAGTAATGATGTCATTTCCATCTGAGAATGAAATAGGGTATGCCGATGCTCCTTTTCTTTTAGCTTTTATAAATGACCAAAAAAGTTTGGGATGTGTAGTAATTTTTTCTTCAATAAAATCACGATACTTTTTGTAGCAAATAATTGATAGCTTATCACAACGATTATTCAACTTTTTTAAGATGAGTGAGTCCATTGGATTATCGTATATTTTATATCTTCGTAATACTTTATTTCTCTCGCGTACCGTTCTTTCTAAACCCTTATTGAACCAAATAGGATATTTTGGATTTTTAGAAATACATTTCGGGACGTATTTGTCAATAGATGCATTCATAATAGAGTAAAACTTGTCCAGCATTTCATTGATATCAAGACATCTTTCAAAAACATTGAACCAGTTGACAGTATTTAAATGTTCTTCTAAAAGAGTGTAATTACGTTTATTGAAGTTGTATTTTTTGGGAATTATTTCGTTTAGTTTTTTAGAATTTAAGAATTTTATACAGATTTCTAACGGAGGGTGTAGCATATCTATTTTACATAAATCATAGTCAGACTTAATAACTTCACAATGCTCAATTTCAGTAAATACCAAATCTAATGTTTTGTTGTTTTTGTTACGTATTCTGTTTAGTTGCTTAAAATTATTGAGGCATGAAAAATCTATCAGAATTTGTCCAATCGCAGGCACTACGTAATCACTTCCAAGCATCTCTGATAATGACCAGTCTATGGCACTGAGGTTAAAATCGCCTACAATACAGGTTTTAAGATTGTGTTCTTCTGAAACTCTGTTAAAATTATCTAGAAAATGATTCAGTAGATTCCTGTCCACAGGTGGAGGTAAATAAACGGCGCATAAGACAATTTGTTTGTCAGTTTGTGATATTTAATATTCAGTATTATCCATAAGTCTTCACAATCACTCTCCCAACTACAAATACGTTTGGAAATAATATATTTTTTTACAGCTATTAGTACACCTCCTCCGTCTTTTTTCCTGTTTCCTAAGATTGATGTTTCTCTATCTCTTCTATATACATCGTAACGGTCATCAAATAATTCTCGTGTATAAATATTACAATTTAGCCAAGTTTCTGTAAGTATAATTATATCATAATTGGAACAAGCCAGTTTCCTTGTAAATAACTGAGTTTTACTTTTTAAACCTCTTACATTCTGATAAAATATCTGTAGTGAACCAAATTTTATTTATTAAAGGATAAGATTATCATGCATATAATGTGAATATATAACTAAGCTAACTTATTAATACAGTTCATATCCTTAATATACTTATATTCAGATTCATCCGTTTTTCTCATGTAGACTCTTCCATTTCTAACCCATACGTATTTGTATCCTTTATCCTTTGCCACCTGTCTTGCCGCAGCATGCAGAGCCTTGTTGTGCGTTGATAAATGTTCACACACATAAATTGGCTTCTTTTCACCTTTTATTCCAATGTGGGAAGTATTTAGCTTGTCATTTGTATGTGACTTGTTGAATTTAATAGTAGCGGCCAAAATAGTGTCGCGCAATCTTGGAGAATTCAGCTGAACAATTATCGACTTTGGCCTTGAGCTTGTAGGATTGATTTTAGCAACGCGCGTGCAGTTGAGAATGTTGCTCTCAACGATGCTGCAGCCCACGGTGGCACAGAGTTGCGAGGTTATACTAATGAGATTCTCTGTCTTGCTTTCCGGTACACACTGAATTTCTATATTGTTACTACGGTTCATCTGCTCCATTTGATTAAACTTGTGACTTAAGTTCGCCACAGTGACCCGCAGTGTATCGTTTTCTTCCTGTAACTTCAGCATATTAGAGTCAAAAACATCAGATTTCTGCTTCATGTCATCCCACTGGTGACTGAGAAATGAACAAGAGTCCTTCAGATCAGATATGTCAGACTTAATTGTTGCAAGCTCTTTCGATATAGCACTCGTAACCGTCGTGTTAATTTTTGTGAGGAACACATTCATTTCAGTTCTTATGATGTCGCGTACATCATCATAGGTCAGCTGCTGAATCGAGTCCTGCGCTGGAGAAGATATCGCTGGCCTCTTATTCGACCGCTTCGAAGAGTCTCCCGTGTGAGAACGTGCTGGAGTTTTGTCGTTTTTACCACCTTTAGATTTGGCGGGCACACACAGAGGGCACACCCAGTTACGTTTGTCTTCTACCTGGATGTTGATGCAATCCAGGTGATATGCATTCTGACATTTGATACATATCAAATATTGTTCGTCGGTCATACCCAAGTCGCAACATCCCCAGGATAAATCTGACATCGACATTCTTTTTATGTACGCCTCTTAAAATGCAATAGCAATCTATAATGTCATTCACGGACTAATTATGCGCACTAATTATGCCTTTCGAAATCACAATAACTATCACTGTGATTTTTTATAAGGAAAATTTCCTGTTTTACTTTGCCTTTCGTATTTTGTCAGGTGCTATGACTATTTAAATCCACTAGGAGGTATGTAATCTTCAAGCAGAATTGAACCTCAGAGTATTTCCAAATTGTACTCACAGTTCTATTCCAAAACACTGCACTACATAGTATGCTAAACTTTGAAACTTGTATTTTAGATTGTATTGCTTTCCAGAATGTAAAGACACCTTTAAACACTTAAAATTATTATTTGAATTGGGACACTTGCAGACATGTTTTGTTGCGACAACCGCCCGCGTCAGATCTGACAATGATGGCCTTGTGCGAAGGCGCTTTATCGTGGTGCAAAATCCAAGAATTTTTTTTGCATAATCTGGCCCTTTTCGTCAAGATTGCTATTTTAAACGCCGCATAACGCTCAAATAATATACTTTATTTACCTTTTTTTTTAAGATTCCTCGCAATGTTGGTTGCACTCACAGAAATAGGAATAATATTTCTGTGGTTGCACTTTACTAGTATTCTTGTTTTTTCCTTTAACCTTCCGGTAAGAATGTCGAGTGCACAACACCGCGATAGTCAAAGAAAACAGATAACATGACTTTTAACTTTTGATCAACTTTGGCGTGGTTTTTTCAGTTTCGGTTCAAACGTAGTAGATCGGTTTAAATTCGTTCAAAGTTGTCATACGCACGTGTTGTCGATTCACCGTAAGCCTTCTGTAATATTGTATGTGTCTCCGAACACGAAACCCCATTGGCGATGCAAAATTTAAGACATTCTTTTTGTTTGATTTTTTTGTTTGCATTATGAAATTCGCAATACACACTAGATATTATGATCTAACTAAAAACAGCACTGTATTTAATCTAAACGACAGATGCAACTCAAACTCCGCGCCAAAATTAAAAACAGTTGTGCCAATCGCATCAAACAACAAAAAAAATCCAAAAAATTGAATTTGGAATCATAAAAAAATCATCCATTCCCGATACTTTTGTTGACTGAATGTAGAAAAATCTTGGAATCATAAAAAAATCATCCATTTCTGATACTTTTTTTGACTGAATGTAGGAAAATCTGAAAACCGTAAATATTTAGTTTAACAACAAAAAGCGGACAAGTAGAGTTGGACTAGCCCACCAAGGCTTCCGTACCAACTTGTCAGACTAGGTTAAAGGGCAAACTTAACGTTGTAGTTCGATCCATAGAAAATGTATTGTACCAACAACTAATGATAAATTGTTACACACAATCCAAAATTTCATCGTACCGACGGGACTTGAACCCGCAACCTCCGGAATAACATGTGCCGGTGCTTTGCCAATTAAGCCATGGTGCGAAGTATCGTTACGACGAAATTAGTGGATTGCATTTGTTAACCCAATTATGCATTGGTGGCGCCATCTGTGACTACTTATTACGTAAGTTAATCATTCGGAAGAAATCATTACAGCTTTCAAATTCGACGAGAGATATTGCACTGCGTAAATCAAATATTATGTTTCTTTGAAGTGTTTCACACTTTATATTTTTTGTGAATTGTTAAACACAATCCAAAATTTCATCGTACCGACGGGACTTGAACCCGCAACCTCCAGAATAACATGTTCCGGTGCTTTGCCAATCAAGCCACGGTGCGAAGTATCGTTACGATAAAATTAGTGGATTGCATTTGTTAACCCAATTATGCATTGGTGGCGCCATCAAGTCCCGTCGGTACGATGAAATTTTGTATTGTGTTTAACAATTTACAAAAAATATAGTGTGAACACTTCAAAGAAACATAATAACTAATGATAAGTTTGTAATATAATGTTTTTTTTAGTTATTATTATTACACTACACATTTACGGTTTTCAGATGTATTCCCTATTTAAGTGCTTCAAGACCTTGCTTGTTGCCAAATTTCATGGTTCTAAATCAACGGGAATATCCTTATGGGCACAGTTTTACAATCATACAGCTTGGAATTGAATGTACTTGCGCCACTGACTAGCAAGCCAATTGACAGCGGGTACCGCTTCTCCTCATGTCCCTAGTATATGATAAAATAGGACTAGCAATCGCGTCAGTGCTTTAGTTCGTGTTTGCTTTTGTATGGAGAACGAGCTCTACAAAATATTGAAAAAAACATACGAAAATGCTTTATTGCTCCGTAAAATGGTGCGGAAAGAAAAGTACCACTTCCAGCTACGCAAAGGATGGAATTATATTTCACAGGTAAGTTTAGTTTTCCAGTAATCAGAAGAAAATTAAAATAGTAACTTAAAACGCAAGCAGCAAATGTTACGAGAATAGGTAATTACTTCAATTATGATGATGCACACGTCTTGTTCTGTGTACGAATGTGCCTCGACATCAAACGGCAACAAGAATTATAGATTTTTTAGATTTCCCCGTGACGCGCTAACCAAATATCATGTAAGTAGTAGGTACTATTATTTACTATGTTTCAATTATAATACCCGCCGTGTACATAGTTTTAGAGTTAACTTCAAGCTTTGTAAAAAAAAATTACAATTTGCATCGTTTATATTAGGTAACATATACGCATCGCGTTGCTATGCTATATTATATTTATTTACACTGCGCCCACGGTACGGTCGCGCATTTATTGTATTTCAATACATGTATGAATAATAGTTATTAATGAATATAATTATAATAGTATTAATGAATAACTATTATTCATAGTGATGTGCAGAGGATAACCGTGATCGTATGCTTCTTTCCAGAATGTATTGTTTTGTTACGGTAGGTGATATAGGTACGACCACGGCTATCCTCTGAACTCCACTATGAACAGGTATATGTATGAAATAAAATGTTTATTTAATACACGAATATCTACACGATATATATCGAATAGTTTGTAAGTACATAACAATTTCAGATGAAAATATTTTCTTCTTTCATACTTTTTAGAGCGTGATATTTCGGTAGTCGCGTTTTAGTTTTTCCCTGACTACGGCCAAGAAAAAGGTAGGGTTATGTTTTTGACCGGTATGTGTGTATGTATGTTATGTATACATGTATACATACACGTACGTTACGTACACATTACGTAATACAAGTACGTATGTATGCAGGTACCTATGTATACATTAGAGATATACGCGCCGACTATACCTACTCGTTTACTACTCGGTACTCGGCAGTCGGCAAACTCGGTTTTTTAAATTTAATAATAGAAAACTGACAACATCTAAAAATTTCACGCAAATATCTGGCTGTGCAACACATGTAAATGTTATTTTTTTTTTTAAGATTACTCGCAATGTGGGTTGCACATTACTAGTATTCTTGTTAAACTCTTCTTCTCCAACTAAGCTAAATATTTATGCTTGTCTGGAGTGGGTTCACGTCAATAGTGCAATGGGTGGGGTGGGGATCGAACTCACGACCTCTCGATCGCTAGTCCGACACCCTATCCATTGGGCTATTTCCGCCGTTAACGCAGGTACATATACTTATAAATTAATGATTGCATAATAATAACATTTATTTTATTTTTAGTGTTTGACAAATCTAGCCCATTTACGACTAATAAGCGTAGGTACCTACTCGGGCAGCGGTGTGTAGCGGTGTCGTCCGACATCAAAGGCGATTCTCAACTGTTGATTCTCTTTCTCTCTCTGATTGTAAAAATGTGCTGTAGGTTTTTATTCCCTTGTGAAAAAGCAAGATATGCGAAAATATGCGACATAAACGTTCATATCTTTTGATCGCGTTGACTTACAAGTTCAATTTTTTCTCAGCTTGATATCATTACGCGTTCTTGAGAAAAAGGGGTCTTGACAGACGGACAGACAGACAGACAGACAGACAACAAAGTGATCCTATAAGGGTTTTTTTTCCTTTTGAGGTGCAGAACCCTAAAAAAAGCTAATATACTAGTACAAGTTTATTAATTAAAAGTAGAAACTAAGCCAAAAAGCACATTCGCACATCAGGTGGGCCTAGCCTGTTTGCCGCTCCATATTATAAAACAAGTAACAGTATTAAACATTTGAATAAACATCCACGAAAATGTCCTTTAGAAAATTAACGTTAGAACATCTAACTAAGAACCACCACTGATTAATTACGAACCGTATACAAAATCGAACTAGTTTTGGAGAAAAATGGCAACATGGATTTGCACAAACAAATATTTACTGCAGCGCCCCCTGGTGAGTTGACATCGTAACACCTATTTAAGAACATGCACCTATCAAACACGAACCCATAACTGAAAACTGCATCAAAATCGGACTAGTCGTTTTGAAGAAAATTGGCAACATCGCTTTGGCAACAAATGATAACTGCAGCGCCCCCTGGTGAGTTGTTACCGTAACACTTATCTGAAAACATGCACCAATGACACCCAAACCCATAACTGAAAACTGCATTAAAATCGGACTAGTAGTTTTGGAGAAAAATGGCAACATGAATTCGCACACACAAACAAACAAACAAACATCCTCTCACCCCAAACAGATATACAGTCTCCGTTCCGTCGTGGGTAAAAGATCTTTAAAAGATCACGCTCCACGGTTGGAAACAAAAGCCGGCAAAGGGTTATTGGTGAATATTTTTCGGCCAGCAGCATGAGGTATAGCGCTTGCGCTAAACAGCGGTGGCGCGACCACGTTGATAAAAGCTTACGAAGAACGTCGCCTACAAAAGAGACGTTGACACTACTACTACTACATCATCATCGTTATCAGCCAATTTCCGTCCACCGCTGGACATTCGACATCTGTCGTAGAACCGATAACCGTCCACAACTGTAGGGCTACTCTGTAAGCTAGTTTACGCATCTCGCAAGCGGTGAGATTTGAATTTCGTATTACGAAATTCAACCGTATTACAATTTTAATTTCGTAGTACGACTCACCGCGGATTCCGCTTGCGAGATGCGTAAACTAGCTTACATAATAGCCCTCCTGGACGGTTATCGGTTCCACGACAGATGTGACCAGGACACTGTCATTTAAACTTGCTAATCCTATTAGCTAGTTAAAATTGTCATTTTAATAAATTTGATCCTTCAGTAAAATTCCGAGCATAGCTCTCTCCACAGCTCGCTGAGCGTCGTCTCGAGCCACGTCTCGACTCAGTAAGTAGTAACAGGAAGGATGCAATCATTAAAGTCTTTCGTCTTCAGGCTTTGAAGTATGGGCAATGAAAAGAGTTAACAAAGTTTTTCGCTACACGCCTTATCATTAAACAACGTCAAACTAACTACACCTTTAACTCATCAGGATTGTGGTATTGTGAACCATGGATATTTAAAACCATGCTTTTCCCAGCCACTAAAATACCCGCGTCCGGAGCTAGCAAGGTTCGTTGATAGAAACGTCGAGGAAGACATCGTTATCATAATCATGTAGTTGAAAACCTGTCATTTGACCCAATTGGTGGACGTTGTTGTTAAGCATGTATAATGATGCATTCAAGTATAAATCTATAATTTACCGATTTGTCCGCCTCCTCCATTCTTGGTAATCGAACACAAGATCAGAACGTGTTCGAATTATTATAAAAATTGCCTGAAGAATAAATATTCTTTACGGGCCACAACGATTGAGATTGTTTTGTAAAAATTGATGATAAAATAACGATTTTATCTTTAATAATTCCAGAATATTATTATGCTAAAAAGCAATAAAAAGTCAATGACGGTACGTTGCCAAATTTTGAGATAATTATGACAGCTCATTCCATTAGATTTCGTATCTTTTATTTATGGTAAACTCTAGGCCGATCGCTCCTAGAGTAAACTACTGTTTCATTTTACCGTCCACTTGTTGAAGTGCCGCTCATAACAAACAACCACAAACTATCGATGATGATAGGTTTTGACATAAAATGAATCGAACATTATAATTAATATCTTACATTTAGGTAACACTTACAACTAGACAACACACGGACAACACTTACAATGTACTTTTACAATAACAATTACCGTGACGCTTGCGAGCCCCCACTTTTTATTTGCTGCGCGGCAAAATACTTAGTCGCTCTATCTTGGTGGGCTTTTTGTTACCTACGCGATTCGGTTATTATATAATGCCGTGAGTAAATATAATAATAGCGTTTGACCACAATCTCACTTGTTGGTAACTGATGATGCAGTCGAGGATGGTAAAACACTAAGCCTAGAATGGGAACTGGCTCTCAAGGATAGCTGCCGGAACATATAAGATGTTTGGCGACAGATTTTCTAGCTTGAGGGTGGTAGCTGGGCAGGCGGACACTAAACAGTGTCCAACCACAATGTGAAGGTTGGTGGTTTCTTAAATATAATTCGTCTATACTGCACGGTTATGCAGTATGATTCCTGTGTATATACCAGTGTATGATCCAAGATTCGGTTCCAAGTTCTATCACAGAATAAATAATAGTGGATAAGAACAATTATCGATAATCGAATAGGATCATTAACGATTATACGCTACCACATCCCTTCTGTGCGCTGTCAAAATTATCATTCTAAATTTGACACAGATGAATTTAATATTCTTTCTACCATCCATGAAGGATAAAAGTAACATCTTTCTACGCTGCAACTCTTCCAAGTATCTGTCAACTAGAAAAAATATAATTGGTACGTCTATGGTACGTGTCATCAATAGGTACGAGTATCATTAGATTAGTTTAAAGGTACGCGTCCATTGACCCGCTCAGGACGCACCGCATGCACGACACGCAACGGATTTTAGTTTGATTTGCATGATTTTAACCGACATCACAAAAGAGGAGGGGGTTCTCAATTCGAATGTTTTTTTTTGTATTTGTTACCTCAGAACTCCGTCAAATCTTAACCGATATGAAAAATTCCTTTTTTATTTTGAGAGATTATGCCTCCCGTTAGGTTCCATTTAAATGTTATTGAGCTATGACGATTATCTCCGAAGATATGGAGATAAACAATATAAGCAAATTTGTATCTTAGATGACATGATTATAACTAGCCAGTACTTTGACTATCGCGGCATGTGAAGGCGGTTTTTTCAATTTGTATCGTACAAACAACATTAATTATATAAATGCCGGCTTTCGATGCGGGCGGCACGGATAATGGAAGCAGCGCTATGTAAAATCATACAAAGCGAACTAAAATCCATTGCGTGCCGTGCGTGCGGTGCGTCTGGCGCGGCCCAATGCACACGTACCTTTAGACTAAGTTTTTATTTCTATTGTACATTGTATGGCAAATAAGTAAATAATTATGGAAGAATAGGTTTTATCTCTTTTATTGAAGGCTTTATTTTCTTTTTTTATATTATATAGGCTAGTGTTTGACCACTATCTCACCTATTGTTAAGTGATGATGCAGTCCAGGATGGTAGCACGCTAGGCCTAGAATGGCAGAACTGCATTAACGATACAAAATAAATAACGTTACATCAAACTTCCCCCCTTTATCCTCGCACCGTAACCCGTAGCAGTTTCGACCTCCTAGAATCAAGGGAACGCGAATAATCGCTATACCCCTACTTTTCTCAAAGTCTACATAGCTTTTTGCATGGTTATAATATGGGCTTGTAAGCTCTACTGTTCTCATAGAACCACTAGTACGAGTAGTAAGAAACTTACATTATCGACAGCGTTCAACTCCATTTGAGACACAACCTCACTGTTACGGTATTGTTATCTTATGTCTCGCTTCAAATAACTCGTTTGAATACATAATGTTAGACAGGCTTGTGTTATTTACTCATGTGCTTGTGTCCTTGTCACTTACACTGCGTGCCACAAAAATGGCTCACACCTTCAGATTGTTATTTATATGCATCGCGAACTAACAAACGCTTAAACTCTGTGCTAGTTGTAACTTAAAACTAATTTTATGAACCTTTGCTGCTGAAATTAAAAAATAAATAAGATGGTAACTACCGTAGCGTTCGTAGCCGGAGTTTCCGTTCAAAATGATGTAGGTAATCTTTTTATTTATAAATTATAGGTTTGGTGTTGGTAAGTGATGATGCGGACGAGGATAGTAGCACGCTAGGACTAGAATTTATTTATTTATTTATTTATTTAGGCTATCCATTAACAGTTACATTATTACTTATTCTAATACTAGATCTACATTACTTGCTAAATGCACTATTTATTTAAGGACAGCACCTCCTGCTTTTAAACAAAACTATTATAATATATAAAAATATTTGTACATTATTCCTAAAGCACTATCAAGCCAAAGCTTGAAGTACTTTGTTTTTGAATACATGGCTTGAATCTGCATACATATCTAAATTATCACTGAGTTCGTTTATCATAGAGCACATTCTAGGTATAGGAGCGTTACGTCCTAGCACAGTTCTGCGATACAGAGGAGCAAAAGGTGTCAACGGTTTTCGTGGATACCTATAAGGCACCCTAATATGTAATCTAGATAGCAGCTCGGAACAGTCGATGTGATTGTGAAGTACTTTATAAACAAACATAAGGTCCAATATTGATCCTCGAGTAGATATTGAAACCAAATTAAAATGGCTTAACCTTTTACTATATGAAATTAAATCCTTCGCTTTGCCCACGGTGTATGTAAGATGCCATAAGAAACGCTTCTGAATTCTTTCTAAACGAAGAGTGTGTACCGCAAAGTGAGGTCTCCACACCGGAGAACAATATTCTAATATGCTGCGTACTAAGCAGTTGTATAACAACACTTTAGTTCTAGTCCTTATGAATTCTTTGCTATTTCGTATGACAAATCCTAGCATTTTCGAAGAATGTTTTGATATATTCTCTATGTGAGGAACAAAAGTTAATTTTGTGTCAAATGTTACTCCTAGATCCCGAATTGTATTGCATGTTTCTAAATGAATGTTACCAATTCTGTAGTTATTATATATATTGTAATGTTTCCTTGTAAAAGTAATTTGTGAACATTTTTCAATATTTAAGATCATCTTATTCATTTCGCACCATTTGAGTAAGTTATTCAGATCATCTTGAAGCATTTCAACATCTTCCGAGGATTTTATAACTTTCAGTAACTTAAGATCATCCGCATACAAGAAGGGTGTACTATATTTTAGACTATCTGGAAGGTCATTGATAAAAATGTTAAATAACAGAGGACCCAGGTTCGATCCCTGTGGAACACCTGAATGTATAATTGGAGATATTGTTGAGGTATAACCAGCTGCCACAACGAAAAACCGTCTGTCTTTTAAATATGAAATAATCCATTCCAACATGTTACCTGTGAAACCATATGCAGCAAGTTTAAAAAGAAGTATGGAATGTGAAACTTTGTCAAACGCTTTACTGAAATCCGTGTAAACAACGTCAATTTGGTTATTACCATCCATTGCCTCAACAAGTGTTTCCGTATATGTTATCAAATTTGTGCAAGTTGACCTTTTTTTGATGAAACCATGTTGATGTTTCGAAATGAACTGATAAAAATGGCGATAAATGTATGGAAATATTAATGATTCTAAAACTTTTGCAAATGCAGAATTTATGGAAATAGGTCGATAGTTATGAGCATCATTGTCTTCACCGCCCTTAAAAATAGGAACGACTTTAGCACATTTCCAGACTTCAGGGAATAATCCCGTTTGCAAGGACTTATTGTAAATTATAAACATAGGCAGAGATAGACTAGATGCACAACTTTTTATTAGTTTAGGTGGTACTCCATCTGGTCCGGGGCCTTTATCTACATTTAGACTTTCAAATGCTTTTTGAATTTCTGTTCTCTCAATGTGTAATCCAGAAAAACATTGACTATTTACAATAACATTATCTAACGATGATGTAATATAATTCACACTATCATCTTTCAAATTAATCGAATCTTTGCTGTAAACTGTCGAGAAATAATCAGCAAAAAGGTTACATATGTTTGTTCCACCAGTAATGATGTCATTTCCATCTGAGAATGAAATAGGGTATGCCGATGCTCCTTTTCTTTTAGCTTTTATAAATGACCAAAAAAGTTTGGGATGTGTAGTAATTTTTTCTTCAATAAAATCACGATACTTTTTGTAGCAAATAATTGATAGCTTATCACAACGATTATTCAACTTTTTTAAGATGAGTGAGTCCATTGGATTATCGTATATTTTATATCTTCGTAATACTTTATTTCTCTCGCGTACCGTTCTTTCTAAACCCTTATTGAACCAAATAGGATATTTTGGATTTTTAGAAATACATTTCGGGACGTATTTGTCAATAGATGCATTTATAATAGAGTAAAACTTGTCCAGCATTTCATTGATATCAAGACATCTTTCAAAAACATTGAACCAGTTGACAGTATTTAAATGTTCTTCTAAAAGAGTGTAATTACATTTATTGAAGTTGTATTTTTTGGGAATGACTTCCTTTAGTTTTTTAGAATTTAAGAATTTTATACAGATTTCTAACGGAGGGTGTAGCATATCTATTTTACATAAATCATAGTCAGACTTAATAACTTCACAATGCTCAATTTCAGTAAATACCAAATCTAATGTTTTGTTGTTTTTGTTACGTATTCTGTTTAGTTGCTTAAAATTATTGAGGCATGAAAAATCTATCAGGATTTGTCCAATCGCAGGCACTACGTAATCACTTCCAAGCATCTCTGATAATGACCAGTCTATGGCACTGAGGTTAAAATCGCCTACAATACAGGTTTTAAGATTGTGTTCTTCTGAAACTCTGTTAAAATTATCTAGAAAATGATTCAGTAGATTCCTGTCCACAGGTGGAGGTAAATAAACGGCGCATAAGACAATTTGTTTGTCAGTTTGTGATATTTTACTATTCAGTATTATCCATAAGTCTTCACAATCACTCTCCCAACTACAAATACGTTTGGAAATAATATTTTTTTTTACAGCTATTAGTACACCTCCTCCGTCTTTTTTCCTGTTTCCTAAGATTGATGTTTCTCTATCTCTTCTATATACATCGTAACGGTCATCAAATAATTCTCGTGTATAAATATTACAATTTAGCCAAGTTTCTGTAAGTATAATTATATCATAATTGGAACAAGCCAGTTTCCTTGTAAATAACTGAGTTTTACTTTTTAAACCTCTTACATTCTGATAAAATATCTGTAGTGAACCAAATTTTATTTATTAAAGGATAAGATTATCATGCATATAATGTGAATATATAACTACGCTAACTTATTAATACAGTTCATATCCTTAATATACTTATATTCAGATTCATCCGTTTTTCTCATGTAAACTCTTCCATTTCTAACCCATACGTATTTGTATCCTTTATCCTTTGCCACCTGTCTTGCCGCAGCATGCAGAGCCTTGTTGTGCGTTGATAAATGTTCACACACATAAATTGGCTTCTTTTCACCTTTTATTCCAATGTGGGAAGTATTTAGCTTGTCATTTGTATGTGACTTGTTGAATTTAATAGTAGCGGCCAAAATAGTGTCGCGCAATCTTGGAGAATTTAGCTGAACAATTATTGACTTTGGCCTCGAGCTTGTGGGATTGATTTTAGCAACGCGCGTGCAGTTGAGAATGTTGCTCTCAACGATGCTGCAGCCCACGGTGGCACAGAGTTGCGAGGTTATACTAATGAGATTCTCTGTCTTGCTTTCCGGTACACACTGAATTTCTATATTGTTACTACGGTTCATCTGCTCCATTTGATTAAACTTGTGACTTAAGTTCGCCACAGTGACCCGCAGTGTATCGTTTTCTTCCTGTAACTTCAGCATATTAGAGTCAAAAACATCAGATTTCTGCTTCATGTCATCCCACTGGTGACTGAGAAATGAACAAGAGTCCTTCAGATCAGATATGTCAGACTTAATTGTTGCAAGCTCTTTCGATATAGCACTCGTAACCGTCGTGTTAATTTTTGTGAGGAACACATTCATTTCAGTTCTTATGATGTCGCGTACATCATCATGGGTCAGCTGCTGAATCGAGTCCTGCGCTGGAGAAGATATCGCTGGCCTCTTATTCGACCGCTTCGAAGAGTCTCCCGTGTGAGAACGTGCTGGAGTGTTGTCGTTTTTACCACCTTTAGATTTGGCGGGCACACACAGAGGGCACACCCAGTTACGTTTGTCTTCTACCTGGATGTTGATGCAATCCAGGTGATATGCATTCTGACATTTGATACATATAAAATATTGTTCGTCGGTCATACCCAAGTCGCAACATCCCCAGGATAAATCTGACATCGACATTCTTTTTATGTACGCCTCTTAAAATGCAATAGCAATCTATAATATCGTTCACGGACTAATTATGCGCACTAATGATGCCTTTCGAAATCACAATAACTATCACTGTGATTTTTTATAAGGAAAATTTCCTGTGTTACTTTGCTTTTCGTATTTTGTCAGGTGCTATGACTATTTAAATCCACTAGGAGGTATGTAATCTTCAAGCAGAATTGAACCTCAGAGTATTTCCAAATTGTACTCACAGTTCTATTCCAAAACACTGCACTACATAGTATGCTAAACTTTGAAACTTGTATTTTAGATTGTATTGCTTTCCAGAATGTAAAGACACCTTTAAACACTTAAAATTATTATTTGAATTGGGACACTTGCAGACATGTTTTGTTGCGACAACCGCATAGAATGATAACTGGCTGTCAAGGATAGCTGCCGGAACACATTAGATGTTTTTTTTGCGACAGATTAATTAATACCAATCTAGCAGAGAACCAGAGTAACTGACAAAGTTTGCATAATTAACAAAGTAAAGTCGCATGGGCTGTTTACAGCGTTATATAAAACCGACAACCGGTGGAGTAGAAGAGTCTTTGAGTGAGGAGCACTATAGGCAAGTGTAGTGTGTGACGCCTTTAGGCCAGCTGGAGTAATGAACTGACGACAAACATAGTAAGTTATGTTCGCAATATTCGCATTTATAATAATAAACGTGCCCCGCGGCTTCGCCCGCGTTGAAAAGTTTCCTATCTATAGCCTAATCCATAATACTGTTATCTGCTATCCCTGTACAAAATTTCAGCTAAATCGGTACAGCCGTTTAACCACGAAGAAGTCCTAAACAAACAGATAAACAAATATACAAACTGACTTTCGCGCTTATAATATTGGCGTTCATACTGGTGACGATAAACGTCTCATAATTGCTGCTGAAACTAACTCTCGCGACACGGAAGAAGGTTGTTTTAGTTCTTAAACTATTTTAATTTTTGCGTAAAAACATAACACCAGATGTTGCGAAAAAAAAATTCAAAAAGGAGGAGTTGAGAGAGAGAAGGGGAAGATTGCTGTAGCGTCATTCGACGGATTTCAGTCAAATTTGAGAGGCACACTAAGGACTTCATCCCACAATAGATGTGGTGAGAAAAAACCAATAAGGGGGTGGAGTGGAGGGGAGAAAGTGGGGGAAGTTTGCTGTAGCGTTATATATAGACGGAATTCAAAAATTTTTAAGGTCACTTGAAGTCTACTATCTGTTGTCACAAAACTACTAAATATAAATCACCACCTCAAACTTACAACTGAAAGTACCTTGATCAATAATTACACAATGTGCAATTATTTTTGCACCGAAGTGTACGACTAGATGGTAAATAAATATAATTTCGGTTTATCATCTCACCTGTTAACTCTGCTTTATCATTTAATTTTTAAGAACCTTAGTTACCCACTACGATAGTAGTTTGCTTTAGAAATATTTGCACTCTTTTGTAATCTGCAGCGATTGAGATAGTGGTTATTGTAACTATTGAAATCACTATGAATGTGGAGATAATTACTTTTGAATTGTTTAATATCGTTTTCAAAACTAAATAACTATGTTTAGATGCTGCCTTTGAGTATACATACATACAGTGGCTTATTTATCTGAGGATGCTGCGCAAGGTATTTTTAGTTGTAAGTTTGAGGTGGTAATTTATTGAAGTGAAAACTTCTTTAGGCGCGCTAAGCACTTTTTGGGTGATCAAAAATACTCGTAATTGTCGCCGAACGCTTTCTATGAGCTAAATGTATACTGTGTATCTCGACGATACAATTTCCAAGTTACTTAGGGTCATTTCATACCGCGACGCGACGCGACGCGACAATGCATTTGGAGTAGCAAAACGCGCGACGCCACCAAATTATCTCAATGCAATTTCTTATTGTGTAGTTATTAAAGTTCAATTGTTTATCACGCGGTTCAATTGTTTCTTCCCGTTCCGCCGCGTGGTGCAGCGCGACGCCGAGCGGCGCAGCGCGGCGCAGCCTGAAGCCGCCGAACTAACTCAATGAAAGGTATATCTTTTTCTATAGTAAATAAAGTTATTTTTTATAACACTCTCTTAATAAATGCGCGCCGCGTCGCGTCGTGGTTTGAGCCGGCCCGGCCCTTAGGTTGAGTTGCACCCTCTTACTTTAACCGTAAATATAACCAGTGTTTTTGTATGGAGTTTAACTGACTTTTAACGTTTGTTATAGTTAAAGTAAGGTAGTGCAACTCAGACTTAGTTTTCACTTCTATCGGCAGTCCCGAAAGACTGCCTTGCATGTTCATTTATTATGCCTACTACACATACAGTTGTTAACACAAAAGGCATATGCTTAGAGAAATATTCTTTATTTAACTAAAATATTTAATTGACCGAGCAAGCGTAGCGTCTCAGTTTCGAGATTGGCCAAAAAATGATTATGTCCGTCTGTCCATCTGTTCTCACTAAGTCTAATTTTTCAACCGATTCCCAACTAGCAAAATCGTCTTACGTTTCTCACTTTATAAGACTTCTGAGCTTATAGTGGTCTCTTATCTGTTTTCGTCATTGCTATCGCTCCTATATGAGTTTCTGACAAGCCGTTACAGGCTCTAATACGCTTGATCTTAATACCTTGTCTTAATTATGCATATAAGTTTAAATTTACAGTGCCGTTGTAAGCCACACTCTCCTAAAAAAGCATTTATTAAGACTTATCACACTTGAGATAAATTAGCTCTCATATCCACATTTTCTAAGCTCATTTAATTTTATTACATATTTTCTAAATGCTATTGTAAGAATGTTAGACTAATATCAGCATTTAATTAGAGTACTTAAAACATGTAAATATTGGTCTTATTCAAAACTATTATAAGATCAACAGCAGTGGATAGGAACAGTATTAGAGTGATATTGAATCATCATACTTACAATACAGAAAACGAGTCTAATTTAAGAAAGTTTGATCTTAAATAGAATTTGTGACTAAAATAAAATTGTGAGAGTAAAATTTGATGTTGACCAAAAGTATTTTAGTGCGGTCACATAAAATACCATTTCACATCCCAAACATTCACTCTTAAATGAAAATAAATGTTTTATGTCAATTCAAGGATCTCTAAGTTATTCCAACATGGAGTCATGTTGGAATGATCTAAATGAGCTTAAAATAGTCTTATAGTGATTCTAATAAATGCAATACTAATGGCGTCGCTGTTAATACAAATTAACAAATAAAATAATTAAACAAGAATACTAAATACTATATATTGATGAAGCGCACGAGTGGTGAAGCATAAACTAGGGTCTAGTTTACAGTAAATAATATTTTCCAATACTAATACTTATAGAAAAGCATAAAACGAAACACTTGTTAATAATGGTACGGTTATTACAATATAATTATTAAATACCTTTATCCTTACTGTTTTCGATTTCTTTTTAATTAGTTGTAACTTTCAAACAAACACTACACCAAGTTTTTTTACGATTGTGTTTGATTATGCAAAATCAAAATAAACTTTCTTACGCTCACAGGACTCTTAACGTCAAAACAATGTAAGCCTATTAGTTTTGGTAAGAATAATTTAAGAGAAAACAACATTCAATAAGACTGATATTAGAAAGATATTAACAAATTTCGCTTATAAATGGTGCCCAAATCCATGCTTATACGACGATATAAGAATGGTATAAGAGCAAGAAAACAGTGGTCTAGAGATTATTTTAAGGTGATCTGTTTCTCATACAAAACTGTCTCAAATTTCCTGAGCCTTCTACACATACTTTGGACTAGACATCAATTAACATAGCTTTAATTACGCTTTTTACTGTCGCTAATATGATAATTTAATTTTTTAATAACTAGGAAATATCTTATTTCTGGCCTAATATTTCGCCAAATTTTACGATTGTAGTGGTGTAGTGTCTAAATAAAAGGCATTCATGATGTGAGTGAAAACTAGATGAGGCTAGGTGTGTGCGTTGAAAGTGACATTACGACGTTGCCAGCTCACGCCGCTCGCGGGCGCGACCAGCGCGACGTTGTCACACCGATTCACATTTTCACGTAGCATTTTCACAACTTTTCGCATGTCAGTTTAGGTTTACGCTATTAATTCGCCTATAAACAAATCAAACGATTTCGTATCGTTTAGTAAGTACCAAATGTATCTTTGGAGGTTATAAATATTCGGTGACAACACAATAATATGGTACTATGGAGCTGGTCTAATGATGGATGGAGATGGAAGATGGCTATAGGAACTGCTGAACTAAACAAGATAAACCCATCGAGTTTGTGCTCGACTGATTCGAATTGAGGAGCACTTTACGCCTAGACAATATCCAGGGTTAGATGATGAAGCTGGAAGGTGGCCACGGCATCTCTGTGATAAAACAACATAACCCTACCAAGTTTAGGCTCGACTGATTCGTCTTGACGAGAACTTTACACCTAGATGATATCCAGGGTCTGATAATGAAACTGGAAGGTGGCCACGGCATCTCTGTGATAAAACAACATTCCCTTACCAAGTTTAGGCTCGACTGATTCGTCTTGACGAGAACTTTACACCTAGATGATAACCAGGGTCATATAGGTAGCCAGGGTCAGATAGCCAGATGGTGATAAAGCTAGAAGGTGGTTACGGCATCTTTTTTTTATGTCTGATAGGTTAGCGTTTGACCACTATCTCTCCTATTGGTAAGTGAAGATGCAGTTGAATATGGTAAGCACGCTAGGCCTAGAATGGGAACTGGCTCTCAAGGATAGCTGCCCAAACACATTAGATGTTTGGCGACAGATTTTCTCAAAGGTGGTAGCTGGTCAGGCGGACACTAGATAGCGTCCTACCACCATAGGGGTTGTTGGTTTTTTAACGATGTTTTTCCTTCACCGGAAGGCCACTGTGAAAAGCGCACATAAAGTTTTCGATAGAAAAATCCATTTATCACCATTTTTTTTTTTTTTTTTTTTATACGTTATGGGCTAGCGTTTGACCACTATCCGGTTATATCGTTTTATCACAGAAATGCCAAATGCCATGGCCACCTTCCAGCTTCATCATCAGATCCCGGATACCGTTTAAGTGTTAAGTGCTCCTCAAGACCAATCAATAGGGATGTTGCCTGGGTCGAAAAATAGTAAGTCCAATTATTAGTCCGTCAGTTAGATAATCATAAAATATTGGACACGTATTTTTTTTATTTTACAAATCAATAGATATTGACAAAGATAAAGAGCGTCAAAGTTCGGGAGTGGGGGCTCATGACGTCACTAACCGCTAGAAAGTAGTACACTTTTGAGCGGTTTGTGACGTCACGCGGAATTGCAACGCTCTATATCTCCGTCATTTTTTGTTTCATTGAAAAAATAAAAAAACCTATCCAATATTTTTTGATAATGTTAATGACGGACTAAAAAAATAAATTTTGTAATTTATATTGAGCCTAAATTTGGTGCAGTTACGTTAATTTATGACAGAAATGCCATGGCCATCATCCAGCTTCATCATCAGACCCTGAATATCATGTAGGTGTAAAGTCATCCTCAAGAGGAATCAATCGTGCCCAAACTCGGTGGAGTTATGTTGTTTTATCCCAGAGATGCCATGGCCACCTTCCAGCTTTATCAACAGACCCTGGATATCATTTAGGTGTAAAGTTCTCTTTAAGACGAATCAACCGAGCCCAAACTCGGTGGAGTTATGTTGTTTTATCCCAGAGATGCCATGGCCACCTTCCAGCTTCATCATCAGACCCTGGATATCATTTAGGTGTAAAGTACTCTTCAAGACAAATCAACCGAGCCCAAACTCGGTGGGGTTGTGTTGTTTTATCACAGAGATAGAGATTTTAAGAGCCCGGTGGCGTAATCGGGAGAACGGTCGGCTTTGATTGATGCCAGAGGTACCGAGTTCAAACCCCGCCAATGGATTTTTGTATCGCAAAATTTATGTGCGTTTTTCACAGTGGCCCTCCGGTGAAGGAAAAACATCGTTAAGAAACCAACAACCCCCACATGGTGGTAGGACGCTATCTAGTGTCCGCCTGGCCAGCTACCACCTTTTGAGAAAATCTGTCGCCGAACATCTAATGTGTTTCGGCAGCTATCCTTGAGAGCCAGTTCCCATTCTAGGCCTGGCGTGCTTAGCATATTCGACCGCAACATCACTTACCAACAGGTGAGACAGTGTTCAAACGCTAACCTATAAGATATTTTAAAAAAAAGATGCCGAAGGTGGAACGGTTACCTTCCAGCTTCATCATCAGACCCTGGATATCATCTAGGTGTAAAATTCTCTTCAAGACGAACCAACCGAGCCCAAACTCCGTAGGGTTATGTTATTTTATCACAGAGATGCCGTGGCCACCTTCCGTCTCCATCATCAGACCAGCTCCATTTTTTTTATGGTTTAAGATAATGGTACTATATTATTGTATTGTCACCAAAGATACATAAGTTCACAAAATTTTAGTCCATTCGGATATCGAGAAGTGGGTCTAATTTAGCTTCCAAGATTTAATCTGAACATACAGACATACATTGCAAGTTTAATAAAAGCTTGTAAAAATAATGCCTAATGTTTGGATTTATAATTAAGCTTGTATTTTTTTATATCATATAGGCTAGCGTTTGACCACTATCTCATCTGTTGGTAAGTGATGATGCGGTCGAGGATGGTAGCACGCTAGGCCTAGAATGGGAACTGGCTCTCAAGGACAGCTACCGGAAAACAATAGATGTTTGGCGACAGATTTTCTAACTTTAAGGGTGGTAGCTGGCCAGGCGGACACTAGATAGAGTATTATATGTTTATATTTCACTCACAAATATTTTTTTATACAATGATTATAAAACCTTTGAACTTTATTTACGACTTTTATTTTGTTCATAATGTTTTTGCTATACGTGAGTACCAGATAGAAAATCCTGTTTTTTTATACTCGTATGTATCCCAAAAAGTGTTTCGCCAAACCGTAGACGTAGTAGACGTAAATAACTCAATACCTCAACTGTACAAACTAAATAACTGTGCCATAGATGATACTTACCAAAAATTGAAAAAGACTCCAGAGTCTCGAGCATCGTCGCAAGGTCGCTTGTTTGTCGGTTTTTTATCGGATTCATTTCGGAGAGTGTGCATCGGAACTTCATAACTTGATTCCGCCATCCCCTTTTTATAATCGGACTAGCAGGGATACTAAGAGGCGCCACCGCTACATGGTGGATATACCATTTACGCGTACAAAGCGATTCGCTTCTTCTTTCATCATACGTACTGCCAAGGAATGGAATTCCCTGCCCGAGTCTGTGTTTCCGATTAGATACAACATAGGGGTCTTCAAGTCGCGAGTGAATAGGTATCTTTTGGGTAAGCGCGCTACATCATCGACCGCATCGTCACTTAACATCAGGTGAGATAGTGGTCAAGCGATACCCATTATCACATAAAAAAAAAAAAAAAAAAAAAATTGGAAACGTCTGAGGTTACTAGCCAAGTCAGTGCTAACAGATGGCGCTGATTTCGAAAAAGTTATATTTTTATTATTTTTATTATAATAAGACTGAAATAAACCAATTTCATTACATTTCGCGAACTTTTGAACATGCATATAACCAGGCCTGTCGCACTCCGCGCTGTAGCTATGAAACTACAAGTACCTCCGCGCTAGGGTCCAAGTTCAGTCAGTTAAGTGTCACGCGCGCTCTCGATCGGCTGCGCGCCTTACTTGTACCTACCTCAATATTATATTCCTTGCTTCATATAGTAACTGTAAAGAATAACTATGTAAAAAGCAAAGAATGTCACACATAAAATGGTAGGTAGGTATAAATCAGCTGAGTTTCATGTTACAAGGGAATTCACGTAATGATCTTTAGGGAATTTCTATCGACATTACATCTTGCTTTATTTAGTTAGTTCTAAGATAAATAAATAGGGTAGGTACCTACTAACGTTTACTTCAATTTTCCTTTTTTTCTTTCTTAATGATTTTGTCGTGTCATACGATAGTCAGATTTTTATAATCGGAGAGTTAATGTAATTAAAATACTTATAGATCTCAGATCACTGAGATTCACTGAGATCTGATAAGTATCTCCAGAGATATGACGATAAACGTCTCAAACTTGCTACTGAAATTGACTCGCGGGGCATGGAAGTCGGTGTTTTAGTTTTTAATCTACTTCACAAAAACGGAGGAGGTTCTCAATTCGACGGTTTTTAGGGTTCCGTACCCAAAGGGTACCAACGGAACCCTATTACTGAGACTCCGCTGTCCGTCTGTCTGTCTGTCCGTCTGTCACCAAGCTGTATCTCATGAACCGTGATAGTTAGTTGAATTTTTCACAGATGATGTATTTCTGTTGCCGCTATAACAACAAATACTAAAAACAGAATAAAGTTAAAGATAATAGAGGGTCCCCATACAAGAAACGTGTTTTTTTTCGGCATTTCACGCCATCTATGAACGCTTAGTTAGGTAAACGTCCCATAGATGGCGTTATATTGAAATGTCGATCCCTAACACCTTTGTTAGACGTTAGAAGGGGTTATAAGAAACGAAATGTTTATTAATTATTATTTTTTGCTGGCGAATAATGATAGTGGTATTTTTTGCTCGATCTTATAAAATACTGTAGTGTGGTACGGAACCCTACGAGTGCGAGTCCGACTTGCACTTGGCCAGTTTATTTAAATGTTTGTGACCTCAGAACTCTGTCAGATCTTAACCGATTTGAAATTGAAAATTCTTTTTTAGGGTTCCGTAGTCCTGATAAGGAACCCTTATATTTTCGTCATGTCCGTCTGTCTGTCTGTGTGTCTGTCTGTCTGTCCAAGGTTTTGCTAGGAGACCGTTAATACTAGAAAGCTGAAATTGTGTAGGTATGTGTGTATATCAATAACGCCGACAAAATGGAGAAATAAAATACTGGATTTTTTTTTAAATATATTTTTTTTATTTAGATATTCAACTATTACAAAATAAAGTTTTCCTAGAATGAATAAAATACATAATTATTTTTGGTCGAAAAAGTGAGTCGGCTCCTACACTATTATAATGTTACAAGTCAAACAACCTACGATTCTAGGCAAGTGATACTATTGTCGCGTTATTTAACTTACGCAATCTAAAACTTTACTCAATTTTAATTGAACGTCACGTATTTTAGTTTAACTGTAGTACTTTTATCCTACCTCGACATTAAACATTAATGTAGTACTTATTATCAGTAATGTACTCATTACATTGTTCTACGAGTATTCTTCTACCAATTAAAGGCTTACAAGTTTTCTCATAACATTCAACCCTATAGTAAAGGCCGCGAGTTGACCGAGTTATTCAGACTCTCGCTGTGCGGACTTACGGTGCATTTTACTGTGCGCAACACGCGGTTCATAGTTACTATTAGTACTATTAGTGTGGCGCAAATTCAAGGTCGCACCCGAGGCGTGAAGCGCATTTTGAACGTTACTAGCGTTGTAACTAGGTTTAATCTCGCATTTTTGCTCTCAGGGAGTGCAACTTCTGTACTTGTACTATTCATTATTCTGTGATATAACATTGATTAATAATAATTCAACCGATTAATAAGCATTCTCTGTGAATTTATTTCAATCGAAAGTTCAATGCCTATACGTGAACAAATATTACACACACATATGAAAGCTAAAAACAACAGCATCTTATCAGTAAATTTGAACATAGTATATAACGTCGTCATAGCCCAGTGGTTACAGTGATGGAATTGCGATCTTTAGGTCACGTGTTCAAATCTATAATCACGAAAATATTTTTAGTAATTTTTTTTATTCAGTATATTTAAATTGAAAGAAACAATGCAGTTGAAGATAAAATAGACTGATTGTAAAAAAAATGCTACAAATATATTTTTATTAAATAACGAATACCTTGCAAAATAAGTAATTTTTGGTAAGTATCATCTATGGCACAGTTATTTAGTGTGTACAGTTGAGGTATTAAGTTATTTACGTCTACTACGTCTACGGTTTGGCGAAATACTTTTTGGGATACATACGAGTATAAAAAAACAGGATTTTCTATCTGGTACCCACGTATAGCAAAAACATTATGAACAAAAATAAAAGTCGTAAATAAAGTTCAAAGGTTTTTTAATAATTGTATACAAAATTATGTGTGAGTGATATATAAACATACAATACACTATCTAGTGTCCGCCTGGCCAGCTACCACCCTAAAAGTTAGAAAATCTGTCGCCAAACATCTATTGTTTTCCGGTAGCTGTCCTTGAAAGCCTAACCTATCAGACATAAAAAAAAGATGCCGTAACCACCTTCCAGCTTTATCACCATCTGGCTATCTGACCCTGGCTACCTATATGACCCTGGTTATCATCTAGGTGTAAAGTTCTCGTCAAGACGAATCAGTCGAGCCTAAACTTGGTAAGGGAATGTTGTTTTATCACAGAGATGCCGTGGCCACCTTCCAGTTTCATTATCAGACCCTGGATATCATCTAGGTGTAAAGTTCTCGTCAAGACGAATCAGTCGAGCCTAAACTTGATAGGGTTATGTTATTTTATCACAGAGATGCCGTGGCCACCTTCCAGCTTCATCATCTAACCCTGGATATTGTCTAAGCGTAAAGTGCTCCTCAATTCGAATCAGTCGAGCACAAACTCGATGGGTTTATCTTGTTTAGTTCAGAAGTTCCTATAGCCATCTTCCATCTCCATCCATCATTAGACCAGCTCCATAGTACCATATTATTGTGTTGTCACCGAATATTTATAACCTCCAAAGATACATTTGGTACTTACTAAACGATACGAAATCGTTAGATTTGTTTATAGGCGAATGAATAGCGTAAACCTAAACTGACATGCGAAAAGTTGTGAAAATGCTACGTGAAAATGTGAATCGGTGTGACAACGTCGCGCTGGTCGCGCCCGCGAGCGGCGTGAGCTGGCAACGTCGTAATGTCACTTTCAACGCACACACCTAGCCTCATCTAGTTTTCACTCACATTATGAATGCCTTTTATTTAGACACTACACCACTACAATCGTAAAATTTGGTGAAATATTAGGCCAGTAATAAGATATTTCCTAGTTATTAAAAAATTAAATTATCATATTAGCGACAGTAAAAAGCGTAATTAAAGCTATGTTAATTGATGTCTAGTCCAAAGTATGTGTAGAAGGCTCAGGAAACTTGAGACAGTTTTGTATGAGAAACAGATCACCTTAAAATGTATTGTTTAGTGCACTAGCTGAGTAGCGTGGCAGAGCCCATACGATCGCACTAGATTGGATCAATAACTGCTAACTGCCTTTATAACATCCAAATTTAGCACGCTAGCTCAGCAAATTGGATAATGTAATCCCGGCTTTAACCTTTTTAAAAAGAAGATCTTGAAGTTGACAGTGGACAAATTGACAGAAACCTTATTTATTACAGAAGCGATTATAAGATAAACAGAGAGTTTGTTAGAACAATATAGTTATATAAATCGTAATGATTTATTTTTAATTGTATTTTTACAACATATATAGCTTCTAGCACTCACCTAATCATAAAATTCTGTGTTATTGACATTTTTAAATTACACCCTTAAATTATAGTGGATGGATACTTAAATTATGTGAATGTGAAATTATGAATGTGGCATAATGTCGCCAGCCGGTGCTGAAAGCTTCCCAGATAGACTAACGGTAAATTCATCATAAAATTGCATAAAAACTTGTTTTTTCTTCTTTTTATAGGCTAGCCGCTATCTTATGTGATGATGCGGTCAAGGATAGTGTCATGCTGGGCCTAAAATGGGAATAAGCTCTCAAGGACAGCTGCCAGAATACATTAGATGTTTTGGTGACATTTTCAAATTAAGCGGTGGTAGCTGCCCAGGCGGACACTATACAATGTCCTACCACCATGCCGGGTATTTCTTAACGAGGTTTTTCTTTCACCGGACGGCAATGTGAAATGCGCACATACATTTTTCGATAGAAAAATACATTGGAGCACGGTCGGGATTTAAACCCGTCGTCAATGCCGAGCATTCTCCCATTGCATCACTGAGTCCTCATTTTTAGCTTGTCTGTTTCATTACAAAGAGGCAAGCACATCACCTCTATTATTATTATTCTCTTATTATTATTATGCACATATTTATTTTCTTATCTTAGGTCTAGGTTTTTTTACAATATAGATATCAAAACAACAATAAAAAATATGATTATAAAATAAACAATATTATAAAAAAACCTAAACCTAGAGTGCCGCCAGCAGCGGTGCAGGGCCCAAGCTACCGGTGGTTAGGACTGCAGAGAGAGGAACCTCCTAACGATGCGTGCCGTGTCAAGAAGTACCGCCTTCTGTATCTGGCCCTTGATCCAGCCGTCTAACGAGAGTCTCTTGAGATGTTGGTCGAGACTCTTCGCTATTAGGCCGTTGGCTGACACGACTATCGGGACAATGCTAGTCGAGTCAACATCCCACATGGCGGTAACCTCGTAAGACAAGTCAAGGTACTTGCTAAGCTTGTCCTTTTTAGCCTTCATGAGGTTCTCGTCATGCGGGATGGTGATGTCGACTAACACTGCCCGCCGCTGGGACCGGTCGACTATCACGATATCAGGTTTATTGGCGACAATAGTCCTGGCCGTGATAATAGATCGGTCCCAATAGAGCAAAGCACAACCATTTTCGAGAACTGGCGCAGGTGCGTACTTATAGTACGGTACCTCGGACTCGACAAGGCCGTATTGAAGAGCCAGTTGCTGGTGGATAATCCTGGCTACGAGGTTATGTCTGTGCAAGTACTCGCCGTTAGCAAGATGAGAACAACCGGAAATAATATGCCTGAGTGACTCTCCGGGACGGCGGCATGCCCGACAAATGTCGACCGTACCGTCCTTCATGATATATTTCCGGTAGGTGTTCGTCTTGATAACTTCGTCCGCAATTGCACAAACAAAACCTTCGGTTTCCCCAAAGAGGTCCCCGAATCGTAGCCAGTTCACCGATGCGAGCAGGTCCACATCGAACCCTGTTAAGGTTTGATAGAACCTGCCGTGCAGCTCCTTGCTCTTCCATACGTCCTTGCGGTCTTCGGTGCTTAGCACCTGAGGCTTGCGCGAGTTCTCTTTGCCTAAGGAGAGAGGCGTGAAGGTCCTGTGAAGGTGAAGCATGCGATGTGACGTCAGTTGCTGTCAAACCATTCTGTCCAGGGCGTCTAGTTCAGTCTGAGTCCACCTTAGTATGCTGAAGGTGTATATAAGTAGGGGCATAACCCAGCCGTTGAAGGCACGCACCTTGTTACCCCCTGACAAAGTACTGTTGAGTACCTTTGTCAGGCGACTAAAGAAGCGTTCCTTCACTGACTGTTTTATCCTCCTACTCTCGATGGGAAGGTATTTATAGGTGTCGGCTTCGGAGAGAGATCTGAAAGTCATTGTGTCAGAAAGTTGTAAATTCATTGAATTCACAACTTTCCCCCGCTGCACGTGCATAACCGCGCACTTATCTACACCGAACTCCATGTTGATGGCAGCACTGAAAGTCTCAGTGACATTCAATAACTCCATCAATTCATGGCGCTTCGGTGCAAAAAGTTTGAGGTCATCCATGTACAGCAAGTGAGAAATGACTTCACCCTCTCTTCTAAGCCGATAGCCAAGCCCTGAATCCTTTAGCAAAGTGCTGAGAGGATTCAGAGCCAGACAAAACCACAACGGACTCAAACTATCACCCTGGAAGATGCCTCACTCAATCCTTATAAAGCCCTGCGGACCAGAAAGGCTATCTCCATCACCACATTATTATTATTCACGTTATTTATTTGCTTTCTTAGTTTTAGGTTTTTTTACAATAAAGATATCCAAACAAAAATAGAAAAAAAAAAAAAAAAAAAATATTATTATACTCTTTATTCAATTCACATCACGGGCTGCAAATCGCCCGGTCCTTTGGAAGGCATTGACGGAGCCGAAGCCAACGTCAAGAGGCCCTTTACAATATTAAATTAAATAAAAATATGATTTGTGGATGGAGACATGAAAAACTATAAAAAGATGGTACTATAATTTATTATGGCTATGAATGTGTGCTGCTTGATGACTGTTTTCTGGTCTATGGGATGAGGTACGGCACCCGCCAATTATGCCTCATTTCAAAATATTAAGGCGAGTGGTGACTAGCTATACACTGAATGGACCCCCCATAATGTAAGTTATGTCGGCGCCGAGGGGCAACATTGGCGTGGATAGCTAAGGGTGTTGAGAGGTGTGCTGCACTTTCACTAAACGCTACTAGCGGCTTTATGCCTTTAACACTTCCACCCTGGAGCTTTGGTCTTAGCTCTTGCGATTCCCACCACCGGCCGGCCGGTCAAGGCAAGCCGGGGGTCAGAGGGTCTCATTTAGCCCTCACGGGATAGGGGTCCGCGGTGTCGCCACTCACCGTCGGCTCGCCACAAAGCCGCCCCTGCGGGATTATTATTATTATTATTATGCACATATTTATTTTCTTATCTTAGGTCTAGGTTTTTTTACAATATAGATATCAAAACAACAATAAAAAAATATAATAAAATAAACAATATTATAAAAAAACCTAAACCTAGAGTACCGCCAGCAGCGGAGCAGGGCCCAAGCTACCGGTGGTTAGGGCTGCAGAGAGAGGAACCTCCTGACTATTATTATTATTATATCTCATTTGATGTCAGGTGACGATGCAATCCAAGATGGTGTTGTGCTTTTAAAATTGGATGACGGTAAAACGAGGCGCAGACATTTGTCCAATCCCTTATAGAGCAACTACCTTAACCCGTCTTTCAAACTGGCTGGCACCGAACCGAACATCATGCCAGAACATGGCAATCTGATTGGTGAACACTAGACCCATGTCTAGTGTGATGTGATCTCTAGTACTCGTACTGGTAGTCACTGGATAGTGTAACTTATACTGCCCAGTTCTACTTATTTGAAAGTAGAAGACGGAAGAGAGAGGAAGCGCTGGACTATAGACCATAGTCTGTTCCACTCTGGACCTATCGCAATCTCATTTTCCACTCGTCTTCTCAACTGACAACTCCGATCTTATGTGACTAATGGACCAATGGCGGTTACCATTTTCTCGCTCACCATGTGACGCCACTGAGTAAAATGGTCCTGATGACAGCTGTCAACCATACAACTTATAATGTATTGCTAAATGTAATGATATGCCAATATCAGTTTGGGATTAAGCGTCATGGAGTGTGGACTATCTCATTGTTTCCATACATCACAACTGACCGCGGGCTGACCGCAGGCTGACCGCCACCGCTAGTGTGATGGACACCTTAATCCCAATCTGAAAATGACTTGAAATTTCAGCTGTATTAGTCAACCTGTATTAGTCAAGCTGTTTGACCGTGAAGAAGTCACTAACAAACAAACAATATACAAACTGATTTCTGCATTTATAATAAACGCATGAGTGACACCGGTTGCTGATTATGCTGATTAGAGTTATCTGACACATGACACCATATAAAAGCTGTCCAAAATCTGTTAAATTCCTTCATATTAGTGCTATCAGGAACCGACGAAACTAGCCCTTAGTGTTGCAATAGGCGACGCGGACGGTGCCCGCTTCCGTTCCGACCGTTTGCTACTTATATAATTAAAAAGACTATGTTGGTGTTGATTAAATGATTGGTGTTGGTATTATTTATAGCTAGGACCGTCAAATCTAACCCCTGGCAAATTTAAACTGGTGGCGGAATCTATAGAAGAAGAAGAAGCTTTTGATTTTGGATTTCATAGAAAAGGCGTCCAAGGCGTTGGGTTTGTATGCTTAAAATCCTTTTAAACTCAGCTCGGTTTGTTGGTAGGACTTCTAATATTCCTTTGAGATTCGAGCAAAAGCCGATGCCACCAGTGGTCTCCCATTTGGCACCACACAGGGATCATGTGTAGGATAGATTAGTGTACGTCAATCCCAGCAATAAAGTGGCCATTAAAGTGGCTCCTAGAGTGATATGATTCGGACGTAGAATTAGTGTTAGGTCTCCTGTATAATGTGCGCCGCATAAATGGTTAAAGTCTACGGAAGCAAGAAAGCAGACTGACTTTTCCGTGAATGACACTCACCTTGACAGTCAATACCAGCTTAATCAGTCAAGTTGTAAAAATGTATGCATCAATATTATATTGCACTGTACATTGGACTGTATCGGATTAGCGCCGCAGTTATATTCTGTGTATGGGCCTGTTTGTTTGTGTGTGCCAATCCATGTTGCCATTTTTCTCCAAAACTACTTGTCCGATTTTGATACAGTTTTCAATTATAGGTTTGGGTGTAATTGGTGCGTGTTTTTAGATATGTGTTACGGTGACAACTCACCAGGGGGCGCTGCAGTAATCATTTGTTGGTGCAAATCAATGTTGCCATTGTTCTCCAAAACGACGTCCGATTTTGATGCAAATTTCAGTAATGGGTTCGTGTTTGATTGGTGCTGCATGTTCTTAAATAGGTGTTACGGTGTCAACTCATTGACATTGTCGTGGGTGTTTATTCAAAACTTGAATGTTGTTACTTGTAAGTGTATAAAGTCTAAACTAAGTATGTGGTTGTATGCACCTGTTAGTAACTGTTGACGCTGTCGAGGATGGTAGCACGCCAGGCCTAGAATTGGAACCGGCTCTCAAGGACAGCTGCCGGAACATATTAGATGTTTGGCGACAGATTTTTAAACTTGAGAGGGTAACTGGCCAGGCGAACACTAGATAGTGTCCTACCACCATGCGGGGTTTGGGGTTAGTTGCTTAAGTTTTTTAGTTAACGATGTTTTTCTTCATCGGAGGGCACTGTGAAATGCGCACATAATTTTTTGATAAAAATATCCATTGGTGCACTTTGGGTATTGAACTCGTTATATCTGGTGTCAAAGCCGACCGTTCTCCCACTGCGCCACTGGGCCTTTAGGGCCACAGTTTCCGCTCGGTCGACACCAAAAGTTTTGATGGCAAGCAATTTACGCAGCGCAACAAAATCGTATTGTGCAACAAAAAAATTGTGTAAATTGACGGTGTGATGGATTCCAAAATTAGCTATTGACACACGCTTGTCCCTTTCTTTTGCTTCAGTGGATCCGTCTAATGTTTCTTGAAGTTAATTTTATCTTTATTTGTAGAATAATTAGTGCGGTTGGGCAAATAGCTAAAGGAGGATTGGGAGCGGGAGTCCTTAGCGGACATGTCGCATATAAGAAGATTGGAGTGTGGATGGCAGTACCTCTTTCACTTATTTTTGGTGTTTATATGTGGTATTGTTTACATGTAAGTCGATATTTATTTTTTACTAGCTCTGCCCGCTGCTCCGCTTGCGTTAAATACTACTTGCATTTACTTCAAACTATTCTTATGAACACACACACGCATACGCAAGGATGGTAGCATGTAACTTTTGGCAATTAATTTTTATGTTAGTTAATGAATTGGTTTACCATTTACATGTGTTTTACTTTAAAACAGTTTAATAATTAAATGAAAATAAATTTAAAATTTAAAACGTTAGCCATACAAACAAATCAATATCAAATACTTATATTTTATCGAATAAAAATAAAAATGTATAACTATAAAACCTGATTTTGTACCTCGCCCACCCTACACCGAAAGACCCCATCACAATTGCGGCATTGCCGCGCCAGGTAATTTTGCTAATCGAGATACCAACTTGAATTTGTTTTTATCAAAAGTATGTATGTGTTAATTCCGGATCAAAAAGTATCTGTGTGCCAAATTTCATCAAAATCCACTACTTCCTCTCGGAAGTACATTAGATGCCCAGACTCAAGGGTTAAGGTGCTGTCCTTCGGGCTTCGCATAACCCAAGAACGTGCCACCTTATCTTTTCGATCTCGCGCTCTAGTTGCGCCAGGTGCTCGTCTAGCCTGATCGTTCTGCCGTTATACGTCGCCAAGGTACCAAAGGTTTTTGGCGGCCATCCGTATCCCGGGGTTTTTTGCACCCCCTGCCCTACCGTAACCGAGACCGAGACCGCCGCCGTGATTTAGAATATCAGGGCAGCCGGGAACTGGAGGCCGTGGTTTCTCTGGACTTGCCATTGAAAGGTTTTGCTCGTAATTGCCATGCTGAGCAGGCGGGTTGGCAATCGCAGTGCGTCGCACCGGTATCGCTGCTGACACCGGCTTGTTGCTTTTAGCTAGCTACCGATGTTCGTGATGGATATCCCCGCCATCAGTCGGTCCCCATGGCCTCGTCCGTTATCTAGCAGGATGGTGAGGTCGGCTTGGAGGACTAGATGGTGTTGTGCCTCCAAACATCCCAACTCACTAACGTAACTTAATATAAAAACATTTAGATCGCGCTGGAGTAGATTGCACAGTTGTCCTTGCAAAATATTCCCTAAATGTATGAGATCCTGTATCGCACAAACGATATTTTCCGCGGTGTTAGAACCAAATGCTCTTGTTTCATTGTCGTCGTAAACATTGTAACGTTTCATACATAACCATAGAAATTATAATAATACTACGTATAGAACGGACACTCTGTTCTCCCCACCAATCCGGGCTACCTCACCTCGCCACCGATTCTGGAGCTGTCAAGGAGCTAGTGTGAGCAAGGACGCCACACGCGCACGACTACAGAACAATACTACCTTACAGGGAGAAGAACATCAACTTCATACATGTATGAATATAAAACACAGAAGTATTAATAATAAGTATTATGGAATATTTCTGTGGGACTGGGTAGACACAGGAGGTTCAAATTTACGTAGTTTCTATATAATATATATACTAATACACTTATATTTGTATACCTAACTATATATTCGTATTTTAGAATTCATTTTCATAAATGAAACAATAGATATACTCGTGCGAAAAGAAACCTTAGTTATTAAATATTGAATAAAAACTTTCTTAAAAATTTATTTATCTCTGTCACTTTTTCAAATCAGAAGTATATGAAATGTCCCTACCTAACTCTACACTATTCAAATAACGTAATCAAATATTTAGAAGATTTTAGTTTGCAAAAACTTTCGCAACTGGTTCACTCGCACGCGTATCGGTCTTCGTTCGCAGCGAGACAAGTGTCTTAGTTATGGCGTATCGCGTTGAGTAAATGAGAATAATTTTATTATATACTAGCAGCCCGCCCCGGCTTCGCACGGGTAGAACATATATGCCTACAAAATTTGCATCAGTTTGTTGCATCGAATATAAAATATGAACATATTTAACAATCATCGTAATATTTCAACCAATTTACACAAAACCTTACCGAATTATGCACCTAAGACCTAAACCTTCCTTATAAACAATCTGTCTATTGGTGAAAACCGCATGATAATCCGTTCAGAAGCTATTGAGATTATTGCGAACAGACAGACAGACGCAGTGATGGACATTGTTTTATAATACTTACGTAGTGATATTGGACGGACCTTTGGCGTAAAGGATAGTTACCCTGATTCTGACCCGAGGGTCGTTGGTTCTAATCCTAGCTATATACCTACCAATTAAAGTTTAATGTGCATTCAAGAATCATGGGTTTTCGTGGGATCATTAAATCTATCAATAATTGAGATAGTTTAAAAACTAAAACAACTGACTTTAATGCCCCTGCCAGCGTAACCTTACGGCGTTACCCGACGCAAAAAGTAGGGGTATTATACGTTTAACGTGTGTATCTGTGTGTCTGTCTGCAGCATCTAAGCACCCAACCGGATGAACCGATTTTGATTTTATTATTACTTACTTACTGCACTGGCGCGCTGACACCAAAGTGGGTCTTGTCCTCCGACATTACGAGACGCCATTTCTCCCTGGATTGCGCGACCTTTTGCCAATCGGACACCTGAAGCTGGTTCAGATCTTTTTGGACTACATTTATATTTTTACATTTTATTTTTGACCTTTTTTTTTATAGATGAGTTCATCGAGGGTGTTCTTAGCTTTGATTCGTGAAAATTCGTTCAATCGTTATAAAACTATGAGCTTTAATCAACTTTCATAGCTCTAATCAATTCGAAAATCATCTTCTTCAACGATATTGTAAGAACATGGAAGCATTGACCTGATGCTGGTACATCTCCTGGACTCTACAGAATACTCAAATCCTCACCAAATTACAGCTCAGATTTTAAAAGTCGTGTTTAGAGTCATTGGAATGCTTTTAATGAAAAGATTATACATAGATCAGTCGCGTTGGTTTAAAATATTATATTATATATATAGATCATTATTAATTTATACAATAGATCTACAGAAAAGCTAAGCTATAATAATATGTTTTTAGTAACTATGACCTATTCTGTGGTTTCACTGCAAATATTTTATTAATTTTGCGATGCGTGTATGTGAAATCCGTGATATCTTCTAGAGTTTTGATTTGAATTATATACTGTAAAGGACAATTTAAATCTATAATATGTGGCCAAGCTAATTACGTAATTATTTGGATCGGGATTAATACTATATACTTGAAAATAGCCCTGGAAGTTATGTAATATTTTTTAACAAAAAATTAAAGATTAAAATGGTTACTGTGAGTCAACCTTAAGAGATAGACATATGCTGTCGTGGACTTTTTTGTAGGTCTTATTAAGTTGTACAACTCTTTGAGAGAAACTATTCTTCCATCTGTTTTTAATTGAGCAGCGTTCGTAAGAAACGTGTTTTTCGACCGTTTTTTTGTCGACTTAGGTTGCAAATTAGGTCTCCACGAATGTACCTTTAATTTAAACAGGATAATATATAGCCTATTTTCATTTCGAAAGTCCATTCTATATATTAGTGAAAGAATGTTTTAAATCGGTCGAGTAGTTTATGAGCCAAATCATTACAAACATACAAAAATACAAATGTTCTCTCTTTATAATATTAGTATAGATTAGTATAGATATAATTTTGAAACCATAGCGAAGTACTGGCTAGCAAGTCTAAACCGACTTCAAAATAAAGTAGGTTCTTACGGTGACATCCTTAGACTTCACGCACACAATTACGCCTGTAGAAAGTAAACGTAAAAAAAAGTCGTAGTCGTAGAATTGAAAAGATCTGACATTAAAATAACAATAATAATATGAGAAGGATAAAACTATACAATCACTAGTATGAGTGAGCGAGACGGACAACATTTTTTTTATCCTTCTCGCGTATGCGATTTTATTGTTTGCCACCAGCTCTGCCCCCAGCTCTAGCGGCGCCTATTGGCTTTCACCCGGTGTCATATATAACCCGACCAAATTACGTTGTTAATTATATCTCATGGCTGGCATATGTATCACGTGTTCATCATCTTAGACGGGTTATATCTCTATATCTATTTCATCGTATACGCCAAATTCTTCTCCATTTAATTTTCCCTCCACGAAAAAAGTAAACGACATGTGTGTAGTGTCTGTGTAATAGGTCGTTAAAACGCGAGTTTGTATGGAGATTTAGTCAAGTGTCCGGGGTGTGACATACCGTCTTAAAATTTTAATTTTTGCATTTATGACATTAGTAGGATTGCTGCAAAATAACTATGTACGGCCCAGTCGAGTGTGCGCGCTCAGACAAACCTATTGGTTTTTGTAGCAAGATAAGAAATGAATAAGTATTTTGTTGTAATTGGAAAAGTAAACTAAGAGACTACAACAGTACTGTCACAACGCCAGTCTTCACTATTTTAAAAGTAACTAGTAAAAAAAAAATATCACAGATATTAAAAGTAACAATTTTAACAACATTTTAATAAAAAATGTAAATCTCGATATCTCTAATTTTGATTAGTTTCTGGTTAATAAACTTTGGTATGATTTTCACGAATATTTTATTACATTTCAGATTCTAGTGAAGTCAGGTCAGAAATTATGCAAAAGAATGAGAGTGCCGAGATTGTCCTACTCTGATGTAGGGGAAGCAGCTTGCGCTTGCTTTCCTCATCCTAGAGTTAAACGATTGTCCTGGAGTTTTCGGTTTGTATGATCTAAGTCAGCTATTAGCCCAGGGTGTCGAATTATAAAAGGTAACGAAGGGATAAGTAGAGTCGAAGACTGCGCTTAGTGGCGCGCATTGGCAGGTCTATGTCTAGCAGTGGACTAATACCTCAGAGTAACAATTACTAAAGTACTTTAGTAATAGTTACTCTGAGACTAATACAAAGAGTAATACAATATATTGGAATAACATAGATATAGATATATAGAACTAAGATATATAGAACATAGATAGATCTGTGAAAATGATGATAATGAAGACATAACAAGGGCTAAAAGCTCAAAGTTTGCGACTTTGACAGAGATGGCGGGATGATCTGGATTAGTATCTTTATAAGAGACTGAGCACTACGGTAGGCCAACTAGCCGATTTAACGAGATGAGGCAGAAAGGTAGGCTTTTGCTCTGCGGAGGAGCTCTCAGCTGCTCAGCTCAGGCTTGTATTATAATATGATCTCGTTTTATAAATATCTTAACCAATATCTAAAAAACAAGAGGCAGCATTGAGGCGCAAATTTAAACAATACAAAGTTAGGCTTGCCACAGTCTGTAATACGTAGACTGTAATCTTATACCTATGTTTCGTTACGCGCGCGTGACGTTTGAGCGAAATGACTTTGACGCCTGTCACTTCGCGACTGTCATGGTGCCGTCGCTCAGCTGTGTGAATCATTCATTGGGGTGACGAATGGTTTTATGCTTTGGCATCGATATGCAATAAAAACGACAGGGATCGAATTATTACCAATAGATTTTGTTGAAAACGCGTTAATTTGATCCCCCTTGGGACGCGTGATCTTGTAATTGTGAATTTGTGATTAAACACGACTCATGCGCAACCGGGCGCAGTCGTAATAAACATTTTGGTGAACTTTGCGTGCGGACGAGTGAAGTTGAACTTTGGAGTTGCCATCAAGCCACGTGGACATTGCGACGGGTCAGGAAAGTACGCAAATACTAACAAATCATATGGCTATTTCGAGTGTTAGTAGGAGGAAACCCCACTTGTTTATTTAATTTATTGTTGACCTTAGTAAACTATGTTAGTAATATTTGGGCTTAACTACGGGCAACACTACTCCGTAGTTTCAACTGTCAATGTCAAGCATCAATCTCTCTGCGTACGCCATTGTAAGATGATTAGAAAGATTGTAAAAAATAAGAAAATATAAAATATTATAAAACTAGGTTAAATAAACAGTGCTAAAACAATTAAATAGTTTTCCATTAAAACCATCCAGACATCAAACAACAGGTTATGGGCCCAGTCACCGAAAAATATACATATAAAAAAGTTGTAAAAACGTGGTGGTTATTTAAGGTTAGAGACATTGCAAATAAATGTAAAATAAAAAAATTAAACTAAACACGTTGAAGATCAAGCATAAAAATGTGTCACAACGAAGAAGTGATTGAAAAGTTATGTGATGCCGAATCCTTTCATCTGTGGAAGTTTGAGATATCCGTGCATCTAAAGGCTTACGGACTCGTTGACTTCGTCGAGGTTGCGTCATCTGAAACTCCTCCACCATCAAAGCCAGATGAATTGAAGGATGCCAAAGCGCAAAAAATGATATTACAAACCATCGATAAAAAGCTAAAATGCCACATAATGAGATGTAAAACCGCTCGTGAAATGTTCGAAAAGTTATGCAGTATCTTTGAAGGATCAGAGAATCGCAATAAAGCTAACTTATTACAAGAATTTTTCAACTACAAATTTAACAAAAAGTCTCAGACTATAAACGAGCTCATTACTTATATTGAGAATTTAAGTATACGATTAAACAGTGTCGGACATAAAATTGAGGATGAAATGATTATCAATAAAATACTCACATGCTTACCAGAGCATTACAAATACTTTGCTACAGCCTGGGAATCCACACCAGTAGCTGAAAGGACCTTAATAAATCTGACAAATAGATTGTTACTCAAAGAGTCTCGGAATACAAATCATGAAGAACAGATTGCATTCAAAGCTGTGTCAAATAAAAGATGCTATAAATGCAACAAACCGGGACATTTCAAAGCGCAATGCAAGGTATGTAATATATGTAAAAGAAATAATCATTTAGAAAAGGACTACAGATTCAAAAATAATATAAAACAATGCACAATATGTAAGAAGACAAATCACAACGAACAAAATTGTTTCTTCAGAAATAAAAAGCATAATGCAGCATTATTAACAACTAATAAGAAAGATGATAACTTAATAAAGTTTCTCGTAGACTCCGGCAGCACATCACACATGACAAATGACTACCGTTTACTGAAAACATATCAAGAACAAGAGTCACTGATATCTGTTGCAAACAATGAGACTATGATAGCTAAAGGAAGCGGAACTGTACAAGGCACAAATTGTGAACTTGCACAAACCCTATATGTTCCAGAACTGTCACATAATTTATTGTCAGTAAATGCAGTTACAAACAACAACGGATCTGTCATGTTTCACAAGGATGATGTCGAAATTCATAAAAGTGAAAGACAGTTAATACTAAAAGGTGAAAAAGAAAATGGGTTATACTATGTAAACATAAATAAAGAGATATGTGAAGACCAGTTATACCTAGCAAAAGAGAAGGGTACATCCTTAGAATGGCACAGAAGATTAGGCCATCCCGGACGAGACATTTTGGAAATATTACCAAATGTAGCTAATGGCATACAAATACAAGGTAAAAGAAAAATAGAAGAACAATGTGAGATATGTATAAAAGCTAAACAAAGTCGATTACCATTTAATACAGAAAGAAAGAGAGCAGAGAGAATATTAGAAATAATACATACAGATATTTGCGGACCGTTTGACGTATCAACACATGATGGAAATAGATACTTCATGACAATCATGGATGACTACAGCCACATTACTAAAATATACTTATTAAAACATAAAGGTGAAGCTGGTAACTACATAAAAAGCTATTTTGAAGAAATGGAAAGAGAAAAGAATGAAAAGGTTTCATGTATAAGGTGTGACAACGGAGGTGAATATCGAAGTAATGATTTAAAATCATGGTGTCTAACAAAAGGAATAAAACTGGATTATACTATACCATACACACCACAATTGAATGGGAAAGCAGAACGCCTGAACCGGACTATACTCGAAAAGGTCAGAGCATTATTATTTGATTCAAACATGAACGATGAGATGTGGGGTGAGGCAGTTTACTGTGCTACCTACCTACTCAATCGGTTGCCCAGTCAAACACTTGATAATAAAACCCCCGTATGAAGTATGGTACAATAGACAACCAGACCTATCAAATATACAGATATTTGGAAGCATATGTTCGCTAAACAACTGGGACAACATGTGAGAAAACTAGACCCGAGAAGTTAAAGGCTCATCATGATTGGGTATGCAAATAATGGATACCGACTATGGAATGAAGATAAAAGGAGAGTAGAAATACACAGAGATATTGTAATATTAAATGAAAACAAAGAAGGAGAAATAAAATCAAAAGAAGATAATAAAATAAAACCAGCGATAGAAGAAGAAAATATTAACACAATGGATAATCATATTAATATAACACAAGAAGAAGACAGGGAGATTAACTTGGACAATGACACTACACATAATGAACAACCCGGAAATGACACAAATTATCACACCGAATGTGGACTAAGAAGAAGCCACAGAGTAAGGAGATTACCACAGAGATTTGATGACTATATATTATTGACTTACAGCGAAGCTAATACAGGAGATGACAAACAAGATTGGGAGAAGGCAATAGATTTGGAGAAGGAATCTTTAGATAAAAACAACACATGGACGTTAGTAGATAGAAAAGAAGCAAATGGTAAGAAAATTCTAAGCAATAAATGGGTATTTCGTGTGAAGGAAGATGGTAAATACAAAGCACGACTTGTCGCAAGAGGCTTTGAACAAAAAGGATAGAATAGATTACAACGAGATCTACAGCCCAGTGGTAAGTCAATCAGCTCTAAAATCGTTATTTGCTATTGCCGCATCTAAAAACTGTGAAATTGTAACTTTTGATGTAAAAACCGCATTTTTATATGGTGAATTAGATGAAGATATATATATGAATATTCCAGACGGTTATACTAAAGAATCTAACAAAATTTGTAAATTAAATAAAGCATTGTATGGCTTGAAACAAGCACCAATTACATGAAATAAGACCTTTACTCAAACAATGTCAAAATTAGGATTAACTCCTACAAAAACAGATCATTGTGTATTCACAAATGCATGTAAAAGTATTATAATTGCTGTATATGTTGATGATGGACTCGCTATCTCAACCAATAAACAAGAATTGGAGAACATTCTATCTCATTTAGAAAAAGAATTTGATATAAAATTATATAAAGAACCTAAACATTTTGTCGGCTTAGAAATATGTAAAGATGAAACTGGAATTACTTTAAAGCAGGAAACATATATAGAAAACTTACTTAGAAACTTTAATATGCTAGATGCCAAACCTTCTGTTATACCGTGTAATATTGTAAAAGAGGATGAGACAGACGTGATGTCGCAAACAAACTTTCCATATAGAGAATGTGTGGGAGGATTATTGTACTTATCAACAAGAACTAGACCGGATATTGCGCAAGCGGTAAATAAAGCCAGTAGAAAATTAGAAAATCCTAGTCAGACAGATGTCATAGCAGTTAAAAAGATATTAAAATACTTAATAGGAACTAAAAATAAAGGAATAAAATACTTAAGAAATGGTAATATATCAATGTTAAATGCTTTTTGTGATTCTGATTATGCAAATGATATTGACACCAGACGTAGTACTACCGGATATGTGATAATGTTATCTGATGGACCAATTTCATCGTGTTCTAAAAGACAACCTATTGTAAGTCTTTCATCAACTGAAGCAGAGTATATTGCCGCTGCAGATTGCTGCAAAGAAACATTGTATTTAAAATCATTGCTAATTGAACTTATTGATTGTGAAATTAAAATAATATTAAATATAGACAACCAGAGCTCCATTCAATTAATAAAAACAGGATCGTTCAACAAACGTTCTAAACATATTGATGTACGATTTTACTTCATACATGAACATTTTGTTAAAGGAAATATTATTGTAAAATATTGCCCTACTGATCAACAAGTGGCTGATATATTCACAAAACCACTTTTAAAAATTAAATTTGAGTATCACAGAAGTAAATTGTTAATTTAAATTGTAATTTAAAGGAAGGGTAAATAAAACAAAGTTAATAAAATATTATTGTAATAATATTAAGTCAATTAGAGTTATAGATAAGTTTGCATGATAGTATATAAAATAACATAGATTATAGTAAACAAGAATGTTTAATTTTGCTGGTTAAAACTTTAAGAACAGTAATAAAATTAATTAGCATTTAGTAATATAAAATTAGTTTGTGCGCAGAGAATAACTGAATTCATAATAAATAAAAATACATGTATATAAGTATATTGTTATAAGTATTAGAAGTATATATATTAGTAAATATTTTGTATAACTTAAACTAAACATAAATGGTTAATTATTGTTTTTTTAATTGTAATAAATTAGAATTCAAAAAGGAGAAGGTGTTAACCTTAGTAAACTATGTTAGTAATATTTGGGCTTAACTATGGGCAACACTACTCCGTAGTTTCAACTGTCAATGTCAGGCATTGATGCCTGATTGAAGAGAGATTGATCTCTCTTCGTACGCCATTGTAAGATGATTAGAAAGATCGTAAAAAATAAGAAAATATAAAATTTATAAAACCAGGTTAAATAAACAGTGCTAAAACAATTAAATAGTTTTCCATTAAAACCATCCAGACATCAAACAACATTTATAATTCACATCAGGTGAGTGAGATCTGACCTCACATTTCGTCAGCTCTTAGCCTCAAATTTAACTCACCCTTAGGAACGCCGCGAATCGCGGTTAAGTTGCCCAGGAATCGAGGTTACCACGTCGTAATCCACGACACACGCTTCCACTCTTAAACAGGACGTGGTACACCTCCCCTTTTGCATATCCTGGACGTAACACCTATCAATAAAAAAACTCTGCGTTCTCGCCAAAAGCTTGTCTCATCGTGGATTCGCAAAAAAAGTGCTAGCGTGTATGATTTTATTCTTTCTTTTATTCACTCTTTTCCTTGCTTTTCAGCATTCATAGTGGTTGGGTCGTTTCAACTCTCGGTGAAGTTGAGTTTTACTGCACTTTTCTCTATGAAATTGTTTATCTGTTGTTTTTTCCAGGATGTTGATCGACACGTGCATTTGCCTGGTCATGTTTGGCACCTGTCCCTGTTACCAGATTATAATAGCTAAGTCTCTCAAGCAACTTGTGGAAAACACACAAGAAACAGATATATATGGCAAGGGCGAAGGTAATAATAAAATAACTTAGTTTTGTAACGAGACGCAGCTTTGCGCTTCGTGTCATCTTTTTGAAATATTTCCCAAAAAAGGAGTCAATTCGTTTGTATTTTTTGTGTTAGCTACTTGATTCTGTTGTTAATTTAATTTCTGAATATTTTTTTTGCGCCTATGGTATATTGGTCAGACGTGTCTGTAATATATTTTATCAAGATAATGTCATCATATAATGTCAGCTTTAGAAATTTGCATACATAAAAACACGTCAATTTCGCGCTTCATGTGAAGTCGGTTGGTTTTTAAAACCTATATAATGTTTTTAACTTAGTAGGTGCCAATTATGTATTATTTTTTTTCTTATAGGGTATCCCAGTTTGAGGATGTACATGGTGATTATGATAGTACCCTACATCCTGATCTGTTCTATCAGACACCTACACCGGCTTGCACCATTTTCATTAGCGGCGGATACAGTAGTATGTGAGTTGTTTTTTTTTATTATCAGCATGCAGTATTTGTAGTGGTAGGACTGGGGTGGTACCACCACTTTGCCAATTTATTCAGCCGTTGAAATGTTTTTCGGTTTGAATGCCAAGTATCAAGTGACATTTACAGGGCATGTTAGATTTAGGCGATTCGCACACTGCACTACATCACGTAGCGTAGCGCGGGAGTGCGCGTTTTTACGTTGTTTGCAAATATTTGTCTTTGTATAGACAACACACGCAGTGAAACACACAGAAAACGTATTCACGCGAAGTGTTGCAGATCTCGTGCCTACAAGCGTAGAAACACGCACATCCGCGCGTGGGTGGTTGATTTTTGCGGAGAAATCTGACGATGCAGATCTGCACACTCCCACACCCGCACGCGTGGCTCCATCGCTACGATCCCAGCAGCGTAGCGCGGGGCATTGTGTGTTTCGCCTTTAACATCTTTACGTATCAAGGTAATGGGCGCAGTCTGGCTATTATTCACTGTCCAGAATTTTGCAGGACGCTGTATCTATAATAAATAGGTAGGTCATCGCTAGCCATCAAGCCAGCTTAGTGCTTGTCTTGTTACCTTTTATCGTAAAGAAGGGAATTGAAAGAGGGGAATATACGACAAAATGTTACAAACCCGAAAAAAAAACTTTTTGTGCAACATGTGCAGAACCAGATGCGCTTCATTATCATCGTCATGATAATCCACCGGTATCAGTCCATTGCTGGACATTGACCTCTCCCAAGATGCGCTTGCTTCATTATAAAACATCTTAAAATGTAAACTCTAGATAACATTTCGCATTCGTAATTTTGTAGCATACGTAAATTCAGTTATTTGTGTGATACCTCGTTTCGTTACCGAATCCCATTACTATCATTGAATCACTTGATATCAGGTCTCGATACAGTCTAAAATGTATTCGAACCTCTCTAAAATTTGAAGACGGCAATGATACAAGACTGTAGACGAAGCTCATTCCACATAACTCTCTTATTCAACCTGACCCTTTATTATCTATGCTAAAACTCAGCGAATCGATTATCTAGTATAATATCCATATCTATTGTTTAGCTAGTAACGACCCTGCATGGTGGTAGGACACTGTCTAGTGTCCGCCTTATAAGCTACCACCCTCAAGTTGGAAAATCTGTAGTCAAACATCTAATATGTTCCGGTAGTCGTCCTTGAGAGCCAGTACCCAGTTTAGGCCTAGCGCGCTACCATCCTCAAACGCATCGTTACTAACCATACAGGTGACATGGGGCTAAAAGCTAGCCTATCACTACATAATTATAAAACGAAGTCCCCCGCTGCGTCTGTCTGTCTGTTCGCGATAAACTCAAAAACTACTGAATGGATCTTATGCGTTTTCCACCAAAAGACAAGAGTATTTTACGAGGAAAGTTTAAGTGTATAATTCATTTAGATTTTTTGTACATTGGTAAAAATATGGCGATGATTGTTGGAGATGTTAATTCATACTCGACATTAATTCATACATGTAACTCGACGCAACAAGCTAATGCTTAAAATGTAGGTATAATGTATACACTGCCCGTGCGAAGCCGGGGAGTGCGAGGCCGTGCGAAGAGGGGGAAGGGAATAATCGCTAGTCTATGTATATAAAACACAAAAATGTTTCTACCTATGTCCATTATAGACTTTGAAATCATCCAACCGATGTGCCCCACTGGTTTCATTAGAAAGGCAATAATGCAAAGATATTATAGATTTAAAAACGGGAATTTAACGTGACTTACGCGATGTCGATATAGCGATCGACATATGTTTCGGCCTCATCACGTTAAATTCCCGTTTTTAAATCTATAAGTTTAAAATGAACGTGAGTTTTTATAATAAAAATGCAAAGATGGTTTTAGACTACCAAAACAATGCATTTTAAGCACAAAGCAATTAACTTTCTTGCACTTTGCCAATTAATGTTTAGCCGTGAAATGTGTTTTTCGGTTGAAATTGCAAGGTGTCCAGTGAAATTACAGGGCATGTGAGAACTTAACATATTTATGTCTCAAGGTAACAGGTGCAGTGTAGTGACATGCAAAATTTAGTACTGCCAGAATTTTGCATGCCTCTGAAATAGGTAGACGTCATCGCTTACCATCAAGCGAGCGTCGTGCTTGTCCTGATACCTTTAACCCTAAAATAAAAAACATTCCGTCACATTTCCTTCTTTAGCGTAGCACACTGCTTGTATATTATAAAAAGCTAGTTTGACTGACAATTAAAACCTACAAACTAAAACCAGGGTTTTTTTTCTTGCAGTTTTCTGTATAGTCACGACTATTTACTACGCGTTTAAAAACAACCCATATTTCGAAAACATGATCGCAGTGAAACATGATGTGTTTAATTTGTTCGAGTTCCTCGGCATGAACATCTTCACAATATCATGCACGTGTGTGGTGATTCCAGTGGAGAATAGTATGAAGAACCCCAAAGATTTTCCTCTGGCTTTCCTTATCGGTAATGTATTATTTTTAACCCCCGACGCAAAAAGGAGGAGTGTTATAAGTTTGACGTGTGTATCTGTATATGTATGTTGCTGTCTGTGGCATCGTAGCGCCCAAACGGGTGAACCGATATTAATTTGTTTCTTTTTCAGGCATGTCTCTAATAGTTATATGCACATTTTTGGTGTCATTTTTTGGTTATGTCGGATATTTGGAACAATCCGAGTCTCCCATCACAGTGAATTTTCCAATGACAACGTTAGTATTGCAAAATATTAATTACTTTCAGTAGTAGGACTTAAAGTATAATTTGAATTAGGAGGATTATCTGATTGTTTTGATTGAGAGGAAATCACGATTAACAAACATAAGTTAGGTACTGCTCTGCATATTTATGTTACTCGTACTGCTCAGCATATACAACGTGTAACATATTAAACGCAAGACCTGAAAATAGTTTGTTTAGAATCGACTACTGAATCCGATTTCGTGGTTCTTAATAATTTCTAATTTTCATCTAATATTATTAGAATATTAGAAATTATGGCTTACGATTTCTTCTGTTGGTTGATTTAGAAAACTGAATCTTATTTCAAACTTGTACGACTCATTTCTACTTAAACTAAATTGGTCGTGTTTATGATAGCCACAGATAAGTTATAGTTACTACGTAACATGATAGTACGTCCATACATTTTGTGCTAATTTGGTATATCTGATATAGCTTTTAAATAAACCGGCCAAGTGCGAGCCGGACTCGCGCACGAAGGGTTCCGTACCAATATCTATAAAAACGGCAAAAAAAACATGTCCGTTGTATGGGAGCCCTACTTAAATACATTTTATTACAAGCTTTTATTTAACTTGCAATGTATGTATGTATGTATGTCACTATGTATGTTCAGGTGGAATCTTGGAAGCTAAAGTAGACCCAATTCTCGATGTCCGATTGGACTCAAATTTGGTGAACTTATGAATCTTCGGTGACAACAATGATATGGTACCATGGAGCTGGTCTGATGATGGAGACGGAAGGTGGCCATGGCATCTCTGTGATAAAACAACATAAACCCACCGAGTTTGGGCTCGATTGATTGGCCACGGCATCTCTGCGATAAAACAACATAAACCCACCGAGATTGGGATCGATTGATTCGTCATAAGGAGAACTTTACACCTAGATCTAGGGTCTGATGATGAAGCTAGAAGGTGGTCACGGCATTTTTAATAAAAAGACGGTATTTATTTAACTAGTAGGTACCTATTATTTATATTTATGCAAATTGCACAATTCACTAACTTACGTAGTTAGTTACGCAAATAATATCACCTAAATACTACAAAGTTTCTATTATTAAACCAGAAATAACCGAAATTTCAAGTAGCAAATTGCTAACTTATAGGCAGGGTTTCGAAGCGCATCCGAACAGCATGACGACGCTCGCGCGAATACGCGCGGCTATGGCTCGCTGCGTGATGTTACGTTACTCCTCCCGCTACCCGAACAAGCGGCAAGCAGGAGCAACTAATTATTATTATTTAGGTACTTTTTTAAGGTAGTTTAGCGAATGTAGCGTCACCACAATAATTTCATCAACATTTTCACGAAATATCTATAATATTATAGGTTTAAACGAGAAAACCTTGTTTATATCAACACCAATATTATAAATGCGAAAGTCAGTTTGTTTATTTGTTTGTTTGTTTGTTTGTTTGTTTGTTTGGGACTTCTTCACGGTCAAACGGCTTGACCGATTTGGCTGAAATTTTGTAAAAAGATAGTACATAGGGCAGAATAGGATATAGGATACTTTTCTTTTGGCTATCGAGTCAGGGGGTCCAGATATTTTTAATTGAATTTTGTAAATATAAGACTTCTTCTTGAATAAACGGCTTGACCGATTTGCCTGAAATTTTGTGTGAATACATGTCATAGGGCAGAATAGGATATAAGATACTTTTTTTCTGGCTGTCGAGTCAGGGGGTCCAGATATTTTTAATTCAATTTCGTAACTAAAGGACCTCTTTTCGAATAAACGGCTTGACCGATTTGCCTGAAATGTTGTATAGAGACAGTTCATAAGGCAGAATAGAATATAGAATACTTTTTTCTGGCTATCGAGTCAGGGGGTCCAAATATTTTTAATTGAATTTCGTAAATGTAAGATCTCTTCTCGAATGAACGGCTTGACCGATTTGCCTAAAATGTTGTATAAAGACAGTTCATATGGTAGAATAGTAGATAGGATACTTTTTTTTGGCTATCGAGTCAGGGGGTCCAGATATTTTTAATTGAATTTCGTAAATATAAGATCTCTTCTCAAATAAACGGCTTAAACGATTTACCTGACATGTTGTACAAAGACAATTCATAGGGCTGAATAGGATACAGAATACTTTTTTCTGGCTATCGAGTCAGGGGGTCCAGATATTTTTAATAGAATTTAGTAAATATAAGACCTCTTCTCGAATAAACGGCTTGACCGATTTGCCTGAAATGTTGTACAAAGACAGTTCATAGAATAGAATAGGATATAGGATACTTTTTTTTTGGCTATCGAGTCAGGGGGTCCAGATATTTTTAATTGAATTTTGTTAATATAATACTTCTTCTCGAATAAACGGATTCACCGATTTGCTTGAAATGTTGTATAAAGACAGATCATAAGGCAGAATAAAGTATAGAATACTTTTTTTTTGGCTATCGAGTCAGGGGGTCTAGATATTTTTAATTGAATTTTGTTAATATAAGACTTCTTCTCGAATAAACGGCTTGACCGATTTGCCTGAAATTTTGTATGAATACATGTTATAGGGCAGAATAGGATAGAGGATACTTTTTTTCTGGCTGTCGAGTCAGGAAGTCCAGGTATTTTCAATTGAATTTTGTAAATATAAGACCTCTTCTCGAAGAAACGGCTTGAGCGATTTGCTTGAAATGTTGTATAGAGACAGTTCATAAGGCAGAATAAAATATAGAATATTTTTTTTTGGCTATCGAGTCAGGGGGTCCAGATATTTTTAATTGAATTTTGTTAATATAATACTTCTTTTCGAATAAACGGCTTGACCGATTTGCCTGAAATTTTGTATGAATACATGTCATAGGGCAGAATAGGATATAGGATACTTTTTTCTGGCTGTCGAGTCAGGAAGTCCAGGTATTTTTAATTGAATTTTGTGAATATAAGATCTCTTCTCGAATAAACGGTTTGACCGATTTGCCTGAAATGTTGTATTAAGACAGTTCATAGAGCAGAATAGGATATCGGAAACTGTTTTTTGGCTATCGAGTCTGAGTGTTTAAATTTTTTTAATTGAATTTTGTGAATGTGTGGCCACTTATCAGATCAACAGCTTGACCGATTCAGCTGAAATTTTATACATATTACAGTTCATTTTGCATAGAATCACATAGGATCCTTTTTTTCTGGCAGCCGAGTCCAGGTGTCCAGAATTTTTTGACCGATTCAGCTGAAATTTTATACATATTACAGTTCATTTTGCATAGAATCACATAGGATACTTTTTTTCTGGCAGCCGAGTCCAGGTGTCCAGAATTTTTAAAGTGAACTTTGTAAATGTGTGGCCTACTTTCGGTCAAACGGGTTAACCATTTAAGCTGAAATTTTGCAAGGGCAAAGAATACTTTTTTTGGGCAGAAAAGTGCGGGTGCCTATATTTTTTGTTAACTTTACATAGAGTTTGCATAATCATAAAAGTTTGACCTTAGGTTCATCTTAAATGTGCCTCTTAAAAACTTAATAAGTGCCTTAATAAGCCATAAAACTGTCAGGGTCATTAAAAGTCATCAAAATTTACGCGATGGCTTTGCTTTCCCAACGTGTTTTATCTGCTTTGTGGGAAGTATTTCAAAAACATTCGTGTTTTACCAGCCACATTTAACGTTAGGGTCATCGGTGTTGACTTAGTAGGTTATAAAAACTGTCAGGGTCATAAAACGTAAAAATGTTCGCGCTCACATCGCTCGCGCAGTGAAAGCGCTCGCTGCGCTCGCGCTATAATTTGTTTGATCCACTTTGTAGGTAATATTTCAGCAACTTTTGTATTTTAATAGCCACATTCATCAAAACGTGCCATAAATTGGAACAGTACAACTATCAATAATCATAATGATTTTTTACCTTTAAATTAGTGGATATCAAGTTTAACCTTAAGGTCATCGGTGTTAAATAAGCAGGTCATAAAAACTGTCAGGGTCATAAAATTACGTAAAGATTTTCGAGCTCGCTTCGCTCGCGCATTGATAGCGCTCGCGCAAAACTTTGTTTAATCAACTTTGTAGGTAAAATTTCAGCATTTTTTGTATTTTAATAGCTACATGCATCAACACGAGTTTATAAATTGAAATATTACAACCTTCAATAATCATAATGATTTTTACCTTAAAATAAGTGGATATCAAGTTTAACCTTAGGGTCATCAGGGTTAACTGAGTAGGTCATAAAAACTGTCAGGGTCAAAAAAGTCGTAAAAAAATTACGCGCTCGCTTCGCCCGCGCATTGATAGCGCTCGCTGCGCTCGCGCAATCCTTTGTTTTATATACTTTGTAGACCACATGCATCAAAATGAGTTTATAAATTGAAACAGTAGAACCTTCAATAATCATAATGATTTTTTACCTTATAATAAGTGAATATCAAGTTTATAACCTTAGGGTCATCGGTCTTGACTTAGTAAGTCATAAAAACTGACAGGGTCATAAAAAGACGTAAAATTTTTTCGCGCTCGCTGCGCTCGCGCAGACATTTGTCATCAGTGTTAACTTAGCAGGTCATAAATACTGTCAGGGTCATGAAAGGTCGTAAAAATTTTTCACGCTCGCTTTGCTCGCGCAGTGATAGCGCTTGCTACGCTCTCGCAGTAATACTGCTCGCTACGCTTGCGCAAACATTTGTTTTATCTATTTTGCAGGTAATATTTCAGCATTTTTTGTATTTTAATAGCCACATCCATCAAAACGAAGCTATAAATTGAAGCAGTACAACCTTCAATAATCATAATGATTAATAACCTTAAAATAAGTGAATATCAAGTTTAACTTTTGTGTCATCAGTGTTAACTTAGTAGGTCATAAAAACTGTCAGGGTCATAAAAAGACGTAAAATTTTTTCGCGCTCGCTTCGCTCGCTCATTAATAGCGCTCGCTGCGCTCGCGCAGACATTTATCATCAGTGTTAACTTAGCAGGTCATAAAAACTGTCAGGGTCATGAAAGGTCGTAAAAAAATTTCGCGCTCGCTTCGCCCGCGCATTGGTAGCGCTCGCTGCGCTCGCGCAATCCTTTGTTTTATCTACTTTGTAGGTTATATTTCGGCATTTTTTGTAATTTAATAGCCGCATGCATCAAAATGAGTTTATAAATTGAAACAGTAGAACCTTCAATAATCATAATGATTTTTTACCTTATAATAAGTGAATATCAAGTTTATAACCTTAGGGTCATCGGTCTTGACTTAGTAAGTCATAAAAACTGACAGGGTCATAAAAAGACGTAAAATTTTTTCGCGCTCGCTGCGCTCGCGCAGACATTTGTCATCAGTGTTAACTTAGCAGGTCATAAAACTGTCAGGGTCATGAAAGGTCGTAAAAATTTTTCACGCTCGCTTTGCTCGTGCAGTGATAGCGCTTGCTACGCTCTCGCAGTAATACTGCTCGCTACGCTTGCGCAAACATTTGTTTTATCTATTTTGCAGGTAATATTTCAGCATTTTTTGTATTTTAATAGCCACATCCATCAAAACGAAGCTACAAATTGAAACAGTACAACCTTCAATAATCATAATGATTAATAACCTTAAAATAAGTGAATATCAAGTTTAACTTTTGTGTCATCAGTGTTAACTTAGCAGGTCATAAAAACTGTCAGGGTCATGAAAGGTCGTAAAAAAATTTCGCGCTCGCTTCGCCCGCGCATTGATAGCGCTCGCTGCGCTCGCGCAATCCTTTGTTTTATCTACTTTGTAGGTTATATTTCGGCATTTTTTGTAATTTAATAGCCACATGCATCAAAATGAGTTTATAAATTGAAACAGTAGAACCTTCAATAATCATAATGATTTTTTACCTTATAATAAGTGAATATCAAGTTTATAACCTTAGGGTCATCGGTCTTGACTTAGTAAGTCATAAAAACTGACAGGGTCATAAAAAGACGTAAAATTTTTTCGCGCTCGCTGCGCTCGCGCAGACATTTGTCATCAGTGTTAACTTAGCAGGTCATAAATACTGTCAGGGTCATGAAAGGTCGTAAAAATTTTTCACGCTCGCTTTGCTCGCGCAGTGATAGCGCTTGCTACGCTCTCGCAGTAATACTGCTCGCTACGCTTGCGCAAACATTTGTTTTATCTATTTTGCAGGTAATATTTCAGCATTTTTTGGAATTTTAATAGCCACATCCATCAAAACGAAGCTATAAATTGAAGCAGTACAACCTTCAATAATCATAATGATTAATAACCTTAAAATAAGTGAATATCAAGTTTAACTTTTGTGTCATCAGTGTTAACTTAGTAGGTCATAAAAACTGTCAGGGTCATAAAAAGACGTAAAATTTTTTCGCGCTCGCTTCGCTCGCTCATTAATAGCGCTCGCTGCGCTCGCGCAGACATTTATCATCAGTGTTAACTTAGCAGGTCATAAAAACTGTCAGGGTCATGAAAGGTCGTAAAAAAATTTCGCGCTCGCTTCGCCCGCGCATTGATAGCGCTCGCTGCGCTCGCGCAATCCTTTGTTTTATCTACTTTGTAGGTTATATTTCGGCATTTTTTGTAATTTAATAGCCGCATGCATCAAAATGAGTTTATAAATTGAAACAGTAGAACCTTCAATAATCATAATGATTTTTTACCTTATAATAAGTGAATATCAAGTTTATAACCTTAGGGTCATCGGTCTTGACTTAGTAAGTCATAAAAACTGACAGGGTCATAAAAAGACGTAAAATTTTTTCGCGCTCGCTGCGCTCGCGCAGACATTTGTCATCAGTGTTAACTTAGCAGGTCATAAAACTGTCAGGGTCATGAAAGGTCGTAAAAATTTTTCACGCTCGCTTTGCTCGTGCAGTGATAGCGCTTGCTACGCTCTCGCAGTAATACTGCTCGCTACGCTTGCGCAAACATTTGTTTTATCTATTTTGCAGGTAATATTTCAGCATTTTTTGTATTTTAATAGCCACATCCATCAAAACGAAGCTACAAATTGAAACAGTACAACCTTCAATAATCATAATGATTAATAACCTTAAAATAAGTGAATATCAAGTTTAACTTTTGTGTCATCAGTGTTAACTTAGCAGGTCATAAAAACTGTCAGGGTCATGAAAGGTCGTAAAAAAATTTCGCGCTCGCTTCGCCCGCTCATTGATAGCGCTCGCTGCGCTCGCGCAATCGTTTGTTTTATCTACTTTGTAGGTTATATTTCGGCATTTTTTGTAATTTAATAGCCACATGCATCAAAATGAGTTTATAAATTGAAACAGTAGAACCTTCAATAATCATAATGATTTTTTACCTTATAATAAGTGAATATCAAGTTTATAACCTTAGGGTCATCGGTCTTGACTTAGTAAGTCATAAAAACTGACAGGGTCATAAAAAGACGTAAAATTTTTTCGCGCTCTCTGCGCTCGCGCAGACATTTGTCATCAGTGTTAACTTAGCAGGTCATAAAAACTGTCAGGGTCATGAAAGGTCGTAAAAATTTTTCACGCTCGCTTTGCTCGCGCAGTGATAGCGCTTGCTACGCTCTCGCAGTAATACTGCTCGCTACGCTTGCGCAAACATTTGTTTTATCTATTTTGCAGGTAATATTTCAGCATTTTTTGTATTTTAATAGCCACATCCATCAAAACGAAGCTATAAATTGAAACAGTACAACCTTCAATAATCATAATGATTAATAACCTTAAAATAAGTGAATATCAAGTTTAACTTTTGTGTCATCAGTGTTAACTTAGTAGGTCATAAAAACTGTCAGGGTCATAAAAAGACGTAAAATTTTTTCGCGCTCGCTTCGCTCGCGCAATTATAGCGCTCGCTGCGCTCGCGCAGACATTTATCATCAGTGTTAACTTAGCAGGTCATAAAAACTGTCAGGGTCATGAAAGGTCGTAAAAAAATTTCGCGCTCGCTTCGCCCGCGCATTGATAGCGCTCGCTGCGCTCGCGCAATCCTTTGTTTTATCTACTTTGTAGGTTATATTTCGGCATTTTTTGTAATTTAATAGCCACATGCATCAAAATGAGTTTATAAATTGAAACAGTAGAACCTTCAATAATCATAATGACCTTGGTTAGGTTTACCAAGTACTAAGTAATGATTACTGATTTTAACAATAGACGATATCGAGTTCGTCCTAAGAGTCATCTATATTGACTTGATTATTAGGTCATTAAACTGTCAGGGTTATAAAAAGTCATAAAAAATTTTCACTCGCCCAATAATAGCGCTCGCTACGCTCGCGCAGCTATCCACCTTATTTTCTTTGTAAGAAATGTTTCAGGAACTGTTGTATTGAGTCAAACATTTAAACAGCACAACTTCGTATACCTAACCAAAATGATTAATGACTTTAACAATAGAGGATATTGAGTTCCACTTTGAGGGTCATCTATGGTGACTTGGCCTAAGAGATCATCGATCTAGACCTCAATGGTCATAAAGACACAAATAACGCGGGCGAAGCCGCGGGTAACAGCTAGTATGTACATAATCGGGATCTCGGAAACGGCTCCAACGATTTACATGATATTTAGTATGCAGCGGGTTTTGGGGGGCAATAAATCGATCTATTTTTTTTAGAAAACGTCATTTCATCCGTGTTTTTAGGCATTGAAAAACTGCTACAATATCATAAGAATACAAAGGGTAATTTCGGCGTATTTTAAGTCGTTATGATAGCTCGGTGGAAGATCGATAGGACGGCGCTTTGGAGGTCCCTGGTTCGAGTCCAGATAAGGTGACTAACTTTCCTTTTTTTATCAAGTTCTTTTCTTTCTTTTGTGAGTAAAACTACTATTAGGAGCAAAAAAAACACTCGATTTAACAAAAAAAAAAAAAATATAATACCAAGCAAAGCTGGGTCATCGAGATATTTTTCATTTAAACTTAACATTTATAAAATGTTAACGAGTTATGGTTGCGAAGCTATTTTCGCAAAATTACCTTCGTAATGAATATTTATTTTATAAGACAGTAGGTACCTGTATCACCATGCTTTGCTCGGTGTAATTTTTTTGTAAATCGTGTTTTTTGGCAATTCTTCGGCTCCCAATAATAAAAGAAGGAACTTGTAAAAAACGTAAAAATTACCATCTTGTCTGGACTCGAATCGGGGTCCTCTAGCACAGAAAATATAATATACCTAGTCCCCTCTAGTTTCGTGACCGGCTTTGTTTTCTTATCGAGCTAGCCTTGTAGAAAGTGGCGAAACTTACCTTCGTATTCTAGTAATATTATAGCAGTTTTTCATTGCCTGAAAACACGGATAATACGACGTATTCTAATAAAACTGGCCAAGTGCGAGTCAGACTTGCGTCTCACACACGTAGGGAGGGCTACAAAAATATTAATGCCTGTAAACACAGTACAATACGAAACATAACAGAGTTACGTAGTATTATTATTATCTTTTCTATGACAGAGTTGTGAACCAAAGTAAAAGTCAAGTCAGTCATTTATTCAGTATATGGGCAAATTAAAAATTTGCACTTACACTCGTCAAATTACATTAAATAGATCATATTTAATAAAAAATATTATAGATATAACAGAAACATAACTTATTGCTTTGAATTTGCAAAAAAAAACAAAGGTATTGAGCCATTTAGCTTTCATCTAGACGTCGAACGTCACACTTAAAACACATGTTTAATTCCCCTGATTAATGTAGGGTTGCCAACCGTACTATTACGAGCACCCGCAAGTGTGCAACCCCCAGTGGATGTTTCAGTACTTCAGACAATTTTTATTCAAAAAATTGTGAAATAATGAAACATAATAAATAAATAAAACGCAGACTAATTGCAGTACAAATCATATTCCGAATGGGATTGCTCAGCTTTATACTAGATAATTCAACACATCGTTCCACAGACAAAGCTACTATGTCTTTACGCTTTTTAAAGTTACAATTTTCAGTTACATATATTAGTGAGCCACCACGAATTGCCTTCTGTCTAATGAATGTGCTGGCAATTGTATATTTTTTTAATATTGGTAACAATGTACCATTCACAAACCAGTGTTCAGTAATACACATTATGTCAACTTTAAAAATCGAGAAATAATTCAAACTCTAAGGCTTTGCTGGAGAGACCTTGTATATTCTGATGAAAAATGTTGATTGAGTCAGGCCTCCCCATTGTCTTAGACATTAGTTTAAACTAACTAAGTCTACTACGCTACAATTACCCCACATAGTAACACCACTACATTGGGGCTCGTCTTCGTGATCTGTTACAATATGTAAAACAGGGTCATATATATTAAATGCTAATAACTTAGCAATGGTCGACTTATTAGTCTTATTGAGATACAAAGCATCCTTTGTCAATATTACTTTACTAATAAATTTGTTAGTGTCAAAATACAAAAAGTCGCTCAAGCGACACGTCAAATTGTACAGTGCCAAGTTCAATTTATGAGCATGCTCATTATAAGTGCAACTACAATTTTTTAGATACGGGAATGAACAAACTATTATTTTACTAATGCCTCTGCTGGCAATGTCTGATAAAAGTTTAATTAGAATATTAATCGCAGTTTTTTTTAAATTTATGTATATTTTTCCTAATGATTTTCTTATACTTAATGTACTTTTTAATCTTATTGGAACCCTTCATAGAGACATTAGTAGAACCTGAGCCGATGAACTCTGTATATAGATCCAAAGTGTTGTCTTGATTAGTATTATTTTGCAATACAGGAGAGGTCGTCATTTCTTCTAGTTTATCTTTTATAAATGAGAGCTCTTGCTCCAAATCCCAGATATAGGTCAGTGTACGTTCGAATAGTTCTTAGTTTTGCGCATGTACATCCACTGTTTCTAGAAGCCTGTCACGCTGGTCTCTCAGGTCTTCCAGAGCAATGTCATATTCGGCCAATTGGTGTTTGAGGTCTGCGTTCTTCTCCAACATCTTTGCCATGTCAGATTCATGATCCTGAAGTTCTTGCAGCAAATCTTTTTTGGTGTCCTTGCAGGTTTTCAGTTCCAGGAGAGCCGCCTTCAATTTGGCCTCAATATCCATTCTACGGGTGGTCATTGTGGCTGATATTGTCTCTGCAAACCAGGAAGGAGTACCTTACTTTCAAGCTAGCCAATACAGTTTATTTATATGTGACTAATAATTGATACTAGTTAGATAATGGTTATTTACAAGTTTAACAATATATCTTAGTTTAAATTTTATATTTGTTGATATTTTATATTAGGATGTCAGTGATAAAGTGATTATTTAGTTAATATTCAATCAAAACTGTCATGAAAAGTAGGTACACAGTGTATTCTTTATAATGTGAAGTTTGTATTATTTACACTTAAGTAGGTAGGTACTATGGATTTATTCGGGATCCTACACAAACATTATTTCTACACTAAACCTTTAATAATACAGTAGAACTCGAAATTATATGAATACGACAGGAACATCGAAAATTATGAGAAAAAAATGACAATTTGTCACCGACATTGATCGAATTTAATGTTGGCGATTTAAGAGGGTGGCAGTGAGTTTATTAAACAATACCTAATGCATACGGTTAATAAAGGTTACGAAAACAATACTCCCCAGGTTTTTTGTTCAGAATCATCCAAAGGTCCAGGATATATCCTGATATGATATACCAAGAGGTCTTTCTCTTGTTTGACAGCTCCAGTTCCCGCGCCGACCGACCGTATTATTGTCGATTTTCGAATCGCACGAATTAAGTCACACAGATATGATACAGATAACACGAAATGGTGTTAGTTACCACTTTTGCACTTAATATTTAATAATATTTCTAAGTTTTAATGACTATTTTCCTATTATTTAGATTAAAACCGGCACAGCTGATTTTTGATACAAAGTTGTTGTTCAGTTGTTGATCTCAGAATAACTATTACTAGAGTCACTAGAGTTATTTAAACATGTGTTTTAAGTGTGACGTTCGACGTCTAGATGAAAGCTGAATGGCTCAATACCTTTGTTTTTTTTGTAAATTCAAAGCAATAAGTTATGTTTCTGTTATATCTATAATATTTTTTATTGAATATGATCTATTTAATGTAATTTGACGAGTGTAAGTGCAAATTTTTAATTTGCCCATATACTGAATAAATGCTTTGACTTTGACTTTGAGAGTAGTAATAGCATTGAGGTAAAACCATAGACGTATTAAAAATGATGGTGCACTGCAGATGTTTTGTCAAATTCAATTTAATCCGTATGCTTTAACGATAAGGTTGTAATTGCCAAAGCAATCTATTTGTAGAACAAAACGCCCCAATCGAGAGACACCAGGGTGGGAGTGTTTCCTTCTCTAACAACCTGATAGTCCTATATATGTTCTATACTATATGTAAGTTGTCCATACAAAAGAAAGGGACAAACTCCGTTCAAGGTCGTTCTCATGAGGGCCGGTGTACGCGATCGAGTTTAATATGTAGCAGGTCTGTGGGTAAAACAAAGAGTTGTCATCCCGAGCAAATAAATTTTGTCAAACGGTTATCATTCACGCGGGGGCACGGGGGAGTGGTTACCGCCGCCGGTTGTGACTAATTATAGATTAAACACATATCGCCTTACCGTCTTTACCAACAACGTCCAATGTATTTTTATTAAGAGAAGAGGATAGAATACGATATTATATAAAATGGCACCAATCCGTAAGTACTTAATACAAATAAAAAAGATTTTTCCAAATCGGTTAATAAATTACGGAGTTATGCGGTAACGTAACACACATTCAAAAAACACAGTCGAATTGAGAACCTCCTTCTTTTTATGTCGGTTTCATAGAATAGTATGAATAAAAAAAATAAACAAAACTAAATTAAAATCCGGTCCAGTCACTTGGGTTGGGAGCTAAGATACCACAGACATAATTATACAGTATACACACACATGTCAAACTATTTTCTTCAAAATTTAAAAATAGGCAATTTCATTTCGCGCTATAATGTCACATCTGTTTACATAATCTACGAACATGGCGCCAGCAAACATGGCGTCGCGTCGTGAAGTGTCATTACAAATTAAAAAATAACGTTTTATGTATGCGGGTTTAATTCGAAAATCTGAACTTAATTGTGAAATGTGACTCCGTCGTCTCAGTTTGTTTTTCCTGACTGGTTTTTCTGAGGACACACGATGGCATTCCGGATACGCAATTTTTAACATAAGCGCGTGCTGTTGTTTAGACTGCCTTGCTACGTGTGAGCGAGAATATGCCAGCCAGCTTACTCGTGGTATTCGACAATGCCAGTTCGAGATGTTCCGTCTAGTAGTATATGTCTATGAGTAATAGTTACTCTGAGGTTGTTAACACGCAGATGACACCTTGACCAGATGGCGCTATACGTTTTTTGGTATGGTACCCCCTTTAATTTTTAACTTTATTTTGTTTTTAGTATTTGTTGTTATAGCGGCAATAGAAATACATAATCTGTGAAAATTTCAACTGTCTCACTATTATGGTTCATGAGATACAGCCTGGTGACAGACGGACAGACAGACAGACAGACAGACAGACAGACAGACAGACAGACAGACAGACAGACGGACAGCGTAGTCTTAGTAATAGGGTCCCGTTTTACCCTTTGGGTACGGAACCCTAAACCATAACCAACCGAAAAACATTCTTATTTTACAGCTAACAATTTATTGGCAAAGCGGTGGTCCCGCCCTAGGCGGACCTGCAGAAGTTCTACCACTACACAAATTGGGCAGGGACTGGAAACGTAGTTGCGTAGTTGCTCTCATAATACTACGGCACTAAGCCCACTTAGTAGCGTAGCACCCGCCTATGAGAGGCCTAAGTCTAGCAGTAGACTGTATGATACTGTACGGTGATAATAATGATACTGAAGACTCACTTTATACTCTCTTATGTTTAAACCTATTACTCTAAGAATTCGTGAAAGTGGTTCTAATTTTCGCTAAATGAATGAAGAAGCGGAACAAACTAAACGCGTGCTTATATTAAGTCAATTAATAATTAGAATAGATGGTGACTATTCACCATCTATTCTACAACGCGCAAAATCCAGTCATAACAGTTATGGCCAAATTAATGATCCATATTTGACTGAATTCTGCGTCTGTTCAAGCTTTAAACATACAATTTTACGGAAGAAAATCGGACAAAGCAAAGGCTACACCCAAGGCGGACAATAAAAAAATACGTTCTACTAGAATAATTACTAGGCAGACTAAACTTTTTCATAAAATATATAGATATGAAAGAGGACTCAGTTAACTCTTCTTTTGAAGCAACTTAATATCTGTGGGAAAACATCGGTAAAACGAAAAACTCATCCGTGAGAAGATATTCCATCGTGACTCTTTTATTATTGTGAACTATTTTAGGGTTGGATTGAGAATCGTTTGGCATGAATAAGGGGGGGGGGTGGAGGGAGTAGGCGAGGGTCCCCCCTTCCTTTCCTCACCATTCTCATTACAAGGTAATGCATAGTTTTTGAGTTATGCCTACTTTTGTTTGGTTGGATTTTGGATTTTTGGTTGGATTTCGAATTGTTTGGCACTAGTATGATATTAAATGTTTACTTATTGTAGAAATACCATTCTAATAACAAAGTCATGAATATTTTACAAGAAAACGATAAAAACGAAATCTTACCTAAAAATATACTAAACCATAAAAACAAAGCGCAAATAAAAGTTACGAGGGTTAAATAATCACTGTTAGGAAATTTTAGTTATATGATTTACCACTACTATATTAATAAGAACACCTCACCAGAAACAAAACTAGGTTAGGTTAGGTTGAAACTGCGACAACACGACGCGCGAGCCGAGTGAGCGACGCGAGCGCGCCGCGGCAGCGGTCGGCGAAGCGCTAAAAAGTCTTTTACACATCCAACAAAACAATAATATTGATCAGCGAAGTGTTACAAAAAAGTGAGGTTATGATTTTACAAAAATAGGCATAACTCTAAAACTATGCATTACCTTGTAATGAAAGTGGTGGAAAAGGGAGGAACCCTCCATTCCCCCCTTACCCCCCCCCCCCCCAACCTCCCTTTTTCATGCCCAACGATTCTAAATGTTTACCAAGTTAGGTTATGATTTTACAAAAAATGGCATTGTAATGAGAGTGGTGGAGAAGGGAAAGGGGGACCCTCTCGTTCCCCCCTCCACCCTCCATTTTTCGTGCCAAACGATTCTCAATTTCAACCCTATTTTATTCCGAAAGACTCAATACTGCTGTTGCTTGGTAGCGAACTGAGTGCGGAAACGTATTACTCGAGCATTTAGTATTACTGAACTTGAAGCCACTCGAGTCGACTCCGCCTGCTTTTTGTAGAGTAGAGTTTTCTGAGCTTATATTAATTATCATCCACGTCTTTTCAGGGTCCCAATAATACTAAAAGGCGCCATCTGCATAATGATCTACGTAACACACGCGCTAACGTTCTGGGTTCCTTTCAACTCCATCTTCTTCTACATGAAGAAGTACCACAATGAAGAAAATCTGATGAAATGGGAGCTGTTCTACAGAGCTATATTCGTCGTCATACTAGCCCTTTTCGCTATTTTATTCCCTAATATTGATAATTGGATTGGATTTGTAAGTATATTTTAACTTTGAGAATTGGCAGTTTTGACACATTCCTTATACGAAATGTCACATTTTTAACTGATTGCCAAAAATTAGCTTTTCAATTTGTTGGTTTTGTTAATCCTCTTAGAAAAAAGAGGTGGTGGTCAATTCGTCTTGATTAAGCTGTATTCCTTTTCTTCTTTTTTTACTTAAACTCCTTAAAATGCTACAAAACCTAACTCAACTATCATATAAATTCGATTCTTCTTTTAAATTTTTAAAAGATGTTATTCATTTAACTTATTATCTGCCTGCCTATATTACTGCTGCTTTTGATTATTTTAAGCTAGCTGTGCACCGCGGCTGTGCCCGTGTTCGAAAGGTACTCGTAAAAAGTAACCTAAGTATGCGTTAATCTAATAGCTACCTGGGTGCCAAATGTTTAACCAACTTCACAAAAAAGGAGGAGGTTCTCAATTCGGCTGTATATTTTTTTATGTTTGTTACCTCAGAACTCCGTCAAATCTTAACCGATTTGAAAAAATATTTTTTGTTTGAGTGATTATGCCTCCCGTTTGGTCCCATTGGGTTCGATTTATCGAGATCTAATAATTATCTCCGGAGATAAGGAGATATAAGCAAATTTGTATACTTTGATGATATCGCAGCATGTGAAGTCGGTTTTTTTCGTTTTTTAGACAATCTTAAATTATATCCCAATCGGTTCAGACGTTTTGCATGATTGAATGGCAACTGTTATCATTATGTTTAATATCATATAGGCTAGTGTTTGACCACTATCTCACCTGTTGGTAAGTGGTGATGCGGTCGAAGATTTCTTAACGATGTTTTTCCTTTACCGTAGGGACACTGTGAAAAGCGCACATATACTTTTCGATAGAAAATCCATTGGTGCACGGCGGGGCTAGAACTCGTTGCCTCTAGCATCAAAGCCGGCCGTTCTCCCGATTACGCCTCCGGGCCCTCATACATACATACACACTCATATGTATATATATTTTTAATTATTTCACGTTTTTCAGATTGGAGCTTTATGCGATTCAAATTTAGGTTTCATTTGGCCTAATTTGATTGGGCTAATGGTTATTTGGGAGAGGCCAGGACTTGGCAAGTTCTATTGGAGGTTATGGCAGCATCTTGCTCTCATTTTCGTCGGTGTCATCCTGCTTGTATGCGGCACTGCCATTAATGGATATGCACTGTGGGAATCAATATAGTCCAATATAATGTATATTTAATAAACATAGTATTTTTCGTTTTAAAATGTCGTGTATTTATTTGTAACATTATTGATGAAATATATGGTTCATTTGCTTGAAATCTAGGTAGAGGAAAGTTTGTGGATTGCAGCCGGTCACATACGTTAATAAGCAAAAGTACCTAATAGGTATACTTACCAAAAAGTGAGTAAAATGATTTAAAACAATATGTCCGCAAGGTATATCTATCTCCTATCTATACTATAAGAATCTTTGTCCTGACATATGACTGACTGACTGACTGACTGACAGACAACGCAAAGCGTAAACCGCTGGTCGTAGAGACTTGACATTTGGTGGGTATATTTTTCTTAGTACGTAAACGTGCACTAAGAAAGGGTTTTCCAAAATTCACTAATTTAGGGGATGAAATTGGGGTTCAAAGTTTGTATGGAGAAACAAGATTAGATAGTATTTTCTATTCGAAACTTTACACTTCAGTAAATAAATAAGTAAATACATGTTTCAGGCTGTTTTTTAATTTCACCCCTAAGAGGGTGAAATGGGGTCACAAAGTCTGAAAATCAATATTGTTTCGGATTGCACTGAAATTTGGCATGCAGATAGTTATTACGACGTTAGTTCCCTCTGAGAAATTATTTTCTAAAATTCTCCCCTTAAGGGGATGAAACGGGTGTTCAAAGTTTGTATAGTCTTTTCTATTCGAAACTTCACACAAGTGCTTCAGTAAATATATAAGAAAAACGTGGTTCAGGCTTTTTCGAAATGCCACCCCTAAAAGGGTGAAGTGGGGTAACAAAGTCTGAAATAAATATTGTTTTCGACTGCGCTGAAATTTGGCATGCAGATAGTTATTTTGACGTAGGTATCCGCTAAGAAATAATTTTTCAAAATTCACTCTTTAAGGGGATGAAACGGGGGTTCAAAGTTTGAACCGATTCGGCTTTAACTTCTTTAATGTCTTTTATGATAGAAAGGTTTTTACAAAATGAATGATTTAAGTAAAAAAAAGAAGTCTTTAACGCGGGCGAAGCCGCGGGGCGCTTCTAGTCTATGTATAAAATCTAAAGTCCTGATTGACTGACTGATATATCAACGCACAGCCCAAACAGCTGGTCCTAGACACATGAAATTTGGTGGGATTTGTTTGGAACTTTTTGAAATTCTTTTCACAACATCTTGAAGTTCTTAGTGTCTCTAATTTTATTGAAATCCGTCGATAAATAACGCTACAGCCAACTTCTCCCCGTTTCCCCCTATTTTCCCCAAAAAAAACGCGGTCAACATTTTTTTTAAATACAAATTTTCGTCGAAATTGGTTGAAAAATTTGACTTGGGGGCGAGAAGAGACAGACAGACGGACAAAAGCATTTTTTGGTCAATCTCAAAATACTCTTCGCTCGCTCGGTCAATAAATATACTAGTTGTTCTGTGAGAACAGTTAGACCTCTAGAGCCCTTATAACTTAGCAATAACAGACACTTTCTCCTTTCCCCAGGCCTATAATGACTTTTAAGCCAAACAGGGGTATAGTTTTAGCGATTACTCGCATGCCCTTGCTCCTAGTAAGTCGAATCTGGTGTCTTTAGGTTCGCCTTGTGAAGGCGGAGAGGACTGTTAGTCTGATCACAGATTATATAATAGTTACTACGTAACATATTTCACTCCACTACAAAAACACAATACCAACGCTTATTTCAGACAATACAAGCAAAAATGTGTCTAAGGCGCTAGACCTAGCGTTGTTATTACTTTTTTCAGCGCGCGATGTACCGGCGCGCGCCCGTTACAGTAAAGGGTTGGACTCAATAAAATAAAAATAAAGTTTATGAACTATTTTTATTTACATCACAAAATAACTTCAAAGTTCCTGACTAAGAGTCTAATTTTAAGTCGGAAGTAAATTTTACGCCGTCTTGTCATTTTAGTATCGTTAGCATAAAAAAAATTAAAAAGTATTATGCTTGTTTTTTGTCAAACCCACAAAATTACTATAAAAAACATAAATTGTTTCTAATATAGAATACGAATTATCTCGTCAATTGAATAATAATACGCGTTGCGCGCGCGTGAGCAGTGACAACCGACTGGCGGATACCAACGCCGGCGCTGGTCAAAAGTTTAGGTATAAAGCGCTGTAGCTATGGGTGAAGTGAGGGAGGCCTGGTCTGATTGCCACTATAAGAAAACGATTTTTACATAGTTCGAAACTTAACAAATAAATTGTACTGAGAAATTACTTTGCAACAAAAATGAAACATTGTACCATGAAGTATGTGTTAATCTTTCGGCACTAGCTAGTCAATAAATTTTTTTTAGGCTTTTCTTCTCCAACGCTTTTGAAGAGTTCATATCCGTTGACCAGAGATCCGCAGCAGAGTAAGAAACATCCAATACTAAGCAGAAACAGATGTTTCCAAAGCCTCCAGTAGAACCTACCCAGACCTGGCCGCTCCCATATCACCAAGAGGCTGATGATGTTTGGCCAAATAAACGTCATGTTGGATAGGCAAAATGCACCGATCTGAAATGAGAATAATTAAGATAATTCAAAACTAAAACAACCGACTTCAATGCCCCGCGAGTCAATTTCAGTAGCAAGTTTGAGATATTTATCGTCCATATCTCTGGAGATACTTATCAGATCTCAATGAAATTACAATGGGACCACCTCGAAAACATACCCTATCGATTAAAAAAAGAATCAATCAAATCGGTTTACAATTGACGGCGTAATAGCGTAACATACATACAAAAAAACATACAGACGAATTGAGAACCTCCTTCTTTTTGGAAGTCGGTTGAAAAATAGGAAATCTACGTTAAGTTGTTTTATATCATTAGCTTTGTCAACAATTCTTCTATACTATCAGGTATTGCTTTTATGTTGGATGTCTTTTATCTTAGATTACAATTTAACATAAGATTAGTTGAAATCACAGAAATAGGAATAATAAGGTAATACCTTATTATTCCTATTTCTGTGGGTGAAATTGTAAGCAAGCACTTTTCTATGCTGTTAGTGCCTCATTTTGCCTTGTTATAAGATACACACTCCCACAACAGAATGTCTACTATAATGCTATAGATAAATAAGGATTTTAGGGTTCCGGACCTCAAAAGGTGAAAAGGAATCCTTATAAGATCACTTTCTTGTCCGTCTGTCTGTCTGTGTGTCCATGAGTCACCACCGATTTTCTCAGAAACGGGTAGACCTAGCAAGTTGAAATTTATACCAAATACTGAGATCTATAGTCCCTATTATGTGTATAAAAATGAAGGTTCTGAGTTAGCACGATAAAAAGATATGGGCAAATTTAGATTATCGCGAAAACTTGTATGTACCAAAATTTATGTATAAAACTTTTTTTATTTTTCGGAATGTTTCCTTTACTTGTGCTGTAAGACCTTGCTTTTAACCAAAATTGACAATTCAAGGTCGACCGGAAGTATCATATAGGTTTTCGGTCAAAAACCTATAGGGTACTACCCGTTGACCTTTTTCTAAATAGCTTTGCCTCACGGCTTCACCCACGTGAAAAAGTTTCTTAAAGCCTAATCCATAACACTGGCTATCCCTGTGCAAAATTTCAGCTGAATCAGTCCAGCTGTTTAACCGTAAAGAAGTCCCAAACAAACAAATAAACAAACAGACTTTCGCATGTCTACGTGGGATCGGTGCAACATCTTATTATGTTATATTTAGCTCTTACGCTTATTAGTGTCATTGTTATTTTCGTATCCGCTGCTTTTAGAGCTATTATCTTTCATTTCAACTTTCTTTGGTCTTGCTTGCCCTTTATAGACCACTATTATATCTAATATTTTTATGTTCATCGTCTTTCTAGTCACGTGGTTCACTCCTTCATAGCATGTCCATACCACGCCTGCAAATTTCTTCTTAACTTTTCTATCACTGTTGTTACTTTCAGGATTTCTGTTATGTACATTTTTATAGATAGATAAAGATAAAAAAACCGGCCTAGTGCGAGTTTGACTTGCGCACCGAGACTTCTGTACAAATTTGTCAGACTCGGTTTAAGGACAAACTTAACTTTGCATTTTCCATTCCTTAGAAAATGTATAGCACCAACCGCAAATACTAACTTTGTTACAGTAATTTTACTGTTTTTTTGTTATTTAACTACATATTTACGGTTCAGTTACACATTACATTTATTCTTATAAGTGTTTCAAAGCTTTGCTACTTGCCAAATTTCATAATTTTAGGCCAACGGGAAGGCCTATAGGTTTCCATTCTCTTGTGAAATCGCAAAATATGCGACAATTTGCTATAAACGGTCATATCTTTTGATCACGTTGACATTAAAGTTTTATTTTTCAAAGACCTCGTAGGACCGATTATTTGATATAAGTTTCAACATTATGCCTTTACACGTTTCTGAGAAAAATGGTCTTGACTGACGACAGACAGACAGACAGACAGACGGACAACAAAGTGATCCTATAACGGTTCTTTTTCCTCTTAAGGCACGGTACCTGAGAAATATGTGATACTTACAAATCCAATCAAATTATCGGCATTGGGGAACACGATAGCCACCAGAGAAACCAGACAAACAAACAAGGTGCGGTAGATATACTCCCACTTCAGCAGAGAGTCATTTTTGTGGAATTTCTTTAGGTAGGAGAAGCTGATGTTGAATGGAACCCAGAAATTCAAGGCGTGTGTCACGTAGATCATCAACACGATGCAGACTTTTAGAATCTTTGGCAATCTGGAAAGTCCAATGAGTAATATAAGAGGAGTTCTCTAGGCTTACCTAGATAAAATATGAGCATGACTAAAATTATCTGCGCCAAATGTATGCCAGGCAAAATTAAAAATAATATGAATTACTTACGTGGTCATTGGAAAGTTGACAGTTATGGGCGATTCGGACTTGTCTAAATATCCAACGTAGCCGAAGAAGGAAACTAGGAAGGTAGCAGATACCACTATACACATACCTACAAATATAAAATATAAAGTTTATTCATATTATAGACTTTTTTTATGAAGTCAGGAAATAAGACAAATACGACACTCGCCTGATGGTAAGCGATGACGTCTTCCTATTACAGATGCAGTGGCATACATATTTCTGGTCAACCAGAATTTTGCATATCACTGGACTACGCCTGTTATCTCGAGACATAAACATGCAGCAGCACTGCATTCGTCCAGGCACACAGATACAAAACATAAAACACCCGTCTTTATGCGTTGGAGTTGAAAAATACTTACCAGTAACCAGAACCAGAGGGAAACGCTTCGGATTCTTCATATTATTCTCGACGGGTACAGCCACTCCTGCACAAGACATGCTAAACACATTCATGCCGAGAAACTCAAACAAGCTGTAGAACTGTGTGTAGGTTACCAAGTTTTCGAACTTTGGGTTGATTTCAAAGGCGTAATATACTGTCGTGGCAATACAGAACACTGAAATTAAAATATTTGAGATTATTGTCACCTAACCTATGAATGGTTTATTGTCACCCATCCGCATTTGTCTTAGAACTTAATAAACGTAATCACTGAGCTAAGGCTGAGCTAAATGGGCGATTACTGGTAGATGCCCAGTTGTTAGTGTAAGGGTGTCCACAACCTGTGTGTATGTCACAGTTTGAAGTTCATACTGATCAACAAACGACGATATAACCATTTCGATAAGGGCGATATAAGGGCGGTTTAACCATTTCATAAATATTATGGCATAGCTAAATACCACAGGCCGCGGTGGTGACGGGCAGCAGCATCACCGGAGCAGGAAGCTACGTCCTGCGATCACAAACTCGCTTGCCCAGCGTGGCGATTATGGCATATACCTCTCAGAACATATGAAAAGTCACGTAAAGCCAAGGAACCCAGTTCCCAGCCACCCTGACCAGGCGGTAGTCACGGCAACAGCAAGGCAGGGGGTGTTAAGAAGCCCTAGGCCACATGAGTGCCCAAGCTACGGTATGCCAACAAAACAAACTGACTCCTGCAATGAACAATAGACGCATGATTCGGCTAGACGCCTGTCTTGCCGAATCAAGCGCTGCTGTAGGAGGAACTGAAACACATATGATGGCACATTACGGTTATGTGAAGTCCGAAGACACGGGGAGAGAGAAGTAACTCTAGAATCTGGCCATCATATGTTCTGCTAGAACTAGAGAGAAGATATATATATATATCTCAAGGCAACATCGGATTTCTGGTTAACAAGTTTATTAGTGACAAGAGTAATCAAGAGTTATCAGTATATGAAACAAAAAAATTTGAAACCATCCAGCCGATGTGCCCTAAAACGGTTTCATTAGAAAGGCAAATAATTTTAAAATGGTTTTAGACTTCTAAAACAACAATGCAAGGCAGATTTTTCCATTCATGAAGTCAATTTTCGACGTTTCCATACAAAAATTTCGGTTATGAAAAAATGAAAAAAAAATGTTTTGCTAAAATGAATCCAGTAGTAGCATAGACATTATTTTCTACGTCTTTCGTACTTTGGTTTTTCGGTCGGTAGTGATCTTTATAAATGAAAAAGTTAAGACTAAAATAAAAAATAAAATTTATCTCACCTATAATAAAATTAGCAATAATTGAAAATGGCGCAAGAATGTTTAGATGCCTAATTAGGCAAATTAGAATGATAGGTATTATCATGGCCACCATGTACACCCTCAGACCGGGGTAACCTAAAAAAAAGAAATTGTTAAAATTATTTGAATTTGCTAAACCGATGTTTCATGAAATAAGCGAAGAAATAAAAATAAAACATGAATCAAATAAAAGTCCAAAGAATAACCACGGAATAACCTTCGTCGTGATTTTCGAACTACCCACCAATTAATGGCTATTTGGTTCGCTAACTTTTCATCGACATTTATTACAAAAATAAATAAATAATCCTGTCATTGGTGGAAGGCATTTAATATTCCGCATGAACCGTAGACAGACGGCATGAATTAATTAAGGGTCATGCGCTATTCGGATTTCAAATTTTCGGCATGTTCTTTGATGTCATGTGTACGGTCTAGTTTGTAAAACGAGACAGGATGATTGGGCTATTTGAATGAGTCAAAGTCTGTTGTTTAGCTTCCTTTCAACACTATCTTTCACTTCCAAATAAGCACAATACCAACTTTTTAACCGACTTCAAAAAAAGGAGGCGGTTACTCAATTCGACCGTATATATGTTTTTTTTTTTTAATATACCTTTGTTTTATTCTAACGCACAAATTTTCTAACAAATCTTAGGGGATTATATTATGTGAAATATCACAGGATGTCATGCGTGTATATCCTGTTTTTTATTTCGTGAAAATTGATTTTTACACCCGTTCACAACACAATTCGGCATTTTATCTTTAACACTTGTGAGTTATTACAGCGTGACAGTCCGCCCGCTTGACACGATAAGGCGTAGTTTCGTTATATGTGTGTGCGTGTAACTGTGTATGTACACGGCAAGGCGTAGTTTTAACCGCCTCAATACGTTGTTCCTCCGGCAGTGACCCTCCGTCTTGTAGTTCTGGAACGGAACTTCGACCGCATCTTCATTTAACATGACGACGTTGTGGTCAAGTACTAGTCCATCTCCGATAACAATCAAAGTAACTAATACCTTCCACTAGTCCATAAACGGAAGTTTCTCTAGTGTCCTCTACGAGCTGTTTGATTGATTTAGCTATAATGATCTGGTAGGTTGCGCACGCGCCGAATAAATCAACGCACAGCAATACATCCATCAGAACCCTGAAATTACCGTGCATCACCTTTAGATCACCATACAAGAAGAAAAATAAATTCATTTTTCTCCCTGCGCACTGAAAAAACTGAGACTTCAAAACTGAGCCGCCATTGTTCCAGAAATTACACACGGCTATACAATTCGCGAATTGCAATTAGCATGATTCGTTTCAAATTCAAATAGTACACAAGTAATATACTTAAATTTTAAATTAAACTAAGCTAAAATTAAGAGATGTCCGTGTAGTATGTCCGTCCGTAAAGTACCATGAACGCGGGCTGCATTCTATTTATTTATGTTTTATTGCATTTATTTTATGTATCATGTTTGTGTTTAAATTAATATTTTTGCGTATTATTACCTACCTATTTGATTTAAATTACTATAAGTTTAGGATCAGTTTTGTGTCAAATCACTTAAAATAGCCAAAGAGTAAGTCCTATTTGTTAACACCTAACACATCAATTGTTGTTCAGCTTAGCTTTATGTTATAGCAGATCATAACTTAACGTTTGTTTGAACATGAGATTCTTTTTTATAAAGCTAAAGCCACAGTAAGTGGCGAATATTAAAGAATTACCTACCGAAAAAACCATGACCATTTTCTGACTCTTGCATTAGGGAAGCAAGAGAAAGCAGCTTCTCCAACCTCTGCGTACGTCATTGATGGCACCCGCGTCCGTTTGTACAGGGTCTGTGCTGACTGAACTAGAATCTGAATACGAGGATCATTAAATTACTCATGAACACAAAGCTTTATGGGCCGATATCAGTCAGGCAGTACGAGAGACAAAAAGTATTATTTTTAACCAACTTCACAAAAATCTTGTCAATTTGCCTGTTTTTTATGTGTTTTACCTCAGAACTCCGTCACTCATTTAAAATTTGTTGGAAGGACTTATTGTCGCTCAGCAAAACAATGTTAGCCCTATATTTACAAAACTTAATATTGATATACGAGTAAGTATAAAAATTCCACTTACATGCAGACAATAGCACATGTAGATGCCGAACAAAAAGTTGAGTGGTATGGCTACACCTACGCCAATCTTCATGTAAGCCACATGTCCGCTGAGGACCCCTGCTCCCAAAGCTCCCTTCACCATGTGGGCTATAGAACCGATGATCCTGGAGAAAGAAAAATAGTAGTGGTAATTAACTTAACTTCATAATTAACTTCATAAGTTGATTCCGCCATCCCCATTCTATAATCGGACAAGCAGTGATACTAAGAGGCGCCACCGCTTCATGGTACCATTTACGCGTACAAAGCGATTTGCTTCTTCTTTCATCATACGTATTGCCAACGAAAGGAATTCCCTGTTTGAGTCTGTGTTTCCGATAAGATACCACTTCGGGGTCTTCAAGTCGTGAGTGAATAGATGGCTTTTGGGTAAGCGCGCTACATAATTGATCGCATCGTCACTTAGCATCAGGGCCCCTAGACAAAATCGAATTTCCTGTTTGCGTTCACGCTAACGCAAGTTGAAAATGTATGGGAATGACATTTTTGTTGCGGAAACATGAATGTCATTCCATATATTTTGAACTTGCGTTAGCGTGAAGGCAAACAGGAAATTGGATTTTGTCTAGGGGCCCAGGTAAGATAATGGTAAGCGCTACCTATTTTCGCATATAAAAATTATCTAACATATTATTATGAGGAGATTCGTATGGATATTGACTGGACTATAAGACTGGTCTCACAAACGTTACCCGAAAAGGATACCCGTGGTACAGAACAAAGTAAATAATTAAAGGGGGGTATATAAAACATGTGTATTTTACCATAGCGCCATCTATGAACGATTGTTTACCTTATTAATCATATTAATTACTAACACCTTTGTGTTAACGTTCACTTAGTTGGTGTTAGAAGTTCGTTAGATATTCGTTAGATGGCGTTCGGGACCCTCCATGTGCAGGACAAAAATACAATAGATAGATAAAGATCTAAGAAGCTACTGCCTAGCCTACTGAGGGTAAAATAACCTTACCATAGGTGACAAATACCTCCAAAATAATTTGTTAGTGTAAAAAAACGTAGTTACCCAGAATACTTAACTCCGTGTCGATACTTTGCATAATCAAAGGCTTCTTCTTCCTCTACAGTCCGTGCCAGCACGGAGTACCTTCCAGGACCTTGGTTTGATGGTCCTAGCTAAAATATAAAAGATAATTGAATATTTCCACAGGTCGTGGGAGAATATTATATAGATGTTGCGCCTGACTTCCTAACAAAAAGAAGCTTACCACCATCAAGGAGAAAATCTGCCTCCGTAGAGTCTGTGCAAAAAGAGAACCGTCGTAGAAATTGAGGACGCGTCAGTCTTTGGTTGTTTTTACTATTTTTGTTGCATGTTGTCATTACTAGTACGACAAAAAAATGTTAATACTGGTAGGTACCTACTTTTATCTTTATCGTGTGCTACTAGGTAAGTACGTTCCTTCCTTCCTTACCTTTGAATGTTAGTGTTGTCGCATTCGTATTTGGCGCCTTTAGAAACGGAAATGAACGAGACGTCAGAACCAGACACAGCGTGTAATGGGCGGAGCTATCGGCGGAAGGCTGTGAGTGAAGATGGACGACGTGCGAGACATTCGTAGAACACTTTGCTCCGGACTGCCTTCGAGTCTACATCTCCGGGTCCGAATATACCGTCAAGACGCCGCCTAGAAATAACGAAAGAGCGGTATTTCTGGGGGCCATCGCGTCGCGTAAATTTTATAAGAATCAAGTGAAACAGTGAATATTATCGTTCCAAATGTATATTAACTGAATTATATGTATATTGTTGATTATAACCTTTTGTCTCTTTTATCAGAAGTGTTCGAACTACGCCTACAGAATGCCACGTGGACGCAAACAAAGATCGAGGAAGCCTTCTACGAGTTCAAGCTCATCGTGCTCAGACTGCAGCACCAGCAGCAGAAGTGAAAGTGACCGTAGGCGCCGCAAAAACAAGCGACGTCGTAAGGGATCACAAAACCGTGAGTCAGAATGTTGTTTTATCGTCAGTGATTCCTGAATTTAACCCACTCGTGGACAGTGTAGATATGTGGATAAATGTAGTTGAGTCGAATGCCCAAGCGTTTGGTTGGTCCGATAACATGATTAAATATCAGGCTCTTCAAAAGTTGCGCAATACTGCTAAAACGTGGTTAGATTCGTTGCAAAAAAATAAAACTAGTTGGACCACGTGGAAGTGGAAGCAATGGCGTGAAACACTATCAGACACTTTTCAAGTCAGACGCAATATGTTTAGCTCGTTAAAAGAATTGGTAGATACAAAGCCTTCACCCAATCAGTCGTTATACGAATTTTATTTTGAACAAAAAGCGAAAATAGATCGTTTACAATTAGGGTTCCGCGATCGGGATATAATATCTATTATTGTAGGATCTATTGGTGATGTCAATATTAGTGTAGCAGCCGAAGCAGGCAATTTCCGTCACTGTGACGATCTATCGTCCTTCCTGCACGGAAGAACACACAACCCTGTTGAGAAAGAAGTCCCTTAAAGAAATTCATTTGCGCACAGACCTTCTTTTCGACCTTCGCAGTCTGGGTCCTTGATCAAAGCAGAAACGGCTGCTAGTACTAGTAATGTTGCTTATACTTCAAATATGAGCCTATCTTGTTACCGCTGTGGAGAACCTGGTCACAAACGGAATACCTGCCATATTAAAGACAGTGTAAAGTGTTCCTCGTGTAACAAGTTAGGACATATGGAGGCAGCTTGCAAATCTAAACAGAAGCCTAAGGCTGAAAGGGACGTCGAGGTAAAAATGATAACTAATACAAAAACGAAGCAAAAGTTTTTTAAGCCGGTTTTGTTAAATGGTGTCAATAGTGAGGCTTTTTTTGATATGGGCAGTGATTGTTCTTTGATAACAACTGCATTAGTGACTCAACTTAACTTACAAACTTTCCCCTTGAATAAACCAGTCAATTTGGTGGGATTTACGAATGATTCATCGGTTGAAGTAACTGAAGCTGTAGCCGTTACACTTCAAGTAGATTCTGTTGAATTATTAATTACGCTGTACACAATTGACAAACTTTCTGGCTGTGACATTCTAATCGGAAGGAATTTTACGGAAGATAGAAGTTTAATGTACGTCCGTGTGGATGATACGTTAACCTGTCAAACAATGCAAACATTAAAAGTGTGTAATGTTAATGCCACTAGTGATGTACATAGTGATCACGAAAAACTTTTAAAAAATATACTGTCAAAGTACCCTCAATCTTTTTCGGAAGATCTATCATCACTGGGTAAAACTTCCTGCGTCGAATTGGACATACAATTGACCACTAATAAACCTATTTATCAACGGCCATATAGAATGTCAGAATCAGCAAAAGCAATTACGCGGGAAATAACCGACGACCTCTTAAAAAACGGAATCATTCGTAATAGCATTTCTGCTTATGCAAGCCCAGCTCTTTTAGTAGACAAAGCGTCTGGGACCAAAAGGTTGTGTGTTGACTATAGACAACTTAATAAAAATAACCATTAAAGAAAAATACCCTATGCCTATGATAGAGGACCTAATTGACAGGCTGCAGGGATGTAAATTCTATACATTTTTAGACTTAAAAAGTGGGTACCATCAAATTTGCATAAAAGCTGAGGATGTGCACAAGACAGCGTTTATTACAAATGATGGGCATTTTGAATATTTGCGAATGCCTTTTGGTGTTTGTAACGGGCCTGCTGTTTTTCAAAGACCTATGAACACGGTCTTAGGTAATCTACGTTTTGGTAGAGTTATATGCTACATGGACGATTTACTGATCGCCACGAATAGTATAGAAGAAAACATAATTTGCTTAGAATTGGTGTTAGACGTATTAGTAAAAAATGGTCTGACAATAAATCTAGAAAAATGTTCATTTTTTAAAGATTGCGTAACATTCTTAGGCTATGATATTTCTGTACAGGGTGTTCGCCCTAGTGCTCGTAAACTCGAGGCTATCGAAAAGTATCCTACTCCGAAGACTGTCCATCAATTAAGACAGTTTTGGGACTTATAAATTATTTTCGTAAATTTATTCGCAACTGTGCACTTCATTGCAAACCCTTGACAAATTTACTAAAAAAAGATGCAGCGTGGCAATGGGGTCCTCTTCAAGATGAGGCTGTAAACACGGTAAAAGATTTATTGATTAATAATGCAGTGTTAAATGTATTCGACCCAAAATTACCCATTAACTTATATACTGATGCGAGTCGCGATGGAATAGGATGTATTCTAATGCAGTCTACAGATGATGGGGAAAAACCAGTTCATTTTTATAGCCGGCAAACTAGCAATGACGAAAAGAAATATCATTCATTTGAACTAGAGCTAATGGCCATTGTGGCGGGGCTACTTAAGTTTCGACATTACCTAATAGGAATTGATTTTAAAATCACCACCGACTGTAATGCTGTGCGTCATGCTTTGAGTAAAAAAGAAATAATACCGCGAATTAGTAGGTGGGTATTATACGCGCAAGATTTTTCGTTCGAAATTGTTCATAGAGCTGGGTCACAAATGCAACACGTGGACGCGCTAAGCAGAAACCCTGTTAGCGACGTCGATAATTTGTCTGAAGTAGCGGAGAACGTGAACACGATAACCATAACCGAAGGCGACTGGTTGCTGTCAGTTCAATTACAGGATCCCAATATTTGTAGCATTCGAGACATAATACTGTCAGGTGAGGCCGAATCGAATAAACAGATATTTAAAGAATATGAAGTATTAGGTAACAAAGTTTATCGTAGAACAGAATTTGGTAGACGTTGGCTAGTACCAAAACAATGTGTTTGGTATGTGATTCGCGCTAATCACGATGATGTAGGACATTTTGCGGTTGACAAAACTGTAGAGAGGATTAGATCTAAGTACTGGTTTCCACATTTAAAGAGATCTGTCACGAAGTACATTAAAAACTGTTTAAATTGTATTTATTATAAAAATATTCACGGAAAAAAACCAGGTAAATTATATCCAATTCCAAAACACGCGAGACCTTTCCATACACTTCACGTCGACCACCTTGGTCCATTTGTTAAAACTTCACAAGGCAACTGTTACTTACTGGTACTTGTAGATTCATTTACAAAATTCGTTTTTATTGCCGCCGTTAAAAATACTAAAAGTAGCGCTGTTATAAACGAGATAAATAAGATATTCAAAGTGTTTGGGAATCCGAAACGCTTAGTATGTGACGCTGGTAGCGCATTTACGTCAAAATCATTTACTAACTATTGCAAAGACAGAAATATTAGGGCTCACATTATTGCCACAGCCGTTCCACGTTCAAACGGTCAGGTGGAGAGGTATAACCAAACTATTTTAGAAGCATTGCGTAGTATGGGTGCTGATACTGAAAATAATAAATGGGACCAACACATCACTAACATACAACAAGGCATAAATAGCACAATCAATAAAACTACATCTGCTGTCCCAAGTGAGGTATTTTTTGGCTATAGAATTCGAATGAATAATTATATGGTCACTGATGATAATAGCACTGAACATTTTGTTGATGTCACTGCGTTGAGAAACACGGTCGATGCGAACATTAAAAAGGACGCTGAAAAGCAAAAAGCTTCGTTCGACGCGAAAAGGAAGGATGCACCTAACTATTATGTTGGAGATCTTGTGGTGTTGAAAATTCCGAGTCACTCGAACGACGGTCAAAGTCGGAAATTGCTGCCACTTTACAAAGGCCCTTTTCAGGTCTTAAAAGTTTTAGGTCACGATCGATACCAAGTGGCCGACATGAGGGGAGCGGAAAGATCTTCGAAACGATACGATGGCACTGCTTGCGTGGAGAATATGAAACCATGGATCCACGTGGCAGACTAACTCCGGATGTTGTCAGCGATGTATGTATTATGTACTATTTTAATTGTAATCAATAATACATTTAAAAAAATGAAACTTCTAGTATTAATTACCTTACAAAGTATCTTGATTAATAAAAGTTATACTTTTGCATGAAATAAATAAATATGGGTCTAATGTAATCGCTTCAACATGATGGAAAGTATTAGAGGAATTGGTTCACCAAGCTGCAACAGGTATCCATACCGTGAACGCTGTTGTGGCAGTGGTGATACACGGCTACTGATCCTGTATGAACATCAGTAGTCCAAACCACACATGAACGAACCAAAGCCTCATGTACAGCCCCATGTTGTTATACACCTAAAAGGAAAATTTCATGTTCTGTGCCTAATTAGAGTTCATGTTTTCAGCTCTTCATCAGACCACTACGCAGTTCGAGGACGAACGCGTCAGCAGGACGGCCGGATGTTGTCGCATTCGTATTTGGCGCCTTTAGAAACGGAAATGAACGAGACGTCAGAACCAGACACAGCGTGTAATGGGCGGAGCTATCGGCGGAAGGCTGTGAGTGAAGATGGACGACGTGCGAGACATTCGTAGAACACTTTGCTCCGGACTGCCTTCGAGTCTACATCTCCGGGTCCGAATATACCGTCAAGACGCCGCCTAGAAATAACGAAAGAGCGGTATTTCTGGGGGCCATCGCGTCGCGTAAATTTTATAAGAATCAAGTGAAACAGTGAATATTATCGTTCCAAATGTATATTAACTGAATTATATGTATATTGTTGATTATAACCTTTTGTCTCTTTTATTAGTTCATGGTAAAGCCACTGTTCTCTTTTTGGACAGATTATTAACCTTATATTTTTTATTTATTATTATATATTATATTATTATATATATTAACCTTATAGTGTACCGGTAGCAACACACACCCCTTGCAAATCAGAGTACATATTCTAGGCCTAGCGAGTTCACCATTTTCGACCACATTATTGCTTACCACCAGGCGAGATAGTGGTTAAACGCCTATACGATATATTTTTTTATGGTACAAGATAACAGGAATTGCACGACGCTTGCTGATCGTAAGTGATGACGTCTACCTATGCAGATACAGCGGCATGCAAAATTCTGGATAGCCAGAATGTTGCATGTCACTGTACCGCGCCTGTTACCTTAAGACATTAATGGCCGTTTGCACTAAACTTAAGAATCGCCTTAGCTTGTCAAAATATCACAAAATAAACAAATCTGGCTACCAAAATCTTTAAATATAGATAAATATAGGATCATTAGCCTATCTGTAAGATATATATATTAAGTTTCTTGATTGGTTCTTCCCGAGATAGCTTACAGAATAGCCTAGCTGCTAGGCTATTCTGTAAGCTATCTCGACAACGGAATCCGCGGTGAGATTCGAATTTCGTACTTTGAAATTCAATTGTATCACGTTCGCAATACGGTTGAATTTCGTAGTACAAAATTCAAATCTCACCGCGGATTCCGTTGTCGAGATAGCTTACAGAATAGCCTAGCTGGAATGGAATGACTCTCGACTCCCGACCCGACTCCCGAGAGCTGTGCTTCCGGAACACCGTATGGTTATGGCGGCAGATTTTTTTGCTTGATAGTGGTAAGCTACTTTTTGGTAGCAAGTGAGGCAGAACATCGATTTAATGATGTTACTACCTGTATTTGAACACCCATGATTCATTAATGCACATAGAAACTTGAGAAAATTAATTGGTATATAGCTAGGATAATAACCAGCGACCGTCGGGTTAGAAGTAAAGGTAAGTAACTATCCTTTACGCCAACGGGCCGCCCAATATTATGTATCAATTTCACCCGTGCGAAGCCGGGCGGGCTGTTAGTCTATATCTATACTATATTATAAAGAGAGAACATTTGTATTTTTGTATTTTTGTATGTTTGTAATGAGTAAGCTCAAAAACTACTGAACCGATTTAAAAAATTCTTTCACTAATACATAGAATGGACTTTCGGAATGAAAATATGCTATATATTATCCCGTTTAAATCAAAGGTACATTCGTGGAGACCTAATTTGCAACCTAAGTCGGCAAATAAACGGTCGAAAAAACACGTTTCTTACGAACGCTGCTTAATTGAAAATAGATAGAAGAATATTTTCTATGCAAGAGTTGTACAACTTAATAAGACCTACAAAAAAGTCCGCGACAGCATATGTCTATCTCTTAAGGTTGACTCACAGTCTCCATTTTAATCTTAAAATTTTTGTTAAAAAATATTACATAACTTCCAAGGCTATTTTCAAGTATATAGTATTAATCCTTATCCAAATAATTACGTTAATTAGCTTGGCCACATATTATAGATTAAAATTGTCCTTTACAGTATATAATTCAAATGAAAACTCTAGAAGATATCACGAATTTCACAAACACGCATCGCAAAATTAATAAAATATTTGCAGTGAAACCACAGATTATGTCATAGTTACTACGAAAATATTATTATAAGCTTAGCTATGCTGTAGATCTCCACCGATCACAATCAATTTGAAGTCAATATAGTATAATAATATGATCTATTGTATAAAATAATATTCATCTATATATATAATAATATAATATAATATTTTAAACCACCCCGACTGATCTATGTATAATAGCTTTTTCCAATGACTCTAAACACGACATTTAAAATCTGAGCTGTAAGTTGGTGATGATTTGAGTATTCTGTAGAGTCCAGGAGGCATCCATGTTCTTACAATATCGTTGAAGAAGAAGATTTTCGAATTGATCAGACCTATGAAAGTTCATTTCATAGCGCAATTAACTAGAAAAAAGCTCATAATTTTATAACGATTGAACGAATTTTCATGAATCAAAGTTAAGAAAACTCTCGATGAAGACATCTATCAAACAAAAAAAAACTATCAATAATAAAAACAAAATCGGTTCATCCGGTTAGGTGCTAAGATGCTACAGACAGACACACAGATACACACGTTAAACGTATATTACCCCTACATTTTGCGTCGGGGAACGCCGTAAGGTTAAGGCGGCAGATGTACTCCTTGGTGGTAAGCTACTTTTTGGTAGATTTAATGATTCCACTACCACTGTACGAAAACTCATGATTCATGAATGCACATAAAACTTTCATTGATAGGTATATAGCTAGGATTAGAACCAACGACCGTCGGGTCAGAATCAGGGTAACTATCCTTTACGCTAAAGGGCCGTCCAATACTACTACGTAAGTATTATAAAACAAATTCCATCACTGCGTCTGTCTGTCTGTTCGCAATAATCTCAATAGCTACTGAACGGATTATCATGCGGTTTTCACCAATAGCCAGAGTGTTTATGAGGAAGGTTTAGGTGCATAATTCGTTAAGGTTTTGTGTAAATTGGATGAAATATGACGATGGTTGTTAAATATGTTCATATTTTATATTCGATGCAACAAACTGATGCAAATTTTGTAGGCATATATGTTGTACCCGTGCGAAGCCGGGGCGGGCTGCTAGTATATAATACTATAATAGTTCTTAAGTGGAGACCGCGTATCGGCAAGCGTAGCGTAGGACGTCCTCGGACTAGGTGGAGCGATGATCTTCGCAAGGTGGCAAGAGCTGGATGAGAATTGCTGAGGATCGCGCTCAACACTCCAACAGTGGACTGTGAATAGGCTGATGATGATGATGATGAATATAATTTATAATAATAATTTTACTACGTACAGATTTATTTTCCTTCTCTTTTGGACCCATGACTGTCGTATACAATGTGATGGAATGAGATGAGTACTTGTAGGTAGAAATTTACATGATAAGAATCTAATTTTTCAAAGGGTTCACGGTCGTGCAAAACAACAAGCAGATGTTAATTGAGTGCTATGTTCTTTCTAGCAAAGGTACTTCATCAACCGACTAAGCAAAAGGAGGAGGTAGGTACCAACTCAATTCGTGTGAAAGTTGCTTGTTTTTATAAACCGACCTCAAAAACGGAAGTTCTGTATTCGAACGGTATACGAGTATGTAGCCTGTCCAAAACAGATTAGAAATTAAATAAAATGGGATTAAAATATGTAGGATGTGTCACTTCACTAAATTTGATTCACATCACCACGGAGAATAGACTCTACTCTGTAATTGAAAATGTCACTTGGATGTCAAATCTGTAATTTTATTGGATTGGCGCGAACGTGAAAAAGTGTGTGGCTAGGATGATGGATTGTAAGGTGTGTGGGCTCTCAATGTATGTTTTCCTAAAACGTGTGTTTATTACATATAACAGGGTATCACTTGACCATTATCTTACCTGATGTTAAGTGATGATGCGGTCGAGAATGGAGCGCGCTTAACCAAAAGATACTTATTCACTCGCGATTTTTCCGCAATTAAATGTGTAATAGATGTGGATTATTAACCGTAAGTGCCGGAAAATAGCACACAAATTTCAATTGCCTTCGGTAAAGTTCAAATTTTTACTGAGTGCACAGAACAGATGATAATACTACGTGCTGAGGGTATGACTAGGACTAGACTATGAATTAAACTTGATTTGAATGTGACTTTGACTCGACTATACGTAGATTGCGGCGCCCCCATTACCTAATTTTCAATTATTTTTGGACAGTATGTTTGTATGTCTATGATAGAAGGAAGTAATTTAATAATTTATATAGAAATGGTACCAATCTGGAAGTTATCTTACCTTTACTGAACTTTTTTTGAAGTCAAAATGTTCAGAACTAACAATCATATTTTTTTGTACCAACTAGCACAGAATGCAACTAGCTGTTCCGCGGTTTTACCCACGTAGACATCGTCCTCGTGTGTATATATTGGCCGGGATAAATAGTACCCTATGTTCTAGTGTATCCAGGGTCTACGCTTCCTAAAACCAAAAAGCTCAATCGGTTGTGTAACTGAGACTCCGCTGTCCGTCTGTCTGTCTGTCTGTCTGTCTGTCTGTCCGTCTGTCACCAGGCTGTATCTCATGAACCGTGATAGTTAGACGGTTGAAATTTTCATAGATGATGTATTTCTGTTGCTGCTACTATAACAACAAATATTAAAAACAGAACAAAGGTAAAAATTAAAGGGGGTGCTCAGACAAAAATGTGTTTTTACGGTTCCGTACCCAAAGGGTAAAACGGGACCCTATTACTAAGACTCCGCTGTCCGTCTGTCTGACTGTCCGTCTGTCCGTCTGTCACCAGGCTGTATCTCATGAACCGTGATAGTTAGTTGAAATTTTCACAGATGGTGTATTTCTGTTGCCGCTATAACAACAAATACTAAAAACAAAATAAAGTTTAAAATTATAGGGGGTCCCCATACAAGAAACGTTTTTATCGGCATTTCAATATAACGCCATCTATGAACGCTTAGGTAAACGTTCATAGATGGCGTTATATTGAAATGCCGATCCCTAACACCTTTGTGTTAACTTTCACTTAGATATCGTGCGTTAGACGTTAGATGACGTTATAAGAAATAAGCACGAAGCTTACAACTCTGTTTTGATAAAATGTTTATTAATTATATTTTTTTGTAGGCGAAAAATGATAGTGGTATTTTTTGCTCGATCTTATAAAATACTGTAGTGTGGTACGGAACCCTACGAGTGCGAGTCCGACTTACACTTGGGCAGTTTATTTACTATAGCGCCATCTATGAAGGATTGTTTACCTCAGTGTTTTTCAACCTTTTTCATGACGCTACCTATGTAAAAAAAATTCGCGACCCCCTACTTGCACTGTTTATAATTGTATTTTGTTTAGTTTGACCCCACGGAGGGTCGCGAACTACACTTTGAAAAACACTGGTTTACCTTATTACCTACAAAACCTTTATGTTAACATTGTTAACATTCACTTAGTTGGTGTTAGAAGTTCGTTATATATTTGCTAAATGGCGTTGTAGTAAATAAGCATGTTTAGTATTGACACGGTTTTTATATACATCGATGTTAAAACTATGTACGTAATTTTTCTGGCAAAATTTGTTCAATCGGAACCCTACGTGTCTGACTCGCACTTGGCCAGTTTATTTAGGTTCAAGAAGTAACAAACATAAACACAAACTTTCGGCTTTTTTAATATTGTTAGGATGAAATAGAGAACGATCTCCTTTTCGATGTCGGTTAAAAATGTATTTCATTAAAGCAAACTCCATGCAAACTCCATCACTGCACGTTGCCTTATCAAAACAGATTGGAAAGAAAAGATTATCATTTTCTAAATACCGTGAAGATTAATCAGTGCTAAACGAAAATGAAAAACAATACACTTAGTGTGTGAAAAATAGTTCAACAAATTGATTATATACACTTTAGAAAATAAATGAGCTGTTTTTATAGACTCAGATTAAAGAGCTGGGGCTGGTGTTTATCAATAAAAATGTGGTAATTTTGTGTATGCAATGGTTAAAATATATTGCGTCGTGTACATTGCGCTTTTTGTTTTTACCACAGTTAAAGCTGATGTTGATGTAAGTATTGTCTTTTGATAGATTGAACATAACGTTAAGTGGAAATAAGAAAATGCTATAATAATCCGTTTCAATGTAATAGAAACCAACCAAATGCGAAATGGACTCGCGCGCCGAGGGTTCCATACAAACTTGTAAACATTGAATGAGTGATTCATATTTAGCAATCAAATCTTACTTTATTGACCGTCTTCAAAAAAAGGAAGAGGTTCTCAATTCGTCGGAATCTTTGTTTTTTTACAATGACAACACTCAAAATTATCCAGCGATAAATTAAAAGAGAGAAGCCCCGTTTCACACTAATATATCCTGTGTCGTGGAATTTACTCTTGTCCTGTTATTTATAATATATTTATAGCAGTTCAATGACTTTGAAGTGTAACAGCAAGTATGCTCGATAAAGATATAAGTACAAAATAAGTTCTATTAAATATAATAAAGGTAATTATCAATTACTTAATTTATCCTATCAGAATAATCCTTTAATCCGGCACTTTATTTAAAAAAAGGGATTTCTTTATATTTGGGGTATGAAGCCAAAAGCTTAAATTTAGCATATTTTTAATTATATATTTAATATTAAATTGAAAATTAATAAAAACGGTTAAAGTATTTATTAAAGGAACAAATTATTAAAAACATAAAATAAATAAATGAAAATATAGTTATAATACGATATTTTTCAACATAAAACCTCAATTTTTACTCTCAAAAATCCTTAATTAAATTATTTTGGGCTTTTATTACAACTTATTTTCGTAATATGAGTTAATTCTGTAAAAAAGAGATTACCAGAGTGTATTTCAGAAGAAATAATTTGAATATTGAAATCCTTTCTATTTCGTTAATAATGTATTTATACCTAAACCTCTTGTCGTAGCCGCATGAAATTTTGGCAAACAAGCAGGTCAATAAAACAGACAAGTTTTAAAATCGGTTGTAACTTTTTTATTCTGTGTTTTTTTTTTGGAGAAAAGCCTGCCCACATTAAAAGTTCAGTCAAAATCAAAGTTCAAATATCGTCTAGATAAAAAATGAACGAGTCGGACTCGCGCACGAAGGGTTCCGTACCAATATCTATAAAAACGGCAAAAAAAACATGTCCGTTGTATGGGAGCCCTACTTAAATTCATTTTATTACAAGCTTTTATTTAACTTGCAATGTATGTATGTATGTATGTCACTATGTAGGTAAAAGGTTCGGGTGGAATCTAGAAAGCTAAAGTATACCCACTTCCCGATGTCCGATTGGACTCAAATTTGGTGAACTTATGAATCTTCGGTGACAACAATGATATGGTACCATGGAGCTGGTCTGATGGTGGAGACGGAAGGTGGTCATGGCATCTCTGTGATAAAACAACATAAACCCACCGAGTTTCGGCTCGATTGATTGGCCACGGCATCTGTGCAATAAAACAACATAAACCCACCGAGATTGGGCTCGATTGATTCGTCATAAGGAGAACTTTACACCTAGATACGAGTAATATCTAGGGTCTGATGATGAAGCTAGAAGCGGGTCACGGCATTTTTAATAAGAAGACGGTATTTATTTAACTAGTAGGTACCTATTATTTATATTTATGCAAATTGCACAGTTAACTAACTTACGTAGTTAGTTACGCAAATAATATCACCTAAATACTACAAAGTTTCTATAATTAAACCAGAAATAACCAAAATTTCAAGTAGCAAATTGCAAACTTATAGGCAGTGTTTCGAAGCGCATCCGGACAGCATGATGACGCTCGCGCGAATACGCGCGTCGCGCGGCTAGTGGTGTGCGGAATCGATTATCATGATGATCATTTGCAATCGATTTTCATTTCGATACAATCGATTATTGGGAGTAAGCCATTTAAGTTATGGTAACCCTACATGCAAAGGGAATCCCCGTTTCTAGTAATAAGTGTAGTGATGGGTAGTATGCTCTATTGTAGGGGAAATGTATTTGTTTGATTTTATTTATTTATTTTTTTTTCTTTTAATATCTAGTAGTTTCATTTTAAATAAATATGTGATTTAATTCAGTTTTGTTTCATTTTTATAATCTGGAGGTAAGACAATTTGTAACAATTTTTATTTCGAACTAATAATCGATTATCTTGGTTCGCATAATCGATTAATCGATTAGATAAATAATCGAATCGGCACACCATTACGCGCGGCTATGGCTCGCTGCGTGATGTTAAGTTACTTACGTTACTCCCCCCGCTACCCGAGCGGGCAGAGCGACCGTTGCCTAACAACCGCCTCGCGCCCCACCCACCCCACGCCGCCACCGGCGCGCTCGCACCGCCTTTTTATTGCACGGAATAAATCCTAACTAATTATTATTATTTAGGTACTTTTCGAAGGTAGTTTTGCGAATGTAGCGTCACCACAATAATTTCATCAACATTTTCACGAAACATCTATAATATTATAGGTAATACCTTTAAACGAGAAAACCTTGTTTATATATGTATATAATCGGGATCTCGGAAACGGCTCCAACGATGGTTTCGGAGGCAATAAATCGATCTATTTTTTTTTTAGAAAACGTCATTTTATCCGTGTTTTTAGGTATTGAAAAACTGCTTCAATATCATTAGAATACAAAGGGTAATTTCGGCATATTTAAAGACATTGTGATAGCTCGGTGGAAGATCGATAGGATCGAGGTCCCTGGTTCGAGTCCAGATAAGGTGACTAATTTTCCTTTTTTTTTCAAGTTCTTTTCTTTCTTTTGTGAGTAAAACTACTAGCCAAAAAAAATCCCTGGTTCGAGTCTTCTCATCTCAATCGGATACAGTCGAATTCGAAAGCTCCCGATTTTTTACGGATCGAATTATTTTCCGAAGGAGCAGCAAAATGCGAATCTCAACTTCAATCGAAATCTGTCGGAAACCAACTTCGGCAATCTTCGACATTTTCCGATTTTAAAACCACAAATTATAGAGCATGACTTTTACAGAGGGTGCTGGATGATGGTAGAAATGGTAGATTTTTTTACGTACGTAAATGTAAAACAGTATCATTTTAAACAAATGTAACAAGCGACTTATTTTGGAACTTTTTATTTGTTTTATTTAAAAAATAAAGTTTAATGAGCTTTAATTATGTTTCTACATATATTGGCGACTTATTTTGCGTGCTTTGCATCTACAAAGTAATTATTGATTGACAGTCTTGCATTAGTTATCTGTCTATGTATTGTTTAGCTATACACATTATAGTAATCTGTCTGCTCTGTGGTATTGTTAGAAAAATTAAAAGTTTTGACTTTTGTTTAGATTCCGAAAAGTTTAGTTTTTCTCATGGGTTTTTCTTAATCTTAAAGTTAAGCCTCTGTGAAAAAAATCAAAATCGAATACCTACACACGATAACACAATGAACAAGGTGAGTAAAAAGTCCTACGTAAACATTGTTTTTATGTATTTGCATCTTTCACATTCATATTTATCTTTTCGATGTGTTTGCTATTTATTGTTATACAAATACATACCAAGCGTACAGTGGTTGTAAATTATAACAGCTCAATAGACCACTATATCACTGGTGCTAAGCGATGTTGTGCTCGAGAAATGGTGAACATTCTAGGCCTAGAATTGTCTGACTCTCAAGGGCTGTACTGCCAGAAAACCGAGACTATTTGGTAGTGGTAAGCCAATTTTTAGTAGCAAGTTATTCATAACATCGATTTTAATGCACATAACCACCTATGGAAAACTTGGTCTACTCATACTTGTCTTTCTTCTACAACTACATAAGTACGCACATCATTGATCTTGAACAATTTACTAAACAAACTGTTCTTTCAATGTAATTTCTGGGTAATACATTGAGTGTTTGGTGTATGTTTAGTGTTGTAGTGAGACTATATTATTATAGTCTCAATGTTACAGTATTATGACTAATTAGTGGCTCCCTATCAATGATTTTAGCTAATTTATAAATTAAGTATAATATATTTTGGTATTTGTTTTAGAGAAAAGAATTGCAAGCCACCCTGGTAAAACAAGCAGAAATATAAAAATCTAAGGACTGGCATTACTGAATTGTTATAGGCAATTTAAACGACGATGTTAGATATTGTTTTTACCCTAAGAAGCATGCCATAGAGAAGAAGACAGACAGTTTCTGAAGACTACAGGTGAGGTACCAAAATTCTATAATACATAAACTGATTCAGCACTGATGGATAAAACAAAGCAGGGTTGTAGAGGACCTCACTGCGTATCTATTTAACCCCCCCTAATCCCCCTAAATTTAACATAATGTTCTACTATTTTGGATAATTTGTGAGATATGATATTTTCGTAAATATTTTTGCCTACTGCTGGTTTGGCCCACAATTTTTTTTTCTGCTGAAACATTAAGCAGGAAAAAATAGATTTTATATAAAATAAAACTGAATAGTGCTAAACATTTTACGTCACTTTAACATGTTTCGTTTTGAAAATATGCGAATTACAAAATGGGTGTAAAATGACCATTAGTGGTAGGGCTCAGCCATGGCTCGAACCACTCAACGGTAAAAAGACATGTCGCTATTTCGTGCACCAAGTTCCGGCATGATGTTCGTTTGATCCATCTGTACTGAATCATCATCATGTATATGATTTATAATTAGAGTCCTTATGCTTAGGGCTCATTGTAAAATAAGTACTTTGGTTTCTGCTATACAGAGCTGGGACATTGGTTTTTCATTATAATCATCACCACCCCTGTATGCTTTTCAGACTCCATTCATTACATTTATTGTGAATTACTGCACAGGCACTCACAAAAAATTATTATGAAATATTATAGTGTTTAACATTATGTATATATTGTTTCAGATGCATTACCAAGGAGCTAGCTGCACGATGTTCCAATCATGCTGTCCCTTTCCTGGCTAAAACATGTGTCGTGGGTGCTGCCGGGATAGTCTGCTAATACATTGCATAGTATAGCAAGTTGCAGTCTCAAACCGAACGAAAATTTAGTATAATTTGATTTATGATGAGTAAGATTCTTCGCTCTGTTGTAGCCTTTATTTGTACTGTATTGTAAATCTCTAAGGAACACATTGAATACACTATGTTATATATCCTGTCTATGGAGTCTAGTTTTAAGTTATTTCTAGTTTTTCAGAACATTAATTATTTAATATTGTTAACAAGAATTCTGAACATAGAATAAATAAGTTTACATAAGCATTATGATATACTATATGATGTTATTACAACAATCAACTTTTGATATGTTGGAAAAATTATTTTAAGAAAAGACTGAGCCAGTTCCCATTCTAAGCTTGCTTGGTTTCTAGTGCTTACCATCTTCGACCGCATCATCACTTACCAACAGGTGAGATAGTGGTCAAACGCTAGCCTATAAGATATATAAAAAAAAACTGAGCAAAGCCTCTGAAATAAATACAATAATTCATCTCTGTGTTAAGTTAAAGAAAATTTAGAACTTATTATCACTTGCACATTTAGAGAGTGCCTATTATTATTTTTTAATACTTGATATCCAGTTGATTACAATTGTAATTTTTGTAACTTTAAGTATAAGAATAAAAGTACTAAATGAATACAAACTTTTCTATTATTTGCCACCCTTCACAATTTTGTGTAAGTAGGTATGTACCTACTTACTAATAAAAATACTTAGGTACGTATAAACTTATAAAATGGGATAGTTATAGTTATATTGCAATCCTATTAATATTATAAATGCAAAATAACAAGAAAATAATAACAATTTTAAGAAATCCAGATTTTAAATGAGTTTGTATGCTTCTAACATCGCGGAAAATATCGTTTGCGCAATGCAGGATATATGATGAACTGTGAAACCTACGTCAGCGCCATCTCTTGATAGGTATAGTAAATAGATAGGTCCTAACCTTAAAACACATGAGCAAATAAAACGAATTAATCTCTTGTTTCAATTTGCCAACGCCATCTAACGAACGCTATTATCAACACAAAGTTGTTGTTCCGTTGTTGATCTCAGAGTAACTATTATATAGAGTCACTAGAGTTATTTAAACATGTGTTTTAAGTGTGACGTTCGACGTCTAGATGAAAGCTGAATGGCTTTCCTTTGTATTTTTTTGTAAATTCAAAGTAATAAGTTATGTTTCTGTTATATCTATAATATTTTTTATTGAATATGATCTATTTAATGTAATTTGACCAGTGTAAGTGCAAATTTTTAATTTGCCCATATACTGAATAAATGCTTTGACTTTGACTTTGAGAGTAGTAATAGCATTGAGGTAAAACCATAGACGTATTAAAAATGATGGTGCACTTCAGATGTTTTGTCAAGTTCAATTTAATCCGTATGCTTTAACGATAAGGTTGTAATTGCTTTGTAGAACAAAACGGCCCAATTGAGAGACACCAGGGTGGGAGTGTGTCCTTCTCTAACAACCTGATAGTCCTTTATATGTTCTATACTATATGTAAGTTGTCCATACAAAAGAAAGACACAAACTCCGTTCAAGGTCGTTCTCATGAGGGCCGGTGTACGCGATCGAGTTTAATATGTAGCAGGTCTGTGGGTAAAACAAAGAGTTGTCATCCCGAGCAAATAAATTTTGTCGAACGGTTATCATTCACGCGGGGGCACGGGGGAGTAGTTGCCGCCTCCAGTTGTGACAAATTATAGATTAAACACATATCGCCTTACCGTCCTTTCCGACAACGTCCAATGTATTTTTGTTAAGAGAAAAGGATAGAATACGATATTATATAAAATGGCACCAATCCGTAAGTACTTAATACAAATAATAAAGATTTTTCCAAATTGGTTAATAAATTACAGAGTTATGCGGTAACGTAACACACATTCAAAAAACACAGTCGAATTGAGAACCTCCTTCTTTTTATGTCGGTTTCATAGAATAGTATGAATAAAAAAAATAAACAAAACTAAATTAAAATCCGGTCCAGTCACTTGGGTTGGGAGCTAAGATACCACAGACATAATTATACAGTATACACACACATGTCAAACTATTTTCTTCAAAAGTTAAAAATAGGCAATTTCATTTCGCTATAATGACACATCTGTTTACATAATCTACGAACATGGCGCCAGCAAACATGGCGCCGCGTCGTGAAGTGTCATTACGAATTAACAAAATAACGTTTTATGTATGCGGGTTTTAATTCGAAAATCTGAACTTAGTTAATTGTGAAAAGTGACTCCGTCGTCTTAGTTTGTTTTCCTGACTGGTTTTTGCAGTATCTGAGGACACACGATGGCATTCCGGATACGCAATTTTAAACATAAGTGCGTGCTGTTGTTTCGAGTGCCATGCTACGTGTGAGCGAGAATATGCCAGCCAGCTTACTTGCGGTATTCGACAACGCCAGTTCGAGATGTTCCGTCTAGTAGTATATGTCTATGAGTAATAGTTACTCAGAGGTTGTTAGCACGCAGATGACACCTTGACCAGATGGCGCTATACAAAATACACGTTTTTTGTATGGGGACCCCCTTTAATTTTTAACTTTATTTTGTTTTTACTATTTGTTGTTATAGCGGCAACAGAAATACATATTCTGTGAAAATTTCAACTGTCTCACTATTATGGTTCATGAGATACAGCCTGGTGACAGACGGACAGACAGACAGACAGACAGACAGACAGACGGACAGCGTAGTCTTAGTAATAGGGTCCCGTTTTACCCTTTGGGTACGGAACCCTAAAAATGACGTCTTATTTTTTTTCGGAAAATAATAAGCCTAAATAAAATTAAAAAATTGTAGTTTACAGTAAAAAAAAAAAATGTAGTTTTCCCTGAAAGACCTATTCATTGTACATACTCCCATAAAAAAACTAGCGCTCTGGTCTTTATACTTTGGGAGAAAATTGAAATAAATTGCAACATTTCGGCGACCAACTCGAAAACAAGTAAAACGCAATTTTATCGAAAACTATAGATTTTCGCGGAACATACATGGGGGTTCTTTGGGTAGCCCTTGGAGTCCTGCGTCGACGGTTTTCGTTTGGACCATATGAAACCCGACACCCTGTATACATAGTTACATAAAGAAGATAGTTTAAAAACTAAAACAACCGACTTCCATGCCCCTCGAGTCAGTTTCAGTATTAAGTTTGAGACGTTTATCGTCTTATCTCTAGAGATACTTATCAGATCTCGATAAAATTGCAATGGAACCACCTTGGAAATTAACCTACCGATCAAAAAAAGGATCACAATTGACGGAGTAATCGGGTAACATAAAAAAAACATACTTGCTGTAGAATTGAGAACCTCCTCCTATTTTTGAAGTCGGTTGAAAAGAAATGAAGTCAGATTAGATAATAATGATAAAATATACACTTACATACCAGTAGTGTAACTGAAAGTATTTAATATTATGTTTCTTTGAAGTGTCACACACTTTATATTTTTGTAAATTCTTAAACACAATCCAAAATTTCATCGTACCGACGGGACTCGAACCCGCACCCCCCGGATTACACGTCCAGGTGCTCTGCCAATTAAGCCACGGTGCGAAGTATCGTTTCGACGAAATTAGTGGATTGCATTTGTTAACCCAATTATGCATTGGTGGCGCCATCTATGACTACTTATTACGTAAATTAATCATTCGGAAGAAATCATTACAGATTTCAAATCCGACTTGAGATGTTGCACTGCGTAAATCAAATATTATGTTTCTTTGAAGTGTCACACACTTTATATTTTGATCCATCGATACGACGAAATTAGTGGATTCGTCGTATCGATGGATCGAACCGTGGCTTAATTGGCAAAGCACCTGGACGTGTAATCCGGGGGGTGCGGGTTCGAGTCCCGTCGGTACGATGAAATTTTGGATTGTGTTTAACAATTTACAAAAATATTATTGTAATTTCATCGAGATCTGATAAGTATCTCCAGTGATATGACGATAAATGTCTCAAACTTGCTACTGAAATTGACTCGCGGGGCATGGAAGTCGGTTATTTTAGTTTTTAAATTTTAATGATTGTCACATTAGTAATGATATTTTGGTTTCTAGTTTGGGGTGTTTATCTTCATATATCTGAACACTAAGGACCACCCTTCAGATAAAGTCTAAGTTTGACGAAAAATTAAATATAAATATAATCGGCTGAAAATTAACGGAAAAGTCGAGTAACATACACAGATAAAAACAGACGATCTGAAAACCTTCTCCTTTATTGAAGTCAGTTATAAATGTACACTCATCCTTATATGATTTCTAATGTTTTTTTTTAATCAGTTGCATGATGACACCAGTGAAGAGGACATAAAGGCTATGATGCGCAAAATACAAACAATTTCAACTGAAAACTATGATTCAAAAACAGCTGAACCTCATATAAATACTGGAAAATCAGCAAAGTCACAAGCAAGAATAATACATGACGAAGATTTTTCTGATATTGAACTAACTCGTCTAATAAAAGATGAGGAATCTAGCAGCAAAGATTTTCTTCTACATGGTAGCCTATTAAAAGAACCTAAACAAAGTTTCACATATCCTTCTGAAGAGTCCCGTAAAGACAATAATTTTAATGATGAACGGGAAAATGATGCAAATAGTAAGACAGGACATGATGACGAATCCAGGGATGGTTTAACGTATTCACCAAATAGTCAATCTCAAAGCCAAGACGTTGTTTTAGATCTGAAAGCAAGAATGGGAGATGTTGACTATGAAAAAGAGTTAGATCCTGGACTAGTTGATGAAATCTCCATATTAGAACATAATACCAATATGAGATCTGGATTTATCTCTAACGATTATGTCGACGGTGTGTTTTACAATAACTATAACGATGATTATCATTAGCCTAAGATAGATCGTAAGAATTTGTTATTTACTAAAGATTTTGAAAAACAATAAGGTTAGGTAGGTAGTAAATTTTAAACATTCGCGATTTACACGCATAAATATTTGTACACATATATAATACGGGACTTATCGCGCTTTTTAAAGTCCCGTATTACAATATAATTATGGTAGGCTTGCTTGCTAGTTATCTTGGCGTAAAATAATACTGCATTAGAAAATTGCACTTAACGCTCTGACGCCGAGCTAGGGCACGGTAATATAATAAATAATTAATATTTAATAATTATATATTAAATAACTAATAATTAAAATAATATTACCGTGGTAAGGTTCCCTTTCTGCTTCACGAAACTATTCATAATGGTGAAAGTCACGTTTTGTCATTCACAGACGCAACATTTTGTATCATTATTACTTACTTACGTACTAGTACTATACGAAAAGTTATAAGTTAGATTGTTGTTAACAGACATACTTAATCAATAACCCACATAAATAGAATGTGTTATGGCTGCATTAAAAATGTTGTTATAAGATATTCGATGATTTGACAAAAACAAAAGGTACTTTTTGTATGATTTGAACAAAAAGCCAACTGTTATATTGATTACATTATTACATAAAATTCAAAATTTCGCCATCCGGTGAATCTGGGCCTCTTGAGTAACACGCCACTTGTTACACAACAAGAGGGTTTGAGTCGACCGGACCGGAAATTAAAATCCAACTGTAAAAAATACAATGTGAATAATAGCAACAGATGGTTTGTGATGGAGCGGAGAAAATAATTAGGAAAGAAGATTGGCAAACCAATGCAGGAAGCCCCTGTCTAGTTACAGACTGATTTATTCTACTATTCATGACGACAGTAGATTAAGGACATAATTGCTTATCATGCATCGAAGGATTGAGGTTATTAACTGTTTTGTTTTCTTCCAGGACCTCATCAGTCTCATCAGTACGACCATGGCATACCTCATGTCTACCATCTCGATGCCAAGCCTGAAAATGTGTATTACCAAAATAGTTATCCAATCACGAAGCATCCACTACATTCTATCCTTAGAAACAGAGGATTGGGCTATGAAAGTTCAACCTATCCTAACACAATTTGGAAACAGAATGGTCTTGGAACTAGGAATAACATCCGGAATCCATATTTCATTCATAATCAATTACTCCCTCAAAGAATCGAGGCAAAATGTACTCTATGCAATCCTCAAGGACATGGATCAAGAAAAGCTGATTCTAATCCATCTGAGACAATTTCAGATGAAGTTAATGAAGCTCACAGTGTAGACGCAAATAATTTTGTAACGGCTAATGGCAGATCGCTAGAATTTGAACCTATAGGAACTAATTTATACCCTTACGTTCATGAATCAAAGGCTGGATCGGAAGAAGTCCTACGCATGCAGGAAACTTTGACTCAAGAGATATTTGGAGCTCGCGCGGCCGAAACAGAAAACGGTCGTAATATTCCGAGCTACCAGTCTTCTGTTGCTGAAGCAGATTCGCTGTCGAAAACGGCCAAGACCTATTATCCGAGAATTACTCCCGCTACGTTAAATCGAAAGTTCGCTGTGCGCACATTGTTTGTGTAGTGTAGACGAAGCATAAAACTCTCATAAATAAAGTAATGTCTCCTATATAAGTATAATAATGAAGTACTTTTATTTTCATTTTTAATACCATAAACTATTGTATTCATATCGTTACATAATTTTCACTATTTTTACTCGAGTTGCAGTTTGTAGTTGTTGCCAAGACGTCGAGTGGTGGGAGTGAAGAACTTCGGGTGTTGAAATTCATAGTGACCCTCCCACATCTGTGTTCTATGGGCCCTCTGTTGAAGGAAAACATCGTTAAAAAACCCCCAACCCCTGCATGGTGGTAGGACACTATCTAGTGACTCTAGTGTCCGCCTGGCCAGCTACCACCCTCAATTAGAAAATCTGTCGCCAAACATCTAATGTGTTCCGGCAACTATTGCAGCAAGAGCAAGTTCCCATTCTAGGCCTAGCGTGCTTACAGTCCGGCAAGTATAACTTGGGGCGGCTGTGCGCCACTGTGCTTTTACTTTGTACTTTGATAACAGTTTCTCTTAAACCACTTTTAATTACTTTTTGGCATTATTGAACTATTTTAATGTAGCAGATTTATCAACAATAATGTCGCGGTAATCTCTCAAACGTCAAACTCACAGTTTCAAGAGAGCGGAATTAGTTCCAAAAACCACCACCGCCAAGTTATACTTGTGGGACTGTACCATCTTCGACTGCATCATCACTTACCAACAGGTGAGATAGTGGTCAAACGCTAGCCTATAAGAGAGCCGCATTTAAATGCGAAAAAAATCATCACCACACCAATGATCATCCACACTATGAGTAAGCCCATGGTGTAGACAAGTATTTCAAAATTATTGCGAGTAGGTAAACGAAAACCACTTTTGGATTTAGGTATCCGTAGCAAATCCTAACAGCAAATTCATCATTAGTAGGTATAGCCCTCCTGTATGTTTAGTAGTTAAAATGTTGTTGTGTAGGTACCTATGAAAGTAATTGGTACTTTATTTAACTACAACAACAATAAGATCGTTTAAAAAACGAAAAGAACCGATTTCAAATGCCGCGCTACTAATTTTCAGTACCAAGTTAGAGGTTTTTATCTCCATATCTCTGGAGATACTTATCAAACCTTGATAAAATTACCAAGGTACCACACTAGGGATATCTCCTTTCTAACAAAAAATAATAGTCAAAATCGGTTCATAAACAACGAAGTTATCCGCAAACAAACATTTTAAAAAAAATATGCATACGGTCGAATTGAGAAACCTCCCCCTTTTTTTGAAATCGGTTAAAAAGTAAAACTACAGTACCATATTTAATATCTCTGAAGCCGGGTATCCACTTAGGTTCGCCGTGGTTCGCGAACGCGTCCGCTCCGCAAACCAAACCTAGTGGATACGTCGTGTTCGCGGAGCGCAACTGGAGCGCGATCGGTTCACGGCGGAGCGCTCTGGAAGCGGTAGCGGGTCGAGACTGGAGCGCAGACGTTGCAGCCTAGGTGTGTACACTGTAGATGTTCAGGTTCGCTGATCGCGGAGTGTTCGTAAACCACAGCGAACCTAAGTGGATACCTGGCTATAGGGTTTGATTCGACGTAATTAGGTTCTTCTAAGTTGCTAGAGTTTACTTCGAAGATTAAATCAATTAGGTATTAGATTTTTAATCTCCTATTTTAAATGTGCTCTGTGAATTACTTAAATTTTCGCATGCAGCGAATCTCAGAATAATTTTGGTCTGAATATACCTTCTAGCTAGTGCTCTGCAAATATTTTCGCTTTCTGCTCGTTGTTAACAGCTCACGTTCCGGAAATTGTAGGTACGGTGTGTGGTTGCCAGGCCTTTTTATGTTTTAGCGCAGAATAATGAATAGTACAAGTAGTTTTAGTTGCTTTCCACATAAAGTAGTCTGTGCTTTTATCGCTAGTTGTCTACAGGCCCTGGACAGACAGACACTACAATGCTACTTGCGTGACAGGCAGCAATACGAGTATGTTAGGCTCGGAATGTATGAATCTTCTAAATTTCATACACGATCTGGAGTTAGCCAGGGTTCTGTCCTCGGACCTCTGCTATTCGTTCTTATGGTCAATGATTTGCCTGCTGTCGTCAAACATTCCGAATGCTTGATGTACGCTGACGACTTAAAATTAGCCTTAGAAATAAGGTCCGAGGACGACTGCCTTAAACTCCAGCAAGATGTTGATGCAGTGTACCAATGGGGATTTCAGAATAAAATGGAATTCAATCCATCTAAATGCTGCGCCATGACTTTCGGGCGTATGAGACACCCCATCGAATATCAGTATAAACTTGATGACAATGTTATCTCAAGAACTTCAACTGTTAAAGATCTAGGGGTCACATTCGACCGAAAGTTAAACTTTCATGACCATGTCACAATGCTCGCGAAAGAATCCTTTCGAAGGCTTGGCTTTGTGCTTAGAAATGCTCGAGATTTTAAAAGTGAGCACGTTATAAAACTTATATTCAGCACCTTAGTTCGAAGTAAACTGGAGACTAGCTCATGTGTGTGGCACCCGTACGAGAGCAAATACACTTTGATGCTGGAGAAAGTCCAAAAAGCATTCCTTCGTTTTTTGTACAAACGGCTCTATGGATACTATCCATATACGTACCCGACAAAGTTCTTGTTGGGCCATTTAGGTTACAAAACCTTAGAAGTACGGATTTTGAACGGGAAAATAGATTGCCCTAATCTGCATTTGGATTTGAACCCTGATTGTGATTTACTAGCGGATGAATGGAAGGCAATAATTGCACAATGTCTGGAGTTTTGTGACAATAATAATTGATTGATTTTATGTAGATATGTAGTGATTATGAATGTATACATTTTATTCTTATTTTGACAATTGTTGACATAATAATGTAATTTGTATGATATCTTATTATTGTAAACGATATTCATTGATTAGTGTAATTGGCTAACGCCGTTCTAATTGATATTAAATAAATAAAATAGTTTCCTTTTTTTATAACATATACTTAGCGTTTGACCACTCTCTCACCTGTTGGTAAGTAATGATGCGTCGAAGATGGTAGCACGCTAGGCCTAGAATGAGAACTGGCTCTCAAGGACAGCTGCCTGAATACATTAGATGTTTGACGACAGATTTTCTAACTTGAGGGTGGTAGCTGGCCAGGCGGACACAAGACAGTGTCCTACGACCATGCAAAGGGGTTGGGGGTTTCTTAACGATGTTTTTTATATCATATAGCTTGCGTTTGACCTTAACTATCTCACCTGTCGGTAAGTGATAATGCGGTCGAGGATAGTGATGATGTTATTCCTTCACCGGATGGCTCAGATAAATAAACCATCTACCTATTACAGATACAGCGGCATGCAAAATTCTGGCACTGCGCCTCTTATCTCGAGATATAAAAATGTTAAGTCTCACATGCCCTGTAATTTCACTGGCTGGACACTTGGCCATTCCAACTGGAAAAGTATTCCAATTTCGCGACTAAATTAATTGACGAAGTACAGGTATCTTTGAGTCAGTTCCCATTGTAGTTCTAGCGTGCTACCATACTCGACCGTAGTCACTTGCCACCAAGTGTAATTGGAATTGGAAGCATGAGCGATGGGCTGTACATCACCCGTGGATGGAGTATTAAATGGATTTAGCATTTAAATAACAATAATAATATGAGAAGGATAAAACTATCCACTAGTATGAGAGAGCGAGATAAACAACATTTTTTTTATCCTTCTCTACGTATGCGATTTTACAAACTGGCTCCAGCACTGGCACAAAGTTCTAGTGCACAAATTGGTTGTCACCCGGTGTCATGTATAACCCGACCAAATTACGTTGTTCATTTTATCTTATAGCTGGCATATGTATAACGTGTTCATCATTTAGTCGGGTTATATCTCTATAGCTATTTCATTCACATACGCTTATGTTTCCTCCATAGAGAAAGTATATATATATATATATATTGTTCCCTCTACATATATATATACTAGCAGCCCGCCCCGGCTTCGCACGGGTAGAATATATATGCCTACAAAATTTGCATCAGTTTGTTGCATCGAATATAAAATATGAACATATTTAACAACCATCGTCATATTTCATCCAATTTACACAAAACCTTAACGAATTATGCACCTAAACCTTCCTCATAAACACTCTGGCTATTGGTGAAAACCGCATGATAATCCGTTCAGTAGCTATTGAGATTATTGCGAACAGACAGACGCAGTGATGAACTTTGTTTTATAATACTTACGTATTGATATTGGACGGCCCTTTGGCGTAAAGGATAGTTACCCTGATTCTGACCCGACGGTCGTTGGTTCTAATCCTAGCTATATACCTACCAATGAAAGTTTTATGTGCATTCATGAATCATGAGTTTTCGTACAGTGGTAGTGGAATCATTAAATCTACCAAAAAGTAGCTTACCACCAAGGAGTACATCTGCCGCCTTAACCTTACGGCGTTCCCCGACGCAAAATGTAGGGGTAATATACGTTTAACGTGTGTATCTGTGTGTCTGTCTGTAGCATCTTAGCACCTAACCGGATGAACCGATTTTGTTTTTATTAGTGATAGTTTTTTTTGTTTGATAGATGTCTTCATCGAGAGCTTTCTTAACTTTGATTCATGAAAATTTGTTCAATCGTTATAAAATTATGAGCTTTTTTCTAGTTAATTACGCTATGAAATCAACTTTCATAGGTCTGATCAATTCGAAAATCTTCTTCTTCAACGATATTGTAAGAACATGGAAGCCTCCTGGACTCTACAGAATACTCAAATCCTCACCAACTTACAGCTCAGATTTTAAATGTCGTGTTTAGAGTCATTGGAAAAAGCTATTATACATAGATCAGTCGGGGTGGTTTAAAATATTATATTATATTATATATATAGATGAATATTATTTTATACAATAGATCATATTATTATACTATATTGACTTTAAATTGATTGTGATCGGTGGGGATCTACAGCATAGCTAAGCTTATAATAATATTTTCGTAGTAACTATGACCTAATCTGTGGTTTCACTGCTAATATTTTATTAATTTTGCGATGCGTGTTTGTGAAATTCGTGATATCTTCTAGAGTTTTCATTTGAATTATATACTGTAAAGGACAATTTTAATCTATAATATGTGGCCAAGCTAATTAACGTAATAATTTGGATAAGGATTAATACTATATACTTGAAAATAGCCTTGAAGTTATGTAATATTTTTTAACAAAAATTTTAAGATTAAAATGGTTACTGTGAGTCAACCTTAAGAGATAGACATATGGTGTCGCGGACTTTTTTGTAGGTCTTATTAAGTTGTACAACTCTTGCATAGAAAATATTCTTCTATCTATTTTCAATTAAGCAGCGTTCGTAAGAAACGTGTTTTTTCGACCGTTTATTTGCCGACTTAGGTTGCAAATTAGGTCTCCACGAATGTACCTTTGATTTAAACGGGATAATATATAGCCTATTTTCATTCCGAAAGTCCATTCTATGTATTAGTGAAAGAATTTTTTAAATCGGTTCAGTAGTTTTTGAGCTTACTCATTACAAACATACAAATGTTCTTATATATATATATAGAGGGAACAGTATATATATATATATATATATATATATATATATACTTTCTCTATGATATCACCTCGGTTCACTTCTTCCGCTTGCAGTCGAGCTCAGTATCATCATAGACTATCTAACTAAAAACCGTACCGTACCATAGAGAGAGAAGGCAACCAATGGGATTCCGGATTATGGTCATGCCAATGACCTTTTACTACAAACGTGACTATGCACAGCAGATTTTTGACAAATTCAGTTTAATCCGTATACATAAGGTAATCGCTATTATACATCAAAACAGGCTGAGCGAGAGGATTGTAGAACGGAGTGTGTCCTTGTTTAACAACCTGCCAGTGCAATATTATGTTCTATATTACAGGTATAGTATATATATATATATATATATATATTCTTAAGTGGCCTCAACAAAAGAAAGGGACAAACAAGTGTCAGTCTCTTTCGGTCTGGTTTTGGCACCTAGTGCACCACAGTCAAGTTAACATTAATAAACATAATTTGCTTACAAAATAAACTTTAATTAGCGATAATTATATTATCCCCATTCACAAAAACTGGCTTGCTTGAAATGTTCCACTGTAATTGGTCTAATGCTTGGTGGTAGAACTACTTCTTCCGCAGTAAGATTGTAACTCCAAGGCAGTGTATGAGTGACACCATTCTCATCAACGAGAACTGTCTGTCCGTCTCGAGCTGTTGACTTCTCAGATTGGAGCCTGTTGTAGAGATCTTGGAAGCAGGGCTGGGTTACCATCGTATTTGCTAAGTGCTTTGCTGACACTGAAATTTAAAATAAAACTTAGTAAAAACGCAGTTTTTGAAGTGGTAGGACTTAGGCTAGTCCGCCTGGGGCAATACCACCACTTTGCCAATGAGTTCAGCTGCGAAATAGTAATGTTTTTTCTGTTTGAATAGCAGTGTCCAGTGAAATCAAAGGGCATGTGAGACTTTAACATCTTTACGTTTTAAGGTAAAGGGATGGCATTTTACGATTCAACGGATGACAAACAGTATATGACGGATATATAGGACGGATGCTGACGTTTCCATAATAACCTTAAAGCTCATTGCAATTTCGGAGGCTATGATTTATATTGAGAGTAGTATTTGTAGTTTTAATATTAGTAGTCCTGTAGTAATTTCTACAGACAACAAAAGCTCTTTGCAGCATATAGCTCGATGCGCCTCTGGTCATAGCAGAGGTATATCGGTAGCATATGTAATTATTAACACCATCGCCAATATGATGGCTAAAGGAACAACATTGAAAATGCAATGGGTTCCATCTCATATCGGTATTGATGGAAATGAGGAGGCTGACAGATTAGCTAAATTAGCATTTACGCAGGGTAGTACTTCCTTTAACTTCCTCCACAGTTCTAACTCTCTTTCTCTAAGGTCATCAGAAAACTTAACCCTGAACTTTCCCGCACATGGTTCCAGTTTTTATGATAAAGCTTTTACCGTTCAGGCTGTTAGGCTCTGGAACTCTCTTCCCGAACCTGTGAAATCTTCACAATCCCTTCATATTTTCAAGAGCCGTTTAAAAGCTTATCTTTCATTATAAATAGTGTCAAGCTGCTTCTCTATTCTGTCAATCTGTTTAAAATTTAAAGAATGCGTGTTTAGGAATTTATGTAAGTAATCTGTGTTTATTGTTATAGGTACGAGGGTCGTTCAATAAATACTTAGCCTACAAAAGAAAAACGAAAATTTTCGAAAAGTGCCGATTTGTTTTTCTACATAATCTCCTTTTAACACAATACACTTCGCCCAGCGATGCTCCAACTTTTTTAACCCGTCTAAAAAATACGTTTTCCTGAAGTCTGCAAAATAGGCCTCCGTGGCGACCCAAATCTTTTTCCGGCGAGTGACTTTTTCAGGTTTGGAAACAAAAAGAAATCACAGGGGACCAAGTCTGGAGAGTAAGGTGGATGGGGCAGCAATTCGTAGCGCAATTCGAATAATTTAGCCATGGCGACGGCAGAGGTGTGAGCCGGCGCGTTGTCGTGGTTTTTGTCCAGTGTGAGCAAACCCGGCACCCATCGCGCTGACAGCTTTCTCATGCCCAGTTCTTCGTGGAGAATATGATGCACCGTTCCTTCTGCAATGCCCACAGTGTCAGCTATCTCGCGAACCTTCAATCGGCGGTCTGTGACACGAGATCGTAGATTTTTTTTATGTTTTCCTCCGTAGTAGCCGTTTTCGGGGCACCTGGGCGTGGCTCATCAAAAACCGACTTGCGGCCACGAGCAAACTCGTTAAACCAATTCTTGACGGTTGCCATCGAAGGAGAAGAGTCACTGTACACAGCATCCAAGCGATTTTTAATTTCACTGCGCGTTTTCCCTTCCAAAAATAAAAATCGAATCACCGAACGATACTGCTCTTTTTCCATTTTTGTTAAACTGACCGACACGTTCGCTTTCAAAGGCTATTAAAACAAAACTAATAGAGGTCATTGTTTAAAACTTTGACAATAGGCTTCAAAAACATTGCACTGTACTATGGTAAAAAATTTTTGTAATCGCAGTGCCATTGGGCGATGAGGCTAAGTACTTGTTGAATGACCCTCGTAAGTAGGTATGATTATGTTAGTTTAGGTATAATATGTTATTGTTATTATTTTCATTTTAATTTAAATTAGGCGCACCCTGCATTAGCTACTATTTCGATCCTCTCCATACAAATTCTAAGTATTCCATGGTTCGGTACGGGCCAGTTGTCCAGAACTGATTGTGTGCTAGCACATCGCTTACGGTCGGGGCATTATCCATGTAGGAACTTCACTCATATGATGAAAATAACTGATTCTCCAAACTGTGAAAGTTGTGGGACTGTTGAGGATATCCATCATATACTTATGGAATGTATAAAAGGAGCAAATGAACGCGCATTAATCTTAAGAAAATTTAAAATTAATACAAATGACATGGGTATATACATACATTTTATTGTATATTACGTTTTAGCATCACCTGCGTGTGATGCGGCTAGGTTTTTGTTCGACATTGTTAAGCAAAGTTTATAAGTAGTTTGTTATGTTTAGGGTATGATGGAGCTGGCATGCCTTTGGGTAAAAGTCCCTAATAACAACAGAATTTAAAAAAATAAAAAAAATGTTTAAGGTAACATTTCATATGATGTATGTATATATATTACATCCATATTTAGTTCATGAATATTGAAATGGCTTGTATTATTTATGCTTAAAAAAATTACAAATGTGAGAAATATAAGAAATTAAACTGTAACGCGTCCATTACATGATAGGTTTTGCTGTCAGTTTGCTCACAGTCACGGCTGTGACTGATGGATAACTGATCGTGTAATGGGGTGAGTGACGGTGACTGACCGATATGTACATACTTTGATTTGCTGCAGGAGCAACCATCAGTCATGACTTTTGGTTTTGATTTACGGATAACCTACTGTGTAATGGACGCCTATGGCAAAGACTTCGAAAATGAATGTAAAGAAAACATGAGGTTTGAGGTTTGTCAGATTTACAATGTCAGACCATTGCATTCATTTTGAAAGCCATCTGTTGAGTCTCCTGGAACTAACATGCCTCCTTGGCCTTCTTAACATAAGATCGTTTAATAAACTAATAGAACCAACTTCACATGCCGAGCTATTAGTCTTCTGTACCAAGTTCGAGGTGTTTTTCTCCATATCTCTGGAGATAATTATCAGATCTCGATGAAATTACTACGGTACCACCCTTCTCTTCTTCTTTCCAACAAAGAAATAATCATCAGAAATTGGTTCATAAGCATAGAAGTTACCTGCGAACAAACATAAAAAAAATATATGTATACTAGAAGTTCCCCGCGGCTTCGCCCGCGTTAAAAGCTCCTTTTATTTACTTAAAACTATTATTTTGTAAAAACGATTCTATCATTAAAGACGAATGTGAATATGAATTAGCCAAATCGGTTCACCCGTTTTCATGTTATCGCGTGAATAAGGCAAATCGGGATTCATATTTATAAAACCCGAAAAACCCAAATTTTTATACTTTGTTACCTACCCCATTTCGAAAAATCCTACAACACGTACTTAATTATTTATTTACAGAAGTAAGTACTTATGTGTATAGTTTCGAATAAAACAGACTATCTCATCTTGTTTCGCCATACAAACTTTGAATCCCCGTTCCATATCCGGGAGGATTTTTTTGAAAATCCATTCGGAGCGGATACCTAAGTCAAAATAACTATTTGCATTCTAAATTTCAGCGCATTCAGTAACAATATTGATTTTAAGACTTTGGTACCCCAGTTCGGGGCTCTTAGATTGGCCTTTCGAAAAAGTCTGAAACTCGTATTTACTTATTTATAAACAAAAGTACTTGTGTGAAATGCCAAATAAAATGACTATTCAAAGTTTGAACCCCCGCTTCATCCCTTTGAAAAGTGAATTTTGAAAAATACTTTCTTAGCGGCTACCTACGTCAAAATAACTATCTGTATGCCAAATTTCAGCGCAATCCGACGCAATATTGATTTCAGACTTTGCTACCCCATTTTAGCATTTTAGGGGTGGAATTTTGAAAAAGCCTGAAACACATATTACTTATTTTTTTACTGAAGCACTTGTGTGAGGTTTCGAATAGTAAAGACTATCTAATCTTGTTTCTCTATACAAACTTTCCATTTCATCCCCTTAAGGGGTGAATTTTGGAAAATACTTTCTTAGTACACCCTTGCGTGATAAGAAAAATATACCCTCCAAATTTCAAGTCTCTACGACCAGCGGCTGTGCGTTGTCTGTCTGTCAGTCAGTCAGTCAGTATGTCAGGACAAAGATTCTTATAGTATTAGATACGGTCGAATTGAGAAACCTCCCCCTTTTTAACCGACTTCCCAAAAAAAGATGAGATTCTCAATTTGTCTGTATGTTTTTTTTTGTGTGTATATTACACGATTACTCCGTCAATAGTGAACGGATTTGAATTATTATTTTTATAATATTGTAATTTTAACAAAATCGGCCGAGCCGTTTTTAATATATCAACATTTGTATTACGATGCATTTACTTATCTCGACGATTTACTACTTACGAGTACTATTGGCACAGATTATATAATAGTTACTACGTCTACTCGCTACTTCGACTAGCGCGACGTTTGAAGTCGGTTCTTTTAGTTTTTTAAACAATCTTAAATTATTTTAAGTTGGTTAAAAATATTAACAACAAACAACAACCTTTTTAGTTTGTTATATAAAATAATTGGAAGATGTGTACGTGACGTTCATAAGTGTACAATGTACCCAAATGAAACAATAAATACATTGAATTGAATAAATTGTTTTGACTAATAGTAATAGTATGACTAGAATGTTTCAAGACAATATGATATTTACCATATCTTTGCAGTGACTGTAGAGTTTCTGGCGAGTAATGAGAATATCTGCAGAGGCTACCAAACTGACATTGTCCATTAGGAAACCGAGCGCATGGTTTTTTGTGTGACTCTTCTTCTAAAATTGTCTCTGGATCTGAAAAATTATGTTTAAAAAATTATGTCCTGTTTATTACACTGTTTGCAAAAAAAAAAATTAATAGGTCTAAAAAAATTAATAGGTTTAAAGAAATTAGTCTTATGCCCCATCCTACCATTTCAGTTTAACCTGTCCTTATTCTATTCCCTTGTTTTTATTTATATTCCCACATCAGAATATTTAACTGTAGTTTATGAAACTGCTGCATAGTGAGGGGTATAAAATCACATATGTGTTTAAAAAACCGAGCCGAGGTTTTTAATAGTATCACACAAAGTTTTAATACTTGCGTCCTCTGCTTCGTCAAGGAGCTGGGATGGCTTGGGTGAATGCTGGCAGGGGGAAATGCACAATACACTCCAAGCTGGACGTCAGTGCAGGTCATATCGCCCCCATTACCAATTAGAATTAGAATGGTTGGTTCTGACCATCGAGCTAGGAAATACATGGTAGTGCCGTTATATATTTGCCTCTATGAATGTAGGTATGCTCTTACAGATACCGGCAATAAATATTGCACATCGACCTTTAGAAAGAGACAGTCGGCTAATTTCGGCTACGTAGAGCGTTATCTCTGTCGCACGAAATACTAACGGTCCGGTATCTATTAGGAGCTGTGACAATTATGATTTGCTTCTTTTGATCATTTTTTAAATTTGTACACACCATTTTTTTCTAAAAGTGCTGTCTTCAGGTTGGGCTAAAATAAATTAAAAAACATATTCACATCATGTTAACGTATTTATTTATTTTACAGCTGCAGGACCTATACCTACATAATAAACACTATTATACCTATAGTTAAAATGAGACGAATAACAAAAATAATTCTAATTCTCAATTCCTTCCATTTCACTATCTGTGCTCTCAATGAGATCAATATCACTGTCACTATCAGCCGTATTTATCACTAGTCTATCAGTGTGATTGTCTAAACTGTGTTGAAATCTTCGATATTCATTCTCACATTTGATTGCATGATAACAGACCTTTTTCCACTCTTCAGCTCCGATCATGTTTACTTTTTCAGTCAATAATTAATACCCACATTTCTAGAGGCTACATAGCCTTTCAGTTGAGACCATAAATTTTCAATCGGATTAAAATCCGGATGATATGGTGGCAATCGCAACACAGTGTGCCCATGTTCGGCAAGTACTTTATCCACGGAAAACTCTATATACCTCTCTTTGTGTTGACATATAATACCGTAAATCTGTGGTTTTCGACTTTTCGATTGTATTCCATTTTCGTGAACCGAAATCCCATGTCATGAAGTATTTTTCTTAACGTCTTTTCAGAACCATTGTAATTAATAGCCTCATATAATTTAGCTTTTAATGATTTTACTGTCGGCAATTCATTAAATCGTAAGTGAAAATCATACACCATTCTTCGAACAACATCATAATCAAAATCGTCCATATCTAAACAAAATTGCTTTTTGGGTCTCCCTTTTTTCGGAGTGCTGAACTTAATTGCAGTAGACTGTGTTTCAGTATTGACTTCGTTTAATATATTGTTCAAAGTTCTTCTTGAAATTCCAGTGGCATTTGCAACTCGCTCTTGAACCTTCTTAAAATAATTACCTCCATTCTCATCCTAATTTTTTTTTAAATGTCTCGGCTTCTGTTGCAAAATATTTATAGACATTGTAGATGATTTCGCGTGACTGATCTCGTAAAGGTTTCCCTCTTTTTCCTAAAGATGTCATAGTACAACTTTAAAATTATTTAAATTTGGGGGTGTTAACAACTCTATATATATTTTTGAACGGGACGCGACCGCACTCTATCTCACTTGAACAACGACTGACAAAACGTTACATAGGTAGTATGCACAGAGATAACACTCTACGAAACGAATTAATCGAAATTAGCCGATTGTCTCTTTCTAAAGGTCGATGTGCAATATTTATCGCCGGAATCTGTATTTTGTATTTCCAGTCCATATTTATATATATGTTTCTGACGCATAACAGTCATGATCAACTAGATTAAACCATGCATGTGCCCGAGCGATTTTTATCATTGTTTATAAACACTTCGGGTCCCTTATAAGGGACCGTCCCCATAAACAATGATAAAAATCGAAATAAGATAGATACACCTGTCATGTCAATGATTATCTATTACAATGTTACTAGGGTCCATACCCTAGTAGGGTACTATATATATGGACCCTAGTAACAGGGTCCATATATATAGTACTAGCTGTACCCGCGACTTCGTCCGCGTGGAATAGTGTCTTTGGGTAGCATTTTTAATTATTTAGGCTGATTATTTTACAAATAAGACACATTCATATCCTACCTACACCGCACCGTACCATGCCGCGCTAATACCCCCTCCCTATCTCCCTACCCCTCTCCCCTCTCTCTCGCCCCTCCCCTTTCCCTCACTTCTCTTCCCCTCCCCTTCCCCCTTCCACCTCCCCTCTCCTCCCCCTCTTTTCCCCTCACTCCCCTCCCCCTGCCCTTTTTCCCCTCTTCTCCCTCCCCTCTCCTTTCCCTCCCCTTACCCTTCCCCTCACCTCCCCTTGCCCTCCCCCTTTCACTTCCCTTCACTTCCACCTCCCCTCCCCTCCCTGCTCCTTCCTCTTCCCCCTCCTTCTATCCCCTCACAAACTTTGAATGTCATATTTAGCTCTAAAATTGACAATACTACCATACAACTTTTCATCCCCCCTTTCAACCCCTGACAACCCTTCTATCCCCTCACAAACTTTGAATGTCATATTTAGCTCTAAAAATGACGATACTTCCATACAACTTTTCATCCCCCCTTTTAACCCTTTTTCGCATTAAAAAGTACCAAATTTCATTTAAATCCGTTCAGTAGAACATTCACATAAACCTTACATATTTCTATACAAACTTTCATCCCCTATTCCCTTTTGTTTTTTTACACCCTTGAGGGTAAAACTTTTACAAACTTTGAATGTCATATTTATGTATATCGAATCAACAGCCTAAAAAATAAGTCTCAAGGTTCTAGCTCTAAAAATGACGATACTTCCATACAATTTTTCATCCCCCCTTTCAACCCCATACAACCCTTTTTTCGAATTTTAACGTAGTCTATGTCCTTTCTCAGGCTCTAGTCTATCTGTGTACCAAATTTAACTTAAATTGGTTCAGTGGTTTTGGCATGAAAGTGAGACAGACAGACAGACAGAGTTACTTTCGCATCTATAATATTATATTAGTTAGGATACTTAGAAATAGGGGCACTTGTATATGGCTAGCATTAATAAATAAATAAATAAAATAGTGCTCTTTTGGTGTTAACTATATTAATTTTTATGATATGAGAGTAGATCAACATTTTTATAATCCACACTATCTGTATACTACATAAATTCCGTACATTATACAGTAGAACCTCTATACGTCGAATCTCAAGGGAAATGCCAAAAAAATCGAGTTAGAGAGTTTTCATCTTATGGAGGATTTTGACTTAGGCGGATTTTAATTCGATCGAAAATCTTATAGAGGTTAAGATTCATTCTTAATAATTTTGAGTTTTTAGTTTACGTTTCACAGTACTCATGTTGTAACAATTTTATTTGTAAACTGTTCTAAAAATGTATGTGTATTGCCGTAGAACCAAACTACTTCTAAACATTTTTCAATTGAGAACAAATAACTTGCTTCTTTAAAGTTCAAATGAAAACAAAAATATTAAAAATTAACACCTGACATCAAGCAAGCAACCACGTTTTAACGTCGGGGAGGGGTCATAAATACTTTAAGGGTTAATCCTATTTATTGTAGTACCTTAATTGTTTTCTAAGAAACAGTAGTGTACCTACTTACATTGTTGGCAATTTCTTAAAGTCCGCAACTTTTTTTTCTTCGAACTGTAGAGGTAATAAGTTTTAAATAATAGAGTTGTAGAAGTTGTAAGATATAAAAAATGGTATGTTCGAGATACAGAGGTCAAAGTTATTTTTTTGAGTTATAGAGGGAAAATACATACTGAATTTGCTTATATGGACTTATTAATTATTTCGACTTATAGAGGGCTCAGATTTCGATAAACGGAGGTTTTGGGTCTTGAAGGGAAGGGAGCACAAACCTTTTCCGAGTTTGGGATGTTTTCCACTTATCAAGGTTCGACTTAAGGAGGTTCTACTGTATCTAAATTCTAAAGTAATACTATAAAGAGGAAGGATTTGATTTTGAGTTCATTTGTAATGATTTAATTTAATTTGATTTAACTCGAAAACTACTGAACGAATTTCAAAAATTCTTTCACTCTGGATAGTTACATTATTATCGAGTAACATAAGCTATATTTTATATCCGTATTCTCACGGGAACGAAAACTACACGGGTGAAACCGCGGAGCTCTGCGAGTTTCAGTACATAATTCTGACAACTATGTCAGTTAGCTATCTAAAACTATATCAGGATCCGGTGAAACTGATTGTAAGCAAACTAGATTGTAATGTGCCTTCTAGATAAATAATTACATAGAACATAGAATTTACCTTTGAATTTCTGAAAGTGTCCCTGCTTTGCTCTTTGATGCAGTAAGCCGTTGTTGTGTGTTTTTATAATCGACGGCGCACAGGACATAGTCTTGTCGCAGTAATCACAGTAATATCTTTTGCCCATGGTATTTGATACACTGTATTCTAAACTATTCTGTAAAAGTCTAGCAGTGGACAGAGATAGGCTGTTAATGATTATTAAGATTCTAGCATTTGTAATTAGAGATCAAACAAAACCAGACATATTTATTGTGTGTGACCATTTTTTTTGGTAAAAGCTAAAAATTAGTAAATAAACCACACTCACACTCGTGGATGGAGTATTAAGTGGATGTGGCATTTAAATAACAATAATAATATGAGTAGGATAAAACTATACAATCACTAGTATGAGAGAGCGAGATGAACACCATTTTTAGGGTTCCGTAGTCCTGACAAGGAACCCTTATAGTTTCGTCATGTCCGTCTGTCTGTCTGTCCGAGGTTTTGCTAAGAGACCGTTAATACTAGAAAGCTGTAATTTTGTGGGGGTATGTAAATAAATGATGCCGACAAAGTGCTGAAATAAAATTTTGAAAAATATTTTTTTAGGATTGCTCCCCTATATGAGAAGTGGGGATGAATTTTTTTTTCATCATCTACCCCATCGTATGGGGTATCGTTGAATAGGTCTTTTAAAATGAATTCAGGGTTTTTAATACCATTTTTCGATGAATGCTCTATTTACGAAATATTAAACTTTAAAGTGCAAATTTTTGTTCCAGTAGGGCGTCTCCCCCCCCCCCCCCCCCCCTCTAAAAGCTAAACTGCTGGCTTGAAAAATCTGGAAAAATTCGTGATAATAGCGCATTTCATGATGCGGTTAAGATAACTTTATTAGTTTAGCAGTAATAGTCGTTGAACTTGGGTGTTGGATAATTTTGTACCAAATACAAAATCCTTAGAATAAATCCTTTAAAGTGACAAAGACGGAGTACCTTGTTGCTTGTTTATAACGGGTAAAGACTTGCATTGAATAACAGGCTACTACGGAACCCTACACTGCGCGTGGCCTGACACGCACTTGGCCGGTTATTATTTGTATCCTTCTCTGCGTATGCGATTAAACTGGTTCCAGCACTGTTTGGAACCAAGTTCTAGTGCACCCATTGGCTCTCACCCGCTGTCATGTATGACCCGACCAAGTTACGTTGTTCATTTTATCTTATAGTTGGCATATGTATCACGTGTTCATCATTTTAGTCGGGTTATATCTTTATAGCTATTTCATTCGCATACGCTATGTTCTCTCTACATATAAAATATAAATATAAAAAAAATATACTTTCTCTATGACCACACTCGACCACACTCAATCACTCAAGTCACTAACCACAGATAACGCTATTTAGCTGGCAGACACAGACACTGCAGACAAACCATTTCTTTTCAGATGTGGCTTCGATGGGAACCTTCACATTTCATTTATTCGTATAGGTAGGTATAGGTACGTAACCTAACCAGCTGTGCCCGCGACTTCGTCTGCGTGGAATAGTTCTTTAGGTAGCATTTTTAATCATTTTACAAATAACCTACATACATATAAATACTTCATCGTCGTCTGCCCGCACGAGATTGCCCGTTTGGCTAATCACACATAGGCATATTTTCCCACATATACCGCGCTTAACCCATAGATGTAAGTACAGTCCGGCAAGTATAACTTGGCGCGGCTGTGCGCCACTGTGCTTATACTTTGTATTTTGATAACAGTTTCTCTTAAACCACTTTTAATTACTTTTGGCATTATTGAACTATTTTAATGTAGCAGATTTATCTACAATCATCATCATAATCAGCCGGTATCAGTCCACTGCTGGACATAGGCCTCACCCAAGTCATGCCACTGAGCCCGATCTTCGGCTCTTTGTTTGCAGTCACTGCTCACCGCTTTACGAATGTCGTCGCTCCACCTGGTAACAGGACGTCCTACGCTACGTTTACCGATTCGCGGTCTCCACTCTAGAACCAGTCTACCCCAACGGTTATCGGTCCTACGGCAGATATGACCAGCCCACTGCCAATTCAGCTTGCTAATCCGATGAGCTATGTCGATCACTTTAGTTCTCTGGCGAATTACTTCGTTCCGGATTCGATCCCGCAGAGAAACACCGAGCATAGCTCTTTCCATAGCTCGCTGAGCGACTTTAAATTGGTGGACCAGTCGAACCGTGAGTGTCCACGTCTCGGCTCCGTATGTCAAGACGGGTAGGACGCACTGATTAAAGACTTTTGTTTTTAGGCACTGTGGTATATGCGACGAGAAGACTCGACGGAGTTTTCCAAATGCTGCCCAGCCCAGCTGAATTCTTCTCTGGATTTCCTTTTCGAAGTTATGTTTGCCTAGTTGGAGCGTCTGCCCTAGGTAAACATACTTAGTGACAACTTCGAGTGGGATTCCATCTACGGCAATCGGTTCCGGAACAACGTGCTCGTTGTACATGACTTTGGTTTTATCCAAATTCATCCGGAGACCGATGCGACGAGAAGAATCAGCTAGGCCATTCAACATCCTCTGTAAGTCCTGCAGCGTCTCTGCCATAATGAAGATGTCATCTGCGAATCGTAAGTGAGAGATGTACCTGCCGTTAATGTTGATGCCCAAATCTTTCCAGTCCAGCGTATTAAACATGTCCTCCAAGGCGTTAGTGAACAGTTTCGGGGATATGACGTCCCCCTGTCTCACTCCTCGACGCAGGTGGTTATCTACAATAATGTCGCGGTAATCTCTCAAACGTCAAACTCACAGTTTCAAGAGAGCGGAATTAGTTCCAAAAACCACTACCGCCAAGTTATACTTGTGGGACTGTATATAAACGGCCTTTACCACGCCGCGCTCCTCCCCAGCGTGCGGCTGCACAAGGCTGCATTCACGACCTACGCTCGGAATGCAACCAAACGCTCTAACTCCGTTCACGACCTCAGAGCGTCACATTCGCTAACTTCGAGCATTTACCAATGGAGATGTTAACGCAAGGCGTACCCCTGGCTCTCTGCTGGCCATATAGCCATTTTTGGCCATATAAGCGTGCGTAACTACGCTGTATTTTTAATACTGTGTGCGTGTTTCAAGCTAGTGTGCAGGATCGCTAAAATGAGTGATTAGTGTGTATGCAATGCGTGTTTACCTCGGCCCCCGTAAGTATCGGCAGAAAATATTTTATGCGGGTTACAACGTTAACATCTCCATTGGTAAATGCTCGAAGTTCGCTAAACGAGTTAGAGAGAGATTAGACCGTTTGGTTGCACAGGTTGCAGTCTCAGCGTAGGTCGTGAACGGAGCCCAGCGCTTATTGTATACGGCGCGGTGCTTGGCAAGTTCTTTACTCGCGCACATTTTGTAACGACTCCGTAAATGTAACGTGTGATGTAAGCTCTAATAATATTTTGTCTCTTGTCGCAAACTTTTAAAATATTAACATAAACCACAAACTTTCATCCACTATTCCCTATTGTGATTGAGACCCTTGAGAGTCACACTTGTACAAACTTTGAATGTCATATTTATTTATATCGAATCAAAAGCTTAAAAAATAAGTTTCAAGCTTCTAGCTCAATGACGATCCTTCCGTACAAGTTTTCATCTCCCCCTTTCAACCCTTTTTTTCCATTCATTCAGGGCGAGCGAAGCGATTCCTAACACTATTCCACAACCTGAGCACTTTTGTGGTGCATTTTACTGAACAACTATCACGCCTTTTGATTTGTGCTTTAACATAGTAATTTAAATTCACATGTAGATGTGTTATCAGTAAAAAAAATCTTTTTATTAACATTAAAAATAGCCGGCCAAGTGCGTGTCGGGCCACGCGCAGTGTTGAGTTCCTTAGTAGCCTGTTATTCAATGCAAGTCTTTACCCGCTATAAACAAAAAACTAGGTACTTTGTCTTTGTACTTTAAAGGATTTATTCTAAGGATTATGTATTTGGTACAAAATTATCCAGCACCCAAGTTCAACGACTATTACTGCTAAACTAATAAAGTTATCTTAACCACTATAAGTTTCCTTTAAATTTCATGAAATGCACTATTATCACGATTTTTTCCAGATTTTTCAAGCCAGCAGTTTAGCTTTTAGAGGAGGTTAGAAGATCAAGGAATTAACTTCGCTGCAAACATAATGTTTGGTTACTAACGCTATCTGTTGGAAATCTAAAGAATTTACATCTGTCATCCAAATGACGTCTGGTATCAGTGTACCATATATGGCAGATATCTGCCATTTAGGCCGATTTAGGACCTATATTTTAACTCTGGCAGATTTATTTTAAATATCTTCTAGGCTAGCGTTTGACCACTATCTCACCTGTTGTTAAGTGATGATGCGGATTACGCTGACGATTCCAAAAAGTGGCAGATTTCAAGGATCTTTATGAATTTTGAAATATAAATAGAATTTTGTCAAATTTCTGTTTCTATTTAAAGTATAACATTCTTATTATGCATTTATTTAGTTGGAAAGGCCCTAGGGGTATAAGCTAAGAAAATCTGCCCCCGGAAGATATTTGATTGATATTTATACGACATGTAGATACCTATAACTCAATTGTTTTTTTTCTAAAGCAGAAAATGTAAAAAACAGAAAAAAAAATTTTTCAAGACTGCAGCAATTAATCCAAATTTTTATATATCTTAAAGACTAATATTAGCTACATAATAATCTATATTAATCTATAATAATCTACGAGTATATTTACTAATATTATAATGAGAGAACATTTGTATTTTTGTATGTTTGTAATGGTTTGGCTCAAAAACTACTGGACCGATTTCAAAAATTCTTTCACTGATATATAGAATGGACTTTTGAAATGAAAAAAGGCTATATATTATCCCGTTTAAATCAAAGATACATTCGTGGAGACCTAATTTTCAACCTAAGTCGACAAAAAAACGGTCGAAAAAACACGTTTCTTACGAACGCTACTCAATTGAAAACAGATGGAAGAATATTTTCTATGAAAGAGTTGTACAACTTAATAAGACCTACAAAAAAGTCCGCGACAGCATATGTCTATCTCTGAAGGTTGACTCACAGTAACCATTTTAATCAAATTTTTTGTTAAAAAATATTACATAACTTCCAGGGCTATTTTCAAGTATATAGTATTAATCCTTATCCAAATAATTAAGTTAATTAGCTTGGCCACATATTATAGATTAAAATTGTCTTTTACAGTATATAAATCTAATGAAAACTCAAGAAGATATCACGGATTTCACATACACGCATCGCAAAATTAATAAAATATTTGCAGTCAAACCACAGAATAGGTCATAGTTACTCCGAAAATATTATTATAGGCTTAGCTTTTCTGTAGATCCCCACCGATCGCAATCAATTTGAAGTCAATATAGTATAATAATATGATGTATTGTATAAAATAATAATGATCTATATATATATAATATAATATATTAAACCACCCCGACTGATCTATGAATAATCTTTTCATTAAAAGCATCCCAATGACTCTAATCACGACATTTAAAATCTGAGCTGTAAGTTTGTGAGGATTTGAGTATTCTGTAGAGTCCAGGAGATGTCCCAGCATCAGGTCAATGCTTCCATGTTCTTACAATATCGTTGAAGAAGAAGATTTTCGAATTGATCAGACCTATGAAAGTTGATTAAAGCTCATAGTTTTATAACGATTGAACGAATTTTCATGAATCAAAGCTAAGAACACTCTCGATGAAGACATCTATAAAAAAAAAAACTATCAATAATAAAATCAAAATCGGTTCATCCGGTTGGGTGCTCAGATGCTACAGACAGACACACAGGTACACACGTTAAACGTATAATACCCCTACTTTTGGCGTCGGGGAACGCCGTACCGTAAGGTGACGGCGGCAGATGTTCTCCTGGTGGTAACCTACTTTTTAACCTACTTACAAAAAGAAGGAGGTTCTCAATTCGTCTGTATGTTTCTTTTTTAACCGACTTCAAAAAAAAGAGGAGGTTTCTCAATTCGACCGTATTTTTTTTTTCTTTCTTTTTTTGTGTGTGTATGTTACGCGATTACTCCGTCAATTGTAAACCGATTCGAATTATTATTTTTGTAATCGGTAGGGTACGTTTTCGAGGTGGTCCCATTGTAATTTCATTAAGATGTGATAAGTACCTTCAGAGATATGACGATAAACGTCTCAAACTTGCTACTGAAATTGACTCGCGGGGCATTGAAGTCAGTTGTTTTAGTTTTTAAACTATCTTAATCATTGGAAGATTTAATGATCCCACGAAAGCCCATGATTCATGAATGCACATAAAGGTAGGTATATAGCTAGGATTAGAACCAACGACCCTAGGGTCAGAATCAGGGTAACTATCCTTTATGCCAAAGGGCCGTCCAATATCACTACGTAAGTATTATAAAACAATGTCCATCACTGCGTATGTCTGTCTGTTCGCAATAATCTCAATAGCATCTGAACGGATTATCATGTGGTTTTCACCAATAGCCAGAGTGTTTATGATGAAGGTTTAGGTCTTAGGTGCATAATTCGTTATGGTTTTGTGTAAATTGGTTGACATATGACGATGATTGTTAAATATGTTAATATTTTATATTCGATGCAACAAACTGATGCAAATTTTGTAGGCATATATTTTCTACCCGTGCGAAGCCGGGGCGGGCTGCTAGTAAAAGTATAAAATAATAAATAATATACAATAATCTATCTAATACTACAAGAATCTTTGTCCTGATATACTGACTGACTGACTGACTGACTGACAGACAACGCACAGTCTAAACCGCTGGTCGTAGAGACTGGAAAATTGGAGGGTATATTTGTCTTAGTACGTAAGCTTAGTACGTAAGGGTGTACTAAGAAAGGATTTTCCAAAATTCACCCCTGAAGGGGATGAAATGGGGGTTCAAAGTTTGTATGGAGAAACAATATTAGATAGTTGTTTCTATCCGAAACTTCACACAAGTGCTTCAGTAAAAAAGTAAGTAAATACGTGTTTCAGGTTTTTTTTTAAATTCCACCCCTAAGAGGGTGAAATGGGGTACAAAGTGTGAAAATCAATATTGTTTCAGATCGCGCTGAAATTGACGGCATGCAGATAGTTATTACGACGTTAGCTACCTCTGAGAAAGAACTCTTCAAAATTCTCCCTTAAAGGGGATGAAACGAGGGTTCAAAGTTTGTATGGAGAAACAAGATTAGATAGTGTTTTATATTCGAAACTTAACACAAGTACTTAAGTAAGTAAATACGTGTTTCAGGCTCTTTCGAAATTCCACCCCTAAAAGGTTGAAGTGGGGTAGCAAAGTCTGAAATCAATATTGTTTCGGATTGCGCTGAAATTTGGCATGCAGATAGTTATTTTGACTTGGGTATCCGTAAGAAAGAATTTTTCAAAATTCACTCTTCAAGGGGATGACGCGGGGGTTCAAAGTTTGGATAGTCATTTTATTTGACATTTCACACAAGTACTTCTGTAAATAAATAAGTAAATACGAGTTTCAGACTTTTTCAAAATGCCACCCTAAGAGGATAAACTGAGGTAACAATGTCTAAAAATCAATAGTTTCGGATTGCGCTGAAATTTAAAATGCAGATAGGTATTATGACGTAGGTATCCCCGCTCAGAAAGGATTTTCTAAAAATTCCTCCCGGATACGGAACGGGGATTCAAAGTTTGTATGGCGGAACAAGATGAGATAAAGTACGTATTGTAGGATTTTTAGAAATGAGGTAGGTAACAAAGTCTACAAATTTGGTTATTTCCGGTTTTTTAAATATGAATCCCGAATTGTCTTAGTCACGCGATAACATGAAAACGGGTGAACCGATTTGGCTAATTCTTATTTGATGTCTTTAATAATAGAATAAAGTCCCCGTCATGAGAAGCTATAAATTATGTAAACAAACATCTTTTACTAAGTAAACATTTTATACTGCGAGATAATAATAAATTGACCATATTCAATCGACATGAAATAAAGACGGGTTATATTTAATTTAGTCGGATCATATTTTAACGACGCAAAGCGCTATCGTTTGTGTTTCTTGGTACCGGACACAGGAATTGTAAACTATCGGGACGCCATTTTGAAATAAACGCGTCATTCGAGTTTCGAGTTTATTTTCACAAATTCATTTTTTTTGTTGGTCCAAATGTTGTGAACTCCTGAACACTTGTTTACATAATTTATAGCTTCTCGTGACGGGGACTTTAGTTTTTACAAAAGCAAAGTTTTAAGTAAATAAAAGAAGCGCGAAGACGACGAGAAACGCGGGCGAAGCCGCGGGGCACTTCTAAAAGTATAAAGTAATAAAATAATAAAAATTAAAAGCTTTATAACATTATAGGATCATGGAATAATAAAAAATATTAATGTAAAATTAATTTTTTTACTGTGATACAATTTTGGCACAATAACAAAAAATAAGTCATAACCTTAATATTTTCCTATAATAATATAATATTACTTTTTTAAAAAAGGAACGCCATAGTGAAAAAAAAACACTTTGGCCCAAATCATGAAATTACATATTTTTAGCGGGTCCTAATAAATTTACTTTAAAAAAAATACTAGACCACAAACACAATTTAGTTTTTAAAGAAACACTGATCATTTAAATTAATAATTTATCCAACAATAAAACAAAAATACAGAGAACGACCAAGAGCTACCGCTCGCTATGAAAGTCGGCAACAGAATGGGGCACGCCGCTGTTTCTCGCGCGGTTATATAGGTTTCGATGACTCGTCTTCAAGATGGCGCCGGAGTCGCTAACACGGCCTCTCCTGACGTGTGGTCGTCCTCGACCACATATCTGGCTCGGGTGAAGTCGTTTGTTGCCCTGGGATGGTTAGCGCTTCATTTTTAGTAAAACAAGGCGCTACTGGTGTTTCGCTTTCAACTGTAAGTAGAGAAAATAGAACATAAGTACTGAATACTATTCTACAGATATCACAGCTTTACTGAATTCCGGACTAATTTGACTTCACTTTGAACATATATGCCACAGCAGAACAGAGTTTAATGCTGCGCAGTACACTCGGGCATTAGTATGCCACAGCAAAGCCAAGCTTGATGCTGCTCGGAACATTCGGGCATATATGTCGTAATGAAAGCAAAACTTAATACTGCGTGGTACACTCGGGCATGAATATGCCTCAGCCGAGCTAAGCTCTATGCTGCACGTTACGGTCGGACATATATGTCACAGTGTGACCCCAGTCTTAACGCTGCTCGGTACACTCGGGCATATATATGCCACAGCCGAGCTAAGCTCAATGCTGCACGGTACGCTCGGACACATAATGTCACAGCCAGACACAAGACTTAACGCTGCGCGGTACATTCGGGCATGTATATGCCACAGCCGAGCTAAGCTCAATGCTGCATGGTACACTCGGACACATAATGTCACAGCCAGACCCTAGACTTAACGCTGCATGGTACACTCGGGCATGTATATGCCACAGCCGAGCTAAGCTCAATGCTGCACGGTACGCTCGGACATATATGTCACAGTATGACCCCAGTCTTAACGCTGCACGGTACACTCGGGCATGCATATACCTCAGCCGAGCTAGGCTCAATGCTGCATGGTACGCTCGGACATAAAATGTCACAGCCAGTCACAAGACTTAACGCTGCATGGTACACTCGGGCATGTATATGCCACAGCCGAGCTAAGCTCAATGCTGCATGGTACACTCGGACATATAATGTCACAGCCAGTCACAAGACTTAACGCTGCATGGTACACTCGGGCATGTATATGCCACAGCCAAGCTAAGCTCAATGCTGCATGGTACACTCGGACATATGTCACAGGAAGTCACAAGACTAACGCGGCATGATACACTCGGGCATGTAAGTATATGCCACAGCCGAGCTAAGCTCAATGCTGCACGGTACCATACACGCGATCGCGTAGTGGAGCGACTGACAACAGCATCGCGTTTTAGCGCGCTGCTCCGTGCGGAGCTCAGCATGAAGCTCGGCACGCGAGCACCAGCGCGCTATGAGCACGCACAGCAGGACGCGCACTCGCGCAGTGGCGCGATTGGCGACAGCATCGCGCTTCAGCACACAGCTCGCTTCAGAGAGCGCACACAGTCGCGTTGAGGAGAGCGCACACCACGAACAGCGCGCAGTCGCGCTGCAGGGAGCGCGCACCAGCACGCCTCTGACAGTGCGCACAGCCATGCCGCTCCAATGACAGCGCACAGCCACGCCGCTCCGGTGAGCGTGCACAGCCACGCCGCTCCAATGACAGCGCACAGCCACGCCCCTCCGGTGAGGGTTCAGTCGCGCTGCAGTAAGCGCACATAAGCACAACATCAGGTCTAAAACACACGAAAACCAAGACGTTACCATTGACCGTAAAACCGTAACTCGTATTGGGATACAATTTTCCTTCCACCTGCTGGATGTCTCATTTTCACTGAACAGATTAAGACTAATGTTAATGCACTAAACTGACTGCCTCGGTCACCTGAAAACGCTGTGCGTTATGGGGGATTCATGTTCATGTCTATATCCTGTAGCACAGAAGAAGTATGCCATAATGAACATAATAATAAATCACATAAAAACAAGTAGTATTTGTAAAATAATTACTTGTGTTGATACATTACCGTACCGTTCCACAGGCAGCTAGCGAAGCGCCAATGTACTTACAGCAGTCATGAAAGTGTGACAACTGACAACACTACATTGATACTGCTCGGTCTACCTGCACATAATAAATCATACCCACACGACAGTGATTCTTTTCATCTTAATGATACATGGTGACAAGACAAACTAGGTGTTCGCTTGATTGTTTGCTATAACGTTTGCCTATATCAGTCACTGAGGCACACAATACCCTGAAGCGATAGAACAACACTTTGCTTGTCGATATGACGATAGTCTGCATATAACAATACTGTGACGCTTAATACTTCCGAACATCACTGCACTGCGTCTGTCACCTTTTTGGTTTGACTGTAACTATGCGTTCGTAAGCACTGCGAGACTACACAGTGTTGTTTGTGAATAAATATATGGCTAAGATTGTGACGGATAATTCTTGCCACCAATATAACCCTCAAATTTGACTACTCAACGCTACGGTAGTTAAGTCTAAACTATGATCGAGTATACACTGTAACTAGCTCAGTTACTTAATACTCGGCTTCATTTTGCATGTAAGAAGTAGATATAAGAATCTTAAATAAATTAATATTGAACTGGCATTGTGATTTTTATTTTCGTAATATGAAAACATCTACCTCGAGAAATCATATCATTCTAGGCCTTCAAAACTTTTCCATTATACCTGCAATTTCGCGATTAGAACAAGCTCATTATAAATATCTCGGACTAACCAGAACGAACACTAACAAGTTACAGTTTGATTTGAATCAGTTCCCTTAACGTTGGTTATCAAACTCCTCTCCATCTAAGTTCTATTATTCTGCTAATTAAACAGAGTTTCTTAGGTCAAGTTCCATCGAATTCTGACAAAATTTTCTGCCATCTGCTACATCTGCCAGATAAGTTCCCAATAGGGCTATCAGGCACCGTTGAAACTGGCCCCCATACTTGAAAATGATTTTAATCGCACATAATATGCCAAACCAACTCATAACAACATACAGAGTAATAGCAATGACCCTCAGTGAGTGCAACAGTAGATTAGATACAAATGTAAACACAGCCCATAGATTACTGCTCAATAATTTGACGACACTTTTGCGTTTCTAGGTAAACATTACTTGTACCTAAATATTTCGGGATTGCCCAGTTATTTAACACGGTCAACTTCTTTGCATAGTCGAATAACAAAACGAAATTAACATTGTAATCATACCTGTATCCACACCAACCACACTTGAATCGCCGACAGGCATCATCAGCTATGTTTCACGGAGTGGCACACAAAACTATAAGTTGCGTTAAACCACTACCACACACTACTGCATCCACAAGTTTCACCATCACTACTACGGGTAGGTAGTATTATATGTATCCACTTTTATTTTTGAAACGGAAAACTTTCTTAGCTAACTATCCACAAAACTGTCGTTAGCTAATCAATCGTTAAATATAAGCCTGGCACGTACATAAACTACACTGAATTGGAACAACGACAAGCAGAACTTTTTTACTCAAACCAAACGCACTGCAAACTACCGCACAAGTTAGAAAATGTGAAGTAGACCAATATTACAACGTTTGTTTTTGATACTTATTGGCTGAACACTCAAAGGTACTTATACCAACACTATCATATATCTGTCACGACGACAACACGTCACAGATACCTACATCTCGCTTTTTTAAATCGTAAGTTAGGTAGGGTGTTGGTTTTTTTCGCGTATAACGGTAGTAGCCGTTAATTCATCACTTAATCCTCTCACAATATTCAAACGCAACGAGAATCGTTTTGCATATTTGGCATACGTCGGATAAGTATCCAAGTTAGTGCAAATTACGTCAAAAGAATGTTTGCGATATCGATTCTTCGTGAGCACAACGGTTAGAACTAGTTTTTAAAATTTAACCACGTGCACTCATTAGATATCCAGTTATTTAATCAACTACGCACATAACCCTTAAGACAATTGGCCATTCTGGATCGACACTCGTTTGTCATCCCATTTATTAATATCACGACCTCTTTCTACTTTTTCGCACCAAGAATCGATATCATGCAAGTTAGGATCGAAATTCGAAATGTAATAATGGGTAGATCTAACCTTGTAAATGCCGTGAGTGCGCCAATAAGACACTCAGTGGGATCCATCGTCGTTGAGGTACTTAACAACGAGTCACCGACGGTACTCGCTTTGGACTCGGACGGCGCTGGTGGTGGCAGCGACAACACGGAGGCAGCTACAGGCGCCACGAGGGTGCGCGCATCCTCAGCTCGTTGTGGGTAGGCTGGTATTATCCAGCGCATTTATACGCGCTAGAATCGCTCCCAGCTGTTCTTGCAGATGACCCGCATCTATGTTTTGATCATGCCTGTTCCGGCCTCTATTACGAGAGGTGAAGCGATTGGACATGATCTTAAAATTTTCTTAAATACCCTGTCAACCAAGAAGATAATGAAAGGCTATGGAGCCTATCCCACTTCTGATTTTAGCGGGTCCTAATAAATTTACTTTAAAAAAAATACTAGACCACAAACACAATTTAATTTTTTTTTAAATACTGATCATTTAAATTAATAATTAATCCAACAATAAAACAAAAATACAGAGAACGACCAAGAGCTACCGCTCGCTATGAAAGTCGGCAACAGAATGGGGCACGCCGCTGTTTCTCGCGCGCTTATATAGGTTTCGATGACTCGTCGTCTTCAAGATGGCGCCGGAGTCGCTAACATTACATGCTCGCTTTTAATTGCTTTTTTTTGCTATTTATGTACATATATACATCACATATACATCATTTATTAAAAATAAATAATTATAAGTTTCAAAATAACAACAATACCTTATATTGTGAGAGTAAATAAATAAAACATTCAAATATAAATTATCAATTTTATTATTCAATCTTAGTTAGCTATGTTTCAAGGAACAGAATATTATATAACACTTTATCAGGGTTCCGTAGTCGAATGGCAAAAAGCGGAACTCTTAATTCTAACTAGGGCCTTTGTAAAAGTTTGAATGAGGTTTGAAAAAGGTAAAAAAAGGAAACCTTATAAGGCACATTCTTGTCCGTCTGTCAGTTCGTCACCACCGATTTTCTCAGGAGCGGGTTGACCTAGCAAGTTGAAATTTATACCAGATACTGATCCATAGTCCCCATTAGGTGGGTAAAAATCAAGGCCCTGAGTGAAGACGATAAAATGATATGGGCAAATTTAGATTTTCGCGAAAACTTGTAAGTACCAAAATTTACCTTAATTTTCAATTTTTTTTATTTTTCGGAATTTTTCCTTTACTTGCACTGTAAGACCTTACTTTCAACCAAAATTGACAATTGTAGGTCAACCGGAAGTACCCTATAGGTTTTGGATCGAAAACCTATCAAAGGAATGTAGGTACCCACCTACATTCCTTTGACCAAGTATCATGAAATTTGGCAAGAAGCCAGTTCTCATAGCACAAATAAAGGAAAAATTCAAAAAAATAAAAAAAAGTTAAAAATCAAACCCATACGAACATAGTTTACTCCAATCAAAAGATTAGGTCTAGAAGAGGTCTAGAAGAGGTCTAGCTTAATTGGTACTAACCAACGTTGGTACGGAAGTTTCGGTGGGCGAGTCTAACTCGACTTGGCCGGTTTTATTATGCCATAATTCAATAATATGATGGCAAATTTTGTGCATTTGTTGGAGTGGTTGGTGTTTAGAATTTATAATTTACTAGAAGTTCCCCACGGCGTCGCCCGCGTTAAAGACTTTTTTATTTACTTATAACTTATATTTTGTAAAAACCTTTCTATCATAAAAGACATCAAAGATGTAAAAGCAAAATCGGTTCAAACTTTGAACCCCCGTTTCATCTCTTTAAGGAGTGAATTTTGAAAAATCCTTTCTTAGCGGATACCTACGTCAAAATAACTATCTGCATGCCAAATTTCAGCGCAATCCGAAACAATATTGATTTCAGTCCCCCCCTCCCCCTCACTTCCACATCTGATGTTGTGTAGATCAAGTAGGTTTTCGTAATGTAGCTACGGTGATTGGGGCAGTAAAGTAGTTACGACGAATTAAATTGCTATCAATCGATCAATTTAAGTCGTAAACTTATAATTACACTCATTTTAAAAAAAGTAACTTGTACGAACTGTTTGGAAGTACTTACTAATTGGCTAATTTTGAATAATCATTACATTGATCATTACAAAAATCATTACATTCCTGTGTGCCAATATGAGCAGTAATAATGTGGCTATTTTTCTTGCTGTAAGTTGTATATTTTTAATTAGAGCCAATTTTTTATGTATTCCACTAGTGCCGTTTTTTTTTTATACATACAAGCACTTGACAGCTATTTCATCTGATGTTATGTGACGATGCGGTCTAAGATGGAATCGAGCTTGCAAGGAAATGTGCAACAGCAATGTAGTAACTCGTATGAACCTAACGTACATAATTTAGCTCGAAGAGATCAAACTGTGTTATTCGTTCACTGGAATTAGAATATCTTATCTTTAACTGCTTACCCACAGATTCTATCGATTAATAATGCCATTGCGTTGATAGTAGAAGGACCTAAGGTTAATATGACCGAAATATTTGAAAGGATTTGGCTAATGGCTAACAACATACGCCCAAACATGCTACCAGACCTAACCTATAATGATAACACAAGACAACGTTGGCCAGGCAGCGATGCATATGTTGGTCGCAGATATATTAAAAATTTTATTGACTCTTTAATAAATAAAATCAAAATTAACAACAAAGACTCTGAATATAATAGACTAATGGCTAACAACATACGCCCAAACATGCTACCAGACCTAACCTATAATGATAATACGAGACAACGTTTGCCAGGCAGCGATGCGTATGTTCGTCGCAAATATATTAAAAATGTTATTGACTCTTTAATAAATAAAATCAACATTAATAACAAAGACACTGAAAATAAGAAAAAGTATAAAAGTCAAGATCTCACAGATTTAAATACTCTATTAATCAAAGACCAGCCAGTAGACTTATCAAGCAAACACTTTGTAAATATACCAACCAACGACCATATGCTGATAAAAATTCTCAGATCAGCTGCGAGAAGATATGACACAGAAACTCAAAAACCTAAAGTCAAACAAATTAAAAGCGGAGTAGAAAGAAAAGCAAAAAAGCTCCAAGAATTGGAAAAGAGGTTTCAAAAGAAACAGCTTGAAGAAATGAAAATTAAGTTAGAACTGCAACATGCAAGAAAAGTTGCAGAATTGACTGAATTTCTTAAAACGCACTATTCTAGTACCAATTATTTGTATGATGAAATGTTGAGAATAAATAGAACTCATACTATAAAGGACATCTTAAGGCAAATGGTGGAATATTTAGATGGACCTAATATGGAGCCATTAAAAAAATCTGTTCTGAGATGTTTCCTTGAAGGTATGAATTCATTAAAAAACAGAAACGATTTCTGGAAGAATAATAAAAAGACCAATAATTTAGTCATCAATATTTATAAAGACACACTAAATGATGGAGTGGTTAGAAAGTAAATAAAAGTATCGTACATAATACATACATGATTGAAAAAAAATTGCTGCATTAATTTTTAACCGACTTCACAAAAAAGGAGGAAGTTCTCAATTCGTCTGTGTTTTTTTTTTTTCTTGTTTTCTTTTGTGTGTATGTTACGCGATTACTCCGTCAATTGTGAACGGATTCAAATGATTCTTTTTTTAATAGGTATGGTTCAAATTCAAACGTTTCTGAGGGACCACCATTTAAATTTAATCGAGATCTGATTAGTATTTCCAGAGATATGGAGATGAATACCTCAAACATAGGAGAATGTACTGGTTTTAGAAGAAGAGTCCCAAGAAGATTATACACAGTGGAGGTTGCTATTGCATATACTTTTGAAGACTAAATAAATACCGGCAAAGTCGAATTGTACTCGCCCACCGAGGCTTCCGTACCATCGTTGGTTGGTACCAATTAGGCTAGACCTCTAAATTGTATGAGCGCCCATATAACTCAGAGGCCTACCTTGATTGGCGTTAACTATGTATGTATTACCCTTTAATTGTCAAAAATTTTTATTTTTTGGAATTTTTCCTTTATTTGTTCCATAAGACCTTGCTTCTTGCCGAATTTCATTATTCTAGGTCAACGGAAAGTACCTTATAAGTTTTCGACCCAATACCTATAGGGTACTTCCGGTTGACCTAGAATTGTCAATTTTGGTCAAAAGCAAGGTCTTATAGCACAAGTAAAGGAAAAATTCCGAAAAATAAAAAAAGTTGTAAATTAAGGTAAATTTTGGTACTTACAAGTTTTCGCGAAAATCTAAATTTGCCCATATCTTTTTATCGTGTTGACTCAGGACCTTGATTTTTATACACCTAATAGGGACTATAGATTTCTGTATCTGGTATAAATTTTAACTTGCTAAGTCCACCCGTCTCTGAGAAAATCAGTGGTGACACACGGACAGACGGACCGACAGATGGACAGACAGACGGACAGATAGACAGACAGACAGACGGACAAGAAAGTGATCTTATAAGGGTTCCTTTTTTACCTTTCGAGGTACGGAACCCTAAAAATATGTCCTTGAATAATGTTTTTACATCTTTCTGCACGTTGATTTTGGTTTTTGACAGATATTCTTACGGTAACTGTGAGCGAGATACAAAACAAATGTGGGGAGAATTAATTTGTCTTCACAGGAATGTTCTACCGGGCAAAGTCTTGTTAGGGTGCAAAGTTAGTTAATATTTTTGACCTGACATGACTTTTGGCGAAGATGGCGGTCATATTAGTTCCGCGGCACTGCATACATAATTAAATAACTCAGAATTATGAACGTACTTTGTACCAACCAATACTGCAAAACAAAAATTATAAGCATAATACCTCAGATTATATAATAGTTACAAAGTAAATAATACTTTCCGTTGTTAGGTTGGCTACACAGTGCTTTCATAATTCGGATAGATATCAACAATGTAGGGAAGTGCCAACTCTTATAACGTAGTAAAGTGATTTAGTAGTATCTGTCGGCCATATGGAGGCAATTAATGTTAATAATCGCAAATAATACTTTTTAATATTCATTTTGTTTTATCAATTCATCTAGTCCATGTTATAAAAGTATTTGGAATTATTGTAATAAAATAGACAATTAATTATCGCGTGAGTCAGATGCTTTTATTGCACAGTGCCATTTTGGACATTCTCTTTTGATACCTTGATGACATCATTATGACTAGTGAATATTTTCACTAGCGCGCCATTAAAAGTCAATTTTTTAGGGTTGCGCACCCGAAGGGTACCAAATAAACACTTTTTGAGACTTTTTTGTCCGTCCGCCCGTCCGTCCGTGTGTCTAAATGTGCGCACTTTACAGATCTGTATCTTCTTAACCATAATAGGTACATACTTGAAATTTTCACAAAGTATATATCCGTTAGTGTATAACGGCCCAGACACGAAATTTATACATTTATACGAATAGATACATGTAATTTAATTTTAACTTGTTTCGCACTAAAAAGGGTAAAATAAATTATTTTAAAAAAACCGACTTCATAACCACAAACAGGCACTCAAAAGCGAAAAATAAATACTTAATATAATTATTATAAGCGCTACCCACTTATCTATTTGAAGTCGGTGCCACCCAAGTCTAATAGGTAGTAGATAGATGCTACCTACATGTATCTACATACTTACTACTACTACATACATAGTATCTATCTACTATTCAATAGACTCAATGGCGCATCTTGGGAGAGGCCTACGTCCAGCAGTGGACTGATACAGGCTGATGATGATGATGATGATACAATAGACTTGGCTGGCACCGACTTCAAATAGATAAGTGGGTAGCGCTTATAATAATTATATTAAGTAATTTATTTTTCGCTTTTAAGTGCCTTTTTGTGGTTATGAAGTCGGTTTTATTTATTTTTATAAATAATTTATTACCATTTAACATCATAATTTTAATTCTACATCTGATAAGCTATCGTTTGACTACCTGGTGGTAAGCGATGATGTGACTTATGATGATGAACACGTCGGTAAAAATAGTCTCACTCTGAAGGGCTGTGTTGCTGGAACAACGTAATGTTTAGGCGGTAGATTTTCTCCATGATGGTCGTAAGCTACTTTTTGAACTGACAATAAATTGATGGTAGATATCAGGTGGGTCCGTTTTGCTTAAAAAGGAGAAAAAAAAGGAGATATTTGCTAAAGGAGATAACTCCTTCTACAACTGTTTTCAACCCGTCTATTAGAAACTAACTACTTAGGTATATAATAAAAAAAACTGCGTTAGTATTCATAATTTTTATTTATAACATAAAGAAGCTTGGGGCTTGATTCCTCTAATTTTGATACGACATCGTAAATTTTTGTGCCTGGCGTTAGTTTAACTCTTATGCCTTGCTGCAAAATAGAATTTAAAATGTTAACACAATTAAATTTTGTATATTGTTATCTTATAATATAATATTAAGTCATAATCACAACTAAGTAAAAGAATTAATATTATTTATTTATTATGTAGGTACTTAATGTAATTTCATCGGTATCAATAGCCCATTGTTGTGTTCTGTTGAATGCAACTCTATCTTCGACCTTTCTTATCTAAGCCCTTCCCATGGAGGATAGAACCACAGTTTTACAATCAATATGGTAAAACTGTAATAGAACCCTGCCCTTCTTTAAACTTTGACAGTCTCTCTGCGTCATCATTGTGGCATTGGTCATCTGGAAAATCGATCTATACAATACCTCGAGTACAAGCTGCCTTATCAGCTTCGGACCATTGTCCATTTGCCGTCTCGACTAGTGTAAAGCACCTTATGTCAAGTACCTATCTACTTCGTTAATGCCGTAACCCTTCGCCGTTCACACTTACCATTTTATTTGACTGTGATCTCAATGGCATTTTGGGATCAACGTCTTCTTTCCAATAGGAATTCCAATAGTTCTGTCAAAAAGACATAAACATTATTAGTTACGAGATGCATCGTTTAAGTTAAAGTCAGAGTAACTATGCCATGGTGGCCCCGTAATTCGAATTTTTCACACTAACCCCACTGTCATACTTGCCTCGGTTGAACTATAGGTGAATTTAATTCTATGTATATTACTAACACGCCAAGTTAAATAGAAGCTTCTAATAATTAAGATAAGTTTAAAAACTAAAACAATCGACTTCAATGCCCCGCTAGTCAATTTCAGTAGCAAGTTTGAGACGTTTATCACCATATCTCTGGAGATACTTACCATATCTCTATGAAATTACAATGGGACCATTTCCAAAACGTATTCTTCCGATTACAAAAAGAACCATTCGAATCGGTTCACAATTGACGGAGTAATCGCGTAACATAAAAATAAAACTGGCCAAGTGTGAGTCAGACTTTTGTCCCGCACACGGAGCGGTCCGAACGCCATCTATCGAATTTCTAACGAACTTCTAACACCAACTAAATAAACGTTAACACAAAGGTAGTATAGCATTATATAGTAGTAATAGTAATAGTAGTAATAGTAATTGTAGTAATTAATATTATTAAATATCTGGTTGACCGGTATTTTTTGCCACTGAAACATACAAATATGACTCTTCCCGACATCTATTGACGAATAATAATACTATTTTTTTTAATTGAGAGCAACTAAGTGCTTTACCGACACAGTACTTCTACTCACCAATAGATATCGGGAAGAGTCATATTTTAAGTTGATTATCAATAAAGTTGATTATTGAAAACACGAATAAAACAACATTTTCTGAAAATGACTCCTAGCTAGATCAATTTATCGCCCCCGAAATCCCGTGTAGGTATACTAAATTTTATTTAATTGTTGGAGCCACTTCCGAGATTCAGATTAAGGTAAAGACGATAGCGCCATCTTTGATGCTAGTTAGATGGCGCTGCGCTATCGTAAAAAACTTTTTTTAAACCTTTCTTTAATTTTTAACTTATTCTGTTCTTAGTATTTGTTGTTATAGCGGCAACAGAAATACATCATCTGTGAAAATTTCAACAGTCTAACAATCACGGTTCATGAGATAAAGCCTGGTGACAGACGGACAGACAGACAGACAGACAGACAGACAGACGGACAGCGGAGTCTCAGTAATAGGGTTCCGTTGGGTCCCTTTGGGTTCGGAACCCTAAAAAACCAGACGAATTGAGAACCTCCTTCTTTTTGAAAGTCGGTTACGAAATAAAGCTTATGTTCTAGCATGCGTAAGGTAGCAGCTAGTTATTGGATGCAAAGAGCCGAAGATCGGACTCAGTGTAGAACATCGGGAGAGGCTTATGTCCAGCTGTGGACTAACACAGGCTGATGATGATGATGATTATGTTCTGCAGTGGACTGACACTGGCTGACAATGATGATGATGAATAATCTGTTCAAGACTTACCCCAGATCTAAGAATATCTTTTTGCTTAAACTCATCATTTGAGTTAGCATTCGTTTTAGCTTCAATCCTCGCTGATTCCTTCGCTACCGCCAATACTAGCTCTGGTGATGCCTGAGTAAAAACAAATTTGCATGTAAAATAATAATAATAGCCTTGTGGAAGCCGTGGAAGGGAGGATTTTCTAAAGCTTTTTGATGATAAAACGATATAATTGAACAACATAAAAACAAACGGAATGTTGGCGTTCTATATATATATTACTATACCACATGAGTACGTAGTATTATTATCTTTTCTATGACATGAGTAAAGAAACGGAACGTAAACGTAGCGTAACGTACGTTCCGTTTCTTTACTCATGTGACTATACCTAGTAAAATAGGAAGCTATTTCTTATCTAATATATCTAATATTACATCGTTTATTACCTAGCTATAGTATAACCTGCTATCCTTTGATAATCTGACAGGTAAATTATCGAAGCCATTATCTTAAATGGCATCGTCACTATTATTAGTTCGGATTTTGATAGTTCCGCAAAACATTGTCTCAAAAGTTAGGTAAGTATGTACATCGTTACAAGTTTCTATGAATTTTCTTAATTAGGTATCATTATAATCAGCCGGTGTCAGTCAGTCAGTGGACGAAGGCCTCTTCCAAGATACGCAACTGATCTCGATCTTCGGTTCTTCTTCTTTTCCAGTAGGGCTATTTCGTACTACGAAATTCAAATCGTAACACGATCGTCATACGGTTACGGATAGCTTACAGAATAGCCCTCTACAGTAATTGCGTACCGTTTTGCGTATATCATCGCTCCTTCCTACACTAAGTTTGACGATTCGTGGTCTTCACACTAGGACAAAGTGTACCCCAACGGTTATTAGTTCTGCGGCGGATATGGTCAGTCCCAGTGGACTGAAGTAGCAGTCTACTTCAGTTTGCTAATCCGTTGAGGTATGTCGATCACATTAGTTCTCTGGCGTATTACTTCGTTCCGGATTCTATCCCCCATGGATCCCCCCGCAGAGAAACACCGAGCATAGCTCTCTCCATAGCTCGCTGAGTGACTTAAAATAAATAGTTAGGTAAAATAAAATGTATCTACTTTCACTGGAATCAGGTGACGGTCTTCTTCTACTTCATCGGCAACGTTTACAGTCTGGAAAAATAATGCTAAAATATAATAGATACTTAATGTTAAAATTATATATTTTAACTACGAAATACTAAAATCAAACCAATAGACTAAACTAGAATAGATAGATATAATTTAAGATACCACCTTCCAATGCCGCTACCAATGCTTCTCATTTTCAGTACCAAGTTTGAGGAGGAGGTACTCATAAAATCTCGATAAAATACAATGTGACCAACTTGGAAATGTACCCTACCAATTGAAAAAAGGTTCACAATTGGCCAAATAATCGCGTAACAAACATTAAAAAAAACATGAATTGGGAACCTCCTCGTATTTTGAAGTTGGTTAAAAATTGGGACACAGCCCAGATTTAAAAATAAAAATAAGATTTGGCATAAAAGTAGTTTTTTGAGGATCATAGTTCTTTACTCTCTTCAGTACGCTTGTCATATCTTATCTGGGTGTTCAATATGACCACTGGTGGTAGCTACCTAATATATGAAGAGATCGCTGTGAGCAATAAGACCGCCCATTGGTACTGTCATTTGAAAACATTTATTTTAGTTCTTAGTATTTTTGTTACTGGTGAGCAATAAGTCTAATATGTCTTAGTCAATTGTTAATAAATAAAACTCCTATCTATCTCACCGGATAACCCAAGTTTTGTAAACTGTTTTTTTACTCCATTTTTTTCCTCCTATCCCTATCAAATGCTACTTGTAGCCAGTCTTTGTGAAAAACATCTAACTAAATCATCTAGCCACCGCTTTTTGGGCCTTCCTCTATGTCGACGGCTGTCAGGCACCCATTGCGTGACAATTTAAGCTCACTTGTCGGGACGGGATGCATCTAACAAGCATGACCCGCGCAGTCCGTTTCAGCCGGAAGTCTTGTTGACCCACGTTACCTATGCCGGTTCTTGAGCGCAGATTAGTGTTGCCAATTGCGTATTCTGTCTGTTCTTTTTACTTTGAGAAATTAAAAGTGATGATTGCTAAGTTGATTCCGATATGATGAACTCGGTCTGGAAGCCTGATGCCACGTATGCTTCTTTCCATGGCTCTCTTTGCAACTATTATATTTATTCTACTTAGTTGTAATTTGTGCTCGACACTTACTTTATCTTTATACGGATACTGAAGGACGAATCGTCGGCCCAAGTCGGAGTAAAAATTGGGCTGCTTAATATGAGTATTGGTGCCAAAAACGCTGGTCAAATCACCGGCTTCTATTTCTGCATTATATTGTTTTTTTTCGGAAGGACTTAGCTGACTCTGTCAAAAATAAGGTCATTAGTCTTGATAATTATGATGATATGCAGGGCACTAATTCTGTAAGCTACCTACTGAGCAAAAAATATATACGGTCGAATTGAGAAACATCCTTTTTTTGAAGTCGGCTAAAAATCGTAGTCAGCGTAATCCCAATAAGCTGTAGGTAGGCCGAGGTAATGAGGCGTTTTTTTTTAACATTTTGGTTCCTGTAGACTCAACAGATGGCTTTTAAGATGAACGCAATGGTCTGCCATTGTAAATCTGACAAACTTCATGTTTTCTTTTTATTCGTTTTCTATTTACTTATGTCTATACCACTTCCATGCTTTTTCTAACATAACCATTTCTAACATATTTGTTTTTAACGACCTTTGAAAAAATAATAAACATCTCAGTAGGTTCGCATTAAATGTCAACTACCGAGTGTAATATAATGGAACCATTTTTGGAAATGAAAACAGCTCATTTGCTGATTTTACTACGAACGCTATCAATGTCCTTGAGATACGAGTGGCTTAGGGCAAACCCAGAATAGATGCCACGCTTCTTGAAATCACTTTATATATCTCCTAGTACAAAAAGAAACTCCTACAGGCAGCTGCGGTCTGCGATCACGCCGCGGTTAGTCGCGACGCAAGGAAGACAATGCCCCCACACATCACAACTGACCGCGGCCAGAGGCGCCCATCATAAACTGACTTACGTGCCGAGCGGCACGCGATCGGGCGTGAGGAGTACTTACGCTAAACTAAGCGAGATATAGATTCAGCACTGCTTTTTATTTGAACGTAGAGCTAGTTCGCGACGCCACATCAGGGCCCCTAGACAAAATTCCATTCACGTTAACGCAAGTCATAAATGAATGGAATGACATTTATGTTTCCGCAACAAAAATATCATTCCCATACATTTTGATTATTTTGAACTTGCGTTAGGGTGAATGGTAACAGGAAATCGGATTTTGTCTAGGGGCCAAGGTACGTACCTAGTACATATACATCAATGACCACGGCATGACCGCAGGCTGACCACCACCGCTAGCTAGTGTGCTTAACGCCTTAGTAAATGTTGGCATTTTTCTGAATTCGGACATTCATGACATTGACAATTGACATAAGAGTAACTGTAATTATTGAATGTTGTTGTATTTTTTGTGAAATTTTCATGGAGGGAAATATATGTCCATAGAGAATAGACTATACTCGTGTATATGTCAATCAATGGAAATTATATGTTAATTATATGTCAATCAATGTTTTCAAATATACATGCGCCTACCTACCTTATCTTCCAGGTCACTTAGAATACGATAGGGTTGGTTGGTACCATAATTATGTGTGTCAATGGATTGGTCATACGATAATGTTTCATCTATGCCGCTACTACCACTACTGCTAACCTTGTAATAATCTCTACTAACCATTACTTCTTGGTCATGCATAATTTCTCTTGATGTCTGAAAACAATATAATTAAGATAGAGTCTGTGCAAAAATTGAACAGTCGTGGCTTTACGATGAACTAACATTCAAACGTAAGGAAGGATACCTATATAGGTACCTACCAATACCTACCACCCGATAATAATAAGAGTAAGCAGGTAGGTACCTACCAAATATTTTTCGTCGTATTGGACATGACAGAGCAATGTTGCCAACGCAACAAAAACAGTTGGTAAATTAGAACCATCGACACGCGCGCCCTCAATTTCTACGATGGTTCTCTTTTTGCACAGACTAGTTAAAATTTAGTCACTTATTACTTATTACTTACTTATTTAGTTTATCTGAGGCTTAATAACCGGCCAAGTGCGAGTCGAATTCACACTCGAAGGGTTCCGTACCATTAAATATAGAAAACGGCAAATAAATCATGTCTGTTGTATGGGAGCCCCCCTTAAATATTAATTTTATTTTGATTTAATTATTTATATTTAAAGTGAATAATAAAACTCAATATTCTGTGAATATTTCAAGCGTCTACCTGTTGCCGTTATCAATTTCAAGCGAACGAGCAGTAAAAAAACCAGCTGAGTCAAGTTGGACTCGCCCACCGAGGCTTTTGTATTTCGTACCAACTTCTCAGACTAGGTTAAAGGACAAACTTAACTTTGTAGTTTGATCCATAGAAAATGTATTGCACCAACCACAAATAAAAAGTATGTAATAGTAAAACCTTATATTGTTATCGAACTACATATTTATGGTTTTTATATTTATTCCTTTATAAGTGCTTCAAGACCTTGCTTCTTGCCAAATTTCATGATTCTAGGTCAATGGGAAGTACCCTATAGGTTTTCGACCCAAAACCTACAGGATACTTACGGTTGACCTAGAATTGTCAATTTTGGTTAAAAGCAAGTTCTTACAGCACAAGTAAAGGAAAAATTCCAAAAAAGAAAATAGTTGAACCTTAAGGTAAATTTTGGTACTTACAAGTTTTCGCAAAAATCTAAATTTGCCCATATCTTTTTATCGTTATCGGGGACTGTAGATTTCAGTATCTGGTATATATTTCAACTTGCTAGGTCCACCCGTTCCTGAGAAAACGGTGGTGACAGACGGACAGATGGACAAGGAAGTGATCTTATAAGGGTACCTTTTTACCTTTTGAGGTACGGAACCCTAAAAATCACGTTTGTTGTATGGGAGCCCCCTTAAATATTTTTTTTATTCGGTTTTTATGGTTCCATACCTCAAAAAAGGAACCGTTATAGGATCACTTCGTTGTCCGTCTGTCTGTCCGACTGTCAAGACCCTTTTTCTCAGGAACGCGTGAAGGTCACCATTATCATCGCGACGCGATCAAAAGATATGACCGTTGAAGTCGCATTTTTCGCATATTTTGCGATTTCACAAGGAAATGAAAACCTATAGGGTACTTCCCGTTGACCTAGAATCGTGAAATTTGTCATGAATCAAGATCTTGAAGAACTTACAGGAAAAAAATGTGAAAACCGTAAACATGTAGTTTAAAAACCGAACATTTACTATTACACACTATATAGTAAGCTATAAAATTTTGCGATTCGAACACAGTTATAAATATTATAATATGGGACTTAACGCGCTTAACACATTTATTTTATTTAATTTGACGTTAGACCAAGTTGCATTGATCGTGGTCGTGGTCACGAGACAACTCTTATTCTTTGCAGTTGGTCCAGGCATCGGCCTAGGGATTGAACTGCAAAGTTAAGTTTGTACTTTAACTTAGGTTGGCAAGTTTGTACGGAAGCGTCGGTGCGCGAGTCCAACTCGCACTTGACCGTTTTTAATTAGTAGTTGTTGTTATAGCCGTAACAGAAATACATCATCTGGGAAAATTTCAACTGTCTAACTATCACGGTTCATGAGATACAGCCTGGGACAGACAGACAGACATACAGACGGATGGACAACGGAGTCTATTAGTAATAGGGTCCCGTTTAAACAATTTGGATGCGGAACCCTAAAAAAATAAATAATTGAAGATCGTTTAAAAACTAAGCCTGAGTTGCACCGTCTTACTTTAACCGTAATTATAACTATTAACCGGTGTTTTTATATGGATTTTGACAGATTTTTGACGTATGTTATAGTTAAAGTAAGATGGTGCAACTCAGCCTAAGTGATATTGTAAGAACATGGGCCTTGACCTAATGCTGGGGAATCTCTTGGAACCTGCAGAATAATCTACCTACATACTCCTATACCAACTTACTACAGAAATATCGTGTTTGTCCTCATTCGAAGGACAATTATACAGTCATTATATCAGACGGCGGTGTTTTTAGTGTTTTTGGTAGTAGGTTACAAAAATAAAAAATTTAAAAGTTTAAGGGGGGGCTCGTTAACATTTTATGTATATCTATATGGCATCCCATACATGGAAATGAAAGAAAAATTTTTTTTTGTTCAAACCTTTACGTATAGACGCATAGACACCCCTACGAATAGGTCTTTAAAAATGACATTGTATTACTGGCTACGAGCTTGGTTAAAATGCAATCCAGTAATTTCATCGTATCGATGGGGTCGTACTGTTGCTAAATCAGTACAGCGCCTGGACATGTGCCCGAGAGGCGCAGGTTCGAGCCCGGGGTCAGTATGGTAATTTTTTTTTTTTTAAGTATTTCAATGTGGGTTGCACATTACATTACTAGTATTCTTGTTAACCCGCCAACTAAGCTAAATATGCTTGTGTTTGAAGTGGGTTCACGTTAATAGTGCTATGGGTACCTAGGGATCGAGCTCACGACGTCTCGAACGACAGTTCGACACCTTATCCATTGAGCTATTGCCGCTATTGTTTCTGATTATAAGGATTGTATTTAATGTGTGATAATGTCAGCCTTAAATGTTATCTTAGTCTCATAGGGATTATTGGAATATTGCGTGCCTTAATAAGATACGCTGCAATATGTTGCTATGAGTAATTACTAAAATCTATGTGTACTCACTTCTCTATGTTCTGTAGATTTTACGTTCTCTTTTGTTGAAGCAGTATCCTCGGCAGAATAGTTTTTATCAACATGAGGTTCATCCATGTGCTCTGCTGATACTGCTGACCCTTCTTTAGAATTTGTGTTTTCTATAGATGGCATATCCACTTTTGATTCGCCTCCGATTTCCGATTCCTCGCTTGCAAAACTCTAAAAGTGAATAAGGTAAAGTTTTATAAGTTAAGGTTTTCATGAATTTAATGTAATAATATATTTGGCACTATTGACGTGAAAACCTGGTTTCAAACGCTCGGAGAGATTAACAATACTACTAGTAATGTGCGACCAACATTGAAAATGAAGAAAATAGTAAAACTAGTATACTTTGTTATTGTTACATCGCGTCGTCGAGTCGCGATGTTTCGCCAAGCTTCTCGAACAAAAATACCGTGGGAAAGAATAGACTAATTAGGGGCTATAAACTATATAACCCCACCGTCATAAAAGTTAACCTTCCGGGAATTCAGACCCTAGTCAATGTACCTAGTTTTGTAGTTAAGATTGAACCTTATTCATAAGTAGTTAGAGATCAAATTAGCATGTATGGTAAAGTTGTTTACGTCAGATGCTCAAAGGAAAGCCGCCCCTTTTGTTTGTGATTGTTATTGCTTTGTTTTGAACGTCTTTTGTCTATTGTTTCGCGTCAATACTGGAAAGTTCTGTAGAAATATTCTCGTCCTATATAAGACGTTGAAACCGCGGCTTGAGTCAGTCTTTCTCTGGAAGCGACAGTGAACTATCTAAGCGCGGATAGCGACCAAGTGATCGTTAAGTGTTATCAGTGAACTAGTGTTGTGAACTGTGAACAGTGAAATCAGTGATTGTGATTACCAACGACCTCAGTGTGTGTTAACGGACTTTTGATAATTGTGCAAGACGATTTGGACAACTACTGTGGAACATTGTGCTAACCTAGTGATAAGTGGAAATAAACGTTCATCTCATCGGATTGGCATTTTAATACCACCCCGCACGTAACAATTGGTGTCAGAAGCGGAATGCCAATCACTCCGAGGGAAGATACGCGTACTCCACGCACCAGGCGCCAGGCAGAGATGGATGCAACCCGGCAGAAAGAGCTCGAAGCTTCGGGAGGAGGAACATCCACATTGGAAGAGCCAGCAGCAACACCAATGGCACCCACCATGGCAGCGCCATCTGCAGCAGCGCCAGCGAGCCGAACTACGGATGGGGGCTTGGAGGCCATGCTAGCCGCTATCCTAGCAGGACAACAAGCTGCACAGGCTGCACTACAGGCTGTACAGATGGCCCAACAAGAAGCACGCAAGGAACAGGAAGAAGCTAGCCGCAAACTGGAAGAGACAATTGGACGTCAGTTGCAGAGCGGGCTTGCCGGCATGGGAGAGAAGATCAAAATGGTGGAAACCAGTATCAAGGAAGTAGAAGGGCGGCTTGACATACATGAGCAGACCGTGAATGACTTGGCCAACGAATTTCAGAAACTGAAGTTACGAGGAATTGGACATAGCTGCCAGGGTCCCACTATGACCTCGCCCTTCAAGCTAGATTTGCCGCACTTCGACGGAACATCTTCGTGGGCAGCCTACAAATTCCAATTCACAACGCTGTCCAAAAGTTGCGGCTGGACAGACGAGCACGCAAATACAGCGCTCACATTAGCGCTGAAAGGAGACGCTCAGCTTATCCTGGAACGCATACCTGAAGAGGAAAGGACCCTGAAGACCCTGCTGGAAGCCCTCGAAACGCGCTATGGAGACAAGCACATGGAGCATGCGTACAGGGCACAACTACGAGAGCGCACCCAGAAACCCACAGAGACATTGCAACAGTGGGCAGACGAAATCGAGAGGTTGGTCCGACGAGCCTACGTGTCGACGCCATCAACCATTGAAGTGACATCTCTACAGAGCTTTGTGGATGGAATCAGGGATGATGAGGTACGCGCTGCGGTACGATTGGGGCATCATCAGACACTCAAGAACGCCCTCGCTCATGCCTTGGAAGTGGAAGCAGTGCGACGAGACACCAAACCATACAGAGTTCGGGAGCTAGTGACTGAAACCAGGAAGCCCCGTTATGGACCGACATGTTATGGGTGTGGAGAAAAAGGGCATATTCGGATTGATTGCCCGAAAACGAAGAAACGGGTCAGAAATTGCGAGACCCAAGTGGATGAGGAGGCGTTAAACTAAACGTCGCCAGGGCCGCGGGGCGGGCGCTGGCTGGTCAAGAGAGAGCCCCCACCATCACTGTGACACAAGTGTGCAACGGGAACAGCTTAATCGTCGAGGGCACCCTGAACAACAAGACCTGCAAGTTCACAGTGGACACAGGAGCATCGCGCACAATTGTGAAGCCTGAATTCCTGCAACGATTTATATCACGGAAACATCGATCTGCAGCATGCTCACTACGGACAGCAACCGGCCAGTCAGTTCCTGTCCTTGGCGATACAGATGTGGAGATAGTCATCGGTGAGCACTCATACATTCATCCTGTGCTTATTGCCAACATAACTGATGATTGCATTCTGGGATTGGACTTTTTGGAGAAGCAGCATTGCATATTGGATGTGGCCCGTGGTGTTCTCCGGTTTCCCGAGCAAGAAGTGTTCTTCGAAGGAACGGCACCGTGTAAGCTTTACTGTCTCAAGGACGTCGTGTTGGCTCCAAAATCGCAAAATATTGTTCGAGTGAAATTTCCAAATACAGTCAAGAGTGGACTATGTGTAGTTGCCGAAGATGAGGGCACACATCCGACCTGGATTACTGCAAGAACATTGCTCATGACAAACAGAACGGCCAGTGTGCGAATTCTCAACCTTGGCAATGAAGAAGTTCATCTGAAGAAAAACAGCATAATTGGAAAATGTCAAGAAGTGAAGTACCTGCGACGAACGGATATTACTTCTACGGAACCAAGCTCGGAAGACCAAATATCACAGCTGCTGGAATCATCCAAAGACAACTTAACGTTCGCTCAGCTGTCACAAGCAAAACGTCTGTTGATGCGGTTTAAAGACGTCTTCGCCGCTGGAAACAACTGTGGACGTACCGGACTTGTTAAACACAAAATTGACACTGGCGACGCAAGACCTATACGACAGAGGCCACGAAGGATTCCATGGGCGAAAGAAGCTGAAGTTGCAGACATGATACGAGACATGGCCAAAGAAAAAGTCATCGAACCATCTACAAGTCCTTGGTCATCGCCAGTGGTTCTGGTGAAAAAGAAAGATGGCTCCACGAGATTCTGCGTAGATTACAGAATGCTTAATTAAGTCACAAAGAAGGACAGCTACCCCTTGCCTCGAATAGACGATACACTGGACATGCTCAGTGGAATGAAGTGGTTTTCAACGGTTGACCTGAAAAGTGGCTACTGGCAGGTAGAAATCAGTCCAGAAGACAAAGAGAAGACAGCATTCAGTACGGGCATTGGAAATGGACTCTGGCAATTCAACGTCATGCCATTTGGACTGTGTAATGCTCCAGCAACGTTCGAACGTCTCATGGACAGAGTAATGGTTGGATTACTGGGAGACGTATGCTTGGTGTACCTGGATGACGTCATCATTTTGGGCCGTGATTTTACTGAACATCTGCAGAATCTGGAGAAGGTTTTGAACCGTCTACGTGAAGCAAACCTGAAGCTGAGTGCCAAAAAGTGTGACTTCTTTAAATCCAAAGTCAGCTACCTTGGACACATCATTTCGGAAAACGGGGTACAAACTGATCCTGACAAAATCAAGGTTGTTCAAACTTGGCCTACCCCGAAGAATAAAACTGATGTAAGGTCGTTTTTGGGACTATGCGCTTACTATCGGCGGTTTGTCAAGAACTTTTCTGGAATTGCCAAACCCTTACATCGGCTGACAGAAGAAAAGCGCACATTTGTATGGGACTTGGAGTGTGAAACCGCCTTCAACGATCTAAAGCAGCGACTGTGTGAAACGCCGATCTTGGGGTACCCTACCAGAGATGGAAGATTTATCGTGGACACTGATGCCAGTAACACGGGAATTGGAGGAGTTCTCTCGCAAATCCAAGGAGACCAAGAAGTGGTCATAGCATACTTCAGTAAATCATTATCCAAACCAGAACGAAACTACTGTGTCACCCGCCGCGAGTTGCTAGCTGTGGTGAAGACTCTTCAGCACTTCAACAAGTACCTCATCGGAAGAGAGTTTACGCTCAGAACTGACCACGCTGCTCTTAAATGGCTTCTTCAGTTTAAGAGCCCGGAAGGTCAAGAGGCACGATGGATCGAGCAACTTCAAGAGTTCAATTTCGTGACAGAACATCGCAGTGGAAAGGGCCATAGCAACGCCGATGCCCTGTCAAGAAGACCTTGTGCAGATGACTGTAAACACTGCGAGAAGCACGAGTCTCAAGAAGAAGTCAGAGTCATCAGGATGGACAGAACAGATGACGAATGGAACGGCGAAAATATGAGACAAGCACAATCGGAGGACAGTGATTTACGACCTGTACTCCATTGGATAAAGTCTGGAAATAAGCCCCAGTGGAGCGACGTGTCAGCTTGCAGCCCAATTACAAAAAGTTACTGGGCTCAGTGGGACAGCCTGACTCTGGAACAAGGAATCTTGTACCGAAAATGGGAAAACAGCAATGGAAAAGAAACTACGATGCAGGTCGTTGTTCCCCGGAGTAAAGTGGCATCTCTACTACGACACATTCATGATGGAGTTTCTGGTGGACATCTAGGAGTCAAGAAAACTCTTGTGAAGGTTCGTCAACGATTCTACTGGGTACACAGCCGCGAGGATGTAGAAGATTGGTGCAGGAAGTGCACCGCTTGCGCGTCAGTAAAAGGACCGAAGACAAGAAGTAAAGGACAACTAAAATTGTACAATGTTGGGGCACCATGGGAGCGCATTGCCGTGGATGTTGCCGGGCCATTTCCCGAGACTGAAGAAGGCAACAAGTACATCATCGTAGTGCAAGATTACTTCAGCAAATGGCCCGAAGTTTTCGCGACACCAAACCAGGAAGCAAAGACAGTTGCAAAGAAGTTGGTGCAAGAAGTGATCTGTCGATTTGGTGTACCGATGGAACTGCATTCCGATCAAGGAAGGAACTTCGAGTCTGCCCTATTTCAGGAAATGTGCACCCTCCTCGGGATCCAAAAGACGCGGACAACGGCAGCTCATCCACAGTCAGACGGAATGGTTGAGAGGTTTAACCAGACGTTGGAGAATCACCTGGCTAAAGTCGTGGACGTACATCAACGTGACTGGGATCAGTACATACCTCTGTTCTTGTTGTCATACCGTTCCGCTACCCATGACAGCACTGGTATGACTCCTGCAAATGTGAATTTTGGACACGAACTAAGACTTCCTATCGACGCCATCACTGGTTCCCCGCCAGATGCTCCGAAGCCTGTAACCGACTATGTCAGTGATCTTCGTAGTCAGCTGGACGAAGTGCACAGGATAGTTCGAGAGAATAGTTTAAAAACTGGTGAAAAAATGAAGACCCGGTACGATCGTAGAGCGAATACGATGGGTTTCGAAGAAGGAACTCTCGTCTGGTTGCACAACCCACTACGAAGGAAAGGAAAAAGTCCGAAGCTGCAGGCTCATTGGGAAGGACCATACCAGATTATCACGAAGATAAACGACGTTACCTACCGCATTAAACGAGGCCAGAGAGGAAAGCCGAGGGTAGTACACATCGATCGACTTACACGATACCATGGAACAAATGATGATCGGGACGATCATAACTAAGAAGGGGATAATGTTACATCGCGTCGTCGAGTCGCGATGTTTCGCCAAGCTTCTCGAACAAAAATACCGTGGGAAAGAATAGACTAATTAGGGGCTATAAACTATATAACCCGACCGTCATAAAAGTTAACCTTCCGGGAATTCAGACCCTAGTCAATGTACCTAGTTTTGTAGTTAAGATTGAACCTTATTCATAAGTAGTTAGAGATCAAATTAGCATGTATGGTAAAGTTGTTTACGTCAGATGCTCAAAGGAAAGCCGCCCCTTTTGTTTGTGATTGTTATTGCTTTGTTTTGAACGTCTTTTGTCTATTGTTTCGCGTCAATACTGGAAAGTTCTGTAGAAATATTCTCGTCCTATATAAGACGTTGAAACCGCGGCTTGAGTCAGTCTTTCTCTGGAAGCGACAGTGAACTATCTAAGCGCGGATAGCGACCAAGTGATCGTTAAGTGTTATCAGTGAACTAGTGTTGTGAACTGTGAACAGTGAAATCAGTGATTGTGATTACCAACGACCTCAGTGTGTGTTAACGGACTTTTGATAATTGTGCAAGACGATTTGGACAACTACTGTGGAACATTGTGCTAACCTAGTGATAAGTGGAAATAAACGTTCATCTCATCGGATTGGCATTTTAATACCACCCCGCACGTAACATTATAAAACAAAAAAAAAGTTTACAAAACGAAAACAACCGACTTCAAATGCCGCGATAGTTATTTCGAGTACAAAGTTTGAGGGTCTCCATTTCCGTAGAGATACTTATCAGATCTCGATAAATTTTCTATGGGACCCGATAGGCCATATTAAAAGCATACCTACTCTCTCAAACAAAAATAAAACAAAATAAGATTGTATAAAAAACTAAAAGAACCGACTTCAAATGCTGCGCTATTAATTTTCAGTAGGTACCTACCAAGTTTGAGGTGTTTATCTACATATCTCTGGAGATACTTATGAAATCAGATACTTATGAATCAGAATACAGATCTCGATGAAATTACTATGGTACTACTCTTAGGATATCTCCTTTCCAACAAAACAGAAATCATTATAAAGCGGTTCATAAACGACGAAGTTGTCCGCGAACACACATAAAAAATAACTACTTATATATACGGACGAATTGAGAAAACTCCTCCTTTTTGAAAGTCGGTTAAGAAGACATAAATGACAGAGTTCAAAGGTAACAAACGAAAATTAACAGGTGAATTGAGAACCTCCTCCTTTTTGTTAAATCGGTTAAAAAGGAAATGCATTTTTAATTATTTACCCCAAAAATAAATTGCGAGCTCAAAAACAGCAAACCAACAGTAACTTTCATAGTTCGTACACTTTTAAAACCGATAAAAATCAGAAACAATAAACTCGCAAGGGATTCCGTGTGCCAGAGATTAAGATTTTGTAAATATTCATAATATTTTTAGTGTTTTACTGCTTGTGTTCCATCGCATTTATACTTTATCACAATATGTTCGTATGAGAATTACCGAAATCATCAGAGCACGACGTTTCAATTTAAAATCAATTAATTTTGACGAGCAGGATATCACTATTATTATTTTTTTGTTGGACTTATAAGTGCAATACCACTGGTGACATACATATATACATGACATAAATACATACTGTTGGGCTTATTCTTCATGCTAGTTTACCTACACAACCTCGGAAGCGGAATCCGCGGTGAGATCAGAATAGCCCTACTGGTATCGATACTGCATAAAAAGGAATCGTCTTAAAAAAGCTTTTATGGACGGCACTCATAAGGCACAGAATAAATGATAAATTATTATAGAACTAGTAGTGCCCCACGGCTTCGCCCACATTAAACATTTCTTTCATTTACATAAAACTATTATTTCGTAAAAACCTTACTATCATAAAACACTTCAGAATACTTTAAGATCGTTTAAAAACTAAAAGAACCGACTTCAAATGCCGTGCTAGTAATTTTCCGTAGGTATCAAGTTTAAGGTGTTCTCCATATATCTGGAGATACTGGACAGACATATCACAATGAAATTTGAATGTGACAAATGTGTTTCAAACAAAGAAAGAATTTTTCAAATTGGTTCAGGCATCTTCGAGTATTCGCTGAACATACATTGAAAATAAACTGGCCAAGTGCAAGTCGGACTCGCACTCGTTGGGTTTCGTACCACACTACAGTATTTAATAAGATCGAGCAAAAAAATACCACTATCATTTTTCGCTAGCAAAAAATAATAATTAATAAACATTTTACTTTTTATAACGCCATCTAACGTCTAACAAATATGTTAGGGATCGCCATTTCAATATAACGCCATCTATGGATACCAAAGCGTTCATAGATGGCGTTATATTAAAATGCCGAAAAAACACGTTTCTTGTATGAAGACCCCCTATTATTTTTAATTTTATTCTGTTTTTAGTATTTGTTGCTATAGGCCGACCGTTTATCTGAGTCTTCGCCTGCGCGCTTAGTGAGATACACACGAGCCGCCGCCCGCACCTGTCTCAGTCCCCTGTGTCGCCATACCCCCGCGCCTCTGTACCGCGCAGGCGAGGACTCAGATAAACGGTCGGCCTATAAAGTGTGGAAATTAAACTCAGGCCCTGGAGGGAAACTACTTTAAATCCTTAAGCTAGCTCATTTTACTTAAAGGAGACATTCCTTTATATTTGAAAAGAAACAAATCTGCATTAAAAGATTTTTTTAAACTCGCTTGCTTCGCCCGGGACTCGAACCAACTAAAATTTAAAATAATAAACACTATTTATTTTATTATACTAATCGGTAGTATTAATATTCAGGATAAAGTTTCTCTAAAAAATGTTTGGTTACTGTTCACTTTTAACAAGTAAAAGACACGTAACATCTCATGTTATCTCTCCAACACTCAAAGACTTCGTATGAAGTACACGCTTGCTAATTTATCGTTAAGTACCTTGTTGAAATCTTCGATAAGAAAATTGTTCAATGGTGGTAATACCTCTATGCACATTTCCTTCTTACATGATCCGAGGCGTTCAGTGGAGAAGTTTAAAAATGGAAGGTTTGACTTTGTTTGCAATGCGGGACAATAATTTTAAAATTCGAACGATTTTTATCAATAGATTTTATTTAAGTAGTGTTGCTTTCCTTACGTAATTAAATTATCTCATAATGGCGTATCAAGAACAATTCGAGTTATTAGAAGCTTACTTTGTTTGCAACAAGAGCTACGATTTAGCTCTGCAGTGGTATCGCGAGAAGTATCCAGACAGAGAACTACCATCTAGAAAAGTTTTGTCTCGAATTGTGAATAATTTACTGACCGTTGGAAGTTTTAAAAAGAAGACTGGACGCCCACAGCAACAAAATTTGGACTATAGCGATGTTGAGTTAAACATTTTGACATACTTCGAGTATTACCCGAAGGCTTCAAGCAGGAAAGCAGCTAAAGAGATAGGCATCAACCATACTAGTATACTTAAAGTTCTGAAAAAATACAAATACAAATGTTATCGTGATGGGCGATTGGTGCAGAAACTACATCCCGGAGATAGTGACAGGAGATTACAGTTTTGTGAAAATATTCAAACAGAAATAGCCCGCAACCCAAATTTCTTGGACTGTATTGTATGGTCTGACGAAAAAAAATTTAGTAATAATGGAATGTATAATAGACATAACAATCATTATTGGTCTCGTCAAAATCCATTTCGTGTCCGTGAAACGAACAATCAGGTCATATTTTCGTTTAATGTTTGGTGTGGAATCAAAAGTAACGTGGTTGTTTTGATGCACATTTACGAAGGACATCTGAATGCAGCAAAATACATTGAAATATTGGAGCTTTTACAAAATCAATTAAACCTTCTGCCAGAAGAGGAACGAAATAATATCATTTTTCAACAAGATGGTGCACCTGCCCACAACAGCAGAATTGCCAGGGCATACCTTAATGAAAATTTCAATGCCTGGATAGGTACAAACGGAACGATTAGATGGCCTGCAAGAAGTCCAGACCTGACGCCCATGGACTTCTTTTTATGGGGTCATGTAAAAAATGTTGTTTATGAAACTTGCTATGAAACCGTTCAAGAGCTAAGGATTGCGATAGAAAATGTTATTAGGGGCATACACCACAACACTTTGCTGAAGGCTACAAGAAATGAATTTCAACGGCGACGAATGTTGTGTAGCCGGAACGACGGGGCTCATTTCGAACAATTTATCAGTTAAATAATTTAAGTGTTACAAAATTGATAGTAAAATAAAGTTGATGTTAGATTTAACGATTATTTTTATTTTTAAGACCTAATGTTTGTTAGAGAAACTTTATCCTGAATATTAATACTACCGATTAGTATATTAAAATAAAGAGTGTTTATTTTTTTTAATTTTAGTTGGTTCGAGTCCCGGGCGAAGCAAGCGAGTTTAAAAAAATCTTTTAATGCAGATTTGTTTCTTTTCAAAAATAAAGGAATGTCTCCTTTAAAAAAAATGAGCTAGCTTAAGGATTTAAAGTAGTTTCCCTCCAGGGCCTGAGTTTAATTTCCACACTGTATAGCGGCAACAGAAATACATCATCTGTGAAAATTTCAAATGTCTAACTATCACGGTTCATGAGATACAGCCTGGTGACAGACGGACAGACAGACAGATAGACAGACGGATAGTCTTAGTAATAGGGTCCCGTTTTACCCTTTGGGTACGGAACCCTAGAAAAAGAGAAAGATTCCGACGACATAAGAACCTTATCCTGTTTTTTTGCAATTAGTTAACAATAATTAGCTAAATCGGTCCACCCGTTTTCAAGTTATGGCGTGACCAAGTGAAATAGGGATACATTATTATAAAACCCGAAAAAACTTATTGATTTTCAGACTTTGTTACCCCATTTCACCTCTTAGGGTGGAATTTGGAAAAAGCCTAAAACACTTATTTACTTATCTATTTACAAAAGTACTCGTGTGAAGTTTCAAATGAAAAATACTGTCTTATCTTGTTTCTCCATACAAACATTGAACCTCCGTTTGGGATTCGGAAAATCCTTTCGTAGCGGATGCCTACGTCATGACTACATATCTGCATGCGACATTTCAGCGCAATCCATTCAGTGGTTAGAGCTGTGTGTTGATAGATCAGTCAGTCAGTCAGTAACGTTTGCCTTTTATATATACTGATATTCAGTAATTAATATAGAATAATATTAAGGAATAGATTGAAACGCCTAAAATTGTTCGAGATATCTTTATGTAATTTTTAGAGTACCTGCCTCAAAAAGAGAAAAGGAAACCTTATCGTCGCTATATCGACATCGGTCGCTATATCGACGAAATTCCCGTTTTAAATCAATAGACGAGAGGGGGGTAGCCCCGGCCATTTTTTTGTTTTCGATATTATGACTATATTTATTACGTAAAATAATAAAAAAGTATAAAAAATAATCAACGTTATATTTATTTAAGATAAATATCGAAAACTCAGACACCAACATAATCACTCTGTAATTAAAGCCACTTGAAATATAAATCAAATTTTGGTATCTCTTAAAAATCGCGGGTAGCTCCGGCCACAAAGGTATTTAAAGAATAATGCGTTTTTTGGTGACACATACATCACAGTAATAGTACAAATGAGATGGAGAAGAGCCCAGTCCTCACATATTTTGCATTGGATCCAATCCTCTTCGAATGTTTCCATTTTTTTGCCGCCGAGGCTACCCGCCGGCCGAGGCTACCCCCCCCCCCCCTATTTTCTCTTCACTCCAGTCTCCGCGATTTGTATTTATTTATTATTGATTTGTAGTTTTATTCTTAAATTTGGCCATTGTACCACTGCAACAAATTAATATTAGATGTTAGATTTAAATATATGAGGAATAATAGCGTCAGCTCCTATGGCCGGGGATACCCCCAAAACTGATGGCCGGGGTTACCCGATACAACTTTCATCAAACAAAAAATTCTTATTAAAAAGCATATTATTACACATTATGATAAACTTAAATATATGAAATAGAAATGTATTGAAATATGTAAAAAATATGATATAAATAATTACCTACGTTTATCCAATATATATAGTCTCTGAAACAATTGATATCCCGCGCAACCAGTCCGCCAAAAACAAAATACACTCAATTTGCGTCCGAACACCGCGGTCGGGTGACTTCAACTGTCAGTTTTTGTCGAATGGCTAGTAAACGCACACAGACATAACACGTACTTATAGATAACAACACGCGAGTCACTAGTATTTGCGGTGGCCGAGGCTCCCCGCCGGCCGGGGCTACCCCCCGCTCCCCTACATTCAAAATGAACGTGAGACTTAACTACTGACTTAACAAATAAACTGGCCAAGTGCAAGTCGGACTCGCACTCGTAGGGTTCCGTAACACAGTAAAGTATTCTATAACTATGATATTTCGCAACTACAAAATTAAATTTGTTTTTCATAGGGTTTGTATGAAAAACAAAGTTATCTTTGCGGTCGCCATATCTCAAAAACTGCTCACTGTATCTCGTTCAAACCAATTTTCGTTGTTAGTTTTTATTGAGATCTACAGGATATATTTTTTTTAGATTTTTCACTCCCATACTTTAAAAGTTAGAGGGGGGGGGGGGGGGGGGGGGTGACACACATTTTACCACTTTAGACGCGCCTATCTTTCAAATGACTGACTTTGAGAAAAAATGATTTTAGAAACCTCAATGCCATTTTTAAAGACCTATCCATAGACATCCCATACGTATAGGTTTGAAGAAAAAAAATATTTTTTGTTTCAGTTCCATGTATGGGATGCCCCCTCTTACACTTTTATATTTTTTATTTTTGTATAAACATCGGAAAGCGGTTTACAGAATACATCCACCTACCATGTTTCAATTCTGTAGTCCTAACAGTTTCGGAATAAAATGGCTGTGACATACGGACGGACAGACAGACATACAGACAGACAGACATGACGAATCCATAAGGGTTCCGTTTTTTGCCATTCGGCTACGGAACCCTAAAATGGAGGAGGATCTCAATTCGACTGTTTTATTATGTTTGTTACCTCAAAACTCCGTCAAATCTTAACCGATTAGAGAAATAGATTTTTCGTTTGAGAGTTTTTGCCTCCCGTAACCCGTTTGGTTCCTTTCAAATTTTATCGAGCTATGACAATCATCTCTGGAGATATGGAGACAAACAATATAATTATTATCGACGTACGTCAAGCCCATTCATGGTACTTTTGCATCGTGCATCAGGCATATCCTTGGTGGGACGTACAGCAAGATGGATCGTGAATAAGGCCATTTACTCTGGCTAAATACACTATGTGCGGTGTGTCAATAAAAAATCAAGAAATAAAAATACAAGCAGACTTTGATATTTGTTACATTGTTTCATATTTGACATAGTAATTCATTCTCTGACTCTGACTGACGTTTGTTTGTTTAATTTTTTTGTGATTTTCCTCAAAGATTTGCTAATTGGTTGCAATTTTGATAAAATGTAATAAGATAATTTCTTCAGCTTGAGATATCGGTTTTCTCAATTCTTTACTTTTATTGAGTGTAGTGTAAAAAAACGATTTCAAAGTGATCGATTTGATCTAATGTAGTGTGTGATGAAAACCTTTGTTTTTTGTTATTGAAAATGTTTGGGAGACCTCGTTGTAGGGAATGGACACCTTTGGCGACTCAGCAGCTTCGATTGAGGAGTCTTATACAGGTGGGCTCAATATAAGTTTTAATAACTCAAAGACAATGGTCATTTTGTTCTGTGGTTTACCAACAAACGCTTACGCATACGCCTTCCAATGGATTTCTAAAATTACATTCCGTAATAATTTAATGCTAGACTTTTAAAATTGTTTAATGTGTACTAATTAACAGGTAACAATAAAATACCAAAAGATTCCATTTTATAGCTAACAGCTGTTGTTAGTCTGCAATTTTTATTAATTGTTCCTAAGTTTAGAAGTTAGCTTACTGTTTTGTGGGTGGTAAGCTATGCATAAACTAATTCACTGAAATATATGACTAACAAAGAGCAAACTCACTCTCTGATATTTGTTTTGATAATCTACTAGGTAATGCCTGGCACAGATGAACTAAATTAGTAATTCCATACATTTTGCAATTTGCTCTACCAGCTATTCAATTGTGAAACAGTAATCTTTTTTATCAGATATGCTAGTGTTTGACCATAATTTCCTCTGGTGGTAAGTAATTATGTGGCCAAAGATTGTGAAGATGCTAGGCCTAAAATGGTCTTATTCTCAAGGGCTGTGTTCTGTCGGAACGCTGTAAGGTTATGGTGGCAATTTTCTCCTTGATGGTGGTAAGCCTGACCTGCTACCATAAGCAAGTCAGGCAGAACATCAATATAATGCTTTTACCACCTGTGGACAAACACCCATGTATTCACATAGAAAAATCAATTGGTGCATGGCTACGACTTAAACCAGAGAGCTTAAGGCAGAGAAGAGGAGAAGGCAGGTTATCAATCCTTTACGCCAACAGTCCGTCAACTCACTGCGTGTCTTGTTACTAAAATCATACAAAAACTAATATACTGATTTTATCATATTATTATATTTCAAAGGCGGCAATAGCCCAATGGATAGCGTGTCGGACTGGCGATCGAGAGGTCGTGAGTTCGATCCCCACCCCACCCATTGCACTATTGACGTGAACCCACTCCAGACACAAGCATATTTAGCTGCAACTGTGATGTGCAACCCATATTGCCGGTAATCTTTATTTAAAAAAAAAAAAAGTTAGCTTTATATTGAGCTAATGTTAATGTAGAATTGTAGACACTAACTGATGTGTCAAGGTTGCAAAATTACTGGTATATGTACTTTAATGACACTCCGTAGAGGATTCCCTGAAATTAATTAATAGTAGCACTCTGCAATCTGGAACACATTGCTATGAGCGATAAGACCGCCCATTGAACCTGCCATTTGAAATGATTTGTTCTATTCCTAATTTTTTTTAACTGGTGATCAATAAAGTGTTTATCTATCTATCTATGTAGCTTTTATATAGCATATACGAGTAGTTTAGCATTTGTCCACTATCACCTGTTGGTAAATGTCAATGTATTCAAGCATAGTAGTATGCGTGGCTTAGAATAGCAACTGGCTGTCAAATTCTTCTTCACCTCACCTTTCTTATAAAGTAAAGTATGTAATATTTAACAAAATTAGCTATACAAAATGTCAGCCATAACATTTAAGCTGTTTAGTTAAAAAAAGCCAGATTTACTTTTGAATTTTATTGGTATGCATTTGGCACCAAATTCTTGCAACTAATATGATTGTCATTGGTCGGCAATGTTGGCATTAAGATAAATATTCTTGAAGTAACCATGTAACACTGATATTAGAACAATATTATCATCATAATTTATTGTTAATAAACATTGATGAGCTATGACTGATATTAAACTGGTATCAACACTTGAATGTTTATATGAAACATTATTATAAGATCGTTTAAAAAACTATGTAGCGACACAGTTGCATGTACATTGCATTTTGCCGATCTAGCACAATGCAATATATGACGCAAGTTCCCTAAACCAGTTGTCACCATGCTAGCACGCTCGTAATTCGTTATATTTGTAATTAGACATAAACTAAAAACACAATATACCGAGTGATTATTTTAATATGTGACGAAAGAACTGACTTCAAACATTGCGCTAGTCAAAGTAGCCAGTAGATGAAGTAACTATTACATAATCTGTGCCAGTAGTTAGTAGAACGAGTAAGTCGCTGTGATAAGTAAATGCGTCATAATACAAATGTTGGTATATTAAAAGCGGCTCAGCCAATTTCGTTAAGGGTGCGTTTCTTAAAAGCATCGGTATAAATTTCGTACTACTACATGCGCATGGTCCTCACGCACACAGCGACGGGACGACCACGAGTCAATGAAATCGTCTTGATACATTTATTATTATATATTTTTTAACTTTACTTGTATCACAGAACAATGAATAGTACATCTGTATGTATTTATTTCATATTTCCTCCCTATTTGCAACATTATTTTTATATTACATAGGCTAGCGTTTGACCATTATCTCGCCTGTTGGTAAGTGATGATGCGGTCGGAGATGGTAGCACACTAAATTATGTAAGATGTGCCGTATTTGGACTCGTTTTGTAAGTCCTGACGAGACCTTTCTCTAGAAGTGACTTGACTGACCTGATGATGGATTTCGGAGACTGTTACTGGAATTCCTAGATGGTTTGAGCTAGATGTGCCGTGTTTGGACTCGTTTTGTAAGTCCTGACGAGACCTTTCTCTAGAAGTGACTTTACTGACCTGATGATGGACTTCGGAGACTGTTACTGGAACTCCTAGATGGCTTGAGTTAGATGTGCCGTGTTAGGGCTCGTTTAGTTAGTCCTGACGAGACCTTTCTCTAGGAGTGACTTGACTGACCTGATGATGGAATTCGGAGAATGCTACTAGAACTCCTAGATGGTTTGAGTTAGATGTGCCGTGTTTGGGCTCGTTTTGTAAGTGATAGCGAGACCTTTCTCTAGGAGTGACTTGACTGACCTGATGATGGACTTCGGAGACTGTTACTGGAACTCCTAGATGGTTTGAGTTAGATGTGCCGTGTTTGGACTCGTTTTGTAAGTCCTGACGAGACCTTTCTCTAAAAGTGACTTGACTGACCTGATGATGGATTTCGGAGACTGTTACTGGAACTCCTAGATGGTTTGAGTTAGATGTGCCGTGTTCGGGCTCGTTTAGTTAGTCCTGACGAGACCTTTCTCTAGGAGTGACTTGACTGACCTGATGATGGAATTCGGAGATTGCAACTGAAACTCCTAGATGGTTTGAGTTAGATGTGTCTTGTTCGGGCTCATTAAGTTAGTACTGACGAGACCTTTCTTTAGGAGTGACTTGACTGACCTGATGATGGAATTCGGAGACTGCTACTGGAACTCCTAGAGGGTTTGAGTTAGATGTGCCGTGTTTGGGCTCGTTTTGTAAGTGATAGCGAGACCTTTCTCTAGGAGTGACTTGACTGACCTGATGATGGAATTCGGAGACTGCAACTGGAACTCCTAGATGGTATGAGTTAGATGTGTCGTGTTCGGGCTCATTAAGTTAGTACTGACGAGACCTTTCTCTAGGAGTGACTTGACTGACCTGAAGATGGACTTCGGAGACGGTTACTGGAACTCCTAGATGGTTTGAGTTAGATGTGCCGTGTTTGGACTCGTTTTGTAAGTCCTGACTAGACCTTTCTCTAGAAGTGACTTGACTGACCTGATGATGGATTTTGGAGACTGTTACTGGAACTCCTAGATGGTTTGAGTTAGATGTGCCGTGTTCGGGCTCGTTTAGTTAGTCCTGACGAGACCTTTCTCTAGGAGTGACTTGACTGACCTGATGATGGAATTCGGAGACTGCAACTGGAACTCCTAGATGGTTTGAGTTAGATGTGCCGTGTTTGGGCTCGTTATGTATGTGATAGCGAGACCTTTCTCTAGAAGTGACTTGACTGACCATTTGATGGAATTCGGAAACTGCTACTAAAACTCAATCAAGTCACTTCTAGAGAAAAATCTCGTCATGACTAACGAAACGAGCCCAAACACGGTACTTATAACTCAAACCATCTAGCAGTTCCAGTAGCAGTCTCCGAATTCCATCATCAGGTCAGTTAAGTCACTCCTAGAGAAAGGTCTTGTCAGGACTTATGAAACGAGCCCAAACACGGCACATCTAACTTAAACCATCTAGCAGTTCCAGTAGCAGTCTCCGAATTCCATCATCAGGTCAGTTAAGTCACTCCTAGAGAAAGGTCTTGTCAGGACTTATGAAACGAGCCCAAACACGGCACATCTAACTCAAACCATCTAGCAGTCTCCGAATTCCATCATTAGGTCAGTTAAGTCACTCCTAGAGAAAGGTCTTGTCAGGACTTATAAAACGAGCCCAAATACGGCACATCTAACTCAAACCATCTAGAAATTCCAGTAGCAGTCTCCAAATTCCATCATCAGGTCAGTCAAGTCACTCCTAAAGAAAGATCTCGTCAGGACTTACAAAACGAGCTCAAACACGGCACATCTAACTCAAACCATCTACGAGTTCCAGTAGCAGTTTCCGAATTCCATCATCAGGTCAGTCAAGTCACTCCTAGAGAAAGGTCTTGTCAGAACTTATAAAACGAGCCCAAACACACCACCGACCACAATCTCATACAATCAATATTAGCTTCTCTGAGATAGGAAATGAATATTTTGTTATTGGTTACCTACTTTTCTACGCATGGACCGTGGCAAGGATCAAGTTAGAGGAAGCAAAATGTTCGTGTCTGTACAGCGATATTTTCACGTCAAATTGATAATTCGTTTTTAAACTATCTTAATTATATACTCGCTCAATTTGCCCAACCAGCCAGACATTAGAACATCTAGAAGGCTGGTAAACATCTAGATCCAGTTCAGAAGATCAAGTCAAGAGTAGTGCTCTGAGTTGGGTGGACTGAAATCAGTTGTTGTTTTACCCTGAGCACTGCAAATTATTGAACATTTTATATTCTGTTTGTTGTATTGACATTTGGTTTAGGCCACAACGTGAAGTCTACCATTCATCACCCATTTTGTACCTACCACCCATTATTTATCAAATAATTTTTATTGAATGATAACATATGTACGATAGCAGCACAAACAATGCTCGCCTGATGGTAAGCAATGACGTCTATTACAGATACAGCAGCATTCAACATTCTGGATGTACATAATCTTGCATGTCACTTCAATAAATTATCTTAAATGTAATCTTACACATTCCAGATAGTGGGTTACAACATACGACCCCCTGAATGGTGCACCTTCCCTTGCAGTTTCTACCTAACGTTACACCACACAACAATGTCCGCCCCTTTCTACACGAGTGAGAGGATATGTTCGCCACATCCTAAGTGGAAGGAGATTGACTCAGGTACAGTTGGGATTTTTTTTTTATGATATAAGGTAACAGGACAAGCACGACCCTCGCCTGTTGGTAAGCGATGACATCTATCTATTACAGATACAGCGGCATGCAAAATTCTGGACTGCTAGCATTTTGCATGTCACTGCACTGCGCCTGTTACCTTGAGACATAAAGATGTTGAGTCTCACATGCCGTGTAATTTCCATGGACACCTTGCCATTTCGACCGAAAAACATTCCTATGTCACGGCCGAAAATTAATAAGAAAATTAAAGTGGTGGTACCGCCCCAGCCGGACTAGCAGAAGTCCTACCACTACAACAAGAGTTGTACTTGAGAGTTGTACAAATCGACTGACCAGTTGGTCTAGTGAACTCTAGTAGTTGGTGACACTGGCCACGAAAAAAGGAGGAGGTTCTCAATTCGTCGGTCAATATGTTCATCGATTACTCGAAGATGCCTAAAGCGATTTGGTAAATCTTTTTCTTGTTTCATAGGGTACCCTTCCCAGGTGGTCCCATTAAATTTTAACGAAATCAGTCGAGCCGTTTTTAATACATCAACATTTGTATTACGATGCATTTGTATACCTCGATGACATGATAGATAGATAAATCTTTATTGTAAACCACAAATTACATGAAACTCTTAAACTATAATAGGCTTAATTTAAGTTGCACAATGGGCGGTCTTATCGCTAAAAGAGCGATCTCTTCCAGACAACCTTTGGATGGAGAAGAAACAAATCACGGTAAATTGACGGCGCGGTGTAGTTAAAAAGAAAAGAAAATAAAAAAAAAATATATATATTAGCAATTATTACTATGATACTACTAGCTACTGGCTACTTTGACTAGAGCGACGTTTGAAGTCGGTTCTTTTAGTTTTTTAAACAATCTTAAATTATATGATAATTGTATTCCAAAGACTAATGGCACAATAAAAACAATATTGAAATATCAATGTACTTATTTGACATTTTAGAAGGTCTCCTGTGCTTTTAATAGGTATATTATGATATTGTAACAAAACAAAATTAACTAGATTTGACCTCGAAATTTTGTAGATCAATGACTGCAGCTCTGGTCTTTATAACCTTTTGCATATTTAGAAGACTCATTTTTTACCAATTTGTTAAATAGGTACAAGATATTTAACGCAGCTGAGGCTGCCTTTAAAGGTAATCTATCAATATACAAGGATAATAAGGATCCTATGTGTTATTTTTAACCCCCGACGCAAAAAGGGGTATTATATTGATTGATGTGTGTATCTGTGTATGTGTGGGTCTGTCTGTGGCATCGTAGCGCCTAAAGTCCTAAACGCATGAAACAATTTAATAATAATATAAATAATAATCCCGCAGGGGCGGCTTTGTGGCGAGCCGACGGTGAGTGGCGACACCGCGGACCCCTATCCCGTGAGGGCTAAATGAGACCCTCTGACCACCGGCTTGCCTTGACCGGCCGGCCGGTGGTGGGAATCGCAAGAGCTAAGACCTAAGCTCCAGGGTGGAAGTGTTAAAGGCATAAAGCCGCTAGTAGCGTTTAGTGAAAGTGCAGCACACCTCTCAACACCCTCAGCTATCCACGCCAATGTTGCCCTTCGGCGCCAATATAACGGTCCGCCTTTATGGGGGCCCATTCAGTGGCTGGCAAGTCGCCACCCGCCTTAATATTTTGTAATGAGGCATAATTGGCGGGTGCCGTACCTCATCCCATAGACCAGTAAACATACATCAAGCAGAACACATTCATAGCCATGACAAAAATGTACCATATTTTTATAGTTTTTCATCTCTCCATCCACAAATCATAGCATTTAAGTTTATCTTTTTAAAGGGCCTCTTGACGTTGGCTTTGGCTCCGTCAATGCCTTCCAAAGGACCGGGCGTTCAACGACCCGTGATGTTAACGAAATATAAATAATAATAAAATCATTTATATCTCTCACACAATGGGTTCTTAATGTCTATAAAATGTTTGTTCGCGGATAACTTCGTCGTTTATGAACCGATTTTGATTATTCTATTTTTGTTGGAAAGGAGACATCCCAAGTGTGGTACCATTTTATCGAGGTCTGGTAAGTATCTCCAGAGATATGGAGATAAACACCTCAAAATTGGTACTGAAAATTAATAGCGCGGCATTGAAGTCGGTTCTTTTTAGTTTTTAGGGTTCCGTACCCAAAGGGTAAAACGGGACCCTATTACTAAGACTCCGCTGTCCGTCGGTCTGTCTGTCTGTTTGTCTGTCTGTCTGTCTGTCTGTCTGTCCGTCCGTCTGTCACCAGGCTATAGCTCATTAACCGTGATAGTTAGACAGTTGACATTTTCACAGATGGTGTACTGTTGCCGCTAGAACAACAAATATTAAAACAAAATAAAGTTAAAAATTAAAGGGGGTCCCCATACAAAAAACGTGTTTTTAAACGCCATCTATCTAATTAGTTTCGGCAAAATGACATAGATGGCGCTAGTAAATGAGCCCCGTCTTTCTAGATCGCGACCAAACCAAATATTCTTGGTAATATCAATTAATCAAATATATGAGGTTGAAACTCTGTTATGTTTCGTATTGTACGGAACCCTTCCTAAGTGTGCGATAAGAGACGCGATGCTGACTCGCATTTGGCCAGTTTTATTTAAACGATCTTATAGGTGTTTTAATCGAGAGTGTTCTTAGCTTAAATGAATGAAAATTAGCCGTTTTAAGACTATGAGCTTTTTTTAGATGACGACGCTATGTGATCAATTTAATAGGTCTGATCAATTCGAAATTTTGTATCCTTTTTAACCGACTTCAAAAAATCATCTCAATTCGACAGTATATATATATATATATATATTTATGTTTGTTCGCGGATAACTTCGTCATTTATGGTTCATAAACGACGAAGTTATCCGCGCGATTTTGATGATTTTTTTTTTGTTGGAATGGAGATATCCCTAGAATGGTACTATAGTAATTTCATCGAGGTCTAATAAGTATCCCCAAAGATATGGAGATAAATACCTCAAATTTGGTACTGAAAATTAATAGCGCGGCATTTGGATGTCGGTTCTTTTAGTTTTTTAACGATATTATATTTCAATGATATTGTAAGAATAATAGGATAGGTATCATTGACCTGAATCTGACATATCATGGAATCTGCAGATTACTCAACTCATCACCAATTTACAGTAGAGATGTTGTGTTTGGGCTCATTGGAATGGTCTTAATGATTTATATTAATTCTAGATTTATGGGTTATGTGGCTTGAAATAAAGAGATTTTACATAATTATGATAGTTTAAAAACTAAAACAACCGACTTCCATGCCCCGCGAGTCAATTTCAGTAACAAGTTTGAGACGTTTATCGTCATATCTCAGGAGATACTTATCAGATCTCGATGAAATTACAATGGAGCACCTCGGAAACGTACCCTACTGATAAAAAAAACATTTCGGTTCACAATTGACGGAGTGATCGCGTAACATACACACAAAAAAATATATACAGACGAATTGAGAACCTCCTTCTTTTTAGAAGTCGGTTGAAAATTATTATAAGTTCATGTTTTTATGTTTGTTTTTGTAGACTAGATGAAACAGAGCTATGACTCTAACCGTGCTGTAATAAATATCTAAACGTGCGTAATACTCACATAATGATAATATCTGACCCACTTATTGTTGATCGGGCGTAGGATGACTCATTTTAATTACTTATGACATAATATTCTTGTTCAATATCACTTGTTTATCTACGATGTTAAAATAACATCTGTATTTTGAAAAATCCCATAGATAATTCCTCGATCGATCGATAATTATTAGAGATCGAAATGTGCGAACTATTCAGTGGTCAAATATATGTGGTAAAATATCGTTAAGAAACCCCCGACCCCCGCATGGTGGTAGAACACTATCTAGTGTCCGCCTGCCCAGCTACCACCTTCTAGTTATCGAAAGAAAATCTGTGCCCAAACAAACATCTAATGTGTTCCGGCAGCTATCATTGAGAGCCAGTTCCCATTCTAGGCCTAGCGTGCTACCATCCTCGACCGCATCATCAATTACCAACAGGTGAGTAATAGTGTTCTGTGCAGGTGAGATAGTGGTCAACGCTAGCCTATAGGATATAAAAAAAATATAAAACTGGCCAAGTGCGAGTCGGACTCGCACTCGTAGGGTTCCGTAACACAGTTAAGTATTCCATAACTATGATTTTTCGCAACTAAAAAATTAACATTGTTTTTCATAGTGTTTGTATGAAAAACAAAGTTATCTTTGCGGTCGCTATATCTCTAAAACTGCTGACTGTATCTCGTTCAAACCAATTTTCGTTGTTAGTTTTTATTGAGATCTACAGCATATATTTTTTTTAGATTTTTCGCTCCCATACTTTAAAAGTTAGAGGGGGGGGGGGACATACATTTTACCACTTTAGACGCGCCTATCTTTCAAATGATTGACTTGAGAAAAAATTATTTTAGGAACCTCAATGTCATTTTCAAAGACCTATCCATAGACACCCCACACGTGTAGGTTTGAAGAATTTTTTTTTGTTGTTTCAGTTCATGTATGGGACCAAGTTTCATTTCTGTAGTCCTAACAGTTTCGGAATAAAATGGCTGTGACATACGGACGGACAGACAGACAGACAGAAATGACGAATCTATAAGGGTTCCGTTTTTTGCCATTCGGCTACGGAACCCTAAAAAGATATATTAATCCATTATTGCATATCAAACAAAACATTATACAGTGTGTCTCGTCATAGAGAGAGCTCTCGGCTGTAGAGGCATAAACACAGTTAATTTTATCGGCAATAGTATATTACGATACGTGTGACTTAAGTAGTCGATTATTGCACGGCGTGAAGTTACGCCGTGCAATAATAGACAACTTAAGTCACACGTATCGTATATTATTTTATAGATAGCAGTGTGACATAAACCCGCACTTTACGCTTGCTACGCTGTTCCGTCAAATAATCGATTTGCGCTCGGGTGCTAAACGCCGTCATAGAATAACAACAACATAGAATGCTTATGTAGTGCTTTCGTAATGACCTAGCCTAAGACTTAATATCGTCGCTGGTACCTCGTAGTTCCGCTTAACGCCACTAGAGGCGTAACATGTACAATAAAGTGTTATTTTTTAGTGCCATCTATCTGACGTTACCGGCGACACTTGGCTTAAGGTCCATCGAATCCATATTTATATATAAGCGATAGGTGGCGGTAATATAACTATGTGGGCTAGTGGTTAGTGGTCGAACCACGAAACCAAATGTCGAAAGTTCGAAACCCACACGGGCCAATTCTTTCTAGAGATTTTTCCGAGTCTGGTTATAATTATGTCCTTGTTAATGTTATTGTTACTTGTTAATGAAGTAAATCCTACCATAGATGATGATCCTACTAAACTTCTTTCAGCTTGTGGGTTAATTAAATTTGACTTTAAACTGTGAATTTAACTATTTTCAAATGCCGTTCAAGTTATTTTCAGTAGCAAGTTTGAGGTTCGTTTGAGGAGTTAATACTCCGCATGTCTGACGATACAATGTTAAGGTCTTGAGATGGTTTGGTTTTGGGACCCCACCCGTAGCTCTTATCTTTTTTTTATTTTTTTTGTTTCATAGCTAACAATTAGGATGAGTATCACAGTTTCCCAATTCACTTTACCTAATCTTATCTTGTATATAAATACATCTTATAATATCTATAAGCCAGGTATTTACACGAATTAACCTTTTCACAAAAAAGAACCAATTTTGATAAAACCTTACGTGTTTGCTAAGGGTCTGTTCACACAGAGCGCGACGCAGCGCGCACTTTTAAAGACAGTGATATAAAATAGAACTCTATTTAAATGATTTTTAAAATATACTATGAAATATATATACGCATTTGACGTTAACAGAAATGTTCAATATTGTCAAACTGTATTTTCAATAAGTTGACATTATAACTGAAATCATAATATTATTACTGAAATAAAATCATCAATCATATACCTATCAATAATATGTATTAGTACTTATGTTATAAATTTTCACATGTCATAAATATGACAAAATAGAAGGACTATGAATAATTTCGGAACATCCTAATGTTGACTCTATTTTTTGTGGAATAAACATTCATTTCATTTAGTGTTGCAGAATTTTTCGAAAGGGGTAGGTAACAAAGTCTAAAAATCAAAATCAATATCCCTATTTGCCTTATTCACGCGATAACTTGAAAACGATGGAACCATTTTGACTATTTCTTTTTTGATGTATTTTATATTATAAAGGTTTTTACAAAAGAAAAGTTTTAAGTATATAAAACGAGTTTATAACGCGGGCGAAGCCGCGGGACTCTTTTAGTATAATATAATACAATATGTGATGAGTATGAACAAAATTTGCCGAGAAAATAAGTTTCTTGTTGTTTTTAATAACTAATAAGGGGGTCACCTCTTTTTCAACCGGTTTCTGAAATGGAGGAGGTTCTCAATTCGTCTGTATGTTTTTTTATTTATGTTACGCGATTACTCAGTCAATTTTGAACCGATTCAAATGATTTTTTATTAATTGGTAGAGTACATTTCCTCGGTGGTGCCATTGTTATTTCATTGAGATAAGTAAGTATCTTTAGAGATAGGAGATAAACACCTCAGACTTAGTACCTACTGAAAATGACTAGCGTGGAATGTGAAGTCGGTTTTTCTCTTTTAGCAAACGATCTTTAATGTTATAGCAGCCATAGAAATACACACTTTTAGCAAATTTCTATGCACAAAGAAATACAGACCTCCGACCTTGCTCAACACGCATCTCCCTATCTAGATCCGTAGATTGACTGGAAGATTAGTGATAAGTCCACCCATTGTACTATTGTGTTAAGTTTACTGTTTCTTAAGTTAGTTTTTATTGGTGTTTACTAAATACCTTTGTGTATAGGTACCTACTCTGGTAAAAAGTATATAGGTAATATTACCGTGGTTGCAAGTAACCCACTCGATAGGTAAGCGACGACGCGACTCACGCGACGTTGCCAGATAGGACGAGAGACAGAGAGAGAGAGGTCGCATCCAATCCACTGCGGACGGCGGAATCGCAAGTGCGACGTTGCATGGCCGTTTCGACTCACGAGATGCGATGCGATACATCAATAATTTATGATCGTACAAAACAAAAAAACCAACTTCACATGCCGCGATAGTCAAAGTAATAATCATGTATCAAGTATACAAATTTGCTTATATTGTTTATCTCCATATCTCCGGAGATAATTGCCATATCTCGATAAAATTTGAAAAAGACCAACCAAACAGGAGGCATAATCTCTCAAACTAAAATAAACTGGCCAAGTGCAAGTCGGACTCACACTCGTAGGGTTCCGTAACACAGTCAAGTATTTCATAACTATGATTTTTCGCAACTACATAATTAACTTTGTTTTTCATAGTGTTTGTATTAAAAACAAAGTTATCTTTGCGGTCGCCATATCTCTAAAACTGGTGACTGTATCTCATTCAAACCAATTTACGTTGTTATTTTTTGTTGAGATCTACAGCATATATTTTTTTTAGATTTTTCACTCCCATATTTTAAAAGTTAGAGGGGGGGGGGGACACATTTTACCACTTTAGACACGCCTATCTTTCAAATGATTGACTTTGAGAAAAAATGGGTTTAGAAACCTCAATGTCATTTTTGAAGACCTATCTATAGACACCACTCACGTATAGGTTTGAAGAATTTTTTTTTGTTTCAGTTCCATGTATGGGATTCCCCACCTTAAACTTTTATTTTTTTTATTTTTGTATAAAAATCGGAAAGCTGTTCACAGAATACATCTACCTACGTTATAAGTTTCAATTCTGTAGTCCTAACTGTTTCGGAATAAAATGGCTGTGACATACGGACGGACAGACAGACAGACAGACAGATAGACAGATATGACGAATTTATAAGGGTTCCGTTTTTTGCCATTTGGCTACGGAACCCTAAAAAATTCAAATCGGTTAAGATTTAACGGAGTTCTGAGGTAACAAACTATTTTTAACTACTACTACTATTTTTAATTAAAATTAAAATTACCTACCACGTGTTATACTTAATTAGAAGAAAATAACAAATAGTTGTTACCGTATCAGTATCTACTAAGTATTCTGGTTGGTACTTCCATATACTGCATATACCTATCTACATCATCATCGGCATAGCTCACGCACACGCGCCTGAGCTCAATCTTTAACTTTTTGTTTCCAACCGCAGCCAAAAAACAAAAAAAATACGAATTCAGAACCTCCTCCTTTTTGAAAGTTGGTTGAAAAAAGCACGATAAGTTTCTTGTCCTCGGATTCGATCCCTTGACTTCACGTTCGTAATGTAAATTAGCAACACTGTAACCGCTGAGCTACGATGTCGTTTTACATTAAGTTGAAATTTACAGTTGATTTGCTATCGTTTTCAGTTTGCATTTATGAGTGTAATATTTGCATGTGTTTTGAAGTGTCCATTGACTTAGATCTCCAATAAAATTATCTGATGCGAATTATATGATAATGTTGATGAAAATTATAGACATAGGCTTTTAAAATTTTGCTAACTGTAAAAAGAATAGAAATTTGTTTATTTTATATAAGTTTAGGTTTTAAAAAAATAATCAAAATGTAACTTCGAAAAATAGCGCCATCTTGTCGAACTGACTTGACTAGTCACACCTAAAATTACCTAAATAACAATCTTTGAACATTGCGCCATCTACCGGATTTTAGTGTAACAACATGCTTTACTAGCTTACTTTGTATTGATTTTAAAAATAGTTCAAGATGTTTTAACAAATCGAACACAAAAAATTAAAAATATGAATTCGCTTTATTTTTGTGGATGTAATACAACTAAATATTTATATTGTTCCTAAAATTAATATATATGTTAAATCAGTAAAGTAAAAAACGTTTTTTCATTTATTCCTAAAAAACTTTTTGTCATTCGGAACTAGTAACGCCATCTCGATCAGATTTGATTGTCGTACTAGAAGCTCATTAGACATAATCGATCTATTTTTTATTCCTTCATCTATGACGCCGTGCAATAATCGACTATTTAAGTCACGGAAAAGCGTGCGTGCAGTGCGGTACAGTGCGGTACAGTGCGGTAGTTTAGGTCACACTGTGCTATAAATTGTATTTCATACATAATTTAAAACCACCCCGACTGATATATTTATAGTCTGTTCATTGATCTATGTATTTCTTTAGGATGATCTCAATCTGTTCATTGAGACCATTCTAATGACCCCAATCACAACATCTGCTATAAGTTGGTGAAGTGTTGAGTATTCTGTAGATTCCAGGAGATATTCCCGCATCGGTTCAAAAGCTACCAAGTTCTTACTAGAACGTTGAAGTAAGAGGATACCGAATTTCGAATTGATCAGACCTATAAAAGTTGATTTCATTTTTTTGTTTCAATAATAAATCTTCATGAGCATCGCGATCTCACCGCATGATGATCCTAAGGAAGAGCGAACGGATTCGATTCGATTTCGAGCGGATCCGCTCGAAACCTAGGTCGAGAAAATTGGACTAACGTGAATTACAGCGGGTAGATGACATTAATAAATAATAAATGTTCTCTTTTTACAGAAATAACCCAGCGAATGTCTTCAACAAACGTAGTCATCAGGATATGGAGTCACATATCACAACCTGACGACAAATCTCCATCACAAAACACCGTCATCCAAACCTGGGGAGTTTACTTCAGTGGCCTCCGATATATCGGTGCTAACCTCGCCTCCAACTTTAACTCAGACTGTTTCAAAAGCAACACCCTGGTATTTCAAATGCTTGGAGGATATTTCTGCTCCTATAAAAGTCTTAAATTGGACATCATACCAGCGGAATACGAAGTCGAACAGAATTCCCTCTCTAGCGATTCATCCGGTCGCACAAGTGTCTCAAAAATTACACTCGACTCGAGACTTACAAACCACAAACAGAAAGAATCGAAATCTGTGTCACCGAACAAATATGGCAATTCGAAAAATGTGGATAAAGAGTACTCGAAAAGTCACAGTCCAGTGGAAAGAGGATTTCAACAGAATTTTCCAACGATACGCAACTCTGCGAGCCTAAACATAAGTCAAAGGGATTACAGACGGAACGAAGAAGGAAAAACGGATCCGAACAACATATACGAATACTCGCCGGATAATTTAGACGTGAAGGAGTTCACTTCTAGTGATATAAACTGTGATAATAAATCTAAAAACGCGTCTGAAGAGGAACTTTCTGCTAGCAAGATAGACTTGAGTGAAACGGCAGAGAATTACGACTTACGGAATGAGTTAGGTGTGCCTAAATACAGATACATGTGTAAAAACTTCTTGAAGTCGGAGATAAGGCCTAGTTATAATTCTACTAAGCTGCAAAAGCTGCATTTGCTGCAGTATTCGATAAAGAAGAGGCAGGAAGCCGTGCAAGAAATTAAAGAGAGAATTTATAAGAATTCTGCGTTAAATGATCGGTGTTCTCAATTCGATGATCAGGAGGTATTGAAGTGTAGAAGTAGGTCTCAAAGGAATCTGTTCTCACCTGAAGAGGAAAGTGCTAGTAAAAAGTTGTCTGAGAGTGATTTAAGTGTAAATGGACGGATAAAGGAAGATAGGCCGGTGTCGAATGGTCCGAGATTGACACTGAAGTTGAATGATCTCCTTTCTTTTAAGGTAAGGATTTTTAACTAAACTGCTACGTGACAAAGTTGCCGGTGTCTGTTTCCCAGTAACTACAACCCGGGGGTCTTCAAATCGTGGATGAATAGGTATCTTCTAGGTAAGCGTGCTACGTCGATCTCATCGTCACTTAACATAAGTTGTGATAGAGGTCAAAGGCCTACCACCTATCTAGTATCAAAAAAATACTTGAGTATCGATCCGCCATTGTATAGAGTGGAGCTCTTTGGTTTATTAACTCGACGCTAGTTTAACTAATGAAATGCCTGCATACCTTCCTAAGAGCGTATCGACGCTTGATTATCGTTCTTTAATGTAATAAGAATAGATTTAAATTCATAGAAAAAAATCTGAAAGTAAAACGCAAAAACGTATTTTAGTCTGGTTTATTATAATTATACACTATTTTAATTGTTTCAGACCAACGTTAAGCCTAGCTTTTTGTATCTATTTCAAAACGTTGAATAATAAAAAAATAATTTATTTCGAATAACTGTGACTTGACACAGACAATAACAATTAATTCACACACAGCACATTTAAATTCAAAATAACAAAAATGCAGTACAACATTTTTTTACTCCATATTTTTCTCACGTTTCAGTCAAGGCCGTCTCCATTCCAAAGAGCCGAACACATTAGACTGACAAAGCAGTTAGAAATACTGAGATTTAAGAGGATCATATTAGCAGACGAGCGAGACAGCAAGCTGACCAATATACGGAGACTTAAAGAGAGGCATGCGAAGTTGGCGGAAGAGAACCAGGATGTTGGTAAGGATTTTTTATTAATAAATAATTTACGATCGTTTACAAAACGAATTAAACGGACAATGCAGGACTGCAGAGTGCAGGGTAATACTAGATTTATACAAGCTTGCTCAACACATATTGTATCCTGCTACCTTTACCAAGCTGGAGGCTTACAGTTGTAGGTAATACCTAGTACCTAGCAGCACAATAAATATAGTACAAGTACAGAAGATGCACTCTCTGATATCAAAAATGTGAGATTAAACTTAGCTGCAACGTCGGTAACGTTCAAAATACGCTACACGCCTTGGATGCGACCTTGAATTTGCGTCACAGAATAAACTAATAGTAACTAGGAACTGCGTGTTTCGCACCGTAAAATGCTCTATAAGTCCGCGCTGTGAGTCTGTATCATTCGGTCAGCTCGCGGCCCGCCAGCTGTCTCTTATCTTACTGTAAGGTTGAGTGTTGTGAGAAAACAAATTGAATAGTAAGTAAAGGCGCGCGTCCGATCGAGTGCGCGCGTGACACTACTGACTGAACTTGTCACTCGCGAGGTGTCGTGAAGGTATTAGCATTTTCATAGCTATATCTCGGAGTGAGACAGGCCTGTTAGCAGGCTTAAACTGACCCTTGAAGTCGGAGTAGATTATTCTCCCAAATACTGCAAAACCAAAGAGATATTTTTAATAAGAGTAGCAGTGGAGTGGTTTTTTTAATATCTGATAGGCTAGCGTTTCACCACTATTTCGCCTGGCAGTAAGCGACGATGTGGTCGGAGATGGTGACCATGCTAGGCCTATTAGTGGTCGTGTTAGGGTGGTGTTAGGGTGTGCTGCTGAAACACCGTAAGGTCTTAGCGATAGATTTTCTCCTTGATGGTGGTAAGCTACTTTTGGCAGCAAATCAAGCGGAACAACGATATAATGCTCCTATCAGTGTTGGTGTTAGTTAAGCTATTGCATAGCTTCTATCGCGGGCCTTGAGCGTGGAGACCGAATCCAGAAATTCTGTAACGAAAATAAAACCTAACACCCGAACGAACGAACCTCATTTTTTAAGCCTTAGCGTAGTAGATATAAGGTCGTCTTTGGTTTCACATATAATTCAATTTACCTCGGACCGGCTAATTTTGATTTTGTCTTCTCTTTCCTTTTTCAAATATAAATTCCGAATTCTATTGTCAAATGATGTCAAGGGTGAACAAGTCCTCGGAATTTTACATAATTCCTCCTTGTTAAACACTCCCTGCCTTCATACATGTAGCCGTGACACAGATAGGTGTATAGGTATTTATCATCTATGTACAACAGTGAATATCTGTACTCTGTCTCTATCTGTAAATATGAATAAACAAAGTGCATTTATTAATGAAGAAAGTCACGAAAAAAATTGTGAAAGAAAATGAGTGAGTACTCTATATATAAACATTTTATTATTATTATTATCACAAATGCAGTATTAATGTTTGTTTTGTTAATTTATATATAATACTGCTATAAAGATAACCAAAATGTTTGATATTATAAAATCTTTTTCAAAAAAAATAAAAGCGACTTCATGACCACAAACAGGCACTCAAAAGCGAAAAATAAATTACTTAATATAATTATTATAAGCGCTACCCACTTATCTATTTGAAGTCGGTGCCAGCCAAGTCTATTGGATAGTAGATAGATACTATGTATGTAGTAGTAGCAAGTAGGTAGATACATGTAGGTAGTATCTATCTACTACCTATTAGACATGGCTGGCACCGACTTCAAATAGATAAGTGGGTAGCGCTTATAATAATTATATTAAGTAATTTATTTTTCGCTTTTGAGTGCCTGTTTGTGGTAATGAAGTCGGCTTTTTTATTTTGAAAAAGATTTTATTTTACCCTTTTTAGTGCAAAACAAGTTTTAATTAAATTACATGCATCCATAAAATTTCGTGTCTGGGCCGTTATACACTGACGGATATATACTTTGTGAAAATTTCAAGTATGTACCTATTACGGTTAAGAAGGTACATCTGTAAAGTGCGCACATATAGACACACGGACGGACGGACGAACGGACAAACGGACAACAAAGTCTCAGAAAGTGTTCATTTGGTACCCTTTGGGTTCGGAACCCTAAAATGCCGCGGTAGTGAAAATATTCCCTAGTCATAATGATGTCATCAAGGTATCAAAGGACAATGTCCAAAATGGCCCTGTGCAATAAAAGCATCTGACACACACGATAATTAATTGTCTATTTTATTACAATAATTCCAAATACTTTTATAACACGGAGTAGTTGTATTCCAAAATGAATATTAAAAAGTATTATTTGCGATTATTAACATTAATTGCCGCCATATGGCCCACACAGTCTGAATCACTCTACTACGTTATAAGAGTTGGCACTTCTTTACATTGTTAATACCCGAATTATGAAAGCACTGTGTAGCCAACCTAACAACGAAAAGTATTATTTACGTAGTACCTATTATATAATCTGTGGTATTATGCTTATAATTTTTTTTTGCAGTGTTGGTTGGTACAAAGTACTTTCATAATTCTGAGTTATTTATGTATGCAGTGTCGCGGGCGGGACTGATATGGCCGCCATCTCCGTCAAACGTCATGTCATGTCAAAAATTATTAGGTATGCTCAAAAACTTTGCACATTAACAAGACTTTGCCTGGTAGAACATTCCTGTGAAGACAAATTAATTCTCTCCACCTTTGTTTCTATCTCGCTCACAGTTACCGTAAGAATATCAGAAGTCAATAATACTTAAATTCAAAAAATTAAAACCACCCCCGACTGATTTGTATATGTAATCCGAGTTTATAATCAAAGCATATGAATAACTTTGTTCATTGAGACCATTCCAAGGAGATGTCTCAGAATTAGATCAAGCTTACCATATTTTTGCAATATCATTGAAGTAACAAGATACTGCGACAGCGCCATTTTGATTGTTTGACGTCCGCGGTCAAAGGACTACGAGCTTACGAAAGTTGCTATCGTAGTTTTTTTTAACCAAAAAAGAGCTGATAATATTTAAACGGCTGAACAGATTTTCATGAAATAAAGCTAAGAACACTCTCGACGAAGACATCTATCAAACAAAACAAACTAAATCAAAATCGGTTCATCCGTTTGGGCGCTACGATGCCACGATGACAGACACACAGATACACAGATACACACGTCAAACTTATAACACTCCTTCGTTTTGCGTCGAGGGTTAAAAACCAAAATCAACGTGAAGAAAGATGTAAAAACATTATTCAAGGTCATATTTTTTAGTCTTCAAAAGTATATGTAATAGCAACCTCCATTGTGTATAATCTTCTTGGGACTCTTCTTCTAAAACCAGTACATTCTCCTATGTTTGAGATATTTATCTCCATATCTCTGAAGATACTAATCAGATCTCGATAAAATTAAAATGGCACCACCTCGGAAACGTACCCTACCTATTAAAAAAAGAATCATTTGAATCCGTTCACAATTGACGGAGTAATCGCGTAACATACATACAAAAAAAAAACATACAGACGAATTGAGAACCTACTCCTCTTTTGTGAAGTCGGTTAAAAATGAGCGATATTAAAAGTAGCTCACTTCTCATTTATTTAATAAAAGAAAAAAAAATGTTTTCTTATCGGTCACCACGCTCAAAAAGTGTAACTTGAATTAATATCAAAGAAAAAAAATACTGCATAAATAAAATATGCTATGCAATAGTTTTACCAGTCCACCAGCGGCAGTCCCCGAGTGCCACACGTCTTTTTTTTTTTTAAGTTGATAAGCCAGCACTATCTTACCTGATGTTAAGTGAAGATGTGATCTACGATGTAGCACGCTTGCCTAGAAGATACCTGCATTGTTACTTGTATTGTTGTCGATCATCCAGTGAAATCATCATCATCATCAGCCTGCGACAGTCCACTGCTGGACGTAGGCCTCTCCCAAGATGCACCAGTGAGCCTGATCTTGGGCTCTTCTTTTCCAGTCACTGCCTTAGCGCCTTGGCTTTGTGTATGACATTCCATCTTAGAAGGAATATGCCCTAATCGTCACGCTAGGTAGGCGATCGCAGGACGTAGCTTCTCGCACCGGTGACGCTGCTGCCCGTCACCGGCCTGTAGTTTTTAGCTACGCCATAATTTTGAAGTGGTCGATCGCCAGAAATAAACACTGAGATAAACTGCAAATAATGAAAAATGGCCTATCCTATAGACTAGTATGCCACCTTCTGGACTTCTAAAGCTTCCAAAATCGTTCCAGGCACTGAACTAATGGAGAGCTACCACGCGCTCTCCCGCCGATCAGACAACATGAAAGAGTTGCGACAGTCTTGCGCTGCCATGCGTGAACTAGCGTCGAGATCACATGCCTCGTTAACTACTTACAGGCAGGAGTTCCTGGAACTATTGCATTCTATATTTTATATCAAACAGGTAACAATTGACATACAATTATATTTGACATTTAATTGTAAACTAGCACCCTGCCCTGGCTCGAATTATTTATTGCCTGCCATGGCTTGAAATGACGGAGTAATCGCGTAACATACATAAAAAAAAGAGTGTGTGTACTTGTGATGTACACGCGTTAGAAGTTATACTTCTGTGGCGTATGGAAAAAAAATAACTAAAATGCAGTAGTGATTAACGATAAATATTAAAATTAATCAAAAAGATTTTATTTAAATAAAAAAGGTTTTATTAACGTAAAAATATGACGTTAAATATGACATATACAACTTGAACATAGTCATGCCACCTAGAACTAACTTCACGATGTTAAATTTAGGTGTCGGTGTGCGCGCGCATCGTAAAAATTCACTCTCATCATTTTTGTCTATCGCGCCAAAAGAAGTACAACTTCAAAAACAGATAGACGAATTGAAAACTTCCTCCTTTTTGGAAGTCCATTGATAAAATGAAATACTTGATGATTTTGTAAGAATGTCCCCAATTCGTGTGACCATTATTATTGTTATATACCGTATATATATCGTGTGACCATATTCATGTTTTCCAGATAGACCCAATAACGTGGTCAATATGCGACGTACCACTCCCGATATGCGGCGACGAGTCATTTCGACCCACTCCTATATCAGATAGCGTGGCGGCTGGCTACGTCGCCCAGGCCACATGTTTAGCTGCGTCCGTGTTAAATCAGCCTCTCAGATACAAGATAACAATGCGACCTGAAGCTACCAATATACTAGATGTTACCGACTTGCCTGATCCTAAGTAAGTCTAACTAACATATAGGTACCTCGCGCAATTGACTCTATTATCCCTACTAATATTATAGATGCGAATGAGTGCGATGCAAGTAACTCTGTCTGTCTTTCACGCCAAAACTAGTGAACCCATTTAAATGATAGTACACAGATAGTCTACACTTCTAGAGCCTGAGAAAGGGCATAGGCTACTTTTTAATGCGAAAAGAGGGTTGTAAGGGGTTGAAAGGGGGGATGAAAAGTTGTGTGGAAGTATCGTCATTTTTACAGCTAGAAGCTTGAAACTTATTTTTTAGGCTATTGATTCGATATAAATATGACATTCAAATTTTTTGAGGGGGAAGGGGGAGTGGAGGGGGAGGGTAGGGGAGGGGGTGGGGAGGCGGAGGGGATGTGAAAGTGGGGAAGGGGTAGGGAGAGTCTTCTTAGTTAATGCTACCCAAATACACTATTCCACGCGGACGAAGTCGCGGGCACAGCTAGTAGTCTATGATAATGGCCTGCCCGCACAAAGCTCGAGAAAATGGCCAAATCGAACTGGGGCCTTATTCAGTATGACCATTTTAAAGTCTTACCGTGCCGTGTTACGTTATCTCCGCGTTATAGTATTCTCTATGCCAATTAAAACGCGGTAGGGTAAGGATATGAGCGCGTTTTGAACTGTCAAAATATCGTGACATATGAGGACGTGTAACGCGCGCGTTTTGTATAATTTACCTATCGTGTGGTATACAAAATACAATTTTTCAATAACGTAACGTGGCGCGTTAAGAAACGCGTTATCTCATTGGTCATACTGAATAAGGCCCCTGATTTTATCGAAAATAATGTGAAGACATCACATGATATCGGATATCGGCTATCGGCATCCGATAACGATATCGGAACGGATAGTGTGGAAACGCTCTTACTCATCGACTATTATACCTTGTCTATTATTTATTCTCTATGATAAATTTGACAGCTTGACGTCCATGAAGGTTGGTATTTTTTTTCCGGTAAAATCAACACCACAGATGATTAATAATCGGTTTAAATAAAATAAATCGAACTGTAATACACAGTACCTAATCGCTTACTAAACATCATGACATGCAACTATCGATTGTAATTTCCATGAAAATAATCGATAATCGAAAAAAACATTCACGGTTGTACAGTACCTCATCCATACTGTCAAAAATATCATCCTAATGAGACAAAGCATAAGTCGGAACTATCGCTTTCGTTTTGAGTACCCAATCAAAACTATATTTGTCTCTTTCTCCCGCAGTATCCCCCTCCTCACCCGAGGCGGTGACGTCACACTATTCAGATACGCAATGTTTCTGCTCAACAAATGCATCGGTCAGCTGATCGCCGGTCGAGGCTTGCCTATTGCGGATATCCGGCCTACATTGCTCAATTTACAACGACTGCTTACGTCACAGAGTCATTTGTAAGTGTCTATTGTTTTATATCAATGATGATTTGTGTTTATGGATTTGTGAGACTCAACGACAATTTGATTTTTCAATGAAATATGAGCTTTATGTTGTGTCACATACGGTTCTTTGTTTTGTTGTGGTTGTTAACTCTGCTTATACAGTCATTGTCAGTTATTTAATGGTTAAAAGAACAAAATGGCAAGTGAACTTTTAAGGCGTGTAAATCGATAGGTCTTTGCTTAAGATGAGTAACGTATGAACACGTTCCGGACACTCGACTAAAGGTCGTAGCCGACTTACAAAAAAACCGCTCCCACCAAGCAAAAAAAAATTTGTTGTCTGTAAAGTTGGTTTACGGACGATAGTTTAACGTGACAACATCATAACAAAACATTGATGAAATCGGCGCAAGCGTACAATGAGCGTAACGTAACACTTTTTCGTGCATGCATCCGACGTCCATCGATTTATTAGACGTTGTCACGTTAAAATGTTCATTAAAATATAAGCCTTATGACGTCCACTGTAGGCAGACGTTACGATCGACGATCATGTACAGACATGACGTACAAATACGTCATGTATTTGTACGCGTGCAACTGTGTTCTTAGAGTCTAGGGTTTTCTTTTCAATCGTCATGCGCTTTCATTCGTCATTCCGTTCTATATGAAGTATTATTGTATATTCTCTGGTATGAAATATTGAAGACATATATTATAAGCATGTACTAATAGCAAGCAGTACCCTTAGTACGAGTTTTAATCGTAGACGCTTTTGACAGATCTCACATAGTTTTCGACTTATTTGGCTCCCAGATTGGTCTAAATTTAGTGAAGTGTAGTGACCACTAGAGGCGCTGTACTGTTTTTCATACAAAATTTGTTCGATATACGGATATAAACCTCGAGTTAAGTACATATATAAGGCTGAGGATCATCATCATAATCAGCCGTTGTCAGTCCACTGCTGGACGTAGGCCTCTCCCAGAAGGAAGGCTGAGGATTAAATATAAATTAATGAAATGCTATGACTAGGTGGAGCGACGACATTCGCAAAGGGGTGGGAAGTGACTGGAAAAGAAGAGCCGAAGATCAGGCTCAGCGGTGAATCTTGGGAGAGGCCTATGTCCAGCTGTGGACTGATACCAACTGATTATGATAAATGAAGCGCGGATAAACCACCTATCTCCCTACTTGGAATTTGTACTGTATGTGACATGACGTAAAGATCATATTTCTATGCTTCATTTTAAATTGAGTTGGAATGCTAATGTTCGTTCAATTTTAGTAATTTGGGTTGGGATGTTTCGGAGATCAATCGGTTTGCTGGCTAAATACAATATTTGTTATTCATTCGTAAAAGATGGCTGAATGCTTATATACTGTTGCAGAATCATTTAGTTGTGTCAAATTTACCTGGGTCAGGAGAGAGCTCTTATAAAATACCTACGAATAAATCATAAGTCAGGAACTCTAATTCAGAACAAATTCCACACAAAAAGTGGCCGTCCTTCAGACCAAAACGACGTAGATTCAAAATAAGAATCACTTTCGAAGTTACAAATGATTGGCTTGGAGGTTGATTTGAATTCGGCACTAAAGCAGGGGTTAGTTCGTGCATGTGCTGCAATGTCTGTTATGACAGTTAGTCAAACAAGACAAATGTCCGACTAATGACGCGTTGGACACGACTTTTAACCCCGCCTGCTTGGACTCTACTTTTGTTGGGTCATTTTTATAACGCAGTTACTTTTCCTAACTTATGATTTATTCGTAGTAAAATACTGATACAATGTCTAATAGAAAATATCGCCGCGATACCCTCTCTCTCTTGGAGATTGCGATTTTAAACTTCGTACTCACATACAGTATTTATTACTCGATAGTTTTACTCGAATGCGAGTAAAGTCAAAATTGACTTTACTCGCATGCGAGTAAAACTATTATGGACCGCGAACACGATCCTTCGAGCTATGCATTTTGCGATCGAGTAAAACTATCGAGTAATACTGTACCCTTAGTACCTACAAGTTTTCATACCAAACTCAATATCGTATATCGATAAAATTTTGAATCATAAACAGTACAGCGCCTCTATTGGTTTTCACACTTTACTAAATTTAGACCAATAAGTCGAGAACTATGTAAGATATGTCACAAGCGTTAACGATGAAAACTCGTACCAAGGGTACGTATGTAAATATTAAGGCTAGCGCACATGGGTAGATCGCATGGCAAGGCATTTTAAATTTGACTACGGAAAATCGTACGTATTCAATGGTGACAAGATATAGATTTAAAATTCACTAGCTGACACCAAATAATCATTGAATGTAATAGGAAAGATACAAAATTAATGTTTAATTTATGCATTAAAAGTAATTAAAATATTACGGAAATATAAAAGAAGAGCTACTGCAATTTTAAATAATAAAGATTTACAACAAGAAAATGTTGATAAAATGAAATGTTAGTTCGAAGATATTCTACATAAAACACCTATCAGCACCTAGTCTCTAGTGACGTATACTACGAATAAATGATAAGTCAGGAAGTCTAATTCAGAATAAATTCCTCATAAAAAGTGGCCCTCCTTCAAACCAAAACGACGTAGATTCAAAATAAGAATCACTTTCGAAGTTACAAATGATTGGCTTGGAGATTGATTTAAATTCGGAACGAAAGCAGGGATTGGTCCGCGCATGTGCTGCAATGTCTGTTATGACAGTTGAATCAAACAAGACAAATGTCCGACTAATGACGCGCTGGACACGACTTTTAACCCCTCCTGCTTGGACACGACTTCTAACCGCGCCTGCTTGGACACGACTTTTGTTGGGCCATTTTTTTTTGAAAGCAATTACATTTCCTGACTTGTTATTGATTTGTAGGTTTTTAAGGTAATCCATATTCCCGCCAAATGTTTTTTCTTGCTATTGCTTTGTTTGACGGCTTGTCATCAACGATACGTTACTTTGGCAAATTGCGATGACGCAGCCGCGGCATCATGTAAAGTATGACTTTTATACAGTGTTTATTGCATTCAATTAATGTGTCATAATTTCGTTGATAACGTGTGTTCACTTCTACATGTAATTATTTAAAATGGAAGTAAAAATAAAACTATTGAATTTTCCCTATTATCATTATATTTTATTTACACAACATACAACGGTACAACATGCACCGATTTAAGAGAGGTGTAAAAAGAGTCCTCTATGCAAAAGGTAGGCAAAGCACGTGCAATACTACTTGTGTTGCAGGTGTTTACAGGCGGCGCTGACCACTTTCGATCGACTTTTATATTTACTTACTTTATTATCATTTACTTTTGCTAAATGGAAATGCCCTGCCTTACCTTTTGCTGGTGTACACAGGCGCGAATCCTGTTTGTGAGTAAGACTTAAGACTCTAAGAAGAGAGTTACGGTGCGTTTTAAAGTCCATCTTGCCTATCACATTGTACCGTTACGTCTGTGTTGTTTGTCTGACGCTTAGTTCTCTGTAGATCGGACCGCCACTGTGGGCTACGTTGGCTCGCTGACAACCATTGCCCGTCGTGGACGCAGTCCTTAAGGAGTCTCGTCGCCACTGAACGGGGGAAATATAGACCTTTCAATAGGTTTAAGGTAAGTCTTACAAATATTGATAGTGACCATTGTCGCCCGTTTATTGTTACCTTCTTGCGTCCGTAAACTTAGCATGTAAACACAATATGCCGAAGGTACGCGACTGATTTTACGTTCCGACGTATTCGGCTGATATGGACACACCATGAGTCCCGAAGTTACGCGGCAGAAATTCAGTTGCGCAACGTTGTGTGTGTATTCAGTGTCTCGAGCGCTGTGCTGCGCTGCGCTTCGTCGGCAATCGAACCGAACTTCGGTCGCGTATAATGTGAGCTCTACAGAATAAGTTGCCGCTGAACTTACGCCCGACCGAAGTTAGGCTGTACGCTACAACGTAACGTACTTTCGGCATTATGTGTCGTCAGTGGTTCAAACAGCATTGCAGGCGTAATCATGCCGAACTTCGATCGCGTACCTTCGGCATAGTGTGTTTAGACTTAGGGTATCGCACACTATACGTAAAGGAAACGGTACGGTACCGTAGCGTATTAGCAACGTGGGCAAATCGCCGTGGCTTCAGTTAGTTGACGCCGCGCTTATGGCAAGGCGTTACCTGGGGAAATGGCAGCGTATGTTCAACCTTAACAACCTTATGTCAATGTCGTAAGAATGATTATTAGTTAAATTAGCAAAAATTAGTCAGTCTTTCCTGTTTTAATGTAACCTTTTAGCTTGGCGCCTCTGGGGAGAGACGTAAGCGCGTAGACAAAGAGCTAGCGAGGTTAGGGCAAGTTGATCGCGTTTGTTTCGAGTCGAGACGATTACGTTACGATGTATGTGCGGTTTACGATGTATAAGCCTCTAAGCCGCATTTAATCCACGTGATCCCTGGGGGGAGCTGAATGGGTGACCACTGGTGGTAGGCTTGAGCCGTGGCTCAAACCACTTTAAATTACGAGTTGTGCTTTATTTATTGGCCTAAAGTCAGTTGTACAGCGCCTCGTCTCATTGCAGTTTTTCATTTATTCCATCTTGGACCCCATCTTCTGTTATCATCACACCTGATGATAACAGAAGATGGGCAAGCACTTGATCTCTATCTCACCAGATAGAGATCAAGTGCTTACATGTCTGGATTCTGGAATTAGATAAAGTAACTCACTTGACTTTGTTACGACGGGAGAGCCCACTGTTTGGTTACCCCCACTAAGTACCTGTGAGATAACTTACTGCAGGTAACTATTTATATTCGACTGAAGGTCCTTTACCTAATGCTCTACCGATGCGTATTCTACTTCTGGTATGCTAAGGATGGGGTCCTGACTGCACTGGAGTTACTGGCACTGGTGATTAATAAAACAAATAGTCCCATAAGAAAACAACTTGATAGTATATTGTCACTATTTTAATACTATTCCCCAAGCTACATAACTATACTACTCGACCAGTGCGCAGCAACTGGCCGAGGCTCTATCATCCATATCTTTCATACACAATTTCGCTGACATACATCGCTCACACTTACATGGTCCCTACAACTTATAACCCTATGTATTTGTTTTAAAAATTACTTTTTTTGTAACAGGATGCAGTGGACGGGCAGTCGCCGCAATCTGCTATGATAAAACGTCATAGACACTCACGAAGCGTTGGCAGTTATCATGACGATCAAGTAAGCTAACTATTTTATGTAGGGTAGAGGTAAGGAGAACCATCTTCTGAGGTGTTCTTACTGAAAAAGTGTTCGGCAAATGGTATAACATATTTCCAGAACTGATATGGCGCTAGTTTCGGCAGAGAATCGAACTTAGTAGTTGCAGACATAATAAAAAACAACCAATAACTATCATATCCCTCTGGCTACAGCAGCGCCAAATAATTTACGTTGTAGACACTTTTTTATGTTTGGAGATTGTTCTCCTTGACTCTACGTCTGCATGTGTGTGGCTTTATGTTATGTTTATCATTTCATAATTTTAACAGTTAATTTACTAACCACAAACGTAAATTTTCGTATAATGGGAGTCGAAATTGTAGTTTATGAAACTGTTGCATAATGAGGGGTATTATTAACACACGAGTGTGTGTTGTATCGCACGAGTGTATTACGTTACTATGGTTACGGAGTAAACATCGGTCAACCGCGCATGCGCCCAAGTGCGGCCTTTTCCAATATTTCTCGGTCAATCCAAGGTATACTATTGTATATTGTGTATAATAGAAAAAAAAAGTTATTTCTTAGCATTATTTTGCTAAGAAATCTATGTATCATAAATAACATTTTCAATTTTGCTTCAGTTGTACATGCATAAAGTCATGTGGTCATTATAATACTATTTATGATTCCTCTAGGCCCTAGAGGTAACAGATTAATCCTTAACCTAGAGTCTAGGTGGAGGACATCATGCCTGCTTAAAAATTGTGTTTATTTAAAATCTCGTAGGTTTCGATTTATGGACAGCGACACTTAGGTCATTATTTTCGACGCCATGTTTAATGCTTTTTGGCCGTTTTCGTGACTGCTAATAGAACCAAATAAATAAAAATTACAAAATTAACAATATTTACAAAAATTTTAAATTTTAACAAAACTTGCTAGTTGGAAATTGCTTGGCTTTTTTGTTCAATTTCTTACTCTTTTTTATTTTAGTTTCGTTCCTTCGTTCTTTTACTAACATTAGTGTGGGTTTTTGAAAGTGTAAGTTGTTTTTGTATATATTTGTGGATTGTTTTTTTTTTGCCAGATAGTTTTTGTTTTTTTTACTGTAGCAATGTCCAAAATATTGTCCAGCATTCTTGACTTAGCGTTGTACCATCCTTGACCACATCGTCACTTACCAACAGGATAGTGGTCAAACTGAAATAAAACTAGCCAAGTGCGAGTCAGCATCGCGTCTCATATCGCACTCTTAGGGAGGGTTCCGTACAATACTAAACATAACAGAGTTTCAACCTCATATATTTGATTAATTGATATTACCAAGAATATTTGGTTTGGTCGCGATCTAGAAAGACGGGGCTCGTTTACTAGCGCCATCTATGTCATTTTGCCGAAACTAATTAGATAGATGGCGTTTAAAAACACGTTTTTGAATGGGGACCCCCTTTAATTTTTAACTTTATTTTGTTTTTAGTATTTGTTGTTCTAGCGGCAACAGAAATACACCATCTGTGAAAATGTCAACTGTCTAACTATCACGGTTAATGAGCTAGAGCCTGGTGACAGATGGACAGACAGACAGACAGACAGATAGACGGACAGCGGAGTCTTAGTAATAGGGTCCCGTTTTACCCTTTGGGTACGGAACCCTAAAAAGACCAAAGCTACTGGAAATTTGCTATTAAATTATTTGTAGCTTTGATTGCTAGTTAGTTTTAATATACTAGATGTGATGCAGAGTAATACTGCCGTCACAATTTAAAAAGGCACAATTAACATTTTGCAAATGTTGAGAAAATCGAGATTAAAATATTTTGGGAATTTTCTTAAAAAAAATACCTTTGAAGTGTGATTTTCAAACTTGTGTGAATGTTAAAAGTTGACTATGATTAGTATGTATATAACGACCGAAATTACTATATATTTATTTTAATGTATATAATTAATAATTACCTTATTAATTTTTAACTTAACATAAAAAATTACATTACTAGAGCAATATTACGTTTAAAAGGCACATATAACCAAATATGCCTTATCAATGTAAAATTTTGAGAAAAAAAATAAGTCAGGCACAACTGACGGCATTCCCTGCTCACCTCGCCCCGCTCACTTCATCTCCGTTCAGAAATGTTAAGTGGTAAAGGCACAAACGTCAATGTGCCTTTTTATTTAACATTTTAAGGTGTAAGGGTTAAAAAGAAAAGGTATAACTAACAGTTGTGACCTTTCTTTCTACGTTAATTGCTTAAGTATCGGTATAAAAAATAAGCACAATTGCCACATGAGCCTTTTATACTTGATGAACGTCAGTTATGCCCATTCAATTAAATATATAAAAGTAAAAAGGTAAAACTAAAAGTCATATCTCACAATATGCCCTTTTCTTGTAATAAAACTCAAAAAATGGTGCAGTTGTGCCCTTTAAGCTTATACTATCTCTATTAATTTTGTAGTTATAAATCCACAAAAAATCAGGCAGTTAGGCCTTTTTTTCCTGATTCTGAATATATATATAACTCAATTTCACAAAAAATGTTAGTTGTGCCCTTTTTCAGTAACACGGCAGTATAAATATTGCACGTATTTTTTTTAAAAATATTTTATAGGCTAGCGTTTGACCACTATCTCACCTGTTGGTAAGTGATGATGCGGTCGATGATGGTAAGCACGCTAGGCCTAGAATGGGAACTGGCTCTCAAGGATAGCTGCCGGAACACATTAGATGTTTGGCGACAGATTTTCTAACTTGAGGGTGGTAGCTGGCCAGGCGGACACTAGATAGTGTCCTAGTACCATACGGGGGTTGTTGGTATAATATTGCTCAGATTAAACTTTCTATATATACACAACATAAAGTAAAAACAGTATAATTAAATAAAAGTACCCTCATAATCATCATTTTCTGAATGTACTTTAATATTTCCTAAATTAAACTACTTAAATTATCGATATTTTACAGGAATTGCCTCTAGATGCTTCTACCACATCTATAATGGGCAGCGAATCGAACATTTACAATATGAAGTTATCCCACAATGAACCTGAAACTTCCAAACTAAAGAAACAAGTATCAGATTCAGAAATACTCCGACTAACTGACAACATACAACACAAAGTTGTATTTACACTCGGCGAAGACACAACGCTCCTAGATTTAGAGTCGAAATTAGTACGAATTTCGACAAACAATGACGATGAAATCGCATGCTCGACTTGCTTAGACGATAACGTGAAAAGAATATGTACAGAAATAACAGATTTTTGTACAAAGGATCTTGATCTCAATGAACAAAGAACGGAAATACACGAAGGATTCGACGTCGCGAAATATATGGAGAATCAACGCCAGACTGTGTGCGCGAGTGAGATAAAAGATGCGGATCAGTGTGTAAACTGTGAGAGTGAAAGAGACGGTGATTGTTCATTAAAATGTGCCAAACACATGACAGATGTTATTATCACACTTAGTGCGGGGGCCATCTTGGGTACAGGACAAAAACAAGATGGCGGTGAATGCGGTGATGTATAATAATTTTGTTTTATTGTTTGTTGGGGTTGATTTGATGAGTTTTCTATTGTTACACATGTTCTCATTATATAAATTATACTGATAACTGCAGTACAGCTGCTTGTCTTGTCCTTTTAATAAAATGACGTCAAATATCAATTTTCCCGGTTCCCGATAAAGTTTCAGATTGTTGAAATTAATCATAGTGTGTCCCTAAAAATTGTATCAGTTCCGCGACATTGCATACATAATTAAATAACTCATAATTATGAACGAACTTTGTACCAACCAACCCTGCAAAAAAATTCTATTAAATTTATAAGCATAATAGTTTCCGTTGTTAGGTTGGCTACAAAGTACGTTCATAATTCGGGTATCAGCAATGTAGGGAAGTGCCTACTCTTATAACATAGTAGAGTGATTCAGTACTCTGTGAGTTGTATTATGTATCTGGCAGATCAGTACCTAATAGGTTATCATGAACTGTTGAAACTGTCGCTAATAGTCGTAGGACTTATCTTGCACATTAGAATCGCACCTTTAAATTGTTTTGAAGAAACATGTTTATTTTTGTCATATTTTCCTCTACTGTGGTTCATAAAAGCTTTTTTTAAGTAAATAAAAGCTTACTAGCGATGTGGGTTGCACATTATTGTTAAGATTAATAAAATTATAAAATTGGTTCCTTAATTTGCCGCAAGAGGCGTTTGTGTTTTATGTGAATATGAATTCAAATTATTTGCGATTGCAAAAATATATTTTGCAAATTATATTTCTTTAATATTTAAAATATTATTTCTAATATGGGTCACAAATAATGTTATTTTTCGTCTCGTTTTATTTTATAATAATAATAAAACCATAAAAGATTTAAAAATAATATTGTATATTAAATAATTGATCTTTTAATGAATAAAACGAATCTACCACCTATATAGTTTTAAATTACTATCAACTTCAACAAATAATTAGTCATAGGATAATAATGTGTGCTAAAAATTAGAAAATTATTTATATGTTTTTAATAATTAGGTTTCAATGAGCCGTTTTCATTAAAAAACAAAGTTCCATGACTTTCGCTAGGTGCCTTTTGATGCGACCCTACTAAAATGTCACTGTCAAAAATGTCCAGACTAATCTTTGTTTTTTATTATTTTTATTTTTTACGAAAATATTTATTATTTACTTTAGCAAAAATCGTCAAAAATTGCAAAAATTTAAAAATATAAAGCGCCCCGGAGACGGTCATTCCCAATTGTAAATTTTCACGTCATTGATGGACCAAAATATCGTCTACAGAGACAATTGAAGCCATTGTCATTCGCAACTACGGTGTTAAAAGAGAATGATGGAATTAATGATTCAAGCCCATTGACAATTTCGAATGACCGTCTCCGAGACACTTAAGGTATGAAAACATAAACATGAAAGTATAGACATTGATGGGAAACGAATGAAAGAAAAAAAACAGCTTTGACAGACTGATATATTCACTATGACAGTGACAGATCACTTCGTTCATGATGTAAGCCATCTGTCGAGTCTCCAGTAACCTATATAGTTTTTAGGGTTCCGTATCCAAAGGGTACCAAAGAAACCCTATTACTGAGGCTTCGCTGTCCGTCCGTCCGTCTGTCTGTATTTCTATTCGCATTTTACAGGGCTGTATCTCTGTAACCGTAATAGGTAGAGATACTTGAATTTTTTACGAAGTATGTATTTCTATGGGGGATTTAACAACAAATACTAATAACAAAATAAAATATTTAAGGGGGTCCCCATACAAAAAAACCTGTTTTTCCAGGCGTTTTATGCTCGATCGTACAAACCGTAATACACAGACTTGAAATTTGCTCATAGTGTGTATTGTAATGGTTGGTATAACATTAAACAATAAAAACTAAGTCAAATTAAAAATTAAAGAGGTCCTCAAGCAAAAAACTTATTTTACCGGCAAATTTTGTTCAATCAGAACCCTACGTGTGCGAGCCTGACTCGCACTTGGCCAGTTTAGTTTTAATCGCCTCGTTTTATTTTTTGTCATTATCAAACATTATAATATTGTTAACTTAGATTTATTTATTACTTATTTACTCAATGGTGGTTAAATTCTTGCTTCAACTATCCTGCTTGATTCCTACTTAATCCAAATTTTATTTTAACTATTTAATATGTTATTTTTATTTTGAATATAGGTTACGTTCTGTGATTGTTATTAGGTTTCGTTTTTCATTGGGCTTAATGTTTTCTCAAAAATAAATAATAATTGCTGATTTAATTTTTTTTTGCTTTTACAAAAAATCTATGACGGTATTTGTCTGAAACTTAAATACAATGCACATAACCATAGATTTTTTTTCATCTATGGTTGAACTAAACTGTCGGATTTGTTTTAAATTGTGTATTGTGGTATTTGGCTAAATACATTTTTTTTTCTTTCTTTCTATTGTTTTCTAGATAACCTATAACTATTGTTTTTGAGAAAACATGCAATAAAGCCCTTTAATTATTGTTGTTTTGTTAGTTTCGATGTAAGTATTGATATTTTACATCCCTTGGTTTCAATATAAATTGTAACGAATAAAATATAAACACTCTACTATAAGCTAATGTATAAAATAGGTTAAAGATATTTGTGATGATTTCTACATCAACAAATAAATTATTAATAATTTAACTTGTATAACTACCCCCTAGACAAAATTCTAATTTCTGTTAGCGTTTAAACTACAAGATTTATGGAAATGACACTTCTTTTTCAACAAAAACTGTCATTGTCAATGTCATATCCAAACATTTAAAACACGATTTAAAAGTTGCATTTAGTGTTTGATGGAAATTTTATTTTGTCTAGGAGGCTGGTTTTGTTTATGTAACAACTGCAACGTTGACAACCAGTTAATGTAAGTCGGGTCTTCTATCTATAAGCTAGTGAACCGCTACATAGCTTTTCACTAGTATCTTGCTCGTTCGTTGTCGGCCAATGACAGCGCATTGGTATCGGTAATATATATTTATATAAGCTCTGCTTTTTAACTGACTTCAAAAAAGTCAGTTCTCAATTCGACTGTATGTTTTTTTTTGTTTGTTACCTCAGAACTCTGTTATTTATTTGGAAAAATATGTTTTTGTTTGAGAGATTATACTTTCCGTTTGGTCCCATTGTAATTTCATCGAAATCTTATTTATGATCTTTTTCAGAGACAGGCATAAACCATTATTTAATTGCCTATGATATTATATAAATAATACATAATAAGCGAGGAATGAATTTTCAAAACGCATCACTTGTCAATAAGAAAATGACGTCACTACACAGACTGCTTTCACCACAGATTAATTCTATGTCATGGAAATTGCACTGTTAGACGATAGTACATATTATTTCTATGACAAAAATTTAATGTATGATGACAGCAGTATTATGTTCTGACGTCACCAAGGCGCGTAAAAAATGGCGGCCGTTGAAACAGCTCATAATGTATTTGGTGCTTAAACCTTTTTTAAATTATAATTTGAACATTTAAGTAGTATTACATTTTTTAGGGTTCCGTAGTCCTGACAAGGAACCCTTATAGTTTCGTCACGTCCGTCTGTCTGTCTGTCTGTCTGTCTGTCCGAGGTTTTGCTAAGAGACCGTTAATACTAGAAAGCTGTATTTTTGTGGGGGTATATGTATATAAATTACGCCGACAAAGTGCTGAAATAAAATTGTAAAAAAATTTTTTTTTAGTGTAGCTCCCCTATTTACAATTGGGGATGTTTTTTTTTCATCGTCTACCCCATCGTGTGGGTTTCGTTGAATAGGTCTTTTAAAATGACTTAAGGGTTGCTAATATCATTTTTCGATTGAATGCATGGAGCAATTACGAAATATTAAACTTTAAAGTGCAAATTTTTGTTCCAGTAGGGCGTCCCTCTAAAAGCTAAACTGCTGGCTTGAAAAATATGGAAAAATTCGTGATAATAGCGCATTTCATGAACTTTAAAGGAAAATTATAGCGGTTAAGATAACTTTATTAGTTTAGCAGTAATAGTCGTTGAACTTGGGTGTTGGATAATTTTGTATCAAATACAAAATACTTAGAATAAATCCTTTAAAGTGACAAAGACGGAGTACCTAGTTGCTTGTTTATAACGGGTAAAGACTTGCATTGAATAACAGGCTACTACGGAACCTTACACTACGCGTGGCCCGACACGCACTTGGTCGGTTATTTACTATTTTATGGATGTAATAAATAAAAAAAACAACATTCACATTCCTTCGTTCCAGCCTCATATATAGGATGTTGTTGACAGAATATTCTATTTGGCTTTAAACAATATTCCGCCAAGTCCACTTGGTGCTCGGATCTATTTTTTTATTACTTAATAATAAGTAGAATTTTGTTACAACTTCCGATTTTAGTTCCATTGGGCTAAATGCGCGTTCTCAGTTGGATTTATCAAACCCTTAAAAATGTCAGTGTAAAATATATACAACCTCATACAATTTTATTTATAATAAAAAATAACGGTTATTTCCAATATTTAATTTATCCAGATTCCATCCGATTTGAGATTGAATTTATAAAGGAGATTACATTTATAGATCTTAGATGTCGAATGAAATCTCCAGTTGGAAAAATACAGAAAGATGAGTATTGAAAACAGCTGTTAACAATATTGGTGTCCAACTATTTTTAAGATAGTGCCTCTATATATCTCCTGTAAATTGTATGTAAAATTGTAAATAAATAATAATGTATAATTTCTATTTCATAATACATAATCGGCTGTTGTACGATTTAATTATAACTATTTATTTGATCCTAAAGTGTGTTTTATTGACATAATACTAGTGACATCCTGCGGTTTTACCCGCGTAAAACTATAGAAAATTATGGACACCCTATTCCCTCATTCCTTGATTCCATTCCTTTCGTATTATTTCGTATACTATCAAGTCAATGAATTAAGTTTATGCTTTTTCTTGCAAACTTATCTCTACAAATAGAATTCCAATAAATAAAATCTATAATAAACTAGCTGGCCCGGCGAACTTCGTACCACCTAATAGACAATGAATGTCGTGTTACCTTTTAGATGAACTTGTTTTAGACTTTTATGAACGTAATAAATGAATACAGAAGAGATATTAAGTTTATTAATGTATTATGGCAATACAGATATAAATGGTTTTTGGAAATATAAACTTTTTCAAGTTGCTTGTAAGGATACATTTCTGAACGCACGCATATTTGACAATCAATAAATATGTCAAATAATTATCATTAATGACAATATTTGACACTTTTAAATCTAAAATCATGACTTGAATTCACAAAAACTTGAAGAATTTTTATTTGACTTACTACTTGACACGGGCTAAATACACTAATCGTGTGGAACCGTAATTATACAAAAAAAAAACGCGACAATCCGAATATTGTAATGCTATCCACAATGGGAAGAATTTTTATACTTGACACACGTGTGAAGCTATACCTAATTATACAAAAAAAATACGGCGGGATAAACAATTGAACATCAAATAATAGGCAGTTTTTAAACCCAGGAACATTTTGGCAAAATATTTTTTCTTATATAATTTTTTTAGGTCAATTATTCATTGTTTTTAATACTTATTATCCTATTCCTGACAAATACAATTCAAAAAATACAAAAATCATAAAAATTGGTTCAGCCGTTCTTGAGTTATAAGTGTAGTAACTAACACGACTTTCTTTTATATATATAGATAAGATATATTAGGTATAAATAATAGATACCTACTAAGTTACATAACATATAAGCTCGAAAGCAAAATGTTTCTTTCTTTTTTTACCACATTTTTTTTTTATTGCTAGGTATATGAATACAATATGATAAAATATTAACCTCAGTAAGAATTAAAATTTAGATGAATAAAATTAGTCGGCAACTGGAAGGGTTTTAATGTCCTAAATACAGGGAAAATAATTGGGAGTTAGGCCGAAGCCATGAACCTACACTAATTACTCATTACTTTCGACCTGTTTAAGCCAAGTTTCAAGCTTTCTAAAAATAGCATAACTTATATATATAGCATATATATAGCATAACTTTTAGGGCCAGATTCACCAGTCTGAAAAAGTGACAGTATCTGACATACGTCGCCATAAAAAAGTTGTCAAAAACTGTCACATTATTTCCTGATAGGGCTATCAGGAACCGGTGAAACTAACCCTATTGTAACGAAACCATATTAATTTTATTTTAAAATTGAAAATTTTGACTATGGCCTGTGTATTAGATAGAAGTTTTTTATAATTATGAGCGAATAAAGAAAAAATATTAATTATTTATTAGTTTAATTGTTATTGCTGTAGAATTTCAGATTCGTCTTAAATTAGTATGTCAGACAGTGGTATTTTACTTTTCAGGGTTCCGAAGTCAACAAAGAGCTCTTATAGTTTTTCCAAGTTCTCTCTATTTTATTTTCTAAATCTTAGCTCAGAAATTAGAACTAGAAACCTGTAATTTGGTAAGTATGGCTATTTAATCACGCCGACAAAGTTGTAAAATAAAATCTGGAATATTCAAGAATGTTACTGTTGACATTATAAATATTTGCCTTGATTGTCGGCGTTCTATATAATGTTGCACAATTTTCTCCTCTATAAAACTTATTTACAAAATATTATATGTTGTAAGATAATCTGTTCTAGGTGTATTTGTATGTAGAATAGTAAATAAATGCTTTATAATCATAGATTTAACCAAAAAAAGTTTTTTTTGGTTAAATCCATGTTTATAATGCAATAAACTTCAATATGCCCGTAATTTCGACACTTGGGTCAGTTCACACCGCGACGATGTATTTGGAGTCGCGCGGCGCAGCAAAACGCGCGACGCCACCAAATTATCTCAATGCAATTTGTATCTTATTGTGTAGTTAATAAAGTTCAATTGTTTATCACGCGGTTCAATAAGTTCAATTATTTCTTCCCGCTGCGCCGCGCGGCACAGCCTGAAGCCGCCGAACTAACTCAATGAAATGTGTATCTTTTTGTGTAGTAAATAAAGTTCTATTTTGTAATACTCTCTTAATAAGTGAGCGCCGCGTCGCGTCGTGGTGTGAGCCGACCCTTAGAGATACACGATATTACGTTAGATATATTCGTTTTATTTTAATTTTAATTTTCTTAAAATCTTATAGGCTAGCGTTTGACCGCTTTCTCGCCTGGTGGTAAGCGATGATGTGGTCGAAGACGGTGAACACACTAGGCCTAGTGGTTATGGCCTACTCTTACTCTCAAGGGCTGTCTGTGTGCTGCCGGAAAACCCGTAAGGTTAAGCTGATTTTTTCTTCGATGGTGGTAAGCTACTTTTTTGGTAGCAAGTCAGTTTATAGTTTATAGGCTTGCGTTTCATCCACAGACCTAGAATTCACTAACGTGGTGAATCCTAGGTCTATGGTTTCACCACTGAATTGTTCTTGTCAAAAGCTTGTATACAGTTAAATCGATGTATCTAGACTAAAGACATTGAGCGATAAAAATGGAAATCTTAACACGTGGCAAACCTCGTGAAGTCAATCAGACAATAGTGTCAATGAAAAATTAATTGTCTCATCATTTACTATGGTTGCTCTAGGTCCTAGAGTCTAGGAATTTTGTAGAATTAATTTGTTCATGAATATTGGAATATTTGGTCTCATATTTTCAGGGCGATGACTTCTTAAGCTTCACAGTAAAATATCAGGTAGTTCGCCCGGGTTCAATATAGTATTTATTTCCACTGTCAAAATACTACCGCCCGATATAAAATGAGCCCCTAGTTTCGTGATTTATAAAGATTAGCAAAGATCGTGATACGATGGTCGACGGGTCACCCAGCGAAAATATAAATAGCACAGCCGGCACGCATGCGCGTTCCCGTTCGTTCTATATTCAAATAGTCCGGCGCTTGAGCAGCCCGGACGCATTAATATTCGATTTTTTTTATTCTCCTTTTTTCGATATCGACTGGAAAGGCCACCTGTCAAATTTGAATTAAGAACATTAGCTTTTTCGTGTGTGTCCTGTGTGTGAAAAATGTGTGACCAGTGCGTGCAGCGGTGATTAGAAACACGGATTTTTTTATGCGTTCCATTGACGCATGTGGTGAGTATGTTGTGCCATTTTCAACTTTAATTGCTAAGTGATAAAATTTGATTTAAATTTTGAGTTTTTTTAATGAGGATTTAAGTTACATAACTATAATTGTTCGCTACCAAGGCGATGGGATTTATAATAGGTTTTGGCGTTGCGCCGGTTTGCTAATTTGTAGGCCATGCCAATGCCTATCTTATTACAGTGATTGATTCGTTATGATTCAAGTTCACCGTGATTCACGTATTGATATGCCAACCAATAACTGACTTATTTTAGTTCAAGTTTTTGCCTTGATACGTTCGCGGTGAGAAGATTTCAATCTGTTCGCTACTCGATTATTATAGCATCTGTGTAGATATTATCTAAAAAAGTAGTATTTGTAGTATTGTAGACACCCTCTTGAGCTATGCATTTATCCTGAGTACCTGAAGCTGAAGTAAAGCTGCAGAGTGCTCCTACAAAATTGTCTCCAAATTCTGTGAATGTAACTCAAACTTTAATCAAAAATAATGGACAGTCACCAGCTCGTTTACTATGTTACGGTATAGCGGTATAGGCCTTTGCGGTCCCATCATAAAACTCCACCCTGTATAATATAAAAGATATATACTTACTTAGCGGGGTCATTGTCTTGACATTGTCATTGTATTTGTTGTCATAGGTGTGACCTTGACTAACCCTACACTTGACCCTATGTTGCTAAATGAGTTATGATCACTGGCTAGGCTTTGGCCGTAGCTCGACTGTATATACCATTATACATGTCGCCTATTGGTTTGCTGAGACCCGGCCTGATGTCCTATGCTAGCCAGTATGGAAAATGAGTTGTGTTAGCCCTCGTTCACATTGGTCGATTTCAGTTGAACAACTATATACGTTAAAAAAAAAAATTGAAAGCAATTTGGAATGCATTTGTTCACACTGTTAGTTGCGCACAGAGGATTATACTCACGCCAGTTGTGCAGCGCCTTGCCTCACTGCCATCTTTAAATTCCAGACAAGCACGATTCCATCTTCGACTGCATCATCACTTAACATCGGAGATAGTGGTCAGGCGTTCTTTTGTCCAACATAAATCAACGAAAATGTTATAAATGCGAAAGTCAGATTGTATGTTTGCTTGTTTGGGACCTCGTCACAATCAAACGGTTCGACTGATTTGGCTGAAATTATGCACAGAGATCGCCAATGTAGTAGAGAAGAACATAAGGATACTTCATAATGCGGGCGAAGGCGTGGGCGCAGCTAGTAAAAAAAGTATTTTGCTTAGCCAAAGAAGATGTATTACCTATACCACTCTAGTATCCCTTTAAAAATACTCAAGTATCGAGATAAACTTCTTAAACAAATTCAATTTAAAACATCTTATAGTGCCAATAAAATCACCTCTGTTGTACTCGTGTGCTCAAAAAGCACCTGACATTGCCAATACCGTATATTGATTAATCTAAGTGCTTTACACTTAATAGAATTGCCTGTGTCTAGACATTTCTGTACAGTGAACATGTATTTAAGACTCGGGACCAGTTTCGCCGGCTCCTGATAGCTATTAGGAACTTATCTGACAGAATTTTGAAAACTTTTATATGGTGTCGCTTGTCATAATCTGTCACTTTATGAACCTGTGAATATGACCCTCAGGGCCAGTTTCTCCGGTTCCTGATAATGCGTTAGACAGGAACCGTTGAAACTGGCCCTCAGAGTCACAGACGTCTCCCTCTTGACTACACATGCTTCATATAGTCGATTGTTTATTAATCGCTACATATTATAAAACAAAGTCCCCCGCAGCGTCTGTCTGTTCGCAATAAGCTCAAAACTACTGAACGGGTTTTCATGTGGTTTTCACCAATAGACAGAATGATTCATGAGGTAGATTTAAATGTATGATTCTTTAAGGTTTTTTTTGTTAATTGGTAACAGTATGACGATTATTGTTAAAGATGTTCATACATACTCGACGCAACAAACTGAAGCAAAATCTGTAGGCATATTTATGCTCTACCCGTGCGAAGCCGGGACAGATCGCTAGTTATAATGTAAATAAAACAAACATATTTAACATCGCCCTGTGATCTTACGAATGTATATTATGTCTGTTAACTTTGCGTTAGCGGTTAGTCGCTTTTGCAGCAACAAACGATAGCGTGTTCTTATTAAGGAGAAAAACGACATCTCGTTTCATTCTAGTGAACTACTTTTATCAGAGACAACTAGATGTGTTACGCGGTATTTGTCTGTTACTTAAACTTGACTTAAATATGACTGTAACTCGACTTTAAGACTCGAATTTATGAAAACCTAACTATTCTAATTATAGATTTAGTGTACCGTAATCCCAGGTCTGTGATTCTAATACTTTGACACTGGCTAAATACATTAATCTTGTAGAGCCATCATCAGCAGCCTGTGTTAGTCCACTGCTGGACATAGGCCTCTCCTGATGCTCGCCACTGAGCCCGATATTCGGCTCTTCGCATCCAATGACTGCCAGCTACCTGGAGCCACAATAAAACTTTTAATAAAATAAATACATTTTTGCACGATTTTATATCAACATTTTTAAACAGAGTTGAGTTGACTACAAAAAATGTCAACTTGCTTACCTCAGTAGTTATTTTTAGGTTTACTCATTAACGGACGCTAATAAAGATCGTCTACACATAGTTGTAAGCTATTTATTCCTCTGCTCTGACTAATACTTGTTTAGAGGCAACACGCCTTAGAAGTGTGATGGTCTAGACTAAAATGTTTTGTTACTAATTGCGCTTACTGCTTCGCCCGCGTTTAAAAGTATACCAATGTTTTAGGAAGATTGATCGAGCTGTTGAGTCGCGAAAAGGGGATAAATAAGTAAGATAGCTTAAAAAATCGACTTCACCTTGCGAGTCAGTTTCAGTAGCAAGTTTGAGATGTATCTGGATCTGGAGATGCTTATCAGATCTCAATCAATCGTATAATGGGACTACTTTGGAAACGTACCCTACCCATAAAAAAAAATCCTTTAAATCGGTTAACGTTGTTTGTAACGCGATCACTCCTCTAATTAGCAACTTTGTGACCAGGCGGAGCGACGACATCTGCAAAGCGGTGGGCAGTGACTGGAAAATAGAGCCGAAGATCGGACTCGGTAGCGTGTCTTGGGAGAGGCTTATGTCTAGCTGTGAATGACATGATGATAGAAAGAAAGAAAATACATTTATTTTGCACATTACACAACTTATACTACCTACTTAGTTAAGTAGACATAATAAAAGAGAAAAAAACAAACAAGAAAATAATAAAGTTATGAACCTATCTCAGTAGTTACTTAAATAACGAAATACATACGTGTAGTGCTAAAAGGTCTATCTCAGCACTAAATGTTCGGGTGTTCGCCCGAACGCTGATTTTCAGATAGACCTCTGGGGTTGCACTATCGCGAATAATATAAGTATTATAGTAAAACAGGAAATAAACATAGGTACATATTATATTATAGATATTGTGTTGAACATACATAGGTATTTTAATTACAATTTAATATAAACTATTATAAGTAATGAACGTTCATAAATGATGAACGTCATTGAAACATTATCATTACTCATTCAAATATGTATACCTTATGGTATAATATAGTGTCGCCTCTAATAATAATGCTCAATATCTTAAAATATGACTAGTATACCTATGATAAATAAGTTTACTCATCATTTCCTCTGAAATTATAGAACACACGAACGCGGGCCAAAATGTCATGTCATATTTTGTAATAAACTATTCTTTCATATCGTTACGACGATAAAAGCTCGCATGAATAAACGAACTTGAATTTATTCTTTTTCAAATTTAGTTGGAAGTGTAAAAATGTTGGCATAACTTATTATTATGAAAAATATTAAGTACAGCTTTTATAGTGAAGCCGTGGCTTTTAAGCCGTCAAAACCCCTTCATCATCATCATCAACACTAAAATGTCTTACATATTTTTTGTCTTAAACGTAGTATCAGGTCATCACGATACAGGCTTGCCTAGTGTAGAGACCACAAATCATTGTTTATTTCCAATTATTCTATCATCTTTAGACACCTTAATTATTGTGTTAATTGTGTAATTTTAAGTTAACTATGAGTTTTATATGTGTATATATATATGTATAGTTTAGCCATAGCTATAAATGAACATTTTATCATGTTGATTTTCATTTTTTCATCATAACTGCTGGATATAGTATACGCCTCTGAAAAATAAACCATAGTTACAATCTAGGTACTTACATTAAAAAAATTGTTTATATTTATTATAATTATAATAAGCTTATCTTGGCTTCTTTTGTTTTTTATGATCCATAAGGGCTGGTTTATATATCATAGTCCCTAGATACGTATACAGTGGCAACGAAACTGACTCAAAAATACACACGTCATCTCACACCAACACCTCTTGCAGCTAAAATGGATAACGGAAAATAAATCGTCTATTCATGAAAACCGGCTCTGCAATTAGACCGCCAATTCGCACGACAAAGTTAAACAAAATCCCAAGTGTCCAGCGTGTTTGGCAAAGCTTGCAACACTTGGACCCCGACTTAACTGGCGCTTTCAGTTTTCAGTACATGTCAGTACCCTGCGGCATTTCGTCGCGTAGACACGTCACTACGCCGACGTTACCCAAAAAAGTACAATATAAATAAACTTTTTTTTTAATTCATGGCCAGTGTCAGTGATGTGATTGGAATTTGAAATGTTTTGTGTATCTGTGACGGATTTCTTATAAAAAATAAGGTAATTCATATTAATATTTTTTTTGTAGTTATCAAACTGTGCTAATCGCGCTTTTCCGTGTTTAGGTAAGGCGACGTCAACTGTCACTATAATAATTTAAATTAATGGGTATTAGAAAATTCTACTGTTTTCGTGACTGGCGTGCGGTCTCAACTTTTTGCGGTTCTTTTGTTTCATACTTCCTCTTTTAATTGTTTTATGGTAGTCAGTTTTAAATATTCAAATTTGTAGTTTGTAGAGTGGAAAGTAAGTAGAATAAAACTCGGAAGTTTATGTGGGATTTTGGTGAAATGCCAAATGGAATTGGAATTCGAAAAAAAGATGTGTCAATGTACACGAATATTTTCAGATTTCTGCAAATTGTGTCAGTAAATTTTAACACTAGTATGTTTCCTTAATATTTGCTGGTATCTTTAATCATCAATTAATCTAAACTTAATTAAATTACAAGTAATTATAAAAAATAAAATAAAAACCCGACTGCGTGAAACATTGTTGTTTTCAACCGACTTCCCAAAAAGAAGAAGGTTCTCAATTCGTCTGTATGTTTTTTTTGTATGTTTGTTACGCTATTACGCCGTCAATTGTAAACCGATTTGATTGATTCTTTTTTTAATCGATAGGGTATGTTTCCGAGGTGGTCCCATTGTAATTTCATTGAGATCTGATAAGTATCTCCAGAGATATGACGATAAAAGTCTTAAACTTGAACTGAAACTGAATCGCGCGTCATGGAAGTTGTTTTAGTTTTTAAACTATCTTAATTATAATATTAATAATTCTGCTTTAAGTACTTACCCAGCGACACTACCATAATCGAGAGAAATCTAACGACACCTCCCAAGTTATAAACCATCAAGCCGTTTGGGCTATAGAGCGTCCCAAAGAAATATATATAAATACACATAAAACATAACTCCTTCTGGCGCTTTCGGGAAAAACAGCATCCACTGACCAATGCTTAGTTTTGAGTTAATCAATGACTAGAACTCTCGCGAAATAGACTCAAGTAATGTTTGAGTTAACAACAATTAGTAGACAGCTGCTACAATGATCTTATATTATTATTTTCTAACCGCGGTGTTAGTTTAGAATTGTGCTACATCGTCGATCATATTTTTATAAATAATTTAATCTTAAACCTAATCATGAATAATATTCTATATTTTATTATGTACAAAAGATTGATCAATTACTCGGAAGGAACTAATTGCTGAAATCATCATTATCAGCCAATTTCCGTCCACTGCTGGACATAGGCCTCTCCCATGGCATGCCACTGAGCTCGATCTTCAGCTATTCGTTTCCAACCGCTGCCAGCCAGCTTGCGTATATCATCGCTCCATCTAGTTGGAGGGCGTCCCACACTACGTTTGCCGAGCCGTGGTCTCCACTCTAGAACTCGTTTACCCCAACGGTTATCGGTTCTGCGACAGATGTGACCGGCCCACTGCCATTTCAGCTTGCTAATCCTCTGAGCTATGTCGATTACTTTGGTTCTCTGACGGATGACTTCGTTTCGAATTCGATCCTTCAGAGAAACTCCGAGCATAGCCCTCTCCATAGCTCGCTGAGCGACTTTGAATTGGTGAACTAGTCGAACTTGGTGAACTAAAATTGGTGAATTGCTGAAATACGGGTGTTTAAACACCTAGTTTAGTAGCTAGGGCCGCACTGAATTGTAAAGTACTTTGAAGTGAAATAAACAAATTTTTAATTTAATTTAATTTAATATTATCTTTACTTATCATCAGGTGAGATAGTGGTCAAACGCTTGATTATCCTATTCCTACTAATATTTTAAAGGCGAAAGTTTGTGAGTGTGTTACTTATTCGTGTGTTAGTTATGTTTGTTACTTCTTCACGCTAAAACTAACTCAATTGATCAAGCTTGAAATTTGGTATGTAGATAGCCTAGACTCTGGAATAACACATAGGGTACTTTTTATCTCCATATTCCCACGGGAATGATGTCTACGTGGGTAAAACCACGGGGCACGGCTAGTCTACTGTATAAAAAAATCTATAAATTATCTGGGCAGAAACGCTAAACAAACGTTTTTAATACAAGCTAACTCCTGAACCTTTGCTGGGTTATTTAGTTTGGAGTTGAGGCAAACGTAGCTGTGGAAAAGTCTTACATTGTTATAGCTATGACTAGACATAGGTAAAAGCTAAAGTATCTAGCTATCTACATATCTTCATGTTAACTCAATAATGGACAGCAACTACTACAGTGTTATGTAATTAGAAGACATTTTGATGCATAAACCTGTTAATATGCATGAGGTCGCGGAGCGATGGTAGAGCTTATGAAGTTACGGCTCAACGCTCTGGAGGTTAGAGTTTACTGGAGGGAATATGACTTCTGGTTTGTACTACGTACCGGGGCGTAGAAACCTATAGATTACTAGCTATATGCCTCAAGGCATCGCTCGCGTTAAAAACTACGTTTATTTATTTAAAACTTTTCTTTTACTTATCTTTTTTTAATATCATATTATCATATCGTCATATAAAAGCTAAATTGGTCCACCCTTTCTGAAGTTCTGGCGTGACCAATGAAAATAGGGATACATTTTCATAAAACAGACTTTGTTATCTGATCCATTTCACGCATTTAAGGGTTGAATTATGAAAAAGCCTGAAACACGTATTTACGTATTTATTTGCAGTAGTACTTGTGATATATCATATCTTGTTTGTCCATACTTACTTTGAGCCCGCGTTTCATCCCCTTAAGGGTGAATTTTGGAAAATCTTTCCTTAGTGGATACTTACGTCATAATAACTATCTGCATGCCGCAATCAGTTAAGAGCTTTGCACCCAGCGCTAGTTATTAGTCACGATCTAGAGATGGCGGAATCTACCATTAAATTACATTGACACCTACCTCAAATACCTACTGAAAAACAATGCCCTAAAATCGTGTAAAGCGGGGACTTCGAGTGAACATCGAGTTGTTTACCGCAGAGGCTATTGATTTCAAACTGCCGAACTGTTTATCTCCCGGTCACAGCTTACATTTGTATCAGGCAGGTTACAATCTTGGGACCAGCTGGTACCGAGATTTATGCCGTTACATGACGTTAAGAAATGGATTAGCTGAAAACTAGCGTCAAAATGTGTAGTAGACCACCAGACGTAAGTGCTGAGTTAAGCCTTTTTGGCACCTCACATATGATAGTAATTTTCATTAGAGTAATTTAAAACCCGTTTTCTTTATTTTTGTTTGCCACCTACCGTAACAAAACAATACATTCTGCAAAGTAGCATACGACCACGGGTGTCCACTGAACACCACTATGAATATGTGTGAAATACAATAAAATATTCATTGCAGGTAAGTTGTTTATATAATACACGATACATATTGAATAGGTTGTACATTGCGATCTCAGATGAGAATATTTTCTTGTTTCATTCTTTTTAGAGCGTGATTTTTCAGTAGTCTGGTTTTAGTTTTTGAACTTATTTTTTATTTCATGTATTTTGGGGTTTTTGCATAAATGTATACATGCATACATGTCAACATACTTACATACATACATAGCGATCAACAAACACATAACCCTCACTATTGCTTCTTTGCGACGCCGCGCCGTGGGGTAAAAATTAGTTTTCTTCGACGGGATATATATCGTAAACGCTACGCTCGACAAAAATATGGTGTATCAAACCCTACCTTCATTTTAAAATCCCTATTTAACGATACCCCACACGATGGGTTGGGGTGAATTTTTTTTTTATTTCTTGACTTCGTGCTTTCTAGAGGGCGCCACATTCAACTTCTTGTGACGTTACATAGCCTATTCCTAGCAGACAAATAAGACGCGTCTAACGACACCTCATTTGTTAAATTATGATAAGTAGTTTAGAAGTTATGAGGGAACAAATGAACATACATACATACATACATACCCACGTACCGGTCAAAAACATAACCCTCCTTTTAGCTTCGTCGTAGTCGGGTATAAAAATAACCTAAAACTTAGACGAAAATCTTGCGACGTTTGCAAAAAATGCTAAACCAATTTATTTGACCATATTAACCACTAACAAACAGCTGTACGGGTCATAAACTCCTTCGTGTAAACGAAACTCATAATACCTATACCCTAACTCTGTTAACGACGACCGTAGAGGGTGGAATTAGGCGGTGTTACCCTGCTAATATCTATAGGTGCTACAGCTATACGGTATAAAGCAATCTAGTGATATTTTTGTCACCAAAACAGCTTCGTCCACACAGTAAATAAAAATCGGAATTCACACTAATTAAGTATAATAATTAACTAATTAAGTCGACAAAGTTGATGGAAACACTGAACCGGATTCGGCTCTTCCTTTACAGTTGTTGCCCACCGCTTTGCAAATGTCGCTCCACTTGACCACAGGGCGTCCTACCACATGAGTAAAGAATTTCTTTACTCATGTCGTCCTACGCTACGTTTGCCGATTCACAGTCACTATTTTAGAACCAGTCTGCTCCAATGGTATCCTTTACACGTATTTAAAGTCGAAAAGACGAAAAAAATTGAGGCGATGTAATAAAATTATATCACATATTTTTCTTTCATCTATCGCATGTCTCCGACATGCATGTTGCATTACAGCCGGTGCTGATAGGTGGATATGATGTATGACATTTAGGTCTGTGATTGCCGGATGCTTCCGCAGCAATATTTGTATACATGCTCATGTGTCATACCAACTGCTGTCATAGTAGAATATAGCTAAGCTACCATAGCAGAACATAAAACGTTTTACTTGCATCGTGGTTTCATAAAACCACGTCACACTTTTTTAATATTTCTAATACCTATCCTTATTATGATGAATCAAAAAGTAGAAAGAATGAGATAGAATATAATGACTATTGATAACTTAATAATTTATTTATCTACATAGTCTCAGAGTCTCTCTACACACCGAGTCCGCCGCTTTTCCAAGGAACGGCGGAGCAGACTCTTCTAATGTTGCCTCCAAATCGCATTGAATATCTTGCGTCGTTAACTTGTTGAACTGAGGTATTTAATAACGGCTCGCACTTCGTTTTTCTCTATTTTTAACCGACTTCACAAAAAAGGAGGAGGTTCTCAATTCGTCTGTATGTTTTTTTAATTTTTTTGTGTATGTTACGCGATTTCTTCTTCAATTGTGAACGGATTCAAATGGTTCTTTTTTTAATAGGTAGGATACGTTTCCGCGGTGGTCCCATTTTAATTTTATCGAGATCTGATAAGTATCTCCAGAGATATGGAGATAAATACCTCAAACATAGGAGAATGTAATGGTTTTAGTAGAAGAGTCCCAAGAAGATTATACACAATGGAGGTTGCTTATACTTTTGAAGACTAAAAAATATGACCTTGAATAATGTTTTTACATCTTTCTTCTCGTTGATTTTGGTTTTTGACAGATATTCTTACGGTAACGTGAGCGAGATAGAAATAAAGGTTGGGATAATTAATATTTTTTATTTGTTTTAATATAAGATATAAAGCTAGCGTTTGACCACTATCTCACCTGTTGCTAAGTGATGATGCGGTCGAAGATAGAGAAGTGAACTAGAATGGGAACTGGCTCTCAAGGATAGCTGCCGGAACACATTAGATGTTTGGCGACAGATTTTCTAACTTGAGGGTGGTAGCTGGCCAGGCGGACACTGGATATGTCCTACCACCATGCGGGGGATGTTGGTTTCTTAACGATGTTTTCCTTCACCGGAGGGCAACTGTGAGAAGCGCACATACATTTTTCGATAGAAAAATTCATTGGTGCACGGCGGTTTGAACTCGGTACCACGGCATCAAAGCCGACTGTTCTCCCAATTACGCCACCGGGCCCTCAATAAATAATTGTATATTATACTACGGCCGTTCAGAGAATGCGTTCCTGACACGTCGCGATTGAACTGACGACGTAACTTTGTAATGGCGTTGCAGTTATGATAAAAATATTTTTGCTGGTTGTTTACCGTAATCAATGAATGTTATAATTTTGTGCCAAACTGAGTGTCAAATAACTTGGTAAACAATATTTTTCTATATCTATACTGCGCTATTACAAGGTTATGTCAGCGCTTTATATTTGTAGTGCTGTGCTAACAATAACAGGCAATAATAGTATCGTAATCTGTTCTTATACAGTTATACTTTATAAAATATAAAAATAAAACTACGACCAAACCGAACGCGCGAAAGATATATTGATAATAATATAATTATACATGTAGGCGAAGATGATGATGAAGACACCACCTCCTCTAGCGAATCGGAGTCTGATTAATATTCTGTACGCACATTCAATTCAATGAACTTTATTAAGAATAAGCATAATAATAAGCATAGAAATACAGATTGTAACTTTGTAACAAAGAATAAATAAATCAATTTTATTATATTAATATTACCTTTTTTTTGGTTTCCACTTAAATAACTAAAATATAAATTTTAAATGATTCCGCCAATTTAAAACGAAAATAATCTTAAAAATAATGCGGTGGTTCATTTTGGAGGAACGGTAACAAACTCAGTGTTATGTTGTGCCCATCACTAGTCGTGACTAACTGATAAATGTCAGGAACGCATTCTTTGAACGGCCGAAGTATAATAATTATAATAAATAATTATATATAAATATAAATAATTTGTCTTCACATGAATGTTCTACCGAGCAAAGTCTTGTTAGGGTGCAAACTTTTTAAAACATACCTAAGATTTTTTGACATGACATGACGTTTGGCGAAGATGGCGGCCATTACTGTCCCGCGACACTGCATACATTATTAAATAACTCAGGATTATGAACGTACTTTGTACCAATCAATACTGCAAAAAAAAATTATAAGCATAATACCACAGATTATATAATAGTTACTACGTAAATAATACTTTCCGTTGTTAGGTTGGCTACACAGTGCTTTCATAATTCGGGTATCAACAATATAGGGAAGTGCCTCTTATAACGTAGTAGAGTTATTCAGTACTCTGTTGGTCATATGGCGGCAATTAATGTTTATAATCGCAAATAATACTTTTTAATATTCATTTTGGAATACAACTAGTCCGTGTTATAAAAGTATTTGGAATTATTGTAATTAAATAGACAATTAATTATCGTGTGTGTCTGATGCTTTAATTGCACAGGGCCATTTTGGACATTGTCCTTTGATACCTTGATGACATAATTATTACTAGTGAATATTTTCACTTTGCGCGGAATTTAAAGTCAATTTTTTTAGGGTTTCGAACCCAAAGGGTTCAAAACACTTTCTGAGACTTTGTTGTCCGTTTGTCCGTCCGGCCGTCCGTCCGTCCATGTGTCTATATGTGCGCACTTTACAGATCTGTATCTTCTTAACCGTTATAGGTACATACTTGACATTTTCAAAAAGTATATATCCGTCAGTGTATAACGGCCCAGACACGAAATTTAATAGATGCATGTAATTTGATTAAAACTTGTTTTCCACTAAAAAGGGTAAAATAAGTTATTGTTCAAAAAAAATAAAACCGACTTCATAACCACAAACAGGCACTCAAAAGCGAAAAATAAATTACTTCAAATTATTATAAGCGCTACCCACTTATCTATTTGAAGTCGGTGCCAGCCAAGTCTATTGGATAGTAGATAGATACTATGTATGTAGTAGTAGTAAGTAGGTACATGTAGGTTAGTAAGTAGGTAGATACATGTAGGTATTATCTATCTACTACCTATTAGACTTGGCTGGCACCGACTTCAAATAGATAAGTGGGTAGCGCTTATAATAATTTTAAGTAATTTATTTTTCGCTTTTGAGTGCCTGTTTGTGGTTATGAAGTCGGTTTTATTTTTTTTTTTAAATAACGTATCGAGAACACGTTCCGACACGAAGCAAACAAATGACTCCATTCGGAAAAAACAAAAGAGAATCGAAGATTTTTTTCTTTATTAATATTACAAATATGTATCTGCGCTATGCCTGCCAGTATCTATTTTTTTTCTTACTAAGGAGTATGTCGTTCTCACTACTTTTTGATCCTCCCTCGTACTTTAATTGTATATAAAGGTAAGTAAGCCATCCATGAACAATTTACCGCGACCTGATTTCCTAAGGCGTGTGCACACGAAAACATGAGGAAAGTAGGTTTATTGTCTCTTTAGTTTTATGTTCATCCCTGTTCGGGCATCCCACCTCCATTTATTGTGTTTATTATGGTGAGACGATCCCATAGCCTAACCCATCGCTGGGGGCCAATGTGGGCCAATGATGGTTTTGGAAAGTATGCCACGTCCAATGTGGGCCAAAGATGGTTTTGCAAAGTACGCCACAAAAAGCTTTTAGTTATATTATAAGTACATTACGCACCTCCATGATTAATTAAAAACTTAAAACCTTTGTTATATTTGTTGCGCCACGTGGCCTCGCCTCCATTATAAAGTATCATATACTTTTTTGGCTATTTCTGTGCAAAATATCAACCAAATCGGTGGAATTATTTACGCGTGAAAATGTTTCAAAAATACACAAAAAACTGAATTTCGCACTAGCTAGTAGGTATATGAATCTAATTCGCAGGGACTTGTGACGTTCTCACGTTTCTGAATCTTTTTTATTTATTTATAAGTTACATTTATTTTTATAAATTGCAATAGGTAACAGGATATCTAATTTATAATCGATCCGACTTGTGAAGGGATGTAAGGGAGCACAAATACCACCTCTGTGCTCCCAGCCAACCTTACCTGCCCGTGGTGCATCCTGCTGACCAACGAACGAGGCTCTGGCGACCGACAAATGGCGGTATAACCATTTCAAATTATGGTGTAGCTAAATACTACAGGCCAGTGACGGGCAGCAGCGTAACCGGTGCGAGGAGCTATGTCCTGCGATCGCCAACCCGCCTGCCCAGCGTGGCGATTAGGGCATACCCCTCCCAATGAGCCGAAGGTCGGGCTCAGTGGCGTATCTTGGGAGACGCCTACGCCCAGCAATGGACTGACACAGGCTGATTTATGATGAGACTTGTGAAAGTAGATGATGAGGCTATGAGAATAGCCTCATCATCTAGGATAGAGCGCATAGTTTTTAAACGAATCTAAGGATTCTCATAAATCAAAGCTAAGAACACTCTCGATTAAGTCCCCTATCAAACCAAAAAATTAAATCAAAATAAGTTCATGTGCTTAGGAGCTGTAACGTATAAGGACAGAGCTACATTATAATGGTTCATGTTTAACCATTTTGTCCACAGAACCTCGAAAATTGATGTATACCGTTTTATACCAATAGAGATAAAGACGTAGAGATTTATTATTTCTCATTTACGAACTCCTAATGTGTTACTGAGATAAAGACCATTATCAATACGTAATTTATCAAATAACCTAGCCTATATTTTCCTTCATTTTGGTTTTGGCACGGAATATCTTCCTCTATCTCCTACGCCCTTACGTTCCTTTCCATTATTCATGCCACCTCTTTAATAACCATTGTATGGTCATGGTTCGTTTTATCTGTATTGCTCAAGTTATTATTATGATGACTAGTTACGCCCGGCTTTGCCAGCGTTCAAAAAATTTTATGCCGGTAAATAATCAATACCGTCGTAAAATAATATGTGTAAATCCAAGTTATCAACTATCTATCTGCCAAATTTCAGTTCAGCGGTTTTTGGTTTTATTAAGTAACAAAGATTCACATTTATTGTGAACAATTGTGATCCGATTCGAATGATTCTTTTTTTGATTGGTAGGGTACATCTCAGAGAAGGGCCTATTGTAATTTTATAAATATCCGATGAGTATCTCTAAAGATATGACAATGAACACCTCAAACTTGGCACTGAAAATGACTAGCGCGGTATTTGGAGTCGGTATTTTACCGACATAAAACAATGGTGGAGGTTTCTCAATTCGACCGTATATATTTTTTTTAAAGTATGTGTATTCCCAGATAACTTCGTGTATGAACCGATTTTGATGATTTTTTTTTATTGGAAAGGAGATATCCCAAGAGTGGTACCATAGTAATTTCATCGAGATCTGGTAATTATCTCCAGAGATATGGAGATAAACACCTTGAAGTCGGTTCTTCTAATTTTTAAAGCGATCTATTTCGTTTTGTACACGATATTAAATTATCCTTCTGTAAGTAAAACAAAATTGTAAGCAAATTCAAATACAACTTTCATAATTTCCTGAAGCGAGAGAGTACATCAGCCTCAATGTTAAGGGTCTAAATTAAATACTTTCGTCAATGTGCGAACTTTGTAGCTACAGTTAACTACTCCCGTTCTAGTTAGGGACTTTACCATGTTTTACAAGGACTGCTCTTTAGGTCGTTTCCGTTTCTTGATGCTAAAGTGTTGCTCATTTTCTGTTGAGATTCTTGTTGTTTCTGTATATAATTGATGAGTGTTTTTGTTTCTTTATTTTGTTTGTAGTATATTATTGAAAGGCTGAGCTTGTAGCCTCTACATAGTACGTTTGTAGTGGTAAGACTTCTGATAGTCTGCCTGGGGCGGTACCACCAATTAACCAATAAATTCAGCCGTGAAATAAGATATTTTTAATATCTTGTAGGCTAGCGTTTGACCACTATCTCACCTGTTGGTAAGTGATGATGCGGTCGAAGATAGTAAGCACGACGAGGCCTAGGGTGGGAACTGGTTCTCAATATCAATTTTTTTTGGTTTGAATAGGAAAGTGATCAGTGGCATGTCTGTATTGACTCAAGGTAACAGGCGCAGTGCAGTGACATGAAAATTGTGTCTATCCAGAATTTAGCATGCCGCTGTATCTGTAATAGGTAGACATCATCGTTTACCATCAGGCGAGTGTCGTGCTTGTCCTGTTACCTTACCTATATAAAAAAATACTAACAATACATTCTATAAGGCCACCAAAATAATATAAAATTTATAGAAAAAGTTTTATGCGATTTCTGACTTTCCTAGTACTTACCTTTGAGGGTCCGGAAAAGCTTTTTGATCCTTTGAAATCGCATCCATTGCCATAAAACAAGTTTTTGTGTAAATGGCATGGCATGTAATGACTGTAATTTATTTTTCTAATAATCAGAACATGTTACTTTAGCTACAACGGAATAGGTAGGTATGTACCTACGAGTACATGCCCCTACGGTCGTTCTATGCAAGGAACATAATATATAGGGATCCATCCATAATAGATAGGGATCCCTCGATTGCAAAGCCATCACTATCATTGTGAAATAACTCACTCCAAATGCCAGTAGGCTGCCATTTCTTTTAAAATAATCGATTTTCATTGAAACCTTCATGAGTTCAACTATGTGAAAATCTTCTGCAGATCCTAATCCGTGAGACGATTTTACTTCCTTTCAAATAAATATAAAAAATCGTCAGTGCTCTTTTTCCAATAATTAGAGAAACTCGGTAGATACCTAGTATTGATAACCTTGCTCGTTATTTTCACAAAGCCCGATGGTTTTTAAAGGAATTAAACATGTAGAACGGCCATGTTTTTCGTATACCTAATTCTTTAGTGTAACCTTACCTTTAGACTTTTAACAATTCCACCTAAAATGCTGTACCTACTCGTATATTTAAAACGTCTACGGACTGAAACAATCTAATCAAGACACGCTGTATCTATGACTATGAAAAATCCAACGGGTTCTAATACCAATTGAGCCAATTCAGGGTTCATATGAAAGTTAAAACATGCAGAAACCATGAGTGTAGGTACCTATGTGTAGTTCACAGAAATAGGATTCCTATTTCTCTAGCGCTAGTGAAACTATACATTGTAAGTATTTACTTTTAGATCTTTGTAACCTAGGACCATGAGCTCAATAAATTTCATTGCATTTAATTTCATATCTATTAGGCTACCGTAGCCCAATACTAGCTTCTTTAGTATACTAGCGCCATTCTGGTATATTTTTAACTAGTATTTACTTCATTTTGCCGACACTTTTATCTTTTTGAGACCGACATAAAAGATGTCATTGTCTCAAATTTGCTACTGAAATTGACTCACGAGGCATTGAAGTCCGTGGTTTTAGTTTTTACCCGACTTCAAAAAAAGGAGGAGGTTTCTCAATTCGACCGTATACTTTTTTTATATTTGTTCGCGGATAACTTCGTCGTTTATGAACCGATTTCGATTATTCTTTTTTGTTCGAAAGGAGATATCCCAAGTGTGGTACCATGGTAATTTTATCGAGGTATGATAAGTATCTCCAGAGATATTGAGATAAACATCTCAAAATTGGTACTGAAAATGAATAGCGCGGCATTGAAGTCGGTTGTTTTTTAGTTTTTAATAAACGATATTATTGAACATCTTAATGACATGATTATTCTTTGACTATGATTTAGTTAATGTAATTGTTGTAAACCGTATTATTTGAGTTGAATCAATTGAAATTGAAATCGCTTACCCCTCATTACGCCACAGTATCATTTATTTATGATAATAAACTATTATTACAAATCACCCTTACATGCAATATCTCAAATTCGCGCAAATAAATCAACTCGATGTTACGTTAACCTCGCTTTCACGTGATTTATCAGGACCCATGGTACATCGGGAGCCCGTAGTCGCTTACCTGAATATTTCAAAGGGACCGCGTTTAAGTGCGGCTTCCGGGCACGACCATTTTGTGGTATTAAAGCTATGGGAACCTTTGTCTAGGTAATACTTAAATACAAAATTTAAAACCTCTCCCGTCTGAATAATGATCTTAGTATAATATTTTTTTCATTGAGACCATTCCAATGAGCCCAAACTCGACATCTCTGCTGTAAGTTGGTGAAGAGTTGAGTATTTTGCAGATTCCAGGTGATGTCTCAGAATCAAAGCAATATTACCATGTTCTTGCAATATCTTTGAAGTAAGAGGATACCGAATTTGAATTGATCAGACCTATGACTTGATCTCATAGCGTAATCAACAAGAAAAAAAGCTCAAAGTTGTAAAAAGGCCAAAGGGATTTTCTTGAATCAAAGCTAAAAACACTCTCGATCAAGACACCAATCAAACAAAAAAATCTAATTAAAATCGGTGCAGTTTGGGCACTACGATGCTACAGACAGACACGCACATCAAACTACTAACACCGTTTCTTCTTGCGTCGGGGGTTAAAAAGGTTCAATTCCGAGCATAGCGGCCGATCGCAGCCGCGCGCTATTAATCACGTGCGGCCTTTGAGTATTCAGCCACAAAGCGTGCGGCTGACGCACGCGGTTATTGCGACAATAGTCAGAGTATGCAAAAATGTATGGCACCGTTTCCGAGGAGACAGTCCAGTTTCCAGTTTCCGAGGAGATTGATCACAAGATTCATATTCACATAGCTCGCCGGCTCGTGTTTGCTAAGTTAGCTAAAGTTGTAATTTACTCGCCTTCGAGTAAAACTATAATTTTAATTAAAAAAAAATTATTTCCTCATCACTAAGGGAACTACATATACTATAGGTTTATATACTATAGAGCTATACTGTTTTTCATAACATCTAAATAAAATCAACTATGTATGTAAACATATTGAGGTTCAGAGGCAATATTTCCAGAAGTCCCAGAAGAATTAAAGTGATTGAGGGCCACATATGTAAGTACCTGCGTAACTTTCTCTCGTGGGTAAAATAGAACACATTTACCCTGTCGTGACGTCAACATTACCCTAACTTATTGATTTAGATTGATCATTTCATGGAAGGTATGATGAATGAAAAAAAAATAAGAAGAGCTTACGGCCTGTAGTAAAACAGAAACTTCTAATAATTAACATAGTTTAAAAACTAAAATAACCGACTTCCATGCCGCGCGAGTCAGTTTCAGTAGCAAGTTTGAGACGACGATATGACGATAAATCATATCCCTGGTGATACATGAGTACAGACTGATGACTGTAGTGATGACAGATCTCAATGAAATTACAATGGGACCACGCCGGAAACGTACCCTACCGATTAAAAAAAAGAATCATTCAAATCGGTTCACAATTGATGAAGTAATCGCGTAAGATAAACACAAAAATAAATCATACAGACGCATTGAGATCCTCCTTCTTTTTGGGAAGTCGGTTGAAATAACTGATAAGAAAATAACAGTGTATTAAAATAACAAAAATATTATAAAAGTGGTAGACTAATACAACATGTAAAACAATAAACTACAAATGTCGAAATCAGGGGAAGCAATATCAAACGAAATAAATAAAAACATTTCTTTTGATTTGATACTAGAAATGGTATACAACTTTATTTGTCCTTCTCGAAAAGGATGGAGTTGATCCGGATCTCCGTAATATTAGGCTATTGATTGGCATCAGTTACTGCTAATAGATAGCGTAACCGATATCGTAAAACTTCCGTCCGTAAAACCTCGGGGCTTGTCCTTGATTTCATTAGAAAAGAGGGGAATTTGTTCAATATTGCGTCAGTGGAGGCGTTGATATATTAAGCTCCATAGCCTCGCATTTAGCTAAAATTAAAGATCGTTTAAAATCGAAAAAACCAAATTCAAATGCTGCACTAGTGCAGCCAAGTTATATATTATATCATAACTCCTTCATATAAGACACGTATTTATAAAATTATAATTTTGTTCGAAAGAGATTAATTCCACAACAAGCTGTGCCTCGCGGTTTTACCCGCGTTGACATCGTTTCTATGAGAATATCGGGATAAAAAGTAACCAATGTGTCATTACAGGGTCTAGATTATCTTTTTTTGGGGATAGGATGTAAGGGAGCACAAATAACACATCAGTGCTCCCAGCCAACCTTACCTGCCCGTGGAGCATCCTGCAGACCAACAGACGAGGCTCTTGAGAGCGACAAATGGGGGTATTACCATTTCGAAATTATCCCGTAGCCTATTCATTATTCTGTGGCGTAGCCAAATACAACACGCCGGTGACGGGCAGCAGCGTCACCGGTGCAACTACGTCCTGCGATCGCAAACCCGCCTGCTCAGCGTGGCGATTAGGGCTTATCCCTCCCAAGGGATGAATGAAGATGAATGTCACATAAAGCCAAGGCCCCGGTTCCCAACCGCCCTGCTATTCCTGACCACTGCGGCGATCACGGTAACGGCAGGCCAGGGGATGCTAAGAATCCTCGGTCTACGGTAGGACACCAAACAGGGGCCGAAGATCGGGCTCTGTGGCGTATCTTGGGAGAGGCCTACGTCCAGCAGTGGACTGACACCGGCTGATTATGATGAGACTATCTAGTCACATACAACAATTTCAGCTCTATCTGTTGAGTAGTTTTAGCGTAAAGAAGTAACAAACATACATACACACTCATAAAATTTAGCCTTTTAATATTAGTAGGATGGTCTGATTTAAATAAATAATCTAATGATAACGTAACTATAACGTAATCCGTAATAACTAATGATAACGTAACGTAAAAATTTAATAAGTATCTTCAGATATATTAACTTGGTGGTACTGAAAATGGCGAGCGCAGCATCCCTCGCACAGCTACCTCGCGGCGGTGCATCTTGATAGCAAATCTTACTCGCTCTGCTACATAGCTTAGCATCAGTTGAAACGGTCACATAGTTCCGTTAGCTTAGCTTTCACATCCTCGCAGAATAGCTGCATAGCACGTCCTTGGTTGAAAGCACCCTGAATATCAGAGTTCAATTTTGTTTGATTTAACGACGTTAAAACAAATTTTACTACCTACTTGCTTTTTATCCCAAATTTATACAGACAACAAAGTCGTAGCTTTTGTTTAAGATTTTAGTCCTTGACCTACTTGGTTAGGTGAGTAGGTACTCTGTGCAGTTTCATTTTTCTGTAAAGAGGATGTATTGAAAAGGTTCAGAAAGTCAACACTTTTTTAATCAAACGTTGAACAAAGAAAATGTGCCAAAAAATATGGAAGTTAATTAATACATTTTGTTTGGATAATTACAAGTACAATTCAATTGTTTTCGCGATCGGAAAACAATTCAAATGTACTGAGATCGCGCACGCAGGACGCAGGACGCCGCGGTGTGTGCGTACCTTAAATGAGCCATCTTTTGACGTAACTTGCCGAGGGTGATTTTGTATGATTTTTTTAATTTATGTTGGGTGATATTATTTTTTCAAAAGACACTAAGTTACCTAACTTATCAACCTTTTTTGCTTGATTTGTGACTGGGTAACGTTAGTACGTTTATTTAGGGCCACGTTAGTGATACAAACAACGTAAAGTTGTGAAATTTGTGGTCACAGGACCTAAAGATATGATTTAAGGTGTCAATTTGCCTCATTTTTATAAATTGGCCAGTTAAAATGTAACTAAGAGATAAGGTTTTTTTTCTATTTTTCCCGGGACTGCTGTGACCCCCCTCCCTCTCACCCCGTGCCCGCTTGACGTTGACTAACGGGAAAGCCTGTATATCAATAATTATTATTCTTACGTCACACTACACCAGTACTACGTTGAATTACCAAAACTGTCCAAAAGCTACAACAAAAATATTTTACAAAATATCTTCTTTATTTAATCATAAAAATATGGCTGGTATTTTTACACTCCCCTCGGGAATATTGTGGAAATTTCACGCCGTTCAATTGCCTCCGCAGTGCGCAGTTTTACACGTAAAGGTAAGATATATTTCAATACTAACTCCGCCTTTCGGATTTTGCTTTTTAAAATCATAAATCTTAAATATGTTCGTTTTGTATTATAGTTTACACCTAAGTTATATTTGACCCGAATAAGCTGTGATATTTGATCATGAAGAGATAAACCCATAAAAACAAATACAAGCGTTTCTTATGATGGTTCTTAATTCTCACTAATATTATAAATGCGAATCTATTTCTAACTAAATTATGTCATAAAAATAACTGACTACACAAAAAAGGAGGAGTTTCTCAATTCGCCTATATTTTTTTAATGTTTTTAACTGAGAGCTCCGTCATTTATAAACCGATTTGGAAAATTAGTTTTTGTTTGAAAGAGTATGATTTCCATTTGATGCCATTGTAATGTTATCGAGATCTGATAAGCATGTCCACTGATATAGAGATAAACACCTCAAACTTGGTACTGAAAATTACTAGCGTGGCATTTGATGTCTGTTCTTAACCGACTTCACAAAAAAGGAGGAGGTTCTCAATTCGTCTGTATGTTTTTTTTTTTGTGTGTATGTTACGCGATTACTCCGTCAATTGTGAACGGATTCAAATTGTTCTTTTTTAATAGGTAGAGTACGTTTCCGAGGTGGTCCCATTGTAATATCATCGAGATCTGATAAGTATCTCCAGAGATATGCCGATAAACGTCTCAAACTTGCTACTGAAACTGACTCGCGGGGCATAGAAGTCGGTTTAGTTTTTAAACTATCTTGATTATTGAAGTGAACATTTCATAAGGCGCGTTGAGCACATTTTTGGTGAACAAAAATCACAGAACTCGCGCCATCGTCACCGAACGCTTTCCATTAGCTATATGTATACTGTGCATAATGTGTACTTATTAGGTAAACAAATATTGTGAAACTCGCGTCATCGTCACCGCACGTTTCCCATTAGCTATATGTATATTGTGTATCTCGACGATCAAATTCACAAGTTACTTAATGTTTCCTTCTATTGGCAGTCCCCAAAACCTGCCACGCGTGTTTTTTTTGTACATTTTTAAACTGTCTTAAATTATTATTCTATTCTAAGTAGAGCATTGTCTATATTATTTGTGAGCTTATGTTAAAGGATCAATTAATCTGTACATACTAGTAATATACGACTAAAACTAAATATAATTATCCAAATAAACGTTCAAAACAATAGTGTTAGAAGTCTACCTAGAGTTGCCTCAGGATTTAGAATTCATTAGCGATAAGCTCGACATGATTACTTATTTATCTATAATTAACTGCGCAAATTAAGGATTAACATGGTTTAGCGCGACGTGGCAGGTGAGATAATTTGTAGGGATATGAAATTAATTTAATATTATATTTTAGATGTCACGTGTTTATGACAAAGCAGGCGTAACATCGATATAATATGCTCCTACCACCCGTCGTGGTATTTATTGTATTCCTAGTATTGTAGATAATGTGTTTATTCGAATTAAGTTTTTTTTTCTTTCAATTATGTCAACACCAAGCGCTAACTTTTGTTTTCAAGATATAACACACTACAAAACTCAAATTTGTTTGCTACATACATGACTTTTCTTAAGACTTCTTAAAGAAAAACCTTTTAAAGAGGCAGTCAAAGTTTTGTGTTAAAGTTGGAATGCTCATAAAATATGTAACGGAAGAACAAACCTATTTATAGTCGTCAGAAGCCTTGTTTTATTCAGCATCTGCGTTACAGAATCGTATAAATTGTGACTACTTACCTACTCTCCGTTCATTCTTTAGACAGTACATATATCTTAATTTGAAAGTTTTCGCGAAAATTATTCATTTTAATGTTAACGTACCGGCTTTTGTTCCCGTTGCCTTTACTTTGGATATTATGCACGACGCACGTCGTATCGCCCGCGCTTCGCCGAAGGACGATACAACGTGCGTCGCCGCCATCCCAACCTCTCCCAGAAGATGACCTACGTATTAGGTCGAAACCCTGGAGGCCAACTCCGAAATGACACATCCGAAAGTTCTGGCCCGACCGAAACACGACCGAATTTGCCTATGACCTACTACGAAAAAAGTTGGGCTGTTTTGATATAAAATGATGATAAAACTCTTGTCATATTATCGGTCGGTATTTTTTAATTTAGTAGTTTTAACGATACAACAAAATTTCAAATGAATTTCGGTCGCACTGAATGATAAGCTGAACCGACCGACCGAACCGAATGTGATTCGTAGTAGGAAACGCCCGATAATTTCGGCCGATACTTCGGATTACCACTCTGGAGTAGGCCTCCTGTTCTTGCATATCCGAAGTAAAGACAACGCGAACAATAGCTGGTACGTTCACATTAAGTAGATATATCTGTGCGCGTAGATTTATTAACAAAGTACTCTAGTACTTCAATAGTACCGTGCGTAACAAGCCAAGTTTTATTGGCGAACTTTGAATGCAAATACTACAATTATTCAAATGCGATGAACCAATTTTTTTGCGAGATAGTGGTTAAACGCTAGCCTATTGGGTAAAAAAAAACACTGATGCTTAAACTGCTAATAAAAGCAAAGAAATCAGTGTAAACAAAGAGGGTAAACCTCCAGTGCTGTAGAGAAGGGTACAACAAAGGCAACACGAGATACTGTAGAAACTTATTCATGAACGATGATCTATGATCCATGATCTATGATTAAAGTAAGTCAAGACAAATCAATAGAGCCCAAATCCGACGGTTTAATATCATGTGTAGTTTAGGAGTTCATATTGCCACATTGCGTTTTCATCATCAAACCAGCTTGAAGGTAACTTAACATTTTGATTTTTACCCACGACGGAACGGAGACTGTATATGCGTTTGGGGTGAGAGGATGTTTGTTTGTTTGTGTTTGCAAATCCATGTTGCCATTTTTCTCCAAAACTACTAGTCTGATTTTGGTGCAGGTTTCAGTTATGTTTGAGTTGTAGGAGTTGAGGTTTGAGTGTAATTGGTGCATATTTTTAGATAGGTGTTACGGTGACAACTCACCAGGGGGCGCTGCAGTAATTATTTGTTGGTGCAAATCAATGTTGCCATTTTTCTTCAAAACGACTATTCCGATTTTGATGCAGTTTTCAGTTATAGGTTCGTGTTTGATTGGTGCATGTTCTTAAATAGGTGTTACGGTGTCAACTCCCCTGGGGGCGCTGCAGTAAACATTTGTTTGTGAAATTCCATGTTGCCATTTTTCTTGAAATTTAGTTCGATTTTGTCTTTAAACAGTTCGTAATTAATCAGTGGTGGTTCTTAGATAGATGTTATGACGTTAATTTTCTAAAGGACATTGTCGTGGGTGTTTATTCAAAAGTTTAATTTTGTTTCTTGTCATCCGAATTACACATGCATGCAAAATTTCCGCGCAATCAAACACCGGGAAGTGGGTTATAATTCAATTACTAAATTGAACCCAAATAACAACTACAGGGAAAGCTAAATTAAAGCTTATAATAATTAAAATAGTTTAGAAACTACTACAACCGACTTTAATTCCGCTCGAGTCAGTTTCAGTAGCAAGTTCTGCAAGTTTGAGACATTTATCATCATATCTCTGAAGATACTTATCAGATCTCGATAAAATTTAAATGTGACCACCTTGGAGATAAACCCTACCTGTAACAATAAATTTTAATAAATTTGAATTAAAAATAGTGTAAGAAAAAATGATTTTATTGTAAAAAAAAAGCGTGGGGTGCATGGTATCAATAGTTTCAAATATTTTATGAACAGATATGACTAGAAGGGTTATTTTGATAATATCTTGAAAAGCACCCCACGCTTTTTTTTATAATAAAATCATTTTTTCTTACACTTTTTTTAATTCAAATTTATTAAATTTTATTTTCTATTTTTTAGTTGGATTTTCTATAAAAGCGTATTTTTTTAGTTTTTTTAAACTATTATTTATTTTTCATTTTTTAGACGTATTTTTTTTTTATTTATTTATTGTCATCGGTCCTTAATAAGTATGCCAAATTTCGAGTTAATCCGACGTTTTGAAGTGGGTTAAAATCATGTTCAAAGATTCCGTTACATACTAACATACAAACATACATACGTCTGAAGCTAATAAAAGCGCATTAAAAATAATCATTTATTTCGGTTCACAATCGGCGGAGTAATCGCGCAACAAACATTAAAAAAAAACGTCCTTCTTTTTGGAAGTTTGTTAAAAACTCAAAGCAAATGCGATAAAAGTTGAGCGTCTACCAATAAATGTAAAACTAATTATGTCAATGTAAAAGGTTCAACTAATATAACAAAACGACAATTTGTTTAGCCTTCGCACGCGGGGTGCTTTACAAAACATTCGTTGTATCGAGTTAGAAGGCAATATTACAAACACGGGGGTTGATTCTGATCCTTATATTTTTCTAATGTATTGTATTGATACACAATCATTCTCCAGATAGAGCAATCACATTATAGTACATAGTTTTGCGTTCGTTAAATGATGGGCTTCCAAGCTTTGTGCATTGAAACAAGAGTTACAAGCAACACTTGAAGACTAGCTGGCAGTTTTATTAACCGACTTCAAAATAAGGAGGAGGTTTCTCAATTCGACCGTATATATTTTTAACCGACTTCACAAAAAGGATGAGGTTCTCAATTCGTCGGAATCTTTTATTTTAAGTATGTTCACCGATAATCGAAGATGCCTGAACCGATTTGGAAAATTCTTTTCTTTGTTTCAAAGGGTACCTTTCCCAGGTGGTCCCATTTAAATTTAAAGGAAATCGGCCGAGCCGTTTTTAATATATCAACATTTGTATTACGACGCATTTACTTATCTCGACGACTTACTACTTGGCTGGAACTTTACTTACTGGCACAGATTATGTAACAGTTACTGCGTCTACTGGCTACTTTGACTAGCGCGATGTTTGAAGTCGGTTCTTTTAGTTTTTTAAACGATCTTAAATTATTTTTATGTGAGTTCGTGGATAACTTCGTCGTTTACAAACCGATTTTGATGATTCTTATTTTAATCGGTAACAAGCAATCAACAAATCTCAAACTTGCTATTGAAACTGACTCGCGGGCCATGGAAGTCGGTTGTTTTAGTTTTTAAACTATCTTATAATTGTAACTTCTTCTTTTCGTATTTTTAATCTTATTACTTAACAAAGAAAGGGTTCTCAATTCGTCGGAATCTTTATTTTTGTAATGTGTGTTCACCGATTACTCGAAGACGCCAGAACCGATTCGGCAAATCCTTTTTTTATTTTAAAGGGTTATACTTCCCAGGTGGTCCCATTTAAATCTTAACGAAATCGGCCGAGCCGTTTTTAAAGTATCACAATTTGTATCACGATGCATTTACTTATCTTGATGACAAACTACTAACTACTGGCACAGATTATATAATAGTTACTTATTCTTATGTATTCCCCCGTTTTCTCCCTGGAAAATGCTTCTAGAGCAAAATGTTTCTACAAAATATCAAGGTCTGCTGTAGCTACGCCCCTATCATTTGCTTTTTTTGACCAACCAATTGCAAAAAGAAATATAAGCCTTCTAATCTTCTCTTTTAGATTTCTGAAGGGCCATATTTCTATTTTTTATTTGGTACTTCGAGCTTATATCGTTAATAATCAATTAGAAACCTTATCCGGGAATTCTAAAATAACGTGATGAACTCCATGACAAGAATGGAAAATCGAATAGAAGCAATCGAAATAATATCAGAATTATACCCCAGCTACTTTATTTACTAGAGTTTCCTATCTGACGTGACTCACGCTCGTTACCGATCACAAACATTTGTCTCTTTGATAGTTTGAACTCTTAGGGCCAGTTTTACTGGTTCATGATAAAGTGACAGATAGTTATCTGACAGATGATGCCATACAAAAGCTGTCAAAAATGTGTCAGATTAGTTCCTGAATCAGGAACCGGTGAAACAGGCCCTAAGGGCCTGGTCGGTAGTCCCGGTCCCTAAGTTTCAGATAGTTATCTGACACATGACGTCATATAAAAGCTGTCAAAAATCAGATAAATTCCTAATAGAACCAATCAATAACCGGAGAAACTGGCACTAAATAAATAGTTAGATAAACAAAGGTTTATCATCGTAGAGTTCAAATGTTTAAGATTTCTATGAGTATTGCGAGGTTTGCGAGTTGAGCAGCTGCGATTTTAAAACAAGCACTTTATAAACTAAATACTTTGTTTTGATGTAATATACTTAGAAATGTAATATATTATGTATATATTTAATGATGTAGTGGGAGAATCGTCGGCTTTGACGCCAGAGGTACCGAGTTCAATCCCCGCCGTGTACCAATGGATTTTTCTATCGCAAAATGTATGTGCGCTTTTTACAGTGGCCCTCAGATTAAGGACAAACACAGTTAACAAACACCCAACCCTGCGTGGTAGGGCACTGTCTAGTGTCTGCCTGGCCAGCTCACACCCTCAAGTTAGAAAATCCGTCGCCAAACATCTAATGTGTTCTTGCAACTATCCTTGAGAGCCAGTTCCCATTCTAGGCCTAGCGTGCTACTATCCTCGACCGCATCATCACTTAACACTAGGTGAGATAGTGGTCAAACGCTAGCCTATCTAATACTATAAGAATCTTTGTCCTGACATACTGATTGACTGACTGACTGACTCACTGACAGACAACGCACAGCCTAAACCGCTGGTCGTAGAGACTTGAAAATTGGAAGGTATATTTGTCTTAGTACGTAGGAGTGTACTAAGAAAGGATTTTTCAAAATTCAGCCCTTAAGAGGATGAAATGGGGGATCAAAGTTTGTATGGAGAAACAAGATTAGATAGTCTTTTCTATCCGAAACTTCACACAAGTGCTTCAGTACAAAAATAAGCAAATACGTGTTTCAGGTTTTTTTGAAATTCCACCCCTAAGAGGGTGAAATGGAGTAACAAAGTGTGAAAATCAATATTTTTTCGGATTGCGCTGAAATTTGGCATGCAGATAGTTATTACAACGTTAGTTACCTCTGAAACAGGATTTCACAAAATTCACCCCTGAAGGGGATGAAACGGGGGTTCAAAGTTTGTATGGAGAAATAAGATTAGATAGTATTTTCTATTCGAAACTTCATATAAGTGCTCGAGTAAAAAAATAAGTAGATACGTGTTTCAGTTTTTGTTTAAATTCACCCCTAAGAGGGTGAAATGGGGGTAACAAAGTGTAAAAATCAATATTGTTTCGGATTGCGCTGAAACTTGGCATGCAGATAGTTATTACAACGTTAGTGCCCTCTGAGAAAGGATTTTCCAAAATTCACCCCTGAAAGGGATGAAACGGGGGTTCAAAGTTTGTATGGAGAAACAAGATTAGATAGTATTTTTTATTCGAAACTTCATACAAGTGCTCCAGTAAAAAATAAGTAAATATGTGTTTCAGGTTTTTTTTAAATAACACCCCTAAGAGAGTGAAATGGGGTAACAAAGTGTGAAAATCAATATTGTTTCGGATTGCGCTGAAATTTGGCATGCAGATAGTTATTACGAAGTTAGTTCCCTCTAAGAAAGTATTTCCAAAATTAACCCCAGCAGGGCTAGCATGGCGAGGGGACTATTTATCCCGGGGAATAGATAAAAATCTTTTTGTCCACATTCAGAGCATGGGCGCACAGGTGGATATACTTGTCACGGTGGATATGGAGGGAAAAGCCTTGTCCCCTTCATTGTTGCCATACATAGAAAATAAATTAATATTGTATTATCAGTCATCATTATTTGATTCAAGTCGTCAGTTTTGATGTTTTGCTTTTCTTTTTAGTTTCATTATGACTCCACACAGTTAGTGTATTTAGCCAATGTTAAGTACATTATTATCTCTTCTCTATCTTTATGTATATATGTAATTCTACTGTACGTGTGTTTGTCACTGAACTCTTCCTAAACGGCTGGACCGATTTTGATGAATTTTGGTATGTGTTGAGTTAGTCCGTAGATGGTTTAGATACACAATTCCGACACTATCCGCTAGTGTATATATAAAATTCTTAAGTCACAGTTTTAGTGTTTATACTCTTCCTAAACGGCTTGACCGATTTTGATGAAATGTTATATGTATATTAAGTAGGTATGATAATAGGTTTACAAATAATGTTTAAAACCCCTAAGTGTTAAGGTTGGCCCAAACGCGGGCAAAGCCGCGGGACGCATCTAGTATATATATAAAATTGTTTGTGTTTTCGAAAATGCTCTTTATGTATTTTTTCCTCAAACTTGTGTTCTTCCGCGAGTGATAAGTGTAAAAAAATGATGAAACATGAGAAAATATCTACTAAATTGCAATATATTTTTCAGTTACGAAAACGTTCACAACGTCGATAAGTTAGTTTGAGAATCGTGAGATTAAGATTGTTTCGATTTATTTGTTAATTTTTAGGCACTGTTCTAACTTACTCTTTGGCACTGCTTTTAAGTCAAGTTCCGTATCTCGCAATTTGTTCGGCATACCTTGCGATTAAAAGAAAAAAGTATTTAAAAGAAATGCATAGATCGAGTGGAAAAAAGTAAGTAAGTATTGTGTATATCTTTTACATGTCCATGTAACGGTAAAATCCGAAAATATGTAATTTACGTTCCATTTTGTGCGTTTCTAATAACGAGAAAATGTAGATTTAATACGCACGCGAAATTTTTAGGCAAATTGCGGTGATAGATAAACATAAACCCACCTCTTATGATAGTAGATAAATTTGTCCTCTTTAAATGTCAAATATCGCAGTTATTCCCTTTCCCTCTGTCGTCCATGCTTTACAAGGTGGAAATACTTAAACGTCAAATGATATACGGGGATAAATATTGTCTTTCCACTTAGCCATGCTCTGACAGGTAGAGAAAACAATTTTATCTTTTTTCAGAGGAGAAAAACAGGGGACAAACATTTTATCCCCTCGCCATGCTAGCGCCCTGCAGGGAGCCAGAATAAGTCGAAAACTATGTGAGATCTGTCAAAAGCGTTTACGACAAAAACTCGTACTAAGGGTACTGGTGTCAGTCCACTGCTGGACGTAGGCCTCTCCCCAGATGCGCCACTGAGCGATCTTCGGCTCTTCTTTTCCAGTCACTGCCCACCACTTAGCGCGTGTCGTCGCTCCACCTGCAGGGCTAGCATGGCGAGGGGACTATTTATCCCGGGGAATAGATGAAAATCTCTTCCCCATCTGTCATTTTGTCCACATTCAGAGCATGGGCGCACAGGTGGATATGTTTGTCACGGTGGATATGGAGGGAATAGCCTTGTCCCTTTCATTGTTGCCATACTTAGAAAATAAATTAAAATTGTATTATCAGTCATCATTATTTGATTCAAGTCGTCAGTTTTGATGTTTTGTTTTTCTTTTTAGTTTCATTATGACTCCTCACAATTAGTGTATTTAGCCAGTGTTAAGTTCATTATTATCTCTTCTCTATCTTTATGTATATATGTAATTCTACTGTACGTGTGTATGTCACTGAACTCCTCCTAAACGGCTGGACCGATTTAGATTAATTTTGGTATGTGTGTTTGAGTTAGTCCGTAGATGGTTTAGATACGCAATTGGACCCGATAGGTGGCGCTGCGAGACAAAGTCTGCCGGATCCGCTAGTATATATATAAAATTCTTAAGTCACAGTTTTAGTGTTTATACTCCTCCTAAACGGCTTGACCGATTTTGATGAAATTTTATATGTATATTAAGTAGGTATGATAATAGGTTTACAACTAATTTTTAATACCCCTACGTGTTAAGGGTAGGCCAAACGCGGGCAAAGCCGCGGGACGCATCTAGTATACAATATATACATTTGTTTGTGTTTTCGAAAATGCTCTTAATGTATTTTTTCCTCAAACTTGTGTTCTTCCGCGAGTGATAAGTGTAATACATGTAATACATGAGAAAAATCTACTAAATTGCAATATATTTTTCAGTTACGAAAACGTTCACAAGGTCGATAAGTTAGTTTGAGAATCGTGAGATTAAGATTGTTTCGATTTATTTGTTATTTTTTAGGCACTGTTCTAACTTACTCTTTGGCACTGCTTTTAAGTCAAGTTCCGTGTCTGGCACGTCCGTATTCGGCATACCTCGCTATTAAAAGAAAAAAGTATTTAAAAGAAATGCATAGATCGAGTGGGAAAAAGTAAGTAAGTATTGTGTATATCTTTTACATGTCCATGTAACGGTAAAATCCGAAAATATGTAATTTACGTTCCATTTTGTGCGTTTCTAATAACGAGAAAATGTAGATTTAATACGCACGCGACATTTTTAGGCAAATTGCGGTGATAGATAAACATAAACCCACCTCTTATGATAGTAGATAAATTTGTCCCCTTTAAATGTCAAATATCGCAGTTATTTCCTTTCCCTCTGTCGTCCATGCTTTACAAGGTGGAAATACTTAAACGTCAAATGATATACGGGGATAAATATTGTCTTTCCACTTAGCCATGCTCTGACAGGTAGAGAAAACAATTTTATCTTTTTTCAGAGGAGAAAAACAGGGGACAACATTTTTATCCCCTCGCCATGCTAGCCCTGCTGAAGGGGATGAAACGGGGGTTCAAAGTTTCCATGGAGAAACAAGATTAAATAGTCTTTTATATTTGAAACTTAACACAAGTACTTAAGTAAGTAAATACGTGTTTATGCTCTTTCGAAATTCCACCGCTAAAAGGGTGAAGTGGGGTAACAAAGTCTGAAATCAATATTGTTTCGGATTGCGCGGAAATTTGGCATGCAGATAGTTATTTTGACATAGGATAAGAAATAATTTTTCAAAATTCACTCTTCAAGGGGATGAAGCGGGGGTTCAAAGTTTGGATAGTCATTTTATTCGACATTTCACACAAGTACTTCTGTAAATAAATAAGTAAATACGAGTTTCAGACTTTTTCAAAATGCTAAGAGGATAAACTGGGGTAACAAAGTCTAAAATCAATATTGTTTCGGATTGCGCTGAAATTTAGAATGCAGATAGTTATTATGACGTAGGTATCCGCTCAGAAAAGATTTTCTAAAAATTCCTTCCGGATACGGAACGGGGAATCATAGTTTGTATGGCGAAACAAGATGAGATAAAAGTACGTGTTGTAGGATTTTTCGAAATGGGGTAGGCAACAAAGTCTGAAACTTTGGGTTTTTCGGGTTTTATAAATATGAATCCCGAATTGCCTTAGTCACGCGATAACATAGAACGGGTGAACCGATTTGGCTAATTCTTTTTTGATATCTTTATTGATAGAATCGTCTTTACAAAAAAAAGTTTTAAGTAAATAAAAGAAGTTTTTAACGCGGGCGAAGCCGCGGGACACTTCTAGTATGATATTAAAAAAAACTGTCGTGCATTGGTGCATAAAAAGTGTTAACTTTATCATGTCAAAACTTACCAAGAAAAAGAAAGTGGCAAAACTTTGCTGCAGATAATAAATGAAAATCTGACTAGTGTTCTATATAATGCCGGGGTGGCACCCAAATAAAATGGCTAACAAAGTTGGGTTGCCAGTTTAAATAGCGGAGTAGGCCAATGTTTGCGCTTTTGAGCCGTGATGCCAGGTCACGGTAAAGACACAATGTTGGCTGACACATATTTTCTCTAAGTAATCTTTATTTCAAAGTCTGTGTTCTCCATTGGTTTCTTTATTTTGCGAACATTTCAACATGTGAAATGTTTCTCTTTATATCCTGTAGGCTAGTTTTTGACCACTATATCACCTATTGGTAAGTGACGACGTGGTTGAGGATGGTACGTAGCACGTAGGTCTACAATGGAAACTGGCTTTCAAGCACAGCTGCTGGAGCACATTGGCTAATGTTTGGCAACATATTTTCCAATACTATACTATGTCTAACCACTATGCGAGGGGTTTGTTTCACAAGAATGTTTTCCTTTACTGGAGGGTCACAGTGAAATGCGCACTTAATTTTTTCGATGAAAATATCCATTGGTGCACGGCGTCAAAGCCAGACCTTTTTCCACTGCGCCACTTCATTATGTATATTTACTCTATATTTGATTTATACCCGAAAGGATCTGATCCCTAATCAGGACTTCCGTAGTCGTTTTCTCAGAACGCGAACGTGATCCTCATACAAATAATTGAGATATTGGGCTTGCATCCAAGATTTAGTAATACTGTAGTTTTGTATCGTATAAAGTGACGAGTTATGTCGGTCGTTCGGCTATGTTAGTGCCTATATATCTATGTATTATACTCAGTAAAATGTATATTTAGTGGAAATATTTTTTTTATCTTATAGGCTAGCGTTTGACAACTATCTCGCCTGGTGGTAAGCGATGATGTGATCGAATAGTGAACATACTAGGCCTAGAATACTCTGATTCTCAAGGGCTGTGTGCTGCCGGAACACCGTAAGGTTATGGCGGTAGATTTTATCTTTAGATAGTTGTAATAAGTTTTTTAATAACACTAATGCCTGACCTATTTCAATACCTCTAATTTAATCGCATGTTTGTGTTATAATATTATCTACCTTAATATTTAAAAACAAACTTCGTGTAAAGAACATGATGACCGTCGTCATCAAAAATAATATCAAACAAATATTATCATAAGGAAGAATACTAGCACAAACTCGACCGTCTCACGCACAAATATTCATATTTCTGTGGTTTACAACTTGACATAAAGTAGTCCCAGTCCCTACATCTTGGTTTCATCATTAGATCAGCTCGGTGGTACCATAACATTGCATTGTCACCGACCTTATATAAGTTTGCAAAATTTCAGTTCAATCGGTTGAGGACAATAAGTTATTAGACAGTGACAGCGCTATATGCGAGAGTAGTGTAACAACGGCTTAGTCAATCGTGATTTTATACTTTATCGACTGAGTCACTTATCAAATAAAAAAACTAAGTCAAAATCGGTTCATCCGCTTGGGAGCTACGATGCTACAGATAGACACACATATCACAGATACATACATGAAACTTATAACACTTTTTGTGTCGGGGATTAAAAAGCCTTATATTTTCTGTTAAAGTTCGCGTTAGCTAAATTATAGTATTTTTTAATTTCGGGAAAAGCCACGGGGCATAGCTAGTCATCATCATCATCAGCCTATACTAGTCTATAGGCCTCTCCAACTGCTTGCCACTGACCACTATCCTCGGCTACTCTTTTGCCAGCCACCTTGCGAATATCATCGCTCCACCTAGTCTGAAGGCGTCCTACGCTACGTTTGCCGATTCGCGGTCTCCACTCAAGAACTCGTTTACCCCAACGGTTTTCGGTTCTACGGCTAATGTGGCCGGCCCATTGCCACTTCTGCTTACTAATTGCAATAAATCGAATTAGTAAACATATCTAGTGCCATATAAAAATATTGTCTCGTAACATTTGCATTGCATTTTCTAACAACCCTACTTGGCAACTGTAAAACAATTCTAGATCAAAATGCTGACAAGGTTGCTTATCACTCGATTATCAATGCCCAATCAGTCAATGGCGTATGTTTCTAATTATAGCACTAATGTTGGGTTTCATTGTAATGTCATTCGTTATATCTATACCTATTTGTTGTAGTTAATGTCTAGAAGTTAATGAAAGATTCATTTATTGTTAACAGTCTGATAAGGTTTACAGTTTATAACGGCTAATAACTTACTTAAGACAGAACGTGGGGTGCACTTTTCCATACAAATATATTCCCCTGTTTTCTCCCTGGAAAATGCTTCTAGAGCAAAATTTGTTTCTACAAAATATCAAGGTCTGCTGTAGCTACGCTAAAAGAAATATAAGCCTATTCTCCTCTTTAAGATTTTTGAAGGGTCATATTTCTATTTGCAATTGATTGGTCAAAAAAAAAAAACAAATGATACAGCAGACCTTGATATTTTGTAGAAACAAATTTTACTCTAGAAGCATTTTCCAGGGAGGAAACGGGGGAATACATTTGTATGGAAAAGTGCATGCCGCGTTCGATCTTCAATATTAACCGGAAATTACTCCGACCAGTTTCGGACAATAGTAGTGCTTAATCGGTTTTGAGCTAAAATATAATAACTTAATGCTAAAAGTATATTTAACAAAGCTCCAACCTACGCACAAACTTTTCTCAAAGGTCGAAAATGTATTGTATGTTATACCACCGGTCTTTTACCCTTAAACTAGCGGCTAACTCTATAACTTAACTACTCTACTACTTCTCTATTGCTTACTCTATAACTGGCTTCAGACTTTCGCGTGCTCTCGTATCATTTTTGCGTTACGACAGTTGGTAGCCTACAGTACACAAATGTTTTCCTTAACTTTTTTTAACGAAGGTAGCGCCGCTGAAATACAGCTCTAACGAATTATTTTTCTTATTCAGATTTTCTTGCCATCTGTACTCACATTAAAAATAAACTCAAATTAATTTACTCTATCAAAAGCAATTTACATAAACATTTATTTCATGTCTCCAACTAAAAATTTAACATCAGGAATTTACCAAAATATTTATGTATCTATTGCCCGTATATGAGCTGTAAAAAGCTTAAAGCTCAAATACACAGCTCATTTCGCAGCACTACTGCATAACTCTAGTAGTTCACTTTATACAGCTGAAGGGTGGTGTAGCTTGCATACATTAAGCTAAGGTCGAGCTACAAGGACGCTGAAATGCAGTTTGTACGAGGCCACTCGTGTAACTGTGTAATTTATGGGTTGGAGTTTCGGTTAGCGTTACTAAAATGTATAGCTGTGCCCCGCGGCTTTGTTCGTTTAAACCAAGATAGATCAGAATATTAGTTATGTGTCAATATCTCATTATCCTACTACTATTATAAATGCGATAAATGCGAACTATATATATTTGATAAATCACCATACTCGGCCGTATCACGTTAAATGTTTTTCTATCAGAAGGTTGTCTACAAGATATCGCTTTAAACGATAAGACCGCCTATTGTTACACTATTGTATCATTTATTGTTATGTATTGTTTCTTTTTTATGGTGCTCAATAAAGTGTTTTCTGTTCTATTCAATACAACATGAGTAGTAGGTATAAAAATTATCGACTGCCCTTATCGTAATTGATTTTATTGTGAATTAACTAATTGAAAACTACCGAAAGCAAATCCATTTCATATGTTATTGCTTGCCCCTCGACCTTTGACCTACCTATGGCTTGTACCCTCGAGTCTAGACGATACTCGTAGGTACATTTCTTGATAATACTTGGTTAATATATGTATAAATCGATAACTAAGTATAGAATGGATGAACTCATATTTCGATTTAAGTACTACAAAGAATACCTGGCTAGGAATGTTAGAATTGTACATACATTTAAAATTACCCCCGACTGATCTATGTTATAATCTATTCATTAAGACCATTATTATGAGACCAAATACAACATCTATGCTACAAGTTGGTGAGAAGTAGAGTATTCTGCAGATTCCTGGAGATGCTCCAACATCAGGTCAATGCTACCATGTTCTCACAGTAGCGTTGAAGTAATAGGATACCGGATTTCGAATTGATCAAAATTATATACATATTACATATCATGCAATCAATATGTTGTATGTGTTTATTTATTATATAATTATTAAATATTATTTTATATTTGTATAGACTTACTTTGATAAGCCCAATAAATGTGATTTCAGTGCAAGTTTGCGTGCACTCTCAGATTTTTTAAATAAATATATTCAGAGTAAAAACACAGCTGAATTCCGGCAATTTCAATAGAAGAGACGTAACACAAGTTGTATTAAGTTCACTCAAGATTTATTGAGGCTTTGATCTACAATTACGATGCCACGACCTCTGTAGATGTCACGTACAGGGAAAAAAGAGAATAATATTTTTCGTTGAGGAATTTTCGTGGAATCCATGCAATATAAAGCGACTACCGGCTTCGTATCGCAGTGCCTGTCGTGTAGGCTTTTATTAAAATGCTGAGCCCCGCGTCTTTAAGAATTTCAGGTAGGTTAGGTAATATTTAAGGATTACCATATTAAAAAATAGAATGCTTTACTTATGTGTGCAAAAAGGTATTTGATCAGTATTTCATTTATGTGAACTTCTTGTTGGCTTTTTTTGTTAGTTGGTACGGAAAGCTATATAGCAGTACATCTGTTAGCTATGTGATAATAAAAATTACATAATTTAGATGATTTGTTTTTTACGTTAACGTATTATCTGAAGTCTCAAAATTGAATCCATAACATAGGCTACATTTTATTATTTAAATTCTAATTAGTTTGTCTAGTGCAATTAATGATTAGTATAAATCTTGAAAATATTTATACTGACAGAACGTGACGCATACAAATCACTCACTTTATCATTAAAAGATCAACAATGCGCTCTGAAAACCTCAGTGAGTTCTAGACTTGCTATTTGACTAATAGTAATATAAGTGTAACCTCTATTCAAAGTCAAATGGCAAAGGACTCAAGAAATTCAGATGCTATCATGTTTGTCTAGTCTGCAATGTTAATAGATATTTATATTGTTTAGTCTGAATTTTACTGCTATTTTAGTTTATGGTCTATCTGGGACCCTGGGACATATACTCGGCCAGAGGTATTTTAATGGTATATTGGCTTCTTTTTATCCTGTCTCACCTGATGTTAAGTGACGATGTGGCAAAAGATAGAATAATGCTCGTCTATAAGCAAAAAACGCTGGATAAATTACTTGAGTTTGATCCACATAGGGCAGTTATACCAAACCATCTTCCAAACTAGCTGTTATTGAATGTTATGTCGAAACTGGGCGAAAACTTTGGCGAAATGTTTTTTTGAAGAGTGGATTGAGTGAGTAGTTATGACCTTTTATGTACTTGAGCGAGTGGTCAATATTGCAAAGGAAAATCAAAGTTTTAGCCCGTAGCTCCGTAGCTGGGTAGTCCCGTAGCTTAGTAGCACTGTAGCTATTCATCGAACGCTACGATCGAAATATTCGCATTATTCGCTTTCTTTTGTGATACCTATTAAAAAGCTTACGCCAAGTCTTTTCTCAGGTTCTTTTAAAGATAGGTTTCACTTGATAGGAAAGATTGGGTTTTTATGGGTTTTCGGCTGTTTGCTTACTTAGAGTTGATTTAAAGCAGCAATAGCCCAATGGATAGGGTGTCGGACTGGCGATAGAGAAGTCGTGAGTTCGATCCCCCACCCATTGCACTATTGACGTGACCCCACTCCAGATACAGACATATTTAGCTTAGTTGGAGCTTAAAAAAAACGAGCTCAGTATTGATTGAATATTCCAGTATCTTTTTGGTTGCGGCTAAAGTTTTTTGTTTATTTGTTGTTCGAACAGTGTATTGTACGAATAGTCAAGAGCGTTTATGTACCTGAGCGTGTGGTCAACAACTTTTTCTGTACATAAAAACACACAAAAGTCAAAAACAACAACAAAACTACAACTCTACAACACTAAAATTAAATAACACAAATGTAAAAGTAACTTTGAAACCGGGTCGGGGAAGCACGTTACTCGTAGAATCAGATAGAGGGTTCCTTTACTCCGGATATCGATAGGTTTTATTACTCACTTGAAAGATATCTCCAGTGGAACGAGCTCATCTTATCGCCTAATGTGATTTCTGTTACGATTCTTTGTTGGTTGTTTGGAATTAAAATTTGCTAGACATTTTATAATGGGAGATCTTAACGGTTAGTTTGATTTCTATGAGGAAACTTTTGTATGAATAAAATCTAGAGTTGTTATTTCTTTTTTTGATATAAGATAACAGGACAAGCACTATGCCTGTATGATGGTTAGCAATGACGTCTACCTATTACAGATACAGTGGCATACAAAATTCAAACGCACAAAGTCACTGCACTGCGCCGGTTACCTCGAGACATAAAGATGTAATCTCTCATATGCCATCTAATTTCACTGGACAGATCGTCCAGACTATCCAAACCGAAAAACATTTATATTTCACAGCTGAATTAATTGGCAAAGTGGCGGTACTGTCCCAGGAGGGCTAGCAAGTCCTACCACTATAAAAATTATAAATTCTGTTTGAAACATGCATGAATTGATGTTGTTATACATCAATACATCTATCTTTACATATAAATTAAGTAAGGTTAGGTTAGTAGTAAGATCCAAGCCTTGTCAGTGAAATACCGAATATGTAATATCAGACCTATTTAAGCTCGTAAACTATGTAATTATTAAAATTGCCTCGCACGAACATATAATTTTCTTCATTTCAACTCTCTCATTCCAAAATAGACATTCTCTATACAACTTAAGGTTCACTCTGCAATATAACCAAAACGGAAAGTGTGGCAAACTTATATTTGCCGTTCTAAAAGTTGTTAATCTTAACGTTAACAATGGAGGTTTTGTTTGTCGACGGTAAATAAAGTTTGTTTTGTGAAGAGCTCACAGAATTATTCAAAAGATTGGTGCAAAATATTGCAGAAGTTGCAGACATTCGGGTGAAAAGTTTAAATATTTTATCGTGCTAATTTTCACTCCAACCTACTCCTTTTTGAAATTCGGTTAAAAAAATATAAATCGGTCGAAAGATAGCGGACATCTAAACATATTATTATATGAAACGAGTGCCCTTAAGTCGGTAAAAAATTGCAAAGGAAAGTTGTAGAAGTTATAGCGTACACGTAGCTCCGTAGCTGAGTGATCTCGTAGCATCGTAGCACCGTAGCTATTCCACAAAAACTACAGGCGAAATGTATGGCGCAGTATTCGCACTCTTTCGTGATATTTGAACGATAGATTTCACTAGTTTACGGGCCAGTTTCACTGGTTCCTGATAGTGAAGAAATCTGACAGATTTAAGACAGATTTTATATGGCGTCATGTGTCGGATAACTATCTAACGCATTATGAGGCACCGGTGAAACTGGCCCTTATTCTTATTTTAATATTTCTGACTTGCGTTTGTTTCCATTTTTCTAAATATGGTAATTGATTTTTTATTTTCGGCTATTCGCCACTTATAGTTATCAATTGATTTTGTCGAGGTGATTTTTTTCAGTGTTAGAATTTGATATTGTAACATTACTTTAGTTTAGCCAATCAACATTCTGTTGACTAATTTTGTTGATCCAACCAATTTTATGAGACCAACTCGTTGTTTTTCTTGAGAAAGTCATCCTTTCTTTTATTTTGTTACCTCACGGTAAAAGTCTTTGACTCAAGTCTAAAACAGAAGATGAAACAAAACACTAATGACTATTACTAAAGTTATAAAACACCTTATACAGGTTTTTCAATCTCTTCATCATAACGAAACGTGTTGTCTTAAACACCAAATAAGGCCATAAACACTACGTTATTTACTGCCCTATCCTCAGTACAATTTTAATAAAAGGGTGTTCTATAAATCGAATAGCCACAACCTGTTGGCCCCATCACTGACCTTGATGAATTAAACCTTGTCAGGAACCATTAGGGTTCGGAATATAAGAGCAATTTTCTCAGACAAAGCCTTCCTTAACCTTCTGGTATTCCAATCAAATTTTCGACTTTAAGGAATTAGAAATAGAGTTCCAAATATCAAAGCAAATCCGCAAAAATGTTCTGCAGAAATATGTGGTGTGGATGATACGGATGTGTTTTAGGAATTTGAACGTTATACAGTAATACATATTGTTTAACATTATGTGGCTGAGAAGGGACAGTGCATTAAATAAACAAGAAGGAATCTCACTCGATTTTCGCAAGCAACCAGGACCATAGCATCCTCCCAAGAGGACTTGGGAAAGTATATATAAACCAAAGCAGTATGAAACATGCAAATACATTATTTTGGCCATTAATAACCAGAGATCGTCGCGATAGATAAGAGATAGATAGAGAGCAGTATATGCACAGGATATGCTCTGTAGAGTGACATCCAATTAATTACCTTATTTCAAGCTAGGTACTTCGGTGACCGGAAACGTAGGGCATTTTGAATTTATTGGGCAGACGGCAAGGCAGGGCATTTTGAATTAAAACGTAAATTCGTATGTAACCAATGGTAGCTAGAAAATGTCGACATTCACCAGTTAAGGCTATTAGTTTTTTTATTTTTTTTATGATATCATCATCATAGACAGGTACATACGACGCTCGCCTGATGGTAAGCGATGACGTCTACCTACTACAGATACAGTGGCATGCAAAGTTCTGGATAGCAAGAATTTTGCAGGTCACTAAACTGCGTCTGCTACCTTAAGACATACAGGACTGTAATTTCACTTGAAACTTTGCCATTCGAACTGAAAAACATTCCTATTTCACCGCTGAATTAATTGGCAAAGTGTTGGTACCGCCCAGGCGGACTAGCCGCCCCCTGATTTGCAATCATTCGAAAACGTAATCGGATTCGGAAGTATCATTCTTAGTTTTATATGCGTGAGTTATTTGTCGCGGAAACTTTTCCAATTAAAATCACAGATTTTTTCGAATTGAAAAATTAAAAGTATCAGATCGGAGCATTGTGAATAGGGTATTTTACTCTATATGAGAAAAAATCTAAAAATATATTATTGAGATAGCTTAGGCAAAACGCAGGCGAAAAACGTTAGTTTTGTTTATTAAATATTAAAATTCAAACTAAATTTTAAAATTCAATTCAAAGGTTCCAGTTTTTCAATCTGTTTTAATAACAACATTAAGTAGTAGTCGCCATGTTATTACGTCATACGACTAGTAAACTTAGAAGTGTCAACTGTCAACTATCATATTTTTACGTAGTTACTATTATATTATCTGTGATATTACTGCATTTGTATATTAGCACAATGACGTCATGACCACAAAGCAATATAACGTCCACTGCGTCCAGCGTTTTCGTCAAATTACGCGCGAAATTTGAAAATAACGATTTAAAAAAAAATTGTGATTTTTTAGTGGTTCATTAGCACTATAGAATCTAATTGAGTCACTTTTCAAAAATTGGTGTAATACCCTATTGTAAAGATTCAAATCGAAGTAAGGGCAGTTTCCGATTCCGAATTTGCTTTAGAATGATTGAGAATAGCCTTGCAGAAATCCTACTACAGGGTGAGTTTGCCGCCCTTACCGTTTTAGCATATATTTCATAAATTAAACTTAGTATTTGTGTTCGTTCTTTACTGAGTATAATCTGTACGATTCCCCGGGCGCAACCGCTTCCCGTGATATACGGTACGCCAACTTGTGTCGCACAGAAATATTGTTTTGTACATATTACATTCGCTTCGAAATGATAAATTGAACCGTGAATTACACATAGGACGCAATGGGATTGCTTTTTAAAATGTTATGGATGGAGAGATTTTGTAGGAAACGTAGAAATGATTTTCTTTTACTAAACTGAAATTGAAAGTTGATGGTGACTAGGTGAACATTTCAAGTTTCTATCTATTATTGTTTAGGAGATACAGCCATCGAAAGACGGACAGACAGACGGACGGACTGACAGCGAAGTCTCAGTAATAGGGTTCCGTTGGTACCCTTTGGGTACGTTAATCTAAAATCACAGAGACGAAATGAGAACTTTCTCCTTTTTGGAAGTCGGTTGCAAGTAGTTCGTCTGAATGATTCTTATTTACACCGTCACGATAGTTTGTGTAATTGTGGCCTTGTCATGTCACAGTGAAATGGGTCGCAAAAATTGTACCGTAATTTTAGGGTCGAAAAGTTCCTTTGTTGTGTTTATCGTAAAAGGAAAACAGAAAACTGTCGAAACGTAGCCAGCCGCCTTGGTAGCAAATGTTTTGATGTTATATTTTTTGTTCAGTTAACTTGGGTGATAAAATTGTTTGGACAATTTCACTGGTAGACTATACAATAAGAAGGACATAAAATAGGGCGACAAAGAAGTATAGAAAAGAAAATGAGAATGTTGTTGCCCTACGAATAAATTTATAAAATTCTTGCAATTGGACAGCGTTTCAAGAAATGTTGTATTCTAAACTTGCCACGCTTTATGACTTCGCCTCTTGTTATTAAAGTACCCAGATTTTACCCTATTCCTTACAGCTCTTTTTATCCCAAATTTCACACAAACTCGAGCATTTGACCATATAAATGTAACAAAAATATTAATGATTAATGATAGCTTTTATTCTATTTGTGGGAATTCGTTTATGTAAAATGCAGTAAGAAATTAGCTACCTAGCTTAGGTTTATAAACTTTGGTAGGGTTTTTTATGGGTTAAGCGCCAAGCTGACATACAGTATTGCTGTATAGTTTTGCTGGAAGGCGACTAAAATCAACTTATACACCGCAAACACTAGCTTTAGAGTAATGAATTTATCGGTCCAAACTTTGATTTTAACCAGCTTTTGGTAAAACTATGGAGTATCAACTATCGAGGGTCTCCGGAGAATTAGATCGAAAATAAGAAAACAAACTCTTGATCAAAGAGTATAATAACTGTCCATAGAGTATCTTAGTCCTCTTGATCCGATATGCCGTTCAGAAAAGAACTACTTAATACTCATGTGACTTAACTATGTTTTCACCAACTCAAAAGTCAGATGTGTACTTCAATAAAAAACGAATAAACTAAAACCTTATTCTACCCAAATTCCTAGGTCAGCTTAACAAGTTTGAATTTCTAGAGCTAAGTTCAAGGTTTAGGGTCAAGGAAACTTTCCTTTCAAGGTTTCTTCAGAATTGTTATTTTTTATTGTATTCACTTTAAAACTTAATTTATTTTTATAGCGCTGTAAATTTTACGATTTTATAGCGTTTTAACGTCGGTGGTCCGAACAAACAGGTCAATGTTATAAAATAATTTTAAAATTGGAGGACGGGTGCAGATATTTACGCTATAAATTAAATTAATTATAAATTTATTATATAATTAAATTATTGCATTGTCGTTGGCCCTTGATTCTCAAAGTCTCAAATTAATCCGATGTTTTGAAGGGTGAAGGTTGAAGGTGGAAATCAAGTTCAAGATTCCATTACAACACACCAAGCTAACATAATAAGCTAATAAAAGCGTATGAATAAAGGTTTTATCATATAAAGTATATTATTATAAAGAGGAAAGATTTCTTTGTTTCATTCTTTGTTTGTTTGTTTGTTACGATTTAACTCAAAAACGACTGGACAGATTTCTAAAACTCTTTCACTAATGAAAAGCTACATTATCAGCAAGTAACATAGACTATATTTTCTCCTCATACTCTGACGGGAACGGGAATTACGCGGGTGAAACCGCGAGGCGCTGCTAGTAATACATATTTTGCATTGTATGATTCCTACACAAAATCATGATTTTTTTTCTCTTTTTCCAGTTATGCATTTCCCGTGGAATGGAAGCAAATCTGAACAAATCTGACAAGTAGAGAGAGATAGACATACAAGATGGCGGAAGCGGAGGGAGGAGCAAGCGAGCAAGATGATGTTTCATTCTTGCGTACGGTGAGTACTAATTTTATAACGATTTTTAGGGTGTTCGGTACGTTTACGGTAAAGAGGAATTTTATAATCTTTACAAGATTAAATATTTTTTTAAAGATTACAGATAACGTAAAAATTTACATTTTGTTGATATTTTGTATGATGAATGTGACAAAAAAAGTTCGAGAGTATTTAGTAAATTAAAATGTATTTTTGGGTCAGCTCAGACTGCGACGCGACGCAGCGCGCACTTATTAAGAGAGTTATATAAAAAATAACTTTATTTACTACACAAAAATATACAAATTTCATTGAGTTAATTCGGCGGCTTGAGGCTGTGCCGCGCTGCGCCGCGCGGTGTAGTTCGACGCAGTAAGACGTGCGGCGCGGCCGAATCATCTCAATGAAATGTGTGTCTTATTGTGTAGTTCAATTTTTTATCACGCGGCTTCTCGCTGCGCCGCGCGAAACCAAAAGCATCTTCACGTCGCGCCGCGTCGAGTCTCGTCGCGTCGCGGTGTGAACTGACCCTTTGTCTAAACTCCTAACACTTACCATCGAATATAGATTGGGATAAAACTTAACATTAAATAACGCTATTACTCCAAGTTGGTACGAATAAAGTAATGAAATTTCCCAAATTCCTCATTACGGACGTCGAGCTTCTCAAAATATTTAAGGCTATTCATTGAAAGAGGGTGAGAACTGAAGAACCTTAAATTTCTCGGCCTCGAACCATTATAATAGATGTCTTGACTTATATTAAACGCTCTAGAGATAACACACTAAGAGGTTTCTAAAACATTGATTTATGTTAGCGTTTTGTTATTATGTATTTCTTGTAGTTCTTCTGTTTTCCCAGTAGCCTGAAAATTATAGCAGTTATACACTTCTAGTTTGTTCATCATGCCAGTATTTAGTATATATACGTCAGTTGGTCTCAAATAACATTACTCAGGCACACGCATAAAATGCTGTTACTGTTACATTTAAAACGCTGATAAGCTTACTTACAATTTTACTTGTGGATTTTGATAGAGGCACAAATACTGTAAATGTACCTGAACGCCGCTTTTATATTGATGATGACGGTAATTAATTTCATTTAGTCACCTCTAGCACTAATATGATTCAACAAAACTCAAGCTCAAGCCTTGAATTGTTATATTATTTAAGAACTTACAGCTCTTATCTTCCAAAATGTGTCCCAATTGGACCATACAATCTTATTTCTTTAAGCTTTCAAATGCATCTGTTGTGCTATTACATTTTAATATTGTAAGAGAATATTCTAGTTTCTTAGGTCGTTCAGAAAGCTTTGGAAACAACTTTATGTTTGCTAAAGGCCAACACAGTAAGATGCTAAACCAATGAGCTGCTCTTATTGCAGTAGATACCTTTTGGATAGCGCCCCGTACTATCATCGTGAGTTACAAGAATGAAAATATGTCAGTGAAAAATTAATATTAAATCCTACTTCCTATCCACTAATATTACTTGCACTATTATTTATTCCGTGTTAGTATTAGAAATGCGCAAAATATTAAGTAAAGAATTCACATTGAGTATAAGAATATGTTAGATAACGGAGCAAGTGCATCTGGTTCCAACATCGCGGTAAATATAGTTTGCGCGATGCAGGATCTCATACATTTATGCAATATTTACAAGGAGAACTGTGCAACCTACTTCAGCGCCATCTAGATGCTTTTATATTAAGTTAAGTTGCTGAGTGTAGATGGATGGATGGATATTTGTTATTCTTTCACGCAAAAATGGCTGAACGGATATGGATATAATTTGCATAGAAATACTAAATAACCTAGATTAACACTTAGGATACTTTTTAACGCGAGCGAAGCCGCGGGACGTAGCTAGTTACTGATAAAATGTTAATTTTGGGGGGACTTTTACTGCTCGCGTCCGTAGGGTTTAGCCCTCGATGTCCTACACGTGTCCCCTGGGTGGCGCTAAAAGAGCAGTACTTTTCAGGTGGTAGGCTTAGGCCGCGGCGTGTTACCACCCACCAGACAAAGCCATGCCGCCAAGCGGTCGCTTTACGGCATGAATGTTTGGTGAAGCCATTATGGGGAACGGGTCGGAAACAGTTGCGTCGCTTACTATAGCTAGTCGTGATACATTGAAGGTCAATTTACCTGGCAGCCAATCTTGGAGAGCAGCGGGATCCGAGGCACGGTTCTCCGCTGGCCGACCGCAGATAGTTGGGGGCCCAAGTAGTGAGCCAGCCACTCATGAAAGGCTGCCCTGCCATCTCGCGAAAAATCCCGGAGGTGCGCCATCGTGCCGGTTGGCGACCGGACGAGAGGACCCGATGGACACCTCTGGGGGGGCTCGGGCGTCCCCGCGGTCTCCAGGATTGGTTCCCAATAGGTGAAAAGACCTAATATGTATCACGGGTTGGTAATTAGCGCCTCGTTTCCACTTCCGTTTCCCTTACCTAACTTCACTCCCCACAAAATGAAAGGCAGAAACAGAATAAAGGTTAAACAGCGGAAGCACGTCCTCTCCCTTCAAGTGCACCTCTCAAACATTCGAGGCTTGCACTCCAATATCCTCTCGGTCCACCACCACCTTGAGACCGAAAAACCGCATATTCTGTTCCTCACGGAGACGCAGATCAAATGTCCAGCTAACGCGGCGTACCTTGCCTACCCAGGCTATGTTCTAGAGCATAACTTTAGGGCGAGGGCGGGAGTTTGTATGTATGCCCGCGATGACATTTGCTATCGGCGTCTCCGCAACCTTGAAGACCCTCAACTTTCCGTCATGTGGATTTTGGTGGACACTGGCATAGAGAAAATTCTTTATGCTAGTGTCTACCGTTCGCACAGCGGAGACGAAGAGACAAACAGGCTCACAAACCACCTCAGTGAGGCGGCTGATGTGGCCCAACAGAGGTATCCTTCTGCTCAATTAGTGCTTCTGGGGGATTTCAACGCCCATCATCAAGACTGGCTATACCCATACCAGAGCACAGACCACGCTGGTCGAGAGATGCGAAAGCTTGCTTTAACGCTAGACCTCACTCAGTTGGTCCAGGGAGCAACAAGGATACCGGACGTTGATGGCCATACAGCCAATTGCTTGGACCTTCTGCTGACAACAGAACCAGACCGCTACTCGGTGTCGGTTTCATCACCCTTAGGTAGCTCCGATCACTGTCTGGTGAAGTCTGTATCCGTCTACTCCCCGCCCGATCCCAGCCAAAAAGGCACCCGGCGGGTGTGGCGATACAGGTCAACAGATTGGGATGAGATGCGTTGTTTTTTCGCGTCTTGTCCTTGGCGGCAGGTATGTTTTTCTTTGAGCGATCCCTCAGCTTGCGCGGATGCTGTGACAGAAGTGTTACGTCAGGGTATGGAATATTTCATACCATTTTCTGACGTTCCGGTGTCAAGCAAAGCTCGTCCATGGTTTAATGCCAAATGTAGAGATGCAGAAGCATCAAAACATGAAGCTTACTTAGCCTGGGCTGATGCTCGAACCCGCAAGACTAGAGATGTACGCGAAAAGAAGAAAGCCTTTCACTTAGCCGCCAAGTCCTGCAAAAAGGCTCTCAAGAAGGCTCGCTTCGATCACATACGCCGAACAGGGAACAAACTTGCTTCTTACCCCTCGGGTAGCAAAGCGTTCTGGTCCCTGGCGAAGTCGATCGAAGAGAACTTCTGCCGTCCCTCACTGCCTCCACTACTGAAACCCGATGGATTACTAGCACACTCGGCTGAAGAGAAAGCGAATTTATTTGCTACTCTGTTTGCGGAGTCTTCACGTTTAGATGCTGGCAATGCTGTACCTTCTAGTCTGCCGACTTGCGGGACGTTTATGTCGGAAATCCGCATTCGTCAGACTGAAGTACGCAAAGCGTTGCGCAATCTAGACGTGAACAAAGCTAGTGGTCCAGACGGTATACCAGCTGTAGTCTTGAGGACGTGTGCGCCTGAGTTGGCTCCTATTTTGACACGCCTCTTTCGCTTGTCTATGACGACTGGTCAAGTGCCTAAGTCCTGGAAGCAAGCAAACGTGCAACCCGTGCCGAAAAAGGGTAGTCGTGCAGACCCTGTCAGTTACAGGCCTATCTCAGTCACTTCCATACTCTGTAAGACTATGGAACGTGTACTGAACCACAGGCTCCTGGCATACCTAGAAGTGAACGATCTCCTCAGTGACCGACAATACGGGTTTCGCCGAAACCGGTCTACTGGGGATCTTCTAGCGTATGCCACGCACATCTGGAGCGAAGCCATCGAGAACCACGGCGAGGCGCTGGCCGTCTCTCTTGACATCTCGAAGGCTTTCGACAGGGTTTGGCACGATAGCCTTATTAGCAAGCTTCCTTCATACGGCCTGCCCACTGGTTTATGTGTTTGGATAGCAGATTTCTTAAGGGATCGGTCGATTCGAGTGGTCATCGATGGCTGTTCTTCCGACCAATTGGCCATAAATGCCGGAGTCCCTCAAGGATCAGTACTCTCTGCAACACTTTTTTTGCTGCATATTAATGACCTGCTTAAACCCGGTATCTTTGGGTACGCAGATGACAGCACTGTTGTAGAGAGTTATACATCCAACGCACGAACCAGTGCATTACAAATCCAGTCTCATAGAGAAGCGATGGTCGAACGCTTGAACTTTTCTTTGAAGGCAGTCTCTGATTGGGGCGATGCCAATCTGGTCAAGTTCAATGCTGCGAAAACCCAGGCGTGTCTTTTCTCCGCTAAACGGAGCCCATTTCTACTGGCTCCTACTTTCCGGGATGTGTCCATTCCGATAAGTAACAATCTCGAGCTTCTTGGCATATCTTTGACACCAACTCTCAATTTCGGCTCTTATATTGAGTCTAGAGCCCAGCTAGCCTCAAAAAAGCTTGGCATTTTGGCTAAGGTGAGACGGTACTTCACACCGGGACAGTTGCTTAATCTTTACCAAGCACAAGTCCGGTCGTGTATGGAGTACTGTTCTCACCTTTGGGATGGTTCTGCTAAATACCAGCTGGAGACACTGGAAGCTATTGAGAGGAGAGCCAAAAAACTCATCAGCGATGACCTATTAGTAAGCAAGAGACTCCAGAGTCTCGCGCATCGCCGCAAAGTCGCTTGTTTATCGGTTTTCTATCGGATACATTTCGGAGAGTGTGCAATGGAACTGCATGATTTGATTCCACCATCCCCATTTTATAATCGGACATCCAGAGACACTAAAAGGCGCCACCGATTTATGGTGGATATACCATCTACCCGAACGAAGCGATTTGCTTCTTCGTTCATCATACGAACCGCTAAGGAATGGAATACCCTGCCTGAGTCCGTGTTTCCGATTAAGTACAATATGGGGGTCTTCAAATCGCGAGTGAATAGGTATCTTCTGGGTAAGCACGCTACATCATCGATCGCATCATCACTTAACATCAGGTGAGATAGTGATCAAGTGCTACCCAGTTCGATTTAAAAAAAAAAAAAAAAATTTGGGCTTAACTTCACTCCAAACTTTGTGATTATTTTATAACAGAGACCAGTTATTAAAACGGTCCTTAATTATAATTACAGAGATGAAATTCATCTCAGCGCATCCTTCAAAATAATTAGTTAGAGGACAGCTATCTTTACATAGGACGATATTAAAAATCTTAACTCTCGTAAAATACGCTTCTTCCTGTTTGGTTCAATTGTAAATTCATCGAGATCTGATGAGTATCTCCAGAGATATAGAGATAAACACCTTAAACTTTCCACTGAAAATGAATAGCGCGTCATTTGAAGACGTCTTCTTTCGTTTTGTAAAAATTATTAAAGACAAATTTTATGACCTAATTAGTCACCATAGATTGATGACCCTAAGGTCAGATTCATTTTCCTTTGTTGAGAAAAAAAACAACCAATAATTTCGCGAGCGAAGCGAGCCTAAATATATTTTATGACTTTTTTGAAATACCTATAGGGATGAGTATTATGTCGTTATATGTAAATACCTCTAGCTGTACTGATTACGCGTATTTTATCGTCCATTGTCTCTGAGAGGTAATTAAATAGTGCCCAAGGTTGAAGAGAGGATACATAATGACCTTATTTTCGTTAGTATGATAGAAAAGTTAAGTTGTTTTATGACAGCTTGTGGTTTATGACTAAAGTATTTTATATAGCCTCGTTCTGAGTTAACGGCGGGAAATAATTTCACTATATACAAGTATATATTTTCTGTACATGTGTCTGTCTCTGAAGTTTGAGCCGATTTTGATAATTTTTCCTCCTTTCTTGATTTTAACCTTTTTATCTGTCTTTTTTATATCTGACAGGCTAGCTTTTGATACTATCCCGCCTAGATCGTTGATTTAACACTAAGTATTGTTCTTGAATACGTGTGATACACATACCTCAGGAGGATGGCTTGCAGCTATAAATAACAACCGTTTGACATACATAGCGTAGACAATTGTTCTGTTGTCTGCCGACCGACCGGTCAGGGTGATTTGTAATAGATATTTATTTGGACATAGTTATAGCTATTTTTATACAGTAACGGGCCATTTTCGCTAGTGTATTTTAGTTGTATACTGAGTAAAAAATTTACGTAACTCTGCAAAAGAACGAGTAAAATAATTTAAGATCGTTTACAAAACGAAAAAAACCGACTTCAAATGCCACGGTAGTCATTTTCAGTACCAAGTTTGAGGTGATTATCTCCATATCTCTGGAGATACTCATCAGTTCTCGATTAAATTATAACAATAGCACCTTGGAAATATACCGTACCAATAAAAAAAAATCAAATTGAATTCGAATTTTTGTAGTGATAGGAGTTCTGCTGTCCGTCTGGGGCGGTACCACCACTTTGCAAATTAATTCAGCCTTGAAACATGAATGTTTTTCGGTCTGAATGGCAAAGTGTCCAATGTTTCGAGGTAACAGGTGCAGTGCAGTAACGGTAAAAAAATTAATAGGCAGAATGTTATTCACATTCTGCCTATACAAAATTTAGCTAGCTCTCATGACTCTCAAGAGCTTTTTGCTGCCGGAACACCGTAAGGTTATGGCGGTAGATTTTCCTTTTTATGGTGACAAGCTACTTTTTGGTAGCAAGGCAGGCGGAACATCGCGGCTACCACTTGTGGTTCAGTGGAACAGTTTATTTTCCTACAGTTCTTTTAATGCAATTTAAGTTCACCACAAAGTGATATAGTAGCTTTTGCAAAGCGTTCTTGAAAACTATGTGCTAGCTATAAGTCTATTTAAGCAATATTCTACATTGAAAAGGGTTTCCCTTGAATAGCACCGGTAATTGGTTGTCGGTGAGCTTGAATTTTTTAGGGTTGTTCTGTTTTTGTCATGAAAATAAAATCATATATAGCGTTAAGTTTAATAAATCTTTGAAGAACCGTTGGCGTAAAGAGTAGATTGCTTGACTTTAAGCGAGAGGTCACCTGTTCGAATCCTAGTACGGGTGTTCGTCTACAGTTGCCATGGTAAGAGCATATTATATCGATGTTCAGCCTGATTATCTACTTAAAAGTAGCTTACCACCATCAAGGTGTAAGTCTGACGCCAGAACATTACGGTGTTCCGGCAGCCACAGCCCTTGAGAGTCAGAGTATTCTAGGCCTAGTGTGTTTATCATTTTCGTCCATATCAGCGCTTATCAGCAGACGAGATGTGCTCAAACGCTAGCCTATTAATTATAAAAAAAATCTATTTATTTTTAAATCTTACAAAAGAAACTAAGTGTCATGGGATTCGTTCAGTAACCTCTAAGAAGGAAGTTTTCATTAACCAAAATAATGCTTTATGATACAAATTAACAGAATTTCAGTTTTCATATATCTCTATTTGGTCTCCAATGCATCACTCGAACGTGTGATCGATATCAGAGGCAGCGCTGTTTGTAGGTCAATGCAACTGAACCTGGTCAGTAGAGCACTCGTGATCTATAACACGATTTGAGAATAAAGAAGTTTATACTAAACGGAGATTGCATATAGAACAAACTCGTAAAGAATAAAATTAGTTCTTGGCGGCAAACATGTTTTGCGCTCTGGTCTCCACGCTGATGCCTTTTTTTGGAAGCCACGTCTACCGAAAACATCAAATATATTTATTTATTAGAAATAATAAACAACTGCATAATACATATTGTTGACAAAAATTACAAGTATGTTTGTATTATTAATATATCAGAAACTGATAGAAGCAATTTCGTCAAAAAAACCCTCTAATGTACAACCGTTTTAAATAATAACATTATGCTTTATTCTCACGATACGTTTAATAATCAGATTTAAATACATTAAATAATAAATATAACCTTTTGCAAAATAAAGAAACGCTTCAGAAGTTCATAGTGGAATTCAACCACACGTAGGCCCTTTACCTCTCGCATAATGACTATTTAATCTGCACAAATGGGCTCGTAACAATACCCCATTAGGGTTCTTATAGCCTTGGATTATTTATTTGATTGCTATCCGTAAATTTGAACTGTGCTTTTTTGGTGTTTTTGGGACGTTTGTAGGAAAAAGGTGCCGTGGATATTGACCAATTCGTTTTACTCCCTTTACTACCTGTCTCACTAGAACATCTGAAACTATATTTATAATAAATCAATTCCAAAAAAATTTGCGACTTGATACCAAAGAATCACCGCCGCCTATTGACAATTGCAATCCCATAAGTTATTCTGATGTGTTGCCCAATCTACACTATATATTATATATATATCAAACAAAGTCCCCCGCCGCGTCAGTATGTCTGTCTGTCTCTTTGCGATAAACTCAAAAGCTACTGAACGGATTTTCGTGCGGTTTTCACCAATAGACAGCACGATTCATGAGAAAAGTTTAGGTGTATAATTTGTAAAGTTTTTGTGTAAATTAGTTAAAATATAACGATAATTGTTGAATATGTTATTTATATATCGCCACAACAAACACATGTAAAAAATGTAGGCATAAATGCTCTGACCGTGCGAAGCTGGGTAGGTCGCTAGTTTTTTTTTATGATATAAAGTAACAGGACAAGCACGACGCTCGCTTGATGGTAAGCGATGACGTCTACCTATTACAGATACAGCGGCATGCAAAATTCTGGACTGCCAGAATTTTGTATGTAACTGCACTGCGCCTGTTACCTTGAGACATAAAGATGTTGAGTTTCACATGCCCTGTAATTTCACTGGACACCTTGCCATTTCAACCGAAAAACGTTCCTATTTCACGGGTGAAAATTAATTGGCAAAGTGGTGGTACCGCTCCAGGCGGACAAGCAGAAGTCCTACCACTACCTAGTATTATATAAATACATGAAATAGAATTATTATGTGAGTAAATATAATATCTCATGTTGCAATATGATAACTTTTTTGATAACTTGACAGCCCTATAATACAATCATTAAGTGAAAAGCGGGACTCGGAAAACCATTGTATTCAGTCACTGCAAGGCAAGTTCAAGTTAAAACGCCATTTAATTAATGAAAAATACGTTGAGACATCGCGTTCTTTCTTGAATCAATTAAATTTTAATAAAAACAATGTACACTTTTCGTCAGAAATGAATAGAAACTAACGAACCAACGATTGCTTGAAAAACATAATAGCTGATAACATTTACTTAAAATATTTTTAGCGATGTTGTAAATTGAATTATTAGAACAGTTTTATTAACTAACCTTGGCACACATACCACATTATCACATCTGGTTAAGATGTAGTGGGTACTAAATATTAATTATTAGGAAAAATAACTTAAGTTATTATAAGTAATATGTTATATTATAGGCTTATTCCTACCCAGCTTTACCGAGATTGTGTAAAAAAATAAAAAATAAATAAACATCTTATTAATATATACATGTACACAATTAAAATATATTTATAACTATATATACAATATAAACTACTCCTAAAACTATAATACAGACTATATAAAATCTACAAATAAAAAACTGAATTAAGCTCGCTGTCCGCTATTAGGGTACCCAAAAAGCAAGCGACATTACCTCTTTGAATGGCAAGACTAATGATGTTCCGCCTGACTAGCTACCAAAAAGGAGCTCGATCCATCTAGCTCTCCATATAGGAGAAAATCTGCCGCCATAACCTAACGGTGTCCTGGCAGAAAACAGACCTTATGAGTCAGAGTATTCTAGGCCTAGCGTGTTCACTATCTTCATCGCTTACCACCAGGCGAGATAAACGCTAACGTTGTCAAACGCTAGCTTATAAGATATAAAAATAGCCTTTTTGAAAGAAAGTCAGGCGGAACATCGATATAACATGCTCTATGTATCTATCTATCAACCAACTGTGTTGGTATATAGATAGCGGTCACCTGCAAAGTATCCTCAAACCCAATAAAATATTTGTCAACGTGAATGTTCGAAACATGTATGCAAACTCGGGAGGTCAACAAACTTGTAAAGTAAAACGCTAGAGAATTCAAACTCATGTTCAATGACCTTTGAATAGTCCAAATATTCTAGCTCTATCTAGTCTTGTCTGAAATGGCTTTGCCAAAAATAAATAGATGTCGCCAACCCCATTTTATTATTCAAAGACTGCATCAAACTGGTATTGTTAAATTATATATTAATCGTGTAATGCTCAGAGATCTTCACTTACATTATTTTTTTCAATGTACTAAGTTTTCGAGTCTGAGTTTGAATGAAAAGCGGGGGCGTGCTTTGAATTTTCTATCAAATTCAGACACTTGGCTTGTTGTTCGTGATTTGTAAAATTGATGTTTGAAACGTGAACAGATCTTTGAGTAAATTGAATCTCTACCACTAATCAAATATGCTTAGTGTGTTTGTTTCTTTTTAACCGACTTCACAAAAAGGAGGAGGTTCTCCATTAGTCGGAATCCCATTTAAATTTTAAAGAAATCGGCCGAGCCGTTTTTAATATATCAACATTTTTATTACGACGCATTTACTTATCTCGACGACATCTACTAACTACTGGCACAGGTTATATAATAGTTACTACGTTTACTGGCTACTATGACTAGCGCGACGTTTGAAGACGGTTCTTTTAGTTTTTTAAATGATCTTAAATTATTTAAGTCCATTTTTAGGGTTCCGTACCCAAAGGGTAAAACGGGACCCTATTACTGAGACTCCGCTGTCCGTCTGTCTGTCTGTCTGTCTGTCTGTCCGTCTGTCACCAGGCTGTATCTCATGAACCGTGATAGTTAGACAGTTGAAATTTTCACAGATGATGTATTTCTGTTGCCGCTATAACAACACATACTAAAAACAGAATACATTAAAAAATAATAGAGGGTCGCCATACTAGAAACGTGTTTAATTCGGCATTTCACGCCATCTATGAACGCTTATTTAGGTAAACGTCCCATAGATAGCGTTATATTGAAATGTCGATCCCTAACACCTTTGTTAGACGTTAGATGGCGTTATAAGAAATAAAATGTTTAATTATTATTATTTTTAGCTGGCGAAATATGATAGTGGTATTTTTTGCTTGATCTTATAAAATACTGTAGTGTGGTACGGAACCCTACGAGTGCGAGTCCGACTTGCACTTGGCCAGTTTATTATTATTCGCAACTGACTAAAGTAAAGGATAGATAGCTTGCCTTCTAAGCGAGAGGTTATCGGCTCAAATCCTAGCACGGGTGTTTGTCCACAAGTGGTAGAAGCATATTACATCGATGTACCACCTGACTTGTTACGATAGAGTAGCTTACCACCCATCAAGGACAAAATTTGCTGCTTACGGTGTTCCGCGGCAGCACACAGTCCATGAGAGCCAGAGTATTCTAGTGAGCGTGTTATCCATCTTCGACTACATCTTCGCTTACAACCAGACGATATAGTGGCCAAACGCTAACCTATAAGATATATAAATAACCGGCCAAGTGCGTGTCGGGCCACGCGCAGTGTAGGGTTCCGTAGTAGCTTGTTATTCCATGCAAGTCTTTACCCGTTATACACAAGCAACTAGGTACTCAGTCTTTGTCACTTTACAGGATTTATTCTAAGGATTTTGTATTTGGTACAAAATTATCCAGCACCTAAGTGTAACGACTATTACTGCTAAACTAATAAAGTTATCGTAACCGCTATAACTTTCCTTTTAAGTTCATGAAAGTTTTATCACGAATTTTTCCAGATTTTTCAAGCCACCAGTTTAGCTTTTAGAGGGGGGGGGGGGGACGCCCTACTGGAACAAAAATTTGCACTTTAAAGTTTAATATCTCGTAAATGGAGCATCCAATCGAAAAATGATATTGGCAACCCTTAGGTCATTTTAAAAGACCTATTCAACGAAACCCTAAAAACAACGGGTTGCACTCCGGGAGTGCCGGCAGAAGTCGCCAAACATCTAATGTGTTCCGGCAGCTAGCCTTGAGAGCCAGTTCCCATTCTAGGCCTAGCGTGCTTACCGTCTTTGACTGCATCATCACTTAACGACAGGTGAGATAGTGGTTAAACGCTAGCCTATAAGATATTAAAAAAGGAAAGTGAAAACTTGAACACGTCATTTTTGAATATTTTGGAATGACACCACGCGCAAGCGCCCTGCGCGCGTGACCTGACGCGAGGTTAACATTTTTATCCATCCCAAGAAAAGTGCACAATGCCACTAAAGAAGTTTTCACTTCAAAAAATATTTCAGACAAGGAATGTCATATATCTTAATAGCACTTAAATGGGACCGCGGGGTGCACTTTTCCATACAAATGTATTCCCCCGTTTCCTCCCTGGAAAATGCTTCTATAACAAAATTTGTTTCTACAAAAAAAACAAGGTCTGCTGTAGCTACTCCCCTATTATTTGCTTTTTTAACAGACTTCTTAACCGACTTCACAAAAAAAGAGGAGGTTCTCAATTCGTCTGTATGTTTTTTTTTTTTTTTTGTGTGTATATTACGCGATTTCTCCGTCAATAGTGAACGGATCCAAATGATTATTTTTTTAATAGGTAGGATACGTTTCCGAGGTGGTCCCATTTTAATTTTATCGAGATCTGTTAAGTATCTCCAGAGATATGGAGATAAATACCTCAAACATAGGAGAATGTACTGGCTTTAGTAGAAGAGTCCCAAGAAGATTATACACAACGGAGGTTGCTATTGGATATACTTTTGAAGACTAAAAAATATGACCTTGAATAATGTTTTTACATCTTTCTTCTCGTTGATTTTGGTTTTTGACAGATATTCTTACGGTAACTGTGAGCGAGATAGAAATAAAGGTGGGGATAATATTTTTTTTTTTTTTAAATATCTTATAGGCTAGCGTTTGACCACTATCTCACCTGTTGCTAAGTGATGATGCGGTCGAAGATAGAGAAGTGGACTAGAATGGGAACTGGCTCTCAAGGATAGCTGCCTGAACACATAAGATGTTTGGCGACAGATTTTCTAACTTGAGGGTGTTAGCTGGCCAGGCGGACCCTAGATATGTCCTACCACCATGCGGGGGTTGTTGGTTTCTTAACGATGTTTTCCTTCACGGGAGGGCAACTGTGAGAAGCGCACATATATTTTTCGATCGAAAAATTCATTGGTGCACGGCGGTTTGAACTCGGTACCACGGCATCAAAGCCGACTGTTCTCCCAATTACGCCACCGGGCCCTCAATAAATAATTATATATTAATAATTATATTAAAAAATTATATATAAATATAAATAATTTGTCTTCACAGGAATGTTCTACCTGGCAAAGTCTTGTTAGGGTGCAAACTTTTTTAAACATACCTAAGATTTTTTGACATGACATGACGTTTACCGAAGATGGTGGCCATTTCAGTCCCGCGACATTGCATACATTATTAAATAACTCAGAATTATGAACGTACTTTGTACCAACCAACACTGCAAAAAAAAATTATAAGCATAATACCACAGATTATATAATAATTACTACGTAAAAAATACTTTCCGTTGTTAGGTTGGCTACACAGTGCTCTCATAATTCGGGTTTCAACAATATAGGGAAGTGCCTCTTATAACGTAGAAGAGTGATTTAGTACTCTGTTGGCCATATGGCGGCAAGTAATGTTAATAATCGCAAATAATACTTTTTTATATTCATTTTGGAATACAACTAGTCCGTGTTATAAAAGTATTTAGAATTATGGTAATAAAATAGAGAATTAATTATCGTGTATGTCAGATGCTTTAATTGCACAGGGCCATTTTGGACATTGTCCTTTGATACCTTGATGACATAATTATTACTAGTGAATATTATCACTTTAGCAAGGCATTTAAAGTCATTTTTTTTTGGGTTCCGAACCCAAAGGGTACGAAATGAACACTTTCTGAGACTTTGTTGTCCGTTCGTCCGTCCGTCCGTCCGTCCGTGTGTCTATACATATGTGCGCACTTTACAGATCTGTATCTTCTTAACCGTTATAGGCACATACTTGAAATTTTCAAAAAGTATATATCCGTCAGTGTATAACGGCCCAGACACCAAATGTAATTTAATTAAAACTTGTTATGCACTAAAAAGGGTAAAATAAGTTATTTTTCAAAAAATAATAAAACCGACTTCATAATCACAAACAGGCACTCAAAAGCGAAAAATAAATTACTTCAAATTATTATAAGCGCTACCCACTTATCTATTTGAAGTCGGTGCCAGCCAAGTCTATTGGATAGTAGATAGATACTATGTATGTAGTAGTAGTATGTAGGTACATGTAGGTTAGTAAGTAGGTAGATACATGTAGGTATTATTGTGACTTGCCTATGATATCAGCTCGATCCGTACCAGGGGTATTTGAGTGCTGTGGCATAGAACTTGTTGACTATAATCTTATTATAATTTGTGCATATAGAATACCAAAACAGGCTAACTTAAACACGTGTTACGAAATCTTAGAAAATATATTACGGTATGTATGTGGCGTAAAACGGAAGCAAATCATTATAGGAGGCGATTTTAACATCGATGTATTAAAAGCAAACAAAATATCATTGGAATTTGAATGTTTATTAATGAATTTTAGCCTAAAATTAGCATTAAAACAACCAACAAGAATTAGGAGTAATACGTGCATTGATAATTTTGCCCACAATCTGAAAAACAGAGTCAAAGCGGAAGTTATTGAATTGGCTTTATCTGACCATACGGCACAACTACTGACATGTCCCGTCAAAAGAATATGTCGGCTAAAATTTTGGCGCATAAAAAGACGCGACAATTCAACACAAACATTTTAAAATTTAAAGACTGTTTAAATAAACTAAGTTTTACTGAAATTTATAACACAAACGACCCGAATATAGCTTATGATAATTTCATAGAGACATTTAAACTCTTTTATGATTTGTGTTTTCCTTTTAAGACTATTATCTTAAATGTAATTAAAAAACCTAAATGGCTTTCAAAAGGCATAAAAATATGCAGTAGAGAGAAGCGTCAATTACTTTGCCAATACAGACTGAATAGAAACAGCTCTAACAAATCCAATTTTAAGAAATATGCCAGAACTTTTAAAAATATTATAAAACTAACAAAACGAGCGCATAATAATCACGCTATTTATTCATCTACTAACAAATCAAAAGCTACATGGAATTTAATCAACAGTTCAAGCCCCAACTATCCTAAAGAGCCGATTCGTAGTATACAAATATCCGATAAAACAATAACTGACCCACAAGATATAGCGAACACGTTCAATAACTTCTTTGTAGACAAAATTAAACCTCTTCAGGGTTCTAGTAACTATATAAAACAAATACGAAAATCCCAAAAAGATTCTATATTTGTACAGCCCTCAGTTCCTTTAGACATTTTTAAAATTATTGCAGACTTAAAATCTACTAATAGTGTTGGTTATGATGGAATTTCTACGAAAGTCATCAAATCAGTAGCTGAGCAAATATGCAGTCATTTAAGCCACATTATTAATCTGAGCATTAGTGCAGGTATTTATCCCAAAGCCTTAAAAGTATCAATTATCAAGCCTCTATTCAAAAAAGGTAGCAAGGAGAATTTATCAAATTATAGGCCAATCTCGCTCATACCCATAATCTCGAAAATCTTTGAGAAATATATTTATAAGGAGCTTAATTCTTTTATAGAAAATAAACATATTTTATGTGAAGAGCAAAAAGGATTTCAAGAAAACAGAACTATCAATATGGCTATTTATGACTTTTTATACACAGTATATACATAAATATGGACAAAAGAAACCCAGTTTGTGCTATATTTTGTGATATGACACAAGCGTTCGATTACGTTGATCACAATATACTAATAAGTAAACTTCAGACATACGGCATTAGAGGTAATATCTTGAATCTAATAAAATCCTATTTAAGTAACAGAATTCAATGTACCGAAATCACAGATGAAAATAACTAAACTAAATAATATCGCTTAAAAACTAAAAAAGAACCGACTTCAATGCCGCGCTATTCATTTTTAGTATCAATTTGGAGATGATTATCTTAATATCTCTGGAGATACTTATCAGACCTCGATAAAATTACCATGGTACCACACTTGGGATATCACCTTTCGAACAAAAAAAGAATAATCAAAATCGGTTCATAAACGACGAAGTTATCCGCGAACAAACATTAAAAAAAAAAAAATATATATATATATATATATATATAAAAAAAAAATATATATATACGGTCGAATTGAGAAACCTCCTCCTTTTTTTGAAGTCGGTTAAAAAACTAAAAATGAGCAATCTCATGAATCATCGGGTCGTTTTGTTAAATATGGTGTTCCACAAGGAAGTGTGTTAGGGCCTCTATTGTTTATAAACGATCTACCACTAAGTATCGACCAACCTATGACGCTGTTTGCAGATGACAGCACCGTGACAATAAAATGTAAAAATAAGGACACATATAGACATGACATTTCTCAATCATTGACATCAATAATATTATGGTTAGAGCAAGTTCACAGCACTCAAATACCCCTGGTACGGATCGAGCTGATATCATAGGCAAGTCACAATAATACCTACATGTATCTACCTACTTACTCACCTACATGTACCTACTTACTACTACTACATACACAGTATCTATCTACTATCCAATAGACTTGGCTGGCACCGACTTCAAATAGATAAGTGGGTAGCGCTTATAATAATTTTAAGTAATTTATTTTTCGCTTTTGAGTGCCTGTTTGTGATTATGAAGTCGTTTTTTTTTTTTTTTTAAATAACTTATTTGACCAACCAATTGCAAAAAGAAATATAAGCCTTTTAATCTCCTCTTTAAGATTTTTGAATGGTCATATTTCTATTTGCAATTGGTTGGTTAAAAAAAATGATAAGGGCGTAGCTACAGCAGACCTTGATTTTTTGTCGAATTAATTTTTTCTCTAGAATCATTTTCCAGGGAGGAAACGGGGGAAAACATTTGCATGGAAAATTGCACCCCGCGTTCTCTCTTAAGTTTCTAATAGTTACCAATTATCATGTTCATTGCGCTATATTTCCACAGCATTATCCCATAATGGCTGTGAATAGCTCTCAGAGCGCCGTATCAACATCACTTTGGGGAGGGATATAAAAAGGCCCATACAGTTTTATTTGCGCTCCCGTTCGATGTCATCCATTATGCCATCATTCAATACGGAAGCGCCGAAACAGCACGTTTAGTTAGTGGTGCTAAATAATTGATGATCTAAGCGTCTTTGAAGCGATGGTATTGTTATATATAATACTTAAATTCAAAATTTAAAACCACCCCGACTGTTTTATGTGTTAATTGAGACTATTCAAACAAGCACAAACTCAACATGTCTGCTGTAAGTTTGGTGAGGAGTTGAGTATTATGCAGATTTCAGGAGATGCCCCGACATCAGCTCAATGCTAATATGTTCTTACAATATCGTTGACTAGCTGTGCTCCGCGGCTTTGCTAGCGTTAAAAAGTATCCTATAGATTATTCCATAATACTGGATATCCCCTCTGAAAAATGTCAGCTACATCGGTTTAGCCATTTGACCGTGAAGAAGTCCCAAACAAACAAATATACAAACTGACTTTCGCATTTATAATACTGGTGTTGATGTAAGAGCATACCGAAATTCAAATAGATCAGACCTATAATATATAAGTTGATCTCATAGCGTCATCATCTAAAAAATATTTTTTTTTAGAATATATTTCTTAGAAATTTGCCTTAAAACGGCTAAATGGATTTTAATGAATCAAAGCTAAGAACACTCTCGATTAAAACTAGATAGGCAAGCGTTTGACCATTATCTCATCTGTGAAGTGACGATGTCGAGGTCGACTAGGTAGCACGCTTTCCTAGAAGATACCTGTTCACTTGCGATTTGAAGACCCCCGGTATGCTAGTTTTTGTTAGCAAGTCAGGCCGCACATCAATATAATATGGACCTACCAACTGTAGTGTAAGCCTACGCCCGCTGGTGTAACATAGACCATCCTTAGGTTTGACAGTGTTAATTTAAGCCTTATCCAATATCCAAATATAACCAAATTACCGGCAGAGCGGCCTTACATATTTTACGGAACAGTTTATGTTCCGCGCAATATTAAGTCAATTTTATAAATCTTCTCAAAGCTCAGGGTTTAAGGGATGCCCGTTCATTTTACAGAAATTGCTCTCGAGTCCCCTCGCTTAGCATAATTTTCTCTTTCATTAGTTGATGTAAAAGGTCATCTACAGAGTTGAAGGCTTTTTTCATTAAATTGAATATTAAATGACTTGTTAAAAATGTGGTGTCCTAATAATAATTCACGCTTAGGTCTTCATGACCTTGACCACAGACCACAATGTAATATCTATCATAGACATGTGTGACTAAGTATTATATACATAATATAATATTTAATCACAATGTCTATTATATTTTGCACAGATTTGTTAAACGAGATAAGACAGTACATTCTATAAGTACTGTTTTTAAAAGTGCCCAGTGGCGCAGTGGGAGAAGTAGGTTTTGACCCCAGAGGTCTTTTTGATAATGTAAATGCGCATTCCACAGTGGCCCTCCACTGAAGGAAAAACATCGTTTAAAAATCCCGACATGGTGATAGGAGACACATTTACATGCGTTTTGATGAATTGCTGCGTTCGATAGCTGCATCGAGATTGCCCTTTTAAGTGACAGCCTCAATAGCAATTAGCAAGGATATTTGAACTATAAATACATATTAAACTTCTTTTTTTTTAAGTTTTATTATGGCTTCACACGATTAGTGTATTTAACCAGTGTCAAGTATTGAAATTCTTCAAGTTTTTATGAATTTAAGTCGTAGAGATGGGTCAATGTCACATTTCAGGTCTTCAGGTCAGTTTTCAAGTTAAAGGTCTATTTTAAGTCATTCCTTTAGTAAAGATGTGGTGTTTACTGAAGATTTTCAGTGCAATTTTGGTGAGAACGCCAATAGCATGTTTTTCAACATTGTGCTGTTCCTCTACACTCACACTCATTCACCGGCAATAATCCACATTAATTACACATTAACTCGCGGAAGAACACACGTTTTAGGAAAAAATACAATGAGATCACACACACTTTTCCACGTTTCCGCCAAAACCTATATTAACCTTTGTCTGTAACCTTTGTGTTTGTACTTACAGGAAGATATGGTGTGCCTGTCATGCACGGCGACTGGCGAGCGTGTCTGTCTGGCTGCGGAAGGGTTCGGTAACAGGCACTGTTTCCTCGAAAACATCGCTGACAAGAACATCCCACCCGATCTGTCACAGTGCGTCTTTGTTATTGAACAGGTAGGTTACCATCCACTTTTAATCTAGTTATAGATGTAAGTTTTAAGGTTTTCATGGTCACTGACAATATTATTAGAACTACTCACAGGATATTTACCATGTTTTTTTATTAATAAAGAGTTTCCGATGTTTCGGCTCTGTTGAAAACGACATGATCACGGATGAACTGTAGATTGCGGGTCGAAGAAATGTTTACGAGCAAACAAAACGGACTACCCTCTTTCGACCCGCAATCTACAGTTCATCCGTGATTATGGCGCTTGCAACAGAGCCGAAATATCGGAAATTCATTATTAATAAAAACATGGTAAATATCCCGTGAGTAGTTCTAATAATACCAGTTATAGATGAACTAGAGATGAAGACGGCAGTTAATGTTTGTGAGTCAATCATGATGAATCACTGATAACTTGAATTGAAAAATGATAAGTTTCTGTTTGGAACTTGTGAATTGCAATGAACCGAGTCGAAGGAGAGGAAGTTGCCGAAACCAAATTGGTTTTCGAATCATTGTGATTAACCCTGCAAATGTCGCCCTGTACTTTATTGAGTAATTCAAAAAACAGATAGCTTAAAAGCATAGGTACGGCTCTTTTCTATTTTCAATGTTCCGGGCAGCTTTTAAATTAATATCTTTACTTAAAATACTTATTCACACGATTATGAATATTGGATAAAATACGCGAATCATTAATTTAATATTAAAATTACGCGTATACTAAATAACAGGATTCATAGTTTATATAAACAAGCGTATTAAAAAAAAATATATCAAAAAGTAAGTTTCACAGGCAGATTATTTTAAGATCATCGTTAACTCGAGTAGTTTTCTCATTAACTTAAAAACTACCTACATTGAAATCTTTAACAAACTCTAAAATTATTCTATCCAATATTATGTTTCTTGAACATTTAACATTTTTTTGATTGTTCATTGTTATATTCGATATAGTCGATATAGATACAAGATTTAATCAAACCCGTCCGGCGTAACAAAGTCAAAAGGAAAGGAAGAAACTAAAAGTTCCCACAATTCCCAATAGTTGACGTAATTCCACTTGGGCCCAGATTGAATGTCACGAATTGGGACGAGCCACATTTCAGCCCGGATGCCAAGTTTTTGTCCCGATGTTAGACAATGATGGATGGAATGGACTCTTAACTTTGCTTAAGTAAGAACGATGGGAATTTCACTTTTGTTACGAAATACGGATTTTTTGTCTCCTTCTTACACTGTTAATAGAAAAATCGAACGGGATATTTTTTTATACTAGGCATAAAAGCTCTTGGCCATCTGCAAAGTGTGCACGCCCAATGTCGATCTCTGTATTATAGTTAACACAAACAGTTATTTAACGCAGCCTTGTTTTATTTTTTTCAGATTAAGAATGCATAATACACTTTTGACATGTTCTAATTCATTGTATTTTCCCCAGGCTTTGTCCGTTAGAGCTTTACAAGAGCTCGTCACAGCGGCCGGATCTGAAACTGTAAGTATACACCTAAACATACCTAAATACATGTATATTTTATTTTATTTACTTTAAAATTCCTGTAAAATTAACAGTTGTTTACCCTTCCGAATATCTGTGTCACCCTTTGAATAATTTTCGATATATTTTTGACTAAATCACACGTTAAATATATGTCCTAATGTTGGTCCCTAAAGATTTCAAGAGGCAGATCTCAGCTTTACTGTGTTTAACATAAGGTTCAAAATTGTGAATAAAACGTTGGCTTGTGTTTGAACATTACAGGGGAACAACAGCTTAGTGAGTATCGTGAAGACGGAGACTGCATGCATCGTTTCATTGTTTTTATTAATTGGAAACACATTTTGAATTGGTTCTAAATTCTAAATTTTAATCTTTAACTAAAAACTGACAATTATGGTAATATGTAAACAGAGGTACACAATTGATAGATCCTTCATTAACGTCTTCATATCAATTCTTAATACATTGTAAATTTAAATTTTACTTCTATGGATATGTTATTCTACCCGAAATTGCTTGCCTTGGGATCAACTTGGCCTTAGCTAAAGTACAACTAAGTCTGCATCTATAAAATCGCATTACTTTGATAAGATATTACGCGATCCAAAACAGTTATAATATAGAATTCGCACTTTAAAATCATCTTTATTGTCATTGGTCGAAACAATTTGAAGCTGTGATTGGTTAAGTTTATGGCGAGCTAAATCAGAGCTGCAGAAAATGTATAGTACCCTGGTACCGCCGTAAGTAAAGCCTAGCTAGCTTACGCAATATTACTCGAAAACGGGCATACGATATTGGTAGGGAATATGCTCGCCTAGTATAAATAATCTAACCAGTTCAATTCTTCTCTTCTGGTGTGATTTTGCATAAAAGTATCTCATACGATTTTATCGCCTGCAATGTTCGAAAAATCTCCTTAATATAACATGTGTTCCACATTGAAAAATATTGCATATTTAATAATGAAAATTGAATTGACGTTTTATAAGAAAGCTATTCTGTTTACCCCTGGTTACTTTTACCCTGGTTGACCCTTTAATGATACAAACCATGTTCTAAACCTTAAAGATGCTTCATACTTCTTAATGAGTCAAGTTTTTGTACTAATAAATATAATATATATTACTATCTTCATTAATAAACTTTAATGTATTTCAATTAAGTACATTTGTTCTGTAGGTTTTTTCAAAGTCAAAAGTCGCTTACACAATTGGGTATATTCGACTGATGTAGGGCTAAATTGGGAAGAAATAATTTAATATATTTATTTATTAGTATGTAGTTCAATTCAATCCATCGATAAGAATACCGAAGAAAAATGTTCCAAATTTCAGGGAAATAATAAACAAATAAATAATAAAAAAATATTTAAAGAAAATTTGAAATAGTTTTAAATTTTTATTAAATAACTGTTTCTATGTTTATGATTACATAACATTATTTTATTACATTCGGAAATGATAAAAAGATACATTTATGAAGGCTAGTTTTTTGTAAAAATAAAACAGAACGAGTGTGTTAACTTACCATTTTTTTAAATTACATTCCCGTAGTTTGAAAGCATGTTTATTTATATGTATAAATAGATTCTAAACCTGCCCAATTAACAAATACTTATTGAGTAGCAATGATGTCTGAGTCTTTAGATATGCTAACATATTACAAACTTACCCAATTATTCAAGCTAATTTTAACCATTCATTAAAATATTTCTATAAAGGTGAAGCTTTAAGTATATAGGTAGGTCGCCTATAAACCATTTTGTAAATTCCTTTTTTTATTAGTTAAGATTATGGTCTAATTCCCTGAAAAGTTTACAGTGGGATGTGGGAGTAGAACAGCATGCTATATTCCTCTCTGTCTTTTATATAGTGGGTACAGGAAAGTACTTGAGGATTCGTTGTCCAGTAGATGATGGAAAGTAACGAGACCGTCTAAGATTGGATCGAGCTCGTCGGGAGAAAGACGACATTGATAGAAGACGCTTGGCAACTGACTAAAGGCTGTTATACGATGCCAGTGCTGGCATGCCAGTAGCCAGTGCTAGTATGCAATTTATGTACTGTAGCATGTTGCTGGACTGTCATGAAATACCGTTTACGCAGAACCAGTCGCTGGTGCCAGCATAGTTGGCATGCCAGCACGTATTAATCATGCTTAAGTTCCAATACGTATAGTGCAAATTATTTCAACGCCATTTTCTCTTTCTTTTTTTTATATATATGTCTCCCTCTTATTAAAACAGCCGTTCTTATGTAGCTCTCCCCTAATCATGCATGCCTCTATCGACTTTACAGTTTACCAATTATTATTCAAAACATTTAAAAAAAATGATTATTATGTACGTATTTTCCATATCTCACTTTCATTTTCCACTTCAGTATTTTGCGAGCTTAGGCGAAACTATAAACTAAATAAAGTAAAATATAACAGACTTTTCGTTTTACAAACGCCATATTTATTTTTTTGCGCTATAAAAAGGGAAACCCTTTAAATGTAAAAGCATTTGCATTAATTTAACATAAAATTTACATATCCCAGTTAAAGAACATGCTTTATAACGTGAGACAATTATTCAATATTTGGATTTTTTTAATGGAGCTTCAAAAATTGGCAACTGTAGTAATTCTAAAACAAACAAGAGTTCAAAAAAATTCCATTTTTTATCATGAACATTTGTTAATAGAAATATAAATAAAATATTATTCTTATTAATAAAAATATGATATTGTGTTATTTATTTCAGGGTAAAGGCACAGGTTCTGGACACAGAACTCTACTTTACGGCAATGCTATACTCTTGAGACATCTTAACAGTGATATGGTAAGAACATTTTAATTATTTAAGGTTTTCTACCTCAAAGATGTATAAAAGTACCCTTATTTACTTTTGTCTATCTGTTGAAACTCTTGCTCTTACGGCAAAAATAACGATACGTCAAATGCTTGATGCTTGGTGGTGAGTGATGGTATGGTCGAAGATGGTAAACACGCTAGGCCTAGAAGAGTCTGACTCTCAAGGGCCGTGTGCTGCCAGAACACCGTAAGGTTATGACGGCAGATTTTCTCCTTGGTGGTGATAAGCTACTTTTTGGTAGCAAGTCAGGTGGAATAGCGATAATATGTTTCTACCACCTTTTTTATTAATGATATAAGGTAACAGGACAAACATGACGCTCGCCTGATGGTAAGCGATGACGTCTACCTATTGCAGATACAGTGGCATGCAAAATTCTGGCAGTCCAGAATTTTGCACGTCACTGCACTGCGCCTGTTACCTTGAGACATAAAGCTGTTGAGTCTCACATGCCCTGTAATTTCACTGGACACTTTGCCATTTCAACCGAAAAACATTTCTATTTCACGGCTGAAAATTAATTGGTAAAGTGGTGGTACCGCCCTAGGTGGACTAGCATAAGTCCTACCACTACAGAAAATGTACTGTCTGTCCACCTGTGGAAATCATGATTTAAATGGATGTATTTCTCTTCCTCAGTACCTAGCCTGCCTTTCTACATCATCTTCACAAGACAAGCTAGCCTTCGACGTAGGTCTGCAGGAACATTCGCAGGGGGAAGCTTGCTGGTGGACTTTACATCCAGCCAGCAAACAGAGGTAGGTCTTTACAGCGTCTATAGAACATTGTAGATAATATAACGTCTTTGGCCCAGCGCGCACCCGGCTGGGCGCGACGAAGAAGAATAAGAAGAAGTAGGCTTTAACAACTATGGCATACTGTTGAAAATGATCCAAGCCAATGGCCAAGCGAGCAGTGCAAGCGGTGTTAAGCTTCCACAGACATATATTACAGTTTCAATACGCATAGTGCAAGTTATTCCAACGCCATTTTTTCTTTCTTTTACAGTTTAACAATTATTATTCAAAGCATTTAAAAAATACTTTATTATTACGTATGTATTTTTCATATCTCTCTTTCATTTTCCACTTCAGTATTTTGCGAGCTTCTGCAAAACTATAAACTACGGAAAATAAAATATGAGAGACCTTTCGTTTTACAAACTCCATATTTATTTTATTGCGCTATAAAAAGGGAAATCCTTTAAATGTAAAAGCATTTGTATGAATTTAACATTCAATTTACATTTCCTTTCCTTCCCTTACTTTAATAACTACGGCATACTGTTGAAAATAATCTGGCCAAGCGAGCAGTGCGAGCGGGGTTAAGCTTCCACGAGAGCCGCATGAGCTCTCTATGCCATAGATGTTATTTTATATTATGTTTCAGAAACATAATATTTGATTTACGCAGTGCAACATCTCTCGTCGGATTTGAAAACTGTAATGATTTCTTCCGAATGATTTACTTACGTAATAAGTAGTCATAGATGGCGCCACCAATGCATAATTGGGTTAACAGATGTTATTTTATTTATTCTTGTACTGTTATTAATACTGACTGACACTACTGACTGGAGGTACACGTTAGACTTCGTCTCGGCATGCACAGAAGGAGATAGCGGGATGAGATAGACCTTTCAGAAAGACTGGCAATCTATGTTGCCGACTGGGATTAATGGAAAGAGGGTAGGGAGGCATTTGCCCAGCTGTGGGACTAAAACGACTCAAAATAAAATAATGTAAATGTAATGTAAAAATGTTATTAATGTATGCATTTATTATTACTTGTACTATTATTTATTCTGTGGCTTCATCCGGAAGCCTTCCTCAGGATCTTGAGTACGGGGCGCTCGCCGATGCGCCCAGCCTCGCACTGTAGGCACAAAGGTACTATTAGCGGATTGTTTCCTCGTTCACTGCTTATTAAACCGCACATATCTGATGGAAACGCAGCATCTAATACTATAAGAATCTTTGTCCTGACATACTGACTGACTCACTGACTCACTGACTCACTGACTCACTGACAGACAACGCACAGCCTAAACCGCTGGTCGTAGAGACTTGAAATTTGGAGGGTATATTTGTCTTAGTACGTAAGGGTGTACTAAGAAAGGATTTTCCAAAATTCACCCCTTAAGGGGATGAAATGGGGGTTCAAAGTTTGTATGGAGAAACAAGATTAGATCGTCTTTTCTATCCGAAACTTCACATAAGTGCTTCAGTAAAAAAATAAGTAAATACGTGTTTCAGGTTTTTTTGGAATTCCACCCCTAAGAGGGTGAAATGGGGTAATAAAGTGTAAAATCAATATTGTTTCGGATTGCGCTGAAATTTGGCATGCAAATAGTTATTACGACGTTAGTTCCCACTGAGAAAGGATTTTCCAAAATTAACCCTCGAAGGGGATGAAACGGGGGTTCAAAGTTTGTATGGAGAAACAAGATTAGATAGTCTTCTCTATCTGAAACTTCACACAAGTGCTTCAGTAAAAAATTAAGTAAACACGTGTTTCAGGTTTTTTTGAAATTCCACACCTGAGAGGGTGAAATGGGGTAATAAAGTGTGAAAATCTATATTATTTCGGATTGCGCTGAAATTTGGCACGCAGATAGTTATTAAGACGTTAGTTCCCTCTGAGAAAGGATTTTCCAAATTAACCCTCGCAGGGGATGAAACGGGGGTTCAAAGTTTGTATGGAGAAACAAGATTAGATAGTCTTTTCTATCCGAAACTCCACACAAGTGCTTCAGTAAAAAAATAAGTAAATACGTGTTTCAGGTTTTTTTGAAATTCCACCCTTAAGAGGGTGAAATGGGGTAATAAAGTGTAAAATCAATATTGTTTCGGATTACGCTGAAATTTGGCATGCAGATAGTTATTACGACGTTAATTCCCTCTAAGAAAGGATTTTCCAAAATTAACCCTCTAAGGGGATGAAACGGGGGTTCAAAGTTTATATGGAGAAACAAGATTAGATAGTCTTTTCTATCCGAAACTTCACACAAGTGCTTCAGTAAAAAAATAAGTAAACACGTGTTTCAGGTTTTTTTGAAATTCCACCCTTAAGAGGGTGAAATGGGGTAATAAAGTGTAAAATCAATATTGTTTCGGATTACGCTGAAATTTGGCATGCAGATAGTTATTACGACGTTAGATCCCTCTTTGAAAAGATTTCCCAAAATTAACCCTCGAAGGGGATGAAACGGGGGTTGAAAGTTTGTATGGAGAAACAAGATTAGATAGTCTTTTCTATCCGAAACTTCACACAAGTGCTTCAGTACAAAAATAAGTAAACACGTGTTTCAGGTTTTTTTGTAATTCCACCCCTAAGAGGGTGAAATGGGGTAATAAAGTGTAAAAATCAATATTGTTTCGGATTGCGCTGAAATTTGGCATGCAGATAGTTATTAATTACGACGTTAGTTCCCTCTGAGAAAGGTTTTCCAAAATTCATCCCTGAAGAGGATGAAACGAGGGTTCAAAGTTTGTATGGAGAAACAAGAATTGATTGTCTCTTATATTCGAAACTTTACACAAGTAGTTTAGTAAATAAATGAGTAAATACGTGTTTCAGGCTTTTTGAAATTCTATTCCTAAAAGGGTGAAGTGGAGTAACAATGTCTGAAATCAATATTGTTTCGGATTGCGCTGATATTTTGCATCCAGATAGAAATTTGACGTAGATATCCGCTGAGAAAGGATTTTTCAAAATTCACTCTTCAAGGGATGAAGCGGGGTTTCAAATTTTGGATAGTCATATTATTCGACATTTCACACAAGTACTTCTGTAAATAAATAAGTAAATACGAGTTTGACTTTTTCAAAATGCCACCCTAAAAGAGTGAACTGGGGTAAAAAAGTCTGAAAATCAATATAGTTTCGGATTGCGCTTTATTGGGTTTTTCGGGTTTTAAAAATATGAATCCTGATTTGTCTTAGTCACGCGATAACATGAAAACAGGTGAACCAATTTGGCTAATTTTTATTTGATGTCTTTAATGATAGAATCGTTTTTACAAAAGAAAAGTTTTAAGTAAATAAAAGGAGTTTTTAACGCGGGCGTAGCCGCGGGGGACTTCTAGTTATACTATATAATATTCGTGCCCTGCGGCTTTGTCCATGTTAAAAATGTATTTGCAAAAAGTACCCTACGTGTCAATTTAGGTTATAAACTATCTGTGTTCCAATTTCATCTAAATCTGTTGAGTAGTTTTTGCGTAAAAGTGACAAACATTACTCCTCACAAACTTTCGTATTTACGATAGGATGAATTGTCATTGTTTTCGTAAATCGGCTGCAACCGTCTTTAGGAACCTCAAAAGACCACCTAAGAGGCTTAAACCGTAACCAAAGTTGAGGACCGCATCCTCGAAGTTGGTCCGAGATGAAATTAACTTAAACTTGCAGATCCGAGGGTGAGAAAGTTCGAGTGGGTGACGACTTGATCCTGGTATCCGTCGCCACAGAACGGTACTTGGTAAGTTTCGTACATTTCCATTTATAGAAAAATTATATTATTGTATTCAACCGATATCCAAAAAGAAGGAAGTTCTCTATTCGTCTGTATGTTAGTTTTTAAACTATCTTTATTATTCATGAATATATATGAAAGCGCTCATGAAAGAGGTATAACAAGATCGTAGCATGTGAAAAGAAGTAGTCTCTACCTATACCCAACGGGAAAAAGGCGTGATTTTATATGTGTGTGTATGCATTTCATGAGTTCGTCACCTATACTGCAGTGCCAAAAGACGAAATTCTTGTATCAGTGCGTTTTACCTGTGATGGGATACGGAGCCGAGACGTGGACACTACCAAAATACACAGTGAAACACACACTTTTTCTCGTTCCCGCCAAAAATCTATCGGACCTCATTGGTGGCTCGATCCATACCAACTAAGTTATCCTTCGCTTTTCAGCACACAACAAAAGAGAACGAAGTGTCTATAGTAAACGCGTCGTTCCACGTGACTCACTGGTCGGTACAGCCGTACGGCACCGGCATATCTCGCATGAAATACGTGGGCTACGTGTTCGGAGGAGACGTGCTGAGGTTCTTCCACGGAGGAGACGAGTGCTTGACTATACCCAGTACTTGGAATCAGGAAGGGGGGCAGAAGTAAGTAAAAGGACTAGCTTTACAAGATCTATAGACCTACTATCGTCATATTATCTTTTCTATGCTATCGTCAGGGACTACTAATCGTACCTCTAAGCACAATCAAAATGTCTGGAAGAGATCGCTTCAAGCGATAAGACCGCCCATTGTACTATCCTAGTTAAGTTTTCTTTGTTATTTTGTTTCTCTATACTGGTGTACAATAAAGAGTTTTTCTATTCTATTCTATTCTATCAAGTACATTAGGTACACTTTTTTAAAAGCATACTATCATATTCTCCTCTACAGGTCGCATTTCTCAATCGAATCTCGTGACATTTTGTGAGCAGGTTCGATATTTTTATGGATTTTTGTAGGTTCAGTTTATGGACATTTTTCAAAATGGCGGATAAATGACGGCTGAAAACGTAAAAAACACATTTCAGCCATTTCAAAAAAATGTTCAGAAATGTCACAAACTTTTTGTTACCCTTATTAAGACGCAATTTTTGGTACGAACTTTTTCATCCATTAAACTTCAAGGGTCCTTGCCTGGTGGAAAATATTTAAAAAATCTGTCAATCTCAAGGTAAAAAAAGACTCGCGAGGACCTCTAGTCTCTAGTTAAATGAATCCAGTGCTACTATGTAAAATTTCACATATACTATACCCTAAACGATGTCGTTAAATTTTCAGTATCGTAGTCTACGAAGGCGGGTCAGTGATGTCCCAAGCCCGTTCTCTGTGGCGGCTTGAGCTGGCCCGCACCAAATGGGCTGGCGGGTTCATCAACTGGCACCATCCAATGCGCATTCGCCACATCACTACAGGCAGATATCTTGGTGTCAACGACCAAAATGAACTCTATTTAGTTAGCAGGTAAGTTCAAAATTGAAGGTTTCTTAGGCTTCGAATGCGAATTGGCTCTGACAGCTGTCAAAACACATGCCAAGACGTAAGATGTTTTCCGACAGATTTTCCAACATAAGCGTGATAACTTCAATTCAACTTCAATTCAATTAGTTTATTTTCTCACAAGTTATTACAAAATAGGTACTAAGTCTAATGCTCAGATAAAGGACACTACCTTGTGAGAGACTGGTGCCTGAAGTAGGTTTTAAAAAAACCTGTAAATACAGGTCACCAGCACTCCCCCTGACAATGATCTTATTTCCAAGTTCCGTGAAAGTTGACTAAACTTATGTAAGTAATTATAACTGCGACAAGTAAAAACAAATCGAAAGAATAGATAGATAATAATACAAATAGGAAGTTTACTAGTAGGTATGACTGAATGCATGCATACGTGAGAGGTATTGATATTACTTATACATATGTGTTATTTTTGAGGTTATAGCTGGTGGACACTAGACAGTGCCCTGTGACCATTCATGGGCATTACTAGTTTCATTTAAGCTTGCTCAACACCTGTATCCCGCCATCTTACTATGGTTTGCTCAGGATGTTTCTTCAGAGAGCTTCTGTGAAATGCGCACAAAAATGTTGGTAAAAACATTCATTGCTGCGTGTTTGAACCCACGACCTTTGGATTCGAAGTCAACCATTTTCCCGAATATAGTTCAAGTTGTATAATTACGACAATGTCCTCAGAGAGGAAGCCACGACAGCCTCCTGCGCATTCTGTCTCCGTTTAGAGAAGGACGACCAGAAACAAGTACTTGAAGACAAGGATCTGGAAGTGATTGGTGCGCCCATCATAAAATATGGTGACTCTACCGTCATCGTGCAGCATTCGGAGACTGGACTATGGCTGTCCTACAAGGTGAGAGCGTTATTACTCAAAAGACGCAAAAGACGGTATTTTTTTCTACCTGTGGCATTTTAGCTTCCCAGTGGATGAACCTTTTTTTATATCTTATAGGCTAGCGTTTGACCACTATATCACCTGTCTGTAAGTGATGATGCGGTCGAAGATGGTAAGCACGCTAGGCCTAGAATGGGAACTGGTTCTCAAGGATAGCTGCCGGAACACATTAGATGTTTGGCGACAGATTTTCTAACTTGAAGGTGGTAGCTGGACAGGCGGACACTAGATCGTGTCCTACCACCATGCGGGGGTTGTTGGTTTCTTAACGATTTCGAATTAAGGTTTTATTTGTTAGATAAGTCAATGTTTCGAGAGCTATTTTACTTTTCGCTATGATTAAGAAAATCTGTTTAATGTCCTGTTACTTCAGGAACAGGAATATGAAGATCTTGACCTTTCGAAGTTTGTTTTAATTTAAACATTTTAAGACTCTTATAAAACACGTTAAAAACTAATAAAACGTTATTGAAGTTTGTCTTAAGTATCAGAGTTTTTCATAGAAGATATTTTAACATAAAAGCAGGTTTATTGTGAATTTAGATGACAAGTATGTCTTATGACTTAAGACAACTAAAACTCTACATCCTTATCCATTCTTCTCAACATCTATCTCACTATAAAACACTTTGCTCTCCCTCTCTAGTCATACGAAACGAAGAAGAAAGGTGTGGGAAAAGTAGAGGAAAAGCAAGCTATTTTACACGAAGAAGGAAAGATGGACGACGGACTGGATTTCTCCAGGTCTCAAGAGGAAGAGTCCAGAACTGCCAGAGTTATCAGGAAGTGTTCCTCGCTCTTTACTAAGTTTATTAAGTGAGTAAAGTACTTGTCAATTGTATAATTGCTCTCCTACTGCATTCAACCGACTTTTAATAATAAGATCGTATAAAAAACTAAAATAACCGACTTCAAATGCCGCGCTTTTAAGTTTCAGTACCAAGTTTGAGGTGTTTATCTCCATGTCTCTGGAAATACTTATCAGACCTCAATGAAATTACCATGGTACCACACTTGGGATATCTTCTTTCCAACAAAAAAAATAATAATCAAAATCGGTTCATAAACGACTAAGTTATCCGCGAACAAATAAAATATACAGTGTGGAAATTAAAGTCAGGCCCTGGATGGAAACTACTTTAAATCCTTAAGCTAGCTCATTTTACTTAAAGGAGACATTCCTTTATATTTGAAAAGAAACAAATCTGCATTAAAAGATTTTCTTAAACTCGCTTGCTTCGCCCGGGACTCGAACCAACTAAAATTAAAAAAAATAAACACTCTTTATTTTATTATACTAATCGGTAGTATTAATATTCAGGATAAAGTTTCTCTAAAAAATGTTTGGTTACTGTTCACTTTTAACAAGTAAAAGACACGTAACAGTTCTGTTATCTCTCCAACACTCAAAGACTTCGTATGAAGTACACGCTTGCTAATTTATCGTTAAGTACCTTGTTGAAATCTTCGATAAGAAAATTGTTCAATGGTGGTAATACCTCTATGCACATTTCCTTCTTACATGATCCGAGGCGTTCAGTGGAGAAGTTTAAAAATGGAACGTTTGACTTTGTTTGCAATGCGGTACAATAATTTTAAAATTCGAACGATTTTTATCAACAGATTTTATTTAAGTAGTGTTGCTTTCCTTACGTAATTAAATTATCTCATAATGGCGTATCAAGAACAATTCGAGTTATTAGAAGCTTACTTTGTTTGCAACAAGAGCTACGATTTAGCTCTGCAGTGGTATCGCGAGAAGTATCCAGACAGAGAACTACCATCTAGAAAAGTTTTGTCTCGAATTGTGAATAATTTACTGACCGTTGGAAGTTTTAAAAAGAAGACTGGACGCCCACAGCAACAAAATTTGGACTATAGCGATGTTGAGTTAAACATTTTGACATACCCGAAGGCTTGATGTTAGATTTAACGATTATTTTTATTTTTAAGACCTAATGTTTGTTAGAGAAACTTTATCCTGAATATTAATACTACCGATTAGTATAATAAAATAAAGAGTGTTTATTTTTTTAAATTTTAGTTGGTTCGAGTCCCGGGCGAAGCAAGCGAGTTTAAAAAAATCTTTTAATGCAGATTTGTTTCTTTTCAAATATAAAGGAATGTCTCCTTTAAGTAAAATGAGCTAGCTTAAGGATTTAAAGTAGTTTCCCTCCAGGGCCTGAGTTTAATTTCCACACTGTATATATAAAGGAGTATATGTATAAAGGACTATATATATATATATATATATATATATATCTATATATATATATCTATATATATAAAAGAAAGTCGTGTTAGTTACTACACTTATAACTCAAGAACGGCTGAACCAATTTTTATGATTTTTGTATTTTTTGAATTGTCTTTGTCAGGAATAGGATAATAAGTATTAAAGACAATGAATAATTGACCTAAAAAAATTATATAAGAAAAAATATTTTGCCAAAATGTTCCTGGGTTTAGAAACTGTCAATCATTTGATATTCAATTGTTTATCCCGCCATATTTTTGTTTTGTATAATTATGGCTCCACACGATTAGTGTATTTAGCCAGTGTCAAGTATAAAAATTCTTCCCATGTGGATAGCATTACACATATTATCCCGTTTTTTTTTGGTAGGTATAATTATGGCTCCACACGATTAGTGTATTTAGCTCGTGTCAAGTAGTAGCAAGTAGTGTCTAAAACGCTGCCAAATTTTCGCGCGCCTTTGTGACGTCACAGTGCATGACACGGTCTCCACAGATTAAATATTTTTAATAGAAATACTACGTATTCGTACTACAGTGCATACTATTTCTATGAAAAAGATTTAATCTGTGGCGACCGTGTGGTGCACTGTGACGTGTTCTAATTGACAAGTGGTGATGTGTTTAGCAAATTTAAATTTCCCACGCTTTTTTTGCATTTTTCATATAATATTTTAATACAAGTAAGAGTATTTTATTTAAAAAAATTTTGAATATACAGCACCAGAACAATAATGATTCGAAAATAAATGTTTTCAAGCAAATTTATACCACATGCATATTCCCTATTGTTTGACATATTTATTGATTGTCAAATATGCGTACGTTCAGAAATGTATGCTTACAAGCAACTTAAAAAAGTTTATATTTCCAAAAACCATTTTTACCAATTTTTATTCTATATCTGCATTGCCATAATACATCAATAAACTTAATATCTCTTTTGTATTCATTTATTACGTTCATAAAAGCCTAAAACAAGTTTATCTAAAAGGTAACACGACATTCATTGTCTGTTAGGTGGTACGAAGTTCGCCGGGCCAGCTAGTATTATATATATAAAGGAAGGAAGTCGGCTGAAAGGCAATTTTCATTTAAGGATAGCCTTAAATTAGCAATTAGGAATATATTATTAGGAATGTATACTTAATTGCTAATTATTGTTGATAAGCACATAAGTATTATTCCTACAAGATAAAAAATAAATAAGTTTTATAGTCAAAAGCGCAATGTTAGGTTTCACGCCATTGAACAGATAGAATTCGCCTGAACAGTTTGTTTATGTGTTTATAATGTTCATTTAAGGCTATCCTTAAATGAACATTGCTTTTCAGCCGTCTTCCAAAAAGTTCACAATTCGTCTGTATGTTTTTTTTAATTATTTTTTTTGTATGTATGTTGCGCGATCATTTCGGAAATTGTGAACCAATTTGAATTGTTCTTTTATTAATCGGTAGGATACATTTCCGAAGTGGTCCCATTGTAATTTCATTGAGATCTGACAAGTATCTCCAGAGATATGACGATAAACGTCTCAAACTTGCTACTGAAACTGACTCGCGGGGCATTGATGTCCGTTGTTTTAGTTTTTAAACTATCTTAATTATATTGTTAACATATAAATAAAAGACGAGGGTTGTACTGATTTTCATGTCTATAAAAGATTCAGACGAATTGAGAAGCTCCTCCTTTTTTGAAGTCGGTTGAAAATGGGTGATTAAAGACTATCGTTATGTTTCTGAAATCTAGGTATATCCACAGAGGTCACACCTAAAAACCCTATAATGTTAAGCCTGTGCGTCACCCGTTGGCGCTAAAGAACGCTTAATGCATAATATGCATAATGGGGCGTGTGAACGTGTTTTTTTTAAATATATCTTATAGGCTAGCGTTTCACTACTATCCCGCCTGGTGGTAAGCGATGATGTGGTCGAAGATAGTCAACACACTAGGCCAAGAATACTCTGACTCTCAAGGGCTGTTCCTGCCGAAACACCGTAAGGTTATGGCGGCAGATTTTCTCTTTGCTGGTGGTAAGCTTCTTTTTGTTAGCAAGTCAGGTAAAACAGAGATATTATATGACAACTATACCCGACCATTAAAAATACAAACAAAATTGAGTACATTAAGTTTTACAACATACTCGACTTTTATAATAATGACAAATTTACAGCGGCCTGGAGACGCTACAAGAAAACCGTCGTCACTCGATGTTCTTCGCGTCAGTAAACCTCGGCGAGATGGTCATGTGCTTGGAAGATCTGATCAACTACTTCGCACAACCTGATGAGGATATGGGTAAGAACTCTGTTAACTTATTTGTCTCTTGCCATCAACATCAGCTCCTCTTTGTCCACTGCTAGACATAGGCCTCACCTATGGCACGCCACTGAGCTCGATCTTAGCCAGCTTGCGTATAGCATCACTCCATCTAGCTGGAGGGCGCCCTACACTATATATATATATATACACCTACAAGTACTTACGTCTCGTGCCGATCCTCTCTTGTTCGTAAAATATCAAATATGAGCTAGACCGGCCATCATGATCAATCGGTATTGGTTCACAACTGGACGTAGGCCTCTCCCAAGATAAGCCACTGAGCCCGATCTTTGGCTCTTCTTTTCCAGTCACTGCCCAACGCTTTGCAAATTTCCAAAGACCGGCTTTACTGGTTCGTAAATAGTCAAGTTATTATAACATCCGAGAATCACGGTATCTCAATATAATAAGTAGTTAGTGGTAGTTTTTTTATGGCCCGGCAATCTCGTGCGTGACCGTCCCGCGGGGTGACAGACGGTGGCGGGGACGAGGTAGCGGTCATAAGATAAGGGGGCAGTGTTACATTGTACCTACTTACATTTTGATACCTTCTTTTCCACAGAACACGAAGAGAAACAAAACAAGTTCCGTGCGCTCCGCAACCGTCAAGACCTGTTCCAAGAAGAAGGCATTTTGAACCTTATTCTCGAGGCTATAGACAAGATAAACGTGATCACGTCGCAGGGCTTCCTTGCCGGGTTCTTGGCAGGAGACGAGTCTGGTCAGAGTTGGGAGATGATCTCTGGATACTTGTATCAGCTACTTGGTAAGGGATTTTGAACCTTTTTCCCGAAAGTATAAAACTATATTGTGATAACATTCTGCTGATTGGTATTATTGGTAAACTACTACCTCAGAATACAGAAGAAAAAAAACACAAACCGTGTCCCACCAAAATTGCAAGCGACGCTCTGTGTCCAAAAACCGATCGAGAATCCGCGCGCTCCCCTACAAACCCGTGAGTTGCTAGCTAGCATTTTCAAAGGTAGAAACACAAGATTGCTTTATAAAACACGATTAGACATTTATAAACGCACGTTATCAACGCAACAACGTTCACAGAGTGACTTAGGCGCGTGAAACCACACTATTTGAGAGTAGTTTCAGGGGCTTCTTTTTAAGGTGATTTGACACCATATGGTCTATTCTGTATTCTAAACCTACCACCTTTTAATATAGCTTCATGATATTCAAGCATCGCTAGACGGCTATATTCTGTATTTTTCTCTGCCGAGCATCTTTATAAAGTTTGCATAGTTTGTACTCTTTGACACTTTTATGCTGTCTCATAGACCACATCGTATCGCCGCGGTCTTGCCGTATTGCCGTAGTATATTCCATCACCAGAGGCGGCGTAAGGTGGCGGCTCACACCGCCCACGGCCTCGCGGTGCAAAGGGCGTCGCGCCTCACAGCCGAAAATATATTTCAAAAAAGTATGGAAAATCCAAAAGTACATGCCACAAGGCTTTTCTTGAATGAAATAATCGATATTTCTGCTAATCCCCCGTCCCGTCCCCCCCCCCCCCCTCTAAAAGCTAAACTGCTGGCTTGAAAAATCTGGAAAAATTCGTGACAATAGCGCATTTTATGAACTTTAAAAAAAAACTATAGCGGTTAAGATAACTTTTTATTAGTTTAGCAGTAATAGTAGTTGAACTTGGGTGTTGGATAATTTTGTACCAAATACAAAATCCTTAGAATAAATCCTTTAAAGTGACAAAGACCTAGTTGCTTGTTTATAACAGGTAAAGACTTGCATTGAATAACGGGCTACTACGTAACCTTACACTGCGCGTGGCCCAACACGCACTTGGCCGGTTATTTATTTTATATTCCCTTCTTGCACCATTAGACGGCCTCGCGAAATGTACCTTGCCCACACTAAGTTTAGGTCTTGCGCTGCCACTGTTCATCACCGCGTAGACGTGCGGTGTTATACGAATTTAGACACTAAAAAACTCAACGACCAGCAGTAAACCTTCAGTCCTATAAGTCAGTAACTATTTTGGTATTTACTTCTTGTGTGGCACAGCCTCCTCTTAGGACCCATCTTTAACAAGATGTAGCCAAGTCCGTCGAAAATGTATCCGTCAACCGCATCAATAAATCATACAAAATGTGTATGAAAAGAAAACTTTAATAGTTTATTTTTTGACATTTTATAAATGTTCAGCCACTAATTTTAAAAAATTAATCATTTTATCAACCGACTTCCCAAAAAGAAGGAGGATTTCAATTGGACTGTATGTTTTTTTTGTGTATGTTACGCGTTTACTCCGTCAATTGTGAACCGATTCGAATGATAGATAGATAGATAGATAGATACTCTTTATTGAACACTAAGAAACTTAGTACTAATACATTTGACAACGAATGGTTCTTTTTGTAATCGGTAGGGTACGTTTCCAAGGTGGTCTTATTGTAATTTCATCGAAATCTGATAAGTATCTCCAGAGATATGATGATAAATTTCTCAAACTTGCAACTTAAATTGACGCTCGGGGCATGGAAGTCGGTTGTTTTAGTTTTTAAACTATCTTAATTATTCCTTCCACAGCCGCAATCATCAAAGGTAACCACACCAATTGTGCCCAGTTCGCGAACTCTAACCGTCTGAACTGGTTGTTCTCTCGACTCGGTTCGCAGGCTTCCGGCGAAGGCACCGGCATGTTGGATGTGTTGCATTGCGTGCTCATTGACTCGCCTGAGGCTTTGAATATGATGAGAGTGAGTAATGTATACTACATTTTTGTAGTTTTGCGAGATTAATAAGTTTTAAAGACGTGCTATAATGAAGGAAATTTCGAGGGAAGGATTTGCAGAAAATTAATGGAAAATAACGATTATAGGTATATCAAATAAAAAATAAAGATTCTTACATCGTTTATGGAGATAAAAACCTAAAACTTGGTACTAGCATTGGTTAGCACTTGAAGTCGGTTCTTTTCGTTTTGTTAACGATCTTAAATTATTATTTATCATTTTGAACCGACTTTCAAAAAGGAGGAGGTTCTCGATTCGTCTGTATGTTGTTTTTTTTATGCATATATTTTTTATATGTTTAAAACACGATTACTCCTTCAATTGTGAACTGATTCGAATGTTTCTTCTTTTAATGAGAAGTTTACATTGCCGAGGTAATATTATTGTAATTACATCGAGATCTGTTCAGTATCTCCAGAGATATGATGATAAACGTCTCAAACTTGCTACTGAAACTGACTCGCGCGGCATAGAAGTCGGTTCTTTCAGTTTTTAAACTTATCTTAATTGTGTTTTAACAGGACGAGCATATCAAAGTAATCATTTCTCTATTGGAGAAGCACGGTCGAGATCCCAAAGTACTAGACGTGCTTTGCTCGCTGTGCGTTGGTAACGGCGTCGCTGTGAGGTCTTCACAGAACAACATCTGCGATTATCTTCTGCCCGGCAAAAACCTACTGCTCCAAACTGCTTTAGTCGACCATGTGTCCAGGTAAATAGGACTCTATTATAATGTTAAATAAAGAAAGATATAATGTTTCGGTTGCAAAATGTAAAAAAATAATTAAATTCATTTATTTCAGGTAAGTATTTTTCACCCATAAATTCACAATTTACAATCATATCAATATCGCATGACATACGAGTACAGTTTGAAGTTCTATTATATTATTCATTTACTTAAACAAAATCTACAATAAAATCCATAAACAAAATTAGATTTGGCGCTTCTTACAATAAAAGAGTGCCTCTTTTCAACCGACTTCCAAAAAGAAAGAGGTTCTCAATTCATCTGTATGTTTTATTTTCTTTTTTTTCTGTGTATGATACGCGATTACTCTGCCAACTCTGAACCGATTCGAATGATTCTTTTTGTAATCGGTAGGGTACGTTTCCGAGGTGGTCCTATTGTAATTTGAGATCTGATAAGTATCTCCAGAGATATGACAATAATTCGGGGCATTGAAGTCGGTTGTTTTAGTTTTTAAACTATCTTAATTATTAACTTTTCGAAACGCTTAACTCTTATAGGTGGAATGTCCACCATAAATGGATCGACCTGCAGTACGTCTTAATCCAAGGCCATTTCTGATGTATCTTTCATCTTTCCAGCGTCCGTCCAAACATCTTCGTGGGTCGCGTGGAAGGTTCAGCCGTGTACCGTAAATGGTACTTCGAAGTAACCATGGACCATATCGAGAAAACTACACATATGATGCCACATTTGAGGATCGGCTGGGCTAACACCACTGGGTAAGTTTAGGAGGGTTTCTGATACAGAGAAGCACTTTACGATTATCAAACCTGATAATAATTATGCATTTTTTAGGGTTCCGTACCGCAAAAGGAAAAAAGGAACCGTTGTAAGATCACTTTGTTGTTTGTCTCTCCGTCTGTCTGTATGTCTGTCCGTCTGTCAAGACCCTTTTCTCAAGAACGCGTAAAGTTATCAGGTTTAAACTTATATCAAAAACTTGGGAATACCGTCATTTTCAGCCGTTAAAAAATGTAAGTTGTAAGTCAACGCGATCAAAAGATATGACCGTTTCTGTCGCATATTTTCGTATATTTTGCGATTTCACTATGGAAAAACTTAAAGGGTACTTCCCGTTGCCCTAGAATCATGAAATTTGGCAAGAAGCAAATTCTTGAAGCACTTATATAAGAATAAAATGAAAAAAGCGAATGTATTATTACAAACTTTTATTTGCGGTTGGTGCACTAACCGTGTCTAGGCATCGGTCTAGGGATCGAACTGCAAAGTTTGGTTTGTCCTTTAACCTAGTTTGTCAAGTACGGAAGTGCGCGAGTCCAACTCGCACTTAGCCGTTTTTGTAAATATCTGACAGGCTAATGTTTGGCCACTATCTCACCTGGTGGTATGCGATGATGTGGTCGAGGATGGTGACCACGCTAGGCTCAGAATGGTCTGACTCTCAAGGGCTGTGTGCTGCTGGAACACCATAAGATCTAACCTTACACCTATGTTATGTTGGGAGGTAAAAATAATGTAGCTGGCAACATTTTAAGTGAAATATTTGTCTTTTCAGTTACGTTCCATACCCCGGTGGTGGAGAAAAGTGGGGTGGTAACGGGGTTGGCGACGACCTTTACTCGTATGGATTCGACGGTGCTTTTCTATGGTCGGGGGGACGCAAGACCCCCGTCAATAGAACGCATGCTGAGGAACCTTATATTAGGAAAGGTATGGATATATTTTTTCTTCTTTAAAAGAAAGAGAACACACGGTAACAAACCACATATCACGAAACAAGCAAACAAAGTGACAGATTATCAAAGAACGAGAAAGACTGAGTGAGTGAGTGAGATAAATATAGTCGCCATTAAAGTTCTGTCTTACCTATAATTTATGTGTTTATTTTCTTGATATATGTAGTAAACTAGTGGCGCCCCGCGGCTTTGCCCGCGATTAAAAGTATCCAATGTCCTAATCTACTATGTTGGCTAAGTCTGTGCAACAATTTAGCCAAATCTGACGAGCCATTTCACTATTAAGAGGTCCCAAACAAACAAATATACAAACTGACTTTCGTATTTATAATATTGGTGTTTTATATTTTGCTTGTTTACTAGGATGACATAATCGTATATTCCACAAACCTTATAGTTACCACTGATACCCGCGACTTATTCACGTACACCAAGAATTTAGTAGCATATGTCCATCTTCATGCTATAAAGTATATGTCTCTTTGTAAAATTTCAATAAGACCGAATCGTCATTTTAGACATGATTAGGTAACAAACAGACAATCTGTCACGCTGTCTGTTTGTTACATTACAAAAAACACGTTACAAATGTTTTTATAATCAACCGACTTCCAAAAAAAGAGGTTCTCAATTCGTTTGTATGTTTTTTTTTGTGTGTATGTTACGCGTTTACTCCGTCAATTGTGAACCGATTTGAATGATTCTTTTTTAATCCGTAGGGTTCGTTTCCCAGATGGTCCCATTGTGATTTCATCGAGATCTGATAAGTATCTCCAGATATGACGATAAACGTTTCAAACTTCCTACTGAAACTGATCGCGGGGCATGGAAGTCGGTTGTTTTGGTTTCTTATCTTATATCTTATCTTAATTATTGTAAGTCGAAAACACTATAAAATAAGGTTGACAATACTAAGCACATATTCCAATCTCAGGTGACGTGATAGGCTGCGCTCTGGATCTGACAGTTCCGATCATCAACTTCATGTTCAACGGAGTGCGCGTCACTGGTTCCTTCACCAATTTCAACCTGGAGGGGATGTTCTTCCCGGTCATCAGCTGTTCTAGCAAACTCAGGTTAGATGTGTTTTCTATGTGATCCTAGTAACAAATAATATTTTTTTTTTAGTCGAATGTTTGTAACGTTTGGAAGAATTGTTCCAACTCTTTATATCTTCTTATTGAATCTGGAACACTGTAAGTACCGTATAGCAACATCCATTACATTTGCGGCGGCAATAGCCCAATGGATAAGGTAGGTGTCGGACTGGTCATCGGGAGGTCGTGAGTTCGATCCCCATCCCACCCATTGCACTATTGACGTGAACCCACTCCAGAAACAAGAATATTTAGCTTAGTTGGAGGGGTTAACAAGAATACTAGTAATGTGCAACCAACATTGCGAATAAGCTTTTTCCTAAAAAAAAATAAAACAAAAAGGCCGCCAGCTTGTTCGCTGCTCTATATTATAAAAAAACTAAACAGGAAAGACAGACAGTTACAATTAAATCCAATACCCATTTTCAGGCAAGTATTGTGAAGACAAGATTCAGAATATGGGCGTACTTGACAAAGTTTATTTACACTCGTTTGTTTCGCTCCAATTCATCATCATCAAACTAGAAAATCTGTAGCTAAAAATCTAATGTGTTACGGCAGTTATCCTTGAGAGCCAGTTCCCATTCTAAGTCTAGCGTGCCGCCTTGACCGCATCATCACTTACTAACAGCTGGGATAGTGGTCAATCGCTAGCCTATATGTTAAAAAAAATCAGCCAATACACCAAACAAGTTCGCGCGACCCCGCGTCTTAGTTTAAATACAGCATTAGTCTGGGCAAGTTGTAAACTTGTTTCATAATTCCATAAACACACATAAGCAAACAAACAAACACACATCTAAGCATAATTCGTTTGTTTTTAGGGTTCCGTACCCAAAGGGTAAAACGGGACCCTATTACTAAAACCCCGCTGTCCGTCTGTCTGTCTGTCTGTCCGTCTGTCACCAGGCTGTATCTCATGAATCGTGATAGTTAGACAGTTGAAATATTCACAGATGATGTATTTCTGTTGCCGCTATAACAAGAAATACTAAAAACAGAATAAAGTTAAAAATAAAAGAGGGTCCCCATACAAGAAACGTGTTTTTTTCGGCTTAGAACGCTTAGTTAGGTAAACGTCCCATAGATGGCGGTATATTGAAATATCGATCCCTAACGGGATCCCTTTGTTTCCCTATCTCTATCCCTAACACCTTTGTTAGACGTTAGATGGCGTTATAAGAAATAAAATGTTTATTAATTATTATTTTTTGCTGGCGAAAACTGATAGTGGTATTTTTTGCTCGATCTTATAAAATACTGTACTGTGTTACGGAACCCTACGAGTGCGAGTCCGACTTGCACTTGGCCAGTTTATTATTTCTCAATTTGTTTTATTATCTACTAATTTCATTAGCAAGTTTTAACTATTTTTTTCTGTTCTAAATTTTGCTGCTTTTTGCAAGACAGTAACAAACTATTATTTTAGACTTTTTTTTCAATATTTATTAGTTCGAAATTAAGCAATTTTTGTATTTTTATTTTGTAATTCATCCAGCTAGGTGGAGCGATGATATACGCAAGCTGGCTGGCAGCTGTTGAAAACAAGGAGCTGAAATGGAGCTCAGTGTCGTGCCATGGGAGAGACCTATGTCCAGCAGTTGCCGAATACTGCTAATGATGATGATGATTTTGTAATTCCAGTTGCCGCTTCCTCCTGGGCGGAGAGCACGGGCGGCTCCGCTACGCAGCTCCCGAAGGCTACTCACCGTTAGTGGAGTCCCTCTTGCCTCAACAAGTGCTGAGCTTGGAGCCCTGCTTCTACTTCGGTAATCTGAACAAGCGGGCCTTGGCTGGACCGCCGCTCGTTCAAGATGATACCGCGTTTGTGCCCACGCCTGTTGATACTGTTGCTGTAAGTATGGTTTAATTATTTACGTTTTTATTTTATACATGTGGATACACGGCGTGTGGTACTGCGTTAAAAAAATTGTTTATTTTTTATAAAAGCTTACTAGCAATGTGGGTTGCAAATTACTAGTAGTCTTGTTAACCCCTCCAACTAAACTTAATATGTTTGTGTCTGGAGTGCGAATCTCTGAAATCGAAATCTGGAATGCGTGAGGATCGAACTCACGACCTTTCGATCGCCAGGCTGACGTCTTAGCTATTGGGCTATTGCCTCTTATTATTGTATTAAAGGTACATGCCTAACTTCTTCCATTTTTTACTGTCCTTTACAAGGTCATCGTCGATCTTTGGAAGCCCACTCTGTTGAGTTGTAAGCCCATCTGCAAGGGTGCATTCTGCTAACGTGACCCGCTTAATCCCACTTAAGACGAAGAGATTTTTTGGCGACACCAGTTAACCTGTCATGGAACTTAACGTAGTTTTTTTTCACGCATTTCATATTATTTTTAACCGACTTCACAAAATAGGAGGAGGTTCTCTATTCGACCGTAATTTTTTTATGTTTGTTACCTCAGAGCTCCGTCAAGTCTTAACCAATTTCAAAAATTCTTTTTTTGTTTGAGAGATTTATGCCTCCCGTTTGGTCCCATTTAAATTTTATTCAGATCTGAATATAATCTCCGGAGATATGGAGATAAACATCTTAAACTCGAAATCGATGTATTTGTATACCTTGATAACATATTATGATACTGACTACTGACTAATTTGACTATCGCGGCATGTGAAGTCGGTTTTTTCGTTTTGTACGATCATAAATTATTCACCCAGGATGCTGTTTCCTTTGCGTTCCATACTTATAGTTTTTTATTTATTTAAGCAACTGGTTTACGTGTCCTTTTGTTTTCAGATCACTCTGTCGTCCTACATCGAACAAATCAGAGACAAACTTGCTGAGAACATCCACGAGATGTGGGCTATGAACAAGGTGATACATAAATACATTTTAAGTTGGAAAATCTGTCGCCGAACACTAGTATGTTCATGAAAATAGTCATTTTTAACTGATTTCCAGAAAGGAGTCGGTTCTTAATTCGTCTGTATGTTTTTTTTTTGTATGTATGTTACGCGATTACTCAGTCAAATTTGAACCAATTCGAATGATTCTTTTTTTTTCGATTAATAGAGTAAATTTACGAAGTGGTCCCATTGTAATTTCATCGAGATCTGGGCACTGATTCTCAATCATTCAAAAACCTATTTTTTATTCTGTGAGCTATTTGCTCGCGGAAACCTTTCCGATTAAAATCACAGATTTTTTCGAGTTCTAATATCAAAAGTTGCGGATTAGAACATTGTGAATTGCAAGATCTGAGTCGAAGGAGAGGCAGTTTCCGAATCCGAATTTGCTTTCGAATGATTGAGAATCAGGGGGCTGATAATTATCTCCAGAGATATGACGATAAACGTCTCAAACTTGCTGCAGAAAGCCTATTGCTAGTTTTTTTTAGATATATTTACTTTATCGATCACGTTTTAAGTAAACACAGATTTGTATGGAAATTACAATGTTACGTTTTATGCACACTAGATGGCGCTTTTTATTTGCTTACAAATCTGCGTTTACTGTAACGTGGTCAAGTAAGTAAACCAATCTGGTCTATAAAACTCGCACTAGCTCTGAAACTAACCCGAGCGGCATGGAAGTCGGTTGTTTTAGTGTTTAAACTATCTTAATTATTTCGTTTTGTTTACGATCTTATATTATTTAATTCATAATCAGAACGATATAAATGTAATATTATTATTAAAAACGGTTGTACACTCACGTGTTTTATTTTTAACGGAATTGCTCCGACCGGTTTAAACGGGGGAGTTTATCAAGTCGACGCGTATATATATATATATATATATATATATTTTATGTATGACCACGCATAACTTTTTATTGGAATGTTTATGTTCATCGCTGGAGATTTCTAGATGCATTGTTAATTTGATTTGATTAATTCTTTAAATTTAAGAGGTTATTTAGTGATCTTTGCTTATTGATTATTTGGCGCCGACTCAAAATTACTTAGGTATACATACTTACATGAGTTTAAGAACTTAGTTATTATGTTTAGTTAAAAACTCAAAACAATTACAAAAATATATACTTAGGATACTAACAGTATTTTAAGAACTTCGTCATTAAGATAAAAATAAAAGATTTATTATTTTTTGCTTTTCAGTTTTTTCGGCGGTTAAATTTTTTTGTTAAAAAGTTTTATTAATAATAATATTATGTGTGATCCTCACGATACATTTAATAATCAGATATAAGTGTAGATCACATATTTAATCGTTTGATTGTACCAGATTGAAGCTGGTTGGATGTACGGTGACCAACGTGAAGACTTGCACAAGATCCACCCCTGCTTGGTGCCCTTCGAACGGCTACCACCTGCTGAGAAACGATACGATATACAGTTAGCTGTTCAAACGCTCAAGTAAGTTACTGTTGTTACTCTACATCGCTAGAAAGAATGTTGAATACACTAGGAAACATACCAAGATATATCTAAAACGCTACATTATATGTCAGTTGCAAACTATTAAGGCTATTTTTAGTTTTAGTCCATATGAGGTTAATATTTTGATATATTGGTTCATATTTTTGTATAATTTTTGGTCCATAATATATCCATCATCAAGGAGTAAATCTGCCGCCATAACTTTATGTTCCGGCAACAAATAGTCCTTAAGAGTATTTTAGGCCTAGCGTGTTCACCATCTTCTTTGGCCACAACATCACCACCACCACCAGGCGTGATAGTGGTCAAACGCTAGCCTATAAGATATAAAAAAACAACGGGTTGCACTCCGGGAGTGCCGGCAGAAGTAAAAACTTGGACATTAACGTTGTGCATTTGGTGTACTCTCCCTCCGTCTTACGAATTTCGATCAGGTCACGTGTCCTGACGCGAGTTTAACATGTTTTATCCATTCCAAAAAAGTTTCTACTCTCCCTCCGTTTTACGAATTTCGATCAGGTCACGTGTCCTAACGCGAGGTTCTGAGACAAGCTTAAGAGTACGTTCAGATGACAAGAGCTCAACGCGCGTTTAACGCGCGTTAAATTTTTGTATAGTGTTTACATGACACGCGCTGGTCAGGCGTTGAACGCGCGTTGCCGCGGCCGCCAAGGTTCAGTAGTACTAAAACTTAAACTTATTTCTAATACTTATGAACCCTAAAATACGTTTAGCAGGCGGGTTGGCGATCGCAGGACGTAGCTCCTCGCACCGGTGATGCTGCTGCCCGTCACCGGCCTGTTATCCGCGATTCGAAAGCGTGCGCTCAACTGAACGGAAACATAGAAAACCAATGACCTCAAAGCGCGCGTTGACGCGCGCTGACAACAGTCGAGCGCTAGCGCAGCGTTCAACGCGCGCTTTATTAAAACGTGCGTTAGCATGTTTACAGCCTGAATAAAATGTATGTAGTTGTAAACGCACGTTGAGCGCTTGTCATCTGAACGTACTCTAACATTTTTTACCCATCCCAGAAAGTTCACAACGCCGCTAAATAAGTTTTCACTTAAAATATAAAAAAATCACCAGAAATATGCCGATAAACACTCAACTTGCTACTGAAACTGACACGAGCGATGTGAAGTCGGTTTTAAGTTTTTAAACTATGCTAATTATCTATTCTAATAACATTGCCAAACGTGTTTAACTCAAACAACATTATCCAATTACTTCATCAGCCGGTGTCAGTCCACAGCTGGACGTAGCGTAGGCCACTCCCAAGATGCGCCACTGAGCCCGATCTTCGGCTCTTCTTTTCCAATTACTTATGAGAACATAATATTTTTCTTTGTAGGACCATCCTAGCGTTGGGCTACTATATAGCCCTAGACAAACCGCCGGCACGTATTCGTAACGTGCGTCTACCGAATGAACCGTTCATGCAGGTAAAGTGTAATTTTACTATATTTATCTTATTCAGCCTCATTCTTACCCACAGACGCTCAGACTCGTTTTACGCTATCCTTAATCTATTTTACATAGCGTTGCTAGGTACATGCCTACTTATTTGACGCATGTGATGATCCTATGTTATTTGGGGGGTACATGTGAAAGTCTTATGTTATTCGGAAAGGGGGTGGGATATACGTGACGGTCCTAAGTTATTCGGTAGGGGGGCGGGGCTTTACATGTGATGGCCCTATGTTATTGTAGGGGTACATGTGACGGTCCTATGTTATTGGGGGAGGGAGGGGGGCATTTACGAGACGGTCCTATATAAGTTAATCCTATACAGGTTAAATTACCATTTGTTTTTTCTTTTAGTTCATGACTTTGAGGGTCTCTAGAGGTCTCTCGCCATTTCAATTTAATGTGACATCACATACCCTATAACCAACAGATAACCAAAACACTTCCAACCATAACTCATTTGTCAAATTATTAAAAGGAGCTTAGAAGATATGAGGGAACAGATGGACATATATACCAGTAAAAATCATAATCCTCCTATAGTCGGGTTTATATTGGCTGGACTTACATTTGACTACAAAAATTCACCAGTCGGTATACCAGTTACTATATTTCACATTGTATTGCAAATAAACTAGTTGTTCTGTAAGAACAGTGGACCTCACGAGCCCGTATAACAATTATATTCCGCTTTCCATTGGCCTATGTAGACTTTTGAGCGTTATAAGGATATATTTTCGCCGCAATCAAAAATAAAAATCAACAACATTTTTTAAATACCAAGAATTTTGTGTGCCAATTTTTGTCAAAATCGGTTGAAAAGTGCTACCCATAGGCTAGAACAGACATACAGTCGGACAAAAGCATTTTTGGCCCATCTCGAAACTGAAACACTTCGCTCGCTCGGTCTATAATACTGTATCCTTAGTACGAGTTTTCATACCCAACTCAATATCGTATATCGAGCAAATTTTGTATGAAAAACAGTACAGCGCCTCTTGTGGTAACTACTCTTAACTAAATTTAGACCAATCAGGGAGCCAGAATAAGTCGAAAACTATGTGAGATCTGTCAAAAGCGTTTACGATAAAAACTCGTACTAAGGGTACTGAATTCTAAGTTTCCCCTACATTCCAGTCGAACGGCTACAAGCCAGCACCACTGGACCTGAGTGCTGTCACCCTGACACCGAAGATGGACGAGCTAGTAGACCAGCTCGCTGAGAACACACACAACCTGTGGGCCAGGGAGAGGATCCAGCAGGGGTGGACTTATGGACTCAATGAGGTATCTGCCACACACTCCAACATTCATTTAATTAAAGATATAAAAACATTATTTTCACCGTGCGGCAATAGCCCAATGGATTAGATGTCGGACTGGCGATCGAGAGTTCGTGAGTTCGATCCCCACCCCACCCATTGCCCTATTAACGTGAGCCCATTCCAGACACAAGTATATTTAGCTTAGTTGGAGGGGTGAACAAGAATACTAGTAATGTGCAACACACATTGCGACAAAGCTTATTATTATTTAAAAAATAATGTTGTCTGTAAAGTTGGTTTACGGACGATAGTTTAACGTGACAACGTTATAACATAACATTGATGTTCATTTTCATATTCATATGCATATCCATATTCACATTCATACAACAAAACATTGATGAAATCGGCACATGCGTACAATGAGCGTAACGGGACAATGAGTGTAACGGGACACTTTTTCGTGCATGCATGCAGCCGGCGTTCTTCGATATATTTGACGTTGTCACGTCGAAAAAAAAACCGCTTCATAAAGGTTCTCAATTCGTCTGTATGTTTTTGTATCTATGTTACGCGATTACACCGTCAATTGTGAACCGATTCGAATAATATTTTTTTAATCGATAGGGAAATATTCCGATGTGGTCCCATTGTAATTTCATTGAGGTCATCTGATAAGCATCTTCAGACATATGACGATAAACGTCTCAAACTTGCTACTGAAACTGACTCGTGCGACATGGAAGTCGGTTGTTTTAGTTTTTAAACTATCTTAATTATGTCATTAAGAAATACATTTCACTTAAATGAGAAACTAGACTATTCTAAATGGTAATATGTTAAGTACTTCGACTAAACACATCACTATCATATCATATCATATCATTTATTTTTCCATTTAGGTACATTGTACACTTATGAATGTCAAAAACACAAAAAAAACAACAACTCATAACAAATAATATCAAAAACAATTAAATTTAACCATACAATAATGTCATCTATACTACTACTGCATCATCTCATCTCTCATCATCTACTACTGCATCATAATTCCAAATTAATGTAAGAATAAGCGTAATAGTAATTTAAAATAGCTTTCTTCTAAAATTGTATATGAATGATAACAGATAATAATTAAATAGCCAATTTTTGTACCATAATATAAACAAAATTGGAGGGAAAAGAAACAAGATGACCTACTCATTTTATTATAAGTGTGGATTTTGAGTATTGTACGTAGTTAAACGTAGATACTAGAAATCACAAGAACACTAGCTAAACCTTACTCGCTAAGCAAGCATTCTAATTAATGAAAAAGTGATGAAACTTTATTTTTAACCGACTTCAAAAAAAGGAGGAGGTTTCTCAATTCGACCGTATATATATATATATATATATATATATTTTTTTTTTTTTTTTAAACATTAAATTCGCGGACATTAGTTCGCGGATAACTTCGTCGTTTATGAACCGATTTCGATTATTCTTTTTTTGTTCGAAAGGAGATATCCCAAGTGTGGTACCATGGTAATTTTATCGAGGTATGATAAGTATCTCCAGAGATATTGAGATAAACATCTCAAAATTGGTACTGAAAATGAATAGCGCGGCATTGAAGTCGGTTGTTTTTATTTAGTTTTTAAACGATATTATCATTGACACTGCACTGCAAATGTATCGCGTATTTTCTCCTGTATAATATACGACTTTTATATTTATTTTTGTGTTATTTTTATATGTTTTTCATGTTATTTTATATAGCTAGAGTCCACATCATGTGTTGAATCTTACGATTCTCGGTAGCTGTGAGTCTCACACTTAATATTGCCTATCCATTTACTAGGTGTGAGGGTCACAGCAAATCGAGTTTTGTACTGCCTTCAGAGAAGACTGCTTCCGTGTATTTCTTTTGCTTTGTATTATGTATTTAATTTTTTTATATGTATTTATATGTTTATTTTGTGTTTAATGCTGTTTTTTCGCACTCTTCTGTTTTAATGTACTATAGGGAAGATGCAAAATTAATATTTATGAATTTAATGCAATAAAAATATTACTAAAATAAAAGTTACTGCAATGTTTTTATTGTAATAAAAAAATAAATTATGGTTGAAGTTGTGTGAAATGGAACGAATTTTAAAGCACCGATAAACAATCAGCACCTAATGCCGTAGAAACTGTTTGTAAATAGATAATGTTTTAAAGGTAAACAATATTTCTGCCAAATTTTCTTTCTTGCTATTGGTTTATTTTGCTTTGCTTGACAGCTTGTCATTAACGATACCTACGTTACTTTGGCAAATTGCGATGACATAAAAGAACGCGGTTTCAATATTTAAACAAATATACGAAACCGACAGCGATGACGTCATCAAAGTTCGTCCGATTTCGCGCCATTATATTATGTTTTCTTTACTTTATATTTATAATAATACTTTTTTTAATGGTAGGATAGACAAGCATTTTACCACTATCTCACCTGAAGTTAAGATGACGATGCGTTCGACGATGTAGCACGCTTACCTAGTAGGATACAGGTGCACTTGCGATTTGAAGACCCCATTTTAAAGAATTACATGTAGAAGAGAACACAAGTATCTTGAAAAAAATATTTAAAATGGTCGTTAATGATCCACCATAACTGACCCTATAGTATAGTCCAACACTCTGCCCGCTAAGATATACAATGTGGAAACAGAACGCCACATATTACGCTCTCTGTCGCACTTACATGTCTTATAATAAACATTATAATTATTAAAAACTATGGCAAATAAATTATCTACCTACCCGCATATCTCCTATATATTTTATGGTTATCTTTTATGTTCAGATCAACACCAATATTATATATGCGAAAGTCAGTTTGTTTATTTGTTTGGGGCTTCCTCACGGTCAAACGGGTGGACCGATTTAACTGAAATTTTACACAGGGATAGCCAGTACAATGGGTATGGGTGGTACTATGGGTTAGGCTATAGGATACTTTTTAAAGCGAGCGAAGCCTCTTGGCACAGCTAGTTTCTAATATATTTAATTTAAACCAGGATCCCGATATGCACCGATCCCCTCACTTGGTGCCTTACCCGAAGGTCGACGAAGCAATCAAGAAGGCGAACAGAGATACCGCTTCGGAGACTGTCAGGACTCTTCTGGTCTATGGGTATAATCTGGAACCACCTACCGGGGAGCAGCATGAAGGTACATAAAGTTGTCTACTATAATACACACATAAAATCACGCCTTTTCCCCGTTGGGGTAGGCAGAGACTACTTCTTTCCCCATGCTACGATCCTGACATACCTCTTTGGCTTCTTCCACTTTCATGAGCGCTTTAACATATTCGCTACTATAATAACGTATAAGTATATTGAAAAATAAATTAACCGAACTGAAATTTTTAAATCTATGTGAAGAGTTTTGTAGAGCTGGGTATTCTGGAGATTTTAGGAGATACTATAGGCTAGCGTTTGACCACTATCTCTACTGGTAGTAAGCGATGATGTGGTCGAAGAAGGTGAACACTCTAGACCTAGGTAAGAATACTCTGACTCTCAAGGGCTGTGTGCTGCCGGAACACCGAAAGGTTATGGCGGCAGATTTTCTCTTTAATGGTGTTACGCTACTTTTTGGTCACAATTCAGACGGAACACCGATATAATATTCTCCTACTACCTGTTAACGAACACCCAAGCTAGGATTTGAACCGGTGACCTCTCGCTTAGAAGTCAAACCAAACCAAGGCCTTTACGCCAAAAGGACTCTCAAAACCATTTGAGCGACAAAGCCTTTCCTTAAGTACAAATAAAAAACTTCATAAAATAATCAAATTGTAAGTATGTTACTGTACTGAGTTACTGTACGGGATGTAAGGGGGCTCAAATACGACCTCGGTGCTCCCAGCCAACCTCACCTGCCCGTGGTGCATCCTGCTGACCAACAGACGGGGCTTTGGCGACCGACAAATGGCGGTATAACCATTTCATATCTATGGCGTAGTTAAATTCTACAGGCCGGTGACGGGTAGCAGCGTCACTGGTGCGAGAAGCTACGTCCTGCGATTGCCAACACGCCTGCCCAGCGTGGCGATTAGGGCATATCCCTCCCAAGGGACGCAAAGCAGTATGGAAGGAAACCTAAAGCCAATGCCCCCAGTTCCCGGCCGCCTTGCTATTCCTGACCACGGCGGCGGTCACGGTAACGGCAGGGCAGGGGGTGCTAAGAATCCCCGGGCTACGGTAGGCCGCCAAAACAAACTGAACTGAAAACCCTCACAACCTACAATGGACGCACGTTTCGGCTGGACGATCATCTGGTGCAGCTGGAGGAGGAGCTGAAACACATAAGATGGCACATACTATTGTTATGTGAAGTCCGAAGACAGGGAGAGGACACCATAACCTTAGAATCGGGCCATCTTATGTACTACAGAGAATGAGGTCAGCCATCCCAAGGTGGCGTCGGGTTTCTGGTCAACAAGCTTCTCAGTGACAACGTTGTATAAATCTCCAGTGTGTCGACCAGGGTAGCGTACCTCATAATTAAGTTAACCAAGAGGTTACAGCCTCAAGGTTATCCAGGTCTACGCACCGACCTCGACACACTTGAATGATGAGGTGGAGAGCATGTATGAAGATATCTCCAGAGCATTACACACCACCTCCAAGGCTCACTACAACGTTGTCATGGGAAACTTTAACGCCAAAGTGGGAGTACAAACTTGCGGCGAATCGTCTATAGGACCACACGGATTTGAGAGTAGGAATCACAGGGGGCAAATGCTAGTCAATTTCCTCGAAAAAGAGGGGCTTTTCGTTCTTCAAGAAACAGTACCAAAGAAAGTGGACGTGGCAAAGCCCCGACACCGTGACTAAAAACGAGATTGACTTCATCATTACGGACAAACGGCGCATATTCAGAGACGTCTCAGTGATCACTAGGTTTAATACCGGAAGTGATCACCGACTTGTACGAGGCTCTCTGGATATCGACTTTAAAGCCGAGAGATTCTGAATGATGAAGTCTACGCTCCGTCCAAACCGTTGTTGGGTTCGAAACATTCCAATTAAAATTGGAAAATCGATTAGCTGCCTTTGAAACCACAGATGACGTAGACCAGAAACTCGAAGGAGTGGTGGAAATCCTCAGGGATGAAGGGACGAAGTTTTGCGAGAGCAAGCGTACTGGCATAAAGTCCAAACTTTCGGCAGAAACACTTCGGCTAATGGAAGAGAGACGAACAGAGCCTTTGTCAGCTTTGTCAACTAACCTGGTGCGCAACAAATCCATTAAGAAGCTGGTACGACGCGACCTCCGATCCTCTAACACGCTCTTGATTAAAGAATCAATTGAGCAGACGATTCTGCTCGAAAGTGTTCGTCCAGCCTCTGGGTAAAAGCCACCTTACAAAGCTGACAACGTCAACAGGGAACGTCATCGCATCCAAGCCGGAAGACTCGACGAGTTTCAACCTCCGAAGCAGTTACGGCACCATAGACCACATCCAAACGGTGCGACAGATTGTACAGAAGACCGAAGAGTACAATCGGCCCCTGTGCTTAGCATTTGTGGACTATGAGAAGGCCTTTGACTTAATCGAAACCTGGTCTGTTCTCGAGTCCTTGCAGCGTTGCCAAGTCGACTGGCGATATATCTAAATGATGAAATGTCTATATAATGCCGCAACGATGACTACAAGTACAGAACCAGCGAACTAAACATGTCCACCTGCGTCGAGGAGTGAGACAGGGGGACGTCATATCCCCGGAACTGTTTACTAACGCCTTAGAGGATATGTTTAAGACGCTGGACTGGAAAGATTGTAGCATTAACATCAACGGCAAGTACATCTCTCACTTACGATTCGCAGATGACATCGTCATTATGGCAGAGACGCTGCAGGACCTACAAAGGATGTTGAATGGCCTAGCTGATTCTTCTCGTCGAATCGGTCTCCGGATGAATTTGGATAAAACCAAAGTCATGTGCAACGAGCACGTTGTTCCGGAACCGACTGCCGTAGATGGAATCCCACTCGAAGTTGTCACTAAGTATGTTTACCTAGGGCAGACGCTCTAACTAGGCAAACACAACTTCTAGAAGGAAATCCAGAGGAGATTTCAGCTGGGCTGGGTATAAGTATTCTGAATTCGAAAAACTCCGTCGAGTCTTCTCGTCGCCTATACCACAGTTTCTAAAGATCCGAAGAGATCAGAGAAGAACCGAAGATCGGCTCAGTGGCGCATCGTGGGAGAGGCCTACGTCCAGCAGTGGACTGACACGGGCTGATGATGATGAGTAAGTATGTTACTTATATTTTAAGTGGTTTTTATGTTTCACAGCTTTACTAGCAGAAGCATCGAAGCAGAAACAAGCTGACTTCAGAACTTACAGAGCTGAAAAGAACTATGCCGTGAGCTCGGGGAAATGGTACTTCGAATTTGAAATTCTTACAGCTGGACCTATGAGAGTAAGTTATTCCAAAACATTTACACTACTTTTAGGTACTTAATTTAAAGTAAATGATATATGGCGTGTACTTCACATAGAAAAGGATAGAAGCATTATTTTTGTTCCTGAACTCCTAGTTAAAAGCAGGAAAAGTGATTTTTGTCGGTGACGCTACTGGGTGGTGCCCAGAGTGCCTCAACGCATCTCTAGTACCCAAAATGAATGAAGCGGGTAAATTATAGTTACATTTATGTTTTTTTCTTCAGGTGGGTTGGGCTCATGCAGACATGGCACCAGGCCAGATGCTGGGTCAGGATGAGAACTCTTGGGCTTTCGATGGATACAATGTAAGTTATCACTTTTGCTATATTCAAGACAAACCTAGCAGACTCTAAGAAGGGTATAAAACATTTGGTATACCATATTTTATAATGACCTATATTTTCGTCTGTTGTAAATGCCATGTTCTTGAAGGGATTGGTGATTGCGACCGGTGTATATTCAAATAGATATGAATATGCTCAATTCAGACATCAGGCTATATACTTATAAGTGGCAAAGACTTGTTTGTTAAACGTGTCAAACTAGCTTCATAAAGATTAATGTATATCAATACACTATATTAATTAAATGTCTTATGGTTTCACGCTCACATCATTGAGTGATCATTACTTATGTCCTATTGTCATGGCTAGTGTTTTTTCACTGCACTATTACATATTTAATGACTCGCCTGAACGACGCCGATATTATTGACTTTCGTCGACGATATAAAGGTATCGTATTTTTGTTGTTAATTGACAAGGCTCCCTATATGGCTTCATTCGCACCGAGATGGTAGCGGTTGACATTGAAACGGCAAACAGTTTCAGTGTGTAATAATTGTAAACTTTATTTTAATTAATAATACTGAGGAGATGGGTTCGAGACAGTTGTGCGTTTTCCCGTGGCGTCGCGAGCATTATAGCTACCACCTTTTCTTGGTGATATTACTTGCAATCCGGTGCCCTAATATTTTTCTTATATCTAATAAAATAGCGTTCGACCACTATCTCGCCTGGTGGTAATCGATGATATGGTCTCAGATGGTGAAGAAGACTAGCTCTTTTTCAATCATAATCAAATCAAGTCAATAATAATCTGACTATCAAGAGCTGTGTGCTGCTGGAACTTCGCATGGTATGGTGATAGATTTTCTCAAAAAGACCTAGAATGAGAACTGGCTCTCAAGGACAGCTGTCGGAACACTAGGGTTTAGCCGGGCGGAAAATATTCAGAGCGTCCTTCATGCTAAACGATATTAGATTATTAAGTAGTTAGTAATGCCGTCCAATGAAAATTAAGTCTTCCAAAATTCAGCCTCAATAATATCAGTATACTATAGTCGATCAAAGTGCACGGCGGTGCGACCGACACTTTTGGACTGCAACTGAAAGTGGGAGACATCGTTGGCTGTTTTCTGGATGTAGTGGACCAGACCATCAGTGAGTTCTGGATGAAGGGATGGTGCTCTGATTAACTATACATACTTTTATATAGCCAGTTCTGGGCTGAGAATGGCAACCCTAAAAAGGAGTAGGAATACTACGAAATATACCTAAAGATATTTTTTTTTATACACAATTTTCTTCACACTTATAGTGAATTGTTGTGATAAATGTATATCGATTATTTATTTTGCGTTTGTATTAATATTGAAATGTCTTGCTATTTATTTCCCGACTTCATAAAAAAGGAGGAGGTTCTCAATTCGTTGGATTTTTTTTATGTATGTTCACCGATTACTCGAAGATGCCTGAACCAGTTTGGAATATTCTTTTTTTGTTTCAAAGCTTCCCAGGTGGTCCCATTTAAATTTTAACGAAATCGGCCGAGCCGTTTTTAATATATCAACATTTGTATTACGACTCATTCCCTTATCTCGACGACTTACTACTAACTACTGGCACAGATTATGTAATAGTTACTACGTCTACTGGCTACTTTGACTAGCGCGACGTTTGAAGTCGGTTGTTTTAGTTTTTTAAACGATCTTAAATTTTATAATAATATACTGTTATTGGATTGTTTTAGTTATTGTAATTAAATGACGTTCATAAGTGTACAAAGTAACCAAATTAAACAATACTGAAAGTTAAAAAGAAATCGAAATTGAAGAGAGAGAGAGATGATTCCATTCACAAATTAACAGTTTAAATGGTTAGGTACTTGTACACGCTACAGAGATAGGAATTATAATGTTATGATAATACCGGCACGTACTACCAAACTGTAGTATGTACTTACCTCGGTGCATTAGACGAAAAGGATCTTTTTAGGGTTCTGTGCCCAAAGGGTAAAACAGGACCCTATTACTAAGACTCCGCTGTCCGTCAGTCTGTCTGTCTGTCTGTCTGTCCGTCTGTCACCAGGCTGTATCTCATGAACCGTGATAGTTAGAACGTTGAAATTTTCACAGAATATGTATATCTGTTGCCGCTATAACAAGAAATACTAAAAACAGAATAAAATTTAAAAAAAATAAGGGCCCCCATACAAGAAACGTGTTTTTTCGGCATTTCAATATAACGCCATCTATGAACGCTAAGGTAAACGTCCATAGATGGCGTTATATTGAAATGCCGATCCCTAACACCTTTGTTAGACGTTAGATGACGTTATAAGAAATAAAAAGTTTATCAATTATTATTTTTTGTGGCGAAAAATGATTGCGGTATTTTTGTTCGATCTTATAAAATACTGTAAGTGTGGTACGGAACCCTACGAGTGCAAGTCCGACTTGCACTTGGCCAGTTTATTTTTTTTATCACGACTATTGATGAACCAATCCAAAACATAATTATATAGACGACTTGATGACAGATTTAAAAATGTAATATCGCTCTGCCAAATAGTTTTAATTAATTTATGTAACAGCCAAATCAACACTAAATCAATAATAAGATATATAATCATTGAGATATAATATAATCTTTTCATGTGCCAAAAAATAATATTATAATAAAAATACTAACGTTTTAGTTTTTTTAAAATCAATATTAGTAGGCAAGCATTTGATTACTATCTCACCTGATGTTAAATGACGATGCGGTCGATAATGCAGCACGCTTTCTTAGACGATATATGTTCACCCTCATTTGAAGACGGTTGTAGTTATCGGGAAACACATACATCGGTAAGGAATACAACAAAGTAAACATTTAGACAGTACATTTAACGTCACTCATAGGCAAAATCGACCAATGGGTGATGCTTGCCATTTATTCTGTTAAAGCGAAGAAAAGTATTTAAAAAATCCCAAGACATTAGTTTCAACCGACTTCCAAAAAGGAGTAGGTTCTCAATTCGTCTGTATGTTTCTTAAGTACGCGATTATTCTGTCAATTGTGAACCGATTCGAATTTTTTTTTTTATATGTAGAATTCATTTTCACGGTGACGATGGTCTCATTATCCAATTCATTGAGATCTGATGAGTATCTCTAGAGATATGACGATAAATATCTCATTTACAACTGAAACTTAATCGCGCGGCAAGAGAAGTAGTTTTTTTTATTTTTTTTACTAGTTATCTTTCTTATACAAAACTGTTTGCATTATTTTCTCTAGTCAAAATGAAGAAAAATAAAACATTATATAGTTAAATCAGAGCACCATCATATATAGGTATACATGTACTACTTGTGTTAACTAAAGCTATTGTTAACAAACTGTAATAATTTTCTGTAAATCGAGTCTAAATCTTCTCTCATTTGTGGTCTGATTTTCCCTTTAAATGTGTAATCTAGGTTAGAAATATGGCTTAAATAAATATATGTTTAATCCTCTGTAAAAATGTCTATGTCTGAGAAAATATTCACCCTTATACAATTCCTTGAATTATGATGCAAAAATCTATGAAATTGGCAATACATTTTTATTTTGACAAATATTTGTATCTACTTACTTATTCCTGATTTATTTTTTTGCCGATTTCATAGACAAAATTAAACTTAATCTACCTCTCTGTCCAGTAATAAATTATAAAATACATTTTAATTAAGATAGTAAATATATGAGCGCAAAGTCTACAATAGTGATTCTGGTTTTAAGGAGGAAAAAGTGTTCAGCGGTAATACTGAGTCGTTCGGCAAGCAATGGGCAGTCGGTGACGTGGTGGGGGTATTTCTCGATTTGATCGATAAAACGATAAGTAAATATCATGCAGAACAGTTGACATTTTGGCAGTTTTCTATTTGACATGGCTTTCTTAGTCTGTGGCAGAAACATTTTTAATTGCACTAACGCCCTTCGAAGACGTAATTATTGACGAAGTCGCTGAAAGTTTCGTAAAAAGCGATCCTGCTGACCTCGCCAATATTGAATTGTCGTCTTTCTTAGGCCTATAAGCTTGTGATTACAGCTTTTTTATTTAAAACAATTGAGTGGCTTTCACTGACTTCTAGTAGAAAATGCTTTGATTTAACATTTTAGTATTATATAGACATTTATTTTTTGTTAATCGAATTGCTTTGTTAACCCTTTTGAAGGTAATATAAAAAATAGAAGCCTCAATAAATTTAAATCTGATAATATTTCTATCATCATAATTTCTTTACTGGCAGCTCCAAAACATGTTAAATAGGTAATCATAATGAAATAAGTATATGAAGCCATACGTTAAAAGAATCCTGAAAAATAATTAATTAATGGATCGGCTTATTTTAATAAATAATTAAAATACAATTTATTACTGAACAACATAGTTTAAAATGTCTTTAGATGTGTTCCGTATTTAACAAATTCCCAACAAATAAAAATGTTACTGCCACAAATCATCAAAATTTAAAAATAACTTCGGACCTGAAACATGCTTCGATTGCTTCAGAGCATTTGCGATAAGAACACCGCATCGCAACGCTTTTGTTTGCTACTATTTATATAGAATCGCACTGCATACATAGGAGAACATCATGAAAGATGCGTGTACTCACAGTCAGTTAAAAATTTCAGATAGAAACGATCATAGACCCCTTTGGTTGATTAGTAAATTCAATTTCACCGGCAAGCATAAATGAGTATAAATTATATTAGTATTACAACATATTCATATTCATTTAGAAAGCATGACCCTCTAGGAGTTAGCTGATTCAACTTCAATACAAATAGCCAGATAGATATTATAATAGCTAAACCTAAATTTTGTGTAATTACTTTCACTATTTTACTATTATATATATACATTCACTATTTTATTAAAATTTTAAATGTAAAAGAGTAAATAGATTCAGAACACTAAATGTTTACGCATAAATGTAGTTACCGAATTTACGAACAATTTAATGTAAAATAAAAAAAATGAAGAAAATGTAAAAAAAAAAATGTAGAAAGTGATCGGCAATTTTATTGAATAATACTTTTAAATTCAGCAACATCTTTTGAACACATATGTCCCAAGTGTTTTTGGATCTTTTTGTGGTGATACAACACGGATATGTATTCAAATCTCAAATCAAATACTTAACTTGACAAACAGAAATGAAAAATTAAAATTACTGGTACATCAAAAAATCATGAAAATTGTTATTGTCCTTTCCCATACATTTTTTTAAGTATAAATCCTGCCACCCTTAATTTAGGAAAAATAGTTACAATAATTTATCTTACAATAATACTTATATTATTAACATTACTATAGCTTATTGTTATAACCTTCTAAATAACATGTAACTAATATACTCAAACATTGTGTTTAATTTGCAGTGTCCGTGAAATCAGTTGGTTTTTGTTTGTGTTTGTGCTAACATTAATAAATTACATTATACACTTGACACATTTAAATTTAATTAACTTTAAAATTAGGAGTTTGTATTTTAAGAATTAATTTAGTAACCATTCTATCTTCAGCAAATAAATGGTCTATAACTTGTTTGTCCCAGTTTAAAAAAAATATTGTACAAAATGTTATAGTTTGTTTTACTATTAAAATATTTTAACTAGGGCACCAATTAGTAAACCACGCTATGTAGTAGACCGCCCGCATCTCGCTCGCCGTTTTGGACAGCGTTCATAGTCTGTTAGCCAATTACAATAGCGCTTTCGACAGTGTTCATAGTATGTTAGCCAATGACAACAGCGCTTTGGATAGCGTTCATGGTGTGTTAGCCAATCACAATAGCAAATTGGACAGCGTTCATAGTCTATTAGCCAATCACAACAGCGCTTTGTCATCGGCTTTTTGCTCGCTTGCTTATAGAATTGCGGTCCCAAATTCGTATTTTATGACACAAATTTTCTCAAAGTATATTATAATTTTCTTAAACACAAAACACACTACTTCCAGCCCCATTATCAAGTCTAACAAGTCAATTTGTACCAGGTTTCTCTCTAAACGGAGAACTCCTGATGGACGCCCTGGGTGGTGAGACCACCTTCGCTGATGTCCAAGGTGACAACTTCGTACCGGCGTGTACCTTGGGCGTTGGACAAAAAGCCAGGCTCACATATGGGCAGGATGTGAACAGCTTGAAATATTTCACTACATGTGGATTGCAAGAAGGATATGAGCCGTTCTGTGTGTAAGTGTCTTAAATACACCAATAAAAGCTTATCAGTTCATTGTTAAATTTCATCAATCCGAGCAATATGTGTTTTGTTGCGCCAGAAAACTTTACTCGTAATAAGGTTTTAGACTAATATTGAGACGAAATTATAAGGTTTAAAGGTGAACACAGACTGTTTTCACAATCAAAAGGTTGTAATTGGGCTTGCAGATCTACAGCTTTACATATGTAGAATAGTAGCTTAGAGGTTTAGGACTAGCCAAATAGGAAGAACTCAAACACATCTGATAAATAGATTGTTTCTTTACTTGCCACCTTCCTCGCTCTCCTATCCCCAATGTAGTCTTGAAATTCCAGACATGCATGTTTAATGTTCCCACCATGTAGGCAATGTACAAGAGTAAACTAAACCTCGCTTCACTCTCATTATTCTGTATTACATAAAATTTTATAGTCTCAATAAAAAGTATCAAGTATCAGTCACATATGCACATAGCTTTTAGTCTCAATGTCTCTGAAAAAGTGCCTTTTATATTTACTACATTTTTGATCCTACGCTCAAAAACTCCACATATCTTCCAGCAATATGAACCGTGACGTAACTCACTGGTACACGAAGGATCAGCCTATCTTCGAGAACACCGACGAAATGATCGACACTAGGATCGACGTCACTAGGATACCGGCTGGTTCTGGTAAGTAAAACCTTTTCAGTTACATCCGTAATTATGGATAATTGGGCATAGTACGCCAGCCAGTTCATCACTGTAACTTTAACCCTACATATTCGAATTGAAAGAAATTCTTAAATTTAATATTAATTAATTTGTGATTTTTTTTGTCGTGGAGACCGCGGTGACCTTTTCTCTTAGATCACTGATTTTTCAAACAGATTCATTCATGTTCAATCGAATTTGTTATCGAATGATTATGAATAGGTAGTGCAGTAATGTGGTTTATATTCAGTGGCTTGTTTCATTGCCGTCATATACTTTCAAAATTATCTATATCGTTCAACGAATGTGTGCCTTCTTTTCTATCTTCTCGATTTTTATTTTCTATTAATGAACCATGATTAATAGAAAATAGAATAGATGTAGAGGATTAAAGTATCAAGTAGATGAGAGGACCTAATTATGGATTTCAGACACGCCGCCTTGCCTCAAAATTTCCCACAACACGTTTGAAACAATGGAGAAGGCTAACTGGGAGTTCTTGCGACTCTCTTTGCCTGTCATCTGTCAGGCTGAATTTATCAGGTCAGTTATAGACTGTACTTTGAATTTTATTTCTAGTTTCAAACTTAAATTACAAACGTCAGCTAAATTTTAAGGCTCGAATTTATGAACGATGCTCGGTCGCTGATTCGCTCTTAGCACGGAATGAAGCTACTTGATTGGTTCCTTAGCTCCTAGTTAACTAATCAAAAAGTTGATCCATTTGATTGGTTCAATAGCTCCTAGCTAACCAATCAAATGGTCGATCCGTTTGATTTAAATACATTGAAAATAACAAGCGAATAGGAGTTTTGGAGGGAACGTGTGTGTGCTCTCATTGTATTTTTTCCTAAAGCTTGTGTTCTTCCGCGAGTTAATGTGTAATAAATGTGGATTTTATTAACCATTAAGTATCGGTGAATGAGTGCGTGTGTAGGGAAACAGCGCAGTGTTAAAAAACATACTACTTGCGTTCTTACCAAAATTCCACTGAACTGAAAAAAAACTGAATTCCATAAAAACAAAATTTATTAAAAGCAGAACAATAAAAGGGAAAATATAAATAAAAATATGCATATTTTATCCACAGTGAACAAGAGAAAGCCCGTCGCTGGGTGGAGATCAAAGAACGTCAGAACATCCTGATGAAGGAAGCTGTGGAAGCTCAGATGCCGGCACATATCGATCAGATTATGAGGAGTGGGTTCACTATGAATGACATCAAAGGTAGATTAGGTTATCATTCATTTTGTTGTTGGCCTCAGTGATTCTGCTGACAGCGTTCAAGCGTTCCGGGATCCGCGTTGGAATAATCTGCTGTTTTAGGCTTAATATATTTTGTAAGGCAATGAATACGCCCTTTATTTTAAAACCATACACGATAGGTTTTTAGGAAAAAAAATTAAGGCATAAAATATTAACGCCAAAAATCTGCCATTTTAATTTTATGATTTTGAACAGTGTCACTCTCAATTATTAAGGGGGGGGTAAGGGTTTCAGCGTAAAAAAAAAAAACCACTTTTTTTGTGATTTTTTATCTCAAATATCGATTGAGCAATTTTATTCAAACCTTCTATACATTATTGAGCATAGTTTTGACTATGTTCTGTAAATTTTTTTTCATGCAAAAATATTGAACGACTAGCCCGTAACAGAGCTTCCTCCAGAACGTCTTGAAAAAAAAACTATTTGCGGTGATGAAAAACCATAAAAATTTAGTCAAATTATAATCAAATCTTCCCCCCCCCCCCCCCAACGTTCTCTAATTATTGTCTTTTTAATTTAAAAATTTTTGGCGGCTATCTAATGTGTGAACCGTTATTTTCCACGAAAATTTCCGCCATTTTGTGGGTGGGAAAATTAATGTAAAAAAAAAAATTTACTAAACGTAGGAGGGAGGTATTTTACATGTAGAAAATGTGTACAAAGTTTGAAATCAATCGGTCCAGTAGTTTTTAAATGGCAGTGAACACCGCAAATTGTTTTTTTTTTCAAGACGTTTCTGGGGGAAGCTCTGTTACGGGCTAGTCGTTCAATATTTTTACATGAAAAATTCACAGAACAGTCAAATATTTTTACATGAAAAATTTACAGAACAGTCAAAACTATGCTCAATAATGTATAGAAGGTTTGAATAAAATTGCTCAATCGATATTTGAGATAAAAATTCACAAAAAAAGTGTTTTTTTTTACGCTGAAACCCTTACCCCCCCCTTAACCTCTAGCGCCATTGACGCAGGTGTCCTTGAGTACAAAATCACGCGATTTCCCGTTGAGCCTTGTATGACCCGCCGGCCCCAAGCCTACTCAAGCGACTTTGTGTTGTATTTATTCTCTGTTAAGAATTAAAGTTCTATGCATGTTTGGTCTTATTCATTTAATGAAGAATTACTTTATTCAAAACTTTAAAAATTGAACATAGAACAAACTTTTTTTCGCGCTCTGATAACAGACACCGAAAGTAACGCTTCAGTCGCCGTTGTACGCCCCCGGAGTTCAGTATGTGTATAATTTTCATTAGTGCAAATTCGCAAAAACGACACTTCTCAAAGTAAAAACCATGAAGTCGTTTAGGCTCCAGAGCGTGCCAAAAAAATATTCACACCTACAATCGTAAAAACATTTACATAACCCTCCTTCTAGTGCAGTGGGGTTACAAAGAACGCGAAAACGTAACTCTGGAACGCATGACCGCAATCTGTCAGCATAATCCATTAGTCGATTCTTTCACGGAAAATTCTGATGGAAATTATTTATTTGTACTGATACTTACTTTTTTTATATTTCTTGCTCTTTTGTAGTGTTTTAGTGAAACCGCTGGTGTTTCTCTATTGGGCAATGTAGAATTAGTTATTTAAGGTCAACAAATTAGGGATCATACATTAAGTACGTCTCACGATAAGGGGGAGGGAGAAGTGTCACCTTATATTATTTATTTATAGTATTTTTTTGTTGGCGAGTTCACACTGATTCTGCTATTGTCAAAATATGTGAATTCACACTAGGGAGGGGGGTCTCACAAATGTGACAAGGACAGTGGAGGCGTAGAAACATCACGAAATTAGTGTGACGTACTTTATGGATGATCCCAAAACCATTGTCAATAATCCTTATTCGACCTTATAGTCTTTTGTTTTATGTTGATTTATTGTGTGATTTGAATTTTCTTTGCCCCTATTTTTAGAAATCACTACTTATATTGTAATTATTATGTAGCTAGATTTATTTTGAACTTTGCGACACCTTGAGTAGATACTAGATTTCTTTATTATGTTACTTTGTGTTGCGTCAATAACAGCGAGCATTTCTTAATGAAATTACAGTCATTTTGAACTTCTTAAAATGACTGTCATTTAGTAGCTGTAACCACGAACGATGCTTTATTTTGCACCAGTGTTTGTTTTTTTATTGTTGTTATAAATAGTCATCATGTGTTAAAAGTATTGCACTGCAAAGGGCATATTGTCATCATTGTATACAACAGTTTCGGTAAAGCTGGCAGGTGGAAATTTCAGTATAACCGACCTTTTTGTCTATGACAAAATCTTTTTGTATAAGTTTTTGACTAAGTTTCTTGATATAAAGCTGTATCACGCTTAATGATAGCTATATTTTACTACTCTTCTATTATAAATAGCATAGAGAAGTTCTAAAATTACATTCTATGAAAATAACCTCTTAGTGACATCTATTGGCAGTAAGAACATCACTACAACTAGATGGCCTTTTTTATTGTGCAACAATTGCAGTTAAAGTAAAATTTATGTAGAAATGAGAAGTTTGAGAAGCATAATTGTAGTGAGTCTGATGGATAAGTTGGAGAACAGCGTGATAAGGGAATGTTGGGTGTGGTAGAAGATGTAGTGACAAAGATAGAGAAAGGGATGCTTAGATGGTTTGGACATCTAGAGAGAAAGATTGACGAAACAGATTTATGAGACGAGTGTGAATGGGCCAGTTGGTAGAGGCCGACCTAGGCGAACGTATCGCGGAGATCGGAGACGTTTTAAAGAAAGTCAAAAGTACAAAGTACAAGTAAAAGAAAGTCAAAAGTACCTATAACCGGTGAGCATGTATGAAGGCGCTCATGAAAGTGGAAGAAGCGAAAGAGGTATGTCAGGATCGTAGCATGTGGAAAGAAGTAGTATCTGCCTACGCCAACGGAAAAATTCCGGACAACGAGAGTTAGTCACGAATATGAATCTATTTTTCAACATATTATAATAAACCCTAAGGCTTCCAAATTCGTTGCAACTGGATTTTTAACACCTTAGATATTCGGATCGTTCGTGGTAACTGCAACCTATTTTGCGTAAATTCTGTGCCTGCTCTGTACCTCAACCCTGTAGCTTATTGAACCCTGTATCTGCCCCCACCCTAAGGACTTCACTACGATGAAAACCAGGAAGAGATGCCAAGCTCGTCAAAGGTCAAAAGGCTGCCCTCCAGACCCCCTAGAAAGGGTTCCATTCCTAGAGGAACTCAAGGATATGGCTTGCAACCAGGTTTATAAAACGCTTCTGTGTTTACTTAACTAAAACTAGTTTACAAGCTTTTATTAAACTTGCGACGGTCATAATATGTAAGTTGCCGTCAATGCAAATTATCTGAGATTTGGCATGGCACATTCGGTGCAATATAATGGTATTATCGAGCTGATTTAATAATGGAGTCGGAACGTACGGAATGGCACTCCACTCAATATGCTCTATTATCATGAGTTATTTCCTTTACACTTTGATGAAGAGGGGTCTTTACACAATATATATAATATAATAGCTTTATTTAAAAAAACGATTACTCGTATATATCGCTAATAATAAAATAGCAAAGAATTTTTAGGGGTTAAGTGATGCAAATTTTGCATTTTTATGAAGCCAATAGCTATGTAAATATAATGCTACTAATGCTGTGTAATATAGCTTTGTGTGGTGTTTAAGCTTTATATATATTTTGCTTATTTGGTTTATAATTATGGTAAATACTAAGTAAATACTGGTATGTATGGAAAGATTTCTTTTTAGCTGTTATTCTATTCATTTTTATTTATGTATTCAATACACGTAAATTTAGGTGTTACATTATAAAATTAGACAGCTGCTTTCTTCCTATTGACATGAAATTAAAAAGAAAACTTCAACCTAATAAATCATACCCAATTTTAGAGTTTTTTTCACGGTTAGTTCACATAAATATGATTAGGTGACATATAGGAGCGTCATTTTTACATATTGGCACACTACCACGGCAGGTGTAGCATATGTTGGCTTCTTCTCTCATATACAATACCGATCATGTCTTCCTTGTCCGACAACAAGCGTGACGTAAATTTTGCGACAGATAAAATCGATCGAGTACTTACATCGATACTCGACGTTCACCTATATTACTTTACGCTTGGTAACACAAATTTACATTACTATCCTGCTGTATTCACTTATTAATGGACTTTATTTCTTACACACTAAGGTTCAAAATAACTTACAGGATCGGGTCAGACGAACGGAATGCACCGTTCCACCAGCGAAGCAGAAATGGCCAAGTACGAATTAGGAGCCCAAACTCTAAGTCCCGATGATAAGAAGGATAAACGTGGACGATCGCCCTTCAAGTAAGTTGATATCAGACTAAATTTTCAATTATAATACCATGGCTCTAAAGATTTACCTGGCTCTAAAGATCTCTAGACACTGATCCGAAATTTGAAATTACTACACTATAAAATACCGAACTCGAAAATCAATGACATCTTTTGCCCTACATTGAAGCTGTAAAGTCTGATAGAAAACATATTTTTATGCAATGACCTCAACCTGACGCAAAAGCATCTGTTAGAATCTGCAGGATACCCAACTCCTTACCAACTTTTAATAAAAAAATAAAAGTTTTAAAATTTCAAGTTGATTATTTTTTTTATTTTATCTCTTTTATTTCCTCTGTTTTGTTTTTTTTACCATTTTGGTGGGAATCCTGACCTTCTTCTAACATTCATCAATAATGCTTGTTTAGGTTCTTCCGAAGCAAACGCGGTGAGAGTGGCGACCGAGGCAAGTCTCGCAAGTCGAAGACACCAGATCCATTCAGTGACACGGAGGTATCTCCAGATAGAGGCACCATAAGAAGACCAAACCCTCAGATCAAGGTGTCTTCGGTAAGTTGCACATTTTTGCTAAATTTGTTTGGACTCATTATACAGTAGGGCTTTTAGAGACAGGATTACAAGGGCATTTTCAAGATTGACATTTGTCATCAAATTATCAATTATCAACAACATTTTATTCATCTTTGGACTGCCTGCTAAAGGAATATTTGTCTTCAACTACGAAGTATCTTTTTTCAGTGGTTAAGGCTGTGCGATGTATATAATAATAATTCACTAATTCGTATATTACTATTTCCTTTAATAAAATCTGCAGAATTTATATGTGCAATGGTAGAAAAGAAAATTGTATTGAAATTTCTCTGAGAAAAAGTACTAATTCATCATCATCATTTGATTTGATTGTTTTACATGATTTAGTTGCAATTTTGGTCTGGTTGGGTTTGATTTTGAAAATTGTCCCATAATATTTTATTGCATTCACTACATGAATTTTAACACCTTTCGCATTGTTAAAAAGTATCATCAATCTTTTTTTCTATCTTATACCAAAATCGACTTGTCCTCATCCGCATAATGTGACTGTATTCTTCATGTATGTTTCATAATACTTTATTTGTTCACGAAGGCGAATCAAAGATACAATAATGGCATGCAACCGAGGTCTAGCAGGCCAAATTTGTACGGAAGCCAGACTGGCCTCAATGTAAGTCGTAGGACATTGTGTGGATACTCTGACTAATGTGTGGAATTTACAGCTAACATCCTAGTGCCATTGAATGTAACCATGCCTTAAAAATACATTCGACTTTGGTCCGCTCTGGTCAGTAGATTTGGTTCGCATTGAATATAAAGTTCTCAAAGTATATCTGCAGATGATTTTTGATTGCATACAGAGAAGCATTTCACCACACCTAATCTGATGTTAAGTGATGATGTGGCCTATGATCGAATCATGCTTATCTGGAAGTAGAGGACGGCTGTGAGCCGAGGTTCTGGGCATTTAAAGACTAAGCCTTTGATGCAGATCATATCAACGACAAGTTGCGGACCCGATTCGGTCGTCTGTTAAGGCTGTTAGTGCAACAAAGTATAACAATTTGTGATTGAAGTAGTTAGAATTTGCTAAGCGAATGTTTTGCTATCGCATACAGGAATAAATTGAGTTACTACTATAATAGTTTGCGTTATAATTTATAACATAATAATTTTAGCTTTTAGACGCTTATTACGAGAATGTTTAGCCATTTTACCATCAATTTCATCACCATACATTTTTTATAATTTAATTAGTAACAAAATAATACATACGCCGGTAGATGGCGCAACCAATATCGTGCACAATCATTAAGAGAAAGAAAGAAATTAGGAGAGCAGTCTGCAGTAGCATCGCAATAAGTGCTTTCAAATGCTTGCTGCAAATAATAATACTAGTTTCTAAATACAGATTCAAAGCTCGTAAGACACTAAAAATAAAACACTTATCGATCAAAGATTTCACAAGAGTAATGCTATACTGTCCCGCTAGATGGCGACACCGACACAAGATCGCAAGCAGATGACGACGACAACGCTTTCCGCGGCTGCCACAGAGACTGTAGGCAATGAGATCTTCGATGCTGAGTGTCTGAAGCTTATCAATGAATACTTCTATGGTGTTAGGTAAGTGGATATCACATTAACGCTGTAATATAGACATTATCAGTCTGTATCTGTCTACTAGGTACTGGAAAATTTCCAAAGCATGCCAATGCGCCCGTTTTTTGGCTTTGCTTTTCCAATCCTTGCTTTTTAGGGTTCCGTAGTCCTGACAAGGAATCCTTATAGTTTCGTCATGTCCGTCTGTCTGTCTGTCTGTCCGAAGTTTTGCTAAGAGACCGTTAATACTAGAAAGCTGCATTTGTGTGTATGTAAATAAATGACGCCGACAAAGTGCTGAAATAAAATTTTGAAAAATATTTTTTTTTTGGGTAGCTCCCCTATATGAGAAGTTGCGATGATTTTTTTTTCATCGTCTACCCCATTGTGTGGGGTATCGTTGAATAGGTCTTTTAAAATGACTTAAGGGTTGCTAATACCATTTTTTGATTGAATACTCCATTTACGAAATATTAAACTTTAAAGTGCAAATTTTTGTTCCAGTAGGCCGTCCCCCCCCGCCCCCCCTCTAAAAGCTAAACTGCTGGCTTGAAAAATCTAGAAAAATTAGTGATAATAGCGCATTTCATGAACTTTAAAGGAAAATTATAGCGCTTAAGATAGCTTTCTTATAGTATATAGATAGTTTAGCAGTAATAGTCGTTGAACTTGGGTGTTGGATATTTTGTACCAAATACAAAATCCTTAGAACAAATCCTTTAAAGTGACAAAGACGGAGAACCTAGTTGCTTGTATATAACGGGTAAAGACTTGCATTGAATAACAGGCTACTACGGAACCCTACACAGCGCGTGGCCCGACACGCACTTGGCCGGTTATTCCTACGTAAATATCGTTGCTTCAACTAGCTAGGAAGCGCCTCATTTTAAATAGGATTTGCTTAATAGTACACGTATTGTATTTATTTTAATACGTATGTTTTCCAGGATATTCCCAGGTCAGGACCCTACCCACGTGTACATAGGCTGGGTGACCACCCAGTACCACCTCCACTCGAAGGACTTCAACCAGAACAAGGTCACCAAGTCTTCTGTCATCATCACTGATGAATACGATCGGGTAGTAGAGAGGTAAGATTATCATTACGGGAACTTTATGTACCATTTTTTTTTCATTATTGTTGGAGAAATGACGACCTCCATCGGGACCTAAAAGTGGAACACGTCGCTAAAACAATAAAACAGTATGCTGAAGCTCACGATCGTAGACTTCACCATCATGTGAACGTCGAGGCTATCCAGCTCCTCGACAACACAGACATAGTGAGAAGACTAAAAAGGGTAAAACCTTTGGAGTTACTTCAGTGATATTTTACTAAGTGAGCATAAGTGTAGTGATAGTGAACGCTATTTAAAAGAACACAATAACAAAGTGTCTTCCCCTTAATAGAGACATTAGGAAAAGTGTTAATGGACACATTCTTAGTAATATTTTAATAGTAAATTAAGTTAAAATCAAATTACTTATTAGCCTAGTTATAAGGCTAGATTGTAATAGCAGTGAGATATCTACTCTACGTAGATAAATCATTACAAAAAAAAAAAAAAATTGTTGGATAGACAAGCACTGCCTACATTTTCACCTATTATTACGTAACGGTTGCAGAAAAAGAGTGATATGTTTTTGCTTTACGGCCCAACTTTAAAATGCCACACTTCAATGTTCTTCTTGTTTTTTTTGTGTATGTTTCCCCGCCGATTATTAAGCAAAATTTATTTCAACAACCCAAACCCTTTTTTCTAAAAGTACAAAATTTGAGTTCTTCCTCTACATTATCGGCTCCTATGGCTACAAATGTGGTAATATCCAATTTATTTTCTCTAGAAATTACCGTGAATATTTGGCCTTGTCATGGCACATTGCAAAATATTTCAAATAGTAACTGTTACCTTTTTTAACTTACTTAAAAGTATACATTGGGGTTTTTGATTTTTGTATGACGAAGTTTAAGCACCTGTGGTATAAAAAAAACATATGGTGACCTGGGTGGCACACTGCTTAAAAAACATGCTTATTTTATGCAGTTTTAAAATGGTACTACAAATTTTTTTTTGTTATCAAATTAATGTGTTATTGCTATTAACATTCCAGAAGAACGATTTTCACAAATTTTATTAAAGATATAAGAATCACTTGCGAAAAATTCTATTTATAAGTATAAGTGTGTTAAAAACGTTGACGTGACGGGAACTCGGATAGAATGGGTCAGTTTCTGGCCTACCTAGGCTTGAGTCCCATGGCTGACCTTAGATATTTTAGAGTTTTGTCTCTGTCACCCTTCGTGAGCGCACTCTGCATTGGAGCCGTGATGATGACAAAAACTTTTGTGGCACCATGAAAAAGGTTAGCCGTGTGCTCTAGCCCTAAGATGGATAGACGTAAGAAGCTTCAAAAAGAAGCTTCCTTGATAAGCTTCCTCGAATTCATTGATTTTTGTTTATTGCGTTTTTCGATACTATTGACATCACATGTGTCATTGTCACATAACGTCTCCAAAGCAGAGTATGCTCACAAAGGGTGACAGAGTCAAAACTTTTTGATAAAAAAGTTGATTTCATAGCGTCATCATCTAGAAAAAAGCTTATAGTCTTAAAATGGTTAAACTGTTTTCATGAATCAAAGCTAAGAACACTTTCGATGAAAAGACCTATCAAACTTAAAAAAACTAAATCTAAATCGATTCATCTGTTCATTCAGGCGCTAAGACGCCACAGAGTTGATGACAAAGTTGATTTCACAGCGTCATCATCTAGAAAAAAGCTTATAGTTTTAAAACGGCTAAACGGTTTTTCATAAATCAAAGCTAAGAACACTCTTGATGAAGACACCTATCAAACATAAAAAACTAAATCAAAATCATCTCAAATCATATTGGTTAATCCAATCCAATCTTAGTTTACACACACATTTTTTTTCCTGTATGTTGGTATACAATAAAGAGTGTTTGTGTTGTATTGTACACAGATACACACGTCAAACTTACAATACTCCTTCTTTTTGCGTCGGGGATTAAGAATAGAATTTATTGCAAGTGATTCTTATAACTTTAATTAATATTAAATTTAGTGAAAAATCGTTCTTCTGGAATGTTAATAGCAATAACTCATTAATTTGATAACAAAAAAAAATTTGTAGTACCATTTTAATAACTGCATGAAATAAGCATGTTTTTTAAGCTGTGTGCCACCCAGGTCACCATATGTTTTTTTATGCCACAGGTGCTTAAACTTCGTCATACAAAAATAAAAAACCAATGTTTCCTTTTAAGTAAGTTTAAAACGAAAACAGTTACTATAATATTTGAAACATTTTGTAATGTGCCATGACAACGCCAAACATTCCCGGTAATTTCTAGAGAAAATAAATTGGATATTACCACATTTGTAGCCATAAGAGCCGATAATGCAGAGGAAGGTCTCAAATTTTGTACCTTAAGATAAATGGGTTTATTTTCCAAACAGCTGGGGATATATATTATTTATTTTATATTTTTCGGAGTGGCCGTAGCGTCCTCCACAAGCACCTCCAGGGCTATCCATTATTTACCGGACATCCTGTATATACTTTTAATTTTTTATTTTTGTTCGCGGCTAACTTCGTCCTTTTAGTTTTTTAAACGATCTTATAATTATATTATAGATTATAATTATTATATTTTTATTGAATAATTTGTTTTAGTGTGAATCGCCAGTCCTGCTACGTGGTGCGTGCAGACGAGCTGTACAACGAGGTGATGGCTGAAGCTACCGCCAAGGGAGCTTCTCAGGGGATGTTTGTGGGATGCGCCGTCGATATATCTACCGGCACTGTCACCTTCACTTGTGAGGGGAAGGAGACCAGCTTTATTTTCAGAGTGAGTCACGTTTTACGAAAACATAAATTCATATATTTATGTACCGCAAATATTACACTTGACAACTTTCTTACCTCGTGTTAAGCGATGATCGGGTCTATCATGCTTGTCTGTAAATGGAAGTCGGAGTGAGACAGATGACTTAAGTCTTAATCCATAGTGCTACTATCCCAACCCTTATTCCAAGACGGCTACAACTGTACATATGTTGACATATTTGGCAAATCGATTGGTCTTTTTTGGTGGCTGCAGGCTTAAGACTACCAACAGTGGTCATCTATTTGGTAACACCAACTGATCACGTGGGTTTAAGAACTGAATCGACGGACGTAGGTGAGTAATAATAATGATCATATAAGTATAATTATTACGCTGACAAAAACTCAACACGACATTATCATATCGGATACATTTCGGAGAGTGTGCCTCCCAACTGCACGAACTTATTCCACCATCACCTTTTTTCAATCGGACAACCAGACGTACTCATATACACGCCAGCGCTACATGGTGGATATTCCATCAATCCGAACGAAGCGATTTGCTTCCACATTCATCATACGTACCGCCAAGGAATGGAACTCCTTGCCTGAGTCTGTTTCCGGAAAGGTACCATCTACGGGTCTTCAAGTCGCGAGTGAATTGGTATCTTCTAGCCAAGCATGCTACATCGTCGACCACATCGTCACTTAACATCAGGTGAGATAGTGGTCAAACGCTTGACTATAACGAATAAAAAAAAATTACATCGTCGATCGCATCGTCACCTAAAAACAGGTGATATAGTGGTTTAACGCTAACTATTTGGTATACAAAAAAATAATATTTTAGCTACTAAAGTTGAGTACGAGTAGAGATATTGAAAATTTTGGATTGTGTTTAACAATTTACAAAAATATAAAGTGTGAGACACTTCAAAGAAACATGATATTGATATTGATATTGATATTGATATTGATATTGATATTGATATTGATATTGATATTGATATTGATATTGATATTGATATTGATATTGATATTGATATTGATATTGATATTGATATTGATATTGATATTGATATTGATATTGATATTGATATTGATATTGATATTGATATTGATATTGATATTGATATTGATATTGATATTGATATTGATACTGATACTGATACTGATACTGATACTGATACTGATACTGATACTGATACTGATACTGATACTGATACTGATACTGATACTGATACTGATACTGATACTGATACTGATACTGATACTGATACTGATACTGATACTGATACTGATACTGATACTGATACTGATACTGATACTGATACTGATACTGATACTGATACTGATACTGATACTGATACTGATACTGATACTGATACTGATACTGATACTGATACTGATACTGATACTGATACTGATACTGATACTGATACTGATACTGATACTGATACTGATACTGATACTGATACTGATACTGATACTGATACTGATACTGATACTGATACTGATACTGATACTGATACTGATACTGATACTGATACTGATACTGATACTGATACTGATACTGATACTGATACTGATACTGATACTGATACTGATACTGATACTGATACTGATACTGATACTGATACTGATACTGATACTGATACTGATACTGATACTGATACTGATACTGATACTGATACTGATACTGATACTGATACTGATACTGATACTGATACTGATACTGATACTGATACTGATACTGATACTGATACTGATACTGATACTGATACTGATACTGATACTGATACTGATACTGATACTGATACTGATACTGATACTGATACTGATACTGATACTGATACTGATACTGATACTGATACTGATACTGATACTGATACTGATACTGATACTGATACTGATACTGATACTGATACTGATACTGATACTGATACTGATACTGATACTGATACTGATACTGATACTGATACTGATACTGATACTGATACTGATACTGATACTGATACTGATACTGATACTGATACTGATACTGATACTGATACTGATACTGATACTGATACTGATACTGATACTGATACTGATACTGATACTGATACTGATACTGATACTGATACTGATACTGATACTGATACTGATACTGATACTGATACTGATACTGATACTGATACTGATACTGATACTGATACTGATACTGATACTGATACTGATACTGATACTGATACTGATACTGATACTGATACTGATACTGATACTGATACTGATACTGATACTGATACTGATACTGATACTGATACTGATACTGATACTGATACTGATACTGATACTGATACTGATACTGATACTGATACTGATACTGATACTGATACTGATACTGATACTGATACTGATACTGATACTGATACTGATACTGATACTGATACTGATACTGATACTGATACTGATACTGATACTGATACTGATACTGATACTGATACTGATACTGATACTGATACTGATACTGATACTGATACTGATACTGATACTGATACTGATACTGATACTGATACTGATACTGATACTGATACTGATACTGATACTGATACTGATACTGATACTGATACTGATACTGATACTGATACTGATACTGATACTGATACTGATACTGATACTGATACTGATACTGATACTGATACTGATACTGATACTGATACTGATACTGATACTGATATTGATATTGATATTATGTTGATGTTGATGTTGATGTTGATGTTGATGTTGATGTTGATATTGAAATTGAAATTGATGTTGATGTTGATGATATTGATATTGATATTGATATTGATATTGATATTGATATTGATATTGATATTGATATTGATATTGATATTGATATTGATATTGATATTGATATTGATATTGATATTGATATTGATATTGATATTGATATTGATATTGATATTGATATTGATATTGATATTGATATTGATATTGATATTGATATTGATATTGATATTGATATTGATATTGATATTGATATTGATATTGATAATGATAATGATATTGATATTGATATTGATATTGATATTGATATTGATATTGATATTGATATTGATATTGATATTGATATTGATATTGATATTGATATTGATATTGATATTGATATTGATATTGATATTGATATTGATATTGATATTGATATTGATATTGATATTGATATTGATATTGATATTGATATTGATATTGATATTGATATTGATATTGATATTGATATTGATATTGATATTGATATTGATATTGATATTGATATTGATATTGATATTGATATTGATATTGATATTGAATTTAATATCACTTGTATTTAGGAACTAGCGGATACCCGGCGTGTGCTATTACGCTTAAAAAACAGAAATGTTACCGAATGTGCCTAATGCATTGTTTTAATGGTCTAAAACATCAGCTGCGCTAGTCGTCGCATCCAAGTGGGAGAATCTGTCGGAAGTTGAAGACTTCTACAGCAAGCTCTACGCATCGCATCCTTTAAGGCCCGTTACCTGATACTAAGGATTATAGAACCACATTAACCCGCTACATCACAGAATATCTGCCCGAAATTAGCCGAGACGAGATCGCGATGCCCTTAAACAGCTCCAAAATAGAAAAACCCCAGGAGAAGACGGAATCACAACAGAGCTTTTAAAAGCCGGGGGAGCTCCAGCAGTTCAACAGTTTCAACAGCTCTTTAATTCTGTTCTTTTCACTGGGAGAACTCCACAGGCATGGAACAAGCATGATGGTTCTGTTTTTTAAAAAAGGAGACTAAACCCTCTTGAAAAACTACCGCCCGATTTCGCTTCTGAGCCATTTCTACAAGCTGTTTTCAAGGGTCATCACGAACAGTCTTGCGCAAAGACACTACGAGTTCTAACCTCCGAAACAGGCCGGATTTCGAAGCGGTTACGGCACCATAGACCATATCCACACGGTGCGGCAGATTATACAGAAGACCGAAGAGTAAAATCGGACCCTGTGCTTAGCATTTGTGGACTATGAGAAGGCCGTCGACTCAATTGAAACCTTGTCCTTTCTGGAGTCCTTGCAGCGTTGCCAAGTCGACTGGCGATACATCGAAGTGATGAGATGTCTGTATAATGCCGCAACGATGACTGTGCAAGTACAGAACCAGCGAACTAAACATGTCCATCTGCGTCGAGGACTGAGACAGGGGGACGTGATATCCCCGAAACTGTTCACTAACGCCTTGGAGGATATGTTTAAGACGCTGGACTGGAAAGATTGTGGCATTAACATCAACGGCAAGTACATCTCTCACTTACGATTCGCAGATGACATCGTCATTATGGCAGAGACGCTGCAGGAGTATATGAATGCCTACAAAGTATGTTGAATGGCCTAGCTGAATCTTCTCGTCGCATCGGTCTCCGGATGAATTTGGATAAAACCAGTCATGTACAACGAGCACGTTGTTCCGGAACCGATTGCCGTAAATGGAATCCCACTCAAAGTTGTTACAGTATATTTACTTAGGGCAGACGCTCCAACTAGGCAAACACAACTTCGAGAAGGAAATCCAGAGCAGAATTCGGCTGGGTTGGGCAGCATTCGAAACACTTCGTCGAGTCTTCTCGTCGCCTATACCGCAGTATCTAAAGACAAAAGTCTTTAACCAGTGCGTCCTACCTGTGATGCCATACGGAGCCGAGACGTGGGCAGTCACAATTCGACTGGTCCACCAATTTAAAGTCTCTCAGCGAGCTATGGAGAGAGCTATTCTCGGTATTTCTCTGCGGGATCGAATCCGGAACGAAGTAGTTCGCCAGAGAACTAAAGTTATCGACATAACTCAACGGATTAGTAAACTGAAGTGGCAGTAGGCTGGTCATATCTGCCGCAGGACAGATAACCGTTGGGGTTGACTTGTCCTAGAGTGGAGATCGCGAATCGGCAAACGTGGTGTAGGACGTCCTGTGACCAGGTGGAGCGACGACATACGCAAAGCGGTGGGCAGTGACTGAAAAAGAAGAGCCGAAGATTGGGCTCAGTGGCGCATCTTGGGAGAGGCCTACGTCCAGCAGTGGACCGACACCGGCTGATGATGATGAGCGGTCTACAACCAACTTTGGATTTTTGCCTTTCTAATAAAACCGGATTGGGGCACATCGGTTGGATGGTTTTAAATTCTATAACGGACATAGGTAGACACACATTTTGTGTTTTATATATTTAACTAGAAGTTCCCCGCGGCTTCGCCCGCTTTATGACTTCTTTCATGAAATACACCAAATCAGTTTAAACTTTTTCCACATTTCATCCCATTAAAGAGTGAATTTTGAAAAATCCTTTCTTAGCGGATACCTCCGTCAAAATAACTATCTGCCAAATTTCAGCACAATCCGAAACAATATTGATTTCAGACTTTGTTACCCCACTTCACCCTTTTAGGGGTGGCATTTCGAAAAAGTCTGAAACACGTATTTACTTATTTATTTACTGAAGTACTTGTGCGAAGTTTCGAATAGAAAAAACGTATCTAATATTGTTCCTCCATACAAACTTTGAACCCCGTTTCATCCCATTAAAGAGTGCATTTTGAAAAATCCTTTCTTGTCGGATACCTACGTAAAAATAACTATCTGCATGCCAAATTTCAGCGCAATCCGAAACAATATTAATTTCAGACTTTGTTACCCCACTTCACCCTTTTAGGGGTGGCATTTCAAAAAAGTCTGAAACACGTATTTACTTATTTATTTACTGAAAAACTTGTGCGAAGTTTCGAAAAGAAAAGACTATCTTATCTTGTTTCTCCATACAAACTTTGAACCCCCATTTCATCCCCTTAAGGGGTGCATTTCTCAGAGGGAACTAACGTCGTAATAACTATCTGCATGCCAAATTTCAGCGCAATCCAAAACAATATTGATTTTCACACTTTGTTACCCCATTTCACCCTCTTAGGGGTGCAATTTCAAAAAAACCTGGAACACATATTTACATATTTTTTTACTGGAGCACTTGTATGAAGTTTCGAATAGAAAATACTATCTAATCTTGTTTCTTCATACAAACTTTGAACCCTCATTTCATCCCCTTCGGGGGTGAATTTTGAAAAATCTTTTTTTAGAGGTAACTAACGTCGTAATAACTATCTGCATGCCAAATTTCAGCGCAATCTAAAACAATATTGATTTTCACACTTTGTTACCCCATTTCACCCTCTTAGGGGTGGAATTTCCAAAAAACCTGAAACATGTATTTACTTATTTATTAACTGAAGTACACGTATGAAGTTTTGGCTAGAAAAGACTATCTAATCTTGTTTCTCCATACAAACTTTGAACCCCCATTTCATCCCCTTGAGGGGTGAATTTTGGAAAATCCTTTCTCAGAGGGAACTAACGTCGTAATAACTATCTGCATGCCAAATTTCAGCGCAATCCGAAACAATATTGATTTTCACTCTTTGTTACCCCATTTCATCTTAGGGATGAAATTAAAAAAAAAACTGAAACACGTATTTACTTATTTTTTTACTGAAGTACTTGTGTGAAGTTTCGAATAGAAAAGACTATCTTATCTTGTTTCTACATACAAACTTTGAACCCCTATTTCATCCCCTTGGGATTGGGGTGAATTTTGGAAAATCCTTTCTTAGTACACCCTTACGTACTAAGACATATATACCTTCTAAATTTCAAGTCTCTCCGACCAGCGGTTTAAGCTGTGCGTTGTCTGTCAGTGAGTCAGTCAGTCAGTCAGTATGTCAGGACAAAGATTCTTATAGTATTAGATTAGAAAATAAACTGACAAATAACATCTTATTCACAGATGGAACCAGAAACCAAGCTCTTCCCAGCTATCTTCGTAGAAGCCACTTCGAAGGAGATCCTCCAGATTGAGCTAGGAAGATCTGCCACCAGTCTTCCACTCAGTGCCGCTGTACTACCCACCAGTGATAAGCATGTCAACCCTCAGTTTCCGCCGAGGTTGAAAGTGCAGTGCTTGAAGCCACATCAATGGGCCAGGGTAAGTAGGGAGTTTAAGCATCTAAACGGCAAGCCAGACAAAAGAGACGATAGATTTAATACGAACGTAACAGATAGAGCAGGTTGAACATAAACGCGTCTGTGCCCCGTCATCTTTATTTGTTTTTCACAGTGTTTTATTTTTTATATTATAGGCTAGCGTTTGACGACTATCTTGCCAGCGATGATCTGGGCCCTTAGACAAAATCCAATTTCCTGTTTCCATTTACGCTAACGTAAGGTTAAAATGAATGGGAATTACATTTTTGTTGCGGATACATAAATGTCATTGAACTTGCGTTAGCGTGTATAGAAAAAGGAAATTGGATTTTGTCTAGGGGCCCTGGTCGAAGATGGTGAACACGCTAGGCCTGGAATACTCTGCCTATCAATTCCTTACATTTTGTATCAAATTCAATTTACCAGATGTCACGTCCGCGCCACATATCGGTGCCTTACGGTCTTTCGGTCTTCTAGTTCTTCTTCTAGTTTCCATCTAAGACGTATAAAGGTTTTGGGTAGTATGTGTGTATATACGTTTTTTTAGGATATAAACTTATTATGTTCATCAAATATTATGTTTCTTTGAAGTGTCACACACTTTATATTATATTTACGCAGTGCAACATCTCTCGTCGGATTTGAAAACTGTAATGATTTCTTCCGAATGATTAACTTACGTAATAAGTAGTCATAGATGGCGCCACCAATGCATAATTGGGTTAACAAATGCAATCCACTAATTTCGTCGTGTCGATGGATCGAACCGTGGCTTAATTGGCAGAGCACCTGGACGTGTAATCTGGGGGGGCGGGTTCGAGTCCCGTCGGTACGATGAAATTTTGGATTGTGTTTAACAATTTACAAAAATATAAAGTGTGTGACACTTTAAAGAAACAAAATATTTTAATAGTCTCTGACGTCAACTATTTAATGACAGTTGAATGGTTCATTACTTTTGTTTTTTTTTTCAAAGCGTTAAATTCTACTTTTGCTATGTTTACTTGGTAATTGATTATAATTTATTTTATTATTTATGATTTTGACGTGTATATGTGCGTATATTAATACTGCCTTAATACTGAATAAATGCTTTGATTCTTGGTTGATTCTTGATTGCACCAGTAATACCAAAAAGACCATGTTTCACGCCATGCTCGCTATTATTTGAACAGGTGCCAAACCAGTCTCTACAAGTGCACGCCCTGAAGCTATCTGACATCCGTGGTTGGTCGATGTTGTGTGAAGACGCTGTTTCCATGCTGGCGTTGCACATACCAGGTTTGTAATGTTTTCTATATTAGTCCACTGCTGGACATAGGCCTCTCCAACTGCACGCCACTGAGCACGATTTTCGGCTACTCTCATCCAGCGCTTCCCAGCCGCCTTGCGAAGATCATCGCTCCACCTAGTCTGAGGGCGTCCTACGCTACGTTTGGGGGCTATTTAATATAAGTCCATACTATTTGGCGCATACTGCGATTTTATTCGTTGCGAAATTAAATCCTACTGTTGTGTACAACTTATACGAACGATTTTTTCCGGATACTACTACATTTGTGTTGTTCATAGATTAACGAATAAAAATAGCAACGAATAATAATTGCAGTGTGCGCTTAGGCTTACTGAAGATGCCGAGACGTGATAGATAGACAATATCCGGCCCGAACTTCAAAATTGGGCTCTATTTCGAAATATCGAAGTCTTACTCCTTAACCGACTGCCAGTTTATTAAATTTGTTTATTTTTGTAAGGATTTTTCACGATTTTTTCTGCCAATTGAATGATTATCTTTAGCAAGCTAGCTGATCTACTAAGTTTTGTTCTGTCTATCATCATGGCAGATACATAGTTCTACTTTAGTTTATACAATTTGTATAGGTACATATATTTTTTATAAAGTGCGAGAAAGACTTTCCAAGATAGTGTAGTTTCCCTATTCAAAATATTAATAATAAGTTTATTTATTCATTACCTAAAACTCGATAGTTTGAGAAACACAGTCAAAGGCAAGGCCTTTTGTTCGCGTTATCGCTATTTAAACGGAGTGGTCACCGACGCTGTTTGTTGGGTCATAATTCACGTAAGTCTACATCAATATATACAATTTTCGCAGGCAAACACTTGCGTTCACTGTGCGATAAAGCACATAATAGTGTGCGCTTTCAATGGTTTATACTTCGAATTGCTTATGAAGGTTGATGCATTTTTACAATTAATTTTTCATTGTACCGCATTTTTGTGTCTAATGCTATTTATGGTAGGTTTCGTCCAAGTGGGCGTAAACCCACTTGGACGAAATAAAAGTCCCTGGATCACTTCTTACGGCGTTTATTGCTTTCTTGTACAAAATGTTGAATATGGGAGGTGATGAGATGCTTGTATCTCGACGGTTGGAAACGAACAGAATTTATAATGCAAAGTCCTTACAAAAACGATTAAAGGCTCACTAAGACGACAACTCAAGTATGACAATTAACGCAGGCGTTAACAGTAGGGATTACTATATTTTACGATATTGGCAATATTAATGTTCCTGATGCGCATCAATTAGTCTCATCAGTGACTGATAAATATATAGAGAAATGGATTATTTTTCTATGTTATAAAATTTCATTTTAAATTACTTTAGTTATATAAACCTTCTTGTAAATAATGGCGTCCAACAGTCTTAGTATTTATTATCAAAGCAGCTCGTCGAGAGTTTATAGCGGTCGAGCGCCCGGAATGGTCTTCTTCTGCTGAGGATTTGTGGGTCACGGTCACAAGTACATTTTTGCACCATTTATTTGTGTAGTGAAAACTTAGGTAACTCATTTAATTACCAACTTTCTAATTTAACAGACAAACTGTCAGAGATTGTAAACTCATGTCCAGACGATTGTTTTATTATTATGGGAAACTTTAACCTAAGTTATATAAAGTGGTCACCCGACATCATAAATTATCCGAGATACACAGGAGTTACAGGTGAAACACAATTAAACTTTATTGATACACTGTCGGCATGCGACTTAACTCAGTTTAACTTTTGCCACAATATAAATAATAGGATCCTGGATCTAGTGTTATGTAACAGTGACTTACAGGTCTCAGCTTGTGATGACCCTCTAGTACCTGAGGATCTTCATCACAAGTCGTTGGATATTACTTTATGCATTACAGCTTCTGACACGCTGGAAATCAACTCACGAATAAAATATTTTTATGAATTGGGTGATTACGATAGTATTATAGCGTACTTAAATGATGTATTCTGGGATGAGTGCTTGATGAACATCCCACTAGAGGATGCTATTAGCAATTTTTATAATCACTTAAACTGTGTAATAGAAAAACATATCCCCTTTAAGTTAATTAAAACTACTTCTTCTTTTCCACCGTGGTATAGTGCTCCATTAAAGAAATTACTAAAAGAAAAATATAAATTTTTACGAAAATTCCATACATATAGCAATACTTCCGATTATAACACGTTTTCCTTCCTGCGACAGAGAGGTAAAACTTTAGAGGCAAAATGTTATGCTGCTTATTTAGAAAAATGTGAAAATTCTATAATTAAAAGCCCCAAACTGTTCTAGTCATTTATAAAAACTAATTAAAAAGGCTCTATTACTATTCCTTCCTCTCTTTCCTATGAGGGACAAACTGCGAATTCGGGCGAAGACGTTTGTGGTCTCTTTGCGACTTATTTTCAATCCACTTTTCTTGCTCCCACTATTCCTTTCTCGCCTGCAACGAGTGCTCAATCTGTGACTCAAGAACTATCAAGTAATTACTTTAACTGTATAAATGACATCGAAATTGATCCCGTTAACATAAATAAATTACTCAAATCCATAAATCTAACAAAAGGAGCAGGACCAGATCATATAACGTCTTTATACATAGTAAAATGTGCGGATGTCTTGACTAAACCTTTAACATTATTATTTAGACGCTCTGTAATAGAGGGTATTGTGCCTAAGATCTGGAAATCTGCTTTCATAACTCCGGTTCACAAAAGCGGCAAAAAAATGACGTAAAAAATTACAGACCCATATCAAAATTGTGTATATTTGCTAAAATTTTGGAACGAGTTGTTCACGCACAAGTCTACAACAATCTCTCAGCCTCATTCATTCCTGAACAACACGGTTTCTTAAAAAAATGCTTAACAACATCTAATCTTTTATCATATATATATATTTACAATACACAACTTCTCACATGGACTCAGGTGGGCAGGTAGATTTCATATTTACTGACTACAGTAAATGTTTTGATCGCATAGACCATATCATACTCTTGCAGAAACTGTGCAATGCCGGCATCCATGGGAACTTGTACAGGTGGTTTACGTCATCCATCGAAAATAGATCACAGACTGTTGTGGTTCATGGCTATTCATCTACATGGAACTTAGTGCCTTCAGGTGTACCTCAGGATTCCTTATTGGGCCCGCTATTATTTAACATTTTTGTAAATGATATAACATCTTGTTTCAAAAATTCTCAATTTGTTCTTTACGCAGATGATATGAACATTTTTAAAGATATTAAAAATATTAGTGACTGTTATCTCTTACAACAAGATTTGATCAGATTTGAGACCTATTGCAAACAGAATAAGCTTGATCTTAATGTCTCAAAATGTAATGTAATAACATTCACTCGGAAAACAAAACCAATAAATTTTATATACAAACTTAAAGGGCAAGATCTTAAGAGGGTATACGCAATACGTGATTTAGGTGTAATTCATGACTCAAAATTAACATATGAGATACATATAGGTAGCATAGCCAACAGAGCCAACAAAGCCATGGGATTTATTATTAGGTCAAGCAGTCAGTTCAGTAGTATTAAAGTAATTAAGATGATCTATTGTTCATTTGTGCGTAGTATACTCGAGTATTGTTCACAAATTTGGAATCCACAATATGAGATTTATATTAATAGGCTAGAAGCCATTCAAAAACGATTCCTGAGGCATTTACAGTACAAATGCAAAAAATTTGATGATAATTATGAATCGAGATGTAAATGGCAACATATGCTACCTCTTTACGAAAGACGCAAAATATCTGATGTATTTACATTGATAAAAATAGCTTAATCTCAGATAGATTCTCCGGATCTCCTTTCGAAGATCTTTAAGAAACCCAAAGTGCTTAAATACTCCTGTGTGTACCACCAATTACAGACAAAATTCATTTTTTATTAGATCTCCAAAAATCATTAATAACCTAAACTTGCGTGAATTTGACCTGTTCAACATATGTCCAAATAAATACCGACATTTAATGTCCAAAAATTGGTTTGAAGGAAATTCCTAACTGTCGAGTTACACAAATTATACTTTTCCATATATATATACTTTTTGTTTAAAATTCAATTTGATGACTAGAAGCAATCAAGAAAATTAGATGCAATATGCGAAAACTAATAAATAGTGTATAGATACACTTTAATTTATAATTTAGTTAAGGAATTACACTGTAAGTTTTCCGAACAAAATAAAATAAAATAAAAATAAATACTAATCACATATTGTTTTACAGAGGAAGACCGCTGCATCGACATTCTGGAACTAATCGAAATGGACAAACTTCTGAGTTTCCATTCACATACTCTTACACTCTACGCAGCTCTATGCTATCAGAGTAATTACAGGTAAGCCTTCATTAGTGCTGGAACATTTTTTTATGGCAAAAAGGCAAGCGTTTGACCACTATCTCACCTGATGTTAAGTGACGATGCGGTCGACGATGAAGATTAAGAAGAAATTGAGAATCGGAAAGATGTTTTTGTTTGGGTATTGACCCAAACAAAAACATCTTTCCGATTCTCAATTTTCATTGGAAAATTAAGATACTTGTTTTAAACTAAAGGCGAGAAAGGACTAATAGCACGTGAGTTACCGCCGGTATATAAAATTAATTAACATACTTGGTTTAGTTTCGGTCCTTTTTTAGAGTACCGTACCCAAAGGGTAAAAAACGGGACCCTATTACTAAGACTCCGCTGTCCATCCGTCTTTCTCTCTGTCTGTCCGTCTGTCACCAGGCTGTATCTCATGAACCGTGATAGTTAGACAGTGGAATTTTTCACAGATGATGTAATTCTGTTGCCGCTATAACAACAAATACTAAAAAACAGAATAAAATAAATATTTAAGGGGATCCAATACAACAACCGTGATTTTTTGCTCGTTTTTGCTTTATATTGATAAGGGCAACAGGTAGACGCTTGAAATATTAACAGAATATTGATGAAAGAACAAAAGTAATATAATTCATACTCGTATTATTCACTTTAAAAATAAATAATTTAATTAAAATAAAATTAATATATAAGTGGTGCTCCCATACAATAGACATTTTTTTTGTCGTTATTAGGGTTCCGAACCCACGGGGTACCAACGGAACCCTATTACTGAGACTCCGCTGTCCGTCTGTCTGTCTGTCTGTCTGTCTGTCTGTCTGTCTGTCTGTCTGTCTGTCTGTCTGTCTGTCTGTCGGTCTGTCTGTCTGTCTGTCCGTCTGTCACCAGGCTGTATCTCATGAACCGTGATAGTAAGACGGTTGAAATTTTCACAGATGATGTATTTCTGTTGCCGCTATAACAACAAATACTAAGAACAGAACAAAGTTAAAAATTAAAGAACGGTTTAAAAAAAGTTTTTTACGATTGCACAGCGCCACCTATCTAGTTGCTAAGATGGCGCTATCGTCTTTACCTTAATCTGAATCTCGGAAGCGGCTCCAACGATTAAATAAAATTTAGTATACCTACAGGGGATTTCGCGGGCGATAAATCGATCTAGCTAGGAGTCATTTTCAGAAAATGTTGTTTTATTCGTGTTTTCAATAATCAACTTTATTGATAATCAACTTAAAATATGACTTCCCGACATCTATTGGCGAGTAGAAGTACTGTATCAGTAAAGCAGTTAGTTGCTCTCAATAAAAAAAATAGTATTATTATTCGTCAATAGATGTCGGGACGAGTCATATTTGTCTGTTTAAGTGGCAAAAAATTGCGAGCAAAGCTCGGTCAACCAGATATTTAATAATATTAATTACTACAATTACTCTTACTACTATTACTATTACTACTATATAATACTATTCTACCTTTGTGTTAACGTTTACTTAGTTGGTGTTAGAAGTTCGTTAGAAATTCGATAGATGGCGTTCGGAACCCTCCGTGTGCGGAACAAAGTCTGACTCGCACTTGGCCAGTTTTATTATATACTAGCAGCTCGCCCCGGCTTCGCACGGGTAGAACATATATGCCTACAAAATTTGCATCAGTTTGTTGCATCGAATATAAAATATGAACATATTTAACAACCATCGTCATATTTCATCCAATTTACACAAAACCTTAACGAATTATGCACCTAAACCTTCCTCATAAACACTCGGGCTATAGGTGAAAACCGCACGATAATCCGTTCAGTAGCTATTGAGATTATTGCGAACAGACAGACGCAGTGATGAACTTTGTTTTATAATACTTACGTATTGATATTGGACGGCCCTTTGGCGTAAAGGATAGTTACCCTGATTCTGACCCGACGGTCGTTGGTTCTAATCCTAGCTATATACCTACCAATGAAAGTTTTATGTGCATTCATGAATCATGAGTTTTCGTACAGTGGTAGTGTAATCATAAAATCTACCAAAAAGTAGCTTACCACCAAGGAGAACATCTGCCGCCGTAACCTTACGGCGTTCCCCGACGCAAAATGTAGGGTTAATATACGTTTAACGTGTGTATCTGTGTGTCTGTCTGTAGCATCTTAGCACCTAACCGGATGAACCGATTTTGTTTTTATTATTGATAGTTTTTTTTTGTTTGATAGATGTCTTCATCGAGAGTTTTCTTAGCTTTGATTCATGAAAATTCGTTCAATCGTTATAAAATGATGAGCTTTTTTCTAGTTAATTGCGCTATGAAATCAACTTTCATAGGTCTGATCAATTCGAAAATCTTCTTTTTCAACGATATTGTAAGAACATGGAAGCCTCGTGGACTCTACAGAATACTCAAATCCTCACCAACTTACAGCTCAGATTTTAAATGTCGTGTTTAGAGTCATTGGAAAAAGCTATTATACATAGATCAGTCGGGGTGGTTTAAAATATTATATTATATTATTATATATATAGATGAATATTATTTTATACAATAGATCATATTATTATACTATATTGAGTTCAAATTGATTGTGATCGGTGGGGATCTACAGCATAGCTAAGTTTATAATAATATTTTCTAAGTAACTATGACCTAATCTGTGGTTTCACTGCAAATATTTTATTAATTTTGCGATGCGTGTTTGTAAAATTCGTGATATCTTCTAGAGTTTTCATTTGAATTATATACTGTAAAGAACAATTTTAATCTATAATATGTGGCCAAGCTAATTAACGTAATTATTTGGATAAGGGTTAATACTATATACTTGAAAATAGCCTTGGAAGTTATGTAATATTTTTTAACAAAAATTTTAAGATTAAAATGGTTACTGTGAGTCAACCTTAAGAGATAGACATATGCTGTCGCGGATTTTTTTGTAGGTCTTATTAAGTTGTACAACTCTTGCATAGAAAATATTCTTCTATCTATTTTCAATTAAGCAGCGTTCGTAAGAAACGTGTTTTTTCGACCGTTTATTTGCCGACTTAGGTTGCAAATTAGGTCTCCACGAATGTACCTTTGATTTAAACGGGATAATATACAGCCAATTTTCATTCCGAAAGTCCATTCTATGTATTAGTGAAAGAATTTTTTAAATCGGTTCAGTAGTTTTTGAGCTTACTCATTACAAACATACAAAAATACAAAAATACAAATGTTCTCTCTTTATAATATTAGTATAGACTAGTATAGATAATGGTACGGAACCCTTCGTGCGCGAGTCTGACTCGCACTTGGCCGGTTTTATTATCCTATATTGATTTAAGTATTTTAAAACTATTATACTTTATTGTACACTAGCATCACCTCGCGGCTTTTCCCGCGTTTATAATTATCCCTAGTTATAAACCAGCCTGTTGAATCACTCTATCTATTAATGAAAACCGCATTAAAATCGTTAATTTGTTTATTCTATGTAAAGATTATTCGCTGTCAATAAATGCTTCTGAATAAAGTTATTTCATCTTTTTTTTTCTACAGAGCCGCCCATGCACTGTGCACCCATGTGGATCAAAAACAGCTTCTATACGCGATCCAGTCGCAGTATATGTCGGGACCGCTACGACAAGGATTCTACGACTTGCTGATAGCTTTGCATTTGGAGTCACATGCTACCACTATGTAAGTTGTTATACTCTTATATTTAGTACTAGCTGCCCCCCGCGGTTTTGCCCGCGTTTAAACCTAGTTACAAACCTTCCTCTTGAATAATTCTATGAATGGAAATCTTGTCAAAATTCGTTGCCTAGTTTAAAGTATCTAAGCTTACAGATGGCGGGTAGCGACTTTGTTTTATACTATGTAAAGAAGTTTTCTAAATAGTCAGAAACGGGCTATAATTTCACTGGTAGATATCATAAGCTATATTTTGCTCATTATCTCATCTGTTGGTGTCGAGTGGTCGATGTGACGATGTGCTCGAGGATGATTCGCACCGTTAGATATATAGTGAAAGATTTTCCGACTTGAGGGTAGTAGGTAGAAAGTGCCGTACAATGCATGGTGTTATTAGATGATACAAGCAATCCTAGCACCTGTATCCTGCAATTTGAGTCAGCCTAATGTGGAGCTAACTAAGCCGGGGGTTGTGTCTGCACGTTTTTTTCATTTGCCGAATATTTTTTCTATTGAAAAATGTATTTCTGCTCTGCGGTTTTGAACCTACGACGTTGAAGACTCACGAAAATGCTATGAGATCAACATTCATAGGTCAATTCTGTATCCCTACTTTAAGATATTGTAAGAACATGGTAGCATAGACTTGATGTTGAGGCATCTCTTAGAACCTAGAATCTGCAAAATACTCAACTCCATACCAACTTACAACAAAGATGTCGTGTGTGGGCTCACTGGAATGGTATCAATGAACAAATTATACATAGATCAGTCAGGAGTGGTTTTAAACTTTGAATTTAAGTATTTAATAAGTAAATATTTTGAATGTAAGTATTAAGCAAGTTAAGTATATTACAAACTAACCCTTAACTAATTGTTGAATGTACCAGGGAAACATGTAAGAACGAGTTTGTGATCCCGCTGGGTCCGGAACTGAAGTCTCTGTACGAGGACCCGGAGATGGGGCACAGCCTGCGGTCGCTGCAGACTGAGAGCGTCAGGCCGCAGATGAAGATGACTGATATTGCGTAAGTTTCACACCACAAGTTTTTTTTTAACACAAACGCTTCATCGCTGAACTGCCATATCGCCTAAACGGTACACGTATTTTTAAAGTAACGTTTAGAATTGTCCTATGCAAGATGTTTTTAGCTAGGATATACAATATGTTGTTTCGGTAGCATATATGCCTTGCCTTGCTATCGCTCGGTGTTGATTGCCTAGTTGGCTTTGCGAAGGCAAGCGCTAACGTTTAAAGAACTCATTTGACGTAGCTTGTCACAACTCGCAGTCGCTCGCGATCACTTGTTTCACTTCAGAGCGGTATCGATTTTTCACACACAAGTCATCGCTCGTCTGCGCTCGGCCAATACTTTTGTTTTTTCGTACCACAAGTTTTTTTTTCTGCTAACTTGCTGAACGTCTGTACTAGACTGTAGATACACCAGTATATATAAACGCCTGTAGTATTTGCCTTGTATCAATTTGCCAACGTTCGCATTGGCCTAAACTCGTCCTACATATATTGCAGGCTTTACAAGAACTCGATACATTACAAACATTATGTTGTAAGGCAGTCTCCGGCTTTAGACTCAACTTAACCATTGAGAGCGCCTACTATGTAAAATACGTGTGTGTGATAATGTTATAATGATATCAAGACTACATATCAAACTTTGAAGAAAGACTAAGAAGAGCCGAAGATCGGGCTCAGTGGCGTATCTTGGAGAGGTTTACGTCCAGCAGTGAACTTACACCGGCTGATTATGATGATGAAGATGATGATATTAAACTTATCCAATACCCTTCCACAGAGAAAGTATAACAGACATCAGTAACCTCTACTCCCCCTACTTCCCCCTTGAAGTAGTGCGGGAGTTCGTGATGCAAGCGTTGGCTGACGCCGTGGAAACCAACCAGGTTCACAACAGAGATCCTGTCGGTGGCACCAATGAGAACCTCTTCTTGTAAGTATAGTAGACATAGTACAGTAGACATAATACAGTAGACATAGTACATTAGACATAGTATAGTAGACATAGGTAGACGTTAAAACTTCTATGTTTTAAGCTCGTCTGGGCTGTTTTCCCTATCTGATAGGCTAGCATTTGATCACTATCTCGCTTGGTGGTAAGCGATTATATAGTTGAAGATGGTGGCCTAGAATGGAAAGAAGAAGAAGTCAAGCAGGAAATGTGTCATGTTTTAGCAATATGAACAAATACAAATTGCTAATGTATAGTCAAGCCTAAATTTCGAAAGAAAGACTTTATAAAGAAAGAACAAATAAAAACGTTAGGGTTTATTTGATAGGGATTATTATTATTTATTTATTTCCTTATCACCGAGGCATCGTCAGTCAAGAGTTTTTGTGCAATTGATTTACACGTTTACCTGTTCTTGCAGACCTCTGATCAAGCTAACAGACCGTCTACTGCTGGTCGGCATGATGCGAGACGAGGATGTGGAGAAGCTCCTCATCATGAGCAACCCTGAGACTTGGGACCCCACCTTTGATAAAGGTAAGTCTATCATTATCAAGAGCCAGTTAGGCTGCTTGAGAGACGGGTTTGGAATAGGTATGCTATGTGGAATGGACTAAAGACTCCTTGCCGGTGTCTGTGTTTCCCAGTAAGTACAACCCGGGGGTCTTCAAATCGCAAGTGAACAGGTATCTTCTAAGTAAGCGTGCTACATCGTCGATCAACATCGTTGTAGTTAACGGAAAACAGAGCCACCGGCAAGGAATTCCATCCCTTGGCTGTACGTAAATGATGAATGAAGAAGCAAAACGATCGTTCAGGTGGATAGAACTTCTACCATAAAGCGATGGCGCACATCGGTAAATCTAGTTGCCCGATAAAAACGGGATTGTTGTACTGACTCGAGCAATTAGATAGCACACTCTCCGATGTGCTGAGACTGTCTGTTTTAGCACCTCATATTCCCTTACTTTTTTTTTCGTTTTTTTTTGTCAAAATATCAAATATTTTCATATCATATGTAACTTGAACAAACTGGCTGAATAAATGATTTTACTTTCTTCCTTTCTTCCGTTTTTCCGTTCTTCCTTTCTTCCTTTCTTCCTTTCTTCCTTTCTTCCTTTCTTCCTTTCTTCCTTTCTTCCTTTCTTCCTTTCTTCCTTTCTTCCTTTCTTCCTTTCTTACTTTCTTCCTTTCTTCCTTTCTTCCTTTCTTCCTTTCTTCCTTTCTTCCTTTCTTCCTTTCTTCCTTTCTTCCTTTCTTCCTTTCTTCCTTTCTTCCTTTCTTCCTTTCTTCCTTTCTTCCTTTCTTCCTTTCTTCCTTTCTTCCTTTCTTCCTTTCTTCCTTTCTTCCTTTCTTCCTTTCTTCCTTTCTTCCTTTCTTCCTTTCTTCCTTTCTTCCTTTCTTCCTTTCTTCCTTTCTTCCTTTCTTCCTTTCTTCCTTTCTTCCTTTCTTCCTTTCTTCCTTTCTTCCTTTCTTCCTTTCTTCCTTTCTTCCTTTCTTCCTTTCTTCCTTTCTTCCTTTCTTCCTTTCTTCCTTTCTTCCTTTCTTCCTTTCTTCCTTTCTTCCTTTCTTCCTTTCTTCCTTTCTTCCTTTCTTCCTTTCTTCCTTTCTTCCTTTCTTCCTTTCTTCCTTTCTTCCTTTCTTCCTTTCTTCCTTTCTTCCTTTCTTCCTTTCTTCCTTTCCTCCTTTCCTCCTCTCTTCCTTTTTTTCTCCTTTTCCTATCAAATGTATCACCATAAAACCATATTCCTGTATTTCTAGAAGGCAAAGACGAGCACCGCAAAGGTCTTCTCCACATGAAAATGGCGGAGGGTGCCAAGCTACAGATGTGTTACCTGCTACAACATCTGAACGACATACAACTGAGGCACAGGGTCGAGTCCATTATAGCGTTCGCTCACGATTTCGTTGGTGATTTACAAAGCGATCAGCTGAGGTAAGTCTGAGAAGGTCATACTGTATACAGGTTGCATTGCATGAGTTTCTTGAAGAATAGAATTTTGAGTATGACGGACGTCAAGCATGTTTTTTAAGCAACGTTTATGAAACATATACTAATACATATGTGTTGAATAGTATAGTACATGTATAACACTAATAAGTTGTTAGACAAGGACACACTCCCATCTAAGTGCCTTTCGTTTGGCCGTTTTGTTGCACAAAGTAATTACAACCTAATGTATAGAGCATAAGGATTCAGGAAGGTCAAAACATCTGCAGTGCACCATATTTTTATATTAAGTCTATGTTTTGTAGTGAAAACTTCTTTAGGTGCGCTGAACACTATATTTTGTGGGTATTGCATGTGACTGAGCCGTCATGATCGGCCTTTTTTAGGGTTCCGTAGCCGAATGGAAAAAAACGGAACCCTTATAAATTCGTCATGTCTGTCTGTCTGTCTGTCTGTCTGTCTGTCTGTCTGTCCGTCCGTATGTCACAGCCATTTTATTCCGAAACTGTTAGGACTACAGAATTGAAACTTGGTAGGTAGATGTATTCTGTGAACCGCATTTCGATTTTTATACAAAAATAAAAAATATAAAAGTTTAAGGGGGGCATCCCATACATGGAACTGAAACAAAAAAAAAACTTTTTCTTCAAACCTATACGTGTGGGGGGGTGTCTATGGATAGGTCTTCCAAAATGACAATGAGGTTCCTAAAATCATTTTTTCTTAAAGTCAATCATTTGAAAGATAGGCGCGTCTAAAGTGGTAAAATGTGTGTCCCCCCGCCTCTAACTTTTAAAGTATGGGAGTGAAAAATTTAAAAAAAATATATGCTGTATATCTCAATAAAAACTAACAACGAAAATTGGTTTGAACGAGATACAGTCAGCAGTTCTAGAGATATGGCGACCGCAAACATAACTTTGTTTTTCATACAAACACTATGAAAAACAAAGTTAATTTTGTAGTTGTGAAAAATCATAGTTATGGAATATTTAACTGTGTTACGGAACCCTACGAGTGCGAGTCCGACTTGCACTTGGCCAGTTTATTTTTAAATAAAAGCTTATTAGCAATGTAGGTTGCACATTACTTAGTATTCTTGATAACCCTTCCAAGCTAAATATGCTTGTGTCTGGAGTGGGTTCACGTCAATAGGTCAATAGGTGGGGCTCGAACTCAAGACTTCTCGATCGCCAGGCCGACGCCTTAGCCATTATCACAAACCATATTTATTGATTGAGTACATTTTGAAAACTGACTTCAGTTACAAGTAAAACTATTCTTATCCTAAATCATTGGGTTATTGCCGCTTTGTATATTTGTCTATTATATGTTTGTTTGCAGACGTTACATAGAAATCAAGCAGTCAGACCTGCCCAGTGCAGTCGCCGCTAAGAAGACCAGAGAGTACCGGTGCCCTCCTAGAGAACAGATGAATGCTATACTTAGTAAGTTTCCTTGCTTATATATATTTCGTAATATAGGCAGGTAATATCAGGTTGGAACATCTCATCATGATCCACCAGTAGTGGTAGGATTTCTGCTAGTCCGCCTGGGGCGGTACCACCACTTTGCCAATCAAGGTAACAGGCGCAGTGCAGTGACATGCAAAATTCTGAACTGCCAGAATTTTGCATGCCGCTGCATCTGTAATAGGTAGACGTCATCGCTTACCATCAGGCGAGCGTCGTGCTAGTCCTGTTGCCATTTACCATAAAAAATAAAATAAAAATTGTCACCCCGACCTCCCTCCCTCCCCCTCTAAAAGCTAAACTGTTGGCTTGAAAATCTGGCAAAATTCGTGATAATAGCGCATTTCATGAACTTTAAAGGAAAACTATAGCGGTTAAGATAACTTTATTAGTTTAGCAGTAATAGTCGTTGAACTTGGGTGTTGGATAATTTTGTACCAAATACAAAATCCTTAGAATAAATCCTTTAAAGTGACAAAACGAAGTACCTAGTTGCTACGGAACCCTACACTACGCGTGGCCCAACACGCACTTGACCGGTTATTTTATTTTCATTATGGCTATTATACACGATTAGTGTACCTACGTATATTTTGATAATTTATGTCAGATCACTATCTGAAATTTTATCAGAAACCGACGGAATTGTACTTTACTTTAAAATAATTAAGATAGTTTAAAAACTAAAACAACCGACTTCAATGCCCCGCGATGCCATTTCAGTAGCAAGTTTGAGACGTTTATCGTCATATCTCTAGAGATACTTATCAGATCTCGATGAAATTACAATGGGTGGTCCCATTGTAATTTCATTTTCATTTCATCGAAAACGTACCCTACCGATAACATAAGGAATCATTCGAATCGGTTCAGAATTGACGGAGTAATCATGTAACATACACACAAAAAAAACATACAGACCAATTGAGAACGTCCTTCTTTTTGGGAAGTCGGTTGATAAGGGATAATTCTATTCCATAAATAAAAGTTGTAGTTTATCTGGCACATAACAGGCTATCAAGGACTTTATCAGAAGCCGGAGACTCTGGCCGTAAGAAGTACAAACGATGATGATGTTCTCTTCCCCCCCAGGTTTCAAGCACATGGATCAAGAGGAGGACAAAGAGAACTGTCCGTGTGGCGAGGATCTGATAGCGCGGATGAACGACTTCCACGAGAGTTTGATGGCGCATGTCTCTTTGAACGCGCTGCAGGAACCCGACGGAGATGTAAGGATATGAAGCTTACGCTTGCTTTCTCTCTCTTACTTTCTCTATCTTTTGAAACAAACAAACTTACAAAACTCTCGGCTAATTTCTCATAGGACTGTCCGAACATATTTTTGGATTGCCGTCTATAACCTACTCTTATCTCGTCTCAAAATGCGTGCATCACAATCTACACGTGCTGTGCCAAGATTTGCTTTGCTAGTCAACAACGGACGCTTTTGGCCACGCGCTTGTATTGGCCAAACAATTGCTCGTGCAGTGTTCGTGCTAGCATCTGACGTATTGATTGTCTGTGCAGTCTTGTACTTGAATAAAGTTTTTATCTCTCTAAAGAAGAAATAATTGAAGATCGTTTACAAAATGAAAAAAAACCGACTTCTAATGCCGTGTTAGTCATATTTAGTACGAAGTTAGAAGTGTTTCTTCTTCATTTCTCTTAAAATACTTATCAGATCTCGTTAAAAATACAATGGGTCCAAACAGGAATCATACTCTTTCAAACAAAAAATAATTTTCTTAATCGGTAACTAAATTACGGACTTCTGAGGTGATAAACATAAAGAAATGCAGGCGAATTGAGATCCTCCTCCTTTTTTGTGATGTTAATTAAGAAAGAAGTAAACTCTTCTACAAAAAAGAGCCACTTTGCATCTGGTGGGCCTTTTTATTGTTTGCTACCTATAACATAATAAAATCTTTCCTTCACTGGAGGGCCACTGAAAATGTTTCCTTGAGTTTAGGGCCACTGTAAAAATATTTCCTTCACTGCAGGGCCTTGGTACAAAGATTTCATTCACTGGAGGTTCACTGTAAAAATGTTTCCTTCACTGAAGGGCCACTGCAAAAATCTTTCCTTCACTGGACGGCCACTGCAAAAATGTTTCTTTCACTGGAGGGCCACTGTGAAAATGTGTCCTTCACTGGAGGGCCACTGTATAATGTTTCCTTTACTAGAGTGCCACTGTAATAATGTTTCCTTCACTGGAGGGCCACTGTAAAATGTTTCCTTTACTAGAGTGCCACTGTAATAATGTTTCCTTCACTGGAGGGCCACTGTAAAATGTTTCCTTCACTGGAGGGCCACTGTATAATGTTTCCTTTACTAGAGTGCCACTGTAATAATGTTTCTTTCACTGGAGGCCACTGTAAAATGTTTCCTTTACTAGAGTGCCACTGTAATAATGTTTCCTTCACTGGAGGGCCACTGTAAAAATGCAGTACATTGTCTGGATGTAGACTAGCCTTCTAAACTTGTTTATATTCTACAGGAATCATCAGAACCGACAACAAAACCGGGTGCGTTCGGCAAGCTGTACAGCCTTATCAATACTGTCAAGGAACTTGAAGAAGAAGCTAAAGTAAGTCATTTTTAATTATACTACAAATATGTAGAAGGTATGTCGTAGGATCGTAGCATGTGGCAAGAAGTAGTCTCTGCCTGCCACAACGGGAAAAAGCGTGATTTTATGTATGTATAAATGAGATTGTCAGCTACAAAAGTAAGCATCATCCTAATAGCACGCGAAGGCGCGATTATTGTAGATTCGCGCGAATTTTACTCATACGAACGCGCGATGAAACATATTAAATTCGAATTGGTGTCGCAATTTAAATTCGCGCGATAATCGCGTCGCGCCTTGTCACCCGTCGTCGTGCGATGATCACGTATTAGCGTTCTATTAGGATACCCCAGGGTCCCTTAACAAAATCCAATTCTCTGTTTTCATTCACGCTAACGCAAGTTCAAAATGTATGGAGTGACATTTATGTTTCCGCTACAAATATGTAATTCCCATACATTTTGAACTTGCGTTAGCGTGAACGGAAACAGGGAATTGGATTTTGTCTAGAGGCCCTGTTATGCTATCGCGCGAACACCCTATGGTCGCATCGCTTTCTCGCGTGATGATCGCGCAATCGCGTTCTATTATACCAAGTTCAGACCAGGCGATTTTTGTCGTTCAACTTCCTAGGGATGTACGATACGAGTTACAAAAAATACCCAATCGATATTTTTTATCGATTAAATCGCGCTTGATTAGCAAATCGCTGAAAAAACCCTATTATCGCTGTATAATGCCAGCCTAAATGTTCTTCCAAAACAAATAATTGAGTAACGAAACGAGTACTTATAAACCGGTACTTACTTAGTATCGATTCTAAAGTATCGATACTAAAAGTACTTGGAATCGAAAGACATGTACATCCCTAGGAAGTTGAACGACTAGAATCGCCTGGTGTGAACCCGGTATTGGGACGATGCCGTAAGCTTATTTTGTCTAATTAGATAAAATATTTCAGGCCATTGAAGAGCCAGCCAAGAAGACGCCTGAAGAGAAATTCCGCAAGGTGCTGATTGGTACGATCGTAACATGGGCCGAGGAATCCCAGATTGAAACGCCGAAACTTGTTCGAGAAATGTTTAGGTAATTTTAGGGTAGGGATACCTTAAAACGAAATAAACCAGCCAACTGCGAGTTGGACTCACGCACCGAGCTTATACCGGCTTATATACAAATTTGTCAAACTAGGTTAAAGGACAAACTTAACTTTAACTTGACCCATAGAAAATGTATTGCTCCAACCGCAAATAATAATTTTGTAATAGTAAATTCACTTTTTTGTTATTAAACTACATATTTGTTTTCAGATTTATTTCTATATAAGTGCTTCAAGAACTTGCTTCTTGCCAAATTTCATGATTCTAGGTCAACGGGAAGTACCATATCGGTTAGTTCCAATGTGAAGTCGCGAAATATGCGAAAATATGCGACATAAGCGGTCATATCTTTTGATCGTGTTAACTTACAAGTATGATTTTTTTACAGCCAAAAGGGACCGTAGACCCGAGTATTTGATATAAGTTTAAACTTAATATCTCTACGCGTTTCTGAGAAAAAGGGATCTTTATAGACAGACGGACAGACAGACAGACAGAAAGACGGACAACAAAGTGATCCTATAAGTCCTATAAGGCGGTAGAGTACTTAAGAACCGGTGAAAAAGTTTATTTAAAGTCAATTGCCTCTTTTCTGTTTCTTTGTGAGTTTGAGTTTGTCACAGCCAAAAGAGACCGAAGAACCGAGTATTTGATATAAGTTTCAACTTGATATCTCTACGCGTTCCTGAGGAAAAAGGGGTTTGACAGACGGACAGACAGACCGGCAGACAGACAGACGGACAACAAAGTGATCCTATAAATGGGTTTATTTTTTTCTTATGAGGCACGGAACCTTAAAAAAATAATGATAACCTTTGAAATCACCAGAAAATTGATTGCGTCTAACATTTCCCTTATTTTTCAGTCTTCTAGTCCGCCAATATGACTCGATAGGCGAGCTGATCCGAGCTTTAGAGAAGACGTACGTCATCAACGCCAAGACGAAACTAGACGTGGCAGAGATGTGGGTCGGACTCAGTCAGATCAGAGCGCTACTTCCTGTACAGATGAGTCAAGAAGAAGAGGAGCTTATGAGAAAGAGATTATGGTATGAACCACAATCATCATCATCAGTTCAATCCCCGCCGTGCACCAATAGATTTTTGTAAAGGAGTGTGCGATTTTCACAGTGGCCCTCCGGTGAAGGAAAAACATCGTTAAGAAACCCCCAACCCCCGCATGGTGGTAGTCCGACACTATCTAGTGTCCGTCTGGCCAGCTACCATCCTCAAGTTAGAAAATCTGTCACCAAACATCTAATGTGTTCCGACAGCTATCCTTGAGAGCCAGTTCCCATTATAGGCCTAGGGTGCTTACCATCTTCGACCCGATCATCATCATCATCAGCCGGTCCACTGCTGGACGTAGGCCTCTCCCAAGATACGCCACTGCCCGATTTTCGCCTCTCCTTTTCCAGTTTCTTGGCTTTGTGTGTGACTTTCCATCTTTAGGAGGGATATGCTCTAATCGCTACGCTGGGCAGGCGGGTTGTCGATCGCACGGGACGATGACGCTGCTGCCCGTCACCGGCCTTTAGTATTTAGCTACGCCATAATTTTAAAATGGTTATATACCGCCATTTGTTGGTCGCCAGAGCTTCGTTCGTTGGTCAGCAGGATGCACCACGGGCAAGTGAGGTTGTCTAGGAGCACTGAGGTGGTATTTTTGCTCCCTTACATCCCAATAATAAACAATATAATTGTAAAATATTCCGTGTTTTAGCGTCAGGCTTTTGGCAACGCTTACAGTTCCAAAAAACACGATGTTATCATAAATCTCATCGTCACTTACCTTCAGGTGAGACTGCTTGTCGTTCCCATATTGATCAAATATATTTGTACGTGTAACTGTTGTATCCAACGGCATTAATGTATTTACAGGAAGCTAGTAAACAACCACACATTCTTCCAGCATCCTGACTTGATCAGGTAAGCGCTCCTCAGCAATTATAGTATCCACTTTTTTATCTAAAATGAGCCTCGCGGTTTCACCCGCATCATGAAGTTCTTGTATTCTAACAAGTATTCCATGAGGTAATTTCCACACTTTCACACTAATATTATAAAGAAATAATTTAAGATCTTTAAAAAACTAAAAGAACCGACTTCAAACGTCGCGCTTGTCAAAGTAGCCAGTAGACGTAGTAACTATTACATAATCTGTATCAGTAGTTAGTAGTAAGTCGTCGAGATAAGTGAATGCGTCGTAATACAAATGTTGATATATTAAAAATGGCTCGGCCGATTTCATTAAAATTTAAATGGGACCACCTGGGAAGGGTACCCTTTGAAACAAAAAAATAATTTTCTAAATCGGTTTAGGCATCTTCGAGTAATCGGTGAACATAAATAAAAATTTTAAAAAAAGTTCTGACGAATTGAGAACATCCTCCTTTTTTTGTGAAGTCGGTTAAAACGGTTTGTAACGAGTTCAACTTTTGAGATGTTTTATCACGAAGCAAGTGCATCAGTTCCAATATCGCGAAAATATCGTTTGTGCGATGCAGGATCTCATACATTTAGGCAATGTTTAAAGGAGAGCTAATCTACGCTAGCGCCATCTCTATCCTACTATCCTACTTTTATTATGACCGCGAGCGTTTAAGAATGTATGGATGTATGTTTGTTACTCTTTCACGCAAAAACTTTGAACCGATCATTTGAACATCCAGAGCATTTTTAACCGACTCCCAAAATGGAGGAGGTTCTCGATTCGTCTGTATGTTTTTTATATGTATGTTACGAGATTACTCCATATGTTTTAATGGGGTTAAAAACTGCCATTTGCTCACTGCAGGTGGCGCTACTGTAGAGTGTTCCTTAAATCTGACAGATATCTGTCATTTTCAATAGTAATTTTGTAAACAAATAAATTCCCATTAGAATATTTACTTATTATAACGCTATGTGCAGCTATGAATTACAAAAGCACAGTTATTAATGTGTTCCCGAATGAAATTGAAAGTAACTTTATAAATTATTTTTTTTAATATCTTTTTATCTACAAAAATGGATTATAAATGTTACAATTTGCCTTATTTCTTCTTATAATTGGCTGAAAGTCTAGGTCGAATACATTATTATATCTTTTTAAGGAAATAAGTTTGTGAAAAATCCATACAATTTTTTTTTTTTTTATGTGATAATGGGTATCGCTTGACCACTATCTCACCTGATGTTAAGTGACGATGCGGTCGATGATGTAGCGCGCTTACCCAAAAGATACCTATTCACTCGCGACTTGAAGACCCTATGTTGTATCTAATCGGAAACACAGACTCGGGCAGGGAATTCCATTCCTTGGCAGTACGTATGATGAAAGAAGAAGCGAATCGCTTTGTACGCGTAAATGGTATATCCACCATGTAGCGGTGGCGCCTCTTAGTATCCCTGCTAGTCCGATTATAAAAAGGGGATGGCGGAATCAAGTTATGAAGTTCCGATGCACACTCTCCGAAATGAATCCGATAAAAAACCGACAAACAAGCGACCTTGCGACGATGCTCGAGACTTTGGAGTCTTTTGCTTACTAGTTGGTCGTCGTTGATGAGCTTCTTGGCTCTCCTCTCAATAGCTTCCAGTGTCTGCAGCTGGTATTTGGCAGAACCATCCCAGAGGTGAGAACAGTACTCCATACACGACCGGACTTGTGCTTGGTAGAGATTGAGCAACTGTCCCGGTGTGAAGTATTGTCGCACCTTAGACAAAATTCCAAGTTTTTTGGAGGCTATCTGGGCTTTAGACTCAATATAAGAGCCGAAATTGAGAGTTGGTGTTAATGAGATGCCAAGAAGCTCAAGTTGGTCATTTATCGGCACGGATCCCTGAAAGTAGGAGCCAGTTGAAATGGACTCCGTTTGGCGGAGAAAAGACACGCCTGGGTTTTAGAAGCATTAAACTTAACCAGATTGGCATCGCCCCAATCGGAGACTGCCTTTAAGGAAAAGTTTAAGCGCTGAACCATCGCTTCTCTATGAGACTGGATTTGTACTGCACTGGCTCGTGCACTAGACATATAACTCTCCACAACGGTGCTGTCATCTGCATACCCTAAAATACCAGGTTTTAGCAGGTCATTAATATGCAGCAGAAAAAGCGTTGCAGAGAGTACCGACCCTTGAGGAACACCGGCATTTATAGCCAATTGGTCATACGAGCAGCCATCAATGACCACACGAATAGACCGTTTCCTCAGGAAATCTGATATCCAGACACAAAAACCAGTGGGGAGGCCATATGAAGGAAGCTTGCTAATAAGGCTGTCGTGCCATACCCTGTCAAAGGCCTTAGAGATATCAAGAGAGACGGCAAGCGCCTCTCCTTGATTCTCAATGGCCTCGCTCCAAATTTGAGTGGCATACGCTAGAAGGTCCCCAGTAGACCGGTTTCGGCGGAACCCGTACTGTCGGTCACTGAGTAGATCGTTTGCTTCTAGGTATGTTAGGAGCCTGTGGTTCAGTACACGTTCCATAGTCTTACAGAGTATGGAAGTGACTGAGATGGGCCTGTAATTGGCAGGGTCAGCACGACTACCCTTTTTGGGCACGAGTTGCACGTTAGCTTGCTTCCAAGACTTAGGCACTTGACCAGTCGCCATAGACAAGCGAAAGAGACGTGTCAGAATAGGAGTCAACTCAGGCGCACACGTCCTTAAGACTATAGCTGGTATACCGTCTGGTCCACTAGCTTTATTCACGTCCAGATCGCGCAACGCTTTGCGCACTTCGGTTTGCCTTATGCGGATTTCCGACATCAACGTCCCGCATGACGGCAAACTAGAAGGTACAGCATTGCCAGCATCTAAACGTGAAGATTCCGCAAACAGAGTAGCAAATAGATTTGCTTTCTCTTTAGCGGTGTGAGCTAGCGATCCGTCGGGTTTCAGCAGTGGAGGCAGTGAGGGACGGCAGAAGTTCTCTTCGATCGACTTCGCCAGGGACCAGAACGCTTTACTACCCGAGGGGTAAGAAGCAAGTTTGTTCCCAGTTCGGCGTATGTGGTCGAAGCGAGCCTTCTTGAGAGCCTTTTTGCAAGACTTAGCGGCTTTGTTAAAGGCTTTCTTCTTTTCGCGAACATCTCTAGATTTGCGGGTTCGAGCATCAGCCCAGGTTAAGTAAGCCTTATGCTTTGACGCTTCAGCATCTCTACATTCGGAATTAAACCAAGGTCGAGCTTTGCTGGACAGAGGGACGTCAGAAAAAGGTATGTAATACTCCATACCCTGGCGTAATACTTCTGTCACAGCATCCGCGCAAGTTGAGGGATCGCTCGAAGAAAAGCAAACTTGCCGCCAAGGGTAAGACGCGAAAAAGCTTCGCATCTCATCCCAATCTGCTGACCTGTATCGCCATACCCGCCGAGACCCTTTCGGGCTGGGATCGGGTGGGGAGTAGACTGATACAGACTTTACCAGACAATGGTCGGAGCTACCCAAGGGTGATAAAACCGACACCGAGTAGCGGTCTGGATCTGTTGTCAGCAGAAGGTTCAAGCAATTGGCTGTATGGCCATCAACATCCGGTATCCTTGTTGCTTCCTGGACCAGCTGAGTGAGGTCTAGCGTCAAGGCAAGCTTGCTCATCTCTCAACCAGCATGGTCTGTGCTCTGGTATGGGTATAGCCAGTCTTGATGGTGGGCGTTAAAATCCCCCAGAAGCACTAATTGAGCTGATGGATACCGTTGTTGGGCTACGTCGGCCGCCTCACTGAGATAGTTTGTGAGCCTAGTTGCCTCCTCGTCTCCGCTGTGCGAACGGTAGACACCAGCATAGAGAATTTTCTCCATACCAGTGTCAACCAAAACCCACATGGTGGAAAATTTGGGGTCCTCAAGATCACGGAGACGCCGAAAGCAAATGTCATCGCGAGCATACATGCAGATTCCAGCACGCGCCCTGAAGCGATGCTCGAGGACGTAGCCTGGGTAAGCGAGATATGCTGCGTCAGCTGGACATTTAATCTGCGTCTCCGTGAGGAACAGAAGGTGCGGTTTTGCAGTTTCGAGGTGGTGGTGGACTGCATTGATATTTGAGTGCAAGCCTCGTATGTTAGAGAAATGCACTTGTAGAGAGAGGACGTGCTTCCGCTGTGAAACCGACTTTCTGTTATTTTTCCTTGCCATAGATAAAGGGGAGTGAAGGTAGGTTGGGAACACGGAAGTGGATTGAGACGCTCATTTACCAACACAGTGACACACATTCAGATAAATCATCTTAGTAAACCAGTTCCGGAGACCGCGGGGACGCCCGAGCCCCCCCAGAAGTGTCCATCGGGTCCTCTCGTCCGGTCGCCAACCGGCACGATGGCGCACCCCCGGGATTTTTCGCTAGATGGCGGGGCAGCCTTTCGTGAGTGGCTGGCTCACTACTTGGGCCCCCAACTATCTGCGGTCGGCCAGCGGAGAACCGTGCCTCGGATCCCGCTGCTCTCCGAAACTGGTCACTCAATGAAATATCCTCCAATGTGTCACAATCTGTTATTAAAATAAGCGCAACTGTATCCGACCCGTTTTCCCAACAAATGGCTTCACCAAACATCATGCCGTAAAGCGACCGCTTGGCGGCATGGCTTTGTCTGGTGGGTGGTAACACGCCACGGCCTAAGCCTACCACCTGAAACGTACTGCTCTTTTGGCGCCATCCAGGGGACACGTGTAGGACATCGAGGGCAAATCCTACGGACGCGAGCAGTATAGCCCCCCAAAAAAATTTGCAATTTGGCGGTTTTTAGGAACACTCAACAGTAGCGCCGCCTACTTAGAGCTTTTAGTTTTTAACCCCATTGGTAGGGTACATTTCAATGGGGCCTCCATTGTAATTTCATCGAGATCTGATAAATATCTCGATAAACGTCTCAAACTTGCTACGAAAACTAACTAACTATAATATTATTGTTAATCCTAGCTAAGTTTTGTAATTATAATATCATAGTTTAACCTGACTAGGTTATATAATTATAATATAATATTTTACTTTAACCTGGTTAAGTTATATAACTATAATATTAAAGTGTAACCTCGCTAAGTAATAAAACTATAATATTATAGTTAAACCTGGTAGTTAAGTTAAGTTATTGAGTAAGTTAAGTTAATGAAACAAAAACAGTCAGTATCGTAAATAAAACTGAGTTAAATGTCACAACTTGATCCAGGGTGCTCCGCGTGCACGAGAACGTAATGGCGGTAATGATGAACACGCTCGGTCGTCGTGCGCAGGCGCAGTCAGACGCACAGCCGTCCTCACCGCAGCAACCTACCGAGGATAATAAGGAAAAGGTATGTATTACATTTTTTTTGTAAAGTGTCTAAATTAAATAAATATATATATATATATATATATATATATATATATTAATAGCTGATACCCACGACTTCGTTCACGTACACTAAGAATTTTATCTTTATATTTTATACTGTAAAGCTTTGTCAATCGATAATTGTGTGATGTGAGTTATTTAAGTTACGGGTAAAAATCATGATTTTATTTTCACAAAATAATTGTTTGTCACCTAATCACGTCTAAACGGATCTGATCTGACTGATATTTAACAAGGAGATACTTTATAGCATGAGGATGAACATAGGCTACTAAATTCTTGCCATTCTTGGTGTACGTGAACGAAGACGCGAGTATCAGCTAGTATTTTTATAAATTACTAGCTGACCCGGCAAACGTTGTTTTGCCATATTAATAATTTCCTAGTAATCATTACTAAAATGGCTATTAAAAAATAAGGGTTGATCGTAGAAGGGTGAAAATTGAGGATTGTATGTGTTTTTGTATGTTGTATCATAAAAAAATAGAAATTAAAAATTTTGTCTAAAAAATAAAATAAAAATTTAGGGGTGGACTACCCCTAACATTCAGGGGGATGAAAAATAGATGTTGGCCGATTCTCATAGATACCGGATAAGCACAAAAAATTGCATCAAAATCGGTCAAGCCGTTTCGGAGGAGTATGGCAACGAAAACTGTGACACGAGAATTTTATATATTAGATTATTTTATAGTATCCAAAATTTCGCAATCCAGCGGGATTGGAACCCGTGCCTTCTGGGTATAGCATAGATGACTCCCACCGGAATCTTTGATAGTATATTTGCATTGTATATTGTGATAGTTATATTTATAGATTTGGGAGTCTTACATAAAATAGAAACGTAGTGTAGGAAGCCCTCCAGCTAGGTGGAGCGATGATATACGCAAGCTGGCTGGCAGCGGTTGGAAACGAATGGCTGAAGATCGAGCTCAGTGGCGTGTCATGGGAGAGGCCTATGTCCAGCAGTGGACGGAAAATGGCTGATAATGATGATGATGACATAAAATAGCTAGCAGCGGTTGGAAACAGGGAGCTGAAGATCGAGCTCATTGGCGTATCATAGGAGAGCTCAATGTCCAGCAGTGGCCGAATACTGGCTGTTAATGATGATGATGATATAAAATAGTCATAGGTTTGTGCCTAAAAAGCACGCCAAACCTATATCATGTTAGATTTTGTCCTTAAAAGCTATTTTCAACCGACTTCCCAAAAAGAAGGAGGTTCTCAATTCGTCTGTATGTTTTTTGTGTGTGTATGTTACGCGATTAGATTACTCCGTCAATTGTGAACCGATTTGAATGATTATTTTTTTAATCGGTAGAGTTTGTTTCCGAGGTGGTCCCATTGTAATATTATCGAGATCTGATAAATATCTCCAGAGATATGACGATAAACGTCTCCAACTTGCTACTGAAACTGACTCGCGGGGCATGGAAGTCGGTTGTTTTAGTTTTTAAACTATCTTAATTATAGCTATGTTTGTTTCAATAAGAATATGTCCGTAACTTAAATAGGTGATGTATTAATTTTTTTTTATTCTCAGGACACGTCTCACGAGATGGTTGTCGCTTGCTGTCGTTTCCTGTGTTACTTCTGTCGTACGGGTCGACAGAACCAGAAGGCGATGTTCGACCACTTCGACTTCTTATTGGAAAACTCCAACATTCTTCTGTCGAGACCGTCACTGCGAGGTTCGACGCCTCTTGATGTAGCTTACTCCAGTCTCATGGAGAATACAGAACTGGCTTTGGCTTTGAGGTAAGCGTATCTTAAACTTAAAATTTATCATGCAGGTTTTTAATATCTTATAGGCTAGCGTTTGACCACTATCTCACTTGTTGATAAGTGATGATGCGGTTGAAGATGGTAAGCACGCTAGGTCTAGAATGGAAACTGGCTCCCAACGATATCTGTCAGAACACATTAGATGTTTCGTTCTAAAAATTAAACTAACCTTGGTTCTTAAAAAATGAAGATTGTGTGTTCTTTTGTGTACAGCTTAAAAATGTAGTTTCACTTTTTAATTTAATGATGTAGGATGATACTTGTACTATTCATTATTCTGTGTCTATACTACGTAACGAGAACTTCTTCCTTGAAATCGGTTAATACGTTAATTTCGAGGTTCTTTAAGTCTTGCTTAAACTTATCATCAAGTAGACCTTGTTATCCAGTCAGTAATATAAGATTTTGATTATAAAACATCGACTGTCTCGACCTAGGTTTCATGCATGTCCGATGCACTGGTGTTTACGCAGCGAAATCGCATCGATCACTGATATATTATACTATAATAGTCGGTATTTTATAATCATAATTCAAACTCACGGTTACTATAAATCTAAAATATAAATTAGTGACGACAAATATTATTATTTGTTTCAGAGAGCACTACCTAGAGAAGATAGCAGTATACCTGTCTCGGTGTGGTCTTCAAAGCAACTCTGAACTCGTGGAGAAAGGCTACCCTGACCTTGGCTGGGATCCAGTGGAGGGCGAGAGATATCTCGACTTCTTGCGTTTCTGTGTTTGGGTGAGTTCCTCTTAATACCTGCAGAAGACACCAAAGTCATCCATATAATAATCAACAAGAAAAACGGAATTCCATTTGCCCAACATGTTCATCCATAAAGCGAATAACAGTGAGGTAGTAGAGTTAACAGTTATGGCTCATTTAGCGTAGGATAGCGTCCTACGCTAACTTTAACTTTAAGTTTGTATCTTAAAGGCTAGTGTTTGACGACTATTTCACCTGGTGGTAAGCGATGATGTGGTCGAAGATGGTGATCATGCTAGGCCTAGAATATTCTGGTAAGTGGTTATTAACGTGACTAGACTAGTGGTACCAAAAGATACCTACCTACCTATGATTAGGAGTGAACTAGTTATAGATTGATGATTACGATTATAAATATGGACTAAGGTAGTAAGTAGTAGTTAGTATACCTCTTATATAACTCGTAGAGAAAGGTTGCAACTTTAGCTCTGTCATGCACTGGAGAACATATTTTAACTTCTTAGAGTACGGCCTAAGTGCCCGCTTAAGTCGAGCGTAGAACGGAGCGGGGCGTTTAGCGTTCGTTTCAAATACATGCTAGCGCGTAATGGAGTCGCGCACTTCGGTCGACCAGTAGTCAGGCCGAGCGAAACGTGCGAACACTACTACGCGTTAGTATGGTTTAAACTTTGAAACGAACGCTGTACGCCCGCCTCGCCCGACGCTCAACTAGAGCGGGCAGTCAGGTCGTATACTTACAGTTTGTCTTTTCGCAAAAGTTTTTTTTATATAGATTCACGTTGGGCTACGGATCCATTTGTGACAGTTGCGTTATCTCATAGTGCTAAATAGTTGTAGCAAAAAAAAGTTTTGGTGGATTACAAGAATTAGAAAATAGTACAAAAATTACATCATTACATACATTCTAAAGGTAGTTAGACCATTATTATATCGAGGTCCCGCCTGACTTGCTAACATTAAGTAGCTTACCACCATCTGCCTCTATGGAGTCAGAATATTCTAGGCCTAGCGTGTTCACCATCTTTGAGCACATCATTGCTAACTTCTAGGTGAGATGGTAGTCAAACGCTAGCCTATAAGATATCTAGGACTAGCATGCTACCATCTTCGACCGCATCCCTTATCAACATGTGAGATTGTGGTCAAACGCTAGCCTATGTGATATAAAAAAAGAATAGAATATACTTGGAAAAGTTAGTCCCAGGCTGATGGGATCGTTACCGAGGGTTCTTAATATCTCCTCTTCTACAGGTAAATGGTGAAAGCGTAGAAGAAAACGCCAACCTAGTGATCCGTCTCCTGATCCGACGTCCTGAATGTCTCGGGCCTGCTTTAAGAGGTGAAGGAGAGGGTCTACTGAAGGCCATCGTCGATGCCAACAAAATGAGCGAGAGGATCGCTGATAGGAGGAAATTGAGGGACTTAGAGCAGGATGGAGATATTAATGTAAGTGAGGTGGACTTAATCAGAGAGGATTTATAGCGTTCTTAAAGTCTTGGCAAATAAGATAATTCCTTTACTTTTAGCTCGCATAGCTGGATTTTTTTATAATTAAAATACTAACCCGTACTATTTATTTGATTAAATCTCTTACGAAGAGATACGGAAAGATAGAACAAAATATCATGTTATTGTTCTGAGCTTACTGGTGGTTGATTGCTAGTCTATGGAATGAGGTACGGCACCCGACAATTATGCCTCATGGACGAAATATAAAAGCGTAAATTATTACTGTGGTTAAATTTGGAAATCACCTTAGCTATGCCAGCAAAGTTAAAATCTTGTAGGTCTTGTGAATGGTTTTTAGTTCTTTGTAAGCAACCCCAAAATAAAAGTATTTTTTCAGTGCAACATGCTTTCATGATAAATGCTTGTCAATCGTTTTATCTTCTCTAACGACTGGCCAAATCAACTCAAATCAATGATTAAAAGAATGAAACCGTAAAATAAATGAAAAAAATGCCTAATTTTATTTTTGCTTTTACATAACGCTTGAGTTTTATTTAGTTGAGTCGTAAAAGTAACTGAAGCTTCGGTCACACATAGCGAATACTCGCTGCGAGTGAGAGCAACGATTCTTTTTCTGCCTGTCACACACATAGAGAGAGAGAGAGAAATATTACAAGAGAAATTCGCACTACTCGCAGCGAGTACCCTGTCAGCGAATATTCGCTGCGTGTGACCGAGGCCTTAGTCAAACAGCAATATCTAGGTTATGGAATTCTGGTAAGTAGTAGTTGATCAGAATTCCATAATTAAAATTCCAAATTATCACTAAATCACCATACCCTGATTTTGTCATAATTAGCCAGGCATCCAGAGCTTAAAGAAAATGAATGCACTGTCATCCTGATAGAAGTTTGTATTTTTTTGTTTTTTTTTGCTTCCACCACCTAACGCTTGTTTTTTTTTATCTCCAGGGGAAAAAAGAAACTGTGACGGTAGTCGCTGAGGGTCAACAAGTGAGACAAATATTGTCGTACAAGTCTTTGTAACTGTCATATCATTGTACATGATTAACTTTTGTGTTGTGACAAACTAAGGCCTTATTCGTAAAAGCATCTTAGCATTTTTTTAAAGCAAAACTTACTAAGACTCAAGTAGTAAAGTGCTAATTCGCGTTTATGAATAATAATGTATAAAGGTGATGTCGAATCTAGCTGTTTAATACGCGTAGCATTATTTGACTGAAATTCCATTTGGCAGACGGTCTGCAAGCTGTGCAGACGGTCCGCAAGCTGTAAAATCTTAACAAAAATGATGTGCCCGGAATTCAGCGTGCGTTTTCTCGCTAGATTTGTCATTACCCTTGTAATATCTTTCGCTCTATTCAATGGTGTTGGTTGTCCTAGGCTTTGTGAAGATCTTTGCATATTTTATTGCTTCCTATCTTTTTCTTATGAGTGTCTGACTTCTTATTATGAAATAGTCAAAGTTGACCACGTTCTCAGATGGTAATTGGCTTAATTTGGACGATGGATGTCCATAGTCATTGAGCAATCTGTGATTATTGACACTTTTTGACCGCTATCTGCTAGACAAAATAAGAGAATGTTGTTTAAAAAAACACATAAAGGACTAACGAGAAAGGAAAAAATCTGCCGTCAAAACATTTCGGTGTTCCGGCAGCGCAGCTCTTAACAGCCTAGTCCTAGCGTGCTTACCATCCTCGACCACATCATCGCTTACCACCAGGCGAGATATGGTCAAACATTAGCCTATCAGATATAAAAAAGTACAAAGGGTCGAGACGCGAGTGAACAGGTATCTTCTAGGTGAGCGAGGTCAGGTCATGGATCACATCGTCACTTAACATCAGGTGAGATAGTGGTCAAGCTCTAACCTATCCATCATAAGAAAAACCTTCCTGACAATTTGAAGTTGCTTAAGCCAGGAACCTCCCAGAAACATGAAGACTACATTCGTCAAGCAAATATGTAGTCTTTTCTTTCAAACTAGCTATAGAAATAAATAATAGTTTAAAAAAACTAAAAAAATACGCTTTTATAGAAAATCCAACTAAAAAATAGAAAATAAATTTTAATAAATTTGAATTAAAAATAGTGTAAGAAAAAATGATTTTATTGTAAAAAAAGCGTGGGGTGCTTTTCAGGATATTATCAAAATAACCCTTCTAGTCATATCTGTTCATAAAATATTTGGAACTATTGATACCATGCACCCCACGCTTTTTTTACAATAAAATCATTTTTTCTTACACTATTTTTAATTCAAATTTATTAAAATTTATTTTCTATTTTTTAGTTGGATTTTCTATAAAAGCGTATTTTTTTAGTTTTTTTAAACTATTATTTATTTTTTAGTCGAATTTTTTTAAAAATCCTGGTAAGGATAACGGGTCAAAATGTTTAAAATATTGAATTATCATCGGTCCTTAATAAGTATGCCAAATTTCGAGTTAATCCGACGTTTTGAAGGGGGTTAAAATCATGTTCAAAGATTCCGTTACATACTAACATACAAACATACATACGTCTGAAGCTAATAAAAGCGTATTAAAAATCTCAGCAATCCGATCTATGATTTTTCTTGATTATTTGATGGGAGTGCTTATAATCATAGTACATTAACTTTACTGTACTTTGGTACAATTCATAACTGGATCCTTTAGTAACAAAAAGTTGGAATGGAAGGATCATCATCCTTCCATTCCAAATTACTGATAGATGGAAGAAATTGCCGGCTGTCTTGTTTCCGAGTAGCTATAAATTGGCTGTCTTCGAGAGAGAGTGAACAGGTATCTTGTAGGCAAGCATGCTACACCCTCGATCGCATCGTCACTTTCCATCAGATGAGATTTTGGTCAAATGCTTGCCTATCAACAATAAACAAAAGAAAAGACAATATGGATTCGATTGCTTGATATATGATACAATAACTTGATGCAATATCTCACATCACGCTTAGATATTCATTTAACTTCTTTACGTAGTATAAATCAAAGTCGCCGTGTCTGTATGCTTCGATCTTCTTAACTACGCAACGAATTTTAATGCGCTTTTCATCAATAGATAGTAATTCAAGAGGCAGGTTTACACCCAGGATCCAACGCGAGCAAATCCGCGGGGCGCAGCTAGTTTTTATATAAAGACGTTAGTTATTGAAGGCCAGTTTCACCGGTTCCAGATAATCCTAATTATTATGAACTTATTTGACAGATTGTTGACAGTTTTTGTATGTCGTCATCTGTCAGAGAACTATCTGAAACTGACAGGAACCGGTGAAGCTGGCCCTAAATGTGATTTCGCTGCCAGTTAGATTGATTAGAATTAGAAAACCATCTGTGACCATCTCTGTATACATCTTGTGCAAATCGACGGATTTTTTCAAGTATTGTGCCTTCAATCAGATTTAAAATCAAGCCATGTAGATTAGAAGTCAATATTTTATCTAATTATCTAGTAAATCGATTAAACTAACTAGCTTAACGACCATCTTCCAAAAGGGGAGGATATTTTGTCTGTACTTACACGATTTCTCTGCCCATTGAGAACCTACTTTATAGATTTTTTTGCGAGTAGAGAGGGACACCTCTCTATTTTTGTTTTTAGTTTTTGAGTCCATTTCTATTTTTGTCAAAATATGATATGCGTCTCCAGAGATATGGAGATAAACACCTTAAACTTAAACTGGCTGCAAAAGACTACTTGTGCGGCATGAATTAAACTAAACTATTACCAGTTTTACTATCATAATAATATCCGTTGCTTGGGATACAAAGATTACTCTTTGTTTAACAATACAACTTTAAGATATACAACAAAAAAATTACCGTACAAAGGCGGTATTATCGCTAAAAAGAGATCTCTTCCGGGCAACCTTTGGATGGAATAGAATAAAATTAGACAAATAGACGACATTGTAATTAAATATGTAAAAAAAAGTGTTGGTTATTTGAAGTGAAACTGCTTTAGACGCACTTAAAATTTGACGGAAGTGACGTAGTGTCACGGTCCGAAGGCAGCGGAAGTAAAGTAGCGTCATGTTATATTTTATATTTATATAAACGCCCTCTATTGTAGAATAGCGTAACTACGAAGACGTATTCGCTGAAGTTCAACAGATGGAGTTGTGAGAATGAACATTGAAGTTTCACTTCAAACATGTAGTAGTAATCTACGCGCCCTCTTTTTTTATCACAACAATTACTATTAGGGATAGTTATTTTTATGTCTTCCCTCCTATCAAACAATTTACGAATACCATAACGATCCATGTTCTACCCTCCACCTCATTCATATATTTTGGTTACAGTTCAGCCACCCGCTCCCTGAGTCTGATGAAGACGAAGACTACATCGACACAGGGGCTGCTATCCTCAACTTCTACTGCACGCTGGTGGACCTGCTGGGGAGATGTGCTCCAGATGCTGGGGTCATAGCTCTTGTAAGTTATCTAAGCATTTTTAACCGACTTTAAATAAGGAAGAGGTTTTCAATTCGTCGGTATTTTTTTTGGGTTGCGTACCTTATAAGGAAAAAAGAAACCCTTATAGGATCACTTTGTTGTCTGGCTATCTGTATTTCTGTCTGTCTGTCCGTCTATCCGTTTATCCGTCTGTCAAGACCCTTTCTCTCCAACATGCTTAGAAGTAGATATCAACTTGAAACTAACACTTAATACTTGGGTGAAAGATACCACAGACCCACTGTGGTATCTTTCAGTTCTGAAAAATCAAACCTGTAAATCGACACGATCCAAAGATATGTCCGTTTATATCGCATATTTTCGCATATTTTGCGATTTCACAAGAATCAAAACCTATAGGGTACTTCCCGACCTTCCCGTTGACCTAGAATCATGAAATTTGGCAAGAAGCAAGGTCTTGACTTGAACCACACGCTGATATAGGAATAAATCTGAAAACTGTAAATATGTAGTTTAATACTAAAAAAAGGTAATTTAATATTACAAACTTATTATTTGCGGTGCAATTCTTTTTCTATGGATTGAACTGCAAAGTTAAGTTTGTCCTTTAACCTACTTTGAAAATTTGGTACGGAGGCCTAGGTGGGCGAGTCCAACTCAACTTGGCCGGTTTTATTTTATGTGTCTTCACCGATTACTCAAAGACGCCGGAACCGATTTATAACATTATTTTTTGTTCGAATGGGTGTACTTCCCTCCCAGATTTGTGCGTGTGTGTGAAAGAGAGAGAGTATTAATAGTAGAAGAGTGTGTGTGAGTAGCATTCGTTATCCACCCTCCGGCTTAATAGAGCCCTTAAATTAATACTACGTTATGCCAGCCCCAACTGAGCTCGAGTTTCACATTGTGTACTCTTCCAGGGCAAGAACGAGTCCCTCCGAGCTCGCGCCATTCTCCGCTCCCTGGTACCTCTGGAGGACTTGCAGGGAGTGCTCAGTCTGAGGTTTACACTGAACAATCCTGCTGCCGGAGAAGAAAGGCCTAAATCTGGTAAGTTGTGTTTATCTTCACCTATTTAAAATGTATGATGTTTTATTATAGAAACTCATGTTCATTAGGGTTCCGTAGCCAAATGGCAAAAAACGGAACTCTTATAAATTTGTCGTGTCTGTCTGTCTGTCTGTCTGTCCGTCCGTTTGTCACAGCCATTTTATTCCGAAACTATTAAGACTACAGAATGGAAACTTAGTAGGTAGATGTATTCTGTAAACCGCTTTCCGATTTTTATACAAAAATGAAAAATATAAAAGTTAAAGGGGGGGGCGGGGCATCCCATACATTGAACTGAAACAATTTTTTTTTCTTTATACCTGTACATGTAGAATGTCTATAGATAGGTCTTTAAAAATGACATTGACGTTCCTAGAATCATTTTTCTCAAAGTCAATCATTTGAAAGATAGGCGCGTGTAGAGTGGTAAAATGTGTCGCAATCCCGCAATCGAGAGTTTTTTTAATATCATATAGGCTAGCGTTTGACCAATATATCACCTATTATGTTTCTTTGAAGTGTCACACACTTTATATTTTTGTAAATTGTTAAACACAATCCAAAATTTCATCGTACCGACGGGACTCGAACCCGCACCCCCCGGATTACACGTCCAGGTGCTCTGCCAATTAAGCCACGGTTCGATCCAACTATACGACGAAATTAGTGGACTATACCATCTGGTGTTTCTTAATGATGTTTTTCCTTCACTGGAGGGCCACTGTTGGTAAGTGATGATGCGGTCGAAGATGGTAGCACGCTAGGCCTAGAATGGGCTCTCAAGAATAGCTGCCGGAACACATTAGATGTTTGGCGACAGTCTAACTTGAGGGTGGTAACTGGCCAGGCGGACATTAGATAGTGTGCTACCACCATGCGGGGGTCTGGTGTTTCTTAATGTTTTTCCTTCACTGGAGGGCCACTGTGAAAAGCACACATACATTTATCGAGAGAAAAATCCGTTGGAGCACGGCGCGGATTAAACTCGGTACCTCTGGCGTCAATAACAACCATTCTCCCAAAACACCACTGGGCCCTCAAATCAAATTTAATCCTGATGATGCCTCCGAATGAGGCTTTAACAATCGCTATGTCGACATCGCGTAAATCACGTTAAATTACCGTTTAAACTCCATAAATTATAAGATTGTTCGGGACACGAGGCAAAGCAAGGTGAAGTCAGTACAGAGTGGTAGCCCATTTCAGTTCAAAGGGATGTTGGTCGTCTGGTAGCAAAATGTGTTGGTTTCATAATAATGTTTTTACGTCTGACAAATAAGCATTTGACCTCTATGTCATATGTTACATTAATAATCATTTTTTTTTATTGATTGATATTAAATTTTTGCAAATAGTTGTGTAATTGTTACTTTTGTAAATGTTTAGAGGATAGAAAAAAGCGTCAAAGATAAGTATCAACTGCGTGACATTGATTTGTCAGAAGTATAAGCTGTGTATAAAAAAATATTTGTAGCATTTTCTACGAAGCGTTTATACGATTCTCAACGGATAAGGAGGAGGTTCAGAATTCGTCATTTACTAACCGATTTGGAAAATTATTTTTTGTTTTTGTTTGTTAGAATATAGTATTCGTTTGGTTCCATTGTAATTTCATCGAGATCTGATGAGTATCTCCAAAGATATGGAGATAAACACCTGAAACTAGATACTGAAAAGGACTAACGTGGCATTTTAAATCGTTATGTAAACGATCTTAAATTATGTTTAACCGACTTAAAAAAAAGGAGGAGGAGGAGTAGAAACCTTTTTTAACCGTCTTCAAAAAAAGGAGGAGGTTTCTCAATTCGACCGTATTTTTTTTTTTATTATTATTATTTTATTTTTTTTATGTTTGTTCGCGGATAACTTTGTCGTTTATGAACCGATTTTGATTATTCTTTTTTTGTTCGAAAGGAGAGATCCCAAGTGTGGTACCATGGTAATTTTATTGAGGTTTGATAAGTATCTCCAGAGATATTGAGATAAACATCTCAAAATTGGTACTGAAAATGAATAGCGCGGCATTGAAGTCGGTTCTTTTTAAACGATATTATTGTATATAATATATATTTTATGTGTGTTCGCAGATAACTTCGTCGTGTATGTACCGATTTTGATTATAATATTTTTGTCGGAAAGGAGATATCCCAAGGGTAGTACCATGATAATTTCATCTAGATCTTGTAAGTATCTCTAGAGATATGACGACAAAAGTCTCAAACTTGCAACTGAAACTGATTCACGCGGCATGAAAGTCGGTTGTTTCAGTTTTTAAACTATCTTATGTTTTTGCAATAGTACTTATCTATGTTATTCTCTTATTCTCTGACAGACATGCCCTCTGGCCTGATCCCCGGTCACAAGCAAAGCGTGGGTCTCTTCTTGGAGAGAGTCTACGGTATTGAAACTCAGGAGCTGTTCTATAGACTACTGGAAGAGGCATTCTTGCCTGATTTGAGAGCTGCCACAATGCTGGATAGGGTAAGTTATTGTGACAAATATTTGCATAGAAATACAGTTATTTTAATACGTACCTACTACGTTTTATTTTTCCGCCACATTTTGTGTAATCGGAACCCTACGTGTGCGAGCCCGAGTCTTGCACTTGGCTAGTTTATTCACTATGTTCGCGCTGTAATCAACCGTGTCCTTGGAGTTACATTTTTTAACAGTTTTATTGATTACTCATAAAAATTTATAAACATGGTACTTAAATATGCTGTTCAAATATCTTTTGTGGACGTAACCATATTTTTTTTAAATATTTTTGTTCAAAAAATGCATTTACGAAGCCTGTATACATTGTTCGAAAGTTAAAAATTATGCACCACACAACAGAGCGTGCGGTAAGTAGGTTTTACCGCACGCTCTGTTGTGTGGCACCGTGCGTATCCTTTTATATGTTTTTTTTTAAATATTTATTATTATTTTTTTATAATTTCCTTATAACTTACTACACTAGTATCATAAATAACTATTATGATACACGTTATAAGATTCATTTACCAACAAAACTCCTTAAAGTACCTATAGGTATACGACGTCCTTATGTTTTTATCCTCTAAAAATGTACGCATGTGTGAATTATTTCATAAACCAGAGATAGTTTGTTTGTCTACTGATAGGTCATGTCAAAGTTTACTACAGTTTAAGTCACTGTAGTGGTATTATAATTATTTCTGCTTTAGACAGTTCTCTCAGAATGTGGACATTTTGTACTGGTGAGTTAAACATGTTAAAATGCAACTCATTGATATGAAGATCGCAGTAAAGTTGGCTACAAATGCAAGCTTAAGCTTAAAATTCATAGACAATTTAGAGCATAGAGCTAATCATGCATACATAAATTATAAAAATTAAAAAGAAAATTAGCAATATAACATGCTGAAAAACTCATTGCAATTTAATACATATACATAAACACATAATTAAGATATTTTAAAAACTAAAAAACCGACCTGCACGCCTCAGTTCCAGTAGGGAATTTGAGACGTGTATCGTCATATCTCTGAAGATTCTTATCAAATGTTGATAAAATTTAAATAAGACATCTTTGAAGATGAATCCTATCTATAAAATAATAATAATTCAAATCGGTTAAGTAATTGGCGAACAAACATACAAAAAAGAAAAAGAGAACCTCCTCCTTTTTGGAAGTTGGTTGAAACCAACCACATTAATCAAACACCATTCAAGCCAATGGGATATAAGGGAGCACAATTTCACCTTAGTGCTCCCAGCCAACCTCACCTGCCCGCGGTGCATCCTGCCGATCAGCTGACGAGGCTCTGGCGACCGACCAATGGCGGTATAACCATTCCAAGCGGCGTAACTAAATACCACAGACCGGTGACGGGCAGCAGCGTCACCGGTGCGAGAAGCTACGTCCTGCGATCACCCAACCCGACTGCCCAGCGCGTGGTGATTATTTGGGCAAAACCTTCATGGCAGACACAACTACACAACGGCCCCCAGTTCCCGGTCGCCCTGCTATTCCTGGCCAAGGCGGCGGTCATGGTAACGGCGGGGCAGGGGGTGCTAAGAATCCCCGGGCTACGGTAGGCCGCCAACACCGACTGACACTGGCAACGTACAACGGACGCACGCTACGGCTTGATGAACATCTGGCACAACTCGAAGAGGAGCTGAAGAACATAAGATGGCACATTCTAGGGTTATGTGAAATCCGAAGAGAGGGGGAGGATACCGTGACCCTGGAATCCGGTCATCTTATGTACTTCAGAGAGGGAGACCAACCATCCCAAGGCGGTGTCGGGTTTTTGGTCCACAAGGTCCTCTCTGACAACGTTCTAGAAATCTCCAGTGTGTCGACAAGGGTAGCGTATCTTGTGATCAAACTCACCGAGAGGTATAACCTTAAAGTTATCCAAGTATACGCACCGACTTCGGCACACTCGGATGATGAAGTGGAGGAAATGTACGAGGACATTTCCAAGGCCTTGCACACCACCCAAAAGGCTCACTTCAACTTTGTCATGGGGGATCTCAACGCTAAAGTGGGAGTACAATCAAGCAGCGAATCGGTAGTAGGTCCATACGGAATTGGAAGCAGGAATCATAGGGGGCAAATGCTCGTCAACTTCCTGGAAAAAGAGGGGCTTTTTCTGATGAATTCTTTTTTTCAGAAAGATCCCCGGCGGAAGTGGACGTGGCAAAGCCCCGACTCTATGACCAATAACGAGATCGACTTCATTATGACGGACAAGAAGCGTATATTTAGAGATGTCTCAGTGATCACTAGGTTTAAAACCGGCAGTGATCACCGACTAGTCCGAGGCACTCTAGATATCGACTGCAAGCTTGAACGCGTCCGTCTAATGAAGTCCACGCTCCGACCTAACATGCTCCAGTCCGTAGTTGGGTCTGAAACATTGCAGCTGAAACTGGAGAACCGATTCGCTGCCCTGGAAACCACAGTCGACGTTGATATTGACCAAGATCTCGACCAAGTGGTGGAAATCCTCAGGGAAGAGGGAACGAAATTCTGTGAGACGCGAGGTGCCGTTAGGAAGTCTAAGCTTTCAGGAGAATCTCTGCAGCTAATGCAGAAGCGGCGTGAAACTCCTGCAGTCACTTCGTCAGAACAGCGGTCTTTGAACAAAAAGATCACGAAGCTCGTAAGACGTGACCTCCGGAATTCCAACACAAGCTCTATTAAAGATGCGATCGAGCGAAACCGGGGGTCAAAAGTCTTTGTTCAAGAGCTGGGCCGAAGCCATCTGACGAAGTTGACCACATCTAACGGGAGTGTCGTCGCTTCTAAGCCGGAGATTCTCAGGGAAAATAAAGACTTCTACGGCCACTTATACACCTCACAAGCGTCCCGTCTCCAACCCCATATTGAAGATCCTAGAGCCACTCTAACCCGCCACCATACCGAAGATTTGCCAGATATCAGCCTAGACGAAATTGTATTGGCTCTCAGACAGCTTAAAAACGGAAAAGCCCCCGGAGAGGATGGAATCACAACGGAGCTCTTAAAAGCTAGTTGAACTCCTACGCTACAACAGCTTCAGCGTATTTTCAATTCTGTCCTCTTTTCGGGGAGAACTCCGAAGACGTGGAGCAAGAGTGTAGTCATTATGTTCTTCAAAAAAGGAGACAAAACCCTATTAAAGAACTATCGACCTATTTCACTCTTGAGTCACGTCTATAAGCTGTTTTCGAGAGTCATCACAAATCGTCTCGCGCGTAAACTCGACGAGTTCCAGCTCCCTGAACAGGCTGGGTTCCGAGGAGGATACGGCACCATAGACCACATACACACTGTGCGGCAGGTTATACAGAAGACAGAAGAGTATAACCAGCCCCTGTGTCTAGCATTTGTGGACTATGAGAAAGCCTTTGACTCTATTGAAACCTGGTCTGTTCTGGATTCCCTGCAACGGTGCCAAATTGATTGGCGATACGTGCAAGTGCTGAGAGGTTTGTATGAAGCCGCGACTATGTCCGTCCAAGTACAAAATCAGCAGACTGAACATATCCCTTTACATCGAGGTGTGAGACAAGGGGACGTTATTTCCCCCAAATTGTTCACAAACGCTCTAGAGGATATGTTCAAGACGCTGAACTGGAAAGGACGAGGCATAAACATCAACGGCGAAAACCTCTCACACCTGAGATTTGCGGACGATATCGTTATCATGGCTGAAACCGTACAGGACTTGGAATACATGCTGACCACCCTTGCTGATTCTTCTGCACGCATCGGTCTCCGGATGAACTTGGATAAGACCAAGATCATGTTCAACGAACATGTCATTCCGGAACCGATTGCCTTAAATGGAGTCCCTCTCGAGACTGTTCAAGAATATGTCTACAGCTGGGATGGGCAGCATATAGAAAACTACGTCGAGTCTTTTCATCGCCGATACCACAGAGCCTAAAGACAAAAGTATTTAATGAGTGCGTCCTACCTGTAATGACATACGGAGCCGAGACGTGGACACTGACGGTGCGACTGATCCACCAATTAAAAGTCGCTCAGCGAGCTATGGAAAGGGCTATGCTCGGAGTATCTCTGAAAGATCGAATTCGAAATGAAGTCATCCGACAGAGAACCAAGGTTATCGACATAGCTCAAAGGATTAGCAAGCTGAAGTGGCAGTGGACTGGTCACATCTGTCGTAGAACCGATAACCGTTGGGGTAGACGTGTTCTAGAGTGGAGACCACGACTCGGGAAACGAAGCGTAGGACGCCCTCCAGCTAGATGGAGCGATGATATACGCAAGCTGGCTGGCAGCGGTTGGAAACAAATAGCTGAAGATCGAGCTCAGTGGCGTGCCATAGGAGAGGCCTATGTCCAGCAGTGGACGAGTACAGGCTGTTAATGATGATGATGATGATTCAAGCCAAACTTGCCTACCATTAAATATAAAACATTCTATAGTCTCAACACGCTGAAGGCCACGAGACAGTTATAAACCAGCTGTCTCGCTCTCTTCAGTGTAGTACAGAAACGAGAATATTTTAGGTTTTGTGGTAGGTTCACAGGGGTTCAGGGATGTAAGGGAGCACAAATACGACCTCGGTGCTCCCAGCCAACCTCACCTGCCCGTGGTGCATCCTGCTGACCAACAGACGGGGCTCTGGCGACCGACAAATGGCAGTATAACCATTTCATATCTATGGCGTAGCTAAATTCTACAGGCCGGTGACGGGCAGCAGCGTCACCGGTGCGAGAAGCTACGTCCTGCGATCGCCAACACGCCTGCCCAGCGTGGCGATTAGGGCATATCCCTCCCAAGGGATGCAAAAAAATGTCCACGGCGGCGGTCACGGTAACGGCAGGGCAGGGGGTGCTAAGAATCTCCGGGCTACGGTAGGCCGCCAGAAAAAAACTGACCCTCGCAACCTATAATGGACGCACGATTCGGCTGGATGATCATCTGGCGCAGCTGGAGGAGGAGCTGAAACACATAAGATGGCACATACTGGGGCTATGTGAAGTCCGAAGACAGGGAGAGGACACCATAACCTTAGAATCGGGCCATCTTATGTACTACAGAGAAGGAGATCAGCCATCCCAAGGCGGCGTCGAGTTTCTGGTCAACAAGGTTCTCAGTGACAACGTTGTAGAAATCTCCAGTGTGTCGACCAGGGTAGCGTACCTCATAATTAAGTTAACCAAGAGGTACAGCCTCAAGGTTATCCAGGTCTACGCACCGACCTCGACACACTTGGATGATGAGGTGGAGAGCATGTATGAAGATATCTCCAGAGCTTTACACACCACCTCCAAGGCTCACTACAACGTTGTCATGGGAGACTTTAACGCCAAAGTGGGAGTACAAACTTGCGGCGAATCGTCTATAGGACCACACGGATTTGGGAGTAGGAATCACAGGGGACAAATGCTCGTCAATTTCCTCGAGAGAGAGGGGCTTTTTTTGATGAACTCGTTCTTCAAGAAACAGCCCCAAAGGAAATGGACGTGGCAAAGCCCCGACTTTGTGACTAAAAACGAGATCGACTTCATCATTACGGACAAACGGCGCATATTCAGAGACGTCTCAGTGATCACTAGGTTTAATACTGGAAGTGATCACCGACTGGTACGAGGCACTCTGGATCGACTTTAAAGCCGAGAGATTCCGATTGATGAAGTCTACGCTCCGTCCGAACCTACTCCAAACCGTTGTTGGGTCCGAAACATTCCAATTAAAATTGGAAAATCGATTCGCTGCCTTGGAAACCACAGATGACGTAGACCAGAAACTCGAAGAAGTGGTGGAAATCCTCAGGGATGAAGGGCCGAAGTTTTGCGAGAGCAAGCGTACGGGCAAAAAGTCCAAACTCTCGGCAGAATCACTTCGGCTAATGGAAGAGAGACGAACAGACCCTTTGTCAGCTTTGTCAACTAACCTGGTGCGCAACAAATCCATAAAGAAGCTGGTACGACGCGACCTCCGATCCTCTAACACGCTCTTGATTAAAGAATCAATTGAGCAGAATCGGGGGTCGAAAGTGTTCGTCCAGCCTCTGGGTAGAAGCCATCTCACAAAGCTGACAACGTCAACGGGGAACGTCGTCGCATCCAAGCCGGAGATTCTGTCGGAAGTTGAAGACTTCTACGGCAAGCTCTGCGCATCGCATGCTTCAAGGCCCGAACCCGATACTGAGGATTCTAGAGCCACCTTAACCCGCCACTTCACAGAAGATCTGCCCGAAATTAGCCGAGACGAAATCGTGATGGCCCTTAAACAACTCAAAAATGGAAAAGCCCCAGGAGAAGACGGAATCACAACGGAGCTTTTAAAAGCCGGAGGAGCTCCAGCAGTTCAACAGCTTCAGCAGCTATTTAATTCCGTTCTTTTTACTGGCAGAACTCCACAGGCATCGAACAGAAGAATGGTGGTTTTGTTTTTCAAAAAAGGAGACAAACCCCTATTGAAAAACTATCGCCCGATTTCGCTTCTGAGCCATGTCTACAAGCTGTTTTCAAGGGTCATCACGAACCGTCTTGCGCGAAGACTCGACGAGTTTCAACCTCCGGAACAGGCCGGGTTTCGAAGTGGTTACGGCACCATAGACCACATCCACACGGTGCGCCAGATTGTACAGAAGACCTTGTGCTTAGCATTTGTGGACTATGAGAAGGCCTTTGACTCAATCGAAACCTGGCCTGTTCTCGAGTCCTTGCAGCGTTGCCAAGTCGACTGGCGATATATCGAAGTGATGAGATGTCTATATAATGCCGCAACGATGACTGTACAAGTACAGAACCAGCGAACTAAACATGTCCACCTGCGTCGAGGAGTGAGACAGGGGGACGTCATATCCCCGAAACTGTTCACTAACGCCTTGGAGGATATGTTTAAGACGCTGGACTGGAAAGATCGTGGCATTAACATCAACGGGAGGTACATCTCTCACTTACGATTCGCAGATGACATCGTCATTATGGCAGAGACGCTGCAGGACCTACAAAGGATGTTGAATGGCCTAGCTGATTCTTCTCGTAGCATCGGTCTCCGGATGAATTTGGACAAAACCAAAGTCATGTACAACGAGCACGTTGTTCCGGAACCGATTGCCGTAGATGGAATCCCACTCGAAGTTGTCACTAAGTATGTTTACCTAGGGCAAACGCTCCAACTAGGCAAACATAACTTCGAGAAGGAAATCCAGAGAAGAATTCAGCTGGTCTGGGCAGCATTCGGAAAACTCCGTCGAGTCTTCTCGTCGCCTATACCACAGTGTCTAAAGACAAAAGTCTTTAGCCAGTGCGTCCTACCTGTGATGACATACGGAGCCGAGACGTGGACACTCACAGTCCGACTGGTCCACCAGTTTAAAGTCGCTCAGCGAGCTATGGAGAGAGCTATGCTCGGTATTTCTCTGCGGGATCGAATCCGGAACGAAGTTATTCGCCAGAGAACTAAAGTTATCGACATAGCTCAACGGATTAGCAAGCTGAAGTGGCAGTGGGCTGGTCATATCTGCCGCAGGACTGATAACCGTTGGGGCAGACTTGTCCTAGAGTGGAGACCGCGAATCGGCAAACGTAGCGTAGGACGTCCTGTGACCAGGTGGAGCGACGACATACGCAAAGCGGTGGGCAGTGACTGGAAGAGAAGAGCCGAAGATCGGGCTCAGTGGCGCATCTTGGGAGAGGCCTATGTCCAGCAGTGGACTGATACAGGCTGATGATGATGATGATGATGATGGTAGGTTCACATTAGAAATCACATTAGTGGTACATCGCGGCTTCGCACTACAAAGTACCTTTGCGATAGAGACAATAGAGTAAAGAGTTAAAATGTATAGAATACTCTAAAGTGCAGCTTCGTCAACCTGTCTCTCGAAATTGGCTGCTTGCATCCCATATATGCATTCAACACATAAAACATTATTTTGCACAAAAACATACAGGTACACAAAACCATATATATTATCTACACAAAACACAAAAGCATTTATGTACGCGCTCCGCTTAGATAATGTAGAAAAGAAGTGACGAGTTTTGCCGGGAACGTGAAAAAGTGTGTGTCCTCTCATCGTATTTTTTCCTAAAACTTGTGTTCTTCCGCAAGTGAATGTGAAGTAAATGTGGATTACTATCCGCTAAGTGTCGGTGAAAGTGTGCAACTATAGGGAAACAACACAATGTTGAAAATCACGCAATTTTACGTTCACACCAAAATTCCACTGAAAGCCTTCATTATCGTCCACATCTTTAATGACTTGGACTAGACTGACTTAAATTTTACTTGAATGTAACTTTGACTCAACTTTACAACTTGAATCTACGAAAACAAGAAATATTTTAATACTTTGACACTGGCTAAATACTTTTATCGTGTGGAGTCTAAAACAAATAAATTGTCTACTTTCAGAACGACGGCTGTGAATCGGACATGGCGCTGTCAATGAACCGTTATATCGGCAACTCCATCCTGCCGCTGCTGATCAAACATGCCAACTTCTACAACGAGGCTGAAAACTACGCCTCTTTGTTGGACGCTACTCTACATACTGTCTATAGGTTATTTTTCTTTTTGATTACTGAATCCTACCCACAGATCTGCTACATATTAAACTCGATCGCGTACTCCGGCATGAGAGCGACCTTGAACGGAGTTTGTCTCTTTCTTTTGTATGGACAACTTATATATATATATACCATACGTATACCATATATATAGTTTATATATAGTATAGAACATATATAGGACTATCAGGTTGTTAGATAAGGACACACTCCCACCCTGGTGTCTCTCAATTGGGCCGTTTTGTTCTACAAAGCAATTACAACCTTATCGTTAAAGCATACGGATTAAATTAAATTTGTCAAAACATCTGCAGTGCACCATCCTTTTTATTACGTCTATGATCCTACCTAACAACTTTTTTTCCGGGATAGTCAATCATCATCTTTCTACCCTTATCCCACTTAAGTGGGGTCTGTGCAACATGTAATTCTCTTCCATTGGGGTCAATCCTCAGTCATTTCCGCATTCACTCCTTTTACATCCATATCTTCTATCACACAGTCCATCCACACTTTCTTCGGTCTTCCTCTTCCTCTATAGCTGTCCACTTTCGTGTCCATTACCTTTCTAGTCACGTGGGCTTCACTTCTTCTCATAAATGTCCATACCAGGCTAGCCTATTGCTTCTTAACTTTTCTATCACTGGATCCACTTTCAGGCTTCCCATTACATACTCATTCCGAAATTAATTTGTTTTGTGTCCACACTTTTTAACTTTTTTATATCTTATAGGCTAGCGATAGACCACTATCTCACCTGTTGGTAAGTGATGATGCGGTCGAAGATGGTAAGCACGCTAGGCCTAGAATGGGAACTGGCTCTCAAGGATAGCTGCCGGAACACATTAGATGTTTGGCGACAGATTTTCTACTTGAGGGTGGTAGCTGGCCAGGCGGACACTAGATAGTGTCCTACCACCATGCGGGGGTTGTTGGTTTCTGAACGATGTTTTTTCTTCACCACTGTGAAAAGCGCACATCAAATTTTCGATAGAAAAATTAATTGGTGCACGGAATAGACAAGCGTTTGACTATTATCTCACCTGATGTTAAGTGACGAATGCTCTAAGATGTAGCACGCTTGCCTAAAAGATACCTACTCGTGACTTAGTCCTATCAGATATAAAAAAAACCTAATTCCTTAATTCTCCAGGTTATCGAAGAACCGTATGCTAACAAAGGGCCAGCGTGAAGCGGTATCAGATTTCCTAGTGGCGCTAACATCGGCGATGCAACCTTCTATGCTGCTGAAATTGCTGAGAAAACTTACCGTGGACGTGTCGAAACTGTCCGAGTATACTACAGTAGCTCTCCGGGTAAGTACCCAGTCCGGGTAAGTACATCATTGAAACATCATTGAGAGCCAATTACCATACTAAGAAACAAGAAAATATGCAATAAAAAAATTAACTTGCATTTAAAAGTATTCTATTTGTTAATCCAGATTAAGAAAATAACTTTTCAACACACTTGCTCATAAAGTGGCTCTAATTTCACTGCAATTAGGCACATATTGACACCTGTAATCAAACTGTGACTTTGTCATTGCTATTATCAACACCAATATTATAAATGCGAAAGTCAGTTTGTTTATTTGTTTGTTTGTTTGTTTGTTTGGGACTTCTTCACGGTCAAACGGCTTGACCGATTTGGCTGAAATTTTGTACAAAGATAGTACATAGGGCAGAATAGGATATAGGATACTTTTCTTTTGGCTATCGAGTCAGGGGGTCCAGATATTTTTAATTGAATTTTGTAAATATAAGACTTCTTCTCGAATAAACGGCTTGACCGATTTGCCTGAAATTTTGTATGAATACATGTCATAAGGCAGAATAGGATATAAGATACTTTTTTTCTGGCTGTCGAGTCAGGGGGTCCAGATACTTTTAATTCAATTTCGTAACTAAAGGACCTCTTTTCGAATAAACGGCTTGACCGATTTGCCTGAAATGTTGTATAGAGTCAGTTCATAAGGCAGAATAGAATATAGAATACTTTTTTTCTGGCTATCGAGTCAGGGGGTCCAAATATTTTTAATTGAATTTCGTAAATATAAGATCTCTTCTCGAATGAACGGCTTGACCGAGTTGCCTAAAATGTTGTATAAAGACAGTTTATATGGTAGAATAGGATACAGAATACTTTTTTTCTGGCTATCGAGTCAGGGGGTCCAGATATTTTTAATTGAATTTCGTAAATATAAGATCTCTTCTCAAATAAACGGCTTAAACGATTTGCCTGACATGTTGTACAAAGACAATTCATAGGGTAGAATAGGATATAGAATTTTTTTTTTGGCTATCGTGTCAGGGGGTCCAAATATTTTTAATAGAATTTAGTAAATATAAGACCTCTTCTCGAATAAACGGCTTGACCGATTTGCTTGAAATGTTGTACAAAGACAGTTCATAGAGTAGAATAGGATATAAGATACTTTTTATTTGGCTATCGAGTCAGGGGGTCCAGATATTTTTAATTGAATTTTGTTAATATAATACTTCTTCTCGAATAAACGGCTTGACCGATTTGCTTGAAATGTTGTATAAAGACAGATCTTAAGGCAGAATAAAATAAGGAATACTTTTTTTTGGCTATCGAGTCAGGGGGTCCAGATATTTTTAATTGAATTTTGTTAATATAAGACTTCTTTTCGAATAAACGGCTTGACGTATTTGCGTGAAATTTTGTATGAATACATGTCATAGGGCAGAATAGGATATAGGATTCTTTTTTTCTGGCTGTCGAGTCAGGAAGTCCAGGTATTTTTAATTGAATTATGTGAATATAAGACCTCTTCTCGAATAAACGGTTTGACCGATTTGCCTGAAATGTTGTATTAAGACAGTTCATAGAGCAGAATAGGATATCGGATACTGTTTTTTTGGCTATCGAGTCTGAGTGTTTAGATTTTTTAAATTGAATTTTGTGAATGTGTGGCCTCTTATCAGCTCAACAGCTTGACCGATTCAGCTGAAATTTTATACATATTACAGTTCATTTTGCATAGAATCACATGGGATACTTTTTTTCTGGCAGCCGAGTTCAGGTATCCAGAATTTTTAAAGTGAACTTTGTAAATGTGTGGCCTACTCTCGGTCAAACGGGTTAACCATTTAAGCTGAAATTTTGTGCACAGACAGTCAAAAAGACAGAAGGACAACGAATACTTTTTATTGGGTGGAAATTTAGGTTCTCTATATTTTTATTATGGAATTTTGTTAATGTGTGGCCTCTTTTCGGCCAAACGGCTTGACCGATTCTGATGAAATTTTGTACAAAGACATTTAATAGGGCATAAAAGGGCAAAGAATACTTTTTTTCAGCAGAAAAGTGCGGGTGCCTATATTTTTTGTTAACTTTACATAGAGTTTGCATAATCATAAAAGTTTGACCTTAGGTTCATCTATAATGACTCAACTTAATTAGTGCCTTAATTAGGTCATAAAACTGTCGGGGTCATTAAAAGTCATCAAAATTTACGCGATGGCTTTGCTTGCCCAACGTGTTTTATCTGCTTTGTGGGAAGTATTTCAAAAACATTGTGTCGTGTTTTACCAGCCACATTTAACCTTAGGGTCATCGGTGTTGACTTAGTAGGTTATAAAAACTGTCAGGGTCATAAAACGTAAAAATGTTCGCGCTCACATCGCTCGTGCAGTGATAGCGCTCGCTGCGCTCGCGCAATAATTTATTTGATCTACTTTGTAGGTAATATTTCAGCAACTTTTGTATTTTAATAGCCACATTAATCAAAACGAGCCATAAATTGGAACAGTACAACTATCAATAATCATAATGATTTTTTACCTTTAAATTAGTGGATATCAAGTTTAACCTTAGGGTCATCGGTGTTAAATAAGCAGGTTATAAAAACTGTCAGGGTCATAAAATGACGTAAAGATTTTCGAGCTCGCTTCGCTCGCGCATTAATAGCGCTCGCTATGCTCGCGCAAAACTTTGTTTAATCAACTTTGTTGGTAAAATTTCAGCATTTTTTGTATTTTAATAGCCACATGCATCAAAACGAGTTTATAAATTGAAATAGTACAACCTTCAATAATCATAATGATTTTTACCTTAAAATAAGTGGATATCAAGTTTAACCTTAGGGTCATAAAAAGACGTAAAAATTTTTCACGCTCGCTTCGCTCACGCATTGATAGCGCTCGGCATGCTCGCGCAAATATTTCTTTTATCTACTTTGCAGGTAATATTTCAGCATTTTTGTATTTTAATAGCCACATGCATCAAATCGAAGCCATAAGTAGACACAGTACAACCTTGAATAATCATAATGATTATTAACCTTAAAATAAGTAGATATCAAGTTTAACCTTTGTGTCATCAGTGTTAACTGAGTAGGTCATAAAAACTGTCAGAGTCATAAAAGGTCGGAAAAAATGTTTGCGCTCGCCTCGCTCTCGCAGTGATAGCGCTCACTACGCTCGCCCAGTAAAAGCGCTCGCTCCGGTCACGCAAGCATTTGTAATATCTACTTTGTAGGATAACAATTCAATTTCGCTCAATTTCCTGTGCTCCAATCATTCCCTGGCGTTGACGTCATCTGAAACTTTAGAGTTAGACCATACCATGAGTTTATGCCAGCTCACTCGACAATCTTCTATGATTCTTCTTTCATTATACAGGCAATCCGTCTTTGGAATGACTTACCTGTTACAATTCGACACGCTCCCTCAATTTATACTTTTAAAGAAAAACTAAAAAAAAATCTACTTAACACAAACCGGTATTGATGATTATTAAGCTATCTCATGTATTTCTTAAAACTGTTATATATTTGTATGTGTATGTATGTTTATATATTATGCATATTTATTTATATTTGTTTTATTTGTATGTATGTAGATATATGTTATGAAATAAATATTTATGTTTATGACTTTGAAATAGATGTTTATTCATTTTATGATCTCAAAATTGTTAAATGTGCACCTTAGCCCTTTACATATTCGTACTGTCCTCTCCGTCCTAAGGTTCTCTGGAAGAGATCGCTTTGAGCGATAAGACCGCCCATTGTACTAATGTATAATGTATTTTAAGATGTTTATTATTTAATTTTGGTGTACAATAAAGAATTATCTTTCATTCATTCATTCATTCATACATTTCAGCAATTTTTGTATTTTAATGGCCACATTCATCAAAACGAGTCATTAATTGGAACAGTAGAACTTTCATTAATCATACTAATTTTTTACATTAAAATAAGTGGATATCAAGTTTAACCTTAGGGTCATCGGTGTTGAATTAGCAGGTCATAAAAACTGTCAGGGTCATAAAATGACGTAAGAATTTTCGCACTCGCTTCGCTCGCGCATTGAAAGCGCTCGCTATGCTCGCGCAAAACTTTGTTTGTAATATTTCAGCATTTTTTGTATGTTAATAGCCACATGCATCAAATCGAGTTTATAAATTGAAACAGACGCATCAAATCGAGTTTATGAATTGAACAAAAAACAACCTTCAATAATCATAATGATTTTGTACCTTAAAATAAGTGGATATCAAGTTTAACCTAAGTGTCATCGGTCTTGACTTAGGTAGGTCATAAAAACTGTCAGGGTCATAAAAGTCGTAAAAATTTTTCGCGCTCGCTACGCTCGCGCAGTAATAGCGCTCGCTCTGGTCGCGCAAGCATTTGTTATATCTTCTTTGTAGGAAACATTTCAGGAACTTTTGTATTTTAATAGCCACATTCATCAAAACGAGTTATATTTGGAACAGTTCAACCTTTAATAATCATAATAATTTTTTACCTTAAAATAAGTGGATATCAAGTTTAACCTTAGGGCCATCGGTTTTGTCTTAGTAGGTCATAAAAACTATCAGGGTCATAAAAAGACGTACAAAGTTTCGCGCTCGCTACGCTCGCGCAAACTTTTGTTTTATCTACTTTGTAGGTTCTTTGTTTCAGCATTTTTGTATTTTAATTGCCACATGCATCAAAACGAGTTTATAAATTGAAACAGTACAACCTTCAATAATCATAATATATATTAACCTTTAAATAGGTGGATATCAAGTTTAACCTTTGTGTCATCGGTGTTGACTTAGTAGGTCATAAAAACTGTCAGGGTCATAAAAAGTCGTAAAAAAATTTCGCGCTCGCTTCGCTCGCGCAGTGATAGGGCTTGCTACTCTCTCTCACAATAATAGCGCTCTCTCCGTTCGCGCAAGCATTTGTTATATCTACTTTGTAGGAAACATTTCAACAACTTTTGTATTTTAATAGCCACATCCATCAAAACGAGTCATAAATTAAAACAGTACAACCTTCAATAATCATAATGACCTTGGTTAGGTTTACCAAGTACCAAGTAATGATTACTGATTTTAACAATAGACGATATCGAGTTCGTCCTAAGAGTCATCTATATTGACTTGATTATTAGGTCATTAAACAGTCAGGGTTATAAAAAGTCTTAAAAAAATTTCACTCGCCCAATAATAGCGCTCGCTACGCTCGCGCAGCTATCCACCTTATTTTCTTTGTAAGAAATGTTTCAGGAACTGTTGTATTGAGTCAAACCTTTAAACAGCACAACTTCGTATATCTAACCAAAATAATTAATGACTTTAACAATAGAGGATATTGAGTTCGACTTTGAGGGTCATCTATGGTGACTTGGCCTAAGAGATCATCGATCTAGACCTCAATGGTCATAAAGACACAAATAACGCGGGCGAAGCCGCGGGTAACAGCTAGTTTACAAATAAGTTATAGATTTTTTGTAGTTTTTTGTTCTTAAAAAAGTTTCGATACAAAAAAGATCGTGTTCAATAATACAAATAATTTTATTAATTTATTTGTATTATTGAACACGATCTTAATTAATTGCATAAAATGAGCAAGCAATAGGTATATTTACCTATTGCTTGCTCATTTTATGCAACTTTGTATTTAAATAGATTATTTCAACTTGTATGTGTTTAATAAACAAAACATTCACTCAAATATAATTTTTGTTTTCTCTGTAATAACTATAAATTCCCCGTTTTGTACGTGGCTAAAACGCTATACGTGACAAACCAAAAAATAAAAGAAACCTAATTCTTTTATCTATGTCCGATCGCCATTGTGAGATGAGATGCGCGCGCATAGAAAAACTAATAATTTTTTCCCGCCATTGCGAAAAATGTTACACAACTCGTTTTCACGGATGAAATTACAGTAATTTAGTTTTTAGTTCACAAGTGTGTTGAAAATCGTCGTACGATACACGTCCAAATTTCATTCGAATTCGTTCTGCCGTTTTTGCGTAAAAGAGAAACAAATATCAATCCAACTCACCAACTTAATATAAAAGCATCTAGATGGCGCTGGAGTAGGTTGCACATATTTCCTTGTAAATATTGCCTAAATGTATGAGTTTCTGCATCGCGCAAACGATATTTTCCGCGATGATAGAATCAGATGCACATGCATCGTCACCTTAAGATATTTATAATATTAACTAGCTGACCCGACGAACTTCATACCGCGAATATAAATAAACTGTCCAAGTTCGAGTTGGACCCGCAGAGTTCCGATTGAACAATAATTGCCTGCAAAATACGATGTCGTATAGGAACCCCCTTAAATTTTTAATTTTATTAGGTTTTATTATTTGATCTTATAGCAGCCATTGCAATATACACAATGAGTAAATTTCAAGTCTTTATATATTAAGGTTTGTAAGATCGAGCATAAAAAGTCTCAACAACACGTTTCTTGTATGGGGACCCCCTTTATTATTTTATTTTATTTTTATCGGTTTTTATACAAAAATAGCATATGTATGGAAACGCCATAATGACAACCATCAAAATATGTCAATACAATGACAAACATTTCTGAACAAACCAACAATGACACCCTGGGACAACCATCAAAATTCAAAATATTAGAATTTAAATACCTACGCGATAATTCAAGTAATGTGGATTCATTATGTCTATGATTCAAAACCCTTAATTTAATACGTGCTTCAAATTTCAATTCGAGAGTGGAACAGAGAACTACCCTACCGTACCGAAGGGACGAACAGTTTATATGGGAAAAATGAAATTGTTGTTTTTACTATTTTACTCGCAATTTTTTTCAATTTTTCTTACCTTTTAAACCTTCCCTGGACTACGACAAACATTTCAAAATCAAAATCAGCTAAATCGGCCCAGCCGTTCTCGAGTTTTAGCGAGTCTAACGAACAGCAATTGATTTTTATATATACGAGTAAGACAATAATAATATTTGTAGAATATAATTTCGTCTGTAACACTCAAGATTGTTCTCCTACCCATTATTTACTTTATAGTTTGTGAAGTTTCTGAACTACCCCTTTTATATTCCCCTAGCTGCTAACCCTCCACTACGAGCGATGCGCCAAATACTACGGCAGCACGGGCGGCCAGGGCATCTACGGGGCGTCATCAGATGAAGAGAAACGTCTCACCATGATGCTGTTCTCTAACATCTTTGACTCTCTCAGCAAGATGGATTACGAACCTGAACTGTTTGGGAAGGCTCTGCCTTGTCTTATTGCTATTGGTAAGTATATTCACATCACACGATGCATACAATCTACAACCGATAGAAAACAGACAAACAAGCGATTTTGCGGCGATACTTAAGGTTCTGGAGTCATGAGCTTGGTCGCCATAGGCAATGCTATAAAAAAACACATTGTGCACTCATGCGTGAAAAATTAACCACTATATGACACTATAAACACTACACGAGAGAAACTATTTATCATAAAATTTTCAACCCACATCCAAAAAGGAGGAGGTTCTCAATTCGTCTATATGTTTTACTAGCAGCCCGCCCCGGCTTCGCACGGGTAGAACATATATGCCTACAAAATTTGCATCAGTTTGTTGCATCGATTATAAAATATTAACATATTTAACAATCATCGTCAAAATTCATCCAACTTACACAAAATCCCCATTCGTTAAGCCATTAATGTGTCCCGACTGTTAAAGTCTCTACATTCCATATAACAAAGTATAATTTATTTTATGAGTGTATCGACCGAGAAAGAATTTAAATGGTATAGTTTTTTGATATCCCTAAACAGAAGTCTAAACTACTAGACTTGTTTTTTTCTTTTCAGTTCGTTTTTTAACACTTCACTTTTTGCGCAGTCGGGTTTTTTTATTATTTTATTTAATGTTTTATTTCTGTATGTTGGTATACAATAAAGAGTTATTGTATTGTGTTGAATGTGATAAATAGTCAAATATAAACAAAAAGTCATTTTTTTTGAGTTTTGGTTTGTGTATATAAAAGTTGTGACAATTTTCAAGTACATATAAAATAAAAACCTTATAATATCATAGACAAATGTTTATTAAGCTGATTTTTGTAACAGGTTGTGCCCTGCCTCCTGACTACTCGCTTTCAAAGAACTACGACGATGAGTTCTACGGAAAGGAACCGACTACAGGTAAGTTTATATAAAACTTGCTGAAACCCGCAGCTCTGTTCACGTACACCAAGAATGTTATCTCTGCAATGCTCTTTCAATCAACATTTGTGTGATGCGAGTTATTTGTAAAAATTATGATTTGATTATCACAAAAAGTAGCCTATGTTCATCCTCATGCTATAAAGTATCTACTTGTTAAAAACAGTAAGGTCGAATCGTCCGTTTAGGCGTGATTATATATATATATATATATATTATATAGATATTATATATAGATAACAAACAGACAGAGTGACAGAGTTACAAACGTTTTTATAGTATTAGTCTGGATACCAAAAATTATATTTTCCTAAAATTTATAGCAAGGCAGTATTAGGTTTGATTGATCCATTTCAATCTATACAAGAAGCATTTTATATTAAGCAATTTATTTAAGCGTAAAGCTACTCCGCTTGAGCTTGGAAAAAAAATTTCGTATGTCTGGCAGTTCTCCTCTACAGCTCGCATTTCACAAACGATTCTCGTGAAATTTTGTAAACAGGTTCGAGAATTATATGGAATGATGTGTCAGTTTTTGTAAACTTTTCAAAATGGAGATGTGGGGTTGAAAAGTAAATAAAAATAAATAAATAAAAGTTTATTTGTATCCAAAAATGTTAAAAACAAAATTAAACACAGTATAAGTACATGCTCATGGGAAGCGTGCGGTGACGATGACGCGAGTTTCACGATATTTGTTCACCCAAAAAGTGTTCAACGCGCCTAAAAAAGATTTTACGTCAAAAACATATATCAGCCATTTCGAAAAATGTTCAAAAATGTCGCTTAACTGTTTTGTTACCTATGCTAAGGCGCAGCTTTTTTGTCCGAACAACTTTTAATCCTATAATTTCAATAATATAATTTAATGGGTCAGGGGTGTGCTTTTATTTATCTTTTCTTTTATCCCCATCATCAGCCTGAGTCAGTCCACGCTGGACGTAGGCCTCTCCCAAGATGCGCCACTGAGCCCGATCTTCGGCTCTTCTCTTCCAGTCACTGCCCACCGCTTTTCGTATGTCGTCGCTCCACCTGGTCACAGTACGTCCCACGCTACGTTTGCCGATTCGCGGTCTCCACTCTAGGGCAAGTCTACCCCAACGGTTATCAGTCCTGCGGGAGATATGACCAGCCCTCTGCCTCTTCAGCTTGCTAATCCGTTGAGCTATGTCTATCACTTTAGTTCTCTGGCGAATTACTTCGTTCCGGATTCTATCCCGCAGAGAAATACCGAGCATAGCTCTCTCCATAGCTCGCTGAGCGACTTGAAACTGGTGGACCAGTCGAACTGTGAGTGTCCACGTCTCGGCTCCGTATGTCATCACAGGTAGGACGCACTAGTTAAAGACTTTTGTCTTTAAACACTGCAGTATAGGCGACAAGAATACTCGACGGAGTTTTCCGAATGCTGCCCAGCCCAGCTGAATTCTTCTCTGGATTTCTTTCTCGGAGTTGTGTTTGCCTAGTGGGAGCGTCTGCCCTAGGTAAAAATACTTAGTGACAACTTCGAGTGGGATTCCATCTACGGTAATCGGTTCCGGAACAACGTGCTCGTTGTACATGACTTTGGTTTTATCCAAATTCATCCGGAGACCGATGCGACGAGAAGAATCAGCTAGGCCATACAACATCCTTTGTAGGTCCTGCAGCGTCTCTGCCATAATGACGATATCATCTTCGAATTGTAAGTGAGAGATGTACTTGTTGACGTTACCTTTGATGTTAATGCCACAATCTTTCCAGTCTAGCGTCTGAAACAAATCAATAAGTTAGTGAACAGTTTCGGGATATCACGTCCCCCTGTCTCACTCCTCGACGCAGGTGGACATGTTTAGTTCGCTGGTTCTGTACTTGTCAGTCATCGTTGCATTATACAGACATCTCATCACTTCGATATATCGCCAGTCGACTTGGCAACGCTGCAAGGACTCAAGAACAGACCAGGTTTCGATTGAGTCAAAGGCCTTCTCATAGTCCACAAATGCTAAGTACAGGGGCCGATTGTACTCTTCGGTCTTCTGTACAATCTGCCGCACCGTGTGGATGTGGTCTATGGTGCCGTAACCGCTTCGAAACCCAGCCTGTTCCAGAGGTTGAAACTCGTCGAGTCTTCGCGCAAGACGGTTCGTGATGACCCTTGAAAACAGCTTGTAGACATGGCTCAGAAGTGAAATCGGGCGGTAGTTTTTTAATAGGTTTTTCTCTCCTTTTTTGAAAAACAGAACCACCATGCTTCTGTTACATGCCTGTGAAGTTCTCCCAGTGAAAAGAACGGAATTAAAGAGCTGCTGAAGCTGTTGAACTGCTGGAGCTCCTCCGGCTTTTAAAAGCTCTGTTGTGATTCCGTCTTCTCCTGGGGCTTTTCCATTTTTGAGTTGTTTGAGGGTTATCACGATTTCGTCTCGGCTAATTTCGGGCAGATCTTCTGTGAAGAGGCGGGTTAAGGTGGCTCTAGAATCCTCAGTATCTGGTTCGGGCCTTGAAGCATGCGATGCGTAGAGCTTGCCGTAGAAGTCTTCAACTTCCGTCAGAATCGCCGGCTTGGATGCGACGACGTTTCCTGTTGACGTTGTCAGCTTTGTGAGGTGGCTTCTACCCAGAGGCTGGACGAACACTTTCGACCCCCGATTCTACTCAATTGATTCTTTAATCAACGTGTTAGAGGATCGGAGGTCGCGTCGTACCAGCTTCTTAATGCATTTGTTGCGCACCAAGTTAGTTGACAAAGCTGACAAAGGGTCTGTTCGTCTCTCTTCCATTAGCCGAAGTGTTTCTGCCGAAAGTTTGGACTTTTGGCCCGTACGCTTGCTCTCGCAAAACTTCGCCCTTCATCCCTGAGGAAGAAGTGGTGGAAACCACTTCTTCGAGTTTCTGGTCTACGTCATCTGTGGTTTCCAAGGCAGCGAATCGGCTTTAAAGTCGATATCCAGAGAGCCTCGTACAAGTCGGTGATCACTTCCAATATTAAACCTAGTGATCACTGAGACGTCTCTGAATATGCGCCGTTTGTCCGTAATGATGAAGTCAATCTCGTTTTTAGTCAGTGTCGGGGCTTTGCCACGTCCACTTCCTTTGGGGCTGTTTCTTGAAGAACGAGTTCATCAAAGCCTCTCTTTTTCGAGGTAATTGACTAGCATTTACCCCTGTTATTCCTACTCTCAAATCCGTGTGGTCCTATAGACGATTCGCCGCAAGTTTGTACTCCCACTTTGGCGTTAAATTCTCCCATAACAACGTTGTAGTGAGCCTTGGAGGTGGTATGTAAAGCTCTGGAGAGCTTCTACATGCTCTCCACCTCATCTCGTCTTGTATCCTATTCTTTTGCTATTAGATTTGCATCTTGCCCAATATGTTTCCAATGTAAGATTTATTCTTTGTTCCGCAGTATCGGACAACCCTCAGTACGATCCACAGCCGATCAACACATCGTCGGTCGCTCTCAACAACGACCTCAATACTATCGTACAGAAGTTCTCTGAGCACTACCACGATGCTTGGGCTTCGAGGTATGTATAGTAAGATGAGTTATTAAAACGACTTCAAAAAGGAGGAGGTTTCTCAATTCGACCATATATATATATATATATATATATATATATATATATATATATATATATACAGATATATATATATATACATATATATATATATATGTTAATGTTTATTCGCCGTTAACTTCGTCGTTTATGAATCGATTTTGATTTTTTTTTGTTAGAAAGAAGTTAAACCAAGTGTGGTGCCATGGTAATTTGATCGAGGTCTCATAAGTATATGGAGAGATATGGAGATAAACACCTCAAACTTGGTACTGAAAATTAATAGCGCGGCATTTGTAGTCAGTTCTTTTAGTTTTTTAAACGATCTTATAATATATGTGTATATGTGGGATGTGTAGTGATGATGCGATGGAAAATGGTGTAGTTCTTTTCTGAAAAGGAAAAAGATTTGTGAGACAAGGTGCTAGACAACTGACTTTAAACTAATCTACATTACATTTTTTTTATATATTGCGTTTTTTTTTTTGAGCAGTTTTAAATTGTGACAGAGGTGTAAGGGACTTTACAAACAGATCATGGACATAATTACAGCCAGACTTGAAATAATTTTCTGTGGATAACACAAAAAAAATCCGGTGTAGAAAACGAACAGTCGAATAAACCTACATTTAGGAAGGTAACCCTTTCGTAGTTGACAGTGATCCTGAATCTTATATATTATTGTATTTTATAGGAAAATCGAGAATGGCTGGGTGTACGGAGACTCATGGTCGGACAGTCAGAAGGCACATCCTCGGCTCAAGCCTTACAACATGCTCAATGATTACGTGAGTACAACCTATTTATTTAGTTTCATTATGGCTCCATACGATTAGTGTATTTAGCCAGTGTCATGTATTAAAATTCTTCAAGTGAAATATTTGCCTAAAACTCGCAAAAACTTTTTTGCGAGTTCAAGTCGTAATGATCGACTGCGCAAAACGGCCCTGATGAGACCGACCTTAAACGGAGTTTGTCCCTTTTTTTAACCGACTTCAAAAAAAGGAGGAGGTTTCTCAATTCGACCATATATATTTTTTTATTTTTTTTTATTTATTTTTTTATGTTTGTTCGCGGATAACTTCGTCGTTTATGAACCGATTTTGATTATTATTTTTTTGTTCGAAAGGAGATATCCCAAGTGTGGTACCATGGTAATTTTATCGAGGTCTGATAAGTATCTCCAGAGATATTGAGATAAACATCTCAAAATTGGTACTGAAAATGAATAGCGCGGCATTGAAGTCGGTTATTTTTTAGTTTTTAATCGATATTATGTATGGACGACATATATATATATATACTATACATATAGTATAGAACATATAAAGCACTAGCAGGTTGTTAGACAAGGACACACTCCCACCCGGATGCCTTTCGTTTGGGCCGTTTTGTTCTACAAGGCAATTATCACCTTATTGTTAGGGCTTACGGATTAAATTGAATTTGTGAAAACATCTGCAGTGCACCATCCATTTATATTACGTCTATAGGTGTAGCATATGATACATATTATAAGTTTTTAAGTTTTCATGGTCACTGACACTATTATTAGTATCCGGGATATTATTTACTATGTTATATGAGTTTCCGTTATTTCGGTGCTGTTACAAGCGCCATGTTTACGGACGAACTGTAGATTGCGGGTAAAGAGGGTATCACGAGCAAACGAAGCGATCTACCCGCTTCCGTACTCGTTTCGGTCGTTCGGCGCCCCTACCATTTGTTATCTATAACTCGTTCACGATACACAAAACTCACAGTATCTTCACGCTTCTTGTTTTGAACTAAATTTGTATGAGGCTTAAACAGATATTCAACAGTTATAATGATACATATTATTAGATTTGTTTGCACACTTATAATATTTTTACATTTGGTACAGGAAAAAGAGCGTTACAAAGAGCCAGTCCGTGAATCACTGAAAGCACTGCTGGCCATCGGGTGGTCGGTGGAACATTCCGAGGTGGACATCCCCAGCACCAACCGAAGCAGCATGAGGCGACAATCCAAGTCAGCAGGCGTAAGTAGTCTTGTGCATACGATTCGAAAGCCCCAAAGTACATCAATACAATACAATACAATACAAATACTCTTTATTGACACCAATTTAGAAAATACATACTGAATAGGACTTAACTAACTAATACTAGGTACAATGGGCGGTCTTATCGCTGAAAGCGATTTCTTCCAGACAACCTTTGGATGGACATAACATTATAGATAGAACAAGGACGGTGGTGTGTATTTTAAACATTTTACTTAGAATGATTATATTTATAGACTACATAAAAACGTTACATATAATAATATTATATACGAATACATATGCACATCATAAACTTACATATACATAATCAATATACTTATATACATACATAATATATTTGTTGCGAAATGATAGGAAAAGTTATCTGACAGAAGAGAGATAGAATTTGCGAACGTGTTCTTTGAAACTATCTATGGATTGTGCACGTCTTATAACAATAGGTAGTTCATTCCACAGGCGCACGGCTTGGACAGTGAATGATGAGTCATAAAAATTCGTACTATGAGCCGGGGTGTCGAGGAGCATGTTCTCTGATGACCTTAGGGAAAGGGAGTTAGAGGAAGAAAGAAAATGGAATCGAGCTTTTAGATAAGGAGTCGAGGGGTTGAACAAAATTCCATAGAGAAACGAAAGAATATGAGTTTACATGAGTTTACATCACTAATTATAAGACCATTATTTTCAAAATATCAGTATTATTTTTTTAACGTCTTATCTAACGTAGTATGGTCGAGTCATCCCCACTTTACACATAGGTTATTTATTTTTCAAGATGATTTCATACTAATTTGTCAACATGATTTATATTTTTCGCCAAATTTTGGCTTTCTTCGAGGAACCTTTAAAGTCGTAATTTCTATCCGGTTATCTATACTATAGCCCAGACAAGTTAGCACAAATAATAGAGGTACCCTTGCAAAAATTCCACGGAAGCTGAAAATGTACATGCGTTAGTGATATCTTTATAATTAAATTGTGAAAAGTCTCCATCGATAACATGTGCAAAAAAATGTATGTAAGCTCAAAGGGCAAAAAGTTTTTTTTATCAGCGTAACGGTTAGTTTTATGATAATGATAGCTTAGACAAACATTTAAGATCATGCAAATTATCTACAAAAATTGCCTTTACATTTCCTTAAGGTTAACAAGTTCTGAGAATAAGCGATTCTAAAATTAACTTAAGCTGTAGAATACAACATAAAGTTGTATTCTACAAGAAAAGATGTATTTTACAATTTTAGTAATATGCATGACTACGTTGCCTATGTATCATATATCATCATATATCATTGAACTCAGTCGGGGATGTTTTTTTGTGGATTTAAATTTTGAATTTCAGTAATAGTGTGCTACCTTGACCGAGTACAGATAGAAAGCCGGATGAAAATGGTGACTTTAAGGGTTCCTTGTTGATTACAAAACTCTAAAAAAAAATTACAAACACGTCGAACATATAACCTTCTCCTTTTTTGAAGTTGGTTAAAAATACTTTATATTGTTATTGAAAAAAATCTTAAACAAAAAGGCTCAATTTGCTGCTATTGCAATTACAATTTACACGTACATAACCTCAATGTAACTAACAATGATAGGCAACTACACATTTTTTAAATGTGCATGCCCCCAGGACAATGCTAAAGAAAGCGAAAAGGAAAAGGTATTATTTATTCAATTTTATATTGTAGCACTGTACCTACTTACCGTCCGAACGAACGCCAAATAGAAAAAGATAGAGATGTGCTACACCTAAACGCCTGCATTGTTTTTTCCATTCGCTGGCGTTCATTTGGCCGGTCTGTACGCGGCTTAAAATGATGTCTATGTAGTCTATGCAGCATTTTTGTTCAGAATGTTTTCTTGTTCAGTAGCAGAATGTTTCTATGAAAAGCAATGTTACTAAATACTATCACGTTCGTTTTTTGGAATACGTGTATAATACCATTAATATTATTTTTATATGCACCGATTACAATATTCAAAAGGTTTTTTTGTCACTACTGCATCTGTTTTATAAACTGCACTGAAATAGCTTTTACACGTGAAGACTTTTTATACCACATTTTAAATAGCATGTTTTAACCGCTGCGGCATGTCTTGTCACCCAATGTATCTACCACATAAGAAAGAGAAAGACTACATTTTCATTCCATAAATACACTTGACCGCTAGCTCATGATGCTGTCTAAGACGTAATAGTGTTTGTCTGTGAATAATTTAAGATCGTTTACAAAACGGAAAAAACCGACTTCACATGCTACGATAGTGAAAATATCCACTAGTCATAATCATGTCGTCAAGGTGTCAAATTTGTTTATATTGTTTACCTCCATATCTCCGGAAATAATTGCCATATCTCGATAAAATTTGAATGGGACCAAACGCTCGTAGTTAAATCTCTCAAACAAAAAAAGAATTTTTCAAATTCGTTAAGATTTGACGGATTTCTGAGGTAACAAGCATAAAAAATACAGTCGAATGGATAACCTCCTCTTTTTTTGTGAAGTCGGTTAAAAATGACCGTCTTTCTCAGTTTTCTGTTACTCCGTAATTTGTTAAAAAGTCTTCGCATGTAAAGGCAGTATCCTAACTCGCAAAGTGTTAACGTGTGTACATTTTTTGCATATTCCTGCACGTCCCGTTTCCTTCACAGCGAGGACCTGAGTTACTGGTGAGAACCCTCCATACCTCTGCACTTTTTAAGCTAACTTTTAGGTTTAAGACACGTCTGTTTGACAGTCGCTCTGAATTTGCGATTTCATTTAACACCAAAGTAGTAGGAAAGAAGTAGTCTCTGCCTACCCCAACGGGAAAAAGGCGTGATTTTATGTATGTGTGTATTCAATATAATTTCGTCGTATCGATGGATCGAACCGTGGCTTAATTGGCAGAGCACCTGGACGTGAAAATCCGGGGGGTGCGGGTTCGAGTCCCGTCGGTACGATGAAATTTTGGATTGTGTTTAACAATTTTACAAAAATATAAAGTGTGTGACACTTCAAAGAAACATAATATTTGTATTCGACATGTATAAAATCACGCCTATTTTCCGTTGGGGTAGGCAGAGACAACTTTTTTCTACATGCTACGATCCTTTTCTTTCTTGCCTTCATACATTTTCGCAGGATATGGGTACTTTTGCATTTGCATTAAAACAATATTATGTTAATTCGTATTAGCGACGTATTCACGAATCCTAGTCTAGCTTGGGATGCACTGCATTTCCCCTGCCAGCGATTACCCAATCCATCCAAGCTCCTCAATAAAGCGTAGAACTGCTTTGGGTCACTGGCATAACAACTCTCCCAGTGGTGATGGTGTTCTAATTCTAATTGGTAATGGGGTCACAAGACCTGCACTGATGTCCCACTCACGGTGAATTGTGCATTCCCCCTGCCAGCGTCTACCCAAGCCATCCCAGCTCCTTGAAGAAGTGGAGTGTGGCTTAAGGTTCCTGGCATAACGCTTCCAATAGTGAAGGTAGTCGTGCGCTTCCAATGGTGAAGGTAGTCGTGGTGACTCGGTTTTTGAAAACGGTGATGGTAAATATGTGTGTGTATGCCTTCGTATTTGTGAGCTTGGATGTGATGATAATGCCACAGCAGATGGTGATGACGATGATTATATATGATGATGATACTGGTACTGCTACTGGATCTGGATCCTGGTATTGCAACCCAGCTGTGGTTCATAGTGCTGTCGGCGCTATAGCAGATAGCGACAATGATGATGTACCTCATTCAACAGACTGACTCAGCGACTCCGTTCAACTACAACCCCCACCCAGTGGACATGACCAACCTGACGCTGTCCAGAGAGATGCAGAACATGGCTGAACGGCTCGCTGACAACGCGCACGATATCTGGGCGAAGAAGAAGAAGGAAGAACTTGTTACTAATGGAGGTATAACTAAAGGCAAAAGACATTTCAAAAGACATTTATTAGACCTCGATACTGCATCGCAGTATCGAGGTCTAATAAATGTCTCTTGTATATAATAAAATAAATAATAATTTAATTTAATATAATAAATGTCTTTTGAAAAGACTTCCGATAAGTAAGATTATAATAGAAGCTTAAAAGCTAAAGCTAAAAGCTTAAAGATAAGCTTAAAAACTAAAACAACCGACTTTCATGCCCCGCGAGTCAATTTCAGTAGCAAGTTTCAGACGTTTATCGTCATATCTCTGGAGAAACTTATCAGATCTCGATGAAATTACAATGGGACCATTTCGGAAACGTATCCTACCGATTAAAAAAGAATCATTTGAATCGGTTCACAATTGACGGAGTAATCACGTAACATACATACAAAAAAAAAGAAAAAAAAACAAAAACATACAGACATATTGAGAACCTCCTTCTTTTCGGAAGTCGGTTGAAAATGAGGTGGATTTTTTTAGTGTGTAAGTTACACGATTAATCCGTCAATTGTGAACCGATTCTAATGATTATTTTCTTAATTGGTAGTGTACATTTCCAAGGTGGTCCCATTATAATTTCATCGAGATCTGATAAGTATCTCCAGAGATATGACGATGAACGTCTCATACTTTCTACTGAAACTGCCTCACGCGGCAAGGAAAACTGTTGTTTTAGTGTTTAAACTATCTTAGTTATTTAATCAGTGCTCAGTGGTGCATCTTGGGAGAGGCCTACGTCCAGCCGTGGACTGACACCGGCTGATGATGATGAGTTATTTAATATCATTTAGGCTAGCGTATGACCACTATCTTACCTAGTGGTAAGCGTTGATGTGGTCGAAGATAGTGAACACGCTAGGCCTAGAATACTCTGACTCTTAAGGGCTGTGTGCTGCCGGAACACCGTAAGATACAATAAACACCAATTTGTGTACTGGTCACTTATCTCGAATGGGAATGGATCGATCTAAAATGTATCTAAACTACAACTATTAAGCTTCATATTTCTCCATAGGTGGCATCCATCCACAACTCGTACCATACGACCTCCTAACCGACAAGGAAAAGAAGAAAGACCGCGAACGTTCTCAGGAGTTCCTCAAATACCTCCAATATCAAGGTTACAAACTGCACCGACCGAGCAAAGTGTCTCAGACAGACACAGAGCAGACCACTACGGGCGTTGTAATAGAGCTGAGATTCGCTTACTCGCTGCTTGAGAAGTTAATCCAATATATAGATAGAGCTACAATCAATATGAAGCTTTTGAAGCCGTCTACTACTTTCAGTAGAAGACCTAGCTTTAAGACTAGTACGAGAGATATCAAGTTCTTCTCCAAGGTATGTCATTTTGAAAAGTGATTTGATTTGCATTTGCATATGTTTATTATAATTTAGCTGTAGAAGTTTACAGGTGATTTGAAAACTGTACAATTGTTGTAGCAGATAGTTCTATACCTGCATTATTACCTCAGAATATAGAATAAACCAGAAGACGTCAACTCACCTAAAAGCAAAGCCACTAAAACTCTTAAATAGTGTAGTTTCACAAGCCTAAATCACTGAGAAAGTTGTTGCGTAGATAACATGTTTTATAAATGTCTAATCGGGTTTTTAAAAGCCATCTTGTGCCGTTCCTACCATTAAATAACCTAGCTAGCAACTTTAAACGGGTCAGACGGGAGGCGCGTGTGGATTTTCGTTTCGGTTTTGGGACACAGAGCGTCGCTTAAAATAACGGTTGGATGCGGTTTCTGATTTTTTCTGTATTCTGAGTATATTACCTATTTTCTTGTAAACTCCTTTGCACAATAGATTGCATTATTTGCATAATGGATGAGAGTTAGTACCTGCCTACCTAATTCTTAACTGTATCATTTGATGACTTTATGAGAAAATTCCATAAAATAAAATGTTATACTACCCACATTTAAGTTTCTTATAGTCTTTAGATTTTTATATAAATCTAGTAAGGATTTCACTAAATAAACTGCATAGCTACAATAACAGTTGTTATAAATCTATCTATTTCTGTCTTCTTTTCACGTATATGTAGTGTGATAGTGATGATAGTGTTTATAAATTTTGCACATTTTTACTATTTTATCTTTATATTCCAAGCAACACAAGTCGGAGTTGAAATATTTTAAAAAGGTATATATACTATATTTTATTGACAGTGAATCTGTGGTATGTATGTGTACATAGTACATACATTATAGCTATTTAATGATTCGTGATTTTGGTCCACATCACAATAAATCACAACTCTGGCAAGTTAAATTACACTACAACCGTTTTACTTTGCACTGTCGAATCAAATAAAATGTCAAAGAATTGGATCATACACTAAAGGTCAAATACGCACAAAGTCAAAACCCACATAAAGTCAAGCATGCACAAAGTCAAACACGCAAAAAGTCGAACATGCAAGTACATAGGGTGGATTTTTCGGACGGATTGAATGTGAAGCGTTTCTTGCTACATATGATATTATTTCTATTACTATGATCTTAGTTGATCAATTTTTTTTGGTCAGCATCGATTGGCATGAAACATTTTTGTTTAAATTGCGTATTTTCTTGTTGATTGTAATTTTTTAAACTTTTTTTTTCATTTGAATTGTATGTTGTATGTTACCACACTTGGGATATCTCCTTTCCAACAAAAAAGAATAATCAAAATCGGTTCATAGACGACGGTGTTATCCGCGAACAAACATTAAAAAAAAATTATATATATATACGGTCGAATTGAGAAACCTCCTCCTTTTTTGAAGTCGGTTAAAAATAAACACTATTCTTTCAATACTAAAGTCAGTATTCCCTCGCAGGTGGTCCTACCTCTAATGGAGAAGTACTTCTCGACTCATCGTAACTACTTCATAGCGGTGGCCACGGCTACCAACAACGTTGGTGCGGCCAGTCTTAAAGAGAAAGAGATGGTTGCATCGCTGTTCTGCAAACTAGCCAGTTTGTTGAGATCAAGGTAAGTTGGACTTTATTGTACAAGTAGTTAGGTTCCTTATGTCTGATAGGCTAGCGTTTGACCACTATCTCACCTGGTATAAAACTATAATGCGGTCGAAGATAGTGAACGTGCTAAACCTAGACTAATCTGACTCTCAAGGGCTGTGTGCTACCGGAACACCGTAATGTTATGGCGACAGATTTTCTCCTCGATGTTTTGGTAGCAAGTCAGGTGTAACATCGTTATAATATATTGCTATCTATCTATAATAATATAATAATTATAGATAGATAGCAATATATATAGATAGATAGCAATAATATCTATAATAACGATATCTATATCTGCTATATAGATATCGTTATTATATACTGATATTGTACCAATGTCAATATCAGTTTAGAAATTTTCATAGCTCATATAAATCACGAATATTTTGTATTTTTAACAAATATTAATCCTAATTAGAACGAAAGAGGTTAGCATCCGGGATACAGTTTCTCTTGTCCGGTTGTTAACACATCATTCATTCATAAAAAGTGTACCTACCTACCTACGTACATTAATATTATTGTATGCATGATCTATTTAATTTTAGTTTTAAATAAGTGTTAAAATGCATGATTTTTAAATTAAGAATATTGTACACCAATTTGTTAACCGAATTTGTTAACCGAATAACCTAAATAAAAAAATAAAAAAAAAAAAAAAAAAAAAATATGCTCCTACTACCTGACTATGAATATTAATAAAAAACGGATACATTTGAATGTGAAAGCCTCATTTGGGATTTTTGAGCTATTTAGTCGCGGAAACCTTTCCAACTAGAATCACTCATTACTGTTAGACTTCGCCTAAACGATCATTTGTTTATTTGTTAGTACTCAACGTCTTAAGCCAAAGAGTAACTTTTCGCTTGCATTCGTATCTTTTAGGCTGAGTTGCACCAACTTACCATAACTATAACCGGTGTTTTTGTATGGAGATTGACTGACTTTTGACGTTTGTTATAGTTAATGTAAGATGGTGCACCCCAGCCTTAGTGTTTAGAATTTGGAGGGATCTGTTTAGGTGTCTATATTAAAATAATCTTTTGTAGGAATAGGCACGTTTGGGAAATTGCGTAGGTAGTTATGTTAAAGCGCAGTATGGTTGCAAATTGCATTTAATTCTACCCCTGTTTTCTTCCAGATTGGCAGCATTCGGTCCGGACGTGCGTATCACAGTCCGATGTCTGCAAGTGCTGGTGAAGGGTATCGACGCCAAGTCTCTCGTGAAGAACTGCCCCGAGTTCATCAGGACCTCCATGTTGACCTTCTTCAACAATGTCGCCGATGATCTCGGTCACACTATAATGAACTTGCAAGATGTAAGTTGCTCATGGGATTTTAGAAACACGTGTCCTTTCTAAAGTATTTTTTATATATCTTCTAGGCTAGCGTTTGACCACTATCTCACCTGTTAGTAAGTGATGATGCGGTCGAAGATGGTAAGCACGCTAGGCCTAGAATGGGAACTGGCTCTCAAGGATAGCTGCTGAAACGCATTAGATGTTTGGCGACAGATTTTCTAACTTGAGGGTGGTAGCTGGCCAGGCGGACACTAGATGCGGGGGTTGTTGGTTGGGGGTATGTATTATAACTAGCTGATACCCGCGACTCCGTTCACGTACACCAATAATTTAGTAGCCTATGTTCATCCTCAGGCCATAAAGTATCTCCTTGTTAAATTTCAGTAGCATCTGATCGTCCGTTAAGGCTTGATTAGGTGACAAACAGACAGAGTTACAAACGTTATTATAATACAACTAGCTGACCCGGCAAACGTTGTTTTGCCATATAAATAAATGGATATTAAAAAATAAGGGTTGATCGTAGAAGGGTGAAAATTGAGAATTGTATGTATTTTTGTATGTTGTATCATAAAAAAATAGAAATTAAAAATTTTGTCTAAAAAATAAAATTAAAAATTTAGGGGTGGACTGGACTACCCCTAACATTTAGGGGGATGAAAAATAGATGTTGGCCGATTCTCATAGATACCGGATAAGCACAAAGAATTTCATCAAAATAGGTCAAGCCGTTTCGGAGGAGTATGGCAACGAAAACTGTGACACGAGAATTTTATATATTAGAAGATGGAACCACTTCGGGAGTATATAACCCTTTCGAACCAAAGAAGAATTTCTTAAATCGGTTCACAATTGGAAATAAGTTATTTTTCAAAAAAAATTAAACCGACTTCATAACCACAAAAAGGCACTCAATAGCGAAAAATAATTTACTTAAAATTATTATAAGCGTTACCCACTTCTCTATTTGAAGTCGGTGCCAGCCAAGTCTAATAGGTAGTAGATAGATAATACCTACATGTATCTACCTACTTACTAACCTACATGTACCTACTTACTACTACTACATACATAGTATCTATCTAATATCCAATAGACTTGGCTGGCACCGACTTCAAATAGAGAAGTGGGTAACGCTTATAATAATTTTAAGTAAATTATTTTTCGCTATTGAGTGCCTTTTTGTGGTTATGAAGTCGGTTTAATTTTTTTTGAAAAATAACTTATTTTACCCTTTTTAGTGCAAAAAAAGTTTTAATGAAATTACATGCATCTATTAAATTTCGTGTCTGGGCCGTTATACACTGACGGATATATACTTTGTGAAAATGTCCAGTATGTACCTATAACAGTTAGTAAGATACAGATCTGTAAAGTGCGCACATATAGACACACGGACGGACGGACGGACGAACAGACAACAAAGTCTCAGAAAGTGTTCATTTGGTAGCCTTTGGGTTCGGAAACCTAAAAAAATTGACTTTAAATGCCGCGCTAAAGTGAAAATATTCACTAGTAATAATGATGTCATCAAGGTATCAAAGGACAATGTCCAAAATGGCCCTGTACAATTAAAGCATCTGACACACACGATAATTAATTGTCTATTTTATTACAATAATTCCAAATACTTTTATAACACGGACTAGTTGTATTCCAAAATGAAAATTAAAAAGTATTATTTGCGATTATTAACATTAATTGCCGCCATATGGCCAACAGAGTACTGAATCACTCTACTACGTTATAAGAGGCACTTCCCTACAGTGTGTATACCCGAATTATGAAAGCACTGTGTAGCCAACCTAACAACGGAAAGTATTATTTACGTAGTAACTATTATATAATATGTGGTTTTATGCTTATATATTTTTTTTGCTGTATTGATTGGTACAAAGTACGTTCATAATTCTGAGTTAATAACTATGTATGCAGTGTCGCGGGACTGAAATGGCCGCCATCTTCGCCAAATGTCATGTCATGTCAAAAAATATTAGGTATGTTTAAAAAAGTTTGCACCCTAACAAGACTTTGCCCGGTAGAACATTCCTGTGAAGACAAATTATTTATATTTATATATAATTATTTATTATAATTATTAATATATAATTATTTATTGAGGGCCCGATGGCGTAATTGGGAGAACGGTCGGCTTTGATGCCGTGGTACCGAGTTCAAACCGCCGTGCACCAATGAATTTTTCTATCGAAAAATATATATGCGCTTCTCACAGTGGCCCTCCGGTGAAGGAAAACATCGTTAAGAAACCAATAACCCCCGCATGGTGGTAGAACATATCTAGTGTCCGCCTGGCCAGCTACCACCCTCAAGTCAGAAAATCTGTCGCCAAACATTTAATGTGTTCCGGCAGCTATCCTTGAGAGCCAGTCCCCATTTTAGTCCATTTCTCTATCTTCGACCGCATCATCACTTAGCAACAGGTGAGATAGTGGTCAAACGCTTGCCTATAAGATATAACAAAAAATTATCCCCACCTTTATTTCTATCTCGCTCACAGTTACCGTAAGAATATCTTATATGCAATAGCAACCTCCATTGTGTATAATCTTCTTGGGACTCTTCTACTAAAACTAGTACATTCTCCTATGTTTGAGGTATTTATCTCCATATCTCTGGTGATACTAATCAGATCTCGTTAAAATTAAAATGGGACCACCTCGGAAACGTATCCTGCCTATTAAAAAAAGAATCATTTGAATCCGTTCACAATTGATGGAGAAATCGCGTAACATACACACAAAAAAAAATAAAATAAAAAAAAAAAAAAAACATACAGACGAATTGAGAACCTCCTCCTTTTTTGTGAAGTCGGTTAAAAATATCGATGAACATTCACATAAAAAAATACATAGAACCTCCTCCTTTTTGGAAGATGGCTAAAAATACATGATGTTGTACAGGGTAAATACGCGCACCTCCGAGGCACGCATCTGAAAACGTCAACATCTCTCGGCTACATCAACGGCGTGTTACTTCCGGTCCTGACGTCAATGTTCGACCATCTAGCCAACTGCGAGTACGGAGCTGATCTGTTACGTGAGTATCTACCAATAAATTAGTCGAAGATATACGTTTAAGTTTCGTATAAGTTTCCATCTGCTTCAGAATGTATGGAAAAAGTTTTTTGCGCTTTGAGAAACTTTTCTATTTCCCATTTTATAGTGGTAGGACTTCTGCTAGTACGGCGGTAGGCGCACCGGTGCCACTTCGCCAATTGATCCCGCCGTGAAATAGGATTGTTTGTCGGATTTAACGGCACTTTGCCATTCAAACCGTAGTAATATTTTCCCGTGAGATTAGGGAAGGGGAGGAGGGGTCGAGCAAAATCTAGCGACATCTCACAAAGGGCAGAAGGGGGGTGATCGAAAAATCGCAAATATTGTCTCACGTAATTTATGGATAACTATAATTATATATATATATAAGCCATATATTTTTTAAGATGTATCAAGATCTTCACTCTTGATATCGCTGCTATCACTATCAGAGCTGTCGCTATCACTGCTGGTACTACTGCTAATACTGCTGTCACTACCATATGATTTCGTTCTACCGGATTTGTAGGCGCGTTTACATTGTTTCTTGCACGCTCTCTTAAAGGCTTTTTTCTTATCAGAACTGCAAGTAAACGATTTGCATAATCGTTTGTGAGAATATTTGCACGCTGCGTTACAACGTTTTCTTGACAGTTTGATGCATTCTTTTTCGTATTTGTCGCGGAGAATGTTGTGTTGTGAGCCGATGAGGTCGTCATAAGTGGTCGTAATGTTTGAAGCTGGTGTAGATGGCAGCACCTGTAATGTTAATAAAATAAAATAAAAATAAAGCATGTTTATTTCAAGTGCCAACGATTCATATGGCATTACAATTATAATTATACATATGAGACAGACACAAATATCATTCCTTAATTCTACGAACACAAATATATAAAAAATTAGACAACCAAATTAACAAAAACACATTAGTAAATATTTTTTTATTAAATTTATAAATTTTGGTTAGTGACCAATGAATGTTTCACACAATGAAACAATTTTTTTTTTCACTTTTTACTTATGTACGGTTTTGCCAAAGGCCGTAAAAGAGTACATGAGTAAGAAGATTTCTAGATATTTGTTTTATCGGATAGGTTAGCGTTTGACTACTATCTCGCCTGGTGATAACCGATGATGTGGTCGAAATGATAAACACGCTAAGCCTAGAATACTCTGATTCTCAAGGACTGTGTGCTGCTGGAGCATCGTAAGGTTATGGCCGTAGATTTTTTTCTTGATAGTGGTAAGCTGCTTTTTGGTATCAAGTCAGGCGGAACATCGAATTAATATGCTCCCACCTCCTGACGAACTACCGTGCTGGGATTTGAATTGGTACTTATTAGGTGATCGGAATTCACAACGCTACAGTAAGCTGTATGTAATAAAATCATTTTAGATGTTTTCTTAAGGTTACGTGACTGATATTACCGTACACCACAGCGTTGTGCGTTTCGATCAAGAGATCAAATCTTGCAGAAGCTGGAAGCCTATAAGCCAGAGAACCAATAAACGTTGGGATAGATATATTCTGAAGAGAAGATTGCGACTTAACAGGTGACAATATAGGTGTGTTAAGAGTACAATATTCCCTTCAGCTAGATGAAGGTATTCATCGGCTAATAGTGATTAAAAAGAGCAGCCAAAGATCAAGTCTCTCAGGGGTGTGCTTTAGGGAGATATACACAACTTGCATCAAGCTGCAATAGCCCAATGGCTAAGGTAGCGGTATCAGGTCACGTGTCCTGACGCGAGTTTAACATTTTTTACCCATTCCAAAAAAAGTTTCTTCTCTCCCTCCGTCTTACGAATTTTCGATAAGATCACGTGTCCTGACGCGAGGTCCTGACGCGAGCTTAACAATTTTACCCATGCCGAAAAGTTCAAAACGCCGCTAAAGAAGTTTTCACTACAAAAACGTGCGTCAATTGTTTCCAAATACATCGAAGAGGATATTGATAGATAACATATAAATAGAGAAGTGAACACTTACTGATTCTTCGCCAGCATTCCTTAGCTCGGATTGTATATGCGGCAAACAAGCCTGTAAATATCCTTCTCTAGTATACTTATCTTGTGTCATTTCCTTAGTATTATTGTCTTCCTTTGCTGAAATGTATTGAACATTTGTAATGCATCAAACAGTTATTTATTTATGAAAATTGTTATCCCTCATCTCTTCTCTTCTTCCATTGTTATCTCTTTTAAATGTGTAATATTTGCATGCCGCTTTGTGGTAAAATGTTTACGGAACTACATTTACTACATTACTACTACAATTTGTCAACGCTAATGATACCAACATTTTAGGCAAATAAATAATTCTGATTCTGAATCTCTCTTTATTTCTCTCTCTCTCTCTCTTTATCTCTCTCTCACACACACATTCTCTTCCTAGCTATTCGTCCTATACTTCATTCTGTGAGCTCGCACTCACTATTCACAATACGTTATTTGTAAAGTAACGTAATGTCGTAACGTTGTTGTCATTACGACGGCTTTGCAGCATTTATAGGAGTGAGTCGAATAAGTCCAACAAACCACTCCATTGCGTATGAAGTGTCTACAGTAGGTGTCTACGTTAAAGTTGTCAGATGATAATAAAATGTATCAACCGATTTCCCAAAAAGAAGCAGGTTCTCAATTCGTCTGTATGTTTATTTTTTTGTGTGTTACGCGATTACTTCGTCAATTGTGAACTGGTTTGAATTATCCTTTTTGTAATCGGTAGGGTTCGTTTTCGAGGTAGTCCGATTGTAATTTTATCGAGATCTGATAAGTATCTCCAGAGGTCTCCAACTTGCTACTGAAATTGACTCGCGGGGCATGGAAGTCGGTTGTTTTAGTTTTTAAACTATCTTAATTATTTTTTATTAAAGGAGCCTTGAGATGAGATGAAGATAACCGGCCAAGTGCGTGTCTGGCCACGCGCAGTGTAGGGTTCCGTAGTAGCCTGTTATTCAATGCATGTCATTACCCGTTATAAACAAGCAACTAGTTACTCCGTCTTTGTCACTAAGGATTTATTACCGCTATAATTTTCCTTTAAAGTTCATGAAATGCGCTATTATCACGAATTTCCCCAGATTTTTCAAGCCAGTGGGTTAGCTTTTAGAGGGGGGGGAGGGACGCCCTAATGGAACAAAAATTTGCACTTTAAAGTTTAATATTTCGTAAATGGAGCATTTAATCGAAAAATGGTATTAACAACCCTTAAATTATTTTAAAAGACATATTCAACAATACCCCACACGATGGGGTAGACGATGAAAAAAAAATCATCCTCACTTCTAATATAGGGGAGCTACCCTAAAAAAAAATATTTTTCACAATTTTATTTCAGCACTTTGTCGGCGTAATTTTTATACATATCCCCACAGAATTACAGCTTTCTAAAATTAACGGTCTCTTAGCAAAACCTCGGACAGACAGACAGACAGACAGACAGACAGACGGACATGACGAAACTATAAGGGTTCCTTGTCAGGACTACGGAACCCTAAAAAAGCTTTTTCAACCAATAGGGAATATGCGTGTATTTTTTAAATATTTTTATACGATAGATCGTTATATGAGTAGAAAAAAATACCCAGCGCTAAAAAAAAGGAAAGTAAGTATAAATAAAATTACAAACAGATCCTGGCACTTTAAACGCCGCCATGTTGCCGCGCTTGGTGTGACGTCTATAATAATAATCAACCATGGAAAATTTTTCCATACACTTTAAGGCTCGTATAATTGTAGACTTTGACGTCACTTTTTGATCTGACCAATAGCGTGCGTTTCAACTAAGTACCATGAATTGCCCGCAAATTTTTGGTACTTTTTAATAATTATTAATTTTTTTATTTATTACTTTCTGAACCAAATAGAAGTAATTAAAAAAAAAAATTATATGCAAGTCATTCTGAAGCAATAAACTTTCGAAAAAAAATAGTTGCCCTATATTTAAATCCGACGCATATTCCCAGCGTATTCCCTATTGAACCGCTTAAAAGCAACATAAAAAGTTACTTTTAAATTGTACCAAATGATAGTTTCCCATCTTTGACTAACTTTATTACCCGACTGCGCGACGCAAAGGAGAGGTAATGTGTTTATCAGTCTATATATGTATGTATGTATGTATGTATGTATGTTTGTTCCTTTGTGGCACACTAGAGACCAAACGCGTGGGCCGATTTTGATAATTGGCACGTCAATAGACTTGCCATGCTAGCGCGAGTGTCAACGAAAACATAAAAAATTGAAAAATTCAAAATTGCGGATTTCAGACGCCAAAATTTGGGGTTCCAAAAAAATTTTTTTTTCAAAACCTATCGAGTGGGGTATCAAATTAAAGGTCTTAAAATGGAGATTCAAAATATATGTATAACAAATAATTTATGATCATACAAATCGAAAAAAAAATCGATTTTACATGCCGCGTTAGTCACTTTCAGTAACAAGTTTGCGGTGCTTATCTCTGAAGTTACTTATCAGATCTCAATAAAATTACAATGAGACCAAACGAAAATCATATTAACTCAAACAAAAAAAGAATTTTCCAAATCCGTTAAGAATTGATGGAGTTCTGAGGTAACAAACAACCTCTTCCTTTTGGTATATTCGTTTAATAGTACAACTGTAAAGTAAGTAAGCTTAAAAAGGGAAAATGTTACCGTTAATATTATGTTGGGGTGTAACTGTCCATAAATTACAATTAATCCCCATTTGTTAAGCCATTAATGTGTCCCGACTGTTAAAGTCTCTACATTCCATATAACAAAGTATAATTTATTTTATGAGTTTATCGACCGAGAAAGAATTTAAATGGTATAGTTTTTTGATATCCCTAAACAGAAGTCTAAACTACTAGACTTACTTGTTTTTTTCTTTTCAGATTGTTTTTTAACACTTCACTTTTTGCGCAGTCGGGTTTTTTGATTTATTAATTTAATGTTTTATTTTACACTTTTTTTACCATACTATATCATAGTCTTGTGTTAAACAATTTGTTACTTTAAACTTACATTCTTCACTATTCAAAGATAGCGAAGAGCTGGCTTTTTCTTTGGATTTGTCTTTGGGTTTGTCTTTTTTACTTCTCTTCTTATCTTGTTTCGCCTTAAATGCTTTTAAACAGCCGGTTTTCGTTAGTTCTTTAAACTTTGACTTAAGTGAGCTCTTGCAAGTAAACTTCCGGCAGACTTCTTTACCAGCTGCACGGCATGCCTTAAATTATAAGTAATGCTTTTTAACCACCGACGCGAAAAGAATGGGGAATGGGTGTTATATGTCTGACTTGTGTATATGTGTATTTGTGTATCTGTGTGTCTGTTTGTGTCATTGCAGCGCCTTAATGGATGAACCGATTTTTATATAGTTTTTTTTTGTTTGATAGGTGTTTTAATCGAGAGTGTTCTTAGCTTCGATTTATGAAAATCCATTCTGCTGTTTTAAGACTGAGCTTTTTTCTAAATGATGACGCTATGAGATCAACTTTTATAGATCTGATCAATTTGAAATTCGGTGTTTTCTTACTTCAAGATATTGTAAGAATATGGTAGCATAGACCTGATGCTGGGGCATCTCCTGTAATTATTTAAAACGGCTTTACACTCACGGGTTAAGATGTCGAAATTACTCCGACACGTTTCGGACATTTTTGTTACGTGCCGAATCCCGTCGCGCGAGGGACGCGCGGTAGGGCTGACTCCTGTGAAAAAGGACATCAAAAATGTCCGAAACGTGTCGGAGTAATTTCGACATCTTAACCCGTGAGTGTAAAGCCGTTTTAAATAATTATATGTGTTATTCTCACGATAATTTTCATAAACATCTCCTGTAATCTGCAGAATACCCTTCTCTTCACCAACTTACAGCACAGATGATGTGTTTGAGCTCATTGGAATAGTCTAAATGAACAGACTATGAAAAGATCAGTCGGGATGGTTTTAAATTTTGAAATTATGTATTATTTAAATAGGACTTGTGGTATTATCATTTTAATATTATAAAAATAAGTGTCTTGATTACCTTGTAACATTTTCTAATCACAACCTTTAAACAGGCATCTCCATAAGCTTTCCTTAAGACGTCAGCTTCAAATTCGTCATCTACTGCACTATTTTCGCTAATATCAATATCTACAGACACGCTTGACTCAACACTTGAATTATGCGTCTGTAAACAGATATATATCACAGTTAATATGAGAAATTAAGTTAAAAACTCTTTAAACACCAGCTTATTGTAAATGTGTAATGAAAAGAACTAATGACAACAATACATAATAGCCCAAATTCGAGTGCATTTGCCATTATGGAGTTCATAACAGTTCCTACAACCCGGCTCCATCATCAGGTCAGCTGGATTTTATTATAATAATATTGAATTGTCCCCGAAGATGTTAGTTCAATGGAACATCAAGAAGTCTAATTTAGCTTCCGGGATTCGACCCACACAAACGCATATAGCTACATAGTACTAACACGACAAGTTAAGTAAAAGTTTTTATTTTTAGAAAACAAGCTTTGTATAAAACTACTTTAATACATATAAAGACTTCTTTACATTTCATTTAAAGTTATCATGATAACATACGTAACTCAAATTAAACTATCCTATTATTTACCATCAGAGAGATACATTATGGCTTCATCATCGGATCAGCTTGATAATACCATAATATTACATCGTCACCGAACATACATGCTAAATTTTAACCCAATCGGATTATAGCAAGTGTTTGAAAAAAGGCATGCAAAATTTGACGGACGACTTACAAACTTTGCAAGTTAAGTAATAGCTTGTGACATAATTCGATGGATTACGATCACCGATAAGCCTTACCATATTTTTGTTTTGTAAAACTAAAGTAGTTTTAGGACTATCTTTTCTTGAATCGGCCACTTTTGAAGCATTTCTAGTGTCAACTCTTTTGTTTACATCTTTATCAGATTGAAGTTGTATAGGTTTATTGTTAATAATTTCATCCCAGATATCTTTCGATGAAAACGCTTCTGATTGGACCTTCTGCACACTTTTCTTTTTATCAGTTTTAAAGCCACTTGACTGTAGCTTCTCAGGGGTTTTCTTATCACTGAGTGTTATAATGATTTCGGTATTAGATGCTTTTAAAGCGTTATCTTGCGGACTCTTTTCGTCGCCGTGTTTAGATTCGTTAAAGCTTAGCTCTTCTTCGTTAACCATCACGTTATTGCTCCTAAGAGCATTCTTTTTTGGCACACGTTTTACCTTCTTTGATTCTACCCTGCTGTGAGATACTTTGCTGTAACGAGTTTTATAAGCTTTCGTAGTTCTTGCTAGTAATTCAGGAAATATATGCCGTTCACTTTTTATTTCTTCGGTGGTAACGGTAACATGAGTATCAACAAATAAAATTTCAGCTTGATTTTGCTCAGTTTGTTTGGCAATAACAGGTTCCTCCTGTAAGACAGGTGGTTCTCGAGGCCTCTTTTTCTTTTGTTTAGTAAAGACCTCTAAATTGAAGTTTTGTGGACCTATATTTTCTCTTTTTATACTTCTTGTCGTTGTTGTAGTAATCACATCTGTTTCTTCTTCAGTATCGTAGCTATTAGAACCTTCTCCTTCTCCTCCTTCCTCATCACCTGTGCCGTCATTATCATTTTCTCCGTCGGACCATATAATCTGCGTTGCAGGAAATAGGTCTTCATCGTTCGATGGCTCTTCAGTAACTTTGTTTAGTTTCTTACTTCTACTTTTGTACACCTCGTCAATTTCTTCATCTGAAGTCGGAGGTTCGAGGTTCTCTTGAGATTTATAAATCTTCTGAAGTTGCTTGTAATTGTTTATCAATTCTTGCAGCACGTTATTTACTCTTGATATATTTTTGATTACGCCAGCAAATATTGTTTCCGGGTCCTTACTCGTGTCGATGGCATTGTAACCCTAGGTTTAATATTTTAATAATATAATGTAATGAATAAAACATTGATTATTAAATGTACTTATTACAATAACCATAAAGTAAAGCCTTTCATTACAGTCTTTCTGCATTAAATAAATACATTTTCCATGGTATCTACTGTTATTTTATTGACTTTGTACTATTATATTTGGATTGAGATACATTTTAATATTCAAATGATGGCCTGACTGGTTTCCTAGTACTTATAAATCCACTAATACAAGCGTTACACCGCTATCTCACCTATTAAGTGACGATTTAATGTTCGATCCCCACCCATTGCACTATTGACGTGAACCCGCTCCAGAGACAAGCATATTTAGCTTATTTGGAGGGGTTAACAAGAATACTAGTAATGTGCAACATACATTGCTATCAAGTTTTATAAAAAAAATGTACATGAAGCACGCTCGCCTGAAAGATACATAATACGGTACTTATCGCACTAAAATGGTTATATTATTTTCCTCGACGTTTCGACAGAGTTGCATTGACCGTGGTCACGAGACGATTTGAATCTTTGAGTATCAGCACTGCTATTTATAGTGAGTTCGTTGGAACTACCCCCAATTGATATTTATTAGAGTTGCTATTGCGACGCACAATGCTGACAATATCGGCAGATTTTTAATTTCGATTCAAAATACTTGTTAATCACTGGGTTCCAAGTTGCGGCCAGCCTTATCTAATCCTAAAGCTTCCAGTCGTTTCGTGACCACGATCAATGCAACTCGGTAGAAACGTCAAGGTAAATATATATAATGTTTTAGCGCGATAATTCCTGTATTTTAATATTTATAACTACGATTTAAAATCGTAAAAGACACATATCTGCTTGTTGCTATGAGTGATATGAATGATAGAAGTAAAATAGTTCAAAGAGTTCAAAGAGAATAGTTCAAATTCTATAATTATACAATACATACATACCAAATTAATATTTAAAACGTATGCTAACACTACGCTTAAAAAAAGGTGAAACCACATTTGAAATTCTCATATCCGTACAAAGCGATAAAATTCAAATCACTGAAATTTTATGTGCACCATTTAAATTGTTATAGAGTAACTTCTAACTGAATAATAAATCGTATAATATTTATACACGTTTCATACTTTTTGCTGATTTAATATATTGGCGCAACAACTTTTTCATGATTAATACAAGCCACGATGTCTCGTGATAAAATGCGACCATGCTTTATGCTATATGACCCAAGGCTTTTTACAAGCTTTTATTTACTTGCCGTGTTAGTATGTAGTTATATATGTATGGGTCTTCGAAGCTAAATTAGAACCATTTTCTACGTTTCATAGACTCTTTTGTATGCTTGCGTATCTTCGATGACAACGCAATAATACGTTACTATCGAGCTGACTTGATGATGGAGCTGGTCGGTAGGGAATGGAACTTCGTAATGGCAAATGGTAGGACAGTCGAATTTGGGCTAGTATTTAGTGTTGTCATTATTAATTTTGCTTTATAGATTTTACCCATAAATAATTTATGATCGTACAAAACGAAAAAACCGACTTCACATGCCCCGATAGTCAAAGTAGCCAGTATCATGTCATCAAGGTATGCAATTTATGTTTATCTCCATATCTCCGGAGATGATTATCAGATCTCGATAAAATTTGAATGGGACTAAACGGGAAGCATAATCTCTCAAACAAAAAAATATTTTTTTCACATCGGTTAGGATTTGACGGAGTTCTGAGGCAACAAACATAACCTCCTTTTTTGTGAAGTCGGTTAAAAAAGATGAGGTTCTGAATACGGCTGTATTTTTTTTAAAGTTTGATACCTCAGCATTCCGTCATATCTTAACCGATTTGAACAAATATTTTCTTGTTTGAGAGATTATGCTTCCCGTTTGGTCCCATTGTAATTTTATCGAGATCAGATTAGCATCTCCAGCGATATAGAGATAAACACCTCAAACTAGTGCTGTAGCACTGTAAATGACTAGCGCCGCATTTGAAGTCGGTTTTTTTCGTTTTGTTAACGATTTTAAATTTTGTTTCAGTGGATGAAATCCAAGTGGCGTCATACAAGATGCTGGGGTCACTATACTCGCTGGGAACTGATGCCGCTCTCACACATGAAAGGAAGTATTTGAAGACTGAGATCGATAGAAACAAGCCTGCTTTAGTGAGTATCTACAACCTATTATTATCAATCTTAGGGCGGGTTTCACCCGTGCCTGCTAGACCACTGCTGTCAGCTCATCTGCCAAATAAAATACAATTATTTGTTTGGGACTTCTTTACGGGCAAACGGCTGGACTGATATAGCTGAAATTTTATATCGGGATAGCCAGTACTATGGATTAGGTTATAAAATGAATTAATTAATTATTTAATCAATTAATATATAAGGTAATCAAATCTTAGACTATTTACATTGATAACTTAAATATGTGAGCATCTTATATAATTAAAGGATACTTCATAACCTGGGCGAAGCCGCGGGGCACAGCTAGTAGCAGCAGTGACATAACACTAACAGAAACTTTATCAGAAACCGGTGAAGCTATAAAACACAAAAAATGTTTCTACCTATGTCCGTTAAATAGACTATGAAACCATCCAAGCCATGTGCCCCAAACCAAAAGAAATCATTAGAAAGGCAATAGATGCGAAGATGGTTTTAGACCACCAAAATAATGCATTAGGCACCATTCGATCACATTTCTTTTGTAGCGTAGCACGCGCCGGGTTTCCGCTAGTTTTTTTTATAAAGAACGGTGTTTCTTCTCTCAGGGTTCCTGTCTAGGAGCGTTCAGTTCAACATTCCCGGTGGCATTCCTGGAGCCACATCTGAACAAGCACAATCAGTTCTCCTTGCTGAATCGCATCGCTGATCACTCGCTGGAAGCTCAAGGTAAAGAATATATTACATTATACTATTATTACTAAACGTTGATAAAAATGAAGAAGTAGGAAATGTGCTGCAATAACCTTACGGTGTTCCGGCTGCAAATAGCCCTTGAGGGAGGACCTTTCTAGGCCTACCGTGTTCACCGTTTCGACCACATCTTATTCACATTAAGCGGCAATAGACCAATGGTTAAGGCCGTCGGCCTGGCGATCAAGAGGTCGTAAGTTCGAGCTCCACGCATTGCACTATTGACGCGAACTCATTCCAGACACAAGTCTATTTAGCTTAGTTGGAGGGGTTAACAAGACTACTAGTAGTTAACCCACGTTGCTAGTAAGATTTGTAATAAATTACCAACTACTACTACTCATATAGATTTGAGACGGGAATTTAACGTGACTTACGCGATGTCGATATAGCGAACGACATATGTTTCGGCCTCATCCGGATGAGGCCGAAACATATGTCGATCGCTCTATCGACATCGCGTAAGTCACGTTAAATTCCCGTCTCAAATCTATAAGTTTAAAATGAACGTGAGTTTTTATAATACTACTACTCAATTACTTATGAACAACATATCTAAAAATTCTACACAATATAAACCAACATAACTCTTATCCTCCTAGACATAATGGCGAAAATGGAACAGTCAATGCCGACCCTCGAGACGATACTAAGTGAAGTGGACCAATTCGTGGAATCCGAGAAGACGTACAATGAAGCTCCTCATATCATCGATGTGGTGCTGCCGTACTTGTGTTCTTATTTACCCTTCTGGTGGGCACAGGGGCCGGATAATGTCACTCCGGGGGCGGCAGGGTAAGTGGAAGAGAGAAAGATGTATTTTATTTATAATCAACTGACTTCCAAACTGCCCAAGTGCAAGTCACACTCGCACTCGTAGGGTAACGTAACAGTAGAGTATTTTATAACTTTAATTTTTCGCCATCAAAAAATTTACTTTGTTATTCATAGAGCTTTTATGAAAAACAAAGCTATCTTTGTGGTCTCTATATCTCAAAAACAGCTGACTGTATCTCGTTTAAACCAATTTTCGTTGTTAATTTTTATTGAGATCTACAGCATATATTTCTTTTAGATTTTTCACTCCCATACTTTAAAAGTTAGAGGGGGACACACACATTTTACCACTTTAGACGTATCTTTCAAATGATTGTCTTTGAGAAAAAATGGTATTAGAACATTTTTTTTAGTTTCAGTTTCATGTATGGGGGAGCCCCCTTTAATATTTTTTTATTTTTTATTTTTGTATAAACATCGTAAAACAGTTCACAGAATACACCTACCTACTAAGTTTTAAATGTGTAGTCTTAATAGTTTCGGAGTAAAGTGGCTGTGACATACGGACGGACAGATAGACAAACAGACAGACATGACGAATCTATAAGAGTTCCGTTTTTTGCCATTCGGCTACGGAACCCTAAAAAGGAGGCCTCTCAAGCCTACTCCTCAGAATTAGTCTGTATGTTGTTTTGTTTGTATGTTTGTTCGCCGATTTGAATGATTCTTTTTGCATATGTAGAGTTCGTCTCCATCGTGATCCTATTTAAATTTTATCAAGATTTGAGTAGTATCTCCAGAGATATGAAGATAAACGTCTGGAAGTTGTTAATGTTATATACCGGCAGTAATTCACGTACCTTTAGTCGAATTTTCTACACATATGTTTTGAGCGAATCCGTCGCTCTTCCTCGGGAGTAAGGTCCCGCGGTGAGATCGCGATGTTCACTGAAAACTTGCTACTCAAACTGACTCACGCGGCATAGAAGACGATTGGTACTTTAGTTTTTAAACTATCATAAGCCCGGTTTCTCTAACATACAAACAGATCGTAAGCAAAACGAGGCGTTTTTATGTTATAGGAAGCAGGCTTTAATCTTTAACATGCATGTACAATATTACATCTTCTACCGTAGGTACATCATATCATGTACAATATTACATCTTCTACCGTAGGTACATCATAAAAACTCTTTTTTCAGAAACCACGTCACAATGGTAACATCGGAACACATGAACCAGCTGCTCAAGAACGTCCTCAAGCTGATCAAAAAGAACATCGGCAATGAAAGTGCCCCCTGGATGACCCGTATAGCAACTTACACTCAGCAGATCATCATCAATAGCTCTGAGGAGTTACTGAGAGAGTCCTTTTTGCCGCTGGCTGAGAGAGTGAGGAAGAGGACGGATAATATGTTCCATAAGGAGGAGAGTTTGAGAGGTTTCATCAAGGTTAGTAAGAAGATCAAGTCATATTTCTTATTATCTTGCATTTCTATTTCGATCTGTTGAACCGACACACAAAGTTTAATTCTAAATAAAATTTAATTTGATTTTCAAAAGAAAAGTATTGTTAGTTAGATAAAACTACACACACCAGCACCACATAGGCAACACACCAGCAAAATCTCTGGTATAGCAGATGTTAATAAACGGCTGCAGTGACCACTTATTATAAGGTGGGCGGCTACCTTTCTTGCCGCTTTGTGTTATGGAAATAATTGGATATCTGCTTTTCTGTGCCTATGAACGGCATTGAAACGGACACGTGAGTTGGCAATTACAATGTTTATATAATATTAATATGTCATGAACCGACTTCAATGCCGCGCTATTCATTTTCAATACCAATTGGAGGTGTTTATCTCAATATCTCTGGAGATACTTATCAGACCTCGATAAAATTACCATGGTACCACACTTGGGATATCTCCTTTCTAACAAAAAAAGAATAATCAAAATCGGTTCATAAACGATGAAGTTATCCGCGAACAAACATAAAAAAAACATATATATATATATATATATATATATATATATATATATATATACGTTCATACGTATATATATATAAACATAAATATATATGCGTTCGAATTGAGAAACCTCCTCCTTTTTTTGAAGTCGGTTAAAAATGCCAGACAGTATAGAACCCTAAGAGACTCCAATATTGATTTGTATATAGCAGAAAAATAAATTCATCAATAGTCCAATTACTGAGAAATCGATCTTACTTAGTCTAATCCCCTCCCAAATTATGTCGTCAAACCAGATGAAGACTAAAAAATGATATGCATGAGTTAACCGGATCGAAAGCCTTCGCTAATTCTAACATATTTTACATTTATTTTCTCTATGGGTTTTTGTTACACTTATGCCTTGCGCACTTCAGCGGAGGTAAGGCAGGGCATTTTAAATGTAAAATTTTAAACTTCCTCCCCTGTCGTCCATCCCTTAGCGCCAGTATTGGTAACATATACGAGTATATGGTTGCTATTGAATACGTACAATTTTACGTTGGCAAATTCAAAATACCCCGCCATATCTACCGTCAATGTGCGCTTTCTCTTAAAGGAAGAGTTTTAAGTTATTTTAGTACTAAGTGTGTAGAGTTTTACTTGTTTTAGTACTATGTATTATCTCTTTCAGTCTTCAACCGACGATACTTCGCAAGTCGAGTCTCAGATTCAAGAGGACTGGCAGTTGTTAGTTCGGGATATCTACTCGTTCTACCCACTGCTGATCAAATACGTCGATCTGCAGAGAAATCATTGGCTTAGGAATAATGTCCCGGGTTTGTTTTTGATTATTTTTTACTTTAACATAACTTGTTTTAAGCTTTCCACTCCGTAAGAGGCTGTAAACATTTACAAGTACACATTGAACTATAAATTTCTTTTAATATGTCGACATTACTAAATGCTCTCTATGAAAGTTTTGTTAACAGAATGAAAATTCAATAAATTTGAGTTTAGTATTGATTTTCTCACGACGTGACGTCCATTACTTTTTTTTGGGTAATAGATTTTTACAAAAAAAAACTATTTTTACTAGATTATAAATGTATTTCAAAAACATTGATCGAATGCTCGTATGTTTAGGTATTTTTTTAATATATTTTTACGTTATTTGAAATTAAATCGAAATTAAATTTATTTTAATTATCTGCTTACTTTTACAGAGGCGGAAGAACTTTACAACCACGTTGCTGAGATATTCAATATTTGGTCGAAGAGTCAGTACTTCTTGAAAGAAGAACAGAACTTTATTTCGGCCAATGAAATCGACAACATGGTAAATTATTGTACTTAGTGGAACCCTGTCATAGTTAAAATCATTGAGAAATTGTATTGGACGCGACCTGCAACTGATATAGGTTATTGTGGCAAAGTTGTACAGTAGAACCGAGTCCAATGTGTTCGTACGTTTTATGTTGTTTTTGTTTGTCACTGTTTTCATTCTTCTTTGTTTCCATTCGTGAAAAATCATTTGTAGCATTTTAGTTACCATCTCAACTGGAATTGGTTTGACTGTACAATTACAAAATATTTGCTCGTAAATCAACGAGACAAAGTTGTGATAATATTTTAGTGTAGCTGTGATAATATTTTGAATTTCAATTTGTTGAAAAGGATCTCAGAGGAAAAAGTAAGAATAAGTGTCAAGAAGGAGTGCCTACCACAAGAACCACGAAATAATTTATTGGGGCTATTCTTTTATTAGGCCTTTGCCTTATTAGCGTTTAAAATAGTAGATATTTTTTTCATTATTTGAAAACCGTTTTACATCGAAAGATCATTTCCTTCATATCTAACTTAGTACTTTACTATTATAAAATATATATTTACTATTATAAAAAATCATCAGTAGTAGGTATCAAAAGCTTTTTAATGCTGTATTTTTTATGTAGAGTAAAACTTATTCTTGGATAGGGTTAAAAATAAAGTCGCAGGTCGCGTCATTGCGTATTCGTGTGTTATAAAATATTTTCATGTTTTTTTTTTCGATCTAAAAAATGTATTTATGTCTTATATGTATCTGTCAAATCTCTTTATTTTTTCAATAGTTTATCTCTTAGGTAGTTTAGTTGGACTACCTTAAACATTACTTGTCCAATGTAAATGCGTTAATTAAATATCAATCTTATCCAGTTGAATTAATATAATAGGGAATATGCATTTAGTTTAAAACTTGAATTTATTTTTTTAATCTTTATTGTTCTATAATAATTATGTTAAACACATTTTGTAATAATAAACCATTGTATAATGCTTTAAAAATTATATGAAAACTGCAAAATAAGCAAGGGCAAATTTGATTTGTAACGCGTCACAACTTATCAATTAGAAAGTGACGTCACAACACACTATGCACTGCACTATCATACAACAGTGCGTACCATTTCTTTGACAAAGATCTAATGGATGGTGATAGTAGAGTTACGTTCTGACGTCACCAAGGCGCGTATAAATATGACGACGTTTGAATTTCTAACTCATATTTATTCGATGCTTAAACTGTTAACTGCCGGGGTAAAATTTGACGGAAGCGTAGGACGTAGCGTCACGGTCCGAAGGCAACGGAAGTCACGTGAGCGTCATGTTGTATTTTATATTTATAAACGCCCTCTATTGTAGGATGGCGTAAGTACGAAGACGTATTTGCTGTAGTAAAACAGATGGAGTTCTACAAAAAAAAATTTTGGTTTTCAGAAATGAATGAACTTGGAAGTTTCGCTTCTAACGCGTAGCTTTCTACGCACCCTCTCTTTTTAGCATAATTCAATTTTTTTTATTTAATTTTATTATACATATTACATGGATGTAATAGGTGAGATTAAAATATAAAAAAACACATTGTTTATGTACAATTTGTTGCTCTCGAAAGGTAATAATGTTGATATTTTTTTAACGGCTCATAATACACTGGGACTAGTAAACTGCATCAAAGTTCAGGATTACTTTCGAATTATTTGAATGGTCCTTTCCAGTAGACAACTTAAGGATATGATACTACGCTGTTATGAAGTTAACGAACCAAACTATAGGTTTTACGTTAAATTTGTATAATTTGTAATAATACCTACTTAATATTAGTATTCTATTTCAAAGACGTCTTGAAAATTGATGCAGTTTATGAGTCCGTGAGTTTATTTCTATGTCTCAATGTTATGTTTATTCTTGTCAATTGTCAAATATTTGTTTCATTTAGAATTTGTTTCATATTCACAGACATAGATTTGATAACGCAAGTTTTTCAACTTTTCGTGCCCTGAAGTTGCCACAGCACTATAGTCCGGCAATTTCGTGCGCGACCGTCCCGCGGGGTGTCAGACGGTGGCGGGGACGAGGTACCCAAGATGTCAGCGGGTAGCGGGTGGTGTAGCGGGGAAGGGAAGCGTGTGTAGCCGTGTCACAGATTATATAATAGTTACTACCGCTACCTCGTCCCCGCCACCGTCTGTCACTCCGCAGGAAGGTCGCGCACGATATTGCCGGACTATAATTTACTCTCACGTGCTAAAACTACACAACTTTTTTCATACAAATTAAAATTATTTATTCAAATTGGCGTAGAACATGCGGCGTCTATTCACATCTATGTCTGTCCATAACTGACTAATGTGGATCGTTCATTGTGTTGTGTTAATGTTTCACTGTCCGATGACTAGGTGCTCATCATGCCGACGGCGACGCGGCGAGTGACGGCAGTCGTCGATGGAACACCACAGAGTGGTGGTAAGGTGTGTATGGATATAGTGCAGATGTTTTTAACCCCCAACTCAAAAAGAAGCGGTGTTATAAGTTTGACGTGTGTATCTGTGTATGTGTGTGTTTGTGGCTTCGTAGCGCCTAAACGAATGAACCAATTTTGATTTAGTTTTTATTTTTATTTGATAGGTGTTTTCATCGAGACTGTTCATAGCTTCGTTTCATGAAAAGCCATTTCAGCTATTTAAATATTATCAGCTCTTTTGGTTGATGAGACTACGATAGCAACTTTCGTAGCCCTTTGACCGCGGACGACAAAAAATCAAAATGGCGCTTCTGCGCACTACTAACCCGCAACTCGAGATGTCGTGTTTAGGCTCATTGGAATGGTCTCAATATTCAAATTACACATTTACAAATCAGTCGGGGGTGGTGCTAAATTTTAAATTTAAGTATGACTTAACTAATAGATTATAAGAGAAAGAATGGTAAATAACAAGGCAGAATAAATATCGTCCCAAATACATTGATATAAGGGCACGAAATAATCACGTTTATATTTTTGTTGCATAAGGTATATCGAAGTACGTTTCCTGTATGTGTTGTGTTTCAAAATTAACTCAAACAAAGACATGTCGGCAATTTATTTATATGCTAAGAACGAGCATGAAGGTTAGCCCGGTCTTTCATAGATCGCATCACAACTTTATATCAGGTGATATCATAGTTAAGTTGTTACTTGACAACGAAGTAACAACGAGTACAAATAATATGCCTTTTATAAACAATGTTTGATTTGGATGGATCGACAAACTGAAATAACCCTCCAAGTGAATGAAAATGTAACTATAGCTTACGAAGCAAAATTCATGCATTGATATCAAAACATTTAATAAAAAGCTATATTGCTTACAGATTACCTTCCTTCATGAATAACATATCAACACAAGGCTTATCCAAAACCTACTCAATATTACTTAAACCTACAATCTATAAAAGAAAGCATTCCAATATAAAACCAAGCTCAGCAAACTAACAAACACAACCAAATAAACTACAAAACTTACAAAGTTATAAATATTAAAATACGGGACATATCGCGCCTATATATATATATACGACTGAGTTATTATATATATATTTTATATATATATATATATATATATATATATATATATATATATATATATATATATATATATATATATTATTTAACTCAGTCGTCTCGTGACCACGATCAATGCAACTTGGTCGAAACGTCGAGTTAAATAAAATAAAAATTTGTTTTAGGCGCGATAAGTCCCTTATTTTAATATTTATACCTATGTGTTCAAATCGCGAAAGTTTAAAGTTTACAATTACAAAACTTACAATTCTACTCCGAAATCTCGCAGAAGAAGAAGAAGCATCGAGACAAGAAGCGAGACAAAGACAAGGAAGTCCAAGCGTCGCTGATGGTGGCTTGTCTCAAACGGTTACTGCCTGTGGGACTCAATCTGTTCGCTGGAAGAGAACAGGAGTTAGTTCAACATTGTAAAGATCGCTTCTTGAAGGTAAGAATAGAATATTCATTATAACAGTATGTATAGATATAGAATATGTTTCGTTATAATACAGTGACTTGTGACTAAAGTTTCGAGGGCCCGGTGGCGTAATCGGGAGAACGGTCGGCTTTGATGCCGAGGTACCGAGTTCAAACCGCCGTGCACCAATGGATTTTTCTATCGAAAAATTATGTGCACTTCTCACAGTGGCCCTCCGGTGAAGGAAAACATCGTTAAAAAACCAACAACCCCCGCATGGTGGTAGGACACTATCCAGTGTCCGCCTGGAACACATCTAATGTGTTCCGGCACCTATCCTTGAGAGCCAGTTCCCATTCTAGGCCTAGCATGCTTACCATCTTCGACCGCATCATCACTTACCAACAGGTGAGATAGTGGTTAAACTCTAGCCTATAAAGTATTTAAAAAAAAGTGATGTTTCTTATAAAATGATGTCCCATTAACCTGTAGAAATGTTAACAGTAGCGGATCCAGAATTTTGTTTTGGGGAGGCTTGATCTTAGAGTCTCCCAGTCCAAACCCCTCCAAAGCTGTCAAGCCAGCTTTGGACTGGGAGACTATTATCACATGCTGAATTTAGCTTATGGACACGGGTCACGGGTATGTCACGTGTAAATAGGAACGATTTTGGGTTTCTTCGACTTTTTTTGAAGTTAGTTTTGGTCAGTGTAGGTTTGCAATGAATAAAGTTGAATCTTATCTTTTCTATGGTTGAATGCTGGATTACCAATGCAATTTATTAACAAACAGTACACTACCTATGTAATTAATTTACAAATGTAAAAAGACACATCAACAAAACTTCACGTTAATTGTTAAACACAATCCAAAATTTCATCGTACCCACGGGACTTGAACCCGCAACCTCCGGAATAACATGTTCTTTAAAAATAACCAATTCTTCTCACCCACAGAAAATGACAGAACAAGACGTGTCAGAGTTCGCAAAGACCCAACTAACATTGCCAGACAAGATCGACCCGGCCGATGAGATGTCTTGGCAACATTACCTCTACAGCAAACTAGGCTCCAAGAGCAAGACCAACGTCATTATGGATAATGCTGAGAACAAGGCCAAGATCATAGATGACACTGTTGAGAGGATTGTGGCGATGAGTAAAGTGCTGTTTGGATTGCATATGGTAAGTCTATTTCAAGACTTTTTTTTTTAATAATATAAGGCGGCAAACAAGTTAACGGCCCGCTTGATGGTAGATGGTCGATGGTCACCGACGTCTATGGACAACTACAACAGCAACGACTTTGCTGATGCGTTGCTGCCCTTCAAGGCCATTTTAACCCTTCTCTTGAAGAACCCCATATTGCAGAGAATTTCAAACTGGGTTCCGCGGAACCTAGGGGTTTATTAGAATAGTCATCATGGTTCCACCAAACAATATTTATTGTAAATAATACCACGGTTGGATGACCACCAAGATTGGATACTACCCCAGATATGCGGATGCAATATTCATAAAACAGTAAAACAATTTCATTCTTTACATTAAAACTGTAAGTTAAAACTTTAAGAATAAATGTTCTTTTATAAATGTCAATGTTATTTGTAATCATTGATATGGGGTTCCATAAAATAAAAGGTATTTAGTTGGTGTTCCTTTATCTTTAAAGTTTAGGAACATATTGTATCCCAGTGGAAAGCTGAAAGCTTATTCCACATTTTGATTATCAAAAATATAAAATCTTAAAAGATTTTAGGCTGACACACGACGCGTTGTATTACTACTATCCTTTTCTTATTTCCTACATAATTTAAGATCGGTACATAATTTAATATCATCATATACCTTGGTACATTAAAACATAAAAGGATCCGTAGATTGTAGTCGGAATAGAAACCAGACAAAAAAAAAGTGAGATAAAGAGGAAGTAATTTAGTTCTTCTCTTGGTTCTGATGATTTGGCATTTATTAACGGAGCCGAAACCAACGTCAAGAGGCCCTTTATAATATGATTTATAATTTGTCGCATGGTGGTAGGACACTATCTAGTGTCCGCCTGGCCAGCTACCACCCTCAAGTTAGAAAATCTGTCGCCAAACATCCAATGTGTTCCGGTATACTTGAGAGCCAGTTCCCATTTTAGCATGCTTACCATCTTCGACCGCATCATCACTTACCAATAGGTGAGATAGAGGTCAAACGCTAGCCTATGAGATATTAAAAAAATTATAATTTTGATGATTTTTAGCAAAAATAATTGTATATATATTCACACACAATGTTAAAATTGTTTCTTTAATAAATTGTATTGAATTAAATTGATTTGAATTGAATTGAACTGTTACTTAGTTATAAATTATGGTCTATTGATGGGAGGATATGATAAACTATGGAAAGATGGTACAAAATATTATGTTAGTGTTGTAAGCTTATTGGTGGCTGATTGCTAGTCTATGGAATGCACTAGCTTATTATTACATCGAAGTAATGTTTTAATATATTTTCCAAGTATTTATAAATATATGGTATGACAACTAGATCGACCACCCGCAACAAATGAGTAAGAACGTCTACCGTTCAGTGGTGTCCATTCAGAGGAAGAGAGCAGTAATAGCTTGCTTCCGACAGACTTCACTTCACTCGTTGCCCAGGTTTATATAGTGTTGTGTGGAATTACGTGTGTTCGTAACAATATGCTATTAATAATAAAACTCCTCGTCGATATCAATAACTCACATGACCTCAGAGAAATTGGAGAGGCCTATGTCCAGCACTGGACATGTATAGGCTGATGATTATGATTATAATGATGATTATGAAGCTTCTCGGTGTATCCCAAAGAGTATTTCATTAGACAAGACAGCGTTTCTTTTCTTATACCGACTGACACATGACAAATTACACTTATATTTAGTTAGCAAATTGAATAATTTTAGTATTCACTGTAACATAAAGATCCTATATGCGACTACAGCAAAATAAAAAGGAAGGGTTATGTTATTGCAGTATATGTTTGTAATTTACGTACATATCAATCTATCATAACATACTTAGATACTGCTCGTCCGATTATGATGTTTTATATAAGTGTCAAGTTAATTCATCGTCATGGTCCAGATAAAGCTATTTTTTTTTTGTAGTCGGGTCTTAATTTTCCCATAGTCTGAAACCTTTTGAACTTTTGATTGATGTGGATTATATATCTAATCTATACAACTAATGTGTGATCGCATGCTGCATTGGACTAACTAGGCAACTAAACCGAAACAACGATCTACTAACTGGAAGAGAGTGCTATGCGCGGCTAGAAAACGAGCCGCTATAGCTTGCTTGCGATCTGTACATCTGTATAAACTTAGTCGGTAAGTAAGCAGCAATGGAAGGTTCAATTTTTTGTGGGCCAGATTGGCATTGCAGTTCAGTGCATCCTTATACTTCCTCTTTTATTATTCCCATCTAGTGAGATTAAAGGACTTGTATTAAACCCTTAAGGGCTCTAACATACTAGAACGCCAAGGCGATGTCGCTGGCTATGTAGCTATCTATGGCTACCTACCGTAGCCAAATGAGGTTGCCAAATAAACGAATTTAAAGACGCGGGTGTCCGTCCTGACGATCAGTTGGGCACTGGGCACTGAATAAGGGATGCGTAGCTTGCTTGAAATACTTGTAGGTACTATTATTTTTTCTGTGCCTATATACAAAATCTTAGCGCTCTTACTCTCACTATCTATAGCCATCAGAGTCATAGGCGTCCATTACACGATAGGTTTTGCTGTCAATTTGCTGGTAGTCACAGCTGTGACTGATGGATAACCTACCGTCGAATGGGGTGAATGACGGTGACTGACCGATATCTAGATGTTTTGATTTTGTGCGACGGCAACCATCAGTCATGAATGTTGGTTTTGAATGACGGATAACCTACCGTATAATGGACGCCATAGATATAGTGTTAGAAACTAGGCACTAAATGTGGAATAGGTATTTTATTATACTAATGGCCGAAACATGTGGTAAAAAACATGAATGGTATATTGTTTTTATTTTAATTCTCGTGGTTCAAAACAAAAACTGAATATTTTCGTGAGTTTTATATTGTTTTACTTCTTAGGCATCGAGCGTGTAATATCTTCACACGGACATACTACGAGCTATGGTTGGAAGAAGAGAACATCGGTCAAGAAGTCATGATCGAAGATCTTACGGTAATTACCTTTTTGCAATCGATAAATACATCACTATGGAACATTGTTACCTACCCGCGTCTGAAGGCTTACAATTAATTAATTCATCTGATATTTAAATGGTATGCTGTGATGGTGACATGATCCTTAGATGGTGCTTAATCGGTGAGTGACTATTTATTACATCGTATGGTAGGTTTAGCCGTGCTAAACCACTTATCGCAAAAAGCCGTGGCTGCAATCGTTTTGCCGAGTTACGTCATGATATTTCGGTGGCATCCAATTTGGAAGATGATTTGGGATAGTTATATTAGATTTGTGTTAGATAGTTAGATAGTGGTTTTGACTAATATATATAAATATCGAATATCCAGCCCACATCTTTTGGTTTCAGACAAGCATGTACTTTTTAACGTTTCATTAATTATAATAATTATTGATCGTACAAAACGTAATAACCGGCTCCACGATAGTCGAAGAAGCCAGTAGCCAGTAATGTCATCAAGGTATACAAATTTGTTTATATTGTTTATCTCCGGAGATGATTATCAGATCTCGATAAAATTTGAATGGAACCAAAGAAGCATAACAACAACAAACAAAAAAAATCCAAATCGGTTAAAATTTGGCGAAGTAAAAAATTGATTTTAAAAATACCGTCGATTTGAGAACCTCCTCCTTTTTTGTGAAGTCGGTTAAAAAGAAGTCAAATGCGTGCCAATTGTCAGTGAAAATTAATCAAAAGCAGCAAAATAAACAGCTATAATGGTGTAAATCCTAACGAACGCGTATCTTCTTCCAGCAATCATTCGAAGACGCAGAGTTGAAGAAGAGTGACGTAGTAGAAGAGGAAGGCAAGCCTGATCCTCTGACGCAACTTGTCACCACATTCTGTAGGGGAGCCATGACGGAACGATCTGGTGCTTTGCAGGTAACAGATGACATTAGGTCTCACTAGCTGTGTTGACAAGTCCCCGCGGGTTTACCCACGTTGTAAAGTACCGTATGTGCTTTTCTACTGCTACATATATGTTAAATTTCGGTCTAGCTATTTCTTTAGGAGTTGCAAACTGACTTTTACATTTATAATATTTTAATATATTATTTGTTATATTCGAATCGAGAATCCCGGTTTTATTTTTTTATCTTTAAATGAAACGATACTAACGTTTATAAATACATTGATCCTCAAAATAATTAATTTGCAATAAGTACTGTAATTTTGAAATACTAGCAGCGCCTTACGGTATCACTCGCGTAGTTCCCGTTCTCGTGAGAATACGGGAATAAAATATAGCATTTGTTACTTGCTGATAATGTAGCTTTCCATTAGTGAAATAGATTTTGAAATTGGTCCAGTAATTTTTGGGTTAATACGTAACAAACCAATAATCAAATCTTCACTCTTTATAATATTACTTTAGATATTTCATAACATTTAAGGTATTATGTAAAATTATAGTACTACAATACAAGGTACTACAAGTTACTGTAGCACAATTTTACAATCACAATTATTTGGCATATCTAAACTGAACAATTTTATAACTAACAGGAAGACCCCCTGTATATGTCCTATGCACACATAATTGCCAAGTCGTGTGGAGAAGAGGAAGAAGAAGGCGGTGGAGAAGAAGAAGAGGGCGGTGGAGAAGCAGAGGCAGAAGAAGAAGGCAAGAGTAGTATTCATGTAAGTGGAGTTCCTTGGTAACGTTTTCTGATCAATATTTACTTATAAACATTATAAGTGATAATGTCTTCGGTAAAAAATTACTACTAGGTAGCGGAGACTAAAGAGCTCCTAAAGAGTACAGGAGACTTGACAAACATTGTATAAATGTATAAAATAGTACAATAGAAAGATGGGTATCTGGTTGAATAATTTACTCTTAAATTATGTTGCATGCAGAATTCTGTGGAAACTTTCATGGTATGTATGATAAAGGTACGAAATATTTGTTTTAAAAATAATAAACTCATATCATCATCAAACGTGAGGTGTGAGGCTTCCGATGCTTAAACTACAAGAAAGACTTCTTTACATAGATGTACCAATTCTTTGCAATGCCTGAGCTAACGTCAGATACATTTACTTTTATTCGATGTTTGTAATTATAGCAACTATCTATGTTTGAGTTATGCATGGTAGTTAAAAAAAACTATACCCGCGATGTATCAAGAATTTGCCTAGTGTCCTTAAACCTTAAGGTATTTATCTTACGGTTATTACTTAAAAAATTGAAAAATGGTAAACTGCCATGGCGTCGTAAAAGCTTGTTAAATTCATATAAGTTAAAAATAATTTTAAACGTTCTGTAATTTAAAAACCAAATACATAAAGTAATACAATACTTAATCGTTGAGATGAGACAACCTATCTCATAAATCCACTACGCATACTTCTATCTCAATAAAACCAACATTTGTTTGAGTATATATTTTTCCACGCAGGAACAAGAAATGGAGAAACAAAAGCTTCTTTTCCACCAAGCACGATTAGCCGATCGAGGTGTAGCCGAAATGGTTCTGTTACACATATCTGCGTCGAAAGGAGTCCCCAGTGAAATGGTCATGAAGACTTTACAGCTCGGCATTTCTATTCTACGCGGTGGCAATATTGAGATTCAGATGGTAAGGAATTCTGCTTTTTTCCTTTTGCCTTTTCGTTCTTCTATCCTTCTTTTTTTCTTTATTGTCGTTCTTCGATTCTTCTGCCAACCATCATTAATTCTTCTACTCATTTTCTCCCTTCCCTTATTTTTTCTTTCTTACTGGTCATATCTGCGTCTAATCAATTTCGCAATTAGACAGTTATACTACTTTTACGACTTCAGTATGCGTTAATATTGAAGTTCAGAAAATAACTAATGATAATAACCTAAAAATAGGTATCTTTTAATAAAAATATACAAACAATATGGCATATTACTAGTAGTCGTGTTAACCGTGTTAACCGAAAGCTAAATCTGCTTGTACCTGCAGTGGGTTCACGTTTAACTGTAATGGGTGGGGATCGAACTCACGAGCTCTCGATCGCAAGTCCGACTTCCATTCCATTGGGCTATTGCCGCTTTTGAATCTCCATGCTTTTTTCACCTTAGGCTAGTGTACAGTGCAGACTTCTCGGTTTATCTTCTTCTCTTCCTCATCTCCTCTTCTCCTCCTCTCGTTCTATGTTATGTTTGTAAATTATTATGAGTGTAAAGTTGGTCAATTTAAGAAATTGGTTTCTATTTTATCAATTATAAAATTTGGTTTAAAATTTTTAGTTGCATGCCATGTTGTAGGATAAGGGAGTACTATTTTATTCATTTTAAGACCACTTTGACCTGTATTCGCAATAAATAAATGAATATCAATATGAATAATATGTATCCATGATCCCATTCAAAGAAGAATCAAAGAATCAAAGCATTTATTCAGTATGTAGGCAGTATAAATATACGCACATATACACGTCAAAATCATAAATCATAAAATAAATCATAACCAATTATCAAGTAAACATAGCAAAAGCAGAATTTAACGCTTTGAATTAGAAAAAAAAAAGTAATGAACCATTCAGCTGTCTACCAATCGTTTACGTCAGAATATAAAAAAAAAAATAAAGTAGGTTAAAACCAACCATACATGTAACTGTGTGTTTCTGTACTTCAGACAATTTTTATATAAAAAAAATAAAAAAAGTGAAATAGTGAAACACAACATAGAGAAACGCATACCGATCACAGTACATATCATGATCCAAATGGAACTGATAGTCCGTCTGACAGCTGCATAATATTGTTTAAATAAAAATAAAAATGGCAAGCCTAGAAAGAAAATCTGCGGACAAAAGGGGAAAACTGAATGGCTGTTGAATCTACCGGTGTTTCGGAAATACTCCCACCAGAGAAGAAACACCAAGAAACTCTATGGGGCTTGTCTTGTCATTTTATCTTTTTTTTTTTAAATTAATTGTACATACATATTAATTGTACAAGTCAGCTTTAAAATTTTAACAATATTTTAATAATTATAATACAATTTATATTTGTTCTTGGAACTTGGGGCATTCAGGCCATGCATTTTTGTCATCCATATAGTCACCTATTGTATGGTATGTTTTTTTCATCAAATTGGATTTTACATAGATTTTAAATTTGCTCATAGGCAATTGATCAATATCTTTAGGTAGCTTATTGTAAAAGCGTACATAGTTCCCCATTAATGAACCACTAACTTTCTGCAGTCTGAAATTAGGTATAATTAATCTATTTTATGTCTTGTATTAAAATTATGTACATCAGACCTTTTCTTATAATCATTTGTATTCTTGCGTATGAACATAATATTTTCATAAATGTATTGACATGCCACTGTTAGAATTTTAATTTCCTTAAACTTTTCACGAAGTGAATCTCGCGACCTCTTACTATATATAGAGCGAATAGCTCGTTTCTGCAAAACAAATATTGATTGGATTTCAGCGGCTTTCCCCCACAATAAAATGCCATAAGACATTATACTGTGGAAGTAGCTGAAATAGACCAATCTTGCAGTGGCTTCGTCCGTTAAGAATCTAATTTTACGTACTGCGTATGCAGCGGAGCTTAACCTACCTGCTAGAATCGATATTTGAGAACCCCATTGAAGCTTTGAATCCAGGGTGATGCCCAAGAATGTTGTGGATTCAACAAGTTCTAATGGTTCATCATTTATTAATATACTTCTATTTAGGATACCCTTTTTTACATTTGGTAGAGAGAAATTAATACATTTTGTTTTTTTTTGCGTTTAACAATAAGTTATTGGTTGTAAACCAATTCAGAACCTGTTTTATTGGTTTGTTTACATCGTCAAAGTTAGGTGTAGTCCTATCTATTTTGAATATCAAGGAAGTATCATCTGCAAACAAAACAATATCACATAGGTTCTGTACGAATGACGGTAAATCATTGATATAAACTAGAAATAAAAACGGTCCTAGGATCGATCCCTGCGGGACTCCCATTTTTATGAGGGATCCAGATGACCTGACGCCATTGACTTCAACCATCTGTGTTCTATTACAGAGGTATGATGATACCAGATCAAGTGCCTTACCTTCAACACCGTAGTATTTTAATTTGTAAATTAGTGTTTCATGACAGACACAATCAAATGCTTTTGATAGGTCACAGAACACGCCAATAGCATCTTGTGCTTTCTCCCATGCATCAAATATATGTTTAAGAAGACCTATTCCTGCATCAGTAGTAGAACGCCCTTTAGTAAATCCAAATTGCTTGCTATTTAATAGATCATTCATGTTAAAATGTGTTAAAAGCTGGTCAAATATTACTTTTTCAAAAATTTTACTTAATGCCGGTAGTATAGAGATTGGTCTATAGTTAAATGGATCATTTTTGTTTACTGATTTGAATAAAGGAATCAATTTACTTTTTTTCATTAAATCCGGGAAGACACCTTGATCAACGCATCTGTTAAAAATAAAAGCTAAGTATGGGCTAATAACAGTAATAATGTAACTGAGAACTGTGGTTGACATTCCCCACAGGTCCTCGGTTTTCTTTTGTTTGAGCATTTTAAATGTTTTCACAATTGAGTCTGCAGTTACGTGTTTGAACTGGAACAAGGTATCACATTTATTTACACACTTTGATAATATAGAATAAGCATCAGCGGGACTAGAATTTATGGACTGAGTGGTAGTAATGGGTACTTGAGAGAAGAACTCATCAAATGTATTGGCAACCTCATTACTATCCATGATTAATTTATTGTTAACTTTTAAGATGATCTTACTGTCTCTTTGTTTTATTTTATATTATTCTCATTATTCTCTATGTACAAATTTATGGTTAGTAATGTTTAAAAATATTGCGAATTTGCATTTTAAACATTATGTAGGAAATAAGTAATGCGCCAATCAGAATTTAAACCGATCATCCGTTTTTTTTTTTTTTTTTTAATTATGTATGTACCTATTTACTTTTTCTTATTGAACTCTAATTTTCATGAATCTTTTAATTCGTAAACCAAATATTTCTTTTGACCCGTTAGATAAGATAAATTTATTTTGTTTTTTTCTAGGGTATGCTGAACCACCTAAAAGACAAGAAGGATGTGGGTTTCTTCACATCGATAGCTGGTCTCATGAACTCCTGCTCAGTGCTAGATCTGGACGCTTTTGAAAGGAATACTAAGGCTGAAGGTAAATATATTCTTTTTTTGTTTCTTATATGCTAGCGTTTGATCACTATCTCACCTGGTGGCAAGCTGAAAGAAGTTAGTGAACACGCTAGGCCTAAAATACTCTTACTCTCAAGGGCTATGTGCTGCCGGAACACAGTAAGGTTATGGCGGCAGATTTTCTCCTTGATGGTGGTAAGCTATTTTTGGTAGCAAGTCAGGCGGTACATGCATTTAATATGCTCCTCTACCACCTATGAAAAATGATAATTATTTCGACTTTTATACGCACTACTATTTTTGTCGACTGTTTCCACCAATGTTTTGTGCATTTCCGATGCATTTTTCATCGAGAGCTTATACAGTAGCCGTTTTAACTTACATTCAATTATACTTTTAACCGCAATAACAGTTTTTGGTAATGGCAAAATGCTGTCTACAAATAAAAGAACTTTTAAAAATCCTACTTTCCTACAATTTCCTACATACATAAAATCACGCCTTTTACCCGTTGGGGTAGGCAGATACTATAGTCCGGCAATCTCGTGCGCGACCGTCCTGCGGAGTGACAGACGGTGGCGGGGACGAGGTAGCGGTCTCGTTCTAGCACACGGCTACGTAGTAACTATTATATAATCTGTGACACGGCTACACACGCTTCCCTTCCCCGCCACACCACCCGCTACCCGCTGACATCTTGGGTACCTCGTCCCCGCCACCGTCTGACACCCCGCGGGACGGTCGCGCACGAAATTGCCGGGCTATAATTATTTCCACATGCTACGAACCTGACATACCTCTTTCGCTTCTTCCACTTTCATACATAATAGCAGTACCTTCATACATAATTATTCCTTACTTTATTATTATTAACAGACTTCACAAAAAAGGAGGAGGTTCTCAATTCGTCGTTTTTTTTTTGTTTATGTTACGCGATTACTCTTTAAATTGTGAACGGATTCAAATTATTATTTTTTTAATAGGTAGGGTACGTTTTCGAGGTGGTCCCATTGTAATTTCATCGAGATCTGATTAGTATCTCCAGAGATATGGAGATAAGAAATACCTCAAACATAGGAAATTGTAATGGTTTTAGAAGAAGAGTCCCAAGAAGATTATACACAATGGAGGTTGCTATTGCATATACTTTTGAAGACTTAAAAATATGACGTTGAATAATGTTTTTACATCTTTCTTGTCGTTGATTTTGGTTTTTGACAGATATTCTTACGGTAACTGTGGGCGAGATAGAAACAAAGGTGGGGAGAATTAATTTGTCTTTACAGGAATGTTCTACCGGCATACCATCTTCGACCGCATCAACACGTGAGATTGCATTTTTTCGTTGTATCGATAGATCGAACCGTGGCTTAATTGGCAGAGCGCCTGGACATGTTATTCAGGAGGTTGCGGGTTCAAGTCCCGTCTTTGCGATGGAATTTTGAATTATGTTTAATAATTTACAAAAATATAAAGTGTGTAACACTTCAAAGAAACATAATACGTAAAATAGTGGTCAAACGCTAACTTAAATGATTTTTTTTTTAAACTTTCCTGCTCCTGATAATTTAAATAAATACTTACATAATACTTTTATCCGCAGGTTTAGGTGTTGGGTTAGAGGGCGCTGCGGGTGAGAAAAATATGCACGACGCGGAGTTCACGTGTGCACTGTTCAGGTTTATACAACTTACTTGTGAGGGACACAACTTGGGTGAGTTTCACTTGGCTGGAAAATCGTATAAAGTTGCGACGCATAATAATATAACCTAATTATTATAAACATAAATAATACTTAAATTTAAAATGTAAAGCCCACCACTGATTGATGTGTATGTATTATTTGTACATTGAGTGAGACCATTTCAATGAACCTAAACACGACATCTCAGAGAGGCGGGAAGTAGAGCTCAATTTGATTTTTTTGACGTCCGCGGTCAAAGGGCTACGAAACATATCGTAGTCTCATCAATCACAAAAAGTTGATAATGTCTAAAGTAAGTTAAACGGTTGAATAGATTTTCATAAAACAAAGCTAAGAACACTCTCAATGAAGACACCTATCAAATAAAAAAACTGAATCAAAATCGGTTCTTTCGTTTGGGCGCTACGATGCCACAGACAGACACACACATGCACAGACACACAGCTACACACGTCGAACTTATAACACCCCGTCTTTTTGCGTCGGGGGTTAAAAAGACAAAAGGAATACCTATTTATTTTTGCACATTTCAGTTTGATAAATAATTTAATATATTTAATAATTTAATATATTTAATATTTTACAATGATATTGCTCTTATTATGTCTTAGTACCTGGGCGATCTACCAATTTTGTAAACATTTTGCACAGGGATAGCTAGTATGGTACTATTTTTATAAACACGATTTTCACAAAACAAACCAACACTCTACTTGCAGAATGGCAGAACTACCTCAGAACTCAAGCCGGCAACACAACTACCGTGAACGTGGTCATCTGCACGGTGGACTACCTTCTGAGACTGCAGGAGTCCATCATGGACTTCTACTGGCATTACTCCAGCAAGGTAACACTGCCACCTGGAGATGGTAGCACTTCTACTGGCATTACTTCAGTGTGGTACTGTACCCTTAGTACGAGTTTTCATACCAAACTCGATATCGTATATCGAACAAATTTTGTATGAAAAACAGTACAGCGCCTCTAGTGGTTACTACACTTCACTAAAATTAGACCAATCAGGTAGCCAGAATAAGTCGAAAACTATGTAACATCTGTCAACAGCGTTTACGATGAAAACTCGTACTAAGGGTCAGTTTACATCGCAACGCGATGCGACGTGATGATGCTTTTAGTTTCTCGTGGCGCAGCCAGACGCCGCGCACCGCAGCAAAACGCGCAATGCCACCAAATTATCTCAATGAGTATGAGTATCTTATTGTATAGTAAATAAAGTCTTTTTTGTATCACTCTCTTAATAAGTGCGTGCAACGTTGCGTCACGGTCTGAGCTGACTCTCAGGGTACTGTACCAAGCGCAAGTCCGGAAGTGTATGGAGTACTGGGATTCTTTTATATCTGATAGGCTAGTTAGTTTGATCACTATCTCGCCTGGTGATATATGCAAATAAATATCTGAATCTGAATCTGAAAAGAGATGATTGGTGGTCGAGAGTAATTTGATGAGCATAATTTGACTCTACCTCTACCATTTTATAATCAGATCACCAGAGGTACTTTAAAGTACCACCATTTTATCGTGGATATACGATCTATCAACCCGAACGCAGCGATTTGCTGTTTCTTACGTCATACTTATGCCAGGGAATGGAATATCCTTCTTGAATCTGTGTTTTTGGTTAAGTACAATTTGAGGGTGAATAAGTATCTTCTAGATCAGCGCGTTAAATCATCGATCACATTGTCACGTGGTCAAATGCTAAGATCATAAAAAAATATATTAAATACCGTACTATTTTAATCCGGAACGAAGTAATTCGCCAGAGAACTAAAGTGTAAATAGGGTAAATCCTATGATCGACATAGCTCAACGGATTATTAAACTGACGGCCGGTTCACACATGTCTCCGTTTTACTGTTCCGTTTTATCGTGTACGTTTGTTTTTCGTCGATGGCGTATGTAGTTGTATGAGCGACTTCACACATGGCACAGTATTCTGTATACAGTAAAAAATATCGTTCCGTAAAAAAATTACATTCCGTTTTGTCATCGAATACTGGACGACGGAACAGTAAAAATATACGGACACGTAGAATTTTAACGGATAGATACTGTGTGCGTGGCGCTCGCAGTATAGCGGCGGTATACTGCGAGTTTTCTGTTCACACATCGCATCCAGTAATGACGGATTCGTTGAACTTTATACGGTGCCTATGTGTGAACAGCGCATAAATTTATGACGTATTCGTTAAAAACGTACCAGTAAAACGGACTCCCATGTGTGAACGGGCCGTAAAGTGGCAGTGATAACCGTTGGGGTAGATTTGTCCTTGAGTGGAGACCGCGAAACGGTATACGTAGCGTAGGACGTGCTGTGACCAGGTGGTGCGACGACATTCGCAAAGCTGTGGGCAGTGATTGGAAATAAAGAGCCGAAGATCGGGCTCAGTGGCATAATTTGGCAGTGGACTGATACGGGCTGATTATGATGACTATTTTAAACCAATATATTTCTTTTACAGGAATTAATAGACCCGGCAGGCAAGGCTAACTTCTTCAAGGCTATCGGCGTGGCATCTCAAGTGTTCAACACTCTCACTGAAGTCATACAGGGACCTTGTACACAGAATCAACAGGCTTTAGCGCATTCCAGGTAAATCCTATGATGATAAAGAAAGAAAGAAGATTTAGGGTTCAGAAAAACTTCATTTATTACAACGGATAGTATCATCGTACTGTATTACAAGCGACGATTCGGTATGACTTTCGTCCAGGTTGTGTTAGAAAGGCGAATATTTACTACGTCTGAAACTACCTATAAACTACCTTCTATAAGCTCTATGAACTACCGTAATTAACAGATTGTGAGAATCGCGAATATATACTACCTTTTATAAACTACCTTCTATAAATTACATTCTATAAACTATCTTCTATCAACTAAATTCTATAAACTACTTTCTATAAACTACTTTCTATAAACTCCCTATAAACTACCTTCCATAACCTACTGTAATCCTCAGGTTGTGGGACGCAGTAGGAGGTTTCCTGTTCCTCTTCTCTCACATGCAGGACAAGCTATCGAAGCACTCCTCACAGGTAGACCTGCTGAAGGAACTCCTCAATCTGCAGAAGGATATGATAACCATGATGCTGTCTATGCTTGAAGGAAACGTTGTTAACGGTAAGTTGGTTTCGAATAAAATAGAATATCTTTTTCTGGCCTTCTGCGCTTCTTTGCTTCGCTCGCTTTAACTTTTTTTTTCTTTTTTCTGAGTCACGCATAGACGTAATATAAAAGGATGGTTCACTGCAGATGTTTTGACAAATTCAATTTAATCCGTATATTTTAATGATAAGGTTGTAATTGATTTGTAGAACAAAACGGCCCAATTGAGAGACACCAGGGTGGGAGTGTGTCCTTGTCTAACAACCTGTTAGTCCTATATATGTTCTATACGATATGTATAGTATATATATAAGTTATCCATACAAAAGAAAGGGACAAACTCCGTTCAAGGTCGGTCTCATGGGGACCAGTGTACGCGATCAAGTTTAATATGTAGCAGGTCTGTGGAGTCACGTTGTGGCTGTCCATGGTAGCAGACTAGGCTTTAGAATGTGAGGTGCTATCCGTCTGGATATCCGGATCGTGATGATGATGCTGACGATAAAGTTGCCGCTGGTAATACATATGACTAGTAACTTCGGCCGTGATTCGCACCACCAAACGAACTTAACATTCTTCTTCTCTTGAACGATGTATCATTTACATTATGTTAAAATGCTGTCTAGTGTCCGTGTGGCCAGCCACCACGCTAGAGTTGAAAAATCTGTCGCCAAACATCTAATATGTTCCGGCAGCACTCCCTTTCCTATTCTATAGAACTAGCGTGCTACCTTCCTCGAGTTACTTACAAACAGGCAAGATAACTGCAATAAAAAAATAAAATAAAGAAGAGTGTGCGTAGCTGCGCGTTACAAGTAAAACTTCCAAGTTCATTCCATTTATTTCTCGTCATCACAAATTATTTTTTTGAAAAACTCCATCTGTTGAACTTAATCGAATACTTCTTCGTAGTTACGCCGTTTTATAATAGAGGGTGTTTATAAATTAGACGCTTACGTCACTTCCGTTGCCTTCGGACCGTGACGCTACGTAATTTCCGTCAAATTTTACCCCAGTACGCCTAAAAAAATTTCATTTAAAAAATCTAGAAATAAATATAATATTAATACAATATGTTATCTATTCCCTAGGTACAATTGGTAAACAGATGGTGGACACTCTAGTAGAATCTGCTTCCAACGTGGAGCTGATCTTGAAATACTTCGACATGTTCCTAAAACTGAAGGACCTGACGTCGAGCGCCAGTTTCCACGAGATCGACGCTAACAATGACGGCTGGGTGCTGCCTAAAGACTTTAAAGAGAAGATGGAACAACAGAAGAGTTATACGCCGTAAGTCTTCTCAATTCTTCTTTCAATCTCTTTAATTTCCTTACAAAATAATATGTTGCCTCGATCTAAAATAATTTTGTTTTTTTTTTATTATTTGAGATCGATGCAACATTTTGTTTTTTTTTTATTCTTGATTCTTGATGGTCAAGTATTAGACCACTTGTGTTCGTTAAAATGGCTAAGAGATCGACGATGTAGCAAGCTTGCCTAGAAGATATCTGCTCAATCTGCTTCAGATCCTGGATTGTACTAACTAGGAAAAACAGTTATTTTCTTTCGCAGTAAAGATATGATAAGTTATGTTGATAAAATCTAAAAATAACCGACATTACATGCATCGCAAATGATTCTCAGTAGCAAAATCGAGATGTTTAATTCCATATCTCAGAATAAACTCATCAGATATTGATATATGTGTTATATATAAAGGATCACCATTGAAATATGCACTACTTAAAAATTGAGTCACAGGCACACAAAATAGATGAGAACGAGCCCATTTTGAGGGTTCCGTAGCCGAATGGCAAAAAACGGAACCCTTATAGATTTGTCATGTCTGTCTGTCTGTCTGTCTGTCTGTCTGTCTGTCTGTCTGTCTGTCTGTCCGTTCGTATGTCACAGCCATTTTATTCCGAAACTGTTAGGACTACAGAATTGAAACTTGGTTGGTAGATGTATTCTGTGAACCGCTTTCCGATTTTTATACAAAAATAAAAAATATAAAAGTTTAAGGGGGGCATAGAACTGAAACAAAAAAAACATTTTTTCTTCAAACCTATACGTGTGGGGTGTTTATGGATAGGTCTTTAAAAATGACATTGAGGTTCCTAAAATCATTTTTTCTCAAAGTCAATCATTTGAAAGATAGGCGCGCCTAAAGTGGTAAAATGTGTGTCCCCCCCCCCTCTAACTTTTAAAGTATGGGAGTGAAAAATCTAAAAAAAATATATGCTGTAGATCTCAATAAAAACTAACAACAAAAATTGGTTTGAACGAGATACAGTCAGCCGTTTTAGAGATATGGCGACCGCAAAGATAACTTTGTTTTTCATACAAACACTATGAAAAACAAAGTTAATTTTGTAGTTGCGAAAAATCAAAGTTATAGAATCTCTACTATGTTACGGAATCCTACGAGTGCGAGTCCGACTTGCACTTGGCCGGTTTATTTGAAGTTTGATTAATAAAAGGTGACATTTTACAGTAGGCCCAACACCTAGTCCTTCACTTAAATGTTTAAATTGCCGTCTCCATTGACGCAACGCACTTATACTTGGTGTTATGCACTGGATTCAAATGATGACAAATAATTCGTTTTATGTTCTTCACTATTTTAAACTCTTCGTGTTCAGAACACACTTTTATATTTAATATATTAAATACAAGACTTTTCGATCAAGTTGCGTTGATCGTGGTCACGAGAAGACTAGTGATTCTGGGTATCAGAATCGTTATGAAACTTATATCTTCGTCGTTGGAACTACCCTCATTCGGTCATGATCAGGTTTTCCGTTGCGACATACTGACAATATCGGCAGAATATTATTGTTTTAAAATTCGATTCGAACACTTGCTAATCACTGGGTACCAAGTTGTAACCAGTTCCTTACACTTATTGTTTCCCACAGCGAAGAGATCGAGTTCCTGCTAGCGTGCTGCGAGACCAACCACGACGGTAAGCTGGACTACGTGGGATTCTGCGACCGGTTCCACGAGCCGGCCAAGGAGATCGGGTTCAACCTGGCTGTGCTACTCACCAACCTGTCAGAACATATGCCTAATGAACCCAGGTATGATGTTATCATATTAAAGAAATATATATCAACCAACCATATCATATCAACCTGTCTTAAATATCATATCAACAACATACATATCATAACATATCAACATATCAACCACCTGTCATATCATATCAATCTCTCAGTACATTTATGCCTTAAAACCCCAGGTAGGATGTTATCATATAAAATAAATATATATCAACCAACCATATCATTTCAACCTGTCATATATAACATATCAACAACATACATAACATATCAACAACCTATATGTATAATGAACCCAGGTATGATGTTATCATATGAAAGCGCTTTTTAGACTACGCTATACTATTCCGCTATAAAACACAGCGTGACAAGCAAATTATAAGCAAATCGGCTCATTTATAGTATAGCTAAGTGTGAACGTGTTCTAGATAAATGTATGGTGAGCGATATTGTTACGCTCTAAACTATATGTTATAAGCTATTATATTTTATTTAACACTATAGTAGCGCCTCGCGGTTTTACCCTCGTGATTCCCGTACCCGTGAGAATACGGTTATAAAATATAGCCTATGTTACTCGCTGACAATGTAGCTTTCCATTAGTGGAAGAATTTTTAAAATCAGTCCAGTAGTTTTTTAGTGAAATCGTAACAAACATACATTTCAAAAGGGTATCCACAAACTCCTCAAAGGTCGGCAACGCATCAACAGTACTCATGGTGTTGCAGTTGTTTATAGGCGACAGTAACCGCTTACGATCAGGCGGGCTGTCTCTTGTTTGCCAACCATAACATAAAAAAAAACATACAAACAAAAAATAAAAAATTTCCTATTTATCATATTAGTTACGATTAAGATATAATTTAAGATCGTTTAAAAAACTAAAAGAACCGACTTCAAACGTCGCGCTAGTCAAAGTAGCCAGTAGACGTAGTAAATATTATATAATCTGTGCCAGTAGTACTCGTAAGTAGTAAATCGTCGAGATAGGAATGAATAATTAAGATAGAATTTAACTATAAAAATAAATATAAATGATTTATATTTATTATATAAACTAATAATTCTATATACTATAATAAAACTGACCAAGTGCGAGTCAGACTTTTGTCTCGCACACGGAGGGTTCCGAACCGCAGTATAATAATATATAAGTTTAATATTATATTACCGTATCAATACCAAACATGCTTATTAACTATAACGCCATCTAACGAATATCTAACGAACTTCTAACACCAACTAAGTGAACGTTAACACAAAGGTAGGTAATTTGAATCACAAAAATTTGTAATGGTATATAAGTTAATGTTTAATATTTGAGCAAGTCTTCAACACTGTAAATCCATGTTGTGTGCATGTTACTTTGGTCTACAGAATCGTTCGATTTCACTTATGTATATGTTATTTAAAATGTATGTTCTGTATACTGTAATATGCACCTAATAAATAAATAAAATAAAATTAATATTATTTATTAATAAGTTAAACAATCATACATAGATGACGCTATAGTAAAAACACGTTTTTTGTATGTACCCTTTAATTTTTAACTTTGTTCTGTTTTTAGTGTTTGTTTTTATAGCGGCAACAGAAATACATCATCTGTGAAAATTTCAACCGTCTAACTATCACGGTTCATGACATACAGCCTGGTGACAGACGGACAGACAGACAGACAGACAGACGGACAGCGGAGTCTCAGTAATAGGGTCCCGTTGGTACCCTTTGGGTTTGTAACCCTAAAAATAAATCATTCGTATTTATTAAATAAGAGTGACACCGCTCAATATAAGCACTCCGCCCGTTATTAACACCATGTGAAATATCAAAACTATACGCTGTTGAAATGGAAAATTGTCACGCTTATGTACATACTTGAATTTTGTACTAACCGGCGTTCATTCGCGTATAAAGGTACATATAAATCCAAAATGTAGTTACATTACTAAATTACAAAATGCAATTAACCTACATGCTTCACATTTTGGCTTGCAGTTGTTTAAAGTCCTAATTCGTTTTTAACCGACTTCACAAAAAAGGAGGAGGTTCTCAGTTAGTCGGAACCTTTTATTTTTAGGGTTCCATACCCTACGGGTAAAACGGGACCCTATTACTAAGACTCCGCTGTCCGTCTGTCTGTCTGTCTGTCTGTCTGTTTGTCTGTCTGTCCGTCTGTCCGTCTGTCACCAGGCTATAGCTCATTAACCGTGATAGTTAGACAGTTGAAATTTTCAAAGATGGTGTATTACTGTTGCCGCTAGAACAACAAATACTAAAAACAAATTAAAGTTCAAAATTAAAGGGGGTCCCCATACAAAGAACGTGTTTTTAAACGCCATCTATCTAATTAGTTTCGGCAAAATGACATAGATGGCGCTAGTAAACGAGCCCCGTCTTTCTAGATCGCGACCAAACCAAATATTCTTGGTAATATCAATTAAATATATGAGGTTGAAACTGTGTTATGGTTCGTATTATACGGAACCCTCCCTAAGTGTGCGATAAGAGACGCGATGCTGACTCGCACTTGGCCAGTTTTATTTGTGTATGTTCACCGATTACTCGAAGATGCCTGAACCGATTTGGAAAATTCTTTTTTTGTTTCAAAGGGTACCCAGGTGGTCCCATTTAAATTTTAACGAAAATGCATTTACTTATTTCGACGACTTACTAATAACTACTGGCACAGATTATGTAATATGTTACTAAGAAAGAAGTGCGAAAGAGGTATGTTAGGATTGTAGCATGTGGAAAGAAGTTGTCTCTGCCTACCCCAACGGGAAAAAAGCGTGATTATATGTATGTATGTAGAGTCTGTGCAAAAATAGAACCGTCGTGGGTTTACGATGAACTAACATTCAAAGGTAAGGAAGGAAAGTATACCTACCTAGTACCACCCAATAATGATAAGAGTAGGTACCTACCAAGGTATCAAACATTTTTAATCGTATTGGTAATGACATATCACAGGGCAATGTTGCCAACGTAAGAAAAACAGTAAATTAGAATAATCAACACGCGCGCCCTCAATTACTACGACGGTTTGCTTTTTGCACAGACACTAAAAAACATATATATTTTTTTTGTTTTTTAATATCATATAGGCTAGCGTTTTACCACTATCTCACCTGTTGGTAAGTGATTATGCGGTCGAAGATCTAAGTCAAAGTCAAAGTCAAAGCATTTATTCAGTATATGGGCAAATTAAAAATTAGCACTTACACACGTCAAATAACATTAAATAGATCATATTCAACAAAAAATATAGATATAACAGAAACATAACGCTTTGAATTTACAAAAAAAAACAAAGGTATTGAGCCATTCAGCTTTCATCTAGACGTCGAACGTCACACTTAAAACACATGTTTAATTCCCCTTATTATTGTAGGGTTGCCAACCGTACCATTACGTGCACCCGCAACCCAGTGCATGTTTCAGTACTTCAGACAATTTTTATCCAAAAAATTGTGAAATAATGAAACATAATAGATAAATAAAACGCAGACTAATTGCAGTACAAATCATGTTCCGAATGGAACTGATTGTCCGACTATCAGCTCTTGCATAATTCCCCCAGGTTGGCCCGTTTCCTGGAGACAGCCGGTTCAGTCCTGAACTACTTCGAACCATTCCTCGGCCGTATCGAGATCATGGGAGGCTCCAAGAGGATAGAACGAGTGTACTTCGAGATCAAGGAGTCTAATATCGAGCAGTGGGAGAAACCACAGATTAAGGTATGGCATATATCTATAGATAGATAAGACGCTTTATTTGCACACCAAAAATTACAATGAAGTTTTTGGCGGGAACGTGAAAAACTGTGTGTGCTCTCATTGTATTTTTTCCAAAAACATGTGTAAAAGTAATGCAAAGTGCGGGCTTGTCGCTTAAAGCATACAGCATTCTGTAGCGGTATTTCGGGTACAGTAATTCCAATGCAATTTTAATTATTTAAGGGTTAAATTTAAAAAAAAACTAGCTTATTTTATTTATAGTTTTCATGAGTTTTTATCATGATTATACAAAGTACAGACTATTATATGTACTACTCTTCCGTGTATCTGTATTTAACCCCTTATTTTTATTGTCTTACATTGGGAAGAAGTATTCTAATATTTTAGTATGAAAAATATTTCAAAAAATAATTCTATCACTAGATTTCGGCGAGGTTAGGAAACTGAACTGACAAATGAGTTTAAGTTTTTTTCACTTTCCTGACACAATAAAGAACTAATAGAATAAAAAAATAATTTCTGTCCTCAGGAATCGAAACGCGCGTTCTTCTACAGCATCGTAACAGAAGGTGGTGATAAAGAGAAGCTCGAAGCTTTCGTAAACTTCTGCGAGGACGCCATCTTTGAAATGACGCACGCATCCGGTCTGATGGCGGCTTCCGAGGAATCTGTGGGTGGACCCAAGAACAGAGAAGCCAGCTATATGTACATGGGAGATGATGATGATGAGAGGTGAGTAGACCTAATAAATAGAAAAATAGATCATCATAATCTTTCTACCCTTATCCCACTTAAGTGGGATCGGTGCAACATGTCATTCTCTGGTCTTTTTATTTTATTTTTTTTAAATATTTTATAGGCTAGCGATTGACCACTATCTCACCTGTTGGTAAGTGATGTTGCGGTTGAAGATGGTAAGCACGCTAGGCTTAGAATGGGAACTGGCTCTCAAGGATAGCTGCCGGAACACCTTAGATGTTTGGTGACAGATTTTCTAACTTGAGGGTGGTAGCTGGCCAGGCGGACACTAGATAGTGCCCTACCACCATGCGGGGGTTGTTGGTTTTTTAACGATGTTTTCCTTCACCGGAGGGCCACTGTGAGAAGCGCACATACATTTTTCGATAGAAAAATCCATTGGTGCACGGCGGTTTGAACTCTGTATCACGGCTTCAAAGCCGACCGTTCTCCCGATTACGCCACCGGGCCCTCATAAATCCGCAGTCATTTCCGCATCCACCAATAAACTAAAAGATAGACATGAAATAAATAGATACCTACGACATAAACAGATACGAAGCAAATAGATACGAAATTCTAAAGCTTCGAATTGAAGCTAAACATTTAAGATAAATCTTCTTCGTGGTAATTTTCTTGCAAAAATGCCTAGGACTAGTATGAGACTAATTTTATACGAAGTAATTTATGTCAGATGTCAGAGATAAGTATCTGATTTTTTTTTTAATATCTTATGAGATGCGCCCGCGGCTTTGTCCGCGTTTAATCTCAGTTATTAACCTTCCTCTTGAGGTTCTCTATCTATTGCTGAAAACAACATTAAATATATGTTGCGTAGTTTAAAAGATCTAAGCGTACAGACAGCGGGAGCGAATTTGTTTCATATTATGTAAAGATAGGCTAGAGTTTGACCACTATCTCGCCTGGTGGTAAGCGATGATGAAGTCGAAGAACTTTACCAGCAACGTATGCAACAGATTGTTAAACTATACATGGATATTGTTATTAATATCGGCCTAAGTCACTAAGTAAATATATAATATAGACTAAAAATAGTAATACTAATAACTAATCTATATATTCTTTTAATATTTCAGAGCCGGCAAAGACCCCTTCCGTCGAGGCCTACAATCCATCAAGGACGGCTTCGCCACAGCATTTTCATCCCTATCTCCAAGCAACATAAAGGCTAAAATCTCAGACATGCAGCAGATGCCACCGGCTGAACTAGCTCTCGGATTCTTCAAGATGTTCTTCTATTTGTTCTACTATTTGGGATATGGAGTTGTCGTCGTCATTAGGTGAGTTTAAAACTTAAAGCTAAAGATTTTGGGTTGAGAATGCAAGTTCAAAATGTTGTCTTTTTAACTCCACCTTCAAACTTTCTTCGGAATTGATTAAATTGGATGGAATTCGATTTTCAATTAAGATCGTTGTTTACTTGTTGGTGGTTGATGTTTTGAACTAGTAATCGTAATTTTGTTTTGTGTATAGTTTGCATTTGAATAGAAATTGTAGGTACAATAGTTTTTACAAATGCATAGTATTGAACTTGGTACACTCAAGTCAGTATGACAGTATTGTATTTGTTTGAATGACACTACACGTTCGCGAGCACTGTGAGATCTCATAGTATTATTTGTAAATTTAAGTGATAATGTCCTATAAAAGAGAATACTCAACATTATGGATCAGAATAAGGCAGGCTTAGATGATTACAAATTGTTGAAAGTTATTTTTAAGTGTACATTAAATATAATTCAAAAAGTGCTTTATAGTGAACAAGTAAATAGATAGATAGATAATATCTTTATTGTATAGCAGAAAGAACCCTAATGTCTAGTAAGTCTTAATGTAAAGTAATTTAAAAAACTTTCGCGTACTCGTTCACAAACTCATACCTTATTAATTACTAGCAGCCCGCCCCGGCTTCGCACGGGTTGAACATATATGCCTACAACATTTGCATCAGTTTGTTGCATCGAATATAAAATATGAACATATTTAACAACCATCGTCATATTTCATCCAATTTACACAAAACCTTAACGAATTATGCACCTAAACCTTCCTCATAAACACTCTGGCTATTGGTGAAAACCGCATGATAATCCGTTCAGTAGCTATTGAGATTATTGCGAACAGACAGACAGACGCAGTGATGAACTTTGTTTTTTAATACTTTCGTATTGATATTGGACGGCCCTTTGGCGTAAAGGATAGTTACCCTGATTCTGACCCGACAGTCGTTGGTTCTAATTCTGGCTATATACCTACCAATGAAAGTTTTATGTGCATTCATGAATCATGAGTTTTCGTACAGTGGTAGTGGAATCACTAAATCTACCAAAAAGTAGCTTACCACCAAGATGTACATCTGCCGCCGTAACCTTACGGCGTTCCCCGACGCAAAATGTAGGGGTAATATACGTTTAACGTGTGTATCTGTGTGTCTGTCTGTACCATCTTAGCACCTAACCGGATGAACCGATTTTGTTTTTATTATTGATAGTTTTTTTTTGTTTGATAGATGTCTTCATCGAGAGTTTTCTTAGCTTTGATTCATGAAAATTCGTTCAATCGTTATAAAATTATGAGCTTTTTTCTAGTTAATTGCGCTATGAAATCAACTTTCATAGGTCTGATCAATTCGAAAATCTTCTTCTTCAACGATATTGTAAGAACATGGAAGCCTCCTGGACTCTACAGAATACTCAAATCCTCACCAACTTACAGCTCAGATTTTAAATGTCGTGTTTAGAGTCATTGGAAAAAGAATTGGAAAAATTGACTTCAAATTGATTGTGATCGGTGGGGATCTACAGCATAGCTAAGCTTATAATAATATATTCGTAGTAACTATGACCTAATCTGTGGTTTCACTGCAAATATTTTATTAATTTTGCGATGCGTGTTTGTGAACTTCGTGATATCTTCTAGAGATTTCATTTGAATTATATACTGTAAAGGACAATTTTAATCTTTAATATGTGGCCAAGCTAATTAACGTAATTATTTGGATAAGGATTAATAATATATACTTGAAAATAGCCTTGGAAGTTATGTAATATTTTTTAACAAAAATTTTAAGATTAAAATGGTTACTGTGAGTCAACCTTAAGAGATAGACATATGCTGTCGCGGACTTTTTTGTAGGTCTTATTAAGTTGTACAACTCTTGCATAGAAAATATTCTATTATCTATTTTCAATTAAGCAGCGTTCGTAAGAAACGTGTTTTTTCGACCGTTTATTTGCCGACTTAGGTTGCAAATTAGGTCTCCACGAATGTACCTTTGATTTAAACGGGATAATATATAGCCTATTTTCATTCCGAAAGTCCATTCTATGTATTAGTGAAAGAATTTTTTTAAATCGGTTCAGTAGTTTTTGAGCTTACTCATTACAAACATACAAAAATACAAAAATACAAATGTTCTCTCTTTATAATATTAGTATAGATTTATTGTCAAACTATTGTATGAACCTAAAAACCTATTCAAATGCAAGATATACCTTATTGAACCAACAATGATGATATAATTTGAATGATGTCATTGTGTCTTTTTCACGCGTCACCTTTGTGGTATGAGGCACAGTCATTGGTAAATCACAATATACGAATATTTTGTTTAGTTTTGTATTGTCCCGACTTAGGCCACTATTATGGAACGATACTCAACCATAGACTCACTCTCAGACCCGTTTTATTGAGCGATGCTTAGACGCCGATCCAATCTTGGCATAGAATGAAGTAATTTGATTGGTTAACTAGGGCCTGTAATAAGGAACGTTACTTGAGTGCTGATTAGCAAAGAATAAAGCTTTCTGATTGGTTAAATCACGCCTAGTTAACCAATGAAGTAGGTCCCCGTGCCAAGAGTGGATCGGTGCTCGAGTATCGTTCTAGAATATAGGGCCAGGCGCGATTTAACCAATCCAATGGCCTCATTTTGTTCTGGGCTTGAACGTTGTTCGATATAACATATTTGGCCGTCCTTATTTTATAGTATATACCGGCCTTAGAATATAATGAAAGCATTTGATTGGTCAATAAGGGGCAATTAAACCAATCAAATGGCTTAATTTTATGCTAAGAGTAAGTCTATGCTTGAGTAGCGTTCTAAACCGGTTTTAAAGAGCTTTTTCACTGTGCACTGGCGATAGAATCTAGCTTTATATGTCAGTAGAAATATAGCGTTGACCACGCCACCAACTTTTTCTTCTGGTTGTTGGAATTGATTAAGTGTAAAAGTAGTGTTGTCTCTTTCTTATTATCTTGTAAATACAATAATAGCATTATATTTAAATCCGATAAGCTTGCAGCTAAGAAGTTTCTTCTATAGAATCAACATGTTATTTTGTCAAAGGTTAAACTATGCGTTTTTAATTTACCTCTGGCTGGTAGTCTGAAACATGTTTCTTAGACATTACCGTTTCACACTAAAGCCCTCAAAATGTGTTCAATGTTAGTAGGTGATGATTTAAAGATGAGTCTGTATTAAATATCCCTACTTTATGTTACCAGTTGTTTCCAGAAAGGTTACAAACATGTAAGCGAAATATGCCTTTCTCTTTGCCTCTATAGTATATTTGACTTTAATTATAGCTAGAGCCGTCGCTTTCTTTTAACGAAAATTCTAATATTGTTTTCCGAAACACAATTAATCTGTAGAAATACGAAGGTTCTCGTCAAACAAAAAACGTCTCTACAAAGACAAATTGGGTATTTTAATAAATTAATGTGAGAATTTTTGCGTATCTAGAAAATACGTGATTAAATTCTTTAACAAATTAGATTACACTACCTTTTCTATTAATTTTTGATCAATTTAATATTTTTAATGTTAACAATAACATATTAATTATAATACATTTAATATTACAATACATATTATAGATATTCCCTTACTTAGATACTCAATTAAAAACTGTTTTCTTTAACGCCTCGTTTTCTACCAGTTTTGCCTGTCACTCGTAATTTTATTCAAAATTTTTTTTTTATATCATTTCTTACACAATTCACCCATTGACCCATAATTTGTTTGTTTAATAAAAAAAACCCTTTTCTTCTATTCATTAAAATTACGTCATATTCATTACTGTTAAGTTAATATAAACTTCATTGCAACAAATTCATAAGCGGCTATAGCCAAATAGTTAAGGCGTCGGCCTGGCGATCGAAAGGTCGTGAGTTAGATCCCCACCCTTTGTACTACTGACGTGAACCCACTCCAGATACATGCATATAGGTTTGTTGGAGGGATTTTTAAAACTACTAGTAATATACAAACCATATTGCTGCTAAGCTTTAAAAAAAACTTCCTCTTATACATGTCGTTACTTGCCCTACATACATATTAATAGCGATGGGTTTGCGACCGATGATTGCGGTATAAAACGAGATGCAACAGCAACTATACAGAAAGAATTTTAAAAATGGGACCGTACGGGCAGGTAACTCTAAATGTCGTAAAACAAACAAAAGCTGTTTGTGATATTGTCCAGCCCCCATGATCATTTGAAAAATCTTCTCAATCATTCTCAATCATTTGAAAATCTATTCGGATTCGGAAGCTTCATTTTTAATTTTGAATATTGATAAAACCGTGTACTATTTTGTCGCGCAAACCTTTCCAATTAGAATCACAGATTCTTTTCGAATTAAAATATCAAAAGTAACCGATCGGAGCATTGGAAATTGCAAAGATCCAAGTAGAAATAGAGGCAGTCTCCGAATCCAAAGGCCCTAGTGGTATACGCTAAGAAAATCTGCCCCCGGAAGATATTTGATTGATATTTATACTATTTTACAGATTTTCTTAGCTTATACCCCTAGGGCCTTTGTTATCGAATCATTGAGAATAACCCTGCAGAAGCTGACCTTAAGAGATTTTCAGGTATTGAAGAACCTTACTGTTACTGATAACCATGTATTCTGTTTTTTTCCCTAAAAATATATACCAACTGTATTTCGACGTGATGTTCTCAGGTACATATTCGGCGTACTGCTGGGTCTGATGCGAGGTCCTCAAGTGGAGGAGGTCCCTCCTGAACCAACGGAGGAGGAGAAAATCGGTCAGTTGAAGCATAGGTTGCTCAACGCACCAAGTAAGACGACCACAGAGGTACCCGGGTGCCGCTTGCTAGCTAGCGTTTGGTCACTACCTACTAATTTGTGGGTTCTTTTGGCAAAACAGAAATACTTAAATAAACCTGCCAAGTGCTTTTCGGACTTGAACACGAAAGGTTCCGTACCACCGTACAATATTTTTATAAGATAGAGCAAAAAATGCGGAAGAATCTCTTTTCTTGTATGGCCCCCCCCCATTTTAATTTATTAATTTATTTTATTGTTGCTATTTTATTGTGTCAAATGCCTAGATATCTATTACCGTTTTTATCCCTTAAATATAGACTATATATTTATCTCATGCAAAAATATTGTCTCATTTTTCTGTCTTTTTATTTCTCTTCAACTAGTAGTGCCCCGAGGCTTCGCCCGCGCTAAAGACTTCTTTTATTTATTTTATTTTGTGTAAACATTTCTATCATAAGAAATCAAAGAAATAAAAGCCAAATCGGTTCACCCGTTTTCACGTTATTGCGTGACTAAGGGAAATAGGGATTCATATTTACGAGTATAAAACCCGAAAAACCATATTAATTTTCAGACTTTTTTACCAACCCCTTGCAAAAATCCTGCAACGCCTATTTACTTATTTATTTACAGAAGTACTTAAGTAAATTAAAGTCTATAAGTTTATATAGATAATTAAAAATAATAAGTTAAGTAATAAGTAATTCCGAGGGGCATTTTTAGAAAATCCTTTTGGATACCTACGTCATAACAACTATCTGCATTCTAAATTTTAGCGCAATTCGAAACAATATTGATTTTCAGATTTTGTTACCCCACTTCACCCTCTTAGGGTGGCATTTTTAAAAAGCCTGAAACTCGTATTTACTTATTTATTTACTGAAGTACTTGTTTGAAACTTTGAATAAAATGACTATCCAAACTTTGAACCCACGCTTCTTCTCCTTAGAAGAGTGAATTTTGAAAAATCCTTTCTTAGCGGATACCTACGTCAAAATAACTATATGTATGCCAAATTTAAGCGCAATCCAAAACAATATTGATTTTCACACTTTGTTTCCCCATTTCACCCTTTTAGGTGTTGAATTTCGAAAAAGCCTGATACACGTATTTACTTATTTATTTACTGGAGCACTTGTGTGAAGTTTCGAATAGAAAAGACTATCTAATCTTGTCTCTCCATACAAACTTTAAACCCCCATTTCATCCCCTAAAGGGGTGAATTTTAGAAAATAGTTTCTTAGTACACCTTTACGTACTAAGACAAATATACCTTCCAAATTTCAAGTCTCTAGGACCAACCGTTTAGGCTGTGCGTTGTCTGTCAGTCAGTCAGTCTATCAGTATGTCAGGACAAAGATTCTTATAGTATTAGATTCACCTGACTGACCGATTCTGATGAACAATTTACCTCCATAGGTAACCCATTTTCTTTTTGACATTTTTATTTTTTGTGAATTTTGTGAATTGTGAAGTTTTGATATTTCTTTAAGTTGACAGAGAGACTATTAATAGTTTTTCCTTGTAGCTATAATAGATTATGTCTATTGAATAAAAAATACATTCTGTTTTAAGGTAGTGACCAAACGCAAAAAACTCACTAAAACGCCAAACGCAGGTTAACGTTTTCAAATAACTGTGTATGTATACTGACAATATGTACATACATTAATACCGTTTTCAAAATTCCGTCAAATAATATATCAATTAATTATTATTGGCATTAATTTAATTAACGGTAACAATATTAAAATCTGTTTTTGGATTTAACAGGTACTTTAAATGTTTATTTATATGTGCTTGTTGACTGCTGTTGTTATTTATTTATTTATTTGTAATTTATTTATACAATATGTAAAAAAAGAGTTGTCCGACTGAAGGGTGGTATTGTGTTGGATACCATTATTACGAACATATTCATTTGATTATGTTTTATTTTTTTAAACTGATTGGTTTTCCAATTATTATAAAAAAATAGTCACATATTATGGTAACACTACACGACTTCAAATATGCCGACGTGCCAAAGCCAAATGTCAAGGGCCGCGGTAGATCCGTTGATACCCCGCGCCGATTCTTTTAAAAAGGCCAACAAAACCATAAATCCAATTAAAAGCACCGCTTAATAGGTAAAATGTTGTAAGGAATCGGAATATTTCCCAAATTTTAGGTCAAAATTAATTATCGATCGAAAACTAAAATAATCGTAACTAATCGTAACTTTCCTTTTTCTTAACGTTGATATTTTAGATTATTTTTCCGGGTATCCGTGATGGGGCAGAAATACGCCCCATAAGTGTTCGAACGCCTGTTGTTAGGGTTCCGTAGCCAAATGGCATAAAACCCTTAGATTCGTCATGTCTGTCAGTCTGCCTGTCCGTCCGTATGCCACAACCACTTTATTCCGAAACTATTAAAACAGTTGAAACTTGGTAGGTAGGTGTATTCTGTGAACCGCTTTTTATACAAAAATAATTTTAAAAAAAGATAAAAGGGGGCATGCATTACTTACATGTAACAGACACAAAAAAAAAAATTTCATACCTATACGTGCGGGGTGTCTATAGATAGGTCTTTAAAAATGATATTGAGGTTCCTAAAACCATTTTTGTCTCAAAGTCAATCATTTGAAAGATAATCACGTCTAAAGAGGTAAAATGTGTGTACAGTATACTATGGATTAGGCTATATTCTATAGGAAACTTTTTGACGCGGACGAAACCGCGGAGCACAACTATAGTCCGGCAATCTCGTGCGCGACCGTCCCGCGGGGTGTCAGACGGTGGCGGGGACGAGGTACCCAAGATGTCAGCTGGTAGTGGGTGGTGTAGCGGGGAAGGGAAGCATGCGTAGCCGTGTCACAGATTATATAATAGTTACTACGTAGCCGTGTGCTAGAATGACCGCTACCTCGTCCCCGCCACCGTCTGTCACCCCGCGCGACGGTCGCGCACGAGGTTGCCGGTCTATAGTGAATAAGGATTTTCGCTAAAAAATAAACACAAACAGATATCCCAGTAGGTTCACAACAAAAGCCACCTGGTGAGTAAAATGGAACTATTTTTTCAAATGAAAACAGCTCAATGAATTTCCTTTCTTTTAATGATATAATCTCATCGGTTAGTGATACACATATCCTCTCTGCTTGAACATGAAAACTAAAATGTGTAAGCGCAAGATCCACATAATATTAAGATTCCAACATCAAATCTAAGTATTATTTTATTCATTTTTAAATATTTATAAAGACGGCGTTAGTCTGTAAAAATAATATTTTTTATAATATTGTTGTGCATAATAACTGTATTGTGTATTACTTGGTTTTTGTTATATTGGAAATAAAGATATTAAAAAAAATCAAATCATATCTCCTCTGCATTGATGGAATCCGATCTGACCCTAATGCCTAACACTAACGTAGAGTCTGTGTAAAAAGAGAACCGTCTCAGAAATTGAGGTCAAACCGGTCGTCAGTCGTTTTAATTTACTGTTTTTGTTGCATTGACAACACTGTGATACCATTACTAGTACTGATGACTAAAAATAATTGATACTTGGTAGACTCTTATCATTATCGTGTGCTACTAGGTAGGTATCTACGTTCCTTCCTTACCTTTGAATGTTAGTTCATCATCAGACAGACTATGTGTATAGAATACTAAATAGAGATAACAAAACAGGTCCGTCCAGACACCTGCCCGCATTGCCGCCTGCGGATGACACCGGACAAATGCAAGTGTCGGCGTTCGGACTTGATATTACTAAGGAAGACAATGGCCAGTGAGTATTCATTCAAATTGACATTTATTTTTTATTAAAAAATTATAAAAAATAAAAAGAAATTCATTATTTTTTCAACCGAGTATGAAATAGGAGGTGGTTTTCAATTCGATTGTATTATTTTTTCAACCGACTATAAAATAGGAGATGGTTTTCAATTCGATTGTATTTTTTTTGTGTATGTTACCTCAGCACCTCGTCATATATAACCCGATTTTCATTCCTTTTTTCAGTGAGAGAGTAGTATACTTTCCGATTAGCCTCATTGTATACTGATATCTACAGTGATACGGAGATAAAAAACAAATTACTAACGCGGAAATTGAAGTCTTTTTTTTTCATCATACAGGCTAGCGTTTTAACCACTATCTCACGCGGTATAAATGGTAGCACCCTAAGCCTAGAATGGGAACTGGCTCTCAAGGATAGCTGCCGGAACATATTAGATGTTTTAGGGATAGATTTTATAACTTGAGAGTGGTAGCTGGCCAGGCGGACACTAGATAGTGTCCTACCGCCTTGCGAGGTTTGTGTGGATGTTTTTCCTTCACGGAAGGGCCACTGTGAAAAGCACACATAAAGTTTTTGATAGAAAAATCCATTGGTGCACGGAATTAATGGGACCTCGTATTTTGAGTCGAAATAATGCATTGAATTTTGAACTTATTTTATCCTCCTTAAACTGTATTATTTCACACCGTTCTGGCCCGAAATAAAAACAAAGTTGTTTGTATTCCTCCACCCAGAATCCAAGTAAAACCTCACGAGTCTCCGAGCACATCTTCACCATCTTCCGGAGAAGAGGAAGCAGCATCACCGGATGAGACCGGGGAACACACGGAGGAACAGCGACCGCCATCTCTGATTGATCTCTTGGGGTATGTGTTTTTTTATGATATAGTTAGCAAACAAGCAAACGGCCCACCTGATGGGAAGTGGTCAACGTCGCCTATGATCACTTGCAATATCAGGGGTGTCACTCATGCCCTGCCGACCACGTGTTATCATAATTTTATAGCGAGCCTGTATGAAGGCGCTCGTAAAGTGGAAGAAACGAAAGAGGTATGTCAGGATCGTAGCATGTGGAAAGAAGTAGTCTCTGCCTACCCCAACGGGAGAAAGGTGTGATTATGTATAATTTTATACTATAAATGAAAAGTTATGAAAAAATGTGTATGTGTACATACTCGTAAGTATACGCACGTAAGAAGTTACATATCTTTGTCTTATAAAAATAAAAATAACACCAAATTGTACCAATTTTTTGGTATTGTTACCAAAAAATTGTAGGAATTAAAAAAATGTATCCTACCACAAAGTCTTAATTCACATTTCCTTTTTTATCCAACCGAGTTCCAAAAAGGAGGAGGTTCTCAATTCGTCTGTATGTTTTTTGTTTATTTTATTTTTTGTATGTATGTTACGCGATTACTACGCCAATTGTGAACCGATTTGACTGATTATTTTTGTTACAGGTAGGGTTCATCTCCATGAAGGTCCCATTTAAATTTTATCGCGATCTGATAAGTATCTTTAGATATATGATGATAAATGTCTCAAACTTGCTACTAAAACTGACTCGTGTGGCATGAAAGTTGTTTGTTTTAGTTTTTAAACTATCTTAATTATCTTACCACGGCTCTTTTAGCTCGGGGATCTTGCTCTCTCCGGCACAGAATGTTTTACCTATAGTACAGGCTCCCAATACACCTGGAATTATTTATTATGTCTATAATCATAATTAAGAACTTATTGATTTAAAACGCGAATTAAACGTGACTTACGCGATGTCGATATAACGATTGGCAATTGTTTCTGCCTCATTCGGACGCCTTATTCAGTGCGAGGCTGGACGCGTCGGGCTAGCGACTCACACTACAGATTCTAAAGATCCTAAGATGAAATGGGGCCAAACAATTGTCAATCGCTATATCGACATCGCGTAAGGCGTCCATTACACGATAGGTTTTGCTGTCAGTTTGCTCACAGTCACGGCTGTGACTGTTGGATTACTGATCGTGTAATGGGGTGACTGACCGATATTTACATTCTTTGATTTGCTGCATGAGCAATCATCAGTCATGACTTTTGGTTTTGAATGGCGGATAACCTACCGTAATGGACGCCTAAGTCACGTTAAATTCCCGTTTTAAATCAATAGGTTTAAAATGAATGTGAGTTTCTATAACATAATAAAGAACTTAAATATTATGTTTCTTTAAGTAACTTTATATTTGGTTAAAAATGCAATTCATTAATTTCGTCGTATTGATAGCATCGTACTGCGGCTTAGTTGGTCAGAGCACCAGAGGATGTTACCCAGGAGGGTGCGGGTTCGAATCCCGTCGGTACGATGTAATTTTGGATTGTGTGTAACAATGTACATACAGTAAATAACTTATAAAACAAATTTCTGCCACAGTGGTGAACAAGCTAAGAAGCAAGCTCAAGAAAGAATGGAAGCACAAGCGGCGCAGCAAGCCGCTATGTCCGCCATAGAAGCTGAAAGCAAGAAGGTAAACTAGTTTATATGTTACAGTGTTATTTTTAAAGCTATCATCATCATCTTTAACCGCCAGTATTCGTTCACTGTTGGACGTGGGCCTCTCCTATCTCGATCTTCGGCTCTTTGTTTGTTTCTTTGTCTGCCAGCCAGTTTGCCTATATTATCGTTTTACAAAGCTATTGTTAGGTATAAATTATATATAGCGACTGTCAAGGTAGATGTCAGCTGCAATACTTAATAAATTGTAATCTAATGCTATCGTGCTTATTACGATGGTCACTGAATTAATGCCTGTTTGCACTAATCATAAGAATCGCTTATAATTTCCAAATTATACAAAAAAAAAGTAACACAGTGAATCAAAATCTCAAAATGTAGTTAGGTAACTTGGCCTTTTGAAAATGATTGCAACAAATATCTAAATAATATAATAAATTTGTTTTGGTTTTGTTTCCCGTTGCTGTTTTTTTTTTGGGGATATTTTGATAATCTTATGCAAATATATTGTGTTTGTGGAAATGGGCAATATTATTGTGAACATCAGAATAAACAATAACATCTTTAATTTCTAAATCATGCTCAATAGACGTAGTGTCAACATTCTTTCACAAAAACCATTTCATTAGAATTTACTGTATAATTTTTTGTTTTCTATAAGAATATAATTAGATCATTAATACCCATTATTCTGCTATTGCTATCATTAAGCGGCCTGGATTTGGGAAAAGACCTAATAAATCGAAAAAGGTAAGTTTGAGCCTGAGCTTATTGAAAAGGATTCAAACATTTATAAAGGAGGAATTATATATAATTATTCTACATTGACTATTAAGCTTTCTACATGATCATTTAAATACTAAATTAGACAATTACACTTAAACAGAAAACAAAATGTGTTGGCGTAGTCAGTAGGATCAAAAACAAAATGTATACTGTATACTGAAAAACTGAAATATTATTAATTGTTACACACAATCCAATATTTCATCGTACCGACGGGACTTGAACCCGCTACCTCCTGGATAACATGTCCAGGTGCTCTGCCAATTAAGCCACGGTTTGATCTATCTATACGACGAAATTAGTGGATTGCATTTTCTACCCCAATTATGCATTGGTGGCGCCATCTTTGATGCAACATTCTGGATAGCCAGAATTTTGCATGTCACTGCATTGCGCCTGTTACCTTGACACATAAAATTTCATTGGACACTTTGCCATTTCAACCGAAAAACATCCCTATTTCACGGCTGAATTATTTGGAAAAGTGGTGGTACCACCCCAGGCGGACTAGCAGAAGTCCTGCCACTACAATCTACGAATAAAATATAAGTTTATTCGTAGACTACAATACATAATAAGATATAATATTTAAAATTATGTATAATGTTACAGGCAGTGCAAGTCCCGGCACCATCAGCTTTATCTCAAGTGGACCTATCGCAGTACATCCGTCGTGCTGTCTCTTTCTTGGCGAGGAACTTCTACAACCTCAAATATGTCGCTCTCGTTCTCGCTTTCTGTATCAACTTTGTGCTGCTCTTCTATAAGGTAAGATTTTATTAGATGGATTGTTCTTATCTGATACAGGTATTACTTCTACAGAGAATGGCCACTTAACTACCATCTCACATAATGTTAAGAAATGATGCGGTCTAAAAAGCAATCGTTATTTGGTGAAAATGGAAGATACCAACGAGATAAACCCATTCAATAACTTTTATCATACGTATAAAGTATAACTTTAAAATCAAGCAAAATGTATTACGCTATTTATTTTAAGAAATAGTTAGCTATAAAATATTTGTGTACAAAACATTCACTAACTACATTTGTCTCTACTCTTTCTGGTAGAAACAATTCTTAAACGAGATGTCCTTAATTGCAGGTTTCAACGTTAGACGATGGTAACGGCGAAGGTTCCGGCATCGGAGACATCATTACTGGTGGTTCGGGCTCCGGCGCTGGATCAGGAAGTGGCGATGGTAATTACATATTTTCCCATCCTATCAATTTCCCTTCCCCGCCATCATATCTGTCATCTGTCACTCTCTGTCATGTCACAGACTACAAACTAATAATAACATTTACATCATAAGATAAACTCTTTGCTCTAATAATTGCTTTCCTTATATGGGGATAAAAACTGAAAGCTCTTCGGTAGGTGGCGCTACTGTTGAGTGTTCCTAAAAGCCGCCATATTCCATATTGTTTGTTCACAAACTTTTCCCTTAAAGGAGGTTTCCACACTAATCGATCGACCGTCATCGATCAACGGTCGAATTAGATCAGTAGTCTTCGATTGACAGTTGCTGCTTGTACATCAGTCGAATGCCCTTCGATCGGGCATCGATCGATGATCGATCGTGTGCAAAAAGCTGTTTTAACCCTATTGTAATTGTTCTGTTTGACAGGAAGCGGTGAAGAAGAGGAGGACGTTATAGAAGTGGTACACATAGACGAAGATTTCTTCTACATGGAGCACGTAATCAAAGTGGCCGCCGCATTGCATTCTGTTGTCTCGCTCGCTATTCTTATAGGATATTATCATCTTAAGGTTACTATATTTATTTTCTTTTTTTTTAAAACGCTTACTAGCAATGTGGGTTACACATTACTATAGTAGGGACAAATTAATAGATCACATTTGACATCTGTCAGTCTCAGCTTCATAGTAAGGTGACTTGCGTAAAAACATAGATTCAATTGATGAATCGATACGCATCAACACAAACAAGAATGATGTTAGTTTGATGTTATTCGAAATAACCAATTTTCCGGCAGCTCTAAATGAGAAATACAATTAGTATTTACATTATTCAGTGTTATTTACTTGTTTGTTTTGCGTTAATATGAAATTGATAAGACACGTTAATACAAATTATACAAATTGGAAATTGTACTTATTTAAACGATTTTATATGTATTTATGGATTAGAATGTAGCTCCATAGAAAATGGCCCAATAAAATAAAAAAACACTTCAATTTACCTATGGATCTAACGTTTAGTAGTTTATCGTTAGTTTCTAACCCAAATTATTATTGAATTTAGTTCCTATTCAATTATTTTTGTATTTTTTAGTCAAAGAACAATATTATGTGTTAATTACAATCACAATCTAGTTATTTTTATCGTTAAATATCCTTCACAAGTAATCATTGCATTCGATTCAACATATCGACTGATCAATCTTTTGATTTTTTGGGTAGCATCCCTAGTGTTTATAAAGAAAAAGTGTTAACTGACGTAACCTTGTTCTGACGTTTAGTTTTTTAAAACAAAAATTGTTTACTATGTTTAAAATGAATTATTAGTCAAAGTAAATCGTAAAAACGCTTTCTTTTGTAATTATTACAATAAATATATATTTGTAACTGAAAATGTTAAGTAATTATGCAGTTCTGACTTTGAAATAATTAATAATTTTATGTGCCCTTCATTACAAGTTTACGTTGTTGAATTTTGATGAAGTGTCAAATGTGATCTATTAAGTTGTCCCTACTATAGTATTCTTGTTAACCCTTCCAACTAAGCTAAATATGCTTGTGTCTGAAGCGGGTTCATGTCAATATTGCAAATAGGTGGGGATCGAACTCACGATCTCTCGATCGCCAGGCCGACGCCATAGCCATTGGGCTATTGCCGCTTAAAGTTGTCTTTTTAATAAGTAATATCTTATTTTAATTAAGATATTACTTACTAGCAGCCCGCCCCGGCTTCGCACGGGTAGAACATATATGCCTACAAAATTTGCATCAGTTTGTTGCATCGAATATAAAATATTAACATATTTAACAATAATCGTCATATGTCAACCAATTTACACAAAACCTTAACGAATTATGCACCTAAGACCTTAACCTTCCTCATAAACACTCTGGCTATTGGTGAAAACCGCATGATAATCCTTTCAGAAGCTATTGAGATTATTGCGAACAGACAGACTAACGCAGTGATGGACATTGTTTTATAACACTTACGTAGTGATATTGGACGGCCCTTTGGCATGAAGGATAGTTACCCTGATTCTGACCCGAGGGTCGTTGGTTCTAATCCTAGCTATATACCTACCAATGAAAGTTTTATGTGCATTCATGAATCATGGGTTTTTGTGGCATCATTAAATCTACCAATATTTAAGATAGTTTAAAAAACTAAAAAAACTGACTTCAATGCCCCGCGAGTCAATTTCAGTAGCAAGTAGAGACGTTTATCGTCATATCTCTGAAGGTACTTATCACATCTCAATGAAATTACAATGGGACCACTTCGGAAACGTACCCTACCGATTACAAAAATAATCATTAGAATCGGTTCACAATTGACGGAGTAATCGCGTAACATACACACACAAAAAAAGAAAGAATAAAATATATACGGTCGAATTGAAAACATACTTTTTATTAAAGTCGGTTAAAAAAGAAACATACAGACGAATTGAGAACATCCTTCTTTTTGTAAGTCGGTTGAAAAGTAGGTTACCACCAGGAGAACATCTGCCGCCGTAACCTTACGGTACGGCGTTTCCCGACACAAAAAGTAGGGGTATTATACGTTTAACGTGTGTATCTGTGTGTCTGTCTGTAGCATCTGAGCACCCAACCGGATGAACCGATTTTGATTTTATTATTGTTAGTTTTTATTTTTGATAGATGTCTTCATCGAGTGTTCTTAGCTTTGATTCATGAAAATTCGTTCAATCGTTATAAAACTATGAGCTTTAATCAACTTTCATAGGTCTGATCAATTCGAAAATCTTCTTCTTCAACGATATTGTAAGAACATGGAAGCATTGACTTGATACTGGGACATCTCCTGGACTCTACAGAATACTCAAATCCTCACCAACTTACAGCTCAGATTTTAAATGTCGTGTTTAGAGTCATTGGAATGCTTTTAATGAAAAGATTATACATAGATCAGTCGGGGTGGTTTAAAATATTATATTATTATACAATAGATCATATCATTATACTATATTGACTTCAAATTGTTTTGATCGGTGGGGATCTACAGCATAGCTAAGCTTATAATAATATTTTCGTAGTAACTATGGCCTAATCTGTGGTTTCACTGCAAATATTTTATTAAGTTTGCGATGCGTGTATGTGAAATTCGTGATATCTTCTAGAGTTTTCATTTGATTTATATACTGTAAAGGACAATTTTAATCAATAATATGTGGCCAAGCTAATTAACGTAATTATTTGGATAAGGAATTAATACTATATACTTGAAAATAGCCTTGGAAGTTATGTAATATTTTTTAACAAAAATTTTAAGATTAAAATGGTTACTGTGAGTCAACCTTAAGAGATAGACATATGCTGTCGCGGACTTTTTTGTAGTTCTTATTAAGTTGTACAACTCTTGCATAGAAAATATTCTTCTATCTATTTTCGATTAAGCAGCGATCGTAAGAAACGTGTATTTTCGACCGTTTTTTTGCCGACTTAGGTTGCAAATTAGCTCTCCACGAATGTACCTTTGATTTAAACGGGATAATATATAGCCTATTTTCATTCCGAAAATCCATTCTATGTATTAGTGAAAGAATTTTTTAAATCGGTTCAGTAGTTTTTGAGCCAAATCATTACAAACATACAATAATACAAAAATACAAATATTCTCTCTTTATAATATTAGTATAGATTACACAGACAAATTTACGAGGATAGTAGCACGTTAAAAATTAGATTGTAAATTGGCTCTCAAAGATAGCTGCCGGAACACATCAGATGTTTTGCGACAGATTTTCTAACTTGAGGGTGGCCAGGTGGGTTGGGTGTTCCTTAACGATGTATTTCCTCCACCGGAGGGCTACTGAAAAAAGCTCACATAGTTTTTGCGATAGAATTTCCTTATTGAACCTTTTCGTTCTCTGATTGAACTGTATGTATCTATTTATCATCTTCCAGGTGCCTCTAGCGATCTTCAAGCGTGAGAAGGAAATCGCACGTAAACTGGAGTTCGACGGCCTTTACATCGCTGAACAACCAGAAGACGACGATCTGAAGAGCCACTGGGACAAGCTGGTTATATCGGCTAAGTAAGTGTTTTTTCATCATCATCAGCCTGTATCAGTCCACTGCTGGACGTAGGCCTCTCCCAAGATGCCCCACTGAGCCCGATCTTCGGCTCTTTTTTTCCAGTCACTGCCCACCGCTTTGCATATGTCGTCGCTCCACCTGGTCACAGGACGTTCTACGCTACGTTTGCCGATTCGCGGTGTCCAGTCTAGGACAAGTCTACTCCAAGTTCTTTTTAGCTTAGCCTAGTGTTTTTAGGGTTTCGTACTCAAAAGAAAAGGAACCCGAACCTCGTGCGCGTCAGTATTTTAATGATAACAAGATAAAAATTCCAAAGTTCGCTGACCGACGGAAAATCTTATCGCCCTACTGAGCTGTCCTTCGGCCTACGCTTACTTAGGCCCTTATAAAATCACTTTCTTGTCCGTCCGCCTGTCTGTCTGTCAAGACCTCTTTCTCCACCAGAAACCAGTGAACCAACCATATAGATCTGCAATCCCTTGAACTTCGAAAAAAACTTCTAGGTTAACGCAATCAAAAGATAGTTTAAAGCTGTTTATACAGCATGTTTTGACAAGGAAATCAAAATCTATAGGGTACCTACTTCTCATTGACCTAGAATCTTGGAATTGGCAAGAAGTAATGTCTTAAAGCACAAGTAAAAGGAAAATTCCGAAAACAGTCAATTTGTAGTTACATCTCAAAAAAAACAATGTGATGGACGAACAATATTTCGTCTATAAATGTAATCATGAAATTCGACAAGAAGTTATGTTTTATAGTACAAGTAAAGGGAAAAACCTGAAATCCGTTTTCAGGTTTTATGTTTTCAGACTTTTTCCTTTACTAGGAGCTATACTATACTGGAGCTATAGCATGTATAGCGAATGCTCCATCTCCCTCTATTTAGCGTTGGTTCTCGTTCTATCTGGCCGGTGTGTACCCAGCATAATGCGATTTGCTATTATGTATTTTCATGTTGTGTTCATTCTCGATGCTCTTGTTCGCTTGGTCTTGACCCGGCATCGCACGTATTTTATTTGGACTTGTTTAATAGTTTCTTAAAACTAAATTGTTCTGATGTTTCAGATCTTTCCCCGTCAACTATTGGGACAAGTTTGTCAAGAAGAAAGTGCGCGCCAAGTACTCTGAAACGTATGACTTCGACTCAATATCCAACATGCTGGGAATGGAGAAGACTTCCTTCTCGGCGCAAGAAGATGAGGGAAGCAAGGGGCTGGTGCATTAGTAAGTTTTAATAAGAATATTCTCCGAAAGACTGGAATCCAACGAAATTTCCGTAGATGTTTTTCATTTATAACTATTATATATGACGAGGGAGGTACCTCACTATTGTCACGTAATCCCTAAATGAGTAAGTACTGTTTGTGAACCACCCACCAAACAAACATTTCCTACAGGTGGTAGGGGCATTATATTGATGTTCCGATAACCTTACGGTATTCCGACAGCACTGCCCTTGAGAATCAGACCATTCTAGGCCTAGCGGGTGTACCATCTTTGACTACGTCATCGCTTACCACCAGGCGAGATAGTGGTCAAACGCTAGCTTATAAGGCCCGCTTGCAGAACCCAGAGTTAATACAATTTTTATAATCCAGGATTAATCAATACACAAGAATGACACAAATCTATATAAAACGACAAAATACGATGTCTTCATAAATAATAATAAAATGGACTATCTTACCTAAAATATTGTCGCGAGAAATAGAGAAAAACATTGCAATTATTCATACATAAATCGATCGCAGATATTGCATAACCCTGCATGATAAGAATATATGTCAACTCTGATCTGTGTAAGTGGCCCTAAGATACTTAAAAAAATAACCCTAGGTTCGCTGAGTTCTGGCATGATTTTCGGTGCTAGCCAGTTTTTTTTTATGGTACAAGATAACAAGACAACCACGACGCTCGCCTGATGGTAAGCGATGACGTCTACCTATAACATACAGCGGCATGCAACATTCTGAACGGCCAGAATGTTGCATGTCACCGCACTGCGCCTGTTACCTTGAGACATAAAGAGTGAGTCTCACATGCCCTGTAATTTCACTGGACACCTTGCCATTTCAACTGAAAAACACTTCTATTTCACGGCTGAATATTAATTGGCAAAGTGGTGGTACCGCCCCAGGTGGACTAGCAGAAGTCCTACCACTACAAAAATAAGGAAAATATTAATATTTTTATACAATTTTTCAGCATTGTGAACATAGACTGGCGTTACCAAGTATGGAAGGCTGGCGTCACGATCACAGACAACTCCTTCCTCTACTCTCTATGGTACTTCTCATTCTCTGTGATGGGAAACTTCAACAACTTTTTCTTCGCCGCACATTTGTTGGACGTCGCTGTTGGTTTCAAGACATTGAGGACTATTCTGCAGTCCGTCACGCATAACGGGAAACAGGTAAAGTAAATTTAAATTGTATTATTTACAACAAACTCAAAAAAAGCAAAAACACACAGTAAGTTACAGCAAAAAAGCGGCAATAGTAGCCCAATGATTAAGGCGTCGGCCTGGCGATCGAGAGGTCGTGAGTTTGATCCCCACCTACTTGCAGTATTGACGTGAACCCACTCCAGACACAAACATATTTAGCTTAGTTGGAGGGGTTAACAAGACTACTAGTATTGTGCAGCCCACATTGCTAGTAAACTTAAAAATGTATATATATATATATATAGTTCTGGCGTTCAACCTCTTACCTGTTTGTCAGTGATGATGCGGTCGAGGGTCGAGGATGGTAATACGCTAGATCTAGAATGGGAACTGGCTCTCAAGGACAGCTGCCGGAACTTAAATAGATTTTCCAACTTGAGGGTGGTAGCTGTCCAGGCGGACACTAGACAGTGTTAGGACAGTTTTCACAATGGTGGTATGCCACCATATATATCGTGATTGTGACAACTCACGGATCCAAATTTACCAGGAGTAAATGAATAAAGCGAATGATTCGTGTTCCCCAGCTGGTGCTGACGGTGATGCTGCTGACCATCATAGTGTACATCTACACGGTGATAGCGTTCAACTTCTTCCGGAAGTTCTACGTGCAGGAGGAGGATGATGAAGTCAACCGGAACTGTCACGACATGCTCACGGTTAGTACATCTATGTCTAACAACCGACATGCTTACGGTCAGTACATCGGTGTCTAACAACCGATATAGGTACTCACGGCTACTACATCTTTATCTAACAACCGATATGCTTTCGGTTAGTATCTATGTCTTATAACCGACATTCTAACAGTTAGTACATATATGTCTAACAAACGACAGGCTCACGGTTATTACATCTATATCTAACAACCGATATTCTCACGGTTAGTATATCTAAGTCTAATAACCGACATTCTCACAGTTAGTACATATATGTCTAACAAACGACATGCTCACGGTTAGTACATATATGTCTAACAACCAATATGCTCACGGTTAGTACATCTATGTCTAACAACCGACATGCTCACGGTTAGTACATCTCTGTCTAACAATCAAGTAAGCAAAACCGATTTACGCATTTTTGAGTTTTCAGGTACATTATTTTCCTAAAAAAAGTGTGTTTTACTAAGAATACCACTACTGGCAGGACTTCTGCTAGTCCGCTTGGGGCGGACCCACCACTTTGCCAATTCAGCCGTGAAATAAGAATGTTTAGCGGTTTTAAGGGCAAAATTTCCAGTTAAATTACAGGGCATGTACTTTATCAACACCAATATTATAAATGGGAACGTCAGTTTGTATATTTGTTTGTTTGGGACTTCTTCACGGTCAAATGCCTGGACCGATTTAGCTAAAATTTGGCACAGTGAAAGTCAGCATTATGGAAGAAAAAAACAAAAGTATCATAAAACATTACATAAGATATCGGTACTTATCAATGGGCGGTCTTATCGCTTAGAGCAATCTCTACCAGAAAACCGAAAACATCTTTTTGTCTGAAGTTAACAGGCGCAGTGCAGTGTGACATGCTAAATTCGGGGTATGCAGAATTTGCATGCCGCTTTATCTGTAATAACCTTTATTGTTTACATCATAAAAATACGTGAAAAGAACATGATGTACTCAAGTGCACTAACTGCAGTACCAAGTTTTATTTCGCACTTATTACTTATTGGAATACAACTAATCCTCGTCACAGATCATTATTATAATATTAAAACAGAGGGTGCGTAGAAAACTACGCGTTAAAAATGAAACATCCTTCACAGGGTAGGAATTATTTTGTACAACTCTATCTGTTGCAAGACGAATGCCCGAATGATAGCGAATACGTCTTCGTACGCCGTTCTACAATAGAGGGTGCTTATAAATATAAAATATAACATGACGCGTACGTCACTTCCGCATTCGGACCGTGACGCTAAGTTACATCCGTTGCATTTTTACCCTAGTGAGCCTAAATAATTTCACTTCAAAGTGATCTGTGACGAGGATCAATTTAATTACATATTATAATAAAATTAAAAAAAAATCATTTATTTGAGGCTAGTTATGGCCATAAACACATTACAATTGCACTATCAATAACCTATCATTAAGTAAAAATATACACAAATTAAATTTAAAAATATTTTATAAAATTCAGAAAGCGATCATAATTGAATAGGTGTAACGTGAAATCTTATAATTACATAGTTTTATATTTAGTTAGGCGGTCAAATGTCAAATTATAAATAATAAATAAAGAAAATATTATAGCAATTTTTTTTTTAAATATTTTATAGGCTAGTGTTTTGACCACTATCTCACCTGTCAGTAAGTGATAATGCGGTCGAAGATGGTAAGCACGCTAGGCCTAGAATGGGAATTAACTGTCTCTCAAGGATAGCTGCCGGAACACATTAGATATTTTGGCGACAGATTTTTCTAACTTGAGGGTGGTAGCTGGCCAGGCGGACACTAGATAGCGTCCTACCACCATGCGGGGGTTGTTGGTTTCTTAACGATGTTTTCTCTCACCGGAGGGCCACTATTCGCACATAAATTTTTCGATAGAAAAATCCATTGGTGCACGGCGTGGTTTGAACTCGGTACCACGACATCAAAGCCGACCGTTATCCCGATTACGCCACCGGGCCTCACCGCATTATGTAGTAAGCTAATCCTCGTGTTAACATGTTGCAGTGTTTCGTGTTCAACCTGTACAAGGGAGTGCGCGCGGGCGGCGGTATCGGTGACGAGCTGGAGCCGCCGGATGGAGACGACAGTGAGGTGTACCGCATCATCTTCGACATCACATTCTTCTTCTTCATCATCGTCATCCTGCTCGCCATCCTGCAGGGTAAGTATTTTTTTTAAATATCTTATAGGCTAGCATTTGACCACTATCTCACTTGTTGGTAAGTGATGAGTCCTACCACCATGCGTAAGTAAACATTTCATCCTTAAAAAAAAAACAGTATATGCTTAACTGCCATCACCCTATGTATAGGTATGTGTGTATTGTGATTGTGATGGCTGGTAAACTACTTTTTGGTAGCAAATACGGCGGAACATCGATAGCTCCTATCGAGAGCTCCTGCCAACTGTGGACGAACATGCATAAATGCACATAGAAAAATCCATTGTTTTGGATTTGAACCGGCGACCGCCCGGTTAGAAGGCGAGCTCTCTATCCATTAAACCAACAGGCCGTTAAAAGAAGATATTATAATTGTAAACATTAACAGCAATTTTGTTTGACAATGATGTTTAGGTTTGATCATCGATGCATTCGGAGAGCTGCGTGACCAGCTCGAGTCCGTGAAAGAAGATATGGAGTCCAACTGCTTCATATGTGGCATGAATAAGGAATTCTTTGATGCAGTACGTACGAGTATATCAAATTCATCGCTATTCGTGTAGACTACCGTTCGGGCTAAGGCCCGAACTGGGTCCCGAGTCTACCCCTTTGGGTAGACTGGTAATTTATGATCGTACAAAACGAAAAAAACCGACTTCACATGCCGCGATAGTCAAAGTAATAGCTATAATCTTGTCTAGTTATAATCATGTCATCTAAGTATACAAATTTGCTTACATTGTTTGTCTCCATATCTCCGAAGATAATTGTCAGATCTCGATAAAATTTGAATGAGACCAAACGGGAGGCGAGGATAATCTCTCAAACAAGAATTTTTCAAATCAGTAAAGATTTGTTGGAGTTCTGTGGTAACAAACATACAAAAAATTAAAAAAAGTCGAATTGAGAAGCTCCTCCTTTTTTGTGAAGTCGGTTAAAAATCTGCGTGGACTGGGTAGGCGAGTGCTGAGTCTACCCCAATTTCCAAAATATTGCTTATTGTGTAATTTTTAGGGTTCCGAACCCAAAGGGTACCAACGGAACCCTATTACTGAGACTTCGCTGTCCGTCTGTCTGTCTGTCTGTCTGTCCGTCTGCCACCAGGCTGTATCTCATGAACCGTGATAGTTAGATGGTTGAAATTTTCACAGATGATGTATTTCTGTTGCCGCTATAACAACAAATACTAAAAACAACGAAAGTTATAAATTAAAGGGTTTTAAACAAAAAACGTGTTTATTACGATACAATACGATACGAAATTAATTCACCTCGACGCAGCTAGATGGCAGCACAGGAAAAATTAGCACGCGCAAGCGTTTCATTTGTTAAATTTGTGGGCCTCGGACTCGGTCAATTTGTTTACTTAGTTAAGGTTTATTTGCATACATGTAGTGTACAGTGATGAATAATATATCTCCAATTTCAGTACTGTAAGAGCTAAAGAGCTAATTATATTAATATCCTTTGTGTTAATAATTACTTAGTTAGTGTTAGAAGTTCGTGGCGTTCGGACTTCGAAAATTCGGAACCCTCCGTGTGCGGAACAAAAGTCTGACTCGCACTTGGCCAGTTTTATTTTTCTTCTTTTCATATTATGTTGCAATTTCTTTTTTGCGATAAATGTTTTTTTTTAATATTTTGCAAGCTTTTATTAAACTTGCAAAGTTTGTTTGGGTCTAGTCTTGCTAATTATACAAGGTACTCTGTGAGTCTTGCAACTGAATTTTAAAACTGTTATCCTTAACCGATTGAGCTGAAATTTGGCACACTTATGTAGGTACGGTGACAATGGTGGTCACCATTTGGAACCAACCATCAAGAAATCACATGTAGAATTAAGTTTTTTATAATAGTTTGACGTAGGCGTTTGACCACTATCTAGCCTGATAGTAAGCTATGATGTGGTTCAAGATGGTAAAGTCAGAGCATTTATTAAATATATGGGAAATTAAAAATTTGCACTTACACACGTCAAATAACATTAAATAGATCATATTCAATAATTATTATTATAGATATAATAGAAACATAACTTATTGCTTTGAATTTACAAAAAAAAACCAGAATTTGAGCCATTCAGCTTTCATCTAGACGTCGAACATCACACTTAAAACACATGTTTAATTCCCCTGATGTTTGTAGGTACCACACGGGTTTGACACGCACGTGCAGCGGGAACATAATCTGGCTAACTACATGTTCTTCCTCATGCATCTCATCAACAAACCCGACACAGAGTATACAGGTACACTTATCATAATTACATTCAAATAAAAAAAACATTAAATTAATTTATGTAAATGAAAATAATTTATTAATGAAAAGGAAAATAATGTGTTTATGAAAATGAAAATTATATGTTAATGATAATAAAAATTACGTATTAATGATATTGAAAATAATGTATTAATGATAATAATTTATTCATGAAAATGAAAGTAACGTATTAATGAAAACGAAAATAATTTATTAATGAAAATGAAAATAAAAATAATTTAGTAATGAAAATGAAAATACTGTATTAATGAAAATTAAAATAATATATTAATGAAAATGAAAATTAAGTATTAATGAAAATGTAAATAATGTATTAATGAAAATATTTCCAGGTCAAGAAACGTACGTATGGAACATGTATACACAGCGGTGCTGGGACTTCTTCCCCGTGGGAGACTGCTTCAGGAAACAATACGAGGACGCTATCGGAGAATAGAATACTGTCAACGCTTACATCTTTCTTCCACGGGGCTACAACTAACAAGCTACTGGAATGCTACTCGAGTATTCTATGCTCGAGTGTATCAGACTAGTTGCTTCTAAGTAGCCGCCATACTAATTCGATATCTTCCGTACACGACGCGTCGTCAACGAGTTTGACATCAGTTGATGATGATGCTGCTCGCACGCTGCTTGAGTCGAGTATGCGTCGTATCAAAATGGCGGCGTCATAACAAAAAATATATATTGAAAATGTTGTCTATAGTTTTGTTACTTATAAATAAGTCGAATTTAGGTAGCGTCGTGTGCAAAATTCTTGTCGGTAGAGTAGCTTATAACCGACTAATAGGTCGCATCTCAGTCTCCTGAATAGCTCCGTCGGAGAAAGGTCTTGCATCCGTATTCAAGAAGGTTTTCACAAATATGAACATCTATGTATTGGTTTGAACGATCCAATGCATTCGCGATTATTTGTAACCGCATAGTGTTGTTTTGAATACGGGTGTTGTTAGTACAATATCACGCTGCTTTCTGACATAATAAACTTTAATTTTGTAATTATTTCAAAACAGACTTTATGAGATTTTGAAAAACTTTGGTTTACCTTTTATATATAGGTATACCAAAGTTATATTTTGTCGCATCACTGCACTGCTCTTTTTACTGACGTTGAATCTCAAATGCACTGTAATCTCACTGAAATACATGTTGATATCTCAGGGTAATAGTATACAGACAAGCATTTGACCAGAATTTAATTTGATGAAAACAGAAATCGGTAAACGACGTTTTGTTTTTTTTTTCGAACACCTAGTAATTAATTTGGATAGTTAATAAGACATCTATCTATTCATCTATAAGTTCTTATTTATTGTGTGTGTAAATGGTTTTGTTTTGAATTGTATTTATTATGTGAATTATATTGTAAATGTAAATAAAATGTAGTAATTTTCCATTTTAAAAACTCAAAATTTTGTCAGAAAGCAGCGAATAAAAAGTCAGTACAACATTGAAATTAATAGTTCAATTTGACGAATAGCAATTTTAATGTATTATGCTCAAAATGACAACACCAAATTAACATTTACTAACGTTAAAAATTCTTAAATATTTTGAAATTAAAATAAAAAAATCACAAGTACCAAAGAAAAGTGCTAAAATTCAACGAATGTATTTTTGTAAATTGATTAGATTTGTTAAAAATATCTTATGTAGGTACATTAAAAATTGATAAAATATTTAAAATCAACTATAAACTAAAATATTCGATTTTCTTCAATAATATCAAATCTTTGTAGTAAAATAGTAGTTGAAGAAAATTTGTAATATAATTTTTTTTCTATTTTTAAGTTATTGTAAACTAATTAAGGTGGCCTTTCCAAGTAAACATTTTCTATTTTTAACTATTTCGATATAGTTTATGTAAGATAATATAATGATTGTTAAATAATACTGTATTGTTTGATTTCCAAATTTCCTATTAGTACGGGTCCTTAACTTGAAATACGGTCCCATCCGGAAAAAAGCATGAAACTTTGCATGTATGTAGCTTTCATATATGTGATTCAAAGACGATATGGAAACAAGTCGAGAATGACTCCTTCCCTCCCCCCACTTTCCCACTTTCCGGGGGGAAAGTGAAGAGAAGATAAAAGGGGTTTTATCTTTCTCATTCTGGTTTTCTTAATTTTGTACGAAAACGGTAAGACAGGAGTTTACTTTCTTAGTACCAAATCATGTTCGATTAATTACCTACAAAACGATACTAAATCTATTCTATAGTTGTATGGTTTATAGTTTTTTTTTTAATACAGCCATCAACATATTATAATATTATGAAAACATGTACAGTTTTTAGGGTTCCGTAGACGAATGGCAAAAAACGAAACCCTTATAGATTCGTCATGTCTGTCTGTATGTCTGTCTGTCTGTCCGTCCGTATGTCACAGCCATTTTATTCCGAAACTGTTAGGACTACAGATTTGAAACTTGGTAGGTAGATGTATTATGTAAACCGCTTTCCGATTTTTATACAAATATAAAAGTTTAAGGGGGCATCCCATAGATAGAACCGAAACAAAAAAAAAATTTCTTCAAACCTATACATACCTGTGGGGTTTCTATGGATAGGTCTTTAAAAATGACATTGAGGTTCCTAAAATCATTTATTCTCAAAGTCATTTGAAAGATAGGCGCGTCTAAAGTGGTAAATTGTGTCCCCCCCCCCCTCGAACTTTTAAAGTATGGGAGTGAAAAATCTAAAAAAAATATATGCTGTAGATCTCAATAAAAACTAACAACGAAAGTTGGTTTGAACGAGATTCAGTCAGCAGTTTTTGAGAAACGGCGCCGCAAAGATAACTTTGTTTTTCATACAAACACTATGAAAAACAAAGTTAATTTTTTAGTTGCGAAAAATCATAGTTATTGAATAATTTACTGTGTTACGGAACCCTACGAGTGCGAGTCCGACTTGCACTTGGCCAGTTTATTTCTTTCTTGCTCCATTTGAAGGAAAATGGCAAGATTTGTTATAAAATGGCCTAATTAGGTTAAATACCTTATTTATTTAGATGCAATATGACACCAAATTCATTATGGTAGATGGATTGGTTCCCGAGATACAGCTCACCGCGCTTGACTCTACGAAACAATATAACTCTTTTTTTACGGTTTTACAAACACTAGCCCTACGCCCACTTCATCCACGTGTAATTCGAATTTCCAACCGGGATAGAAATAAACATTTCTGTTAATCCAGATCATAATCTACCCGAGTGCAAAATTTTATTTAAATCTGTTAAGCCATTTTCCCGTGATTGAGTAACAAACAGACTTCAAATTCACATTCACATTCACAAATCTTTCGCATCTATGATATTAGTGTGATGATGACGTGGACCGGGACCAATGGCTAAACGTGCCCTGACTTTCTACATAGGCATTGACCTTATAATAAACTGCGGCAGGAACATTTCGTCAACTCCGCGACGAATGTTGAGGTTTCTTTGGTCGTACTCCATTATGGAGTCGATTCTCAAAGTTGGAATATTCAGGTTTGGTACCAAACTCAAACCCCACATTAATGCTGCTTATGAATACGTTCGTTTTATATACCTACTAGCAGCCCGCCCCGGCTTCGCACGGGTAGAACATATATGCCTACAACATTTGCATCAGTTTGTTGCATCGAATATAAAATATGAACATATTTAACTTACACAAAACCTTAACGAATTATGCTCCTAAACCTTCCTCATAAACACTCTGGCTATTGGTGAAAACCGCATGATAATCCGTTCAGTAGATATTGAGATGATTGCGAACAGACAGACAGACGCAGTGATGGAATTTGTTTATAATACTTACGTAGTGATATTGGACGGCCCTTTAGCGTAAAGGATAGTTACCCTGATTCTGACCCGACGGTCGTTGGTTCTAATCCTAGCTATATACCTACCAATGAATCATAAGTATTCGTATAGTGGGATCATTAAATCTACCAAAAAGTAGCTTACCACCAAGGAGCCCGGGTCCGGTGGCGTAATTGGGAGAACGGTCGGCTTTGATGCCGTGGTACCGAGTTCAAACCTTACCGTGCACGGTAAGGTTTGAACTCGGTACCAATGGATTTTTCCATCGAAAAATTTATGTGCGCTTCTCACAGTGGCCCCCCGGTGAAGGAAAACATCGTTAAGAAACCAACAACCCCCGCATGGTGGTAGGACACTATCTAGTGTCCGCCTGGCCAGCTACCACCCTCAAGTTAGAAAATCTCTCGCCAAAAACATCTAATATGTTCCGGTAGCTATCCTTGAGAGCCAGTTCCCCAGTCTAGGCCTAGCGTGCTTACCATCTTCGACCGCATCATCACTTACCAACAGGTGAGATAGTGGTCAATCGCTAGCCTATAAGATATATAAAAAAAAAAGGTGAACATCTGCCGCCGTAACCTTTCGCGTTCCCCGACGCAAAATGTAGGGGTAATATACGTTTAACGTGTGTATCTGTGTGTCTGTAGCATCTTAGCACCTAACCGGATGAACTGGTTTTTTTTGTTTGATAGATGTCTTCATCGAGAGTTTTCTTAGCTTTGATTCATGAAAATTCGTTCAATCGTTATAAAACTATGAGCTTTTTTCTAGTTAATTGCGCTATGTAATCAACTTTCATAGGTCTGATCAATTCGAAAATCTTCTTCTTCAACGATATTGTAAGAACATGGAAGCCTCCTGGACTCTACAGAATACTCAAATCCTCACCAACTTACAGCTCAGATTTTAAATGTCGTGTTTAGAGTCATTGGAAAAAGCTATTATACATAGATCAGTCGGGGTGGTTTAAAATATTATATTATATTATTATATATATAGATGAATATTATTTTATACAATAGATCATATTATTATACTATATTGACTTCAAATTGATTGTGATCGGTGGGGATCTACAGCATAGCTAGCCTATAATAATATTTTCGTAGTAACTATGACCTAATCTGTGGTATCACTGCAAATATTTTATTAATTTTGCGATGCGTGTTTGTGAAATTCGTGATATCTTCTAGAGTTTTCATTTGAATTATATACTGTAAAGGACAATTTTAATCTATAATATGTGGCCAAGCTAATTAACGTAATTATTTGGATAAGGATTAATACTATATACTTGAAAATAGCCTTGGAAGTTATGTAATATTTTTTAACAAAAACTTTAAGATTAAAATGGTACCTGTGAGTCAACCTTAAGAGATAGACATATGCTGTCGCGGACTTTTTTGTAGGTCTTATTAAGTTGTACAACTCTTGCATAGAAAATATTCTTCTATCTATTTTCAATTAAGCAGCGTTCGTAAGAAACGTGTTTTTTCGACCGTTTATTTGCCGACTAAGGTTGCAAATTAGGTCTCCACGAATGTACCTTCGATTTAAACGGGATAATATATAGCCTATTTTTATTCCGAAAGTCCATTCTATGTATTAGTGAAAGAATTTTTTAAATCGGTTCAGTAGTTTTTGAGCTTACTCATTACAAACATACAAAAATACAAAAATACAAAAATACAAATGTTCTCTCTTTATAATATTAGTATAGATAACTGTTAAAAAGCACAAAATTTTGGTGACAGCCTATCCATGGCCTGTGCCCTGAAGATGAAACAAAACATCCAAATTATGGGATTCGACTATATTTTGAATACTTTGCTGACTTCAACGAAGGGCTTCCATGTTTTACAAAAGGATTTCTTCCCCTTTCCACAAAATCCTGATACAGTATCACAGCTTATAAATGCATAACATGGTACTGCATCTGTCTGAACCGAGTGTATTCACGAGTTGGTAAATAGTAATAATACGTGAAGCTTTGCCTGTTCCTAACGATATCCAGAATGTATTCGATGTTTTGGTGGCCTAGAATACTCTGACTCTGAAGAGCCGTGTGCTGCCGGAACACCGTAGGTAAATTTAGGTTATTTTAATCCCCTACGCAAAATGAAGGGGTGATGTAAGTTTGACGTGTATGTATGTGTCTGTCTGTGTGTCGTAGCTCCTAAACGGATGACCTTAATTTAATTTAATTTATTTTATTTGATAGGTATCTTAATTCAGAGTGTTTTTAGCTTTGATAAATGAAAATCCGTTCAGCAGTTTTTAGACTATGAGCTTTTTTCTAGTTGATAACGCTATTACACCAACTTTCATACGTCTGATCAATTCGAAATTCGGTTTTCTCTTACTTAATCAATATTGAAAGATCATGGTGCGTTGACTCAGTGCTGGGGCTTCTGGAATCTGCAATCAACCTGTAGGTAGGGACTAGAACTCCCTCCAGCTCAATCTAGGCTTCATCAGGAGATAAGCTCGATGGTACCATAATATTGCATTGTCACCGAACTTTCATAAATACGCCAAATTTCAGCTCAATCAGATATCAGGAAGTTGCTGAAATAATGATTACAAAATTCCAGGACATAGATTAATTGAACAAAAAAATTGTCAAACAGTTTTTTTCGTTTCCGGTTAGAAATTCGAATTACACGCGGATGAAGTCGCTGGGCGTAGGGCTAGTGTTTGTAATACCGTAAATAAAACATTAAATTAAAAAATCAAAAAACCCGACTGCGCAAAAAGTGAAGTGTTAAAAAACGAAATGAAAAGAAAAAAACAAGTAAGTCTAGTAGTTTAGACTTCTGTTTAGGGATATCAAAAAACTATACCATTTAAATTCTTTCTCGGTCGATCTTCGATCAAGAATCTATCTTGATCGAAGCGGTCGATACACTCATAAAATAAATTATACATTGTTATATGGAATATAGAGACTTTAAAAGTCGGGACACATTAATGGCACGAATGGGGATTAATGTGTCCCGACTGTTAAAGTCTCTATATTCCATATAACAATGTATAATTTATTTTATGAGTGTATCGAACGAGAAAGAATTTAAATGGTATAGTTTTTTTATATCCCTAAACAGAAGTCTAAACTACTAGACTTACTTGTTTTTAGGGTTCCGTACCCAAAGGGTAAAACGGACGGAGGGTAGACGGACAACGGAGTCTTAGTAAAAGGGTCCCGACCCTATTACTAAGACTCCGCTGTCCGTCTGTCTGTCTGTCTGTCTGTCTGTCTGTCTGTCTGTCTGTCTGTCCGTCTATCACCAGGCTATAGCTCATTAACCGTGATGGTTAGACAGTTGAAATTTTCACACATGGTGTATTTCTGTTGCCGCTAGAACAATAAATACCTACTAAAAACGAAATAAAGTTAAAAATTAAAGGGGGTCCCCATACAAAGAACGTGTTTTTAAACGCCATCTATCTAATTAGTTTCGGCAAAATGACATAGATGGCGCTAGTAAACGAGCCCCGTCTTTCTAGATCGCGACCAAACCAAATATTCTTGGCAATATCAATTAATATATGAGGTTGAAACTCTGTTATGTTTCGTATTGTACAGAACCCTCCATAAGTGTGCGATAAGAGACGCGATGCTGACTCGCACTTGGCCAGTTTTATTTTCTCTTCAGTTCGTTTTTTAATACTTCACTTTTTGCGCAGTCGGGTTTTTTGATTTTTATTTAATGTTTTATTTTACACTTTTTAGTTAAGTAAAGGACGGCAAATTCCGTAATCTGAACAAAAAACCGAAATGCGTGAAATAGATAGGGTATTGCTTTTTAAGCTTACTTACTTTACAGTTGTACTATTAAACGACTATAGCAAAAGGAAGAGGTTGTTTGTTACCTCAGAACTCCATCAATTCTTAACCGATTTGGAAAATTCTTTTTTTGTTTGAGTTAATATGATTTTCGTTTGGTCTCATTGTAATTTTATTGAGATCTGATAAGTATCTTCAGAGATAAGCACCGCAAACTTGTTACTGAAAGTGACTAACGCGACATGTAAAATCGTTTATTTTTCGATTTGTACGATCATAAATTATTTGTTATAAATATATTTTGAATCTCCATTATAAGACCTTTAATTCGATACCCCACTCGATAGGTTTAGAAAAAAAAAATTTTTTTGAACCCCAAATTTTGGCGTCTGAAATCCGCCATTTTGTATTTTTCAATTTTCTATGTTTTCGTTGACACTCGCGCTAGCATGGCGAATCTATTGACGAGCCAATTATCAAAATCGGCCCACGCGTTTGGTCTCTAGTGTGCCACAAAGGAACAAACAAACATACATATATAGACTGATAAACACATTACCTCTCCTTTGCGTCGCGCAGTCGGGTAAAAAGAGATATTGTTTCGTGGAGTCAAGTGCGGTGAGCTGAATCTCGGGAACCAATACATCTACCATAATGAATTTGGTGTCATATTGCAGCTAAATAAATAAGGTATTTAACCTATTTAGGCCATTTTATCACAAATCTTGTCATTTTCCTTCAAATGGAGCAAAAGAGAAAAAACTGTACCTGTTTTCATAATTTTATTATATGTTGATGGCTGTATTTAAAAAACTATAAATCTTACAACGATACATTTAGTATCGTTTTGTAGGTAATTAATCGAACATGATTTGGTATTAAAAAGTAAACTCCCCAGTCTTACCGTTACCGTTAGGACAAGGAGCCGTACTACCTCAGAGATTTAAATACTCATAACGTCAAAAAAAGCCTAACGAAACTGTTGTTGTCTTACAACTACGAACGCACAGAAAACCTTTCGGCTGTTTTGAAACTGTAAGCTGATACTGGCTCAAAACTCTCTTTATCTCTTTTTTTTCTCGCTATCAGACAAACTCATGTAAACCTGCAATCTCCCATACAAACACACAAATACACGGCACACACACACAGACACACACACACACACACACACACACACACACACACACACACACACACACACACACACACACACACACACACACACACACACACACACACACACACACACACACACACACACACACACGCATACGCATATAGCACATGTATGCGCGTTGGTTATGCACAACGCTTAATTGGAATTTTAATTATAATTATAAATAAATAATAAGTTATTGGGGTATGTATGGGATGATTGGGAGCGCAACTACATCTAGTGTTCCAAGCCGACCTCACCTGCAAGTGGTCATCCTGCTGGATAACGGACGAGGCGACGGCGACCGACCGATGGCGGGATATCCATCACAAACTCGTAGCTAACCAAATTCAACGGGCCGGTGTCGGGCAGCAGCGGTGCGAGTGGCTACGCACTGCGATTGCCAACACGCCTGCTCAGCGCGGCAATAATGAGCAAAATCTCCAATGGGAAGTCTGCATAAGCCACGGCCCCCAGTTCCCGGCCGCCCTGCTATTCCAGATCATGGCGGCGGTCTTGGTAACGGCAGGGCAGGGGGTGCGAAGAACCCCCGGGTTACGGCTGGCCGCCAAAAACCCTTGACCTTGGCAACGTACAACGGAAGAACGATACGGCTAGACGAACACCTGGCGCAACTCGAGCACGAACTCGGAAGGATAAGGTGGCACATTCTCGGGCTATGCGAAGTCCGAAGAGAGGGGGAGGACACCGTAACCCTTGAATCTGGCCACCTTATGTACTATCGAGAGGGAGACCAGCAATCCCAGGGTGGCGTAGGGTTCCTGGTGAATAAAACCCTCTGTGATAACGTGGTAGAAGTTTCGAGTGTGTCGACCAGGGTCGCGTACCTCGTGATCAAGCTAACCGAGAGGTAAAACCTCAAGGTTGTGCAGGTTTTCGCACCGACCTCGACACACTCGGATGATGAAGTGGAGGATATGTTTGGAGACATATCAAAGGCCTTACACTTCACCACCAAGGCCCACTACAACGTTATCATGGGGGACTTCAACGCCAAAGTGGGAGTACAAAACAGCGGCGAATCGGTAGTAGGATCCCATGGCTATGATAGCAGGAATCATAGGAGGCAAATGCTCGTTAATTTTCTCGAAAAGGAGGGGCTTTTCTTGATGAACTCATTCTTCAAGAAACCGCCCCTAAGGAAGTGGACGTGGTAGAGCCCCGATTCTATGACAAAAAATGAGATCGATTTCATCATAACGGACAAAAAGCGAATATTCAGAGACGTCTCAGTGGTCAACAGGTTTAATACCGGTAGCCATCACCGACTTGTCCGAGGTTTTCTGAATATCAATCTTAAGCTTGAACGTGTCCGTCTGATGAAGTCCAAGCTCCGACCTACCTTGCTTCAAACCATAGTGGGATCTGAAACGTTCCAGTCAAATCTGGAGAACCGATTCGCTGCCTTGGAAACCACACACTGCGTTGAAATTAACCAGGCCCTCGAGAATGTGGTCGGAGCCCTCAGGGAGGAAGGTGTGAGATTTTGCGAACTAAAGCGTACAGGCAAGAAGTCTAAATTTTCAGAAGAGACCCTCGAGCTTATGAAGGAACGACACGATGATCCACCAGTCACTCCGTCAGAAAGGCATACTCTAAACAAGACGATTGGCAAACTGGTACGACGTGATCTCCGACGCTCCAACACTCAATCTATTGAACGAGCAATTGAGCAAAATCGGGGATCAAAAGTGTTTGTCCAATCTCTTGGGAGAAGCTATCTGACGAAGCTGACCACAGACGGTGGTGCGATTGTTGCTTCCAAGCAGGGGGTTTTCTCGGAAGTTGAAAACTTTTATGGCCAGCTGTACGCTTCGCATACATCTCAACCTGATCCCGAAAATGAGGATACCCGGGCCACATTAACGCGTCATTTCACCGAGGACTTGCCAGAGATCAATCTAAGAGAAATCGAGATGGCTCTTAGAAAGTTGAATCTCTTAGAATGGAAAAGCCCCCGGAGAGGATGGTATTACTACAGAGCTCCTGAAAGCAGGTAGAATATAATGAAGGAAATATAATGAAGGAGCTCCAGCATATTTTTAATACTGTCCTCTTTGATGGGAGAACTCCAGAGGCGTGGAGCAGGATTGTTGTCGTGCTGTTCTTCAAAAAGGGTGATAAAATTCTTTTGAAAAACTACCGACCTATTTCACTCCTGAGTCACGTCTACAAGCTGTTTTCAAGAGTCATCACGAACCGTATTGCAAGAAGACTCGACGATTTCCAGCCACCGGAACAGGCCGGGTTTCGAGGAGGATACGGCACCATAGACCACATTCACACAGTGCGGCAGGTTATACAGAAGACCAGTGAGTATAATCGACCCCTGTGCTTAGCGTTTGTGGACTATGAGAAGGCCTTCGACTCCATTGAAACCTGGTCTGTTCTGAAATCTTTGCAACGGTGCCAAGTCGATTGGCGATATATCCAAGTGCTGAGAGGTCTTTACGATGCCGCTACCATGACTGTCCAAGTCCAAAGCCAGCAGTCTGAATCTATCCCCATGCATCGCGGTGTGAGACAAGGGGATGTTATATCCCCCAAATTATTCACAAATGCTTTGGAGGATATGTTCAAGACGCTGGACTGGAAGGGACGTGGTATCAACATAAACGGCGAGTACCTCTCACACCTGCGATTTTCAGACGACATCGTCATTGTAGCCGTAACGTTGTAAGAACTGCAACATATGTTGAATAGCCTAGCTGATTCTTCTCAACGCATTAGTCTCCGGATGAACTTGGATAAAACCAAGGTCACGTTCAATGAGCATGTGAGTCCGGAACCAATCGCAGTTCAGGGCAGTATTCTCGAGGTTGTTAAGGAGTATGTTTACCTCGGGCAAACTCTGCAGCTGGGTGAAAACAACTTAAAGAAAGAGGCTAATAGAAGAATACAGCTGGGCTGGGCAGCATATGGGAAATTACGTCGAGTCTTCACATCGCCAATCCCACAGAGTCTAAAGACAAAAGTCTTCAATCAGTGCGTCCTACCCGTCATGACATACGGAGCCGAAACATGGACACTCACGGTTGGACTGGTCCACAAATTTAAGGTCGCTCAGCGTGCTATGGAAAGAGCTATGCTCGGAGTTTCTCTGAAGGATCGAATTCGTAACGAGGTGATCCGACAGAGAACCAAATTTACCGATATATCTCACCGAATTAGCAAGCTGAAGTGGCAATGGGCCGGCCATATAAGCCGAAGTACCAACGATCGGTAACGATCGGGGTAAACGAGTTCTTGAGTGGAGACCGCGAATCGGCAAACGTAGCGTAGGACGCCCTCAGACTAGGTGGAGCGATGATATCCGCAAGGTGGCTGGCAAGAGCTGGATGAGAGTAGCCGAGGATCGTGCTCAGTGGCGTGAAATTGGAGAGGCCTATGTCCAGCAGTGGACGAATATAGGCTGATGATGATGATGATGATCAATAAGTTATTGCGATTAATATTATGATAGAACTTCATTTAAGTCAGCTTAAATGAGTTACTTCTATTACATAAAAGATTTCATTTATTTTAATGTTTGTCACAATTTTGTACATAAATGTAAAATACTGGAATATTGTTAATTATTATCGTTACTTTTTTTATTTGTATTATTTAAATAATGCCAAACACTATAACTATTATAAGCGGGGAGTCCTGGTGTCCTGTAATACAGGTTTTTCTGTAAAACCTACCACAGGCATCAGTCTCACTTTGGTTAAGAATCATTTGTATTGGCAACTTTGTGTATTGGAGAAATAAAGAAATGATTATTATAGGTAGAATGTTGAACATACAAATAAACTGCCCAAGTGCAAGTCGGACTCGTACTCGTAAGGTTCCGTAACACAGTAGAGTATTTTATAACTACACAAGTATAATTTTGGGGAGCAATTAATCCTTCATTTTTGTATAAAAATCATAAAGCGGTTTACAGAATACGAGTACATCAACCTACCTACAACAATGTAGTTCTATTAATTCACCAGTGGTCGCAGAAGACAGTGAACACACTAGACCTATATACATATACTTTGACTCTCAAATGGCTGTGTGTTGGTGTACCACCAATATGGAGCGAACAAGGTTACGGCCGGAGATTTGCAAACGCAACTAGCATTTGCACCATTGATAGAGAAATTGATGGTGCAAGTCAATGTTGCAAACGATACGACGGGAATTTATCATACAACAGCAGTGCCTCGCGTTTTCACCCGCGTAGTTTACGTTCCCATGAGAAAACGGGGATAAAATATAGCCTATGTTACTCGCTGATATTGTAGCTTTCCATTAGTGAAAGAATTTTTGAAATAAGTCCAGTTGTTTTTTAGTTAAATCGTAACAAATATACAAACAAAAAATAAAATCTTTCCTTTTTAACCGACTTCACAAAAAAGGAGGAGGTTCTCAATTCGTCTGTATGTTTTTTTTTTTTTGTGTTTGTTACGCGATTTCTCCATCAATTGTGAACGGATTCAAATGATTATTTTTTTAATAGGTAGGATACGTTTCCGAGGTGGTCCCATTTTAATTTTATCGAGATCTGATTAGTATCACCAGAGATATGGAGAAAAATACCTCAAACATAGGAGAATGTACTAGTTTTAGTAGAAGAGTCCCAAGAAGATTATACACAATGGAGGTTGCTATTGCATATAAGATATTCTTACGGTAACTGTGAGCGAGATAGAAATAAAGGTGGGGATAATTTTTTTTTATATGTTATAGGCAAGCGTTTGACCACTATCTCACCTGTTGCTAAGTGATGATGCGGTCGAAGATAGAGAAGTGGACTAGAATGGGAACTGGCTCTCAAGGATAGCTGCCGGAACACATTATTATTGGATATTAGATAGATACTATGTATGTAGTAGTAGTAAGTAGGTACATGTAGGTTAGTAAGTAGGTAGATACATGTAGGTATTATCTATCTACTACCTATTAGACTTGGCTGGCACCGACTTCAAATAGAGAAGTGGGTAACGCTTACAATAATTTTAAGTAAATTATTTTTCGCATTTGAGTGCCTTTTTGTGGTTATGAAGTCGGTTTTATTTTTTTTGAAAAATAACTTATTATAATCTTAGTTTAGATTACTCTGTCAGTGCATAAACATAGGTATAGATATAATAAAACACAAAATAGATTGAACGATGATTTATTTACAACTCAGTGCTTTGGGCATTTCACTTTGAAGCTTAGGCATATAATATGTATATAAAAATATATAACAACTTCGAACATTGCACTAGGCATCTTTAAAGATCTTAATAAATAAATACAACAAGCTTATTATAGATGAAACTAATAATGTGACAAGTAAAGCTAGAGACAAACTGAGTCTTCGAACGCAAAGTATGCCATAATACATTGTAATATCTGGACTCTTGATTTTAGATGAAAATGTATGCAATAGAAACACACTTGTCGTATGTAACGCGTGTGTGTGTAAATGTGTTTCTGTTGCATAGATTTTCATCTTAAATCAAGAGTCTAGATAATATCATAATGTATTGCATACGTTGCGTACGTGGACTCAGTTTATCTCTAGCTTAAGAGGGAACGCGGGGTGCAGTTTTCCATACAAATGTATTCCCCCGATTCCTCCCTGGAAAATGTTTCTAGAGCAAATTTTGTTTCTACAAAAAATTAAGGTCTGATGCAGCTATGCTTTAACTTTATCATTTGCTTTTTTTGACCAACCAATTGCAAATAGAAATAGCGATTGCAAATAGCGACTCATCTATACAGGCGTATAGCTCTATCTCTCTCTATTGAGCGTTCGTTGTCGTTCATTCAGCCGGTAGACGAAGCGCTCACATTACTAGTTTACACCAATGGTGCAATTTGGTTTTTCTCATTTGCCACCAGTAATGACACAGATGGTGGTGACAATGGGGAATATCCGATGTTGTAAAGTAGCGCTTTTAGCGGCTACTACGCACGCGATAGGCCCCATGGGGGCCCGGTAAGGTAATATTTGATATGTTTTCCACTTATCTATAGAGTATATGTACAAATCAGTCTTCAAAACATTTATACTTATAACTTAAATTAAATTTATGTTAAGCGAATCGCAATGTTATGTACAATAACGATTACTTATGATAGTTTTTGGATATTTTTATAACGCATCAGTTCCGAATTAAAAACAAAAATATCTACAATTTTATAAATTGTTAAATACAATCCAAAATTTGATCGTACCGACGGGACTTAAACCTGCAACCTCGTGGATAACATGTCCAGGGGTGGAAGTCTCTACATTGATAGCGATGAATTTCGAGCGATAATCGTCGATACGAAAAGAGATGCAGGTAACAACTGTCTAGCTGCATCTCTTTTTAGCAAACGTTTGCGATGACAAGACGCATCGCTATCAATGTAGAGACTTCCACCCCAGGTGCTTTGCCAATTAAGCTACAGTTCGATATAAACTTGTTCCAAATAACGTACGCACTCAAGCACGCACAAACGCACTCACGCACGCACTCAAGCACGTATGCACGCACGGTCACACGCACACACGCACGCACGTACTCACGCATGCACGCTCGCATGCACACACACACACGATATACACTTTTATATCGATACGACGAAATTAGTGGATTGCATTTTTTAACCCAATTATGCATTGATGGCGCCATCTATGACTACTTTATTTCGAAAGTTAATCATCCGGAAGAAATCATTACAGATTTCAAATCCGACGAGAGATATTACACTGCGTAAATCAAATATTATATTATGTTTTTTTTTTAAATTTTATAAATGTTTAAATTTGTGTGTATACAGGTATTCCAGAAAGAATGAATAATTCTGAAACACCTCGGCTATTGGCGACTCGGAATTTAAATTAAAAAAAAATGAAAAATCCCAAATTAAGAATATTTTTTGTAAATATCGATTTTTACATATTACTGTGCCTTTCTGTATAACCACTACTACAAATAAATGAAATCCAAAGGGTTTTGGTGTTATAATATTCTACCTGGACAAATGAATATGCAGAAAATCAAATGATGTAATCTCTCTCTTGTATTTTTTTATAAAAATTAATCTAACCTTTTAAACATGAAACTTAGTATTTTAATATAAATTGCCTTATTAAAAATCGCCATAAAAATAGCCACAGACTTAACAAAGACAAAACTATGGACTAACATAAAAAACAGACTAACTAACGGAAGGCTGTTTATGAGCCAAATACAGAGTAAAAATACTTGTCAACGCACTTACTAGAAATATAACGTCAAACCATCTGTGGTAGAAATTAAACTGCAGGTCTCCCAGAACTTGTGTGATTATGATTCTGTATTCAGCTGGCATGTTCATGCGCATCAATAAGACGGACGAACAGAAATACATGCCCATTATCTGAGCTAGGATGAGCACGATTATGTTGGACGATTTCGATGATGAGATTTTGTAGAAGAACTGTAACAAACAGAGAATATAATTAGTGCGTATTAGAACAAAAATGTATTAAATTTACTTTTTAAACTTTGTTACACGCACGCACGCACATACATATGCACGCACGTACGCACTTACATACACACACACGCTCGTGTGTGCAAGCGTGTGTGTGTGTGCATGCGAGCGTGCATGCGTGAGTACGTGCGTGCGTGTGTGCGTGTGACCGTGCGTGCATACGTGCTTGAGTGCGTGCGTGAGTGCGTTTGTGCGTGCTTGAGTGCGTACGTTATTTGGAACAAGTTTGTAGTGACTTCTGTATTTATAGGGAGCGTAAGACCACTGTCTCGTGTTGGTCAGTGATGATGCGGTCGAATATGGTAGGCCTAGAATGGTAGGCCTGGCTCTCAAGGATAGCTGCCGGAACACATTAGATGTTTGTCAACAGATTTTCTAACTTGATGTTGGTAGCTGGCCAGATAAACAGTGTCCAGTGTCCTATGCAGGGCGTGAAATCAAGCAGTTTATTTTAAAACTTACTAGCAATGTGTGTTGCACATTACTAGTTGTCTTGTTAACCCCTCCAACTAAGCTAAATAGTAAATATGCTTGTGTCTGGAGTGAGTGGGTTCACGTCAATAGTGCATTGTTAGCTGCACCCAATGGCTAAGGAGTGGGCCTGACGATGGAGAGGTCGTGAGAACGATCCCCACCCATTGCACTATCCATATACTTATTTAAAAAAACAGTAAGTATGTGACTTTGTAATTTATTTTGAAAGATGCTCAATGATACCTTGGTGAGTGTGAGCAGTAAGCCGTGCACGCTGGTGAGCGCGATGTATATTGTATAGTATACCTTGGTGAGTGTGAGTAACTAGCCCCGCACGCTGGTGAGCGCGATGTCTATTGTTTAGTATACCTTGGTGAGTGTGAGTAACTAGCCCCGCACGCTGGTGAGCGCGATGTATATTGTATAGTATACCTTGGTGAGTATGAGTAACTAGCCCAACACGCTGGTGAGCGCGATGTATATTGTATAGTATACCTTGGTGAGTGTGAGTAACTAACTAGCCCCGCACGCTGGTGAGCGCGATGTATATTGTATAGTATACCTTGGTGAGTGTGAGTAACTAGCCCCGCACGCTAGTGAGCGCGATGTATATTGTATAGTATACCTTGGTGAGTGTGAGTAACTAGCCCCGACGCTGGTGAGCGCGATGTATATTGTATAGTATACTTTGGTGAGTGTGAGTAACTAGCCCCGCACGCTGGTGAGCGCGATATATATTGTATATATACCTTGGTGAGTGTGAGTAACTAGCCCCGCACGCTGGTGAGCGCGATGTATATTGTATAGTATACCTTGGTGAGTGTGAGTAACTAGCCCCGCACGCTGGTGAGCGCGATGTATATTGTATAGTATACCTTGGGGAGTGTGAGTAACTAGCCCCGCACGCTGGTGAGCGCGATATATATTGTATAGTATACCTTGGTGAGTGTGAGTAACTAGCCCCGCACGCTGGTGAGCGCGATGTATATTGTATAGTATACCTTGGTGAGTGTGAGTAACTAGCCCCGCACGCTGGTGAGCGCGATGTATATTGTATAGTATACCTTGGTGAGTGTGACTAACTAGCCCCGCACGCTGGTGAGCGCGATGTATATTGTATAGTATACTTTGGTGAGTGTGAGTAACAAGCCCCGCACGCTGGTGAGCGCGATGTATATTGTATAGTATACCTTGGTGAGTGTGAGTAACTAGCCCCGCACGCTGGTGAGCGCGATGTATATTGTATAGTATACCTTGGTGAGTGTGAGCAGCAAGCCCCGCACGCTGGTGAGCGCGATGCACCCCACCAGGATGAAGGACACGTGCTGCGACCAGAAGGTCACGTCGATGTTCAGCCCCACCCAGTGCACGACGATCTCCAGCCCGCGCGTGACCGGGTCCTTCTTGCCCACTCGGTCGAATACTATGTTTATTGTTGACTAGGGACAAACAAACCTAAGTTTATACATGATAAATACAGGGCATGTTATAAATTTATAAATTAAATTCGCTTTTTGAAGTGAAACTTCTTTAGGAGCATCGGGGTAAAAATGCAATGGAAGTGACGTAGCGTCACGGTCCGAATGCAACGTAAATGACGTAGGGTCACGGTCCGAATGCAACGGAAGTGACGTACGCGTCATGTTATATTTTATATTTATAAGCGCCCTCTTTTGTAGAACGGCGTAACTACGAAGACGTATTCGCTATCATTCGGGTATTTGTCCCAATAAGTTCAACAGATGGAGTTGTACAAAAGAATTTCCACTCTGAGAATGAAGTTTCACATCTACGCACCCTTTTTTAAACTCTCCCGTGGGTGATAATGACCCCCTCCTCCCTTCCAATATGTTGCATAAAGAACATATTTTTTTGATAACATACGATAGGCACATTTAACCAGTTTTATCACTACATATAATAAAACAAAGTCCCCTGCCGCGTCTGTCTGTCTATTCGCGATAAACTCAAAAACTACTGAACGGTTTTTATGCGGTTTTCACCAATAGACTGAGTGATTAATGTAGAAGGTTTATGTGTATAATTCGCTAAGGTTTTGTGTAAATTGGTTGAAATACGACGATGTGATGTTAAATCATACTCGACACATAAAACTGATGCCAAAGAAGTAGGCATATATGTTCTACCCGTGCGAAGCCAGGGCGGGTCGCTAGTCTGTTCAAAAAGAGAACTGTCGTGGCGTTACGATAAACTAACATTCAAAGGTAAGGAAGAAACGTACATACCTACCGATACACACACGATAATGATAAAAGTAGGTACCTACTAAGTATCAAAAATTTTTAGTCGTACTAGTAATGACAGAAGTGTTGTTGATGTAACAAAAACAGTAAATTAAAACGACCGATGCGTCGTAGAAATTGATTTCTACGACGGTTCCCTTTTTGCACAGACTCTAGTACTAAATACTTACAATAAATATCTTCCATAGACAATATAAAGAGAAGAAATATCCCAGCGCGTTGAAATATCGTCCTTGGAACGTTCTGGACCATTCTATACGCTCACGCATATTTCTAGCATCTGCTGCTTCTAGGAATAGCTGACGGCTCAACTCTTCTAGACCTGAGATCTCTTGACGAAGCTGGTTTATATCTAGAAAGACGAAGTAAAAAAGTAGTTTTTGTCATTGTTTTTCCTTCACTGGAGTTGTGAGTTGTTCGACTCCTATCAATACGATGAAATTTTGGAGTGTATACTCCAAAATTATTTATAATATTGATAGGAGTCGATTTAGTCGAGTTATATACATAACAATCAGCAGCGCCTTGTGGTTTCACCCACGTAGTTCCCGTACCCGTGAGAATACGGGGATAAAATATAGCCTATGTTACTCGCTGATAATGTAGCTTTTCATTAGTGAAAGAATTTTAAAATCGGTATAGTAGTTTTTGAGTTAAATCGATACAAACAAACAATCAAATCATTCCGCTTTATAACATTAGTTAGATGGCACTAGAGTAAGTTGAATAGCTCTGCTTGTAAATATTATCTAAATGTATGAGATCTTGCATCGCGCAAACAATATTTTCCGCGATGTTGGAACCTGATGCTTCGTCATCAAACATCTTAAAATTTGAACTTGTTATAAAATGATTTATTTTTATAATATTAGTATAGATTTACAAAAAATATATTATTATATAAAGTGTAGATAACACTTAAAAAGTAACAATAATGTATACTCGCTTTCAGTGCCTTGTCCAAGGGGATTGGCATAACTGCCAACACTGGACCAAATGTTTGTCCAAAACCCTCTGTTCTTCACATTTGACTGATCCAACATGTATTGCTGTCTCGCTCCCAAGCTGTTAGCTTCCGCTAGCGCTATCCTTTTCTTTTTCACTAGAATCATGTCCATAGTTTGGAGCAGTTTCTTCTCGATGGATAGAACATCAGATTGGGTGACTGGTCTGAAAATATTGTTAACCAAATAAGAATTATATGTTTTATTGCATTCTTCTAGTTTTTAATTGTAATATAATGATGGGCAAGCAATCAGACGGCCTGCGTAGTAAAAAATTAGAAGTTTATGGAACTGTTGCATAATGAGGGACCTATTAAAACACGAGTGCGTGTTTAATAAAACTGGCCAAGTGCGCGTCAGAGTCGCGTCTCGCATCGCACACTTAGGGAGGGTTTCGTATTACAGTACAATAAGAAACATAACAGAGTTTCAACCTCATATTTGATTTACCAAGAACATTTTGTATGGTATACGAGTTCACGGAGAATCTCGACAGCGCGATCTAGAAAGACGGGGCTAGTTTAATAGCGCCATCTATGTCATTTTGCCGAAACTAATTAGAAAGGTTGGTAGCTTAACAACCATTGATGGCGTTATACTAAAAAACACGTTTTTTGTATGGGGACCCCTTTAATTTTTAACTTTATTTTGTTTTTAGTATGTTATTCTAGTTGCAAAAGAAATACACCATCTGTGAAAATTTCAACTGTCTAACTATCACGCCTAATGAGATACAGCCTGGAGACAGACGGACAGACAATCAGACAGACAGACAAACAGACAGACGGACAGCGGAGTAATAGGGTCCCGTTTTACCCTTCGGGTACGGAACCCTAAAAATCGAGCCGTGAGCGAAGTTTTTAATAGTATCACGTAACTATTATATAATATGTGGTATCAACAAACTACTATTTTTCATCTGCACTCCTAAGTGCCTTTTCACACGTACCGGTTGCCGGGTAGCCCGGCGCCGGATACCCGGTGTCAAATAAGCTAAATGCAGGATTAATTACGCCGGTACATGTGAAAGCTATGTACCATGCCCATACACTTCACCACCGGGTAACCGGCGCCGGCTACCCGGAAACCGGTACGTGTGAAAAGAGCCTAAGTCTGCAAAACGCTCAATCAATGATGGCGTCTCTGATGACGTCGGAAACCGGTACGTGTGAAAAGAGCCTAAGTCTGCAAAACGCTCAATCAATGATGGCGTCTCTGATGACGTCACATGCAGGTAAAACACATTATGCATATTAACATTTCCGCTAAAATGTTCATACATTTGACAGTTTATTTACTTGCGTGTCATTACGACGCCATGCCAGTATACCTTTTTTAAATGCATGTTTTAAAATAGGTACAGAATAAAATAGCAAATTATATAAAGTGAAACTTTTTTGTTGAAATGTTAGCAATTTGGCTAAATGCGATATTACATGCATTGTAACATGTTGTCAAATACCCTATACATTATTGAGACAATATTCTGCGCCTCACTGGATTGCACCCGTTCCTTATAAAAGATGTTGAGTCTCACACACACACTACACCCTATAGTTTTATCGAGACCTTCCTTCGGAAAACACTTTTAATTTTAGCCGACTTAAAAAAAAATTTGGTTTCTCAATTCGACTGTATTTGTTATACATACATTTAACGTGTGTTCGTGGATAACTTTGTCATTTATGAACCGATTTTGATGATTATTTTTTTTTAGAAAGGAGACATCCCTGGGTGGTACCATAGTAATTTCATCGAGATCTGATAAGTATCTCTGTAGATATGGAGACAAACACCTCAAACTCGGTACTGAAAATTAATAGCGCAGCATTGAGTCATGCGTGAGCATGAAGTCGGTTTTTAGGGTTCCGTACCCAAAGGGTAAAACGGGACCCTATTACTAAGACTCCGCTGTCCGTCTGTCACCAGGCTGTATCTCATGAACCGTGATAGTTAGACAGTTGAAATTTTCACAGATGATGTATTTCTGTTGCCGCTATAACAACAAATACTAAAAACAGAATAAAGTTAAAAATAATAGAGGGTCCCCATGCAAGAAACTTGTTTTTTCGGCATTTCACGCCATCTATGAACGCTTAGTTAGGTAAACGCCCCATAGATGGCGTTATATTGAAATGTCGATCCCTAACTCCTTTGTTAGACGTTAGATGGCGTTATAAGAAATAAAATGTTTATTAATTATTATTCTTTGCTGGCGAAAAATGATAGTGGTATTTTTTGCTCGATCTTATAAAATACTGTAGTGTGGTACGGAACCCTACTAGTGTGAGTCCGACTTGCACTTGGCCAGTTTATTTTTAGTTTTTTAAACGATCTTATACGGTTAAATATCAGACAAAATGGTAGTTCGAAGCCAGACGGATTCATTAGACTAGAATAAGAATCACGATGTAGTATACATTACATATGTATAAAATTTAAAAAAATACCTAATAAAAATAGCCATAGACGTGTATGGATAGTTAACAGCACCGAATCCAGACAACAGGGCCATCACGGTAACTCCGATCACACCTATACGTGACACGCCTTGCTCTATTGAGAAGATACCCTGGAATAACAACATTTCATTGTATCTGAGTGAATGTGGTAAAGCCAAATGGAATTGTTATATTTATTTTCATAGGCAGTAGGTGCATTATATTAATGTTCCGCCTGACTTGCTAACGATAAGTAGTTTACTACCATCAAGGAGAAAATTGGCCGCCATAACCTTACTGTGTTCAGGCAGCACAGCACTTGGGAGTAAGATCATTTTAGGCCTAGCATGTGACCATCCATATATCACCACCTTTGACCACAACATCGACATTCTTTTATATTAGTCTACTAGCTGCGCCCGCAGCTTTGCCCGCGTTTGGGCCACCCTTATGACTTAGATGTAAGAAAAATAGATGATGGCTCGTTTTCAGACCTACCCGATATGCACACAAAATTTCATACAAATCGGTCCAGCTGTTTCAGAGGAGTTTGGTAACAACCACCGTGACACGAGAATTTTATATATTAGATTAAATTAAATCTACCTCCAATGGTCACTAATGACAACAATTCCAATGGTCATTTTGTAGTGGTAGGACTTCTGCTGGTCCGCCTGGGGCGGTACCACCACATTGCCAATTCATTTTCAGCCGAGAAATAGGAATGTTTTTCGGTTGAAATGGCAAGGTGTCCAGTGAAATTACAGGGCATGTGAGACTCAACATCTTTGTGTCTCAAGGTAACAGGCGCAGTGCAGTGACATGCAAAATTCTGGAACATCTGAATTTTGCATGCCGCTGTATCTGTTATAGGTAGACGTCATCGCTTACCATCAGGCAAGCGTCGTGCTTGTCCTGTTACCTTTTACCATAAAAAAATGACAAATCAAATGAGACATAGATTACGATATGATTTAAAATCTATAGAGAGTAATAGAGACTTACCTGTTTTGGACTTAATATAGGGAATGGATCACCAATCTTCCAAAAGAAATACAGATAGATAAACCACACAAACATTGTAAGCGGTCTTGTTGCATTTTCTGATACTGAAACAAAAAGTTATAATTTATACTTCAAATTATTATTTAATTAACTAATTATTATTAATTAAATTAATTATTTGATTAAGCTATTAATATATTTATATTACATCTAATACTATAAGAATCTTATTCCTGACATACTGACTAACTGACAGATGATGCACAGCCTAAACCACTGGTCGTAGAGACTTGAAATTTGAAGGGTATATTTGTTTTAGTACTAAGAAAGGATTTTTCAAAATTCACCCCTTAAGGGGACGAAATGGGGGTTCGAAGTTTGTATGGAGAAACAAGATTAGATAGTCTTTTCTATCCAAAACTTCACACAAGTCCTTCAGTAACAAAATAAGTAAATGTTTCTGGTTTTTTTGAAAATTCACCCCTAAGAGGGTGAAATGGGGTAAGTGTGAAAATCAATATTGTTTCGGATTGCGCTGAAATCTGGCATGCAGATTTATAAACATTACAAACAAAAACACATAACAAAAAATATTTATAAACCGTTGGTCGTAGAGACTTGAAATTTGGAGGGTATATTTGTCTTAGTGCGTAGGGGTGTACTAAGAAAGAATTTTCCAAAATTCACCCCTTAAGGGGATGAAATGGGGGTTCAAAGTTTGTATGGAGAAACAAAATTAGATAGTCTTTTATATTTGGAACTTAACACAAGTACTTAAGTAAGTAAATACGTGTTTCAGGCTCTTTCGAAATTCCACCCCTAAAAGGGTGAAGTGGGGGAACAAAGTCTGAAATCAATATTGTTTAGGATTGTGCTGAAATTTGGCATGTAGATAGTTATTTTGACTTAGGTATCCGCTAAGAAAGAATTTTTCAAAATTCACTCTTCAAGGGGATGAAGTCCTGGTTCAAAGTTTGGATAGTCTGTAATAAAAAAAATTTGTTTATAAAAATAAAAGTGTTACTAGTTGTAACAGAAAGGTTATAAAGTATAAAAAGCTAAGAGTTAATGTTAGGTAGACAGTATTAATTATGAATATCGAGCGCCCTTGTTCTACCAAGATCTAAAACGTACCAGGATAATCAGCGGTTTCATTGAGACTTTTAATCTCGGACCGGGGGACAGGCAAATGATAACACTGTTTTGGGAATGTATGATAAATTTTAATACTTGAAACGTCCCTTACCTCCAAAGTGGGTTACACATTACTTAGTTAAAGCCGCAATACTATGTCTAAACATTTGACTATAAATACCATTCGGTTTTCGTTACTTTTTTAGGTTAATTTATTTTACATTTTACTACTGAAATTTGGTTATTTCTTACTGTTGTCTTTCTTGCATCTGGCTAATATGAAATTTTAAAGTTTTAAGGGTAATAAAAAAGAGTTATAATAAGATTAGCTTAGCTGCAGCGTCCGGCAAAGTCCGAGAACGTGGCATAGCTATAAAAAATCGGTCATCCCGCCTGTGTGAAAACTTCTCCTCCACACCAAACCAAACAAAGCGGCATCAAACAACGTCAACCAGGGTCAAACAAACAGCGCCGATGGCTGTAACAAATATCCAATTGTAAATACGTCGTCATTAAGGATGACGCGAAACATTTTAGGTTATCAAAAATTGACTCACCGCAAAATCACGTCCCTATCACATGGTAAAATACTATATGCACGCCAATTAGCATCGCAAAAGCGTTTTAAAAGACGGATTCTTCTTGTTGAATCCGATTTATAAAAATTACAAAAAGGTTAGCCCTTTTTAGGGCCAAGGGGGCAAAAGAAAACGTGAAGCCTTTCATAGAGAGTTGACAGATGTCAAAATATTTTTTTTTTAAAGATTGTCTATGGGATATTGAATGATCCAAAGACCAAGTAGTAACTCGATTATTTAAAATCGACTAAAAATGACTAAATACGAAAATGTTCTAAATTATTTAAAAACAAAAGGTATTTTTGTCAGTCTTAGAAGCTGAAATGTGCTTCCAAGCGAAAAATATGTAACGAGACGAAATACCTCGTTACAAGTCATTTTATTCGACATTTCACACAATTACTTCTAAGTAAATAAATAAGTAAATACGAGTTTCAGACTTTTTCAAAATGCCACCCTAAGAGGATAAACTGGGGTAACAAAGTCCAAAAATCAATATTGTTTCGGATTGTGCTGAAATTTAGAATGCAGATAGTTATTATGACGTAGTATCCGCTCAGAAGGGATTTTTTTTAAATTCCTCCCGGATACTGAACGGAGATTCAAAGTTTGTATGGCGAAATAAGATGAGATAAAGTGCGTGTTGTAGGATTTTTTGAAATGGGGTAGGTAACAAAGTCTGAAAATTTGGTTTTTTCGGTATTTATAAATATGAATCCCGAATTGCCTTAGTCACGCGATAACATGAAAACGGGTGAACCGATTTGGCTAATTCTTATTTTATGTATTTAATGATAGAATCGTTTTTACAAAAGAAAAGTTTTAAGAAAATAAAAGAAGTTTTTAACGCGGGTGAAGCCGCGGGGCACTTCTAGTATATATATATTATATTATGTTATAGATATTATAAATTCATAACTATGTTTTGTAGTGGTAGGACTTCTGCTAGTCCATCTAGGACGGTACTACCGTCCTACTACTTTGTCAGTTAATATTCGCCGGTGAAATACGAATGTTTTTTGGTTTGAATAGCAAAGTGTCCAGTGAAATTACAAGGCATGTGAGACCTAACATGTTTATATCTCGTCCTTGAGGTAACAGGCGCATTGCAGTAACTATTTTGCATGTTTCTGTATCTTTAATAAGTAGACATCATTGCTTATTAAGCGAGTGTTGTGCTTGCTCTATTACCTAATATTATACAAAAAGTCTTACAGTTCTGCACTGTGAGGCATTTTATATGAAGCAAACAGCTGATTACCGAACATAAAATAATACTTACCAAATCTAACATTACTGATGCAGAAGTATGCTATGTAGAAGGGTATTAATACAATCACCATGAATAGCAGAGAGTACAGCCCCAGGTTCCAATGGAAATATCTGGAGCTGAAAATAAAAACGAAATCAAAAACATAACACATATAAGCATTATTTATGACTATATTATCCATACTAATATTATAAAAACGTTTGTAACTCTGTTACTCTGTCTGTTTGTTACCTAATCACACCTAAACGGACGATCAGATCTTACTGAAATTTAACATGGAGATACTTTATAGCATGAGGATGAACATAGGCTACTAAATTCTTGGTGTATGTGAACAAAGTTGTGGGTTTCAGCTAGTGTTTCTATAAGTATTGTCTAAACTTTATATTTTTGTACATCAGTCCCAGTACATACAGTCCCAAATAAACCTTAAGTCTTTTGTATTTTAAGATTGGGAAAAAATTTGGAAAATTGCAACATTTTGGCCACCAAATGAAAAACAAGAAAAACTCTAAAAAGTTCTTTGCAAAATCTGTAATTTTTGCGTAACATTTGAGGGCCTTTGATAAGGCCTTGCTGCTGTCCATCAATGGTTTTCATTTGGAACATATGAAATCTGAAATCCTGTATAGAAAATAGTGACCAGTAAAAAAGCATGATGTTCAGGACTCAACTTCTAAGGTAACGGGAGTAATTTGGAGTTGTTTTTAGAGTTCCGAACCCAAAGGGTACCAAAGGAACCCTGTTACAGAGACTTCGCTGTCGACTCGCACTTGGCCAGTTTATTATTATATAGGTAATATAGTTTTCACAAGTTTGTGTCATAATCAGAAAGCCAGTATAGACTATTCAGTAATTCTTACTACTAGATTTATTTATTTTATTATTATTTATTTGTCTAGAGGTTTTTTATGTCACAGTTTCTGTTATAGGCAGACATCACTTACCACCGAGAAAGTGCCTTGCTTAGGCAATCAGACAAAATTTACAGATAATCTTACCTGGAATCCAAATATCCAATGATTTCGAATATAATAAGCTCAAACATGGTACAACTTAGGGCAAATGTAACTGAGAATATCAGCTGTACCAATAAATGATGGACCTCATAGTCTTTAAACAGCTGTTTTACGAAGAATATCCAGCCTCCAACAAAGAACACCGTCTGGAAAATTTACCATTACATTATCACAATCGAACTGGCATTTGTATAGCACATACAGAATTACATGTGCAATTATTGCATATCAATTTAAATTATTAGCAACAATGCCTTGCTGTTCTTCATGCACATCAAGCTCGACATTAGAAATTAAGTTGTGTGGGTGTGCTTTCACGCAGTTGTTTCTAGTCCCATTATGTTTACGTGGCACAAGAGTACCGCATCTCCATTTTTATATTGATGGAGTTAGTATAACTAATTGAGCTCTTTGGCCTAGCAATTGCATTAGGAAAGTGTGTTGATTGCTTGATATGTATACTTTTTTTACAATATCACACTTCAGGACTTTATTATATACAATGTGCAGTTTCAACCCACGCTGGGTATGACCGGACAACAACAGCCCTACAACAACGCTATCGTCAAGCGTAGGTTTAAAAAATGAAACACATCAGCTGCGACAAAAGCCTTAGGCGACAACAGCCCTACAACAATGCTATCGCCAAACGTAGGTTTACAAAATGAAACACATTAGCTGATATATGACATCAGCTGTATTTCTGTAAGTACTCTCTAGTTTTCTTCGTGTACATGACGTGGGTATAAAACATACTCTGATAGTCATGGGTAATTCCGGACACAGTGAATAAAATGAGCCGAAACCGCACGCGGACCCGAAGGTCCTAATGATTCCACCCAAATATTAACGATTCCGAAGAATCATTGGCTGACCGTTTCGGCTACCGAACCCGACCGTTCGTACTTCGTGCGTGAGGCGTGAGCCCGGAGCCGTGATCGGTAGCACAGCTCGGTCAGCGTCGGGTGAACTCGGGTGAGTGGTGTGGTGACTCGATTGTCAGTCGGTTGTTGGATTCCATTGTTGAAACCGAACTTGTTTTTTATAAAAATCTGAATTGGACATCACTTAAGTCGTTGCGCGTGAAAAGGGAACAACCACACGCGACGATACACAAAATCTTTTCTAGGGACCTATTTACCAAAAGGAAATGTGACTGTTGAATAGATACAAGTGAATACATAGTAAATGAATCATAGGAATATAGGAATCGATATGAGGAATCGGTTCCGAGAGTGGAGCCGGAATGAGTGAATGGTTTCACTTTGAGGAATTAACATTACCCATCGCTATACTCTGAGCATGATGAAAATGTTACTTGGTCGACTATTTAATATTGCAATAGCAGAGTAAAAGCATACTTCTATGAAATCTGCTATTAACCTCTTGTGAAAATATACAGACTTATTTGCTTAATCTTACCTGGGATATCAGAATAATCAAAGTATCTTCTAAAAAGGTCATCTTGATTGCTGCTAATGCATTAATTTACGAAATTATGCATGTAAGAATGCCGGGCGGTCGATCCGCTAGATCGTCCAAATCACAGAACACTATTACTCACGGGGAGTCCAAATCCTCAAATAAAATAAAAATAAAATAAATAAATATGTCAGTCTACGTCAGATCAAATCAGAATGTCAAAGTTTTCTTTTTTTTTTTTTTTTTTTTTAAAGTTGACTTCACTCAAAGTCAAGTATCAAGAGTTTTGGCGGGAACGTGAAAAAGTGTGTGTGTGAAACGTAATAAATAAATCAATAAATTATTTATTCATTTATTCCTTTGAGCATACAGTTGGCTTATTTATCTGAGATTTATTCCTAAAACACGTAGTTATTATTTTCTCTTTGCCTAAAACTTGCTTTCTTCCGCTAGTTAATGTCTAATAAATATGGATTATTAACCACTATGTGCCGATGAATGTGTGCGAGTGTAGAGAAACGACACAATGTTGAAAAACATACTAATTGCGTTCTCACCAAAATTTCACTGAAAATCTTCAGAAAGCTGAAGATTTTCAGTGGAATTTTGGTGAAAATGTAGACCTTTGTCTATGCATTTTTTGTATGCGTTTGGGTGGCGCCCTGGATGGTTTAGATTCACAAATCAGCCCGGCAGATGGCGCTGCAATCGGTATCTACTTATCTAGATTATTTATCTAAACTCACTAAACCCGAATAAAGAATAATGAAATTAATATATTAATTTTCTTTCATTTCATACTTTGTTTAATATCCTAATTGCTTGAAATATCATGCAGGACAACGTCTGTCGGGGCACTAGTATAATATGTAATATATAATAAGCGGCAATAGCATAATAGCTAAGGCGTCGGCCTGGCGATCAAGAGGTCGGTCGTGAGTTCGATCCCCACCCAGTGCGATATTGACGTGAAGCCACTCCAAACAAGCATATTTAGCTTCATCGATATAAATAGATAGGAGATAAGGGACCCCGCTCTTCAACTTGGACCGCATGAATTAGGTTCGCAAACCTAATTTTACCTTAGTCACAATCGAACTGGCGTTTGTGTAGCACATACAGAATTACATGTGCAATTATCGCAGATCCATTTGAATAGTTAGTTTCCTTACTTCCTATGTTCTTCATGCACATCAAGCTCGACATTAGAAATTCGTGTTTTCATGTAATTGTTCTAGGTCCATTATGTTTACGTAGCATAAGTGTGAGTACCGCATCTACCTTTTTATATCGATGCTTGGAGGGGTTGACGAGGCTACTAGTAATGCTAGTGCTACCCACATTTGGGCACTGGATTAAAACAAAAAAAATTATGTTTGTATGCATAGGTATATAATTTAATGTTAATGTACATACATATTTAAGTACCTACCAACTTACTTGATCCATTAATGCAAAATCAAATTATCCATTTTATCTTGATGTTAAAACAGTAATGCAAAATGTTATAAAACAATAATTTTATTAGGATTAGCAATAAGATACCTACTTTTGCAACTTCGGCAAAACTGCAATGCAGCTATTTACATAGTAAAAAATACTGAATTCAAATAAATAAAAATAAAATAAATTGGCATGTGAACAATGATTTCCCAGATTAACTACCTGTTACTACAAAATTAATTATATGCCGTCTACATTCAATTATGCCGTCTATGGTGTATAAAAATATTTTACAGTTGCTTGTGCTTTACACATTTCTTTATACTCTTGTGGGTAATCACTTGGAACAATATTGTCTAAGTCCAATCTTTAGTCAAGATTTCACTATTGTATTAGATCATACTTGAATTATACCTAATTCACTTCTTTGCTTCAATAACATGACAAGTCCGAAAACCTTGTTCGAAAATAAAATAAAAAACAAAGCGATTTAAATGATCAAATAAAAAAAGTTAGTGTTCGGACTTGTCACGTTATTGAAGCAAAGAAGCGCTATGCACGTCTATTTGGTCTTTATTTTTCGGTTTGGTTTCCTTTTGAGTGTTGATTGATAGATTGTCAGTGTCATGTTGATTTATAACATTTTTCTCATGCGATTTCATGTGTTTTAGTAAGTAGTGTTGGGAGGTAAACTTTGAATGGCAAATATCACATTGTACAGATGGTTGAATGTGATACGTCTTCATATGGTATGCTCTTCGAGATGATGATATAAAGGACTGTTCACACTCTGAACATTTATATGGTTTTTCCCCAGTATGAAGTCTCGTGTGATACAATAAAGACTCTTTTGAAACATACTTTCCTTGACAAACAGAGCAAACAAAGTTTTTCTCTCTAGTATGTTTAACAATATGAGCTTTTAATCTACTCTGTGCCCAGAATTTCTTCTCGCACCATTTACAAGAATGGAACTTGTAATTACCATGATTATATTGTATATGTACTCGCAAAGACATTTTCTGGGTATACTTCTTGCCGCAATAATCGCAGGTGTATTGAGCGTCAGCTGGATTCGCTCTACAATCTTGCTTGCACACATTAAACTCAATATGATTTCTGTAAGTCATGTTGTTTTTATAAACTCGACCACAGTCTGGACAAACCAGTTTCAAATTGTGCCCCATTTCATGTCTTGCTAATGCAGATCTATTTTTAAATGTTTTGCCGCACTCGCTGCAAATGATTTCACAGTGTTTATCATTCATATGATGCTTTAAAAGATTAGTTGTAGCGAATCCTTTTGAACATTTTGTACATTTGTGCTTCTTTGATGCATGAACTTTCATGAAGTGTACCCTTAATTTCCATAAGTTGGGGTACAGTTTATGACAAATCTTACATTTAAATATGTTATCATTTGGATTTAATAGCATATCTGATATTTTAAGAGGCTTGCTGTTAACTTTTGATTTTATTGCTTTCATATCTTCTTTTTTTACTATGTTTACTTTTGTTTTATTGAGTAGATTAAACCTTGTTATAGCAGCCTTTCTTGACACATGCTTCATGGTATCAAACAGATGCCAACTAGTAAAATCTTCAGAGTTCAATTTAATAAATAATGTTTTGCTGTTTTCTATCTGCTCGTTGATATATGCAACACTTTCAGTCAGTCCATCTAAGGCCTTTGTCAGAAATGTCATATTTTCTCTCTGTGTCTGAATAAACATGTAAATACTTATGACAGATTTTATACATGCTTCACAAATGTTTTCAAAATTCAATAGATATTCTTGAATCTGAAAAGGAACACAGTTATGTTATTTGTAATGGTTTTACTTCAGCAATTTTTTTGCTTTCATGACAGTCCAGTTCTTATAAATCAAATGGATAAGCAAGATTATCTTAGCATTATTTCAATACTGCGTTGCACCTTTTATCCTGAGACATAGAGCACTGTTCCCTCTTGGCATGAAGTAGAGCCATTTGATTGGTAATGTGTGATCTCAAACCATCATAAAAAGGCACACGGATTCGTGCCGAACACTCGAGTGAACGCAAGTTCAGTAATACTAAATGCTTGACTAATACGCTTCTGCGCTCAGTTTGCTACCAAGCGGCAGCAGGGTCAGCGCTTCCGTGCAGTATTACTTCGCAGAGTTGCTTACGTAGTAAACATGCCGTATTGACTATGCCAGACTGAGCGCCGAAACTTATTACTCAAGAATTTGGTAATACTGAACTTGCGGTCATTCGGGTGTTCGCACGTATCTGTCTGCCTTTTTTATGATAGTCTGATCTAACTAATCTACTGACTTCATTCTGTGCTAAGAGCATATCAGTGCCCAAGCATATTTTTATAATATGGGCCTTAGATTTTAATCTCGCAAGCTCTGTAATTTCACTAGTCACCTCCCTCTTTGTACGAGATAAATCAAAAATAATAAAAATTGTAACAATAGACAAATCAGCACCTATTATTAAATATTTATTTTCAACAGGCTCAACAGCTACATAATTGTTAATAATTATTATTGGTATGGTAAAATACTTACTTCCTTACCAAACACAGTTAGTAGGATATCTATAAGGGCTACAGTTTCATCCGCTTTACTTATTTCAATGGTAATTTCTTGATGTACACCTATATTTTTAACAATGTTTAAACATAGGCAGCAAAAGTTGTTTTCTCCTTTAACAATATTATCTAATACACAACTTAGAGTCGACTTCGTTTGTGTCATTTTCATCTGTGAAGAATTCGTGTAAATTGACTAAAATAAAACCAAGAATCAAAATATTATTCAATTTAATAATTATCCATCTACGTATTCAAAGAAAGAGGATATCGAGTATCACAGATTACTATATGCCCGTGAGTAATAGTGTTCTGTGACTATATGTGTCAGAGATCGAGTATCGACGTACAAGTCCGGCAAGTATAACTTGGCGTGCCTGTGCGCTACTGTGCTTTAACTTTGTACTTTGATAACAGTTTCTCTTGAACCACTTTTAATTACTTTTGGCATTATTGAACTATTTTAATAGAGCAGATTTATCAACAATAATGTCGCGGTAATCTCTCAAACGTCAAACTCACAGTTTCAAGAGAGCGGAATTAGTTCTAAAAACCACCACCGCCAAGTTATACTTGTGACATCCATCATCCTAGCTTGTGGCACTTGTAGGTAGTGGTTATATTCTCTTTGGATCACAGATTACTTTATGTGTCAGAGACTTTGGATATCGAAGTTCATATTCACAGATAAGATTTTAAATTAAACACACACAGACAGAATAACAAGCAGGGTGACCATTTCAAAAATGGCGAATCTGCCGGACAGATTTTTTGTCAGTGTCGGTGAGTGTCGGGCCGACACTCAACGAAACTGACAAAAAAATCTGCCAAAATTTGCCAAATCACCAACCACTCCAGAAAATGTATATAATATGCCCTAAAATTATTGCATTAAGGAGAGCGGGGAGGAGAACGTTTATAATCTAAGGCATAAAAACAAAGTTTATACAAGGTGTAACATAAGGGTGTAGCAATATTTAAACTGTGTATACCTAGCCTGATGTATAATCTACCTGCAAAGTCTCGCTTTCCTCAGCAGCATGGATCCAGAGTTATGACAAGTTAAACTTTTCCAAAAACTTCACTATTTATAACCCTAATGTCAGCTGATTAGCAGACGTAAACGCACAGAATAAATAATAGTACAAGTAGTAGACTTATTCATTGACTAAAATAATTTAAAATAAAATTTATTATTTAGGTCGAAGGAACCGACAAGCCATAAATCATTTTTTGTAAATGCCGCTCGCCAATTGGGTACGGAAACGATCACTTCTTTGAAATACCGCGGGCCTATCGAATACGTGTAGCGCAAAAACCGGTTACAACAGTACCCCCTACCACTGGTACTCGATCGTCCGTTCTAGTCGTCAACACCGCAGCGTCTAAGTCGAGTACGAGTGAGTCATCACAACGAGTGCCGAGTGATATGATAAAAAGTAACTGTACGCGAGCGTCTACTCTAAATTGTGAGCAATTAGTAGGGGCCAACAACTACAATAATTAATGGCAAGTTGTGACCCACCGGAAGTCTAAACCAAATAAATTAGTAAGTAAACAAGGACGTGCTACCATGGCACCGGACGGTAAATTTCGTGCCGCTGATGTTAAGGTACCTTTACTGATATCGAACTTTAGCACGGATACACGGGAATGTGACATTGTGAATTATATTAAGGATAAGACTAATGAAATTGTTACTTTAAAAAGAATTAAGATGAAAATAGGTAGAAATTATAATGCTTTTAAGTTGTTTGTTTCAAAACAAAAGGTGCATATATTTCTTAATGATGAGTTATGGCCGTCAGGCATCTATTTTAGACGCTTTGTGCACTTTATGTACAAAATGAAGACTAAGTAATTTAGTTAAATAGTTATAGTCTTAGTATCGCACATTTTATGGATATTAATAACAATTGTAGATTAATCAGTTTTAACTGTAAATGTATAAAACGATCAATGGACAGTGTAAGAGATTTATCTAACAAATCTGATATAGTGGCTCTCTCCCTCATAACATTCCGATACTACTGACGGTCCCGTCAGTCCTGATTTTGAGTATACTGGCAAGTCTGCTGTCGACACTTCTTCTGGACTACTAGTGGGGAGACTTTATGGGGGAGTGGCCATCCTATGGAGAAAGTGTATCTTTGAGCAGGTTACAGTTGTTAATTGTAATAGTTCTCGTCTGGTTGCTATAAAAGCGACAGTAAGTGGACGTTCGTTTATAGTGTTCTCCGTCTCCGACAAACTCTCGTGATAACTTACCTATATTTACAGAAATATTAAGCGAATTAAGTGCGATAATGGTAGCTTCTGATGTTGAAAGTATGTTCGCTCTAGGCGATTTTAATGCGCATCCTGGCGAACTGTTTTCAAATGAGCTGCTTGTTTTCTGTAATGACCAATTTTGGATATGTGCAGATTTAGAAAAACTGGGACCTACTTCGAACACTTTTACCTATGTCAGTGAGGCTCACGGATGCATGCGATGGTTGGACCACTGTGTCGTCACGTCTTCAGCTTTATCTAGTATAGTGAATATCGCTGTAGTAGAAGATTTATATGTGTCCGATCATCTACCTCCACTGATTGAGTGCGACTTAAACGTAGTTAGGCGTAAATTATTGTCACAAAAAGATCGTTGCGACAAAGTTCGCTGGGAGAAAGAACGCAATCAGAATAAATACTTTAATTTATGTAATTCTCAACTGCGAGGTATTGATTTCCTTAATGAGCTTGTAGAATGCAGCCATGGATTTTGTAATAGAACTGACCATACCTTGGTATTGGACGGTCTTTATTGTAAAATTATTAACACTTTAATGGACGCGGCTGTGCAATCCAGGGACACGCATTGCTATGGCAGGAGGAAGAGTAGGCCTATAAGCGGATGAGACTTACACGTGCGGGACGCCCACCGGGAGGCCAGGATTGCTTTTCAAACATGGACTTTATCCAGTAGACCTAAATCGGGTGAGGTTTATGAACATATGATTGAAACTCGTAGGATTTTCAAATCTCGCCTTAAGTGGTGTCAAGCAATCCAAGACCAAATAAAAATGGATCAGATAGCTTGTCATCGCTCCTATAAAAACTTTGGCGAGTGTTGGAAATCCACGAGTAAACTCGACATCATGCCTGGGCTGCCGGTGAATGTGGGAGGTGTGAGTGAGCCAGCAGATATCGCAAACCTATTCAAAGGTCATTTTAGAGTTCAATCTCCACTCGGGACATCACACTCAATACCGTGCCTGGACCTTGTCGTGTGGTTGATGAGAGACTACTTTTTCTGTAAGGCAAATCCAGTTAATTATCACCAACGTGAGTAGAGGAAAATCCCCCCGACACGATGGGCTCAGTATCGAGCATTATAAGCACGCAGGTGCTCATCTACCGCGAGTCCTGTCTTTACTTTTTAATCTTTGTGTGAATCATTCATATCTATTTGAGGACCTGATGAAGACTATCGTGGTACCTATAGTTAAAAATAAAACAGGAGATATTTCAGATAAAAATAACTATCGGCCCATCTCCCTGGCTACCATTGCAGCAAAAATATTGGACGGTGTGCTTGATTCTCAACTCGATAACTATATGAGACTACATGACGCACAGTTCGGGTTCCGACCCGGGTTATCTACTGAAAGCGCAAAAGTAAGTCTCTAGCACACCGTTCAGTACTATACCAATCGCAGGACACCGGTATACGCCTGTTTCCTCGATCTCTCCAAGGCATTTGACCTCGTCTCATATAAAGTGCTTTGGAGAAAGTTGGAGGACAGTGGTGTGCTGGCAAGCATGCTCAGGCTCCTCCAGTATTGGTAAAGTAGCCAGACCAATATGGTGAGGTGGTCTAACGTCCTCTCAGAACCATACAGGTTGGAGTGCGGGGTGAGACAGGGAGGTTTGACGTCTCCCAAGCTCTTCAACCTGTACATAAACGACCTTCTAGTTGAACTCAGCAGCATGCGTGTCGGCTGTCGTGTTGGTGGAGTTGCCGTCAACAACATCAGTTATGCGGACGACATGGTGCTGCTGGGTCCAACTGCGGGGTCTATAGGACAGATGCTTGCAATCTGCGAGAGGTATGCTGCATCGCATGGTCTCATCTACAATGTGAAGAAATGTGAATACATGGTCTTTAAGTCCGCCGGCAAATGTCCTGATACCTGTCCAAAACTTATTTTAAATGGTCTAGAGATCAAACGGACACATAATTTTAAATATTAAGGTCATATTCTTGCCGACAACCTCAAGGATGATGTAGATGTCGAACGGGAACGTAGGGCACTGGCGGTCAGAAGTAACATGGTGTAGTAAGGAAGTCAAAATCACCCTTTTCAAGGCGTACTGTCAAAGCTTCTTCACCGGCAATCTATGGGTCAACTGTACTCAAAGATCGCTCAGTGCTCTACGTATCCAATATAACAATGCCTTCAGAATGTTGTTGGGCCTGCCTCGGTTCTGCAGTGCTTCGACAATGTTTGCGCAGGCTCACTCTGATGACTTTTTTGCAGTCATTCGCAAAAGGACGGCCTCCGTGCTCGGGAGGATTCGAGGCAGTCCTAACAGCATTTTGAAAATAGTAGCAGATAGATACAACTCGCCTATCATGGCGCACTTTGTAAGAGTACTGAGCGTCAGAAATAAACCAGTGTACCTTTAATAGACTCTGCTAAAGAAACTTAGTTTATGTTTTAAAATGCTTGATGAGAAGATGTTAATATATTCAATTACATGTTTACTAACATAGAAAATAGACAACTACCTACTAACCAATGGATGTAACTTATCTGATAATAAATAAATAAATAAAAAATAAAATAAAAAATATTACATACACACCTTTCAATATTACTACACCCTTATGTTACACCTTGTATACCTTGACATTCTAACTTTTATAATTTTCCAACCAAATATAATTATGCATCATAACAATATTATACTTTTTTGGGACCTCCGGGAAATTCCCGGGATATCCCAGTTACTTGCTACGCGTGCCGTCCCTATCTACTGCTACTTAGATGCTGAGACCAGGATGCGGGATGGCATTTGCAGTTCCGGCATTTTGCGACTCGTGCACAAAACCCGGTGGAGATCAGAGCTAACTCTTACGATGTGAATTGTATCTACAAAGATTGTGCAAGTATACTTAGCTTTATCGGAGGCGGTCTAATAGTACTGACCGCCGTTTGCTTTCGAGGGGTTCCTGAGAAGATATTGTTTAAGTTCTTCCTCAATGAGAAGGCGGCGATGTAGTTTAATATAACATTTATTGTATTATTACTATTGCGTGGCCTCGCCACTTCACAGGTGTGGCTCAAGGTTATTTAACTACACGCCTTTATGTTTTTCTTTTAAAAGAACCAAATTACCAATTGTGGTAAGAAAATTAATATCCTATCAATATATATATTAATATCAGTTCAGGCATCATTGTTTAATACACGGTCATCATATTTATCTTATCATATCTTTAATTCATCATATCTTTTTGAGGTCTGTAATAAACTATTTTACAAGCTTTTATTTAACTTGCAATGTATGTATGTACTAGCTGTTACCCGCGGCTTCGCCCGCGTTATTTGTGTCTTTATGACCATTGAGGTCTAGATCGATGATCTCTTAGGCCAAGTCACCATAGATGACCCTCAAAGTCGAAGTCAATATCCTCTATTGTTAAAGTCATTAATCATTTTGGTTAGGTATACGAAGTTGTGCTGTTTAAATGTTTGACTCAATACAACATTTCTTACAAAGAAAATAAGGTGGATAGCTGCGCGAGCGTAGCGAGCGCTATTATTGGGCGAGTGAACATTTTTTATGACTTTTATAACCCTGACAGTTTAATGACCTAATAATCAAGTCAATATAGATGACTCTTAGGACGAATTCAATATCGTCTATTGTTAAAATCAGTAATCATTACTTGGTACTTGGTAAACCTAACCAAGGTCATTATGATTATTGAAGGTTGTACTGTTTCAATTTATGACTCGTTTTGATGGATGTGGCTATTAAAATACAAAAGTTGCTGAAATGTTTCCTACAAAGTAGATATAACAAATGCTTGCGCGAACGGAGCGAGCGCTATTACTGTGAGAGTGTAGCAAGCCCTATCACTGCGCGAGCGAAGCGAGCGCGAAAATTTTTTACGACTTTTTATGACCCTGACAGTTTTTATGACCTACTAAGTCAACACCGATGACACAAAGGTTAAACTTGATATCCACCTATTTATAGGTTAATATATATTATGATTATTGAAGGTTGTACTGTTTCAATTTATAAACTCGTTTTGATGCATGTGGCAATTAAAACACAAAAATGCTGAAATATTACCTACAAAGTAGATAAAACAAAAGTTTGCGCGAGCGTAGCGAGCGCGAAACTTTGTATGTCTTTTTATGACTCTGACAGTTTTTATTACCTACTAAGACAAAACCGATGGCCCTAAGGTTAAACTTGATATCCACTTATTTTAAGGTAAAAAATTATTATGATTATTAAAGGTTGAACTGTTCCAAATATAACTCGTTTTGATGAATGTGGCTATTAAAATACAAAAGTTCCTCAAATGTTTCCTACAAAGAAGATATAACAAATGCTTGCGCGACCAGAGCGAGCGTGAAAAATTTTTACGACTTTTTATGACCCTGACAGTTTTTATGACCTACTAAGTTAACACTGATGACACAAAAGTTAAACTTGATATTCACTTATTTTAAGGTTATTAATCAGTATTATTATTGAAGGTTGTACTGTTTCAATTTATAGCTTCGTTTTTATGGATGTGGCTATTAAAATACAAAAAATGCTGAAATATTACCTGCAAAGTAGATAAAACAAATGTTTGCGCGAGCGTAGCGAGCAGTATTACTGCGCGAGCGTAGCAAGCGCTATCACTGCGCGAGCAAAGCGAGCGCGAAAAATTTTTACGACCTTTCATGACCTGACAGTTTTTATGACCTGCTAAGTTAAAACTGATGATAAATGTCGGCGCGAGCGCAGCGAGCGCTATTAATGCGCGAGCAAAGCGAGCGCGAAAAAATTTTACGTTTTATTATGACCCTGACAGTTTTTATGACCTACTAAGTTAACACTGATGACACAAAAGTTAAACTTGATACTCACTTATTTTAAGGTTATTAATCATTATGATTATTGAAGGTTGTACTGTTTCAATGTATAGCTTCGTTTTGATGGATGTGGCTATTAAAATACAAAAAATGCTGAAATATTACCTGCAAAGTAGATAAAACAAATGTTTGCGCAAGCGTAGCGAGCAGTATTACTGCGCGAGCGTAGCAAGCGCTATCACTGCGCGAGCAAAGCGAGCGTGAAAAATGTTTACGACCTTTCATGACCCTGACAGTTTTTATGACCTGCTAAGTTAACACTGATGACAAATGTCTGCGCGAGCGCAGCGAGCGCTATTAATGCGCGAGCGAAGCGAGCGCGAAACATTTTACGTCTTTTTATGACCCTGACAGTTTTTATGACTTACTAAGTCAAGACCGATGACCCTAAGTTTATAAACTTGATATTCACTTATTAAAAGGTAAAAAAATCATTATGATTATTGAAGGTTCTACTGTTTCAATGTATAAACTCATTTTGATGCATGTGGCTATTAAATTACAAAAAATGCCGAAATATAACCTACAAAGTAGATAAAACAAAGGATTGCGCGAGCGCAGCGACCGCTATCAATGCGCGGGCGAAGCGAGCGCGAAAATTTTTTACGACTTTTTTGACCCTGACAGTTTTTATGACCTACCTAAGTCAAGACCGATGACACTTAGGTTAAACTTGATATCCACTTATTTTAATGTAAAAAATTAGTATGATTAATGAAAGTTCTACTGTTCCAATTTATGACTCGTTTTGATGAATGAGGCCATTAAAATACAAAAATTGCTGAAATATATGAATGAATGAATGAATGAATGATAATTCTTTATTGTACACCAAAATTAAATAATAAACATCTTAAAATACATTATACATTAGTACAATGGGCGGTATTATCGCTCAAAGCGATCTCTTCCAGACAACCTTAGGACGGAGTGGACAGTACGAATATGTAAAGGGCTAAGGTGCACATTTAACAATTTTGAGATCATAAAATGAATAAACATCTATTTCAAAGTCATAAACATAAATATTTATTTCATAACATATATCTACATACATACAAATAAAATAAATATAAATAAATATGCATAATATATAAACATACATACACATACAAATATAGAACAGTTTTAAGATATACATGAGATAGCTTAATAATCATCAATACCGGTTTGTGTTAAGTAGAATTTTTTTAGTTTTTCTTTTAAAGTATAAATTGAGGGAGCGTGTCGAATTGTAACAGGTAAGTCATTCCAAAGAAGGATTGCCTGTATAATGAAAGAAGAATCATAGAAGATTGTCGAGTGAGCTGGCATAAACTCATGGTATGGTCTAACTCTAAAGTTTCAGATGACCTCAACGCCAGGGAATGATTGGAGCACAGGAAATTGAGCGAAATTGAATTGTTATCCTACAAAGTAGATATTACAAATGCTTGCGCGACCGGAGGAAGCGCTTTTACTGGGCGAGCGTAGTAAGCGCTATTACTGCGAGAGCGAGGCAAGCGCAAAAAAAATTTCCGACCTTTTATGACCCTGACAGTTTTTGTGACCTACTCAGTTAACACTGATGACACAAAGGTTAAACTTGATATCTACTTATTTTAAGGTTAATAATCATTATGATTATTGAAGGTTGTACTGTTTCTATTTATGGCTTCGATTTGATGCATGTGGCTATTAAAATACAAAAATGCTGAAATATTACCTGCAAAGTAGATAAAAGAAATATTTGCGCAAGCACGGCGAGCGCTATCAATGCGTGAGCGAAGCGAGCGTGAAAAATTTTTACGTCTTTTTATGACCCTAAGGTTAAACTTGATATCCACTTATTTTAAGGTAAAAATCATTATGATTATTGAAGGTTGTAATATTTCAATTTATAAACTCGTTTTGATGCATGTGGCTATTAAAATACAAAAAATGCTGAAATTTTACCTACAAAGTTGATTAAAAAAAGTTTTGCGCGAGCATAGCGAGCGCTATCAATTCGCGAGCGAAGCGAGCTCGAAAATCTTTACGTCATTTTATGACCCTGACAGTTTTTATGACCTGCATATTTAACACCGATGACCCTAAGGTTAAACTTGATATCCACTAATTTAAAGGTAAAAAATCATTATGATTATTGATAGTTGTACTGTTCCAATTTATGGCTCGTTTTGATTAATGTGGCTATTAAAATACAAAAGTTGCTGAAATATTACCTACAAAGTAGATCAAATAAATTATTGCGCGAGCGCAGCGAGCGCTATCACTGCGCGAGCGATGTGAGCGCGAACATTTTTACGTTTTATGACCCTGACAGTTTTTATAACCTACTAAGTCAACACCGATTACCCCAAGGTTAAATGTGGCTGGTAAAACACGAATGTTTTTGAAATACTTCCCACAAAGCAGATAAAACACGTTGGGCAAGCAAAGCCATCGCGTAAATTTTGATGACTTTTAATGACCCTGACAGTTTTATGGCCTAATTAAGGCACTTATTAAGTTGAGTCATTATAGATGAACCTAAGGTCAAACTTTTATGATTATGCAATTTCTATGTAAAGTTAACAAAAAATATAGGCATCCGCACTTTTCTGCCGAAAAAAAGTATTCTTTGCCCTTTTATGCCCTATTAAATGTCTTTGTACAAAATTTCATCAGAATCGGTCAAGCCGTTTGGCTGAAAAGAGGCCACACATTAACAAAATTCCATAATAAAAATATAGACAACCTAAATTTCCACCCAAAAAAAGTATTCGTTGTCTTTCTGTCTTTTTGACTGTCTGTGCACAAATTTTCAGCTTTAATGGTTAACCCGTTTGACCGAGAGTAGGCCACACATTTACAAAGTTCACTTTAAAAATTCTGGACACCTGAACTCGGCTGCCAGAAAAAAGTATCCTATGTGATTCTATGCAAAATGAACTGTAATATGTATAAAATTTCAGCTGAATCGGTCAAGCTGTTGAGCTGATAAGTGGCCACACATACACAAAATTCAATTAAAAAAATCTAAACACTCAGACTCGATAGCCAAAAAAACAGTCTCCGATATCCTATTCTGCTCTATGAACTGTCTTAATACAACATTTCAGGCAAATCGGTCAAACCGTTTATTCGAGAAGAGGTCTTATATTCACAAAATTCAATTAAAAATACCTGGACTTCCTGACTCGACAGCCAGAAAAAAAGTATCCTATATCCTATTCTGTCCTATGACATGTTATTCCAGAGGTTGCGGGTTCAAGTCCCGTCGGTACGATGAAATTTTGGATTGTGTTTAACAATTTACAAAAATATAAAGTGTGAAACACTTCAAAGAAACATAATATTTGATTTACGCAGTGCAACATCTCTCGTCGGATTTGAAAACTGTAATGTATTCTTCCGAATGATTAACTTACGTAATAAGTAGTCATAGATGGCGCCACCAATGCATAATTGGGTTAACAAAATGCAATCCACTAATTTCGTCGTAACGATACTTCGCACCGTGGCTTAATTGGCAAAGCACCGGAACATGTTATTCCGGAGGTTGCGGGTTCAAGTCCCGTCGGTACGATGAAATTTTGGATTGTGTTTAACAATTTACAAGAAGTATTATATTAACAAAATTCAATTAAAAATATCTGGACCCCCTGACTCGATAGCCAAAAAAAAGTATTCCTTATTTTATTCTGCCTTATGCACTGTCTCTATACAACATTTCAAGCAAATCGGTCAAGCCGTTTCTTCGAGAAGAGGTCTTATATTTACAAAATTCAATTGAAAATACCTGGACTTCCTGACTCGACAGCCAGAAAAAAGTATCCTATATCCTATTCTGCCCTATAACATGTATTCATACAAAATTTCAGGCAAATCGGTCAAGCCGTTTATTCGAGAAGAAGTATTATATTAACAAAATTCAATTAAAAATATCTGGACCCCCTGACTCGATAGCCAAAAAAAAGGATCCTATATCCTATTCTACTCTATGAACTGTCTCTATACAACATTTCAGGCAAATCGGTCAAGCCGTTTATTCGAGAAGAGGTCTTATATTTACTAAATTCTATTAAAAATATTTGGACCCCCTGACACGATAGCCAAAAAAAAAGTATTCTATATCCTATTCTACCCTATGAACTGTCTTTATACAACATTTCATGCAAACCGGTCAAGCCGTATATTCGAGAAGAGGTCTTATATTTACTAAATTCAATTAAAAATATCTGGACCCCCTGACTCGATAGCCAGAAAAAAAGTATTCTGTATCCTATTCAGCCCTATGAATTGTCTGTGTACAACATGTCAGGCAAATCGTTTAAGCCGTTCATTCGAGAAGAGATCTTATATTTACGAAATTCAATTAAAAATATCTGGACCCCCTGACTCGATAGCCAAAAGAAAAGTAGCCTATATCCTATTCTGCCCTATGTACTATCTTTGTACAAAATTTCAGCCAAATCGGTCAAGCCGTTTGACCGTGAAGAAGTCCCAAACAAACAAATAAACAAATAAACAAACTGACTTTCGCATTTATAATATTGGTGTTGATGGTGTTGATGTCTGTATGTTCGGGTGGAATCTTGGAAGCTAAATTAGACCCACTTCCCAATGTCCGATTGGATTCAAATTTGGTGAACTTATGTATCTTTGGTGACAATACAATAATGTGGTGCCATGGAGCTGGTCTGATGATGGAGACAGAAGGTGGCCACGGCATCTCTATGATAAAACAATATAACCCAACTGAATTTGGGCTCGATTGATTCGTCTTGAGGAGGACTTTACACCTAAATGATATCCAGGGTCTGATGATGAAGCTGGCAGGTGGCCATGGCATTTTTTTAGATTTTGTAGACTACCAAAACTGTCAAAAACGACCATAATGGTGCAAACCATTAACAATTCATAAACAATTGTATTAGCAGACCTGAATGAAAAACTGGTGTCAAAACTCTTCTGACATTGGTGATCGATTTGAACATAAAACATAATTCAAAAAGGTTGACCACCAAGAGTAAAACTGTCAAAAGAGTTTAAGGTTGGCGTAAGGTCGCCGCACTTTAAATAGAAACAGAAAATTGACAAAATTCTATTTGTATTTCAAAACTCGTACAGAACCTTAAAATCTGCCACATTTTGGAATCGTCAGCTTCATCTGCCAGAGTTAAAATTAAGGTTCAAAATTTGCCTAAATGGCAGAAATCTGCTAGAATGGTCACATTGCTAAGTGGAGTAGAGATGCTATGCATCTGTTATGTATGGTCTTGATCACAGAACAGATAACAATACTACGTATGGGCGAGAGTTAGTAGAGTGATTCCGTACTCTGTGGGCGAGTGTATAGAAAAATGCTGACACTTTAGTTTATATGTCAATGTCAGCAAAAAAGTTCGACTTCTTAATTATGAAATCGCCATAAGAAGAAGAAGAAGAAGATTATGAAATCAAGGGAGCTTTGGCGGGAACGTGGAAAAGTGTGTGTGATTTCATTGTATCTTTTCCTAAAGTTTGTGTTCTTCCGCGTGTTAATGTGTAATAAATGTGGATTATTAACCATTAAGTGCCGGTGATTGTGTGCGAGTGTAGGGAAACTGCACAATATTGTAAAGCCGGCGCCAGACACAAACAAATGTTTGACAAAGACTTTGTCACATATTTGAGCACTTATTTGCGGTACCTGCCACACATACTTTGCAAACAACACTTTTTGCAGTTTTGAACTTTGAACGCTTTGATGTGCGCTCGAAAAACCGACACCAAATGGCAAAGTGCCAAACTTTGTTCAAACTTTGAGCAAACTTTGAACAAATACTCAAATACCCGTGCTTCACATGTGCTCAAATGTGTGTTCAAATAAGTGCCCAAATGTTTGAGCTATGTCTGGCGCTGGCTTTAAACATGCTATTTGCGTTCTCACCAAAATTCCACTGAAAATCTTCAGTAAACACCCCATCTTTACTGAAGGTATGACTTAGACTAGACTTTTACTTGAAAACTGACCTGAAATGTGACTTTGACCCATCTCTATGACTAAAATTAATAAAAACTTGAAGAATTTCATTACTTGACACTGGCTAAATACACTAATCGTGTGGAGCCATAATAAAACTAAAAAAAAAAAGAAAAATTATGAAATCAATCTAATCGTATCACGTACTACAGATGAATCGTATTCAAAGTAATCTGTGATCGTATTTTTCGACATTCGTATTCTTATTTTAATTTCTTATTGCTAAATGCATGCTAGAAGTTTTATTCACAAAATCATCAAATGATTAAATTCTCTAGATCCATCTATCTATATTCCAATAATTCCATAGACATCTTCGTAAATGCAGCATTGGTGAAATTAAAAATTGTGTCATGGGTTGCCTGTACAATTACCTGCTTTGCTAATTGCTTGCAATAGATCATTTAAGAATTTAGTAATATTGCGGGAGTTGTGTGATATTCTTCAAAAATACATCTGAGTGCATTTTAATATAACCAGGCGTATCCTATCCTTTAGGTAAGTGGCATGTTACTTGTTACCGGATTTAAAATTTTTGATGATTTAAAGATTTAAAGTTTATGAATAATAGCATGAATACTAAAGTATAAAGATGATGCTATTGCTCACCGTGGCACCAAGACTTACCAATTACATCTCTTGCATTGCGCACAGGCAATTGAATTCAGCTGTTTTAGGTAACTATTGATTTCAACAATCTACCTATACTTAGGAGGCTAGTACGTTCAGTGGTACCGGGAAACATTTTCTATATTATTATTGCTATGGAGAAGAATAGACGAACTATAGACTTTCCGAGAGTTGTGCTGTTCTACATATGACCCAGATACAACAGAACTAGCGATGGGTAATGTTAATTCCTCAAAGTGAAACCATTCACTCATTCCGGCTCCACTCTCGGAACCGATTCCTCATATCGATTCCTTTATTCCTATGATTCATTTACTATGTATTCACTTGTATCTATTCCGCAGTCACATTTCCTTTTGGTAAATAGGTCCCTAGAAAAGATTTTGTGTATCGTCGCATGTGGTTGTTCCCTTTTCACGCGCAACGACTTAAGTGATGTCCAATTCAGATTTTTATAAAAAACAAGTTCGGTTTTAACAATGGAATCCACCGACCGACTGACAATCGAGTCACCACACCACTCACCCGAGTTAACCCGACGCCGACCCAGCTGTGCTACCGATCACGGCTCCGGGCTCACGCCTCACGCACAAAGTACGAACGGTCTGGTTCGGTAGCCGAAACGGTGAGCCAATGATTCCTCGGAATCGTTAATATTTGGGTGGAATCATTAGGACCTTCGGGTCCGCGTGCGGTTTCGGCTCATTTTATTCACTGTGTCTGGAATTACCCACGACTAAACAGAACTTGAAAACATTGCACAGAAGAGAGGTGTCATAGGCCATAGTAGGTTGCATTGACATTACTGACACATTATTCCATTGCAAGAGACACATTTTCTTTTTATTTTTTGTACGAATGAAATGGTGAAAATTAAAATTTTCACTTATAATTTTTGGTGTTAATTTATTCCATTAATTTGCCTCTATAAATCACAATTTAAAGCAGCTGCTAAATTACAATCAAGAAAAGATCAAAAGTGAATTAATGAAGTGATAAAATATCACAAATTCACTGTCACGATAATTCATTATTCACAGTGCATAAAGTAGGTTCAATTTTCAATTCATTTATTCCTGAACAATAACAAATTGTATGGGAAATTAACTACATACATATTTAAATTACACAAAAACATCAACATCAATAATTACATAATATCATAATACAACATAAACATTTAAACCTATATTACCAAAATGTCAAATTGTACAAAATCTATTGAATAAAAATATAGTATGTCATTTATATATCGTCATGTTTCATAAACATTTACGGTCATAGTATATAGGTATTGTTGCTAAGGTGACCACTTACTTAATTATTTTTAAAAAGTTTAAAGGACTATTGCAATTGCTTTGGCAAGCTGTTGCTGATGGAAATTATCTTGTACTATGTAAATGAAATGCATATAAAAAGTATGTTTTTTTAAAATAATATTTTTTTAATATAACATGGGTATATTATATTATCATGAGCTCACAGAAAAGCTCCTGTTTCTTTCTTGGTTTCCAATTTGTCAATGATTACATTATATTGACATTGTGTAAGTTGACATTTAATTTATATCTGATTCAATTATTTATATATTTCTGGAGGTATCTCCAGAGATAAGTATATATCAGATCTTGATAATATTTAAATGGAACTTGGAAAGAGCATATTGACCCCTACTCATGGTGCACACAAACTTACAATTAAAATATGTTTAAGATCGTATACAAAACGCAGTATTTTCCATCTTGATCAATAAATGACGGAGTTCTGAGCTAAAACAATAAAAATACAGTGGCACAATTAAGAAACCTCCTCATTTTTTGTAAACTCAGTTAAAAAAATGCAGGTTAATCAAGAACCTCCTCCTTTTTGGAAGTAGGTTGTAAATGAGTGTGATTTTTTACAATTATGTAAATTAAAATAATATAAATGCATTTACACTTACACATTTAAAAATAACATTGACCATAAATAAGATAATTTATACAAAGACAATCAAAATATAAAGGTCATTGTGCAAGCATCAAAGTCCAAAGGAATTAGGTAAATGATAAGCAGCTCATTAATTAAATAATTGTTGATGACATTACAGTTGACCAGTTAATTTGCAACCGAATTCCAAAAAAAAGGAGGTTCTCAATTCAACTGTATGGTTTTTTTTTGTGTGTATGTTATGCGATTACTCTGTCAATTGAGAACCGATTTGAATGATTCTTTTTTTAATCGGCTGGGTTCGTTTTCGAGGTAGTCCCATTGTAATTTCATCGAGATCTGATGAGCATCTCCAGAGATATGACGATAAACGTCTCAAACATGCTACTAAACCTGACTCTCGCGCGCGCAGCATAGAAGTCGGTTGTTTTAGTTTTTCAACTATCTTAATTGTAACAAATATATCAGCTAAATAAATAATAATTTAAGTTTTTTTTTTATATTATATAAGCTAACGTTTGACCACTATCTCACCTGATGTTAAGTGAAGTGTGATCGACGATGTAGCACACTTGCCTAGACGATAACTGTTCACTTGTGATTTTAAGACCCCCGGATTGTACTTAACAGGAAACACAGACTGGTAGGGAATTCCATTCCTTTGCTGTACGTATGATAAATGTAGATGCAAAGCGCTTTGTGCCACAGAACGAAATATCAACCATGTATCGGTGGCGCATATCTGTGCGTCTGGTAGTACGATGGAAAAAGGGGGAATTAATTGGTGCAGTTGGAAGGCACGCTCTCCGAAATATATCCGATAAAAGACCGATAAACTGGCGACAGCGATGTTCAATGCTCTGAAACCGTTTGCTTACAAGATTGTTGTCATTTATGAGTTTCTTGGCTCTCCTCTCAATAACTTCCAACGCCTCCAGCTGGTATTTGGCTTACCCATCTCAGAGGTGAGAACAGTACTCCATACATGATTGGACTTGAGCTTGATACAAATTTAGCAGTTGTCCTGGTGTGAAGTACTGTCTCACCTTGGCCAAAACACTAAGCTATAGCAACAAATATCGAAACCAACTTCAAATGTCACACTAGTCATTTTCAATACTACGTTTTAGGTGTTTATCTCCATATCTCAGCAGGTACTTGTCAGATCTTGATAAAATAATATGATAAATCATAACTGTATCTTCTTCTGCTATGCACGAGACTTAAAACAGCGCTCTTGGGAAGTGTAATAGGTAGGTTAGGTACATAGGTAGCTTTTTATAATTGACCGCTCTCTCTTCTGTCTTAACGATTTCATGCTCGGCACCCTCGCCTATCGCTTTATTCTCCATTTAACTGATTACATGAGTAGTAGACCTATGCCTTAGCATAGAATAAGTAATAGTACAAGTAGCCTAAGCATAGAATAAATAACAATACAGAAGATGCACTCTCTTATAGCAAACATGCAAAATTAAACCTAGTTACAACATAATTAACGTTCAAAATACGCTCAAATGTGATGCACATTTTCATACCTACAGAGCGGAGTGTGATAGGCCTGGCCTAAGGTTCTTTATTACCGGCTTAAGAGTAAGCCGATGCTTGAGTATCGTTCTGTAATCCTGAGCTGCCAATGCGGTTATCTTTATGTTGAAAGAATACTTAAGATTGCGCTCTTGTTACTGTCGTCGCATGCTGTTGCTAATTATGTTTTTATTTTATTTTTTGTTATTTGCAAACTGCTTTACATTTTTAGGTTATCTTCATGTTTAGATAACACTTAAGATTGCGCTGCGCTCTTGTTACTGTCACGCATATGCTGTAATTATGTTTTTTTATTTTATTTCTGTATTTTTCGTTATTTGAAAACTGCTTTACATTTTTAGGGTTCCGTACCCAAAGGGTACCAAGGGAACCCTATTACTGAGACTTCGCTGTCCGTCCGTCCGTCAATCCGCATTTCACAGACTTTACCTATTTATATCTACCTATTACGCTTAGTTCATTACTTGGTACTAACCGTAATAGGTACCTAGATACTTGAGATTTTCTCGAAGTATGTATTACTATGGGGGACTTAACTTTTTTCGGAGTTTTTTGCTTGAACTTATGAACCATAATAGATAGAGACTTATTGTCATTATTGTGGTCGCTATGACAAAAATACCAAAAATCAGAATAAAGTTAAAAATAAAAGGGGTTCCCCGACCCCATACAATAAACGTGTGTTTGTAGGCTTTTTATGCTCGATCTTACAAACCGTAATAGATAGAGACTTGAAATTTGCCCATAGTGAGTATGACAATAGTACCTATAACATCAAATAATAAAATCTAAATAAAATTAAAGGGGGTCCGTCCCCATACAAAAAACTTATTTTCCGGCAATTTTTGTTCAATCGGAACCCTACGCGTGCGGGTTCGACTCGAACTTGGCCAGTTTATTTCTTATTATTGTCGATACAATGTATATCCAAGAATCGTATCTGAGCACAGAATAAATAATAGTACAATATCTGAATCGATTTACGTTGTCATTGTCACCCTTGATAGCAGATGCGTGGGAGCAACTCTCGCTTACGCAACTTGCATTCACGTGATTTTATCAGAGCTCTTGCCAATAATGGACAATGGTATGTCATTAAAATACTTAGCACTAGCAGTGCCTCGCAGTTTCACCCGCGTAGTTCCCGTACCCGTGGAGAATACGGGGATAAAATATACCTATGTTACTCGCTGATAATGTAGCTTTCCATTAGTGATTTTTTTTTTAATCGATTTAGTCGTTTTTTAGTTAAATCTATACAAACAAAAAATCTAATCTTTCCTCTTTTCAATATTAGTTTTGATAAAAATATCTAGATGGCGCTAGAGTATGTTGAATAGCCCTCCTTGTAAATATTGCTTAAATGTATGAGATCCTGCATCGCGCAAACGATATTTTCGGCGATGTTGGAACCTGATCAAAGTAAATCGATTTTAAAATTTGAACTCGTTATAAAATGTTTCCTCTTTATAATATTAGTTTAGATTAGGTAATGTATACTGTATTCAGACTAATACTATTACAAAGAACGCTAGATATGCAGCTACCACTATGTAACCGCTGTAGTCTATGCACAAACAACACTATGAGGTCTCACAGTGAGACTGAGAACGTATAATGTAATTTAAGCAGATAACTTTATAGTTACTAGTGCGCTAACTATGTACACACTGTTATCTATCTATGTATTAGAACCAATACATTGTCTAATCCACCGCTATACGATCGTCAAATTTCTGAATACGGTTTTAAGCAAAGAACGTTATGTGAGGAACGCACAGAGTTGCGTTCAATCAAGCTATCCACTCTAATCGATTATAACGAACGCATTTAGACTTCACTCAAGCACATAAATAAAATAATAAATCGATTATATACTTCGTAACTCATGTAAAGCCTGCTGTGATGACTAAACTTTCGCGATCACTGAGAAGTGAGAGGTGCAATATGCAGGCATCCCCTTCACTACAGCGTAGTAAGAATAAAATAAGACTGTTTACGACCTTGTGGTTGAGCTTAAAAATGTACATCTTGTATTTCCGTTAAATGGTTGTTTCAAGGAATAGCGTGACCTATTTCGTCACTTTGTACCTACCTATACACTTTAAATTTATTTATATTTACCTCCATGAATGTATTCAATACAAATGCGTCATTTACTACAATGTTATGTGCGTTTGTTAGTGCAAAGTGCGGTGACCGTTGGACCTATGAACTTATTGACCTTTTATTGAGGACACTTCAACTTTTCCTGAAAACCCGCTAAACTTGAGTAGGTAGTAACTACTAGTAGACTATTCATTATTCTGTGCTAGTGGGTAACTTGAAAACGACGTGGTCACAGATTAACACTAGTTACTTCGTGGTCCGTCTCTCCATCAGACCACAGAATAATGAATAGTCAGACTGCCAATTAAGTGAAACTGGGGGCTGGATAGTGGACGCATCTGCCACATATCGGACGAGCTGTGGGCTAAGTTCATCACTGACTGAGTGGAGCCCCACACACCGTTGGACAACGTCGCGGAAAGCCCGTAAGAAGATGGCAGGATGAACTAGACTCCTTCGAAAGTATTGTTAATCAATAGCTTTATCAACCGTGGTAAATGACAAGAAGTTGCGGAAGCCCTTACCCAGCAGTAGAATATTTTAATCCCAGCTTAAAATATTAGATAAATAATAGTGGTCCTATTCACTCCAAATTAGTAGTTAACATGATTTTTTTTAACCTATTGTGTCCCATTTCCAATCATTGCTACCGTTACTTAGTACCCTTTGGGTACGGAACCCTAAAAAATCTGCAAGAGTAATCTGCAATTTGGCACATTGACTTACTAGACACACTTGTATGTTAGTCGCGTATCGACATACATTTATTTCTAAAAAAAATTGGCTCCAACACCACGCTATTTTGATCATCAGAATACGTCGAGTTGGATGGACCATTACTCATTCATTCAGTGCGCGCGGGTGTGTCTTTTGTTTATTTAAATATGTATAATTATTTGGCCAAGTGACGTGTCTGTGTGTAATGCGAATATAATGGCGGGAAAACGTAACACCACACGGATAATAAGTAAGAACTAGTGTTATGATTGGAGAGTATTTTTATCGACGCCACAAAAGTTGCTTTTAACACGTACAAATGTTTTTATGCTGGGCTTTATTTTTGGGTGTTTATAAAGTATGTTATTATTTATTAAACCTGATATTTTCGGCATTCTCATATTCTTGACCACATCATCGGTTACCACCAACCAAGCGGGATTGGTTAAACGATATAGTTACTAATTGTATAAAAAGAAAAAAAATGTACTGTAGTTTTGTAATGAATAAACTAAAAAAAGTCCCACTGGACCTGTAGACTGTCAGCAGTCACACTGTTGTGTTTGTTTTCCTTGTCAACACTTAACCACATATTATATAATAGTTACTACACTTAACTACGAAAATGGCGACAACTCCAAATCTAGCGTGAATTTTGGGACATCCTTTACTAATGTTGTTGATAGACACACTTGTGTTAATTTAGCAATCTTCAATATAATATAGAACACGTAGGTTGCCGAATTTTTTTTTATGCGAAAATGTGTCGTGCTTGACCACTATCTCACCTGATGTTAAGTGACGATGCGGTCGCTGATGTAGCAAGCTTACCCAAAAGATACCTATTAACTCGCGACTTGAAGACCCCTAAGTTGTATCTAATTGGAAACAGACTCAGGTAGAGAATTCCATTCCTTGGCAGTACGTATGATAAAATAATATGTATGTATATATAGAAATAATTATATACATTCATCGTATCCTGCAGTTTGCAATCAATAATTTTGGAGTCGCTTTAAAACGTTATCATCATCCGCTAATGAATATAATTTTTAATGTTTAATAAACGCCGGCGCTGTATGAATAAATTAAATGAATAATAAACCCTTGGTGACACGCCTGCGGGTTCGCTTGTAAATATGTTTAATATGTAGTTAATGGCTGAGTTGAACTAGCCCTGTTTTCAGAGTTTGTTGTCCGCCTGAATGTCTATGATATGGCCTGCGATGGTTGTTAATAGAATAACCAATCGATTTAACGTGTAATCCGAACCACGGCAGCGAAATAAAGAAAAAAATACAAGAAACCATACATATGAATTGAGAACCTCCTTTTTGGAAGTTTGGAAGAGAAAAGGTGTTCCCAACTAGCAGTATTTCATTTCATTAATAAGACTAGCAGTGCCCCGCCCCGCGGCTTCGCCCGCGTACATAACTTCATTCATGTATTTAATTGAGTTTTTGTGACCGATATTATCGGTCTACCCGTTTTCAAGTTATAGCGTGACCAAGGGACATAGGAACTCATTTTTATAAAATCCAAAATACATATTGAATTTCAAACTTTGTTTTGTTTATTTGTACCCCATTTAGCTCTCTGAGAAGTGGAATTTCTAAAAAGCCTGAATCACATATTTACTTACGTATTTACAGAAGTATTTGTGTGAAGTTTCCAATAAAATAGACTGTTGAGATCTTATGTTGTTTCTATATAGAAACTTTGAACTCCCGTTTCATCCCTATAAGGGGTGAATTTTTTTTATGGTTTGTTTGTACCGAGTTTTGAGTACATCGGACAAAGGAATATGTGAAAGCAAAAATTACTGAATTTTTTATAATTTTTACAAAGGAAATTAATTTTTCAGGCCCCCCATTTGAAAAAATGAAATACATGTGTGTCATTATTTGTTTTAAGGTTTATGTGTACCGAGTTTTGGTAAATAGGCCCAAGGAATAAAATTTTCCATAGATACTTTATCACCCTATTTAACCCCTTTAGGGGATGATTTTCAAAAATAAGATTAACCTATGTCTTAAGTTAGAACCTACACTATCTACGTTGTAAATTTCATTAAAATTGCTTGAGTGGTTATCGAGATACGTGGTAACAAACATTGACACACACACACACTTACTTTCGCATTTATGATATTAGTTGGATAGTAGGATAGTAGGAAGTAGGATAGTTATAAGCTTTAAAATAAGTGTATGTAGCCTGTGCACTCGGTGTGATGTCTATTTACAATTTAATTTATTATCCTCTGACCTTAACAGTAATTTTAGGTTTTAAGCATAAATGTAAAAAAAAATTGTAGGTTTATGCATAGTGCAACTTGAATATTATAAGCTAAATTATAAGTTATAACATAACATACCGTTTACAGTTACATTACCTGCAACAATCATCATTCACAATGATTTGATTTTTAGGGTTCCGTAGCCGAATGGCAAAAAACGGAACCCTTATAGATTCGCCATGTCTGTCTGTCTGTCCGTCCGTATGCCACAGCCATTTTATTCCGAAACTATTAGGACTACAGAATTGAAACTTGGTAGGTAGATGTATTCTGTAAACCGCTTTCCGATTTTTATACAAAAATACAAAATATAAAAGTTTAAGGGGGGGCATCCCATACATGGAACTGGAACAAAAAAATTTTTTTTCGTTAACCCTATACGTGTTAGGTATCTATGGATAGGTCTTTAAAAATGACATTGAGGTTTCTAACATCATTTTTTCGCAAAGCCAATCATTTCAAAGATAGGCGCGTCTTAAGTGGTAAAATGTGTGTCCCCCCCCTCTAACTTCTAAAGTAAGGGAGTGAAAAATCTAGAAAAGATATATTCTGTAGATCTCAATAAAAACTTTCAACGAAAATTGGTTTGAACGAGATACAGTCAGCAGTTGTTGAGATACAGCGACCGCAAGTATAACTTTGTTTTTCATACAAACACTATGAAAAACAAAGTTATGTTTGTAGTTGCGAAAAATCAAAGTTATAGAATACTCTACTGTGTTACGGAACCCTACGAGTGCGAGTCCGACTTGCACTTGGCCAGTTTTTTAGTTTACACAAAACTGAACCATAAAACATTACAAAGACAAACCTAAATCACAGATTAATTAATAGTTACATATGGAACCTAAAGGCAGAGTTAAATATTCTAAACCATCGACATATATAAAAAAAAACTGGCCAAGTGCAAGTCGGACTCGCACTCTTAGGGTTCCGTAACACAGTAAAGTATTCTATAACTATGATTTTTCGCAACTAACAAATTAACTTTGTTTTTCACAGTGTTTGTATGAAAAACAAAGTTACCTTTGCGGTTGCCATACTGACTACTGACTGTATCTCGTTCAAACCAATTTTTGTTGTTAGTTTTCATTGAGATCTACATCATATATTTTTTTTAGATTTTTTCACTCTCATACTTTAAAAGTTAGAGGGGGGGGGGGGGGAGACACATTTTACCACTTTAGACGCGCCTATCTTTCAAATGATTGACTTTGATAAAAAATGATTTTAGAAACCTCAATTTCATTTTTATAGACCTATTCATAGACACCACCCCACACGTATAGGTTTGATGAAAAAAATTTTTTTTTGTTTCAGTTCCATGTATGGGATGACCCCCCCTTAAATTTTTATATTTTTTATTTTTGTATAAAAATCGAAAAGCGGTTCACAGAATACATCTACCTACCAAGTTATTCTGTAGTCCTAACAGTTTCGGAATAAAATGGCTGTGACATACGGACGGACAGACAGACAGACATGACGAATCTATAAGGGTTCCGTTTTTTGCCATTCGGCTACGGAACCCTAAAAAGAGAGATAAGGGACCCCGCTCCTCAATGTGGACCTTCTGAATTAGGATCGTACGTTAGAGGCGTACATAATAAATTAATAAATAATAATGCGTTATAAATTATACGCCATCGCCAAACACCCTGTGTAGTTTAACCAGTCCACAAATAGGTTGTCTGGAAGAGATCGCTTTATGCGATAAGACCGCCGATTGTATCACCGAGTTATGTTGTTGCCGCAGAATCACATGTGCCATTATCGCAGATCCATTTAAATAATTAGCAACAATGCCTTCCTCTGTTCTTCATTTACATCAAGCTCGACATTAGAAATTCGTATTTTCATGTAGTTTTTTCTAGTTCCATTATGTTATGTGGCGTAAGAGTGAGTACCGCATCTACCTTTTTATATCGATGTACTAAACCTTATATCAGTTACCTACCAATATACAGCGCATTAACAAACAGACACACTCGGACTTTGTTCTATATTGTGGTTTTTATATTGTGTATGTTTAATGTAGTGATAAAAAATTCTACGTCACACTATGATAGGACAGTGTAAGACAGTGGGTGTGACTGCTTGCGCCGTGCCTCCAGTCTGACAGCTAATTTACGTGAGAACGCGCGCGTTCTGTTTTCAAAGTTTTCTTTTTATTCGACCAGTGTAGTGACATGTGATTTGTTTTGAACGGATTTTTTGCTACGTTAGGATATGGAAGGAGGTAATATTAAATATTATACAATTTAAAAAAAATGCTCAGTTAAAATTAACTGTAAGTAACTTAAAACTTATAGGTATGTAAGGTAAAAATAATTATTTAAATTGCTTATTTTAATGTTGTTTTTTTTATTAAATTGTTTATTTTATGTTGGATTGGAATACAAAAAGTACAACTAGTTTTACGTTTTTAACCGAATTCACAAAAAGTAGGAGGTTACAAATTCGTAGGAATATTTATTTTTTATGTCTGTTCACCGATTACTCGAAGATGCCTGAACCGATTTAGAAAATTCTTTTATTATTTGAAAGGGTCCTTTTCTATTTTTATAGGGATATGTTCAGTATCTCCAGAGATATAGAGATAAACACCTCGAACTTAGTACTGAAAATGACTAGTGCGACGTTTGAAGTCGGTTCTTTTAGTTTTTTAAACGATCTTTAATTATTAGTTTAAAATCACTTAAGTTTTATTGAACGCATACAGCGACTAAACAAAGACGTTTCGCCAACATTTCTATTTCGCCAACAGTCTTCACATCTGTCACTGTCACTCATACTCATAATATACAGTTTTGACTACTATTTTTGCATATATCCCAGTCCGTTAAAGTCATCTCGTCATCAAGTGCATGTTGATTACGTATACGAAATACATAATTAAGATCATTTAATTAAACTATTTAAAAACTAAAACAACCGACTTCCATGCCCCGCGAGTCGGTTTCAGTAGCAAGTTTGAGACGTTTATCGTCATATCTCTGAAGATACTTATCAGATCCCGATGAAATGAAATTAAAATTACAAAACAAAACCACCTATAAAATATACCCTACTGATTAAAAAATAATTATTTGAATCGGTTCATAATTGACGATTGTAACATCCATACAAAAAAAAACAGACGAATTGAGAACCTCCTCCTTTTTGGAAGTCGGTTGAAAAAGTTGTTTGAATTTTCAAAATACAAAAAAGTTGATTTAAATATAATGAAGTGTTCAGTACTGTTCAGTGCATTAATATTATAATTGCTACCGGTCTTGTCTACCTACTTGTTCGCTACATGGGAATTGCGGTTATCAAGGTGACCGACTGATTTTCCTTTTTCAACCCACTTCCAAAAAAAAGAGGTTCGCAATTCGTTTTTTTTTATGTAGGTACATAAAAAAACGCGGTTACTCCGTTAATTGTGGACCTGTTTTTTTTTATGTAGGTACATAAAAAAAACGCGGTTACTCCGTTAATTGTGGACCGATTCGAATTATTATTTTTTTAAATCGGTAGGGTACATTTCCGAGGTGGTCCCATTGTAATTTTATCGAAATCTGATATGACAATAAACGTCTCAAACTTGCTACTGAATTTGACTAGCGGGGAATGGAAGTCGGTTGTTTTAGATTTTAAACTATCTTCATTATTGACGTTTTGCGTTTGACGCGTTTGACCGCTGTCTCGCGTGGTGGTAAGCGATGATGTGGTCGAAGATGGTGACCGTTCTAGGCCTAGCGTGTTCACCACCTTCGACCACATCATCACTTACCAACAGTTGGGATAGTGGTCAAATGCTAGCCTATCAGATATTAAAGCAAAACCACTTTGAAAAAGACCCACTTGCCGCTCAGTCATACACAATATATAAAATATCTAAATCTCATAAATAAATCTACACTGATGGACTCATAAACTGAATCTAAGTTCAGGATTACTTTCGAATTAATTGAATGGTCCTTTCCGGTATACAAACATACACTTAAAGATATGATACTACGCCGTTATGAAGTTAACGAACCAAACTATAGTTTTTTTTTCTTTACAAATTTTGAATACCTGGTTAAAATGTTTTTTTCAAAGGCGTCTTGAACATTGATGCAGTTCATGAGTTCTTCAATGTATATCTCTGTAGATACCTATCAGAACTTGATAAAATTTAGATAGGTATATGGATATCAACGGCACACTCGGTATTCGAATAAAATAAATAATCATCCAAATCGGTCAATGCCAGTGTTTTGAGATAATATACGTTTTATGTAGATACATACAAAAATAATGTGTTTTCACATTTGTGAAGACTACGAAAAAAGAGATAAAGTCTAAACAATCTAATGTTGCGGAAAACAAAACAAGTACCAAGTTAACAATAATTGTGAGATACTGAAGTGAATCGAAATAATTATACTAGAAAATCGTAAATATTAGTAATAGTAAATAATCTAATAATAATTATCATTTTGTGTAAAATCACAAACATAAACCTTCGACGCAAAAATCTAATATGCCAAGTAAAACCGAATACTTTTCCTTTAGTCCGCCATAAAATATACAACACCTGGCATAAAATTATAAAACAAAATTATATGTTAAGTAGAAAAGATTAAAACTATAATCTTTACTATCAACTGTTAATAAATTCTTCATATGCTTTCGATAAGGTATATCGCTGTTAATTTGTTACTATAGTTGTAAATAATTAAGCTAGATTAGATAAGACAATCTCTTATCCTATCGTAAAATGTAGAAATAGTAAAAATTATGACTAAAAATCGTTAAAATATCAACAAGTGTAACGGAGTGCCTCAGGGGGTTGTTCTAGGTCTATAACTTTTTCTCAGCTTTTTAGCTTTATGTCTCATTTATGCATCATCCATAAAATACAAAAAACAGACATTTTATCTGCACAAACTTAGATATTATATATATTTAAACTCGAGCCACATAATGGGTTACATTTTGTAAGATCTAATTGTCTGCAACATAAATAGTGCTTGTATTGACGTGTAAAATTCTAGTAACCTAATGTTTTGCTTGCGACTGTTTTTTTACCTTTAAATTCGTTATTCTTTAAATTCTCTCTCATTATCTTCTACCTACCATAAAAGATGAACGAAGGATGCAGTTTTCGTATAAAAGCCAATTTATATATATCAATTCTTTATAAATTTAATTTACCGCATAGACTCAGAGTCTAAAGACTTAGTTAGACCTATCCCCAAATTCGACGAAAGTTATTTAACAAATTTCACATGCATTTTTTATTTAAAAGAATAGTAATCTATCTCACACTAACAGCTATTAATTTTTTTCATACACAAAACTATTTTCCGTCATCTATTTCATTGTCACGAACATTTTCCGCGTTGCCGTGCCAAGTTACGTAGTTCATAGCGGATTCCTTCAATTTTGCAGTAGTTTAACAATTAAAGATTTGTAGGTAAGCTTTTCTTTCCAATTCTGAAACAACTACGATATTTAAGTTGATTTTTCAACACTAAAATATATGGCAGACCTCGAGGCGGATTCTAAACTGCCAGGTACTTTATCAGAAACAAGACTAGCCAATCACAATAAATTTCAATATTTGATCTATTTGGATTTCTTTCAATTAATGATGATAGTAGTGGTAGGACTTCTGCTAGTCCGCCTGAGGCGGTACCACCACTTTGCCAATTAATTTTCAGACGTGAAATAGGAATGTATTTAGGTTGAAATGGCAAGGTGTCTAGTGAAATTATAGGGCATGAGAGACTCAACATCTTTGTCTCAAGGTAACAGGCGCAGTGCAGTGACATGCAACATTCTGGCAGTTCAGAATTTTGCATGCCGCTGCATCTGTTATAGGTAGACGTCATCGCTTACCATCAGGCGAGCGTCGTACTTGTCCTGTTACCTTTTACCATACCAGCCCCTTCTCAGGCAGTACTCTCAGTCTTCTCGTCAGTTTCTTCTATGTTGATAGCAGTGGTTTTGCAATGAAGTTCGATGTATAGAAAGAGATGCAGCTATCTTTTACTAGTAGACGTTCTTTATTACAGAAGGCCAAATAGACTTTTTTCGTAATTTTTTTCATAGTTCCTACCTCGGTGTATATTTGATCGCACTGCGTTATTTTACAGCCGGCATGAAAATCCTATTGGTTTTTGGTATCCTATTGGTTGTACCAAAACGCAGAGATGTGTAGGTACTACACATCTATGCTCAAATGTGTAGGTATTACACATCTATGCTCACCTGAGTTTGGTGGTGTTTGGATTTCATACAGGCTGTGATCACATAGTCGTATAATGATCTATTGCGTTTCTTATGTATGGATGATAGAGGTAAGGATGACATTCTTTATACATAATGAAGTGTCCGTCGAAGTGAATTGTTTAGTTAGGTAGTGCATTATAGCCTGTGAGTATTGCTGTTATTGGTTGTTTTATGACAATTTTATCACTTTATCGTCAACAAGAAAGTTAATTATAATACTCTCTACAGGCACTAGCGCCATTCTGGTTTTTTTGAACTATTATTTACCACATTTAGCCGAATACTTTCAGTTTTACCACCTCATAAGATTTTTTTCCTGAAGGTTAAAGATTGATTGTAACGCTATGCATATGCTAGCAAGTAAGCTAGAATTCGTTTTTTATTAATTTTCTCGTTGTTTGATGATTTTCCTCAACTGACAGTCAAGGTTTCCGGACATTGTATACCATCGTATGTATGTGTGAAAACTCAATGTCGTGTCCGTGTGAAAAAGATGCAATAAAAACACAGATGTTGTTTTGAATTGTTTTTGTGGGACTTCTGTTGGGATCTCAAATTTGGAACAATGATTTAGTTTTTTATGATTAACTAGTCGATACTAGTACTAGTAGTAAAAATAACATGTGACCAAATGTGCCTAATGCATTGTTTTAGTGATCTAAAACTATCATAGCATTATTGCCTTTTAATAAAACCAGCTTGGGGTATCGGTTGGATGGTTTCAAAGTCTATAACGTACATAGGTAGAATCTAGTATCCTTCGTATAATACTATCATCTATCCTCCGTGGGTAAAAACATTTTTTTGTTTTATACATAGATAGATTAAAAATTAAGCAAGCGATGTTATTACAGAAACTGCCAAGCAAACCTCTGGAATGTAAGAAATAAGAATGTTGCGGGTCACTGCGCTGCTCCAGTAACCTTGAGACATCAAGACGTCTCTGAATGAGTCTCACATGTTCTGTAATAATACTGGAAATTTTGAATTTTACATCGAAAAAAAAAACTGTTTTACGGTTAAATAAAAGAAAAAGTGGAAGTACCGCCTCAGGCGGACTAGCAGAATTATTACTACTAGAAATTCAACTCTACTGATACCATCACAGAAGTCTAAATAATAATTATTTAGACTTCTGTGGATACAATGATACAATGCGTTGTTCATAAAATTACTAGTAATAAAATTTGTGCTATCGATCGTAGATAGTATTATTTGAATTGAAAGTCTGTCTATCATAATGTGTACTCTGCTGGACTTTAGACGCAATAGAAATTTTATCAACATTTGTGATAAGATCATTTAATTTAAAATTACAGGGCATGTGAGACTTAATATCTTTATGTCTTAAGGTAACAAGCGCAGTGCAGTGCCTCTGTATCTAGAAATCACATCACATAGAAACATACATAGATATGTCCAGCAGTGAACTGATACAGGTTGATTTTATTATAGTGATGATAGATACTTTTTTTTTTAATTTTTTTGCTGGCTCTCAAGAACACCTGGCGGAACACAGATGTTTGGCGACAGATTTTCCAACTTGACGGTAGTAGCCTGGCAGGCGGACACAAGACTTATGTCATTTTACCCTAAAAACAATACTTTTTTTCCTTATAATTTATTTATTATGGCCTCTGGGGTATAAATACACTTTTTTAATGTTAATAGATAAACTGTGTCGCTGTTGGAGGCTTGGTATGATATTCTTAATGCAACGAGTCTCCCCGGGTGCCAATTATTTTGTTTTTTTGCTGATATCAGATTCCTCGTTTGTCACTGTCACTGATAGACTTTGCGTAGACTTTGGCTTATCGGAGTCATAACATACGATGATTTTTATCTTCAGATTCAGATTATTTTATTCAGACATAGGTATATTATACAGAACACTTGGTTATGTCTGTTATTGACCGAGTGATACGAAGGTCTCAGCTTCGGCTTGGCCAAAAATGCTTTCCATCCGTTGTCCTCTATAGGTTGCATTTCTTAATCAATTCTCGTGAAATTTTGTAAGCAGGTTCGATAATTTTACGATTTTTTTTGTCGATTCAGTTTTTTGAAAATTTTCAAAATGGGGGGTTGAAATCGTTAAAAACGAGAACTCCTTCATTTATTAACCGATTAGAAAAATTAATTTTTGGTTTGAGAGTTATCCAAAAAACCATTCTGACGAATCGAGAACCTTCTCCTTTTTGGAATTCGATTGAAAAGTACTCTGGAATATACATACGTATGTCGCGATTGACGTAGAATTATGCGGTACTATGAATGAAGTAGTAAACAACAACAAACTGGAATGGACTGGCTGATGCAATCATCACTCACTAGCTAATGAAAGGAGAGACTGTTGGGGCTTCGTTACGAGATTTTCCTGTTATACACACTATATATAGTATTATCCGCATGACTTTGTTCGTTTAGATAAAGGTCAAGCACTTACTTACTGTATAAATGAGAAATTTGAGAAATATGTTTGGAGTGACTCTGATGGATAAGGTGGAGAACAGCGTGATAAGGGAATGTTGTGTGTGGTAGCAGATGTAGTGACAAAGTAGAGAAAGGTATAAGATGGTTTGGATATCTAGAGAGGATGGATGAAGAAAGATGACGAAACAGATTTATGAGACGAGTGTGAATGGGCCAGCCGGTAGAGGCCGACCTAGGCGAACGTATCTCGACCCAATCGGAGACGTTTTAAAGAAAGGCCAAGTCAAAAGTACCTATAACCGGCGAACATGTATGAAGGCGCTCATGAAAGTGGAAGAAGCGAAAGAGGTATGTCAGGATCGTAGCATTTGGAAAGAAGTCGTCTCTGCCTAGTGCCTACTCCAACGGGAAAAAGGCGTAATTGTATGTACGTATGTATTTACTTTTCCGATGGCATATCTGACGGTTATCGGTTATACCACATCGGTTGATGGAGTAAACTAGTTCTGGAGTGGAGACTCATGTTTGTGCAAACGTAGTGTAGGACATCCTCCGGCGAGATGAAGCGACGGCCTGCGCAAGATAGCTAGCAGTCATTGGATGCGAAGAGCTGAAGATTGGACTCACTAACTCAGTGGCGTGGATTTGGAAAGCCCAATGTCCTAAAGTGACTACCCTATGACTAACACATGCTCTTGATGATATAAGCAGTGCATACATAGCATGGTTGACATTGCATTTAAAAATAATTTTCCAAATTCGGTTAAGAAATGACGGAGTTCTGAGGTAACAAACATATAAAAAAAACAGGTCAATTGAGAACCTCCACCTTTTTTGTTATGTTGGTTAATAAAAAATACAGACTCACATTGCACGAATCTGTTTCTTAATACGTATAATGTATATCCTGAATTATAACTGTCGGGGATTTTCTAACAATTACCTCATGACGTCACAAATTACTACTATTATTCTCCCTTACCTAACTACTATATGTAACCTTCATAATAATATTATGTAATGGGAAGACCTTGAGAATCGTATAGTTGGTTCGCAAAAATATAAGGAAAACGGTTTGGTTCGGTAAATACGAAAGGAAGGAAAAGGAAAATACTGCTCTGGAATTCGGGAGCAGAATTTTCTGTCTCCTAGCAACTATTAAGTATTCTGTGCTCCTAGCGACCATTGGCGGTAAGGTTTGGGCACAGAATACTTAATAGTTTGGGATAAATTTCGTTAGTAATAATATTTCGTATCGGAAAATGGATGATGGTGAGACGATATGATATGACGAAATGATTTTTTTTTACGTCTGCTAGGCTAGCGTTTGACCACTGTCTCGTCGTTAGTGATGATGTGGACGACTGAACACCATAATGTTTTGGCATCAGATTTTCTCCTAGATGGTGGTTAGCTACTTTTTGGTTATAGCAAGTCAAGGGAAACATCGACATAATATGCTCCTACCTGTGGTATGCCTTATTGATGTCTACCAAATAATGAAGTGTTCGTGTATAGTCAACTCCAAACTTCAAACTTCAAATAATTTATTGTTCTTACAACAGATAGGTAAGGTGTCACTATGTTGACATAAAATAAAATTATCTCTGTAATTTGCCTATAAGGCAAGTACGACATTTCGGTTAATTAGATAAAATTAGTTGGAATCATAAGAGGTCGCAGAATACAATTAAATCACATATTTATTACATTATGTTTCAGCGTAACAACGTCCTCCGTAACGGGGCCGGGGCGTAACAAGACGGGACGTCATCCGGGGCGTAGTAAGATTTAGATCTTTTGAAAAAAATAAAAAATTTGATACACCAGAAAATTTAATATCGTTTACAAAACGTTAATAATATCGTTTAAAAACTAAAAAAGAACCGACTTCAATGTTCATTTTCAGTACCAATTTTGAGATGTTTATCTCAATATCTCTGGAGATACTTATCAGACCTCGATAAAATTACCATGGAACCACACTTGGGATATCTCCTTTCGAACAAAAAAAGAATAATCAAAATCGGTGCATAAATGATGAAGTTATCCCCGAACAAACAAAAAAATATATATATATATACGGTCGAATTGAGAAACCTCCTCCTTTTTTGAAGTCAGTTAAAAACTGACGCCAAATGCAGTGCTAGTCATTTCCAACCGAGTTCCAAAAAGAAGGAGGTTCTCAATCTCAATTCGTCTGTATGTTTTTTTTGTATGTATGTTACGCGATTACTCCGTCAGTTGTAAACCGATTTGAATGATTATTTTTTTAATCGGTAGGGTACGTTTCCGAGGTGGTCCCATTGTAATTCCATTGAGATCTGATAAGTATCTGCAGAGATATGACAATAAACGTCTCAAACTTGCCACTGAAATTGACTCGAGGGGCATTAAAGTCGGTTGTTTTAGTTTTTAAACTATGTATCTTAATTATTAGTACCAAGTTCAAGGTGTTTATATCTATATCTCTGGAGATACTTATCAGATCTAGATAAAATTACAATGTGACAAAGCGAGAAGTATACTCTCTCAACGAATGCACCCTTACATCTTATCTCTTATATCTCTATTCAGATTTGTGACTGACGGACGGAAGGATAGTAATCTTAGTAATATGGTCAGTAATCGGGCCAACACCACGTCACGTCGCCAAGTGCTTGTGAGTCTTTAATAAATAACACAATCATATTTTGCTGTCTCATAATTATACCTACCTAAAGTGATTATCTTCGTTTAAGATTAGCTTTTAATTGGTTTAGTAATTTATAACGCGGAACTGTGATATCTCTCTTATCGCTAAGCGTGTTTATTCCTATCTAGCTTTCTTGGAAAATTATTAATTACTATCGACCCGCCCCGGCTTCGCACGGGTAGAGCGTTTATATGCCTACAATTTTTGCATCAGCTTGTTGCGTCGAGAATGAATTGACTTCTTCAACACTTATCGTCATATTTCAACCAATTCACACAAAACCTTAACGAATCATACATCAAAAGCTTCCCCATGAATTACTCTGTCCTTGTACTACTATTTATTCTGTGTTATTGGTGAAAACAGCATAAAAATCCATTGAGTAGTTTTCGAGTTTATTACGAACAGACAGAAAGACGGACGCGGCGGGGGACTTTGTTTTATAATATGTAGTGATTTCTATCGTACAAATTAAGGATGTTCCTTTGAATATACTCATACTTAAAATCAATAAATAACATTCGTCCTTTGATTTATATACTTGTCATAATTAGTCATAGTGAAGTCGATGGTATATATGATGTACCTATATCAGAAATTTTAGAATTCCTTTCTTTTCATTGCAGACAACGAAATGCCTGTGCGGGAGGGTGCCAAAAAACCCCTCATTGGCTCCATAGACGATGGCACCAAAACTGTTAGATTTGTTGTAAGTATATTTTTTTTATGTAATCGTTGGCAAACAAGCTAAAGGTCCGCTTGATCTTAAGCGGTCACAGTCGCCTATGAACATTTGCAACACTGTGGGCTGACGATGCGTAGCCGACTTTTAAGGAATTTATAGATACTACTTTTAAAAGCGTCCGTTCCATAGCTCACGGGGAAGGTCATGCGGGAAAATCTTTATTTGTTTTTTTTTTTTTTCAAATACTTTAAGATTACTAGCAATATGGGTTGCACATTACTGGTAGTCTTGTTAACCCCCTCCAACTAATCTAAATATGCTTGTATCTGGAGTGGGTTCACGTTAATAGTGCAGTGTAGTGGATCGAGCTCATGACCTCTAGATCGCCAGGCCGATGCCTTAGCCATTCGGCTATTGCCGCATTATAAGTAATGGTCAAACGCTAAATAACTGAAAACATGTGTTGACGTATTGATTGAGCCAACCCTTCATACATTTAAGTATACAGTAGATAAAGCTACTTTCGTCGTCGTGCTTAGGGTGAAGTGTCCATAAATCTACACTGTATGGGGGTTTTCCATCGGTTTAGGCTTGTACTGAAGACTATACCTACCGAACTTACTGTATTTGTAGAGGCATGAATTATTGAGTGTATTGGTGTTGAATAGAATCCCCGCCAATATTACTAATGGCTCTGTTAGCTGTAGACCTCGAGTCTATCTTTGCATAGCTTAAAACTAAATAACACACTCCTACCCTTTGACATTTATCGGACGAAAAAGTTGCGTCTTAGGCGACAATAGCCTCATGGCTAAGGCGTCGGCCTCGCGGTCGAGAGGTCGTGAGTTCGATCCCCACCAAATTCACTATTGACGTAAACCCACTTAAGACATAAGCTTAGTTCAAGACTACTAGTAATGTGCAAGCCACATTGCTAGTAAGCTTTAAAAACAATATATAATACCCGACTACGGCGAAGCAAAAAGTTTGGTTATGGTTTAGACGGGTATGTATGAACGTAGGTATGATCATCTGTTCCCACATAACTTCTTAACTCCTCATCATATTTTGACAAATGAGGTATAGTTGGAAGCGTCTTGATTGTCCGCTGGTTATAGGCTATATGATGTCACATTACATTGAATATGGCAGTGTCTCCAGATTGTGCATATGGAATTTCCCCAGGTCGGGTTTTAATTTTCCCCAAAAAGATACCTTTTCCTACAATTTTCCCCAAATTAATTTTGTATCTATTTATAAAATAAATTTAGTGCAAAAATTAATTTATGATTGATTTTATTACTAATTTGACATCCACTAATAATAAAACACAGTTTTCACCTATTTACCTTATGCAAAAAAACACATTGTTCTTCATTCACACTCTTCGAGACATTTTTCAAGAGAACAAATCTTATATTATTGATATTTTTTTATCTGTTCGTTTACAGAATGAGAAATTGTTTCTCCCCAAACCTTCGGCAGAAAAAAATGTGTTCCCCAAAATTTTTCCAACAGTTTTAATTTCCCCAATAGTTACCCAAAAAAATATGTTTCCCCAATATGGGGAAAAAAACCCAATCTGGAGACACTGGAATATAGCGCCCATGGACATAAAGTAATAAACTGAAAAAAATGCCGTTTTTGGTATCAAATGTAAGGGCTTAATTAGCAAATTAAAAACTATATTGTTAGCTGTTGTTCGCGGCTTTGCTTGCATGTACCCGATAATTAGGAATACTTTCTAATAAACTGGCCAAGTGCAAGTCGGACTCGTACTCTTAGGGGTCCGTAACACAGTAAGGTATTTTATAACTATTATTTTTCGCATCCAAAAAAATTACTTTGTTTTTCATTGTGTTGGTATGAAAGTGTTTATTGAGATCTACAGCATGTATTTTTAACCGACTTCAAAAAAAGGAGGAGGTTTCTCAATTCGACCGTATATTTTTTTTTTTATTTTTTTTTTATGTTTGTTCGCGGATAACTTCGTCGTTTATGAACCGATTTCGATTATTCTTTTTTTGTTCGAAAGGAGATATCCCAAGTGTGGTCCCATGGTAATTTTATCGAGGTATGATAAGTATCTCCAGAGATATTGAGATAAACATCTCAAAATTGGTACTGAAAATGAATAGCGCGGCATTGAAGTCGGTTGTTTTTTAGTTTTTAAACGATATTATTTTAGTGGATTTTTCACTCCTTTACTTTAAAAGTTAGTTGGGGAAGGGGGACGGGGGCACACATTTTACCACTTTAAAATTTTTCAAATGATTGACTTTGAGAAAAAATGGAATGTAAACATTTTAGTTTCAGTTCCATGTATGGATTCCTAATATTTTATTTTTGTATAATAATCGTAAAGCGGTTGACAGAATACACCTACTTACCAAGTTTCAACAGTCTTAATAGTTTCGTAATAAAGTGGCTGTGACATACGGACGGACGGACAGTCAGACAGACAGACGTGACAAATTTATAAGGGTTCCGTTTTTTGCCATTTGGCTTCGGAACCCTAAAAATGGAACGTGACTTTACAGGAGTGGGGTTTTAGTTTTTGGACTTATTTTTTATACTTGTTTATAAATGCAAAATAAACTTGAGTAGTAAATTATGTTGTCTGCTAGGTACAAGTTGTTCACGTTTTCACATTATAATGATAATAAAACTGTTCCAAAGTCGTGACATTGCATAGGTCAAATACTCAATAAGAAATCTTAGTACCTACAATGTTATCAAAACGTTTTTGCTTTTTGACGGACCTCACAAGAAGAAGAGTACCTACTCACTTCTTCACAACTTTTTTTTACGCGAAAATGGGTTGCGTTTGTCCACTATCTCACATGATGTTAAGTGATGATGCGGTCGATGATGTAGCGCGCTTACCCAAAAGATACCTATTCACTCTCGACTTGTAGACCCCTAAGTTGTATCAATCACAGACTCAGGCAAGGAATTCCAGTCGAAGGAATTCAGAATTTACTTTTTATGAATTGTTTTTTCAGCGGACTTCCCAAAACGAAGGAGTTTCTCAATTCGTCTGTATGTTTTTTTAATTGTTTTTTTATTTTGTGCGTATGTTACGCGATTACTCCGTCAATTGTGAACCGATATGAAAGATTATTTTTTTAATCGGTAGGGTTCGTTTCCGAGGTGGTCCCATTTTAATTTCATCGAGATCTGATGAGTATCTCCAGAGATATGACGATAAACGTCTCAAACTTGCTACTGAAACTGACTCGCGCGACATGGAAGTCTGTTGTTTTAGTTTTTAAACTATCTTAATTATTTTGTATGAACACTAGATGTGCCCCGCGGCTTCGCCTGCGTAAAAAAATGCTTTCATTGTCGTATTTCGTATACTTCCAGATATACGAAGCGGAGCGTTCAGAAGAGTTAGCCTCGTATCAGATAGACAAGACAGAAGTCCAGCCTCAAGAAGGGTGGTATGAACAGGATCCTCTAGAGATCATACATCACATCAGACTGTGTGCGGAGACCGCCATCGATCAGCTTACTGAATTAGGTAAAGTACGCTGTATTCTTCCAGCTACCACCCTCTAGATAGAAAATGAGTCGCCAAACATACAATGTGTTCCGGCAGCTATCCTTGGGAGCCAGCTCCCATTCTAGGCCTAGCGTGCTTACCATCTTAGACCGCATCATCACTTACCAACAGGTGAGATAGTGGACAAACGCTAGCCTATAAGATATTTAGAAAAAAAATCTTTTCCATAAATTTAAGCGCATTTCAGACTGCTATTTTATAATAGCTTATAGCATATAGTCAGGCGTCAATCATTCGCTGTTTTTTTTCCTACTGCGTATCGTTCTCGATACAACGACGACAGTCGTATTTTGAACGTTATTGACGTTGTAACTAGGTTTAACGTAGGTTGACGTTGTTAATCTCGCATGTTTGCTGTCAGAGAGTGCATGTTCTGTCGTCGGACTATTATCTGTTCTGTGACATAGTTTACAGCACAACAGTATCGCTCACCATACATTTATTTAGAACATGTTCTCACTTAGGTATACCACAGTTTATATGATAGGTACTACGTAATTGCTATACTATATAATTATGAGCCGGTTTGCTAGTCATGCTATTTCTATAGCAGGACTAGCTAGTATAGCGGAATAGAATAGCGTAGTCTGAACTGCGCGTTATAGATTAATAAAAACTGGCCAAGTGCAAGTCGGACTCGCACTCGTAGGGTTCCGTAACACAGTTAAGTATTCCATAACTATGATTTTTCGCAACTACACAATTAACTTTGTTTTTCATAGTGTTTGTATGAAAAACAAAGTTATCTTTGCGGTCGCCATATCTCTAGAACTGCTGACTGTATCTCGTTCAAACCTATTTTCGTTGTTAGTTTTTATTGAGATCTACAGCATATATTTTTTTTAAAATTTTCACTCCCATACTTTAAAAGTTAGAGGGGGGGGACACACATTTTACCACTTTAGACGCGCCTATCTTTCAAATGATTGACTTTAAGAAAAAATGATTTTAGGAACCTCAATGTTATTTTTGAAGACCTATCCATAAACACACCCCACACGTATAGGTTTGAAGAAAAATTTTTTGTTGTTTAATATCCATGTATGGGATGCCCCCCTTAAACTTTTATTTTTTTTATTTTTGTATAAAAATCGGTAAGCGGTTCACAGAATACATCTACCTACCAAGTTTCAATTCTGTAGTCCTAACAGTTTCGGAATAAAATGGCTGTGACATACGGACGGACAGACAGACAGACAGACAGACATGACGAATTTATAAGGGTTCCGTATTTTGCCATTCGGCTACGGAACCCTAAAAAGCTAAAGTGCGCTGGTGATATTATAATGATGTATATATAGGTAGGCTGTGTTGTGCCTTCATGAGTGTTCGTTTACAGGTGGTAGGAATATTATATTGATGTTCCGCCTGACTTGCTACCAAAAAGTAGCTTACCATCATCCAGGAGAAAATCTGCCGCCGTAACCTTACGGTATTCCAGTAGCGCAGCTCTTGAGAGTCAGATCATATAGGCCTAGTGTTTCATTCTCGACCATATCATCGCTTACCACCAGGCGAGATAGTGGTTAAACGCTAGCCTCTTAGATATTCAAAAAGGCTAGTTCTGGAGATTTATTGATGAAATAGCGAGCGGTGTGTAAGCGGTTTGTGATGACAACTTCTGTATTTATTTAGACCTTCAAGTGAGTACAGTTTGTTGTTTGTACTCCAACTCTGTACCTATATTAGTAGTTATATTTGGTTATCTTTTATATCAGGTAATTTTTGACCATAATTTCACCTGATGGAAAATTAGTGCTATGTTAGTGTTGTGTGCTTAGTAGTTCTAAAGCAAGATGGAACAGAATTCTCTAGTAGAGAAGATAGTAAATTAGAAGCTGTAGTCAATATACTACAGCTTCCCATTTACTTCGGACCAGTTTGGGATTCGAGTTTGGCAATAGCCATATTCTTAATAATGAAGATAGTTTAAAAACTAAAACAACAGACTTCCATGCCGCGCGAGTCAATTTCAGTAGCAAGTTTGAGACGTTTATCGTCATATTTCTGGAGATACTTATCAGATCTCGATGAAATTACAATGGGACCACCTCGAAAACGAACCCTACGGATTAAAAAAGGAATCATTAAAATCGGTTTACAATTGACGGAGTAATCGCGTAACATACATACAAAAAAAACATGCATATAAAAAATTGATTAGCTCCTTCTTTTTGGGAAGTCGGTTGAGAAATATAATTGAATGAACAAAATAAATGAAATGAAGATACACAGCTACGAAGACAATGACATAATGCAGACGGCATTATGTCATTTCGATCACGATCAGCCCGCATGTCATGAACTTCGATCATTAAATTGGTTTCATCACCAAGAAAGTTGATCATTGAATGAACTAAATGACGGGGACACATATATACAAGCTGTATAGCTCCATCTCCGTCATTTCTTTCATTGCAATCACTTTAAACTTCGAGATACCGCCCAGTTTTCAACAAAAAGGCTAAATTTCCTCATCCACAGAGTTCAACTTACCCTTCTGCCCAGCTGGTTATTGAATACTTTATCTTCTGTATTTGTTTCAGGATATTCCAAAGAAGACATAGTGACGTTAGGCATCACGAATCAGAGGGAGACAACGATAGCATGGGATAAATACACCGGACAACCTCTGCATCCTGCTATAGGTAATTCTTATTTTAAGCTATTTTCTTTCACTTCTAAAACCTTTTTAGCAATCTGGGTTGCACATTAAGCTAAATATGCTTATGTCTGGAGTGGGTTCACGTCAATATTGCAATGGGTGGGAATCGAACTCACGACCTCTCGGTCACGAGGCTGACGAGCTAGCCATTGGGCTTTTGCCGCTTATTATGCTTCACTGTATTATAAAATACTAGAAGGCACTTCTAGTATTTTAGCGGCTTCGCCCGCGTTAAAAACTTCTTTTGTTTACTTAAAACTTTTCTTTTGTAAAAACGATTCTATCATTAAATACATCACATAAGAATTAGCCAAATCGGTTCACCCGTTTTCATGTTATCGCTTGACTAAGGCAATTCGGGATTCATATTTATAAAAACCGAAAACCCAAATTTTCAGACTTTGTTACCTACTCTATTTCGAAAAATCCTACAACACGTACTTTATCCCATAAAACCGAAAACCCAAATTTTCAGACTTTGTTACCTACCCCATTTCGAAAAATCCTACAACACGTACTTTATCCCATCTTGTTTCGCCATACGAACTTTGAATCACCGTTCCGTATCCGGGAAGAATTTTTAGGAAATCCTTTCTGAGCGGATACCTACGTTATACGTATATTCTGAATTTCAGCGCAATCCGAAACAATATTGATTTTTAGACTTTGTTACCCCAGTTTATCCTCTTAGGGTGGCATTTTGAAAAAGTCTGAAACTCGTATTTACTTATTTATTTACAGAAGTACTTGTGTGAAATGTCGAATAAAACGACTATCCATACATAGAACCCCCGCTTCATCCCCTTAAAGAGTGTATTTTGAAAAATTCTTTCTTAGCGGATACCTAAGTCAAAATAACTATCTGCATGCCAATTTTTAGCGCAATCCGAAACAATATTGATTTTAGACATTGTTACCCCACTTCACCCTTTTAGGGGTGGAATTTCGAAAGAGCCTGAAACACGTATTTACTTACTTAAGTACTTGTGTTAAATTTCGAATATAAAAGACTATCTAATCTTGTTTTTCCATACAAACTTTAAACCCCCGTTTTATCCCCTTCAGGGGTTAATTATGGAAAATCCTTTCTCAGAGGTAACTAACGTCGTAGGTAATAACTATCTGCTTGCCAAATTTCAGCGCAATCCGAAACAATATTGATTTTCACACTTTGTTACCCTATTGCACCCTCTTAGGGGTGGAATTTAAAAAAAACCTGAAAAACGTATTTACTTATTTTTTTACTGAAGCATTTATGTGAAGTTTCGGATAGAAAAGAATATCTAATCTTGTTTCGCCATACAAACTTTGAACCCCCATTTTCATCCTTTCTTAGTACACCCTTACGTACTAAGACAAATATACCCTCCAAATTTCAAGTCTCTACGACCAGCGGTTTAGGCTGTGCGTTGTCTGTCAGTCAGTCAGTCAGTCAGTCCCGTCAGTCAGTACGTCAGGACAAACATTCTTATAGTATTAGATTGACTTGTTTGGCGCAACGTGCAAACTCGATCATCCAATTTTTTTTTGCCCAACTCTAAATTTTTCAGGTAAAGTCTAAAGTTAAAGTATTTTCAACCGACTTCACAAAAAAGGAGGACGCGGCTCTTGATTCGACAGTATTTAATTTTTTGTTTGTTTCCTCAGAACTCCGTCAAATCTTAACCGATTTGAAAAACTTTATTTTTGTTTGAGCGATTATGCCTCCCGTTTGGTCCCAATCAAATTTGATCGAAATATGATAAATATCTCCGGAGATATGGAGATAAACAATATAAGCAAACTTGTACACTTATATGACAAGATTATAACTAGTACTTTGACTATCGCGTCATGTGAAGTTGGTTTTTCGTTTTGTACGATCATAAATTATCTTATATTTTATTTAATTATTCTTACTCATAGTTATTAGCTCATAGTTATAACATAACTCTTCAAGCTTTTGACATGTGTATATCAATCCAGGTTCAGCCAACTTCTTCAGCCAATTTTGAAGTTTTTCAAAAATGTTTGTAAAAATTGATATTTTTTTGTTGGAGTGAATATAAATATAGGTCCTTCCCGTTTCGTCCTATTTTAATTCCATCGATATCTGATAAGTATCTCCAGAGATATGGAGATAAACACCTCAAAGTTGGTACTGAAAATTACCAGCGGCATTTAAAGGCAGTCGGTTATTTTTCGATCTTAAATATAATATTGTGTTAATTCCAGCATGGAACGACATCCGTACAGACTGCACGGTCGATGCCATTCTAGCCAAAGTGCCAGACCGGAACAAGAACTATCTGAAGCATATCTGTGGTCTTCCTATCTCACCTTACTTCAGTGCTTTGAAGGTAACCTAGTCTGTTTTATCTAAACTCAAAAAATTCAAATTTCGAAGAATTTATTCAGCATTTCGGAAAATTAAAAATCTGCACTTACACACGTCAAATAACATTAAATAGATCATATCAATAATAATTATTCTAAACATAAAAAAAGGCATAACTTATTTCTTTGAATTAAAAAAAAAACACAAGTAATGAGCCAAACAAAGTGATCCTATATTTGAAACACGTATTTTAAGTTCCTGATATTACGTATAGGTATTCTGTGGGCCTGGGATAATCTGGAATCCGTGGAACGATAATCTGATATTTTTGGATAAGGTGCGGCCTTATCTTATTAAATACCTAATCCCTGTACTAGACCTGTGTCGATCGTGATTGATCGAATCTTTTTGATTCGATCGCGACCTGTACATGAGTGATCTAAAAGATTCGATCTTATTGGACTCGGTCTCGTATATCAGTCTCGTGTCTCTTGATCGAATGTTTAGTCTGAATGTTGTAACAAGGTTGAATGTCTAAGTAATTATTAATTAAGATACTTTACAAACAGGCGTCATGTTCATGAGATCAAAAATAGGTACTTATGTGTTTTCATCGTGACAAACAACATTAATATCATGATTCTAACCATCATCCGTACAGTTCAGCATTCGTCATTCTGTCATAATACTCATACAATACAACAAAGTACAATTTCGATCATTTGGGTCGCAGTTCGTTTGTACTTTGTAGCACAAACATACGAACTGCGACACTCGACCGAAATGATCGAATCTTTTGGACCCGATCACTATATAAGTCTGTCACGAACGACCCCGGTCACGACAAATGAACGATCGACACAGGTCTACCCTGTACACCTAATCTGTACCCCTAGTATGAGTTTTTATCGTTAACGCGTTTGACAGATCTAACATAGTTTTCGACTTATTCTGGCTCCCTGATTGGTCTAAATTTAGTTAAGTGTAGTAACTACTAGAGGCGCTGTACTGTTTTTCATACAAAATTTTCTCGATATACGATATCGAATTTGGTATGAAATCTCGTACTAAGGGTACCGATATATATATGTCTCATATCTAATATATAGTATAGAAATATAGATAAACTAGAAGTGTCCCGCAGCTTCGCCCGCGTTAAAAACTTCTTTTATTTACTTAAAACCTTTCTTTTGTAAAAACGATTCTATCATTAAACACATCAAATAAGAATTAGCTAAATCGGTTCACCCGTTTTCATGTTATCGCGTGACTAAGGCAATTCGGGATTCATATTTATAAAACCCGAAAACCCAAAGGTTCAGACTTTGTTGCCTACCCCATTTCGAAAAATCCTACAACACGTACCTTATCTCATCTTGTTTTGCCATACAAACTATGATTCCCCGTTCCGTATCCGGGAGGAATTTTTAGAAAATCTTTTCTGAGCGGATACCTACGTCTTAATAACTATCTGCATTCTAAATTTCAGCGCAATCCGAAACAATATTGATTTTCACACTTTGTTACCCCATTTCACCCTCTTAGGGGTGTAATAAAAAAAAAACCTGAAACACGTATTTACTTTTTTTTTTACTGGAGCACTTGTATGAAGTTTTGAATAGAAAATACTATCTAATCTTGTTTCTCCATACAAACTTTGAACCCTCGTTTCATCCCCTTCAGGGATGAATTTTGGAAAATACTTTCTCGGAGGGAACTAACTTCGTAATAACTATCTGCATGCCAAATTTCAGCGCAATCCAAAACAATATTGATTTTCACACTTTGTTACCCCCATTTCACCCTCTTAGGGGTGGAATTAAAAAAAAACCTGAAACACGTGTTTACTTATTTTTGTACTGAAGCACTTGTGTGAAGTTTCGGATAGAAGACTATCTAATGTTGCTTCTCCATACAAACTTTGAACCCCAATTTCATCCCCTTAAGGGGTGAATTTTGAAAAATCCTTTCTTAGTACCCCCCTACGTACTAAGACAAATATACCCTCCAAATTTCAAGTTTCTACGACCAGCGGTTTAGGCTGTGCGTTGTCTGTCAGTGAGTCAGTATGTCAGGACAAAGATTCTTATAGTATTAGATGTTGTTGCTATTTACTCGTAGGCTTTAAGCTTTTCCTGTATTTCCAGATGCGATGGCTAAAAGACAACGTAAAGGCGGTACGTCGTGCGAGCAGAGATAAACGGTTACTTTTTGGGACCGTCGACTCCTGGATAGTTTGGGTATGATAACTAACTATTATATCATGAGTACCCCGTTGGCGTAAAGGAAAGATGACTTGACTTCTAAGCTAGATGTCGCTGGTTCAAATCCTGGCACGGGTGATCGTTCACAGGTAGCAGGAGACAGTTTTTTCCTTGTTAGTAAAGCTTACTAGCAATTTCGTTTGCATATTACTAGTAGTACATTATATCGATGTTACGCCTGACTGACTACCAAAAAGTAGCTTACCACCATCAAGAGGAAATCTGCCGCCATAATCTTACGGTGTTCCGGCAGCACAGCCCTTCAGAGTCAAACCATTCTAACCTAGCGTGTTCACCATCTTCGGCCACATCATCGCTTACCACCAGGAGAGATAGTGGTCAAACGCTAGTCTATCAGATATATGTCATAAAGACTACGTTCAGAAATAGATAAAAATAATTTAATTTGTATCTTTTGCGTATTTCAGAATTTGACAGGCGGCCCATTCGGAGGTCTGCACATAACTGACGTCACTAACGCATCTAGGACTTTACTCATGAATCTAGAGACTTTAAATTGGGACCCTATGCTATGCAGGTAATGTTCAAAATATTTTAAATTACATATTTTACTAGCTGACCCGGCAAACGTTGTTTTGCCACATAAATAAATGGCTATTAAAAAATAAGGGTTGATCGTAGAAGGGTGAAAAATGAGGATTGTATGTATTTTTGTATGTTGTATCATAAAAAAATAGAAATTAAAAATTTTGTAAAAAAAATAAATAAAAAAATTTAGGGGTGGACTACCCCTAACATTTAGGGGGATGAAAAATAGATGTTGGCCGATTCTCATAGATACCGGATAAGCACAAAACATTTCATCAAAATCGGTCAAGCCGTTTCGGAGGAGTATGGCAACGAAAACTGTGACACGAGAATTTTATATATTAGATTAGGCCAGTATTAAACGACGATACTTACCGATCCTTTCTTAGCACAGAATAGAGCGGTTTTAGCTGGTATCTTTTTAGGGTTCCGTACCCAAAGGGTCAACTAGACCCTGTTACTGAGAATCCGTTGTCCGTCCGTCCATCCGTTCAACCATCAATCATCAATCTGCCGCCAACACCTAACGTTGTTTCGACAGCACACGACCCTTGAGTGTCCGACCATTCTAGGCCTTGCGTGTTCACCATCTTCGAGCACATCTTTGCTTACCACCAGGCGGGATACTAGTGAAATGGCAAGCCTATCAAATACATATCTGATTAAAATATGCTACTGAAAATTACTAGCGCGGCATATGAAGTGAGCTTTTTAGATTTTTAAAACGATCCTAATTATTTTTTTAACTAACTTCAAAAAAAGGAGGAGGTTTCTCAATTCGACCGTATATATATATATATATATATTTTTTTTTTTTTATGTTTGTTCGCGGATAACTTCGTCGTTTATGAACCGATTTCGATTATTCTTTTTTTGTTCGAAAGGAGGTATCCCAAGTGTGGTACCATGGTAATTTTATCGAGGTATGATAAGTATCTCCAGAGATATTGAGATAAACATCTCAAAATTGGTACTGAAAATGAATAGCGCGGCATTGAAGTCGGTTGTTTTTTTAGTTTTTAAACGATATTATTCACATAATAATTGTTTGTATAATACAGGTTATTCGGCATCCATCGAGATTGTCTGCCTCAAATCAGGAGTAGTTCAGAAGTATACGGCGAAGTTAAAGACAAGTCCATTTTAGATGGAATCAGAATATCTGGAGTAAGATTATTTTTTTATTGCTACCTAATCAATTTCTTTAATTTTTAGGGTTCCGTACCCACAGGATAAAACGGGACCCTATTACTAAGACTCCGCTATCCGTCTGTCTGTCCGTCCGCCCGTCTGTCACCAGGCTGTATCTCATGAACCGTGATGGTTAGACAGTTGAAATTTTAACAGATGATGTATTTCTGTTGCCGCTATAACAACAAATACTAAAGACAGAATAAAGTTAAAAATAATAGGGGGTCCCCATACAAGAAACGTGTTTTTTTCGGCATTTCAATATAACGCCATCTTTGAACGCTTAGCTAAACGTCCATAGATGGCATTATATTGAAATACCGATCCCTAACACCTTTGTTAGACGTTAGATGGCGTTATAAGAAATAAAATGTTTATTAATTATTATTTTTTGCTGGCGAAAAATGACAGTGGTATTTTTTGCTCGATCTTATAAAATACTATAGTGTGGTACGAAACCCTACGAGTGCGAGTCCGACTTGCACTTGGCCAGTTTATTTTGTAGGTAATGTCTTTTTTATGTATTTTTGTTCACTATATTTTAGTTTTTGGTTGAATTAATAAGTTGTAATAATATTATGTGCAGTTTCATACACTTCTTTATCGTAGTTGCCTATTTAAATAAAAAAAACCATTCGGCTCTTTGTTTCCAGTCCCTGCCCACCGCTTTGCGCATATTGTCACTCCACCTGGTCACTAGGGCGTCCTACGTTTGGCGATTTACCAAAACACTTTCTCATCTATATTATCTTTCTTACAGATTCTAGGCAACCAACAATCAGCCTTAGTTGGGCAGGGTTGCCTACAAGCCGGTCAAGGCAAGAACACTTACCGCAGTGGTTGTTTTTTGCTATACAATACCGGTGAACGTCGCGTTCATTCCACGCATGGTCTTATTACTACAGTGGCTTACAAAATGGGGCCAGATGCGCCGCCGGTCTATGCGCTTGAAGGTATGAATTTTCATTTTATTTTTAGGGTTCCGTAGCCGAATGGCAAAAAACGGAACCCTTATAGATTCGTCATGTCTGTCTGTCTGTCTGTCCGTCCGTATGTCACAGCCATTTTATTCCGAAACTGTTAGGACTACAGAATTGAAACTTAATTGATAGATGTATTCTGTGAACCGCTTTCCGATTTTTATACAAAAATAAAAAATATAAAAGTTTAAGGGGGGGCATCCCATACATGGAACTGAAACAATTATTTTTTCTTCTTCAAACCTATACGTGTAGGGTGTCTATGGATAGGTCTTTAAAAATGACATTGAGGTTCCTAAAATCATTTTTTCTCAATGTCAATCATTTGAAAGATAAGCGCGTCTAAAGTGGTAAAATGTGTGTTGTGTCCCATCTAACTTTTAAAGTATGGGAGTGAAAAATCTAAAAAAAATGTATGCTGTAGATCTCAATAAAAACTAACAACGAAAATTGGTTTTAACGAGATACAGTCAGCAGTTTTTGAGATATAGCGACCGCAAAGGTAACTTTGTTTTTCATACAAACACTATGAAAAACAAAGTTAATTTTTTTGTTGCGAAAAGTCATAGTTGTAGAATACTTTACTGTGTGGAACCCTACGAGTGCGAGTCCGACTTGCATATGGCCAGTTTTTATTATTTGAGAGCCCAGTGGTGTAGCGGGAGAGTGGTCGGCTTTGGTGCCAGAGGTATAGAGTTCAATCCCCGTCGTGAACCAATGGTTTTTTCTATCGAAAATGTGCGCTTTTCACAGTGGCTTTTAGGTGACCGAAATACACTGTTTAGAAACCCACAACCCCCGCATGGTGGTAGGGCACTATCTAGTGTCCGCCTGGCCAGCTACTACCTTCAAGTTAGAAAATCTGTCTCCAAATATCTAATGTGTTCCGGCAGCTGTACTAGAGAGCCAGTTCCCATTCTAGGCCTAACGTGTTACCATCCTCGACCGCATCATGACTTACCAACAGGTGAGATAGTGGTCAAACGCTAGCCTATAAGATATTTAAAAAATAACTTTATGCCCTGTTGGCGTAGAGAATAGCTGATGGAATGACTTCTAAGCCAGAACTCGAATTTTAATTATTCTTAAGTAGGTATCTTAAGTTAAGTATATTTTTATTTATTTAGAAAGGACCACATCCTTTCTAAATAAATAAAAAAATAAATTATATAAAAATTAAATTATTCAATAAATTCCATCAAGATGTGAAGAGTATCTCCAGAGATATGACAATTAACATCTCAAACTGAAATGTGTGAGATGTTAATTACTATGACTTTACATGCCACAACTGAAACTAACTCGCGGGGAGGTGAAGTCGGTTGTCTTAGTTTTTAAATTATCTTGATTAATAAAGTTAGAGCGTTTTTTTATTACGTTTTTTAATAATTCTACCGACTTCCAAAAAGAAGTAGGTTCTCAATTCGTCTGTATGTTTTTTTTGTATGTATGTTACGCGATTACTCCGTCAATTGTGAACCGATTTGGATGATTATTTTTTTAATCGGTAGAGGACGTTTCCGAGATGGTTCCATTGTAATTTCATCGAGATCTGATAAGTATCTCCAGAGATATGACGATAAACGTCTCAAACTTGCTACTGAAATTGACTTGCGGGGCATGGAAGTCGGTTTTTTTAGTTTTTAAACTATCTTAATTATTTTTTCTAGGTTCAATAGCCGTAGCGGGTGGTGCAATAAAGTTCCTGCGGGACAATTTGAAGCTTATAAAAGACGTTAAAAAAGACACAGAGCATATAGCGGGACAGGTGTTTTCTACGGGTGATGTTTACTTTGTGCCCGCTTTTAGTGGATTGTACGCGCCTTACTGGCGGAAGGACGCTAGGGGGTAAGTGAATTGACTGATTACGTAAAAGGAAGGATCTTAGGTTGCGTTTTGTACTAGAAATGTGTGAGGTAGTTAAAGGGCCTCTTATTTAGGCTGGCCACAAACGCACGTTTCCTTATTAGGTTTCCTGATCAGGAATTCAGATTCGGAATTCCGCGAGACTAGCGCAAACGCCCGGTTTTTTTATATGAGGAATTTTTTACGACACATTAATTATATTTGTCCGTTCTTGCGATCAGCACCATAAAAATTTCGAAACGAACGTTAGGTTTTTTCTGTTCGGTAAAAATAAGAACGTGTGCGCCATGTTAAACATTTTGTATGTTAACAGAAGGTTTCCGAATTTGAATTCCAGGAAACCTAATCAGGAAACCGAACGTTTGCGACCAGCCTTTATACATACATAAAATTGCGCCTTTTTCTCGGTGAGGCTCTTTCCACATGCTACGATCCTGACATACCTCCTACGCTTCTTCCACTTTCATGAGTGCCTTCATATTCTAATTTGATTCCATTTCTTTGGTCACTTTATTTTCTCCGATTTAAATTCTAAAATATTATCATCGGTCGAGCTATTTTCGAGTTTTTGCAAAAAAAAGTTAAGGAGAAATATATTTACGGTCTTCGAATCCCGAGTGAGAGGTATCTTCTAGATAAATGTGCATTGTCGATCGCATCGTCACTTAACATCAGGTGAGACGGTCGTCAAACGCTCGCCTTTTCTGGTTTGAATAAAAACGGTATTACAACTAAATATTATGTTTCTTGAAGTGTTACACACTTTATATTTTTGTACATTGTTACACACAATCCAAAACTTCATCGTACCGAATGATTAACTTCGAAAAATGTTATCATAGATGGCGCCGCCATTGCATAATTGGTTAAAAATGCAATCCATTAATTTCGACCTATCGATAGTATCGCACCGTGGCTTAATTGATCAGAGCACTTGGGCATGTTTCCCAAGGAGGTGCGGGTTCGAATCCCATCTTGTTACACATAATGAAATCTTGTTACACACAATGAAATGTTGCATTGAGTGTAACAAGGTATTACAATAGTCACGAGAAATAACTAGAACAATAAACATTTTTTAATTTATGTAACGGGTAATTTGAACTTGAACTAATTATATCGGGTATTTTCAACTGACTTCCAAAAAGAAGGAGGTTATCAATTCGTCTGTATGTTTTTTTAAATAATTTTCTTTTGTATGTATGTTACGCGATTACTCCGTCAATTGTGAACCGACTTGAATGATTCTTTTTTTCATCGGTAGGGTATATTTTCGAGGTAGCCCCATTGTAATTTCATCGAGATCTGAAAAGTATCTCCAGAGATATGACGATAAACGTCTCAAACTTTCTACTGAAACTGACTCGCGGGGCATGGAAGTCGGTTGTTTTAGTTTTTAAACTATCTTAATTATAACATATAGCCTTGTTTCTTTTTAGTATAATCTGCGGACTGACTGCTTTTACGACGAAGAATCATATCATTAGAGCAGCTCTTGAGGCCGTTTGTTTTCAAACTAGGTAAGTACCATATTATCTTACTATCCTACTAATATTATAAAGGCAAAAAAGGTGTTAGTGTATTTGTTACTTCTTCACGCTAAAACTACTCAATCGATTGAGCTGAAAGTTGGTATGTAGATAGCCTAAAACCCTGAAATAACACAGGGTACTTTTTATCCCGATAAACCCACGGGAACGATGTCTACGCGGGTAAAACCGCGGGGCACAGCTAGGAATTACATATACTGAAGTAGCGGATCCGGAAGACGTTGTCCTGCACTATTGCAGCGCCACCTACTAGTTCCTATTATATACACTAATATTTATCGAAATCGATCTAGTCGTTTAGGAATGAAGTGATATATGTAGAATACTACAGATTTATTTTTTATAATTTATAGGCTAGCGTTTGACCACTATCTCGCCTGGAGGTAAGAGATGATGCGGTTGAGGATGGTAGCACGCTAGGCCTAGAATAAGAACTGGCTCTCAAGGATAGCTTCCATAACACATTAGATGTTTGGCGACAGATTTTCTAACTTAGGGTGGTAGCTGGCCAGGTGGACACTAGATAGTGTCCTACCACCATGCGGGGGTTGTTGGTTTCTTAACGATGTTTTCCTTCACCGGAGGGCGACTGTGAAAAGTGCACATACATTTTTTGATAGAAAAATTCATTGGTTCATGGCGGGGAATGAACCTCTGGTGTCAAAGCCACTACACCACAGATATTAGACTAGAATACTCTAACACACAGACACACACTAACGCAAAGTGCGCACTTGACCGCTATCTCACTACTACACGTAAAGGCTCACGCGTTAATTGCAACGACTATTCCTCATATCGTAAAAAACCCTTTTAATGCGTGTAATATTACGGTTGGCAACCCTGCATTCATCAGAGGGAACACATTTATCAGAAGTTTGACGTCTAACAATTAATCTCAAATTAATTGGTCCATTTTATTTTTCTAGGGCTAGCGTGTTCACTATCTTCGACCACATCATCGCATACCACCAGGCGATATAGTAGTCAAACGCTAGCCTATTCAATTAAAAAAAAAATGTATTGTACTAGCTGCACACCGCGGCTTCGCCCGCTTTATAAAGTATCCTATATGCCTATATCCTTATTCACTGTACTGGCTATCTCTGTGCCAAATTTTAGCCAATTCGGTCGAGCCGTTTGACCGTGACGAAGTCCCAAACAAACAAACAAATAAACAGACTGACTTTCGCATTTATAAAATTGGTAATGTTGATTATAATTTTATTTTTAGGGATATTCTGGAAGCAATGAACAAGGACTGTGGCATTCCGTTGTCTAAGCTCAACGTGGATGGAACGATGTCTTCCAACGATCTGCTGATGCAGCTTCAGGCAGACTTGATTGGGATACCTGTTTGTAAGTTGTTGTAAATCATTGTTATAATCCTTAACAGGTCTATGAGACGAGTTTGAATGGAGGCCGACCTAGGCGAACGTATCACGAGTTCACGACCAGATCGGAGACGGTTTAAAGAAAGGTCAAGTCAAAAGTACTTATAACCGGCGAGCATGTATGAAGGCGCTCATGAAAGTGGAAGAATTGAAAGGGGTATGTCAGGATCGAAGACAGAGTATGCATAGACACAACATTAGCGTATGCGAATGAAATAGCTAAAGAAATATAATCCGACTAAAATGATGAACACGTGATACATATGCCAGCTGTAAGATAAAATTAACAACGTAATTTGGTCGGGTCATACATGACAGCGGGTGAAATCCAATGGGGGCACTAGAACTGGGTGCCAGAGCTGGCTCCAAAAAATAAAATCGCATATGCATATGCAGAGAAGGATAAAAAATTATTGACCATCTCGCTCTCTCATACTAGTGATTGTATAGTTTTATCCTTCTCATATTATTATTGTTATTTGAATGCCAGGTTTATTTTAATATACTCTGTCTACGGTCAGGATAGTAGCATGTGGAAAAAAGTAGTATCTGCCTATCCCAACGAAAAAAAGGCGTGATTTTATGTATGCATAAATTCTTTTATCATTTTGGGGGTCATTTGCACCCACATTGTTGCTTTCCTGCGTCCGTCGGCTTAGACCTTAATCTATTCTACACATTATCCCTGGATGGTAAATGCATAACCACTGGGGCTTTGAATGTGACTTAAAGCGCACGAAAGTGTCATCTCCCTAATAGTTTCGCTGAGTTTTGGGAATGTATTCGATGTCATACATTCCATTCGACAGACGGGTTGGAATTGGAAAATGGAAGTGGTATAGGACAAAGAGGATTCTTTAAACACAGACAAAGGCAAATGGTGTAACTGGTGTTGAAATAACTGCTTTAATTTCGCCCCCTACGCTGGTCTCCTATGTATTAGAGTATTTTAATGGCTTTTTTTCAATCGAATTTCAAAAAGGAGTTTAAGAACCTCTTTTAGTCTGTATGTTGTTTTTTTTGTTTGTATATTACGTGATTACTCCGTCAATTGTTAACCGATTTAAATTTTTTTTTTTTAATTGGTAAGGTTCATTTCCACGGTAGTCCCTATGTAATTTTATCAAGATCTGATAAGAATCTACAGTGATATGATGATAAGCATCTCAAACTTGCTACTGAAACTGTCTCGCGGGGCATGGAAGTCTATGGTTTTAGTTTTTAAACTATCTTAATTAATATTATTAAAGTACGAGCTCAATCCTGGGACATGAGTGCGCTGGGTGCGGCGGTGACGAGCGGTGCTGCGGTCGGCGTGTGGAGCTTGGAGTCGTGCCGCCGGCGGCCTACTGCCGTCGATACCTTCCTGCCGACCACAGCTCATGAAGGTTTCTATTTTTACTCTATTCATGTAACTCCTTTATGTAACTCCCGACACTGATATAAACGTCTCATCGATATTAATATATATTTTTTAATATCTTATAGGCTAGCGTTTGACCACTATCTCACCTGTTAGTAAGTGATGATGCGGTCGAAGATGGTAAGCACGCTAGGCCTAGAATGGGAACTTGCTCTCAAGGATAGCTGTCGGAACACATTAGATGTTTTAGCGACAGATGTTTCTAACTTAACGTAGCTTGAGGTAGCTGGCCAGGCGGACACTAGATAGAGGCCTACGTCCAGCAGTGGACTGACAGCTGATTAGGAGTTAAAGGGAATCCAAATAAAATATACCCTAGTATATTGCTCGATGTATATATTTTTTGTGTTATTTGGAAAATATTGTTTTGTAAGTTTGTTTTGTAATTTTTTATTCATGTGAAGTACATAACATAAACTTTAAATATTTCGCGTTTACACACAATTTTTTTATCTATCTATAATATCGTTTAAAAACTAAAAAACAACCGACTTCAATGCCGCGCTATTCATTTTCAGTAACAATTTTGAGATGTTTATCTCAATATCTCTGGAGATACTTATCATACCTCGATAAAATTACCATGGTACCACACTTGGGATATCTCCTTTCGAACAAAAAAAGAATAATCGAAATCGGTTCATAAACGACGAAGTTATCCGCGAACAAACATTAAAAAAAAAAAAAAACGGTCGAATTGAGAAACCTCCTCCTTTTTTTGAAGTCGGTTAAAAATTAATGCAAGTCCCAAAATGTTCGCGATAGAGAGTGAAAAATCCCTTGTTAAACGAAGATTTGTTTTATACAGGCATCATTGACATAATACATTTGCTATTTGTTTCAAGCTGTAAGGTCCTATTAGTTAAATATTCAAGGGCATAGTCAAGTTGAATAAATTATTCCTCTTTTGTTTCAGATCGGGACGCCCGTTACACCAAATGGAAAATGGCGGTCCAACGCTCGCTCGGCTGGGCCACTACTAAAAAATCAATCACAATGACAGGTCAGAGCAAACGAAAGAATAGCATGTATTTCTCACAAAGCTTCGATTCCACCTCCCCACCTGATAGCAGGAAGAATTCTTGCGAGTTAGACATAGTACCACCTTTAGAAATACCAGACGATAGCGTCAACCCGTACGTAGAAGAGTTACTAAAATATTCCGCTAGGAAATTCTCAATCTTCGTCCCAGTTAACAAAAACGAACGAACCATTCTCGACGACGCAGAATATTTCATGAACAAAAAAGAATGCGACTACGGCATGTGTAAATGCTGCCATGTTGAGAAAAAGATGCCTACTAACTGGGAATCGATTGAGGAGATAATCGAGAACGATCCGGAAATCATATTCGATTGTGATGATAATCCGATTATCGTCGAGCCGATTAAAGAATCGATTGTTTTAAACGCTGGGCCTATTGTCGGTGTTAATAAGAGGTTGAATTTGGATAAAATTCCCGAGTTATTTAAGAGTATATGCGATAAGATCGCCGAAACGTGAATCGGGGAGAATCGAATAATATGGTATTATTTCGAATATTTTGTTTTATTTATTTTATAATTCGAATGTGGATGTGAGGCTTTTTTATTAGTTATAAAGAGAACTTTAATCAAAATTGTTGATAATTTAGGCGTTTTTTATAAGTAAAATGTTCCGTGATAAATTAGTTGTTGACTCGTTGATAGATTTTTAGCTAAAATTCTTTCTAGTGATATTATTTTTAATCAAATATTCAAAAGCATTAAATTTAAAACAGTTTTAAATAATCTTATCCTCTTTATTGGTAGAAGCGACTTAAAAAAATGTAGAATAAAATGTCTTAAGAGTTCGTTAAACTGCTTTTTAGTGTGCTATTGAGAAGTTTGTTTAATTATTCTAAATTATTAGTACAATATAAGCGTATATTAAGGCTTTTCAATAACCCTCCTTTGGTTTGAATACGGTAGTCATAAATCTTAAAAACATTGTTTTTTTCAAGTTTGTTAGATGTGGGTAGTCCTAAAAATTAAAAGTACCCTCGAATTGTAAATTGAATATAGCTATTTTCAAGTAAGTATTTATTAACGGTACTTAAGCCAGGATTTCAGGGACAATGAAAATTCTATTGTGGCATGTGGATTTTGGCATCCAAAAGGAAAGGACATTTTTCAAATTCTCTAATAGTATTTCTTAGCTAATTATAAATAAGTGTTCCTAAGCTTCGGTTGCCTAGCAACGATTTAAAGAAGTATTAAAATTACCCTTCTCGTAATAATTCGTAATCTATCTAAACTATTTATTCTATATATTTTTTATTGAAATATCGTTGATTAGCGATGAGCCAAAATACGCCTAGTAGCGTAGACTTTAAGGCTTATAATTAAAAAGACAAAGTGTTTATACTTCGACTTCTTAATTTTAATAGTATTTATCTGTACCTCCCATTTAGGCTGCGTTTCCATTAGCAAAGTGCAAGATACATAGACGTAGGTAGGGCGAGGAATAATGCACGAAAAGTAGTTGCTTCATTTGAGTTAGGCTAGGAAAATTAAGCTATACTATATGTTATATTCCAGTCAGACAAGCGCTTAACCACTATCTCACCGGATATTAAAAGACGACGCGTCTAATGCCTGGTCCACATCAAGCGTACGAACGCTTAATGTGGTAGTTAGTACGACATTAGAGGCGAACGAATGGCGAATGGATACAGGACATATATCTATATATAGCTCCATCTCCCTCTATTCAGCGTTCGTTCGGTCCGGTGACCCCGCATTAGATGGAATCGTGCTTGCTTGTTTGGAAATGAAAAAAAACAGTGAGACGAGGCACTGCACAACTGACTCCAGTCCAATCCCCAGAACGCACAATCCTGACTTGCTACCAAAAAGTAGCTTACCACTATCATATAACTATAACTTTACGGTGTTCCGGCAGCACACAATCCTTTAGAGTCAAACCATTCTAGGCCTAGGCGAGCGTGTTCACCATCTACGACCACATCATCACCAGGCGAGATAGTTTTTTTTAAATGTGAATATGGGTATCGCTTGACCACTATCTCACCTGATGTTAAGTGACGATGCGGTCGATGATGTAGCGCGCTTACCCAAAAGATACCTATTCACTCGCGACTTGAAGACCCCTATTTTGTATGTGTGTGCTCAAACGCTAGCCTATAAGACATTTAAAAACAATCTGGTGGAAACGTAGCTTTAGAATTAATGAAAGAAAAATCTTAGCGATCTGCGTTTAAAGTATTATTTATAGTTATGAAGTTCTGTTCTAGTAGATTGTTTTTTTATTATACAAAATGTATTTATTGCTTTTCATAGAAACTTGTTAATACAATGTAAACCTTATAATACTAACAATTACAATAAGACTGGATTAACTTGAATTATTGAATAAAAGTATTATTTTCTTTTATTGGGACTTTGATTTTATTACACTCCTGCATGTGAGTTGGTTTCTTAGAAACTTGGTTGTTTTTGGTTGCATGAAGTACTTATTGACTCGAAATTAGGATGGTGTTATAGTTCTTTGTGTGTTATAATTAGTGGTTTTATAATGAATGTACTAAGACATAATTTCATATATTATGTTTCTTTAGTGTTACACACTTAATATTTTTTGTATATTGTTAAACACAATCCAAAATTTCATCGTACCAACGGGACTTGATTCGCACCATGGCTTAATTGGCAAAGCACCGGAACATGTTATTCCGGAGGTTGCGGGTTCAAGTCCCGTTGGTACGATGAAATTTGGGGCTGTGTTTAACAATTTACATAATTTCATGTTGTATTTTGGTCACGAAATGTCAATGTCCAGGCTATTTACCTGAGAATTTTGGTAAAGACAGCCTAGAATGGGAATTTGTCCGTTTGCATTAAACAAAATAAATACAAACTCAACCAGTTGCCCTTTCTGTTATGAGATTTCATTATTCCATGTAATTTCTTCGAATGATGCATATAATTTGGATGATGAAATTTATTATTGAAAAATAATAAATCATCCATCAATTCATTATTTAATATATATCTTAGGTAAATAGGCATTTCACAATCATATTTAACACGAACATAAATAATTTCAATTAAATATAGACATATAAAACATTTTTAGCCGTACATTGTACATTGTTATTAAGTACATCCTAAAAGTTCTTAAAATAATGTTCTCATGCTGTATTTGTTCTATAATTCCATTCATATACTTAGAATAGTCTTTGCAATCTCTTTCTTACTCTCTTTCTTTTTTAAAAAGGAGAAGGTATGTATAAAGTAAGAAAGAGACAGCAAAATGTGTTAGAACTGTCAAATTAGGTTTACGCTTTGTCTTACACATAGACGTAATATAAATTGACTGCGCAAAACGGCCCTGATGAGACCGACCTAGAACAGAGTTTGTCCCTTTCATTTGTATGGACGACTTATATATATATATATGTGTATATACATACAGTATAGAACATATATAGCACTAGCAGGTTTTTAGACAAGGGCACACTCCCACCCGCGTGCCTTTCGTTTGGGCCGTTTTGTTCTACAAAGCAATTACAACCTTATTGTTAAATCATACGAATTAAATTAAATTTGTCAAAAAATCTGCTGTACACCATCTTTTATATTACGCCTATTGTCCTACATGATCGACAGAAAGTGATACCGATGCGACGTTACGGATTTTGACTCATTTCTCTTCTACATTCTACTCTTACTCGTATTTGTTATACGATAGCTGTTCAGTTCTACAGTATACTTCATTGTTTTAGTAACTGAATTATACAACCTGCAGTCTTATCCCGAATGTTGATAGGGATTGAAATGAGCTTATACACTATGCAGCCTGTATAGCTGCGTCCCCGTCATTTACTTTATTTTGTTAATTCAATAATCAACTGTCAAAGTTCGTGATATAGGGCCGTGTATGTGCCCTTAGTACGAGTTTTCATACCAAACTCGATATCGTATATCGATCAAATTTTGTATGAAAAACAGTACAGCGCCTCTAGTGGTTACTACTTCACTAAATTTAGACCAATCAGGGAGCCAAAATAAATGGAAGACTATGTGAGATCTGTCAAAAGCGTTTACGATAATAACTCGTACTAAGGGTACTGTTTTGTTTTTTGTGCACAAAATATTATGGATGCAGTAGCGTCATGAATGCTATACTACGACGGTCGTGGTCATGAAATGTTCTAAGGCTAACAATACTTTTAATACCGAAGGCGGTCTACCTTTTATAACACTAATTTTGTTAGCAGAATTAGGTATTTGTTTCTATAAAGTTGGTCAATAAAGAGTTAATGTCCATATTCATATTTATAAAACACATGTTGCTCTCATGAAAAGTGTGTGAGAAAAATAAGTAGCATTGCATCTTCTTGCATAGCTTTATCGCATCTGTCGCTCACGTAGGACAAAATACTACATCAGAATATACAATACATATAAATAATTGATTCAAAAAGTATCATAGCTAAAATCACTTGGGAATTAACTAATAGGTATGTATAGCGACAATGTAATTTATTTAGAATTTTAACGTAATTTTATTCAAAATAATGTTTTTTTTCTTACAGAGGAAAGATATAAGCTGCTATCTTCGATTCCAGCAACCTTATATCTGATGGGCAGCTTTACAATGATTGTAGTTGCGAATCTACTCAAAGATAGTTGATAAGTTAAATTAAGCCTTATTTTAAAGGATAATAAATGTTGTTTGAAATTTCAATGTAAAATTTACTGGCCCAGTCTTTGGAAATTGATATTAATGACATTTTATTAAAGCTCGTATCATACAAGGATGCTCGGGCATCAATCCGATGGATACACGGAACGTAGACGGAATATTAAATAGACAAGACATTAGCGTATGCGAATGAAATAGCTATAGAGATATAACCCGACTAAAATGATGAACACGTGATACATATGCCAGCTGTAAGATAAAATAAACAACGTAATTTCGTCGGGTCATACATGACAGCGGGTGAAAGCTAATGGACGCCACTAGAACTGGAGCCGAGAGCTGGCTCCAAACAATAAAATAGCATATGCAGAGAAGGATAAAAAAATTGTCCGGCTCGCTCTCTCATACTAGTGATTGTATAGTTTTATCCTACTCATATTATTATTGTTATTTATATGCCAGGTCTATTTTAATATACTCCGTCTACGGTATGGAATGAAGCCATTTCAATAGCGTGATTTAGCCAATCAAAAGGCCGTATTGTGAGCGGATCCGATCTTGGGCGTCGTTCTGAAATAAGGCCCTAAGAGTAAATTTTGACATTTAAATAGACTTTAATTTCTTTATCTAGTTAGTTAAGTTAAGACTAGAATTAGAAACCTACTGCTTAAAGATTGACTGTAAAATAATTATCTGAAGATAAGTTCATTCACCTAGGTAGGTATGTGTTGTATCCCGCCTCACACCTAACGTAAGAAGTGTCTGTAATCTTTGAACAAAGATTGAATCAACGTTAGAGAAACAGACAAAAAACAACAAACGCCATTATTTAAAGTCATATTCTACTCTTCAAGAATTTGTTTTACATGCAATCTCCATACCTTTCTGGTTATAAAGTTTTTTTACATTAAATATCAATGTATAATCCGACCAACTTATCTGTTCAGGCGGATATAATTGGAACTAAAGCATTTGCTATTTGAAGTCACTTCGAAATGCTACACTAGCGCCGCTGGAAACTAAACAGATAAGATGGTGGCGCTCTAAAATCGTAGTAAAATAAAAAATTAACTGGCGCATTCTTTCAATAACTGACGTTCATTGACATTTATTGAATGTGCATTATGACATATAAATTGAAATTGTATTAGTAAATATTTAGATTGAGTATTTATTGTATGATATTTTTTAAACGTTAGGCGTCCATTACATGATAGGTTTTGCTGTCAGTTTGCTCACAGTCACGGCTGTGACTGATGGATAACTGATCGTGTAATGGAGTGACTGACGGTGACTTACCGATATTTACATACTTTGATTTGCTGCATGAGCAACCATCACTCATGATTTTTAGTTTTGAATGACGGATTACCTACCGTGTAATAGACGCCTTATGGGAATTATTGCCTATTATTATTATTGCATTTAAAAATACAATTCCATCAGCAATTTGTAATTGATTGTAATATGATTCAGGGCCAATTCCACAGTATTCCAGTAAAGTGTTCAGTTACTTATTAATTAGAGTTTATCGGCAAATAATATTAAATAATATTCAGGCTCGTTTAACTGTCGGTTGGGCGGTCGGTAACTATTGATTAGCTTACATGAAACTTTACTAGAAAATCGTGAGAGAGGCTCTGGATTTTTATAATAAAAATGTTAACGGAAAATACTGTTTCATCGTTGTCTCTGATTTTGACTGTAAAATGTACAAAGAAACAATGCCATTAGCTTAAATGTCGCTGTAATTATATTCTGCATTAAATATGGTAGTTACAATGTTTTTTTAAATATAAATTAAAGCATTTCCTTATAGCCAAATCATTAGATTTAAGAATAATTTAATATAATGCATTTGTAAAAACTTTTATCTCAATCGGTGCGATAATTACCTGTACGATTTGGGAATTATAAAATCGAAATAGATTCCGTATCCTAGCGGCTAAGGGTCAGCTCACACCGCGACGCGATATTAAGAGAGTAATACAAAAAAGAACTTTATTTACTATACAAAAAGATACACATTTCATTGAATTAGTTCAGCGGCTTCTGGCGGCGCCGCGCGGCGACGCGCTGCACCGCGCGGCGCAGCCAGAAGCCGCGTGATAATCAATTGAATTTTACGAACTACTCAATAAATTGCATTGAGATAATTTGGTGGCGTCGCGCGTTTTGCTGCGCCACGCGGCGTCGGGCTGCGCCGCGCGGCTTCTCGCTGCGCCGTGTGAAACCAAAAGCATCCTCACATTGCGTCGCGTCGCCTCGCGTTGCGGTGTGAACTGACCCTAAGGCCCGATTTCCACAAAAGCAGAGAGGAGATTTGCATCAAGAGTTACATAATAGAATATCGATTATATTAAATAATTGGTAATTTCAAGCATATTATTAATATTAAATGGAGCGATGAAATTGATCGCCAACTCTTATTTGCAAAGACTTGAATTTTGATACGTAATTTTACTCAATTATGCTCACTTTATTTTTTAATACGTGGTGCTTATGTAACCGCTTTAGTTTTTAATATGATATTAAAAATATGTAAGAAATTAATTTTAAATGTTATCTGTTGATGTATGTATCTCAAATAAATTAATAGTGTTAGGCATGTATGTACTTCGCGAAGCCGTTTTGATTATATCGCGATTAACTTTAAAAAGTCTATATTGTAAGCTCTTATTGGTCAAACCCATTCTGGGTTGTGATTGGTTAAGTTTTACCTTATTAGTTAAATTAAAGAGAAGCCAAAGGGTTTTCTAAATTTGAAATAACCAATCAAGTCATTAGCCATTCCAATCTAGATGTCATAATCTGCGTCATGACCACAGATATCGTATAGTACGCATATGATACGCTGTATTTGTTGCATTATTTCATTTGAAGCACCCCCTACCCATAGTTATTGGAACTAAATTTGACACTATTGACAAAAACATTACAGTTTTTGTACAGTCCGGCAAGTATAACTTGGCGCGGCTGTGCGCCACTGTGCTTTTACTTTGTACTTTGATAACAGTTTCTCTTAAACCACGTTTAATTACTTTTGGCATTATTGAACTATTTTAATGTAGCAGATTTATCAACAATAAAAAACTCACAGTTTCAAGAGAGCGGAATTAGTTCCAAAAACCACTACCGCCAAGTTATACTCGTACTTGTGGGACTGTATAAATAAAATAAATAATATACCGACATAAATGACATGCATAAATAATAATAATTACGATAATTATGTAGAAGTGTAATATTCCTCCTCTCTCCTAATTGATTAATAATTTAATTTTTTAAAGTAATATTGCTGTGCCCTTCCAGGGTCTATAAAGAACTGTACATTTTATTTAAGACCTTGTAAATACTTTTATAGACGCAATAAAATACTGAATACTGAATACTGAATACTGTAAATGGCCAAGGCTAACGTTGTGATGTGAAATTTGTATCGATATATAACTAATCGATATTTTTTCGTTTCATAATGGCTGCAAACGATTAGTGTATTGTATCTAGCGTACTTCTAACTATACAATTATCTATGGTCAAGACGGTTCACTAAAATTAATTTGTCTGCCCTTACGGATAGCTCATCATTTGGCCTTATGTAAATTGTGTTTTAGATGTTTGATTTTGGCATGTGCCACTTGCATGTGTCTATTCGCTACTAAAACTTTTTATAAATTACGATGTGTAAATATCGTAATTTATAAATAGTTTTAGTGCTAAAATAAAAGTATTGGTCCATTCCTTGACATGTATTTATTTTAAAGTTTTAAATTGGCATTTTCTTGTAAATATTTTCTAATATATGTGTTTATTAAATAAGTGTTTTTTGTGTACGTTATCTTTGTGTCGGCGTTTTTATGGATGATTTTATTATTTGATTATTTTTAAAGAAATGTGTGGATGAAATAGTTTTAGTAACGTTTTATATAAGTAGAAGACTTATCTTCGAGCATACTTATCATCGACACTATTTAAAAAAAACATTTAGTTAGACCAATTCAGTTATTATTAGCTAGCACAAATTCGCTTTGACGCTTTTGATAGTGACATGTCGAAAGGTTAGCATCAAACGCCACCTAGCGAGTGTAGTGGAACTATATATTTTTTAATTCACACTCTTATTACAGCGCCTCAAATGTTTTCGTCCATCTATCATGTCGCTTTACAGCCGGTGCTGATTGGTGGATATGATGTAGCTGTGATTGACGGATACTTCCGCAGCCATATTTGTATACATGCTAATGTCATGTCAACTGCTGTCATAGTAGCTAGCTACTATAGCTACATATAAACAAAAAGTTTCACTTGTATCGTATTTTTTCATAAAACTACACCACAGTTTGTTTAATAATGAAAACGACTCATAAAAAAGCCGCGACTTTAGTCGTAAAGGTTTCCATAACCAAATAGCTCAAAAATGAATTCAAAATTCAAAAAGAGGCTTATACCTATGCAACAAAGGCTATAATACCTATGCAGCATAAGTATTCTAAATAGCAATCTAAACTATTATGAATAAGCCTTGCAGGAGGTCTAAACAAAATCCAATGAATGTCAGTGTTCACAATAAATGCAACATCAAAATGATCCCATTCATTTTCATGTTGTATTTGGCGTGAATGCTAACAGAAATTAGATTTTGTCTAGGGGGAGAAACGGTCACTAAGAGGCTTAGCAGCGGCCTGGACAAAACAAAAAATAAACTGGCCAATTGCAAGTCGGACTCGCACTCGTAGGGTTCCGTACCACACTACAGTATTTATTAAGATTCATTAACAATGTAAATCTATTTTAAACTAATGCTAGATTTTTAATTTGGACACTAAGACTCAAAAAATGTACATTAAATGTAGTTCACAATGAGAAGGAACTTTCTACCAAAATACAGGTGTTACCAACACCTAGTTTGGCGGAAATGGCTGTATATATGTAAGAATGTACTTTTTATGAAATAAATGAATTTGAATTTGAATAAGATCGAGAAAAAAATACCACTATCATTTTTCGCCAGCAAAAAATAATAATGAATAAACATTTTATTTCTTATAATGCCATCTAACGTCTAACAAAGGTGTTAGGGATCGACGTTTCAAAATAACGCCATCTATGGGGCGTTTACCTAACTAAGCGTTTTTAGATGGCGTGAAATGCCGAAAAAAACACGTTTCTTGTATGGGGACCTCTTATTATTTTTAACTTTATTCTGTTTTTAGTATTTGTTGTTATAGCTGCAACAGAAATACATCATCTGTGAAAATTTCAACTGTCTAACTATCACGGTTCATGAGATACAGCCTGGTGACAGACGGACAGACAGACAGACAGACAGACAGACGGACATCAGAGTCTTAGTAATAGAGTCCCGTTTGTGGTAATAGGGTACCCTTTGGGTACGGAACCCTAAAAACCAAGAGTATTTCGACGTAGATAACGCATTATTTTAAAGCAACGTCTTAATCACTTATATGACTTAAAACATTGTCTAGTCTTTAGAAGTAAATACACATATCAATTTTAATTTAGTGATTCCATTGTAGATATCGATTTATCGAGAAAATTCTAAATTATTTCAATCATTTTGTCGAGCATCCACACCAACTTGGCAAACACTTGCATAAGTATTTTTTTAATTAATAAAATTCAAATACTTGAAAGAAAATAAGGCATAGAACGCACCATACTTTCAAGAAAGCTTTGTACCGTAATAGAATTTTAATGGAAAACTTAATAGTAGGTAGACAATAGTACATCTTTGTAATAATTCCTCTATGTCAAGGTTTCAAAAAGTTTGGCTCGGCCTAATGATTTTTTGTCTAAAGGTGTAAACGCTTGATAAAAGAATACAAATCTTATGCAAATCATTTAGATATAGCTATTAGTAATAAATAAGAGAGATAATTGTTTTTTTTACGATTTTTTTTGTGAATCATTGGTTGGTAGTTGCTCTTGCAACTGCCCGTATGTTTTTTGTTGTTAAAATTTAGTGTTATATATATCGCAGCCAACTAGCTTAATTAGCTGTTCAATTAACAGCCTAGCCTCTTTACTTTCAACTTGCGGCCCAAATGATATTAAGCTGTTGCGTTTGTTACAACATTTAATCATAGAAATAGGAATAATAATATCCCTATTTCTGTGCATTTAATAAACTAGCTTAGTCTGACACTAAGGGAACACACTAGAGAACAGTGACCACCGCGTGACGTGCGTCGACGAGCGTAGCGAGGAGGGGAGCTGCGGCAGAGCCGCGCGTCACTAGAACCGACGCTATGGCGTTTAAATGAAGGTACAGAAGACCTTCAAATGGCTGAATATCATTCAGGCCGCTAGTTGAACGGCGCTGTTTATTAAAGAGGCTAGGCTGTTGATTGAACGGCTAATTATGCTAGCTGGCTGCGCTGCGACATATAGATTGACCGTACAATAACATTTTTATATGAGAGAAAAATCTTAAATTATTGAAAGTAATAGAACAAAAGATATTTGTATTGTAATTGATTCTAAAAGGTTGGAAGATTTTTACTTATGAAGCTTCTAATATTTTTATAAAAAAAATACTTTGCAACGTTGCAGCGACACGTAGATTGAGTGTCTTTTTCTGGAAAATGTCTCCTAGTGTATCCTAGGCTTTAACCATGTATGTAAATTGTTTTAATATTTTTTTAATTTGTACTTAGATGAACATGCGTGATAATATTATATTTGGAATTATTATTATTTATTCAAATTATATGAATGGACATCTTAAGTTAGTGTTTTTTAACTAGCTTGACCTACCGGTTTTTTATCTAGTTTTTTAAATTAATATCAAGACTAGCTATGCCCCGCGGTTTTACCTGCGTAGACATCGTTCCTGTGGGAATATCTGGATAAAAAGTAGCCTATGTGTTATTCAAGGGTCTAGGCTGATATATGTTTTAGAATATAGTCTAGGGTAATAGTCTAGGCTATCTACACACCAAATTTCTGCTCCATCGGTTGAGTAGTTTTGACGTGAAGAAGTAACAAACATGCACACAAACTTTCGCCCTTATAACATTAGTAGGAAGTAGGATTAGCATCTGACTATCTCACGTGATCTTCGAGCATTTACCAATGGAGATGTTAACGTTGTAATCCGCAAACATTTTTTTCTGCCGATACTTACGGGGGACGAGGTAAACACGCATTGCACACACACAAATCACTCACTTTAACGATCCCGCACACTATTTGAACAATATAAATATATAATAGCTATATAATACAAAATAGCTTGAAACACGCACACGATATTAAAAATACAGCGTAGTTACGCACGCTCATATGGCCAATAATGGCTATATGACCAGCAGAGGGTTACGCCTTGCGTTAACATCTCCATTGGTAAATGCTCGAAGCACGTGATGGTAAATGACGATGTAAATACCTATATAGTCCAAGATATAATCGTGCTTATGTGGTAATAGAAAACGGCGGTGAGACAAGGCGCTGAATAAGTTGCTTATATAAAATTTAAAAAAACAAACTGTCTAAATTTCTCACTGAAAATACCTACTATTCACTTATGATTTTTTTCAAATATAACTGTAAAATGAATACTGACGTTTTCTTATTTTTTTATGACCGATTCATACTTATTTTAGTAAAATAGGTATATATGTATAATTGACATTGCCTAATGAATAATTAAATGTTAATTGTTAGCATATTTTATTCCTAAGATTTGTATGCCTCACTGGCTGATCGCAGTTTGTTCTTATTGTAAATTACTATTAACACCATTTAATTACCTGTGTACCACAAATAAACAATTTTATTTGATTTGTAGTGATATAGGTAAATTATTTTATGTATTTTAAATGTCTGTTTATAGTCTCTTGAAAATTGTGCTTGTATACTGATTAATTAGGATCTAAAGACACGTTTTGACTCTCAATATAATTTAAGGACGCATTTCTGTAAATGTCATAAAATAGCTGATTTTAGCATATTTTAGGAACAATTGGCGATGACTCCACGAAACATAGTCAACTGTTATTATTATCTATTACTAGACAGGTCGCTTGCAACCAAATTAAGCAATTTATTTGTTTAAAAAAAATATTATTGAACAATGAATAATATTTTCCGTAGACTCCTACCACGAAAATATCGTAATCGAGACGAGTTTCGGTACAATATTTCACAAAAATACCAATTTTCTAACGGAAACAAAAATACAATGAAAAAGCATATATACTGAACAACAAATAAAGTAGTTAAAACATTTAAAAATGTTTCCAATAACGTTTAGAAAAAAATGATACTTTTACCTTTATTTTGTTGAGTTCTCGTAGAAACAAAAAAAAAACAAAAAAAATGAAATAAGTTCAAACAAACAAAGGTTAAAAAAATATATAATGAAATCAAATCATATCAAAGCATTTATTCAGGAAGTAGGCAGTATATATAGTATATACGCATATATACACATCAAAATCATAAAATAAATCATAAACAATTATCAAGTAAAACTAGTCAAAGCATATTTAAAAAAATAAAACAAACGTAATGAACCATTTAGCTACTACCATTCAGTTATAAATGTATCAAGATGATCTTATTGACTCTTGTTCGTCCCGTCGTGTGCGTGAGGACTATGCGCATGTAGAGTAGTACAAAATTTAGACCTGTGCATTTAAGAAACGCACCCTCAAGAACTTAAAAAGCTAAAATAAATACATGGAAATGTGAATGTCTTGTTAGATGGAGTTGTAAATGTAAAAAAAGTTGTATGTATGTTCGATGTAATAGAATAGAGATGTTCATTTGTTATCGTGAATTAAATAAATACATTTGTTGGGGTTTTTATTTAATTTGTTTTATTAACCGACTTCACGAAAAAGGAGGAGGTTCTCAATTCGTCGGAACCTTTTTTTTCTAATATCATCAGCTGATTTCCGGAATATTCATTCTTAAATATTTTTATTACAGTTGCATACCCAGAAATCGAAAAGAAAAAATACAGGTGGTATATTATAGGGAGCATATTATATCGATGTTTCGCCTGATTTGCTACCAAAACGTAGCTTACTACCATCAAGGAGAAAAATCTGTCTTCATAACCTTAAGGTGTTCCGGCAGCACACAGCCTTTGAGAGCCACACTATTCTAGGCCTAGCGTGTTCACTATCTTCGACGACATCATCGCTTACCAACAGGCGAGATATTGGTTAAACGCTAAACTATAAGATATTAAATAACATAAAATATAAACCTATATATTTACCTATCTAGCTACCAAAGGTCACACCCCTCGAGATCACACGAAAACGCAGCCATAGTTTCGACGGCAACAAAGAATCTACTATCGAGTAGGAAGGTATATATTATCGATTTATAAATCGATGATCGAGTTACATTAGTAACTCGTCAGTGAAAACATCAAACAAGATATAATAGTATACGTGTGACTTAAGTAGTTTGTTAGACGCCGCATGGCGTGCAATAATACTACTTAAGTCACGAGTATCGTATATTATTTTATAGCTGTCAGTGTGACAAACCCACAGATATCATAATATATCTGTGGGCAAACCCCTACTTTACGCTTGCTAGTACGCTTTTCCGTCAAATAAAAGATTATTGCACGGCGTGAAGTTGGCTAAACGTTAAAACGTGCTAAACGTCGTGCAATAATCGACTATTTAAGTCACGGAAAAGCTTGCGTAATGCGCGGGTTTAGGTCACACTGTGTTATAAAGCAAATTAAAAAAAAACAATGTAAATAAAAGATTCCAAAACATGTTACTTACAACGAAATGGTAATTTTTCATCGATATTCCATAACAGGAGGGAAGTAGGAAGGTTTTCCACATACCTACGTTCATTTAAATTTCAAATGGCGTCAGTTAATATTTCAAAGGCTTCGTTATAACGCGCGTATGCTGTTGCATGTTGATTTTAGCTTTTGTTGAAATATTGACGTCGGTAAAGCCTGACTGAAAACTAAACTATTCATGTTGTATAACAATGCGCTACGTAAGTAAGCCAGCAGGTAGGTCCTACCTACTTTATTTTATATTATTTTCCTAGAAAGTACCTACATACATACATACAATAAAAAGTACATAAACACAGAATAAGTACTTAATAGTACACCTAAGTTAAAAAACGGAATCCCGACTATAAAAAATCATATGTTCTCTGAAACGTATTTACCTGCTTAGACGCAATAAGCTTTTGAAAAAAATATAGGCATACGAGTATATACTATACCCGTGGGAAGCCGGGGCGGGACGCTAGTTATAAATAGAAATGCGAAAATTTGTAAGGATGGATGAATGTGAAGATGGATGGATTTTTGTTACTCTTTTACGCATCAGATATGAATAAATTGTGGAGGTGTACGAAAAAAAAATATCATTAATATTATAGGTTCACAGTTGGCGGAGTGATCGCGTAACAATCATACAGACGAATAGAGAACCTCCTCCATTTTGAAGTGGGTTAAAATTATTACGTACGGCATATGAAGTAAGTACTTAGGGTCTTTGTTTTTATAATGATATTATTTCAGGTGGGTTTGTTGTAACTATGTACCTAGGTTACATTTGATTTGTACCACTTAACGATAAGTGGTAAATAATCAATTATTTACGTTATGATATCGAACAATTAGTTTTTGTACAGACTTCGCATATAGGTACGCGTAGAAGTAGGATACCAAGCATACTTAAACGAGGATAGAAAAATTGTATTTTTTATATCATACTAGCGACCTGCCTCGGCTTCGTACGGGTAGAGCATAATGCCTACAGTTTTTGCATCAGCTTGTTGCTTCGGGTATGAATTAACATCTTCAACAATCATCTTCATATTTTAACCAATTAACACAAAAATTATTTAAAAAAAAAAATTATATAAATTATTTAAGAATTATACACCTATATCTACCAACAAATTTACAAACGTTACTTATTTAAAATAATGGTAAGTATATTATTTAATAATGCATACGATTATGTATTCCTTTGATTTTGATTTTTTGATTAACTCCAATTATGTGATTCCTATTTGTACAAACATCCATATTATATCCAAATATAGATGTCTTTACGGTCTTGCTAATGAGTTTTACAATATAAGGTAATACAAGTGGCTACGCACGATGCAATTTAGAATGCAACCTGTTGATTAAATTTAAGTAGTTTTGGCAAATTGCGCGGTGAGCAGACAAGTTGATGACAAACTTTCAACTTGTTGAGTGTGGAGTCGACCGTTGTAGCAATCGATGAGTTTAATCGTTGCTGTCATTTGCAGTCCGGATGCTCTATAATATACTTATATAGTGGTTCTGACGCGTGCTTGCACATCTACTAAACAATTTCAAATGAAATTGTGAACAGGATTGATTCGTGAGTTGAGTACGTACGGTCTCGATCTTGACTTCAACGAATTGAATCAACCGGTTGAATACTAAATTGCATCATGAGTAGCCACTTGTTACACCTAAACAAACCTACTCGTATTTCTTAGGTAGGTACCTACCTACTGCAACATAACATTATACCTATATTACCAACACTCATTATAACACAGTACTTACTTGCATAGACATCGACTGAATTTAATCGACTGCGTTTATTGCTGCGTTATTTATGATAGTTATATTTATTATTCAATAGTTAGTGTTATTAATCGCATTGTTATACATAATCCAAGGTCGCGATAATACGGCCAGACCATGTGTTTTTATTTTTTTGTAAGTATGCATTTTAATTTTATTTTTTTATAATAAAAGGTAATAAAGGTAGGTAGGTAAAGGACAAGCACGACGCTCGCCTGATGGTAAGCGATGACATCTACCTATTACAGATAGAGTGGCTTGTAATATTTTTGGATAGCCAAAATTTTGCATTTCATTGCTTGTGCCTTGTACATTGTGTGTACAGACATAAAGATGTTAAGTATCGTATTCCCTGTAATTTCACTGGTAATTTAATTGTTTTCAACATCAACCAATAATAGTCCACAGCTGGACTGAAATTCTTCTCCCAACTGCATGCCACTGAGCACGATCCTCGGCTACTCTCATTAAGCTTTTGCCAGTCAGAGGGAGTATTTTCCAGTCCGCGATCTCCTCAAGAACTCGTTTACCCCAACTGTTATCGGTTCTTCAGCTTTTGGCCGGCGCACTGCCACTTTACGTTGCTAATCCGGTGGGCTATTCGGGTAGACTGGGTACGGATGTGACAATGGAAACATCGATAATTATCAACCCTTTATTTGCATGCTTTATTTGCACACTAATAATACAGGAAATACTTAAGGTAAAATACTTATTTTAGGGCCCAGTGGCGTAATGAGAGAATGGTCGGCTTTGATGCCAGAGGTACTAGTTCAATCCCCGCCGTGCACCAATTGATTTTTACAATCTTTTATTTAACTTACAATGTATGTATGTATGTATGTAACTATGTATGTTCGGGTGGCATCTTGGAAGCCAAATTAGACCCATTACCCTCTTTTACCCTACCTATACCTAGTGTTCGCCGAAGTAGCGGTATCGTAGAGAGAAAAGTCAAAGCATTAATTCAGTATATGGGCAAATTAAAAATCTGCACTTACACACGTCAAATAACATTAAATAGATCATATTAATAATAATTATTCTAAATATAACAAAAAATTACGTAACTCATTGCTTTGAATAAAAAAAAAACAAAAGTAATAAGCCATTCAGCCGTGCATTCAGCTTTCATATAAACGTAGACGTCACACTTAAAACAAATGTTTAATTCTTCTTTGCCAACCGTACTATTACGTGCATCCCCAATACATGTTTCAGTACTTCAGACAATTTTTATCCAATAATAATATTGTGAAATGATGAAACGTAATAAATAAATGAAACGCAAACTAATCGCAGTACAACTCATATTCCGAATGGAACTAATCGATGAGAGAAGGCAACCTATTAACGAGCGGTATAATACATATGTATAAATATGGCCGCTTGTCCGTCATCGAGCGCCGTCATCCCGGCTACCAATATATCCGCGCGACCGCTAGAGTTCGGCCTGAGATTTTGACGGGCCGAAGTGGACAAACAGTGTGACGGTTCCGTAAAAAATTCTCAGTAACACCTCATATTAAAACATTTTCAGGTAATATTATCACTATTAGTGATACCAGTGCTGACTATAACCTACCCAGAAAACGACTTATTTCTACCCGAAGTCGACGTACAATACTTGGGGCGGCGTTTCCAGAATATCTTCTATCGAGTTATGGACAATTACAATAGACGATGATAGTAATACCGGAATATAAGTTAATTGTCTCAGTAAGAAAATATATGATGAAAATATATACAGATTTCATTGATGAACATCGCCTAAAATTTTGAAGATTCTTAGAGAAGGGACTGGCAAAAATTTATTGCCGCACAGCATTTCACCATACTTCGAATTTATCTTATTATTCCAAAATACTACACAAAGTGTTGGGGCCATTTGATTTTATTTATTATCATGTTTAGATGAAATAATCATAAATACCTTTACCAAAATTCCAAATTGTTCCCTTTTGGACAAGTTGTGGTGACAAGCAAACTTAAACGTATTGAAAGCATAAGCATAGGTACACAAAATGTTCAGTGTTAGTTTCGCTATCGGTGTTTTTATCTTCTGTCCATACTACCGCAACATTTTTATCCATGGCATGCCCAGGAAAGCCAGGAGAAGCCTTCCCAAGGAGCCTCCATTCGCATCGGCAATGGGACGAACCTTATGTAAAACAGTACAAAAATAACTTTTAGATAGTTGTATTGATAGTATGGACCGGGCTTGTCTTCTTGCCACGCGCGATGATGGTTATTGGTGGCGTTACCTTCGCCCAATATAGGGACTATTATACCAGCGCCGAGTCCTCGAGATTAGTACCTAGGAATTATATATTATACACATGTAGTTACGCTTAGGTGTCACCACTCTTGCACTTAGTTTAGAGATTTACTTTGTAATTTTAATAATAAACTTTTTTTTTTTTTTTTGTTTCGGGTATCTCTGTATTCCTGTCAGAGCCAACCTGTTAGCTCCGCTATCTTTCCCCGTCATTCGCATCTAAGTGCTCCACCACTCAAGACATATTTCGCGTCGTCGCACTAAATTACACTATCAACCCTCACTATGCCGAAACGTAAGAATTCGCGGTCACGGGAGGAGGACATAGACTATTTTAAAAACAAAATTAAAAAATTAGAACGAAAAAGACGTAAGCGACAAAAAAGTGTTTCTGATACGGAGGACGCGGCTGATATGCAAGACGAGGACACTAGGGCAGGTATGTACTTCATTAAACATTAATTTTAAAGTGCCTTCGGAATGTAATAATGCGTATTCACGCATCGATAACATTATGCAGCCTGGACAGTCGCTGGGACTGATTCGACGCACTGAATCACGGTTGGCGTTCTTTCCATTGGGGATCGTAACCTAACCTTTTATTCTGTACCTCAAAATTATGAAAAGCATATAACCCAAGTCTCAAAGAAAATTTACCTACCTCAAAAAAAAAAAAAAAAATCATCTACCTACATTTTATTATTGGTTTATTAATATACCTTAATTATATTGTCATATTTCGTTAATCAGGTAGGTTCTTTACAATATTTAACTTCATTATGGGTTATTGCTTTAGTCTACGTATTTACGTAGTGACAATATTGTGCAATCTGAACAGTCGCTGGGACTGATTCAACGCACTAAATTACGGTTGGCGTTCCTTCCACAAGGGTCTGTAACCTAACCATTTGTGCTATTAGACAGTTTTTAGAATAGACTGGTTATTTAGATTAGATTGGCCAGATCGCGAAGATGAATCACATATTATCTCCGAGCCCCAACCGGGCCCTAGTAACGCATCTGTGCCTCTCGAGGAGCACATCAACCAGCCCAACGAGGCCATCAATCTTGATCTAGATACCGACATTTTGGAAATACTAGGTGAAGACCAATCATGTACCGAGAAATATGGCCCAGAAATAAGAAAGGAGCTAGCTAGCCGACTATTACACATAGTCAAGGAAGGCCTTAAGGAGACTCGAAAGGATTTAATTTCAAAATACCCGGTACCAGTGAATTGCACACAAATAAATGCGCCAAAAATTAATGCGGAGATTAAGGCGGCTATCACTGACACTAACATTAAGCGCGATAAGGGTATCGAAATAAAGCAAAAGCAATTGGCCAGCGCAATAGCCTGTATGAGCGAAATTATTAATGCTCAGCTATGCTCGTCATCTAAAGACAATGTTCTTTTGCAGAAACTAATGGACGTTACCCGAATCTTATGCGACTTACAGCATGCCGATTCCGTAACTAGGCAACATTTTATTCTGTTTGCCCTAAAAAAGGACATGACTGACCACATTAAACATACTAAAATAGATACGTTTCTTTTTGGTGAAGATCTGGCCGAGATCTTAAAAGCGGCCAAGGCCGTTAATAAATCAGGAGTCGAACTAAAGGCCGATACTAACAGTGGGAATACGAAATATAAAGGTGCGGCACCAAGGACGTTAAACCGCAAAGCTCCCCCCCAGGCGCGCAGGCCATTCGCGGGGCAGGCGCCCCCAGCGCCGCGGAGCCGCGGGCCTGCACCAGTGCGCGCGCAGTTCCACCCGCCGCCGCCACATCGCCCGCCGCCGCACGCTCACGCATCGAGAATGCCATCGCAAGCGCAGCATGCGACGTATCCACGTCGCCGCTACTAGACGCAGATAAGTATGCTGGCCGTTTATCCCAATTCGTCCATCAGTGGTCACTTATAACAAATGACCTCACAGTACATTCTTGGATAAGGGGATATAAAATTAGCTTCGCGTCTCCTGTTGTACAACGGGTTCTCCCTGCACAACGAACTTACACGGTTAATGAAAGAACACATTTTATAGAAGCTATCAGCGATTTGCTTAAAATTGGCACTATATCAGAATGTACCCCGTGTAAGGATCAATTTTTGTCGAGTATCTTTATAGTACCAAAACCGAATGGTAAAATGCGTTTTATCTTAAATTTGAAAGATCTTAACAAATTTATTACAACCGATCATTTTAAATTAGAGGATTTAAGAACTGCAATTAATCTAGTTACATATAACTGTCAAATGGCTACTATCGATCTGAAAGACGCGTATTTTTTAATTAATATACATGAAGTCTCACGTAAATACTTAAGGTTCATATTTGAAGGCAAATTGTATGAATTCGCAGTTTTACCATTCGGTCTCAATACCGCACCGTATATCTTTACTAAGATAACTAAACCTATAGCAAAACTATTGCGTTCTGCGGGTCTTTTATCGACAGTTTATTTAGATGACTGGTTCTTATTTGGACGTTCCCATTTAGAATGTTTAGAAAATGTAACCCTTACTAGAATATTATTAACTTCTCTTGGATTCATTATAAACGACGAAAAAAAGTGTTCTCTCACCGTCTACTAATTGTAAATTTTTAGGTATGGTCATAGATTCTTGCAACCTTCAAATTCGTTTACCCACAGACAAAAGATTAAAAATTAAAGCGCAATTAGAAATATTTTCAAAGCTAAAACGCTGTAAAATCAGGGCATTCGCGCAACTATTAGGTTCACTAGTATCTTGTTGTCCAGCCATCGAATATGGATGGCTACATACCAAAGAGTTGGAAAGATGTAAATATCTCAATTTAAAAGATCATGACGATTACAATCTGTACATGAATCTACCCGAATCTCTTCAGACTGACTTTGTCTGGTGGCTAAATAAAATAGACGATTCAGTATGTAAGATAAAATCAGATGAATATAAGGCTGAGATATTTTCTGACGCCTCAACGACGGGGTGGGGCGCGACACATAATGGACAAACTGCGAGCGGGCAATGGTCAGTTGCCGAACAAGATAAACATATTAATTATCTTGAACTACTCGCTGCGTTTATTGCATTAAATTTTTTTTTCAAAAAATCTCTTTGACTATCAGGTGTTACTACGTATCGACAACTCAACCGCAATAGCCTATATAAACAAGATGGGTGGCATACAATATCCACATCTTACACAAGTAGCTCGTGATATTTGGAACTGGTGCGAAAGTAAAAAACTTTACATCTTTGCCTCTTATATTAAGTCCAGTGAAAACAATATTGCGGATTTTGAATCCAGAATAATTCACCCTCACATCGAGTGGGAGTTATCAGATTGGGCATTTAATATTATCACTAGTAATTTTGGGCATCCAGGAATTGATTTGTTTGCAAGTCGTATTAATAACAAATGTGCCACATATATATCCTGGCACAGAGACCCTGACGCTTTTGCAATAGATTCTTTTACTGTGTCGTGGTCTCAGTACAATTGTTGCTATGCCTTCCCGCCGTTTTCAATTATACTGGAACTCTCAAAAAATTCATTACGGACAAAGCACGAGGTATCATGGTAGTACCTTTTTGGCCCACACAGCCGTGGTACCCCGTGTTTAGGTCCCTTCTTATTTCGGAAACAGTTACATTTCCTCCTAAAGGCAATGCCTTATTGTCTCATTCCAGCACCCGTTGAATTCATGACTCGATTACCCTGGTGGCAGGCATATTATCCGTAACGCATTTTCAAGAAGAAGCATACCAACAGCATCGCTAGATATTATGCTAGCATCATTGTCGCATAGCTCAATGAAACAGTATGACGTATGTTTGCAAAAATGGTGGCATTATTGCCAGGCCAATTCATATAATATTTATGATGCAACTGTCCCTACTGTAATTCACTTCCTCACGCAATTATTTAACAACGGTTGCCAGTATGGAACCTTGAATTCATGCAGACTCTCGCTTTGGTATTAGGTCCAATACTAACTAACGATGATAGATTAAAAAGATTTCTTAACGGAGTATATAGACTTAAGCCACCGCAACCTAAATATAGCGTGACTTGGGACACTAATCTCGTATTGGATACATTAATTACTTGGTATCCTAATGAGGAACTGTCCTTAGAAAAGCTAACCAATAAAACTGTCACATTGTTAGCTCTTTCAACAGCACATAGAATTCAGACATTGTCGAAAATAAAAGTCAGTAATATTCAAAATGTATCACAGCGTATCATAATTAAAATCATAGACACTATTAAAACGTCAAGGCCTGGCTGTAATCAGCCCATCTTACATTTACCATATTTCTTAGATAAACCAGCTATATGCCCAGCTAGTACACTAATATGTTATATCGAGCGCACTTCCTTAATTAGAAAATCAGATGACTTATTTGTTGGCATTAGAAAACCTCATAATCCAGTCGGGACTCAAACAATCAGCCGTTGGATAAAACGCACACTTCGCGATTGTGGAGTTGATAGGGAAACATTCAGTGCGCATAGTACACGGCACGCTGCTACATCGCGTGCGCACTCTCTCGGTGTTAGCCTAGACATTATACGTAACACAGCGGGCTGGAGTAGGGAATCTAATACATTTGCCAAATTCTAACAGCGGTTGATCACAAATCACAATGAAGATACTGCACTCGTAGAGAGTATAATTACAAATCATAAAACTATTGTGTAATTGAGATAATATAATAATTTAATTATATTTATACCATTATAAGTCTAGTTAACTACTTCTTGATTGGTATAATTTTTGAATTTTTTAAATTTGGCTATTACAATAAAAGTAGATTAATTATTACAAGATGTTTAATTAAATTAATTAGTTAAGTAGTAAATTAATACAAATAATGTTGAACAATAATAAAAATAATGCTGATAATAACGTAGATTGTATAATTTTATTCATTGATGATATGCCGCCCACTCATACTCTCAAAGTCTACATGTGTATAATATATAATTCCTAGGTACTAATCTCGAGGACTCGGCGCTGGTATAATTAATGATTAAACGAACTTACCTGTACGTGAAGTTCTATCATAATTATGCCAGCGCCGAGTCCGAAGAGATTAGTACATCCCGCCCACCCGGTGATGTATCTAGGTTCACACCACCTAGCCCTGGATTACTACCGGCAAAACATCAATGAATTTAGGAGCCAGGCTCATAAGTCGAACTCTAAACTAAATGACGGGGAAAGATAGCGGAGCTAACAGGTTGGCTCTGACAGGAATACAGAGATACCCGAAACAAAAAAAAAAAAAAAAGTTTATTATTAAAATTACAAAGTAAATCTCTAAACTAAGTGCAAGAGTGGTGACACCTAAGCGTAACTACATGTGTATAATATATAATTCCTAGGTACTAATCTCTTCGGACTCGGCGCTGGCATAATTATGATAGAACTTCACGTACAGGTAAGTTCGTTTAATCATTAATAATAAGATACAAAAAAAAGGTATTACTCACAAGTCACTAGTTAGAAGTAAAATAAATACGAGAGACAGAAGTGTTTTAAGCGTGAAAGAGCTCAAACTGCTTTGTTTTATGTCTTGAAAAATATAGACCTAAGGCTATCTTGTAGAACTCCTATACCAAGACCCATGTCAGCACAAACCGCGCTCCAGACTCAGCTAACTAATCACATAAAAAGTTTTCACTCACGAGGGCCACTGGCAGATAAAAAACGAATAAAACATACCGTCCCTTTTACCAGCTGGGGTGATACGTGAGGTACATTTTGTGTCTCGATTGATTCATGGCCTAATAAAACCCGATGGGGAAACAAAAACGCCTTGCGACGTTTGCAGTTGGCATTTTGCGAAAATATAAAGGTTATGAGTGCAAGTCATAAGTCATGTGTGAAAAACATTTACTGGGAAAGTTATTCTCTTTTCTATCAATCGCGATCGCGAAAACAAAATGAGTGTACAATATACAATTTTGTTGTTTAAAATTGTTATTTACTTAACTCAGAATCTGTGAAAGCTACTTACCATCTTAATATTTAGGGAAATGATACTTCAAGTTTTTATCTTGAATTTGGTGTTTTTGAAAACACAATGGGTGAATATTTTTTCGATTGTATATATTTTTTAAATACATGTTTTGCACACAATTTGCTTTTTATCTCAGAAACAGCACAATATTTTTGGTGGGTTAACGTTTTGTCAAGAAACCTAGAAGTATTTCTTTACTTACATCTTTTAATTTTTTGATTGGTTGTTTAACTAATTTGTAATTAGGTAAAAGCTGTTAAAGCGCTTACGTCGATAGATAATTGCGTTGCTCGTCTATCACTCTGTACTTCTCACTCACGTGACAAAAATTATTTCAACCCGCTCGACGCTCTGTTTGAAATCCGTCTGTGTCGGCGTTATTGCACACTCTTAATAATCTTCAGTATTACGATTCCATACATTTACCTCGAAACTGCAGTTGAGAAAAACTGTCGTTGAAGAGTATTCTCGTGTATTCTCTGGCTGACATCTTAACGTAGTCTTCGATATCCTTGAGTTACTTTGTCTCATAATGGAGGAGACAGTTACGATCCAATCTCAAAGGAGATTTCCGCTTTGTCATAGACACGTCCTTTGTCCCTTGTTTACTGTACTTGGTGCAATTCCGTCGAAGATTATAAAAGCTGCTTTTACTATGTAATCTTTGGGAATATTATGTACTCGCTGTGCCTCGCGGTTTTACCCGCGTTGACATTGTTCCCGTGGAAATATCGGTATAAAAAGTACTCTATGTGTTATTTCTATGAGACATAAAAAAAATATATAAAAAACTAAGGGCCAGTTTCACCGGTTCATGATATCAATAAAAAACAACTCGCCGCACTAAGATACCCTGTGTCGCGACTCACGAGGAACGTAACGATATTGACAAACATACAAATCACGGACAAAATTACACCCAGACTCGTATAATCTAATACTATAAGAATCTTTGTCCTGACATACTGACTGACTCACTGACTCACTGACTCACTGACAGACAACGCACAGCCTAAACCGCTGGTCGTAGAGACTTGAAATTTGGAGGGTATATTTGTCTTAGTACGTAAGGGTGTACTAAGAAAGGATTTTCCAAAATTCACCCCTTAAGGGGATGAAATGGGGGTTCAAAGTTTGTATGGAGAAACAAGATTAGATCGTCTTTTCTATCCGAAACTTCACATAAGTGCTTTAATAAAAAAATAAGTAAAGACGTGTTTCAGGTTTTTTTGGAATTCCACCCCTAAGAGGGTAAAATGGGGTAATAAAGTGTAAAATCAATATTGTTTCGGATTGCGCTGAAATTTGGCATGCAAATAGTTATTACGACGTTAGTTCCCACTGAGAAAGGATTTTCCAAAATTAATCCTCGAAGGGGATGAAACGTCGGTTCAAAGTTTGTATGGAGAAACAAGATTAGATAGTCTTTTCTATCTGAAACTCCACACAAGTGCTTCAGTAAAAAAATAAGTAAACACGTGTTTCAGGTTTTTTTTAATTCCACCCCTAAGAGGGTGAAATTGGGTAATAAAGTGTGAAAATCAATATTGTTTCGGATTGCGCTGAAATTTGGCATGCAGATAGTTATTACGACGTTAGTTCCCACTGAGAAAGGATTTTCCAAAATTAACCTTCGAAGGGGATGAAACGGGGGTTCAAAGTTTGTATGGAGAAACAAGATTAGATAGTCTTTCCTATCTGAAACTCCACACAAGTGCTTCAGTAAAAAAATAAGTAAACACGTGTTTCAGGTTTTTTTTAATTCCACCCCTAAGAGGGTGAAATTGGGTAATAAAGTGTGAAAATCAATATTGTTTCGGATTGCGCTGAAATTTGGCATGCAGATAGTTATTACGACGTTAATTCCCTCTGAGAAAGGATTTTCCAAAATTGACCCTCGAAGGGGATGAAACGGGGGTTCAAAGTTTGTATGGAGAAACAAGATTAGATAGTCTTTTCTACCCGAAACTCCACACAAGTGCTTCAGTAAAAAAATAAGTAAACACGTGTATCAGGTTTTTTTGAAATTCCACCCTTAAGAGGGTGAAATCGGGTAATAAAGTGTAAAATCAATATTGTTTCGGATTACGCTGAAATTTGGCATGCAGATAGTTATTACGACGTTAATTCCCTCTAAGAAAGGATTTTCCAAAATTAACCCTCTAAGGGGATGAAACGGGGGTTCAAAGTTTATATGGAGAAACAAGATTAGATAGGCTTTTCTATCCGAAACTTCACACAAGTGCTTCAGTAAAAAAAAAAGTAAACACGTGTTTCAGGTTTTTTTGTAATTCCACCCCTAAGAGGGTGAAATGGGGTAATAAAGTGTAAAATCAATATTGTTTCAGATTGCGCTGAAATTTGGCATGCAGATAGTTATTACGACGTTAGATCCCTCTTTGAAAGGATTTCCCAAAATTAACCCTCGAAGGGGATGAAACGGGGGTTGAAAGTTTGTATGGAGAAACAAGATTAGATCGTCTTTTCTATCCGAAACTTCACATAAGTGCTTCAGTAAAAAAATAAGTAAAGACGTGTTTCAGGTTTTTTTGTAATTCCACCCCTAAGAGGGTGAAATGGGGTAATAAAGTGTAAAAATCAATATTGTTTCGGATTGCGCTGAAATTTGGCATGCAGATAGTTATTAATTACGACGTTAGTTCCCTCTGAGAAAGGTTTTCCAAAATTCATCCCTGAAGAGGATGAAGCGAGGGTTCAAAGTTTGTATGGAGAAAAAAGAATTGAAATTCTCTTATATTCGAAACTTCACACAAGTAGTTTAGTAAATAAATGAGTAAATACGTGTTTCAGGCTTTTTGAAATTCTATTCCTAAAAGGGTTAAGTGGAGTAACAATGTCTGAAATCAATATTGTTTCGGATTGCGCTGATATTTTGCATCCAGATAGAAATTTTGACGTAGGTATCCGCTGAGAAAGGATTTTTCAAAATTCACTCTTCAAGGGATGAAGCGGGGGCTCAAATTTTGGATAGTCATTTTATTCGACATTTAACACAAGTACTTCTGTAAATAAATAAGTAAATACGAGTTTCAGACTTTTTCAAAATGCCACCCTAAAGAGTGAACTGGGGTAAAAAAGTCTGAAAATCAATATAGTTTCGGATTGCGCTTTATTGGGTTTTCGGGTTTTAAAAATATGAATCCTGATTTGTCTTAGTCACGCGATAACATGAAAACAGGTGAATCAATTTGGCTAATTTTTATTTGATGTCTTTAATGATAGAATCGTTTTTACAAAAGAAAAGTTTTAAGTAAATAAAAGGAGTTTTTAACGCGGGCGTAGCCGCGGGGGACTTCTAGTAAATTATATATAGTAGTATGAACGAAGCCACGACCTGCGGTTCCGGGGACATGGTCACTAACCACTAGCTAGATCAACAGGGCCCCTAGACAAAATCCATATTCCTGTTTGCCTTCACGCTAACGCAAGATCAAAATGTATGGGAATGACATTTTGGTTGCGGAAACATAAATGTCATTCCATACATTTTGAACTTGCGTTAGCGTGAAGGCAAACAGGAAATTGGATTTTGTCTAGGGGCCCTGGTCCGTCAGTTCGCCCGGGAAAAGATAAAAAGAGAAAAGCTGCAAAACTGGAATATCCTAGTGTTAGTTATATCTATTACTATATATCTACAACTATAGATTCCTTGTAAGTCGGCAGCGCAGCAATCCGCAGCATCAGCGCCCACAATATTGCAAATGGTCATAGGTGACGGTGGCCACTGGACATCAGGCGGGCCGTGCGCTTGTTTGCAACTATTTAAAAAAAATCTACCTACCTATCTACCTACCTTCCTATCTACCGGCAAGGAATGGAATTCTCTGGTGTCTGTGTATCCCAGTAATTATAACGCAGGGGTCTTCAAATCCCGAGTGAACAGGTATCTTCTTGTTAAGCGTGCTACATCGTCGATCGCATCGTCCCTTAACATCAGGTGAGATAGTGGTCAAACCTACTTCATCCATAAATCCTGAAAGTCGGATCAAGTAGCAATCCCCTCGAATAACATTATAAATAAACATATTTTTCACACATAAATCTGTGTTGAATCTGTTCAAATAAATTATATGAAAAAATATTTGCATGAGACGCTGTATGATCAGCTGTCGAGGATGACGAGGGTGCTGACGAATGTCGCATTAAAACGACAGGGATCGACGGGGGCGGGACCTAGTCACATCTCATCGCAGTATCTCAAATATAAACTTGCTTTGAGTTTTGATACAATACGATGTAAAAACTCATTTTTAACCGACTTCACAAAAAAAGGAGGAGGTTCTCAATTCGTCGGAACCTTTTTTTTATTTATGTTCACCGATTACCCGAATATGCCTGAACCGATTTGGCAAATTCTTTTTTTGTTTCAAACCTTTCCCAGGTGGTCCCATTTAAATTTTAACGAAATCAGCCGAGCCGTTTTTAATATATCAACATTTGTATTACGACGCATTCACTTATCTCGACGAATTACTACTAACTACTGGCACAGATTATACAATAGTTACTAGGTCTACTGGCTACTTTGACTAGCGCGACGTTTGAAGTCGGTTCTTTTAGTTTTTTAAATGATCTTAAATTATACTTTTTACACTCATATTTTTACACTTATATTACTTACTACAGTAAAACTGTGGTACCTATTACCATGTTTTGGTGGGAACGTGCACATAGGCGTGTGTCTCATTTTTGACCGACTTTTTTTTAATATCATATAGGCTAGCATTCGACCACTATCTCACATGTTGGCAAGTGATAATGCGGTCGAGGATGGTAGCACGCTGGCCCTAGAATGGGAACTGGCTCTCAAGGATAGCTGCCGGAACACATTAGACGTTTTGCGACAGATTTTCTAACTTGAGGGTGGTAGCTGGCCTGGCGGACACTAGATATTATACAATCCAATTTATTTAAGAAACAATTTTTACATTGTGTGTGAATACACATACAAAAGTTTAAAGCCATTTTTATTTTTCATTATTTTATTTTATTAGATTTTTATATCTTAAAGGCTAATCTAATATCTTTGTAAATTGTTTAAACACAATCCAAAATTTCATCGTACCAACGGGACTTGAACCCGCAACCTCCGGAATAACATGTTCCGGTGCTTTGCCAATTAAGCCATGGTGCGAAGTGACGTTACGACGAAATTAGTGGATTGCATTTGTTAACCCAATTATGCATTGGTGGCGCCATCTATGACTACTTATTACGTAAGTTAATCATTCGGAAGAAATCATTACAGTTTTCAAATCCGACGAGAGATGTTGCACTGCGTGAATCAAATATTATGTTTCTTTAAAGTGTTACACACTTAATATCTTTGTAAATTGTTTAAACACAATCCAAAATTTCATCGTACCAACGGGACTTGAACCCGCAACCTCCGGAATAACATGTTCCGGTGCTTTGCCAATTAAGCCATGGTGCGAAGTGACGTTACGACGAAATTAGTGGATTGCATTTGTTAACCCAATTATGCATTGGTGGCGCCATCTATGACTACTTATTACGTAAGTTAATCATTCGGAAGAAATCATTACAGTTTTCAAATCCGACGAGAGATGTTGCACTGCGTGAATCAAATATTATGTTTCTTTAAAGTGTTACACACTTAATATCTTTGTAAATTGTTTAAACACAATCCAAAATTTAATCGTACCAACGGGACTTGAACCCGCAACCTCCGGAATAACATGTTCCGGTGCTTTGCCAATTAAGCCATGGTGCGAAGTGACGTTACGACGAAATTAGTGGATTGCATTTGTTAACCCAATTATGCATTGGTGGCGCCATCTATGACTACTTATTACGTAAGTTAATCATTCGGAAGAAATCATTACAGTTTTCAAATCCGACGAGAGATGTTGCACTGCGTGAATCAAATATTATGTTTCTTTAAAGTGTTACACACTTAATATCTTTGTAAATTGTTTAAACACAATCCAAAATTTCATCGTACCAACGGGACGTGAACCCCGTTTTTAAGTCCCGTTGGTACGATGAAATTTTGGATTGTGTTTAAACAATTTACAAAGATATTAAGTGTGTAACACTTTAAAGAAACATAATATTTGATTCACGCAGTGCAACATCTCTCGTCGGATTTGAAAACTGTAATGATTTCTTCCGAATGATTAACTTACGTAATAAGTAGTCATAGATGGCGCCACCAATGCATAATTGGGTTAACAAATGCAATCCACTAATTTCGTCGTAACGTCACTTCGCACCATGGCTTAATTGGCAAAGCACCGGAACATGTTATTCCGGAGGTTGCGGGTTCAAGTCCCGTTGGTACGATGAAATTTTGGATTGTGTTTAAACAATTTACAAAGATATTAAGTGTGTAACACTTTAAAGAAACATAATATTTAATCTAATATATCTAATACTAGCCTATTAGATATATATAATCTATATTTTTATATCTTATAGGCTAACGTTTGACCACTATCTCATCTGTTGGTAAGTGATGATGCGGTCGAAGATGGTAAGCACGCTAAACCTAAAATGGGACGTTTGGCGACAGATTTTCTAACTTGAGGGTAGGTAGCTGGCCAGGCGGACTGTATAGTGTCCTACCACCATGCGGGGGTTGTTGGTTTCTTAACGATGTTTTTCCTTCACCAAAGAGCCACTGTGAAAAGCGCACATACATTTTTCAATAGAAAATACATTGGTGCACGGCGGGGCTTGAACTCGGTACCTCTGGCATCAAAGCCGACCGTTCTCCCGATTACGTCACCGGGCCCGCCTTATTATCCTCTGACATTTAAAATAAACAGTTATTTAATTTTTAGTCTGATACTCCGAAGTGTTATAACTGTGATCGGATATTTAACAAGTTATTCTACTGCTATTCCGTATAGGCTATCGTTATCAATAGGTGATATATACAGATTGCGTCCACTTCAGCTCAGATCGAGGTCCGATATGAGGATAAGTGTTGTGTATGATACTTCACTCCACACTTTGTGTGCCCAAGGTACGGATAAGTGCGGACCCAGCCCACACTTTTTTCATAATGACACTTTGGTTTAGAAAGTACTACGATGTATTTTACAATTACATATTTTTATTTATATCAGTATATAAATAAAAATATGTAAACAGCACGCACCACAGGCAGGTGAGGTTGGCTGGGAGCACTGAGGTGGTATTTGTCCTCCCTTACATCCCCGTTGCTGACCAACAAACGAGGCTCTGGTGACCGACAAATGGCGGTATAACCATTTCAAATGATGGCGTAGCTAAATACTACAGGCCGGTGACAGGCAGCAGCGTCACCGGTGCAAGGAGCTACGTCCTGCGATTGCCAACCCGCCTGCCCAGCGTGGCGATTAGGGCATGTCCCTCTCATTGAGCCGAAGATCAGACTCAGTGCCGTATCTTGAGAGAGGCCTGCGTCCAGCAGTGGACTGAAACTGGCTGAATATGATGATTTTTTTTTATTCCTTATAGGCACTAAGTCACTACTGGCTTTAATTGGAACGCCGACAAAAATAACCTCGTAGAGAATGACAGCTAATATCAGGTCGGCTGTTATAGCAATTGAGTTGCACACAATCGCTCTAATTATAGGTGATGATGCAATCTTAGGTTGGTACCTTTCCTGCTGTTCTGGAAGTAGAACACAGCCCTTGATTCTCAGACTATTTTTTTTTTTATAGTTAGTGTCATCATAATCAGCCGGTGTCAGTCCACCACTGGATATAGGCCTCCCCCAAGATACGCCACTGAGCCCGATCTTCGGCTCATCTTTTCCAGTCACTGCCCACACAGCTTTACGTATATCGTCGCGACACCTGGTCACAGTACTAGCTCGGGTAAAAGAAAAGTATTGGGACATTTTTGAACACATTCCGAAATGGCTGGATTATAATTTTTTTTCGTTATCAATCCCCATATATCCTCCATTTTGAAAAAAAATCCTAAAGCTAAATCGGCAAAAAATTCCATGTAATTATCGAATTTTTTTACAAAATATCACGAGAATCGATTGAGAAATGCGACCTGTAGAAGAGAACGGACATCTGAACATCCGGACAGAAAATAGACATACTAAAGCTTTCTTCCCTAGCTGAAACGCTTCGTTCGGTCAATTATACCAGTAAAAGTACTTGACTACCCAATTGGCAATATGTCTTTGTCCGATGGGCAGTCTGAGCCACGGCCGAAGCCTATTATTACCTACCATCTCCCTAGGAATCACATGTAGCTAAAAGTTCTAACACAACGAATATGAGTGGTTAAAATGACTCCCGTGTACAATATTAATACAAATATTGCTATATGAATAGTAGTAGGCACTCCAACCCCAATTAGCCAGGCACGTCAGAGCCAGACTTAATTAAATTTAGGTACCTGGTAAATAGTTTAGTACAGACAAAGCTAACACCTTTACAACTTCTAACAAAACGAAGTCAGCCCAATCCATTTGAAAGACAAAGTTTATACCCCAGGCCCCATTACACTCATGAAATGTTCATCCAGCTACAATGTGACAAACAGACATGTGTGCGGATAATATATAATGTACGTGGTACATAAATAAAGAAACACATTAGCTACGCCTGGCGCTTGAATAGTTCATGTACGACACAACGTCAAGCTGAGGTTTGGAGCGTGGTGCAAAGGTGTAAGCGCTGACGAAAAATTTAAAATAGGTAGGTATAGAGAGAATATTTCCATGAGGTAACCTATCTTTATAAGACTCTCAGGTGTAATACAATACGCAGGACAGATAGATTATATAGATAACGTTAAGCAAAGTCTACCATACATGTCTATACATCAAAACTGAATCATTGGCCTTGGCATTGGCATAAGATTCGAGCGTTAGTTTGGCCGACGACGCCCGATCATTAAATTTTGCCAACGACGGATTATGTGTGCCTGTAGGGCCTCTTTCACGATGTTTGGGTAATATATACCGTAGCGCAGCAAAGCTTATAAAGTTTATTCTACATGCAACATGTATATTCGTGATTGATATCGATTGACAAGACTCTCAACTTTGTTCTCCATATGGCAGGAGAGGACACAGAACAGAAAATATACCTTTTCTGAGAGAGAATCCTACCATATGGTCAAACATACTGCCCTGAAGTTAGCGAGATAGATACTGCCTCTTGTAGCTTTTAGTTCTCTACTAATTTTATCGATAGGAATGTTAAAGACCTTGTAATTATATTGGCTTTCTAGTAATACAGGTAAATACTGGTTAAAACTTCGATTGCATCGTACCTCGAAATAAGGTGATATCAACACCTCAACACCAATATTATAAATGCGAAAGTCAGTTTGTTTATTTGTTTGTTTGTTTGTTTGTTTGTTTGGGACTTCTTCACGGTCAAATGGCTTGACCGATTTGAATGAAATTTTGTACAAAGATAGTACATAGGGCAGAATAGGATATAGGATACTTTTCTTTTGGCTATCGAGTCAGGGGGTCCAGATATTTTTAATTGAATTTTGTAAATATAAGACTTCTTCTCGAATAAACGGCTTGACCGATTTGCCTGAAATTTTGTATGAATACATGTCATAGGGAAGAATAGGATATAAGATACTTTTTTTCTGGCTGTCGAGTCAGGGGGTCCAGATATTTTTAATACAATTTCGTAACTAAAGGACCTCTTTTCGAATAAACGGCTTGACCGATTTGCCTGAAATGTTGTATAGAGACAGTTCATAAGGCAGAATAGAATATAGAATACTTTTTTTCTGGCTATCGAGTCAGGGGGTCCAAATATTTTTAATTGAATTTCGTAAATATAAGATCTCTTCTCGAATGAACGGCTTGACCGATTTGCCTAAAATGTTGTATAAAGACAGTTCATATGGTAGAATAGTAGATAGGATACTTTTTTTTTAGCCATCGAGTCAGGGGGTCCCGATATTTTTAATTGAATTTTGTTAATATAATACCGATTTGCCTGAAATTTTGTATGAATACATATCATAGGGCAGAATAGGATATAGGATACTTTTTTTCTGGCTGTCGAGTCAGGAAGTCCAAGTATTTTTAATTGAATTTTGTGAATAGAAGACCTCTTCTCGAATAAACGGTTTGACCGATTTGCCTGAAATGTTGTATTAAGACAGTTCATAGAGCAGAATAGGATATCGGATACTGTTTTTTTGGCTATCGAGTCTGAGTGTTTAGATTTTTTAAATTGAATTTTGTGAATGTGTGGCCACTTATCAGCTCAACAGCTTGACCGATTCAGCTGAAATTTTATACATATTACAGTTCATTTTGCATAGAATCACATAGGATACTTTTTTTCTGGCAGCCGAGTCCAGGTGTCCAGAATTTTTTGACCGATTCAGCTGAAATTTTATACATATTACAGTTCATTTTGCATAGAATCACATAGGATACTTTTTTTCTGGCAGCCGAGTCCAGGTGTCCAGAATTTTTAAAGTGAACTTTGTAAATGTGTGGCCTACTCTCGGTCAAACGGGTTAACCATTTAAGCTGAAATTTTGTGCACAGACAGTCAAAAAGACAGAAGGACAACGAATACTTTTTTTTGGGTGGAAATTTAGGTATATTTATTATGGAATTTTGTTAATGTGTGGCCTCTTTTCGGCCAAACGGCTTGACCGATTCTGATGAAATTTTGTACAAAGACATTTAATAGGGCATAAAAGGGCAAAGAATACTTTTTTTCGGCAGAAAAGTGCGGGTGCCTATATTTTTTGTTAACTTTACATAGAGTTTGCATAATCATAAAAGTTTGACCTTAGGTTCATCTATAATGACTCAACTTAATAAGTGCCTTAATTAGGCCATAAAACTGTCAGGGTCATTAAAAGTCATCAAAATTTATGCGATGGCTTTGCTTGCCCAACGTGTTTTATCTGCTTTGTGGGAAGTATTTCAAAAACATTCGTGTTTTACCAGCCACATTTAACGTTAGGGTCATCGGTGTTGACTTAGTAGGTTATAAAAACTGTCAGGGTCATAAAACGTAAAAATGTTCGCGCTCACATCGCTCGCGCAGTGAAAGCGCTCGCTGCGCTCGCGCAATAATTTGTTTGATCTACTTTGTAGGTAATATTGAAATTTTTATAGCAACTTTTGTATTTTAATAGCCACATTCATCAAAACGAGCCATAAATTGGAACAGTACAACTATCAATAATCATAATGATTTTTTACCTTTAAATTAGTGGATATCAAGTTTAACCTTAGGGTCATCGGTGTTAAATAAGCAGGTCATAAAAACTGTCAGGGTCATAAAATGACGTAAAGATTTTCGAGCTCGCTTCGCTCGCGCATTGATAGCGCTCGCTATGCTTGCGCGGTAAAAGCGCTCGCTCCGGTCGCGCAAGCATTTGTAATATCTACTTTGTAGGATAACAATTCTATTTCGCTCAATTTCCTGTGCTCCAATCATTCCCTGGCGTTGAGGTCATCTGAAACTTTAGAGTTAGATATGCCAGCTCACTCGACAATCTTCTATGATTGACGAATGACTTACCTGTTACAATTCGACACGCTCCCTCAATGTATACTTTTAAAGAAAAACTAAAAAAATTCTACTTAACACAAACCGGTATTGATGATTATTAAGCTATCTCATGTATTTCTTAAAACTGTTATATATTTGTATGTGTATGTATGTTTATATATTATGCATATTTATTTATATTTGTTTTATTTGTATGTATGTAGATATATGTTATGAAATAAATATTTATGTTTATGACTTTGAAATAGATGTTTATTCATTTTATGATCTCAAAATTGTTAAATGTGCACCTTAGCCCTTTACATATTCGTACTGTCCACTCCGTCCTAAGGTGGTCTGGAAGATATCGCTTTGAGCGATAAGACCGCCCATTGTACTAATGTATAATGTATTTTAAGATGTTTATTATTTAATTTTGGTGTACAATAAAGAATTATTTTTCATTCATTCATTCATTCATACATTTCAGCAATTTTTGTATTTTAATGGCCACATTCATCAAAACGAGTCATAAATTGGAACAGTAGAACTCTCATTAATCACACTAATTTTTTACGTTAAAATAAGTGGATATCAAGTTTAACCTTAGGGTCATCGGTGTTGAATTAGCAGGTCATAAAAACTGTCAGGGTCATAAAATGACGTAAGAATTTTCGCACTCGCTTCGCTCGCGCATTGATAGCGCTCGCTATGCTCTCGCAAAACTTTGTTTTATCTTCTTTGTAGGTAATATTTCAGCATTTTTTGTATTTTAATAGCCACATGCATCAAATCGAGTTTATAAATTGAAACAGACGCATCAAATCGAGTTTATGAATTGAACAACAAACAACCTTCAATAATCATAATGATTTTGTACCTTAAAATAAGTGGATATCAAGTTTAACCTAAGTGTCATCGTTCTTGACTTAGGTAGGTCATAAAAACTGTCAGGGTCATAAAAAGTCGTAAAAAATTTTCGCGCTCGCTTCGCCCGCGCATTGATAGCGCTCGCTGTGCTCGCGCAAACCTTTGTTTTATCTACTTTGTAGGTTATATTTTGGCATTTTTTGTATTTTAATAGCCACATGCATCAAAACGAGTTTATAAATTGAAACAGTAGAACCTTCAATAATCATAATGATTTTTTACCTTTTAATAAGTGAATATCAAGTATATAACCTTAGGGTCATCAGTGTTAACTTAGTAGGTCATAAAAACTGTCAGGGTCATAAAAAGACGTAAAATTTTTTCGCACTCGCTTTGCTCGCGCATTTATAGCGCTCACTGCGCTCGCGCAGACATTTATCATCAGTGTTAATTTAGCAGGTCATAAAAACTGTCAGGGTCATGAAAGGTCGTAAAAAATTTTCGCGCTCGCTTTGCTCGCGCAGTGATAGCGCTTGCTACGCTCGCGCAGTAAAACTGCTCACTACGCTCGCGCAAACATTTGTTTTATCTATTTTGCAGGTAATATTTCAGCATTTTTTGTATTTTAATAGCCACATCCATAAAAACGAAGCTATAAATTGAAACAGTACAACCTTCAATAATCATAATGATTAATTACCTTAAAATAAGTGAATATCAAGTTTAACTTTTGTGTCATCAGTGTTAACTTAGTAGGTCATAAAAACTGTCAGGGTCATAAAAAGACGTAAAATTTTTTCGCGCTCGCTGCGCTCGCGCAGACATTTATCATCAGTGTTAACTTAGCAGGTCATAAAAACTGTCAGGGTCATGAAAGGTCGTAAACATTTTTCACGCTCGCTTTGCTCGCGCAGTGATAGCGCTTGCTACGCTCGCGCAGTAATACTGCTCGCTACGCTCGCGCAAACATTTGTTTTATCTACTTTGCAGGTAATATTTCAGCATTTTTTGTATTTTAATAGCCACATCCATAAAAACGAAGCTATAAATTGAAACAGTACAACCTTCAATAATCATAATGATTAATAACCTTAAAATAAGTGAATATCAAGTTTAACTTTTGTGTCATCAGTGTTAACTTAGTAGGTCATAAAAACTGTCAGGGCCATAAAAAGACGTATAAAGTTTCGCGCTCGCTACGCTCGCGCAAACTTTTGTTTTATCTACTTTGTAGGTAATATTTCAGCATTTTTGTATTTTAATTGCCACATGCATCAAAACGAGTTTATAAATTGAAACAGTACAACCTTCAGTAATCATAATATATATTAACCTTTAAATAGGTGGATATCAAGTTTAACCTTTGTGTCATCGGTGTTGACTTAGTAGGTCATAAAAACTGTCAGGGTCATAAAAAGTCGTAAAAAATTTTCGCGCTCGCTTCGCTCGCGCAGTGATAGGACTTGCTACTCTCTCACAGTAATAGCGCTCGCTCCGTTCGCGCAAGCATTTGTTATATCTACTTTGTAGGAAACATTTCCGCAACTTTTGTATTTTAATAGCCACATCCATCAAAACGAGTCATAAATTGAAACAGTACAACCTTCAATAATCATAATGACCTTGGTTAGGTTTACCAAGTACCAAGTAATGATTACTGATTTTAACAATAGACGATATCGAGTTCGTCCTAAGAGTCATATATATTGACTTGATTATTAGGTCATTAAACTGTCAGGGTTATAAAATGTCATAAAAAATTTTCACTCGCCCAATAATAGCGCTCGCTACGCTCGCGCAGCTATCCACCTTATTTTCTTTGTAAGAACTGTTTCAGGAACTGTTGTATTCAGTCAAACATTTAAACAGCACAACTTCGTATACCTAACCAAAATGATTAATGACTTTAACAATAGAGGATATTGAGTTCGACTTTGAGGGTCATCTATGGTGACTTGGCCTAAGAGATCATCGATCTAGACCTCAATGGTCATAAAGACACAAATAACGCGGGCGAAGCCGCGGGTAACAGCTAGTAATATTATAATACTTAGTCGTCCATTGGTTTATCCTTCAGCTCCAGGATTACGCTATGCTATTCAATAGTTTATCGTTATCCTATTTCAAAATCAAGTCGCCTACTGCTCATGACTTACATAAAGTATGAGCTATGTTTATGGCACGCATCACCAGGAGTGTCCGTACAAACACGCCGCTGCTTTTACCTGTATCCCTGTGTTGCCAGGAAGCTTCCCATTTGCATTTCAGGATGTTTTTTCTTCAGAGTGCATCCAAATTTTACACTAGTTATTTGTGAATTATGCACGATTTTCAGCGCAAGCGATGTTTGTGCTGAAACTATGTTTTTAATTCAATGTGTTGGGATGTTATATAAGTGAAGTGGTATTTCGGTAATTTTACGATATTATTTTAAACTAGAAGTGACCCCGCGGCTTCGCCCGCGTTATAGAATTCTTTTTTTTTACTGTAAACTTTTATTTTGTAAAAAACTTTTTATAAGAAAAGACATCAAATAAGTAAAAGCCAAATCGGTTCACCCGTTTTCAAGTTATTGCGTGACTAAGGGAAATAGGGATTCATATTTACAAAACCCGAAAAACCATATTGATTTTCAGACTTTTTTACCAACCCCTTACAAAAATCCTGCAACACGTATTTATTGACAGAAGTACTTAAGTAAGTCTATAAGTTTATATACATAATTAAAAATAATAAGTAATATCCGGGGGGAAATTTAGCAAATCCTTTATTAGCGGAGGATACCTACGTCAAAATAGTATTAGATAAATTATTTTCGGTCGAAAAAGTCGTAAGAGTCAGTAATAAAGATATATACTTAGGGACATACATAAATCTGTACTATAGTACAGATTTATGTATATATACCATGGTATGGTATATATACCATGATTTTATAAGTCTGAAAATGTTCGCAATAAATATTATTCAAATTGAATGTGAATATAGCGGCTTTTTTTTGCTATTGTTTTTCTCGTTGTAAATTGTGGAGTATCCGATAATATTACGCAAATAAACTGGCCAAGTGTAAGTCGGACTCGCACTCGTAGGGTTCCGTAACACAGTAGAGTATTCTATAACTATGATTTTCGCAACTACAAAAATAACTTTGTTTTCCATAGTGTTTGTATGAAAAACAAAGTTATACTTGCGGTCGCTATATCTCAACAACTGCTGACTGTATATCGTGTGGCATATCTTTAAACGACCTCATTTTCATATATTATATATATACTCTTTTGTATTAAAACGATTTGTATCTTTATGACGGGTCACGTTGCCATGGGAACGGAAAAAAACAAGGAAGTGAGTCTTACGTAGTATTTATATTCTCTTTGGTGAGTCTGGGAGAAAAAAAGGACAGCAAAACATAAAAATAATGAATGATAAATAAATTGTTGAAAAATAATAAAATGAGAAGCCAGCGCACATGATGCCGCTGGCAAAATGGAGAATGTGGACGCAGGTACAAGATAAAGAAGTGGACGACATTACAGTGTCTGCTGTTTGCCAATAGCATAGAGAATGTACAAGATAAAAGTGAAGATGTTCACAGTGGCAGCTTTAACGGCTTGGCAATAGCCGCCTGCCGCTATAATAATCAAGATGTGATTATTCGATTTTTCACGGAAAAATCTCGCCCGACGTTCAAGGCTTTGATGGGGTACTTGTCTCGAAGATGTAAGGTTATGAGCAGTGAAAGGAAGATAATCGGTGAACATTTTATAGTGTTATTTTAAGTAAAAATATAAATGTAATAACCTGTGATCATATTTCGCCTTTTAGGTTCCATCCACATCAGGCGCTCCGTTACGTTACAATCGTTTAAACCAATTTTCGTTGAAAGTTTTTATTGAGATCTACAGAATATATTTTTTCTAGATTTTCACTCCCTTACTTTAGAAATTAGAGGGGGGGGGGGGGGACACACATTTTACCACTTTAGACGCGCCTAACTTTTAAATGATTGACTTTGAGAAAAAATGATTTTAGGAACCTCAATGTCATTTTTACAAACCTATCCATACACCGCACACGTATAGGTTTGAAGAAAAACATTTTTTTTGTTACAATTCCATGTATGGGATGCCCTTAAACTTTTATATTTTTATTTTTATATAAAAATCTGAAAGCGGTTTACAGAATACATCTACCTACCAAGTTTCAATTCTGTAGTCCTAATAGTTTCGGAATAAAATGGCTGTGACGTACGGACGGACAGACAGACAGACAGACAGACAGACATGGCGAATCTATAAGGGTTCCGTTTTTTGACATTCGGCTACGGAACCCTAAAAACAGCTGCGCGCATTACACATTAAATATGATTTTCATTATTTATTGTTATATTTGGCGCACAAATAGTTTATAACCTGGTTTAACAGTTAACACATAAGAGTGTAGGTATGATTACGGCTTCGAGCATTTACCAATGGAGATGTTAACGTTGTAATCCGCAAACATCTTTTTCTGCCGATACTTACGGGGGACGAGGTAAACACGCATTGCACACACACAAATCACTCACTTTAACGATCCCGCACACTAGCTTGAAACACGCACACAGTATTAAAAATACAGCATAGTTACGCACGCTCATATGGCCAAAATTGGCTGTATGGCCAGCAGAGGGGTACGCCTTGCGTTAATATCTCCTTTGCTAAATACTCGAAGGATGACGGCCAATATTACAACAAATAATAATAGTTAAAGATCGTTTACAAAACCAAAAAAAGCGACTTCAAATGCCGCGCTAGTCATTTTCAACCGACTTCTATATAAATAATATCGTTTAAAAAAACTAAAAAGAACCGACTTCAATGCCGCGCTATTAATTTTCAGTACCAATTTTGAGGTGTTTATCTCCATATCTCTGGAGATACTTATCAGACCTCGATAAAATTACCATGGTACTACACTTAGGATATCTCCTTTCGAACAAAAAAAGAATAGTAAAAATCGGTTCATAAACGACGAAGTTATCCGCGAACAAACATAAAAAAAAACATGTATACGGTCGAATCGAGAAAACTTTTTTTGAAGTCGGTTAAAAAGGAGGAGGTTCTCAATTAATTTGTATGTAATTTTTTGTATGTATGTTACGCAATTACTCCTTCAATAGTGAACCGATCCGAATGATTCGTTTTATAATTTGTAAGGTACTTTCCAAGGTGGTCCCATTGTAATTTCATCGAAATCTGATTAGTTTCTCTAGAGATATGGAGATAAACAACTTAGTAAATGTGTCGACAGCAATGGCAAACCACCCCGGCAATTAGACGGAGTCTCGGTCCATAGACTCGTTAGACACCACAAGTGTCAACATAGACAACCTTGCTTTATACCTAACTCATACTACACCCATGACAACCTGCTTTAAACGGATATACCTACTATTAACCTATACCTAGTTTGTAAGGTTTTGGATCAAGTATCTATAGGATAGGTATTTCTGATGGTTCTATATTCTCTGGTAGTCTTCTATGCCTCGATTTGTTCAATTTGTTAATACTTACATACTACGGCAAGTTAAATTAAAGCTTGTAGTAATTAAGATTTTAAAATTAAATAAACCGACTTTCACGCCGCGCGAGGCTGTTTCAGTAGCAAGTTTGTATTGTCATTCAAGATCAGATCTTAATGAAATTTAAATGAGACCACATTGAAGATGAACCCTACCTGTAAATAACCGGCCAAGTGCGTGTCGGGCCACGCGCAGTGTAGGGTTCCGTAGTAGCCCGTTATTCAATGCAAGTCTTTACCCGTTATAAACAAGCAACTAGGTACTCCATCTTTGTCACTTTAAAGGATTTATTCTAAGGATTTTGTATTTATTATCCAACACCCAAGTTCAACGACTATTACTGCTAAACTAATAAAGTTATCTTAACTGCCTAATTTTCCTTTAAAGTTCATAAAATGCTCTATTATCACAAATTATTCCAGGGATTTTTCAAGGACAGTCAGCCTTGTCAGGACTACGGAACCCTAAAAAAGAATCATTCAAATCGGTTCACGATTGTAGGAGTAATCGCGTAACATACATACAATAATTGAGATAGTTTAAAAACTAAAACTACCGACTTCTATGCCCCGCGAATCAATTTCAGTAGCAAGTTTGAGACGTTTATCGCCATATCTCTGGAGATACTTATCAGATCTCGATGAAATTACATTGAGACTACCTCGGAAGCGTACCCTACCGATTACAAAAAGTATCATTCGAATCGGTCTACAATTGACGGAGTAATCGCGTAACATACACACATTAAAAAAAAGAAAAAATAACATACAGACGAATTGAGAACCTCCTCCTTTTTGGAAGTGTATAAAGAAAACTTCGCAACCAAACCCCTTACTCCCAGTCTCAAGCTATGACCACGTAATAAATCCTTCCTTCCAGGACAAAGTACTCTGCATACTTCCTTCCATCCGAGCTCACTATTGTCTTACAAACAAACATACATGTACACTTTTCAGACTACTGAAGTGCGTCTAGTCTGGAGTGTGCTTGGGAAAGTGGCTTGCGTCCCATCTCGTTACCTGCACATGTCGAGGGCGGGAAACAACGTCTCTTAGCTGCATGTTACTATATAGGTGCCTGATGTTTATGAAGTCGCAAGGATTTCATATGTACAAGCTTTTTCATAACATCTATTCGATAAACGGTGCCTCGATAAGTGCGCGCAAAATAGGTATTTTTCTTCTAGCCTTTTATAAGGCCGTCGTACTTTGTTGACTATCTCGCTACGCTTAGGATTCTACTAAAGAGGGAATGCGGGGTGCACTTTTCCATACAAATGTACTCCCACGTTTCCTCGTTAGAAAATGCTTCTAGAGCAAAATTCGTTTTAACAAAATACCAAGGTCTGCTGTAGCTACGCCACGTATTTGAATTTGTAAAAATTAAATGGAGGTGGATTTAAATGTAATTTAATTTATTTTAATTGCCTCTTTTGCTTTTTGACCAACCAATTGCAAATATAAATATGAGCCTTCTAATCTTTCCTTTAGGATTTTTGAAGGGTCATATTCCTATTTGCAATTGGTTGGTGAAAAAAAGCAAATGATAGCTACAGCAGACTTTGATTTTTTGTAGAAACAAATTTTGCTCTAGAAGCATTTTCCATGGCGAAAACGGGGGAATACATTTGTATGGAAAAGTGCACCCCGCGTTCGCTCTTAAGAACGAAATATGTATTACATATTTCGTTATTAGAGAAAATAAGCCTGTGATATTTCAGGAAATTTGAGACGTATGATCCAGATAAAGGAATAAGAGGGCATAAAAGTGCAAAAAAATCTATCGATGCTTCTTTGCAGTGGATTTTTAGACAGTCGTTAATTAAAAAAAATATTCTTTGACAAAAATTCATGAATAAAAGAATAAAGTCTCTATCTCCATCTCTTTATCTCTATCAAAAGATCCATCAAGAGTGGACAGACATCCAATCGCATTACCACAGAATAATTAATAGAACTACTTGCCCCACTGCCTACCATAAACATAAAAATATAATGACCATGACAACTATCTCACCTGGTGTTAAGTGATGATGCGATCGATGATGGAGCGCGCTTACCCAGTAGATACCTACCTATAATTCAATCTAAACGAAAATCATGAATAGCAATCCATAAAGCTATATAATAGTTCACCACTAACTCCACAGCAACAAAAAAGATCAAAATAATTTCCCGAAACAACACCAACCCACGTATTTGACAACGCTATCACCACCACCTGTCAAGTCATACAAAATGAACAAAACTATAATCTATTTTAGCGCATTGCCAAGCCTTTGTGAGCCCCAACAAAAGGCATTACTCGGTGTAATTAAGCTCTAAAGCACTAGAAGTAAGTTAGCGCCTAGGCATTGTGCCACAGACGTGTTTATATCTGACGACTCGACAAACGAAGATATAAAACTGCCGGAAGTGGAAAGTTAGCATTAACCGTTTCTTTCCTCTGTATAGTATCTTTATAGCATACTAGCTACGGCCCGCGGCTTTTTCCGCGTTAAAAATTATCCTTTGTGTTAATCAAAGTTATTATTATCTGTGTGCCAAATTTCATCCAAATCCGTTCAGTTGTTTGAAGAGAAACTTCTTTAGTTGTTTGAAGAGAAACTTCTTTAGTTGTTTGAAGAGAAACTTCTTTAGTTGTTTGAAGAGAAACTTCTTTAGTTGTTTGAAGAGAAACTTCTTTAGTTGTTTAAAGAGTAACATCTTTAGTTGTTTGAAGAGAAACTTCTTTAGTTGTTTGAAGAGAAACTTCTTTAGGCGCACTGTGGTAAAATTTGACGGAAGTAATGTAGCGTCGCGGTCCGAATCAACGGAAGTGACATAAGCGTCATGTTATCCTTACTATCCTTACTAATATTATAAATGCGAAAGTAACTCTGTCTGTCTGTCTCACTTTCACGCCAAAATCACTGAACCGATTTAAATGAAATTTGGTGCACAGATAGTCTAGAGTTTGAGAAGGACATAAGCTACTTTTTAATGCGAAAAAAGGGTTGTAAGGCGTTGAAAGGGGGGATGAAAAGTTGTATGGAAGTATCGTCATTTTTAAAGCTAGAACTTGAAACTTATATTTTAGGCTGTTGATTTGATATAAATAAATATGACATTCAAAGTTTGTAAAAGTTTTACCCTCAAGGGTGTAAAATAACAATAGGGGATGAAAGTTTGTATGGAAATATGTAAGGTTTATGTGAATGTTCTACTGAACCGATTTAAATGGAATTTGGTACACAGATAGTCTAGAGCCTGAGAAAGGACACAGGTTACTTTTTAATGCGAATAAGGGTTGTAAGGGGTTGAAAGGGGGGATGAAATATTGTATGGAAGTATCGTCATTTTTATAGCTAGAAGCTTGAAACTTATGTGTTATGTATTAGTGGAGGGGAGGGTAGGGGGAGTGCAGGGGAAGGGGAGGGGAGGGGAAGGGGGAGGGAAGGGGGAGGGAGGGGGATGGGAGGGTAAGTGAGGGGAGGGGGAAGGGGGGATTAGCGTGGCGTGGTATGCGGTGTAGCTGGGATACGTATGTGTCTTATTATAAGCTAATGCTACCCAAAGACGCGGATGAAGTCGCGGGCACAGCTAGTATTTTATATTTATAAACGCTCTGTAATGTAGAACGGCGTAGCTACGAAGACGTATACGCTATCATCGTCTAAGTACAACAGATGGAGTTGTATAAATAAACTGGCCAAGTGCAAGTCAGAGTCGCAGTCGTAGGGTTCCGTACCACTACAGTATTTTATAAAATCGAGCAAAAAATACCACTACCATTTTTCGCCAGCAAAAAATAATAATTAATAAACATTTCGTTTCTTATAACGCCATCTAACGTCTAACAAAGGTGTTAGGGATCGACATTTCAATATAACGCCATCTATGGGACGTTTACCTAACTAAGCGTTCATAGATCGCGTAAAATGCCGAAAAAAACACGTTTCTTGTTTGGGGACCCTCTATAATCTTTAACTTTATTCTGTTTTTAGTATTTGTTGTTATAGTGGCAACAGAAATACATCATCTGTGAAAATTTCAACTGTCTAACTATCACGGTTCATGAGATACAGCTTGGTGACAGACGGACAGATAGACAGACAGACAGACAGACACACGGACAGCGGAGTCTCAGTAATAGGGTTCCGTTGGTACCCTTTGGGTACGGAACCCTAAGAAATAATTAGTGATGTTGAGAAATAAACTAAATTAATTTGGAAGTTTCATCTTATTCGTAGCTTATATTTCTACGCAGCCTCTCCTCTTTTGCGTGAAGGGGTAACAAACATTAATCTATACTTAAAGTTAACTAAATATAAAAGTATTCAGATGGTGCTAAAGCATTATCATTATTTGTTATCTGAGGTTATCCTTGTACATTTTGCCTCAATGTATGAGATTTTGCATTACGCAAACGATATTTAATGAACGTTGCACCAATTCAAAATTTACAAGCGGCTGTCGAAAGAAACTTGGTACAGAGATCCTATAAAGGTATCACCGCTGGCTCTGAAATACATGATATCGGAAAACGTCAAGAAACTGGCAAAACCCAAAGCCAGCCACAGGCGATTAATAATAAAAATCGACAGAACACGTAACCATAAAGCTGTAATTCTCTATGCCATTGATATGAAAAAAATGCTAGGTATTACATTGACAGCAATTTTTTTTCACGTTAATGTTTATAGCCAGTTTAAGTTTTCTCTTCTAGTTAATCTATGAAAGAAGACAGTGTTTGTACACATTCGTGTTGACTCGCGCTTTGTCAATTCCCTATCTGCGTCTCGTTTCTACTCGTACAGTTGAAAAGGAATGGTATATATAAGGACCTACCCTCTGGCAGCCTACAGTTAGTAATTATCATGATATTGTCTTTAATACTCTGTCTACGCTATATATAGCGTAGTAGTATAGCGTATTATTATTATATAGCGTAGTAGGTAGTTTGGACAAAACTCCCACAGTGCGCTCACAGAATACTGAATCACTCTACTACGTTATAAGAGTTGGCACTTCCCTACATTGTTGATACCCGAATTATGAACGTACTGTGTAGCCAACCAAACAACAGTAACAACGGAAAGTATTATTTACGTAGTAACTATTATATAATCTGTATTATTATGCTTATAAATTTAATAGAAACTTTTTTTGCAGTGTTGGTTGGTACAAAGTACGTTCATAATTCTGAGTTATTTAATTATGTATGCAATGTCGCGGGACGAATGCGCTGTTGTCAGTTGACAAGAAAAGACCTGCAGGGCTAGCATGGCAGGGGGACTATTTTGTCTTTCCACCTATCCGTGTTTTGTTTGGTGGATAAGGCAAATTATAAGTAAAGTTTTTCGACAATCATAAACGCCCGCTGACTTTTAATCAATTCTTCTTTTTATCTTTTTAATACGAAACAAAATCAAAACTCGGGTTTAAACTTTACCAAGGGTTTAAATTGTTGTGTTGATCTCCTATCAGTGGCGAAAACCAGGGAAATAATTTTGTCTTTCCCCCGGGGATAAGGCCATGCTAGCCCTGCTGTAGGTCTAGGAATGACATTGCGGGTGGAAACTTTTTGGAGTTTACGATTTCGATTTTAATTTAAGGCCCCAGTATTGACATTTTATGAAGAGATCTAGGATTCACTACGAATGATCCTAGGTCTGTGGATTATACTGAGAAAAATCGTTATGTTTTCTGGCCAAGTCAAATGTTTTTAAGTCATGTTCAAAAAGTTTTGAATCAACCTTGCTCTACCAAAAAGGTTGATTTCAAACTTCTTGACGTCTACCTACCTACCACAGAATAAATAATAGCTAATTACAGACATTGGCAGGAATAGAATGATAGAAAAAACTAAAACAACCGACTCCCATACCGCGCGAGTCAGATTCATTGGCAAGTTTGAGACGTTTATCGTCATATATCTGGAGATACTTGTCAGATTTTGATGAAATTACAATGGGACCACCTTAAAAATCTACCCTACCAATAAATAAGATCGTTTAAAAAACTAAAAGAACCGACTTCAAATGCCGCGCTATTACTTTTTATTACCAAGTTTGAGGTGTTTATCTCCATAACCCTGGAGATACTTATCAGATCTCAATGAAATTACTATGGTACCACCCTTGGGATATTTCCTTTCTAACAAAAAAATAATCATCAAAATCGGTTTATAAACGACGAATTTTTTCGCGAACACTCATAAAAAAATATATACATATACAGTCGAATTGAGAAACCTCCTCCTTTTTTTAAGTCGGTTAAAAAAAATAATCTTCAAAATCGGTTTCTGAACGATGAAGTTATCCGCGAACACACTTAAAATAAGATTGTTTAAAAACTAAAACAACCGACTTCCACGCCGCGCGGTTAAGCGGTTCATAAACGATGAAGTCATTCGCGAACACTCATAAAAAATATATTGTATACGGTCGAATTGAGAAACCTCCTCCTTTTTTTGAAGTTGGTTAAAACCATCGTATGCCATCCATTAATAGTTAATATTGGTCCATCGTTGGGCATGCAGGTGCAATGCCCAACTCATTAAAGAGGTCTTTAATGAATGGATAAGTATAACGATTTGTACTGCGATCAGTTTGTTTCATTTATTGCGTTTCATTTTTCACAATATTTTCAGTTTTGGCTCAGAGTTTTGCATAAATAGGTATTGTCGGAAGGTCGGAAACATGAGGGTGCGTGTTATACGGTTGGCAACCCTATATTAATCTGACAACATCAATTGGATGAGAGGAATGGCTCATTACTTTTATTTTCAACTGACTTCCAAAAAGGAGGAGGTTCTGAAATGTATCTGTATGTTTTTTCTGTATGTTTGTTTTTTTTGTAATTTTGAACCAATTTGAATTATTTTTGTCATAGGTAGGGTTCGTCGTCAAGGTCGTGGTTGGGTTGGGACCACCTGAAACTTAAAATTTAATCAAAGTCTGATAAATAACTCCTGAGACATGGCGACGAGTATCTGAAGTCAGTTTTTTTTTTGTTTTGAAACTCTTAATTATTTTTATTATGCTTTTTCTATATTTAGAATAATTATTGTTATGATATATTTAATATTATTAGGGCCTTCACCGGATCCTGATAGCGCTAATATGAAGAAATCTCACAGATTTTATATGGAGTCATGTGGCAGATAACTATCTAATGCATTATCAGGAACCGGTGAAACTGGCCTAAGACTTGCAAAGGTGCACATTTTTGAACTTCTTATATACCTACAGAATAAATGCTGAACTTTGTACTATGACACGCCACTAATCTCGATCTTCAGCTCTTTGTTTCCAACCACTCCAAGCCAGCTGCGTATATTATCGCTCCACATTCCATAATTATCCGCAATGAAAACACCACCACAATGAGTAAATAAACTAATTTTACTTTATGCCCATAATATTTTAATTTAAAAGCTATAACAATTAAATAATGCTATTCAAAGTGTTGAAAGGGCAACAAGGAAGCGGTTCCCTTTCGCATTTATTATTAAGTCCCGTAGGAACACCATATTTGATTATTTTTGCGGACAGAATCTGGGAATTTATAGGAAATTCCCAGATTCTGTCCGCAAAAATACGGTCATTTTCAGTGGCACAGTATGTCAGAATGTATAAGGATACGCGCTGTATTTAATTATTTGGATTGTTATTTGTATTTGGTTAAAATGCAATCCAGTAATATCCAGTTTCGTCGTATCGGTAGGGTCATACTGTATTAACGCGGGTTCGAGTCCCGTCGGAACGGTGAAATTTTAGATTGTATAGAACAATGCACAAACATATAAAACGTAGAAAACACTTGTATTAATCAATGTACAAAAATATAAAGTGTAATAGAATCATAATATTAGACTATCCATTTTTTAAAATATTCTATAGGCTAGCGTTGGACCAGTATCTCACCTTTTGTAAACTTTAAACATTCGCGATTTGAACACATAGTTATAAATAAAATATCTAGCTGAAATATTTAACTGTAATATTTAACCGAAACACTCAACTGAAATATTCAGTGGGTGGCAGAGCATCGCAGGTCGTTGTCCCTGGTGCACGCGCCGACTTGCTGCGTCGCTGCCTTCACTCGACGACGCTGCGACTGCCGACTCCGTCGCTCCCAACTCGTTTCAGTTTAATATTTCAGTTAGATATTTATGTTGAATGTTTTAGTTGAATATTTCAGTTGAGTGTTTCGGTTAAATATTTCAGCTAGATATTTTATTTATAACTATGTGTTCAAATCGCGAAAGTTTAAAGTTTACAATTGCTAACCGTTACGGGCCGGAGGTTGCAAATAGAATTCGTCACCTAGAATTTCTTCGGAAGAAACGAGCGCGTTTAAATACATCGCTGATATTTTTAATGAAATGTTGTGATTTGGGCTATATACCTACGTGTGCGCGTATTAAACCACGTAGTGATATTGCGCACTCCAGAGAAATTCTGCAAAACGCGAGTGTCCGTTTACTTAAACAACTAATACGGAATTGTCATTACAATTTGGACAGAGTAAATAGTGATCTATATGATGTGCATTCGGAGTGTAGTGCTGTGTTATCATCCAGTGATTTGGATTTGTGTGATCGGGTTACCTACCAACAAGCGGATCGCACATACGATCTGTGTACCGCGGGACATAACAAAAAGTTGGAGAAATTGCGGTTACACCACGAGCGTGAGCTCTCAAACAAAACAAACAAATACTCATCTCACATACATAAAGACACAGTAGTGAACATTTCGAGTTTTACGTTGGATGACGCGACACATAGTGTGTACTAGCGAAGGGCATGAATTTCGCATTGACACCTAAACGGATTCCCTATGAAAAAGTCATCAGCAGCTTGGAAGAAACAATATTGAGAAACAAGTTGCCGCCTAATGCAGCAGAATCACTTAGGCAGGATGTTTCTGTAATATTAAGAAAGAGCACATTACCTAAGAGTAATGTTACCGCGGAAGAACGTTCCGCTCTTCAGCACATACGCAGGAATAAGGACATTCTTGTGTTGAAAGCTGACAAAGGAAACGCTACCGTGGTAATGAATTCGTCTGATTACGACAATAAGTTACGGGATTTGTTAGAAGATAGGCGTATATATAAACCTGTGTCATATGATCCTACAGCTAGGGTAACTCGTCGCATCCGTGCCGTCATTAGGGATAACGAAGTTCTTTTCACAGAAGACGTGTACGACAGATTATATAGACCTAAGATCGTTACACCACCTAAACTGTACGGCCTACCCAAAATACACAAGACAAACGTGCCCCTGCGTCCCATCGTGAGTCAGATTGACTCCCCGACCTACTATCTGGCAAAGCATGTTGCGTCGGTGTTACAACCATTAGTGGGTAAAACTCCGTCTTTTGTAAAAGACTCTCGCCATTTTGTTCAAATCCTCAGTGAACTTAAACTGGAACCAGACGACATCATGGTGAGCTTCGATGTAGAATCACTTTTCACCAACGTTCCAGTGAAGGAGTGCATCGAGGTGATAAGGACAAGGTACAGTGATGACCTTCCAGAAACCTTTTATGTTATGTTGAATGTTTTAGTTGAATATTTCAGTTGAGTGTTTCGGTTAAATATTACAGTTAAATATTTCAGCTAGATATTATATTTATAACAGTATCTCACCTGTTGGTAAGTGATGATGCGATCGAGGATGGTTACTGAAGAATGACGCTAGGCATAACCATTATCATAATTTCATTTATTTGCAATAAAATATGGTACAAAAAGATCTTATAAATTTACTTATGTAAAAGTTAATTTTCAGTTCTATTACATATATTTACCTATTCGGCATGCAAATATTTAGCATCACACAATATCAAAAGAAATTTAAAATACTTATCACACAATACTTTTCATATATACATTACATATATCGTACATACATATATGTTACATACATTACTAGAATGGGAACTGGCTCTCAAGGACAGCTTCCGGAACACATTAGATGTTTGGCGACAGATTTTCTAACTTGAGGGTGGTAGCTGGCCAGGCGGACACTAGACAGTATCCTACCACCATGCGAGGGTTGTGGGTTTCTTACCGATGTTTTTCCTTCACCGGAGGGCCACTGTAAGAAGCACACATACATTTGTTGATAGAAAAATCAATTAGTGCACGGCGGCGATTGAGCTCGGTACCTCTGTCATAAAAGCCGACCATTCTCCCACTTACACCACCGGGCCCTCATATTTTTGTTAAGTATTCATTTTCATTTAAAAAAATAAAAATAAAAAGAGAAGAAGAAATGCACTGCTAAATTGTTCTAGCAATTATATATACACATATATTTCTCTTAAAATAATTAATTAATTATAGGTATGATAATATTATGCATGATAAAAAAAGCAAAAAAAGTGAAATTTATATCAATTTAATTCATATAAGAATTCTATGTTTATATTTAAATGAATTGTAATGTTTTATTAAGGAATAAATAAGGCTATAATAATAATAACAATTCATTTTCTTTTACATGTTCAATCCGTATCTAAATTTTCATTAAAAACTGCGGGTATTTTTTACAAAAAAGAGATCCATAAATCCACGGTCCTACACCAACGAAGCGCGTGGCTACCCTACTCTAGGGGATCTGACATGCTAATGCCAAGATTCTCGTTATTTCATTGCCCTGGTCCATTGTAATTGTTTCCTGGCCTTGTTTAATGGGGTTTTAATACGGGTTCGGGATAAAATAATGTTGACATATTTCTCCTATTTATCATAAACAAGTTAATTAGGGATTTACCCAAAGGCCTTCACTGAAATGGAAATTTACAAAAGACGCTTTGTTCTAAAGTCATAGATTCTGCAGTGAACGTTGCTAAATTTATAAGTTTTTCTATTACCTAAAGGGAAATAAAGCACTTAATCCGACGGCAATGTCAAAATAAACTCATCATTCCATTCTGTTCCAATCCATTCTATTTCAAGTATTTGCTTGGTGGTAGGACACTATCTAGTGTCCGTCTGGCCAGATACCACCCTCCAGTTAGAAAATCTGTCGCCAAACATCAAATGTGTTCCTGCAGCTATCCTTGAGAGCCAGCTCCCATTTTAGGCCTAGCGTGCTTACCATCTTCGACCGCATCATCCAACAGGTGAGATAGTGGTCAAACGCGAGCCTATGAGATATAAATAAATTTGGCCAAGTGTGAGTCAGCATCGCGTCTCTTATCGCACACTTAGGGAGGGTTCCGTACAATACGAAACATAACAGATTTTCAACCTCATATTTGATTAATTGATATTACCAAGAATATTTGGTTTGGTCGCGATCTAGAAAGACGGGGCTCGTTTACTAGCGCCATCTATGTCATTTTGCCGAAACTAATTAGATAGATGGCGTTTAAAAACACGTTTTTTGTATAGGGACCCCCTTTAATTTTTAACTTTATTTTGTTTTTAGTATTTGTTGTTCTAGCGGCAACAGAAATACACCATCTGTGAACATTTCAACTGTCTAACTATCACGGTTAATGAGCTATAGCCTGGTGACAGACGGACAGACAGACAGACAGACAGACAGACAGACAGACAGACAGACAGACAGACAGACTGCGCGGAGTCTTAGTAATAGGGTCCCGTTTTACACTTTGGGTACGGAACCCTAAAAAACAAGACTTATCTTTTCTAGTTTTGAATGAGGGGTTATGGTCACCCACGGGTTTTAAAATATAAAATACTTACTAGTAATGTGGGTTGCAAATTACTAGTAGTCTTGTTAACCTCTCAAACTAAGCTAATTATTTATTCATTGTTACGTAACCGAGTTCGTAAGCTTAGGTTATAATCGTACACGTGACATGTGGATCCTGATAAATAGGTGAACACTGGTGGTAGGTTTCGGCCGTGGCTCCAAACACCTACCATAAATAATTTATTGAAAAGAACAAAATACCCGACTGCGTTCAAAATGTTTTACATACACGCGCGAAACACATTGCCCTCCTTTTGGCAGCTGGGTAAAAACGGATAGCAAGATTTTCGAAAGCAATGTTTAACATAGTAAGGTTATGCCAACAAGTTGCGCACTAAAAGCGCAGAGTATTTTTTATGCTATAAATAGCATTTCTGCTCTTTCGTTTTAAATCGCAGTTGTGTTCGGCGCCGCGGCGTTTCGACGAAACGAAACGCTCAATGACATATTAGTATGTTACGTCGTTGTTTTGTTGAAAACGCCGAGAGATTAAAATAAACTAAGTGCGTTTTAATATTTTCTATATATTATATGATTTGAACGAATATTTTTATAACTATAAAACTACTTAATAGACCGCGGCGCCAACGCGAAGCTGCGCCGCAGAAAGCAGACTGTTAAGCAGACTGCGCCTGCTATATTTTTAATCTGCGCTTTTAAACTGCTATCTAATATAATGAGCACTTCTTCTCTGTAGTACCTGTCCAACCCGACCAATTAAATAAACACTAAGCCCTATAAACCGCTCTATAAATAAACTACTAGTAAATTTATGGCCCGTCGTTCCACTGCGTTTTCAATTAAATCCCCTTGAAATATTTAGTTCTGCGGTCTCAATGGCTTTGGGATTCTGATTTGATCATTTCTGTATAAATAGAAGATGAAGGTATATTAATTAATCGACTAGTAAAACTATAGTTCTAATATGTTAAGGAGGAGGTTCTCAATTCGACTGTACTTTTTTATGTTTGTTTCTCTGTCGTTTATTAACAGTTTGGAAAATTATTGGTTTTTCTGAGAGAAGAATATACTTCTCATGTAGTCCCATGTTGTAATTTTTTTTAATGTTTGTGTCTCTGTCGTTTATTAACCGATTTCGAAAAATCTTTGTTTTTCTGAGAGAGGATACTTCTCGTTTAGTCCCAAGTCCCAATATGTTGCAAATATTAAACTAACAGTGTGGTTTTCCGTTACGTTCTTTTGGTTTTGTTTTTTAAGTAGATCTAAGCACTATTCCGGGCTCACTTTTTTATATCTGATAAGCTACCGCTTTACCAGTATTTCGCCTGGTGATAAGCGATGATGTGTTTTTATGACATGTGATGTTAATTGTGTATACATTTAATACGTGTTGTTATTATGTAAATTGAGGTAAGAATAATAAAAAACTCAGACATTTCAAAAAAATTGCTTTAATATAGATGAGATTACAACTATTACGTTATCTGACATTGACATTCAGTACACCATACAATATACAAATGCTATACTGCATTTGGGTAATACTATATATTATTTATTCTGTGATTTGGGATAGTGGTAACATTTATCGTAGACCTGTAGCACCATAGATATCGTAGAGTCTCTTAGCACATGTAGCGGAGCTACACGAACTACGATGCTCGCTATACATTTTAATATCAATTTCTACCTTATGTACTTGTACTATTCATTATTCTGTGCTTATACTTACACCTTACTGGCCTAACGCTGCGGTGTGTGCGTACCTTTATAGATACTGTGTAGCCGTGATTTTTTCTATGTGCATTCTCGGGTGTTTTTCTACAGGTGGTAGGAGTATTATATCAATGTTCCGCCTGACTTGCTACTAAAAAGTAGCATATATTTTTTGATTATATATATATGATGATATATGATTTGATGTATATATATATTTATATATATATGTTTATATTTGTATAAATATAATCAAAAAATATATGAAACGAGCGCAGCGAGTTTCATAATAGTAACGAGTGTTTTAATACCCGTGTTATATGCAGTTGCATACACTACTTTATCTTCACTAATGCAATTAATCAAACAACAAGAGTAAAAGCTGACAATAGTTTATTTATAATAATTGTTCAAATTTTGGATGGTACAATTTTGAAAGTTAAAATGCCAAAAAGTTATTATATTCTTTTTCATATAATTTTATAGATTTTTCTGGCAAAAGATTGTGAGTTACTTTTGTTGCCAATTCTAGAATATCCGGAGGCGTACAAATATCATCGACCCTATCCATTTTTAACTTTTAATTTGTATTTTAAAAACAAAACACATTGCGAAACATTAAATTCACGCGTTCGTGTATTGTCAGTGAACTTGCCGCCATTAAAATCTAACCAATGAGAGCGCAGCTGCGCGCGCAGGGCCAATCAGGAGCGAGCGCGCGCTGTTCTTTTTTTATTTAATTGGCACAAGATCTTACCAAAGAGTTTTGTGTATGTAAGTTTAGTAGTTTCGACGAAGTTTTCACGTATAACCCAACTGTTTTCAAAAGCCAGCCTAATATAAAAATTTTATACAACTTGTATGAGGATTTTGACATAAGGCTCACCAGGTTAATTGGTCGCGTTTTATTGATGTTATAATGAGATTTTACGATATCGATGTGGATATTATACCATCATGTGAAATTGCTTAAATTGAGTGTTTTGTTATCTGCGCTATAACAGTAGTAATTATAAGTCAAGTATTGGAAACATAAGTAGAATGTTATAACATTAGTGTAGATAAAATAATAAATAGTATTACCCAAATGCAGTATAGCATTTGTATATTGTATGGTGTACTGAATGTCAATGTCAGATAACGTAATAGTTGTAATCTCATCTATATTATAGCAATTTTTTTGAAATGTCTGAGTTTTTTATTATTCTTACCTCAATTTACAAAATAACAACACGTATTAAATGTATACACAATTAACATCACATGTCATAAAAACACATCATCGCTTATCACCAGGCGAAATACTGGTAAAGCGGTAGCTTATCAGATATAAAAAAGTGAGCCCGGAATATTGCTTAGATCTACTTAAAAAACAAAACCAAAAGAACGTAACGAAAAACGACACTGTTAGTTTAATATTTGCAACATATTGGGACTTGGGACTAAACGAGAAGTATCCTCTCTCAGAAAAACAAAGATTTTTCGAAATCGGTTAATAAACGACAGAGACACAAACATTAAAAAAATTACAACATGGGACTACATGAGAAGTATATTCTTCTCTCAGAAAAACCAATAATTTTCCAAACTGTTAATAAACGACAGAGAAACAAACATAAAAAAGTACAGTCGAATTGAGAACCTCCTCCTTAACATATTAGAACTATAGTTTTACTAGTCGATTAATTAATATACCTTCATCTTCTATTTATACAGAAATGATCAAATCAGACTCCCAAAGCCATTGAGACCGCAGAACTAAATATTTCAAGGGGATTTAATTGAAAACGCAGTGGAACGACGGGCCATAAATTTACTAGTAGTTTATTTATAGGGCGGTTTATAGGGCTTAGTGTTTATTTAATTGGTCGGGTTGGACAGGTACTACAGAGTAGAAGTGCTCATTATATTAGATAGCAGTTTAAAAGCGCAGATTAAAAATATAGCAGGCGCAGTCTGCTTAACAGTCTGCTTTCTGCGGCGCAGCTTCGCGTTGGCGCCGCGGTCTATTAAGTAGTTTTATAGTTATAAAAATATTCGTTCAAATCATATAATATATAGAAAATATTAAAACGCACTTAGTTTATTTTAATCTCTCGGCGTTTTCAACAAAACAACGACGTAACATACTAATATGTCATTGAGCGTTTCGTTTCGTCGAAACGCCGCGGCGCTGAACACAACTGCGATTTAAAACGAAAGAGCAGAAATGCTATTTATAGCATAAAACATGCACATAGAAAAATTCACGGCTACACAGTATCTATAAAGGTACGGACGCACCGCAGCGTATATTATATATATACGTTCGAATTGAGAAACCTCCCGAAGTGGTTCAATAAAAGATATACTTAGTCATCAAGTACACAAGCCACTATCATCAATATCCACTTAAAGATGTATATCTATTTTCTGATTGTCCACAGACCTTAAAGAAAGATGACGACGTTTGTAATAAAACGATTCATATTCGTAATAAAAGACTGAACAAGTCGTAAAAAAACTCATATTCTTTTATGTGGGGACAGGACAAGGTCGGGACACTTGTGTTTGTGCAATAGTTACGTTTTGACCGTTGTCTGGGGAAAGGGACAAAACAAGGAGTTGGTGTCATTGATTGTTGACTAACTTCTCGAAAAGAGGGTTGAAAAATGTTGTTTTTTAAACCGACTTCAACAAAGAAAGTTATGTATTCTATTCGTAATGATGTATTTCTTTCACGATATCTACAGACCGGTTATTATTATATTAGCCGGGTATTTTTATTAGCCCAGTACGATAAAATTACAATGAGACCAATCGAGAAGCATACGCTATCATAAAAAAAAGAAATAAAAAAACAGGTGAACTGAGAACTACTTTCTTTTTTATGCAGTCGGTTCAAAAGGATATGGTTTTTCCTGGTCTATCAGGCATTTTTGTGTGATTACGAAACAAATATACAAACTTTCACATTAAAATATGGTAGAATATAGGTAAGGCTACAATTTATTTATTCGTAGGCTAAAGGAAAATTACAATAAAATATTTTAAGTTTGCTAGAGACCAAGTTTCTAACTACTTCTACTCTTCAAAGTTCAAACTATTATTTTAATTTTACTTATATGGAAAAGAAACAGTTTTTGGAAACAAATTAACAGTTTATCACCATCGTCAATAGCGGGCAGTATGCTATTCGTCCATTGCTGGATGACGACCTCTCCTATGTCACGCCACTGAGCTAGATCTTCAGCTCCTTGTTTCCAACCACTGCCAGCCAGCTTGCGTATATCATCGCTCCGCCTAGCTGGAGAGCGCCCTTCACTACATTTACCGAGCCGTGGTCTCCACTCTAGAACACGTCTACTCCAACGGTTATCGGTTCTACGTCAGATGTGACCAGCCCACTGCCACTTCAGTTTGCTAATCCCTTGAGCTATGTCGATAACTTTGGTTCTCTGTCAGATGACTTCATTTCGAATTCGATGTTTCAGAGATACTCCGAGCCCTTTCCATAGCTTGCTGAGCAACTTTGAACAGTTCACATAGCCTTAATTGTTTTCACTTATAGGTACATATAAATAATAATAAATAATAAAATAAATAATAAATAAAAGTTTATTATAAGCATATGGACAAGAAGACAAGAAAGTATATGGACTACGCTAAAAAGTCAAAATGTAGAGGCTGAATACATAGAAGTACGACGGAACATATACGAAAAGAGCTTTAGCCGAGTCAAGCTAGAGTCCATCGGCCCTAGCTTTCAAGTAAAAAGAGGAGTAAGACAAGGCCCAAAAAATAAATTAAAAATAAATATTTTACGCAATAAATATTTTCCCCAAAAATATTTTTTGCGGTATTAGAATCCATCATAAGCAAACTAGACTGGAAGAATTACGGCTTGTCAGTTCAAGGTAAATATCGAAACAATTTACGATTCGCAGTTTACCTTATCCTGCTGTCTGAGACGGGATGCCAACTACAGTCTGATCGAAACACTGCACAAGGCCAGCAGACAAGTCGGCTTAGAAATAAATATCTCAAAAACGAAAGTCATGTCCAACCATACAAAACCAACGATAACAATAGAAAATGATCAATTAGAGTATGTCGACCACTACATCTATCTGGGGAAACAAATCGGATTCAACAGAAACAACAACGATCTAGAAATCGAGAGAAGAGTAAAAAACACCTGGAACAAATACTGGAGCTATAAGGAGGTATTCAAAAGCAACATGTCCTTGAAACTCAAAACAAAAAGTCATGGATTCGTGTCTTATCCCGTGCTTAACATATGCTTGTCAAACATGGAAATATACCAGTAAAATAAAAAACAAAATAAACACATACCAGAGAGCAATGGAACGCAGTATGTTAAATATTAAGAAAGTACACAAGATAAGACATTCAAAGATAAGATCTATGACAAAAGCAATCGATGCCCTCAGTGACGCTCAAATACTGAAGTGGAAATGGGCCGGTCACGTGGCACGCCTCAAAGATCACAGATGGACCAAAACTGTAACAAGTTGGAGAGGTCCACCAGGCAAGCGTCACAGAGGTCGAACCTATTCGCGCTGGGAGGACGACATAAAGCAGATCTCCGGACCTCAGTGGCAACAAATAGCCCAAAACCGGGAGATTTGGTGGTCTCTGGAGAAGGCCTTCACCTGAGAGGGGTTCCTGTCACCTTCATTCATATTTAATACTTAAAATAAAATAAAAAAATTACATGTTAAAGACAGGAAATAAAAGGCTTTTTTATTTCTATTTATTTCTTTTATTTTATTATAAGCCACATTTACAAGTAATTTTACAAGTAATATAATTGTAAAATTATTTATAATGTTTATATTAATGTAGCTACATTCGAGACAACGTACTTGATCAAATAGGCTGTTACAATATGTGAAACATGGGACCCCTGAATCCGAAACTAGGAAAACCTGTATGATCAGATTCAGTAGTTCTCCGAAGCTAACGGTGCCGTTACAGCAATAATAAATAATGACAAGGACAACAATATAAATTAAATTAAACATAAGGTGTTGCGTGAGCGATACCCGTGCAATTTAAATGTGGATTAAATTAATAATTAAATGTTTGTGTGTGTGTGTGCGTGTGTGTGTGTGTGCCAAGTTTCGTACACTTATCTTACAGTTGTATTTATTTAAATGAGACATGTTTTGAACGTGATTTATCTTATTATATAATCTAGAACTGAGGACAATGTGCTGTCTTCCCAAGAATTTGGTTCTATGACTATAGGAAGCACAGACCCTATCTTTCCAACGCCGTCGTTCTGTTATTTTTGGACTTAAGATAATGGTACTGTGTGCGCGCATAACTACACGACTAATATATAATTGACGAGCTGTCAGTACCTTAAAAGTTTTATATATTTCTGATGTTGGGTAGCGGAAAGGTTTTCAAAGTAAAACTTTAATTACAGCGCGCTGTGCTCGTTCCAAAAGAAGAAACCTGGTCTTATGTGCCCCACCCCAAACTACATTACAATAGTTGATTATAGATTCGCACAGTGAAAAATATGCTATTTTAAAAGTATCTTTACTAGCAGTATGTCTTATGGATTTGAAAATATAAATGAGACGTCGTACTCGTGATACAAGTGGCTCCAGGTGCGGATTCCAATTTAGTATATTATCTATGTATACGCCCAAGTATTTCACCGTCTTTACTCTCTTGAGATAGCTACAGGTACAGTTCCCTGAGACATTTCGACCACAAGTATGTGCTTGGATTGAGAACGTGTCAGGTGGTTGAGTAACGGTATTCATTGAAAACGGTATTCATTCATATAAACATATCAGGATGCTATAATGATAATATCAGTACAAAACTTGGAGAAACGAAAAAAAAATCAAGAAGTGTAGATAGGTAGCAGTAACAGTTAGGTAGCATAACTATATTTGTAGAGTATATAATATATGTATATATAAATCAGCGAGCATGTATGAAGGCGCTCATGAATGTGGAAGAAGCGAAAGAGGTATGTCAGGATCGATGCATGTGGAAAGAAGTAGCCAATGCCTACCCTAACGGCAAAAAGGCGTGATTTTATGTTTGTATGTATGTATACAGTATGTATTTTATAAATTATTTATAATAATTTTTTCACCCCCTTCAACATTTATATTTAAAATCCTGTCCATCCAAAGGTTGTCTGATAATCATCGCTCCAAGCGATAAGACCGCCCATTATATTACCATTGTTTTCTTATAAAATATTTTCTGGAATGTTTTATTTGGTATACAAAAAATAATCATTCTATTGGATTCTAAGCTTTACAAAAAATAAAAAAAACTATTATTTATATGTGTAATCATAGTCCTATAACCAAGGATGTAAATGTTAGTGTGTCTGTATGTGTATGTATCTGAATAAACTCGTACTGGTGTGGTGGTATCACAGTAACCAACGACATTAGCAATTTGCCTAAGAACCGGAGCGAGAAAAGGGGTTGCGTGGAGGTGGTAAAAACATTTTTTTTATTGACCACTATCACACCTGATGTTAAGTGATGATGCAATCGATGATGTCCCAGAAAGAACGGTCGGCTTCAATGCCAGAGGTACCGAGTTAAATCCCCGTCGTGCACCAATGGATTTTTCTATAAAAAATGTATGTACGCTTTTCACAGTGTCCCTCCGATGAAGGAATAACATCGCTAATAAACCAACAACCCCCGCATGGTGGTAGGACACTATTCAGTGTCCGCCTGGCCAACTACCACCCTCAAGTTACAAAATCTGTCGCCAAACATGTAATGTGTTCCGGGAGTTATCTTTGAGAGCTAGTTCCTATTCTAGGCCTCGCGAACTTACCACCTCTTATAGCCTATAAGATAGTTTAGCTAGCCTATAAGATATACAAATAATTAAGATAGTTTAAAAACTAAAACTACCGACTTCAATGCCCCGCGAGTCAATTTCAGTAGCAAGTTTGAGACGTTTATCGACATATCTCTGGGCATACTTATCAAATCTCGATGAAATTACAATGGGACCACCTCGGAAAGGTACCCTACCGATAACAAAAAGGATCATTCGAATCGGTTCAGAATTGACGGAGTAATCGCGTAACATCAACACAAAAAAAGAAACATACAGCGAATCCTCCTTTTTTGTGATGTCGGTTAAAAAAAAATTGCACGCTAGACGACTTTGAGTTACTCACTAGTCCGTCCAGTTACTTTTTTTTAATCGATTATAGTTAGTCTAGCGTTTGACTACTATCTCACCTGGTTGGTAAGTGAAGATGTGGTGGAGGGTGGTAGATAGCACGCTAGGCCTAAAATAATAACTGACTTTAAGAATAGCTGTCTGAACACATTAGATTACCTTTGGCGACAAAGCAGCCACATTTAACATCAGATAAGAGTGGTCAAGTGCTAGCCTGTCCAAAAAAGGGTAGGATTAGATCCTGCGTACTTGTAAAAAGAATATGATTAAATTATAATAAAAACATTATATAACCCTAGAAATGTGTTCGTTTTATGTCGAATAAATACTTACTTTAATTTTACTTATTTTAATTTTGACTTCAATTAATAAAGAATAGCTAAATTTTCTGAAAAGCAGCATTGCAAAGGCAGAAATAAAGGTTCCTGAATACCACATCGAAAGTTGCCGATTCCATACTCCAACGCTTAATGTTAATAGTCAGTATAAGATTTCACTAGAGCGAGATAAGCCCCGGAATAGGCCGCTTTAACCGACGAAATAATGATAACAATACTTATTTACTGTCGCGCATTGCGTGAATGGTTTAGACGTGAGGACTGAACGTCTGGAATACCGCAATAGCCGGATTTACAGATTTTCTCTTTGATGATTGAAAGCTACTATTTGGTTACAAGTCAGGTGGAACATGGATTTTGGTGCTCCTGCATTTTCAAATTCTTCGTTACTTCAGATGTATGGTTTACTAGCGACCCGGCTTCGCACGGGTATATTTTTGCATCAGTTTGTTGCGTCGAGTATGAATTAACATCTTTAACAATCATCGTCCATATCAACCAATTAACACAGAACCTTACCGAATTATACACCTAAACCTTCCTCATTAATCACTTTGTGTATTGGCGAAAACAACATGAAAACCCGTTTAGTAGTTTTTGAGTTTATCGCGAACAAACAGACAGACAAACGCGGCGGGGGACTTTGTTTTATAATATTATGTAGTGAGACATCATACATTAAAGTCGTATTGAATGATGTTATCGTTAGTAGGGAGCAAGCAATGCTTGTAATCTGGCACTGGGCACTCATTTATTCAAGAACATTTATTTATTTGTAGAAAACTAGTGATATCAATTAAAATAAATTTCAAAAAGTATTACATTTTAATGGCTTAAAAAATTTGGCTGAATATTATGTTTCTTTGAAGTGTTACACACTTTATATTTTTGTAAATTGTTAAACACAATCCAAAATTTCATCGTACCGACGGGACTCGAACCCGAACCCCCCGGATTACACGTCCAGAGCTTTGCCAATTAAGCCACGGTTCGATCCATCGATACGACGAAATTAGTGGATTGCATTTGTTAACCCAATTATGCATTGGTGGCGCCATCTATGACTACTTATTACGTAAGTTAATCATTCGGAAGAAATCATTACAGTTTTCAAATCCGACGAGAGATGTTGCACTGCGTAAATCAAATATTATGTATCTTTGAAGTGTCACACACTTTATATTTTTGTAATCCGGGGGGTGCGGGCTCGAGTCCCGTCGGTGCGATGAAATTTTGGATTGTGTTTAACAATTTGGCTGAAGTTTTTCACAGCTCGCTAATAAAACGTAATTTTAAGCGTGCGTGCAAAAGTAAGTATCGCTATTAATTTTTGGCACGGTATACCGGTATGAAACCTAATTTCAATCCCTAGTTTTAAGGGACTGCTTCAGAAATTGTTTTTGGTTATAATAAGATTTTATTGCACCCATATGTGGGGATTACCCGGCGGCTGAATGGAAAGCGCTGTAAGCGGCATTTCAAAGGAGGTGTTAGTTTAAAGAGGTGTACGCAACGGAAAAGAAGGATTTGCTGCGAAAAACCTAATGCTTATTGCATGCTTGCTTGCGTTCGTACTGGAGAATGAAAAGAATTGTATGCGTATGTTGGTTTAATACGTAATTTATCACTTTGTAGATATATGCTAAGGCTTTGACGTTTTCAATTTAAGTTTTTTTTTTCTCATAGCAGCTAATATGATAAACAAAAATCTCCGGAGATTATTATTATTTGATCTTTATAAAATTACAATCGTTCTTAACGGAAAGTATACTCTCTCGGGATGTAAGGGAGCCCAAATACCACCTCAGTGTTCCAAGCCAACCTCACCTGCCCGTGGTGCATCCTGATGACCAACAAACGAGGCTCTGGCGACCGACAAATGGCGGTATAACCATTTCAAATTATGGCGTAGCTAAATACTACAGCTGGTGACGGGCAGCAGCGTCACCAGTGCGAGGAGCTACGTCCTGCGATCGCCAACCCGCCTGCCCAGCGTGGCGATTAGGGCATATCCCTCCCAATAAGCCGAAGATCGGGCTCATTGGCATATCTTGGGAGAGGCCTACAGCCAGATACAGTCCAGCAGTGGACTGACACAGGCTGATTATGATGATACTCTCTCACACAAAAAAAGTACTTTCTTAATCTTTAAATGACGGAGTACTGGTAACAAACAAAAAAAATGTTATTGACAACCTCCTCCTTTTCTGAAGTCGGTTAAAAATTGGCAACCATAGGTATGGATTGCCGGAAGAAGTGAAAACTTTTTTTTTGTTTGTTTGATTTTGTACAAATTGTATTGTTTTTCTATTCGACAAAATTAATTATTATCAAATAACTAGAAATCTGTTTACCACGCTAATAACTCCCACAAGCAGCAACTATGGAAATACTTATAACAGGATGTATTGCAGAAATTAAATATTTTTAAAATAAATAATTTTACATTCGTCAACGCAAATAATTTAAAAATATTAGCTATAATTAATATTCTATATACTACAAAATTTGCATATTATGTACTTATACGGTGGTATAACAAAACTTGTAATATCACCTTAATTGATTATCTATGAAGAGGTCACATTAGCATGTCGGTGATGAAAATGGAAACCCATAACCACGGTAATTCGATAATATAATTATTACCATGCCATAACTTTTGCCCTTACCAAAAGTCGCGGTAGAAGAAGTTTTCACTCCAATAATCACGGTATAGAAAATACTTAAAAGCATTAGTACATCTTGTCATCCCCTAAAGATTTAATATCTATAAAGACAATGTTATTCCCATCAAAACATGGGTTCACCCCAAAGGGCCATAAAAGTATTATTTACATATCTCATACATCATACCCAGCTAACTTTGGACAGTTGCAAAACAACTGCCCTAATTCTAGTGATGGGAATTATCACATATCACTTGTTACAAATTATATGATTTTATGAATACCACTAATAATGTGTTACTAATCAAGTGATTTAATTTGAAGATTTTTAGTGAAACGGTATGCATTTTTAGGGTTGCGTAGTCCTGACAAGGAACCCTTATAGTTTCGTCATGTTCGTCTGTCTGTCTGTCTGTCTGTCCGAGGTTTTGCTAAAAGACCGTTAATGCTAGAAAGCTGTAATTTTGTAGAGATATGTATATAAATAACGCCGATAAAGTGGTGAAATAAAATTTTGAAAATTAATTTTGGGTAGCTCCCCTACATGAGAAGTGAGGATGTTTTTTTTTTCGTCGTCTACTCCATTGTGTGGGGTATCGTTGAATAGGTTCTTTAAAATGACTTAAGGGTTGCTACTACTATTTTTCGATTAAATGCTCCATTTACAAAATATTAAACATTAAAGTGCAATTTTTTGTTCTAGTAGGGCGTCCCCCCTCCCTCTAAAAGCTAAACTGCTGGCTTGAAAAAATTGGAAAAATTCGTGATAATAGTGCTCTCATGAACTTTAAAGGAATACTATAGCGGTTCAGATAACTCTATTATCAGATATTAGTTTAGCAGTAATTGTCGTTGAACTTGGGTGTTGGATAATTTTGTACCAAATACAAAACCCTTAGAATAAATACTTTAAAGTGACAAAGATGAAGTACCTAGTTGCTTGTTTATAACGAGTAAAGACTTGCATTGAATAGCGGGCTACTACGAAACCCTACACTGCGCGTGGCCCGACATGCACTTGGCCGGTTATTATTTTTAACAGCTGCGCCCCGGAGCTTTGCCTGCCTGTAAAAGTATCTTATGTGGTAATAAAGGTTCTGTGTACTCGATTTCTTTCAAATCCGTTCAGCCGTATTTGCGTGAAATAGTTACAAGCATCGAGCCATCCATCTATACTCACCAACAAAGTATCTAGATAGCGCTTTAGCTTGTTGCATCGTTCTTCTTGTAAATATTGCTTCAATGTCAAGATAACCCCTCAAGTAACAAGTCGAGGATGGTAGCGCGCTAGGCCTAGAATGGGAACTGGCTCTCAAGGACAGCTGCCGAAACACGTTATATGTTTTGGCGACAGATCTTTCAACTTGTGGGTGGTAGCTGGCCAGGAGGACACTAGACAGTAACCTACCTCTGTGCGGGGTCGGTTTAGTACAAGCTTGGCCAATAGCTGCATCCTGCCAGTTAAAAGCCGGGTTTTCTTAGTGATGTTTTCTTTCACTGGCGGCGCCACAGCAGTCAAAGGCGATCATTTTCCCTAAACAGCAAAGGCTCTTAAGTAGGTACAGCTTAAATTAAAATAGCACATTTAACCAGAATATAATCAAACTAGCAGCCGGCCCCGGCTTCGGACGGGTAGAACATATATGCCTAAAAATTTGCATCAGTTTGTTGCATTTGAACATATTTAACAATCATCGTCATATTTCATCCAATTTACACAAAACCTTCACGAATTGTGCACCTAAACCTTCCTCATAAACACCCGCATGATAATCCGTTCACTAGCTATTGAGATTATTGCGAACAGACAGACAGACGCAGTGATGGACTTTGTTTTATAATACTTACGTAGTGACCCTGATTCTGACCCGACGGTCGTTGGTTCTAATCCTAGCTATATACCTACCAATGAAAGTTTTATGTGCATTCATGAATCATGAGTTTTCGTACAATGGTAGTGGGATCATTAAATCTACAAAAAGTAGCTTACCACCAAGGAGAACATCTGCCGCCGTAACCTTACGGCGTTCCCCGACGCAAAATGTAGGGGTAATATACGTTTAACGTGTGTATCTGTGTGTCTGTCTGTAGCATCTTAGCACCTAACCGGATGAACCTATTTTGTTTTTATTATTGACAGTTTTTTTTTTTTGATAGATGTCTTCATCGAGAGTTTTCTTAGCTTTGATACATGAAAATTCGTTCAATCGTTATAAAACTATGAGCTTTTTTCTAGTTAATTGCGCTATGAAATCAACTTTCATCATAGGTCTGATCAATTCGAAAATCTTCTTCTTCAACGATATTGTAAGAACATGGAAGCATTGACCTGATGCTGGGACATCTCTTGGACTCTTCAGAATACTCAAATCCTCACCAACTTACAGCTCAGATTTTAAATGTCGTGTTTAGAGTCATTGGAATGCTTTTAATGAAAAGATTATACGTAGATCAGTCGGGGTGGTTTAAAATATTATATTATTATATATATAGATGAATATTATTTTATACAATAGATCGTATAATTATACTATATTGACTTCAAATTGATTGTAATCGGTGGGGATCTACAGAATAGTTAAGCCTATAAGAATATTTTCTTAGTAACTATGACCTAATCTGTGGTTTCACTGCAAATATTTTATTTATTTTGCGATGCGTGTATGTGAAATTCGTGATATCTTCTAGAGTTTTCATTTGAATTAAATACTGTAAATGACAATTTTAATCTATAATATGTGGCCAAGCTAATTAGCGTAATTATTTGGATAAGGATTAATACCATACACATAAAAATAGCCTTGGAAGTTATGTAATATTAAAAAAAAAATTTAAGATTAATATGGTTTCTGTGAGTCAACCTTAAGAGATAGACATATGCTGTCGCGGACTTTTTTGTAGGTCTTATTAAGTTGTACAACTCTTGCATAGAAAATATTATTTTATCTATTTTCAATTAAGCAGCGTTCGTAAGAAACGTGTTTTTTCGACCGTTTTTTTGCCGACTTAGATTGCAAATTAGGTCTCCACGAATGTACCTTTGATTTAAACGGGATAATAAATAGCCTTTTTTCATTCCGAAAGTCCATTCTATGTATTAGTAAAATAATGTTTTAAATCGGTTCAGTAGTTTTTGAGCCAAATCATTACAAACATACAAAAATACAAAAATACAAATGTTCTCTCTTTATAATATTAGTATAGATGTAATATACAGTTTAAAAAAGCATATCTCAACATCAGTGATTGTAACTCGATCACTTGTGATTTTATGTCACTGAAGTGAAGCAGTTCTCGTGTTCACATTCTCTGATTGATTCACGTGATCTGCTATTTTCAATGGTCCCATCCGTATTTATAACACAACACCCAATGTTCTGAACTAAGTAGGGCGAAACTGAAGTTTTTTGTAACAACTGTCGTTTGTGGTTTGCGCTATCTTTTTGTTAATTTTTGCTTGTTATGTGCAAGGTATTGTCACAGTTTAACGTTTCACATTCTTTGTTTTGTAACTGAAAACTGTGGTAAATATCTCGTTCTAATATCTTGTGAAAGTGTAGGTCTTGATAGCTCTCTTATCTAATGATGCGATCTAAGACGGCATCACGTTTGTCTTAAGGAACAGCCTAACCGCTGCGATCTGCGGGCGCGGCCGGGGGCGTGATCAGATAGTGCAGAAGTATTTGTACCGATTGGTTCTAACCAAACGAGATCTACGGCGATCAGACAGCGATTGAAAATTAGATCGCGCCCGCGCCCGCATACCGCAGTGGTGGCCGTACCTTTAAAACCGAAGACGGCAATGAAATAAGGAGCTGGACAACAGACTTTTGTTCAATCCACAAAATAATTAACAAGAATACTAGTAATGTGCGACCCACATTGCCAGTAATCTTTTTTATTAAAAAAAAAAAAAAAAAATTAATGTTTAGGCATAGGTAATATTTTAGTTTTATTTTTACGTAAAGATATAATGAAATAATTATGTTATACATCCACAAAGCGCAAATTCTCAACCCGTGCCGTCTTACAAAGTTAAGCCTCCATTGCTCTCGATATTTGGAGGTTAAGCTAAATCACGTGCCATTGCTTATAGTCCATTAAAAATGATGTGCTAATACAGCTGTAAATGAATACAAATACTAATATAATGCTTATATTATGACGTAAACTACTTTGAATGTATTAAATAAATAGGCGTAAAATTTCAAGCAAATATTTAATTATCAGCGAGCAGGACTAACAAACAATATTATTTTATTAACAAATTATGATAATATTATGATTTCGTAACTGTAAAACAAATTAAAATAAAAACTTTATTCTGTATGTGCGGAAATATGTTTTGCTACAATATCCGTGGCGAAATAAATAAACGAAAATACCAAATGTAGATATTAATTCTACATACAAAAGAAATAACGGGTAAGTATACAAGAATCGTGTTCGCAATACACTTGTAACAACATTTGTAAAATATGTCGACATGTTATTTTATTATCATAACGTAATTCATAGAATTAAAGTACATAATATTATGTACACCCATGTTCAACACAATGTAAATATAAAGACAATTTAGTGGAGTATCTATATTAAAGTCGACTTAATATGTTTAACAAGGTGGCAGATACGTAATTGTTTTTTTTCGTATAGGCCAGCGTTTGTCCACAACACTACAATCGTTTACGGTTTAGAAAACTAATAAATGTATGGGAATGACAATCTATTCCGTTAGTGAAGTTCTCAAAAACCATCAAATTGAAAAATCGTAGCGTAGTTTACAAATTGATATCAAGAAGAAGAAAAGTTGACAGTTCGTTCGTAAGTAAGTTCTGGTGGTAAATAAATTATTTTTAAAAACAAGCTTTTATCTGGGACAATGAACTAAAATGTTTTAAAATAAATTCTAGTAAGTATGTATTTGGCGTGTAGGTATTTACCTATATTCTTAAAAGCTTGAAGCACTACCCGTTTTTTAGGCTAGGTAATTACCATACTTCAGTGCCTCAAGCTTTTAAAAATATAGACACGCCAAATACTTACTAGAATTTATTTTTAACATTTTAGTTCATTGTCCCAGATAAAAGCTTGTTTTTAAAAATATTTTTTATTTATAATTTATTTTTAACTTTTTAGTAGGTAGGTCTACCTACTTCTACCTATCTACTACCTAAGTATTTAAGAGAAGGCATGATGTTTTAAAATATTCCACGGATATTTGATCTGATTATGGGTAAAGTGCTCTTCGCGGAAAATCAATCGACTCGGTGGGGCTTTATAATTATATGTTGCTTTATAACAGAAATGCCATGGCCCCCTTACAGCTTCATCATCAGATCCTGGCTAACATTTAAGTGTAAAGTGCTCCTCAAGGTGAATCATTTGAACCCAAATTCACTGGGGTTACATTATTTTATCACAGAGATGCCGTGGCCACCTTTCAGCTTCATCACCAGTCGCTAAATATCATCTAGGTGTAAAGTTCTCTTCAAGACGAATAAATTGAGCCCAAACTGGTAAAGTTACGTTGATTTATTACAGAGATACCGTGGCCACCTTCCAGCTTCATCATCAGACCCTGGATATCATCTAGGCGTAAAGTTCTCTTCAAATCAATCGAGCCCAAACTCGGTGGGGTTATGTTGTTTTATCACAGAGATGCCGTGGCCACCTTCTGTCTCCATCAACAGACCAGCTCCATGGTACCATATCGTTGTATTGTTACCGAAGATACATAAGTACACCAAATTTGAGTCCAATCACCATATTTCCATATTTCCATTTATTATTCCACCCGAACATACATAGTTACATACATACATACATACATACATACATATATTGCAAGTTAAATAAAAGCTTGTAACAATGATGCAGTCGAAGATGGTAAACACGCTAGGCCTAGAATGGGAACTGAAATTCATCATCAATTCAGGTCGTATGCTAAGTACCTGTGTGCGAAATTTCATTTAAATCCGTACAGACGTTTTTACGATACATCTTCGGTAACGTCGCCACTTAATTTAATTTCCAGAAACGAATTAAGCTAAGCGTCCACCTTTCGGCATCGCACGGATCGCTCGAATCTGCTCATCGGCAATGCCGACGCCGTTGCTTCGAGAGGCAACTTATGCGATGCGTGCCGATGACGATTTTTTAGATTTTTTTGCATTTTCTTCCTCTTCTGCTAACATACAAGCGATGACGAATTGTTCTTCTTCACTTTCATCCATTATGTCCTTATTATGGTCACAGACACATTTCGCACGACCGAATGAAGTGGCGTCGGCAATCAGATTACTGGTAGTTGCGGCGGCAAATGCGATCGCTGCCGATCAGCTAGGCTATTCTGTAAGCTATCTCGACAGCGGAATCCGCGGTAAGATTCGAATTTCGTACTACGAAATTCAATCGTATCACGTTCGTAATACGGTTGTGTTTCGTAATACGAAATTCAAATCACACCAAGGATTCCGCTGTCGAGATAGCCTACAGAATAGCCTAGCAGGAGGACGCATTGTGAAAAATTCGTCCGTTTGATGCGATGCGTCCGCTGCGTACGATGCCGAAAGGTGGACGCTTAGCATTAATGTGACACGGTCACCACCAGGTTTGGTACAATTCATTTTAAGGTACCTTTTAAAGATGGGTTATACTAGGTAAATTTGGGACTAGGTGCACCCATTCCTAGTCCTTACAATTACGTGATCCAAATATCTGTTCCACCTAGTATTGATCGCGTATAGATTATAGTAATCAACACTCAACAGTATTGCATCATTTCGCTCTCACATACTAGAGTGCGAGTGAGAGAGTAGTATAGTATCATACTACCCTCTCACTCCCACTCTCGTTGCACCGCGTCTACGGTAGTCGTGAGTAGTTCACGAATGAATGACAAAATTGAAGTACTTCAATTACTTCTTGTCATTCATTCAGTAGTTCACTTTTACAATATGTAGTCCAGTAGTCCATTTATTTCATCCATCTGCTTATTGCGTAGAGAGAGAAGGCAATTGCATAGAGAGATACTCCCTACGGCTTATTGCTACTACGAATGCGAATGAGCCTAGGCGCCCGAGGCGCCGCGCCGATTTGAGCCGATCATTGCCGAACGTAAAATCAATCCTCCGCTCGCAACCAAAATTTTTTTTCGTTAAATTATGTCCTCTCTCGTAATATTTCGTGTAACTAAAACTGGTAATGGTATTATCTTAGTACCTTAATAATAAATATTACATAAATTTGATTTAAGCGTAAAAAATAAGGCACATTTTTAAATAGCTGTAAGACACTTCATTGTTTTTTAAGTAATATGGCGCGCGACCAAAGCGCGCCATAACGCATGACGATGAAGTACAAATCATTTTAATTTTCATTCAACTTCGTTACGTACACATTCAGCATGTTAGTTAGGCGAACTAGCTGAAGAAAGATAATCTCATAATTAAACGCCAAAAAATTCATTCAGAGCCTTTGTGGACAACTGAACTAAATGAACTACTGGACTAGAAGAAGGATATACTTCAAAGCAAGGAAAAGATATGTACATATCTTTTCACTTCAGTGACACATTCTGCGCATGTTTAGTCTACGGCGTACGGCGGCACTATGCCACTGAAAATACGGCATAGAGTTGTGTGAAACATCGCATCTAGTCTCGAGGTCAAATACTAAGTGGAATAGGTAGTGCATACTAGGGTGCGAGTGAAAGGGCAGTATAGCGTCATCTACCCTCTCACTCACACTGTTATTGCATCGCGTCTACGGCTTACGGCGGTACTATGCCAGTGAAAATACGGCATAGATTTGTGTGAAACGTCGCATCTAGTCTCGAGGTCAAATACTAGGTGGAATAGGTAGTGCATACTAGGGTGCGAGTGAGAGGGCAGTATAGCGTCATGCTACCCTCTCACTCACACTGTTATTGCATCGCGTCTACGGCTTACGGCGGTACTATGCCAGTGAAAATACGGCATAGATTCTAGTGAAACATCGCGTCGCGTCTTAATTAGTAGTCCGAGGTCGAATACTAGGTGGAATAGGTGTTTGTCAAAAGTAGGAATAGGTGCCACCTAGTCTCGTAAAATATCTATTCTTCGGATCTGTTCTAGTAAATACGCCTCACTTCTAGTACCTTTACCTAAACAAAATGCCTGAGCAAGCATACAATAATATAATATTAAGTGTGTTAGCCCAAGAAGCCTTTCTTTCATTATTGCATTACTTTCTGTTGGCATCTTGAGTACGTAGTATTATTATCTTTTCTATGTCTTGACCCTAAAATTTGAGTTCAATTTTTACACTAGCTGTGCCCCGCGGCTTCGCCCGCGTTTTAAAGTATTACTGGCTATCCCTGTGCAACATTTCAGGAAGAAGTTCCAATCAAATAAATATAAAAACTGACTTTTTTCTTTTTTCGTAGCATTTTCTTTTATCAGTGTTGATTAATTCATCACCATCAGCCACTGGTTGTAACTGCTCAACGAAGACTTCTTCTAAGTCATGTCACTGAGCTCGGTCTTTAACTATTTGCATCAACATTTTAATACGAAAATAATTTAAAATTAGGCATATTTGTACCATATTATTTGTACTGATTTTAAGAAAGGGTTAAACGTCGTAACGTAATCGCCTCGCTTCGGGACAAGCTTACGTTCCTCAAGCGACGGGCAGTCAACTCGCCGTAGCCGCGCTTGCGGGTAGTCGTCCACGCGCTAGCGGCTAGTCTTCCACACGCTTACATCTCACCAGCGACGCCAAGCTAAGAAGGAGAGAGCTGTACAAACTTATTTTGCGGGTAATAATCCTTACGACATTGTTTTGGTTGCACAATGCACATAGGCTGCAATTTGTCCAGGTTACCTTGCCGTAATAAATAACTAAATTCGTTTATTTCAGGCAATTACAACTCATATCAAAACTTATACCTTATAGACTAACATACATATAAATACAATAATTTTAATGAATAAGACACGTTAGGTTTGCGACGTGTGAGGCATATTCGTGGTGTCCTCGAAAACGGCGAAATTTGACACCTCTCGGCCAGAATTCTTCCGCCAAGTACGTATCGAGGGATTTAACTGGAACTCGCAGCACAAAAGAGTTGAAGATCACGTTATGTCGCGACTCCAGTTTTATGACCCTCAGCGTCAAGTTGGTCTTCAAACGCACGTACTCGGATACCTCCTGCGCTGTGATGGCGTAGTGCACGCGTGACACGTACAGCAGCGTCGTCGGTGTTGCTGGACGCAGAAGGTTGTTTAGACTAGTCGGTGCGGTGCCGCACTTGTTCTGAACGGCCGGCTTCTTCTTTATCTTCTTCTTTTCGACCTTTTTGAAGCCGTCGTCATTTCTTTTGTCCTCATGTCTAGGAGGAACGGACGTACCAACCTGTCGTGGTTCCATTCGACTCGTGACCCCCTCCTTGGTGGTTGCAATGGTGTAAGTACGTTGAGGGGTAGATGTATTTGCGTGAGACGTTTCATCTCCCGGGGCGGAGGAGCGGGCGGCGGCACGCAGGGCATCAGATGGCGTGTTGACTACCGGTGACACATTCAACTTCACCGCACGGCGTCAACGAGCTGTAGCCGCGGAGACGTGGCGGCGCTTCGAACATTGTTGAGGAAAAATATATGTTATTCTACCACATTTTGAAGTTGCGTTGGCGTGAACGCAAACAGAAATTGGATTTTGTCTAGGCGGGTACGGTAACGTGCCGTTTCCCTTACGCAAAGTGTGCGAGAACATAATATAATTACAAAAAAAATACATAGAAAATTAGGGTAAAATTATAATAGTAGTATAGTAGTATTTGAATTATTTGAACTTTGTTAATTAACCGACTTCAAAAAAAGGAGGAGGTTTCTCAATTCGACCGTATATATATATATATATATATATATATATATATATATACGGTATATACGGTATATTTATGGTTATTCGCGGATAACTTCGTCGTTTATGAACCGATTTTGATTATTCTTTTTTTGTTGGAAAGGAAGTATCCCAAGTGTGGTACCATGGTAATTTTATCGAGATATGATAAGTATCTCCAGAGATATTGAGATAAACACCTCAAAATTGGTACTGAAAATGAATAGCGCGGCATTGAAGTCGGTTCTTTTTTAGTTTTTAAACGATCTTATTAAGAAACATTTTTGTCTTTATTAAATCAACAAGGAGTAATATATTAAGGTAATAAGAAAAAAAATAGAAAAATATACATAGTTTTGTCTATGTTTTCCTTATAGTAAACCCTCAGACTATAATAAAAAAGGCAGACAGATTCGTTTTTAAGTTTTCATGGTCACTGACATTATTATTAATAGTAATTTCGGGATATTTACCATGTTTTTCTTTTGTTTTGAGTTTCCGATATTTCGGTGCTGTTACAAGCGCCATGTTCACGGACGAACTGAAGATTGCGGGTGAAGAGGGTATCACGAGCAAACAAAGCGATCTACCCGCTTTTTTACTCGTTTCGGTCGTTCGGTGCCCCTACCATTTGTTATCGATGAAACTCGTTCACGACACACAAAACTCACAGTATCTTCACGCTTCTTGTTTTGGACTACATATTTTGTATGAGGCTGACACAGACCTACCACTGGACGCCAGACATTCGACAGTTTGAACCCATCCTCACGATTGAAATTTTTGAATTTAGTTATTTCAATCGCTTCTCTAACCAATCTTGGTATGTAGTGGCGTTCCGTCGAAATTATCTGAGGGTTGTGTAACTCAATCCAGTGGTTGGTGCCAGAGTCCAATAGGTGTTCCGCGATCGCAGATTTATGTGAGTCATTGTCTCTGACTGCCTTAATGTGCTCCTTTACCCGGCATGCAACGGTGCGTTTCGTTTGGCCTATATAGGAGCTCCCACAGCTGCAACTGATCTTGTAGACCCCCGGTTTTTCTAAAGGAAACACGTCCTTTGGTGTACGTAAGAGTTGAGCCAGTTTCTTCCAAGGAGTAAAGATGGTCTTTACTGAATATTTTTGCAGTATATTAGCAACTTTATCTGTAACTCCTTTTACGTACGGTAGGTATGCCGGCTGTCGTTCTGCCCTATGGTGGATCTCACGTTGGCGTGTGTGTCTGGGTGGTAGAATCTTGCCTTTGTACCCGTTTCTCCGTAGCACGCTACTCACATGTCGTAGTTCTTCTTGTAAATGTTCCTCATCACATAAATAATATGCGCGGTCAGTGAGAGTAGTTACCACAGAGTTCAGGTGACGCGGGTGATGATGCGAGTTAGCATTTAGGTAGCGGTCAGTGTGAGTCGCTTTTCTGTAAACAGAGTGGCTGACGGAACCGTCTTCTCTTATTTTAATATTTACATCTAGGAAAGCAATATTTCTGTCTCTTTCCATTTCGTAATCGGCCGATTGTTAGTCAAATCGATTCACCGACTTATGAGCTAGCCAAACATGTCGCCAAAGTATTACAACCAATGACAGGAGGCACCGCATCGTTTGTGAAAGACTCTCGCCATTTTGTGGATATCCTAAAAGAAGTCGAGATAGGTAAAAATGACGTCATGGTCAGTTTTGACGTGGAGTCACTTTTCACAAACGTACCTATTCTTGATTGTTTGGAGGTAATTAAAAGTAAAATTCAGAAATATGGAATCCCTATTGAGTACGCCAATCTCGTTCATCATTGCCTATCTACGAGTTACTTCGTGTACCAAGGCGAATACTACCTCCAAATAGACGGAGTGGCAATGGGCAGCCCGGTAGCTCCAGTCGTTGCAAATTTATGGATGGAGTATTTTGAAAACCAAGCCATCGAAACTGCGCCGTACTCCATTAAACTATGGAAAAGGTACGTTGATGACATTTTTGGTGTAATCGAAGGGGATGAAAAGGCGGTACAAATTTACTTGGCACATTTAAACACTATCCATAGTAAAATGAATTTTACTTACGAAATGGAAAGAGACAGAAATATTGCTTTCCTAGATGTAAATATTAAAATAAGAGAAGACGGTTCCGTCAGCCACTCTGTTTACAGAAAAGCGACTCACACTGACCGCTACCTAAATGCTAACTCGCATCATCACCCGCGTCACCTGAACTCTGTGGTAACTACTCTCACTGACCGCGCATATTATTTATGTGATGAGGAACATTTACAAGAAGAACTACGACATGTGAGTAGCGTGCTACGGAGAAACGGGTACAAAGGCAAGATTCTACCACCCAGACACACACGCCAACGTGAGATCCACCATAGGGCAGAACGACAGCCGGCATACCTACCGTACGTAAAAGGAGTTACAGATAAAGTTGCTAATATACTGCAAAAATATTCAGTAAAGACCATCTTTACTCCTTGGAAGAAACTGGCTCAACTCTTACGTACACCAAAGGACGTGTTTCCTTTAGAAAAACCGGGGGTCTACAAGATCAGTTGCAGCTGTGGGAGCTCCTATATAGGCCAAACGAAACGCACCGTTGCATGCCGGGTAAAGGAGCACATTAAGGCAGTCAGAGACAATGACTCACATAAATCTGCGATCGCGGAACACCTATTGGACTCTGGCACCAACCACTGGATTGAGTTACACAACCCTCAGATACTTTCGACGGAACGCCACTACATACCAAGATTGGTTAGAGAAGCGATTGAAATAACTAAATTCAAAAATTTCAATCGTGAGGATGGGTTCAAACTGTCGAATGTCTGGCGTCCAGTGGTAGGTCTGTGTCAGCCTCATACAAAATATGTAGTCCAAAACAAGAAGCGTGAAGATACTGTGAGTTTTGTGTGTCGTGAACGAGTTTCATCGATAACAAATGGTAGGGGCACCGAACGACCGAAACGAGTAAAAAAGCGGGTAGATCGCTTTGTTTGCTCGTGATACCCTCTTCACCCGCAATCTTCAGTTCGTCCGTGAACATGGCGCTTGTAACAGCACCGAAATATCGGAAACTCAAAACAAAAGAAAAACATGGTAAATATTCCGAAATTACTATTAATAATAAGACAGATTCGTGTCGAACACCCGAGTGACCGCAAGTCCAGTAATACTAAATTCTTGAGTAATACGTTTCCGCCGTCAGTCCGGCAGTCAATACGGCATGGTTACTACGTAAGCAACGCTACGAAGTAATACTGCACGGAAGCGTCCGACCCTGCTGCCGCTTGGTAGCAAACTGAGCGCGGAAGCGTATTACTCAAACATTTAGTAATACTGAACTTGCGTTCACTCGGGTGTTCGGCACGAATCTGTCTGCACTTTTTATGATAGTTTGAGGGTACACCATACAATTTTCCCACTATATTAATCACTTAACACGAAACAATTAGCATATGTATTTCTGCACACATTAGTTTATATTTTGATACAGTTTTATCCGGGAACAAAGATTGTTATTTGTAATGTTAATAATCAATGTATCAAGGAAATAATGTATAATTAAGATAAGATTTAAAAACTAAAAACCGACTTCACAATATGTTGTCAGTTTCAGTAGCGAGTTGAAAATATATATCGCTATATCTTTAGAGATACTATTCGGATTTATAAATTGGTTTAAAGTTGGCGGAGTAATCTGGTAACAATACAAAAAAAAAACATACAGACGATTTGAGAATCATCTCTTTTTGGGAAGTAGGTTGATTAAGACAGTTGTCTCTCATAATTTTTGCATATTTGCTTGAATTTCCTAGTAGTTATAGTGGGGTACACTGCGCACTTATGCAGGACTACGCGAACACGTATTCTTAGGGTCCCGTCTCTCTTTTGATTTAGGGTGACTTATAAGCAGTTATAGGTAGTATATGTTATAGCATACTAGCTACACCCCGTGACTTCTCTCGCGTTGAAAAAGTATCCTTTGGCCTAATCCCATTTACTGGCTATTCCTATGCAAATATTCAGCCAAATTCGGTAAAGCCGTTTATTTGACTGTAAAGAAGTCTCATACAAACAAATCATTACAATCCCATTCTTTTCGCCAATTGTTATGTTATGGAACAGCGGGCCGCGGAATAACAAGACGTTCACTCGGTTACAACAAGTGTATTCGACTGCCGGCGGCGCGGGTACAGAATAAATAATAGTACAAGCGCGGGTCGCAGCCGCGCGCGCAGTCACTAGCTAGTACTTAATACATACATACTAACATAAAATAAAATAACCGGCCAAGTTCGTGTCGGGCCACGCGCAGTGTAGGGTTCCGTAGTAGCCTGTTATTCAATGGAAGTCTTTACCCGTTATAAACAAGCAACTAGGTACTCCGTCTTTGTCACTTTAAAGGATTTATTCTAAGGATTTTGTATTAGGTACAAAATATCCAACACCCAAGTTCAACGACTATTACTGCTAAACGAATAAAGCTATCTAAACCGCTATAATTTTCCTTTAAAGTTCATGAAATTCGCTATTATCACGAATTTTTCCAGATTTTTCAAGCCAGCATTTTAGCTTTTAAAGGGGGGGGGGGGACGCCCTACTGGAACAAACATTTGCACTTTAAAGTTTAATATTTCGTAAATGGAGCATTCAATCGAAAAATGGTATTAGCAACCCTTAAGTCATTTTAAAAGACCTATTTAACGATACCCCACACAATGAGTGTGTGGGGTATCCCCCCCTCACCCCAGACGATGAAAAAAATCATCCCCACTTCTCATATAGGGGAGCTACCCTAAAAAAAAATATGTAAAAAAAATATATATAATATATAAAAAATTCTAGTAAGTCTTCTTTCTTTTTCTAGTAAGTACTTACCTATATTTTTAAAAGCTTGAAGCACTGAAGCATGGTGATTACCTAGCCTATAGATACTTCACTCCCCTACAAAAACACAATACCAACGTTTATTTCAGACAATACAAGCAAAAATGTGTCTAAGGCGCTCGACCTAGCGTTGTTATTACTTCGTTCAGCGCGCGATGTACCGGCGCGCCTCGATACAGTAAAGGGTTGACTCAATAAACTAAAAAAAAAGTTTACGAATTATTTTTATTTACCTCACAAAATTACATCAAAGTTCCTAACTAAGAGTCGAATTTTATGTCGGAAAAGTAAATTTTACGCCGTCTTGTCATTTTAGTATCGGTAGCATAATAATATCTTTTTCAAAAAAAATAAAACCGACTTCATTACCACAAAAAGGCACTCAAAACGAAAAATAAATTACTTAATATAATTATTATAAGCGCTACCCACTTAACTCTTTGAAATCGGTGCCAGCCAAGTCGTTTTGAGTGCCTGTTTGTGGTAATGAAGTCGGTTTAATTTTTTTTTGAAAAAAATATTATTTTACCCTTTTTAGTGCAAAACAAGTTTTAATTAAATTACATGCATCTATAAAATTTCGTGTCCGGGCCGTTATAAACTGACGGATATATACTTTGTGAAAATTTCAAGTATATACCTTACGGTTAAGAAGCTACATCTGTAAAGTGCGCACATATAGACACACGGACGGACGGACGGACGGACGAACGAACGGACAACAAAGTCTCAGAAAGTTTTCATTTGGTACCCTTTGGGTTCGAAACCCTAAAAAAATGACTTTAAATGCCGCGCTAGTGAAAATATTCACTAGTCATAATGATGTCATCAAGGTATCAAAGGACAATGTCCCAAATGACCCTATGCAATAAAAGCATCTGACACACACAATAATTAATTGTCTATTTTATTACAATAATTCTAAATACTTTTATAACACGTACTAGTTATATTCCAAAATGAATATTAAAAAGTATTATTTGCGATTATTAACATTAATTGCCGCCATATGGCCCACACAGTCTGAATCACTCTACTACGTTATAAGAGTTGGCACTTGCTTACATTGTTAATACCCGAATTATGAAAGCACTGTGTAGCCAACCTAACAACGGAAAGTATTATTTACTAAGTAACTATTATATAATCTGTGTATGTATTATGCTTATATTTTTTGCCACTGAAAATACGGCATAGAGTTGTGTGAAACATCGCATCTAGTCTCGAGGTCAAATACTAAGTGGAATAGGTAGTGCATACTAGGGTGCGAGTGAAAGGGCAGTATAGCGTCATCTACCCTCTCACTCACACTGTTATTGCATCGCGTCTACGGCTTACGGCGGTACTATGCCAGTGAAAATACGGCATAGATTTGTGTGAAACGTCGCATCTAGTCTCGAGGTCAAATACTAGGTGGAATAGGTAGTGCATACTAGGGTGCGAGTGAGAGGGCAGTATAGCGTCATGCTACCCTCTCACTCACACTGTTATTGCATCGCGTCTACGGCTTACGGCGGTACTATGCCAGTGAAAATACGGCATAGATTCTAGTGAAACATCGCGTCGCGTCTTAATTAGTAGTCCGAGGTCGAATACTAGGTGGAATAGGTGTTTGTCAAAAGTAGGAATAGGTGCCACCTAGTCTCGTAAAATATCTATTCTTCGGATCTGTTCTAGTAAATACGCCTCACTTCTAGTACCTTTACCTAAACAAAATGCCTGAGCAAGCATACAATAATATAATATTAAGTGTGTTAGCCCAAGAAGCCTTTCTTTCATTATTGCATTACTTTCTGTTGGCATCTTGAGTACGTAGTATTATTATCTTTTCTATGTCTTGACCCTAAAATTTGAGTTCAATTTTTACACTAGCTGTGCCCCGCGGCTTCGCCCGCGTTTTAAAGTATTACTGGCTATCCCTGTGCAACATTTCAGGAAGAAGTTCCAATCAAATAAATATAAAAACTGACTTTTTTCTTTTTTCGTAGCATTTTCTTTTATCAGTGTTGATTAATTCATCACCATCAGCCACTGGTTGTAACTGCTCAACGAAGACTTCTTCTAAGTCATGTCACTGAGCTCGGTCTTTAACTATTTGCATCAACATTTTAATACGAAAATAATTTAAAATTAGGCATATTTGTACCATATTATTTGTACTGATTTTAAGAAAGGGTTAAACGTCGTAACGTAATCGCCTCGCTTCGGGACAAGCTTACGTTCCTCAAGCGACGGGCAGTCAACTCGCCGTAGCCGCGCTTGCGGGTAGTCGTCCACGCGCTAGCGGCTAGTCTTCCACACGCTTACATCTCACCAGCGACGCCAAGCTAAGAAGGAGAGAGCTGTACAAACTTATTTTGCGGGTAATAATCCTTACGACATTGTTTTGGTTGCACAATGCACATAGGCTGCAATTTGTCCAGGTTACCTTGCCGTAATAAATAACTAAATTCGTTTATTTCAGGCAATTACAACTCATATCAAAACTTATACCTTATAGACTAACATACATATAAATACAATAATTTTAATGAATAAGACACGTTAGGTTTGCGACGTGTGAGGCATATTCGTGGTGTCCTCGAAAACGGCGAAATTTGACACCTCTCGGCCAGAATTCTTCCGCCAAGTACGTATCGAGGGATTTAACTGGAACTCGCAGCACAAAAGAGTTGAAGATCACGTTATGTCGCGACTCCAGTTTTATGACCCTCAGCGTCAAGTTGGTCTTCAAACGCACGTACTCGGATACCTCCTGCGCTGTGATGGCGTAGTGCACGCGTGACACGTACAGCAGCGTCGTCGGTGTTGCTGGACGCAGAAGGTTGTTTAGACTAGTCGGTGCGGTGCCGCACTTGTTCTGAACGGCCGGCTTCTTCTTTATCTTCTTCTTTTCGACCTTTTTGAAGCCGTCGTCATTTCTTTTGTCCTCATGTCTAGGAGGAACGGACGTACCAACCTGTCGTGGTTCCATTCGACTCGTGACCCCCTCCTTGGTGGTTGCAATGGTGTAAGTACGTTGAGGGGTAGATGTATTTGCGTGAGACGTTTCATCTCCCGGGGCGGAGGAGCGGGCGGCGGCACGCAGGGCATCAGATGGCGTGTTGACTACCGGTGACACATTCAACTTCACCGCACGGCGTCAACGAGCTGTAGCCGCGGAGACGTGGCGGCGCTTCGAACATTGTTGAGGAAAAATATATGTTATTCTACCACATTTTGAAGTTGCGTTGGCGTGAACGCAAACAGAAATTGGATTTTGTCTAGGCGGGTACGGTAACGTGCCGTTTCCCTTACGCAAAGTGTGCGAGAACATAATATAATTACAAAAAAAATACATAGAAAATTAGGGTAAAATTATAATAGTAGTATAGTAGTATTTGAATTATTTGAACTTTGTTAATTAACCGACTTCAAAAAAAGGAGGAGGTTTCTCAATTCGACCGTATATATATATATATATATATATATATATATATATACGGTATATACGGTATATTTATGGTTATTCGCGGATAACTTCGTCGTTTATGAACCGATTTTGATTATTCTTTTTTTGTTGGAAAGGAAGTATCCCAAGTGTGGTACCATGGTAATTTTATCGAGATATGATAAGTATCTCCAGAGATATTGAGATAAACACCTCAAAATTGGTACTGAAAATGAATAGCGCGGCATTGAAGTCGGTTCTTTTTTAGTTTTTAAACGATCTTATTAAGAAACATTTTTGTCTTTATTAAATCAACAAGGAGTAATATATTAAGGTAATAAGAAAAAAAATAGAAAAATATACATAGTTTTGTCTATGTTTTCCTTATAGTAAACCCTCAGACTATAATAAAAAAGGCAGACAGATTCGTTTTTAAGTTTTCATGGTCACTGACATTATTATTAATAGTAATTTCGGGATATTTACCATGTTTTTCTTTTGTTTTGAGTTTCCGATATTTCGGTGCTGTTACAAGCGCCATGTTCACGGACGAACTGAAGATTGCGGGTGAAGAGGGTATCACGAGCAAACAAAGCGATCTACCCGCTTTTTTACTCGTTTCGGTCGTTCGGTGCCCCTACCATTTGTTATCGATGAAACTCGTTCACGACACACAAAACTCACAGTATCTTCACGCTTCTTGTTTTGGACTACATATTTTGTATGAGGCTGACACAGACCTACCACTGGACGCCAGACATTCGACAGTTTGAACCCATCCTCACGATTGAAATTTTTGAATTTAGTTATTTCAATCGCTTCTCTAACCAATCTTGGTATGTAGTGGCGTTCCGTCGAAATTATCTGAGGGTTGTGTAACTCAATCCAGTGGTTGGTGCCAGAGTCCAATAGGTGTTCCGCGATCGCAGATTTATGTGAGTCATTGTCTCTGACTGCCTTAATGTGCTCCTTTACCCGGCATGCAACGGTGCGTTTCGTTTGGCCTATATAGGAGCTCCCACAGCTGCAACTGATCTTGTAGACCCCCGGTTTTTCTAAAGGAAACACGTCCTTTGGTGTACGTAAGAGTTGAGCCAGTTTCTTCCAAGGAGTAAAGATGGTCTTTACTGAATATTTTTGCAGTATATTAGCAACTTTATCTGTAACTCCTTTTACGTACGGTAGGTATGCCGGCTGTCGTTCTGCCCTATGGTGGATCTCACGTTGGCGTGTGTGTCTGGGTGGTAGAATCTTGCCTTTGTACCCGTTTCTCCGTAGCACGCTACTCACATGTCGTAGTTCTTCTTGTAAATGTTCCTCATCACATAAATAATATGCGCGGTCAGTGAGAGTAGTTACCACAGAGTTCAGGTGACGCGGGTGATGATGCGAGTTAGCATTTAGGTAGCGGTCAGTGTGAGTCGCTTTTCTGTAAACAGAGTGGCTGACGGAACCGTCTTCTCTTATTTTAATATTTACATCTAGGAAAGCAATATTTCTGTCTCTTTCCATTTCGTAATCGGCCGATTGTTAGTCAAATCGATTCACCGACTTATGAGCTAGCCAAACATGTCGCCAAAGTATTACAACCAATGACAGGAGGCACCGCATCGTTTGTGAAAGACTCTCGCCATTTTGTGGATATCCTAAAAGAAGTCGAGATAGGTAAAAATGACGTCATGGTCAGTTTTGACGTGGAGTCACTTTTCACAAACGTACCTATTCTTGATTGTTTGGAGGTAATTAAAAGTAAAATTCAGAAATATGGAATCCCTATTGAGTACGCCAATCTCGTTCATCATTGCCTATCTACGAGTTACTTCGTGTACCAAGGCGAATACTACCTCCAAATAGACGGAGTGGCAATGGGCAGCCCGGTAGCTCCAGTCGTTGCAAATTTATGGATGGAGTATTTTGAAAACCAAGCCATCGAAACTGCGCCGTACTCCATTAAACTATGGAAAAGGTACGTTGATGACATTTTTGGTGTAATCGAAGGGGATGAAAAGGCGGTACAAATTTACTTGGCACATTTAAACACTATCCATAGTAAAATGAATTTTACTTACGAAATGGAAAGAGACAGAAATATTGCTTTCCTAGATGTAAATATTAAAATAAGAGAAGACGGTTCCGTCAGCCACTCTGTTTACAGAAAAGCGACTCACACTGACCGCTACCTAAATGCTAACTCGCATCATCACCCGCGTCACCTGAACTCTGTGGTAACTACTCTCACTGACCGCGCATATTATTTATGTGATGAGGAACATTTACAAGAAGAACTACGACATGTGAGTAGCGTGCTACGGAGAAACGGGTACAAAGGCAAGATTCTACCACCCAGACACACACGCCAACGTGAGATCCACCATAGGGCAGAACGACAGCCGGCATACCTACCGTACGTAAAAGGAGTTACAGATAAAGTTGCTAATATACTGCAAAAATATTCAGTAAAGACCATCTTTACTCCTTGGAAGAAACTGGCTCAACTCTTACGTACACCAAAGGACGTGTTTCCTTTAGAAAAACCGGGGGTCTACAAGATCAGTTGCAGCTGTGGGAGCTCCTATATAGGCCAAACGAAACGCACCGTTGCATGCCGGGTAAAGGAGCACATTAAGGCAGTCAGAGACAATGACTCACATAAATCTGCGATCGCGGAACACCTATTGGACTCTGGCACCAACCACTGGATTGAGTTACACAACCCTCAGATACTTTCGACGGAACGCCACTACATACCAAGATTGGTTAGAGAAGCGATTGAAATAACTAAATTCAAAAATTTCAATCGTGAGGATGGGTTCAAACTGTCGAATGTCTGGCGTCCAGTGGTAGGTCTGTGTCAGCCTCATACAAAATATGTAGTCCAAAACAAGAAGCGTGAAGATACTGTGAGTTTTGTGTGTCGTGAACGAGTTTCATCGATAACAAATGGTAGGGGCACCGAACGACCGAAACGAGTAAAAAAGCGGGTAGATCGCTTTGTTTGCTCGTGATACCCTCTTCACCCGCAATCTTCAGTTCGTCCGTGAACATGGCGCTTGTAACAGCACCGAAATATCGGAAACTCAAAACAAAAGAAAAACATGGTAAATATTCCGAAATTACTATTAATAATAAGACAGATTCGTGTCGAACACCCGAGTGACCGCAAGTCCAGTAATACTAAATTCTTGAGTAATACGTTTCCGCCGTCAGTCCGGCAGTCAATACGGCATGGTTACTACGTAAGCAACGCTACGAAGTAATACTGCACGGAAGCGTCCGACCCTGCTGCCGCTTGGTAGCAAACTGAGCGCGGAAGCGTATTACTCAAACATTTAGTAATACTGAACTTGCGTTCACTCGGGTGTTCGGCACGAATCTGTCTGCACTTTTTATGATAGTTTGAGGGTACACCATACAATTTTCCCACTATATTAATCACTTAACACGAAACAATTAGCATATGTATTTCTGCACACATTAGTTTATATTTTGATACAGTTTTATCCGGGAACAAAGATTGTTATTTGTAATGTTAATAATCAATGTATCAAGGAAATAATGTATAATTAAGATAAGATTTAAAAACTAAAAACCGACTTCACAATATGTTGTCAGTTTCAGTAGCGAGTTGAAAATATATATCGCTATATCTTTAGAGATACTATTCGGATTTATAAATTGGTTTAAAGTTGGCGGAGTAATCTGGTAACAATACAAAAAAAAAACATACAGACGATTTGAGAATCATCTCTTTTTGGGAAGTAGGTTGATTAAGACAGTTGTCTCTCATAATTTTTGCATATTTGCTTGAATTTCCTAGTAGTTATAGTGGGGTACACTGCGCACTTATGCAGGACTACGCGAACACGTATTCTTAGGGTCCCGTCTCTCTTTTGATTTAGGGTGACTTATAAGCAGTTATAGGTAGTATATGTTATAGCATACTAGCTACACCCCGTGACTTCTCTCGCGTTGAAAAAGTATCCTTTGGCCTAATCCCATTTACTGGCTATTCCTATGCAAATATTCAGCCAAATTCGGTAAAGCCGTTTATTTGACTGTAAAGAAGTCTCATACAAACAAATCATTACAATCCCATTCTTTTCGCCAATTGTTATGTTATGGAACAGCGGGCCGCGGAATAACAAGACGTTCACTCGGTTACAACAAGTGTATTCGACTGCCGGCGGCGCGGGTACAGAATAAATAATAGTACAAGCGCGGGTCGCAGCCGCGCGCGCAGTCACTAGCTAGTACTTAATACATACATACTAACATAAAATAAAATAACCGGCCAAGTTCGTGTCGGGCCACGCGCAGTGTAGGGTTCCGTAGTAGCCTGTTATTCAATGGAAGTCTTTACCCGTTATAAACAAGCAACTAGGTACTCCGTCTTTGTCACTTTAAAGGATTTATTCTAAGGATTTTGTATTAGGTACAAAATATCCAACACCCAAGTTCAACGACTATTACTGCTAAACGAATAAAGCTATCTAAACCGCTATAATTTTCCTTTAAAGTTCATGAAATTCGCTATTATCACGAATTTTTCCAGATTTTTCAAGCCAGCATTTTAGCTTTTAAAGGGGGGGGGGGGGACGCCCTACTGGAACAAACATTTGCACTTTAAAGTTTAATATTTCGTAAATGGAGCATTCAATCGAAAAATGGTATTAGCAACCCTTAAGTCATTTTAAAAGACCTATTTAACGATACCCCACACAATGAGTGTGTGGGGTATCCCCCCCTCACCCCAGACGATGAAAAAAATCATCCCCACTTCTCATATAGGGGAGCTACCCTAAAAAAAAATATGTAAAAAAAATATATATAATATATAAAAAATTCTAGTAAGTCTTCTTTCTTTTTCTAGTAAGTACTTACCTATATTTTTAAAAGCTTGAAGCACTGAAGCATGGTGATTACCTAGCCTATAGATACTTCACTCCCCTACAAAAACACAATACCAACGTTTATTTCAGACAATACAAGCAAAAATGTGTCTAAGGCGCTCGACCTAGCGTTGTTATTACTTCGTTCAGCGCGCGATGTACCGGCGCGCCTCGATACAGTAAAGGGTTGACTCAATAAACTAAAAAAAAAGTTTACGAATTATTTTTATTTACCTCACAAAATTACATCAAAGTTCCTAACTAAGAGTCGAATTTTATGTCGGAAAAGTAAATTTTACGCCGTCTTGTCATTTTAGTATCGGTAGCATAATAATATCTTTTTCAAAAAAAATAAAACCGACTTCATTACCACAAAAAGGCACTCAAAACGAAAAATAAATTACTTAATATAATTATTATAAGCGCTACCCACTTAACTCTTTGAAATCGGTGCCAGCCAAGTCGTTTTGAGTGCCTGTTTGTGGTAATGAAGTCGGTTTAATTTTTTTTTGAAAAAAATATTATTTTACCCTTTTTAGTGCAAAACAAGTTTTAATTAAATTACATGCATCTATAAAATTTCGTGTCCGGGCCGTTATAAACTGACGGATATATACTTTGTGAAAATTTCAAGTATATACCTTACGGTTAAGAAGCTACATCTGTAAAGTGCGCACATATAGACACACGGACGGACGGACGGACGGACGAACGAACGGACAACAAAGTCTCAGAAAGTTTTCATTTGGTACCCTTTGGGTTCGAAACCCTAAAAAAATGACTTTAAATGCCGCGCTAGTGAAAATATTCACTAGTCATAATGATGTCATCAAGGTATCAAAGGACAATGTCCCAAATGACCCTATGCAATAAAAGCATCTGACACACACAATAATTAATTGTCTATTTTATTACAATAATTCTAAATACTTTTATAACACGTACTAGTTATATTCCAAAATGAATATTAAAAAGTATTATTTGCGATTATTAACATTAATTGCCGCCATATGGCCCACACAGTCTGAATCACTCTACTACGTTATAAGAGTTGGCACTTGCTTACATTGTTAATACCCGAATTATGAAAGCACTGTGTAGCCAACCTAACAACGGAAAGTATTATTTACTAAGTAACTATTATATAATCTGTGTATGTATTATGCTTATATTTTTTTGCAGTGTTGGTTGGTACAAAGTACGTTCATAATTCTGAGTTATTTATCTATGCAGTGTCGCGGGCTGGACTGATATGGCCGCTATCTTCGCCAAACGTCATGTCATGTCAAAAAATATTAGGTATGCTCAAAAACTTTGCACATTAACAAGACTTTGCCTGTAAAACATTCCTGTAAAGACAAATTAATTCTCCCCACCTTTTTTTCGATCTCGCTCACAGTTACCGTAAGAATATCTGTCAATAATACTTAAATTCAAAAAATTAAAACCTCCCCCGACTGATTTTTATATGTAATCCGAGTTTATAATCAATGCATATGTATAACTTTGTACATTGAGACCATTCCAAGGAGATGTCTCAGAATTAGATCAAGCTTACCATATTTTTGCAATATCATTGAAGTAACAAGATACTACGACAGCGCCAGTTTGATTTTTTTGACGTCCGCGGTCATAGGTCAACGAGCTCACTTAAGTTTCTATCGTAGTTTTATTAACCAAAAAAGAGCTGATAATATTTAAATGGCTGAACAGATTTTCATGAAATAAAGTTAAGAACACTCTCGACGAAGACATCTATCAAACAAAACAAACTAAATCAAAATCGGTTCATCCGTTTGGGCGCTACGATGCCACGATGACAGACACACAGATACACAGATACACACGTCAAACTTTCCTTTGTTTTGCGTCGAGGGTTAAAAACCAAAATCAACGTGATGTAAAAAGATGTAAAAACATTATTCAAGGTCATATATTTTAGTCTTCAAAAGTATATGCAATAGCAACCTCCATTGTGTATAATCTTCTTGGGACTCTTCTTTTAAAACCAGTACATTCTCCTATGTTTGAGATATTTATCTCCATATCTCTGAAGATACTAATCAGATCTCGATAAAATTAAAATGGGACCACATTGGAAACGTACCCTACCTATTAACAAAATTATCATTTGAATCCGTTCACAATTGACGGAGTAATCGCGTAATATACACACAAAAAAAAATACAGACGAATGGAGAACCTCCTCCTTTTTTGTGAAGTCGGTTAAAAAATGAAACATATTGTGCTTGTTTTTTGTCAATCCCGCAAAATGACTATGAAAAACTTAAATCGTTTCTAAGATAGAATACGAATGCGCAGTTAACCCGTCATTAGAATAATCATATACGTTGTGCGCGCGTGAGCAGTGACAACCGACTGGCAGATAGTACCGGCGCAGGTGACAAAAGTTTAGGTATAAATGGCAGTAGCTATGGGCGAGTGAGGGAGGCCTGATATAGGTAAGTACCTACACGCCAAATACTTACTAGAATTTATTTTTAACATTTTAGTTCATTGTCCCAGATAAAAGTTTATTTTTAATAATATTTTTTATTTATAATTTATTATACACCTAAGCCTTAGTATCTAGGATAAATTTCAACTTCCTAGGTCCACCCGTTCCTGAGAAAATCGGTGGTGACACACGGATAGACGGACAAGAAAGTGATCTTATAAGGGTTCCTTTTTTACCTTTTGAGGTACGGAACGCTAAAAAACTGGCTTTCGCATTTATAATATTAGTGTTGATTGGTGCTGATAGGTGCTGAGTAGGTCTGCTTCATCTTATCACACCTAGAAGTTATAGTTTACACGATTTAGGCGAGTTAAATATGACTAATCATCTGAAGATCACATGAAGATGATGAACAGGATGGACAATAGTGCATCTTACAAAAGCATAGGGGTACAGATTTTGCTAACATGTGGTCTGACAGTGGAGATAACTCATGTAGGAGCATTATTTCAATGTTCCGCCTGACCTGCCACCAATAGGTACCTTATCACTATCGAGGCGAAAATCTGCCGCTAAAACCTTACGGTGTACCAGCAGCACACATTTAAGAGTCAAACGCTAGGCTAGTAGGTACAAAATAATATACTTATTTCAAAAGACATTTATTTATTTGAAAATGACAGAAACATTGACACACAATATAATCGTAATAATAAAACCTATAGGCAAACATAATACCTATGTCTTCAACTGTCCGCAACTGTTACAAGGGTCTTCAAGGTTCAAAAACAGTTTCTCTAAGTTCCTAATAATCTTTATAAGTATTTTTAAGGGAGTTGAGTAGTCATAGTCAAATACAGTCGAATCATCAGGTAAATCAATCTGTTCGGTACTTAACGAAGCTTCAGATATATCTGAAGAATCAGCTTCAGAAATTGCTGAAGATGAACCGGCTTTAGAAATAGCTGTAGAAGAACTACTCGATGTTTTCGCAACTGCTGAACTACTAGAACTGCTCGATGACGATTGGGATGAAGCTGTGCTTACTGCTGAAGCCTGAGATGTATTTTTCTCTAACACTGCTTCAATAGAATCAGAGTTATCACTATCTTTACTCGAAGGAGTAGTACTCAAAGAACCTTTCTTCTTATTATCTCTGTCTGAAAGCCATTGTTTAACGAGTGATTGGTAGCGTTTGTTGCCTAACTTCGATTTTGGTTTATTAACAGCAGATTCTTCGGATTGACTGGCTTTTTTCAGAACACCATCATTATTATTTGGTTCGTCAGTAGTCTCAGTAGGTTCCGGATCCATTTTGGATGTTTCACTATCATCATTTATTGTGGGTGTTGGCGTTGATCTATCTTTAGGTGAATCTTCTGTTAGAAGGTTATCAGATGGTGATTTGTCAGGTTCGTTATTGTCATCGATTGCATTTGAATCCTTAGAAGCATTGACGTTTTTGTCAGTATCATTTTGGTAGGGCTTTATGATATCGGCGCCATCAACAGAAGTTTGGGAAAAGGCCACGCTACTTGTTTGCGTTTTTGTTTCAGTATAGCTGGATGACTTTGTCTGTGTACTTGTGCTATCGAAATCGCTAGGTACTGACTTTTCTTCATCAGTGTTTCTGTTACTGTCGTCATCTTGATTAACATCTGTAGTACCTGCGGGGGATTCATAATCAGCAGGTAACCAATCATATGGAACGTTTTTGTTAGGAGACTTTGAATCATTGTCCTTTGGTGAGTTGGTTATTTGAGATTCTTGATCATTTGGAGTATCATCAAAGAGAGGTTTTGGTTGACTACTATCACGAGTAGAATCCCAATTAATAGCCTTGTCAGTTTTTGTTGAAAGAGGAGACTGTGTGTTAGAGGAATCTGTTGGTTGACGTGGATGAGAACTGTGATGGCTTGGATGTTTAAATTTGTTCGGACCACCATGAAGTGGGATACCAAAGGGATTATGCTCATCGTTTAAAGGATCATCAATAGGATTATGTTCTGCATGTTTAAATTTATTAGGTCCACCATGAAGTCGAATTACAAGGGATTTATGTTTTTTATGAGAAGAATCTTCAAATAGTGGAATTGATTGGTGGTCATTGTCCGAAGGGCCTGGGTGCTTAAATTTATTTGGTCCACCACGAATTGGAACACCAATATGTCTGTGTAACTCACTTTCAGGGTCATCCAATGGTGGTGTTGGTTGGTTCCTATCATGTACAAGAACTGAATGTTTAAATTTGTTTAGCCCTCCATTCTTCGGCAGATTGAAAGGTTTTGGTTGATCATATGAACCATCTTCAAATACCGGTATTGGTTCATTAGTACTTGGTGGATGTTTGAATTTGTTTGGACCACCGTGAAGTGAAACACTTGAAGGTTTGAGTTGGTCAATTGAAGGGTGATTATATGAATGTATCGTTTGGTCGTCATCATAACTATATTCCCAGCTATCTGGCTCTGGTTTATTTGAATAATTTAATAGAGAGGGTGAATCAGTTTGATGAGATTGTTGATTATCTGATTCGAATATGTTTTCAGGTTTTTGAGAATTATAAGGCGAATAATTATTGTTAGGTATTGATTGGGAATTATCACTTAATTCAATTAGTTCATTTGAATTGCTGGCAGGTAGTTCTGAGTCTTGGCGCTTTTTATATTTATTAGGTCTATTTCGAATAGGAATTTTGTGCACAAGATCATAAGGATTGTTTGTTTCTGTGAAATCAGGATACATAGGTGATAAAATTGATTCTAGACTTTGATCGTCCAAAGAATCACCAGGAAGAACGTTCAAATCTGGATTTTCAAATGGTATAAACGCATGATGAGGAATTCTATGAGAGGAATGATACATGGAAGTTGATCTAGTAGAAGACTTTGTTTGTGCTTCGGAAGTCGATGATTTAATCTGTGTTTTATCATGGTTATCTCCTGGTTTATCATGGCCAAATTTATGAGGGTGTTTGAAAATGTGTTTTTTATTTTTATGTGGTATCGTGATAGGTAGATTTGCTTTATCGTTGAGAAAACCTACAGAGACCGGTTTTGATAGGTCATCTTCAAAATTGCCTGACTCAGGTTCCAACGGAGCATTTACTAATGCATTGGATGAATCCGTGTTTTTAGGTTGTGTTAAACTGATTTGATCTGCATTACTTGGCTGTTTATTTGGTTCATCATTGAGTGGAAATTTGTGAAGAGGTGATTGTGAACCATTTTGAGAATTATCTAGTGGTATTGGCTCATTGGCAGGAATAGTTGAATCTAAAATAGTTTTTGTGGTATCCTTATTTGAGTCATCTTGATTATTTGATGTGCTAGCTGGTGATTTTTTGGCCTGAGATTTTTTATATTTATCAGGTCCACCTTTCACTGGAATTTTATGAATTGGTTTATCATCATAAGGGGCCTCTGAGTCAGAATGGGTTGATGGGAAAAGTGGTGGTAAGTCTCCTATATTATCTACAAATTCAATAGGGACAGCAAAAGCGGGATTTTCAAATGGTATGTTGAAATCTTGCCAATTAACATTATCAGGATATGTTTTATCAATATCACTAATTCCAATGTTAGTTTCAGAATCCTGTGTGTAGTCGTATATAGTTGGGATAGTATTGACATTATTATTTATTGCATCGTAATTGAATGGATAATTATAAATTGAATGCGGATAGTCACCATCAACTCCACTTTGATGTCCAGAAATCGATGAAGCTGTAGTGGTTGTCTGTGAGTTCACTGATTCATTATCAGTTAGAGCTGGTTTTCTGAATCGATTGTCGTTGTTCAGGAGATAACTATTAATGTCGTAATATTGATCTTCAGGACTTAATATATTTTGAGTTGTAGAACCAGCTGAGGTGATTGTTTTTGTTTCAGAAGTACTTTGGCGATCTGTATCTTGAAGAGTTGCTTGTGTTCCTTCATTACTATATGCAGAGGATGATGTTACTTGAGAGGCGCTTACTGATTTTAAATCAGCTTGATTTTGACCAGTACTTAATTGTGATGGTATTCTATCTTGATTACCGTAAAACTGTGTAAAATCTTTCATATAATCTTGTCCGATACCATTTGGTCTACCTTGACCTACAACAATACTCGAAGCGCTTGATGTGGCTTGGGAAGAACTGACAGATTGTGATCCTTGCGTCCCAAATAGATTTTCATTATAAATAGGTAAATTATTAAAATCATACAAGTTACCATTATCTTGTGGACTGATTTTACTATCATATACAGTAGGAGCTCTAGAATCAGCATGTTTTTGATTGTCTTGTGGTGTTGCTGTCCTATCTTGATTCTTATGATATTGTGGCAAGTCTTTGTTAAAATCTGGACTACCATTTGATCCATTCTGATTTCCGGATAAACTTGAAGCGCTTGATGATGCGACAGAATTACTAACACTAGTATAATCTTGACCAATTGCATTGTACCCACTTTGACTTGCAGAAGTGCTTGAAGCGCTTGATATCACTTTAGTGTTACTTACAGCCTGTGGTGTCTGGGTTCCAAATTGATTAGGAGAGTAATTAAGGCCGTTAAATTGACCAACATTCTGTCGATTTACTTTATTATTGACTCTTGGATCTGTTTGACTTTGACTGGTGCTCTGTGATGATACTGTTCCACCTTGATTTCCGTAATATTTTGGCCAGTCCTTGGTGAAATCTTGACCATTACTACCAGTAGCACTTACAGAGGTTGTTGTTGCTTGAGAATTACTATTACCTGGTGAAGCTGCCGTTTCGAATTGATTTGCGTTATAGAGAGGCAAGTTATTAAAAGAATAAGACTGGCTAGCGCCTTGAGGTCCACTTTTTGGAATGCCTGATGCACTAGAACTTTGACTTTGACTGTAGCTCTGTGATGAAGATAATTCGCCTTGGTTAACGTAATAGTTTGACAAGTTTTTTATATAATCTTGACCAATGCCAGTTGATTTACTCTGACTGCCAGTAGTACTTGTAGCAGTTGATGATACTTGAGAATTAGTAACATGTGGGGTCAGCGTTCCAAATTGATTTTCATTGTAAATAGGTTTATAATTAAAACTAGAAGTCTGACTGCCTTCTTGTGGTTTAACATTAGTATCAGAAATATCAAAGGCACTAGAATCAGCTGGATAGCTAGAACCTTGTTGTGTTGCTGTTCCTCCTTGATTTCCATAAGTATGTGGTAGATCTTTGAAATAATCTTGACCAAAACCACTCTGACTACCGGGAGTAATTGAATTGCTGGAAGCACTTGATGGTGCTTGAGAATTACTCACTGACTGTTGTGTTTGTGTTCCCAATTGAGTAGGAGAGTTATTAAAACCATAAGATTGATCAACTTCTTGTGGTCTAAATTTATTGACTTTATTGTATTGTATTTGTCCAGTGCCTTGTGGTGCTGGTTTCCTTCCACTATACTGAGGTAGGTCTTTGAAATAATCATTACCTAAATCACTCTTAGTTCCCGCAATTGAACTGCTAGATGCACTCGATGTCACTTCAGAATTAATAAAAGATTGTGGTGTTTTTGATGCACCGACATTTCCATAATATTGTGGCCAGGCTTTAGTGTAATCTGGTACAGCACCATTTGTTACTTTCTGACTTCCAGGAGTGCTTGAAGCGCTTGATGTTGCTTGAGAATTACTCACAGCTTGTTTAGCAGAACCTTTATTGCCATAACTCTGTGGCAGACCTTTTAAGTAATCTGGATTAAATCCACTTCGAATATCAAAAAGAATTGAACCGCTAGAAGCACTAGATGCCGCTTTCGAATTACTAATGGATTGCGAAGCCTTTGTTCCATCAACATTTCCATAAAACTGTGGCCAGTCTTTAGTGTAATCTGGGACAGCGACATTTGTTCCTTTCTGATTACCAGAAGAGCTTGAAGCGCTTGATGTTTGCGCTTGAGAATTACTCACAGCTTGTGTTGTTTGCGATCCCTTGTTAATGCCATAATTCTTTGGCAGGTCTTTTAAGAAACCTGGGTCAAAACCACTTTGACTATCGGGAACAATTGAACTGCTAGAAGCTTGAGTTGTCGTTTTAGAATTACTAACAGATTGTGGTGTCGTTGTTCCAGCAAAATTTCCATAATATTGTGGCCAGTCTTTAGTGTAATCTGAAACAGCACCATTTGATTCTCTCTGACTACCAATTGAGCTTGAAGTGCTTGAAGCACTTGAAGTGCTTGAAGCGCTTGATGTTGCTTGATTACTTATGGGTTGGAATGTTTGTGTTCCATATTGGTTTTGGTTATAAGTTGGTATGTTGTTGATACCATAAGATTGACCAGCGTTTTGGGGTTCGATTTTGCTTTTAGGAACATTTGGAATGCCTTGACTATAACTTGTGTCTTGCGTCAAAGCTGTTCCAGCTTGATTGCCGTTATATTGAGACAAGTAATTATTATAATCATAAGATGGACCTGACTGTACCACTGGTGGTTTGACTTGATTAGGACCATAAGTGGGTTGAGATTTTGCTTTCCCATCTGTATTGTCGTAAGACTGGGGCAAGTTATTGATATAACTTTGATCAAAGTTACTCTGAGATCCAGAAGCGGTTGAAGTGCTTGATTTTGTTTTGGAATTATTAAGATCTTGTGGCGTTTGCGATCCAAATTGATTATTATTATACGACTTATAAACTGATGCTGTACCTTGAGCCTGGCTACTGCCTATCGTTCCACTATTATCACCGTAATATTCCTGATAGTTGTTGACATTATTATTTTGTTGACCACCGTTAGATCCACTCTGACTGCTAACATTACTTAATGATGTTTTTCTGTTAGTTCCCTCAACTATAGGAATACTTGAAGCACTAGGATCAGATGGAATCTGTGATGTTAAAATTGCATTTCCTTTAAATACAGAATATTTGTAACCGTTATTAAGTTGCCCTTCTTTAGACGAGGCATCTTGATTTGGAGAATTTTTTGCAGAATCAGAGCTTTCTTTAGGTGAACTATATACGAAAGGAGTTGTGCCTTGATTTCCTGATGCTAGTGGATGATAACTTGAATACCAGTTTGCATTTTTATCTCCTTGGCTTGCACCTGGTTTGTTAGAGTTTGCTTGAGCACCAGTGTTGCTAGCTGGGGCCTCATATTTATAGCTGTTGGGATTGTAATTTAAATTATAGCCACTTTTGGCATATGCTGCACCCTGACTGCCATAGCTTTGAAGATTGCTGACATCCACAGGATTATGATTTCTTTTTGAGCTAGAAACGTTCGGCGGCAATTGAGCATCACCATTAACAACTTTATGTTGACTGAGCGCATCTAACAACGGTATGATATTCTCAACGTCTTCTTTGGCTTTTGATATAGACTCCTGCACATCGGGTGCAATGGAAGAATAATCAGTACGGTCTGCTGTAGGACGATTTACATTGAAGACTTTGAAGTCTCTGCCCTTAAGAGGGAGTTGTATAGTTGTCGTACCTTGCGAGCTAGGAATAGGTATAGCGACTGTTTTGATGTTATCTTTGTTCACGTTCCCATTACCTATTTGGAGTTCTTGGGCTTGTGATGAAGTAACGAGAGATTCAGAAGATTGCTTTGATTCAGATTTGTAAGTGTTAGCAAATGTTTGTCTGAAATCTCCTGATTGTTGGTATAACGCTAGGTTAGGGTTGTAAGAGCCTGAATTGTACGCAGATTGTTGTTTGGCCTTTGTCCAGTCTTGCGGAACTTGAGGGGAGGCGCCGAGGGGTGACTGCTGGGATATCCATTGCTGAGGCTTATAGTTACCATTGCCCACAGCGGGGAACGGCGATGCTGGTAAAGCCGTAGACTTAAAGATGAAAATTGTTGATAAAACAACGTTGATCTGTAATGATAAAGTAAAATTATAAGTACTTGCAAATTGACAGACTAAAATAGAGGGTAGTGTTTTTAAGTGTATTTAATAATAATGATCTATACATATTTATGTAAATTCAATTGGATTGTAGTGAGATCAGCGCAGGCTAAAATGTTTAGTTCAGGAGATCATCTTCAACGTCAATTTGCTGGCAGATTGTAGATGAATAAAAAAAAAATCAAATATCAGATTTTTTTCCCTCTTCTGATGGAAATGGTTATTTGGTAAAACACTAATTTAATAAGATCGTTCAAAAAACTAAAAAGAACCGACTTCAATGCCACGCTATTAATTTTCAGTGCCAATTTTGAGGTGTTTATCTCCATATCTCTGGAGAAAATTATCAGCGATAAAATTACCATGGCACCACACTTGGGATATTACCTTTTCAACAAAAAAAGAATAATCAAAATCGGTTCATAAACGATGAAGTTATCCGCGAACAAACATAAAAATATATATATACGGTCGAATTGAGAAACCTCCTCCTTTTTTTGAAGTCGGTTAATAAATAAATACACTTTACATCTCTCATATTCGGTAAGTAAGTCCTTATTACCCCCAAATGGGGCTTGTAGGTAACCAGTTAGCGCTCTAGGGTAATAATGTAGCTAGAAAAGCCCTAGGGCGGTAAGTAATTTTAAAAAAAACTCTTCACTCTTTCAAAAAGTTCGCGTACATCTAACCATCATACTGGCAATAGACATCATGCATTCAGCCCAATGATAAAAGAGGTCGCTTCGCTATTCAGCCTTGTCTTCGTATGAGTATAATAGACATCAATTTTAAATATCGAACAGCGAAGCTCAATTTCGTTCTTGAAAAAAAAAAAGATGAATAAACTGGCCAAGTGCAAGTCAGACTCGCACTCGTAGGGTTCCGTAACACAGTAGAGTATTCTATAACTTTGATTTTTCGCAACTACAAAAATAACTTTGTTTTTCATAGTGTTTGTATGAAAAACAAAGTTATACTTGCGGTCGCTGTATCTCAATAACTGCTGACTGTATCTCGTTCAAACTAATTTTCGTTGAAAGTTTTTATTGAGATCTACAGAATACATTTTTTCTAGATTTTGCACTCCCTTACTTTAGAAGTTAGAGGGGGGGGGGGGGGGGGGACACACATTTTACCACTTTAGACGCGCCTATCTTTGAAATGATTGGCTTTGAGAAAAAATGATTTTTGAAACCTCAATGTCATTTTTAAAGACCTATCCATAGATACACCACACGTATAGGTTTGACGAAAAAAAAATGTTTTTGTTCCAGTTCCATGTATGGGATGCCCCCCCTTAAACTTTTATATTTTGTATTTTTGTATAAAAATCGGAAAGCGGATCACAGAATACATCTACCTACCAAGTTTCAATTCTGTAGTCTTAATAGTTTCGGAATAAAATGGCTGTGACATACGGACGGACAGACAGACAGACAGACAGACAGAGATGGCGAATCTATAAGGGTTCCGTTTTTTGCCATTCGGCTACGGAACCCTAAAAATGGCGGGAATAGAAAACTTTTATTTGAAATATTGTTTGTTTTTGGGATTTTTTTATAATTACGTGATAATAAGGAAAAAAACATGAGTTCTGCAAGTGATGAAGAAATAAGCTGTACTCCCGATTCAATTAAAGTGGAAGCTGAAGCAGCAATTAACAATATTTTGCCTGAAAGTTCTAAAGAGAGATATTTGAAAACTTACGACGAGTTCATGAAGTGGCGAAAAGAAAAACGATTAAAGTCTTTATCTGAGACTGTATTCTTAACATACTTTAGTGAGCTAACTAAAAGCTGCAGCCATCTAGTTTGTGGTGCATTTATTAAATGTTAAAAAAAACACCTGTCCCTAAAATTTGAAAATTGTTCTCATTTCACTATGCATTTTAACTAATAAAATGTTTTATTCTTGTAATGCCGGTTTTTTCTACTTACCTCACAATCGAGATGTAAAGCAGAGTAGTTAGCTCGGGTGTAAGTATCAATTGCACCCTCAATTGCCCTCGCTGCGCTCGTGCGCCTAAATATCTCGGGCTGCAATTGATGCCTTACAGCCCTTGGCTACTAATCTACTATAGATCACAAGTTAACCGTTAAATTATAATGAAATATGATTAATATGATATAATTTAAACTAAAAGAAACGACTTCAAATGCCACGCCAGTTATTTTCATTACCAAGTTTGAGGTGTTTATCTCCATATTTATCTAGAGACACTGAACACTGAACCAATTAGGAAAATTATATAAATTTAATCGAGATCGATTAAGTTAAAATAATTTTCCGAATCGGTTCAGTCGTCTTCGAGTAATCGGTGAACATAAAAATGATTCCAACAAATTGAGAACCCCCTCCTTTTTGTTAAATCGGTTAAAAATGGTAGTGATTATTTGATACTATGCCAATCGTGACAATTCAGTTGTATGTCCAAGATTTTGCATGGTGGTAGGACACTATCTAGTGTCCGCCTGGCCAGCTACCACATTCAAGTTACAGAATCTGTCCCCAAACATCTAGTGTGTTCTGGCAGCTATCCTTGAGAGCCAGTTTCCATTCTAGGCTTAGCGTGCTTACCATCTTCGACCGCATCATCACTGACAGGTGAGATAGTGGTCAAACGCTAGCCTATCTAATACTATAAGAATCTTTGTCCTGACATACTGACTGACTCACTGACTCACTGACTCACTGACAGACAACGCACAGCCTAAACCGCTGGTCGTAGAGACTTGAAATTTGGAGGGTATATTTGTCTTAGTACGTAGGGGTGTACTAAGAAAGGATTTTTCAAAATTCACCCCTTAAGGGGATGAAATGGGGGTTCAAAGTTTGTATGGAGAAACAAGATTAGATAGTCTTTTCTATCCGAAACTTCACACAAGTGCTTCAGTACAAAAATAAGTAAATACGTGTTTCAGGTTTTTTTGATATTCCACCCCTAAGAGGGTGAAATGGGGTAACAAAGTCTGCAAATCAATATTGTTTTGGATTGCGCTGAAATTTGGCATACAGGTGGTTATTATGACGTTAGTATCAGCTAAGAAAGGATTTTCTAAAATTCACCCCTTAAAGCGATGAAACGGGGGTTCAAAGTTTCTATGGAGAAACATTATTAGATAGTCTTTTCTATTCGAAACTTCACACAAGTGCTTCAGGACATAAATAAGTAAACACGTGTTTTAGGTTTTTTCGAAATTTCACCCCTAAGAGGGTGAAATGGGGTAACAAAGTCTGCAAATCAATATTTTTTCGGATTGCGCTAAAACTTGGCATGCAGATAATTATTACAACGTTAGTTACCTTTGAAAAAGGATTTTTCAAATTTCACCCCTGAAAGGGATAAAACGGGGGTTCAAAGTTTCTATGGAGAAACATTATTAGATAGTCTTTTCTATTCGAAACTTCACACAAGTGCTTCAGTAAAAAAATAAGTAAATACGTGTTTCAAGTTTTTTTGAAATTTCCTCCCCCCCACCTGAGGGTGGAATGGGGTAACAAAGTGTGAAAATCAATATTGTTTCGGATTGCGCTGAAATTTGGCATGCAGATAGTTATTACGACGATAGTTCCCTCTGAGAAAGGATTTTCCGAAATTCACAATCCCCTTCAGGGGAAGGGGATGACACGGGTGTTCAAACTTTGTATGGAAAAACAATATTAGATAGTATTTTCTATTCGAAACTTCATACAAGTGCTCCAGTAAAAAAAATAAGTAAATACGTGTTTCATGTTTTTTTGAAATCCCCCCCTAAGAGGGTGCAATGGGGTAACAAAGTGTGAAAATCAATATTTTTTTCGGATTGCGCTACAACTTGGCATGCAGATAATTATTACAACGTTAGTTAACTTTGAAAAAGGATTTTTCAAATTTCACCCCTGAAGGGGATGAAACGGTAACAAAGTGTGAAGATCACTATTGTTTCGGATTGCGCTGAAATTTGGCATGCAGATAGTTATTACGACGTTAGTTCCCTCTGAGAAAGGATTTTCCAACATTCACCCCTGAAGGGGATGAAACGGGGGTTCAAAGTTTGTATGGAAAAACAAGATAAGATAGTATTTTCTAATCGCAACTTCATACAAGTGCTCCAGTAAAAAAATAAGTAAATACGTGTTTCATGTTTTTTTGAAATTCTACCCCTAAGAGGGTGAAATGGGGTAACAATGTGTGGAAATCAATATTGTTTCGGATTGCGCTGAATTTGGAATGCCGATAGTTATTACGACGATAGTTCCCTCTGAGTAAGGATTTTCCGAAATTCACCCCTGAAGGGGATGAAACGGGTGGTCAAAGTTTGTATGGAAAAACAATATTAGATAGTATTTTCTATTCGTAACTTCATACAAGTGCTCCAGTAAAAAAATAAGTAAATACGTGTTTCATGTTTTTTGAAATTACCCCCCTGAGATGCAATGGGGTAAGAAAGTGTGAAAATCAATATTGTTTCGGATTGCGCTGAAATTTGGCATGCAGATAGTTATTACGACGTTAGTTCACTCTGAGAAAGGATTTTCCAAATACAACCCTGAAGGGGATGAAATGGGAGTTTAAAGTTTGTATGGAAAAACAAGATTAGATAGTATTTTCTATTCGAAACTTCATACAAGTGCTCCAGTAAAAAAATAAGTAAATACGTGTTTCATGTTTTTTTGTAATTCCACCCCTAAGAGGTAAATGCGGTAACAAAGTGTGGAAATTAATATTGTTTTGGATTCCGCTGAAATTTGGCATGCAGATAGTTATTACGACGTTAGTTCACTCTGAGAAAGGATTTTCCGAAATTCACCCCTGAAGGGGATGAAACGGGTGGTCAAACTTTGTATGGAAAAACAATATTAGATAGTATTTTCTATTCGAAACTTCATACAAGTGCTCCAGTAAAAAAAATAAGTAAATACGTGTTTCATGTTTTTTTGAAATCCCCCCCTAAGAGGGTGCAATGGGGTAACAAAGTGTGAAAATCAATATTTTTTCGGATTGCGCTACAACTTGGCATGCAGATAATTATTACAACGTTAGTTAACTTTGAAAAAGGATTTTTCAAATTTCACCCCTGAAGGGGATGAAACGGTAACAAAGTGTGAAGATCACTATTGTTTCGGATTGCGCTGAAATTTGGCATGCAGATAGTTATTACGACGTTAGTTCCCTCTGAGAAAGGATTTTCCAACATTCACCCCTGAAGGGGATGAAACGGGGGTTCAAAGTTTGTATGGAAAAACAAGATAAGATAGTATTTTCTAATCGCAACTTCATACAAGTGCTCCAGTAAAAAAATAAGTAAATACGTGTTTCATGTTTTTTTGAAATTCTACCCCTAAGAGGGTGAAATGGGGTAACAATGTGTGGAAATCAATATTGTTTCGGATTGCGCTGAATTTGGAATGCCGATAGTTATTACGACGATAGTTCCCTCTGAGAAAGGATTTTCCGAAATTCACCCCTGAAGGGGATGAAACGGGTGGTCAAAGTTTGTATGGAAAAACAATATTAGATAGTATTTTCTATTCGTAACTTCATACAAGTGCTCCAGTAAAAAAATAAGTAAATACGTGTTTCATGTTTTTTGAAATTACCCCCCTGAGATGCAATGGGGTAAGAAAGTGTGAAAATCAATATTGTTTCGGATTGCGCTGAAATTTGGCATGCAGATAGTTATTACGACGTTAGTTCACTCTGAGAAAGGATTTTCCAAATACAACCCTGAAGGGGATGAAATGGGAGTTTAAAGTTTGTATGGAAAAACAAGATTAGATAGTATTTTCTATTCGAAACTTCATACAAGTGCTCCAGTAAAAAAATAAGTAAATACGTGTTTCATGTTTTTTTGTAATTCCACCCCTAAGAGGTAAATGGGGTAACAAAGTGTGGAAATTAATATTGTTTTGGATTCCGCTGAAATTTGGCATGCAGATAGTTATTACGACGTTAGTTCACTCTGAGAAAGGATTTTCCGAAATTCACCCCTGAAGGGGATGAAACGGGTGGTCAAACTTTGTATGGAAAAACAATATTAGATAGTATTTTCTATTCGAAACTTCATACAAGTGCTCCAGTAAAAAAAATAAGTAAATACGTGTTTCATGTTTTTTTGAAATCCCCCCCTAAGAGGGTGCAATGGGGTAACAAAGTGTGAAAATCAATATTTTTTCGGATTGCGCTACAACTTGGCATGCAGATAATTATTACAACGTTAGTTAACTTTGAAAAAGGATTTTTCAAATTTCACCCCTGAAGGGGATGAAACGGTAACAAAGTGTGAAGATCACTATTGTTTCGGATTGCGCTGAAATTTGGCATGCAGATAGTTATTACGACGTTAGTTCCCTCTGAGAAAGGATTTTCCAACATTCACCCCTGAAGGGGATGAAACGGGGGTTCAAAGTTTGTATGGAAAAACAAGATAAGATAGTATTTTCTAATCGCAACTTCATACAAGTGCTCCAGTAAAAAAATAAGTAAATACGTGTTTCATGTTTTTTTGAAATTCTACCCCTAAGAGGGTGAAATGGGGTAACAATGTGTGGAAATCAATATTGTTTCGGATTGCGCTGAATTTGGAATGCCGATAGTTATTACGACGATAGTTCCCTCTGAGAAAGGATTTTCCGAAATTCACCCCTGAAGGGGATGAAACGGGTGGTCAAAGTTTGTATGGAAAAACAATATTAGATAGTATTTTCTATTCGTAACTTCATACAAGTGCTCCAGTAAAAAAATAAGTAAATACGTGTTTCATGTTTTTTGAAATTACCCCCCTGAGATGCAATGGGGTAAGAAAGTGTGAAAATCAATATTGTTTCGGATTGCGCTGAAATTTGGCATGCAGATAGTTATTACGACGTTAGTTCACTCTGAGAAAGGATTTTCCGAAATTCACCCCTGAAGGGGATAAAACGGGTGTTCAAAGTTTGTATGGAAAAACAATATTTTATAGTATTTTCTATTCGAAACTTCATACAAGTGCTCCAGTAAAAAAATAAGTAAATACGTGTTTCATGTTTTTTTGTAATTCCCCCTGTAAGAGGGTGCAATGGGGTAACAAAGTGTGAAGATCAATATTGTTTCGGATTGCGCTGAAATTTAGCATGCAGGTAGTTATTTTGACTTAGGTATCCGCTAAGAAAGAATTTTTCAAAATACACTCTTTAAGGGGATAAAGCGGGGGTTCAAAGTTTGGATAGTCGTTTTATTCGACATTTCACACAAGTACTTCTGTAAATAAATAAGTAAATACGAGTATCAGACTTTTTCAAAATGCCACCCTAAGAGGATAAACTGGGGTAACAAAGTCTAAAAATCAATATAGTTTCGGATTGCGCTGAAATTCAGAATGCAGATAGTTATTATGACGTAGGTATAGGTATCCGCTCAGAAATGATTTTCTGAAAATTCCTCCCGGATACGGAACGGGGATTCAAAGTTTGTATGGCGAAACAAGATGGGATAAAGTACGTGTTGTAGGATTTTTCGAAATGGGGTAGGTAACAAAGTCTGTAAATTTAGGTTTTTAGGGTTTTATAAATATGAATCCCGATTTGCATTAGTCACGCGATAACATGAAAACGGGTGAACCGATTTGGCTAATTCTTATTTGATGTGTTTAATGATAGAATCGTTTTTACAAAATAAAAGTTTTAAGTAAATAAAAGAAGGTTTTAACGCGGGCGAAGCCGCGGGACACTTCTAGTCTAATACTATAAGAATCTTTGTCCTGACATACTGACTGACTGACTGACTCACTGACAGACAACGCACAGCCTAAACCGCTGGTCGTAGAGACTTGAAATTTGAAGGGGATATTTCTCTTAGAACGTAGGGGTGTACTAAGAAAGGATTTTTCAAAATTCACCCCTTAAAGGGATGAAATGGGGGTTCAAAGTTTGTATGGAGAAACAAGATTAGATAGTCTTTTCTATCCGAAACTTCACACAAGTGCTTCAGTACAAAAATAAGTATATACGTGTTTCAGATTTTTTTAAATTCCACCCCGAAGAGGGTGAAAAAGGGTAACAAAGTGTGATAATCAATAATTTTTCGGATTGCGCTAAAACTTGGCATGCAGATAATTATTACAACGTTAGTTACCATTGAAAAATCCATTTTGACCCCTGAAGGGGATGAAACGGGGTTCAAAGTTTCTATGGAGAAACATTATTAGATAGTCTTTTCTATTCGAAACTTCACACAAGTACTTCAGGACATAAATAAGTAAACACGTGTTTTAGGTTTTTTCGAAATTCCACCCCTAAGAGAGTGAAATGGGGTAACAAAGTCTGAAAATCAATATTGTTTTGGATCGCGCTGAAATTTGGCATACAGGTGGTTATTATGACGTTAGTATCAGCTAAAAAAGGATTTTCTAAAATTCACCCTATAAAGGGATGAAACGGGGGTTCAAAGTTTCTATGGAAAAACAACATTAGATATTATTTTCTATTCGAAACATCACACAAGTGCTCGAGTACATAAACAAGTCAATACGTGTTTTTGGCTTTTTCGAAATTCCACCCCTAAGAGGCTGAAATGAAATGAATAAATGTTCCAAAATTCACCCCTGAAGGGGATGAAACGGGGGTTCAAAGTTTGTATGGAAAAACAAGATTAGATAGTCTTTTCTATTCGAAACTTCATACAAGTGCTCCAATAAAAAATAAGTAAACATTTGTTTCATGTTTTTTTGAAATTCCACCCCTAAGAGGGTGAAATGGGGTAACAAAGTGTGAAAATCAATATTGTTTTGGATCGCGCTGAAATTTGGCATACAGGTGGTTATTATGACGTTAGTATCAGCTAAGAAAGGATTTTCTAAAATTCACCCCTTAAAGGGATGAAACGGGGGTTCAAAGTTTCTATGGAGAAACAACATTAGATATTCTTTTCTATTCGAAACATCACACAAGTGCTTGAGTACATAAATAAGTAAATACGTGATTTTGGCTTTTTCGAAATTCTACCCTTAAGAGGCTGAAATGAAATGAATGAATGTTCCAAAATTCACCCCTGAAGGGGATGAAACGGGGGTTCAAAGTTTGTATGGAAAAACAAGATTAGATAGTCTTTTTAACCGACTTCACAAAAAAGGAGGAGGTTCTCAATTCGTCTGTATGTTTTTTTTTTTTTTTTTTTTTTTTTTTGTGTGTATGTTACGCGATTTCTCCATCAATTGTGAACGGATTCAAATGATTCTTTTTTTAATTGGTAGGATACGTTTCCGAGGTGGTCCCATTTTAATTTTATCGAGATCTGATTAGTATCACCAGAGATATGGAGATAAATACCCCAAACATAGGAGATTGTACTAGTTTTAGTAGAAGAGTCCCAAGAAGATTATACACAATGGAGGTTGCTATTGCATATAAGATATTCTTACGGTAACTGTGAGCGAGATAGAAATAAAGGTGGGGAATTTTTTTTTGTAATATCTTATAGGCAAGCGTTTGACCACTATCTCACCTGTTGCTAAGTGATGATGCGGTCGAAGATAGAGAAGTGGACTAGAATGGGAACTGGCTCTCAAGGATAGCTGCCGGAACACATTAGATGTTTGGCGACAGATTTTCTGACTTGAGGGTGGTAGCTGGCCAGGCGGACACTAGATATGTTCTACCACCATGCGGGGGTTATTGGTTTCTTAACGATGTTTTCCTTCACCGGAGGGCCACTGTGAGAAGCGCACATATATTTTTCCATAGAAAAATTCATTGGTGCACGGCGGTTTGAACTCGGTACCACGGCATCAAAGCCGACTGTTCTCCCAATTACGCCACCGGGCCCTCAATAAATAATTATATATTAATAATTATAATAAATAATTATGTATAAATATAAATAATTTGTCTTCACAGGAATGTTCTACCGGGCAAAGTCTTGTTAGAGTGCAAACTTTTTTAAACATACCTAATATTTTTTGACATGACATGACATTTGGCGAAGATGGCGGCCATTTCAGTCCCGCGACACTGCATACATAATTAAATAACTCAGAATCATGAACGTACTTTGTACCAATCAACACAGCAAAAAAAAATTATAAGCATAAAACCACATATTATATAATAGTTACTACGTAAATAATACTTTCCGTTGTTAGGTTGGCTACACAGTGCTTACATAATTCGGGTATCCACAATATAGGGAAGTGCCTCTTATAACGTAGTAGAGTGATTCAGTACCCTGTTGGCCATATGGCGGCAATTAATGTTAATAATCGCAAATAATACTTTTTTATATTCATTTTGGAATACAACTAGTCCGTGTTATAAAAGTATTTGGAATTATTGTAATAAAATAGACAATTAATTATCGTGTGTCAGATGCTTTTATTGCACAGGGCCATTTTGGACATTGTCCTATGAGACCTTGATGACATCATTATTACTAGTGAATATTTTCACTTTAGCGCGGCATTTAAAGTAAATTTTTTTAGGGTTCCGAACCCAAAGGCTACCAAATGAACACTTTCTGAGACTTTGTTGTCTGTTCGTCCGTCCGTCCGTCCGTCCGTCCGTGTGTCTATATGTGCGCACTTTACAGATCTGTATCTTCTTAACCGTTATAGGTGGTACACACTTGAAATTTTCAAAAAGTATATATCCGTCAGTGTATAACGGCCCAGACACGAAATTTAATAGATGCATGTAATTTCATTAAAACTTTTTTTGCACTAAAAAGGGTAAAATAAGTTATTTTTCCAAAAAAAATAAAACCGACTTCATAACCACAAAAAGGCACTCAAAAGCGAAAAATAATTTACTTAAAATTATTATAAGCGTTACCCACGTCTCTATTTGAAGTCGGTGCCAGCCAAGTCTATTGGATATTAGATAGATGCTATGTATGTAGTAGTAGTAAGTAGGTACATGTAGGTTAGTAAGTAGGTAGATACATGTACTCGTAGGTATTATCTATCTACTACCTATTAGACTTGGCTGGCACCGACTTCAAATAGAGACGTGGGTAACGCTTATAATAATTTTAAGTAAATTATTTTTCGCTTTTGAGTGCCTTTTTGTGGTTATGAAGTCGGTTTTATTTTTTTTGGAAAAATAACTTATCTATTCGAAACTTCATACAAGTGCTCCAATAAAAAATAAGTAAATATGTGTTTCATGTTTTTTTTAAATTCCACCCCTAAGAGGGTGAAATGGGGTAACAAAGTGTGAAAATCAATATTGTTTCAGATTTCACTGAAATTGGGCATGCAGATAGTTATTACGACGTTAATTCCCTCTGAGAAAGGATTTTCCAAAATTCACCCCTGAAGGGGATGAAACGGGGGTTCAAAGTTTGTATGGAAAAACAATATTAGATAGTCTTTTATATTCGAAATTTAACACAAGTACTTAAGAAAGTAAATACGCGTTTCAGGCTTTTTCGAAATTCCACCCCTAAAAGGGTGAAGTAGGGTAACAAAGTCTGAAATCAATATTGTTTCGGATTGCGCTGAAATTTGGCACGCAGATAGTTATTTTGACTTAGGTATCTGCTAAGAAAGAATTTTTCAAAATACACTCTTTAAGGGGATGAAGCGAGGGTTCAAAGTTTGGATAGTCGTTTTATTCGACATTTCACACAAGTACTTCTGTAAATAAATAAGTAAATACGAGTTTCAGACTTTTTCAAAATGCCACCCTAAGAAGATAAACTGGGGTAACAAATATTATGTTTCTTTGAAGTGTTTCACACTTTATATTTTTGTAAATTGTTAAACACAATGTCATTCCGGAGGTTGCGGGTTCAAGTCCCGTCGGTACAATGAAATTTTGGATTGTGTTTAACAATTTACAAAAATATAAAGTGTGAAACACTTCAAAGAAACATAATATTTGATTTACGCAGTGCAACATCTCTCGTCGGATTTGAAAACTGTAATGATTTCTTCCGAATGAATAACTTACGTAATAAGTAGTCATAGATGGCGCCACCAATGCATAATTGGGTTAACAAAATGCAATCCACTAATTTCGTCGTAACGATACTTCGCACCGTGGCTTAATTGGCAAAGCACCGGAACATGTAATTCCGGAGGTTGCGGGTTCAAGTCCCGTGGGGTAACAAAGTCTATAAATCAATATTGTTTCGGATTGCGCTGAAATTCACAATGCAGATAGTTATTATGACGTAGGTATCCGCTCAGAAATGATTTTCTGAAAATTCCTCTCGGATACGGAACGGGGATTCAAAGTTTGTATGGCGAAACAAGATGGGATAAAGTACGTGTCGTAGGATTTTTCGAAATTGTGTAGGTAACAAAGTCTGTAAATTTAGGTTTTTAGGGTTTTATAAATATGAATCCAGAATTGCCTTAGTCACGCGATAACATGAAAACGGGTGAACCGATTTGGCTAATTGTTATTTGATGTGTTTAATGATAGAATCGTTTTTACAAAAGAAAAGTTTAAAGTAAATAAAATAAGGTTTTAACGCGGGCGAAGCCGCGGGACACTTCTAGTAATATATAAAACAGATTAAAAAAAATCAATAAGATCTACATAGATAGATAGCAGCCAGACATATTATTCAGAAAAACTTTGATTCCGATAAACAGACATTGCAAACAATAAAGGCATCACTGCGCCTATAATATATAGTAGATTGTATACCAAGGGTGCAATATAGTACGTTTCTGCGAGGCTACTTTTTTGAATCCAGAGCGAAGCGAAGGATTCTAGTGTAGTAGAGTAAAGTAGAATCCTGAGCGTAGCGAGGGATTTAAAGTCCGTTGACCGAGAGAAAATAATATTGCAGCCGAGTTTTACACTCTGCTTTTCATCCCCCTCTATAAGAAAAGGGAATAAATAAAAGGATCTATAAAATAGCAACTCAAGAGTATGATATTGTAAAAGACACTGACTAACATAAACAATGGACCAATGGACAATCAATGGCAATCATTTTAGGTTCCATTATGACTTCTAGGCACTTTTTTTTGAAGTTATATCCATACAAGCAAATGTATCGCAGCACCTGCATGTCTATATGTATTTCCTACTCCATGGTTAAATGTATTATTCTGTGACCACAGACTAAAAATGCCAATAATTGTAGCGCTTTTTTTTCTTCTTCTTGGCAACCACAATATATATGTATTGTGCCACTTTGCGCGTTTTTTTTTTGTTTCCCCGTCTATCTGACGTTGAGCATTTTTTTTTAACTTAATTAATGCCACGCGCTCTCTATTTAATAGGACAGTAACATTTCTCGTACAATATTATTATTGAACCTCCTTAGACATGGCACTATAAAAGAACAGTCAAAGCCAAAAATTAAAAAATTACTTTCCCGCCCTAAGGCGGAACCGACTAAACCTATTTTGCGCGGACTTATCGAGGAACAAACCATCACTTTTCGAATAGATGGGATGAAAAATAAATTAAATTATATCCATAGTATATCGGCGTATAAAGGTCTTACAATAAGTTATTTTTCAAAAAAAATAAAACCGACTTCATAACCACAAAAGGCACTCAAAAGCGAAAAATAATTTACTTAAAATTATTATAAGCGTTACCCACGTCTCTATTTGAAGTCGGTGCCAGCCAAGTCTAATAGGTAGTAGATAGATAATACCTACGAGTACATGTATCTACCTACTTACTAACCTACATGTACCTACTTACTACTACTACATACATATCATCTATCTAATATTCAATAGACTTGGCTGGCACCGACTTCAAATAAAGACGTGGGTAACGCTTATAATAATTTTAAGTAAATTATTTTTCGCTTTTGAGTGCCTTTTTGTGGTTATGAAGTCGGTTTTATTTTTTTTGAAAAATAACTTATTTTACCCTTTTTAGTGCAAAAAAAGTTTTAATGAAATTACATGCATCTATTAAATTTCGTGTCTGGGCCGTTATACACTGACGGATATATACTTTTTGAAAATTTCAAGTGTGTACCTATAACGGTTAAGAAGATACAGATCTGTAAAGTGCGCACATATAGACACACGGACGGACGGACGGACGGACGGACGAACAGACAACAAAGTCTCAGAAAGTGTTCATTTGGTAGCCTTTGGGTTCGGAACCCTAAAAAAATTGACTTTAAATGCCGCGCTAAAGTGAAAATATTCACTAGTAATAATGATGTCATCAAGGTTTCATAGGACAATGTCCAAAATGGCCCTGTGCAATAAAAGCATCTGACACACAATAATTAATTGTCTATTTTATTACAATAATTCCAAATACTTTTATAACACGGACTAGTTGTATTCCAAAATGAATATAAAAAAGTATTATTTGCGATTATTAACATTAATTGCCGCCATATGGCCAACTGGGTACTGAATCACTCTACTACGTTATAAGAGGCACTTCCCTATATTGTGGATACCCGAATTATGTAAGCACTGTGTAGCCAACCTAACAACGGAAAGTATTATTTACGTAGTAACTATTATATAATATGTGGTTTTATGCTTATAATTTTTTTTTGCTGTGTTGATTGGTACAAAGTACGTTCATGATTCTGAGTTATTTAATTATGTATGCAGTGTCGCGGGACTGAAATGGCCGCCATCTTCGCCAAATGTCATGTCATGTCAAAAAATATTAGGTATGTTTAAAAAAGTTTGCACTCTAACAAGACTTTGCCCGGTAGAACATTCCTGTGAAGACAAATTATTTATATTTATACATAATTATTTATTATAATTATTAATATATAATTATTAATTGAGGGCCCGGTGGCGTAATTGGGAGAACAGTCGGCTTTGATGCCGTGGTACCGAGTTCAAACCGCCGTGCACCAATGAATTTTTCTAGCGAAAAATATATGTGCGCTTCTCACAGTGGCCCTCCGGTGAAGGAAAACATCGTTAAGAAACCAATAACCCCCGCATGGTGGTAGAACATATCTAGTGTCCGCCTGGCCAGCTACCACCCTCAAGTCAGAAAATCTGTCGCCAAACATCTAATGTGTTCCGGCAGCTATCCTTGAGAGCCAGTTCCCATTCTAGTCCACTTCTCTATCTTCGACCGCATCATCACTTAGCAACAGGTGAGATAGTGGTCAAACGCTTGCCTATAAGATATTACAAAAAAAATTTCCCCACCTTTATTTCTATCTTGCTCACAGTTACCGTAAGAATATCTTATATGCAATAGCAACCTCCATTGTGTATAATCTTCTTGGGACTCTTCTACTAAAACTAGTACAATCTCCTATGTTTGGGGTATTTATCTCCATATCTCTGGTGATACTAATCAGATCTCGATAAAATTAAAATGGGACCACCTCGGAAACGTATCCTACCAATTAAAAAAAGAATCATTTGAATCCGTTCACAATTGATGGAGAAATTGCGTAACATACACACAAAAAAAAAAAAAAAAAAAAAAACATACAGACGAATTGAGAACCTCCTCCTTTTTTGTGAAGTCGGTTAAAAATATGCGTTCATCTTATAATCTATTCAAAAGCAAATATTTTTATTTTTATTTTCGTTATTTTCGTTAATTTGCTTAGACTAAGTATTTATTTATTTTAAACAGCAGAGGCTTGCAGAGAGGGCTAGGTTACAATAATTCGAAAACAAATTCGGACTTCGGACTTTGAAACTGCCTCTCTATCGACTCGGGTCCTTGCAATTCACAGTGCTCAGATCGGAAACTGTTGATTTTCCAATTCCAAAAAGTCAGTGAAGAGTCACTGATTTTTGGGAATTGGAGAGTTGGATTGAAATTAGAGAATTGGATAGATTTCCGAAACCAAATAGCTAATCTATTAGTCAATATTCGTAATTTAAAATTATACTACCAAATTAAAATATATCCGAACGATTAAAAAATAACCTATGAATAGGCTCAGACCAAATAAGAAATCTAATTTGGTCTCAGTGAATAGGTACAATACATTTGCTAATCCATAAGTACGTGTTCGTGTCTCATTAAATCTACGCTTCCTGTTTGATTAAGTTTTAAGGAATCACAATAAACATTTTTCTATTTTCTAATAATTTCTAATTGTTTAACTCACCCCTAAAAAGGATTTCATAGTTGTTTTATTCTGCAGACGCCTGCAGTCACTGAGAGTGTAACAAACACTTTAACCATTCAACGTTCAGAACAAAACTCGTTAAAATATTAGGAGATTCACCGTGTAATATGTATTTATCTTCCTATAGATGTAACATCTGTTCAAATTTATAAATCCACTCAGACGACGTTAATGATCCTATAGTTTTGTTAACCGATTGTGCTTCTTGTACTTCCCTAGAATTGTTGTTTCAATTTTAACTTAAATTATACCTACGGTTTATAGTTTAAGTCATTTATTTTCTCTAAAGATTACAAATCACTTAACAGAGAAAATACTAGAATTACTTAAAAATAGAGTGTACGAAACTTAAATAAAAAAAATAGATTTTAATTACCTTACAACAATATACGTATAAATAAATATGTAGTAGGTTATAATGTATAATAAAACAAATGAGTTAAAATACCTACAATAAAAAAAAAATTGTAGGTTTTGATATTTTGATTATGAAAAATAAACTAATGAATAATTTAGGATCGTACAAAACGAAAAAAACGACTTCACATGCCGCGATAGTCAAAGTACTGGCTAGTTATAATAATGTCATCAAAGTACACAAATTTGCTCATGATGTTTATCTCCATATATTACAGAGATAATTGTCAGATCTCAATAACATTTGAATGGGACCAAACTGGAGCCATTATCTCTCAAGCAAAAAAGAAATCGGTTAAGATTTGACGGAGTTCTGAGGTAACAAACATAAAAGAAAAGAAAAAAATACAGTCGAATTGAGAACCTCCTTGTTTTTGTGAAGTCGGTTAAAAATAATCAAATGAAAAATTATTTAGTCACACGAAGTATGTGTGTAACTGTATCAGAGTGGTCAGTATGGTATAGGCTAGGGATTGACCACTATCCTTGAGAGCCAGCTCCCATTATACTTCTATTTCTAGCGTGTTACCATCCTCGACCACACACACCGTCAGTATCGTCACTTACCAACATGTGAGATAGTGCTCAATTCCATAATAATAATATTTAATGATGCCCGCAGGGGCGGCTTTGTGGCGAGCCGACGGTGAGTGGTGACACTGCGTATACCCCTATTCCGTGAGGGCTAAACGAGACCCTCTGACCCCCCCGGCTTGCCTTGACCGGCCGGCCGGTGGTGGGAATCGCAAGAGCTAAGACCTAAGCTCCAGGGTGGAAGTGTCCAAGGCATAAAGCCGTTAGTAACGTTTAGTGAAAGTGCAGCACACCTCTCGACACCCTAAGCTATCCACGCCAATGTTGCCCCCGGCGCAAATATAACGGTCCGCCGTTATGGGGGGCCCATTCAGTGTAAAGCAAGTCACCACCCGCCTAAATATTTTGTAATGAGGCATAATTGGCGGGTGCCGTACCTCATCCCATAGACCAGGAACCAGACACCAATCAGCTCATCCAATATTCATTATACAATGTACCATCCCTACACGGGTCGTACCGGCCGTGTATGACCCGTGAAAATAAATAAATATACAGTAATTCTTAATTATATTCCAAAATATACCTACCTACATTTTTTTTCAAAAGTCTCCCCCATATACCTACTACTTAAAATAAACTGGCCACGTGCAAGTCGGACTCGCACTCGTAGGGCTCCGTACCACACTACAGTATTTTATAAGATCGAGCAAAAAATACCACTATAATTTTTCGCCAGCAAAAAATTAATATTAATAAACATTTAATTTCTTATAACGCCATCTAACGTTTAACAAAGGTGTTAGGGATCGACATTTCAATATAACGTCATCTATGGGACGTTTACCTAACTAAGATGGCGTTCATAGATGGCGTGAAATGCCGAAAAAAACACGTTTCTTGTATGGGACCTTCTATTATTTTTAACTATTCTGTTTTTAGTATTTGTTGTCATGCGGTAACAGAAATACATCATTTGTGAAAATTTCAACTGTCTAACTATCACGGTTCATGAGATACAGCCTGGTGACAGACGGACAGACAGACAGACAGACAGACGGACAGCGGAGTCTTAGTAATAGGGTCCCGTTTTACCCTATGGGTACGGAATCCTAAAAAAGCAACAGTGTGACATGGCGGCACAGACAGACAAATCTGCAACCGAACTCAAATATATATTTCCTTACAATTATCCCATAATATTTGTCATAAATAGGTATTAGTTATTTGCAATGTTACTTCAAGTACGCATATATATATCGACAGCTATGACGTCATTAAGGTGGATAATAATTAATTTTTATTTTAGGAACTACGTTTCATATACTACCCAAGAGCATGTTTGTTTGCTCAGGTGTAACATTAATTATTTTTCACAACTACAATGACGGTAAAAAATGTTAGATGTAAAATAGAACCATTTTAATCCAAAATATGCAAATACCTTTTTATATTTTTATGTCTTATAGGCTAGCGTTTGACCACTATCTCATCTGTTGGTAAGTGATGATGCGGTCAAAGATGGTAAGCACGCTAGGCCTAGAATGGGAACTGGCTCTCAAGGGTAGCTGCCGGAACACATTAGATGTTTGGTGACAGATTTTCTAACTTGAGGGCGGTAGCTGGCCAGGCGGACACTAGATAGTGTCCTACCACCATGCGGAGGTTGTTGGTTTCTTAACGATGTTTTTCCTCACCGGAGGGCCACTGTGAGAAGCGCACATCATTTTTCGAAAGAAAAATCCATTGGTGCACGGCGGAATTTGAACTCGGTACCACGGCATCAAAGCCGATCGTTCTCCCGATTACGCCACCGGGCCCTCAAAACCTACACAGAAAGAAACTTCATCTGTTGTCTGGAAATACCTATAAAATATATAATTATACACATCACATTGAATTATTACCTATGGAGGACACAATGACACAGTTTTTAGGGTTCCGTACCCAAAGGGTAAAACGGGACTCTATTACTAAGACTCCGCTGTCCGTCTGTCTGTCTGTCTGTCTGCCCGTCTGTCATCAGGCTGTATCTCATGAACTGTGATAGTTGAAATTTTCACATATGACGTATTTCTGTTTCCGCTATAACAACAAATACTAAAAACAAAATAAAGTTAAAAATAATAGAGGGTCCCCATACAAGAAATGTGTTTTTTCGGCATTTCACGCCATCTATGAACGTTTAGTTAGGTAAACGTCCCATAGATGGCGTTATATTGAAATGTCGATCCCTAACACCTTTGTTAGACGTTAGATGGCGTTATAAGAAATAAAATGTTTATTAATTATTAATTTTTGCTGGCGAAAAATGATAGTGGTATTTTTTGCACGATCTTATAAAATACTGTAAATATAAATACTATATAAAATAAATTAAATAAAATACTCTGTAGTGTGGTACGGAACCCTACTAGTGCAAGTCCGACTTGCACTTGGCCAGTTTATTATAAAGTGCCCCGGAGACGGTCAATTTTACAATATTAGTGCAATTAAATGACCATCTTATGTATCTACCTACCTTATCTAAATGAAATGTAATAGTTTTAATTATAATATTAATAACATTTTTATTATACTTATTAATCATATTAAAGAAACACGTAGGAAATGTAATTAGTTCAATATGTACCTAAACGTGGGAGGAACTAGATTAGGATCTAGATTAGGATCTAGTTCCTCCCTAGGTTCTATCTAGTTCCATTTAGTTCCTAATCTTAGGAGATACGGGTGGTAATTCGTCTAGTTTGGTATCTAGCGACTATTTTATAAATGTGTTATCTTTATGCAAAAAAAATCATTTTGAATTGGTATTTATGAATTTGAATTGACAATTTTTACGTTATTAATGGACCAATTGATCGTCTACAGAGGCAATTAAGGCGGCTATAGGCCAATGGATAAGGTGTCGGACTGAGGATCGAGAGTTCGTGAGTTCGATCCCCACCCCACCCATTGCACTATTGACGTGAACCCACTCCAGACACAAGCATATTTAGCTTAATTGGAGGGGTTAACAATAATAATAATAGTAATGTTGCAACCCACAGGGCGAGTAACATTCTACAAAAAAAAAATTGAAGCCAATGTCATTCGCAACTACGTGATTGAAGGCCATTGATGGAAATTTTGATTGAAGCCCATTGACAATCTCAAATGACGCAAAAAAACATTGAACGTCTCGTTATGCAATTGACAATCGCACGGACATTCGTTCGCTATTAGAGACTGTCAAACACAAAACAAAACACAAACGCCAAGCAGCGTTTAAAAGCCATAAGAAGAAGAAAAAGAAGAAGAAGAATCAGAATTTGATATCATCGTGCGTCTACTCTAGAGAGGGTAGGTAGTAGGTTTGCTTTGACAGTAGAGACTGTCAAAGCAAATGTGGGCGAGCAATTGACGCGTCGATTGATGCTCCATCATTCGCACCTTCAATTGAAACGACCATAAACGTAAAAATTTACAATTGCAAATAACCGTCTCCGCCCCGGAGACGGTCTTAGTGTTGACTAACTTCTATCATCCATGGTGTTGACTCTGTCTTGACAGATTAATAATGGTTTGAGATTTTCCGCTGGTGGCAGGAGCATATTATACGATCTTCCGCCTGACTTGCTATCAAAAATTAGCATTCAAGGAGAAATTCTACCGACATAACCTTACGGTGTTACGGCTGCACACAGCCCTTGAGAGTCAGAGTATTCTAAGCCTAGCGTGTTTACTATCTTCGACCACATCATTGCTTACCACCAAGCGAGATGGTCAAACGCTAGCGGCTAGCCTATCGGATATGAAAAAGACTGGTATGGCCCCTCTCTCACCCCCAGCTTGACGTCAACTTCTGATACATCTTGTATATCTCAGATCTTGATACAATGGACCTGCAACCCTTTGAAAAATAGATTTCCTCAAATTGTTCAATGAATGTACCACTTATAACCACTTACATAAAGGGGTATACAACATCTTTGAAGTCAGTCAATAATATGGTATTAAAGTAAATACCTATCTGGCCCTCTGCTTGTTTAAAATCCTTTATTTAAATTCAGTAACAGTTTTAATATCTTCCAAAATTAAACTACTATAATAATTATAAAGCAAGAGCTTCCATTTTTACTTACGCATAGCGACATGTAATAAGAAATATTCATTAACGAGCCAGCCCGCGGCTGTATGTTGCAGGGATGGGTTGACATTTAGGATTTTCTCTCAATAGCTAGTTCGGAGCATGTGATAAGTATCTACTTAAATATAGGTACGCTTATCTAGGGTTGCCTGTTAAGACGGTATTATGCAGCTGATAGACGGATAATCAGTTCCATTCGGAATATGATTTGTACTGCAATTAGTCTGCGTTTTATTTATTTGTTTCATTATTTCACAAATGTTTGGATAAAAATTGTCTGAAGTACTGAAACATGCACTGGGTTGCGGGTGCACGTAATAGTACGGTTGGCAACCCTACATTAATCAGAGGAATTAAACATGTGTTTTAAGTGTGACGTTCGACGTCTAGATGAAAGCTGCAATGGCTCAATACCTTTGTTTTTTTGGTGTAAATTCAAAGCAATAAGTTATGTTTTTTATCGAATATGATCTATTTAATGTAATTTGACGTGTGTAAGTGCAAATTTTTAATTTGCCCATATACTGAATAAATGCTTTGACTTTTGAAAAAGGAGGAGGTTCATAATTCGTCTGCATGTCGTTTTTTTATGTTTGTTCGCCGATTACTCCGCCAAATGTTACCGGATTTTAATAAAAAAAAATTATAGGTAGGGTTCATCCCTAAGATTTTACATTTTATCAAGATTTGATAAGTATCTTCAGAGAAATGATGCTAATAAAAAAAAAATATATATATTATAGACTAGCGTTTGACAATTATCTCACCTGTTGTTAAGTCGTCGAAAATGGTAAGCACGCTAGGCCTAGAATGGGAACTGGCTCTCAAATATGCTACTGAAACGGAGTCGCGCGGCATGGAAGTCAGTTTATTCGTTTTTAAACAATGTTAATTAAATCGATCATTTTGCGAATACTATAATATATCTATCAGTTATTTCTGTTAATATGGAATAAGGAGGTAAATACGCTACTATTTACTATTTAGCGAGTTCAATTTTTTTTGTTGAGTTTTTTTGTATGTATGTTACGCGATTACTCCGTCAATTGTGAACCGATACGAATGATTATTTTTTTTAACGGTAAAGGACATTTCCGAAGTAGTCTCATTGTAATTTCATCAAGATCTGATAAGTATCTCCAGAGATATGACGATAAACGTCTCAAATTTGCTACTGAAATTGACTCGCGGGGCATGGAAGTTGTTGTTTAAGTTTTTGAACTATTTTAATTTTTCGCATGTCTAAATGATTGTTTCGAAGAAATAGTTACTTGACAAATAGCAGGGGCCTAGAAATGTATTTGTTTTATTATAAATATATATCAATAAATGTTTTAGAGTACCGTATTTCTTTCAATAGCTAGATAGATGATAGTCAATATATTGAAGAAAATACAAATACTTAGTTGTATATTATTCCATACATTATTAGTAATAGTATTTTATGCAGTAGAGTTTCAGTGGCATTTTGCTAGGATCATTATGGAAACTATTAGAAAATATCAGCGATTAGGTAAAAAACATATTATTAAAACTAGCTGTGTCACCTGCGTTAACACGTTTCTTATTAGGTCCTATGTCATTTACTGTGATAAAAAAATATTCTATGCGCGTATTATTATAGGCTATATACATACCTATCTCTGTGTGAAATGTTATCCATTCAGCAGTTTAAAAAATAAACAACATTCACATTTAATATTAGTAAGATACCTATGTTTTTAACCGACTTCACAAAAAAGGTTCGACTGTATTTTTTAGGGTTCCGTACCCAAAGGGTAAAACGGGACCCTATTACTAAGACTCCGCTGTCCGTCTGTCTGTCTGTCTGTCTGTCTGTCTGTCTGTCCGTCTGTCACCAGGCTGTATCTCATGAACCGTGATAGTTAGACAGTTGAAATTTTCACAGATGATGTATTTCTGTTGCCGCTATAACAACAAATACTAAAAACAGAATAAAGTTAAAGATAATAGAGGGTCCCCATACAAGAAACGTTTTTTTCGGCATTTCACGCCATCTATGAATACGCTTAGTTAGGTAAACGTCCCATAGATGGCGTTATATTGAAATGTCGATCCCTAACACCTTTGTTAGACGTTAGATGGCGTTATAAGAAACGAAATGTTTATTCATTATTATTTTTTGCTGGTGAAAAATGATTGTGGTATTTTTTGCTCGATCTTATAAAATACTGTAGTGTGGTACGGGACCCTACGAGTGCGAGTCCGACTTGCACTTGGCCAGTTTATTTTATGTTTGTTACCTCAGAACTCGGTCAAATATTAACCGATTTGAAAATATTTTTTTTTGTTGTTTGAAAGATTGTGCTTTTTGCTTCTTAATTCAAATTCTTTCTGATTACAATTTTACGGACATCTGATAATCATCTCCGGAGATATGAGGATAAACAATATAAACAAATTTGATAACTCGATGACATGATTATGGCTAGTGGATATTTTCACTATCGCTACGATAGTGAAAATACTATACGATTATAAATGATTATTATGATAGGTTCGGGCAATCAAGAAATACTACAGATTCAATAATCGGTCTGCAGCATCACATTATCATCTGTGGAGGCCACAAGATAATAAGAAGCTCACATCTGTAGATGAGATCTCAATATTAAAATCGGTGGACGCCAGGCGAATCTTAAATACCTACTTTAGCTTCCATATTAATATGGAAATGGAAGATGGAAGCCAGTGAAACAGAACGAAATTATGTTTAACTTGGAAAGCAAGGAATTACACGTATAGGGGGATTTTGTCGTGTAAGATTAATGGTGTTATATCATCATCATCATTATCAGCCGGTGTCAGTCCACGGCTGGACGTAGGCCTCTCCGAAGACACGCCACTGAGCCCAATCTTCGGCTCTTTTTTTCTACTGTCACTGCCCACCGCTTTGCGAATCGGCAAACGTAGCTTAGGACGCCCTGAGCTAGGTGGAGCGACAACAATGATGTTATTATACTGGCTGTAAATCATCAGTTAAGTAGAATTAGCCCGATCTAGGGCCTTAGCCACACTAGACGGAAATTCCGTCGCCGAACTTCCGTTGTGGTAAATCCGCAACTGACGCAGAGGGCGAGTGGTCCGCGACCGAGCTACCGATCTTCCGTTTTTTGTATTTTATATGCAATAACATGTATTGGCGTTCGGCCGCGGAAGTTCGGCGACGCAATTTTCCTTTCCTTCTAGTGTGGCTAAGGCCTAGGTTTCGAGCGAATCCGTCTTATTTGGCAGTCCTTACTACCAAAGAAGATGGACTCGTTAACAGTGATCAAGTAATAAGTATTAAGTTAGCACTTCATGCATTAAATGCTTAAATTACATGATCATTTTATGTGACACTAGCAGCCCGCCCCGGCTTCGCACGGGTAGAACATATGTGCCTACAAAATTTGCATCAGTTTGTTGCATCGAATATAAAATATGAACATATTTAACAACCATCGTCATATTTCATCCAATTTACACAAAACCTTAACGAATTATGCACCTAAACCTTTCTCATAAACACTCTGGCTATTGGTGAAAACCGCATGATAATCCGTTCAGTAGCTATTGAGATTATTGCGAATAGACAGACAGACGCAGTGATGAACTTTGCTTTATAATACTTACGTATTGATATTGGACGGCCCTTTGGCGTAAAGGATAGTTACCCTGATTCTGACCCGACGGTCGTTGGTTCTAATCCTAGCTATATACCTACCAATGAAAGGTTTATGTGCATTCATGAATCATGAGTTTTCGTACAGTGGTAGTGGAATCATTAAATCTACCAAAAAGGAGCTTTCCACTAAGGAGAACATCTGCCGCCGTAACCTTACGCGTTCCCCGACGCAAAATGTAGGGGTAATATACGTTTTACGTGTGTATCCATGTGTCTGTCTGTAGCATCTTAGCACTTAACCGGATGAACCGATTTTGTTTTTATTATTGATAGTTTTTTTTTGTTTGATAGATGTCTTCATCGAGAGTTTTCTTAGCTTTGATTCATGAAAATTCGTTCAATCGTTATAAAATTATGAGCTTTTTTCTAGTTAATTGCGCTTTGAAATCAACTTTCATAGGTCTGATCAATTCGAAAATCTTCTTCTTCAACGATATTGTAAGAACATGGAAGCCTCCTGGACTCTACAGAATACTCAAATCCTCACTAACTTACAGCTCAGATTTTAAATGTCGTGTTTAGAGTCATTGGAAAAAGCTATTATACATAGATCAGTCGGGGTGGTTTAAAATATTATATTATATTATTATATATATAGATGAATATTATTTTATACAATAGATCATATAATTATACTATATTGACTTCAAATTGATTGTGATCGGTGGGAATCTACAGCATAGCTAAGCTTATAATAATATTTTCGTATTAACTATGACCTTATCTGTGGTTTCACTGCAAATATTTTATTAATTTTGCGATGCGTGTTTGTGAAATTCGTGATATCTTCTAGAGTTTTCATTTGAATTATATACTGTAAAGGACAATTTTAATCTATAATATGTGGCCAAGCTAATTAACGTAATTATTTGGATAAGGATTAATACTATATACTTGAAAATAGCCTTGGAAGTTATGTAATATTTTTTAACAAAAATTTTAAGATTAAAATGGTTACTGTGAGTCAACCTTAAGAGATAGACATATGCTGTCGCGAACTTTTTTGTAGGTCTTATTAAGTTGTACAACTCTTGCATAGAAAATATTCCTCTATCTATTTTCAATTAAGCAGCGTTCGTAAGAAACGTGTTTTTTCGACCGTTTATTTGCCGACTTAGGTTGCAAATTAGGTCTCCACGAATGTACCTTTGATTTAAACGGGATAATATATAGCTTATTTTCATTCCGAAAGTCCATTCTATGTATTAGTGAAAGAATTTTTTAAATCGGTTCTGTAGTTTTTGAGCTTACTCATTACAAACATACAAAAATACAAAAATACAAAAATACAAATGTTCTCTCTTTATAATATTAGTATAGATTATGAGTTTTGGGCGTGCAACTATTTTTAAGAATGGAATAGTCTATTTTTATTTCAAACCTTACTCGCAATGTGGGTTCCATATTATTAGCCTTTAATAATACACATCTAGTAGTCTTGTTAACCCTCAAACTAAGCCTATAATGTATTATAATACACTTTTAGACCAATGCACCCATCCAATGGATGACAAGTGTAACTATTTGTGTAGTAAACGCCTGCAAACTTTTATCAGGCGTAATATTTTGAGGTAACGGTACATAAATAATAAAAAATAAGTTCAAAAACTAAAACCCGACTACTGAAAAATCACACTCTAAAAAGTGTGAAACAAGAAAATATTCTCATCTGAGATCGCTATGTACAAACTATTCAATATGTATCGTGTATTATATAAACAACTTACTTGTAATATTGTATTTAATATATATTCATAGTGGTGTTCAGTGGATACCCGTGGTCGTATGTTACTTTGCAGAGTGTATTGTTTTGTTACGGTAGGTGACATACGTACGACCACGGCTATCCTCTGAGCACCACTAAGAATATTTATGAAATACAATAAAAAATGTATTACAAGTAAGTTGTTTATATTATACACGATACATATTGAATAGTTTGTACATAGCGATCTCAGATAAGAATATTTTCTTGTTTCATACTTTTTAGAGTGTGATTTTTCAGTATTCGGGTTTTAGTTTTTGAACTTATTTATTATTTAAAGCATTTTGGGTTTTTTGCATAATTGTATACATGTATACATGTCAATATACTTACATACACACACAGCGATCAACAAACACATAACCCTCCCAACTGTTTCTTTGCGACGCCGTGGGGTAAAAATTAGTTTTCTTGACTTCATGATATATCTCGCTAACGCTACGCCCCACAATATGATGTACTAAACCTTATCTTCATTTTAAAATTATTTAACGATACCACACACGATGGGGTGGAATGAAAAAAAAAATGTTCTGGACTTCGTGCCCTCTAGAGGGCGCCGCATTCATTTTGTTGTGACGTCATATAGCTTATAACCAGCAGACAAATAAGAGGCGTCCAACGACATCTCATTTGTCAAATTATGATAAGTAGTTTAGAAGTTATGAGGGAACAGATGAACATACATACAAACATACATACATACATACTTACATACATACCCACATACTGGTCAAAAACATAACTCTCCTTTTTGCTTCGCCGTAGTCGGGTAAAAAAAAATACAGGCAAATTGACAACCTTCTTCTTTTTGTGAATTCGGTTAATACTGAGGTACCTACTTACTTATTTTATCTTTGGGAACACTAATTAGCAGCACTAAATAGCACTAATACCACATGAATACTACCTACAATTATTGTAAAATTTTAATAGATTACGAAATCAGCCGTGACTGCACTGCAGAGTCACACCCCGGACACTCGCTAAATCTCCATACAAACTAGCGTTTTAACGATCGACACACCGACACAGACACTACACACATGTCGTTTTTCTATACGTGCATTTGTGTGCGTGTGTCTAAAGCCGGCGCCAGACATAGCTCAAACATTTGGGCACTTATTTGAACACACATTTGAGCACATGTGAACCACGGGTATTTGAGTATTTGTTCAAAGTTTGCTCAAAGTTTGAACAAAGTTTGGCACTTTGCCATTTGGTGTCGGTTTTTCGAGCGCACATCAAAGCGTTCAAAGTTCGAAACTGCAAAAAGTGTTGTTTGCAAAGTATGTGTGGCAGGTACCGCAAATAAGTGCTCAAATATGTGACAAAGTATGTAACAAAGTCTTTGTCAAACATTTGTTTGTGTCTGGCGCCGGCTTAAGGTTGTCGCCCGTAATCACCGTATCACAGATTATACAATAGTTACTTCGTACTATCGAGGGACAATAGTCCAGTAGCACCTCAATGTTCATAGTAGCCTGCACGATATTTCTGTCGAATGTTCCAACGCAAACAATAACACGTAAGTACTGCATAGATGGCATGCTTAGCCAGACCACAGACGAAAAAAAAGTGAAACGTAGCGTCAGATACATTTGGTAAACATTAAATAAAGATAACAATATTCCACTGTATACTCGTTTTCTTTTTGTTGAGTTAACATAACGTCGAGTAAGCCAGGCAACAAGTAACGGATGCTTAAATTCGAATAAGTCTTTAATGGCAGTTTAGTCGAGTCGTAAGATGAACTGATAAGGAAGCAGGAGGGCCGAGTTCAAATCTCCATGCCATTGCATGATTTTGTTATAACTTTGAGGGGCCCGGTGGCGTAATCGCGAGAACGTTTGGTTGAACTTTGATGCCAGAGGTACCGAGTTCAAACCGCCGCGCAACAATGGATTTTTCTATCGAAAAAATCATGTGCGCTTTTGAAGGTTCTTTTTGGTTTGAAGGAAAAACATCGTTAAGAAACCAACAACCCCCGCATGGTGGTAGGACACTATCTAGTGTCCGCCTGGCCAGCTACCACCCTCAAGTTAGAAAATCTGTCGTCAAACATCTAATGTGTTCCGGCAGCTATCCTTGATGTCCAGTTCCCATTCTAGGCCTAGCGTGCTTACGAGTACCATCTTCGACGGCATCATCGCTTACCAACAAGTGAGATAGTGGTCAAACGCTAGCCTATAAAATATTTAAAATAAAAAACAATTATAAATAGCTTGTATTATTTTATATCTGTTTAAACAAACTTCGCTACTATAGGTAAATTGGTGATCTATGTTATATGTGAAACTACTATTTTTATTTAATATTATATTCAATTGAAACCGTTTTCATTGACAATTTTATTCTTTGACATAATAACACTCGTTTGGTTGCATCTAAGAATTGCTCTTACCTATTGATTATTTAAGGTTATAAGCTTAATTATACATTTTCTCTAGAAAAAGAGGATTGAAGCTTAATCCTTTATAATACTTAACTTACTCAATGACTTATTACAAATTATCACAGCCGGCACATCGCCTAGTTTTTATATACTTTTAAATTAATATTTCGTGTGACTTCTATTGTTTTCGATGCAGATAAGAAGCCTTTGAGTATTCAACCGAGAAGCCTTCGTCCACTATATTCGCACATATTATGTCTGTCATGTAAATTTTCCCTAAACTAGATCCAGGGGGACTACAGCCAAGTAACTATTATATAATCTGTGCTACAGCTGCTCAGGACATCTCTCGTCCGCGCTTCTCACCTTTACATTATTAAACTCCATGGCATAGAAAAGATAATAATATGCCCATAGATATGCGCGGCCAATATTCCATAATGGCGAATAAAATCCGTCTGAAAACACCAAATCTTATTAACACACTTTATTAAAAATTTACTTTCACAACTACGATTTTTTAACACTTATCACTCAGCAATAATTTACACTTATGCCGCTTTCACTATACATTTGAGATAATATAATTTATTTAGTCCATTTCTATGCAATGCCTCAATATTCGCCGTCTTTAATAATTATATTTGCTTGCATTTTGATTTTTTAAGTTATTTATTAACCAAACTTCAACCACCACCGAAGTTCACCAACCGTCAATGTTATCTTCATACATTTATAATAATAATTCATTTATTTTAGGCAAAATAATGTTGGTGTTGTTACATTGGCCCATATTTAAACATATACCTTACAGACTAACATATATATAATACAAATCAGCGATATCCAATAAGACACGTTAATACTACTACGACGTGTGACGCATATCTTTGGTGTCAGGTAGTCGACCTCTAAAGCGGCGAAACCTGACACCTCTTGGCCAGAATTCTTCGGCCATGAACGTGTCGAGAGACTTGACCGGAACCCGCAGTATAAAGGAGTTGAAGCTCACGTTGTGACGCGACTCCAGTTTCACGACCCTCAGCGTCAGCTTGGTCTTCAGCAGCACGTACTCCGCCACCTTCTCTGCCGTGATGGAGTAGTGCACGCGAGACACGTACAACAGCGTCGTCGGTGTTTCTGGACGCAGTAGATGGTTCGGGCCAGTCGGTGCGGTTCCGCACTTGTTTCGGTTTGACGGCTTCTTTTTTTTCTTCTTCACCGTTTTGAAGCCGCCATCATCTCGATCTGCCTGATCCTTCCTTATAGAAGGAACGGAAGAGGCAGCATTCTGTTTCCATCATTAGCATCAGCGGTAGCGTAGGTTCGATGAGGGGTTGACATACCTACGGCGGACGGTCTCCGCGTTGGTGCGGGGGTGCGGGCGGCGGGACGCGGGGCATCGGACGGCACGGCAGCAGGCGGTGACACATTCAATAATGCTGACTCCAAACTGCCGATGGATGCATTTTGTGCACCGCGACGTGTGTTTACATTATCAGTCAGCGATGACCTACTTACTGACATAGCATTGCGTAACAACACTACTTCAGCACGTAGTTCACAAATGGTGGTTTCCGACGTCGATAACTTATCCACCACTTGGGCTAGACTCGTCTTCAGGAATGCGATATCCTTCAGGAGCCTGGTGCAGTCGATGTGCTCGTACGAAACAGGAGGGATGCGGTCCAGCTGCTTCGCCACAAACGTGGGCACGTCGTCCGGGTCAGTCTCCTTCAGCAGGGTGATGATGTCCTGCACGCTCTTCTCGCCTCCGTCTCTCCGGCGGGATAGCATCGCGTCTAGCTTGCCGACATTCTGGAAGAGTAGGGTCTTGTTCTTGCAGACTTCCTCCTCCTTAAAACTCGACTTGCATATATGAATGATGGTTGGTTCATCAAACAAGTCTATGGCGTATTGTATGAACGCCAAAAGTTCATTAGCTATAAGTTGCTGAGAACCCATAGCGCAGCGCGGGCAACGGCTGTCGCCGTGCGACTCGCGAATAATAAATTCTCAACTGTGCAGTGTGACACAACCGTTTCCAATCGCGCACCGCATTTATGCCATCAATACATTTTGTTTCAAATCTACCCTCATTATTTGTAAAACTGATAAAAGAAGCAAAACTGGTCTAGCTATTCTACTCATTAATACATGCGCTCTTTCTTATGGATTCATAATGAAAGAGTGCGATATATGGGTCTTTCTATCTCGTCTATCTTTCTCTTTCATTATGTTACTTTCAAAACGTCTTATAGAAGAAGGTCGTATGTGCATATTTTGCTGTCATGCTATTGCTTTTTGAGACTGCTTCTCCAATTTTGACCGATACTGTACATACGTACTACGTACTGACCGTATGAATTTTTTTTGTACACTTACCCAAAAAGCTATTAACACTGAAAATATTAGTCGCTATTTCGTAAACCATCGTCTACGGAAACATTAAATCACAACACTTCAACAAGCAAAGAGAATATAAATACTACGTAGGTACTTACATCAAGTTCCTAATTGCTGTGTTATAAAAATGTTTTACAGTGAAAGTTTTTTTTAATATTTTACAAACTGAATGTTATTTACGCACGAGTATATATCGTTGTTTCATTTATGAAAATGAATTCTAAAATACGAATTTATAGGTAGAAATATAAGTATTTATAATATACCTACATAATAAGAACCTACGTAAATTTGAACCTCCGGTGTCTACTGGTCTTAACATAAATGTATGAAGTTGATGTTCTTCTCCTCGAGAGTAGTACCTATTGTTCTGTAGCCGTACGCGTGTAGCGTCCTTGCTCAGACTGACGCCTCGACAAATCAAAATCGGTGGCGGGGTGAGGAAGCCCGGAATTGGTAGGGGGAACAGAGTGTCCGTTCTATACGTAGTATTATTATCTTTTCTATGGCAGAGTTATGTACCTATACATATGTGGTCAATTAGAGCTGCCACCCATTAAATTAAATTGACCACTGGAGGCACTGGAGCACCGAGTTCTTTACGTTTTCAACCGATTTCCAAAAACAAAGGTGGTTCTCAATTTGTCTGTATGTTTTTTTTAAATTTTGTGTGTATTTTATGCGATTTCTCCGTCAATTCTGAACCGATTCGATTATTCTTTTTGTTATCGGTAGGGTACGTTTTCGAGGTGGTCCCATTGTAATTTCATCGAGATCTGATATGTATCTCCAGAGATATGACGATAAAAGTCTCAAACTTGCTACTGAAATTGAATCGCGGGGCAATGAAAGTCGGTTGTTTTAGTTTTTAAACTATCTTAATTATCAATGTTTATGGTCTGCACAGGTCTATAGGAAAGACTGCAGTTTTACACCGGCACTTAACACCCGAGATAATCAAGTATAATTTATCGTTTATAACATAAACACAAACCAACAAACCAAACCAGTAAAATTATAGGGCATCTTATGTCTCGAGGAAACAGGCGCAGTACAGTGTCATACAAATGTCTGGCTGTCCAGAATTTTGCATGGCGCTGTATTGTGTATACATGGCGATGTAGAATTTTGCATGTAATAGGTAGACGTCATCGCTTGCTATTAGGCGAGCATCGCGCTTGTCCTGTTACTTTTATATTTTAACTTATAATTTTTTTTTATATCATAATAAAAACTGTATTAGAACCTACTCCTAGAACCAACATCACATACCATGTGAGTAATTTTTACTGAAAATTATACGCGTTAAAATTAGTTTAAAATTAGTCGCGACTTAGATTTTTGTCGACTATACCAATTACAACAAAAAAAAAAATAGGTACTGCTCAAAAATAAGTGGGTAATAGTTAACATTGGTTAATTTTTCAATGGCAAGATTAAGTTGTACATATCTATATCTCCGGAGATATGCATCACACACACACACACAGATCTCGATACATTTTATAAAGGGATCGCCCCAGAGCTATAATATTCTACAATAAAAAAGAAACATTCAAATCGCTTCACAATTTGGGAGCTAATAAATTGGCAATATTTCTTCCAAGCCGATATATGCAAATCATCGGTGGTGGTGTATATTTTTGACGCTATCAATTGTAATATGTAACCATCAGATAAACTCCGTCAGACAGGTGGTCATTTTCTTATTAGTGCGTTGAGGACGGGGTTATGCGGTAGACACCATTCCTTTTAATTTCTATAGGTATCATTTTATGTGTTTTAATAAGTCAAATATGTTTTACCTGATCACCGCTAGTAAGCATTTTTTCCAGTCCGTACAAAGGTTGTCTAGAAGAGATTGCTATAAGCGATAAGACCGCTGATTGTTTTACAGTGTTTAAAAAAAATTATATATGTAATCTTTTACATGGTAATAAATAAAGTTTAGGTATTTGTATTGTATTGTATTTTTTGAGTTCTGTACCTCAATACGAGAAAGGAACCCTTTCAGAATCACTTTTTTGTCCGTCTATCTGTCTAGAGTCTAAACAGATAGAGAGAAATAAGGTCTAGACTAGTCTAGAGTCTAGAGTCTACGACTCAAGACCCTTTTTCTCAGGGACGCGCTAAGGTATGAAGTTAAAATTTATATCAAATACTTGGATTTACGGTCTCTTTCAGCTGTGGAAATTCCAAACTTGTAAGTCAACGCAAACAAAATAATTTTAATGTCGCATATTTTCACATATTTTGCAATTTCATAAGGGTATCAAAACACGAAAAGAAAAAATATTGGCTATAAGTAAAACAAAATAAACTAACCAAGTGCGAGTCGGACTCGCATATATAGGAATCCGATTAAAAAAAATGCTGGAAAAATAAGTTTTCTTGTATATATATTTCTTGTATTGTTCTTTTTATTTTTAATTAATTACGTTTTTATTATTTGATGGTATAGCAACCATTGTAATACACACTATGAGCAAATTTCAAGTCTCTATATTTTACACTTTGTAAGATCAAGCATAAAACGCCTGAAAAAATACGTTTATTGTATGGGGACCCTCTTTACTATTTAATTTTATTGTTTCTATTATTTTTCGTTAAATCCCCCATAGTAATACCTACTTCGTGGAAATTTCAAGTATGTGTTACGTACGGTTAAGAAGATACAGTACTGTAAAGTGCGGACAGACAGACGGACGGACGGACGGGCGGACAGTGCAGTCTCAGTAATAGAGTTCCGTTGGTACCCTTTAGGTTTGGAACCCTAAAAAAACATTTGCAATTTGCACCGGGAACGTTGCGGGGCGGGGTTCTCAATTAAATATATCTATTTTATTTAATAAATGTAACGAGCTAATTGAATAGTGATTTTATATTAAAATTATATATTCAACTTCTTAGATTTTTAACAATATAACTTTAATAATCACTTAGTACAAAGTATTCATAAAAAAACATTTAAAGTACTACCTATCTAATGCGACCGTGAGTGTAAGATAGTTAGAACTAGTTTCACAATAAATAAAATAGTGTAGTAAATTAAAATACCATGATAGGACACTGTTATCAATAGTAGTTATTCCAATTTACTGAATTCTACACATAAACATACATATATACAGAATTTTATTACAAACTGTTTTATGTTTGTACAACCGGTTAAATATGTAAAACGGTATGTAGGTAAGAAAATAAATCTTTGAAGACATACATTTAGTTATTAAAATTAATTTAAAATTATTTATTTTAAAATTATATTAAACTATGTTGTGTTTGGTAATAAGAGAATTGTCCCTGAAAACGCGCGAATAGAGGTTTACGGTTTTTCAAATATTATGGAACTCGCTACACTGACAGACACAATAAAAAAACCTCAGCTACTTATTAGATGTGTCAACAGTTTCACCGCGTGACTTTAGGACTAAAAATCAATGTTTTTTGTATTGCAACACGCTTCCCGCTCCCCCTACATTTTAGTATGAAGGAGATATTTGCATATTTCTTGACATATTAGAGCGCAAGCAGCCTGCAAATATTCAGTGCGTAGTATTTATATTCTCTTTGTTCAGTGCCATCCTAATATTCAAGGTGAGAGCACGTCCGTTTATTGCGGCGATCGTCTTTTGTTTCCCAGGCATAAGGGTGGGTCGCGAGTGTCGGACACAAAATTTATTCTTCGAACAATTAAACATTAGCGCAAAAATATCTCTTTCTGAAAATTTTGTAATATGACAAGCAAAAAAATTATAATATGCAGGCTAAATAATTATACAGTTGTGGACACAAAGTTAGGGACGAATACAAAATCAACAAGTTTTTGACTGACTTTAGAAAAAAGGGAAAGGTTCTCAGTTCTCTTTTATTAAAATATTATTATTATTTTTAACCGCTTACGGTGAAGTCAAAGGGAGGGTAATTTTTTTTACCCGTCCACGACTAAGCTAAAAGGAGGGTTATGTTTTTGACTGGTATGTGGGTATGTATGTTCATCTGTTCCTTTATAACTTCTGAACTACGAGTACATATCATAATTTGACAAATGAGGTGTCGTTGGAGCGTCTTGTTTGTCCGCTAGTTATAGGCTATATGACATCACATTAAATTGAATGTGGCGCCATCTATGAGGCGCAAAGCCAAGGACAACACATTTTTTTCGCCCCACACCACCGTGTGTGGTATCGTTGAAAAAGGATTTTAAAATGAAGGCATGGTTTTGTTCATTACATTTTGTCAAGCGTACCGTTCGCGAAATATATCCAGTCTAAGTCGTGAAAACTAATTTTATACCCGACTACGGCATCGTGTTTTATGTATTTGTTGTTAGGTATGTGTGTATGTATATATGTATACATTTATGCAAAAACTCCAAATGCTTTAAATAAAAATAAGTTCCAAAACTAAACCCGACTTCTGAAAAATCACACTCTAAAACGTATGAAACAAGAAAATATTCTCATCTGAAATTGTTTTATACAAACTATTCGATATGTATCATGTATTGAATAAACAACTCACTCGTAATTAATAGTTTATTGTATTTCATACATATTAATTGTTTCGTACCGTGCCGTGTCGCTTCACGATTGTCGACAGTTATTTGTGGTCACTTCGCTTTCTGTTTGTAAGTGACGTTTTTAAGTGAGGAAATTAGTTTTGGAACTAATTTTTTATTTGTTTGTTATGTCACAGAACTCCGTCATTTGTTAACTAACTTGAGAGCAGCCCTCATGCAGTCCGGCCCCGCCACTTAGTCCGAGCATTCTGCTCAGATCCACCACCGGGCGGCTCCCACCACCGAGCCCGCCCTGCCCCGTCACGCTGTGCCCTCTGCTAAATATCAGAGGGACACGCGGAGGAGCCCCTCACGTCGGAACTTCGCTATCGGTCGACAACTTAACCCAGTTAACTGGGAAAAGTTGTCGGCCGATACCCAGGGTACACCACGAGGAGGTGTTCCGACCCGCACCCCAACGGTTATCAGTCCTGCGGCAGATATGACCAGCCCACTGCCACTTCAGTTTACTAATCCGTTGAGCTATGTCGATAACTTTAGTTCCCTGGCGAATTACTTCGTTCCGGATTTGGTCTCGCAGAGAAATACCTAGCATAGCTCTCTCCATAGCTCGCTGAGCGACTTTAAATTGGTGGACCAGTCGAATTGTGAGTGTTCACGTCTCGGCTCCGTATGTCATCACAGGTAGGACGCACTGGTTAAAGACTTTTGTCTTTAGACACTGTGGTATAGGCGACGAGAAGACTCGACGGAGTTTTCCGAATGCTGCCTAGCCCAGCTGAATTCTTCTCTGTATTTCCTTCTCGAAGTTGTGTTTGCCTAGTTGAAGCGTCTGACCTAGATAAACATACTTAGTGACAACTTCGAGTGGGATTCTATCTACGGCAATCGGTTCCGGAACAACGTGCTCGCTGTACATGACTTTGGTTTTATCCAAATTCATCCGGAGACCGATACCACGAGAAGAATCGGCTAGGCCATTCAACATCCTTTGTAGATCCTGCAGCGTCTCTGCCATAATGACGATGTCATCTACGAATCGTAAGTGAGAGATGTACTTGCCGTTGATGTTAATGCCACGATCTTTCCAGTCCAGCGTCTTAAACATATCCTCCAAGGCGTTAGTTAACAGTTTCCGGGAAATGACGTCCCCCTGTCTCACTCCTCGACGCAGGTGGACATGTTTAGATCCGTGGAGGGAAAATTAAGATCGTTGGTTCTGTACTTGTCAGTCTTCTGTCAATGTCAGATGTCAAAAACAAATGAAATAAGATCGTTTAAAAAACGAAAAGAACCGACTTCAAATGCCGCGCTATTAAATTTCAGTACCGAGTTTGAGGTGCTTATCTCTATATCTCTATGTATAGTTATGGATATAGTACTTATCAGATCTCGATGAATTTACTATGGTACCACTCTAAGGATATACCATTTCCAACAAAAAAATTATAATCAAAATCGTTTTATAAACGACGAAGTTAATGTATATAAACATATATTGTATAAATACACATACTGTTACTATTGTGCGCGGATAACTTCATACGGTCAGTACGGTATACGGTCGAATTGACAGACTTCCTTTTTTTGGAAGTCGGTTAAAAAGAAACACAAAAGTATTCTTTTAAATTTAATTTGATTTCTTAACAACGGGACGAACGTCAAATGTTTGACGTACAAAACCACAAAAATTAAGAAAAAAAACGAACTATTAAATTTAATTTGATTTCTGAACGACTTTTAAATTTAATTGATTTCTTAACGATGGGACGAACAAGTTTGACAGGAAACTACTTTCCTGTCAAAGTGAAAGCTTCCAAAAAACAGTTTATATGGGAAAATGAAATTGTTGTTTATACTATCTTCCTCGTAATTTTTCCATGTTTTCTCACCGTTTAAACCTTCCCTGAACTACGACAAACATTTCAAAACCAAAATCAGCTAAATCGACCCAGCCGTTCTCGAGTTTTAGCGAGACTAACGAACAGCAATTGATTTTTATATATATAGACTAGATGTGCCCGCTACTTCATTTGCGTGGAATAGTGTGTTTGGGTATCATTAATAAATAAGACACATACGTATCCCAACTACCTCGCACCTTACCACGCCACGCTCATACCCCCTTCCCTACGCCCCTCACATACCCTTCTCTCCCCCTTCACCCTCACTTCCACCTAACCCCCTCTCCCCTCCCCCTTACTTATCTACCCTCCCCCTTTGCTCCCCTTCCCTCCCCTTCCCCTCACTTCCAAATCCCCTCCCCTCCAGCTCTTCTCCCCCCTCTTTTTCCATCCCCCCCTCAACTCCCCTACGCTCCCCCTCAACTACTCTCACCCTTCCCCTCCACTCCCCCTACCCTACCCATCCACCAATCCTTTCTTAAAGGATACCAACGTCATAATAACCATCTGCATACCAAATTTCAGCCCAATCTAACACAATATTAATTTTTACACTTTGTTACCCTATTTCACCCTCTTAGGGGTTGAATTTTGAAAAAGCCCGGTGAGAAGTCCCGGGCGGTGAATTATAGATCAGTCTTTTTCAACCGAATTCTAATAATTTATGATCGTACAAAACGAAAAAACCGACTTCACAGTCATGTCGCGATAGTCAAATTAGCCAGTAGTCAGTATCATGTCAACAAGGTATACACATGCATCGATTTCGAGCTTAAGATGTTTATCTTCATATCTCCGGAGATAATTATCAGATCTCAATAAAATAGACTAAAGAATAGGTCCTAACAGGAAGCATAATCTCAAACAAAAAATATTTTTTCGAATCGGTTAAGTATTGACGGAGTTCTGAGGTAACAAATATAAAATAAAAAAAATACAGTCGAATTGAGAACCTGCTCCTTTTTTGTGAAGTCGGTAAAAAAGGAGGAGGTTCTCAACTTCATTTTTTTTCTATGTATGTTACGCGATTACTCTGTCAATTGTGAACCGATTCGAATGATTCATTTTTAATTGGTAGGATGCATTTCTAAGGTGGGCTCCATTTTAAGTTCATCGTGATCTGTAGGGCTATTCGTTAAGGTATCTCGGAAGCGGAATCCGCGGTGAGATTAGAATTTCGTATTACGAAATTCAACCGTATTGCGATCGTGATACGATTGAATTTCATAGTACGAAATTCGAATTTCACCGCGGATTCCGCTGTCGAGATAGCTTACATAATAGCTCTACGAACATTAAATTCTAATTCCACATAATACGTGATTTTACTCCTGTTCAAATCTAATCAAATGATGAGTATCGCCAGAGATATGACGATAAACGTCTCAAACTTGCTACTGAAACTGACTCACGCGGCATGGATGTCGGTTGTCATAGTTTTTAAACTATCTTAATTATTTAAACTTTGAATGCGTTCGGTTTATTGAAATGTGGTATATCTTGAATCACCTCATTAATTTTTCACATCATGCATACTCTTTGGTATTAAAACGATTTATGTTTCTTTATGACGAACGTTTTCAAACTTTAAAAACCAATGACGGATAAATATAGGGAAGTCAGCCAAGTCCTAGCAACGAAACAAGAAAGGGACTTTTAAAAAATGTTTGCCGATATATCTTCTGTTCCATTATTCCAGTGAGCATACCGTAAATACCGGGCCTCCTCAGATATTCCTTCACAGAATCCGCTTGGCTTTGTAGAAGAAGTGTCCTAGACCTGTCCACTTCGAGGACTACGTCTTTTGATGTGAAAGCCATTAGATAATGTGGCAATCTTGAATCGCCTTCATTCAGGTTTCATGATTCACATCTTTTTAGATAGACAAATTATGTTTTTTTTATGACGAATGTTTTCAAAATTTAAAAACCAATGACGGAAAAATATCGGGAAGTCAGTCAAGACCTAGCAACGAAACAAAAATGACTTTGGGGATAAAAAAATGATAAATTTGTTTTTCCTTGTGGATAATTAACCTGTGTTTATATTTTATTATCTAGGTTCTACTCCCTCTATACATGTAGAGGTAGGCGCTCCGTTACGTTACAGAACATAGAATAATACGAATGAAGTCAGGCGTATTAGTAACACACAATGACCTGCTTTGATAACTGTTTAATTGCCAACATAGTGAACTTTAATGTTTTCTTTAGCTAATTAATGACTGAAGAAGTAGGTATAAGAATTGTCTTGTCATTAATATATCGAATAGTAGGAGAAAGACCTAACCCAATACTATCTCTTTTCATATACCTATTTTTATTCTAACGATAGTGTATACACAATGATGTACCGTGGACTTAGTGTGGTAAGGTCGATATGATTTTATAAAACTCCTTTTTAACCGACTTCAAAAAGGAGGAGATTCTCAATTCGTCAGCATCTTTTTTATGTATGTTCACCGATTATTGAAACACGCTTCAATCGATTTAGCAAATGATTATTTTTGTAAATTGTTGTACACAATCCAAAATTTCATCGTATTCGACGGGACTCGAAACCCGCTCCCCACGGATAACATGTCCAGGTGCTCTGACCAATTAAGCCACAGTCCGATACTATCAACGAAATTGACTTGACGAAATTAGTGGATTGCATGTTATATTTTATTTTTCAAAAATATTAAGTTTGTAACACTTCAAGAAATATAATAAATGATTTTTTGTTTGAAAGATTATACTTTCCAGGTGGTCTCATTTAAATTAAATCTAGATATGTTCAGTATCTCCAGAGATATGGAAATAAACACCTCAAACTTCTAAAAATGACTAGCGGCATTTGTAGTCAGTTCTTTTAGTTTTCTAATGACCAATTTCATTTATTTATTAGTTTTTATTGAATATCTAGAATAGGCAAAGGTTTCCTTGGACCATCATATCCGAACATTCATCATTTTGCCTTCCACCCTCTGCTGGACATATAATAGGTCTCTTTTCTTTTTGCCATTTGTGACAGTTGATAGTTCTGTTCTAACCACACCCAGACCACATACTCATGTGCCTAGACGTGACCCGTGATGTCAACAACCCATAATGCTACCGGTAGACCTAAAACTTTAACGCGAACCTATAATATAACTTACGTGTCATCAAGTCGAGAGTGAACAGATATCTTCTAGGCAAGCATGAATCATCTTAAATCACATTGTCACTTCCCATCAACTGCATCATCATCATTATCAGCCTGTATCAGTCCACTGCTGGACGGAGGCTTCTCCCAAGATGCGCCACTGAGCCCGATCTTCTGCTCTTCTCTTCCAGTCACTGCCCACCGCTTTGCGTATGTCGTCGCTCCACCTGGTCACAGGACGTCCTACGCTACGTTTGCCGATTCGCGGTCTCCACTCTAGGACAAGTCTACCCCAACGGTTATCAGTCCTGCGGCAGATTTTACCAGCCCACTGCCACTTCAGCTTGCTTATCCGTTGAGCTATGTTGATAATTTTAGTTCTCTGGCGAATTACTTTATGCTATATATAAAATCAACTGCATAATGGTGCTCAAAAGTTTTTTGCTTAACTTACTAGCCATGTGGGTTACACATTACTAGTAGTCTCTAACCTTGTCTGTCTCTAATCTTGTTAACCCGTCCAACTAACCTAAGTATGCTTGTGTCTAGAGTGAGTTCACTACAATAGTGCAATCTCTATTCACTACTGTTTGTTGTCGGCATTCTCGAGCTAGGTTTCGTGCATGTTCACGATGCACTTCCTCGGGAGCATACGCATCGAGATCGCGACGACCACTCACTCTTATATTCAAATGGGCGGGGATCGAACTCACGACCTCTCGATCGTTAGGCCAACGCCTTAGGTTAAGAGACAAAGATAATAGATAAATATTATCTTCCAGATCATCCTTATCATCTCCTGCTTAGTAATAAGCAGCTCTGCTGCTGGCAGACGTAACTCTACTGCTTCCAACGAAGATGACATTGAGCAGATCCGGCTTGGTATATTGGAGTTTATCAACATGATCTTCCAAATCGGCAAGAGTAAACCCACTAAACGCATTAAACCCATTCCTGCTACCGATACTACTATTGCCTCTACTACACTCAGCGCGTCTACTGATATGAGCAGTACTGGCGGGGGTAAACCTACTGCACCCAATAAAACCAGTCCTGCTACCGATAGTACTATTGCCTCCACTACACTCAGCACAACTACTGATATGAGCAGTACCAGTGGGGGTAAACCTACTGCACCCTATAAAACCAGTCCTGCTACCGATAGTACTATTGCCTCCACTACACTCAGCACAACTACTGATATGAGCAGTACCAGTGGGGGTAAACCTACTGCACCCTATAAAACCAGTCCTGCTACCGATAGTACTATTGCCTCCACTACACTCAGCACAACTACTGATATGAGCAGTACCAGTGGGGGTAAACCTACTGCACCCTATAAAACCAGTCCTGCTACCGATAGTACTATTGCCTCCACTACACTCAGCACAACTACTGATATGAGCAGTACCAGTGGGGGTAAACCTACTGCACCCTATAAAACCAGTCCTGCTACCGATAGTACTATTGCCTCCACTACACTCAGCACAACTACTGATATGAGCAGTACCAGTGGGGGTAAACCTACTGCATCCTATAAAACCAGTCCTGCTACCGATAGTACTATTGCCTCCACTACACTCAGCACAACTACTGATATGAGCAGTACCAGTGGGGGTAAACCTAATGTACCCAATAAAACCAGTCCTGCTACCGATAGTACTATTGCCTCCACTACACTCAGCACAACTACTGATATAAGCAGTACCAGTGGGGGTAAACCTAATGTACCCAATAAAACCAGTCCTGCTACCGATAGTACTATTGCCTCCACTACACTCAGCACAACTACTGATATGAGCAGTACCAGTGGGGGTAAACCTAATGCACCCAATAAAACCAGTCCTGCTACCGATAGTACTATTGCCTCCACTACACTCAGCGCGTCTACTGATACAAGCAATACTGGCGGGGGTAAACCTACTGCACCCAATAAATCCAGTCCTGCTACTGATACTACTATTGCCTCCACTACACTCAGCGCGTCTACTGATATGAGCAGTAGTACTGTCCATGGAGCTTATTCTGAAGCAAAATGAATTTTAATGTGTACTTACTAAGTATTGTATTTGTGAATTATAATGATGAAGCAATATTAAACGTGGTTTCATTTCTTTTATTAAAAATGTGTTAATCCAGGTCAAGAATTATCAGCGTGCCAAATTTCATCCAAATCTGTTCGGCCGTTTTGCGTGAAAGAGCATCAAACATAGCATCATACATCGTTACGTTATCTTATCTTAATATATAACAAGCATCTAGATGGCGCTGGAGTAGGTTGCGCAGTTCTTCTTGTAAATTTGCCTAAATGTATGAGATCCTGCATCGCGCAAACGATATTTTCCGCGATATTAGAACCAGCTGCACTTGCTTCCTTATGACGTGTCTGTAGACAAGCTAGAGTAACAGATTATAGGTTAATTTAAAATACATACGTGCTTCCAGTATTAAAAGAGATGTGATCAATATTGAGTAGCGATTTTATAATCTGTGCCAGTAAGTAAAGTGCCAGCCAAGTAGGAATTCGTCGAGATAAGTAAATGCGTCGTAATACAAATGTTGATATATTAAAAAACGGCTCGGCCGATTTCGTTAAAATTTAAATGGGACCACCTGGGAAGGGTACCTACCCTTTGAAACACAAAAAGAATTTTCCAAATCGGTTCATGCATACACCCCTCAACTTTTAATAACATATCAATGTTAATGTTTTGTTGTCAAAGCAACCGTAATATAATGATTGGTAATAATTACGACAACTATTTCGTCCAAATCGATATATGCAAATCTTAAAAAAAATTCACATGCCGCGATAGTCATATCGCGGCATGAGTAGCCAGTAGTCATAATCATGTCATCAAGGTATATACATATTTGTTTATATTGTTTATATCCATATCACCGGAGATAATTATCGGAATAATTATCGGATCTCAATAAAATTTGAATAGGACCCAACGGGTTTAGATTTAATGGTGTTCTGAGCTAACAAACAAAAAAAAACAGTTGAATTAAGAACCTCCTCCTTTTTTGTGAAGTCGGTTAAAAAACGTTTTTAACTCTGTCAGTTCTGTCAATTAGTTACCTAATCACGCCTAAACGGACGATCCGATCTTACTGAAATTTAACAAAGAGATACTTTATAGCATAAGAATGAACATAAGCTACTAAGTTCTTGGTGTACGTGAACGATGTCGCGGTACTTGTACTATTCATTATTCTGTGGTCGCGGGTATCAGTGGTAAATATAAGGTTTGTGGAAGATACGAATATGTCATCCAAATAAACAAGTAAATTATAATCAACACAATTTTTTATAATTGCAAAAGTCAGTTTGTATAAATTTTTTTTGGGACCTCTTCACGGTGAAACGGCTCGACCGATTTGGCCTAAATTTTGCACAGAGATAGTCATATTAGTAGATTAGGAAATTGGATACTTTTTGACGCAGGTGAAGCCGCGGGGCGCTGCAAGTAGGTAATAAAACAAACATTTTTTTTAAAAGTATTTATCTTTATACTTTGAGTATTCCTGGCTGAATACTCAAAGTATATATACCACCTTGAGTGTTAGATAGTTAGAACTATGTAGTTTTACAATAAAATAGGGTAGTTAATAAAAATACAATGATAGGACTGTAATCAATAGTAGTTATTCCAACAAAGAGAATATAACCACTACGTTAAGAAGAGTCGGGACTCCCATAGAGCAAACTGACCAAATAGCGAAATGTCAAAACGAGAAGTAACGACGTCAAAGTAAGAAATAGTGAGTGAGACGAATATAGACTTCCATCGGACGCGCCCCCCTTTTCATTAGTTTTCATAGATCTTTTTTTTTGTACTGCAGTTTCGGTAGACTGTATTCCAATTTACTGAATTCTACACATACACATACATATATAAAGAATTTTATCAAAACCTTTTTTTGTTTGTACAATGTGGTGCGTAGGTAAGTAAATAAATTATCTTTGTAAATATACCATAACGTAACACAGTAAGTACATTTTTTTACGACTATAATTTTTCGCTACCAAAAAAATTAACTTTTTTTTTCATAGTGTTTGTATGAAAAATAAAGTTATATATGCGGTTGCTATTTCTCAAAAACTGCTGATTATAACTCGTTTAAACCAATTTTTATTAAAATCTACAGCATTTTATTTTTTATTTTTCCGTTCCCTACTTTAAAAGACACACACATTTTACCACTTTAAAAGTGTCTGTCTTTAAAATGATTGACTTTGAAAAAAAAATGGAGGAACTTTAATGTCAATTTTAAAGACCAATCTATAGACATACCCCGCGCGTATAGGTTTGATGAAAAAAAAAATTAGTTTCAGTTCCATGTACACCCTTTATCTTATACTATTTTATTTTTGTATAAAAATCGTAAAGCTGTTTACAGAATACACCTACCTACCAAGTTTCAACTGTGTAGTCTTAATAGTTTTGGAATAAAGTGACTGTGACATATGGATAGACAGACAGACATGACGAATCTATAAGGGTTCCGTTTCTTGCCATTCGGCTACGGAACCCTAAAAACCGACTTCAAATGTCGCACTAGTAATTTTCAGTACCTACAAAGTTTGAAGTGTTTATCTCCATAGTTATTATTGCTGGAGATACCTACTTGTTAGATAGATTAATATTTTTTTAAATGTTAAATGTGTTTAAAAAACTAGTGTTACTACTATAGTCCGGCAATCTCGTCCCGTCCCGCGGGGTGTCAGACGGTGGCGGGGACGAGGTACCCAAGATGTCAGCGAGTAGCGGGTGGTGTAGCGGGGAAGGGAAGCATGTGTAGCCATGTCACAGATTATATAACAGTTACTAACGCTACCTCGTCCCCGCCACCGTCAGTCACGCCGCAGGAAGGTCGCGCACGAGATTGCCGGACTATATATACCGAACACATTATCACATATATATTCTACTAGCCGATTACCGTGACTTCGTTCACGTACACCAATAATTTAGTAGCCTATGTTCATCCTCTTGCTATGAAGTAGCTCCTAAATAAGATCTTATCGTCTGTTTAGTCGTGATTAGGCAACAAACACAGAGTGACAAAGTGAAAGGGTTGCAAACGTTTTTATAATGGAAGTGTGGATATAGATATGAATGAAGTCAGGCGTACTTACTAGTACGAGTACACACAATTAACTGTTTTGATAACAGTTTAATTGCCTAAATAGTGAAGTTTAATGTTTCTTTCAGCTAATTAATGACTGTGAATTAGGTATAAAAATTGTGTAGTCATCCATTTATCGAAAAATAGGAGAAAAACGTAACCCAATATTATCTTTTTCATTACATTTTAATATACCTATAGTATATACGCAATGATGTTCCGTGGACTTAGTGTGGTAAGTTCGATATTATATTATTAAACTTAAGAGGAATTCTACGTTACCCATTTTTACGAGTACAAAAGTCATTATATTTTTTTAATACTTTTTACTACTATTTTTTATCTATTTAAATTCACAGTTTTGTAAGTTTTGAAGATTTTATTGTAATTTTATAGAGTTTATTGTTTTTACAGACGGACACACATCCTAGCTGTAATACTAATAAAGAAAATCTCAAAGAATCACTTAACAGAAAAAGTTATAGCTAAAACCATAGAAATATGAATAATCTACCTTATTATTCATATTTCTATGACTAAAACCGTCCAAAATTATAAAAAAACTGAGAATAAAACAAAACAATTAATATCTCGAAAACTGCAGACAATCGCGGAACATACATGGGGTCCAATCGATAGGTATTGGAGTCCCTAGACTACAGACCTTCGCTGGTACAGGTTGCATGGGACACCCTGTATATTATAAAAAAAATATTTACGCTACGAAAAGTGTAAGATTGCCAGAATTATACTCGCCCTGTAATTTATTTGAATTTTTGAATACGCATGCACTAAGTCAGAATTAGAGCGTACTGAGTTAAAAGACCAGCCCCCTAGATAAAATCCAATTTCTGTTGTCATTGACGCTAGTATGTATGTAGTACGCTAGTATTCATATGTTCCGGCAGCTATCCTTGAGAGCCAGTTCCCATTCTAGCCCAGCGTGCTACCATCCTCGACCGCATCAATCAATCATCATCAGAGTCCTGCGTGCGCGATCTAGGCGGCGATCAGATAGCGCAAGTAGTATTTGTACCGACTGGTTCACACCAAACGCGATCAAAAAACAATTGAAAAGTACTAAGATCGCGCCCGCAGATCGCAGGACGCCGCGGTGTGGCCGTACTATAAGTGTGCCTATGAAATTTGATTGAAATCCGTCTATAAATGACACTACAACAAACTTCCCCCCTTCCCCCATATTTCCTCCCCCCAATCAATCGCGATCAACAAAATTTTTTAAATAAATTACGGAAATTTGGTCAAAATCAGTAGAAGAACGACCTGTAGGCGAGAACGGACGGACAGACTGACGGACAAAAGCATTTTTAGCCAATCTCGAAAGTGATACGTTTCGCTCGGTCGGTCAGGAAGGATCATTATCATTATCATCCTATCTCTGAACAGATTATAATCATTATAATGATTTTATTATCGCACATCCCGAGACACTAAATGGCGCCAACGATTTATGGTGGATATACCATCTACCCGAACGAAGCGATTTGCTTCTTCGTTCATCATGCGAACTGCCAGGGAATGGAATGCCCTGCCCGAGTCTGTGTTTCCGGCTAAATATAATATGGGGGTCTTCAAATAGCGAGTAAACAGGTCTTCATCTTTTGGGTAAGCGCGCTACATCATCGACCGCATCATTACTTAACATCAGGTGAGATAGTGGTCAAGTGCTGCCCAGTTCTATATAAAAAAAATGATCCATTGCTGGACAACAAGGATAAGAGATAAATATTATTTTCCAGATCATTCTTATCATCTCCTGCTTAGTCATATACAGCTCTGCTGCTGGCAGACGCAACTCTACTGCTTCCAACGAAGATAACATTGAGCAGATCCGTCATGGTATGATAGAGTTTATCAACATGATCTTCCGAGGCGGCCAGGGTAGAACCACTACAAATAGTCCTAGTACTGATACTACTACATCTAGTGCCCCTACTACTCTTACACCTACCGTATCTACTGAAATGAGCAGTACTGCTGCTATAAATGAAACTTCTTCTGGGGCGAAATGAATTTGAAAGTGTTCTCTCTAAGTATTGTATTTGTGAATTATAACGATGAAAATATTTATTTGTATATTATTACAAGTACCTACAATTTAATAAACTAATTAAACTAAAATATTAACTATGACTAATAATTAAAATAAAAACTGCGAATAAAAAATGTAATTTAGGTCGCTGTCTGCTGGTAAAGTACCCAAAAAGCTGGCGACATTACCTCTTTGAATCGCGAAACTAATGCGTTGCCCGAGGTAAGCGCCAGCTCTGCTCATGGGAGACATTGATTAGGCGTCTGGACAGCCCCTTAACAAAACCATGTGCTATTTGATTTAACGTTGTTTCATTATTTTATGACTATCTGCGCCCCGCGGCTTACAGTATTCCCTGTGTAAATTCAGATTAAGAAATATCTGTGCGCCAAATTTCATCCAAATCTGATCGGCCGTTTTTGCATGAAAGAGTAACAAGCATCCATGCATCAATCTATACTCGCCAACATAACTTGATAAAACAGCATCTAGATGGCGCTGCAGGGCTAGCATGGCAAGGGGACTTAAAGTAAAGTTTTTCGACAATTATAAACGCCCGCTGACTTTTAATCAACTTTCAACTTTTTAATACGAAACAAAATCAAAAAGCGTTTAAATTGTTGTGTTTATCTCCTGTCAGTGGTGAAAAACAGGGAAATAATGTTGTCTTGGAGTTTTGGCAGGAACGTGGAAAGTGTGTGTGATCTCATTGTATTTTTCCTAAAACTTGTGTTCTTCCGCGAGTTAATCTTATATATATTTAAAAAAAAACCATACAGACGAATTAAGAACCTCCTCTTTTTTTGTGAAGTCGGTTAAAAATGAATCACAATTGCCCTTGGTCACGGCATCACGCGTGAACGGCTGGACCGATTTCGCTAATTCTTTTTGTTGTGTTTTTTATCGTCAGGAGCTTATGACAAAAAAAATAAAAAATAATAAAAGTTGATTTTAACGCAGGCGAAGCCGCGGGGCACAGCTAGTGTGTTATAAATGTGGATTATTAACCATTAAGTGCCGGTGAATGTGTGCGAGTGTAGGGAAACAGCACAATGTTGAAAAACATGCTATTTGCGTTCTCACCAAAATTCCATTACTGAAGATTTGAAGGTATGACTTAGACTATACTTTTACTTGAAAACTGACCTGAAATGTGACGTTGACCCATCTCTACGACTAAAATTCCTAAAAACTTGAAGAATTTCAATACTTGACACTGGCTAAATACACTAATCGTGTGGAGCCATAATAAAACTTAAAAAAAAAAATTGTCTATCCCCCGGGGATAAAGCCATGCTTGGAGTTTTGGTGGGAACGTGGAAAAGTGTGTGTGATCTCATTGTATTCTTTCCTAAAACTTGTGTTCTTCCGCGTGTGAATATGTAATAAATGTGGATTATTAACCATTAAGTGCCGGTGAATGTGTGCGAGTGTAGGGAAACAGCACAATGTTGAAAAACATGCTATTTGCGTTCTCACCAAAATTCCACTGAAAATCTTCAGTAAACACCACATCTTTACTGAAGGTATGACTTAGACTAGACTTTTACTTGACAACTGACCTGAAATGTGACTTTGACCCATCTCTACGACTAACATTCATAAAAACCTGAAAAATTTCAATACTTGACACTGGCTAAATACACTAATCGTGTGGAGCCATAAAGAAACAAAAAAAAAAAAAAGCCATGCTAGCCCTGCTGGAGTAGTGGTTATATTCTCTTTGGGAGTAGGTCGCACAGTTCTCCTTGTTAATATTTCTTAGATGTATGAGATCCTGCATCGTGCAAGCGATATTTTCCGCGATTTTAGAACCAGGTGCACTTGTTTCGTCATCAAGTGTCTTTTGGGTAGCTTCGGTAACAGCTTAGGAAAAAAAAATAACAGTTAATATAAGTTAAATTGAAATACATGCTTTCAGTGGTAAAAGAGATGCGTTTAATTACACTCTTTTCCTATTGCTTATTATTTAAAGACAATCGTACTCCAGTCGTGACGTGATGTCAGACACACCTTTTTTATTTTCACAGAGGCCTTCCGATGAACTCGCACTCGTAGGGTTCCGTACCACAGTACGTAGGGTTCCGTACCACAGTACATATTTTATAAGATCGAGCAAAAAATCCGAAATGATCATGTTGCTAGTGCTGTGCACTTAACTTGTGCTAACTTAACTTTACTTAACTTTTAATAAAATTTCAATGTATTGTTTTGTTTCAAAGCAATCGTAATATTATGATTGGTTATATGACAACTATGTGAAAATGAAAGTGACTATTAATAGCTAAATTGTAATATATTTATATTGTTTTTTCATTGTTATTAAGGAATTATCACTACAAACAGCCGTTTGCCGCCAGTTCAGTCTTAACCTTGAAATGTGAAATACAAAACAACTCCGACACCAAAGTCGTAAAAGATTTACGATGCGTTTTCGAATGTTCGACCGGCAGGTTCCGTTGAAATGCAAATTCTGAGTGATAAAAATATTTGCGAAAAGTTTCCGTATTTTCCTAGCCACTAGATTTTTTTAATACTTACGGTAGGTTTTTAATACGCTTTTATTAGCTTCAGACGTATGTATGTTTGTATGTTAGTATGTAACGGAATCTTTGAACATGATTTTAACCCCCTTCAAAACGTCGGATTAACTCGAAATTTGGCATACTTATTAAGGACCGATGACAATTCAATATTTTAAACATTTTGATCCGTTATCCTTACTAGGATAATCAGGATTAGGAATTTTAAAAAAGTCGACTAAAAAATGAAAAATAAATAATAGTTTAAAAAAAACTAAAAAAATACGCTTTTATAGAAAATCCAACTAAAAAATAGAAAATAAATTGTAATAAATTTGAATTAAAAATAGTGTAAGAAAAAATGATTTGATTGTAAAAAAAGCGTGGGGTGCTTTTCAGGATATTATCAAAATAACCCTTCTAATCATATCTGTTCATAAAATATTTGGAACAATTGATACCATGCACCCCACGCTTTTTTTACAATAAAATATTTTTTTCTTACACTATTTTTAATTCAAATTTATTAAAATTTATTTTCTATTTTTTAGTTGGATTTTCTATAAAAGCGTATTTTTTTAGTTTTTTTAAACTATTATTTATTTTAGGTAAACATTGTCAATAAATAACGTTTTAAAATGTATTTTAGGTACGAATCCAAGACAAATCTTTATATCGTGAGTGAACAGGTATCTTCTAGGCAATCGTGCTACATCGTCGATCACATCTTCACTTAGCATCAGGTGAGATGGTAAAACGCTTAAACATCTACTTACAAAAAATTTATAAATAAGTAATGCACCAACTTCATATGCCATGCTATGCATATGGCGTAGTAAAGTTTTACGCATCATACCTCTGGAGATCGCTAAAGAAAGTATCTTGTTTAAATGTGTATAGGACTAACCTTAACGATTAAAAAAAGAAACAACAAAATCTAAAACCTGTTGTAAAAGAGGATTGAAACATTTTGACATCCATGATTATTATTATATAGTATAAAAATGTCATAAAATAAAATGTTTCCAAACAATTATTGACCACTTGTTGCATGATCTCATCCAAGATACCAAAAGACCGGTATGCAAAGCGTATCATCGAAAAAGAAGCAAATGCACATAAATCCACGCTTATTACTAAAATATATGCAGTTTTATTTAGATGTTGTATCTTTTAATTTTTTATAGGTACCTTCTACATCTGTAATATTATAATAACTCAATTTTCATGTTCAGTTTTATTTATTACTGCATTAAAATTCATGCGTAATTTTTAAAGCACTTTAAGATCTTTATGTTAAGGAAAGGGTTTTTGAATATATTACAATTTATGTCGGTAGGCTTTCATGGTAGATAGAATTATTGAATGATAAAATAATTTTCTTTCAAACTTTAAAGGACTTAGTTTTAAAATGTTACTACTTGATTTTTTGTTGCTTGTTTATGACGAATGCTGAGGCAAAGCACTTTGGGTGACTAGATGGAATATTCGCCGTGCTGTATGTAACATACATAAAAAAATATATACAGTCAAACAAAGCTCCCATTTGAAGTCAGTTTATAAAATAAACTGGCCAAGTGCAAGTCGGACTCGCACTCGTAGGGTTCCGTAAAATACTGTAGTGCGGTACCACACTACAGTATTTTATAAGATCGAGCAAAAAATACCACTATCATTTTTCGCCAGCAAAAAATAATAATTAATATACATTTTATTTCTTATAACGCCATCTAACGTCTAACAAAGGTGTTAGGGATCGACATTTTAATATGACGCCATCTATGGGACGTTCACCTAACTAAGCGTTCATAGATGGCGTGAAATGCCGATAATAACACGTTTCTTGTATGGGGACAGACAGACAGACAGACAAACAGACAGACAGACAGACAGACAGACAAACAGACAGATAGACAGACAGACCGACAGACATACAGACAGACAGACAGACGGACAGCGGAGTCTTAGTAATAGGGTCCCGTTTTACCCTTTGGGTACGGAACCCTAAAAACGATGGCGCATAATCTGTACGTACTACCCTTAGTACGAGTTTTCATCGTAAACGCTTTTGGCAGAGCTATGCTCGGTATTTCTCTGCGGGATCGAATCCGGAACGAAGCCAGAATTCGCCAGAGAACTAAAGTTATCGACATAGCTCAACGGATTAGCAAGCTGAAGTGGCAGTGAGCTGGTCATATCTGCCGTAGGACCGATAACCGTTGGGGTAGACTGGTTCTAGAGTGGAGACCGCGAATCGGTAAATGTAGCGTAGGACGCCCTGTGACCAGGTGGAGCGACGACATTCGCAAAGCGGTGGGCAGTGACTGGAAACAAAGAGCCGAAGATCGGGCTCAGTGGCGTGACTTGGGAGCGGCCTATGTCCAGCAGTGGACTGATACCGGCTGATTATGATGATGATGAGGTTTTTAGATAATAGTCGTGTTCATAACGGCTCTAAACGCTATACGCTTTGTAACGAAATGCGATGTAAAAAGCGCAGAATATATATTTATGCCATAAAAAGCATGTCTGCTTTTTCGTATTAAATCGCAGTTGTATTCGGCGCTGCAGCGTTGGCACAAAACGAAACGCTTAATCTATACTAATATTATAAATAGAGAACATTTGTATTTTTGTATGTTTGCAATGATTTGGCTCAAAAACTACTGAACCGATTTAAAAATTCTTTCACTAATACATAGAATGGACTTTCGGAATAAAAATAGGCTATATATTATCCCGTTTAAATCAAAGGTACATTCGTGGAGACCTAATTTGCAACCTAATTTGGCAAAAAAACGGTCGAAAAAACACGTTTCTTACGAACGCTGCTTAATTGAAAATAGATAGAAGAATATTTTCTATGAAAGAGTTGTACAACTTAATAAGACCTACAAAAAAGTCCGCGACAACATATGTCTATCTCTTAAGGTTGACTCACAGTAACCATTTTAATCTTTAATTTGTTGTTAAAAAATATTACATAACTTCCAAGGTTATTTTCAAGTGTATAGTATTAATCCTTATCCAAATAATTACGTTAATTAGCTTGGCCACATATTATAGATTAAAATTGTCCTTTACAGTATATAATTCAAATGAAAACTCTGGAAGATATCACGGATTTCACATACACGCATCGCAAAATTAATAAAATATCTGCAGTGAAACCACAGATTAGGTCATAGTTTCTGCGAAAATATTATTATAAGCTTAGCGATGCTGCAGATCCCCACCGATCACAATCAATTTGAAGTCAATATAGTATAATAATATGATCTATTGTATAAAATAATATTCATCGATATATATAATAATACTAGCTGTTACCCGCGGCTTCACCCGCGTTATTTGTGTCTTTATGACCATTGAGGTCTAAGATCGATGATCTCTTAGGCCAAGTCAGCATAGATGACCCTCAAAGTCGAACTCAATATCCTCTATTGTTAAAGTCATTAATCATTTTGGTTAGGTATACGAAGTTGTGCTGTTTAAATGTTTGACTCAATACAACAGTTCCTGAAAAATTTCTTACAAAGAAAATAAGGTGGATAGCTGCGCGAGCGTAGCGAGCGCTATTATTGGGCGAGTGAATTTTTTTTATGACTTTTTATAACCCTGACAGTTTAATGACCTAATAATCAAGTCAATATAGATGACTCTTAGGACGAACTCGATATCGTCTATTGTTAAAATCAGTAATCATTACTTGGTACTTGGTAAACCTAACCAAGGTCATTATGATTATTGAAGGTTGTACCGTTTCAATTTATGACTCGTTTTGATGGATGTGGCTATTAAAATACAAAAGTTGCTGAAATGTTTCCTACAAAGTAGATATAACAAATGCTTGCGCGAACGGAGCGAGCGCTATTATTGTGAGAGAGTAGCAAGCCCTATCACTGCGCGAGCGAAGCGAGCGCGAAAATTTTTTACGACTTTTTATGACCCTGACAGTTTTTATGACCTACTAAGTCAACACCGATGACACAAAGGTTAAACTTGATATCCACCTATTTAAAGGTTAATATATATTATGGTTATTGAAGGTTGTACTGTTTCAATTTATAAACTCGTTTTGATGCATGTGGCAATTAAAATACAAAAATGCTGAAATATTACCTACAAAGTAGATAAAACAAAAGTTTGCGTGAGCGTAGCGAGCGCGAAACTTTGTACGTCTTTTTATGACCCTGATAGTTTTTATGACCTACTAAGACAAAACCGATGGCCCTAAGGTTAAACTTGATATCCACTTATTTTAAGGTAAAAAATTATTATGATTATTAAAGGTTGAACTGTTCCAAATATAACTCGTTTTGATGAATGTGGCTATTAAAATACAAAAGTTCCTGAAATGTTTCCTACAAAGAAGATATAACAAATGCTTGCGCGACCAGAGCGAGCGTGAAAAATTTTTACGACTTTTTATGACCCTGATAGTTTTTATGACCTACTAAGTTAACACTGATGACACAAAAGTTAAACTTGATATTCACTTATTTTAAGGTTATTAATCATTATGATTATTCAATATATCTGTTTCAATTTATAGCTTCGTTTTTATGGATGTGGCTATTAAAATACAAAAAATGCTGAAATATTACCTGCAAAGTAGATAAAACAAATGTTTGCGCGAGCGTAGCGAGCAGTATTACTGCGCGAGCGTAGCAAGCGCTATCACTGCGCGGGCAAAGCGAGCGCGAAAAATTTTTACGACCTTTCATGACCCTGACAGTTTTTATGACCTGCTAAGTTAACACTGAAGATAAATGTCTGCGCGAGCGCAGCGAGCGCTATAAACGCGCGAGCGAAGCGAGTTCGAAAAAATTTTACGTCTTTTTATGACCCTGACAGTTTTTATGACCTACTAAGTTAACACTGATGACACAAAAGTTAAACTTGATATACACTTATTTTAAGGTTATTAATCATTATGATTATTGAAGGTTGTACTGTTTAAATTTATAGCTTCGTTTTGATGGATGTGGCTATTAAAATACAAAAAATGCTGAAATATTACCTGCAAAGTAGATAAAACAAATGTTTGCGCAAGCGTAGCGAGCAGTATTACTGCGCGAGCGTAGCAAGCGCTATCACTGCGCGAGCAAAGCGAGCGTGAAAAATTTTTACGACCTGTCATGGCCCTGACAGTTTTTATGACCTGCTAAGTTAACACTGATGACAAATGTCTGCGCGAGCGCAGCGAGCGCTACTAATGCGCGAGCGAAGCGAGCGCGAAAAAATTTTGCGTCTTTTTATGACCCTGACAGTTTTTATGACTTACTAAGTCAAGACCGATGACCCTAAGGTTATAAACTTGATATTCACTTATTATAAGGTAAAAAATCATTATGATTATTGAAGGTTCTACTGTTTCAATTTATAAACTCGTTTTGATGCATGTGGCTATTAAATTACAAAAAATGCCGAAATATAACCTACAAAGTAGATAAAAGAAAGGTCTGCGCGAGCGCAGCGAGCGCTATCAATGCGCGGGCGAAGCGAACGCGAAATTTTTTCACGACTTTTTATGACCCTGACAGTTTTTATGACCTACCTAAGTCAAGACCGATGACACTTAGGTTAAACTTGATATCCACTTATTTTAAGGTACAAAATCATTATGATTATTGAAGATTGTTTTTTGTTAAATTCATAAACTCGATTTGATGCGTCTGTTTCAATTTATAAACTCGATTTGATGCATGTGGCTATTAAAATACAAAAAATGCTGAAATATTACCTGCAAAGTAGATAAAACAAAGGTTTACGCGAGCGCAGCGAGCGCTATAAATGCGCGAGCGAAGCGAGCGCGAAAAAATTTGACGTCTTTTTATGACTCTGACAGTTTTTATGACCTGCTAATTCAACACCGATGACCCTAAGGTTAAACTTGATATCTACTTATTTTAAGGTTAATAATCATTATGATTATTGAAGGTTGTACTGTTTCTATTTATGGCTTCGATTTGATGCATGTGGCTATTAAAATACAAAAATGCTGAAATATTACCTGCAAAGTAGATAAAAGAAATATTTGCGCGAGCATGGCGAGCGCTATCAATGCGTGAGCGAAGCGAGCGTGAAAAATTTTTATGACCCTAAGGTTAAACTTGATATCCACTTATTTTAAGGTAAAAATCATTATGATTATTGAAGGTTGTACTATTTCAATTTATAAACTGGTTTTGATGCATGTGGCTATTAAAATACAAAAAATGCTGAAATTTTACCAACAAAGTTGATTAAACAAAGTTTTGCGCGAGCATAGCGAGCGCTATTAATGCGCGAGCGAAGCGAGCTCGAAAATCTTTACGTCATTTTATGACCCTGACAGTTTTTATGACCTGCTTATTTAACACCGATGACCCTAAGGTTAAACTTGATATCCACTAATTTAAAGGTAAAAAATCATTATGATTATTGATAGTTGTACTGTTCCAATTTATGGCTCGTTTTGATTAATGTGGCTATTAAAATACAAAAGTTGCTGAAATATTACCTACAAAGTAGATCAAATAAATTATTGCGCGAGCGCAGCGAGCGCTATCACTGCGCGAGCGATGTGAGCGCGAACATTTTTACGTTTTATGACCCTGACAGTTTTTATAACCTACTAAGTCAACACCGATGACCCTAAGGTTAAATGTGGCTGGTAAAACACGAATGTTTTTGAAATACTTCCCACAAAGCAGATAAAACACGTTGGGCAAGCAAAGCCATCGCGTAAATTTTGATGACTTTTAATGACCCTGACAGTTTTATGGCCTAATTAAGGCACTTATTAAGTTGAGTCATTATAGATGAACTTAAGGTCAAACTTTTATGATTATGCAAACTCTATGTAAAGTAAACAAAAAATATAGGCACCCGCACTTTTCTGCCGAAAAAAAAGTATTCTTTGCCCTTTTATGCCCTATTAAATGTCTTTGTACAAAATTTCATCAGAATCGGTCAAGCCGTTTGGCCGAAAAGAGGCCACACATTAACAAAATTCCATAATAAAAATATAGACAACCTAAATTTCCACCCAAAAAAAAGTATTCGTTGTCCTTCTGTCTTTTTGACTGTCTGTGCACAAAATTTCAGCTTAAATGGTTAACCCGTTTGACCGAGAGTAGGCCACACATTTGCAAAGTTCACTTTAAAAATTCTGGACACCTGAACTCGGCTGCCAGAAAAAAAGTATCCTATGTGATTCTATGCAAAATTAACTGTAATATGTATAAAATTTCAGCTGAATCGGTCAAGCTGTTGAGCTGATAAGAGGCCACACATTCACAAAATTCAATTAAAAAAATCTTAACACTCAGACTCGATAGCCAAAAAAACAGTATCCGATATCCTATTCTGCTCTATGAACTGTCTTAATACAACATTTCAGGCAAATCGGTCAAACCGTTTATTCGAGAAGAGGTCTTATATTCACAAAATTCAATTAAAAATACCTGGACTTCCTGACTCGACAGCCAGAAAAAAAGTATCCTATATCCTATTCTGCCCTATGACATGTATTCATACAAAATTTCACGCAAATCGGTCAAGCCGTTTATTCGAGAAGAAGTATTATATTAACAAAATTAAATTAAAAATATCTGGACCCCCTGACTTTATAGCCAAAAAAAAGTATTCTATATTTTATTCTGCCTTATGAACTGTCTCTATACAACATTTCAAGCAAATCGGTCAAGCCGTTTCTTCGAGAAGAGATCTTATATTTACGAAATTCAATTAAAAATATTTGGACCCCCTGACTCGATAGCCAGAAAAAAAGTATCCTATATCCTATTCTGCCCTATAACATGTATTCATACAAAATTTCAGGCAAATCGGTCAAGCCGTTTATTCGAAAAGAAGTCTTATATTAACAAAATTCAATTAAAAATATCTGGACCCCCTGACTCGATAGCCAAAAAAAGTATTCCTCATTTTATTCCGCCTTATGAACTGTCTCTATACAACATTTCAAGCAAATCGGTCAAGCCGTTTCTTCGAGAAGAGATCTTATATTTACGAAATTCAATTAAAAATATTTGGACCCCTTGACTCGATAGCCAGAAAAAAAGTATCCTATATCCTATTCTGCCCTATAACATGTATTCATACAAAATTTCAGGCAAATCGGTCAAGCCGTTTATTCGAAAAGAAGTCTTATATTAACAAAAATTCAATTAAAAATATCTGGACCCCCTGACTCGATAGCCAAAAAAAAAGTATCCTATATCCTATTCTACTTTATGAACTGTCTTTGTACAACATTTCAAGCAAATCGGTCAAGCCGTTTATTCGAGAAGAGGTCTTATATTTACTAAATTCAATTAAAAATATCTGGACCCCCTGACTCGATAGCCAGAAAAAAAGTATTCTGTATCCTATTCAGCCCTATGAATTGTCTTTGTACAACATGTCAGGCAAATCGTTTAAGCCGTTTAATTGAGAAGAGATCTTATATTTACGAAATTCAATTAAAAATAACTGGACCCCCTGAATCGATAGCCAAAAAAAAAGTATCCTATCTACTATTCTACCATATGAACTGTCTTTATACAACATTTTAGGCAAATCGGTCAAGCCGTTCATTCGAGAAGAGATCTTATATTTACGAAATTCAATTAAAAATATTTGGACCCCCTGACTTGATAGCCAGAAAAAAAGTATTCTATATTCTATTCTGCCTTATGAACTGTCTCTATACAACATTTCAGGCAAATCGGTCAAGCCGTTTATTCGAAAAGAGGTCCTTTAGTTACGATATTGAATTAAAAATATCTGGACCCCTTGACTCGACAGCCAGAAAAAAAGTATCTTATATCCTATTCTGCCTTATGACATGTATTCATACAAAATTTCAGGCAAATCGGTCAAGCCGTTTATTCGAGATGAAGTCTTATATTTACAAAATTCAATTAAAAATATCTGGACCCCCTGACTCCATAGCCAAAAGAAAAGTATCCTATATCCTATTCTGCCCTATGTACTATCTTTGTACAAAATTTCAGCCAAATCGGTCAAGCCGTTTGACCGTGAAGAAGTCCCAAACAAACAAACAAACAAACAAACAAACAAATAAACAAACTGACTTTCGCATTTATAATATTGGTGTTGATAATATTTTAAACCACCCCGACTGATCTATGTATAATCTTTTCATTAAAAGCATTCCAATGACTCTAAACACGACATTTAAATTCTGAGCTTTAAGTTGGTGAGGATTTGAGTATTCTGTAGAGTCCAGATGTCCCAGCATCAGGTCAATGCTTCCATGTTCTTACAATATCGTTGAAGAAGAAGATTTTCGAATTGATCAGACCTATGAAAGTTGATTTCATAGCGCAATTAACTAGAAAAAAGCTCATAGTTTTATAACGATTGAACGAATTTTCATGAATCAAAGCTAAAAACACTCTCGATGAAGACATCTATCAAACAAAATAAAACTATCAATAATAAAAACAAAATCGGTTCATCCGGTTAGGTGCTAAGATGCTACAGACAGACACACAGATACACACGTTAAGCGTATATTACCTCTACTTTTTGCGTCGGGGAACGCCGTAAGGTTAATGCGGCAGATGTTCTACTTGGTGGTAAGCTACTTTTTGGTAGATTTAATGATCCTACTACCACTGTACGAAAACTCATGATTCATGAATGCACATAAAACTTTTATTGGTAGGTATATAGCTAGGATTAGAACCAACGACCGTCGGGTCAGAATCAGGGTAACTATCCTTTACGACAAAGGGCCGTCCAATATCACTACGTAAGTATTATAAAACAAAGTCCATCACTGCGTCTGTCTGTCTGTTCCCAATAATCTCAATAGCTACTGAACGGATTATCATGCGGTTTTCACCAATAGCCAGAGTGTTTATGAGGAAGGTTTAGGTGCATAATTCGTTAAGGTTTTGTGTAAATTGGATGAAATATGACGATGATTGTTAAATATGTTCATATTTTATATTCGATGCAACAAACTGATGCAAATTTTGTAGGCATATATGTTCTACCCGTGCGAAGCCGGGGCGGGCTGCTAGTGTTATATAAGTGTGCGTTGTCGTTGTTTTGAAGAACGCGTCGTGAGATTGAAAGAAATTAAATAAGTGCGTTTTACAAGTTACAATATTTAACTTAGCTAAGTATGTAAAAACGTTACACAGGCAACGCATATTTTTAATGATAACAAATTATGATTGGGAATGGGAAGCTGATCCGCAGAAAGCAGTCCGCTGTAAATATAAAAAGCAGACTGTATCTGCTATATTTTTATCTGCGCTTTTTAACTGCTATCTAATATAAAAAGCACCTCTATTAGATAATATGAATTTGAATCATTGTATTTGCTTCAATTATAAAATTAAAAAAAAATATTATGATAGGCAAGTGCTGACATTTTGCTGACGTTTGTAGCATTTTTGTATGGAACAAATTCACAATACAAAGGCTTATACTTAATTAAACTCGCTTTCATAAAAACCACATAAAATTGGAAAATAGCGCGGGAAAAGCAATAAAGTAATGCGGCCATTTTGGAAACGAAACGTCAAGTTTGCCGCCACATTTTAATTTATTTTTAATTGTCTATGAGTCGTTATACTGAATGAGGTCGTATTCTATTTCTGTTTTATTGTTCAAATGGCGAATAAATGTAAACAATTAAAAAATATATTGCAGCTGCGTCTGTAGGTATATTGAATTTATAGAATACTTCAGCGCCTCGCGGTTTCACCCGCGTAGTTCCTGTTTCTGTTAGAAGACGGGAATAATATATATGTACGGGGATAATGTAGCTTTTTAGCTTCACGTTTGTGAATGATTTTTTGAAATCGGTCCAGTAGTTTTTTGAGTTAAATAATAACAAACAAAACATCCAATTTTTCTTCTTGATAATATTAGTCTAAACTAAAAATCGTCTCTCTTTATAATATTAGGATAGATAAAATGTGAAATTAGGTGATCGAGCGAACGTAGCATCTCAGTTTCGACTAGGCCAAACATGTCAGTCTGTCTGTTCTCGCCTAAAAGTCGCATTTTTCATCCGATTTTGACGAAAAGTGGCACACGAGTTACTTGATTATTAAAAAAAAATGTCGATCACGTTTTTTTGATTGGCGGTTAAATATAGGGGGAAAGGGGAGACGTTTGCTGTAGCGTTATTTATCAACGAAATTCAGTCAAATTAGAAAGGCACACTAAGGGTTTCATTCTATTACTACTAAAAATGTCAAAAAGGGAAGTAGAGGGGAGAAAGGGGATGAAGTTTCTGTAGCGTTAAATATGGTCGGATTTTATTTTTTATAAGGACACTAGAGGTCTACTGTCCTCACAGAACTACTAGTTATATGTGTACAAGTGTACACAATATAAGTATACATAAGTAGATACATTATAAGGACCGGAAGTAGGTAGATTTTCCAATCAATGTCAAGGATGTATCAGACAATTGTGATTGGTGAAAATCTATGATGTCTTAGTTTACAAGCGTGGTTTATACCTGTGCTAGGAAGGAAAATCTCAAATATTTTGCAAAATTTTAGGAACGTACAGTTTTTTTGTACTTTACATAGCCTCATATAGCTACGTTATGTATGTATAGGTTTTTTTTCCCCCAACATATATGCATTCTCTAAGCTTACCTAGGTCCGCTATGTTCTTAGTCATTAAAAGCTATTTTTTATAAACTTTCTTGGCCACTGATACTACTTAATAGAACATATTTACTTATTACCTTACGGTGTTCTAGAAGCACAGCCTTGAGACTTAAGGCACACCCCGGACACTCGCTAAATCTCCATACAAACTAGCGTTTTAACGACCGACACTGTGACACCGAACCGACACAGACACTACACACATGTCGTTTTTCTATACGTGCACTTGTGTGCGTGACGTCTAAGGTTGTCGCCAGTAATCACCGCATCACAGATCATGTAATATTACTTCGTACATACGTACTAAGTACTGACCGTATGAATATTTTTTGTACACTTACCCAAAAAGCTTTTAACACTAAAAATATTAGTCACTATTTCGTAAACCATAGTCTACAGAAACATTAAAGTTTTTTAAATATTTTACAAACTAAATGTATATTTACGCACGAGTATATATCGTTGTTTCATTTATGACAATGAATTCTAAAATACGAATATGTAAGTAAGTATATAAGTATTGATAATATACCTAAATAATAAGAAACTACGTAAAATTGAACCTCCGGTGTCTACTGGTCTTGACATAAATGTATGAAGTTGATGTTCTTCTCCTCGAGAGTAGTACCTATTGTTCTGTAGCCGTACGCGTGTAGCGTCCTTGCTCAGACTGGCGCCTCGACAAATCAGAATCGGTGACGGGGTGAGGAACCCCGTATTGGTGGGGGGGAACAGAGTGTCCGTTCTATACGTTGTATTATTATCTTTTCTATGCTTAAGGTACGGCCACATCGCGGCGTCATGCGATCTGCGGGCTCGATCTCTGTAATTTTCAATTGTTTTCTTATCGCGTTTGGTGTGAACCAGTAGGTACAAATACTACTGCGCTATCTGATCGCCGCCTAGATCGCGCACGCAGGACGCTGCGGTGTGTATAGCTGCGGTACCTATAGAATATTTTAGAACTAGCGTGTTCATCATCATCGACCACATGATCACCGAGATAGTGGTCAAACGTTATAATAGCCAGTAAAATATAATATTAAAAAATAGCTAAGTCTATACGGGCAAACCTGCGGGCCTGTCTACTAGCTATTTCTTAATTGTATTATTTGAGTGCCATAGTGCATTTACATAAAATATATTGAGCGCGGTGAACAAATAAAGCTTTTGCAAGAAATAGAAAATTACAAAGGCCCGTGAACCTAGGTGTGTGCATTTAAAAGAGCCCGACCTATTTTAGAATTTTACTTGCCGTTAAAAATGTTAGGTCAAATGGAAAGTAGCTCAAGTATAAGTACTTGGTTTTCTTTTTTGTGCTATTTTTAGGGTTCCGTAGCCGAATGGCCAAAAACGGAACCCTTATAGATTCGCCATGTCTGTCTGTCTGTCTGTCCGTCCGTATGTCACAGCCATTTTATTCCGAAACTGTTAGGACTACAGAATTGAAACTTGGTAAGTAGATGTATTCTGTAAACCGCTTTCCAATTTTTATACAAAAATAAAAAATATAAAATTTTAAGGGGGGGCATCCCATACATGGAAATGGAACAAAAAAATTTTTTTTCTTCAAACCTATACGTGTGGGGTGTTTATGAATAGGTCTTTAAAAATGATATTGAAGTTCCTAAAATCATTTTTTCTCAAATTCAATCATTTAAAAGATAGGCGCGTCTCAAGTGGTAAAATGTGTGTCCCCCCCCTCTAACTTCTAAAGTAAGGGAGTGAAAAATCTAGAAAAAATTTATTCTGTAGATCTCAATAAAAACTTTCAACGAAAATTAGTTTGAACGAGATACAGTCAGCAGTTGTTGAGATAAAGCGACTGCAAGTATAACTTTGTTTTTCATACCAGCACTATCAAAAACAAAGTTATTTTTGTAGTTGCGAAAAATCAAAGTCTCTCTCGAGAATACTCTACTGTGTTACGGAACCCTACGAGTGCAAGTCCGACTTGCACTTGGCCAGTTTATTGAGCTTTGAAGTGTACCTATGAATTATATTACAATACTATACCAGACTACGGCAAATAAAAAGCAAAGGTTACATTTTTAATAGGTTATTGTTGACCGAGCGAGCGAAGCGAGCGAACTGGGGCAGTTTCAAGTTGGCCAAAAAAATGGTTTTGTCCGGATGTCAGTCAGTCTGTCTGTCTGTTGTCGCCTACAGGCCGCATTTTTCAACCGATTTCGACGAAAATTGTCACAAGAGTTCTTTGATTTATTTATGAATTTTTATCGGGTTTTTTCAGATAGATAGATAGATAGATAAACACTTTATTTGCACACCAATAATTACAGAAAAATACCAGAGGAAAATACTTATTCTAAGTAATGCAAAGGGCGGTCTTATCGCTTAAAGCGATTTCTTCCCGACAACCGAGCTGAGAATAATATTGCGAGACTATGACGGACGGTGGTGTATCTATTTTAATCGTTACTTATTTACATAGTTATACATATACATAAATACACGTGTATACACAATCATACATGCAAATATACATATACATTACATAAACATATACATCTACACAATTTAATGGGGGGGAGAGGGTTAATAGGGGGGGAAAGGGGAGAAGTTTGCTGTAAAATTATTTGTCGACGGGTTTCTGTCAAATTGGAGATGCACACTAAGGACTTCATTCTTCATTAAGATGTTATTGTTGCCAAACATTTTTGAAAAAGGGGAAGTGGAGGGGGGAACGCGGTGAAGTTTGCTGTAGCGTTATATATAGACGATTTCATTTTCGTTTTTTTTTATTGTTCACCTATTTACACCAATCTAACTACGCAGTCCTCTTAGCCTTTACAAGACAAACCCGTAGACACTCATCAAGGAACAACGCGAGTAATCGCTAAAACTTATATCCCTATTTTTGGCAAAAACCCTAACTCTGAAATGGCTTTGCTAAGCCAGGGGAAAGGGGATAGTGTCGGTTATTTCAAGATTATAAGGGCAAACGATGTCTACTTTTCTCACAGAAATACTAGTAGGTTAGGTATGTATAATATTTAAGATGTTTTACAATTAAAACAACCGACTTCCATGCCGTGAGAGTCAGTTTCAGTTGCAAGCTTGATACGTTTATCGTCATATCTCTATACTAATCAAATCTAGTTATATAAAATTTAAATGTGATCTCCTTGAAGTTGAACCCTACCTGCAAAAAAATAATCATTCAAATTGGTTCACAATTGGCGGAGTAATTGGGTAACATACATAAAACATACATATACGAATTGAGAACCTCCTCCTTTTTGGAAGTCGGTTGCCGATTGTGAACCGATTTGAATGACTTTGTATTGGTAAGGTGTATCTCTTAAGTGGTCCGATTTAAATTTTATCAAGATCTGATTAGTATCTCCATAGATATGGTGATAAATATCTCAAGCTTACTGCTTAAACTGACTTAGGCGGCATGTGAATACGTTTTTTTTAGTTTTGAAAGATATTAGACTGTGGACAATCTCATTGTTTTCCATACATCACAACTGACCGCAGACCGCGCCAGTGTACGGCCGGCGCTTTATCTGTAGCCACAGATACCTACGTGTAGCAACTTAGCAAGTCTTCATTTTTACTATACCTACTTATTTTTATATCTTTTGATGTATAAAGAAAACAAACAGACTTTTACCGTGAAATATCTCCGCTGCATATATTTGCTCTATCTGCCTTCTTTCGGATCTTTCCTTTTTAAAACCGTCTTAATTTGCATACTGATATTGGAAGGAGGAAACAAAGCTATCGAGTAGGGTAGCTACGTTACAAACAGGAATTTCCTCTAAAAATATACTATACGACCACACCGCGGCGTCCTGCGCGATCTAGCCAGCGATCAGATAGCGCAGTAGTATTTGTACCGACTGGTTCACACCAAACGCGTCTACGGCGATCAGAAAACGATCGAAAATCAGATTGCGAACGCGCACGCGGACGCAGGACGCCGCGGTGTGATCGTACCTAAGCGTCTTAAATACAACGATCGTATTACTTAACAACCGGCGCCTCACGGTTTCACCCGCGTAGTTCCCGTACCTGTAAAAATACGGGGATAAAATATAGCTTATGTTACTCGCTGATAATGTAGCTTTCTATTAGTGAAATAATTTAAGTCACGGGTATCCACTGAGCACCACTAAGAATATGTATAAAATACGATAAAACATTTATTAAAAGTAATTTTTTTATATAATAAACGATACATATTGAATAGTTTGTACATAGCGATCTCGATGCGAATATTTTCTTGTTTCATACTTTTTAGAGCGTGATATTTCAGAAGTCGGGTTTTAGTTTTTGAACTTATTTTTTATAGATTTGATGGATCACAATTTCACCTGATTTTAAGTGACAATGCGGGATTAAGGCCTAGCGCGCACTGGAATGCGTTTCTATAACGCATATTCTGTGAAGTGACTTAGAAGTGCGGACATTGCGGTGCAATCAACGCATGCGGTAAAGTCATCGCTGCAAATTTGTGTGACATTACCTCACAAATTTTTGTATCGCATAGAGATCTCAGAAACACCGTGCACTGCGGCGACAAAAACGCACTGAGACACTAAATTTTTTCGTCTAGGTACCATAATTAACATTATGATATTTCCGAAAGATATTAATTAAAGCTATTTACTAAAGCAAAAAAAGGGGAACAACTATCTTGATATGAAGATAAATCCAAATATGTCAAAAATATTGTATATTGCCAAAATTAAAATTTACGGTTATTATTGTAAGAACCGCTAAGATGTCCACTTTTCAAAACAGTAATTAGTTTAGTACCGGTTCCTACAACATTATTGAGACTGATTGAGACTAAACGTGCGTTTTATCGCCGCAGTGCGCTGACCCGTGGCTGCGTTAATTCTATCGTGCGGTACTACAATAAACGCACCGCAAGACAGTGTCTGCTAGCCCTAAGAAACATATGGTAAGCCAGAAATTTACGCGCCACAGTATCTATCAAATAATAGTATAAGTTACGTAGTAAAGATTATATAATAGTAACTATTATATAATCTGTGGTATATGTATCAAAGTTGTTATTTTAATTTGTTAATACAATAGCTAACGGATACTAAATTGATATTTACAGTGCCACAAGTATAACTTGGCGGTGGTGGTTTTTGGAACTAATTATTTTAATTGAAACTGTGAGTTTGACGTTTGAGAGATTACCGCGACATTATTGCTGATAAATCTGCTACATTTAAATAGTTCAATAATGCCAAAAGTAATTAAAAGTGGTTTAAGAGAAACTGTTATCAAAGTACAAAGTAAAAGCACAGTGGCGCACAGGCACGCCAAGTTATACTTGCCGGACTGTAGTATCCGTTAGCTATGTCTTATTTACTAATACACTATACACCGCCGTATCTATTTGCATATTTCTCCATCTAAAGGTTTTACTGGTAGAGATCGCTTTTAGCGATAGCCTATTGTTACACTATTATAATTAGTAGTTAGGTAATACTCTGTATGTTTAATAAGGTGTTCAATAAAGTGTTTCTATCTAGCTTCAAAATTTTCAGTTCAGCCGTTTTCAGATTATGAATTCGTTTCTAGATGATTGACGCTATGAGATCAATTTTTACAAGCTTTATCTCTACTTCACGGCGAATTTATTTGTCCGTCACAAATCTTGCGATTGATTTTAGAGCGACTTCCAGGGGTTCGATTGAGCTGAAATTTGGCATACATGTGTATATCGCGTGACAATGCAATATTATGATGACATGGTGCTGATCTGATGATGGAGCTGGAAGGTGGCCATAGGAACGCCTAAACTACATATGTTATATACCCGTCGTGTTTGTGCTCATTGGATTTGTCTTGACTTACTCTACTTGTCTTAGGTTATGTAAAAGCTTGTGTTTAAAAAGATCTTTTTTAAAAGATTACTTGTTATAGGTTTGATCAATTCAAAGTTTGGTATCCTCATACGTCAATGATACTGTCAGGCCAGAGTAGCATTGTCCTGATGCTGAAGCATCTCCTGGAATCTGCAGAATACTCAACTCCTCACCAACTTACGTGACTTACAGATTAGATGTACTTACAGATTAGAAATAGATCAGTCGTGGTGTTTTTGAATTTTGAATTCAAATATTATTTTAAACAAAGGAGGGTAGGGTAACCCTACAATTTTTTTGGCCGCCATCCAAACCTTTCACGCTCGAAACGTGAGTATTAACAGCCACCTGATTACGCTGGCGCAATTGTCCTAACTGTCGCCAGTTTTGTTCTATTTGCCTTCTTTTAATTACCGAAAGGTTAAGAGGGAATATCAAAGATTCTTTAATTTGCCGTAACTTTAACGTTCAATTAGATTAATGAATATGTCTGAAGTAGTAACTAATTAACTAATTAAATATTATGTTTCTTTGAAGTGTTACACACTTTATATTTTTGTAAATTGTTATTAAAAAAATAAGTTATTAAAATTAATCCAAAATTTCATCGTACCAAATGAAATTTTGGATTGTGTTTAACAATTTAGTAACTTATTATATTGTGATTTTTAAATAATTCTATTCTCCTAATATATCCTATTTTACTCTCCCACTAAAATTATTCACGCAAAAAGTGTCTTTATAGAATAGAGTTTGAATTTTAAAATATTTGATGACGAAGTAATTTGGACGAAGATGGATTGTGTTTAACAATTTAGTAACTAATTATATTGTGATTTTTAAATCATCATTATCAGCCGGTATCAGTCCACTGCTGGACGTAGGCCTCCCCCAAGACACGCCACTGAACCCGGTCTTCGGCTCTTTGTTTCCAGTCACTGCCCACCGCTTTGCGAATGTCGTCGCTCCACCTAGTCACAGGGCGTCCTACTCTTCGTTTGCCAATTCGCGGTCTCCACTCTAGAACCAGTCTGCCCCAACGGTTATCGGTCCTACGGCAGATATGACCAGCCCACTGCAACTTCAGTTTGCTAATCCGCTGAGCTATGTCGATCACTTTAGTTCTCTGGCAAATTACTTCGTTCCGGATTCGATCCCGCAGAGAAACACCGAGCATAGCTCTCTCCATAGCTCGCTGAGCGACTTTAAACTGGTGGACTAGTCGAACCGTGAGTGTCCACGTCTCGGCTCCGTATGTCATGACAGGTAGGACGCACTGATTAAAGACTTTTGTCTTTAGGCACTGTGGTATAGGCGACGAGAAGACTCGACGGAGTTTCCCAAATGCTGCCCAGCCCAGCTGAATGCTTCTCTGGATTTCCTTCTCGAAGTTGTGTTTGCCTAGTTGGAGCGTTTGCCCTAGGTAAACATACTGCGTGACAACTTCGAGTGGGATTCCATTTACGGCAATCGGTTCCGGAACAACGTGCTTGTTGTACATGACTTTGGTTTTATCCAAATTCATCCGGAGACCGATGCGACGAGAAGAATCAGCTAGGTCATTCAACATCCTTTGTAGGTCCTGCAGCGTCTCTGCCATAATGACGATGTCATCTGCGAATCGTAAGTGAGAGATGTACTTGCCGTTAATGTTGATGCCACAATCTTTCCAGTCAGCGTCTTAAACATATCCTCTAAGGCATTAGTGAACAGTTTCGGGGATGTGACGTCCCCCTGTCTCACTCCTCGACGCAGGTGAATATGTTTAGTACGCTGGTTCTGTTCTTGTACTGACATCGTTGCGGCATTATATAGACATTTCATCACTTCGATATATCGCCAGTCGACTTGGAAACGCTGCAGGGACTCAAGAACCGACCAGGTTTCGATTGAGTCGAAGGCCTTCTCATAGTCCACAAATGCTAAGCACAGGGGCCGATTGTACTCTTCGGTCTTCTGTACAATCTGCCGCACCGTGTGGATGTGGTCTATGGTGCCGTAACCGCTTCGAAACCCAGCCTGTTCCGGAGGTTGAAACTCGTCGAGTCTTCGCGCAAGACGGTTCGTGATGACCCTTGAAAACAGCTTGTAGACATGGCTCAGAAGCGAAATCGGGCGGTAGTTTTTCAATAGGGTTTTATCTCCTTTTTTGAAAAACAAAACCACCATGCTTCTGTTCCATGCCTGTGGAGTTCTACCAGTGAAGAGAACAGAATTGAAGAGCTGTTGCAGCTGGCTTACAGCTGGAGCTCCTCCAGCTTTTAGAAGCGCCGTTGTGATTCCGTCCTCACCTGAGGATTTTCCATTTTTGAGCTGTCTATGGGCCATCACGATCTCATCTCGGCTGACTTCGGGCAGGTCTTCTGTGAAGTGGCGGGTTAAGGTGGCTCTGCAATCCTCAGTATCGGGTACGGGCCTTGAAGCATGCGATGCGTAGAGCTTGCTATAGAAGTCTTCAACTTCTGACAGAATCTCCGGCTTGGATGCGACGACGTTCCCCGTTGATATTGTCAGCTTTGTGAGGTGGCTTCTACCTAGAGGCTGGACGAACACTTTCGACCCCCGATTCTGCTCAATTGATTCTGTAATCAAGAGCGTGTTAGAGGATCGGAGGTCGCGTCGTACCAGCTTCTTAATAGTTTTGTTGCGCACCTGGTTAATTGATAAAGCAATGGGTCTGTTCGTCTCTCTTCCATTAGTTGAAGTGTTTCTGCCGAAAGCTTGGACTTTTTGCCCGTACGCTTACTCTTGCAAAACTTCGTCCCTTCTTCCCTGAGGATTTCCACCACTTCTTCAAGTTTCTGGTCTACGTAATCTGTGGTTTCCAAGGCAGCGAATCGATTTTCCAATTTTAATTGGAATGTATCAGACCCAACAACGGTTTGGAGTAGGTTTGGTCGGAGCGTGGACTTCATCAATCGGAATCTCTCGGCTTTGAAGTCGATATCCAGAGAGCCTCGCACAAGTCGCTGATCACTTCCAGTATTGAACCTAGTGATCACAGAGACGTCTCTGAATATGCGCCGTTTGTCCGTAATGATGAAGTCAATCTCGTTTTTAGTCACAGTGTCGGGGCTTTGCCACGTCCACTTCCTTTGGGGCTTTTTCTTGAAGAACGAGTTCATCAAGAAAAGCCCCTCTTTCTCGAGGAAATTGACAAGCATTTGCCCCCTGTGATTCCTACTCCCAAATCCGTGTGGTCCTAGAGTCGATTCACTGCAGGTCTGTACTCCTACTTTGGCGTTATAGTCTCCCATGACAACGTTGTAGTGAGCCTTAGCGGTGGTATGTAAGGCTCTGGAGATGTCTTCGTACATACTTTCCACCTCTTCATCCAAGTGTGCCGAGGTCGGTGCGTAAACCTGGATAACCTTGAGGCTGTACCTCTTGGTTAACCTTATTATAAGGTACGCAACCCTGGTCGACACACTGGAGATTTCTACAACGTTGTCACTGAGAGCCTTGTTGACCAGAAACCCGACGCCGCCTTGGGATGGCTGGTCACCTTCTCTGTAATACATAAGGTGGCCTGATTCTAGAGTTATGGTGTCCTCTCCCTGTCTTCGGACTTCACATAACCCCAGAATGTGCCATCTGATGTGTACCAGCTCCTCCTCCAGCTGCGTCAGATGCTCATCCAGCCGAATCATGCGTCCATTAAACGTAGCGAGGGTCAGTTTCTTTTGGCGGCCTACCGTAACCCGGGGATTCTTAGCACCCCTGCCCTGCCGTTACCATGACCGCCGCCGTAGTCAGGAATAGCAGGGCGGCCGGGAACTGGGGGCCGCGGCTGATTGTAACTTTCCATGAATTGGGATGCCCTAATCGCCACGCTGGGCAGGCGTGTTGGCAATCGCAGGACGTAGCTTCTCGCACCGGTGACTTTATAGAATAGAGTTTGTTATAAGATATTTGATGACGAAGTAAGTACATCGTATACTAATCGCGGAAAATATTTTTACGCGATTCAGGCGGTAGGAACGTTTTTTTTTTGCCTGACTTGCTACTAAAAAGTAGCCTACAAGGACAACATCCTTACGGTGTTCCGGTAGCACACAGCCCTTGAGAGTCAGAGTATTCTGGGTCTAGCGTGTTCACCATCATAGACCACATCATCTGTAACCACCGGATAGGATTAATCACTATTCGATAACATATAAAAAAGGCTACAGAGCGTGCCAAAGAACTATACCTGTATACATTAATGCAATCACTACGAAAAACATAATCCCTCCATCTGGCGCAGTCGGGATTAATAGGATCTTTTTTTTTTTTAAATCAGATGCCCTTACCATTTCATTTCATTTCATTTAGAGAGGTATGTTATGGTATATTAAAAAAAAAAACAACGGGTTGCACTCCGGGAGTGCTGGCAAAAGTGAAAACTTGAACATTAACGTTGTGCATTTGATTTACTCTCCCTCCGTCTTAGAATTTTCGATCAGGTCTTGTGTCCTGATGCGAGTTTAACATTTTTTACCCATTCCAAAATAAGTTTCTACTCTCCCTTCGTCTTACGAATTTTCGATCAGGTCACGTGTTCTGAAGCGAGTAAATTTTTTTTTACCAATCCCAAAAAAGTTCACAACGCCGCTAAAGAAGTTTTCACTTCAAGAACCCGAAGCTCGAAACTAATATGAAGTTAAAGCGTTTAGTGGAATAGAATACCACTTCATTGTAAACCAAAAGAACTTAATTTCTAGACAGCAATAATTAGGCTTTACAATCAGCGTATTGTCTGTGGAATAAATAACCTATACCTAACACCCACAATACCTATAGAAAATATATCAAGCGATCACACATTTCGTAGCAATCTGAATCCGGGACCGCCATTAAATTTGACATAAATTTATGGGTGCGTTTGTCACAACGCCATAAAATAGTAATTAATATCTCCTTAACGGGTCTGTCATTAACGACTTTCAAGTCATAAAGTGCCCTTAATCGATGGCACCGAGCTGACATTTCGTTTGTAATTTGTAATTTCAGTTTGGTAGTGCGAAATGGAATTTGCATGAAAACAAAGTTTTGAAGAGTAGAGTAGTTATGACTTTAATTAGCAAATATGTTTTTATTGTTCTTCTAACTTAAAACTTTAAAACTTTTAATACTTTGCACTGGCTAAGTACACTAATCGTGTGGAGTCAGATATAAACTAAAAAAAAAAAATTGTTTTTACATCTTATAGGCTAGCGTTTGAACACTATCTCACCTGTTGGTAAGTGAGGATGCGGTCGAAGATGGTAAGCACGCTAGGCCTAGAATGGGAACTAGTTCTCAAGGATAGCTGCCGGAACACATTAGATGATCACTCTCTGCTTATTAAGAAGCTGGCCATATACGGGATTCATGGGGATTTGCTCCGATGGGTTAAATCTTATATCACGAATCGAATACAAATGGTTGCATTGAAAGGATATATCTCGGCACCTTATAACATTACTTCTGGCATCCCGCAGGGATCGCATCTCGGTCCGTTATTTTTCGCGTTATTTATAAATGATCTGGTTCGATCATTACATAGTAATTGCTTATTATATGCTGATGATCTCAAGATTTACCGCACCATTGAGACAGTAAACGATTGCATTGTCCTGCAGAAAGATATAGATTCCATCGATAGGTGGTGTCTATTAATAAAATGTTCCTTCATATTAAAAAATGCTTCGTTCGCAACGAGACAAACTAATTTTATCTTTAATTACAACATAAATAATACGCCATTAGATAGAAAAGACGTAGCAAGGGATCTGGGAGTCTACTTCGACTCCCAGTTGTCCTTTCGCTCACACTATGACCATATTGTACAAAAATGTAGCCAATTGCTTGGATTTATATTAAGAATCACGAAATCAACACCAATATTATAAATGCGAAAGTCAGTTTGTTTATTTGTTTGTTTGTTTGTTTGTTTGTTTGGGACTTCTTCACGGTCAAACGGCTTGACCGATTTGGCTAAAATTTTGTACAAAGACAGTACATAGGGCAGAATAGGATATAGGATACTTTTCTTTTGGCTATGGAGTCAGGGGGTCCAGATATTTTTAATTGAATTTTGTAAATATAAGACTTCTTCTCGAATAAACGGCTTGACCGATTTGCCTGAAATTTTGTATGAATACATGTCATAAGGCAGAATAGGATATAAGATACTTTTTTTCTGGCTGTCGAGTCAAGGGGTCCAGATATTTTTAATTCAATTTCGTAACTAAAGGACCTCTTTTCGAATAAACGGCTTGACCGATTTGCCTGAAATGTTGTATAGAGACAGTTCATAAGGCAGAATAGAATATAGAATACTTTTTTTCTGGCTATCTAGTCAGGGGGTCCAAATATTTTTAATTGAATTTCGTAAATATAAGATCTCTTCTCGAATGAACGGCTTCACCGATTTGCCTAAAATGTTGTATAAAGACAGTTCATATGGTAGAATAGTAGATAGGATACTTTTTTTTTGGCTATCGATTCAGGAGTTCCAGATATTTTTAATTGAATTTCGTAAATATAAGATCTCTTCTCAAATAAACGGCTTAAACGATTTGCCTGACATGTTGTACAAAGACAATTCATAGGGCTGAATAGGATACAGAATACTTTTATTTCTGGCTATCGAGTGAGGGGCTCCAGATATTTTTAATTGAATTTAGTAAATATAAGACCTCTTCTCGAATAAACGGCTTGACCGATTTGCTTGAAATGTTGTACAAAGACAGTTCATAGAGTAGAATAGGATATAGGATACTTTTTTTTTGGCTATCGAGTCAGGGGGTCCAGATATTTTTAATTGAATTTTGTTAATATAAGACTTCTTTTCGAATAAACGGCTTGACCGATTTGCCTGAAATTTTGTATGAATACATGTTATAGGGCAGAATAGGATATAGGATACTTTTTTTCTGGCTATCGAGTCAGGGGGTCCAAATATTTTTAATTGAATTTCGTAAATATAAGATCTCTTCTCGAAGAAACGGCTTAAACGATTTGCTTGAAATGTTGTATAGAGACAGTTCATAAGGCAGAATAAAATATAGAATACTTTTTTTTGGCTATCGAGTCAGGGGGTCCAGATATTTTTAATTTAATTTTGTTAATATAAGACTTCTTTTCGAATAAACGGCTTGACCGATTTGCCTGAAATTTTGTATGAATACATGTTATAGGGCAGAATAGGATAAAGGATACTTTTTTTCTGGCTATCGAGTCAGGGGGTCCAAATATTTTTAATTGAATTTCGTAAATATAAGATCTCTTCTCGAAGAAACGGCTTGACCGATTTGCTTGAAATGTTGTATAGAGACAGTTCATAAGGCAGAATAAAATATAGAATACTTTTTTTTGGCTATCGAGTCAGGGGGTCCAGATATTTTTAATTTAATTTTGTTAATATAATACTTCTTTTCGAATAAACGGCTTGACCGATTTGCGTGAAATTTTGTATGAATACATGTCATAGGGCAGAATAGGATATAGGATACTTTTTTTCTGGCTGTCGAGTCAGGAAGTCCAGGTATTTTTAATTGAATTTTGTGAATATAAGACCTCTTCTCGAATAAACGGTTTGACCGATTTGCCTGAAATGTTGTATTAAGACAGTTCATAGAGCAGAATAGGATATCGGAAACTGCTTTTTGGCTATCGAGTCTGAGTGTTTAGATTTTTTAAATTGAATTTTGTGAATGTGTGGCCTCTTATCAGCTCAACAGCTTGACCGATTCAGCTGAAATTTTATACATATTACAGTTCATTTTGCATAGAATCACATAGGATACTTTTTTTCTGGCAGCCGAGTTCAGGTGTCCAGAATTTTTAAAGTGAACTTTGTAAATGTGTGGCTTCTCTCGGTCAAACGGGTTAACCATTTAAGTTGAAATTTTGTGCACAGACAGTCAAAAAGACAGAAGGACAACGAATACTTTTTTTTGGGTGGAAATTTAGGTTGTCTATATTTTTATTATGGAATTTTGTTAATGTGTGGCCTCTTTTCGGCCAAACGGCTTGACCGATTCTGATGAAATTTTGTACAAAGACATTTAATAGGGCATAAAAGGGCAAAGAATACTTTTTTTCGGCAGAAAAGTGCGGGTGCCTATATTTTTTGTTAACTTTACATAGAGTTTGCATAATCATAAAAGTTTGACCTTAGGTTCATCTATAATGACTCAACTTAATAAGTGCCTTAATTAGGCCATAAAACTGTCAGGGTCATTAAAAGTCATCAAAATTTACGCGATGGCTTTGCTTGCCCAACGTGTTTTATCTGCTTTGTGGGAAGTATTTCAAAAACATTCGTGTTTTACCAGCCACATTTAACCTTAGGGTCATCGGTGTTGACTTAGTAGGTTATAAAAACTGTCAAGGTCATAAAACGTAAAAATGTTCGCGCTCACATCGCTCGCGCAGTGATAGCGCTCGCTGCGCTCGCGCAATAATTTATTTGATCTACTTTGTAGGTAATATTTCAGCAACTTTTGTATTTTAATAGCCACATTAATCAAAACGAGCCATAAATTGGAACAGTACAACTATCAATAATCATAATGATTTTTTACCTTTAAATTAGTGGATATCAAGTTTAACCTAGGGTCATCGGTGTTAAATAAGCAGGTCATAAAAACTGTCAGGGTCATAAAATGACGTAAAGATTTTCGAGCTCGCTTCGCTCGCGCATTAATAGCGCTCGCTATGCTCGCGCAAAACTTTGTTTAATCAACTTTGTTGGTAAAATTTCAGCATTTTTTGTATTTTAATAGCCACATGCATCAAAACGAGTTTATAAATTGAAATAGTACAACCTTCAATAATCATAATGATTTTTACCTTAAAATAAGTGGATATCAAGTTTAACCTTAGGGTCATAAAAATTTTTCACGCTCGCTTCGCTCACGCATTGATAGCGCTCGCCATGCTCGCGCAAATATTTCTTTTATCTACTTTGCAGGTAATATTTCAGCATTTTTGTATTTTAATAGCCACATGCATCAAATCGAAGCCATAAATAGAAACAGTACAACTTTCAATAATCATAATGATTATTAACCTTAAAATAAGTAGATATCAAGTTTAACCTTTGTGTCATCAGTGTTAACTGAGTAAGGTCATAAAAACTGTCAGGGTCATAAAAGGTCGGAAAAAATTTTTGCTTTCGCCTCGCTCTCGCAGTGATAGCGCTTACTACGCTCGCCCAGTAAGAGCGCTCGCTCCGGTCGCGCAAGCATTTGTAATATCTACTTTGTAGGATAACAATTCAATTTCGCTCAATTTCCTGTGCTCCAATCATTCCCTGGCTTTGAGGTCATTTGAAACTTTAGAGTTAGATATGCCAGCTCACTCGACAATCTTCTATGATTCTTCTTTCATTATACAGGCAATCCGTCTTTGGAATGACTTACCTGTTACAATTCGACACGCTCCCTCAATTTATACTTTTAAAGAAAAACTAAAAAAAATCTGCTTAACACAAACCGGTATTGATGATTATTAAGCTATCGCATGTATTTCTTAAAACTGTTATATATTTGTATGTGTATGTATGTTTATATATTTTGCATATTTATTTATATTTGTTTTATTTGTATGTATGTAGATATATGTTATGAAATAAATATGTATGTTTGTGACTTTGAAATCAATGTTTATTCATTTTATGATCTCAAAATTGTTAAATGTGCACCTTAGCCCTTTACATATTCGTACTGTGCACTCCGTCCTAAGGTTGTCTGGAAAAGATCGCTTTGAGCGATAAGACCGCCCATTGTACTAATATATAATGTATTTTAAGATGTTTATTATTTAATTTTGGTGTACAATAAAGAATTATCATTCATTCATTCATTCATTCATACATTTCAGCAATTTTTGTATTTTAATGGCCACATTCATCAAAACGAGTTATAAATTGGAACAGTAGAACTTTCATTAATCATACTATTCTTTTACATTAAAATAAGTGGATATCAAGTTTAACCTTAGGGTCATCGGTGTTGAATTAGCAGGTCATAAAAACTGTCAGGGTCATAAAATGACGTAAGAATTTTCGCACTCGCTTCGCTCGCGCATTGATAGCGCTCGCTATGCTCGCGCAAAACTTTGTTTTATCTACTTTGTAGGTAATATTTCAGCATTTTTTGTATTTTAATAGCCACATGCATCAAATCGAGTTTATAAATTGAAACAGACGCATCAAATCGAGTTTATGAATTGAACAAAAAACAATCTTCAATGATCATAATGATTTTGTACCTTAAAATAAGTGAATATCAAGTTTAACCTAAGTGTCATCGGCCTTGACTTAGGTAGGTCATAAAAACTGTCAGGGTCATAAAAAGTCGTGAAAAAATTTCGCGTTCGCTTCGCCCGCGCATTGATTTTTTGTAATTTAATAGCCACATGCATCAAAACGAGTTTATAAATTGAAACAGTAGAACCTTCAATTATCATAATGATTTTTTACCTTATAATAAGTGAATATCAAGTTTATAACCTTAGGGTCATCGGTCTTGACTTAGTAAGTCATAAAAACTGTCAGGGTCATAAAAAGACGTAAAATTTTTTCGCGCTCAGTTCGCTCGCGCATTAATAGCGCTCGCTGCGCTCGCGCAGACATTTGTCATCAGTGTTAACTTAACAGGTCATAAAAACTGTCAGGGTAATGAAAGGTCGTAAAAATTTTTCACGCTCGCTTTGCTCGCGCAGTGATAGCGCTTGCTACGCTCGCACAGTAATACTGCTCGCTACGCTTGCGCAAAACATTTGTTTTATCTACTTTGCAGGTAATATTTCAGCATTTTTTGTATTTTAATAGCCACATCCATCAAAACGAAGCTATAAATTTAAACAGTACAACCTTCAATAATCATAATGATTAATAACCTTAAAATAAGTGTATATCAAGTTTAACTTTTGTGTCATCAGTGTTAACTTAGTAGGTCATAAAAACTGTCAGGGTCATAAAAAGACGTAAAATTTTTTCGCGCTTGCTTCGCTCACGCATTTATAGCGCTCGCTGCGCTCGCGCAGACATTTATCTTCAGTGTTAACTTAGCAGGTCATAAAAACTGTCAGGGTCATGAAAGGTCGTAAAAATTTTTCGCGCTCGCTTTGCCCGCGCAGAGATAGCGCTTGCTACGCTCGCGCAGTTATACTGCTCGCTACGCTCGCGCAAACATTTGTTTTATCTACTTTGCAGGTAATATTTCAGCATTTTTTGTATTTTAATAGCCACATCCATAAAAACGAAGCTATAAATTTAAACAGTACAACCTTCAATAATCATAATGATTAATAACCTTAAAATAAGTGAATATCAAGTTTAACTTTTGTGTCATCAGTGTTAACTTAGTAGGTCATAAAAACTATCAGGGTCATAAAAAGTCGTAAAAATTTTTCGCGCTCGCTCTGGTCGCGCAAGCATTTGTTATATCTTCTTTGTAGGAAACATTTCAGGAACTTTTGTATTTTAATAGCCACATTCATCAAAACGAGTTATATTTGGAACAGTTCAACCTTTAATAATCATAATAATTTTTTACCTTAAAATAAGTGGATATCAAGTTTAACCTTAGGGCCATCGGTTTTGTCTTAGTAGGTCATAAAAACTATCAGGGTCATAAAAAGACGTACAAAGTTTCGCGCTCGCTACGCTCACGCAAACTTTTGTTTTATCTTCTTTGTAGGTAATATTTTAGCATTTTTGTATTTTAATTGCCACATGCTTCAAAACGAGTTTATAAATTGAAACAGTACAACCTTCAATAATCATAATATATATTAACCTTTAAATAGGTGGATATCAAGTTTAACCTTTGTGTCATCGGTGTTGACTTAGTAGGTCATAAAAACTGTCAGGGTCATAAAAAGTCGTAAAAAATTTTTGCGCTCGCTTCGCTCGCGCAGTGATAGGGCTTGCTACTCTCTCACAATAATAGCGCTCGCTCCGTTCGCGCAAGCATTTGTTATATCTACTTTGTAGGAAACATTTCAGCAACTTTTGTATTTTAATAGCCACATCCATCAAAACGAGTCATAAATTGAAACAGTACAACCTTCAATAATCATAATGACCTTGGTTAGGTTTACCAAGTACCAAGTAATGATTACTGATTTTAACAATAGACGATATCGAGTTCGTCCTAAGAGTCATCTATATTGACTTGATTATTAGGTCATTAAACTGTCAGGGTTATAAAAAGTCATAAAAAAATTTCACTCTCCCAATAATAGCGCTCGCTACGCTCGCGCAGCTATCCACCTTATTTTCTTTGTAAGAAATGTTTCAGGAACTGTTGTATTGAGTCAAACATTTAAACAGCACAACTTCGTATACCTAACCAAAATGATTAATGACTTTAACAATAGAGGATATTGAGTTCGACTTTGAGGGTCATCTATGCTGACTTGGCCTAAGAGATCATCGATCTTAGACCTCAATGGTCATAAAGACACAAATAACGCGGGTGAAGCCGCGGGTAACAGCTAGTCATTTCATAATCCTAGAACTCTAATTTATTTATATCGGAGCCTCATTCGTTCCGTCGCTGAGTACGGTTCTAATGTGTGGTCACCCTATCATATAACCCATTCAGATAATGTCGAGCGCATTCAGCGGCGTTACACGGCCGCGGTATGTCGTCGGTTTGGTCTCGCTCGCAAACAGAACACATACAACTTGCGAAACAAATATTTTAGGCTAACGACACTATCTGCAAGAAGGCAAGCGAGCGAATTAATGTACCTACATAAAATAATTCACGCGACGGTCGACTGTCCCTACTTGTTAGGTATGATCGACCTCAACATTCGAATTCGCAGCAGAGTGCCTCGTATTTTTTATATAGGTGGACATAGAATCGACATATCGTCGAATGGTCCAATACCTCGCATGTGTCGATCTTATAACGACATTAGCCGCGTTGTTGCTCGTCAAAGACACTCCAATGACGATGATAATGATGGTGTGGATGATTTGGATATATTCGGTCTTGGTCTCAATCGATTCAAAACTATAATTTATAAATATATAGAGTGAAATAACAACGCGGCACGTATGCTGTGTTGTATCATATTTAGTGACTAACTTTGTTTTTATTATTATTATTTTTAATTTTAACTCTAATTTCTGTATCTATCGACTGTTCAGGAATATCAATTTGTGTAGACTTCTTTGTTTTTATTTGTTATCAATTCAATTTAATTTTTTTTCTGTCATTATTAATAATCAATATTGTATCATACGTAATGTTTTGTAAAATTGATAAATGTAAATTGCGATGTTTTCTTTTAAACTATGTTACTTAAGACTATTTATATTTATGAAATGCTGTTTTTATCATGATGTGTGCGTATAATGTTGGACTATGGAATCGTCATTATATTTTCACCGTGTTATTTAATTATAATTATTTTTCTGTAATCTGGTGCATACCAATGCACCAAATAAATAAATAAATAAATGAATAAAGATGTTTGTCGACAGATTTTCTAACAGCTGGCCAGGCGGACACTAGATAGTGTCCTACCACCATGCGGGGGTTGTTGGTTTCTTAACGATGTTTTTCCTTCACTGGAAGGCCACTGTGAAAAGCGTACTTAAATTTTTCGACAGAAAAATCCATTGGTGCACGGCGGGGATTGAACTCGGTACCTCGATACCGAACATAGCATTTAATTTGGCAGAAGCGTGCAGACTGTTTAAAAGTGTGAGTAGGATAGAAAATAAAAATTAAACCGAGGTAAATAAATCAAAAGAATAAAGTTATTCTGTGCATTATTTTTTTCTATAAGTAACCTTTACATGGTAGGTAAAAAGCTCCATGGGTTAAAGCCTATAGGTTTCTTGGGCGTACACAGTATGCATTTTAGCTGTAATGTATAGACATAGGGCGTTTTCACATTGGACGATAACTGTGACTACACGATAACTGCACGATCGGGATCGGACTGGTAGTTTGATACAATCACTACTAAATAAATGCTTTCACACAGTGTCGTTGTAGTCAAAGTTATCGTCGCCGACAGATTGTCGTGCCGATATCGGATGATGACACAGTGCGGGGTGTAGCAGGATCGCGGGCCCCCCGATCCTGCTTCATGCCACACCCCTGTGGCATGGGCACTTGTTCACTGCCGCCATATTATATAACAGTTTTAGAATACCATATCTCAGGATTTGTCTTGAGATTTCAGTATTTTTCGACTTTTCTCAGGATTGCGGCCAGATTTTGCAAATCTCGTGATATCTCAGGATTTTCAATGAAACATAGGTTACATTTTAAAGATCTCTTTAATTAAAAGTTAACCAAACTATAAATAATTTTCTCTTGGTAACAATTGAACAGTTAAAACTAATACTTGTTTATCCAAGTAAAACTAACTAAAAACCACCCCCCGCCCCGCCGCTTTGAGTGCGATATGCAAGTTGCAACGCGGGAGCTAGATCCGCAGTGTATAAAACGATAATAATACGTTTTGAGAGAAAATTCTCAAACTGTATAAAATCTCAGGACCTCAGAGCAATAATGACTAAAGTACAGAGCGCGGCTACTCGAGTTCGAACAGTAAGCACGGGTCAAAACATCGTCGCTGTCCACCGGCAAGCGCGAACAGTCGACATTCTGAGTTCGAGCGGAGTGCGTTTAGTAACATCTTATTTTGTTTTTGCCGAGAAAATGGTGAAATGTGCGGTGCCAAATTGTCAGAATGACACAAGGAAACACACGAAACTAAAATGCAACATAACATTTCACAGGTAATTCAGTTTTTCATACTTTTAAACGGATCATCAGCTATTATATGATAGCGGGGGTGAAGTACACGTGAGACGTGCGGTTGCGAGTACTTTAGTTAATAGTATTTAGTAATTATTGCTCTGAGCTCAGGACTTTTTCATGGAAAGCTTTTTCTCCGGTCTTTTGATTTTTTCATCTGGTAACCCTAAATACGACTAACCGCATTAAAAGCTGTTGGTTATATCGTGTCACGATATCGTTACGATACCGTCGGAAGATCGTGCAGTTATCGTGTAGTTATCGTCGAATGTGCCGAAGAATTTTCTGCCGTCTCGGCAGAAAAATCTTTATATTTATTTTCTGTCACAGACATTTGATAAAAAAGTATTATTAAAAAGTATCTATTTTGTAAAAAATTGCTCTGACTTCAGCAAAGAATTTTCCTCCTCAAAGCTTTCATTTATTGTTTGTTTATCATCCGAAATGTTACCGGATATGAAATAAAGTAAAAAAGGAGAGCTCAATGGTTTGGAAAAGGCCGGAAATGACTTATATGACAAACTATTAGATTTTTATTTATAGAAATTATCTTTTCAAGGAGATAAATCGTCTAGAACAGATATTTTATTAAGCTTTCTTTTATTTTTTGAGGGCCCGGTGAAGTAATCAGGAGAACGGCTTTGATGCCAGAGGTACCGAGTTCAAACACCGCCGTGCATCAATGGATTTTTCTGTCGAAAAATGTATGTGCGCTTCTCACAGTGGCCCTCCGGTGAAGGAAATGCATCGTTAAGAAACCAACAACCCCCACTTGTCTACTACTATCTAGTGTCCGCTACCACCCTCAAGTTAGAAAATCTGTCGATAAACATCTAAGGCGTTCCGGCAGCTTTCCTTAACAGCCAGTTCCCATTCTAGGCCTAGCGTGCTTACCATCTTCGACCGCATCATCACGTACCAACAGGTGAGATAGTGGTCAAACGCTAACATATAAGATATAAAAAAAAAAAAAAAAAGTAATGTAGAGTAAGGCGCTTTGTAGTCTATTACGGGTAAATTATTATCAGGTCAAGCAAGACTTGCACTTGATGGTAAACGACGTTTGTATTAAATTGTGCTACGCTAAATTCTAGATTACCAGAATACTGCTCAGTTTTCACAAAATCCTATGTACAGAGTAAAAGGAAGTTACTTTGATCTAATTATATCAAATACTAGCAGCCCGCCGGCTTTGCACGGGTAGAACATATATGCCTACAACATTTGCATCAGTTTGTTGCATCGAATATAAAATATGAACATATTTAACAACCATCGTCATATTTCATCCAATTTACACAAAACCTTAACGAATTATGCACCTAAACCTTCCTCATAAACACTCTGGCTATTGGTGAAAACCGCATGATAATCCGTTCAGTAGCTATTGAGATTATTGCGAACAGATAGACAGACGCAGTGATGAACTTTGTTTTATAATACTTACGAGTACGTATTGATATTGGACGGCCCTTTGGCGTAAAGGATAGTTACCCTGATTCTGACCCGACGGTCGTTGGTTCTAATCCTAGCTATATACCTACCAATGAAAGGTTTATGTGGATTCATGAATCATGAGTTTTCGTACAGTGGTAGTGGAATCATTAAATCTACCAAAAAGTAGCTTACCACCAAGGAGTACATCTGCCGCCGTAACCTTACGGCGTTCCCCGACGCAAAATGTAGGGGTAATATACGTTTAACGTGTGTATCTGTGTGTCTGTCTGTAGCATCTTAGCACCTAACCGGATGAAACGATTTTGTTTTTATTATTGATAGTTTTTTTTTGTTTGATAGATGTCTTCATCGAGAGTGTTCTTAGCTTTGATTCATGAAAATTCGTTCAATCGTTATAAAACTATGAGCTTTTTTCTAGTTAATTGCGCTATGAAATCAACTTTCATAGGTCTGATCAATTCGAAAATCTTCTTCTTCAACGATATTGTAAGAACATGGAAGCCTCCTGGACTCTACAGAATACTCAAATCCTCACCAACTTACAGCTCAGATTTTAAATGTCGTGTTTAGAGTCATTGGAAAAAGCTATTATACATAGATCAGTCGGGGTGGTTTAAAATATTATATTATATTATTATATATATAGATGAATATTATTTTATACAATAGATCATATTATTATACTATATTGACTTCAAATTGATTGTGATCGGTGGGGATCTGCAGCATCGCTAAGCTTATAATAATATTTTCGTAGTAACTATGACCTAATCTGTGGTTTCACTGCAAATATTTTATTAATTTTGCGATGCGTGTTTGTGAAATTCGTGATATCTTCTAGAGTTTTCATTTGAATGATATACTGTAAAGGATAATTTTAATCTATAATATGTGGCCAAGCTAATTAACGTAATTATTTGGATAAGGATTAATACTATATACTTAAAAATAGCCTTGGAAGTTATGTAATATTTTTTAACAAAAATTTTAAGATTAAAATTGTTACTGTGAGTCAACCTTAAGAGATAGACATATGTTGTCGCGGACTTTTTTGTAGTTCTTATTAAGTTGTACAACTCTTGGATGGAAAATATTCTTCTATCTATTTTCAATTAAGCAGCGTTCGTAAGAAACGTGTTTTTTCGAACGTTTTTTTGCCGACTTAGGTTGCAAATCAGGTCTCCACGAATGTACCTTTGATTTAAACGGGATAATATATAGCCTATTTTTATTCCGAAAGTCCATTCTATGTATTAGTGAAAGAATTTGTTTAATCGGTTCAGTAGTTTTTGAGCTTACTCATTACAAACATACAAAAATACAAAAATACAAATGTTCTCTCTTTATAATATTAGTATAGACTATTGCACACAATACTGGGTACTCATTGCAATAGGAGCGGTTCGGGTGGTATACAAGTGAAACCAATGAATGCTGGAGTAACACTGTTTATTTAATATAGATGTGATTACATAAAGTAGTAACGTAGTAAGCTATATATGTTTATACACCTCATCTTCCCTCAAAAAGATAAAAAAAATAAAATTACACAATTTTACCTTTTTTTACACGTAGAGAGTATGATTACTACAAGGTAAGATTATACATTTCCACTAAAATATATAATAATGTATTTAGAAACTAGGATTATACATATTCTTAAACTAGTTATAAAACTTATGTAATAGTTAGGATTATACATTTTGCTAAAATATTTACAAAACTTATGTAATAGGCATGTTATAAGGCTTAGTACGATTCTTATGCAAAATGTCTACTTTATTATTATTTTTTAAAATTTTTACATTACAGTCCATATCTTTTATTACTGTATATGGCCCTAAATACAATGGATCCATTTTATTGCCAGATGGATTTTTTACAAGCAAATAGTCACCTTTATTATAATACACAGGTTTAGCTAACATATCATATTTATTTTTTCTTTTTATTTTACTCTGAATTAGATTATCGTGAGCATGTTTTTGAGCTACTTGAAGACGATATTTTAACTCTAAGGCATAGTTATCATGAGCATACAAAGGGTCAATAACGCCATTGGTAAAATTACACGGCAGTAAACACCGTTTACCGAACACCAACTCGTGTGGTGTATATTTTGTTTCAGTGTGTACTGTATTGTTGTATGCAAAACACCAATACGGTAACCAACTGCTCCAAAATCCCGGTTTATTTTCACAATTAATCCTTAAATACGCACCCATAATTTTGTGTGTGTTCTCCAAAGCTCCTATGCTCTCATGATGGTACGCTGTCGAAGTAAGATGTTTAACTTGTAAGATTTGACATACTTCCGTCATCGTGGAACAGATGAATTCGGAGCCCCTATCGGTTCCGATTTCACGAGGTATGCCATACCTTAAAACGAAGTTATCGACAAAAGCACGAGCAACACTTACCGCATCTTTGCTGTGCAGGGGGTACGCCTCTGTGAACTTAGATAGTTCGCATTGTAACGTGAGAACATAAATATAACCATTTGCGTCTTTTGGAAGTGGTCCTAGTATATCTAAAAATACCTTATCTAGCGCTGAATTAGCAGTTGATGTTACTACCATATTTTGTTTAATAGGTATAGAATACTTTTGTTTTTGGCATAAATCGCATTTAGAAACATAATTCGCGACATCTTTTTCTAGATTAGGCCAAAAGTAAAACTTTTTTATATTATTTGACATTCTCCTGATACCTGCGTGGCCACTCGTAGGCAACAAGTGAAAATCATTCAATATTACCTTTCTATCATCTAGATTATCTATTCTTTGAACGTCTCTCACTATACATAACCTTGGTCCGGACCAGACCTTACTATTATTTATTAATTGTATAAGCCCGTCTATAAACTCTTTATTATTTTCTTTTCTAAGTACGCATACTTCCTTTATTTTAAATCTTTTACTTATCAATAACAAATCTCTCACCAACTCGTCTCGCGATATTGATGATCGAGAAGTTGTTTGTAAGTAAATAGTGGACTTACTGGGCACGTAAGAAAAATATTTTCCTTTCTCTATGAAAATACTTTTTTTTATCAATTTATTTAAATTATTTTCTGTGATAAAGGAAAGCTCAGTAAAGTTATTCGGCTTTTTAATAATCTCCACAACTCTTGGTTGATCAGGCCTTGAGTTTGTATCAATATTATCAACCGAAACGTTACTGGACTTATTACTCTCGTCACAAGTCTTCATTTCGCGAAGTTGGGCTCTAGTCATTACATTAATAATTCCCTCATTCATGCTCTTTAAATCGTCTGAAGTTATATTTATTCGTGACAATGCGTCTGCAACCGAATTTGACTTTCCTTTTATATATTCAATAATAAAATTATACTCTTCCAATTGAAGTCTGAATTTTAATAGTCTACTAGATGGATCACGCATGCCAAATAAATAAACAAGTGGTCTATGGTCGGTCTGTATCGTAAATCTTCGTCCATACAAATAAGGTCGAAAATATTTCACACTCCATACAATGCTTAAAAGTTCTTTTTCAATTGTTGGGTAATTTATTTCAGCCTTATTTAGAGAACGACTGGCATAAGCTACAGGGCGACCGTCTTTATTACATAGTACGGAACCTATAGCTTTTGAGAAAATCTTGACCTAAAATTCCATGACTGCGACATGGCAAACTATTAAACACATAAAATTTATGCATAAATATATATCCGTTATAATTTAATGAAAGATAGACCTCGCCTTCAGAATAAATATCTCCACCAATTCCTTTTACGCTAATCCTTTCTTTATGGAATGGATTCGCAAACTATCCAAACAGTCACGCTTTATGGCTGATATTGATGCCCCGGTGTCTATTAGCCAATTATGTTTATGTTCACCGATGTTAAGTGACACTTTATTTAAGCTGTTACACGATAAAACATAGTTAGGCACGAAAAAAATGATTCAGCGATTCCTTATTAGGATCATCACTAGAAACTTCGTTATCTGTTGTCATAGTGTGAATATTGCTATGAAAACCACGACCTCGATTTTCGTTTCTGTTGTTGAATCTACCCCTAGCTTGATAATTATTTCTGGAATAATAATTATTTGTCACCTGGTTTTGGTTTGAAGCGTAGCTCTGCGTACGACTCTTAGCATTGGAGTTCACAAAACCACGCTGGTGATAACTGCGACTTCGATGTCCTCTTCTTAAGTTGTTTCCTCGAGAGTTTTGTCTATACATACCCATGACTTCTGCAGAAGTACCTGCTGAGGTAACCTCTTCATCTTGAGCTGCTTGGATCGCATCTGATAAGGAAGAAAAGTTACGCGCCGCTACTATAGTACCTAAACTTCGATTACGCAGTCCATCGGAAAATCGTTTTATTGCGAGTTTCTCATTTAAGGGTCTCAAAATATTATAATTTTTTGAGTTACCGTCGGCCTGCGAAACCGTGAGGTTAACAAACAACTCTGATAACTCTTTCCCAAAGTCGGAAATTGACTTATCATTTTGCCGACATTGATGTAATTTCGCCTGAATAGCTGTGTAGCTTTTAGGTGGCAATAATAGACGACGCATGTCCTTTGTTAGTTCATCAACAGACTCATAGTTTGGCAATAATTTTAGAGTAGCATGCTGCGATAACCTACTTTTCAATACAAACTGAATAAGTTTATTTTTACATTCCGTTTTTGTCAATACAGTATTATAATACTCAATACCATGTATCAATTGTTTAATATTATCTTCACCATCGGTCAATACAGGCAATAGATTTATTGCAATTTTTAAATCAAACATCTCGACAGACATTATTTCGCCTTGATCAGAGGAGGAGGAACTCTCTTCTTTACTTTCCTCTGTACACAATTTCAAAACCTCTGAAAGGACACTAGAAAACTCTTCACAAATTTTATTTATAACTTTTACTTCAGTTTTAATTAAGCTAGCTGATTTACTTCTAAAATGTTCTAGGTACTCGTTATATTTTAATAATACATTATTGGCCTCTCCTCGTTTTGTTACTAATATACTACCATATCTTCGACTTGGTCCGATTTTTACTAAATAGGTCCGTATACTAATTCATTCGGACAGAAATATACTTAATTGCTCGGCCATTATATTTTAACGAATACATTTTGATGTAATATATATTACAATTATTTATATAGTTACAGTTAATTACTACATTATACACATAAATATATAACTATTCATACCTGGTATTTTAGTGAAAATCCTTGTAATATTTTTAACACTTAATCACGAACTTATAGTCAATGTCATTAAAAGGTCTTTTTAACGTAATTATAGGTAAACGCATGAGAAAATCCGATATGGGGCCCGAAATGGGAGAAAAATGATACGAATTATAAGACGCACACGCACTTTTTTCTTATAAAGCCGCACTTTATACGCACTGCACTTGAATTTATACGTTTTCGACGTTGTTAATCTGACGCCGACGAAGGATGCTGGCGTATCTCTGAAGCGCTGCCTCATTTAGGTGTCTTTGTACAAGCTCTGTATGGCAACGTTTGTACATCTTGTACAGAAAAATAACCATGCCGATTAACAGCAATAATCCAATAGCCGTCAGTAGCCAGTTAGTATGGCTAAAATGCTCCTTTAGTTCGTCAATTTTTGCTGTACCTGCGGCGTTCTGTATAACGAGAACGTCTTTCTCCTCTTCTTTTGTTGTTGTATTTCCCATTGTTATGTTATTTTTTTTTCACGTAGGTACAAGTAAAGTCAAGCAATCCGACGAACGTTATAATTTTTAATTTATATTCAAGCTTAGATCACTGATGTTTATGAAGCACGGTCCATATTTGGTGCGCGATTCCTATTTCAGTGGCAGGGTCGCCATGCAATAGGAGCGGTTCGGGTGGTATACAAGTGAAACCAATGAATGCTGGAGTAACACTGTTTATTTAATATAGATGTGATTACATAAAGTAGTAACGTAGTAAGCTATATATGTTTATACACCTCATCATAAAGTTTTTGTGCATTCAAACATTAAATCTCGAGTCTCACATGCCATGTAATTTCTGTAAATTTTTCTTTATAACCTACGTTTTGACGGTAAAATAAGCGACTGAAAGTGATTGTGCAGTCTAAGACTTAACTGCGCACAAGAAATGCCCGTTTGCACTAAACTTAAGAATCGCTTAAGATTTCAAAATATATCAACTAAAGCAACATATAGACTATAATAATAGTCCTATATTTTGAGATATTGGTAGCCGGATTTGTTTATTTTGTGATATTTTGACAAGCTAAGGGATTCTTAAGTTTAGTGCAAACGGGCATACGAGTCCCACAGTAAAACTGGCCAAGTGCGAGTCAGAATCGCGTCTCTTATCGCACACTTAGGGAGGGTTCCGTACAATACAAAACATAACAGAGTTTAAACCTCATATATTTGATTAATTGATATTACCAAGAATATTTGGTTTGGTCGCGATCTAGAAAGACTACTAGCGTACTAGCGCCATCGTTTACTAGCGCCATCTATGTCATCTTGCCGAAACTAATTAGATAGATGGCGTTTAAAAACACGTTTTTTGTATGGGGACCCCCTTTAATCTTTAACTTTATTTTGTTTTTAGTATTTGTTGTTCTAGCGGCAACATAAATACACCATGTGTGAAAATTTCAACTGTCTAACTATCACGGTTAATGAGCTATAGCCTGGTGACAGACGGACAGACAGACAGACAGACAGACAGACAGACAGACAGACAGACGGACATACAGACAGACAGACAGACAGACGGACAGCGGAGTCTTAGTAATAGGGTCCCGTTTTACCCTTTGGATACGGAACCCTAAACACTGAAAAAATAAGATTTAAAACTTAGCCAAAATCCTGCCACTAAAACTACTTTACAATATATTTTGATGGTGTAGCGACAGTGACACTTTCTATCACAAAACGGACTAGCAAGAGTCCTACCACAAAACAACTGAAACCAGAAAACGAAAGACAAACTTAGGAGAAATACTTCCACAAAAGCTACTAACTTACTAACAACTAATTTTAAACAGTCGAGTTCAAAATTCTATTTTCAAATATACAATAGAAAATTAGTAAGCGGTGACATACGGCCAATGTTGACGGCGCGAAGCTTTCTTATCTGTGGCGATGCGTCTGCAGCAGTAAAAACAAAAAAATACTTGGATTTTTGAAGCAGTCTCCAAAAGCGAACAATCGCGAGATTCACAAGGCCTAAACCGCGCATCCGGGCGTTTGCCAAAATGACCATATATCTTACTAATTGACGTTATCTGAACTCGCAGGACGCGGTACTTTATTCCTTCGTTTATTCGTGTTGCGGTGCAAGCGGGATTTAGGGCAATTTAAATGTTGGCTGTGGTTGTGGAAGAGTTAGGGTTTGGGATGAGATCGCATTTTGTTGAACTGATTTTGTAAATTGTATTAAGATTGTTTCCTTCGAGGTGTTCAATTAAAAGTTTCTTTCTATGAATAGGTATGTAATATAATTTTAAATCACTTAAATTAATGTAATTACTGCACGCTCAGCAAAAGCTCAGATTTATAATTTATGTGACGGAAGAGGACTGGTATCCTATATTAGGTGTCTTAGAGCCTAGTTTAGGCGCCAGGGTTTTCCAATACTCATGCTGTAACTAATTCCATTTTCATGCAGAAAAATGACTCCAGCAAAAAATACAGCATTAAAGGGCGCCTTGTGGCCTGGGGGAGAGATGACCTGCGGAAAGTGGTGGAAAGTGGAAATTGGATACAAATAGCTGAAAGCAGAGCTTAGTGGTTGTGAAATTAGCGTCTAGCAGTGGACCATAAGTGGTTTGATATTAATTTGTGTTAAAATAAAAAAATATAGACAATATTAACTTAACCTAATTCTAAACATTGTCCACAACGCTAACACGCCGTATTCTTATTGTATTTCTACGTTCGACAGTTGCCGATACAAAAATATGACAGAGGGGCAGTTTTATTGAGTTAGCGAATGTTAAGCGGGTTTTACACGAGCGTTAAATACTATTGCTGCGGTATTTAAGCTGTTCTTATTTTTTCCTAACTAAGCTAAAAAGTATGAAGTATTTATTTACGAAACTTAAGAGTAGGTGGGTACAGTTCTGTATTGAAAATAAACTTATAAGTAAGAATCTTTATAGTCTAGGAAAGTGATCCCTGGATCCCACACTAGGATAACCTGTGTTGTGGAAGCCAGTTTATACTTACAAAAAGCGTATTTTACGTATTTTAAATTCTATTGTACATATACATAATTTATTTATTCTACATATTTGAAAGCCCCGTTGGCGTAATGTATAGACGGCTTGAGACTTCTAAGTGAGAGGTCGCCAGTTCAAATCCCAGCACGGGTATTCGTCCACGGGTGTAAGCAGCATATTATATCTATGTTCTGTCGGATTTCCTACAAAAAAGTAGCTCTAGTCCACCAATTTAAAGTCAGTGAGCTATGGGAATAGCTTTACTCGGTGTCTCTCTGCGGGATCGAATCAGGAACGACGGAAATCGCCATAAAACTAAAGTGAAGATCGGGCTTATCACCAGAAGAGATAGTGGTCAAACGCTAACCTATCAGATATTAAATAGAAATATGAATAAATAATAACAATAATAGGCTTAAGACCATTATAGACCTTAGGTCCTCAAGGTTTCGGTCCCACGGGTGACAATGAAAATGCTTGGAACAGGTACAGACCTGACCTTGCTTTTTGCCAAATAAGTAGAGCCTTGTGCAGATAGATAGATAATAAGACGTAAATAGAACAGCTAGGCTATTCTGTAAGCTATCTCGACAGCGGAATCCGCGGTGAAATTCCAATTTCGTACTACGAAATTCAATCGTATCACGTTTGTAATACGATTGAATTTCGTAATTCGAAATTCATATCTCACCGCGGATTCCGCTTCCGAGATAGCTTACAGAATAGCCCTACAGATCTTGTAAGTGTTTCTTTTTATTTTTTTATTGCAAACTGTCCTTTGGAGATGCTTAAAAATATTAATTATGAGTTAAAAAGTGAATTAAAGCCAAGCGATATAATTGACCCCTGTTTTTATTTAGCTTGATTGTGCATATGTTCAATTTTTTTATCTACAAGATATCCCTACCCTTATTAAATAACATGATAAGGATAAAAAACAAAACAAAACACCATGAAGCGGCAATATCCAAAATCGCTCGTGGAAATGTCGCCTTAATATGACACAGCGGGGCAGTTGTATTGAGTTTGCTACTTAAGATTAGGAGCACATATCTGTCGGGACGTTTCGGGAAATGTGGCCTTGTTTGTTTTGAAATGTTATATCGAAAATAGACCGCGATTCGTGATTTGGAAAGATCTCAACGGCTTTGATTTTATTTTTTAAGTGAAAACTTCTTTGGAGTCGCTGTGAACTTTTTTGGGATGGGTAAAACATGTTAAACTCGCGTCAGAACATCGCGTCAAGACACGTGACCTAATCGAAAATTCGTAAGACGGAGGGAGAGTAGACCAAATGCACAACGTTAATGTTCAAGTTTTCTCTTCTGCCGGTACTCCCGCAGTGCAACCCGTTGTTTTTTTAATCTGTAGTATTAAACAATTTCAGCATTTTTAACAATAAATGTTTTTTCTTTCTTTCTTTCTTTCTTTTCTTAGAAATGTGTAGCAAATTGTACACGGATACCGTTGGCACCCACGGGAGAGAGTCGTAACCTTTTTGCCTTCGTAGGCTTAGGTAGACTTTTATTTACCCTTCACGTGATCTCTTGTGGGGCGGAATGAGTGACCACTGGTTATGGTCATGAAAAAAGATATGCTGTCTATTGGTGCGCAGAGTTTGCGTGATGCTTAGTGCCATCTTTTTTAATGATATAAGAAGCAAACAAGCAAAAGCCCCAGCCAACAGTCCCACCCGATGAGAAGTCGATAGGTACCGTCTCCTATAAACACTTGCAATACTAGGGGTGACACTTATGGGTTGAACCTGAACAATAAGGTTCAATTTACAATAAGATCGTTTAAAAACTAAAAAAGAACCGACTTCAATGCTGCTCTATTCATTTTCAGTACCAATTTTGAGGTGTTTGTCTCAATATCTCTGGAAATACTTATCAGACCTCGATAAAATTACCATGGTACCACACTTGGGATATCTCCTTTCCAACAAAAAAAGAATAATCAAAATCGGTTCATAAATGACGAAGGTTCTTTTTTAGGTATTATGTTTCTTTGAAGTGTCTCACACCTTATATTTTTGTAAATTGTTAAACACAATCCAAAATTTCATCGTACCGACGGGACTCGAACCCGCACCCCCCGGATTACACGTCCAGGTGCTCTGCCAATAAAGCCACGGTTCGATCCATCGATACGATGAAATTAGTGGATTGCATTTGTTAACCCAATTATGCATTGGTGGCGCCATCTATGACTACTTATTACGTAAGTTAATCATTCGGAAGAAATCATTACAGTTTTCAAATCCGACGAGAGATGTTGCACTGCGTAAATCAAATATTATGTACTTTTTTAGGGTTCCGTAGCCGAATGGCAAAAAACGGAACCCTTATAGATTCGTCACGTCTGTCTGTCTGTCTGTCCGTCCTTATGTCACAGCCATTTTATTCCGAAACTATTACGACTACAGAATTGAAACTTGGTAGGTACATGTATTCTGTTAACCGCTTTCCGATTTTTATACAAAAATAAAAAATTTAAAAGTTTAAGGGGGTTTAACATCCCATACATGGAGCTGAAACAAAATAAACATTTTTTTTCAAACCTATACCTGTGGGGTGTCTATGGATAGGTATTCAAAAATTACATTGATGTTCTCAATCATTTAAAAGATAGGCGCGTCTAAAGTGGTGAAATTTCCCCCCCCCCCCCCCCCCCCGCTCCCCCTTTTACTTATAAAGTAAGGGAGTGAAATATCTAGAAAAAATAAATTCTGTAGATCTCAATAAAAACTTTCAAAGAAAATTGGTTTGAACGAAATACAGTCAGCAGTTTTTGAGATATAGCGACCGCAAAGATAACACTGTTTTTCAAGTTTGTGGTTGCGAAAAATCATAGCTATAGAATAGTCTACTGTGTTACAGAACCCTACGAGAGCGAGTCCGACATGCACTTGGCCAGTTTATTTAGTTTTCAAAACGATCTTATGATTTATGTGAAGTCGGTCAAAAATGTCGCTGTTTGTGTGAAATAAGACATATGAGCTTACTAATCAATAACCATGTGTTCTTCAAAGTTTTCTCGGTCCCGACTTTACGTGATTCCAGTCCCCAAGAGTCCCCAAGTGCCAAGTTTGGATACTTACATTTAACGATATGTAACATGTTGAAGCATCTTCAAACGTCTCCAGATCCTTGTCTGAATTGGGTCAAATGTAATCATATAAAATAATGTTGTTTTGATTGTTTGTTTCTATTTTATATTACAGAATAAATTATAATAAATCGATCAAAATCTTGAAAAGTTTTTTTCCTTTTAGAGCCGCTAATTAAAAAAAATAAACTGTACATTAATTTGCGGTATTCACCTCTAGTAGGTAAGTGAACCTTGCTAAAATCATAATGTGTTGTGCTTCACATAGGTAGGACACTGTCTAGTGTCCGCCTGGCCAGCTACAACTTTAAGCTGGAAAATCTGGAAAATCAAACGTCTAATGCGATCCGGCAGCTGTCCTTGATCTGCCGATTTAATTGACCTAGAAAGGGAACTGGCTCCAGTTCCCATTCTAGGTCTAGTGTGTTACCATCCTCGACCGCATTGTCACTTATCTACAGGTGAGATATTGGTCATTTGCTAGCCTATAAGACATTTTAAAGTCACTTAAGACCACGTGTACTTGTCCAATATTTTTTTTATGATATAAGGTAACAGGACACGCACGACGCTCGGCTGATAGTTAGCAATTACGTCTACCTATTACAGATATAGTGGCATGCAACATTCTAGACTGCGAGAATATTGCATGTCACTGCACTGCGCCTGCCACCTTAAGACATAAGATGCTTAGTCTGACATGCCCTGTAATTTCACTGGACACCTTGCCATTTCAACCGAAAAACATTCCTATTTCAAAGGTGAAAATTAATTGGCAAAGTGGTGATACCGCCCCAGGCGGACTAGCAGAAGTCCTACCACTACAAGCAGATATCCTAAATTATATAAAATCTTTAGAAGACTAGAAGATCTCTACAAGATGTAGTATCCATTCGAAAGTTCCGTGAGAAGCCATCGGCAGTTGGTAGTTAAGTCCTACACTCCAATAATTCCATAACAAGTCGTCCCAAACATCTAGAGGGTCGACATCCATGCAAGGCTGGAGTGACCCTTACCAGATTCAAGATCTTAGTAACCACGTACTAGAAGGTACTATTGGTTTACGATAATGGAAGGACAAATTGGGCGTTTTATAAAAAAACAAACATTTTAGTTCCTTCAGACTCAACAGATGTCTTACAAAATTAACGCCCATATGTGTCACTATCATAGTTACAAAGGTAAGTTATCTTTTTTTTGTAGTATTACCATGGCTTTACACGACTAGTGTATTTAGTTTTTTATACTATATATATACTTTTTTATTTTATCATAATATTATCAACATTTTCAAGTTATAGTCAGCACATGCTTTTATAAATGGATTTTGGTCGGTTTATGGAAATGTTTCAAAATAGCTGAGATATTTTTGGGATGATAATTGATAACGTAAAAAAATCATTCATTAGCTATTTTGAAATAGGTTCGACAACATTTTTGTCTGAAAAAAAATATTGAAGACATATCTGATGCCAAAAATAGGCTATATGGTTTATAATTTTGATATACCAAGTCAAGTACATCAGTGAGTCATCTAAATGACTAATTTCAAGCAAAACTCAAGCTTTAAAATTATCGTGTATTTGTTATATATTGGCTGTAATTCATCTTTAGTAGAATTTTCTCGAACTAGGTTTTGTAGAAAATTCGACTAAAGGTACGTGAATTACAGCCGGTATAGGTACAACATTAATAAAAATCAAGCTTATAGGCTACAGAGTGTGCCACAGAAACATACATTACATACACCCGAATAACATAACCCTTAATAGCGAGCTTCGGCACGTAACTGGTTAACAAGTAACGCGTTACGTGCCGAAGCTCGTTGCGCGAGGAGCTTGCGGTAGACGTGGCTCCCAGAAGAAGGACCAAACGTGTCCGAAACTGGTCGGAGCAATTCCGATAAAAAAACCCATGAGTGTACAACCGTTCTTAATAATAATATTATGTGTAATCCTCACGATACATTTAATAATCAAACATAACCCTTCTTCTGGCACCCTTCTTCGGGTAAAAAAAATCAGAAGTCAAATGGTAACCCCCTCGAAGTTTGTAGTGTAGTTCCTAGTGTAACATGTCGAAGGTCTAATAACTGCTGGGGAGACGCGTTCAGAGCATTTTTACCTACCTTCGGTTTATGAGAATTGTTTTGAGTACTTTGACGACTTTTTTTGCTCATTAGGTGAACGGTGGAATTCAGATGTCGAGTTGTAAAATGTTTACGTTTGTTTTTCTTAGCATATAGGATTTTTTTTTATCTTATAAGCTAGCGTTTTACCACTATCTCGCCTCGTGGTAAACGATGATGTGGTCGAAGATGATGAAAACGCTAGGCCTAGCATGGGAACTGGCTCTCAAGGATAGCTGCCGGAACACATCAGATGTTTGGCGACAGATTTTCTAACTTGAAGGTGGTAGCTGGCCAGGCGGACACTAGATAGTGTCCTACCACCTTGATTAACCTACCTTATTACCTTACTATTCTGACTCTGACCAGTACACATTTAGGTTATGGCGGCGGATTTTTCTCCATGCTTACCAAAACGTAAGCTACTTTTTGGTAGTAAGTAAGGCGTAACTTCTATATAATATGCTTCTACCACTAGGATAGGTACTCGGATTTGAACCGGTAACCTCAGAAATCAAGCCATCTAAGACCTGTAAGATAAAGTCAAAAGTCAAAGCATTTATTGAGTACTAGCTGGCCCGGCGAACTTCGTACCACCTAACAGACAATGAATGTCGTGTTACCTTTTAGATTAACTTAATTAAAACTTTAATTAACGTACAAAACAAAAAACCGACTTCACATGCCGCGATAGTGAAAATATCCACTAACTATAATGATGTCATCAAGATATACAAATTTGTTTATATTGTTTATCTCCATATCTCCGGAAATAATTGTCATAGCTCGATAAATTTTGAATCGGACCAAACGGGAGGCATACTATCTTTAACAATAAAATAATTTTCCAAATCGCTTAAGATTTGACGGAGTTCTGAGGTAACAAACATTAAAAAAAAAACTACAGGCGAATTTAGATCCTCCTCCTTTTTGTGAAGTCGGTTAAAAAGAGATATTAAGTTTAGTAATGTATTATGGCAATACAGAAATAGAATAAAAATTCAATAAAAACAAAATAATCAAGTACTTCAACCGCGTGTCAGCAAGACATGATTGAATTAAACTTGTTAAAATGTTATTATTGTAATGGATAAGTTATTAACTTGACGTTAGTTCGATTAAATATAATTTTAATTGTAAAAATATAATCACCAAGACCACCTACATGACTTGAATTCACAAAAATTTGAAGAATGAGACACGGGATAAATACACTAATCGTGTGGAGCCATAACTAAACAAAAAAAATTACGCGATAATCTGAAGGGCCTTGATTAGTTTGCGGTTTACCGTATCGACGGTATAAACAATTGAACATCAAATAATTGGCAGTTTTAAAACCCAGGAACATTTTGGCAAAATACTTTTTCTTATATAATTTTTTTAGGTCAATTATTCATTGTTTTTAATACTTATTATCCTATTCCTGACAAAGACAATTCCAAAAATACAAAAATCATAAAAATTGGTCCAGCCGTTCTTGAGTTATAAGTGTAGTAAGTAACACGACTTTATTTTATATATATATATATATATATATATATATATATATATATATATATAGATATATGGGCAAATTAAAAATTTGCACCAACACACGTCAAATAACATATTATTATTTTATCAAATAATGTAGTAAAATATGATTTCCCGTATGTAAAGAGTTGTATGAAGACCAAAAGATGTGATTTCATTGCAATTTTTAGGGTTCCGTAGCCGAATGGCAAAAAACGGAACCCTTATAGATTCGTCATGTCTGTCTGTCTGTCCGTCCGTATGTCACAGCCATTTTATTCCGAAACTATTAAGACTACAGAATTGAAACTTGGTAGGTAGATGTATTCTGTAAACAGCTTTCCGATTTTTATACAAAAATAAAACATATAAAAGTTTAAAGGGGAGCATCCCACACATAAAACTGGAACAAAAAAAAAATTTTTTTCTTCAAACCTATACGTGTGGGATGTATATGGATAGGTCTTTAAAAATTACATTAAGGTTCCTAAAATCATTTTTTCTCAAAGTCAATCATTTGAAAGATAGGCGCATCTAAAGTGGTAAAATGTGTGCCCCCCCCCTCTAACTATTAAATTATGAGAGTGAAAAATCTAAAAAAAATATATCATGGAGATCTCAATAAAAACGAATAACGAAACTTGGTTTGAACGAGTTACAATCAGCAGTTTTAGAGATATGGCGACCGCAAAGATAACTTTGTTTTTCATACAAACACTATGAAAAACAAAGTTAATTTTGTAGTTGCGAAAAATCATAGTTATGGAATTCTTAACTGTGTTACGGAACCCTACGAGTGCGAGTCCAACTAGCACTTGGCCAGTTTATTTGATCCATTTACTCGTATTTGTGCGTATACTTTTGTAAGGAATTTGAACCACCTTAAATAGATCATATTCAATAAAAAATATTATAGATATAACAGAAACATAACTTATTGCTTTGTATGTACAAAAAAATAAACAAAGGTATTGAGCCATTCAGCTTTCATCTAGACGTCGAACGTCACACTTAAAACACATGTATAATTCCCCTGATTAATGTAGGGTTGCCAACCGTACTATTACGTGCACCCGCAACCCAGTGCATGTTTCAGTACTTCAGACAATTTTTATCCAAAAAATAGTGAAATAATGAAACACAATAAAATAAATACATATACAACGCAATATTCTCCCTAGAATTAAGAAATTAATCATAAATTGATAGCGTCAATGGCTTGGTTCATCCCCACTTTGCGTAGGGCTAATTGAGTGCGGTGAGCCACAGACATAGAATGAATAAAATGTCACGAATTCATTTTGATTGCTTGTAAATTTCTTGCCGATTTAGTTTTAGTTAAAAATGCAAAACACTATTGATTGATATAGAGATTTCGGAAGCTGATTTGTTTTTATGGCTATATAATGTACCCGTGCACTTTCAAGTCCGTGTTCCTATTTAGCTGGCACCGAATATTATTGCTGGAACTCGGTGAGCGATATTTTTTTTATGATGGGTGGTTGGAGCCACGACCGCAGCCACCACCAGTGGTCACCCATTTAACACCACACCGTAGGGTAGATTAAGGTCTACATCGACGGAAGCAGCAAGGTTATAAATATGTCGCTTGTCCCTTGTAATCCTGTGGGTCACATTGATCTCCAATTTAGTTTCTTATACTTAAAAAGTGTAATTAATTTAAACATTTTTTTACTAGAAAGGAAAACCACCCAAAGATCCCAAACGTTTAATAACACACAGAAAAAGTGGTTCCGACCAAAGCAATACGTAATAATATTAATAATTGTGTTCTATCTACGCGTATTATATTTTTGCGCTATCATTTCCGTTCCATTCTCTCAGTGTATCTATAACTCAGTGTATATATATATATATATATATATACGGTGTTAGATAGAGATAGGTGGAAGATAAGATCATATATATATATATATATATATGATCTTATCTTCCACCTATCTCTATCTAACACCGTTTGGGGCCAGTCATTGTGAAAACAGTCCAAATCGTCTCACCACCGTTTTTTGAGCCTTCCTCTACGTCGACGACCGTGTTCACGCACCCACTGGGTGACAATTTTGACCCACCTATCGGGATCCATCCGACAAGTATGACCAGTCCAGTCCCATTTTAGCCTGGCAGTATTGTCACCTACGTCAGCTATGCCGGTTCTTGAGTGCAGATCGGTGTTGCGTACTCTGTCTGTTCTATTCAATCCCAGTATGCTGCGCTCCATTGCTCTTTGTAGAATATCAAAAACCTTGAAAGGTAGCTCACACGTCAGGCAATACAAGGCAAACTTTTAACTTTAGATGAGACGAAACCTCTCCAAAATATATAGTATTTAGATATTTTTAGAAATATGATAGAAGAGACAAGCACATCAAGAGCTCGTGTAGGACGCTGATAAGGAGCGGCGTGGGCGTGACTTTTTGAATTCTAAAGTAGAAACGAGCATAGGACGTGCATAAGACGTTCGGTACTAAGAGGTTGCGTTAAAACATGAGTGAGCGCTGCACACATTTATTTTGGGTCTCGTTCTAACAGTGGTGTGGCATACTTTAATAGTTATCAGTTGTATAGGACAACATAATCATCCCCCCTCCCCTCTCACGCACGCCGTGCCCTATCTGCACCCCTACATTTTTTACGCGAGGTCCTCGCCTCATGTATGTTTTGCAATAAGACGACGTGTGTCTGAGCCTCGTCCGCTCTATATGTTTTACATCGTGAGACTTCCGTAGGTACATTTTGTATGAAAATCAATTACTTTATAAGACGCCACGCTCGCGCCCCGTGCTCGTGCTTTACATCTCTTCTGTCTGGCCAGGGCGGCCACGGCGTCTACCGTAATCTATGTGTGTGGGCGGAATCGTGGGCGTCTCATTACCGAGGGTTGATAGACACCCACGTGGTAATGCTACTATAGACTGATAAATTTATGAAGTAGCGTAATTTGTATTACCAGCAAAACTCGTTACTAACGTGACGAATCTTTACATAGTACAAAACAAAGTCGCTCCCGCTGTCATCGCACGCTTAGATCTTATAATTTACCTTCGCAATGGACTTTAATGCAGTTTTCAGAAATAGATAGGGTGATTCAAGAGAAAGATTATTTTATAGGTTCATCACCATTATCAGTCCACATCAGTCCGCTGATGGACATAGGTCTCTCCCAATGCTCGCCACTGAGCTCTGTCTTCAGCTCCTCTCCTCCAGTCACTGCCAGCTACCCTGCATATATGGTCGCTCCATCTTGTCACAGAGCATCCCACACTACGCTTGCCAATTCGTGGTCTCCACTCCAGAACACGTCTACCCCGACGGTTATCGGTTCTGCGACATACATGACCAACCCACTGCCACTTCAGCTTACTAATTCGTCGAGCTATGTCGGTCACTTTTGTTCTCTGATAAATTACTTCGCTGCGGATACGGTCCCTTAGAGAAACACCAAGCATAGCTCTCTCCATAGCCCACTGAGCGACTTTATAACGGTGGACCAGTCGTACAGTGTCCATGTCTCGGCACCGTATGTCATAACAGGTAGGACGCTCTGATTGAATACCTTAGTTTTAAGGTATTGGAATGGGCGACGAGAAGACTCTGGGAGAAGGTTTTATAGGTTAGAAGGTTTATTATAATAAGGATTAAACGCAGGCAAAGCCGCGGGGTGTAGCTAGTAAAAGATAAATAAGCATGCTGTTCTGCGTCAAAATGTTTAAAGTAGGTATTATGTATATATGTTTGTATATTATGTATCTCTACTAAGTTATTATTTCAGCGTTTTTTATTGCTGACCTAATCTGAAAAATAAAAACATAAAAACCGCTAGATTATATCGCAAAAGAAGTTACGTAATAACGTACGTATGTAAATATCGTAATAATAATATCATGGTAATAATATCGTTTAAAAACTAAAAAAGAACTGATTTCAATGCCGCGCTTTTCATTTTCAGTACCAATTTTGAGGTGTTTATCTCAATATCTCTGGAGATACTTATCAAACCTCAATAAAATTACCATGTTACCACACTTGAGATATCTCCTTTCCAACAAGAAAATAATAATCGGTTCATAACCGACGAAGTTATCCGCGAACAAACAAAAAAAAAATTGATTTGAGAAACCTCCTCCTTTTTTCCTTTTTTTGAAGTCGGTTAAAAATAAACACCTCAACATCGTGATTTTAGATTATTTTTTAATTTACATTATTTTTTGGTTAGTTTTAATTTCTGATTAGAATAAGCACTTAACCACTATCACGATGTTAAGTGATGATGCGGTAATGTGCTGTTCTAGATCTATAGACTAGTTTGATACATACTTAGATAATAGATAATTTTTCCACAAACGATAGGAGCATATTATGTCGATGTTCCGCTTAACTTGCTACAAAAAAAAATACTAGCTCACCACCGTCAAGGAGAAAATCTGCCACCAAATAAACCAGAGTATTCTAGGCCTAGCGTGTTCACCATCAAAAGTCAAAAGGAAAATTAAAAATCTGCACTTATACACGTCAAATAACATAATAGATCAATAATTATTTAAATATGAAAAAGCATAACTTATTGCCATAGACGTAATATAAAGAAAATAAAAAATAAGTTCAAAAACTAAAACCCGACTAAGACTTTACTGAAAAATTACGCTCTAAAAAGAATGAAACAAGAAAATATTTTTATCTGAGATCGCTATGTACAAACTATTCAATATGTATCGTGTATTATACAATACAAAAACTCTTTATTGAACATCAAAGAAATTACAAATTGTACATACTATGTAATGAAAGACAGTAGAATAATAAGGCAATACAATCGGCGGTCTTATCGTATAGAGCAATTTCTTCCAGACAACATTGGTATGAAAAATAAACAAAAAAATAAACATATAAACAACTTACTTGTAATAAACATTTTATTGTATTATATACATATTCTAGTGGTGCTCAGAGGATACCCGTAGTTGTATGTCACCTACCGTAACAAAACAATACATTCTGCAAAGTAGCATACGACCAGCGATCTCAGATGAGAATATTTTCATTCTTTTTAGAGCGTGATTTTTCAGTAGTCGGGTTTTAGTTTTTGAACTTATTTTTTATTCAAACTATTTTGGGGTTTTTGCATAAATGTATACATACATACATGTCAACATACTTATATCGATAAATAGCGATCAACAAACACATAACCCTCCCTATTGCTTCTTTGCGACGCCGTGTGGGGTAAACATTAATTTCTTGACTTCGACGGGATATATCTCGCAAACACTACGCTTGACAAAAATATGATATACAAAACCCTACTTTCATTTTAAAATCCCTATCCAAAGATACCACACATGATGGGATTGAGTGAATTTTTTTTTAAGTTTCTGTCTTCGTGCCCCCTAGAGGGCAAATAGAGGGCAATTTGTTGTGACGACACCACGATATAGCCTATAACCATCAGACAAATAAGACGCGACCTCATTTGTCAAATTATGATAAGTAGTTTAGAAGCTATGAGAGAACAGATGAATATACATACAAACATACATACATACCTACATACTTACATACATACATACATACATATATATATTATTTGTGTTAGCGAATAACTTCGTTGTTTATCAACTGATTTTGATGATTTTTTTTTGTTGAAGAGAAGATATCCCAAGGACCACCCTTGGGATATCTCTTCTTATCCATCCATCTTCCTCCATAGTAATTTCATCGAGATCTGATAAGTATCTCAAGAGATATGGAGATAAACACCTCAAACATGGTACTGAAAATTAATTACGCAGCATTTGAAGTCGGTTCTTTTAGTTTTTTAAACGATCTTATTTATTAAAGTGTTACAATGGGCGGCTTTATCGCTCAAAGCGATATCTTCCAGGCAACTACTACTAACTTTGGATAGAGAGGAGTTATAAAGAAAAACATTAGACGGAGGTGTTTTTAAGATAAATACTAACTAGTAAATCTATCTTGATCCACATAGTGCACTGACACACTGTTCTATCGCTATCTATACCTATATTAACAAACTGGCCCGGCGAACTTCATACCACCTGACAGACAATGAATGTCGTTTTACCTTTTAGATTAACTTAATGTAGGCTTTTATGAACGTAATGAATAAAAAAGATATAAGTTTATTAATGTATTATGGCAATACAGAAATAGAATAAAAATACAATAATCAAATACTTCAACTGCGTGTCAGCAAGACATGATTGAATTAAACAATGTTATTATTGTTATAGAGAAGTTATTAACTTGACATTAGTTCGATTGAATTTAATTATAATTGTAAAAGTATAATCACCAGTATTTTATTTTTATTTTGAATAAGTATACCTACTTCATGGATAACTGTCCTTATATTTTTTTGTCTAATGGATAAGACTGTATACGGCACTCATAAATTGGCTATCACATTCTTGAATATCTCTGTATTTACCTACATTCTGACAAATAAAATTGATTAGACATTGATTATTACTGTCTTGATTGCTTGTACGCACGGAGAATGGACTTCTGTCTTTATCCGTGCTTGTAAGCATACATTTCCATCTATGATTTACATAGACGTTTATATTTCGTCTATGTACATTTCTGAACGCACGCATATTTGACAGTCAGTAAATATGTCATACAATTGTATTTAAAATTTATTAACATTTTAAAAATCTACGTGACTTGAATTCACAAAAATTTGAAGTATTTTTATACTTGACACTGGCTAAATACACTATTCGTGTAGAGCGATGTTTGCGGTTTACCGTATCGACGGAATAAACAATTGAACATCAAATGATTGGCAGTTTTGAAACCCAGGAACATTTTGGCAAAATAATTTTTCTTATATATTTTTTTTGTGTCAATTATTCATTGTTTTTAATACTTATTATCTTATTTCTGAAAAAGACAATGCCAAAAACACAATAATCATAAAAATGGGTCCAGCCGTTCTGGAGTTATAAGTGAAGTAACTAACACGACTTTCTCTTATATATATAAGATGTGTACAGATTGGCAGACTCCGATCATCATGTCGGCACCACAGAACATGTTTTGTGCCGGAATTCCGGATTGATGGCTCAACTGTGAGTTTTTATTGGGACTTTGCCAAGACGTTTGGCTCATTTTTCAATAAGAGACGCATAGGTAAAATCAATGAATATACGTAGGCACCTACTTCCCAAAAACTTTTTTGATATTTTATAGGTAGGCTTACGTTTGACCATTTGAGATGGTAAACACGCCATTGAAGATGGTGGTGAACACGCTACGCCTAGAATACTCTGACTCTCAAAGGCTATGTGCTGCCAGAACACCGTAAGCACAGATTATACAATAGTGACTACGTAACAGATATTTCATTCCCCCACAAAACCAACGCTTAATTCTGCCGTAAGTTTATGGCAGCAGATTTTCACCTTGATTTTTAGGGTTCGGTACCTTAAAATGAAAAAAGGAACCCTTATAGGATCACTTTGTTGTCCGACTGTCTGTCTTTCTGTCCATCTGTCTGTCTGTCAAGACAGACAGACGGACAAGACCTTTATCTCCAGAATGCGTAAAGGTATCAAGTTGTAACTTATATTAAATACTAAGGTCTACGGTATCTTTCGGATGTGAAAAATTCAAAACTGTAATTCAACGCGATCAAAATATATGACCATTTATGTAGAATTTTTTCGCATATTTTGCAATTTCAAAAGGGACTCAAAACCTATAGTGTATTTCCCGTTGCCTTAGAATCATAAAATTTGGCCTGAAGCAAGGTCTTTAAAGCATTTATATAAAAATAAATTCAATAACTCTAAATATGTAGTGTAATGAATAAATGTACTAAAACAAACTTACTATGTATAGTTGGAGCAATACATTATCAATGGATCGAACTACAAAATTAACTATGTCCTTTAACCTAGTCTGTGAAGTTAGTACGGAAGCCTCGGTGGATGAGTCCAAGTCGACTCGGCCGGTTTTATTCTTATTGAAACTATGATGGTGGTAAGCTACATTGTGGTAGCAAGTAAAACGGAACATCAATATAATATGCACCTATCGTCTATGAACATTTATATGAATCGAATAAAAGCTCTCAGAGTCCCAGTATTAGTTTCCGCTGTCAATATCAATAATCAGAGGTCACGACCATGGCCGACACTTATCTTCATTTAGACACCCACACCCTATCCTGCCGTCCTAAACTAACATCACTTCAGGCATGCCGAGTTAAGAATCAACTACACGGTTAGCAATAAGTCCATCCAACCAGTCACATTGATTTTTCAATTGTATAATTTTGAAGATCGTTTACACAAAAAAATAACCGACTTCAAATGCAGCGCTAGTCATTTTCAGTACTAAGTTTGACGTGATTATCTCCATATCTCTGGAGATAATTATCAGATCTTGATGAAATTACAATGGGAATATACCTTGGAAATATAAAATTAAAAAAAAAAAAAACATTTGAATCGGTTCACAATTGACGGAGTAAACGCGTAACAAACATAAAATAAACATACCCCCGAACCCTCGTGGGGGACTTTATAAACAGAATATGCAGTGCAACCGAGCTCGATCTTCAGTTATTCGTTTCCAACCGCTGCCAGCCAGCTTGCGTATATCATCGCTCCACCTAGCTGGAGGGCGTCCTACACTACGTTAGGCGTGCCATAGGAGAGGCCTATGTCCCGCAGTGGATGGTAATTGGCTGATAATGATGATGATGATGATGATAATTGCATGAGCATCTCTGTTATGTGTTATTTTCTGGCAATAAACATTTTACGTATATTTTTGTTGCCAACCAATCCGTTTCCAAGGTTTCTAACCGTATAGATAATAAATGGTTGCCAACTAATCCGTTTCCAAGGTTTCCAAACTTATAGTTAGATAATTGTTGCCGCCCAATCCGTTTCCAAGGTTTCCAACCGTATGGATGGATAATAAATGGCTGCAACCATTCCGTTTCCAAGGTTTCCAACCATATGCATAGATAATTAATTGTTGCCAACTAATCCGATTCCAAGAACTCCCGATATACGGTTCTTGTTCCCAATCGTGGAGTTGAACCTTTATTTTACTGTGTTTCCATTCATTGAATTGAAAAAGGATATAGTTTTGTTTGTTTTCTATCTCTTCAGACAGAAAAGAACAGTCGATGTTTCCAAATTACAAGTTCTTATTCAATTTCTGTTAGCGTTCACGCCGTTGTATTTTTTCTCAAAGGGCTGATTAATCGATGACACTTCTACTTCTCTTTTTTTTACCCACGACGGAACGGACACTGTATATGCGTTTGGGGTAAGAGGATGTTTGTTTGTTTGTGTGTGCAAATCCACGTTGCCATTTATATTCAAAACGACTAGTCCGATTTTAATGCATTTTTCAGTTATGGGTTCGTGTTTGATTGGTGCATGTTCTTAAATAGGTGTTGCGGTGTCAACTCACCAGGGGGCGTTGCAGTAAACATTTGTTTGTGCAAATCCATGTTGCCATTTTTCTCCAAAACTGGTTCGAATATGTCTTTCAACAGTTTGTAATTGATCAGTGGTGGTTCTTAGATAAATGTTATGACGTTAATTTTCTAAAGAACATTGTCGTGGGTGTTTATCCAAAATTTTGATTTTGTTTCTTGTTATATATTTTATGGGCTAGAGTTTGACCTCTATAGGCTCTATATCGCCTGGTGGTTAGCAATGATGTGGTTGAGACCAACTAAAAATATATCAAATTTAGTCAAGAACATGAATTGACCACGAATAAGCCCCACTAGGAACGTACTTCACAGCATGCGCACTACACCAAAGTTAACTAATTCCACCTTACGTACCAAAACAACATTCTTGTTAAATCATTATGGTTTGTGTTGTAACGCCTAAAGCCGGCGCCAGACATAGCTCAAACATTTGGGCACTTATTTGAACACACATTTGAGCACATGTGAACCACGGGTATTTGAGTATTTGTTCAAAGTTTGCTCAAAGTTTGAACAAAGTTTGGCACTTTGCCATTTGGTGTCGGTTTTTCGAGCGCACATCAAAGCGTTCAAAGTTCGAAACTGCAAAAAGTGTTGTTTGCAAAGTATGTGTGGCAGGTACCGCAAATAAGTGCTCAAATATTGTGACAAAGTCTTTGTCAAACATTTGTTTGTGTCTGGCGCCGGCTTGACACATTTTGATCAAATTCTGACCAACGAAGAATTTTGTGCAAAAAAGCCAAGCTTAGCGGTTAGACTACCCGTTGTTTACAACAAAAAGAATTTAAAAGTGGTTTAAACTTCTTGGTTAATTGAAAGTCTGAACTAACAGGACTTCAGAGTCCAAATTTTAAGGATCTAAAATAAAATAAAAACTCAGACATTTCAATTCAATTCAATTATTAATTTATGACAGAAAAAAAATCTGAAATAGTCTGTTTCAGCACATTATGCATACAGTTTTTTAGTAGTTGATACACTTTTTACCCATTCTGTTTATTATTTTTATATTTACATTTTGGTTACTTCTGTTATTTAAGTGAGGTATTTATATTATGATATTTATATTATATTTTATTTTTTTCTTTTTTGTAAAAATATAAATGCATAGTAAACCTTGGACGGGTACTTGTCCAGATACCTTTTATAAAAATAAATCACAGATCAAATATTTAGATTGTGATATTTATTACAAATAAATGATTTATCTTCAGACCGTAGCAAAAAATTAAGGTTCCTAGCTTCTTGCTTCCGACACATAGAACCGGAAATACCTACAAGTTCAGTTCAGATATAACTCCACAATATTATGACAATCAAGGCGCTAATGTTAGGCATACGTCATTTCCGCGTCACTCACACAGGCATCATACATCCGGCGTCACCGGAAGTGGCGTGTCGCCAGCCCAGCCGACTTCCGGCACAGAATGGGGAAGAGTAGTAAATTCCGGTCTGCTGTCAGAAGGATGTTGTGGTATGGTATTGTCGAACTGCTCGGTTATGTTCTGTGGAACGTTTTATCTTATCTACCGATTTATCTAAGCTGAGTTAAGATTTTTTTAATATCCACTTGGCTAGCGTTTGACACACTATCTATCCTGGTGTTAAGCGATGATGTGGTTGAAGATGGTGCTCATGCTAGGCCTAGAATAATCTGACTCTCAAGGCCTGTTTACCAAAAGTGTTAGGGTAAAAGTATTTTAATTTAGATAGTAAAATATGTTTACCCTTATACTTTTGAGGATGAAGAATTTCTTATAGGATTAATGATAGATTATTAATCTTATAAGAAAATCATCAATTACCCGCAAATTCCATATAAGCACCCATTTTTCTACATTTTGTGTGCAACCCAGGCGAAACTCAAACGTATGATGACAAAATTTACAAAATTGCCTACCATCACTGATGACAGATATTCACAAAATTGCCCAGCGTCACCAACCATCACACAATGGTGGGTTACGGTTTTCCTCTATTGAAAATGAATCGCATCAAAAACGATACCGTTCCCGCGTCATGGAAAAGGGACGCACCATAATCTATCAAACACATACGACTCGGACGGGTTAAGCTTGGAATGTGCACTCTTTAAAAGCTGAGCTGTGCGTCAACTGTGCACCCTTTTAATGAGCCTTCCGCCTGGCCAGCTACCCTCAAGTCCACAAACATTTGATATGTTCTGGCAGCTATCCTTGAGAGCCAGTTCCCGTTCTAGGCCTAGCGTGCTACGATCTTTGACCTCGCCGTCGCTTACTTAAAAGTGAGATTATAGTGGCGAAACGCTAGGCTCTAAGATATAAATAAAACCGGAAAAATCGAGTTGGACTCGCCCTCCGAGGCTTCCGTACAATCTAGGTTAAAGGACAAACTTAACTTTGCAGTTCGATCTATAGAAAATGTACTGCACCAACCGCAAATAATAAATTTGTAAATGTACAATTTTTTTTTTTTTTTTTTTTTGTTTTTTGTTTTTTATAAAGATTACTCGCAATGTGGGTTGCACATTACTAGTATTCTTGTTAACCCCGCCAACTAAGCTAAATATGCTTGTGTCTGGAGTGGGTTCAGGTCAATAATGCAATGGGTGTAGGTGGGATTCGAACTCACGACCTCTCGATTGCCAGTCCGACACCCGATCCATTGGTCTATTGCCGCCTTTATTTATAGCCGCCTTATTAAACTACATATGTACGGTTTTAAGATTTATTCCTGTATAAGTGGTTCAAGGCTGCTTATTATAATATCATTGACCCAAGTATCTTCTAATACTATAAGAATCTTTGTCGTGACATACTGACTGACAGACAACGCACAGCCTAAACCACTGGTCGTAGAGACTTGAAATTTAGAGGGTATATTTGTCTTAGTTCGTGAAGGAGTACTAAAAAAGGATTTTCTAAAATTCACCCTTTAAGGGGATGCAATGGGGGCTCAAAGTTTGTATGGAGAAACAAGATTAGATAGTCTTTTCTTTTCGAAACTTCACACAAGCACTTCAGTAAATAAATAAGTAAATAAGTGTTTAAGGTTTTTTCGGAATTCCAACCCTAAGAGGGTGAAGTGGGGTGACAAAGTCTGAAATCAATATTGTTTCAGATTGCGCTGAAATTTGGCATGCAAATAGTTATTATGACGTAGGTATCCGCTAAGAAAGGAATTTACAAAATTCACTCTTTAAGGGGATGAAGCGGGGGTTCAAAGTTTTGATAGTCTTTTCTATTCGAAACTTCACACAAGTACTTCTGTAAATAAATAAGTAAATACGAGTTTCAGGCTTTTTCGGAATTTCTCCGCTAAAAGGGTGAAGTGGGGTAACAAAGTCTGATAAATTAATATTGTTTCGGATTGCGCTCAAATTTAGAATGCAGATAGTTATTATGACTTACGGTTTCTTTTAACCCGACTTTAAAAAAGATTTTTTTTTAATTCACTCACCTTAAGGAGACGGAATGGGGATGCAAAGTTTGTATGGAAAAACTAGATGAGATAGTCTGTTTTATTCGAAACTTTACGTAAGTACTTCTGTAAATAAATAAGTAAATACGTGTTGCAAGATTTTTCGAAATGGGGTATGTAACAAAGTCTGAAAATCAATTTTTTTTTTTGCTTTATAAATATACTAGCTGACCCTGCAAACGTTGTTTTGCTAAAACCCAAATATCTTACGGAACCCTATTTTTTTCCAAAATAAAATTTAGCCTATGTTACTCGTGGATACTGTGGCTTTCGAATGGTGAAAGAATTTTTAAAAACGGTCCAGTAGTTTTTGAGCCTATTCATTACAACCAAACAAACAAAGTTTTCCTCTTTATAATATTAGTGTAGATGAATCCCTATTTCCCTTAGTCACGCGTTAACACAAAATTGGGTAAACAGATTTGGTTGATTCTGTTTTGATGTCTTTTATGATAAAAAGGTTTTTACAAAAGAAAAGTTTTACGTAAATAAAAGAACTTTTTTACGCGGGCGAAGCCGCGGAGCACTTCTAGTTTAATATAAGTTTCATTTTTGATACCTGAGCATTCCGGCGATAAAGGGTCTTGACAGACGGACAGACAGACAGACAGAGGGATAACAAAGTGATCCTATAAGGGTTCCTTTTTTCCTTGTAAAGTACGGAACCCTAAAAAGAGCACTTTTGAACATTTTAGATACAGGATCGGTTGACATCAAAAAGTGTTAACGTGCCTATTTTCTCTAACTTCTTTAAAGTCTGTGAATGCAGTTTTTAATGTGGCAAAAAGATACAGGTAGTTTGCAAAGAAGAAAAACGGAAAGGACATAATTATAAATATTAAAATGCGGGATAATTTTTTATTAAACTCGAGGTTTCGACCAATTTGCATTGACGGAAAGGACCTTACAGGTGCTCAACCTGTGAAGGCAATAATCGTGAAGAAACCTCAAGCCTCTGCTAGCTTAATGCATAATAGTAGGTGCTACAGACAATAGGGAATATGCATGATTTTTTTAAATATTTTTAATTCACTGATTACATCCATTTAACACGGTAAAAAAATACTGAAAGTTAAAATTAAAAAAAAAATTAAAATACTGAAAGTGTTCAAATTAAGCTAAAAAAAAATAGTTTTAACATTGAAAAATATATGAAGTATATCTAAAACGCTGCCAAATTTTCGCGCGCGTTTGTGACGTCACAGTGCACCGCACGGTCTCCACAGATTAAATATTTTTATTAGAAATAGTAAGTATTCGTACAACAGTGCATAGTATTTCTATAAAAAATATTTATTCTGTGGAGACCGTGTGGTGCCCTGTGACGTCACTTTCTAATTGATAAGTGGTGATGTGTTTTGCAAATTAAAATTTCCCCCGCTGTTTTTGCATTTTTCATATAATATTTTAACACATTTAAAAGTATTTTATATATAAAAAAATTTTTAACAAACAACCACATAGAAAACCATATTTTATGTCTGTGGCCTCATTGAAAAGTGCACATTTCAAGCCTTAACCAATCCATCCGAGTTATCTCGGAAGGCTGTGTGTGTTCTATAAATCGATGGGGTTTGCCAGTTTATCAGGGCTGATGGGCAAATTATGCAGCATGGACGACTTGGACCCTAGAACGTTGATCCAATTTCGATTCTGTCAACCCTATTTTTCATCGCAGTTCAGTCGAAAGTGCAGTAGATTATCTTTGAATTTTTGTTCTGTGCACGGCCTTAAAATCAGGTAAAGGGAGATTTTTCGTGGGTTTCTCATGATTAGGCTTTTCAGTCTTTCTAGTAAGTTTTTGCAATCTCCAAATGTAAAATTAAGCCAATTTCAAATCCCAGTCGAGTCTAGTCAAATGCCTCTAGCACTTGTACTATTCATTATTCTGTGCCTCTCGTAAAAATATGGATGTTTTATTACTTTCAGTGGAGTTTTTGGTTTTTAAAAGATTTGTTGTTTTCTACGTTAGGTTATGGTGGGTTATGTTATTCCTTGATGGTGGTAAGCTACTTTTTGGTAGTCAGTCAGGCGGAACATCGATATAATATGCTCCTTCCATCTGTGGACGAACACCCGTGCTGGGATTTGAACCGGATACCTCTCACTTAGATGTGAAGCCATCGGTCCTTTACAGCAACGTAGTTTTGGCGATAATATGTAACAGCAAGCTTTTCAATATTGTTTTATTTCTCTACTCTTATAACCACGGCCACAGAATAATGAATAGTACAAATACTCAGGGCCAGTTTCACCGGTTCCTGATAGCTCTATTAGGAACTTGCTTTCTCGCTTTGACAGCTTTTATATGGCGTCATATTATATGTCAGATCTGAAACTTTATCAGGTATCGATGAAACCGGCCCTTAATGCATTAAGGACCGGGCTATGTCCCTCCCTTTAAATACTCAAAGGTCCCTCGACACGATTAGCGTATTTAAAGATTGTCAACCGCAAAAGAGAACACAAAATGCCATGTTTTTCAATATTGTGCAATTTGCTTCCCCTTTAAATACCATAGACATATTACTAGCGTAAGAACCAGCCTGTCGGTGCGCTCGCTATGGTACCGCTACGGTAGAGTCAAGAGATGGGTCTTCGTGAAATGGTGGCCATCGACGATTTCTTATAAAATTATTTTCCGTCTAGTATAAGTGGAAGGCGGCAATAGCCCAATGGATAGGGTGTCGGACTGGCGATCGAGAGGTCGTAAGTTCGACCCCTACCCCACCCAATGCACTATTGACGTGAACTCACTCCAGACACAAGCATATTTAGCTTAGTTAGAGGGGTTAACAAGAATAGGAAGGAAAGTGATAACGATTCCATTATCACTTTCCTTCAGGTGAAATCGCAGTCAAAGTGCGTGTCAGTCTTTTGTAAAGAATCAAACACTTTTTTGGCATGTGACCTTGCTACACTGTGCCATCATATAAAGCAGGGGTTGTCAACATTCTCACGAACGAACCCTGTCAATACCATGTAGTATTGTTCATGTTTTACAACTGACATTATTTCAAATCGATATACCGTTTCCACGACCACCTTTAATAGACCTCTACGTTGTCTCATTTTAGTCTTTTATGGAGATCACTTTTGATTGGATCTTCAGTCATTCATAACAAAGGTTTATCCACCAGTATAATCTGAGCTCTAAATACTTTTGATTTTGTTTGAATTCGAGTTTAAATCTCATTGGTTTTCGGAAATCTTTGTCGATGACAGCCAGTTTAAAAAGATCTCTAGCTACCCTCATTTTTGTTTGATGAAGAGTTGAGCTTTGATTGGCTTTTCGGTCATAGCCTAATTATTGGCGAATGTTAGGGTAAGCAATAAATTAGACTTTGCTGGATGTATGTTTTATCGTTGGTTTAATAGCATTTCTGTGGAATACGGAAATGAGAAGGTTTAAATCGGGTTTAAGGCTTGGTTTTATGTCGCATTTTGACGCGGGTGATATAAATGTTTGAACGTAGGACGTTGAACGTTTGAAGTATATGTTTTTTTTTATCAGTTAGTAAATAAATACACTTAATAGATTAGAAAACTTTTTATTGAACACTATTAAAGAAACAATAATACTTAATATGCAATACAATACATTAATTTGCTATAAAATATTGGCACAAAATCTGAAAATAGCTACACTTATATGTCTCTGTTGTCGTGCAGAAATTAAAAAGATATTATCGAACATCCAACCCTGAATATATAAAAAAAACTCAAAAACTTGTACAGTACAATCTCACTAATCCGGCAGTATTAAAAACCTAAGGGTGCTGGATTATTAAAATGATCGGATTACTGGATTGTATAGAAAAAATATAACATAGTAAATAAAATAAAACATTTCATAAAGGGAATGTTTAATATGTTTTCTTCAATGTCTAACTTATATAGAGTGCCCATTTTATGATTCAGACCTTGTGTATTATCTTTGAATCGTGTGTTTCCGTTTACTTAACATTTTTAACTACACTATTCTCATATGAAAACAGCAGGTAAATATGTACGCATGTGCACTTGATAAGTTTTGAGGTTATACTTGACGATAATGGAGGGCATACGCTGTCCGTGGCGTAGGTACAGTATCGGTCATAATTGGAGTAGCAGTCTCAAAAAGCAATAGCATGACAGCAAAATATGCACATACGACCTTCTTCTATAAGACGTTGCGAACGTAACATAATGAAAGAGAAAGATATACACCCATATATCGCACTCTATCATTATAAACCAATTAGAAAGAGCGCATGTATTAATTAGTAGAATAGCTAGACCAGATTTGCTTATTTTATCAGTTATACAAATAATGAGGGTAGATTTGAAACAAAATGTATTGATGGCATAAAATGAACAAACATTTTCGGTTGGTGAACTTTGGTAGTGGTTGAAGTTTAGTTAGTAAATAACTTGAAAAATCAAAATGCTAGCAAATATAATTATTAGAGACGGCGAATATTGAGGCATTGCATAGAAATGGACTAAATAAATTATATTATCTCAAATGTATAGTGAAAGTGGCATAAGTGTAAGTTATTGCTGAGTGATATTAAGTGATGAGAAATCGTAGTTGTGAAAGTAAATTGTTAATAAAATGTGTTAATTAGATTTGGCGTTTTTCAGAAGAATTTGATACATCATTCGTTCACACTCTATGGGGTTTAATAATGCAAAGGTGAGAAGTACGAGACGAGAGATGTCCTGAGCAGCTAAGCACCTGTAGTCTCCCTGAATGCAGTTTGGGGAAATTAACGTGGCACCGACATAATATGTGCGAATATTGTGACTTCTTTGCTGCATCGAAAACAATAGAAGTCACACGAAATATTAATTTAAAAGTATCTAAAAACTAGGCGATGTGCCGACTGTGATAATTTGTAATAAGTCATTATTAAGTTATGATTATAAAGGATTAAGCTTCAATCCTCTTTTCCTAGAGAAAATGAATAATTAAGCTTATAACCTAAAATAATCAATGGGTAGGTAAGAGCAGTTCTTAGATGCAACCAAAACAGTGATATTTTGTCAAAGTAGAAAATTGTCAATATAGGCGATTTCAATTTAATATAAGTATTATGAAATAAAAATTGTAGTATAAGATATTTCGATTTATTGTAAATCAGTTTATTTAAAAACATGTTTGCTGTGTATTCTTATTATACAAATAAATATTTCCTCAAAAACTATTAAGATAACATCACCGTGTTATTTTTTTATTTCACATATAACATAGATCGTAAATTTACCTTTATTAGCTAAGTTTGTATAAACAGAAATAAAATAATACAAGCTGTTAATAATTGATAAACAAAAATAATTCAGGTGATAGAGATTCGAACTCGGGCCTGCCGCTCCTAAAGCAATCTATCTAACCACTACACTAAGATACTGATACGGTCCCATTCGAATTTAAGCATCCGTTACTTGTTGCGTGGCTTACTCTGCGTTATGTTAATTCAACAAAAAGAAAACGAGTATTCAGTGAAATATTGTTATCTTTATTTGATGTTTACCAAATGTATCTGACGCTACGTTTCACCTTTTTATTCATCTGCGGTCTGGCTAAGCATGCCATCTATGCAGTACTTACGTGTTATTGTTTGCGTTGGAACATTCGACAGAAATATCGTGCAGGCTACTATGAACATTGAGGTGCTACTGGACTATTGTCCCTCGATAGTACAGGCGAGGGAAGCGCGGGTGGAGGGTGCCGGATTATTGGACGTATCGGTCTGTTGAAGTGCCGGATTAGTGAGATTGTACTGTAATACTAGACTTGGGCCAATTTCACCGCTTCTTGATTACGAGTACTTATCTGACAGATTTTTGACAACTTTTATATGGCGTCATCTGTCAGATCTGAACTATCTGAAACTTTATTAGGGACCGGTGAAACAGACCCTAATTCATTTATTTACCGACGAAAAGCAAGGTGAAGGTTCTTAATTAGGCAAGTACCTATATATTTTTTACTTTTTTTTAATGAGCCGTTTTCATTATAAAAGTGTTTCCAATGGACTCGCTAGGTGGCTTTTAATGGGAACCTTCAATACAATAAAAAAATTCTTTATTATTACAAATACTTTCTCAATTTTAAATACATTACTCAAAAACTTACAAATACTTTGATGTCTATGTTCATTAATTATTTTTTTAGCGAAAATAGGTCCTTGACAATACATAATAGAAGCGAGTCGACTATACGTACCAGAGCAGCGTGCACGATTCCGCGCCGGCCGCGTGCCACTGTTCGCGCCCGAGCCCGCGCGCACCGCAGCTCGCCAGAACTCCCCCATAGTAAGAACACACAGGCATCTAAATGAGCTTGTCACCGTATTTCCTCAGACTGACGTCTTGACGGACAGATGGATAGCGGTGCAAAGAATTTGTCGCCAATACAGCGAAAGAGTTACTCTGTAATTACTTCTTTACTCGTGTGGTAATTATGTATATTATTCTCTTATTGTTTTATATGTGTGATAATTTTATTTTTCGTTAATGTTTTGATTTATAATTTTTTACTATTTTTCGTAGATATAATTTATGTAAATAGATATAAGTATAATTGTTTTTTTTAAATTGTAAGTATTAGATATAACGCTTTAGGTTTAAGTATCTGTTATGTTATATTTAAAGTATAGTAAATAAATAAATAAATAATTATAAAAGAAATTTATGGAATGAAAGCAGTAGAGATCACTGATCAGCTAGGCTATTCTGTAAGCTATCTCGACAGCGGAATCCGCGGTGAGATTCAAATTACGTATTACGAAATTCAACCGTATACCAACGTAATACGATTGAATTTCGTAGTACGAAATTTGAATCTCACCGCGGATTCCGCTATCGAGATAGCTTACAGAATAGCCTAGCAGTAGAGAGAGGGAGAGCAGTAGTAATCGGAAAATTGACAGATTTACAATGCGGAGTCAGACATGTGTTTAATTTGTAAGCCTTTGAGTCTCCAGAAACTATTTTTTTAAAGAAATCGCCTAAATATTTCCTGCACTTCACGATTTCTCTTTTGTGACTCAAGCCACAAAAGAGAAATCGTGAAGAAAATAAAACAATCTACTTACAAGACATAGGTACATAATAAGCAGCAATTTATATAATATCGTTTAAAAACTAAAAAACAACCGACTTCAATGCCGCGCTATTCATTTTCAGTACCAATTTTGAGATGTTTATCTCAATATCTCTGGAGATACTTATCATACCTCGATAAAATTACCATGGGACCACACTTGGGATATCTCCTTTCGAACAAAAAAAGAATAATCGAAATCGGTTCATAAACGACGAAGTTATCCGCGAACAAACATAAAAAAAAAAAAAAATAAAAAAAAAAAAAAATATATATACGGTCGAATTGAGAAACCTCCTCCTTTTTTTGAAGTCGGTTAAAAAGTACCTACTTACTTGCTTTTTAGGGTTCCGTACCCAAAGGGTAAAACGGGACCCTATTACTAAGACTCCGCTGTCCGTCTGTCTGTCTTTCTGTCTGTCTGTCTGTCTGTCTGTCTGTCTGTCTGTCTGTCTGTCCGTCTGTCACCAGGCTATAGCTCATTAACCGTAATAGTTAGATAGTTGAAATTTTCACAGATGGTGTATTTCTGTTGCCGCTAGAACAACAAATACTAAAAACAAAATAAAGTTAAAAATTAAAGGGGGTCCCCATCCAAAAAACGTGTTTATAAACGCCATCTATCTAATTAGTTTCGGCAAAATGACATAGATGGCGCTAGTAAACGAGCCCCGTCTTTCTAGATCGTGACCAAACCAAATATTCTTGGTAATATCAATTAATCAAATATATGAGGTTGAAACTCTGTTATGTTTCGTATTGTACGGAACCCTCCCTAAGTGTGCGATAAGAGATGCGATGCTGACTCGCACTTGGCCAGTTTTATTTACAACCTGATCAGCAGATGCTACCAAATTTATCACACAATAAAGCTTAAAAATGTCATATTAACTAATTAAATATTTTATGCATGACATAAAATGAATCCCGATTACATAATCCTATAATAAATAACGTGTATCCGCCTGCCCTTTTTAAATTAAACACTTCGTTTAAAGCAAAATATGAATAAAAAACTCGTAGGCCGCAAATCGACGACCACACCTGTCAATTACGAAGAAGGTTCAAAAAAAGTATAAAAACAAGATGGCGGCAATGCGGACTTTATGCTAAAACAAAATGAAGGAGGAGAAATCCGCAGTCAATGTCAATAAGCAGTGCACAGTGTGTTATAGAGACAATTTTTCAGACATCAGCTTTTTATTGTATAATCCGATGAACTTCATCATATAAAACATTCGAGTAAAACTCCTGAATGAAAAATATACTTATTTAGCGGGAAAAAAAATTTTAAACTTTTTTTTTTTTTTTTTTTTTTCAATTTTTTTCCTTAAAATTAAAAAAAAATCTTTGCACTAAAACTAACAACAATATATCTTAATGTTTTATGTAGTTTAAAAGTAACATATAAGCAGCACTTTTCAGAACTTTAATGAATGTCGTAACTTGCTTAGAATCAGAGAAATTAATATATTTTGATTTCCCATGTTATATTTTTTACCGAAGAAATCCGCCGTTTTGGGAAGAGATATTTATATGAAAATTAAGATATTTTACGGATCTATGCGCCACAAAAAAATCAGCTCCCAATCTTGTGGAGTTAAGATACTACAGCCATTTCAATTTATATCCGGAGATTTTGTCGATAGGGTTGTCACTCTTTCGGATAATGTAAGTATCCGGATTATATTTTGTTGTATTATAAAATGTATTCTAAAATAGGAGTAATTTTATTCCAATGATACGTTATATCATATGTTATATGGTATATAAGCTGTATGATGATAAGGTTGATAATAAGGCTGTTGCATTTTTGGTGATTAGAAGAAGTTGGAAGTGCATAGACTAGTTTTTTAAGGTACCTTACCTCAAAAGGAAAAAGGAACACTTATTGAATAATTTTGCTGTCCGTCTGTCTGTCTGTTCGCTTGTCAAGACCATTTTTTCTTAGGAACGCGTAGAGATATCAAGTTGAAACATGTATCAAATACTCGACTCGACAGCTGAATGGTTCATTATTTTTGTTTTCTTTTTAATTCAAAGCGTTAAATTCTGCTTTTGCTATGGTTACTTGATTAAGATCTATTAGATCTAGATTTTGACGTGTATTAATACTACCTACATACTGAATAAATGCTTTGATTTGATTTGATATGATGAAAGTAACTCTGTCTGTCTGTCAGTCTGTCTGTCTCACTTTCATGCCAAAACCACTGAACCGATTTAAATCAAATTTGGTACACAGATAATCTATTAGGGAGGGGAGGAGGGAATGTGAAAGTGAGGGGAAGGGGGAGGGGGAGGGGAGAGGAGGGTAGGATTCGTTAGGGGAAGGAGAAGGAAGGGGGAGGGGGAGTGGAGGGGAGGGTAGAGGGAGTGAAGGGGGAGGGGAGCTAGCGCTGGGGGAGGGGAGGAGGGTAGTGGAGAAGGGGATGTGGAAGTAAGGGGAAGGGAGAGGCGAGGGTAAGTGAGAGGAGAGGGGAAGAGGGGATTAGCGTGGTATGGCAGGGTGCGGTGTAGCTGGGATACGTATCTGTCTTATTAGTTAATGCTACCCAAAGACACTATTCCACGCGGACGAAGTCGCGGGCACAGCTAGTACATTACTAAAGTTAATATCTCGTTTGTATTCATTGTATTACGTTCATAAACGCCTAATTTTTTTTTTTTTGTAAAAGATTATTCGCAATATGGGTTGCACATTACTAGTATTCTTGTTAACCCCTCCAACTAAGCTAAATATGCTTGTGTCTGGAGTGGGTTCACGTCAATGGTGCAATGGGCGGGGTGGGGATCGAATTCTCTCTCGATCACTTTGTTATACATATTGTTTATATGAATTACAAAGTTATATTTGCGGTTATGAAAATGTGCTGTATCTCAAAAACTACTGACTACATCCCATTCAAACCAATTTTCGTAGGAAGTGTTGAGATCTACTAGAGTCTATCTTTCAAACGTTTTATTTAAGAAAAATTAGGTTTTGGAACCTCTATGTTATTTGTATCTATAGACACCGTATCTGTCTGTACCTATCTATAGACACTGATCACGTATAGATTTGGATTGGGAGCCCCCCCCCCCCCCCCCTTTATATTTTATTATATTTATTTTTGTTTAAAGATCGTAAAGTGGTTCACAGAATACACACCTACTTACTAAGTTTCAACTGTATAGTCTTAATAATTTCGGAATAAAGTGGCTGTGACATACGGACGGACGGACAGACAGACATGACGAATATATAAGGGTTCCGTTTTTTACTATTTGGCTATGGAACTGTAAAAAAGTGAATTTACTATTACAACACTTATTATTTTTCAAACTTATTATTTGCGGTTGGTGCAATACATTTTATATTGATCGAACTGCAAAGATTAGTTTGTCCTTTAACTTAGTTTAACAAGTTTGTACGGAAGCCTCGGTTCACGAGTCCAACTCGCACTTCAACGGTTATTTAAGTAAGAGCAACACTAAGTACAAGCAAATACATGATGAAAATTAATTACTGACTAACCTCGTCTCTATCCGAAATACCCGACACAAAAAGTGACAACCCTAACAAAAACTATGAATTGTTCATAGCTTCTTTACTCCACATGATTGGGATATGGTTTTTTTGTGGTATATTATACTATAACAGACCTACATTTTTATATAAATATCTCTTCCCAAAACGGCGGATTACTTCAGAAAAAAAATAAAAACGAAATACCATAATCTTTTCATTTCTCTGGTTTTAAGCAACTTGCGACATTCGTTTATACTCTGGAACGTGATACTTATAAGGTAATTTTGAACGACTAATACTATTCCTTCCTAACAAAGGTGTTAGGGATCGACATTTCAATATCACGCCATCTATGGGACGTTTACTTAACTAAGCGTTCATAGAACACGTTTCTTGTATGGGGACCCTCTATTATTTTTAACTTCATTCTGTTTTTAGTATTTGTTGTTATAGCGGCAACACAAATACATCATCTGTGAAAATTTCAACTGTCTAACTATCACGGTTCATGAGATACAGCCTGGTGACAGACGGACAGATAGACAGACAGACAGACAGACAGACGGACAGCGGAGTCTTAGTAATAGGGTCCCGTTTTACCCTTTGTGTACGGAACCCTAAAAAACTGGCTAAGTGTGTGTCAGACTTCGCATATTTAGGTTCGTAGTACTGTTCATTAGTCAGTGATTTAGGGTTCCGTATCAAATGTAGAAACTGAAGACTGATGAAGGAGAACACAACACCCAATGGTAACGAAGAACGGAGGAGCACCAAATGTAGAATGTAAGCCGTTCGAATGGCAGAATTATTCAAGTAGATATAAACTTTAAACTTACTACTGATAAAAATGATTAGCGCGGTTAGAAGTCGTTTTTTTTAACCGACTTCCAAAAAAGGATGTCACTCAGTTCAACCGTGTATATATATTTCTTTTCTTTTTTTATGTTTCTTCGCAGATAACTTCGTCGTTATGAACCGATTTTGATGATCCTTTTTTGTTTGGAAAGGAGATATCCCAGCGGTTGTACCATAGTAATTTCATTAAGATTTGATTGGTATCTCCAGAGATATGGAGATAAACACCTCAAATTAGGCAATAAAGGCATTGAAAGTCTGTTATTTTAGTTTTCTAAACAATCTTATCAGGTTATCGATCTTAAATTGTTAAGGACGAGAAAAAAATTAATATAAATAAAAAATATCGAGAAAAAGAGTAAAAATTAATAATACACAAATATTCTAATAACCTCATTATTTTTCTCTTTCTTACCAGCACGTTTCAAGCACAAACAGTCCATTTAGCTGTTGCGTTTATTGCGTTTATTAGATTTAAATAAAAATGGCGGTCGCACTTACTGCTCTACTGACGCCTAATGAATTATGAAAAAGCATTTGCCTTCCTTAAGACCAAGAGCTAGCCTTCATTTCGGTAACATAACAGCGTATTAAATATAGGTCACTCGTATCCGAAGGTTTATTTACTTTGATTATAAAATTTATATACTCTCTCTGCATAGTTATTAGGAGTAAATGAGTTAAGACTAACACCAACAGTGACATAAGCCCTGTTGGCCTAAAGGTTTTTCATTTATTTTTTCATTCTTACTCGTATGTCAGTTTTTTTTTGTACAATTTTATAGAATTATCTTATTTTGTATTTTACTCGCAAATTTTTGTCATGAACATTGTAGTAATTTAATTAAGATACTAATAATTTGTCATTTAATGGAAGAGCGCAGATGCCTATAACACAGGTTTTTCTTAGCCTAGCGTAGGTATCTGAGGTTTAAACTGTTATAACGCAAAATGTATCCATATGTCAATAAAAACATTTTTACTTTAAATAAGATCGTTTAAATAACTCATCCAAGTCCTTAAATCTATTATTATATATAAAAAAATTAAAACGTAATTGTAAAACAATAATAAAATAATACATACAGCACAAAATAATTCAAATAAACATAACATATGATTAAATTGTATGTAAGCCTAAGCTGTACTAAAAAGTTGGCTACCACCGTCAATGAGAAAATCTGCCGCCGTAACCTTACGGTGTTCCGGCAGCACACAAGCCTTGAGAGTACACCATCTTAATTTTTTCATAATTTTCGATTAATATCTCATATATAAAGCACAATATTAAAAGTATCCAAGCGAAGCCTGTTACCGGGTCCTGGTCTATCACAATGTAAAGTAGTCAATGAGATTTTTTGTATGAATGTATTCCCGAATAAATTCAGATGTATTATTCAACGGGCGCTTTTGTAACGAAAAGGTAACCTGAGTTATTTTAGGGTATTTTTCACTGGACTTGATTAATGTATTTTGCACCTTGGTTTCGAATTTGATGTCTTTTTCGCAGTTGTTTCTTAGTATAAGCACATAATACTTAATGGTACTACGTACAGAAAGCTCACTATTTCATGGCAAATATGCGAGATTAAACTTAATTACAATGTCGTTAACGTTCAAATACCCTACACGCTTCGGATGTAACCTTGAAAAGAATAACTTGTTATATGTTGTGTTATAGTTGCGACGCTCGTGTTGAGTCAACAGTCCACGAAGCGAGAGTCTGACTGAACTACTCAGCCCGTCAAGCGCCTTTGATAAGGCCGCTGCTACTGTAGGGTTTGGTCACAGTTTTACAAATGATTGTAAAGCTGTGGTTTGGTGTTGTGAGAAATATTTGAATGAATGAATGATTTATTTCGAACGAAACTTACGTCTAATAACAATTTGATAATAATTGGTAGTAGAATACACCGACGTGCAATGTAATGTAGTACATATTACTGATAATATGTATATTAATGTTTATTGTCAAGGTAATTAATATATACCTTAATTATACTGTTATACGTTACTTTTTATTAAAATTTACTAAAGTTTTAGCACAGCGTAATAACTATAAGGCCGCGGACAGATTCAAATGTTCAACACAACATGCAATGCAACGTGCAAGCAACATTTTAATACACTTTAATGTGTTTGCGAACGTAGCGCGCTTACACTGCGTGTATTCGCAGTGCGCGTGTGGTATCCGACGATCGTCGAATTTTCGGCGAACGCTTTTAGTGCAGGCAGGCAGAGTGATTTAGACGGTCATTTGCGACGGAACTGCGCGCTGGGATAAAGCGCCTACCTTCTGCCCGCGATATTTGTATTGACTATTGTAAAAATGGTTGGAGATAAGGACTGGGACGATGAAAAACTATTATCTAAATACAATTGAAATACCGACAAAATGTATGTAGTAAGTACCTTTCAAAATCAAGCAGCTCCATGGCGTGAGCGGTGAAAACTGCCGGGACCGGCCGTTTGCACAAAGGCGTCCATTACACGATAAGTTTTTGCTGTCAGTTTGCTGGCAGTCACAGCTGTGACTGATGGATAACTGATCGTGTAATGGGGCGACTGACTATGACTCACCGATATTTACATACTTTGATTTGCTGCATGAGCAACCATCAGTCATGACTATCGGTTTTGAATTATGGATAACCTACCGTATAATGGACGCCTAAGGCGCGTATCATGCGCGCAGACCTTCCACATTACGTTTGCGTTGCATTGCATATTGTGTTGCACATAATCTGTACGCGGCCTAATATTCAACAACAAACTCATAAAGTTTAAGAAATAATAAGTTTTGTGTATATTTATATTTTAAAATTATATTGTATTTTAAAATGCAATCCATTAATTTAGTGATAGTATCGCACCGTGGCTTAATTGGTCAGAGGACCTGGGCATGTTTTCCAAGGGAGTGCGGGTTCGAGTCCCGTCAGTACGATGAAATTTTGGATTGTGTGTAACAATATACGAAAATATAAAATGTGTAACATTTGAATAATCTGTACGCGGCTTAATATTCAACAGCAAACTCATAAAGTGTAAGAAATAATAAGTTTGTTTATATTTTGCAAACTAAGTTTCTATAATTCAGTGAGCAGAATAGTATGATTTTATTAACCTTAACACCTACTAAAACCTTTACTAAAACAGTGACGACACCAGCCAAACGTATTATAAAACGTATAACTGCCCAATAAATAAGTATTTCTCGCAGTCATTGAGTAAAAATATCTGGTAAATACTGGTTTAATCAGCTAAGTGCTGCTCTAAATCTTCCAGCCAAGTAAATAGAGGCAAATTAGGCGGAATTTATTGGGCAAAATAATTAGGGAAATTCAAGATCCTCCAGCTAATATTGACTATCGGAGCCTCTAGATGGTATTTATCAAGTAGGCGCTTTTTGTGTACTAGGCTTATGTTTCCTCATTTAATTAAAAGTCCACAGGGTTTTTTAACTGACTTAAAAAAAAGGGGAGGTTTCTCGATTCGACCGTATATATGTTTTTTTTTATGTTTGTAAGCTAGGATAAGCTAGGATAACTTTGTCGTTTATGAACCGATTTTGATTATTCTTTTATTTCTTGAAAAGGAGATATCCCAAGTGTGGTACCATGGTAATTTTATCGAGGTTTGATAAGTATCTCCAGAGATATGGAGATAAGCACCTCAAATTGGTATTACTGAAAATTAATAGCGTGGCATTGAAGTCGGTTCTTTTTAGGGTTCCGAACCCAAAGGGTAGCAACGGAACCCTATTACTGAGACTCCGCTGTCCGTCTGTCTGTCTGTCTGTCTGTCTGTCTGTCCGTCTGTCACCAGGCTGTATCTCATGAACCGTGATAGTTAGACGGTTGAAATTTTCACAGATGATGTATTTCTGTTGCCGCTATAACAACAAATACTAAGAACAGAACAAAGTTAAAAATTAAAGAAAAGTTTAAAAATAGTTTTTTACGAAAGCGCAGCGCCACCTATCTAGTTGCTAAGACAGCGCTATCGTCTTTACCTTAATCTGAATCTCGGAAGCGGCTCCAACGATTAAATAAAATTATACTATATATACCTACAGGGGATTTCGGGGGCGATAAATCGATCTAGCTAGGAGTCATTTTCAGAAAATGTTGTTTTATTTGTTTTCAATAATCAACTTTATGGATAATCAACTTAAAATATGACTCTTCCCGACATCTATTGGCGAGTAGAAGTACTATCAGTAAAGCAGTTAGTTGGTCTCAATTTAAAAAAATAGTATTATTATTCGTCCATAGATGTCGGGAAGAGTCATATTTGTCTGTTAAAGTGGAAAAAAATACCGAGCAAAGCTCGGTCAACCAGATATTTAATAATATTAATTACTACAATTACTATAACTACTATTACTATTACTACTATATAATACTATTCTACCTTTGTGTTAACGTTTACTTAGTAGGTTTTAGAAGTTCGTTAGAAACTCGATAGATGGCGTTCGGAACCCTCCGTGTGCGGGACAAAGTCTGACTCGCACTTGGCCAGTTTTATTTAGTTTTTAAACGATATTATTTAAACGATCTTATTTCTATTGTTTATTGTCAAGCATATGACGATCTGCATCTGCAGATGCTCAATCATTCGAAAGCCAATTAGGATTCGGAAACTGCCTTTACTTCGACTTGTGTCTTTGCAATTCACAGTGCTCCGATCGGTTACTTTTGATATTTCAATTCGAAAAAATCAGCGATTGTAATTGGAAAGGTTTTCGCGAAAAAATAGCTCACGGATTTATCAATATTCAAAATTAAAAATAAAGCTTCTAAATGTGACAATTCATGTTCATTTCATTTATTTATAAATTGCAAAATTTACAAGTCATCGTTGCGTTCAAATTAATTAATTTTATAAATAAAGTTTTGCAAATATTATACTTAAAGGTACGGACACACCGCAGCGTCCTGCGTGCGCGATCTTGGCGGCAATCAGATAGCGCAGTAGTATTTGTACTGACTGGTTCATACCAAACGCGATCAGAAAACAATTGAAAAGTACTGAGATCGCGCCCGCAGATCGCAGGACGCCGCAGTGTGGCCGTACCTTAAGTAATATCCAAAATTATTATACATTTTAATTAAAACTTTTTTTTTATTGGATAAATCTATTTAATTAAAATAATTTAATAATATATAGGTATACAATAACAACTACTTCTAAAACTTAAATACAGAATCTATTTAAACAAAATCCACAATTAAAAATTTAATTTAAAAAAGATATATTATAAAAACGCAATATAAAAACATAATAAACATAAAAACATAACAGTGCAGTGCAGTGCGCGCTCGGTAACGGACGTGCCACGCTACACCGTACAGCTTAGACCAAGCCGTACAGAATTGCACAATTCTCGCATCGCGCGGCTTTAGCCGCCGCCTGCTATCGTGAAGCAATGAGTTCGGAACAACTTATTGCCAACGAGTGTCTGGCGTTTATACAACACGCCATCGACTCCTTTGACGAAGTTACCATCGTGCGAATTTGCAGCTCTAACTTCAACGAAGATGAGGTGAGCAGTGCCAAGAAGCTACTGTTTCAGACGCTCGGGAAGAGCCACCAGATGCCGTCCCGCCGAAGGGATGGCGGCGAGAAGAGTCTCCAGGACATAATCACCCTTCTGAAGGAGACCGATCCCGACGACGTGCCTGTTTTCGTCGCGAAGCGGTTAGATCGTGTTCCGCCTGTCACCTGGGAACATCTTGACTGCTGTAGGCTACTCAAGGATATCACAGCCCTTAAGACCACCGTGGCTGAGCTCGTGGTCAAGTTAGCAGCGTCCGAAAATGTTATCGGGGAGCTACGTACAGAAGTGATGAAACTACAAAATACCGCTACAGTATGTAGGTCAACCGACGACGCGAACATCAACACGCGCCGCGGTGCGCAAAATGCATCCGTCGGCAGTTTCGAATCAGCGAATTTAAATACGTCACCGGTTGTCGACACGCCACCTGATGCCCCGCTCTCCGCCGCCCGCTCTTCCGCAGCAGCAGGGGGAAAGTTTAACGCAAATACGTCTACCCCTCGACGTACTTACGCCATCGCCACCGCCAGAGAGGGGGTTACGAGTCACCCTGAACCTCAAAAAAAGGCTGGCTCGTCCGTTCCTCCCAGGCTTGAGGACAATGGAAACGACGACGGCTTCAAAAAGGTTCAAAATAAGAAGAAGAAGAAGCCGTCAGTCCAGAACAAGTGTGGCACCGCACCGACTGGCCCGAACCACCTACTGCGTCCAGAGACACCGACGACGCTGCTGTACGTGTCTCGCGTGCACTACTCCATCACGGCAGAGGAGGTGGCGGAGTATGTGCTACTGAAGACCAAGCTGACGCTGAGGGTCGTGAAGCTGGAGTCACGTCACAACGTGAGCTTCAACTCCTTTGTGCTGCGGGTTCCGGCCCAGTCTCTCAACACGTTTATGGCTGAAGAATTCTGGCCGAGAGGTGTCAAGTTTCGCCGCTTTAGAGGTCGACTACCTGACACCAGAGATATACGTCGCACGTCGTAGTATTAACGTGTCTAATAAATACTAAATTTATATTATATCTATGTTAGTCTGTAAGGTATATGTTTCAATATGGGCCTATGTAACATCTATATTAGTTGCCTGAAATAAATGTATTTATTATTATATTATAATACATTAGTAATAACAATCATAATATCTAAATGCATAAAATTATTAATTATAATAAAGAATAGGTTTTCGAATGTTTGAGAATCAGGGTACTGATGTTTTTTATGTGTTCATGCAGTTGGGTTAAGTTAGGTTAGTAGTTGGGTATTAGTGATTTTGTTGTGAGCCTTCTGAGATGTCGAATCTTTGTTTATTAATTTTTAGTAAAAATATTTACAGCAGAGGTCGTCAAAATTACCAATGTATAAAGTATGAGTATGTAAAAAGATAAAAGAATATGTAAAGTAAAATATGTAAAAAGAAATGACTAAAAAATAAAGCAGTTAAGGTACGACCGCAACGCGGCGTCTTGCGTGCGCGATCTAGGCGGCGATCAGATAGCGCAGTAGTATTTGTACCGACTGGTTCACACCAAACGCAATCTACGGCGATCAGAAAGTGATTGAAAATCAGATCGCGAAAGCGCACGCGGACGCAGGACGCCGCGGTGTGGTCTTCATTTACCTTTTACCTCTTGTAATTTATCTAAAACGAATGAAAATAAAACATAAGGTTTGTCAGATTTATCCAGTACCACAGTGTCAGACCATTACGTTTCAAACTATTCCAGAATTAAACCTAATTCTGTACAAAATAACTCCAATTCTCGTATATCTAAAAAGGATGTAAATACAACGTAATTAAACTAAAAGGTTTAGCCGAAACCTAAATAAGTAGCTATTTACGATTTTCTGCCCGAGCGAATGTAAACTCTAATAATAATAAATCTGTCACGGCTGTTGTATGTATTTTTTCGGAGGTAGTAACTTTTGGTTAGCCTGAATCCCAGAGGCTTTTTGGGAATATAATCTGTTCCAATTTTTTTTGTGAGGGACAAAAATTAAGGTTCTGGTGTTGTGCTTCGAGTATAATATATTTGTTTAGAGTAAGCAAATACGTACTTATATAAATAAATGTAGGTACTTAATTAATGTAATTTTACAAGCTTTTAATTGGACGTAGTTTCTAAATAACCGGCCAAGTGCGTGTCGGGCCACGCGCAGTGTAGGGTTCCGTAGTAGCGCGTTATTCAATGCAAGTCTTTACCCGTTATAAACAAGCAACTAGGTATTTCATCTTTGTCACTTTAAAGGATTTTGTATTTGGTACAAAATTATCCAACACCCAAGTTCAACGACTATAAACTAATAAAGTTATCTATCGTTAGTTAATTAGTTAGTTATCTAAAATTTGCACTTTAAAGTTTAATATTCCGTAAATGGAGCATTAAATCGAAAAATGGTATTAGCAACCTTTGAGTCATTTCAAAAGACCTATTCAACGATACTCCACACGATGGGGTAGACGATGAAAAAAAATGCATCCCCACTTCTCATGTAGGGGAACTACCCCGAAAAAAATGTTTTTCAAAATTTTATTTCACCACTTTGTCTGCGTAATTTATATACATACCCCGACAAAATTACAGCTTTCTAGTATTAACGGTCTCTTAGCAAAACTTCGGACAGACAGGCAGACAGACAGACGGACATGACGAAACTATAAGGGTTCCTTGTCAGGACTACGGAACCCTAAAAACGTTGCAACTCACAATCATGTCAAAATTGAGTTAAGAATATCAAACTGATCAAGTGATTCATATTTACTGACTGGCAAAATATGGCAGCTCTACTGGGCCCTTATTCAGTATGACCAATGAGATAACTTGCCAAAAACGTGTAATGTTGTAGCGTGCTCTAAACGTAAACGTGTTCCTCAAACGCGCCACGGCACATTATTGAAAAATGGTATTCTGTATGCCAAACAATATGTTTTCTATGTCCAGTTTTCGATTCCACGCCATTCGTTCATAAACCTTACTTCCGGTTCCATCGGTAATTTTGCGGTTTCATACATTTCTTTATTTTTCTATCTTATCTTTATATTAGGTCGATTTGCCAGCAATAAAACTTCAATAGCTTCTGTAGCTTAATTTAAAAACTAAAAAAACTTTAAATAAATTATAAATATTTTTTATTGAAAACAATCAATGGAGCCTCTTATAAATGCACTAGTTTTGGAACGACAATAAAAACTTCAATCTCAAAATGCCAATTATAGTCAATCATTGCATTGTCATTTTATCATTAACTACATGCGCCCCACAACTTCACCTGCGTTGAAAAGAAATCTATCATGTATCGGGATAAAAAGTATCCAAGGTGTTATACATTATAGTATTGTAAATAAACTATGTATTTACCAAACTTTACCCGAATCCGTTCAGCCGTTTTTGCGTAAATATTAGTAGGATTGTTAATATAAGTTGTACATACATACAATCACTCATTTTTCCTGTTGGGGTAGGCAGAGAAGAAAAGGAAAGAAGTACCTAGGTACTTCTTTACTTTTCTTACTATTTAATATGAGTTTTACCTACTCACATAATTTAGGCTATTTTTGTAAATAGTTAAACATACCCTTAGTCCATCTTATTGCAGATGTAATGTTGGTCATCCTTGTATAACTTGTTCAACAAACAGACGCCAATAATGAAAATTATAAATGTTTTTATGTATATATCATGGTGCACCGCGCATGCGTAGTTTTACGCGCGCTTTTTGTTTAAATTCCTCATGTCACTTGCTGTCAATTTTACTTCAAAAAATCAAGACGCGCGCGTTACACGCCATCTTACCTCACGATATTATGACAACTCTAAACGCGCTCACTGCCGCGTTTGCCAAACTTGATATTGGCATAGAGAATACCTTTGATGCGAATAACGTGGAAATATTGTAACGCGGCACGTTAAGACTTTAAAATGGTCATGCTGAATCAGGCCCCTGTAGTTCTTTATATGAAACTAGCATCTGCCCGCGGCTTCGCTCGCGTGGCTTTACAGGAAACAAATTATATATTTTTCTTCAGAAACAAATATTATATGCGTCATGCAAATAGTATATACTCACTATCAATCGAAGATACAAATTACAAACTGACAAAATCCCACATAAATGCTGCTCCGTGATCGTACTTTGGAGCAGACCGCGTTTACCGACCGTGTGAAAAGCAGTTCTCCCTAAGTCTACCCTTATTAAAGTAAGAGTTTGGCCTTAAGATTTATTTATGATCATGGCAAAGCAGACTTTGAAGGTAAACTTCGAAGTCGAAGGGGTAGTTTGATACAGTCGGGTTAGTCAAAGAATACTTGGTTAAATTGTTTTTAATTTTACTTCATACAAAAACGAATGGGTCGAGGATGATTTCAGAAAAACTGTAATACACGTGTCTCTTTAATATTGAAGAGTATGAGTACCAATTTTTAAGTCGATCGAGCGACCTAGAGAATAAAAAGTTTAACTGAAAATTCAGCCTCTCATATCACCGGCTCAGGGACGGAACCAGGCCTCCCTCACTCGCCCATAGCTACTGCGATTTATACTTAAACTTTCGTCAACTCCGGCGGTACTATCTGCCAGTCGGTCATCACTGCTCACGCGCGCGCAACGTTTTCTAATATTAATATTCTAATGACGGAATAACTGCGCATTCGTATTCTATATAAGAAACGATTTAAGTTTTTCATAGTCATTTTACGGTTATGACAAAAAAAAAGCATAATATGTTTCATTTTTTTATGCTAACGATACTAACATGACAAAACGGCGTAAAATTCATTTTCTCGACCTCAAATTCGACTCTTAGTTAGGAATTTTGATGTTATTTTGTAAGGCAAATAAAAATAATTCGTAAACTTTTTTTTATTTAATTGAGTCAACCCTTTACAGTTACTGTATCAGTCGCACGCCAGTACATCGCGCGCTGAACGAAGTAATAACAACGCTAGGGCGAGCGCCTTAGACACATTTTTGCTTGTATTGTCTGAAATAAACGTTGGTATTGTGTTTTTGTAGGGGAGTGAAGTATCTGTTACGTAGTAACTATTATATAATCTGTGACGGAACTTCGAAAAAGATATTAGATTTTTATTGTAGCGATTTAAATTCCGCCACAATTTGCATCAAATAACAGATTTTCTCGCGCGATTTTTTTCCGCCAGTGTGAATACGTCCAATAGATTAAATACTTCACAGAATTGCGAAAAAAAAATTGCGCTGTGAAAAATCGCTGTGCGGACAGGGCCTTATTATGAAGTTTCGAGCCAGGTCCCATTCTAGGCCTAGGCGAAGAAAATGTTCGACGTGATTCTTTAAATTAGCATAACTTTTGTATATATGAACCGTCATTTTCAATCGTCATTTCATGTCAATACACGAAACACACACTAAATGTTAAGTGAATCTTACCAAAATATATTAGTGATAATATCGTTTAAAAACTAAAAAACAACCGACTTCAATGCCGCGCTATTCATTTTCAGTACCAATTTTGAGATGTCTATCTCAGTATCTCTGGAGATACTTATCATACCTCGATAAAATTACCATGGTACCACACTTGGGATATCTCCTTTCGAACAAAAAAAGAATAATCGAAATCGGTTCATAAAAGACGAAGTTATCCGCGAACAAACATAAAAAAAAAAAAAAAAAAAAAAAAAAAAATATATATATATATATACGGTCGAATTGTGAAACCTCCTCCTTTTTTTGAAGTCGGTTAAAAACCGAATCTTAATCGGATAAGATATTTATGAGATTATCGTGAACAAACAGATAAACAGATAAACAGACAAACAGACAAAAATTCTAACAATCATTGTTTGATAAAGGTCCCAATACTATTTTTTCTCATATATTTTCTATGTACAGACAGCGATCCGTTACATTTTTATTATATGTATAGATTATACGAGTATCTTACTCATTTCAATAACTCTGTCTCTCTTTAGAGCATCGCACATCGCAGTCATTGTTGCCAAACCAAAAAAAAACTATAAAATAACACGGACACATAATAAAATGATGATTGTAAATTATTGTTAAACACAATCCAAAATTTCATCGTACCGACGGGACTCGAACCCGCACCGGATTACACGTCCAGGTGCTCTGCCAATTAAGCCACGGTTCGATCCATCGATACGACGAAATTAGTGGATTGCATTTGTTAACCCAATTATACATTGGTGGCGCCATCTATGACTACTTATTACGTAGGTTAATCATTCGGAAGAAATCATTACAGTTTTCAAATCCGACGAGAGATATTGCACTGCGTAAATCAAATATTATGTTTCTTTGAAGTGTCACACACTTTATATTTTTGTAAATTGTTAAACACAATCCAAAATTTCATCGTACCGACGGGACTCGAACCCGCACCCCCCGGATTACACGTCCAGGTGCTCTGCCAATTAAACCACGGTTCGATCCATCGATAATCACTAATTTCATCGTATCGTTCGAGTCCCGTCGGTACGACGAAATTTTGGATTGTGTTTAACAATTTACAAAAATATAAAGTGTGTGACACTTCAAAGAAACATAAAAATGATGATTATTAATAATGTTATAATGTTTTGGAGCATATTAGATTCTTAGAAAGTTGATTTCATAAAATTTAACAACGTTTCAGGTTATTTGAAACATTTTGAAGAATCATGTTACTTCACCTAACTATAATAAATTCAATACATTAAAGACGTTCTAAGTGGTGTGGTATATTGAATCGCCTCATTCATTTTTGTCATCATTCATACTCCTTTGTGTTAAAACGATTTATGTTTCTTTTTATAAAGAACGATGTCAAAAATGTAAAAATGGATGGAAAATGTTTAAGACTAGGATGATGGATTACAATGGATGGAGCCATGTCAGCCATGTGACGTTGTCACATCGACTTTCATTCTATCAACACATTGTCCTACCCTTTCTATCACAGGGATCGCGAGATAAGAGTAAACGAGAAAGCTAATATCAAATTGACAACCTCGCGCATGGGTGATCGTGTCCATTTTTGACCGGCTAACAGGCCATAATACAGCGACGCATCATACTTATAAATTAAAAATTAAATAGAAACATAGCTTTAAAGACTGAAACCCTGTTACATGGTTAAATTATGTCGTGTTGTGCTGTGTTTTATCCATCAAGAACAACTAAAGGAGGCGTAAAAGATCCAGAATTATCATTTCACACGTAAGTCTTTGTGGGCATTTATTCTCATATATAACCACTTTTTGAATCAAAATATTTATTTTGCTTACATTATATACATCTTTTTCGTCATATAACTACCGAGGTGGTAAATGGTTATCATTTGAAAGCTTTAATTTATGTAAATAACAAACATTATTTTACGCCGCCCGGCTAGTGATGTACGAGAACCCTCCAAAACTGTGTCGATAAATATAGTCGATACCCTTATAAAAAGGAATATATAAATTCCCTTAAGTGTAATATTATAATATTACACTTAAAACTTCAAATATATAAATCGTTTATATATATTTTACACTAAATCTATACATATAAAAAAATTGAAGTGTCTGTTTGTAATTCCAAATTAACAGCTTTTCACTAAATGCATATGAAAAAATATACGGTACTTACATAAAAAATAAAATTTTAAATGTTTGTCTGTCTGTCTGTTTGTTCCGGTTTATCTCTGAAATGACTGGACCAATTTAACGGGACTTTCACTAGCAGAATGCTGATGTTAAAATATTAACTACCAAGTAACTTGGCTACTTTTATTTTAGAATAAAATAAAGTTCCACGAAATCAAAATTGAAGCTAATGAAATAGGGAACAATATCTGATACAAATAGGGAAGGTTAATGTGCAAATTAAGCAGTGTTTTCTACCGCGCACAGCCCACGCGCATGTTGCCGCTGTCATTAAACGCGGACAAAGCCGCGGGACCCAGCTAGTTGATTTATAATATGAAGATTTTTTTAAGGATGGAACGGTTAGCTTATGGCCTTGCTTAGAACGAAATTTGAATATTTTTAACCGACTTCACAATAAAAAGATGAGGTTCTCAGTTCGCCTTTTTTATGTTTGTTATCTCATAACTCCGTAAGTTCTTAACCGGATTGGATTTTTTTTTCGAGAGTTTATTCTGCCCGTTTGGTCTCATTGTACATTTTTTGAAATCTGATAAGTATCTCCAGAGATATGGACATAAACACCTCCAACTTTAACTTTATACTGAAAATGGATAGCGTGGCATTTGAAGTTGGTTTTTTCGTTTTGTGAACGATCTTAAAATATTATAAAAAGTGATCAAAGTAATGTCGCGCAAAATTAGTAGTAACTAGGTACCTAATTATATTATCAGCACTTACACTTACTCGTATTCAATCTATTATTACTTATGATAATGCTATTATATATATTTTTATGAAGAATGTGTGACAGTTTACCACATTAATATATTATATCATTTTGTTGTAGGTTTCCAAAATGTCCGAAAATCCAATCAAGTGGATAAAGGCAGTAACTGCAGTAAGGCGTGAAAATTAGGATCCGACGAAACACTTCCGACTTTGTTCTAAACATTTTGATAAATCAATTTTGTACCTACTAGATTATCAATCAAGCTGGAACTGACACCGAGGAAACGGAAAACAATAGAAGCTATTTTGATTTTAAAATTATCGTGAATTTGTAACATTATTATTGTTATATACCGGCTGTAATTCACGTACCTTTAGTCGAATTTACTGGTGAACATCGCGATCTCACCGCGTGACCTCACTCCCGAGGAAGAGCGACTGACTCGCTCGAAACCCAGGTCGAGAAAATTCGACTAATGGTACGTGAATTACAGCCGGTATATAACAATAAGAATAGAAGCTAGTGGAGTCAAGATAGAAAATCTTCCTGTAAGTCTTCCTATAATCTTCCTCTGCGAGCAATGAAGGATGATGAAACGGTTTTGAAATCGTTTTAATCGAAAGTGTTATTAGCTCTGATTAATGAAAATCTGTTTAGCCGTTGTAAAACTATGAGCATTTTTGTAGTTGATGGCGCTATGAAATCAACTTTCATAGTGATAATTCGAAATTCGGTATCCTTTTCTTCAACGACAAAGGACACTGAAGCATTGACATGATGCTGGGACATCTTCTGGAATCTGCTGAATACTCAACTCCTCGCCAACTTACAGGTGAGATGTAGGGTTTGCAGTACCGGTACTGAAATAGAATTTGTATTTCCCGGTACTGGAATAGACCCAGAACCGGGAAAACCGGGAAATTCGATACTTTCGGTACTAGAAGAAAATGAGTTGTTGTGCGTTGAATAAATTTAAATCACGAAATTACCCCAATGTAGTTCATAATAAGACTCAATAAAAGCCTTAACAGATCAGAAAAACAGTTCCTGACATATCAAAAACTCGAACTAAACTTTTAAATATTTTATTAATTAAATGTATCATATCATATTATATTATATTATCATGTGAAGACAATAAAAATAAAATTATTTACTTATGGTAAAACGTTAGCGAAACATACGTAGCTGTTGATTGTTGATGAAAATACGTACACGAAATTAAAATTGTATCTAGTTTAACCGGTTCCTTATAATACTACTAGAAGCTTCAAAAGTCAGAAATTGACAGATTTTTGAAAACTTTTATACCGCGTTATTTGTCAGATAGCTATCTGAAACTTGAAAAACCGGTGAATCTGGGCCTTTAATCTTCTTCGCAATCCATTTCATATATGTCCTGCAGAGCAGAACATTCTTTCGGGTTCTATATGTATTAAAATGTGTAAAAGAATCCCTGAATCCCTGAAAAGTATGGTATTACTACTGAGCTCCCGAAAGCAACTAGACAACCTGTAATCAAAGAGCTCCAGCGTATCTTTGGCATTGTCCTCTGGAGTTCGACACTCCGAGTGTTGTCATGTTGTTATTCAACCTGTCCCCATACATCGTGGTGTGAGACAAGTCATATCCCGCAAATTGTTGACAAATGCATTGGCGGATATGAACAAGATCCTGGACTGAAAAAGATGTGACATTGATTTAACCAGCGATTACCTCTCATTTGTGATTTGCTAATGACATCGTCATCGTGGCAGAAACGCTGGATGAGTTATACATTATGCCTAGCTGATTATTTTTAACGCATTGGTCTCCCCATGAACTTGGATAAGGTTATGTTGAATAACTATGTAAATCCGGAACCAATCGCAGTAGTTACAGGGTAGTATTTTCGAAGTTGTTATTACATAAAGCACAGAAATACATACTTTTCACCACAAAACAATAAATAGAATGAACGAGACCCCTAAAGCCAAGTTTCCGAAGATATATGAAAGCTTCAGTGTTTCCAACTTAGTTTTACTATTATACATAAAATTACACCAAAATGTTGCTAGTTGACGTACTAAGATGTAAGTAAAAAGCAACAAAAAAGTAAAAATATTAGTTTATCTTTTTGTAGTACCGGAATTCCCGGGAAATGGGTTTCATTTCCCGGTACTGAGGACGATGAAATTTCCCGGGAATTCTCGATAATTTCAGTACCGGGAATTCCCGGGAGCAAACCCTAGTGAGATGTCGTGTTCAGACTCATTGGAATATTTTATTTTCATTATAGATTATACATAGATCAGTCGGGGTGATTTCAAATTTTGAGTTTTGGAGAGTGGAGAGCGACGGCATACGCAATGCAGTGGGCAGTGATTGGAAAAAAAGATCTGAAAATCGGTCTCAGTGGCGCATCTTGGGAGAGGCCTACAGTCCAGCAGTGGACTGACACTGGCTGATGATGATGATGATACAATAGATCATACTATATTGACATCAAATTACTTTATATCTTTAGCATTTACAAAAAAATTAGCCAATTTTTCTGTAGTGGTAGGACTTCTGCTAGTCCGCCTGGGCCGACCACTTTGCCAATTAATTTTCATAGGAATGTTTTTCGGTTGAAATGGCAAGGTGTCCAGTGAAATTACGGGGCATGTGAAACTTAACATCTTTATGTCTCAAGGTAACAGGCGCAGTGGAGTGACATGCAAAATTCTGGACTGCCAGAATTTTCCTGTATCGCTGTATCTATAATAGGTAGAGGTCATCGCATACCATCAAGTGAGAGTCATGCTTGTCCTGTTACCTTTTACATTTAAAAATCTGATTAATGTTTACAAAGTAAGTATGGCCTAATTTGTGGTTTCACTGCATTTTTTTTATTATTTGCGATGCGCGTAATTTTATATGATAATTTATCTAATACTATAAGAATCTTTGTCCTGACATACTGACTGCCTGACAGACAACGCACAGCCTAAACCGCTGGTCGTAGAGACTTGAAATTTAAAGAGTATATTTGTCTTAGTACGCAAGGGTGTGCTAAGAAAGGATTTTTCAAAATTCACCCCGTTAGGGGGTGAAATGGAGGTTCAAAGTTTGTACGGATAAATAAGATTAGATAGTCTTTTCTATTCGAAACTTCATACAAGTGCTTCAGTAAAAAAATATGTAAATACGTTTCTCAGGCTTTTTCAAAATTCCACCCCTAAAAGAGTGAAATGAGGTAACAAAGTCTGAAAACCAATATTGTTTCGGGTTGCGCTTAAATTTGGCATCCAGTTGTTTTCACATAAGTATCCGTTAAGATTTTTCAAAATTCACTCTTTAAGGGGATGAAACGGGGGTTCAAAGTTTGGATAGTCATTTTATTCGACCTTCACGCAAACCGTACTTCTGTAAATAAAAAAGTAAATACGAGTTTCAGGCTTTTTCAAAATGCCACCCTAAGAGGGTGAAGTGGGGTAACAAAGTCTGAAAATCAATATTGTTTCGGATTGCGCTGAAATTTGAAATGCAGATAGTTGTTATGACGTAGGTTTCCGCTGAGAAAGCATTTTGTAAAAATTCCCCACGGATATTACTTATAATTTATAATGAAAAAAAAAAATATATATATAAAAACTTATAGATTTACGTAAGTACTTCTATAAATAAATAAGTAAATACGTGTTGCAAGACTTTTGCAAGGGGTTGGTAAAAAAGTCTGACAGTCAATATGGTTTTTTGGGTTTTATAAATATGAATCCCTATTTCCCTTAGTCACGCAATAACTTGAAAACGGGTGAACCGATTTAGCTTTTACTGCTTTGATGTCTTTTATGATAGAAAGGTTTCACAAAATAAAAGTTTTAAGTAAATAAAAGAAGTCTTTAACGCGACCGAAGCCGCAGGGCACTTCTAGTATTTTCATATAAATTATATACTGTAAAGGACAATTTTAATCTATGATATTGGGCCAAGATAATTAGCGTAATTATTTAAATAAGGATTAATACTGTATAGAAGAAAATAGCCTTGAAAGTTCTGTAACATTTTTTATTAAAAATAAAGGACTTTTTTGTAGGTCTTATTAAGTTGTACTACTCTTCGATACATACTTTCTTACATCTATTTCAGATTAATAATCTTTCGTAAAAAACGTGTTTTCTCGACCGTTTTATTGGCGACTTAAGTTGCAAAATAGGTCTTCACGAATATACCTATCTTTTAAACAGGATAATATATAGCCTATGTTCATTCTAAAAGACCATTAATATATTTATATATGAGAGAAAAAATAATCGTCCTGTAGTTTTTGAGCTAACTCAATACAAACATACATGTTATCTCTTTATAATATTAGTATAGAAGTATAGATGCTTTTGTAGCTCAAAATTGTAATATTTAATTGACGTATTGAAAACGCAAAAACATTTAAGATTTGTGTTATAGAAAAGCTAAGAAATCTATACCGCCAGATTTAAGAATCAAAGAAGAATCAAAGAATCAAAGCATTTATTCAGTATGTAGGCAGTATAAATATACGCACATATACACGTCAAAATCATAAATCATAAAATAAATCATAACCAATTATCAAGTAAACATAGCAAAAGCAGAATTTAACGCTTTGAATTAGAAAAAAAAAGTAATGAACCATTCAGCTGTCATCCAATCGTTTACGTCAGAATATTTAAAAAAAATTAAAGTAGGTTAAAACCAACCATACATGTAAGTGTGTGTTTCAGTACTTCAGACAATTTTTATATAAAAAAAATAAAAAAGTGAAATAGTGAAACACAACATAGAGAAACGCATACCGATCACAGTACATATCATGATCCAAATGGAACTGATAGTCCGTCTGTCAGCTGCATAATATTGTTTAATAAGGTTGCCTAATTACAGTTAAGTACTGTAGCATTTTTTAACAATGACTAATTTCCATAAGTTCAGTAAAGTAAATACGTATTTTATCACATTAATTGTTTTCTTTTTACATAAGTTTTAGTTTTCTACATTTTCACTTTTTTATCGATATGTTCTACACTAGTGATCACTTCCCTACTCACGCACACTCTAGCAGTTCTAGACACTAACACAAACAGAAAATGGACATGCTGCCAAAGTTTTGACGCCATCCATTGTAATCCATCATCCTAGGTTTAAGATAATTAAATAGACATGATGGAAGAAGCTAACGTGATTGACGCTAACACCGAGAAGGATGTTCGCCAATACTTACAGGACTTCAACGATTTCCGACGTCACTGATAAGATGAAGTCGAGCATGATAAATGTGCTACACAAGGCCGGTATTTACGGGAGCCTCACTGGGAGATCTTTATGAAGCGGAAGATTAGTCACGAACATTTAGTGTAGTATTTTAAGTTAAGTGTTTTGGACTCAATAATAAGTATGCTAAATTTTCTTGTGTTTTTCCTCATCTAGGTTCGATTCCCATCAGGCGCTCCGTAACTTAGTGAAGGGACGACGTTTTGCGAGAGCAAGCGTACGGGCAAAAAGTCCAAACTTTCGGCAGAAACACTTCGGCTAATGGAAGAGAGACGAACAGACCCATTGTCAGCTTTGTCATCTATCCTGGTGCGCAACAAATCCATAAAGAAGCTGGTACGACGCGATCTCCGATCCTCTAACACGCTCTTGATTAGAGAATCAATTGAGCAGAATCGGGGGTCAAAAGTGTTCGTCCAGCCTCTGGGTAGAAGCCTTCTCACAAAGCTGACAACGTCAACGGGGAAAGTCGTCGCATCCAAGTCGGAGATTCTGTCGGAAGTTGAAGACTTCTACGGCAAGCTCTATGCATCGCATGCTTCAAGGCCCGTACCCGATACTGAGGATTCTAGAGCCACCTTAACCCGCCACTTCACTGAAGATCTGCCCGAAGTTAGCCGAGACGAGATCGTGATGGCCCTTAAACAGTTCAAAAATGGAAAAGCCCCAGAAGAAGACGGAATCACAACAGAGCTTCTAAAAACCGGAGGAGCTTTAGCAGTTCAACAGCTTCAACAGCTCTTTAATTCCGTTCTTTTCACTGGAAGAACTCTACAGGCATGAAACAGAAGCATGGTGGTTCTGTTTTTCAAAAAAGGAGACAAAACTCTTTTGAAAAACTACCGCCCGTTTTCGCTTCGGAGCCATGTCTACAAGCTGTTTTTAAGGGTCATCACGAACCGTCTAGCGCGAAGACTCGATGAGTTCCAATCTCCGGAACAGGCCGGGTTTCGAAGCGGTTATGGCACCACAGACCACATCCACACAGTGCGGCAGATTGTATAGAAGACCGAAGAGTACAATCGGCCCCTGTGCTTAGCATTCGTGGACTGTGAGAAGGCCTTCGACTCAATCGAAACCTGGTCCGTTCTGGAGTACCCTATATGTTTAAGACGCTGGACTGGAAAGATTCTGGCATTAACATCAACGGCAAGTACATCTCTCACTTACGATTCGCAGATGACATCGTCATTATGGCAGAGACGCTGCAGGACCTACAAAGGATGTTGAATGGCGTAGCTGATTCTTCTCGTCGCATCGGTCTCCGGATGAATTTGGATAAAACCAAAGTTATGTACAACGAGGAAAACTCCGTTGAGTCTTCTCGTCGCCTATACCGCAGTGTCTGTCCCCCCCCCCCTCTAACTTTTAAAGTATGGGAGAGAAAAATCTAAAAAAAAAAAATATGCTGTAGATCTCAATAAAAACTAACAACGAAAATTGGTTCAAACGAGATACAATCAGCAGTTTTAGAGATATGGCGACCGCAAAAATAACTTTGTTTTTCATACAAACACTATGAAAAACAAAGTTAATTTTGTAGTTGCGAAAAATCATAGTTATGGTATACTTAACTGTGTTACGGAACCCTACGAGTGCGAGTCCGGCTTGCACTTGGCCAGTTTCTTTATATAAGGCTACTTTTGATCCATAGAAATATTACTTTATTAATATTTATTTATTAATATTAATTTTTCAATATTTCTGTGGTTTTACCACTATCTCACCTGTTGGTATGTGATGATGCGGTCGAGGATAGTAGCAAGCTAGGCTTAGAATGGGAACTGGCTCTCAAGGATAGGTGTCGGCGCACCTTAAATGTTTGGCGACAGATTTTCTACCTTGAGGGTGGTAGCTGGCCAGGTGGACACTACATAGTGTTCTGCCACCATGCGGGGGTTGGGTGTCCGTAGGGACACTGTGAAAGGGCACGTACATTTTTGATGAAAAAATTTATTGGTGCACTGCGAGGATTATACTCGGTAACTCTGGCGTCGAAGCCGACCATTCTCCCACTACACCACTAGGCCCTCCGGGCTATAGACACAGAATAATGAACAGTACTAGGTACAAGTACAGAAAATACGCTTCACTCCTCGGATGCGATCTTGCATTTGCATCACAGAATAAACTATAAACAGGGTTCCGTTCTTTACCATTCAGCTACGAATAACGGAGCCGCACGCGACATCCATATTAGCACAACACATAGAGACGATATATGCGAATGAAATAGTTATAGAGACCCGACTAAAATGATGAACACGTGATATATATGATAACACATATGCCAGCTATAAGATAAAATGAACAACGTAATTTGGTCGGGTCATACATGACAGCAGGTGAAAGCCAATGAGTGCACTAGAACTTGGAGCCAGTGCTGGAGCCAGTTAAATCGCATACGCAGAGAAGGATAAAAAAATGTTGTTCATCTCGCTCTCTCATACTAGTGATTGTATATCCTTCTCATATTATTATTATTATTATTTTAAGGACAAGTCTATTTTTATATACTTAGTCTATGGTACAACACAATTAATATGATTTCCAAGTCATAACACCACCGTCAGCTTTCCAGGATTAAACAAATTAACACTTTGATCTCACGCCTTTAATCCTACAAAGTTTTGATAAAGCGGAACGAGAAAGCGCGAAGCCGTTAAGCTACTTAACGTTCAAGGTTACGTAAACGTACATGTTTACGTTAAACGAGACTTTACTTAAACTTTGTTTACGTGGATGTGCCTAATTGGCATAGGGTTTCGGTTAATGTGAAATGTGATTCTCGAGTCACATTCCTTTGAAATTGGTTTCATTTAAATGAAACCGAATTCAACTGAATGTGTCAAATGACGGGAAGTGTCACGTGGTTTTGTTGTCATAGAATCTAAAAGCACTTGATTCAGATAGATAAAGTTGGAACTAAAACTTTTAAAGGTACGACCACACCGCGGCGTCCTGCGTGCACGATCTAGGCGGCGGTCAGATAGCGCAGTAGTATTTGTACCAACTGATTCACACTAATAGTATGGCCACACCACTGAGCTCTGCAGGCGTGATCTAAGTACTTTTCAATTGTTTTATGATCGCATTTGGTGTGAACCAGTCGGTACAAATACTACTGCGCTATTTGATCGCCGCCTAGATCGCGCACACAGGACGCTGCGGTGTGTCCGTACCTTAAACGCGATGACGGCGACCAGAATACTATAGAAATTTTGATCACGAACGCGCACGCGAACGCAGGACGCCACTGTGTGGTCGTACGGGAATGCGATTTTTAACCGACTGCAAAAAAAGAAGAGGTTTCTCTATTCGACCGATTCGATTCGATTTTTTTATGTGTGTCTGCGGATTACTTCGTCGATTATGAACCGGTTTTGGTTCTTCTTGAACTTGACTTGACTTGAACCCGCAACCTCCGGAATAACATGTTCCGGTGCTTTGCCAATTAAGCCACGGTGCGAAGTATCGTTACGACGAAATTAGTGGATTGCATTTCTTAACCCAATTATACATTGGTGGCGCCATCTATGACTACTTATTACTAATTACTACTTAATCATTCGGAAAAAATCATTACAGTTTTCAAATCGGACGAGAGATGTTGCACTGCGTAAATCAAATATTATGTTTCTTTGAAGTGTTTCACACTTTATATTTTTCTAAATTGTTAAACACAATCCAAAATTTCATCGTACCGACGGGACTTGAACCCGCAACCTCCGGAATAACATGTTCCGGTGCTTTGCCAATTAAGCCATTATTCCGGAGGTTGCGGGTTCAAGTCCCGTCGGTACGAACAAATTTTGGATTGTGTTTAACAATTATCAAAATTATGTTTATAAGTTATTTTTCAAAAAAAAAAAAACCGACTTCATAATCTCAAACAGGCACTCAAAAGCGAAAAATAAATTACTTAAAATTATTATAAGCGCTACCCACTTATCTATTTGAAGTCGGTGCCAGCCAAGTCTAATAGGTAGTAGATAGATAATACCTACATGTATCTACCTACTTACTAACCTACATGTACCTACTTACTACTACTACATACATAGTATCTATCTACTATACTTAGACTTGGCTGGCACCGAATTCAAATAGATATGTGGGTAGCGCTTATAATAATTTTAAGTAATTTATTTTTCGCTTTTGAGTGCCTGTTTGAGATTATGAAGTCGGTTTTTTTTTTTGAAAAATAACTTATTTTACCCTTTTTAGTGCATAACAAGTTTTAATTAAATTACATGCATCTGTTACATTTGGTGTCTGGGCCGTTATACACTGACGGATATATACTTTTTGAAAATTTCAAGTACTCGTATGTACCTATAACGGTTAAGAAGATACAGATCTGTAAAGTGCGCACATATGTATAGACACACGGACGGACTGACGGACGGACGGACGGACGAACGGACAACAAAGTCTCAGAAAGTGTTCATTTGGTACCCTTTGGGTTCGGAACCCTAAAAAAATTGACTTTAAATGCCTTGCTAAAGTGATAATATTCACTAGTAATAATTATGTAATCAAGCTATCAAAGGACAATGTCCAAAATGGCCCTGTGCAATTAAAGCATCTGACACACACGATAATAATTAATTGTCTATTTTATTACAATAATTTCAAATACTTTTATAACACGGACTAGTTGTATTCCAAAATGAATATAAAAAGTATTATTTGCGATTATTAACATTACTTGCCGCCATATGGCCAACAGAGTACTGAATCACTCTACTACGTTATAAGAGGCACTTCCCTATATTGTTGAAACCCGAATTATGAAAGCACTGTGTAGCCAACCTAACAACGGAAAGTATTATTTACTTAGTAACTATTATATAATCTGTGGTATTATGCTTATAATTTTTTTTGCAGTGTTGGTTGGTACAAAGTACGTTCATAATTCTGAGTTATTTAATAATGTATGCAGTATCGCGGGACTGAAATGGCCGCCATCTTCGGCAAACGTCATGTCATGTCAAAAAATCTTAGGTATGTTTAAAAAAGTCTTGTTAGGGTTAACAAGACTTTGCCCGGTAGAATATTCCTGTGAAGACAAATTATTTATATTTATATATAATTATTTATTATAATTATTAATATATAATTATTTATTGAGGGCCCGGTGGCGTAATTGGGAGAACAGTCGGCTTTGATGCCGTGGTACCGAGTTCAAACCGCCGTGCACTAATGAATTTTTCGATCGAAAAATATATGTGCCCTTCTCACAGTTGGCCTCCGGTGAAGGAAAACATCGGTAAGAAACCAACAACCCCCGCATGGTGGTAGGACATATCTAGTGTCCACCTGGTCAGCTACCACCCTCAAGTTAGAAAATCTGTCGCCAAACATCTTATGTGTTCAGGCAGCTATCCTTGAGAGCCAGTTCCCATTCTAGTCCACTTCTCTATCTTCAACCGCATCATCACTTAGCAACAGGTGAGATAGTGGTAAAACGCTAGCCTATAAGATATTTAAAAAAAAAAAAAAATTATCCCCACCTTTATTTCTATCTCGCTCACAGTTACCGTAAGAATATCTGTCAAAAACCAAAATCAACGAGAAGAAAGATGTAAAAACATTATTCAAGGTCATATTTTTTAGTCTTCAAAAGTATATCCAATAGCAACCACCATTGTGTATAATCTTCTTGGGACTCTTCTTCTAAAACCTATTTATCTCCATATCTCTGGAGATACTTATCAGATCTCGATAAAATTATCATTATCATTATCATTATCATTTATTTCTTAATAACATTTGTTATAGGTCAATTTTACAGTATAATAAATTTGATTTACATTAAGTAAACATCATTATAGAATTCATAATTGAGTAGAATAGAATTAAATTCATTAAACAACATAAAATATTGTTTGTGAAACAATTGTTACATCAGCCTTATTTTTTCATCCAGAAATTCATTTAATGTGTAATATGCTTTTTTTATTAAGATGTCTTTTATTGTATTTTTAAATATTACATAGGATTCTATTTCACGAATAGTTTTGTCAAATTTGTTATATATTTTTGGTCCCTCGTACCACACAGATTGTGAAATTTTTTTCAATTTTGTGGAAGTTAGTATAAGCCTGTCTTTATTACGAGTGTTGAAGTTGTGAATATCACTGATAGACTGAAAACTCTGTAAGTTTAGTTTAACAAATTTGCAGACTTCGAGGATATATAATGAATGCATTGTTAGTATACCTTGTTCGATGAACAATTGTCGAGCGGGTGTGTCCCATGGAACACGACACATAATTCTAATTGCCCTCTTTTGCAAAACAAAGGCTCTTTGGCGATCTGCGGCTTGGCCCCAGAGATCTATACCGTAGGAGAGGAGTGATTGAAAATATCCAAAATATGCATTTTTGACCGCTGATGCGCTCATCATTTGAGTCAGTCTCGATAGTGCAAAACATGCTCTGCTTAGCTTTTCACACAGATAGTCAATATGCATATCCCATTTCAAACCTGAGTCTATTATAAAACCTAAGTACTTAGTGTGTTTCACTTGGGGTATTTGAATGTTATTACAAGATATAGCTAGATTTTTGGGTTGTCCTCTCAAATTGAAGCTTATTACATTCGTTTTCTCTAAATTCAATATCATTCCGTTTGTCTGAAACCAGTTACAGATATCAGCAATGGAGTGTTGCAACCGTAGTTGCAGCTCTTGTATGTTGTCAGCTGAGACTAAAAATGCACTATCATCCGCGAATGCGACAAGTTCAGCGGAGGTGGTAGACGCAGCAAGGTCGTTTACTAGTATTAAAAACAAGTAGTTACCTAGTACTGATCCTTGCGGTATGGAGAGATTTCCTAGATTACTGAACTTTGATCTTTTAATTCCATTCTCAGTAGACACTTCGACAAGTTGTCGTCTTTGCGATAAAAATGACTTTAAGAAGTCATTACACAACCCACTAACACCATAATGCTTCAGTTTTTCTATGATAAGATCATGATTCACAAGATCAAAAGCACGAGATAGATCACATAATATTAATGCTATTTGTTTACCATCTGCTAGTTTGTCAAGTACAGTTTTTATTAATTTTCGTGTTGCCAGTGTTGTTGATTTACCCTGCTGATATGCATATTGTTGATTTGATAAGAGGTTGTTAGTTTTGAAATAGTTTATCAATTGATTAGCTATGCCTAATTCTATGATTTTTGAGAAGACTGGTATTATAGAAATGGGTCGATAGTTTTTGATTTCACTCTTTTTACCTTTTCCTTTATAAATGGGAATTACTTTGACGTCCTTTAAGCAGTCTGGATATTTACCACTATCTAAACATTTATTGATTAGATAGCACAATACATCAATGAATACAGGAGGCATCTTTTTTTAAAATTAAAATGGGACCACCTCGGAAACGTATCCTACCCATTAAAAAAAGAATCATTTGGATCCGTTCACTATTGACGGAGAAATCGCGTAACATACACAAAAAAAAAAAAAACATACAGACGAATTGAGAACCTCCTCCTTTTTTGTGAAGTCGGTTAATAAAATATAAATGAAGTACAGAGTTGGAACTAGAGCTTATGTGATTTTTATACCTGAATAGTACCTATACTGAGAACCCCGTTGGCGTAAAGGATAGATGTCTTGTCTTCTAAGCTAGAGGTCACCGGTTCAGAACCTAGCACGGGTGTTCGTCCACAAGTGGAAAGAGCATATTATATCGATGTTACGCCCGATTTGATACCAAAAAGTAACTTATCACCATCAAAGAAAAATCTGCCGGCATAACCTTACGGGCGTTCCTCAGGGCGGCGTTCTATCTCCTCTCCTTTTTTCTCCATTTATCAATTCTATTTCTTATCAACTCATTTCGTCCTACCACCTCTATGCAGATGATTTACAAATTCATAGGCAAGTTCCGCTTGCCCAATTGTCAAATGCCATTCTTGGTACCAACTCTGACTTGCGTTGTATTCAAAATTGGAGTAAGTCTTACGGCATTAGTGTGAATCCCATAAAAACGCAAGTCACCATAATTGGCGGTTCTTGGATGATTTCGAAAGTCGACTGGTTCCGTCTTCCTCAAGTAGTTTATGATGGTACACATATACCCTTCAGCGAAACTGTTAGAAACCTTGGGGTAGTCTTTGACAGAACCTTGTCATGGGTGCCGCAAATAGCCAATGTTAGTAGAAAACTTTTTGTATCGGCTGGATCTCTACGTAGGTTACGCAATTTTCTACAATTTCTACCGGTCTCCACCAAATCTGCACTCGCGAACTCTGTCCTACTACCGATCTTGGATTATGCTGACACCTGCTACCTGGATATGACTGAGGAGCAACTTAATAAGCTCGAACGTCTGCAGAATCTCTGCATTCGTTGTATTTATGGTTTACGTAAATACGACTATGTGTCGGAATATCAGCAGCGACTTCAATGGCTTCCGATCCGGCTTCGTAGAAATAGCCATATACTTTCTCTACTTTCTACTGTTCTGTTCATCCCTTTTACACCCTCTTATCTCAAAGAGCGCTTTAAATTCTTGCACCTTTCTAAGAATCTTTCTCTCCGCTCCTCTGAATCCCTTCAGCTGATGTTTCCTCTACATTCCACTCGATTTTACGAAAAATCGTTTACGGTGTTTGCTGTCAGATTATGGAACGAGCTGCCCCAAAACATCAGATGTGCTAATTCACTCTCAATTTTTAAGTCCATGGTTAAGCGTCACTATTTATCCCTGCCTTGTTAAAAACTGCTTGTCACACTGCTATATTATTATTGTTTTATATGTATGATGTATGTAATGTATTTATATGGAAATATATATGTGTATGTCTATTTATACTTAGTTATTGTATGTAGATATTATTAGGTTCTTAGTACATGTTTTTACAATGCAAAATAGATTTCAGCTGTATAAAGCCCTCCGCCATTACGTATGCATTTATCCAGTCCCTACAAAGGTTGTCTGGAAGAGATTGTTTTAAGCGATAACATCGCCGTTTGTGTCACCATGCTCTTTTTATTAATGATGATATTGTACTCGTACATGTTTTATTTTCTGTTTTGGTGATCAATAAAGAGTTCTTGTATTGTATTGTATTGTATTGTATTGTATTGTATTGTATTGTAGTGTATTGTAGTGTATTTTATTGTATTGTATTGTGTTGTGTTGAGTTGTTTTGTGTTGTGTTGTGTTGTGTTGTGTTGTGTTGTTTTGTGTTGTGTTGTGTTGTGTTGTGTTGTGTTGTGTTGTGTTGTGTTGTGTTGTGTTGTGTTGTGTTGTGTTGTGTTGTGTTGTGTTGTGTTGTGTTGTGTTGTGTTGTGTTGTGTTGTGTTGTGTTGTGTTGTGTTGTAATGTGTTGTGTTGTGTTGTGTTGTGTTGTGTTGTGTTGTGTTGTGTTGTGTTGTGTTGTGTTGTGGTGTGGTGTGGTGTGTTGTGTTGTGTTGTATTGTATTGTATTGTATTGTATTGTATTGTATTGAATTGAATTGTATTGTATTGAATTGAATTGAATTGTATTGTATTGTATTGTATTGTATTGTATTGTATTGTATTGTATTGTATTGTATTGTATTGTATTGTATTGTGTTCCGGCAGCACACAGCCTTTGAGAGTCGGAGTATTCTAGGCCTAGCGTGTTCACCATCTTCGACCACATCATGACGTACTACCAGGCGATATCGACTTCCCAACCGAATAAAGCGGTATTATGACAATCGTAATTTTACAGTAGAGCCAAAAAACAGAAAAAAATGTTTCACCACTCGTACAAACAACCAATTTTAACAGATGTCGTATCGTTAGACGTGAAAAAAATAAGCTTCTTAATGAAATAACTCACTATCGTGACAAACTCCTTGATTCTAGATTAAGAAAGATAAACTATATTACAAGTTTATTCGCTTAGGACCGTACTTCGTTTTTTTATGCGTATTTGTTTACGTCTCTATTTGTCTCAAAACGTCAAGAGGGATTTTGTGTAACAAATACATACCTACCTTTTTAAAGGATTTTTTACATGTAAAGGCTCTGTGTACTAAACCGGTACAATTACGCCTTTATTCACCTACAGATTGAATAGCATACTTTCAGTAAATTTGTGTTACCTGTCTTTTTGAAAATCAAAATGACCACCATTTCAAATGCAATGAACTCATGTAACTTTTTTTTTATATATTATAAATCGGTAAAACAAAGTGTTTCGAAGTTTGAAACTTTTATTTGCTTAATCATTAATCAACAGAGTATTGATATTTTATAAAAAACACGACATTTCTAACATATTTAGCAGAAAAAAAATATTTTTACATAAAATTTTCTCAATTTACTATTATTCAGGTTATTTATGATTTTTACATGTTAGAGCAACAAACATACTTTCATAGAATAAATACTTTTTCAAATAATGTTCAACAACTTAATTACCTAACATAAACTACGTACATGTATGCCATTAACAAAAAAATGGTATGGTAAACCATGGTAAACAACTTTCTACACTCTATCGAGTATAGGCTACTATCTGTCAAGCCGTATACGCAGGCAATTCTTAATCAAATAGGATCTAATTGTTTATTATAATGTATAATAAGCTAAAAGAGCTAGTAAATATCTATATTTAATTTTATTTAAATACTTAGTTACTTTATTTATTTAGTTACAACATCTGGTCCATTAATTTTTGTCAATGCCATTAAATACCAATAATAATGGCCTACCTATTCGTATAAACACTGTAAATAACATAGTTTTGTCAATTAGATCAACAATCACACTATGAATAGACATTATTTTTTGTTAGTACCTTGATAAGTTTCATTAATAGTAAGCAAGCTGCGTTGGTAGGTACTTACGTGAAATATTGGAATCTTCGATCATATTCAGCATTTGCCTACACCGTATAAGCTATTTTTATCAGAAGACGCAATAATTATCACAACACGTACACCACCTTGTTTCTTATCCAGTAATAATTACAACTCCTGCAGTCACTTCGTCAGAACAACGGTCTTTGAACAAAAAGATCACTAAGTCTTGACCTCCGGAACTCCAACACAAGCTCTATTTAAAAAAGCGATCGAGCAAAACCAGGGGTCAGTCTTTTTTCAAAAGCTGGGCCGAAGCTATCTGACGAAGTTGTGCACACCTAACGGGAGTCTCGTCGCTTCTAAGCTTTCTTTGATCGAAGTTAAAGACTTCTATGGTCATTTCAACACCTCACAAGCGTCCCGTCCTCAACCCTATATTGAGGATCCTAGAGCCACTCTAACCCGCCACTATACCGAAGATTTTCCAGATATCAGCCTAAACGAAATTTGGTTGTGTATCAGACTGCTTAAAAACGGAAAAGTCCCCGGAGAGGATGGAATTACTGCGAAGCTCTTAAAAGGTGGTAGAACTCCAACGCTACAACAGCTTCAGCGTATTTTTAATAATGTCCTCTTTTTGGGGAGGAATCTGAAGACGTTTAGTAAGAGTGTGGTCATTATGTTCTTTAGGAATGAAGACAAAACCCTTTTGAAAGAACTATCGACCCATTTCACTCTTGAATCACATCTATAAGCTGTTTTCTAGTCATCACAAATTGACTCGCGCGTAGACTCGTCGAGTTTCAGCCCTCTAAACAGGCTGGGTTTAAAGGGGGATACGGCACCATAGACCACACACACACACAGTGCGGCAGGTTATACAGAAGACTGAGGAGTATAACTATTCCCTGCGTCTAGCGTTTGTGGACTATGACTACTAAAGCCTTTGACTCCATTGGTCTGTTTTAAGGTCCCTGCAATGGTGCCAAGTTGATTTGCAATACGTCCATGTGTTGAGAGGTCTGTATGACGCCGCAACTATGACCATCCAAGTACAACAGCAGCAGACTCAACATATCCTCTTACATCGAGGTGTGAAACAAGGGGACGTTATTTCCCTTTAATTGTTCACAAACACTCTAGAGGATATGTTCAAGACGCTGAACTGGAAAGGACGGAGCATAAAATAATATCAACGGCAAAAACTTCCCACACCTGAAACTTGCGGACGATGCAGGACTTGCATTACATGCTGACTACCATTGCTAATTCTTCTGCATGCATCGGTCTTTTGATGAACTTGGATAAGACAAACATCATGTTCAATGAACATATGTTCTGGAACCGATTGGCTTTAATGGAGAACCATTCGAAACTGTTCAAGAATACGTCTACTTACTTAGGGCCTAGGGCAAACCTTGCAATTGGGAAGAAACAATTTCGAGAAGGAAGCCTGCAGGCTCAATACAGCTTCAATACAGCTGGGATGGGCAGCAATTAGAAAACTACTTTAATGAGTACGTCCTTCCTGTAATTACATACGGAGCCGAGATGTGGACACTCACGGTGCGACTGATCCACTAATTCAAAGTCGCTCAGCGAGCTATGGAAAGCGCTATGTTCGGAGTATCTCTGAAAGATCGAATTTGAAACGAAGTCATCCGACAGAGAACCAAAGTTATCAACTTAGATCAAAGGATTAGCAAACTGATGTGGCAGTGGGCTGATCTCATCTGTCGTTGAACCGATGACCGTTGGGGTAAACGTGTTCTAGAGTGGACACTACGGCTCAGTGAACCAAAGGTAGGATAGATAGGATAGGACGCCCTATAGCTAGGTGGAGCGATGATGGCATGAGGCAGCGCAACAAGGAGCTGAAGAACGAGCTCTAGGAAAAGCCTATGTCCAGCAACAGCAATAAGCGTTCAAATTGCGCACTGTAAGCAGTTTCAATAATGATTTACAAATCAAAATAACTTACATTCTGGAAATACGCAGCCTGATGTTTACGATTACTAGTTTTATCTATTATTAATTACGTAAAAGTTAATTATTCACATTCACTTTTAAACTATATTGTGATAAGAACTCACGGCTAACTAATTTGTTATTGCGAGAATAAATGACTACTAACACAATACCATCAAAAAACTGATCGTATTCAGACGAATAATAGCGTAACATTTTCTTACTTGTCTGTTCTGATAGCTGGCAGCTATCTGTTTGAACGTAATATGTTGAAGTGGTGTTGTTCGCCTTTTTTTCTAATGCCAAATTTCGATAGAACAGAGACGTCTCTAGCTATAACTCTCCAAATTTTAGTTATAAATTTGTGACAAAAAAAATGTCTTGCGTATGGCTGCGTAGAAACGTTTTATGCAATAAAAAGTTTTTGGCGTATCATGACATTACCGCTTTATTCGGTTGGGGCGTCGATATAATGGTCAAACGCTAGAATATAAGATATTAAAAAAAAACAATATTCTGTGGGTAGAATAAATAAATAAATGCCACTTCACTTAATTCCAAGCTTCCAAGCATTTCAAAAAAAATCAGCCATTTTAAATTTTCCTTGACTAATCTAACCAGTTAGATAAACTATAAATTCACCGTTTTTTTTAATAATTGACATCAAAACTGACTTCCGACTATGCCTGGACCTAATTACCTACAACCGGACTCGACCTGTCTTGAACTTGACTTGACTTGAACCCGCAACCTCCGGAATAACATGTTCCGGTGCTTTGCCAATTAAGCCACGGTGCGAAGTATCGTTACGACGAAATTAGTGGATTGCATTTCTTAACCCAATTATACATTGGTGGCGCCATCTATGACTACTTATTACTAATTACTACTTAATCATTCGGAAAAAATCATTACAGTTTTCAAATCGGACGAGAGATGTTGCACTGCGTAAATCAAATATTATGTTTCTTTGAAGTGTTTCACACTTTAAATTTTTTTAAATTTTTAAACACAATCCAAAATTTCATCGTACCGACGGGACTTGAACCCGCAACCTCCGGAATAACATGTTCCGGTGCTTTGCCAATTAAGCCATTATTCCGGAGGTTGCGGGTTCAAGTCCCGTCGGTACGATAAAATTTTGGATTGTGTTTAACAATTATCAAAATTATGTTTATAAGTTATTTTTCAAAAAAAATAAAACCGACTTCATAATCTCAAACAGGCACTCAAAAGCGAAAAATAAATTACTTAAAATTATTAAAAGCGCTACCCACTTATCTATTTGAAGTCGGTGCCAGCCAAGTCTAATAGGTAGTAGATAGATAATACCTACATGTATCTACCTACTTACTAACCTACATGTACCTACTTACTACTACTACATACATAGTATCTATCTACTATCCAATAGACTTGGCTGGCACCGAATTCAAATAGATATGTGGGTAGCGCTTATAATAATTTTAAGTAATTTATTTTTCGCTTTTGAGTGCCTGTTTGAGATTATGAAGTCGGTTTTTTTTTTGAAAAATAACTTATTTTACCCTTTTTAGTGCATAACAAGTTTTAATTAAATTACATGCATCTGTTACATTTGGTGTCTGGGCCGTTATACACTGACGGATATATACTTTTTGAAAATTTCAAGTACTCGTATGTACCTATAACGGTTAAGAAGATACAGATCTGTAAAGTGCGCACATATGTATAGACACACGGACGGACTGACGGACGGACGGACGGACGAACGGACAACAAAGTCTCAGAAAGTGTTCATTTGGTACCCTTTGGGTTCGGAACCCTAAAAAAATTGACTTTAAATGCCTTGCTAAAGTGATAATATTCACTAGTAATAATTATGTAATCAAGCTATCAAAGGACAATGTCCAAAATGGCCCTGTGCAATTAAAGCATCTGACACACACGATAATAATTAATTGTCTATTTTATTACAATAATTTCAAATACTTTTATAACACGGACTAGTTGTATTCCAAAATGAATATAAAAAGTATTATTTGCGATTATTAACATTACTTGCCGCCATATGGCCAACAGAGTACTGAATCACTCTACTACGTTATAAGAGGCACTTCCCTATATTGTTGAAACCCGAATTAACGAAAGAACGGAAAGTATTCTTTACTTAGTAACTATTATATAATCTGTGGTATTATGCTTATAATTTTTTTTGCAGTGTTGGTTGGTACAAAGTACGTTCATAATTCTGAGTTATTTAATAATGTATGCAGTATTGCGGGACTGAAATGGCCGCCATCTTCGGCAAACGTCATGTCATGTCAAAAAATCTTAGGTATGTTTAAAAAAGTCTTGTTAGGGTTAACAAGACTTTGCCCGGTAGAATATACCTGTGAAGACAAATTATTTATATTTATATATAATTATTTATTATAATTATTAATATATAATTATTTATTGAGGGCCCGGTGGCGTAATTGGGAGAACAGTCGGCTTTGATGCCGTGGTACCGAGTTCAAACCGCCGTGCACTAATGAATTTTTCGATCGAAAAATATATGTGCCCTTCTCACAGTTGGCCTCCGGTGAAGGAAAACATCGGTAAGTAACCAACAACCCCCGCATGGTGGTAGGACATATCTAGTGTCCACCTGGTCAGCTACCACCCTCAAGTTAGAAAATCTGTCGCCAAACATCTTATGTGTTCAGGCAGCTATCCTTGAGAGCCAGTTCCCATTCTAGTCCACTTCTCTATCTTCAACCGCATCATCACTTAGCAACAGGTGAGATAGTGGTAAAACGCTTGCCTATAAGATATTAAAAAAAAAAAAATTATTACCCCACCTTTATTTCTATCTCGCTCACAGTTACCGTAAGAATATCTGTCAAAAACCAAAATCAACGAGAAGAAAGATGTAAAAACATTATTCAAGGTCATATTTTTTAGTCTTCAAAAGTATATCCAATAGCAACCACCATTGTGTATAATCTTCTTGGGACTCTTCTTCTAAAACCAGTACATTCTCCTATGTTTGAGGTATTTATCTCCATATCTCTGGAGATACTTATCAGATCTCGATAAAATTAAAATGGGACCACCTCGGAAACGTATCCTACCCATTAAAAAAAGAATCATTTGGATCCGTTCACTATTGACGGAGAAATCGCGTAACATACACAAAAAAAAAAAAAACATACAGACGAATTGAGAACCTCCTCCTTTTTTGTGAAGTCGGTTAATAAAATATAAATGAAGTACAGAGTTGGAACTAGAGCTTATGTGATTTTTATACCTGAATAGTACCTATACTGAGAACCCCGTTGGCGTAAAGGATAGATGTCTTGTCTTCTAAGCTAGAGGTCACCGGTTCAGAACCTAGCACGGGTGTTCGTCCACAAGTGGAAAGAGCATATTATATCGATGTTACGCCCGATTTGATACCAAAAAGTAACTTATCACCATCAAAGAAAAATCTGCCGGCATAACCTTACGGGCGTTCCTCAGGGCGGCGTTCTATCTCCTCTCCTTTTTTCTCCATTTATCAATTCTATTTCTTATCAACTCATTTCGTCCTACCACCTCTATGCAGATGATTTACAAATTTATAGGCAAGTTCTCAGTATCTCAAAACGTCAAGAGGGATTTTGTGTAACAAATACATACCTACCTTTTTAAAGGATTTTTTACATGTAAAGGCTCTGAAACTGTTAGGAAACCTTGGGGTAGTCTTTGACAGAACCTTGTCATGGGTGCCGCAAATAGCCAATGTTAGTAGAAACCTTTTTGTATCGGCTGGATCTCTACGTAGGTTACGCAATTTTCTACAATTTCTACCGGTCTCCACCAAATCTGCACTCGCGAACTCTGTCCTACTACCGATCTTGGAATATGCTGACACCTGCTACCTGTATATGACTGAGGAGCAACTTAATAAGCTCGAACGTCTGCAGAATCTCTGCATTCGTTGTATTTATGGTTTACGTAAATACGACCATGTGTCGGAATATCAGCAGCGACTTTAATGGCTTCCGATCCGGCTTCGTAGAAATAGCCATATACTTTCTCTACTTTCTACTGTTCTGTTCATCCCTTTTACACCCTCTAATCTCAAAGAGCGCTTTCGCATTTACGTCGTCCGTAATAAAAAAATTCTAAACTCAGTTTAAAGTACTATATTTGCCGTAAAACTTGTTATTACGTAAAGTCTAGCATAAATACAATCTAGTGAAGTTTGTTTGAAAAAAATCTGTCAATAAATGCCAAAGATATCATCGAAAATATTTTAAAAAATATTAGCCACGCAGCGACATCACTGACCTACCACAAGTTATCCGTGTTCCCGCAGTACACTACTCGCAGTACGAAGTCCGACTACCGATGACTCACGTACCCCGCTCAAGCGTCGTGTCGACCGGTTTCATATCAACGGTCTAACTATTTGCGCCTACCAGGTCTGCTGCCCCCGTATAATGAATGGTGCGTAAAATAATTTTGGATATAGCATAAGCTTTACTGTACTAATATGATCTGGATTCAAATAATTCATAATTCAGCCCACCGCGATTGCTGATGTGCTATAAGCCCACAACTTGATAATTATTTCTAATTGCTACGAGCGTGAAATTGTCTGTCCTTTATATATTAGTACAAAACCAACAATGCCCTTAAAAAGAACACCACCCTTGTCACCTGCCCAGTCGGTCTCTGAGCCCATTTTGAAAATAACCGCAGCTGTGCCCTATGACTCACCGGCTACAAACAGGGCTAAAAGGAGAAGAGACACCTCGAACGATCACTGTGACGATGACATTAAGACTTTCATGTCGGACATGAAAAACATGTTCCAGGAATTTAAAGAACAACAGGAGCTTTGCTTTTCCTCTCTAGAAGCCAACGTAAAGGAACTCAGCCAACAGCTCCTTGGACTACGTGCCACAATGGATTTCATGTCAACACAATATGAAACTGTCATGGACAAGATTGCAAATTTGGAGCGTGAGCGTAAAAGTAACTTAGCATCCATACAATTATTGGAAGAAAAGATTGAAAATCTAGAGAGATATCAACGTTCAGGCACCATTGAAATAAGAAATATTCCTACAAACAAGTCAGAAACAAAAGATGATCTATCTGAAATCGTTTTGAGAGTGAGCAAGGCGGTTAATTTACCATTAAAAGCTACCGATATCAGGGATATTTTCCGTACAAAGACGAACACCGCCAACAGACCTATAATTGTGGACTTTAGCACTGTCCTATATAAGGAGAAGTTTTTACACGCTGTGAAAACGTACAACAAAGCTTACAAAAATAATAAGCTGAACACGAGTAATCTTCGGTTTGAAGGACCAGCGAGACCAGTGTTTATCTCCGAGAACCTCACATTTAAAATGAGAAAACTTTTCCATGCAGCGCGCGAATTCGCAAAGGCCAACAATTACAAATACTGCTGGACCGCCCACGGGAAGATTTATATTCGGAGAAATGACGGTGCACCACTGATTAGGGTAAACTCAGAGCAGGATATTACTGACATCAGCGCGGAAGCGTGACTAGTTTTTAAAACACTAATTTATTTTATTTTGTATCTCTTGACTTGCATGCAAACTGTACAGTATTTATATTTAATGTACAACTTTATACAATGTAACCTGAATATTCAACTCGGAATCGTCTACTATTACACACCTACATGCTTCACACATACACAAACTTACATTATTGTCATCAGAGTCATTGGAGAGGAAATATTTTCGCTTACAGCTGTTGTAACCAACATATTATGTTTCCCAAATTTGATCACTTATTCCATTACCACATGTGATGGATAATACAAATGAATTGAATCAAGAAATTGAAAAATTCAATGTATCTAATTCTCACATATGTCCTCCAGAAGATTGTCACCAATATATAACGAAAACTCCGAAATCACTTACTATTTTTCACGCTAATATTCGCAGTATTAATAAAAACCTTGACGAGCTGTTAGTATTACTTGCAACAATTGAAGTCCCATGTGACTTACTTGTTCTGTCAGAGTGCTGGCTGAGTAAGATTATCAACCCCCCAACTATTGAAAATTACTCTTGTCACTTATCAAAATGTTCTTCTCAGAATGACGGTGTTATGATATTTGTTAAAAATAACATAACCTATGAAATTTTTGAGCCAGATATGGAGGACTGTAACTGCTTGATAGTAAAACACGGTTTAGATACTGTCGTTTTTGGAATATACAGGTCTCCATCTTTCAACAATACAGATAAATTTTTAGATAGCTTAAACACACTTCTAATTATGTTTTCCTCTTACAAAACTATTATAATTATAGGAGATCTAAACATTAATATTACACCTAGCTGTAATGACACCCGTTCTGATGAATACCTAAACATCACCGCAACTCATGGTCTCTTGCCTGCGCATGTTCTCCCCACTAGAGAAAATAGCTGTATTGATCACGTTATGCTCAAACCGTACTCTCAAAATGCGACAACACTTATCCTTGAATCAGGTATGACTGATCACTACCCAATTCTATTTCATATTGAAAAGACTACAGTTACCTATAGGAAAACCCCTAAAGAAAAGACACACATAGATTTACATACAATAGCCGCAGAACTGTCAAAAACCGACTTCTCCCCATTATTTTCCATAAGTAACGCTAACAATGCTGCTGAATATCTTATTGCGAAGATAGCTTTTATTATCACCCTACACACAAAAATTATTCGCGTATCTCGGAGAAACAGTATCCTAAAGCCATGGATTACACAAGGTGCTCTGAGGTGTATTAGACACCGAGATAAACTACATATGAAAGTTAAAAAGAATCCAGTAAACATGGTTATTAGAGTGACATATGCTCGATATAGAAATTTTTGCAAAAATCTTTTACGTAAATTAAAACATAATTATAATCGTCAAAGGCTTGAAGATGCAAGGAAAAACCCTAAAGCCACCTGGAAGGTAACTAAAGATATTTCGGGGCTGGGATCTGGGACCTCTGCATCAACAAGCCTACTTAATACGGCTTCTGACCCTGTGGCATCTGTTAACATAGTTAATCGTTTTTTCGTCAACGTGGGAACAAAACTGGCAAATAAAATAATCTGTTCGGCTAAATCTTTACCGACTACACCCTTAGAAAATAACAACTTAACAAATTCTATGGCTTTTATACCGACTGATTTTGGGGAAATCGAAAATATAATCGTGAACCTCCGAAACGACTGTGCAACCGGATGGGACAACATTCCATCGAAAGTCATAAAATATGCGCGTAAGTCTCTCATACCACCGATAACTTATTTATGTAACCTTTGCATATCCACCGGTGTCTTTCCGAATTCCTTTAAAAAAGCCGTCGTACATCCTATCTATAAGAGTGGGGACAGGAACAGTGTCAATAATTACAGGCCAATTTCTGTTCTCACTATCCTGTCTAAAATCTTAGAAAAAATTCTCAATACAAGATTGATTAATTTTCTTGAATCCAACAATGTAATAGCCCAAAATCAATTTGGATTTAGAAAGGGTAGATCTACGGAGGATGCCATTGTTGAACTTACTAAAAATATTGTTTATAACCTAGACCATAAAAGCAAGGCTGTGTGTATCTTCCTTGATCTATCTAAAGCCTTTGACACAGTTTCTGTCCCGCTCTTACTCCATAAAATGGAGAGTGTTGGAGTACGCGGTATTGCACTTGATATTTTCAAAGATTATCTCACAGGTAGGAAACAGTGTATCAAAATTGACAAATTTGTTGGATCTGATGAGACTATCTTATATGGCGTGCCTCAGGGTAGTGTCCTGGGCCCCTCTCTCTTTATTCTTTATCTAAATGATCTTTGTAAAATGTCCTTACAAAACTGCAAAATAATCACCTATGCAGATGACACCGCCTTGTTGGTACACGGTAAAAGCTGGGCTATAACAAAAGATCTTGCAGAAAAAGCGCTACGCACTGTAATGTCTTGGTTAGAGAATAACATTCTCACCCTCAACGTGGAAAAGACAAAATACATAGCCTTCTCACCTACAATAACTTATCAGCCACCTTCGAATTACAAAATTAAAGCACACACATGTAGACGCTCTACTGATGTCTTACCCTCAGAAAAATGTACATGCCTTGAGGTGTCACGTTGCGCACAAATGAAATATCTGGGGGTAGTCATTGACAGTAATCTTAGCTGGAATAATCAATTAGAAGCACTTATTCCTAGGGTAAGGAAACTAATGGCGGTTTTTAAAAAAATAAGATATGTTGCCTCTGCAGACATTGTCAAATCGGTGTACTATGCCCTAGCTCAGTCAGTGTTGACATATTGCATCTCTGTCTGGGGAGGCTCACATACCACAAAGATGCTCCGACTGGAGAGGGCTCAGAGAGCTGTCTTGAAAGTCATACAAAACAGACCGTTCAGGTACCCAACAACACTTCTTTATCAGGAGTGCTCTGTGCTGACGGTGAGACAATTATACTTACTACAAATAATACTACACAAACACTCACAACTTCCCTATGACCCGCGCATACTGGCTGGAAAGCGTATAAGGTATAAAGTCTGTGATACAGAAGCCTAGAAGACTAGATATTGCAGCACGTCACCCTGAATTTGTCAGTAGTCGGTTGTACAACGCTATCAATAAGCTTATAACTATTTATCCTCTCACAACTTATAAATGTAAAGAGAAGCTTATACTGTGGCTTAAATCTCTGTCATACCAAGATACAGAAGAATTTTTTAAGGCTACTCTATAGCCTTATATCTCCGATACACTCTCTCCAACATGAACTCAAACTTACACACACAAACACACACACACACACACACACACACACAAACACACACATACACACACACACATCACGTCATGTAGCTAGACGACTTTGTGAAAACATATGTTATAAATAATTATGTAATTTAAATATTGTGTCGCTGTATAAAATTATCTCACGTAGTTAAGTAACTTTTTATTAGAGTAATAATTTGAATAATTAATCTTATTTATTGATACTGTATAATTTTCCTCTTGATTGAAATTTTAATGTTTACTTAATATTAATAATTTAATCTTAAACCTAATCATTCAAAATATCTATATTTTATTATGTACACAAGATTGATCAATTACTCGGAAGGAACTAATTGCTGAAATACGGGTGTTTAAACACCTAGTTTAGTAGCTAGGGCCGCACTAAATTGTAAAGTACTTTAAAGTGAAATAAACAAATTTTAATTTAATTTAATTTTAATTCTTGCACCTTTCTAATAATCTTTCTCTCCGCTCCTCTGAATCCCTTCAGCTGATGTTTCCTCTACATTCCACTCGATTTTACGAAAAATCGAGTTGTGTTGTGTTGTGTTGTGTTGTGTTGTGTTGTGTTGTGTTGTGTTGTGTCGTGTCGTGTCGTGTCGTGTCGTGTCGTGTCGTGTCGTGTCGTGTCGTGTCGTGTCGTGTCGTGTCGTGTCGTGTCGTGTCGTGTCGTGTCGTGTCGTGTCGTGTCGTGTCGTGTCGTGTCGTGTAGTGTCGTGTCGTGTCGTGTCGTGTCGTGTCGTGTCGTGTCGTGTCGTGTCGTGTCGTGTCGTGTCGTGTCGTGTCGTGTCGTGTCGTGTCGTGTCGTGTCGTGTTTTGTGTTGTGTCGTGTCGTGTTTTGTGTTGTGTCGTGTTGTGTTGCGTTGCGTTGCGTTGCGTTGCGTTGCGTTGCGTTGCGTTGCGTTGCGTTGCGTTGCGTTGCGTTGCGTTGCGTTGCGTTGCGTTGCGTTGCGTTGCGTTGTGTTGTGTTGTGTTGTGTTGTGTTGTGTTGTGCTGTGTTGTGCTGTGTTGTGCTGTGTTGTGCTGTGTTGTGCTGTGTTGTGCTGTGTTGTGTTGTGTTATGTTGTGTTGTGTTGTGTTGTGTTGTGTTGTGTTGTGTTGTGTTGTGATGTGTTGTGTTGTGTTGTGTTGTGTTGTGTTGTGTTGTATTGTATTGTATTGTATTGTATTGTATTGTATTTTATTGTATTGTATTGTATTGTATTGTATTGTATTGTATTGTATTGTATTGTATTGTATTGTATTGTATTGTATTGTGTTCCGGCAGCACACAGCCTTTGAGAGTCGGAGTATTCTAGGCCTAGCGTGTTCACCATCTTCGACCACATCATGACGTACTACCAGTCGATATCGACTTCCCAACCGAATAAAGCGGTATTATGACAATCGTAATTTTACAGTAGGGCCAAAAAACAGAAAAAATTGTTTCACCACTCGTACAAACAACCAATTTTAACAGATGTCGTATCGTTAGACGTGAAAAAAATAAGCTTCTTAATGAAATAACTTGCTATCGTGACAAACTCCTTGATTCTAGATTAAGAAAGAAAAACTATATTACAAGTTTATTTGCTTAGGACCGTACTTCGTTTTTTTCTGCGTAATTGTTTACGTCTCTATTTGTCTCAAAACGTCAAGAGGGATTTTGTGTAACAAATACATACCTACCTTTTTAAAGGATTTTTTACATGTAAAGGCTCTGAAACTGTTAGGAAACCTTGGGGTAGTCTTTGACAGAACCTTGTCATGGGTGCCGCAAATAGCCAATGTTAGTAGAAAACTTTTTGTATCGGCTGGATCTCTACGTAGGTTACGCAATTTTCTACAATTTCTACCGGTCTCCACCAAATCTGCACTCGCGAACTCTGTCCTACTACCGATCTTGGATTATGCTGACACCTGCTACCTGGATATGACTGAGGAGCAACTTAATACGCTCGAACGTCTGCAGAATCTCTGCATTCGTTGTATTTATGGTTTACGTAAATACGACCATGTGTCGGAATATCAGCAGCGACTTCAATGGCTTCCGATCCGGCTTCGTAGAAATAGCCATATACTTTCTCTACTTTCTACTGTTCTGTTCATCCCTTTTACACCCTCTAATCTCAAAGAGCGCTTTCAATTCTTGCACCTTTCTAATAATCTTTCTCTCCGCTCCTCTGAATCCCTTCAGCTGATGTTTCCTCTACATTCCACTCGATTTTACGAAAAATCGTTTACGGTGTTTGCTGTCATATTATGGAACGAGCTGCCCCAAAACA